>CM028131.1:853307500-855807500 GCA_016271365.2 Neoceratodus forsteri
GAATCTCTGGTAATGATTTTTCCTGATGCTCCTTCTTGGAGCTTAAGGCAGCTCAGGTGGTGGCCTCTCTTGATCTAAAAAGTAGTCCAAAATCATTGAAAGGCTTGTCAACTTCTGAACCACTCTGTTCTTTACTAAGATTGAATTAGACCTGTCTATAACGTTTTAATATGCCCCTCTGTGTGTTCGTCTTTTTCCAAGAGTAAGCCCTGATCAATTCATAGTCCTTTCTGTCAAGATGAAATTTCCTGTGTTTAACTGCTTTAAATTCTTGATCAAGTTTATTTACAGACTCATTAAGTTTCTGATTGAAACAATTAAATTCAGAATGATCAACAAATGTAAGGACGTCTGCTTCTGTTTGTTTAATCTCTTCAGATAGCTGGATATTTATATTCTTGCCATATTTAATAATCAATCGTAACAGTTTTTCTGAGACTTCATTAAGTATGTCCCTCCATTTTTTTCACAAAATTTGTGACATCATAGCTGTACATTGGATTTTTAAGGAGTCTTAAGCCCCAAGGTATTATTGATACCTCTAGGTATGCCATCAACAGCTTTATTATAGTCTTCATTGTCTGTGCAATTTCTTTTTACGTTAATGTACTGACCATAGGGAATATTGTCAATAACAGAGTTTTTGTGAACCCAGTTCATAAATAGTTTCTTCTGTTCAGGTGGGCTATGAATAATTATCTTTTATGTTATCTGACTTATTTTTAATTTTAAACATGCATTGCTCTTTATATTAGACCAGATTATCATGTTTATACTCCTGGTTATTTATTTTTCTAGTAGAAAGAGAAACAAATGGACAAGTTAATAATTTAGATTGTTTTATCATTTTTATTCTTGGTTGGTGTATTTCACTTTAAGGAGGCAAAAACTAATTACTTAATGTTGTATCATCATTAGTTACCTGATGAAGCAGTAGATGAATATTGCAAAATGTTGTATCATATGAATATCTTTCCAGAATTAAATTATTTAAAAGCAACTAGTAATATGTGCTAATTTGTTTACTCAAAACAAATACTGGTGACCGGGTCTCCTTTCTCCAAACATCATCTGAATAATAAAAACTGCCATCACAGGGGCAACAAGCCTTTGTGTGAAACAAATAAAGAAAACAAAACAAAGCTAAAAACCATTATGGTTTTCAAAGGAGGTGGCATGAAAGGTTAGGGAGAAAGAGATAGCATTCAGGAAGTACAAGGAATCACAGAGTCAGCAGGACAGAGAACTGTATCAGTTAAAGCAGAAGGAAGCAGGGAAGACAGTCAGAATAGCAAAGGCCCAAACTGAGGAAAATATAGCCAACTCAGTTAAGAAGGGGGATAAAACCTTTTATAGATGCATCAGGAAGTGAAGGAAGACCAAGGGAAGGATAGTGAGGCTTAAAAAGGGGGGGGGGTGTTGGCAGATGGTGACTGTGAAAAGGCAAAGATACCAAATGAATACTTTTGCTCAGTGTTCCGACAAGAAGAAGAGGGGGAAGTACCCAAACCAAACAATAGAAGCACTCTGGACAGGGGGAAGGGGTTGACCCCAGTCCATTCACAGAAGAAAGGGTCATGAAGGAACTCTTAAAACTCAAAGTGGACAAATCAATGGGGACTGATGGGATTCACTCCAGAATTCTAAAAGAACTAAGGGGAGAACCAGTGACACCATTGACTGCCCTTTTTAACAAATCATGAGAGGATGGTGTGGTACTAGAGGACTGGAGGAGGGAAGATGTGATTCCTCTTCACAAATGTGGGAGTAAGGCAGAGGCAGGAAACTATAGACCTGTTAGCTTGACCTCAGTGGTAGGAAAAATGATGGAATCACTTCTGAAAGAAAGAATTGTTGAGTACCTAGAGACCAGCGGGGCACAGAACCCAAGGCAGCATGGATTCACAGCAGGAAGGTCTTGTCAGATGAATCCAATAGAGTTCTTTGACTGGGTAACCAAAGTAATAGACCAGGGAGGGGCTGTGGATATGGCCCATCTAGACTTTAGCAAGGCATTTGACACAGTTCTACACAAAAGATTGATAAACAAGTTAGCCAGCCTGGGGGTGGGTCCCAGGGTGGTAGCCTGGGTAACAAGCTGGCTTGTCCTCTTTAATGTCTTTGTAAGTGACATTGCAGAAGGGCTGGAAGGAAAAGTATGCCTCTTTGCAGATGACACAAAGATTTACAACAGGGTTGATACACAAGAAGGGGTACAAAGGATGAGAAGGGGCTTGGCAAGATTGGAGGAATGGTCAAAAATATGGCAGCTTAGATGCAGTGCAAAAAAGTGCAAAGTAATGCACCTGGGAAGCAAAACCCAAGAGAAGAGTAAACAAGGGGGGAGGTACTAATAACAACACAAATGGAAAGGTTCCTGGGGGGGGGGTAGTCATATCAGATGACCTTAAGGTTGGTAAGCAATGTGAGAAGGCAGTAAGGAGGGCTAGGGGGATACTCGGATATATAGGGAGAGGCATCACTAGTAGCAAACAGGAAGTTGATATCCCTCTGTACAGACAGTTGATGAAACCCCATCTGGAGTACTGCATACAGTTCTGGAGACCCCATCTTCACAGGGACAGAGACAAGATGGAGGCAGTCCAGAGGAGGGCAACTAAAATGGTGCAGAGTCTGCAACATAAGCCATATGAAGAGAGACTATAGGAGCTTAATATGTAAACCCTTGAGGAAAGGGGAGAGAGGGGATACATGATAGAAACTTTCAAGTACCTCAAGGGAATCAACAAAGTCCAAGAGGGGAACATCTTTATGAAAAAGAGATGTACAAGAACAAGGGGGCATATTTTGAAGATAGATAGAGGGGGGACAGTTTGGGGCAATGTGAGGAAATACTTTTTCATGCAGAGGGTGGTGGATGCATGGAATCACCTTCCTGGGGAGGTTGTGGGGTCAAAAACAGTGGGGGAATTTAAGAATCCATGTAACAGACATAAGGCAATTTAAGTGAGGGGTAGGAGGAATTAGGGTGTTGAGTAAGGGGGAAACTGCAGCTTATCAGATAGGTAGGAACTGGGCAGACTAGGTGGGCCAAGCAGTCCTTATCTGCCGTCAAAGTCTATGTTTCTATGTTGTGCTTTATCCTATCTTGTTTTTAAATTTGTACAGCAATTTATTTACTTACAGCAGCGCCAGCCAGAATGCAGTGCATTAATGCTGTGGTATATCACAAAATGCTTCAGTATACTCAAGGCCCTCTGTTGTCTGTAGCACAGTAAACCCAACTTCTGCTACAGGGACTCTGAAGTTCTTTGGCACCATTAGGCCTTCTTCTGCAGCAGTGTGTAAATTCTGTGGCACACATATAAAGTGACCTGTGCATGTATATGATTCCAAAATTGATCTTCTTTCATTCATAAAATCACGAGGTACAAGCATGGCATAAATGCATCACAATCAAAGGCATGTAAAGCAATACTAGCAACATTTTTTAAAGTAGTCTTGTTTGTGATGATGACAAAGCAGTGGGTAGGGCCAGTGTGATGCTGGGATGCACTGGGAGAGGTATTTTCATCAGGAAGAGGGAGGTGATGTTGCCAATGTAACACTTACTGGAGAGACCCTACCTGGAGTGTTGTGTCCAGTTCTGTGAGATGCATCTGAGAAAGGACATAGACAGGGTACAGGTGGCCCAGAGGAGGACAACTAAAATAGTGCAGAGTTTTCACCAGAAGCCATATGAGGAGGGATTTAAACATGTACGATACACCCTGCGCTTAGGGGCACTTAAGGGCTAACTCCAGGCTGCAAACCTATAATGATTTTCCCATATCCAAAACAACTTTTCAGAATATACTGACACCTGTTGGAAAATTTTAAAACAATATACAGTAATATTCAGACAGCTAATCCTCCAGTACGCACTGCGATGCAACAAAATTGACTCAGTCCTCACTGTTCTGGAGGCGGCTAAACCTCTGCACAATAGTACAAAACCAAAATTGACAGTGCACTCCAGCATTCTTTATTTATCCTTGCGTGAGTGCACTGTCAATTTTGGTTTTATAATATTCAGACACACTGTAGTTGTTATTGACATCTTCTCTCCATCATTTGATTTTCATGAAAAACTGTAAAAACAGGATCTTCATCCTTCAGAATTTGGGCCTGTACCGCTGCACTGCAAAATGTACCAATTGGAGAACCATAGAAACATAGAAGTTGTCAGCAAATAAGGACCTCCTGGCCCACCTAATCTGCTCTATTGTAATGTTATCTGTTGCAAGATGTATTGTCTATGCTGTGGCCATGTTTAATATATTTTAGAGTAACTTAAGTACATTGATAAACAGGACTGACTTGTAAAACAGGATTGCATTAATACTAATGACTAGTATTCCCGTATAAAAACAAAGTTTTTGTCTCTATCTGTCCGTCTGTCTGTCTGTCTGTCTGTCTATCTATCTATCTATCTATCTATCTATCCATCTATCTATCTATCTATCTATCTATCTATTTTCCCTGCCTACAGTGCCATATTCTCTGGGTTTTACCCCTACCCCCAACACATGTCATCTAATATCCCCTTGTGTCTATCCCATGCATTCTTGAATTCCTGTAACTCTTTTAGCCCCCATCACCTCCACTGGGAGTCTGTTCCATGCATCCACAACCCTCTCTGTGAAGTAGTACTTCCTCACATTTCCTCTGAGCCTTCTCCCCCTCCAGCTTCATATTGTGACCCCTTGTACTTCAGCATATTTTGCTTTGGAAAATGCTACCTTCCTGTACTTTATTTATACCTAGAAACGCAGAAACATTTATAGGCAGATAAGGACTGACAGGCCCATCTAGTCTGCCCTGTATCCCTAGCTAGGTAGAATGCCACAGATCCTACTTAATCCCCGACTTCATCTTCTCCTCTGAGCTGCTGTGGCTCCTCTATGTTTATCCCATGCAGTTTTGAATCCGCCCACCATCTTTGCCCCCACCACTTTGGCTGGGATGCTGTTCCATGCCTCCACTTCCCTCTCTGTGAAGAAGTACTTTTTACCTTGTCTCTTAGTCTACCCCCTTACAGCCTGATGTCATGCCCTCTCTTTGTTCTAGAGTATTTTCTCTTTTGGAAGATGCTGCCCTCCTGAACCTTATTTATTCTCTTGAGATACTTGAAGGTCTTTATCATGTCTTCCCTCTCTCTTTCCTGTCCACCAGGGTATACCTATTTATCCTCCAATCTCTCCTCATATGACCTTTGATGCAGGCCCTGCAACATTTTTGTTGCCCTTCTTTAAACTGCCTCCACCCTTTCTATGTCCTTTTGGAGATGTGGCCTCCAGAACTGGACACAGTCCTTTAAATGAGGTCTCACCAATGTCCTGTACAGTGGTATTATGACCTCTTTTCTTCTGCTGGTGGTACCCCTCCCTATACATCACAGCACTCCGCTGGCTCTTCCCACTGCCTTGCCACACTGTTTTGCTAACTTTAGGTCCTCAAATATGATTACCCCCAGATCTCTTTCCTGTTTTGTGGCCTCTAAAATCACCCCGTCCATCATGTACTCCTCCCCTGGGTTTCTGCACCCCAAGTGCATGATTTTGCACTTTTTTGCATTGAATACTAGCTGCTACACTCTGGACCATTCCTGCTGCTTTTCTAGGTCCCTCCTCATTGTTTCCTCCCCTCCTGGACTGACTACCCTATTGCAGATCTTTGTGTCATCTACAAAGAGGCATACCTCCGCCAGCACCTCTTTGATATGAGTAGTTGCATGTGCCCCCACTAAGGCTCAGCAAGCAGCAACACTCAGCCACTAGCACTTGCTTTTGCCTCTGTCATGACAGGATAGTCAAATCATAGCACTTCGCCCACCTCCCTACCCCCCCAGCTCTGCACCTTGCCCCTGGACCTCTCCCTACCCTCCTCCCTCCCTGTCTTATTTGCTGTGTTCACCTAGCTCTTCCACTCCCATTGTATCCTTCCCTATCCTTGTCTGCTTAACTTCTTGACACAGGCATACATTGTACAATACCTCAGCTTAGCTGGTGTTATATGCTTGTTTTCTGTAACTTCCATGAATATTTTTCTCAGTATTTGTATATTTGTGCACAGTATTGTACCTTGTTGTCTAATGTATCTGACGTGGAACCTTTCAACGAGCATCTGCTCACAGGTATTATCCAAGAACTCCATAAATAAATAAAATAAATACCTTCCCCTCCAGCCCCTCTGCAATGTCGCTGATGCAGATATTAAACAGCACCGGCCCAAGAACTGATCCCTGAGGCACCCTGCTGGTCACCCTCCCTATTTTGGATTTAACTCCATTAACCACCACACTCTGCATTATATTCCTTAGCCAATTTGCAATCCAGTGTACCACCTTGTTCCCAAACCCAGGCTGCTTATATTGTTCACAAGTGTCCTATGTGGAATGGTGTCAAATGCCTTTCTGAAGTCAAGTTAGGCCACATCCACTGATCCCCCGATCCATCTTCCTAGTGACCCAGTCAAAGGAATCTCTCAGATTAGTTTGACATGACTTTCCTGATGTGAATCCGTGATGCCTCAGATCTTGTACTCTACTTGATTCAAGGTGCTCTACTATCCTTTCCTTTAGCAGAGATTCCATAATTTTACTCATTACCGAGGTCAGGCTGACTGGTCTGTAGTTTACAGCCTCTTCCCAGCCTCCTCCCTGCTCCCACTTTTGTGGAAAGGGATTACATCAGCCCTTCTTCAGTCCTCCGGACCCACTCCTGTTTACAGTGACTCACTGAACAGGGCTGCCAGCGCTGTTGCCAGTACCTCCCCCAGCTCCTTTAACATTCTGGGGTGTATCCTGACTGGTCCCTTTGCCTTACCCACCTTCAGTTTTGTAAGTTCTTTTCGGACTCTCGCCTCTTTGAATGGGTATTATCCATCTCCCTTCCTGTTCTGATTCTTAGCTGAGGTTACCCCCTACCCCTTCCTCCATTAAAACTGAAGAAATATTTGTTCAGGATTGATGCTTTATCCTGGTCCCCATCCCCCCCAAGCCTTTTTTTTTGACCGGATAAGTGCATTAGACAAATTCATTCCTATTTTCAGGCACAACCTGGGAGGAGGACAATACAGATGAATGCCAACTGATCTTGAACCATATTAAGCTGTTGGTGCTATTTTTAGTGAATGGGGAAAAATTTGGCCAGGGCACCAAGGAAATTCCCCTACTTTCCAGTAGGGGGATCTCTGTTGAACAGGTGATGGCTTGTCAGTCTATTCTGGGAGCAGCAAGTGAACGAACGCCTAGGAGGTTGGGGAACAGGTCTCTCCCCTGCCTCTGTAACTGTTGGAGACCTGCCTGAGATTCACTAGTATGTCAGAACCTGAGGATTGATGGAGAATGAGGTAGAATTGGAAAATGGCTTTGAGCACAATTCACAGCAGAAAAAGAAAACTGTGGCACAAGAGGAGGAAAACCGAGAAAACAGTGCACATTCCGATGAGTCTGAGAGTGCAAGTAAGAAAACCTCACAGACAGAAAATGTACAACGGCAAAACGCACATGAAATGAGTAAAAAAATAGAGAAAGTGTTGCAAGGGAAAGCGAGTAGAAGTTCTGACAGAGCGGTGGCCTGCCAAAGTCAGCCGGGAGGTGCTGATCGCAGGAGCATCAAAAGAAGCCATGTCTGATTCACAGAAAACTGAAATTAAAGGGAAAGCATTGCAAAAAGGAAAAAAAAGGAAGCCCTGTGTAGAATGGCCCACAAGAGTTGGAAACGGCTTGGCCTATGATGGGCTAGACTAGAAACACAATATAGAAACTGAAGAAGCAGAAATTGAAGAAGATAAAGAAAATAAACAGCAGTTAGATGACCTGGGCCCAGACAAAATACATGTAAATAAGGATGCAGTACAGAAAAAGTCTCAGTCACAAGATACCACTGATAAAAAAAGTTCTGTGGAAACAGGTCCAGTAGAATTTCAAGATGCACCTGAATGGGTTGCTGGTGCTTTAATACAAACAGATTGGAAACGGACAGCAGTTGGAAAGGGCTGGGACCTGAATAGGCCTAGCGAGCAGAATGAAAATGTAATACAAGAAAGAGAGAACCAGGAGGGAATAAAACACGTTTCCAATCAACAAATGAAAACCTCAAAACAAACAGAACAAGGAGAACAAGTATCAGAAGGGGAAAACGATACTAAAGAAATAGAAGGCCTAACGTTGGACGGAGATTCAGATGCCTCCATGAATCTTGAAGAAAATACCCTACATACAGAGAAGGAGCCTAGTGAAAGTGAAATAAATGAGCCAAAGGAAAAAAAAGGAAACAGTTTGGGATGATGCCCCTGATAGACTTTTTGTAGGACGCCAACTTCTAAAGAACAGTATGAAATATTATGCATATGAGATATATGCACTAATCCATACACAAGGAGAGACCACAGATGATGTTAACTTTAAACACCCCAATGGCCTAGAAAGATTTTGGAAGCTTTACCACCAGATTAAAAATACTCCATTATGGAGAGATTTTATTGCAGTCCTGCTAACTAAACCAGCATATAGGGTGATAACAGTACTTTTTACAAATGAAGGCATGAACGTGCTGATATTTTGTTTTGGCTTAAACAAAGATGTACTCTATTAGGACCTCCTGAACAAATATTAGACAAGGAAAGCCTGTGGACAGAGGGATGGAGATTTAAAATAACATTGAATCAACAAAATGGTAAAATACAACATCTGCCAAATTGTTTCTTTTTTGGGGGAGGGACAGAGGGGTTCTCTTCTATGCCAGGCAATCCAGAGCATGCTATAGGTGTGGGGAAAAAGGTAACTTAAGCAATGCCTGCGAGAAGATAAAATGTGGTTTATGTGGACAAGTGGAACATCATGGGTCAATTCGTAAAAACCCAGGGAAGTACAGTCTATGTGAGGAAACTGGGCATATGTTTAATGATTTCCCCTGGGCCACACATAACAGTCTGGACCCGACGGAAGAGGCAGAGCAAGATTTATACTTAGCTCAAGCGCAAAAAGAAAAGGCAAATAGAGAAAATAATTGCTGAAAACAGAAATGAAAGAAAAAAGCCAAGAAACTTCTGGAGAAGGGCCCTCTCCACCACAGGAGAATCCCCCCTCCCTGCCCACCGATGCAAATATTAATGCAAATTCACAAAAGAACCCTGAGGAGCCAAATCAGGAACTGAACCAAAATATCAGAAAGGAAAATAAGAACTTGGGTATGGAAGGAGGCTATACAATTGTAACAAGATCCAGAAAGAAAGGTGGTAAACCCCCAAAATGGAAGCAAAGCAGAAAAGAAAAACGATGCATTGCCATTAACAAATAAATATACAATACTGCAAGACAATGGACTACAATGGATGAAGAATCAGACTTAACATAATCGGTCAGAAAAGGAATACTCCTCAGAGTATAAAACAACAGATACGTCCTGTCCTGCTGTTTCTTCTCAGTCCTCCCTCATCCCTGCAATAGCATTTGTCACCACAGCACATTTTATTTTGGGGTTTTTGCCCTACTGCAACTTGTTTCTACTGCTGGACCTGTACACATTAATCATTTACAGCCTGCTTCAGCTGCTGGTCTATCCTCCCTTTCTCTATCCTCCTCTTTGCTTCGATCCTCTGACACTACCTGGGACCATTTTCTCGTGGTTGCCAGGTCTTTGATTTTAGTTCTGAGCCTTCGGTGAACATTTATTGCTGCCTTACAAATTCAGGGACTCAGAGTGCAAATCAGGGACACATGTTGAAATTTTATTATATTCGCTTTCATTGCTGATGGACTGGGAAGATTCATGTAAGCTGCATTTTCTGAGGGCCGCTATGTCTGCCACTTTAATTCTGATGTTATTTTGTGCTTACTGTCCCCACTGTTCAGTCATACCACCACTTATTTTTTGTGGAAAGGGGGAACATTTTGTAGTGCAAACTGGGGCATCTCTTACCTTCTGGGTCAGTTCTACCATCTTTAGGGATCTCACTGCAAGGTGCTTCTCAGCTGTTGCACTTGTAAAGTACGTTGGAGCTCAGTTTCATTCATGGCTGTGTCTGTTGGCACTTCATCATCTTTTTCACTCTTTGACTGTGCTGTCTCCTTCCTACTCCTTTGCCCTGCCCGCCTTCTTCTAATCCTTGCTTGCCTTCTTCCAATCCTTGATTTCATATTTCCTGTCTGAGCTCTGCATCGGCCTAGTCAGGTTCTTGTTCTCCTGCCTCCCTAGTCCACCCTGTCCTGCCTTGGTTCCACCTTATGTGCTTTCTTTCATCCTGCCTGTGCTTCCCCTCCTTCTCCTGTCCCTCCACCCTCCATTCCATTTCTTCTCTGACCTTTGCTTTCTTTTGGGGTTTTCCCTATTCTACCATCGCTTTCCCTGTTCGTATCCTCCTCTTACCCTAGTCCATCTGGTGTACAGTTGCTGGAGTCTGATTTTGCTTCACTCAGTCCTACCTCAGGTTCTACTCATTCACGTTGCTTAATTAAGCATACCTCCCATTTGGTCTTATGCATGCTACCTCATCAAACCACCGCACTCCTGCAGTTATTATCACCATCAGTCTTCTCATGCCTGCATCTGGGTATCCCTCACTCATCTGACCTCTATGTGGGTCTACTCCTTCACATCGGCTACTTAAGCATAACTCTCTCAAGTCCATGCTACCTTGACTCTACCTGCTCTCCATTCAGAGACATGCCTTTATGTCTATTGCCCCTTTACTAGGGTACAGCAAGCTTCTCTCCATCATTGTTCATCATTCATTTCATGTCTCACTTTAAACCATTCAAGCCTTCAAGGCTCCCTTCCATCATTGTACTTCCTCTCTTGCTTTTGAGCATCTAGTTGCAGACATCACTCGCATCTCTTGACAGCTGTCCATTTAGAAGGACAGAGTGAGAGCTTCCTTGAAAATTGGACTTTTCTTCCTTCCTCGATCTCTACTTTCAATTGCTGCAGTGGAGCCGTCCTAATTAAAATGTCCTTCAGCTTGGAGGGAAGGTGACCTAGGCCTTGGATCCCCAGAGGTTTCCTCCTCAAACTTTTTTTTTCTCTCCTCTCCTCTGCCCCACGCCAATGGTCATAATATTAGTCAGAGTTAGTGCTTTCATAAGTTCCTTAGTTCAGATCCACTGTTGGAAGGAGTCGGATGGTGGCCCCAGCTGTTCCCTATCTCCTTAGGATGTCCACCCTTCTGCTACTCATCAGATTTCTTTTTGTTCTTTGTCCTCACCTTTTATCATTCTTCTCCTGTCTTTCCTGTTTGTGTCTGTTACCTTTATTTCTGGCCTATATATCTTCTGATTCCTTGCCTCTTTGATGCTCAACACCCTTTTGGGTATTCTTTTTGGGCTTCTTTCTAAGCTACCTTTAGCCAAAGGCAATCATTCCCATGGCACCTATGGGGGGGAACCCTCCTCTATGGTTCCTTGTGCTGTACCCCTACAGGTTGGTATATTCCACAGATACAGAGGCAAATAGCCACAATGTATTGAAGTTACACAAGCATACATCCCATCCAGTTGCATAAGCACACCTGAATGGGAAGGCTTTAAGCCTGCGGTTCAATGAGTGCAGCAACTATTTCACTCCCCTATCAGGCCTGAAAAGGCCACTCATCCTGGACTGTTCCAGGATTCATCTCTTTGTTGCCCCACCATCCACCCCTCCTCCTCCAGTGGCTCATCTCTCTTACCCATGGGCTTCTTTCTAAGCTACCTTTAGCCAAAGGAAATCATTCCCGTGGTACCTATGGGGGGGGACCCTCCACTAGGGTTCCTTGTGCAATACTTCTACAGCGTGGCATATCCCACGGATAGAGAGGCAAATAGTCACAGTGTATCAAAGTTACACAAGCATACATCCCATCCAGTTGCATAAGCACAATTGAACTGAATTAAAGCAGGTACAGAAAGATTGGAGATGGGGCCATTTTTATGGTCAATTGGAGAAGAAAGGTGCTCCGGGATAGGAATAGGTTTTTCATCTCCAGAGGTTCAAATATCGAAATTAGTGGATTTAATTCTGGGTAGGGTACTGATAGTGGATGCAGTAGTGAAAAAATCAGAGTAAGGTTAGTAGTCAGTTATAACCCTCAAATGAAAGCTGAGAGAAATTAAATAATGGGACTAAAAGAACCCTTTCTACAGACTTCCAGTCTGACGTTATGGGAAGAAGATTTTAATTGTGGTCTAACAAAAAGGGATTGGGGCAGAAAGTCAGAAAAAGTTATTTGTGACTTAAATTTTTTGAAAAGAATTCTGGCAGGAGCCTAAATGGAAGATGCTTATAAAACCAGAGGAACAACATCAGAAGACACTTTCTTTAAAGGAAAGCGTTCCACTAGACTAGATTTCCGGTTTGCCTCTAAGAATACTAAAATCAAAGATATCAGAACAGTCCCTTTGGAAACTTCTGACCTCGTGGCAGTCTCCATGCAAATTAACTTACGAGGAAAACATTTCCTTTGGTAGTGGTTACTGAAAAATGAATACAGAAAACCTGCAGGAAGAATCTACAATTGAACTAATTATGGATATACTAGCAGCAAGAGGGACAATGTTGGACTTTAATGATGATATACTAGAATGGTGGGAGGATACAAAGGGAGATCTTAAACAAGCCATGATTTTTTAATTCAAAAATAAAGAAAGATCAAAATATCAAAAATATCTTAGTTTCAGAGCAAAATTATAAAAAGAAATAAGACAGAAAGAGACAGGAAAATATTTTTCAGAGGTAATTAATAATCTAAAAGCCCAAATGAGGAAATATTGATATAATAGAGAGAAATCCTTAATAATGGAGCAGAAAAGTGGTACGCTGAGGACTAAAGCACAGACTAATCCATTTGACAGTAACAAAGACAGGCTTGAGAATAGAGTTATGTATTGGCTTAAGGATAAAACAGGGGCAATATACACTGACATAAGTAATATGCATTGTATTGTACAGGAACATTTAGAAGAGAAATTTCAAAAATAGAACAAGAGATATAAATGAATTGGGGGGAGCGAGGGAACCTACCCAAATTAAATGCACAAGAAGCAGCCTTCCTTAAAGGACAAATAAAGGAAACAGAAATTAGAGAGGCAATAAACTCTTTAACAAATAACACGGCTCCTGGGATAGATGGTATCCCAAACATCTTTTATAAAAAAAATTTGAAAACATCTTGTCACCAATGCTAGCAATTGTTTATAATCAAGTCCTTATAGATTATTGTTTAACAGAGCGCATAAAACAAGGAATAATGATATTTTGTCACAAAAAAGGAGATAAGACACATATTAAGAACTGGAGAATAAGTTTACTAACTACAGATTACAAAATACTAGCAAAAATCATTAATAAAAGACTAGTGGAACAGGCACAGTATTTAATATTACAAACACAAACGTACAGTTAATGGGAAAGACATAAGGCAGAACCCCAAAAAAAAACATATACATATATACAGTATATATATATATATATATATATATATATATATATATATATATATACACACACACACACACACACACACACACACACACACATGATAGGTAATAAATAAAGGCCAAGAAGCAGAATTGGAAGGATATCTATAGCTAATTGACCAGGAACTGCCTTTGACTCAGTTAAACACTTTTATACAGCAAATGCTAGAAAAGTATGGCATTCCAGAGGAATTTATTGGATTAATCAAAACGCTTGTATTATAAAGCATGGGTTTATGCTATGATAAATAGGTACATGGGAACCCCGATGTTCATACATAATGGGGTGAGGCAAGGGTGTCCCTTGAGCCCTCTCCTGTATGTTACATGTTTAGACCCTTTGTTGAGAGGGATAGAAAATGAGAGTGATATAAAAACAATTGAATGGGAAAAGGGACGCTTACATAAAACTTTAGCCTATGTGGATGATTACATGTTCTTTGTTAAAGACCAAATCTCCAGAGAAAAAATGTTAGAATTCCTGGACAGATATGAACATCTTACAGGAATAAAAGTAAATAAGAAGAAAAGTAAGGTAATGCCCATAACGAATATAGATAAGATAGAAAAAGGAAGCATAGAGGTAATAACAGGTAGTGCAGACATCATAGGGGTGAAGTTTAGGGGACAAAACCTCATTCAGGAAAACTGGGAAAAAAGTTCAGGATAGCTCAAGAGAAAGTCAATAGATGGAAGGCATGGAATATGACAAAACAAAAAATAATTTGTATGTTAAAACCTTCATTGCCCCCATTTCTCTGTACATAGCTTATGTATTTCCAATAACCTTCAAAATGCAGACTAAATTATTAGGACTTTTCTTCCAACTCTTATGGGGAAGCAGGCTTAAGCCAATAAAAAAAGGGCACCCGTATAGACCAATCTCAGAAGGAGGTTTGAGTATGTTACATCCAGTAGTTTTCTTTATAAATATTTTTTTCTGTGCAAACACAGTGACAATTATACAAGGCAAAGAAGAAGTATGGACTCCTTTAGTGAAAGACTGGCATGAGGATCTCTTGTAAAACTTAAAGAAAAAGAAGAAGAGTAAAACTAAATTACCAGAGTATATCAGTATTTGCAAAAAATATTTAAAGAATGAAAAATAACAATAGAGATGTTGCTGACTAAAAATAGAAAGCAGCTCTATAAGGAAATTGTAAAACAGAATTACTATGAATCTTCTGTTTTTAAAGTACTCCATAATACAGATGTCAATTTGATTTTAGAAACTACCTTAGAGTAGAGATGCAGCAAATTTAAATTCCGCCGGTGAAGTGAACACAAGTGGTTCGCGTTGACACTCCGCTACGCAGAGTGGGTACGCAGAGTGCTCACTCCACCTGTCATTACCACTTCGCATGAAGGCGGAATGGCAATGTGAAGTAAGGTGAAGTCATTGTAAGTCACATGCTCTTTAGCTAGGCAGGAAGGAAGTGAGTCATACAAGCAGACACTTTTACTTTCTCCTGTGCAGACGGAGAGAGAGGAGTGTGCTTTGTGACTGCTGATACTTTGAAATCAGAGCGAGGAGGAGATTTAAATTGATTTAGACCCAACAGCTTTTTTAAAAGCTACATTTTTTTTGTATTTTCTGTACTCTTTTTTACTTCATTTGTTCTTTCTGTAAATTGTATTTTTCTTGCCTTTATAAGTAGTTAGTTGTTTGTCTCCCCTTCCCCGGAAGCTGGACCAGCACCGCCTCCTGTCCTGACTTTGAGGCAGTTGAACCACCACCACCAAGTCCAGTACCAGATCCTCTGGAGCAGGATGTGCCTGTTCCTCTGGGCCCAGGTGTGGATCCCATCCCTGTTCAGCACCGTGACCAGTCGGCTGCCAGTTCATCTGGCCCTCCCCTGCCTGTGCCTGATCCCCCCTCACCTCTGTTGTTTGGCAGTTTTTTGACTGTGCTGGGAGGGACAGCAGTGTGGTCAAGTGCTGCCTATGTGAGGTGGAGGTGCACCTTGGCCTCCGGGGGACTCACCTGGGGTTTGGGGCCCAGCACACCCATATGCTCAATCAGTTGGAGTGGCAGGCTGCCACAGAACAGACCATGCCTGCACCTGCTGGCCATTCTGTGGCAGAGGGTGCAGCTGTGCATGGTGGCATCCCTAAGAAGAGGAGGGCCACAGCAGCACCTGCTGCTCCACCAGCACCCCCCCACCACCAACACCAGCAGGTCAGCCTGTAGAATGTGTGGACCCCAGAGAACTGCGTGTAACACAGGCTGACTTGGCAGTTCTCTGGAGGGCTGTTGAGGAGAACAGTGAGAGGGTGAGTGCTGTGGAGCAGCAGTTGGATCGCATAGAGGGACATCAGTTGCAAATTATGTCCATGCTGGAACTGCTGCAGGATCACCATGGGATCCCACATTAGTTTTTTTTTCCTCACGCCATGTGCCTCCCCACACCTTCCTTGCTGTGTTATAAAATGTATTCCTCCACCATCCTCGACCCTTGTATGTAATTGTGCCCTTTTTTGTTGTCTTCTGTATGCGTGACACTTTGTATTCTGAGCAGTGCAAGTATACTGTTCTAAACTGCATGTGTGCAGTCAGTCTTCTTTCCAGTGTGTGCATGTACTGCAGACGCTGTCCAAATCCCTGACTTAAAAATACTTATTAATGAGTACAACGATGGGAAGGTGAAGCCTGGAGAGATACTACAAAACAGGCTTAAAATACATCTAAGTAACTATTAAAAAAAAATTAATGTTGTGATTCATGATGTGATCGTAAATCATGACTTGTGACTGCATTTGTGACTGTGATGATGAAAAAACGTGAATGCCTATGGCTGTACTTCAATGGGCCCTGATGAGGTGTGGCACAAAACTCCCCGACTTAAAAACACTCATTAATGAGTACAATGGTGGGGTGGTGAAGCATGGAGAGATACTACAAAACAGGCTTACAATACATCCATGTAACTATTAAAAAAGATTAATGTTGTGATTTGTGACGTGATCATAAATCGTGATTTGTGACTGCATTTGTGACCGTAATGATGAAGTATGTGATTTGTATCACGAGTGACTCGTGATGATGGACCTGACTTAAAAACGCATATTAATGAGTACAATGTTCATGCAGAATTATGCACCACACCTGTCCAGTACTCTGAAGGGAAGTCAAAGAAACAACTGTGACTTATGTTAGAGATGGAGATTGGGCCCTAAAGAGATGCAAATGCACAGAAAGATTAAGATTGTGCTGCACACTGAAAAGATGCAGATGCAAAGGCACAACACCTACCCAGTGCTCACCATGAGAAATTAAAATCTGGAAAATAATTCCTTTGCCGGTTGGGGCGGGCCATGGGGGGGGGAGCAGTGTACTGCACTGCTGCAGTAACAGTCACTAGTACTAGTGCCAGTAAAGATACACAAAGAAGTACAAAAATTACACAGCTGCAGTGGATAGCAGGTTCACATTGCTGAAATTATGTGGTATAATAAAAGGTGTCTGATTTGATGACACGCATCACACACACACATACTCACACACACACACACTAAGTAATGCATAGCAAATTGAAAACTTCAGTAATATAACCACATATTTTAAACAAACTAAAATTATGCACTGCTACATCACAACAATCAGCAAAAAAATCGCCAGAATTATTGAAAATATTACTGTGTGTACATTAACACTGTTATGCAAGAAAAATATCACCAAAACAGAAAGCACTGTCTTTTTCTTCAAGTTAATCTACCTACACCACAGATACGCCCCTCCTCCAAAGCACACTTCCATTGTCTGTCAGTACACAGACCGAATATTGTACATTAACATCCAAAATCCACACAGAAACAATAAAAGCTCGACGATATGAGCACAGGCGGGTTTCCTATAATCGATGAACTAAAGTTTCAGCAAAACAAATGACCCAAAAAGGCTTTTTTAGCAGCTTTTAGAAGGTTTGAATCACAGGGAGCTCCCAGAGCAGATTGTCTCCTACAGTTTCATAAACACACTAGCCCAAACTGAGGCTGTGCAGAACAATCTAGAGCCCATGTGACCTGAAATCCCATGAATCACTGCAAAATGTTCCTTTGGAGCTTAAAAACAAGGCGTAGTGAGGCGGAGTACATTGTTTTCAATGTACTTGCCTTAAGAATAGGTGGAGTAGTGGTTTGGGAAGGCGGAGTAACGTGAAGTAATTGTTTTCAATGGACTTTGCGTTACCCATTATAATGCGGAGTACTCCGCTTAGCATTGCGGAGCACCTTGCACCACCCTCAATTCATGAATCATCATGAGCCGACCTCCTGGAGCCACTTCGCCCACCACATTACCTTAGAGAAACGGATACAAAGAAAAAAGAATGAGACAATTTGGTTGTGCAGTCATGGGAAATTAAATGTAAGGGGGAATCATAAGCATAAGAGGACAGAGGAAAGGTTATGTTTAGGAAAAAATGTATAAACAAGGAAGAAATGGTGTCTCATTTATTTTTTGAATATGACTTTATTCAACCCTTTTGGGAATCGCTAGCACAAATATGGGGAATTAACTGTCTTAAAGATATAACTTATGAGATATTAGTATACGAACAATTAACCAAGGCTTGGAATAAGTGGGATAAACACACAATGTATGTACTTTTTGCAGTATTGAAATGGTCAATTTGGCAAGTAAGGTGTCATAGATTCTTGCAAAATAGAGAGGTAATGGTATTGGATTTGATTTTCAAAGTAAAAGTAGAAATAGATGAAGTATTTCAGAATGAAAGTAAAGCATATGGAGAAAAACACGGACAATGGCTGTGGAGAAAGCTGGATTGTATTGGGTAACATGGTTTGTTGACTGGGGCTTCAAGAAGGTCCCATATTACCCCGGTGCTGTGCACTCTGCACTGGCTGCCAATACAGTGGCAGATCGCCTTTAAAGTGAGTCTTTTGACCTACAAAGTCCTACACGGTCTTGGTCCTGACTACTTGAAAGAGCTTCTGGTGCCCTACACCCCTCTGAGACGGCTCCGCTCGGCTGACAAGGGGTTGCTGGAGATCCCGAGAGTAAATTTGAAGTCCTCTGGAGCCCGTGCCTTTGGTTTTGTGGCTCCTACCCTCTGGAATTATCTGCCCTGTCAGCTCTGAGAGAGTACGATGGTGGAAAGTTTTAAAAGAGCCTTAAAGTCCTTTTTATGGGATAAGGCATTTCCTGTTATGTTGTAATTGGTTATTTTAATCTTGTAATATTTGCTGTGTTGTTTCACTGTATGCAGTGATTATGTTGGTGTTTTCATGTTTTTATGTACAGCGCCTTGAAAATTTGAAAGGCGCTTAACTAAATAAATTTTATTATTATTATTATCTCCCTGCTCATGCCTCCTTAAATACCTTTTCTGTCTGCCAAAACCCAAAAAACTGAAGCATGTATTGCAGCAGTTAATGGGGCTCACAGCTCCCTCACATCATTTCCCTGCTCAAGACTCCTTCGAGCTCCAAATCTGAGACATGCTTAAGCTCCTTGCCTCCGCAATGCATCTGTGTCAATGCAATGCACAATCACCCTCTGTGCAGCTACCTTTGTCCTCAGTTCTGTCTGTTCTCCCACTGTCTCCTCTCCTCCTTCTCCATTGTCATTTATAGCTTTGTTGTCAACTTAAAAATTGCTTTGCTGCCAATGCTGAATTGCCACATCCTTGCCCCTATTCAAAGTCATTGATGCCAAAGCAGCTAAAGAGAGTTGTGCCAAGAAGACTGAACCTTAAGAACCCTGCAGGACCTGCAGGTGTTGACTGCAGTCACTTCAGAGATTAAGTTTCCTAGAGCAACCTGCTGCAACTTCCCAGTAATATATATGACTCAAATCAAACCAAGACAAATCTGTGCCAGAAAGAGCAAGTCCCACAAGTTAGTTCCCCTCAGGTGACTTATCAGCACCCCATAGTCCACTCAGTGCCAAACTCAAATCTTATTAAAGACTCATCAGTACACTACTCAGGTTACTGAACGCTCACAGACAGACCATGACCAGAGGCAACTACAACTTAGTTTGTTTCTCTAATGCAATAGAACGAGTTATTTCTGCAGCACAAATGGCTTGGGCACTGCAGAGCACAGACGACTAGTCAACACAACATACCTAGTGTGGCCTGACTGATGTGAATGTGAATGTAACGATTCCAGTCTGTCCTCTTGATTGTTTCCTCAAAATCACGCAGGCGGCAACACATAGAAACATAGACTCAGCCCTGTAGTGTAGCCCGGCATGGGAGGATTCCTCACAGTAACAGCAGGACCAAAGGCTCAACTAGCAGCAGCACTATCTGATCCTGGCTAGTGGCTACACAGAAAACACCAGCAGCATGTGATGCAGCACTGAAGCTGAATCCAACTCCAGGTGACCCCCTGCAACTTGCTCAGACTCTCTCTTTCTACTTCTGTGTCTTTAGGCAGAGACTCTTCTTCTTTGATAGATGAGACCAGCCACCGGCACCAACAACTGACCACCGTAGCTCTCTCTCATTCTTCTCCTCTACTCCTCATCACTGCCTGGCCACACACTCTGACACCACGCACACGAATGCACTGATTTCAGCTCCCCAGTAGCCACACCTCCAGAGGACCTCTGATGGATGATTGGTTCTGTGTTGTGGGGTCAGGGTAGATCAGAGGTGAAGCAGGAGCTGCCCGTCAAAGAGACTGAGAGGCTCACTTGCTTAGAGCAGCTGTGGGGGGAGGGGGTCATCACTCACCAGACTGACTCAGTGGGGCAGGGGGGCTGACTGACTCCAAGAAGGGGGGTGCTTTTTGGGCAGTTCCGCCCATCGGCGGTCACCCAGTACAGCCAGGATTAAAGAAAGTAACTGTAAATAGGTTAATAGTGGGGGCCTTCCTGAACCTCGGGGCCCTACGCCATGGTGTAATTTGTATACAGGTTAATCCTGCCATGAGTGCAGTACCCTCCTCATGTTGCACTGCAGTGTCAGTATTGGAATATTAACCCACGTGCCTGGTGTGGGGATAGAATCCATAGCCTTCTGATCTCCTGGCCTCAGAGGTGAGTGCGCTACCTGCTGAGCCATTGACACTACTACAATCCCCCCTTTTCTTGACTCCTTTACTGTATTCGCCTCTGTCTTTGTCTTAGCAGCCCTGACTGCCCTCCCTGCCTTCCTCCCTCTGTTTTTCTAGATTCTCTGCCCTGCCCCCTTCCTTTTGTGACTCATTGTACTTCCTAAAGGACATCTTTTTAGCCCTTATCTTTCCAGCCACTTCCTGCATGAACCGTAGTGGTTTTATTTTCCTTTTGCCTTCGTCTATCTGCTAAATACAAAAGTTTGTTGCCTCTACTGTGGCTCCTTTCAAATTGTCCCATTTTTCCTTGACTCACACACTTTTTCCTCTCCCTGCTAGAGCCTCCCTGAAACATACCCCCATGTTATTGAAGTTTGTCTTTCCAAAGTCCAGAACCCTCACCTTAGTGTGGCATGCCCCTGCTGTTGTTTCTACACTGAACCATACTGTGCAATGGTCACTGGACCCCAGGTGTTCTCCCACTCTGACATTCATAATTCTGTTCCCATTGGTCATTACTAGGTTCAAAATTGCTCCTTCCCTGGTTGGCTCAAGCACCAGCTGCCTGAGGCATGCTCTTGGTAGGGATACTAGGATGTTTAACCCTGGCTGTTGCAGCAGCTGGGGTGCCCTAATCGATGTCTGGTAGGTTAAAGTCACCCATAAGTAACACCTCTACTTTAGCTGCCATCACAAGGATGGCATCCATTAGATCACTATCCAATTCCTCTTTTTGTGCTGGAGGACCATATATTACACCTGTTCAAAAGGCTATGCCATTGCTTGTCTCCAGTGTGACCCACAGTGCCTTTGCCTCCCCCTGCATTCCTTGTGCATCTGTTGCCTTTATACCCTCCCTTACATACAGGGCCACCCCTCATCCTTTTTGCCCCACTCTCTCTCCTGAATAACGTATAACATGGTATAGCTATGTCCCAGTCATGGTTCCACTGGTACCAAGTATCTGTAATAGCTATAGTATCCAGAGGTGCTTCTGTTATTATGGCCATCAGATCAGGGATTTTGTTCCCTAGGCTGCGAGCATTCCTGCACATGTCCTTCCATTTACTGCAAACCATCCTCCTGCCTCACTCCTGTTACCCCTATAACACCTGCTGCCTGTGAGGTATTTGAAGAGTGGAGATGGGGTGGATATAGACTGTCCAAAATTTGGCCTAATGCCTTCCAGTTCCATTTCACGGGCATGAGAAAAGAATATCAGTTTCCAAAAAAACACCCACTGCAGAACTCCAAAACCATTGCTAGTAAAATGTCAGTAATGTAAAATAGCAATAAACTTGCCAGCCTTGTAAGAAAATGCCTGACCCTTGCAAACAGGGAGGCAGATTTAACATGTGAGCTAACATGGTGAGTGTAGGTGTGCCACTCACTAGTGCACTGTCCTATAGGTTGATAAGGTTCCCAACTCAGATACCCCACTGGTATTTCTCAGACTTTGAAACCCCAACTAAGGTGAACCTGAAAGAGTGGCAAAGAAGAGGGACCTTGGCATAGAAGGCTAGTGCCCACCAGGACAGTGACTCTGGGGTGTCACTCCACTCTCAGTGCATGCCAGGATCATTTTGTGCTGTGGCTTGGTGCAGAGGTACAGTGCTTGTGGGTAGCAGAGAATACTGTGGAAGCCAGATGCCTCCACATGGCCACCTTTGTGTGCTGAGCCCCTGGGAAAGGAGAAGGTAGTCCCGCCTTTCATGCCCAAGGTCAAACTGTTATGCCTTGGCAAAGGCAAGATATCTAAAAAGGAGGAAGAGTCAGACCATCCATCCATTCTTACCCCACTGGCCACTCAGTATTGCCAGGTTCAGCTGGTGGATGTGGGGCAACATTAAAAGGAAGCTGCTTCCTAACCTTGCACAGTAGACCACACCCGAGGAGGATATACACCCTAAGCTTCACTGTACCAGAGATCACACTGAGGCCAGCTGGTTTTAAATGTAGTCTTTATTTGTGGGGCAAGGGGAGGCATAAGCAGGTTTGATCTAGCTGATAGAACAAAAGGTGGCACCTTGTAACATATAACAGTTGCTACTCTGCCTATCCATCATAACCTTTCCCATCTCACTGACAGTCTGTGGCAGATGATTTATGCTTGGCCCAATGACCCTTTTAAGTGACCTGAGTCGAGTCTCAAAGTTCAAGGATATGCAGCATTTATATCATGAGCCCACAAAGTCAACTTGGGAAGTCCAGTTAAAAGTACAGACAGAAATCAGTCAGGAGTGCAAATGAAAGTGTGTGTGTGTGTGTGTGTGTGTGGGGAGAGGGGGGTGAAAAAAAATTGCATAGGTGCACTTCTGCGTCCTAAGCCTTAGCAAAATCAGCCAGTTCGAGAGGCAACTCAGAACCCTAATCACCCTTGGTGTCACCTGCTGCAGCCCCTTACTTCTCCCT
Source organism: Neoceratodus forsteri (assembly GCA_016271365.2). Taxonomy (NCBI): domain Eukaryota; kingdom Metazoa; phylum Chordata; order Ceratodontiformes; family Ceratodontidae; genus Neoceratodus; species Neoceratodus forsteri. Next base: position 853,330,395 of record CM028131.1, read on the forward strand.
AACTACTCAACATATAATGCTACATCAAGCTGCCCGTGTCCTCCTAATATGCCAACATCTCCATAGTTAACATGACAGGGCTACATCAAGCTACCTATATTTTTTCACATGTGACACCTTCTTAGTAGTGACAAAGCTGATTTTGCTGCTTCGAATATAATTGTAAATAACTTCTTGAACCTGTATAACCAATTTGAGACTTGTATGCGCTCTGTGACTTTGTAAACTTAAATATCCAATTCTTGTGTACTATTGTATCTTTTAGCTTTGCTAATACCTAGATATGGCTACCTACTAAAAAAGTGTTTAAATGTCACTGTTATTTTTATTTATTTTAGTCTTTGGTAACCGGGTAAGGCCCACCAGGCACAAGTGCCTGTTTTCAGGGGCGACCTGGGAGCACTGGGCAGTTAAGAGACTTGCTCAAAGTCACACAGTATGCAAGTGGAGTTTGTGAGGATCAAACTCAGGTCTGGTCTGCTGGATGTATCAAGCTCGTTCACACCTTGTTCCTCTAACCTCTAGACTATACTGCCAGCCCAGTTATTAACATGGAACCTTTGTAAACAAGCTTCCTCAGCTCAAAGGTGCAAACAAACAAACAAATAAATAAGTAAATAATTTGACATGCCCTATATATGGCCCTAAGCTGTCACTGTAGAAATAAAACAAGCACAATCTATTAAGGCCTGAGGATTCGAAGAGATCAGCAGTTTCTGTCCAAGTGGGGTAAGTCACGAAGAAACCTAGAAAGGAGACAGACAGGAGAGGGAAAGGAAACATTCAGTGTGGGTGTTTCCAGTCACCAGGAATCAGAGAGATTGTACATTGGGCAGCAGCAACGGTGATCCAGTAGAAAATGGAGGTGGAAGGGTGGGAAGAACCAGAGTAACAATCCACTCTCCAGATCCCCCAGACTGCAGCTACCCCCCCCCGATTCACTCACATTCTCAACCAGAAATTGTGAAAGCAGTTCACACACTCTTGCATGAAAGTACTTAAGTCTACAGAAGTGATGGCATTCAGCCAGTGTTAGCATAGGTGAAGGGAGTCAAGACAGTCTTCGGCCCAGGCAAAGGAACCCAATCTCAGGCTCAGATGACCCGGAGAGCGGTAGAGCGACAGCTGATGCTACATCTTGGCCCATGATTTTTCTTCTTGGGAGGTCAGCAGCAGCAGGCAGGTACTACAAAATGATGTGCTGACTGCTAATCTCTCCATGGTTCGAAAGCCGCTGATGATCAAATCCTCTGCTTGCTCTCTGGTCTCCGCTGCTCACACTATTCAGTCTCCACTGCACTTGTCCTCCAGTCTCTGCTGCTTACTCCAAGTTCAAATACTATGCTTGCTCTCCATTTCTGCACTCACTCTCCTATCTCCACTGACTCCAATTAAGCTACTAAAGAACACCAAATACAGAACATTTTTTGTCTTTTCAAAAAGCCTGCTGATCTGTCCCCCCCCCCAAACTAACCCAGCCAATAGTACATTAGTGCTTAGTTAGGTATGCCTTACACTTTGCAGCCCACCAATAAGCAGTGACAGAATCATTGTCAGCATGATTGGCAGCAGTAAGGGCATACCCACCTCCTCCTCCATGCTGTTTCCACCAGTCGTGTACCTAGTTCAGCCTCAGGACTTACTCTTTTGCTACCCCAGATGCAATCTGAAGAGGAGAACCTATGCTGCTGTGACATGCAACCATTAAAATCTGCGGTACTTGTGCTGCCAGCACACACTTCTGCAGGTGGCCCTAATCTCTGCAGCTGTCCTCAATTCTGTGGCTAGCTCCATGGCCATGGAACCACAGTAAACAGGTGGCCTTGAGTATACTGCAGGGAACAGTGTAATTCAATAGCAAGTAAGTGTTTTGTCATTGATCTAAATAAGTGCAGGTATCTTATTCAGTTGTTCCTTGACACTTGGATTAATAAAATTCGCTTATCCCTCTCTGGTGACATCGAGCCCAATCCCGGCAAATCCTATCACTTTCCCACAGTGGTTCCTATCGGGGGGCCTGAAAATCACTCATATGAATATTAGTATTTCCTCTAATTTCCCTGAACTTGAAACATGGGTTAAACTGTATTCCCCAGATATCCTTGGACTCTGAAACTTGGCTTAAACCAGGTATTTCTGATTCTTTGCACAAGTTAACCGGATACAACCTAGTTGGATTTGATCGTCCCTCCTCTCGGAGGGGTGGTGGGGTTGCTTTCTATCCCAGAGATCACCTTTATGTCTCAGTTCTATTTCATGGAATGCACAGCTCTTGGGAAATACTCCATGTGGAACTGACTCTAGGTGGGGAAAAGAAATGAAACCTAGTCTGCGTCTATAATCCTCCAAAGGGGGCACTAACTGGTCTGTATGGAATCATCGACCACCTATCTTCTCTAAAGGAAGAAAGAAATAATCTTACTAGGTGATTTTAACCATGACTGGTCTGGTAGTAACTCTGGTGTATACAATAACACTCTTGCAAAACGTCACCTCTCCTTGCTAGTTACAGGACCTACCCATATTTCTTCCAGCAGTTCACATCAATCCACATTAGACTGGATTGTTACTAATTGTGTCTGTAGAATTCTAGAAGTTGGTACCTTGCCGGACTCAATTAGTGACCACTTACCCACTTTCTGTGTTTGGAATGCTAGCTGTCCTAAGCCACTTCCTAAGATTATACAGTTCCAGGATTTTTCAAAACTAAATATTGAGGCACTTCTATTGAAAGTAAGATGCGTTGATTGGTCCCTGATATACCAGACAACTAATGTTGATAGAGCTCTTGATTACTTACTATCAAATCTCCTCTCCCTCCAAAACAAGTATGTGCCTCTCGAAGGAGAATCAGGGGTGCTAAAACTAGATGGTTGCATAAGAATCTCCTCTCCGCTATGAGGAGTAGAGATAAAGCATGGGTTGCGACCAAAAAGTTGAACCTACCTCATGACTGGGCTAAGTACAGATTCATGAGACTAACATATAAGAAAGACATCTGAGCAGCAAAAACAGCTTACTGTGGTATGCTTCTTCAAAAATCATCTGGTGATTTATACCGATATTATGTATATTGGTTTTACTTATGTTAACAGAAGATTCTCTCTCTCTGTATTTGAAAAATGCTGAATAAATGTTAAATTGAAAAAAAAAAATAAAAAATCCTCTGATGATGCTAGGGGTTTCTGTAACCATGTTAGAAGCTTTTTAGGGAAAGGCCCATCCTGCCTTTGACTGAAATGACTATAAATGATGCTAACTGCAATAACCAAAGCACAATTGCTACTTTGCTTAATGTTCACTTCTCTGATCTCTTGGATTTCCTGGTTAACTCTGTTTTACACTCTGACGAAATTGTAAAACCTGCTGAATCTAAGTTGACCCAGTTTAGTTTTAAACCAGTCTCAACTGCTGATGTGTTATGGCTTATGAGAGCCATTCCTGAACATGGTTCTCCTGGGTCCGATGGACTATTACCTAAATTCCTTAAAGCTATTGCTGCTAACATTGCAGCCCCATTGCAAGAATACTCAACTTATCTATTATCACTAAGACTGTGCCATCCATCTGAAAAATTGCACGTGTGGTGCCAGTGCATAAGAAAGGAGACACAAAAACAATGAGTAATTACTGACCAAGTGCCATCTAATCTGTGTTGGATAAAATCCTAGAGAAGGTTGTTGCTTCTCAAGTAACTGAGTATCTGTGTAATAACAATCTAGTTTCCCCAGCCCAGCATGGCTTTCAGTCTGGACACAGCACAACTATGGCACTATTACAATTTACAAATGATGAGGTGCTGAACATGGACAAAGGCAAACTCACTGGGGCCATTTTTATCGACCTCACAAAGGCCTTTGACTTGGTAGACCACTCTCTTCTGCTCTCCAAACTGTCCTCTCTTGGTTTCTCAAATTCTGCCACTGCCTGACTTGACAGTTATCTTCTAGGTAGGCAACAATTTTTTCAAATAGGGAACGTTGCATCTGGTCTTGTTTCCACCTCAGTTGGAGTTCCTCAGGGTTCTATTCTTGGTCCCCTCCTTTTCTGTATCTTTATAAATAATCCTGCCCCCCCCCCCAATCTGGATCGACTTTTTTCTTTTCTATGTAGACGATATGGTCATCTACTCTGCCACTAATGACATATCGGTAATTCGCACCTTCCTTCAATCAGATTTTGACTGCTTCTCGGCTTGGCTAAAACAAAATAAGCTCCTGCTTAACACTAGCAAAATGGTGTCAATGCTCTTTGGGACTTCACCTAGACTAAAAGTTTGTCATATGGGACTTTCCCTTCGTGGACCTGATGGCCTAAATCTGGATACGGTCTCATCCTTCAGATACCTTGGGATGACACTTGACTCCTCACTGAACTTTAATCTTCATATTGCAGCCACTTGTAAGGTGGTGAATAGTAAACTTGGCCTGGCATACAAGGTTAGATCTTCACTAAACTCGACAGCCAGGCTGGACATTGCTCAGGGAATCTTCGACCTTGCCTCAACTATGGCTCTATAGTCTACCATAATGCTAGCAAATAAGTAATCCAGAAATGGAGCACTTGATATAATAGTATCTGCCGGTTCACTCTTGTGGCTCCTAAACTAACACATCGCTGTCAACTTTATTCTACTCTCAATTTGCTCGCCCCATCCTCCTATCTTCTGTACACTGCAGGTTGTCTGGTCGATAAATTAATCTGGATTAGTACTCCAAGGTCCCTTGAAACTCTACTAAAACAACCTGAGATCTACCGTACAAGCTTCCATTATAACTCTCAGATGTCTCACCAAGAAGGGTGATCTTCCATTTGCCATATCTGCTCCCAGAATGTGGAACACCCTGCCACTCCATGTTAAACAATCTGATACTCACCAGGCCTTTCAAAAAAGTTTAAGAACTCACCTTATAAACTCAGGTCTGTGCTCCTGCTTTACCTCTTACTTGTCTCCCCTCGCTTGCACTACTACTAATGGTCTTGCATCTTAAGAGCTGTACTTCCTCTCAGCACTAACATGCCCCCAGTGTCTGCTGTATACGTACTTCTTCAGTCAATTATACTGTTTTCAATGTTCTATATAAGTATATGTAACTGTGAATACTATTTATCCTGTTACGTATATTCTATTTAGTTGTTCCAGAATGTGCCATGTATTCAAAAGTGTCATGTTTAATTGTATTTTACTTTCTACTATATGTTTAATATTGGGTGTTTACTCACCTGGTAAAGGTGATTGTGTTGGTCGGTATTCATGGCACTCCAGACATTACCTCATGGGTTTAAGCCCACCTGATAGGCTATAGATACACATGTGACCTAATATCAAATTTCACAGTATACCTTGGTCCCAGAAGTCCCTGCTCTCCAGTGCGATTGTTTTCCCAAGCTGAAACAAGGTTAGTCAATAACAACATACACTTCTCTCTATGTACCATATTCAAAGGAAAAAATGGATGAGACCATTCCATGTACCATAATGGTTTATTTCCTATTGCTACAATGCTAATGCTCAGGCATCTAGTACGCCTGATGAGGTCATGAATATGTCTCTTCATCATGTGGCCCCAACCCTAACATATTTTGGCTCAGGATCCATGCCCACTCGAATCTCTCCATGAGCTCTGACGGGAGGGCCCTGGAGTGCCATGGATACTGACCAACACAATCACCTTTACCAGGTGAGTAAACACGCATTGTGTTGGTCGTGGATCCATGGCACTCCAGACATTACCTCATGGGTACTTAAGCAGCAGTATTCTTCCCATCAGGGTGGGACAGAGCGACTAAGAGTGGGCATGTAGGGTGGCTGCCGAAAGGATCTTGGTGGCAAAAGAAGTCCTCTGTTTATACAGGGTCTCTAGTCTGTAATGTCTTGCAAATGTGTGAATGGACATCCAGGTTGCTGCTCGTCAGATATCCCCAGACGATACGCTGGCTCTTTCAGTCCAGGATGTGGCTACTGCCCTGGTTGAATAAGCCTTGATGCCCTCCGGTGGAGTGACATCCTTGAGTCTAAATGTGTCTTGAATTGTCCTCTTTAGTGAACTAGCAATTGTCGTCCTTGAGGCTGCCCTGCCCTGTCTTAGTTCCTTTGCAATGATGAAAAGCTTTTCAGTTTTTATCAGGTTCTGAGTTCTGGTGATGTACGTTGCTAGAGTGGCTCACACATTGAGGTGATGTGGGACAGGGTTAATCCCTGGCTCTCCTTGGTTATACAAGGTTGGGAACTCTAGTGTCTGTTCCATGTGGAACTGGGAAGCCACCTTTGGGATGAAGGCGGGTACTGTTTTCAAGGATACTCCCTTGGGAGTAAAGATGGTATAGGGTTCTTTACATGATAATGCCCCAATTTCCCCCACCCTGCGGGCTGAACATATGGCTACGAGGAAGCAGGTCTTCAACCCCATCCAGTACAGCTGATTGTCCTGCATTGGTATGAATGGTGGCAATGCCAGGGCATCCAGCACCAGTGTGAGGTCCCAAGGTGACACGGATGGTCTGGTTCAAGGCCTCATCACTTCTACAGCTTTTATGAACTTGACAGCATCTGGGTGGGACCCTGGACTATGTAGGCCCACCGGTCCTAAGGCTGCCCCTATAGCTGAGAGTTGTACTCTGAGGGATGAATGGGACAGTCCTTTTTCCATACCCTGCTGTAGAAACAGCAAGATAGTTGACATATCTGCTCAATTGAGGTTTTTGTTCCTACCACAGCACCAAGTGGAAAAAATGTTCCGCTGACGGCTGTACATGGACGTAGTGGAGGACCTTCTGGACTGCAGCATGGTGGAGATGACTGCACTGTGATATCCTGCTTTTAGCAGTCTCTGCCTTTCAGGAGCCAGGCCAACAACTGGAAGGACTCCGGCGTCGGGTGGGTCATCAGACCTTGAATCAATAGGTATGATCTGCAAGGGAGTTTCCACCTGTCCACTGTCATGGCCATAGCCATAGAGAACCATACCCTCCATGGCCAGTAAGGTGTCACCAGAATGATGATCCTCTGAGACTCTCTGTTCTTGGCTAATACCTGAGGGATCAGCGGGATTGGAGGAAATACATATGCTTTGTCCCATGTCCAGTTCTGTGGCAAGGAGTTGACTCCCTTGGCCTTTCTTTCCCTCTACCTTGAAAAGAAGTCTTTCACTTGGCAATTTGCCTCTGTGGCCCTGAGATCCATTGTGATGGGTCCCCACCTGCTCTGAATTGATTGGAATACCTCTGGGTGGAGTTGCCACACCCCAGGGTGAACTCATTGTTGTCTTAGCCAGTCCGCCTTGCTGTTTAGTTCGCCTGCCAGGTGGACAGCCCAAAGTGCTTGAGGTGGATTTGTGCCCAGGTCAACACCCTCATTACCTCAGCCAACATGGCCTGACTTCTTGTGCCCCCTTGTTTTGACAGATAGACCACTGTGACCTGACTGTCTGAGCGTATCAGGACATTGCGTCACTGCACGGTATCCTTGAAGGCTTTTAGTGTGAAGAACACATTTCTCATCTCCAGGACATTGATGGAACATCTGGCTTCTGCAGGTGTCCATAGGCCTTGCACTGATTGGGAGCCTAGACATGCTCCCCACCCCATGAGTCTGGCATCTGTCTCTATTGTGATCTCGTATGTCAGATCTAGAGGAGTCCCCCAGCGGAGGTTGTGCCAGTTCAACCACCAGGTGAGGGAGTGTCTTGTCTCTTGTGGCACAGTGACCCTGATTCCTAGATTCTCCATGGATGGGGCGCCCTGAGTCAGTAGGTAAGTTTGCAGTGGTCTCATGTTCCACCTGGCCCATGGGACCAGGTCTATACAGGAGGCCATGTATCCTAGCACCTGTGCTATCTGCCCGATGGTGGGTCATTGGCATGCTCTTAGGGCCCTTACCAGACCCATCATGTTGTCTATATGCTTCCATGATGGTTGTGCTATACCTGTGGCTGTGTTTATCTCTGCCCCTAGGTGTTCCAGCTGTTGGGCTGGTACCAGAGAGCTCTTGTTGTAATTGACTACCAAGCCATGATCTTCCAGGGTTTGTAGTACTAGTTGGGTGTTCCTCTGTGCCTGAGTCCTGGACCTGGCTCATATCAGCCAGTCATCCAGATAAAGGATGATATCCACCCATCTTTCCCTTAAGCGAGCTGCCAGGATGATCGACACCTTTGTGAAGGTTCATGGAGTGGAGGCTAGAATGAAAGGTAACACCTAGTACTGGAAGTGTTGGCCTAGCATGTGGAAACGCAGATACTGCTGGTGGCTCGGTCGAACTGGAATATGAAGGTAGGCGTCCTTCAGGTTGATCGAAGTTAGGAAATCCCTGACTCTGAAACTTCTGAGGGTGGAGCAGAGGGCCTCCATCTTGAACTTCTGAATATGAACAAACTTGTTCAGGTACTTCAGATCCAGGATAGGGCGGAACACTCCCATCTTTTTGGGAACCAGGAAGAAGATGGAGTAAACTCCTTCCCCCTGTTCTTGAATGGGAACAGTCTGACTTGCCTTGTTCTGAACTAGCTCCAGAAGGATCTGCTGCACTTGGTGAGCAGATACCCTTCTCCTGGAGATTAGGGGTTGTACAAATCTGTCTTGGTGTGGTTGCTGTATGAATTCTATTGCATATCATCTGGATACTACCTCCAGACTCCATTTGTCCATGGTAGCGTCCACCCACTGTTACAAGAACAGCTAGAGTCTCCTTCCCACAGGAGAGGGACACTCTTTTTCCCTTCAAGTGGGTGTTGATAGCTCTCTGTGATGGTAGTCAATGTGTCTTTACTCTGCCTCCTCTGCCTCTGAACTTGTTGTTTCTTCCTCTGAATGAGGAGAACAAGGAGGAGGTATAGCTGGAGTTAAAGGTACCATGGTTGGCGTTGCCATTGTGGTACCCTCTGCCTCGAAATGAAGTGGACTGACTATATTGGTTCTGCTGCCTTCCTTGGTGAAACCTATTGTTTCCCCGAATCCAGCGTTTACCCGATGGCAGGTACTTGAACCTGTTGTTGTTCTTCCCCAAATCCTTGCCTTCCTCTTTTTGCTTCAGGTACTCCTGAAGACCTTCCCCAAAAATATGTTTCCCTTTTAGGGGAAGGTTTTGTAAAAGACTTTTGGATTCACTATCCACCTCCCACAATTTCAACCATGGTGCCCTCCTAGCTCTATTAGTTAGTGCTGATGCTCTGGCCTCTAGTTTGAGCGTATCCACGGCCATATCCTTCAAATACTTTGCAGTATCTAAAGAACATTCCAGCAATTCTACATCCCTTGACTTGGGGTCTTCCCTGTCTAAGAGTTCCTCCAGCCACCTGATTTGTGCCCGAGCCACATAGACTGCTGTGGTGGCCACCCGTGCTGCCATGCCAGTGATCTCAAACATCTTTTTTAACATATCCTCTACCTTCTTGTCTGTTGGGTCCTTCAAGGATATGTTTTCACATGGCAATTCGGTTTTCTTGCTGAGGGCAGCAATATGTGGGTCTGTTATAGGGGCCACACACCAGACATGCGCTCTGTCCTCCTGGATAGGGTACAACCTATCCAGGTTCCTTTTCTCTGACATGCCCCCAGGTTCATTTGATTCCCATTCTTTGGTAAATATGTCGTCAATTGCTGGGCACACTGGGAAGATCTCGTTACACTTGGGTCTCATTGAATCATTGGGTTGAATTTGGATTCTGGTTTAGTGGCCTCCTTCTTGAACCCCATCATGATTTTTATGGCTTTCATGATCCCTGGAATGAGGTCAAAGGAACATAGTTTAGAAGTGAGAGAAGGAATGGTCTGGGAGACGTCCATCTCTTCCTCGTCCGAGTCCTCACCCTCTTCATCTTGAGGTTCCTCATCTCCTTGCCCATTGTCTGGCTGAGATGGGGCGGGTTCCGAGGGTGGAGTATTATTATCGCCGTGGTCACCGGGGGGTGGGATGGGTTCCAGTCTTGGGTTTGGTGACGGAGGTATGTTCTGGGTGGGAGCCTCCAATTTCTCCATGACCTGCAAGATAAAGTTCTGTTGACTTTCCATCTTGGCCACTGTGGCCTATTGATTTTGGATGAGGAGGGCCCCTGGATTGACCCACGTGTTTCCGCTGGTTCCTTGGATGCTTGGATCCAGTGAAGAAGATTGCTCCAGGGACAAATCATCGTCATCATGGAGGCAGGTCGGGCACTGCAGCCTCTGGTTGTGAGGCAGGAGAGTGGCGCTGCATGAGGTGCACTTTTTAGTTTTTGTCATCTGAAAAACATAAGTGGACAAAACAGGGCTGATTAGGGGCTGTACTAGATGAGTGACCAGATGGGTGAACCAGTGTCAGCACCTCCTGGAAACTCATGCCTTATATCCTAGATGGCAAGCAGTCAAACATTTGTAAGGTATACATTGCTCTGTGGCCTAGGGGAAGCAGTGTAACCTCTGTCCCGACCCGCTTGTTAGTGGTCTGGACAGGTTAAGTCACTCCCAGTATCTTGTCTCCCCCATACATCTTTATGCTGCTATTGTAAAGGGGGGATCCAGACGGGTCTAAATGAGTGGGCTTCGATCCGCTGGGATAGGTGATCGAAGCTGACCATATAATCTCAAGTTAACAATTATTTTTTTTTTTTTTAAATTTATTTAGTTTTTATTGACTGGGTAAGTGCACTAGACAAATCCTGCCTATTTTCAGGCACGACCCGGGCCGGGGGGATACAGATGAATGCCAACTGACCTTGAACCAGATTAAGCTGTTGGTGGTATTTTTAGTGAATGAGAGAAATTTGGCCAGGACACTGGGGAAATTCCCCTACTCTTTTCGATTAGTGCCATGAGATCTTCAACATCCACCTGAACTACCACCAATCCAAGCAGATGGGACCTCAGTTTAACATCTTATCCGAAAGATGGCACCTCAGAAGTGCAGCACCCCTCTCATGCTGCACTACAGTGTCAGTACCGGGATATTAAGCCAAGTGCCAGATGTGGGAACTGAACCCACAGCCCTCTGATCTCCTGGCCTCAGAGGTGAGTGTGCTACCTACTGAGCCACTGACACTGACATTATTATTATTATCATTTTATCTGTATGAACCCGCTGGGTAGGGGGTTCCAGAGATCTGGGAGAAAAAGGTGAGTACCTGTGCCTTCTTTCAATCCACTGTGGGAGGTGATCGAAAGACCAGGCCAGCTAGCAAGCCAGGGGGTAACAAAATGGTGGCTCTGTACCTCTGCTGAAAATGGCTGCCACAGCTCCCATTGTTCTCATGGCCACATGGCCAGGCCAGTTTGTATGCCAGGGGGTTGCAAAATGGCGGCTCTGTTTCTGTACACCAAATGACTGCTACGGTTCTCTTTGCCACGTGGTCTGGTGTGGGGGGGGGAGAGAGAGAGAGGGCCGTGGGGTTTGCAACCGAATCCCTCTTTTAATCACTTGCGGGTGACTCAGGGGGAAAAATAGCATCTGTTAGCCCAATTATTGTTGAGAGCGAGAGGAGAGGGGCCCTCGACCTGCTCTGCTTGTGAGAGAAGCAGGCCAGCCCAAGGAACATCCCTGCTGAAGTAAGAGCAGATCCTAGTGGAGAAACTCACAGGCAACTGTTAAATATGGGCAGACCTCTGCCCTGATTGAAGTGCCTCCTGCCAGTATGAGGAGCGCATAAGTGTGCCCGCGACCTGATTTCTGGCTCTCCAAGGGAGCAAGAGCGTAGTGCAGTGCATTGTGAGCTGCCTGACTAGCATCGCTGAATGCTGCTGGAGGCGCAAGATTTGAAACAAAGACAGGCACCTGCATCTGCTTGCAGAAATTACTATCCTTACAAAATGCCACAGCGCAACACAGGTCTTGTCTCCCCTTTCTACAGCATGTAGCATACGCTCTCCCCACATTCCTTTAATACCAACAACGTTGCGGAAGTCTGTAATCTCTGCCCTTGTTTGAATAAACTGCATTATTCCAATTGACTGTAAGCAAAAAATAACAGGTCCAATCTCTCTGCCTGGTCACCATTTAACCAAGCATTCAACAAACTAATTTCTTTCTCCACAACGAATTTCTTTCTGTAGCTCAAACATTTCTCTAAGCAACTTCACTAAAACAACTAATTTTCTCCACATACTAAAAAAATAAGGAGAAACAAATGCCAACATCAACTTTTAAACAAGGTGTGTGTGTGTTATCCAGATCTCTTAAGTAATTCTGTTTCTCTAGTTCAAAGGCATCTGAGCAAACTCGGCAAACTGATTATGCTGCTGGCCCCAATTAAAACTGCATTTACCTGCCTCCTTTAATTAACAACTCCACTGCATTCAGGCAAATATATTTTTAGGGCTAGCATATCTAATTATCCAGGCACTCCCCCTGGAATAGTTTAGCAGTCTGTGATGCAGTTTTAGACAAGCATTTGTCAATGCTGAATGTTGTCTCACTGGCATTGGCATTGGTAGCGCAGGAGTTAGAGATGAATAATAGGAATGGCAGTGAAGTATTAAAGTGACGCCAACCCCACCCCCACCCTGCAGAGACCAACAGGCATTGGGGTGTGCCTTTGGGTCATCAGCTATAACGCTCATGCCATTTTACCTCACCCTACCCTGTTGACACTGACAAGTGTCTTGGTGTGCTTTGGGGTCTTTGGGCATATACTTCCCCCATTCTATAAGGAAACACTCTGAGGTGGGTGCAGTATAAGAGAACGGGGTGAACTTTGTGGCTGAACACTCCAAAACACACCACGATGCCTGTCACTGGCTGCAGGGTGGGGGTGGGAGTGGAATGGCATGAGCATTACAGCCGATGATCCGAAGTCACACCCCTGACGCCTGTCAGTCTCTACAGGGTGGGGTGCTACAGTTGGAAACCCTAATGCCATAGGCGTGTGTTGGTATTTTCACTCCAAATTTTCAACATGGGCTTTTTGTGACCCCATCTCATGAAGAGTGGCACTATCAGTTGTTAGCTGAAAGGTTGTCTTGCACAACGGCTATGCCGTTTGACGACACAGGGATGAAAACACATTTTGGGCAGTATGTGGAAAATTACAACTGTATTGTTCATGAGAAGATGTAAAAAAATGATAACATTGAAAATCTGGAGTGAAAATATGAAAAATTGGTAAAGTCATGAGCATGCATAGAAACTGTGCAACACTCATCTGTAACCCAACTATTTTTGGGATTTTTTTAACCACATTTTCAACATAAGCATTTTGGGACCTCCCCCTCATGAACAGTGGCACTGTGATTTTGTTAATTTGTCCCAAACATTGATTTCCACAGCGACCATGCCATTGTGCACCACAGGTGCGAAAACACATTTTGAGCAGGATGTGAAAAATGGCAACTGTACTGTTCATAAGGAGGTGTGAAAAAATGCCAGTGTTGAAAATCTGGCATGAAAATATTACAAATTTGCGAAGTTACAAGGGTGCATGGAAACTGCGCAATGCACGCTTGTAATACAGTCATTTTTATGTTGCTTGCATGCATGTGCAAGAAACATAGTGCCATCATCGGAGATTTCGGAGGTGTGTCACCTCCTCCTCCAATTCAGTCAGTGTGTTGGCAGGTGCGGCCCCTGTAAGCCAATGCATTTTGGAGCTGTCTATGACACGCTCCAAAATGCAGTGGCATACAGTTGAAAGGGGAGCATGCTTCAGTGAGCACAGATAAGATATCGGTTGCTCACGCCAAGTAGCCCCCCACAGACACCTCAGCATGCCTCGGCGCCTCCCTGTACATGCACTGTATAGCCGACGGGGTGCCCAGTCCCCATCGGCTGAGCCGCGCCCCCCAGTAGTAAGTGCTATGCTGGGAGCCCATCCCAGCGTGGCAAGCGTCCTTTGGCCGACGGGGTGCCCAATCCCCATCGGCTGAACACCCCGTCTTTGTGCCTACGCTGGGAGCCCCCCAGCGTGGCAACAAATGCCATGGCCGACAGGGTGCCCACTCTCCCGTCGGCTGAATGCCCCCCAACATCCTTGTGCTATGCTGGAGCCCACCCCAGCGTGCCAAATGTCCAATGAAGTCAATTAAAAAAAACCTGTAAACAAAACTGTCCTGGTGGCGTGTCTCCCAACCCCCTCCCACAACCCGCATTCCACCCACGGGCGCATCCAGCCTCCCACACCCCTCACCCCATACTTACCTCTGGACTCAGGCGATGATCTTCGTGGATCGGGAACACGTCTGCACTCTTCAAAGCCGACCGTGAACTGAGGAAATGCCAGTAAGCTGTATAATGGGCTAGATAGGGGGGTTTCAACTTTGTTGCATATCTCAGGCATTTTTTGGAATTTTTACACCAAATTTTCAACATGGGGTTTTTGGGACCCCTTCTCATGAATGATGTCACTGTCATGGCGTTACTCGGGCCCGAAGGATGATTTCGCAGTCACTGAGCAGTCACTGTGCAAAATCACCCTTCGGGCCTGAATAATGCCATGACAGTGACACCATTCATGAGAAGGGGTCCCAAAAACCCCATGTTGAAAATTTGGTGCCAAAATTCCAAAAAATGACTGTTTTACGAGCGTGTGTTGCGCAGTTCCTACGCAGGCTCGTAAGTTCGCGAAATTTCAATATTTTCACTCCAGATTTTCAACATTGCCATTTTACCACACCTTCTTATGAGCAGTATAGCTGCCATTTTTCACATCTCACCCAAAACGTGTTTCTGCCCATGTAGCACACAATGGCTCAGTCGGTGTGCGAGATCAATGTATGGGACAAATTAAGAAAATCACAGTGACACTGTTCATGAGCTCAGGTGTTAAAATGGCTATGTTGAAAATTTGGTGAAAAAATTCCAAAAAATTACTGTTTTACGAGCGTGCGTTGTACAGTTCCTACGCACGCTCATAAGTTCGCGAATTTTCAATACTTTCACTCCAGATTTCCAACATTGCCATTTTGCCACACCTTCTTATAAATAGTACAGCTGTCATTTTTCACATCTCACCCAAAACGTGTTTCCGCTTCACATGCTACAATGGCGCAGTCGGTATTTAGAAATCAATGTATGGGACAAATTAAGAAAATCACAGTGACACTGTTCATGAGCTCAGGTGTTAAAATGGCTATGTTGAAAATTTAGTGAAAAATTCAAAAATGACTGTTTTACAGTATCGTTGTGTGCAGTTCCTACATGCGCTCATAAGTTCACAATTTTCAATATTTTCCTCCAGATTTTCAACTTTGCCATTTTACCACACCTTCTTATGAGTAGTACAGCTGTCATTTTCACATCTTACCCAAAATGTGTTTCCGCCCATATGGCGCACAATGGGCAGATCGGTGTCTTGAAATCAATGTAAGGACAAATTAAGAAAATCACAGTGACACTGTTCATGAGCAGAGGTCTTAAATGGCTATGTTGAAACTTTGGTGAAAAAATTCCTTTCAGATGTTCTGCAATATTACTAATGAAGACATTGAACAGAACTGGCCCCAGGACCGATCCCTGCAGCACCCCACTGGTCGCCCCCTCTCCCTAGACTGCATACCATTTACAACCACTCTCTGCCTCCTGTCTGTTAGCCAGTTTCTAACCCAGTTTACCACCCTTTCCCCCATTCCAGCCTACCCAGCTAGTTTATCAGCCTCCTATATGGGATGGTGTCAAAGGCTTTGCTGAAATCAAGGTAGGCGTTGTCCGCTGCCCCACCCTGATTCACTTCCTTTGTAACTCAGTCAAATAAATCAACCAGATTTATCTGACATGATGTCCCCCACTGTGAATCCATCTTGTCTATGGTCCTGGGTTCCGATGGCATCTAGATGCCCCACTATCCTTTCTTTAAGCAATGTCTCCATGATCTTCCCCACTACTGAAGTGAGGCTGAATGGCCTATTGTTCCCTGCCTCCTCCCTGCTGCCAGACTTGTGTACAGGGACCACATGTGCCCTCCTCCAATTTACTCATGTTGAATGACTCAGTGAACATGGCTGCCAGAGGTACTGCTATCTCCCTTCGCAGTTCTGTTAATATCCTTGGACGTATGCCATCTGGTTCCATCGCTTTGTCTACCTTCAATTTAGTGAGCTCCTGCAGGACTCTTTTGTCCACTTCTTCACCCCCTTGGCAGCTGCTGTACTGCTGTGGCCCTTGCCCCTCCCACTCTTCTCTGAATACTGAATGGAAAGACACAGTGGATGTCTTGGGAGGAAGGCCTGGAACTATCACTTCCAAATGCCTAAACAGCACATACAAGCAAGCAACATTCGGCATTGACAAATGCTTGTTTGGTATTTCATTACCAAATTTTCAACATAGGCATTTTAGGGCCTCTGCTCATGAACAGTGTCACTGTCATTTCCTCAAACTGTCCCAAAAACTGATTTCACACAGCAACTGTGCTATTCTGCGCCAGACATGCAAAAACACATTTTGGCCAGGCTATGTAAAATGACAGATGTACAGTTCATAAGGAGGTGTGGAAAAATTCCAATTTTGAAAATCTGGATTGAAAATATTACAAAGTCATGAAGTTATGAGAGTGCGTGGAAATTGCACAACGCATGCTCATAAAACAGCCGTTTTGGGGATTTTTCCACCAAATTTGCAACATAGGCTTTTTTAGAGCCCCCCTCATGAACAGTGACACTGTTGTTTCCTTATTCAGTCCCAAAAGGTGATTCCGCACAGTCACCTTTCGGGACCGAATAATCCCATGACAGTGTCTGAATTCATGAGGAGGGGTCCCAATAACCCCATGGTGAAAATTTGGTGTCAAAATTCAAAAAAAATGGCCATGATATGCCCCAAAGTTGAAAAAAACCCTATTTATGCCATTATATAGCTTACCGGCATTTCTTTAGTTCGCGGTCGGCTTTGAAGAGTGCAGACATGTTCCCGGTCCGCTGAAGATTATCGCGCCATGCTCTGGAGATAAGTATGGGGTGAGGGGTGTGTGTGAGGAGGCAGGGTGTACAGAGAGTGGGCGCTGGTTGGGGAAGGGGGCAGGGAGACAGTGGGGGACCGTTTTCTCTTTTACAGGTAAAACAAACAAAAAAACATTGTGGGACAGTTTTGTTTTTTACAGGGTAATCTGGCATGCTGGGGTGGGCTCCCAGCGTGCCACCTGAGTTATTTTTTTGGGGGGGGCTGTAGCCGACAGGGGAATTGGGCACCCCATCGGCAAATACCAGTGGGTGTGGGAGAGCCGAGGAGGATTGGGCACCCCCCTCGGCACACAACAAATGGGGGGAACATTATATCAATGGGGAGTGGGCTCCCCCATTGGCAGAATGAACTCGGAAGGGGGGGACTCAAGCGGATGGGGATTGGGCCCCCATCGGCAAAGAAAGACTTTTGGTGGGTGCATGATGCTGAGGGGGATTGGGCACCCCCTTGGCACACAGTGGAAATGGGAGGGGGGGACATTATGCCGATGGGGAGTGGGTTCCCCCGTTGGCATTGTGACAGGTGGCGGCAGTCACTGCCACCATGTTGCTTGTGCATCGGGAGGCATGTTCTGATTTTGCTACATGACAGCATCACGCTCATTGCAGCAGACCTTTTCTTAGATCTGGTGGCCACATTAAATATGCATGGTGTCAGCTCCTGCTGCTGGCTTATTGGGGAATAAGGGACGCATCTACTGATGCATGCCCTACATTCGCCCACAGTGACCGCAAACCAAATCTGCTACTACTGCAATATGTTGGCTGGCATGCACGTGTGAGCCAACTTAAAAACCAGTGTTAAATTTCTTTGTATCTTACCTTGTTTAGGATTCTAAGCTGCGACCCCTGTGTGCTAGCCTTTCAGATGCACAAGAGAACTGGGGAGCAGGGGCTCCTGGGACCAAGGTATACTGTGAAATTTGATACTAGGTCACATGTGCATCTATAGCCTATCAGGTGGACTTAAACCCATGAGTTGATGTCTAGAGTGCCATGGAGACATGACCAACACAATCTGATGCTGACACTATGTATCTGCTGTTTCTAATGTGTAACCCTCCCGGGTCATGCCTGAAAATAGGCAAAATTACTTGTCTAGTGCACTTACCTGGTAAACAAAATGAAATAATAATAATAATAGTTTTTTGTAACATGTCACTTACTGCAGTTTGCTGCATTGCATTGTGGCTGGCTCAGCTGTATGTGTATGTTTTTTAATATGCACTGTTTTGTATGTCATCGTGCACTTTATTTTCCATAGATGTGTTTCTGGACTCCCTGGCAGTCTGGGCAGCTGTTTTATCCCATCCCTCAGTCACTGGCCATACTGTGTCTCCCTCCTTCCTCCCAAGACTGGGTGTGCCATTGGTGCTGCTAGAGAGGGCTTCATTAAGCCACACCTCTGTATTTTCCACTTGTTTTCTTCCTGGAGCTTGGCAGACATGCAATGACCACACAAGCACACTCGAGCTCTGAGGAAGCACTCCGGCACTCCAAGTGTTGGCCCTTCTCTCTAGGTGTGGGACTCACACATGCCACCTCTTGGCTTCTGCCAGGCGGTAGTTAAGCGGTGAGTCATGGAATCCCCTGCTTCAAGAAACAGAGCTGTCCTGTGGACACTCAATCGCCTCTCCCTTGCCGGGCCCCCAAGTGAACCGAGTCCACTCCCAAACTTGGATAGTCGACGTGGCAGCAAGAAGGCATGGATGCCTCAACCCACAGTGTCACTGGGCCAGCTGATGACATCTTGCACTTAATTAGTATTTTGTGAATTGGCACATACTTGCAGGTTTTCATCGTCTTTGTTTAATGATGTTATTTGGCTTGTAGAAAGTTGCCATTAGCCTGCATGTATGCAACTTTGAGAAAGGAGATATATTTTCCAAAATCTGGCAGGTGTTTAGTGCAATTCCATTGCCTGATGCTAAATAAAACCATACCTTTGCACAGTATTTTCTTTTGAGCCTGTGTCTTTTGTTCTGCTATTAAGGTCAGGTCATTGAGGTCAGGAAGCACTTCTTCACAGAGAAGGTGGTGGACACTTGAAATGCACTGCCAGAAGAGATCATCTCGTTGAAGACAGTGGGCAGCTTTAATAGAGGCTGGGATAGGCATAGGGGGAAGGTAAGGATCATGGGTAAAGAGGATGGGAGGAGTGGGGAGGAGGGAGGGCAGGGACATTAGCTCAAGCTGTGGACCCTGCAATACAAGCAGACTTAATAGACCAAATGGCCTTCTTCTGCTGGCTTCTTTGTATGTTCATATTAAGGGATGAGGTGCCTGATTTTTTTTTTTTTGCTTATGTATCTATCAGTTTATCATGAGCACCCCAGTCTAGTTTGTATTCTTGGCTATTTTTTCTGATTGGCTAATTTGAATTACCACACAGGTTATGGTGAAAAATAGATGCCATGTAAAACCTTTTTATTAGAAGCATATTTGGGCACATTCTTTGTCTTTCAGTGACTAGACAGTTTTAGACAAACATAGGATGTCATTAGAGGGAATGCCAAACTTAGTTCCCCTAAGCAATGAACCTTTGGTGTATGTCTATAGTATTTTGGCTGCTGCAGGTAAGGCTAATTTCTATAAAACATGGATGAAATACCTCCTAACATAATTAACAAGAAATCAAGGATACTGCAAGAAGCTTTTAAAGGGCAAGGGAAACTGTGCTGAATGTGTGACAGCTGTATTAGAAAAAAAGTTAGGATTGAGGCACCTCCAACAGGTATCAAGAATATTTTGGGGCTTAAGACTCCTTAAAAATCCAACTTAAGGCCATGATGTAGCCAATTGTATAAAAATAGAAGGGCATACTTAATGAAGCCTCAGAAAAACTAATACAATTGATTATAAAATATGGCAAGGAAGTGAACATCCAACTAGCAGAAGAGATTAATCAAAAAGAAGCAGTCCTCCTTATGTTTGTTGAACATTCTGAATTTGATCATTTCAATCAGAAACTTAGAGCAGATAAGTACACTAATCAAGAACTTAAAGCAGTTAAACACAGGAAATTTCATCGTAATATAGCGAGGACTATGAACTGAACAGGGTTTATTCTTGGAAAAAGGTAAACACACAGTGGGGCATATTGAAATGTTAAAGACAGGTCTCATGCAGTCTTAGCACAGGGAAGAGTGGGTTAGAAGTTGACTAGTCTGATACTGCTTCAGACTACTTTTAGATCAAATGGGGCGACCTCTGAAGCTGTCACAAGCTCAAAGAAGGAGCATTTGGTAAAATTGTTACTAGGGATTCCAGACAGACAATTTCAACCCAAACAGAGGACGACAAGGAGGGGCAGGCAAGGGAGGTTGAGGAGGTCAAAGGAGCTGACAATAATTCAACCAGGTTCTGTACAAGCCAGAAATCAATCAGCAAGACCACTGTCAGACTCAAATCAGGCCTCATTTGAATTAAACACAGAATCATTCAAAGTGATACATTTATCTAACAGAGAACTGACACTCCAGGAAGTGAGCCTGTTGAACAAAAGTCTTTTCTTGCCCCTACCTGCACCATCAACAAATCTGAAGCATTTATTAACCTACAGATAGCGTGCAGGAATTTAAGCTTGAAGTAATGTTTTTAGCAAAAAAAAAGAAGCATGGGAGTAAGCCCTGTAAATTCCACCCTTAATAATGAACTTACAAGAATTATCAACACAAAGCGTATCAGAGGAATCAAAAACAGTCGACAGCAGGAAGTTTAAAAAGAAATACATGTTCTACCCACAACTGAGTGTAGTGGTAGCCACATTTTTTTTAAGTGGTTAAAGTTTTTATTGTTACAATATTGTAAGGGTCTTATAGTTATAAACGGTGCTGAAAGGAGTATACTATTAAAACATAACACTTTGTTACTTAAAAAGCCATTCAAGGTCCTGTACTTACCTGGGTCTACAATGGAGGGCATGATCCCAATGAGCATATATATTATCTGCCAAAGAGGCCCCCTAGTTGCAGCTTTAGCCAACTAAGTGCTGTGCAGCAGGGCTTACCTGGAATGCCTTTTGGGGGGACTCAGAGTCCTAAGGCATTGAGGACCTACCAGATCAGAGTAGCTGATTGTAGGACAGGACCTATAACAGAACAAAGAGACACACACAAGCAACTACCTGGAACGGTACAGATAAAAGTTAACAGACAAGCTAACAGTCTTCAATCAACTTAATTATTTCTCTGAGATAATCCTGAAGAACCAGGGGTAGAGGGTAACCAAAAATGATCAGGATTCACCAGACAGACCAACAGGAAGGCAGTTCAACCTATTCCCTCCCTTGGTTTCAGATACAGAATAAAGGGCTGCCACAGGGTTACATATTGTGGGAGAGTATATGAGACAGTGTGTGACATTCTAGACAAGTTGGCAATGTGAGCTAGGGAATTAAGCACTTCTACAACTGAAGGCACCTCCTGCATC
This sequence comes from Neoceratodus forsteri, assembly GCA_016271365.2. Classification (NCBI taxonomy): domain Eukaryota; kingdom Metazoa; phylum Chordata; order Ceratodontiformes; family Ceratodontidae; genus Neoceratodus; species Neoceratodus forsteri. The sequence goes on from CM028131.1 coordinate 853,351,683, forward strand.
CTCCATCTACACAGGAGGAGTCTTTTAACTTATATACTAAGGCTGGACAGGAGTTTCAGGTCTAATGCTCAGAGGTAAGGAGTTGAAGAGTGGATACCAAGGATCAACAGATCTGGGGACATGGGTATTGGTTTCTGTAAGATTTCAGACCCCAACTTACAGACCTCCCTCCATAGAGGCTGAACCAGACTACACTGCCAGAGTATGTGGATCAAATCCCCTTGATCCTTCCAGCATTGCCAGCATAGATCATCCTGTGTGAGCTTGACTGTTTTTAGGATTACTGGGGTCCTATACCGTGAGTGTATAATCTTATTTTGTATTAGCTGGCTCCTGATGTCTGGGTAGGCCATGTGGGCCGTCCTCAGGCATGACTTCCATTCCTGGTCTGTGATTTGAGCCTGTAGTGCCTGCTCCCATTTAAGCTTTGAGGCCTGGGATTGAGCGGGAATAGCAGCCCAAAAGGCCGCATAAGTACAGCTTGTCTGACCCCATCTCCAATCAGAGCCATGATTTCACTGGGGAGGCAGGCAACCACTGTTGCCTCTTCCGGATATATTCAGTAACTGCACTTCTGAATTGGAGGAATTGGAAGAAGTCTTTGGAGGGAATCTCATATGCTTCACCCAGCTTAACAAAGGAGTTCATGGTGTCTGTACCAGAAATGTACAAATCCTGCAGGTGGGATAGGCCTGCTACTGCCCACAAGGGCCAAACTATTGGTTTCTTGTTGATGGTAATCTCCTTGTTGTCCCATGGGGGATGAGTCACTGGGGGAATGGGTTAGTACCTAGCTTTTTATGGATTTGACCCCAGTATTCCAGGGAGGTACCTATGGTAGGGTGGCCCTGAATTCCCCTTGTGGGACAATTATACAACATCAGGGTCAGATGGGCCAACTTACATGTCTCTCTCTCCATGCCTAACCATTGGGGGTGGCTTGCCCTGGTCCTGCAAACCATTTTAACATCTGGGTGGCCTGGAAGTCCCATTTATAATCTTCAAACCATGGGAGACCCCACCTTCCTTCTGTCCAATAGGCCCGCAGTTTGTTCCTGATATACCTAGGCCTTTTCCCTTCCCAAATAAAGCCCCCCAGCAGGGCGTCTAGTTTGGAGTACCAGAAATTCGGAAGCTTCAAGGGGATGTGGGATAGGAGGTACATGATCGTAGGGGTGGTCACCATTTTAATGGCAGAGATTTTATCCGCCAAAGTAAGGTGGAGAGCTCTCCACCTATCTAGCCCTGTCTGAATGACTGACACTAATGGTTTCTGTAGGTTAGAGGTGATGCTGATACCGAGATACATAAAGCCTTCTGATGATCAATGGAGTCTGTGTTGGGCAGCCAAGTAAGGAAGGCAATGAGTGTTGAGGGGGAGGACTTCAGTGTTAGACTGACTGAGCCTGAGCCCCGAGTAAATGGCAAATTGAGAGATGGTGCTCAGAAGGGGTGGGAGAGCAGTGGGGACATCAGCAAGGGGGAGGAGAAGGTCATCTGCATACATGAGGGTGGGGTACGACTCTCCACCCAAAGTTGTCCCCTGTATATGTCTGTTCTGCCTGATAGCCACGGCCAGAGGTTCCACCGCAAGAACAAAAAGTAGTGGGGATAATGGACTCCCTGTCATGTTCCCCTACCTAATGGAAAGGGTGAGGAAAGCAAGGAGTTGGTTAGTACCTTTGCGGTGGGAGAGGAGTATATAGCATGGATCCAGGCTCGAAAGCCCACCCCCAACCCCATCCTGCACAGTACTTGTTGGACATAATCCTACTCCAGGGAATCAAAGGCTTTTTCAAAGTCTATTGCTATTGCTGCCACTGGGGAGTGACTTGGCCTTAAGAATGAGATTTACCAGTGATCTAATGTGATCTGCACTAAAACGGCCCTTGACAAACCCGGCTTGTAAGGAGTGTATCAGATCAGGGAGGAGAGGGTTAAGTCTGGTGGCCAGTATTTTGGCCAGCACTTTACTGTCTACGTTCAATAAGGAAATGGGTCTATAGCTTGCTGCTTTCAGGGGTCCTTCTCTTTCTTGGGTAGGATGATGATTATCGCATCCCTAAATGAGGGAAGGAGAGCTCCAACCTGCAGCGCCTCAGTGAACACCTGCTGCAGGATAGGGGATATCATAGGTTGCGGCAACTGCCATATCTCCAACAGAAATTCATCTCCCTCAGTGTCCTTCCTCTTCTTCAGGGACATTAGTATAGATGTTACTTCTTCGGTCATGATTGGGGCATTCAAGGTCTTGGCCTGTTGCTCTGATATCGTTGGGAGAGGTAGGGAGTTCAGAAAGGGGACAACACCCACGGGGTTGGGTTATCTAGGAGATTTATACAGAGAGGAGTAAAACTCAGCCATAACCTGATTTATTCCATCTGTCGAAGTATGGTTAACCCCTCCCCCCTTATCTACCAGAGCAGCTATGTGGTGTTCCTCCTGCTATTTCTTCAAATGATAAGCCAGGCCCTTCCCCCTTCCCAGTATTTGTACTTCAGTCAGATAATAGAAATGTCAGCCTTCTGGCAGAGGAGCTCATTTACCTTTATCCTCAGGGCAGCTACCTGATGGTCTGCCTGTGACTGAAGAGAGGGGTGTTGGAGTGCCTTAAAGGACTCCTCCACCTCCTTGAGCTGTCCTTCCAGAACCTGAGGTTTCTGTTCCCTTGCCTTGCGGTGTTTGTGGGTGTACCCAATGATTGCCCCTCCCTCAGTGTAGCCTTAAAAGTCTCCCATGTATTGCCTGCAAAAGGTATCTGAGATAGGGTTGTTTTGAAAAAAAATCCGTGGCTTCATGTTTGAGCCAGGGGGAAAAGTCCTGATCTCGAAGAAGCAAGGGGTCCAACCTCCAGGTATGGGAGGTGGGGGGGGGGATACTAGGTGAAAGATAAGTTCACTAGAGCATGGTCTGAGATGACCAAGGGTTGAATCACAGTGTCAATGGTACTAACGGTAATACAGAAGAAGTTAGCCAGAAGTCTATATGACTGTGGGAGCTGTGCACTGGGAAATGAAAGGTGTAGTTATGCTGGGTGGGATGACAAATCCTCCAGATGTCAGTAAGTGCCAAGTCCTGCTGCATCTGAGCAAGGGCCAGCAATGCCCTGGAGTGGGGTTCTGTATTGGAAGGGGATCTGTCCAAGAAGTGGTCTAGCATAAGGTTAAAATCCCTCCTATTATCAAAGGGGTGTCAGCTGACACCAGTATGCCCAGCTGCTGAGCCAGTTTGTGAAAGAAGGAGGGGAGTCCTCATTGGGGCCATACACATTCCCCAGTATCAGGGGCCCCTTTGATGTATTCATATTTGCAATAACCCATCTCCTCTCTGGGTCACTCAGCTTCTGTATCAAAGACCAGTGCAGTGCTCTGTGAAGCAGTATAGCCACCCCTCTTTTCCTGGTGGGGGCTGAGGTGTGAATAACCTGACCCACCCAGTCCCTCTTCAGTCTATCGTGGTCTTCCCTTGTAAGCTTGGTCTCCTGTATGAAGGCCACCTCTGCTCCCAGTCTCCTCAGGTGTTGCAGGACTTGTTTCCTTTTATGAGGGTGTTGAGCCCCCTGACATTCCATGTCACACATGTTTTATCACCCATTAAAAATGGGAGGCTTGTAATGATAGAGAAGATAATCAAGTGTGGGCCTGGGGGATGAGAGTGTGGTACCAATTTTCCAGGGGAGCAGATCACACACGTGACATGGAGAGAGTAGAAGGACCCCTTTGGAGAGCTAACAACTGTCCCTACCCTAGTGTCTGTCATTGATGCTGTGTGTGTCCCTTGCAAATACAGATAGTAACACAAATACAAACTATATATATATATACATTTCTTACAACCAGTAGTGAGTAGGAGGAGATAGAGGCTTCCCCTTGGCTGCAGAGATCTGCTGAAGGCCAGCCTCTATCCCCAGGGTGTAATTGCTCATCTGCATATCCCCACATGAATTGGGGGGTATACTGGGGGGGGGGTCACCCCCTTGAGGGTTGTAAACGTCACCTTAGTGACACTGTTATGAGAGTCTCCATGCACTCTTAGCTCTACAGGGTAGCCAAAGAGTGCATAGTTATCTGAAACTGGGCTATGCCGGGAGGCACAAGGGGTGGTGGTGTGGGGGGAGGCAATTGGGGGGAAGGGCATGCCCAAAGTGCACCTCAGGGGTCTATTCTCTAGGGACTGTCTCCCCAGAGCTACATCAGTATTCCCATGATACTGTATATGAGAACCTGGGAGGGTTAGCAAAGACAACTGCAAGTGTTAGCTGCGGGAGGTACTTTTTTTTTGTGGGGGGAAGTTGGGAACAGGCTTCAATGCTTATGGAGGGAAAGATGTCCTGGTCTGTACTTGGGTGACACTTTATAAATAAGAAACCCAAATCCAGTATCCCAGCTAGTGGCCAGTTATCCAAACAGTGTGTAAGCTCCACCATATTTTCCCAGATTAGGCCTGGCTGTACCCTGTATGGTGGCCTTGTCCCCTCCTCCAGCAACCAGTTGTGGCCAGAGATATCATAGTAGGTCTTCCTCTTGCCCGCATCCCCACTTCACCCCAATAGACATACTCAACCACCCTCCGCACATTCTCTGAAACACAGACAATAAGCCCTGAGCCTTGCACAGTAATAAAATGTACATTGAAGTGCAGACACTGTCCTCCGAATGAGAAGTTGCATGAATGTACAGTGACTACCCAAAATAGATACTGTCCAGCGCTGCGGTGAGTGGAGCCCCTGCAGATCCTTCCCGGTATGGAGTGGGGTGAGTTCGCAGCATCTGCTGCCATCAAGAGTGTGTGTGAGTCAGGGGGGAGCAAGTAGATGTGAAAATCAAGTGGCGTGGCTCAGGTCTTCAGAGAAGTACAGAGCCCCCACCTCTGCCACTGAGTCAATCCTCCTTTCCAAACCCCCAGCCTGGCCTAGCAACAGCAAAATGAAAGAAATAGTGGAAGTAAGGGATTACTTATCTAACCACGATGTGGTAAGTACTTCAGGCTTCTGGTCTGGACATCAGGTCTGAGCCAGCAGGCTCGGGGTACACAAGGGATCTTTAGGGTTGATGGCCACTGTGCATGAGAGCTTTGGGGGGTGCTTCATCGATGAGCTGGGTTCCTCTTCTGTTGCCTGGAGTGGGGCCTTGGAGTCAGCCAGATATTCAGGCCTGAGCAGGGTGACATGTTGTCCATTTGTGGGTCCACCAGAGGTATTCTGGCACTACTCAGGGGAGACTGGCTGCAGGGGTTTGAATCTGTTGGATGTTGAACATCCTTGCAGTGGGTCTGGATCTGAAGTCTCCATCAGCATGCCTGTCAATAGTTGGGGCTGCACTCACTCAGAAGGGTGTTCCCCCCTGCGATGTTTTTTGGAACTCTGACGCTTGCGGTTAGCCCTCAGGAAAAGCTCCCACCTTGAGTCCCCAACATCCTACCAGTCCCCTGGCCTGCTAACGTGGAGTGGGGATCAATGGTCCAAAGCATCAAGTGGGGCCTTAGGAGGAGAGGGCTGCAGTCTTGGAGTGTTATGCTCATTTGGCCAGTTCCTCCTCAGAAAGTAATTTAGAGCTTTAGGGGTCTCAAAGTTCACTGGTACCCCATTGTGTATAATGCACATTGTAGCCAGATAGCACAGGGAGAATGCTAGCCTGATTCTATGCATAGTACTTCTCGAGTCTGTGTATGCGTGGCCCGTCTGAAAGAGAAATCCTGAAAAATGCTGATTTTGTGCAAGCGCCATGTAATCTGTTGGATCTCCCTGGCTTTAGTCATGATCTTCTCCTTGTCTCTATAATTGATAAATCTGGCGATTATGGTCCAAGGCCCTTCCTAGGCCTTAGGCATGGGGCGAATGAGTGATGAGCATGTTCTACCTGAAGAAGACGAGAGGAGTCTAAGTTGATCATTTCTGCCAGAGCCAACTGAAGAAATCCATCAGTGTCATGCCCTTCTATACGCTCCAGAAACCCCAAGAGCCACAGATTGTTGCGATGGCCCTGATTTTCCAGGTCATTGATTTTGCCTCTCATATTGTTCATCTTGTGTTGTTGCTTCCTTGAGGCTTCCTCCAGGACCTGCACTTTCTGTTCGGTGACAGTGATCCATTGTTCAGTGTGGAACATCCTTTTCTCCTTATTTTGTGTTCACTTGTGACATTTGTGCAATTAATTGACTGAACATCGCCTCCACTGAAGGCTGCTCCCATGTCCGGTGGTGCTGAGAGGTCACCATGCTGCAGGGCTGAATGGTCCGATCTGAGTGCTCAGGCAAGCGATAAATCCTTGCCAAGTCCTATGTCTCTCAAGTAAATGAAACAATTAATAAGAGTCCTTGGTTCATGGAGTCCCTGTTCAGGTAATTGCAGATGGATTCATGAATGCAGATTAACATATTTTAACGGATAAAGCCCTCTAGGCTGTCGAGCCGGTGACTAAGCTGCCATCTTGGTTACCCCTAGTGACAGTCCAGTGGTAGCCACATTTAAAAGAACTCTGTGAACAGTAGGACCTCAACAGATTTTTTTTAGAAAACCTACAAGATTTGCATTTCAATAACCTGACTAAAGATGAGAGGAGTGAACGTGAAGACTTAAAACAAGATTCTACTGTGACTATAAAACTGACCAACAAAGGTGGTAGTATTGTAATTCTTAATACAGAAGATTACAATTGAGAGGCATTACATCAACTAAGTGATACAAAGCTTTATAGAAAACTATACCAGGATCCAACATTGGATTTTAAATGGTCTATAGACAATATAATCAGCAATGTATTTGAGAGAGGTGAAATTGGTACAATCACATGAGATTTTTCTAACCACTGACCACTCAATGCAGCCTATAATATATGCACCACCAAATGTGCACAGGTCCGTGGCCTCTCCCTCAGGTCGACCTACTGTTAGCGAGACTGGCTCTATTACCGAGCCACTATCACAATATGTAGATCATCACATTAGACCCTTTGTGTGTTCCCTTAGGTTTTATTTGAAATTAAAGGATGGGAAATTCAGATCAGTAAAGGGTCAAAAGTGGTTTAATCAACAGGTACCTGGAATGGGATCCCTCTTGAGGTGGTTAGTAGTTCAAACACACACCTCTTTAAAACAAGACTAGGCAGGTATTTTAAAGAACAAGGACATCTGATATCATATGAACTCGTGGTGCGCATAATGGATGTAAGTCTATATCGGCTCTGTACCTACCTATACCTATGATACCTATGAAATATACTGATAGCCCTTTACAGGTCTTGGAGGATGTGGAAGTGGATAGGAACTCATGTCTTCTCACCATGGATATTGAGTGCCTGTACACAAATATACCACAGGAAGATGCATTGGATGCACTTGCATTTGTTCTTAAAAGCTGGGGTACTAATGATGTTCCATCTCCTGAACTGTAACTCAGATTTTCACTTTGTATTTAGGTTTAATGCATTTACATTTCTAAACAAATCTACCTGCTAGCGAAGGGCATGGCAATGGGAAGGATTTTTGCCTCCAGCCTTTCCAATTTTTAGTTGAAATATACAAACATAGAGGTTGACGGCAGATAAGGGCCGCAAGGCCCATCCAGTCTGCCCATTTTCTTTTCTACCTTATTAATGTGCCATTGGCCTTTGTTCTTTCAGTGGCCTATCTATTCATACTCATCTGTATTGCTCTCTTATGCCTATCCCATGCCTGTTTGAAGCCCTGCACTGTATTCATAGCCACCACTTCCTGAGGTAGGCCGTCCCATGCATCCACCACTCTTTCTGTGAAAAAGAATCTCCTCACATTCCCCCTTAATTGGCCTCCCTCTAATCTCATGCTGTGTCCTCTTGTCCTGCTATTTTTCTTATATTTAAACATGTTAGATTCTTTCACCTTGTTAATGCCCTTAAGGTGTTTGAATGTTTCGATCATATCACCTCTCTCCCTCCTTTGCTCAAGGGTATACATATTGAGCTCTGTTAATCTGTCCTCATATGTCTTCTGATGCAGTCCCTGCACCATTTGGTTGCCCTTCTCTGGACTGCCTCAATTTGGTTAATGTCCTTGTGAAGGTGTGGCCTCTTGTACTGCATGCAATACTCCAGATGGGGCCTAACCAGTGTCTTGTAAAGTCACTTGAGACTGGAGGAACTATAGGCTGTACAGCACAGTACAGTAAATGTACTTTACTGCAAAGTCACATTATGGTGTCGCTTTATTGATGACATTTTTATAGTATGGAATGGTACATTGTCTGAGTTTGATTCATTCATTGATTATGTGCAGTCCTCAAATCCAAATCTGAAATTTACTTATACTGCAGATAAGCACATTGTGAATTTCTTGGATCTTAGTATTACGAAAGATGAGGCTGTAATATTTGTATATTGCAAAACTAGATTGTAACACACTGTTGATGGCATCAAGTTACCACCCTCACCACACAGTGAAAAATATCCCTAAAGGGCAGTTCATAAGACTCAGCTGCAACTGCAGTACAAGTTCTAGCTATGAGAAGAGCAGCAGATGATCTCTGCATCAGGTTTTGTGAATGGGGGTTCCGTGTGATAATGATGATCCCGGAAAGACGATCGCCGTTAGGTTGAGAGTACATCGCTGAAAATCAGTTCCGGCGATGTACACTCACAGCACATGGCAAAATGGTGCCGGGGACTTTGGCTTTTTTTCACCCCCATACCTCCCTACTATAGGATTCTCAACTCCAGGGAGGTACATGTCTGGGGGGTGTAAAACCGGGGAGAAAAAATTTTGGTCTGGGCGCAACAAAATGTATGCGTGCCTGATCCTTAATCCAGCACCCTCACAACCCTAGTCTACTAACCACCCACCATGCCATGGGGCCTGCTCAGCAGCCCACCACTGCACCATGCCTCACAAACCCTCCCTCCTCTTCTGCCCGTCGCTCAGCGTGTTCGCTTCCCCCCATGCGCAGGTACATATAGCGACATCATGTTGCTATATTCATGGACCCCCCCCATCTGATCACCTTCCCTGCTCAGTAGCCCTGTCAACAGATGCCATGATTGAGTCGCCCTTTTTGAAAGCACCCAATCGCGGTCACCATTGTCACAGGCTACTGAAGGGGGATACAGTTCTACTCTGACTAATGAGGCTGATATGTTTGCAGGATCTAAATACTGGATTGATCTGAAAACAAGGAACTTCTAGAGTGATTTCCAACTCTAGTAGATATAATTTTGTGACAACATATTCAACTTACGCTAGTCACTACAAAAATATTATCAAGAAGAATTGGAATGTACTTAGAGTGACCCAGATTAGAGATTAGTAAGGAGCCCCTTGAATGTACCACAGAGCCATAACAAAAACAAGACAGCTTGGTACATGGTAGACATGAAATCAGTAGGAGCAGTATAGAGTTACCTTTGAGTCAAAATGGTTGCTATAGATGTAAATGATGCACTAATTGTTCAGCTGTCTCCCCAGATGACAGCTTCACAAATACCCACAACAGAAAACAGTTCTCTGTGAGACAATGTATTTCATGTGACAGCTGTAGGTTAATTTACATTGCAATGTATAAATGTGGGTATTTTACGTTGGCAAAACCAAGTGCCAATTTAAAGTCAGAGTGGGAGAGCATTATAAGGCCACTAAGAAGGGTAACATGACATACTGTATGCCACTGCTACCCACATTAGCCCAGTTTGGAATACAGGAGAAAATGGGTTCCCATGGAGAGCCATTGATAAAGTGAGCCCAAATCCAAGATAATCTATTATTAAAATGCAAAGCTCTCTGGATTTTTAACCTGGGAGTCTGTAAGTGCTTTAGGATTAATGATAACTTTGATCTTGCTCCTTTTCTTAAATAGGTCCAGACCTTTATTACAGCCTGGGACACTTTGACTATATACTTTAAGTTTATACAAACTGTTCATTCTTATGATACTAACATCTTTGTTTTTCTGCTCTTCTTCTAATTATGGTCTGCACCGGGGTACCAATTTACACTGTGACTTTGGCAGCCTGGCTACAATGCCATATAGATGCACCTGCACTTTTATCTCTTCATATATTTATAAGATTTTTATTGCTATTGCAGTTAAAAATTTTTTTCTCTGTCTTTACTCTGAAGTACTGTATAATATGCAAGCCACATTTACCATATAGTGATGCTTCACAATGGCAATGTAACTACTTATGTTTTAACTTATCTTGTTTTTAAACTAATACAGCAATTTGTTTATTGATATGTGTTTTTAAATATGCACTGTTTTGCACACCATCCTGCGTTTAATTGATATTTTGTGAATTACCACATATGTGCAGGCTTTTGTCATCTTTGTTCAATGATGTTATTTGGTTTATATAAAGTAGTCATTAGTCTGTATGTATGCACCTTCTAGAAAAGAGATTCATTTTCCAAAATGTGTCAGGCATTTAGTGCAATTCTATAGTTTTGCATTGGATATTAAATATTAAATTCTTGAAGGAATTAATATATGAACTAGTTGGACCAATTACGTATCTATTTAACATTTCATTAGAAAGTGGAAAGACAATACCTGAGTGGGAACAAGCTAATATTACACCAATATTTAAATCTGGATCAAGGTTCAAAGCTAAAAATTATAGACCAATAAGCCTAGCTTCAGTTTTAGGGAAATTATTGGAAAGAATAATTCAACATAGGGTTATGGAACACTTGGGAAAATAACAAAGATTTGTTATTACACAACATGGTTCAATAAGAGCAAGTCATGCCTAACTAATTTGATACATTTTTTCGAACTAGTGAGTCAAGCCTTGGAAAAAGGTGTATCAGTGGATGTAATATAATTGGACTTTGTGAAGGCATTTGATAAGGTCTCACACAAAAAACTGACTGATCAATTACATCAAGTGAAAATAGAAGACAATATAATAAAATGGGTTACTTCCTGGTTAAAAAACAGAAAGCAAAGGGTCATTGTGAAGGGATACCAATCTGACTGGGGTGACATAACGAGTGGGGTTCCTCAGGGATCTGTCCTGGGATCCACTTTATTTAATATACTAGTCAGTACACTTCAAACAAAGAATAATGCATGGATATGTAAGTATGCAGATGACTGCAAACTGGGGGAATAGTTCAAAATAATTCTGATAGTAAGAAATTACAAGAAAACTTAGATAATCTTGTAGACTGGGCAAAAACAAATAAAATGAAGTTCAATCTATCTAAGTGCAAAGTGATGCACTTAGGTGTGAGAAATCCAAATTGTTTATATACATTGGCCTAGATATTCAAAATGGTTGAGCATGATGCAACAGTGTTGCACCATGCACAACCCACTGATGCACCTCAGCGCGATATTCAAAAGGGGAAAGTGCGTAGCACAAATCCCGATGCACCAGAACGCATCAGTAATGTATGTAGGTGCAGGTGGGGGGGGCGTGCCCATGCATACTCTGCACAGCCCAATATTCAGCCCGGGACGTGTGGAGCCATGCATGCAGAACCCTACCTGTGCCAGCACAAAGTTGATCCAAAAAAAAAAGGAACAATGGATGGCCACCCACAGGTGAGCTGCTGCATTGCAGGGTGCAACATGGCAGCTGCCATCTGTGGGTGGCCACCCGAGCTCTGGCTGTATCTCCATGGTGGCACCCACCCCCCATGCCCGATCGTGGGCTTCAGTAAATAAAAGATAAATCCTATATCCCTGGTGGCCCAGTGGACCACTGCCTGCCTGATCGCGGGCTGAATGAAAATGAAAAGAACATTATTATCCCTGGTGGTCCAGTGGACCTGTCCGCCCAATCGTGGGTTGAATTAGACATAAAAGAACACTATTATCCCTGGTGGTCCAGAGGACCTGTCCACCTGATCGCGGGCTGAATTTAACATAAAGAACACTATTATCCCTGGTGGCCCAGTGGATCCCCTCCCCACCCGCCCACTGACCCCCCACCACTCAGCTCCCCAGTCAGCCCCGGTGGCAACACCCCACCGCCTGCGGCCCTGCCACCACTGACTGACACCATCAGTAGGGCTGTATGCCCATTGGTCCACAGCATGAGCCAATGGGCATGCACCATACTCTACACATTCCAGATATGTGAATGGATCCATTCACATATCTGGAATATAGTATGGTATGGACTGCATGCCCATTGGCTCACACTGTGGACCAATGGGCATACAGCACTGCGTGTCAGTTGGTGGGCAGTGAAGCGGCAGGTGGGTGGGGTTCCTCCACCCGCCGCTGACCGGGAGGAGCCGCGGTGGGATCAGTGGGTGGTGGGGAGGGGTCCACTGGACCACCAGGGGATAAAGGTTCTTATTTTTTTAATTCAGCCCACAATCAGGTAGACAGGTCCACTGGACCACCAGGGATGATAGTGTTCTATTTATTTTAATTCAGCACGCGATCGGACGGACAGGTCCACTGGACCACCAGGGATGATAGTGTTCTATTTATTTTAATTCAGCCTGCGATCAGGTGAGCAGCGGTCCACTGGATCACCAGGGATATAGGATTCATCTAATTTTTTACTACAGCCCACGACTGGGCTGTGGGGCACATGTCGCCAGTGCAGAGGGCGCTATCCCTGACGGCTTCTGACTGGCAGGGCACCAGGTGCAAGTTATTGGGGATCGCGATTTGTATGCAACAAATGATAATGACATGCAAATGGCCCCATTTGCATCTTGCATTAATTATGGCCCCATTTGCATGTCAACTTTTGAATATCGTGGTTGATGCACCTTGCGCAATGGAACTTGGGCTAGCGCATCCCCATGCTCCACTCTGACCACTGGCTCTGGCGCAGTACCACTGTGCCATGCGTACTGCGGGTGGCCAGGGTGTGATATTCAACGATGATGAGCCATGGCGCAGCTCCATTGAATATCGCCCAGTCCACACCCCTGCGCAGCCAAGTTGAGTTGCGCCCAGGCTTGCGCCACAGCCTGGCGCAGTTTGAATATATGGGCCACTGTATGATCAAATACTGGAGTCAACTTCAGAGGAGAGGGACTTAGGAGTTTATATATCAAATACACTGACTACAGATGGGCATATAAATCAATCAGTTAAAAAATGTCAAAAAATGTTGGGATGTATATTAGCAAATATTAAGAGTAAGGACAGTGAGGTTATTCTCCCTCTGTATACTAATCTGGTTCATCCACATATGGAATATTGTTTGCAGTTTGCGGCAGCAACTAATGTTAGGAGTGAAAAACTGAAAGAAGGAGTTCAGAGAAAAATAACAAAGAGAATAAAAGGACAATACAATATGACATAGTGATAGACTACAAAATTTAGGGCTATATTCAATTGAATATAGAGAATTAAGAGGTGACCTTTGTCTGGTATATAGGGCAACTAGAGATAATGAATTAATGGAAGTATTAGGATTTAAAAGATGTGAGGAACAAAACAAAAAAACTAGATCTCACATTTACAAACTAAAAGGTGATATTAATAAAACAAAAAAGCATATGGATTTTTTTACTCAGAGAATAATAAATAGTTGGAATGAATTACCTAGACACATAGTCAATAGTGAGACAATGGGAAGTTTTAAATATGAACTAGATAAATATATGGGTAATAGAAAATGTATGTACCACAGATAACAGTAAATAGGAGGCAAGTTCAATTAAGGACAAATTGTCCTCAGAACTTGTAAATAATCTATGAACCTATGAACCTATCACAGTTCTTCTCTATAAAAGACATTCATTATATATGGGTTCACTATAGCAGGGGAGCATTTACATATTATGAAATGGGCATGAAAATATAGCAGTCTTTATTGGCTTAAACCAGTCACCTCACCGTGCATTAATGCAGCTCAGTGCACTGTCATCCTTGTACTTAGCCTCATCACAAATCAGTCCTCTTCTCAACATTCCAAATAAATTGGACAGCTATTTTTCTTTGTCTCAGTAACAAAAAATGGGCAAACACCCTCATGAACCCAATTGCTGACCACCAACATGCAGTCTAACATCTAAGTAAAACTACAATATCCACATTTAAAAAGCAACAGCAAGATTACATCTTGCATTACCTGCAACAGTGCCACACTGACCTGAGGTGATTGGATCTGGTAAAACCTCTTAAATCTCTAAGCACTGCCACAAATGAAAATACCTGTACAGTATTTCTGGTCTGATGCTCTGCTGTCAGTCTCCAAACACTGATAATTTAACAGCATTTTTAAAATAAAAGTTCCACCCAAGCACAGCAACTGGAGCCCCTTTCACTTTCAAGATTACACTGTCTAGATCTGTCTCTGTCTCTCAGCACCCTCCTCCTCTCTCTCAACCTGGACTCACAACACAGAAACCATCCTACAGGATTAAAAGAAATTGATAAAAGCCAAATGAAACACAGTGGCTTTAATGTACAGAATCTCTGTATACCTCACAGTGCTGTCTTTCTCTCATATTAACAAGTCTGTCTTTCATTAAAAAATGAGGAACGCTAAAAGAACAGCAGCTGGTTTCAATTTGTAAATTTATTTATAATTTATTAGCTTTTATTGACCAGGTGAGTACACTAGACACAGTTGTGCCTATTTTCAGTTATGACCCGGGAGCTTACAAGACAGTCAGTACAACAGTGATATGCAAGGATACAATATGATAAATTACAATACAGTAAGAAACACACATACAGTAATTACAATATAATGAAGAGCAATGCAGAAAATTAACAAATACAACAAAGCATGATGTAGTACAGAAAGATAAAAACACAAATATAAGGTACAATAGTTCTTGGAAAAATACATGAGCAAGCCAGAAAACTATTGAGTTATAGGACGACTTGAAAGACAGGCAATAAGAATTGAGAAAGCAATTGAAATGCACAATCTTCTAGCACATTTTGCCCTGTGATGGGAAATGTGCATGGAGTGGTTTAATTTAGACCTGTTATTGTCAATGCTAAACAGCCTGAGGGCCGGGAATGCCCTGGAAGATCACGAGCAGGTACAACTTGAGCTGCCCTTTAGGTGAACCCACAGAGACTTTTTAAAATGAGGGTGGGAGGAGAAGCTACAGACTGCAAGCAGCAAAGAATTCCAGAGTTTTGGTGCAGTAGCACTGATGGCCTGGTCCCTCATGTTGTTGGATGTTTTGGGGACGATAAGTAGAGATTTTTCAATGGATCATAGGGAGTAGAACAAGTGAGAAGACTTCAGCAGGGCCACAGCGGAGGTGGGGGGAGCCAGTCCTAATTATTTTGTCTTTGGAACAGCCTAGAACAAAGTGATGACTGTTTATGATTGACAGTCAGCCTCAGCAGCTGTAGAAGTTGCTGTAATGTGCTGCCTTGTTCAGCAAAAAGGAAAATCTGCAAGTGTTATTATAGGTGGCCTCCCACTTGGCAAGCAGCAACCTGGAGGTAATAGAGAAGGTTATGAACCCATGGTTGAGGGAGGTGAGTAGTATACTCCTGGCAAGGACTAGGTGAGCACTGTATATAAGGCATGTTTTAACCTGATATGCAGAGCGAGCTTGGCATTTTCAGTCCTACAAGCATTGTGAATGCAGAGACAGAAGTCAAGCTGTAGCTCAAGTGTGACCCCAAGGTATTTAAAGGATCGTGCCACCTCCATGGGGTTTCATCAGTGTACTTGACAGACAGAGATGAGGCAGTTTCTTAGTTTGGCAGGAGACCCAAAAAATATAGTTTGAGTCTTTTGTGTTTATAAGTAACTTCTTTTTGATGAACTAGACTTGCAGTTTGTGAAAGAATGCATGGGACAGACATATGGCAAGTCTTGTGGGGGGTAGGAAGAAATAGGTTGTTGGTTAACAAGGACCTGCAGCTTATCCAGTAGGCAGGGAAATGGGCAGACTAGGTGGACCAAGAGGTCCTTATCTGCCATCAAAGTCTGTTTCTATGTTTCTATGTCCTCTTTAAAATGGGAGTTGATGATATTTATGTTCTTAGAACAGTGGAGGAGCACCAGGTCATCAGTCTACAATGTGGCACTACAATTAGTGATAATGGTAGGGAGGCTGTTTATAAACAGTGAGAAGAGGATAGGCCTGAGACTCAAGCCCTGGGGGACCCCAGGTTTAAGAGGAGCTGAGTCAGAGATGGAGCCATTGAACTTGACCACTTGTCATTGGTTTGACAGGCAGTGCCTGAAACAGGTGACAGCAAGAGTAGACAGGCCCATGCTCTGCAGTTTGGAACACATGAGACTGTAGTCAACCAAATCAAAGGCTTAGACAGATCAAGAAAATGCCCCAAGTAAGCCAACCCTGATCCACTGATTTAATTAAGATTTAATGCTGGTGACAACAGTGTTGAGAGCAGTGGAGGTGCTATGGTTATTATGGAAACCATGTCGCTCAGACTTTAAGATATCATGGGTGTAGAGGTGTTGAGTGAGTTGTTCAGCCAGAGCATGCTTAAGTAGCTTGCTAAGGGCAGGAAGTATCACGATAGGCTGATGAAACAAGACATCTCATGTCCCCAGCCTTAGGGACAGCGAAAACTCTGGCAAGCTTCCAGCTATCACAAACAGTGCCAGACATGAGCAAGAGGTTAAGGATGTGCTTGACCACAGGGATGATGATGGGGGCACAGATTTTCAGTAAGTTAGGTTAAAGACCATCATACCTAACGCACATATATGGAAAGAGAGAGAGAGGCTAGTTAGGAGCTTGAATACAGCATTTGTCTTCACCACCTTGAGGTAAAATGGAGGATGGTGTGAACATGGATCAGGGTGGCATAAGCTGCCAGTGGTGTCCTCCACACTGGATAAAGGGAACCGGGAGGTGAAGGCTGTAAGATCTAAATGATGCCGTCTCTCTCGCACTGCCCTCTCCTTCATAAACTGGTCTTGGTTTTATTAAAATAAAAAAAGAGGAAGCCACAAAAAAACTGGCAATGGTATGCTTTTAAAATTGTTATCACAGTGTAGCTAGGTCACCGTGTAACTTACAGTTACTAACCCTGCCTTGCAGGCCCAACAAGGTTGACGGGCCATGGAAAAAGGGATTCTTTTCCTGCTATAAAATAAGTAGCATGGTGCCTCCACCCAGAGTAAACTGTAGTGAGCCAGTTGGTGTAGTACAGCCCCTTGGGATGCTGTACCTCCCCACCGCCCCTCACAGTCAACTCACACAGGGAACAGCAAAACACAAAGCAATATTTCAGTAACCATGCAATTAGTAACTATAGCTAATAATATGCTCACTAATAACATGCTCACAAGACAGTTGTAAAAAGGTTAACCAATAATTATTGGCACGGGTAGGTATAGTGCGGGGAACATGGGATTTAAGAACAGAAGAAATGCAAGCATCCAATAAGCAAACACTAACAGAAACCCCCAATGATAGTTCCCACCCCCCACCAGTGACACACAGTAGATTCCCCTCCTCTCCACTGGTACCATTTTCCCCTACAGTTATTCTGGGTATCCAGATGGTTTACGGTACAGGCCTGAACAGTGCAGCTAGGTGTCTGGCATTGGTGCACTTTTTTTTTATTAAAGCAGAACTTTTGAAATAACTTTTTTTAACTCCCCAGGTCAAGGCAGGCCCTGTGTTTACTCACGGTTCTGTAGCACAGTCTCACAGGGTCTGGCAGTGGTGGCAGGAGCAGTCGGTTGAGCTGAGGGCCTTGAACTTGACGAGCAGGGTTGGCAACTTACTTAGCTGTAGCAGATTTGCTAGCAGCTTGTCACCTTCTGTATGGCTCGGTCACAGTGACTGAAACAGATCAATACTGGGGACCAGGGCCACACGCCTCACCTCACACATATAGGCATCCAACCCTCAGGAGGAGACAATGGGTAATACCCAGCTATGGCACAACCTGGCCAGTTCCCCAGACCATACTTAGCAGATAGTGATTCCTATTCTGGAACTCAGGAATCATACTGTCTTTTTTTTCTCTGCAGGCAGCAGACTTTAATGCATCTGGTAACACGTTCCATTCAGTCCCTGGGGCTTGGGGTAGCAAACAGTCTGTCAGACAGCTCTCAAAATGCAGGCTTACCAGCCAAGGCAGCTTCTCTTCCTTCAGGCTGGAATTCCCAGGCAAAGGAAATCTTTCTGTAGTGTTCTCTGGATGTTTGCCCAGGCAACACTTCAGGCAGTTGGCAGGATTTGATCCAGCCCTCCTTACTGGCTGAGGGCTTCTCTGAGATGCTAAAATGTTTCAGCAAGAAAGAGCTCTTTACACTTTCACTCTGGCTTTTCAGGTGGTAAAAATCTTAAGGCAGGTCTCCTAGAATCGACTGTGGAAGCCTTAGGCTAACTTCCAAACATTCACCAAGCACAGTCTGAGCCCTCCTCACTCATGAAGAGCTTCAAGCGGTCTACCCCAAGCTGAGACTGTCCTTGGGAGATGAGGAGAAATGGCAACATTTGATTGGTGAAAGCAGTTGTGCATCTGCAAAATTAATATGTATGAAGCTCACTCAACACCTGGCTGGGGAGAAAGGCACCAAGGGCATTGTCCAAACCCCCTACTCAGGAGCCATAGCTGCAGTCCTACAGGGTTCCTCAAACTGTGATTGGATAAGAAAGGGGTCAGGGGTGACAAATATGGCTGCTGTTGTAAACAATTTATGCGTAGTTCCAACTTTGAGTTGTCTTTGAAGGCAAACAGTAGGGTTTTAAATTTAACTGAGCCCACAGTCCATTAGCTGCCACCTGCCCTGGTGTCTAGTGGCAGAGTGGAGCAAGACAGGGACTCCCCCTGCCTGTCATGAGCATGGTAATGCTCTTACCCAAGGTGGCAAGCAGGGCT
Source organism: Neoceratodus forsteri (assembly GCA_016271365.2). Classification (NCBI taxonomy): domain Eukaryota; kingdom Metazoa; phylum Chordata; order Ceratodontiformes; family Ceratodontidae; genus Neoceratodus; species Neoceratodus forsteri. The sequence continues at coordinate 853,370,410 of CM028131.1, forward strand.
ATTCAGCATGGCAACTTCGGCTGCTCATAAAGTTATAATGCTCCCATTAAGATATAGCGATTAAGAGCGCTTTTACAGCATTCTATTTTGTTGCCCTCCACACATGTCTTCAGACCCCATGATTCCACACGTGTCCCCAGGGCCAGAGCACCACATGAAAGGAGCTGGAATTGAGCCACCATAGTGGTTCCAAATGTTGAGAGCCACAGCCCTGTTTCAGCATTTGAGCTGGCCTTAACCAGCTTGCATAATCGAGCCAACAGCTTGATCATGCAGGCAAAGTGCTGCATGGCATTTTGCCGCACCACTGAGCTGGCAGATTACTGCTCCTCCAGTCTCCCTACCATGATAACATTAGTTGGGGGCTGGCAGAAGTGTACCAGAGGATCAGGACTGGTGGGAGCTGGTGGTTGTGAGTCAAGCAAGGTAAGTCCCACCTATGTGGGGGTTACAACAGCATACAATGATTGTGACGTGTGTGTGTGGGGGGGCAGGATAGCAGGAGAACTACTAAACAACTACAGAACCCACATTGGCTCAAAAGACCTAAATCAAACCAGGAAATAGAAACTACTCACAGTAGAAGGAAGGACTATTTTAGGTAAAAGCCACAAGATTTATTTAAACTTTTACTTGGTATAACATGTGTAATATAATAAACCCATTTTAAAAATAAGAGCCTATTTTAAAGGCACATTAAGACACTCTGCTTGTATTTTGTGCTAATGTTTTGTAACTATTATTGTGATATTATACTGTTTTATATTGTAAATGTAGGCCCAGATATTCAAAGGGGTTGCACCTGGCACAACTGAGTTGTACCAGTGCAATCCCAGAAATGCTCCCCAGGACAATATTCAAAGGAGGGACTTGCGCAGCATAAGTCCTGATGTGCCAGGGTGCAAAGATAATGTATGCGGCGCATCTCCAGGGGCCGTGCCCATGCATATGCGGCACATCCTGATATTTAACCTGGGATGTGCATCGCATATGCTGGCACAACCCTAAGATGCGCTGCGTACTGGGGCACAAAGTTGAGCCCGAAAAAAAGGCTCAAATGTTAGCCACCCACAGGCAGGCCACTGTAGTATAGGGCACAACACAGTGGCTGCCAGCAGTGGGTGGCTCCCACTCCCCAGAACACTGTCCACAAGCACACAAATCTTCCTGGTGGTCCAGTGGCACCCCCTCCCTCCCTGTAGCCCAATCACTGTAAAAGAACTGTTTAAGTGTTCCCTGGTAGTCTAGTGGCAGCCCCCTCCATCCCCATAGCCCGATAGCCGTAATATACCTATTAAATGATTCCCTGGTAGTCTAATGGTACCACCCTCCCTACCCATAGCCAGAATCACCAGATTGAATGGGAAATATATCCCTTGTAGTCTAGCGGTATCTGCTGTCCCGCCCGTAACCCTGATTGCCAGTGAACCATAGTGAAATAACTCCCTGGTGGTCCAGTGGCCCCCCCCACCCCCCACCCTCACAGGATCCCCTGCCCACCAAGCCCTCCCCGTCATTGGTAGGGAGCAGCAAACCCACCCACACACTGCCTGGCTGCCCGCCAAATGACAGCTTACAGTATCAGCTGTAAGCCCATTGGTCCACACTGTGCATCAATGGGCTTGCAGTTTATACTGTAATAGAAAGTCACAAATATATGAATGAATGACTTCATTCACATATTTGTGAATGACTGTTACAGTATGCACAGCAAGCCCATTGGTCCACAGTGTGGTCCAATAGACTTATAGCTGATAATGTAAGCGTCATTGGCTGGCAGGCAGTGTATGCGCGAGTAAGTTTTCTGCTGCCCACCGATGACGGGGACTGGTTGGCAGGGTATCCTGTGAGGTGGGGCACCACTGATCACCAGAGTTATTTCACTATGGTTCACTGGGAATTGGGGTGATGGGTGGGGTGGGATACCACTGACTCCAGGGATATATTTCCCATTATATTTTGTGATTGTTGCTATGGGGAGGGAGGAGGTACCACTGGACTACGGAATATTATAAATGGTATTGCATGGTGCTCATGGCTACGGGGGTACCACTAAACTACCAGGGAATCAGTTAATAGGTATTTTATGGCAATCAGGCTACGGGTGGGGGGTGCCACTAGGCTACCAGGGAATTATTTACTAGGTATTTTACAGTGATCTGGCTATGGGGAGGAGGGGTGCCACTAGACTACCAGGAATAATTTAAAGTTATTTTACAGTGATCAGGCTACAGGGAGGGAGGAGGGTGGTGCCACTAGACTACCAGGGAAGATTGGACAAATAGTTCTATGGTGAGCGAGGTCACCGGAGAAGGAGTGCCCCTAGACCCCCTCTGGCAGTACCACGTGCTGTACAGGGTACTATGCACATTTCGCTGGCCTGCTCTTCATATCTCATGCAAATGGGGCCTTAATGACATACGAATGGCCCCATTTCCACCTTGCGTACGTTATGGCCCCATTTACATACTGCCGGCTGAATAACAGGAACTTGTGCACAGCGTAACACTGTTGCTCTGACGCAGTTCCCATTCCTGGTATTCACCCTGTCTGGGGTGGAGAGCACCAGCGCATGGTATTTGTGCAGTGTGCATTACCTGATGTATTCAGAGGAGATGCTCCATTGGTAGGGAAAATGATGGAATCACTTCAGAAGGAAAGAATTGTTGCGTTCCTAGACACCAGTGGGGCACAGGACCCAAGGCAGCATGGATTCACAGCAGGAAGGTCATGTCATATGAATCTAAAAGATTTCTTTGACTGGGTGACCAAAATAGTAGACCAGGGAGGGGCTGTGAACAAGGCCTACCTAGACTTTAGCAAGGCATTTGACACAGTCCCACACAAAAGATTAATATACAAGTTAGCTAGCCTTGGAGTGGATCCCAAGGTGGTAGCGTGCGTAAAAAATTGGCTGGACAACAGGACGCAGAGGGTAATAGTAAATGGAGTCCACTCTGAAGAAAGGGTGGTTACTAGTGGGGTACCGCAGGGTTCAGTACTGGGACTGGTACTCATTAACGTCTTTATAAGTGACATTGCAGCTGGACTGGAAGGAAAAGTATGTCTCTTTGCAGATGACACAAAGATCTGCAACAGGGTCAATACAGAAGGTGGGGTGGCAAGGATGAGAAGGGACTTGGCAAGGTTGGAGAAATGGTCAGATGTATGGCAGCTTAGATTCAATGCAAAGAAGTGCAAAGTAATGCACCTGGGAAACAAAAACCCAGGGGAAGAGTACACAATGGGGGAGTGACACACTAACAACAACAAAAATGGAGAGAGAACTTGGGGTAATCATATCAGATGACCTAAAGGTGGGCAAGCAATGTGAGAAGGCAGTAAGGCGGGCTGGCGGCAGACTGGGATGCATAGAATGAGGTATCACCAGTAGAAAACAGGAAGTTGTTATCCCTCTGTACAGACAGTTGGTGAGACCCCATCTGGAGTACTGCATGCAGTTCTGGAGACCCCATCTCTGCAAGGACATTGACAGGATGGAAGCTGTCCAGAGGAGGGCAACTAAAATGGTGCAGGTTCTACACCAGAAGACATTTGAAGAGAGATTAAAGGAGCTTAATATGTATAGCCTCGAGGAGAAGAGGGAGAGGGGGAACATGATGGAAACTTTCAAGTACCTCAAGGAAATTAACAAAGTCCGAGAGGGTAGCATCTTTCAGAAAAAGAGATGTGCAAGAACAAGGGGGCACAATTTGAAGATACCGGGAAGGGGGACAGCTCAGAGGTAATGTGAGGAAGTATTTTTTCACAGAGAGGGCTGTGGATACATGGAACAGCCTTCCTGAGGAGGTAGTGGAGTGAATAACAGTGGGGGAATTCAAGAATGCATGGGACAGACATAAGGCAATTCTAGTGGGAGGTAGAAGGAAGTAGGCTGTTGATTAACTAGGATCTGTAGCTTATCCATTAGGTAGGGAAATGGGCAGACTGGGTGAGCCAAGTGGTCCTTATCTGCTGTTAAATTCTATGTTTGTATCCCTGAGATTCATCAGCGCAGCACTGTTGTGCTGCACCAACACATGCGCCATTGCCTGGCACAACTTTGAATATCGGGCCCATAGTGTACTTTGAGGGACCTCATTGTAAATGAGCTATGCTCAATTGAGTTGTTATCCCTATTCAAATGGATGAATAAAAAGTTATTGTACTACTACTACATAAGACACTCTGGGGGTGTGCTTTGTGCTGCGATAACCGTACTTCCATGGCCTGAAGGCAGTCAGCCTGTGGCCGCATGCCTCACTATGACCCAGGACATGCAATTTTCTCAGCACAATGCACTTCCCATCATGTCTTATTGATACCCTAGAAGAAAATAACTGAAGCTGAACTCTAAGTAATTGCTAGATTAAAAGGTTTATTAATATATTGCCAGTGAAGACAAAACCAGGGCTGATGTTTAGTGCCCCAACCCCCTCTCTCCTAGCCATGCAGTAGTCCTGATATGATCTGGAAGAATTTTTATGCTTACAACTTATGTGTTACATGACTTTTACTAGACTGACCTGTAACCCTTGGCAAATGGGGATGGCTGGTCCTGCGCACATACTCTGAAGTGAACAGTTCAAGTGAAGTCTGAGAGACAGGAGGCAGGCACAGGCCAGTCTAGTAAAATCCATTTAACATATAAGTTGTGAGCACAAAAATCTCCCCAGAGCACAGCAGATACATAGAAACATAGATACCGTGTGCAGATAAAGGCCTTAAATCCCATCCAGTCTTCATAAACTTGCCTTGTACTGGTAAACACCACTGCAGTACTGTAATTTCCTTTCCTTCCCTTCCCCCTACCTACTACCATGCCTACACCATTCTTATGTGCCTGTTCCACTTCCTAATGAACCCCCAACCAGCTTAAGTGCAGACAAACTCATCTGAGACCTTTTTCCTTTCTTCAGCCACCCTTTCTGTAATGAAGTACTTCCTGATGTCTTTTCATACCCTCTCCCCCCTCACCAGCCTCAAAGAGTTTGCCCTGGTGTCCATGTTCCAACTCAGTGTGAATAATGCCCTGCTGTCTACATTCTGTATACACAGAGGTACTTGAACACCTCTGTTATTCACCTTCTCCCTCTTATCCTGCAATGTTTACATACTAAGGTCCTCCAAAAACTTCCTGTATGACATCATCTGCTGTCTCTGGACAATTTTGGCTGCCCTCTTCTGCACTGACTCCTCTGTCCATCTTCAAGTGTGGTCTCCAAAACTGCGCACAGTTCTTCAGATGCAGTTGCACCAGGACAAGTGTTGTGAGCATAGAAATGTTAGCACTGTTTTTGTCTTCAGTGGCAATAGATTAATATACCTCCTTATGCTTGTAATTATTAGGAGTTGGTTTCAGTTATTTTGCTCTATACCTGAAGTCACCTGTAATAAGTTCTCTACTCTACAGTATTTACTATACTCTCCTCTTTGCAGAGTGAGGAGCATCCTGGGACCACCCAAAAGATTGATATTTAATTGTTCTTTGTACTGTGAAAGGAACTGTTAAATCAGGAAGATAATAAAATGGGCCTTTGGCCTCCTTTCTTACCTAAATTTGTTCTAAGGGCATGCAAAATAACTCTGAAGTGTGTCTGTTACCAAGGTTCTTTATTTAGGAAATGTCTGATGTTTCGTTACCTTTAGCAGGAATTCTATGCTGCTATAAACAAGCATTTGTCAATGCCTAATGTTGTCTTGCTGGCATTGCCATTGGTAGTGCAGGAGTTAGAGATGCATAATAGGAATGGCAGTGAAGTATTGAACTACGGCAACCCCACCCCCACCCTGCAGAGACTGACAGGCGTTTGGGTGTGTCTTTGGGTCGTCAGCTATAACGCTCATGCCATTTAACCTCACCCTACCCTATAGACACTGACAAGTATCGTGGTGTGCTTTGGGGTTTTTGGGCCTTATACTTACTCCATTCCGTAAGGAAATACACTGAGATTGGTGCAGTATAGAAGAATGGGGTGAACTTTAGGGCTGAACACTCCAAGGCACACCTCGATGCCTGTCACTGGCTGCAGGGTGGGGGTGGAATGACATGAGCATTACAGCCAATGATCCCAATTCACACCCCTGACACCTGTCAGTCTCTACAGGGTGGGGTGCTACAGTTGGAAACCCTAACTCCATAGGCGTTTGTTGGTATTTTCACTCCAAATTTTCAACATGGGCTTTTTGTGACCCCACCTCATGAAGAACGACACCATCAGTTTGTTAGCCGAAAGGTGGTTTTGCACAGCAACTATGCCATTTGGCGACACAGGCATGAAAACACATTTTGGGTAGGATGTAAAAAATGACAACTGTATTGTTCATGAAGAGGTGAAAAAATGGCAACTTTGAAAATCTGGAGTGAAAATATGAAAAATTGGTGAAGTCATCAGCATGCATAGAAACTGCGCAACACACATCCGTAACCCAACTATTTTTGGGATTTTTTTAACCACATTTTCAACATAGGCATTTTGAGACCTCCCCTCATGAACAGTGGCACTGTGATTTTGTTAATCTGTCCCAACAGCTGATTTCCCACAGCGAACACGCTATTGTGTGCCACAGGTGCAAAAACACATTTTGGGCAGGATGTGAAAAATGACAGCTATACTGTTCATAAGGAGGTATGCAAAAATGCCAGTGTTGAAAATCTGGCATGAAAATATTGCAAATTTGCAAAGTTTCAAGTGTGTGTGGAAACTGCGCAATGCATGCTTGTAACACAGTCATTTTATGGACTTTTATCACCAAATTTTCAGCATAGGCATTTTAGGACCTCTGCTCATGAACAATATCACTGTAATTTTCTTAATCTGTCCCTTAAACTGATTTCCCACAGCGACTGTGCTATTCTGCGCCGGAAGTGCGAAAACACATTTTGGCCAGGCTATGTAAAATGACAGATGTACTGTTCATAAGGAGGTGTGGGAAAATGACAATTTTGAAAATCTGGAGTGAAAATGTTACAGATTCACGAAGTTACAAGTGTGCATGGAAACTGTACATTGCACGTTCATAAAACAGTCATTTTTTGGATTTTTTTCACCAAATTTGCAATATAGGCTTTTTGAGAGGCCACCTCATGAACAGTGGCACTGTCGTTTCATTAATCGGTCCCGAAAGATGATTCTGCACAGTGATCATAAAATCACCTTTCAGGACTGAATAATGCCATGACAGTAACTGAATTCATGAGGAGGGGTCCCAAGAACCCCATGTTGAAAATCTGGTGCCAAAATTCCCCCAAATGCCTGAGATATGCACCAAAGTTGAAAGCTGTTATACAGCTTATCGGCATTTCTTCAGTTCGCAATTGGCTTTGAAGAGCGTAGACATATTCCCGGTCCACCGAAGATCATCGTGCTGGGCTCCGGAGGAGTATGGGGTGAGGGTGTGTGGGAGGCAAGTGCGCAGAGGGTGGTACCGGGTTGGGGAGGGGCAGGAGAGACTGCGAGGGACCATTTCTTCTTTACAGGAAAAAAAAGACAATGAGGGTGAAGTTTCTTTTTTGCAGGTGTTTGTTTGCTGCACTGGGGTGGGCTCCCAATGTATCACCTACATTATGGGGAGGGGGACCACAGCCTACAAGGATTGGGCCCCCCGTCGGCATAGAAATGGGTGGGAGGCATGCATGATGCCGAGGGGGATTGGGCACCCCCTCGGCACACAGCACAAATCAGGGGTTGGGGACATTATGCTGGCGGGGAGTGGGCTCCCCCCATTGGTAAATTGAACTGGGAAGGGGGAACTGAAGCCAATGGGGATTGGATCCCCCATAGGCAAGGAAAGACTGTTTGGGGGGATGAATGATGCTGAGGGGGATTGGGCACCCCTGAAGTTGGCACTATGCGTGGCGGCAGTCAGTGCCGCCATGTTTATTGAATTGCTTCACCAGAAAAGGCATGTCAGGAGGCATGTTATTGTGCTGCTGCATGAAAAGCTTGGCTCTCATTGCAGTGGCACTTTTCTTAGATCTGGTGACCACTTTACGTATTGCTGGTGTCACGCCTGCGTGCTGGCTTATTGGGGAATGAGGGACGCACCTACTGATGCGTGCCCTGCATTCGCCCACAGTGACCGCACCTCTAAATCAGCTACTACTGCAATATGTTGTCTGGTGCACAAGCACAAGCCAACATAAAAATCTGTCAAGGAAACAGAACACCTACTACTAGAAAAACAGTCACTCAGTGTAGCACAGACTTGCAAACACTTTGTGCATGTTTCCCCTTCTGTTGCGGAACTGTTTTTTCATTCTTTAGTTTTCAAACTTATTTCCCTCTAATTGACTTTAAACCTTAAAAGACCACTTTTTAAAGGACTCAAGTGAGCTTGCAATGCTACTTGCAGACTAGCCCATGTATTGTGATTCTAGGTAGCTAGCTGACAACACTTAACTAGTCTCAGGCAGGCTAGTGAAACTGTGCTACTACAGAGAACAGGGCAGTGTGTTTGCTGCTGGATTGCAGCTGAAGCCCCTGCACATGCACAAGGGCAGTGAAATTAGTTAGCAGCCTTGAGAAAATGCAAGGGGATTTTGGAAGTATTTGCTGCATAAATCATTTTTGTTTTGCTGACTGCTGGAGGTGCAGTCCAGAGCACAGAAATCCAATGTTTTGAGTTTTGCTTCCGTTTGTGAGCATGACAGCCTGACAGTGAATGATTGAAAAGTTAAGTAGGCTGCTGCATGAGACACTAGTTTTCTCAGTGTCTCTCAATGAGGTGATGTGTGGGTGTGTCAGTGGGGAATGGGTATGTGGTCTGGCAGTGTCACTCTTGCTCATTTCTTCACTTTCCCTGTAACCTCATGAGTCCTGTGGCATATGCATGAACCATGTGCATCATGTGAGCAGCCATACATTTTTGACCACTATTGTGAGCCATCATAGTTAACATCTGTTGTGAAATGTGACTTGTCATTATGTGTTGTACTTGTGTCATCGATGAGCATACAAAATTTGAGGAAACGATCAGGAGGAGAAAGGATAGGAGAGGAGAGATAGAGCAGATAAAGATTCCACCAAGCACAAGTTATGCAAGCAACTGTGGTTGAGAAGGAGATGGTCATGGGGTACAGGGACAGGGAGGCATAGTTGAGGGGCTGTGAGGAAGACTTGGTTGGGGGCATGGCAGTACAGACAAGGAAACCCATGGATTATTAATACCCAGAAGTCCACTGGTTCCATTCCTACTCCAAACAGCTTTCCCAACTGCCATCCAGTGCATCTGGTGATAATACCACCTTGAACAATCTGAAAGCACACCAGTTTCCCCCTCTACATCCTTCAAGTGTTTCCAGTTCCCCTACCAAGGATATAAAAGCTCCATCCCTCTGGAAATGTAAAGGCAAACCCTCTCCTGCTTGTCCAATATAAATAGGACAACAGCTGCTATAGTCACCTGTGTGTAGGTGTCAACAAATTCCAGTCCACACTAGAGCACCATATGTTGCCCCACGTCCCCCAAATCACACATCAGTAGCACCACACAGTCAAGTGCTGCTGCTCGGTCATTGCATTCGGAAAGTAATACTGAGTCTGGTCCTGCCAGAGACTCATCAGGCACTGTTGTAATCTAGTCAGTTATACAGGAAATTCAGGCCACATCTATGGCACTGAAGGAAAATGTACACTTATTCATAGGAGTAAGGGTGAGGGCCAGGTATACCAACCCCACAATTCTACAAAAGCAGTCTGGTATCACTACCACCCAGGAAATTGTAATGTAGACTAGCAGCGAGGAGGCTATAAAAGTGAACCTGTAAAAAAGGAGGGGCAGGGGACTGAGGCAGCAGAGTATATCTAAAGCCAAGTCCCATACCCAAAGCTCAGACAGAAGAGCGCATTGCAAAATCAGTAGGTAAAGGGGACAAAACCTTTTACAGGTGCATAAGTGAAAACAGAAAGGCAAAGGGAGGGATAGTGAAACTGAAGGGGGAGGATGGGGGCCGTGTGGAGGATGACAACAGCAAAGCTGACATACTGAACAGGTATTTCTGCTCAGTCTTTACTAAGAAAGAGGAGGATAATGGGCCTGAAGGGAGTACAAGGGGTGGGAACAGCACTGAAATGGACACAAGTCCATTTACATGAGAAAGAGTCCTGAAGGAAGTGGAAGGAATAAGAGTTGATAAAGCAATGGGGCCAGATGGGGTGCACCCCACAGTCCTAAAAGAACTAAGAGAGGTGGTGGCTGAACCTCTGGCAATCCTGTTTAGCCAATCACTGGAAACAGGGGAGGTACCCAAAGACTGGAGGACAGCAGATGTAGTCCCCTTACACAAAAACGGGAACAAAGAGGAAGCGAGGAACTACAGACCAGTCAGCCTCACCTCAGTAGAGGGGAAGATCATGGAAGCACTACTGAAGGAGAGATTGGTGGAACATCTGGTTGCCAACAGACTACAGGACCCAAGGTAGCATGGTTTCACCACGGGGAGGTCATGTCAGACCAACCTCATTGAATTTTTTGACTGGATGATAAGGGAGGTGGATTGGGGAGGGCAGTGGGCATGGCCTATCTGGACTTCAGCAAGGCCTTTGACATTGTGCCACACAGAATGCTATTAAACAAACTGGGGAATATGGGAGTGGGCAGGACAATAGTGCAGTGGGTAGGTAACTGGCTGGGTGGCAGGACACAGAGGGTTGTGGTAAATGGCTGTCACTCCACAGAGGGAAGAGTGACCAATGGGATACCACAGGGATCAGTGCTGGGACCGGTCCTATTCAATGTCTTCATCAGTGACATTGTGCAGGACCTAGAAGGCAGAATTTCCCTGTTCGCTGATGATACAAAGCTCTGTAGCAGAGTGGACATGCCAGTGGGTGTAGACAGAATGAGGAGGGACCTGCAGAAACTTGAAGAATGGTCAGGGGTTTGACAGTTGAAATTCAATGCAGAGAAGTGCAAGATAATGCATATGGGGCACAAAAACCCTGGAACAACAGATCAATTGGGGGGTGAAGCTATAGCATGCACCAAGCAGGAAAGGGATCTTGGGGTTATCTCTGATGACCTCAAGGTAGGGAAACAATGCAACAAGGCAGCAGGTAAAGCAAATAGAATGCTGGGATGCATAGGCAGGGGCTTCACCAGCAGGAAAAGGGAGGTCATAATTCCACTATACAAGACACTAGTGAGGCCCCACCTGGAGTGCAATGTGTACAATTCTGGAGACCTTACCTACATAAGGACATAGACAGGGTAGAGAAGGTTGAAAGGAGGGCAAAAAAGACGGTATATGGATTGTATCACAAGTCTTATGAGGACAGGTTAAAGGACTTGAATATGTACTCCCTGGAGGAGAGGAGGGAGAGAGGGGATATGATAGAGACATACAAGTATCTTACAGGGAGGAACAGGGTGCAGGAATACATTATTTTTCAGCAAAAAAGATGTTCCAGGACTAGAGGGCATGGGATGAATTTGGAGGGAGGACAATTCAGAGGAAACATGAGGAAGAATTTCTTCACAGAGTGGGTGGTGGACAAGTGGAACACCCTGCCAGAGGAAGTAGTGGAAGCTGAAACAATCACAGGATTTAAGAATGCATGGGACAGACATAAGGAAATTCTGGAGGTCAGAGTTAAGGGGCCAAAAAAGAAAGAAGGATAGAGGAGCACCAGGACTAGTATGGTGCTATAATGGAAACTTAAGTGAAGAAAATATACATTTTAGCACCCATACAATAATAAATTGGACTTGTATCTTTATCTACTATTAACTGCAATATAGTGCAAACAGAAAAAAGAAAAAGAGAAAATAATTTCGAATGTATAATTACACAACCCTTCTAGGATAGCATTTACTTGAATTAGTACATTGGCATTTTGGTAATTCATTATATTTTATATATTATCATCTGTACTACCTAGTATACAAAGTGTAATATCATTCATATTTGATTTTGTATTGTATACTATTTGCAAATATCAATATCTATTAGTAAATAAATTAACTGTAAAAAAAATAATAAATTGGACAACAAGCGGAATAGAAATCCAAAGTTTATAAAAAATGAAGACATGCACAAATACAAACAGTGGCTTTGAAAAGTACTAACGTTTCACCTGGTACACTGCCAGGCTTCATCAGAGGGGCAAAAAACTTCTAGGAAAACAAAGTGAACTTACAAGTTCAAATGGGCAGACTGGGGGGACGGTAGGCCCTTATCTGCTGACAGTGTCTATGTATACCCAGCCCGCACAACATGATAAACCACATAGTACTGTATCACATGCTGCTGCTCTGCTTACTTGTCCCAATCCCTGTATTTTGCAATGGGATAAAAAAAAAATCATCACTCAGTTGCTTCCCAGTTTCTCCGAAAGTATCTGCCCAACACACACACACACTAGCCCCCTGTACCTAAGAAAACAAAAGAGATTCTCTACAGTGTGGAAGTATTCACAGATTATACCAAAAATCCACTGAAAGCACCTTGGAGTCAATGTGGAAGAAAAATCAATTAGGGTCAGTGATGTCTACTTGAACTTTAGGCACCAGTGTTCTTGAGGATCATTTAAAATGTGAACATTGTATCTTCCTTACAGCCGCATCCACTGCCAATGCCCAAACAGGTTAGACAGGCCACCAGCAAAAGTGAGGACAGTCTGGTTTTGTATGGTAATTGGTAACTAGTGGGATAAGCCAGTTCTTACAAGTGATCCAGCCACTATGTCAGCAGCCTGAACCAATGGATGCATCCCCAAGTACTGGTGTTGCTTTGCAAGGAGTCCAATAATCACCAGCCAGAGTCAAGTCCAGTGTATGAACCCCAACACTAGTGCTGATATTGTAAAAAAAAAAAAAAAAAAGGTACCCACACTAAACTGTCAACTACTTACCCATATTCCATACAAATGACATAACTTATTGTGGAAATGATGGCCCTTGATCTTTAGCAATTCTCCATGGGCTTTTAAAGACTCTTACAGGAAGGGAGCCCATATTCAAACAAGATAACATACGAAGACAAGAAAAGGAAAGAAATGGAAAGGAAAGAAACGAAAAGCAAAAGAAAAAAACCTCAGAAGTTGGCTGGGTTCATTTCTAAACTATAAGTAGCCTTTTCAGGTTGTTCAGCACATCTGGTGATGACACCAATCTGAGTAATCAAGAAACACACTGGCTTCATTCTGATCCTTCATGGTCTGTCAGTTCTGGAGATATCTTGTTCTGAGTCTGGCTTCAGAAAACAACACATCCACGTCTACAGCACCTGTCTCCATCACAAAGCACATTTTCTCAGCATATCAATAAAATATACAATAATGGATGGGGGAGTGTGCTTAATGAGAAATTAATGGTTGCCCAAGGTGTGGGATGCTTTTATTAAAGGAGTAGTACACCCAGAATGTGAAAAAACATATGTTATGTAGAGTGTTTTGATATGTATGTTAAATCCTAGTGTGTTCTTCCCTCTGTCTGCTATTTGGAGTTTTTCCTAAATTGCCTGCTTGCTGTATGATAGTTTTACGACCTCTGGGGATCTCCATAACAAATAGTTTTATTGGCTTTCTTTCTCCCAGGATGCCCCCATCTCATGTCACAGTGATGTAGCCATGCCCTTAGATTTAGCATGTGTATTGCTTTAAAATTAGTTTAGCAACAGCAGAGCCTTGTAACTTCTTATCCAGGGAGCACAAATGGCAACAGTTAGTTTAGCAGATACCTGAGAGCAAGCTAACTGGGGTTTCTGTAAGACAACAGCTACGAAATAGCTCTAATTCATTATTTGTGTTTTTGATATTTCAACACTCCTGCTAGCTAGACCTGATGAACAGAGAAAAAAAAATAGTGAATTAGAGCTATTTAGTAGCTGTTGTTTTACAGAAACCTCTAGTTAGCTGGCTCTCATGTATCTGCTAAACTAACTGTTGCCATTTGTGCTCCTGGATAAGAAGTTACAAGGCTCTGCTGTTGCTAAACCAATTTTAAAGCAATACACATGCTAAATCCAAGGGCATGGCTACATCACTGTCACATGAGACAGGGGGCATCCTGGGAGAAAGAAAGCCAATAAAACTACTTGTTATGGAGAGCCCCAGGGGTCGAAAAACTACCATACAGCTAGCAGGCAATTTAGGAAAAACTCCAAATAGCAGACAGAGGGAAGGACACACTAGGATTTACCATACATATCAAAACACTCTACATAACATATGTTTTTTTAAATTCTGGGTGGACTACTCCTTTAAAGCATCCCACACCGAGGGCAACCATTAATTTCTAATTTAAGCACACTTTCCCATTTTTCATTAATTATAATTGCTGGTCAGCAATTTTTTGCCTAAGGGGATTGTGCTGCTGTTACAGACACACAGACACACACACTCACACACACACACTCACACTTACACACACTCACACTCTCTCTCTCTTTGTGAGAAAAGAGAGTTTCATCATGAGGAGTCTTTTTTTTTTGTTAATAGCCGTTTCTTTTTACTTTGGGGTTTCAGACTGTTGGGATGGCGTTTACCTTTGAGAAGCACTTCGGAGCTGTTCCTGGGTCGTGAAGCACATCTAAGCCATTTCATTTCTGGGGAATTGTTCTGCAGTGTGGGTTGTGGACAGCAGGATCAACCAGATATGTTTTTTTTAAATAAAAAAGCAACACAATGACTCCCGGTGTAGCGGCTCCTCGATAAGCACAAAGAGGAGCCACCATGTTTTTCACAGTGTTTAGCCCACCCATTAACAGTGGAGAGCCAGCCAGGAATAGCTCCTGTGGGACTGATGTGGAGCATGTTTGCTGTTATAAACCGTGGGTTATAACGGCAAATTATAATTGGCTAAGCCTATGGAAAAAATTGCTGGCCAGTTATTATATATAAATAATGATATTACTACTACATAATAATAATAATTATATCAAACTATAATCATAGAAGTCCACTGCTTGTCAAAACAACTCATCCATTTCTGTGTCCTCTTCCCTCCATTATGAATCAATTTTTCATTACATATAAAGCAAGAAAATGCTGAGCTACTAATAAAAAAGTATACTAAAACAAATCTTTGAAGTAGAACTGTTTTGAAAATAATGCATCTACTTCCACATCTACATTGAATCATGTTTCTGCTGCATATGAATAAGGAAAAAATAATTAATACAAAATTAATAATAAAAAAAAGGCTAATAATACTACTACTAATAATTATTGGCCCTTCTTCCTCTTACTCCTTCCTCAGTGCTTGCTCTCAGTCTCTTGCTCTCCCTCAAGTGAAATCCACTGCTGGTTGATTTGCTTTCTCGTTTCATTTTTCTGAACTATGGAATTCTCTCCTCTTCCATTCATTCTGCTCCTTCTATTTCTACTCTGAAATCTCTCCTCTGTGATTTCTTTATTCACTCCTGGAGTTGTTTCTGATATTAGTGTGGATTTCATTTTTGTATTGCTTGCATGCATGTGCAAGAAACACATTAGGTCAAGTTTTCTTCACAAGCGTGTTGTGGAGGTGCGGCAGTGTTGTGCCGAATGGCAGCAGCCCATTCAGGGGCTGGTCTCTGCCTCGGCCAATAGGGGAGCATGCTGTCAATCACCAGCAGTTAATGAGCAGGCCACTAGATCAAAGAAACAGAGCTGCTGCAATCAGGGAGTGCCCCATCACTACGCAATCAGCTGTTTTTACAGAGGGGCCTCCCTGACTGCAGAAGCCAATTACACAGCTCCATTGTGCTGTGTTCCTATGGTAATGGCTTCTCTGGTGGCCTCTCACAGTCCCCACAAAGCCAGTGGAAGACTGCCACACACCCTTCAATGTGCCTTGCTGGTGAAACATTTCAATAAATAACAAAAGAAAGCCAACGGGGGTGCCCAATCCCCCTCGGTTCTTGCCACTCCCCTGCACTTATATGTGCCAACAGGGATGCCCAATCCCCCTGTCGACTTGCCACCTGCCTGGTAATTTTGCCAATGGGGAGCCCACTCCCCATCGGCATAATGCTCCCCCCTAATTTCTTGTGTGCCGAGGGGGTGCCCAATCCCCCTCGGCTCTTGTTCCCCCCCCAGCACTCGGTATGTGCCAATGGGGGTGCCCAATCCCCCGTCAGCTACAGCCCCCCCAAACACACAAGTGGCACACTGGGAGCCCACCACAGAGTGCCAAAATTAAATCTCCCCGAAAAAAAGTAAACCTTCCCACAACGTTATTGTAAATAAACCTGTAAACTAGAAAATGGTCACTTATTGATTCTGGTGGTCCCTCCCCCAACCTACGACCACCCTCTGTGTACCACACTTCCCCACACCCCCTTCACCCCATACTTACCTCCGGAGCCCAGTGCGATGATCTTCGGTGGACCCGGGAACACGTCTGCACTCTTCAAAGCTGACTGCGTACTGAAGAAATGCCGGTTAGCTGTATAATGGTATAAATGTTGTTTTTTCAACTTTGGTGCATATCTTGGCCATTTTTGGGAATTCGTTCACCAAATTTTCAACATGGGGTTCTTGGGACCCCACCGCATGCACTCAGTCACTGTCATTTTGTTATTTGGTCCCGAAAGGTGATTTAGAGGTCACTGTGTGGAACCACCTTTCAGGGCTGATTAATGAAATGACAGTGTCACAGTTCATGAGGTAGGCCCCCCAAAACCCTATGTTGAAAATTTGGTGAAAAAATTCCCAAAAATGACTGTTTTACGAGCGTGCGTTGCTCAGTTCCTACGCATGCTCATAACTTTGAGCATTTTTAATATTTTCACTGCAGGTTTTCAACATTGTCATTTTACCACACCTTCTTATGAACAGTATAGCTGTCATTTTTCATATCATGCTGGAAATGTGTTTTCGCACATGTAGCACACAATGGCACAGTCGGTGTGCGAAATCAATATTCAAGACAGATTAAGAATATCACAGTGTCACTGTTCATGACGTATACGCCCAAAAACCCTATGTTAAAAATTTGGTGAAAAAATTCCCCAAAATGAGCGTGCATTGCACAGTTCCTACGCACACTCGTAACTTCGAGCATTTTTAGTATTTTGACTCCAGATTTTCAGCATTGCCACTTTACCACACTTCCTTATGAACAGTACAACTGTCATGTTTCACATATCACCTGAAATGTGTTTTCAGGCATGTAGCACACAGTGGTGTGGTCAGTGTGCAAAATCAATGTTCGGGACAGATTAAGAAAATCACAGTGACACTGTTCATGAGCAGACGTCTTAAACTGGCTATGTTGAAAATTTGGTGACAGAAGTCCATAAAATGACTATGTTACAAGCGTGCATTGTGCAATTTCCACACACCCTCGTAAGTTCACAAATTTGTAATTTTTTCAGTCCGGATTTTAAACATTGGCATTTTTCCACAACTTCTTATGAAAAATACAGCTGTCATTTTTCATACCCTGACTGAAATGTGTTTTCGCACTTCTGGCGCAGAATAGCACGGTCACTGTGGGAAATCAGTGTTCAGGATGGATTAAGAAAATCACAGTGGCACCGTCCATGAGCGGAGGTCCCAAAATGCCTGTGTTGAAAATCTGCTGTAAAAAATCCCACATCTAATTACATTACGGGTGTGCATTGCGCAGTTTCTACGCACACTCGTGACTTCCCCAGTTTTTTTTATATTATCATTCCAGATTTTCAACATTGCCATTTTTTACACCTCCTCATGAACAGTACAGCCGTCATTTTTCACATCCTGTTCGAAATGTGTTTCCGCACCTGTGGCGCCAAATGGCGCAGTCACTGTGCAGAATCACCTTTCAGCTAATGAACTGATATTGTCACTGTTCATGTAGTGAGATCACAAAAAGCCTGTGTTGAAAACTTGGAGTAAAAATACCAAGAAATACCCAGGATGTTAGGGTTTTCAACCATAACGACCTACCCGGTAGGGACTGACAGGCATCAGGGATGCGACTTGGGCTTGTCGACAGTAATGCTTATGCCATTCCGCCTCCACCTGCACCCTGCAGCCAGTGACAGGCATCGAGGTGCGCCTTGGACTCTTTGGCCCCAGAGTTCAACCCATTCTCCTATAATGCATCCATTTCAGCATATTTCCTTATGGAATGAGGTGAGTAAAGCCCGAACACCCAAGGCACACCTCAACACTTGTCAGTGTCTCCAGGGTAGGGTGTGGTGAATGTTGTGACCATTATGAGCAACAACCCAAAGGCACACCCCAATGCCTGTCCATCTCTGCAGGGTGGGGGTGGCAATAGCATCAGTTCAATATTTCACTGCCATTCCTATACTGCTTGGGCCTGATTCTCATAGGGGCCTGCATCTGGCACAAGCTGCTGCAAACAGAAGCTTGCACCAATGCCTGGTGTGCCAGAGACCCTGTACCTGATTCAGGTACAGGAGGGGTAACAGAAGCTAAGTCCCCATGCTTGCACTGACTGGAACCTGCAGCAAACCCTGGCACAATGCACAGGTCCACCACAGGCCACGAGAGACTAACACAGAACCCTCATCCCACTAGGTAATGGGCATGTGGACCCAACCTGTTGGGCCGGTGTCCCCCCACCATGTTCGGTGCAATTGGCACCTGGCCACAGAGGTGAGTGGTGGTATGTGCCGGGTGCCAGGGAGCGGTCTGGACTGGTGTACAGGGGGGATTTGGGCACCACCTGCTGAGGCATGGGTGGGCACTGTACCACCATAAGTTGGTGCTGCGGTAGCGCTGATGGGGTGGGGATCGGGGATCGGGGGAGCTGCTGCCAGTATGGGCAGCATCAGGATGGGGATACTGACATGGTACATAAGTGGCATCAGGGAGTGGTGAGGGGTGCCATTGGACCACTAGGACGGGGGCCATACATACGGGGCCACACTCGGGGGGTGTATGGTGGGTGGACCGTCACCCATAGTGTGCTGCACACATGCATGTCCCCAGTGGAGAATGTCTAAGTCCCCTTCCGCCTGCTGTGGCTGGTCTAAGGGCACTTAGAATTTCTCCCGCCGGGTGATGTCTATGAATCGCAGAATGCAGCTTGCATCTGCCACAGTCTCCCTACTGCCATGCCGCAGTGCATTGCAGGTGCAAGCCCTGTTTGGGTGCAGGTGGACTGGGGTCGACACAGGCCACCTTTGTGAAGCATACGGAGGGTGGTCATGGATGCAAGGTGCACCTTGCACCATATCTGTTCAGTGCAGGCATCTTGCATCCAACACAGGGCTTTGAGAATCGGGCCCCATCTGTCTGACTCCTGCACTTCCACTGCTAATGCCAGCAAGCAACGATTCAGCATTGACAAATGCTTGTGTAGTAAGCTCTGGCCCATAAGAGGCTCACAGGTGACCAGTGAGAAGCTCATTAATTAGGAACAGGCTGCATCTCTCCTGTCTGCTAGCTCAGCCCAGGCTAATGTACAAAGACTTTATCACATTTCTTATCAGTCTTTCTTAAATGTGTTTTATCTGTTTATAGGAGTGCACCTGATTTAAGGCCAAAATCAAAATCAAATAGTTATAGTAGCAGAGCCCCCCCCCACACACACATACACACTCCCCAAAAAGCTGCTTACAAGCCTGTAATTCATTCAAATCAATTCCATTTTCTTATTTAGTTGGGGTTCAATGCTAACAAGTGTAAAATCATGTACCTAGGGCATAGGAACCCCAATGCTGAGTAAAGGATGGGGGGAGGTACTGATACTCACTAGACATGAAAGGGCCCTTGAGGTTATTATATCAGAGGACCTCAAGGTGGCAGTACAGTGTGACAAGGCTATGGACAGGGCAAATTGGATTCTGTGGTGCAAAAGGAGTGGCATCTTTAGTAGGAGGAGGAGGGATGTTGTGCTGCCATTGTATCACTCCCTGGTATACCCCCAGCTGGAGTACTGTGTCCAGTTTTAGAGTCCACACTTCAGAAAGAATATAGGGTAGAGGTTTTCCAGAGGAAAGCAACTAAAATGGTTCAGTATTTTCACAGGAATCCCTACAAGGAAAGGCTGAAGAATCTCAATATGTACACTCTGGAAGAGAGGAGGGCGAGAGGTGACATGATCAAGACTACAAAGTACCTCACAGGGGTAAACAGGGTACAGTTGGGGAGTTTCCTTCAAATAAGGATGAGCACCCAAACCAAGGGAGATACAATGAAGCTTGGAGGGGAGTTCAGGATACATGTGAAGAGGTGTTTCTTTACTTAAAGGGTGGTAGATGCCTTGAACAGACTGCTAGGAGAAGTGGCGGAGGCTAAAATGGTAGGGGGGCATGAAGCATGCATGGGATAAACATAGGGTTATATTAAAAAAAAGGGAAGGAGGGGTCAACGGAGATCAATAGGGCTATGGAGGTGAAGTAGGTTCAAGTTCATTGCAGGTAAAATCCATTGAGCAAGCTCATTCACAAGGAGGTCCTGATAGATGCAGGCAGAATAAGACATACAGTAGCATATACAGGCAGGAGTTACAAGTAGGTAGAGAACACTTGTGCAGGCTGGGTGGGCTGAGTGGTCCTTTTCCACTGACAAATTCTATGTTTCTATGGCACCATGTGTTCATTCAGGTGCAGTGTTTAATGTTGGGCCTACCATACATCCAGATGTAAGGTACAGTAAATTACAGAATTAGATGCAGCCCACTTACAGTACAATAAACAGAACCTCAGTGCTTTGAGAAGCCTTTACACTTCATAAGGCTGCTTAAAGAGCTGGGGTTCTATTTGCAGTGTCCACACCGGTATACTGATCTTAAAATCGACGCCGCATCTGAATGAATACTTGATTCTTGCTCACTCCATTTCTTCCCCACTTTGAAACCTGCTTGTCCTGAGTTAGTTTTGGGCTGGCAGCACCTCGCCTTTGTTGGAAGATGACCAATAAGCGGCACTGAAAGACGTCAGACTTCACAGACTGTGAAGGCAGCTGCTCACCCACCATCTTGGCAAGAAGAAGGCTGCAGCTGTGGCCACCGATGACTGTTGGGGTTTGGGGATGGGAGGATCAAAGGGGACAGACATAAGGAGATAAAAATCATAATAAAAATTGTGAGACCTTCACCAGCTTTCCAAAACGCTTACCAGTAAAAGAATACTCTATGAAGTTTTTCGAATAGCAACACAATCTGGTGAGCCCTCTGTCTGCCATCTGACACCAGGCATCAACCAGCATAAAATTGCCTAAAGAAGGCAGTATGGTCATGTGGTTACTGAAATACTGGAGATTACAGATTTATAAGAACAAAAGAATATCACACAGAAGCTGGCACATGTGCCTATAGCAGCTGTCTCCTGCTTCTCAGTAGTTATATTTATACCCTTGAGGTACTTGATTGTTTCTGTCATATCCCCTCTTTCCCTCCTCTCTTCCAGTGAGTACATATTGAGGTCCCTTACTTTCTCCTCATAAGTCTTGTGCTGCAAGCTCTGGATCATCTCATTTACCTTTCTCTGGACCATCTCCAGCCTGTTAATATCCTTACTAAGGTGTGACCTCCAGAACTGCACAAGTACTCCATGTGAGGCCTGACCATGGTTTTATATAATGGCATCACTACCTCCCTCCTTATGCTGGTGATACCCCTGCCTATGCACCCCAGCATGTCACTGGCCCTCCCAGCTGCCTTACCACTTTGACATTTTCAGGTCATCTGAAATAAGAACCCCCAGGTTCCTTTCCTTCTTTGTGACTGTCAGCAACTCCCTTCCCCCCATTCTGTAGCTTTCCCCAGGGTTTCTGTGTCACAGGTGCATAATTTTGCACTTTTTTGAATTAAACTTAAGTTGCTAGTCCTCAGACCATTTTTCAAGTTTCCCAGGTCCCTCCTCATTTTCTCCACCCCCCTCTGGGGTATCCGCTGTGTTACAGATCTTGGTGTCATCTGCAAACAGGCAGACCTTTCCCTTCAGCCCTTCTGCAATGTCACTAATGAAGACATTGAACAGGACTGGCCCCAGGACCAATCCCTGCAGCACCCCACTGGTCACCCCCTCTCCCCAGACTGCACCCCATTTACCACCACTCTCTGCCTCCTGTCTGTTAGCCAGTTTCTAACGCAGTTTACTACCCTTTCCCCCATGACCAGCCTACCCAGCTAGTTTATCAGCCCCCTATGTGGGATGGTGTCAAAGGCTTTGCTGAAATCAAGGTAAGTGTTGTCCACTGACCCACCCTGATTTACTTCCTTTGTCACCCAGTCAAAGAGATCAACCAGATTTGTCTGACATGACCTCCCCACTGTGAATCCATGTTGCCTATGATCCTGGGCTCCGATGGCTTCTAGATGCCCCACTATCCTTTCTTTAAACTCTCTCACTTATGCACACCACATAGACTCCCTTGTCAGAGTGGTAAACACAAAGATCGGGGTCCTCTATAGGCAAAAGAAATCCCTCACCCCAGAAGCACTCCGAATCTCAGTCTCCAGCTCCATACTCTCCATGATAGACTACGGGCTGGTGGTCTATGGAGCTGCTACTGATACAGTGCTCAAAAGGGTCCAAATTGCACTCAATAAGGCATGCCACCTCACCCTGTATGCAGATTGCTACACTCATACTTGCACCCTGTATGAGCGTACAGACTGGCCTAACCTAAAAGACAGGATCAAATACCAAACTTGCCTCCTGGGAAAGAAGGCACTCCTCAAGAAAAAAAACACCCTGTATAGGAAACCTGCTCGAGGCTTCTCTCTCAACACACATCACCAGACAGTGGAAGAATGGAGAACTGTCCATACCATTCCTCCGATTCTCACAAGGGCAGCGCGCTTTCTCCTATCGAGACCCCTCTGGATAAATGAACTCCAGTTGAAATTACAAACAAACAGACTGTCTCAATTCAAAGCAGGCCTTAAACAGCATCTAATGTCTAGCTCAAAATGCACCTGCTTCTCAGGTCCCCACTTGATAGACAGGCCTACCCCCAAGGTAGCACCCAGCAGGGCTACCTAGAGAACCCTGCCTCCATTCCAGCCTGGCCAAGGGCTTAAGAAAGCTATCAGTCCTCTTTAAATGCACTTGGTACTGCCCCTCCCAAACCTCCCCCCCACACACACACATACCATACTCGACAAAGCCCTCTGGAGCTGCTCCCCCCATTACAGCCTCCCCGTTTCACTATCCCCCCACCTCTCGCTCTCTGAGGTAGGTTCAAACCCAGTCCCCCTTGTTTCACTGTTACCCAGCATCTCGCCATCTGGGATAGCGTTAAACCCTATGCAGTTACTCTGCCATAGTCTATCAACGAATTTGGAGGTTTCCAGGGATGTGCTACCTAGGGCAACCACTTAGAAATAGCTTAGTATTCGATTACAACTGCTCTGTTTTTTCTTCTATTTGTCTAATTGTCATGTAATCGCTCTTTAACACCTAATGATCAGGCCTCTGTAACCACTGAATATGTGTATTGTCTTATTGTCCACCCTGACTTGGAACCTTTGTCAAAGAGCTCACACTCAAATGTCTTTCTGAAATACTAACTAAATAAAAAAAAAAATTAAATAAAATTAAACAATGTCTCCATGATATTCTCTGCTACTGAGGTGAGGCTGACCGGCCTATAGTTCCCCGCCTCCTCCCTACTGCTGGATTTGTGTAGAGGGATCACATGTGCCCCTCCTCCAATTCACTGGTACCACCCATGTGTTGAATGACTCAGTGAACATGCTGCCAGAGGTACTGCTGCCTCCCTTCACAGTTCTCATAATATCCTTGGGTGTATGCCATCTGGCCCCATCGCTTTGTCCACCTTCAATTTAGTCACCTCCTGCAGGATTCTTTTGCCTGTGTATGGACTATTGTCCATCTCTTCACACCTTTGCAACTGCTGTACTGCTGTGGCCCTTGCCCCTCCCCCTCTTCTGTGAATACTGAACAGAAAGACACAGTGGATGTCTTGGGGGGGGGGTACATGACAGTTCTTAGGCATGGTACTATTACTTCCAAATACCTAAACAGCACATATAAGCAAACAACACTCAGCATTGACAAATGCTTGTTTGCTTTCCGCCAACACTGACAGTAGCACTGCCCTTTCCTTGTTTGAATTATTTCTTCCTGTTCTTTTGTTGTTGTCTTATGTCCATTGTTCTTTTGCCTAATCCACAACTTAGTTCATGATAATTTTACTGCTTGACAATTCATTCTTAAGTGCTCATACATTGTATACTCTATTATTTCCAATGTTACTATGTGTTCTCGTCTCCTCTTTCGCCCTCCTCAAGGATGCATGTCAAAATTTTCCTTTTACCAGTGCAGTATGTCTTGCCTGGTGAAACATTTGATCTAAGTAACTAACTAATAATAATAATAATAATAATTGTATTTATCAAGCGCAATTCAAGTATCAAAGCGCTGTACAAATACAAGAACATAAAACTTTAAAACGTAAATCAAAATCCCAAATACTTAAATAACCCATTAATTCTCAACAATTCACAAAAGCAAGACTAAATAAATGGGGTTTTAGAGCTATTTGAAGCTCTCCACAGTCTGGCACTCTCGAATCCAATGAGGTAGAGAGTTCCACAGGGTAACACTACAGAAGCAAATGAGCGAGCACCAGATGTTTTCAGTTGCACCCTGGGAACCTCTAGCAATCTCTCATTGGCAGAACGGAGGGGGGCAGAGGGGGCGGTAGGAGCAAAGAAGCTCTTGCAGGTAAATTGGGCCCTGTCCGTGTAGGGCTCTATAGGTCAGCAAACTGGCCTTAAAGGTGATCCACCATTGCACCGGTAACCAGTGCAGGACATGCAGCACAGGGGTAATATGTCTAGATCGAGAGAGTCCAATCAGTAACCTGACTGCAAATAGCTGCAAATGGGGGGATATCAACCTCTGGTAGCCCTAGATAGAGGGCATTGCAGTAATCCAAATGAGAGGTCACAAAGGCATGGACCAAAGTTGGAAGGTCACCAGGCGGAACCAGGTGCCTAATTTGAGCGATATTCCTCAGACGGTAAAACAAGGTCTTGACCACAGATGACACCTGCGACTTGAAGGTCAGTCCCTCATCTAATTAACTAACTGCTTTAAACTAATTCTGCAAAAATACAATTCTACTTCCACATCATCCTCACTCCATTAAAAATCAAGAATCATATTTTCTTGTATATAGTATCAAAAATAATATCTCTTAAAATGCAGTAGAAAACATTAAAGGTGACTGTTTCTGGATACAAGAACCGGACTGTTGCAATATATCTTACACCTGACACTTATAAAACTGGGTTTAATCACTTTTGGAAGTGTTTTGAAAAAATGTAATAGGTACCATGAAAAAATTTTCTTTGGAGATTTTAATATTGATTGGCATGCAAAACATAGTACCACCAAGCTTTAATTGGTGATTTGTCCTTAGTACAACTGCTACATGGTCCAGCTTAAACTAGTCACAACACTAGCACTGGTACTACCATTAATTTGTTATTAGCTTCCAATGAAGAAAGGGTAAGAAGTATACATATTCCTCCAGATTCCTGAAGTGATCATTCACCAATAAAATGTACCTGGAGAAACATCACACAAAAGTTACCTCCCTTAGCAGTGAGGACTCGGATTCTACCAAAACACAAAATAACTGATTTCAAAAGTACCTTAGCATCTATAGATTGGTCATTTGTTGACTGTATTCCCAGTATAGACTGGCTTTTGACTTTTTTATCTGAGTTTAACAGAGTTTGTGATATTTGTGCACCATACAGAAATGTTAAAAAGAGTGTAATTAAAAAAAAAAAAGGTAACATCTAAATTGCTGCAACTGACAAGAGAAAGGGACAGTGTATGTACAAATATAGGGAGACTAAAGACAATAAATTCTTAATAAGGTTTAGGGAGTTAAGAACAAATATAGTAAACAAGTTAGATTACAAAAGTCAAAGTTTTATTGTGATAGGTAATCTTCCTTAATTAATGATACATGTACTTTTTGGAACAATATTATGGGGCAGTATAACGTAGTGGTTTAAGGCTCTGAACTGCAAATCTGGAGACCTGGGTTTGAATCCCACAGCTCCTACTTGCATACTGTATGATCCTGAGCAAGTCACTTAACTTCCTTGTGCTCCCAGGTCGCACCTGGAATCAAGCTTTCTGTGCCACTCCTGGTTAAACAATTTCCCCTTTTCCCCCATCCCCTATGAAACTTACAGGCGGTGAGAGTAATTAATTCATAAATGCAGTTAATGTACTGTATCTGGAACACAGTGCACTGACCCAACAAGTATAGTAAATGGATTTAACTGCTACTTTACAAGTGAAATAAAGAAGCTCGCATCTTATTTGCCTCAAGGTATTCTTATAACACATATTTCCTCAGATTCAGGTAATGAAAATACTGTCCCCCAATTTTATTTTAGCACTATTACTGAACATACTTGCCTGAAATACTTACGAAAATTAAACATAAAAACCAGACTAGGTCATGATGAACTGGATTTAAAACTTTTTAAAACTGCACTTGAGAAATTGGTTGTTTCTGTGACAAAATTATTGATTTTTTTCCTTGATGTATAATAAAGTTCCTTCCACTTGGAAATGTGCATTTGTTATACCAATCTTTAAAAGTGGAGACAGTGGAGACAGACAAGCAATATCCAATTACAGACCATTTTCTGTTCTCTCACCACTTTCCAAGGCCTTAGAAAGGATAATACATGACCAGACTGTGGATTACCTGTAAAAATACAACTTACAGACAGCTGAGCAACATGGATTCAGAAAGAATCACAGTACCATTTTAGCACTGGTAGAATTTTCCAATTATATCCACAAGGCCTTCGACAGAGGTCACTCAGTTGGCTTTATTTTTATAGACTTATACAAAGCGTATGACTTGGTTCAGCATTCAAAACTGGTTCAGAGTTTGTCAGTTTGGTTTTTCAACATCAGTTACATATTGATTCAAAGATTACCTAACCAACTGCACACAACAGGTTAAAATACATAACAAATTTTCAACCATTCTTTCTGTAAACGTATGTGTTCCTTAAGGGTCAACTCTTGACCCTCTTTTATTGGATCTTTTTCTAAATAACTCACCAGGATCCTGTTGTATGTGGATGATATAGCAATCTTTTTTTGGAATAAAGATTTGAACACTTTGCCAGCTATACTGCAGTCTGATTTCTATGTTGTTCATAATTGGTTTATTGAAAATAAACTATGTTTAAACACTAAAAAGACAAAGGCTATGCTTTGTCACTCTAGGAAGCAACTTTGTTCTCCATAATCCCTATCAGTAAAAACCTTATATGGACCTGTCCTGGACCAGGTTACTGAATATAAATATCTTGGCCTGAACCTTGACAGCTGCCTTAGCTGTCATCAATGCACTGAGAATCTTGTAAAATCTGTTAATCAAAGATTTGGAATATTATACAGAAACTGATTGATTTTTACACTTGTTGCTAGACAACTGGTTGTTTTGACTCATATTTTGTCACTGATAGACTAAAGCCTTGTCATTTACTTTTCCACCTGTAAAACTTCCCTGCATAGAATTGCACTTCTTGTGAATAGAGCATGTAAGTTCAGATTTGATCTTCCTTTAGAATACAATACTTGTTCTTTGTACGTTTTGAACTGGCAATCTCTACAATGAAGAATTAATCATCAGTTGGGGGTGTTGGGCCTGGAAGATGGCAAATGGAGATGTGCTAATCTATCTACAATTTATGGTGAAACAAAATCCTTGCCTAATATTATAACTAGGTCAATGGATGATCTGTGTTTTAAGCTACCTAAATGTAACAAAAATACCAGTCAAGTTGCATTTCATTATCGAGTTTGCAATTTTTGGAAGTCTCTACCTCAAAACAACAGGACTTTGATGATTTATAAGTATTTTGTAACAACTTTAAGTTGTTAAATTGGTGGGGAATTCTATAAATCATTTGCATCAGAGACAGTGCCGCTACTTTGAACAGTCTATATTCAGATATGGCTAGAGGGAGATCCTGTTCCCCCATGGTGGAACTATACAACCATAACAGTGATCCCAAAAGAGGGGAAGGACCCTAAAGGATGTAGTTCTTATTGGCCTATATCTCTACTGAATGTAGATTATAAAATCTTCATGGCCATATTGGCGAACAGAATTAACCCTCTTCTGGCCAAGATTATAAAACCAGACCAAACAGGATTTATTGAGGGGCAACAGGCTCAGGAGGGGGACAGAATAATAAATATAGTGGACCTCATAAACAAACATCGTATCCCTGCCTGCCTGTCTGTCTTCTTGGTTCTTGGTCTTGATGCCAAGAAGGCCTTTGAGAGGGTTGATTGGAACTTTTTATTCACTGTTTGAAAAGGGTGGGCTTTCCGACTAACCTCATAGCTACAATTAAATCCTTATATGCTGCCCTGTAGACCTATGTAAGGGTCAATGGAGGTATCTCCCAGAGGTTTGGGTTGGGGAGGGGAACCAGGCAGAGCTGTCCATTGTCACCACTATTGTTTGCCCTATACATTGAACCCCTGGTATAGGCAATCAGGGAAGATCCTGGTATAAAGGGTATAATAGTAGGGGAGAAAGAACAGAAAATTTCACTATATGCAGATGATATCCTACTGTACATAACCAATCCAGAAGAATCCTTGCCCAAGGTATGGGAACTCCTAGCCAAATTTGGGAGGCTATTGGGATACACTTTACATAAACACAAAACAGAAATCCTTAAGTTTTGTTATACCCTCTCCACTGAAATAAATCAATTACTCCCTCTCAGGCAGAACACCCCAAAAATAAGGTACCTGGGTACCTATACACCCAAAAACCTAAATCACCTATTCTTGAACAACTTCAATCCCCTCCTCATGAATATAAATCAAGATATCAAAAAATGGGAATTCCTGAACTTACCGCAGTATTCCAGAATAGAAACAATATCCATGAATGTTCTGCCCAGGTTCCTGTACCTATTTCAGTGTCTCCCAATAAAGATACATCCAGAACAATTTAAGATCTGGCAAAGAATAATAATGAGATTTATATGGGCCAAAAAAAAGCCAAGAATTAAAAATCTGACATTGGAAACCAATAAGAAGTTTGGAGGAAGAGCAGTGCCAAACCTTGAAGACTATTACCTTACAGCCCAACTTAGAAATACCCTTTTGTGGTCGGTAACAGAGTACATAGCACTCTGGAAGACATAGAAATGGAAAATACAGAAGGGGTTCCCCTGGAGACAAGAATAACTACCCCAGCATTATAGGTACTTGATAAAAATGCCTCACTATACTTGGTAAGGAACACATTGGGGGCAGTGAAAAGGATGTGGGTAAAACACAAACTTATAGGGGAGCTGTGGACACTGAGATGGTTTGCATGGGACAGGGACTTTGCACTGGCAAAGCAATACCTTACCTTTAAGAGTTGGAACAGACTGGGATTAAACACTCTAGGGTAGTTAATGGACGGAGAAATAATAAGAAAATTTGGAGATATCAAAACACAGTTCCAACTGAGACACTCAGATCATTTTAAATACCCCCAACTTAGGAATCATATCCTAAAATTGCAAAAACAGTTTGGGAATGCAACAAAACATTCAGGAATAAACATAATTATGGGGGAAATTCTGAGCTCCCAAAGAAGAAAAGGACACATCTCAGCCCTTTATGGGGTACGCAGGGATAGGGGAAAGGAATACACTATTACCCTCAAGAGTAGGTGGGAGAAGGAACAAGGGGACCAACTCACAGAAAAGGAGTGAGAAAGTGTCTTTGTGCAAGCCCGCAAAACCACATACTCTCAGAAATGGAGAGAGTTTGAATGGAAAATAAGAGCGCGTTTCTTCATTACCCCAGTAGTGAAGAATAAATGGGACACAGGACACAACCCAGGCTGCTGGAGAAAATGAGGGGAAGAACAGGGAGACACCTACATATACTGGGGCAATGCCCAAAATTAATTTCCATTTTGGGAGGGG
The DNA here is from genome assembly GCA_016271365.2 of Neoceratodus forsteri. Taxonomy (NCBI): domain Eukaryota; kingdom Metazoa; phylum Chordata; order Ceratodontiformes; family Ceratodontidae; genus Neoceratodus; species Neoceratodus forsteri. The sequence continues at coordinate 853,400,263 of CM028131.1, forward strand.
GTAAAGAGAGCACTAGAAAATATTGTCATGCCTGCTGAGGCTTTGTCTCAAACACCTGACTTTGGGGTTGGCCCCCAAAGAAGTAAAGAGAGGGGATCAGGTAGATATGTGGAACATTTTTACTGGCAGCTGCCCATAAAGCTGTAACTAGGCAGTGACTCTCACCCAACTAGCCCACCGTCCAACAGTGGTATGAAGTAGTTAAAGACATACAGGATATGGAAGAATTAACACACAAGTTCAATGCCAAAACATCTCTATTTGTAAACAGATGGACAAGATAGATAATGTGGAAAGGGAGGACGGAAGGGAGAAAACAGAGTGATGAGGAAATGATAAGGGATGAAAGGTTAACAGAATTCAGATCTAGTAGTGACACTTAATACTGGGACAGACTTTATTCCCTCCTAACCTCTAAAAGATAGGGGGATAATGAGATTTAGATCTTTTGAAGCTGCTTTTTTACTGTCTGACCTGTCAGATCACTAACAGAAAAATAGAACATGGAATTATAGTGGTTTAACTGTGACTGTTGTCTGTAAACAAATGGAAAAAATGGATAATTGTACACGAGATGATGTAAAATGTAAAGATGCCTAAAATTTGAATAAACTTGAATAAAAAAAAGAAATAAATCATTCAATTAAATATCATCACCATCGTCTTCAAACACCACCAAGGAAGCACCCTTATTATGAGACACCTGTTATAGCTGTTCCTCATCATTGCTTTTATGTTCCTGCCTCTGTTCACTGAACTGGTAAGTAAATTTGTTGAGACTGTCTTTAGGAAGGTAAGGCACTGTACATTTTCAGGAGGAAGCCTTGAGTGGCTATCAGACACAACATTTCCAGCAGTGCTAAATATACGCTTATGGTAAGCACTAGTGGGAGGGCAACTAATAAGCTTTATAGCAAAGGCAAATAGTGCAGGCCAGATCTTGTCCTTTTCCAGCCAGTACTCATATGGGTCATCAATAATATTAATGAATGGTTCTCATAAACATGGCATCCACATAAACAGGCATCCACAATGTCTGACAAAGACAAGGAAGGCGTCTCCATGACAAAAATGTATGAGAGTCATCGGTGTGCATTGCAGAATGACATGCCTTTTTCAAGGGCCGTGAAAGAGGACTTTGTGCAGGACTACCAGTGTTGACGAAGGAGTACATGGTGGCACTAAGTGAAAATTATTACTGTCACCGCCAACACATGTTGCATCATCAGATGCAGCATCCACATCATGTGATTCACTTGTATTGTCAAATGCAGTTCCTGCCTTTTCCTGTGCAATTGCTGAAATCAGCATGTTTTTGTATTCAAGATAACAGTCACTGAGATCTGAAGGAGGCAGCTGTTGCAACTTAAACCAAGGGTCAAGAAGAGTCTAAAGAAGAAAATTGCTGTCTACTGTGATTTTAAGTCTTCTTCAATTTTCAAACTGCTGATTAGTCAGCCCATAAGGGATACATCAGATTTGTCTCCTTTTTGTTCAAAACCTCTATGCAGCCTCCTGAGTTCCTTGTTCAATACATTTATGGTGGGAAAAATCTGGCTTTGAGTAGCATTCTGTTTGCTAATTGGTCAAGCTGCTTCCTCAAAAGGAGTCAAGACCAGTTGTAAGGGCCCTCAGGAATTAATTTAGCACAGCACCATCTGCTACATTGTGCTTCTTGGTATATTTATGGACTGCTTTCTCTCACACATGTAAAACGCTGAGTTCCATCTTGGTGGAACATCTTGTTTTAGTTGCTGTATTGGCAAGCTATGTTTTTTCTGGTGGTCAGCCAAGATACCATGTGAATTTACAGAGTGACTAAAGATTTTCTTTGCAGCTCCCACTAGTGTTACTATACTGTTGTCACTGGGAAGGAATGTTCATACTAAGATTTAATGAGTGTGCAAAGCACGGAATGTGAAAAAAACCCACAGTGTTTAAATGCACTAACAATATTGGCACCATTGTCTGAAATCACAAATCTAGTATTGAGTCCCAGATACTCTACTCACTCAGAAATTTTGTCATGCAACTCTTCCTAAATATTGTCAGTGGTGTAACGCTTACCAAGCATGCCGACACAAAGAGCTACCATTCTTTGTCTTCCTTCTTGTACACTGCTACTTGTGGTGGTGTTTGAAGATGACAGTCACACCCAATGTGCTGTGATGCACATATAATCAGTGGTTTGAGAACTCTTTCACAGTCTGTAGTCAGATGCACAGCACCACATTCACTCTCTTTAAGAGCCAATTTAAGTTTATTTTGCATACATGTTGAGAACAGTGGCAGTTGCAAAAAATTTATGGCTTGGTATTTTGTAACATTGAGCAAAATATTTTAAAAGGGCCCTAAAACTGTCATTCTCCAACACAGAACATTGTTGCAGGTCCTTGTCAATAAACTCAGCTATTAGTTGATTAATTTTTATGTTACTCGATGTGATCTACTATAGGCAGTTTTTTGCTCAAGCATCGCAGTAACGGTCTGATGTTTAGTTCGTGCAGGGGGACAAAAAACAAGGGATTGCAGTGGCGAAGCTGTAGCTTGTCCAAATACTTTTGTCAGTGAAGTCAAACATGTTTTTTTTTTTGCCCTGTCTCTTGGTCTCTTCATCATCACTATTGTCTGTAGGATTATTTTCATCACAGATATTTTTCCCTTGCTCAGGACCAGCCGAATGGTTGGATGTGCTCTTTGCAAATGCCTTTTTAGTGATGTTCTCCTGAACTGGCCCCTCACTTTCCTCCTGCTAACTTCCCTATGACAAAAGGTGCAGACAGCAACACATTCATATCTGGGACTTACATGTTGTATGAAAATATCACCACACAACTGAGGTGGAATATTTTGTTGTCATAGCAGGAACTGCAGCAGTTGTGGTGGCTGGTGTTTAGGACCCTGATTCATGTACACTGTGGCTGTCCCCGGAAGAGTTACTATGATTGCTATTGATTTTTTTTTTCCACTACTGGCTATGGCTAGTGGTGGTGATGCTTGCTGTATGAGTTTTTGTTTTCTTTTCTTTTTGGGTTTGGTAACCCAGTTGACATCATCTACCTCATTGGTATGCCATTCTGAGTGATCGACTTTGTAAGAACATAACTGAGAAACATCATGATCATGATATTTTTCTTGTACATTTACAACATCTTCATCAGAGGCACTGCTTTCTGATGAAGGAGCTGGATATGCATGAGTGGCATATTATGGAATGCCATGTCTAGTGGTACTAGACAGAGCCCTTTCCTTAATCATTGACATTTTAACAGTTTTGGATTCCTGTTTTTCTGTTTTACTTTTATCTGATTTTTTTGGCAGTACTGACAGTGCTGTATTACTTTGATCAGGGGATTCACCACATTCTTTTCTTGTTCTGGTTGTGTTGCTTCATCTTTTTCTGGTTGTGGTGCTTCATTTTTATCAATTGTATTAATTATACCATCAGTAGTGAATTTCCCTGTTTTTTTTTTTCTGAATTTGTTTTTGGAAATATTTTTATTGTTATGTGTACCAGTCTCAGCCATACTACTGGTGTTGGTCACATGTTCCATTTTCATAACAGACTCTGATTCTGAATCCATTTTTTGTGGTTCAACGTAATTACTTGATTAATAGTATTAGTTCAGATGCAAAGATGGGCTACACAGAGTCTGAGACATGACGCCCCTCTTTCAAGACATGAGAGGCACTATGACCTAGTAGTAGTTCTCAGTCACAGAGATGGGCGACAAGGCCTTTAGCTTCACGATGCCATCCTTGTGGAATAAAATGCAAAACCTGCTGAAACTAAGCTACCTCCAAAGTATTAATGCTTTCAAGTCATTATTTGCTCAAGGTGTGTGTGAACCGTGCAACCGTTTCCCCGGCTACTAATCGCTAACCACTGCTAGCTTGCTCCCACATGACTGGCCTTAGCCATGAATGGCCTTACCCCAGGTTAATTTGTGCATGCTTTAATAATCCTCATGAATTTATTATTTCCGGTCCCTGTACCCCTCTTGCTAGACATAGACAAGTCTTACAGTGGCATCTGCACCTAAAGCATAAAATCTATAGCTCCCGGGTGGTTGCACCTTCACAAGCTGCCATCCGAAACCATTCACCTGGATTCTTCTCTAGCAAAGCACCACTAAAGCCGCCAACCAATCGGATTTGTGAATGCCTTATGGCCCTTGCTCCCGATTGGCTTCTGCAGTTCTCTTCGCCGATCCTTCCAGTTCTGACAAAAATCAAATGATCTGCCTGTACTCTGCTAAAATAGCTGTAACTGCTTCCTTCCCTGACCGATGTGATCCTCTTCCCTATGGCTTAAAGTGCAATCATCGGGAGTATGAGTGATTATGCTCCAATTTGAATCTTTGCCTGAGACTGGCCCTAGGTACCCTAGTGTATTCATACCTTCCCTGCCTTGCCACCTTCCCATGGCCCGACAGTCTGTTGGACATGTACAGCCAGTGCTAGCACCTAGTTTTGGAAAATATGTGCAGTAGGCGCTGTCCCTTCCGTTGCCTCGGTACCTTGCTCACACCTTCTATCAGCAAGCCGCGGTACAGCCACCTTCCAGTCCCAATGTAAGCACTGCCTGGGCTGCCATGATAGTGCCTGGCAGGCTGTCTGCTCCCTTCAGACTTAACTATACCTGTTTTACTCCTTTGTGAACTGTGTCAAAAGAAAATCTGTTATCACTTATTTTGTCTGACTGTTATGATAGCGATACCTAGGTCTCACTTGTATTTTTTTTTTTTATTTAAGAAAATTACTGGAACAATATCCATCTCTGTATCTTGGTGGACTTGCCTGTTCCCATGATTTATACTGTTCTCTGTGTCTTACTGATGTTTCTGAACCAACTGTTATGCTACGTACGTCTGTGTATCCTGATTTGCACTTCTACTATGTTTTATTCCCACTGTAAATAAAGCTGTTTGTAATACAATCTGGTCTTAACCAGGTCCATATTATAAATGAGCTTGCTCAATGATGTCCACCTGGATAAATAAAGATTTGATTGATAGACTTTGAGATGTGACACCCCCCCCCCTTTAAAATCTGTATGGCACCATGACCTAGTAGCAGTTCAGGCACAGAGATGGGAAACAGAGTCTATAGCAGTATGACCTAGTAGTAGTTCAGGCATAGAGGTGGACAACACATAGTCTGAGATGTGAACCCCACCCTTCAAAATCTGTATGGCACTATGACCCAGTAGCAGTTCAGGCACTGAGATGGGCAACACAGAGTCAGAGACTTGGGTGACACCCCCTTCAAAATCTATTCTGTACAGCACTATGAGCCCCCCTCAAAATTAATGAGGCACTGTGATCTTCAGACAGTGTCCTGTCCTGTCTGCTCCCCTTATTAGTTCTAACTTCTTACTTTCTTAATATTTTTATATTAAAATAAATATGTATATTTTTCAAAAAGAAAGATTATTAAGTTGTTGGATGCTGTACACTATGATATTTATACTTTTTTAATTTTGTTGATTTTGCAAGAAAAACAGACTGATTTAACAAATATCTAATCTATACCTCAGTTCATCAATTTCTCTTCTCACTCCTGCAATTGCATCTGACCCACCTCTGTACCTCTTTCCTCCTCCTTCCACTCCCTCCACCTCTCCCACTCTTCGTCTCCTCCCCCTCTAACTCTAACTCTTCACCCTAGTTTCTGCTACCAATCCACCATTGTTTCCTCCTTCTAATAGACTCTTCTGAATACGTACCACCTGCCTGCATTATCTGCACTTTGCACTTAATTTGTATCCTCTTGTTGTCATTGGGTTGCATCCTACTATATTCATGCCATTGTACATATTTTGCCTAAATGCCTTCATTGTTGCTAGTTATATGATGCCTACTTGATGACTTGTTATGTTTTTACCAGCTATGTAAATACTTGTATTTGTTATTCACAGCCCTCCTCTACCCCCTTCCCTCAGGATACATCTGAAAATGAGCTGTTAGCAGCTCAGTATATCTTTCCGGGTGAAACTTCTGAAAAAAATAAATAATGCCTAACCTTTTCAGGCACAGAGATGGGCAACCTAGAGTCTGAGATGTAACATTCCCCCCCCCTTCAAAATCTGTACGGCACTATGACCTAGTAGTAGTTCAGGCACAGAGACGGGCAACACAGAGTCTGAGATGTGGGTGACCATGACACCCTACCCTTCAAAATATGTACGGTACTATAAGCCCTCCCTCAAAATTAGTAAGGCACTATGATCTTCTGAAAGTGTCCTCCTGTCCTGTTTTCTCCCCTTATTCTCACTTCCTTAATATATTTTTGAAATTATTTTTCAAAAAGATAAGTTGTTGATGCTGTACACTAGCGATTATTATACTTTTTTCAATTTTGTTGATTTTACAAGAAAAACAGATTGAAATCAATGCCTAACCTAACCTATCACTACTATATATATTTTTTGTTGTTGTTGCTGGAAGATTTAATGAGAACTGTGCCTGCCTCAAGGTCACTGCAGATTGCAGGCCAAACTTTTTGTGGTACCCCTAATCCCTTTCTTGTTTCCTTTACTTTACTTTTGGCCAACCTGTCATTCCCCCCAACACTTGTTCTTCCTTCCGCCCACAAATTGCCCATTCAGACTTTGGCTTAATCCTGTCTCTCATGCCTATTTGCCCTGCCTGTCCTTTGCGGGGTTTTCCGCATCCCGAAGGTGCGAAAGGCCTTTGGCTGACCTGTCTCCCTCCTACCCTACTCTAACTAACAGAGCTCTGCTCGTACCCTAGTAACTGTACAGACTACATAATCTGGTTGGATCTAGCACTTTCCCTGCCAAAGTTCCCATTTTTGAAAATGTATAATAAGCACTTTATGTGTTTTATGCCTTGGTTCCTCTGTAAACCAATACATATGTATAGCGCAAGTTTTGTTGTAAATGTACAGTATATCTGGATATGTATACCTCACTTTGTACCTGTTTATGTGATTTCACTCTCTGTAAAATGATTGTATACGTTTTCACCTATGTATCCCCCCTTCCCCCAGGATGATTCTGGAAATGAGCTATTACAGCTCTGTATGTCCTTCCTGGTGAAACTTTTTCAAATAAATTAAATACATGTCACAACCCCACTCAGCAGGTCAGGCCCTCTGCTCCCACAGTGCCAACCTCCGAGCGCAGTATTGTGAACAGGAAACAGAAACAGGGTAACCCTCCTGTCTGTTTTGTGGGTTCAAATCAACCTTTGGTCTCAAGTTTCTGGAGGGATTCAAACTGTGAACCTCTTGCTAGCATATCCAATGTACAGGCACAGATAATTCTGCTCTTCGGGGGGGGGAGATATCTTTCACCTATGGGCACCTAACCCAGGTGTACAAAATGAACCCTTAATACGCTATGAAAAGACCTCAGATAAACTCTTACCTTTTCCCAGTTTGGTAAACCAGTAAGCTTTGCACAGTGTCAACTTTAACCATATATGCTTCATTTGTCAAATAAATAATGTCAAAGGCACACCAAGTAGTCTCTTAAAATGAGATGTTTACTTAAAAGTAGATAACACAGAACAATGTATCACAAAACATTACAATCACCTAAAAAAACAGGTTTAAAATAATAATTTCCTACCAACCATACTCTTAGACTTGCCTAACTAATGTATTTTTATATTCTTTCAGTGCTGAAAGATGTTGTAGCTTCAGAGTTTCAAACATGTGTGTGTGTGTCTAAAGGTCAGTTACAGCATAAGTAAAAAACTGTCTTGACCCTGCCTTCTCCATGATGTCACCCAGCTCCTCCTCTGTTTATTAAAAATTATACAATCAGGATGTCTTATCAAGCAGGAGATAAATTAATAGGTGACATCAGCAAAAACTCATGTCCCCACATGACTTCCCAATCAAGTCTGTAATTTTCCAAGTTCTTTCTTTCATCCATGAGCAGCATCTTGCTTTTTCACAGACATCAAAGAGCATTTATGACGTAGCACCTAGGTGACATATAGAGATGCAGAGAATTTAAATTCCGCCGGCAAGGTGAACGCGAAGTGAGCACTTCACGTTGCCACTCCACTATGTGGAGTGGGCAATGCAAAGTGTTCATTCTGCCTTGTCATTACCACTTCACGTTAAGGTGGAATGGCAACGCAAAGTAAGGCAAAGTCATAGTTTTTAATGGACTTCACGTTACTCATTATGATTCTAAGTGATCCACTTGGTGTTTCATATTTGGCAGCCCCCCACACGTCACATGGCTTACAGTACTGTAAGTCACATGCTCTTTAGCTAGGCAGGAAGAAAGTGAGTCATACAAGCGGACACTTTTACTTTCTCCTGTTTAGATGGAGAGAGAGTAGTGTGTTTTGTGACTGCTGATACTTTGAGATCAGAGAGGAGGAGATTTAAACTTTGATTTAGACCCAACAGCTTTTTTAAAAGCTACATTTTTTTGTCTTTTCTGTACTCTTTTTTTACTTAATTTGCTCTTTCTGTAAATTTAATTTTTTTTACAGGCTTAAAATACATCCAAGTAACTACAAAAAAAAATTAATGTTGTGATTCGTGACATGATCATAAATCGTGATTTGTGACTGCATTTGTGACCGTGATGATGACAAAATGCAAATGCCTACAGCTGTACTTCCCTGTGCCCCCCCGATGAGGTGTGACACAAAACTCCCCGACTTAAAAACACTCATTAATGAGTACAATGGTGGGATGGTGATGAAGCATGGAGAGATACTACAAAACAGGCTTAAATACATCCAAGTAACTATTTAAACAAATTAATATTGTGATTCATGACGTGATCGTAAATCATGATTTGTGACTGCATTTGTGACCGTCCATGATGATGAAGAACGTGGTTTGTATCATGAATGACTCATGATAATGGTCCTGACTTAAAAACGCATATTAATGAGTACAATGTTCATGCAGAATTATGTACCACACCTGTCCAGTACTCTGAAGGGAAGTCAAAGAAACAACTGTGACTTAAGTTAGAGATGGAGACTGGGCCCTAAAGAGATGCAAATGCACAGACAGATTAAGATTGCGCTGTGCACTGAAGAGATGCAGATTCAAAGGCACAACACCTAACTAGTGCTCACCATCAGAAATTCAAAAATCTGGAAAATAATTCCTTTTCCGGTTGGGGCAGGCCGTGGGGGGGGGGCAGTGTACTGCACTGCTGCAGTAACAGTCACTAGTACTAGTACTAGTAAAGATACCACAAAGAAGTACAAAAATTACACAGCTGCAGTGGATAGCATAGCAGGTTCACATTGCTGAAATTATGTGGCACAATAAAAGGTGTCTGATTTGATGACACGTGTCACATGCATACTCACACATACACTAAGTAATGCATAGCAAATTGAAAACTTCAGTAATATAACCACATATTTAAAAAAAACTAAAATTATACACTGCTGCACCACAACAGTCAGCAAAAAAATGGCAAGAATTATTGAAAATATTATTGTGTGTACATTAACACAGTTATACAAGAAAAATATCACCAAAACAGAAAGCACTGTCTTTTTCTCCAAGTTAATCTACCTACACCACAGATATGCCCCTCCCCAAAGCACACTTCCACTGTCTCTCAGTACACAGACTGAATATTGTACATTAACATTCAAAATCCACACACAAACAATAAACGCTCGATGATATAAGCACAGGAGGGTTTCCTATAATCGATGAACTAAAGTTTCAGCAAAACAAATGACCCCAAAAGGCTTTTTTAACAGCTTTTAGAAGGTTTGAATCACAGAGCTCTCAGAGCAGATTCTCTCCTACAGCTTCGTACACACACTACCCCAAACTGAGGCTGTGCAGAACAATCTAGAGCCCATGTGACCAGCAATCCCATGAATCACTGCAAAATTTGCCTTTGGAACTTAAAAGCAAGGTGAAGTAAGGTGAAGTACATTGTTTTCAATGTACTTCACCTTAAGAATTGGTGGAGTAGTGGTTTGGGAAGGCGGAGTAACGCAAAGTCATTGTTTTCAATGGACTTCACTTTACTCATTATAATGCAAAGTACTCCGCTTCGCTTGAGGAGCACTCCACGAATCCACCTTCACTCCACGGATCACTTTGCGGAGCAAATTGGGGCCACTTCGCCCACCACTAGTGACATATCTGTATTCTTCCTCTAAATGTCATAAAAGTTTATGATTTCCAGCCTAGCAGCTGGCAGCTACAATTAAGCTAGATAAACAGGAGATCCTTAATTTAGGTCTCTTCTAGCCTTTAATTATCTCCTGGCTTTAATCTTTTAGCTGAAACCTGGGGGGGGGCTGTTAACCCACAGGCTGTCTCAGCATGTCTCATGAGAGACACTCAGTAACACATTTTTATATTACAAAAAGCATAGATTAATATCCAAGTGTCAAAAAATATATTTACTTTTTCTAAAAATTTTGAAAATGTCTGCACTTACTACATGTAGCAGAAACTGATCCCCATTATCAGACAAGCAGTATTCTGTTGGTATTTTTATGTAGTAAATTGTCTGCACTCTGTTGCTGTTGTCTACTTCTACATTTATTGGTCTCTCGCTCTCTACCTACTCTCTCTCTCTCTTTCTGACTAATAGAAAAACATTGTTTCCAACTTTATTTTGGTTACTATGGAGTACTCTGCAATGTCTACACTCTGTTGTTGAATTTGTTGGTCTCGCTCTCTACTCTCCCTCTCTCTCTCTCTCTCTCTCTCTCTCTCCTTCTGACTATTAAAAACATTATTTCAACTTTTTTTTTATTGTGGACTGGAGTCTACACTCTACACATGCACACACACACACACACACACACACACACACTTGTCTCCTTCCGATGCAAAGCCCCAGATGGGCTGGATACACTGTTTACTACAGGATGTCTTGTGGTGGCTTCCACACAGGCTTGACTAGAGCATGAGTCAATCACAGAGAAGAGACCATAATTGGTTGGCTCCCTTTAGTGCCCCAGTATCATGAGTGTTTGCCTTTGTTGGTCATGAGACAGTACAGAGACTTGGGAGTATTTGGTAGAGATCAGAAAAAACAACAACTTTGTTTTAAATCTCTGTAATCTTCTCTGTCCCATGCCATTAAGTACCAGACCAGACCACACTTCTGAACCTGGCCAACTCAGCAACTTGGATCAAGCCATGAAAGGCTTGGTTTTTCCTATCAGAGCAGAGACCGCCCAGTCCAGGGAGGGTCAGAAGTGTGGCAGCGCCAGTCCTCCCATCCCTAATCTGACTCTCTCTCTCTGTTTACACTACTGTAACACAAATTGTAAAAGACTTAAACAGTTCTCTAATGTCTAATGTCTACAAACATGTGTGAACAGAATCAAGAGCAGGGTGCTCAGTGAGGTAGTCTCAGTGCAAACAGGAGGTAGCTATCCCCCAATAAGTCCAACAATTAGATCAAGAAAGTTCAGCACCCACTGGTACCTGCATCAATGAATAAATACTGGAGTCCCATTCAGGACTGAATTCTCCTTAAGTTTATTGCAGGCAAATCAGATGGTTTGAAAAAGGCAAACAGGAAACCTTATGCGACACATGTGAAACTCTTGTAACCTTTTGTCTGTTCCTGCCCACAGAAAAAAAAAACATATATAATCTGTACCCTTTTTCTAGAGACAGATATCTCTAAAAAACATAATAGGAGGGCTACACACAAATTTATTCTCAAAAAGGATCATATTGTAGATAAGTTGGCATAGGAGAAAACTTGGAGGACCATCACTTTTGATATAGAGTTAATGTTGCTTTTAAAAAGAAGAGGTTTTGTGAAATCAATTTGACATAGTTGGATAAGACTCTTTCCCATTTACATATGAACATACAAAAGTTTCCAGCAGCAAAAGGCCATCCTGGTCTATCTAGGCTGCTCGAGATTGCAGCTAGCTCCCTATTCAGCAGCTGCCCCACCCCTCCCCTTCCTTTACCCTCTCCTTTGCCCTGTCCCACCCCTTCTTGAAGCATTCCACTGTGTTACATCCACCACCTCAGCCAGTAGTGCGTTCCACTTTGCCACCACCCTCTCTGTAAAGAAATGCCTCCTCACCTCCCTCCTGAATCTACCTGTCTCCAATCTCACGTCATAGGCCCTAGTGTCTCTCCCCACCCTCCTCCTGAATAGACCCTCTGTGTCTGTTTTGATTATCCCCTTCATGTATTTGAAGATCTCAGTCATGTCTCCCCTGTCGCTCCTCTCCTCCAGTGTGTACATGTTTAACTCTCAGTCTGACCTCATATGGCAATTCCTCCAGGTCCTGAATCATCTTCATTGCCCTACGCTGCACCCCCCCTCTAGCAGTCTAATGTCCTTTCATAGGTATGGGCACCAGTACTACATGCAGTATTCCAGGTGGGGTCTAACAAATGATCTGTATAATGGTAGAATAACCTCCCTTCTTCTCTTGGTAATGCCCCTTGCAATGCACCCCAACATTTTGTTGCCCATTGCTGCTGCCTTTCTGCATTGCATGGAATTGTTCATTGCTCCCATGATGAGCACCCCCAGATCCTTCTCCTCTTCTGTTACCTCCAGCCGCACCCCTCCCCCGATGGTAGCTTCTCCCTGGATTTTTTGTTCCAAAGGCAAGGCAAGGCAAGTTTTATTTAAAAGACACCCATCCCAGAGGCTCTGGGTGCCGTACAACAATCAAAATAAATACAAAACAAACATAATAATAATAAACATTTATATACATTATTCCAAACAGTTAAAACAAAATTTACTACCCTCAATTCAGAATAGATAAAAACTAAATTAAACATCCATTCCTAAAAAAAACAGGTAGGGACTATAAAACGCAGTCCAGGAAGTCCTGAGTATACAAGAAGACCTTGAGGCGGGCCTTAAATACCTCCACAGAAGTACCTTGCATTTTTTTTTGCATTGAACCCCAGCTTCCATCTGTCAGACCATTCCTCTAGCCTTGCCAGTCCATCACCACTCCTCCCATCTTGGTGTCATCTGCAAATAGGCTGATTTTGCTGCTGATGCTCTCCGAGATGCAATAGATATGCCAAACAGCACTGGGCCCAACACTGATCCCTGTGGAACACCACTTGTCACAGGCTTAGGGGATGAGTATTCCCCACCTACCACCACCCTCTGCTTGCTATCTTTTAGCCAGTTTTCCACCAACCCCACCAGTTTTGCTTCTGCCCCTGTGCCCTGTAGCTTGCTTCCAAATCTCCCATGCAGTACTGAATTGAAGGCCTTACTGAAGTCTAAGTACAAAACATCCACCTCATGGCCCCAGTCAATTTGCCTAGTCACCCAGTCATAGTATTCCACCAGGTTGGTCTGGCATGACCTGCCCTTGACAAAGCCATGCTGCCTCCCATCCTGCACCCCGTTCACCTCCAGTGGTGCCACTAGCCTCTCCTTTAGGATGGTCTCCATTAGCTTCCCCACTATGGACTTTAGACTTACTGGCCTATAGTTCCCTGGTTCATCCTTGGGTCCATTCTTATGAAGGGGAACCATATGAGCCGGTCTCCAGTCATGGGATACACATCCTGTGTCTAGAGATGAATTAAATAATTCTGCCAAGGGTCCTGCCAGGACCACTGCCAGCTCCTTCAGCACTCTTGGATGTACTTCATCCAGTCCTGGTGCCTTGTCCACCCTCAATGCCCTTAACCCCTCCAGCAACCTCCCCACTGTGATTTCTCCATCCGTCATCCCCCCATCTGTTTCTATCCTCTCTCCTACTATAGGTAGTGCCCCTCCCTTTCTTTCATATAGACTGAACAGAGGTAGTCATTGAGCACTTCTGCATTTTCACCCCCCTCATCCATCAATCCCACTTCCTTCTTAATTTTTACAATTTGGTCCTTACAGCTTCTTTTCTCCCTGATGTACCTAAAGAAGTCTTTTTCCCCTTTTTTTATGCCCTGCACCAGCCTGAGTTCTCTTGCCGCCTTGGCTGCCATTACCCCCCTGGTTACTTCCTTTGCTTCTTGCAGATATTCCTGCCTATCCTCCTCCATCCTTGATTTTCTGTATCTCCTGTAAGCTGCCCTTTTCCTCCTCACCATGTCTAGCACCCCTTTGCTTATCCAGCTGGATGTCTTTCCCCTAGCCTTCTTAGTCTAGGCCCTACAGCAAGTTTCTGTTGCCTCCATTATTCCATGTCTTATCAGTGCCCACCTTTGAGTGTGTACATACCTGGTTGAATTTTGCACAGAAACCCCTGTACCACTTCCCTCATCATCTTAAAGTTGGCATTCCTGAAATCCAGTACCCTTGTGCCAGATGCCCCCCTCTCTTTAGCAATCTGTAACTGGAACCATACTGTCTGGTGGTCACTCCCCACCCCAGTGGTTCCTCCACCCTCACATCTGTCACCCACTCCCCATTTGTAAATACGAGGTCAAGGGAGTTCCTTTCCCTAGTTATTTCCTTGACCAACTGTACTAGAAAGGTTTCCTGGAAGGCGTCCAGCATTACCTACTATTTGTTATGCAGTGAGTTAAAAGCAAGGATCGGTTTTGTTCTCTCCTATTTCTGCAACTTGTCTTCTCTTTGTTTCTCCTGTCTGATTGCAGAATCAAAATTTCTTGTGGCACAGAGGAATTGGCCACTCTGACAGCCTCACAAGTCCCCCTGATATCTCTCTTCCTTCACTTGCTGTTTCTGTTCATTCTTTCTCCCCTTACTTTTCTGTGGTTAAAAAAAAAATACAAGTAAATACTTATGTGAAACAGGATCCCTTGGTTTGCAAATGTGTATAATTATATTGCTGAAATATTGGACAAAATCTTTTGGATTTCATAGAAAAGATAGCAAGCTTTAAAACAGAGAGAGATGATCTTCAGAAACCTTTTAACCTCCACAAGTGTGTTAACAGAATTGGCAACAGGAGACTAGCCCCAGACATAATGTTCAATGTTGTTACATTTTTGTGAAAAATAGGAGCTACAGATAAATGAGGGCAGGATGCAGAGTTAAAAATCTGTCAGGCAAAAACACTTAGTAAAGAAAGCAATGTTTTGGTTTTCCAGGTTTTTAGATATAAGGAGACTCCAGTGAAAGACCTTTGCTCGAACTGCCTGTGTTAAAAAGATATCCTGTACAATTTTATTTTTTTATTTTATTTTTAACAATAAGTCACTAATTGCAAATTTAATAACTGCTCCTGGTTTGCCTCTGCTTCCTGACCTATGCCTCTATGACAACCACCAGTCTTACCATTTTTAGCAAAAATCAATTGTATTGATTTATTTAAAAGTTTGGTTACTGGGAAAGGCACACTGAGCTGAGGATCATTTCCAGGTGTGACCCAGTGAAAGGGGAACAAAACAAGCAGCAGTTACAAACAACTGAAGTGCAAGAAACAACAGTATCAAAGTGCAGTGCGGTGGCAAAACAGTGATAGGAAAAAACACTGAGGTTAAACGGCAGTATTTCTGTACATAGGAGTCATTTAAAGATTTACAGAAGTGTGCAGGGGAATTAGGTCTAAATTTGAGTGAGGCAAGGCTCTCAGGTGAGGGGAGAGGGGAGAGTGAGGGCATATATGGTGTTAGTGAGAGCAGCAGGGGGAGAGAGGTGGGAGGAGAGGGGGAGAGGGTTAGATGGGGAGAGATAGAAACAAGTGGGGGTGTTGGCTTTAACAGCTGATTTAGGGATAGTAGGGATGAGGCATGGCAAAGAGGAGGGAGCCAGTTTCATAGGGAGGGGAGACTGTAAGAGAAGGCAGCCATACCAGGGCTGGAGTGAGGGTGAGGAATTGGGAAGGAGTGGGAGTCTCTGGAGTGAAGGGGGTATGAGGAGGGAGCAGAGGGGGAGAGAAGAGAGGGGATAGATAGGAGGGAAAGGAGGCAAAAAACAGTATTTTCCAATAAGGAAGGAGCAGCGGGAAAGGTGATGTGAGGGTAGGGGACAATGTAAAAAGAGGAATATTGGGAGCAGTGATGTATGAGGGGAGGAAAGTTAGTTGCAAAGCAACAGAATGCATTACAGAGGGTTTCCAGTTTAGCAAGGGTGGAAGGAAAGTCTGCACTGTAGACCACATCCATGTAATCAAAAATAGGGAGGATCATTTTGACAAACAGATCTTTACAGACTTCACAGGGGAGACAGTCCTTGTTACGGTAAAGGATGTCTAATTTGGGATGAAGGTTTGAGTGTATAACATTAATGTGTGCTGAGAAGTCTAGATTACTACTGAGCCACATTGTGAGGTATTTATAAGTGTTGACTACATCCAGTTGGGTACCATCAAGGGTGGAGAAGACTGAAAGAGGTGAGAGCCTTGCTGGCTTTTGGCTGGTGCTAAGGATCATAGACACTGTCTTTTTGGTATTTACTTTGAGCTGGTTGGCTTGAAACCAGCTTAGTACGTTATGGAAATTGCACTGGAGTGAGGATGCAACCCCAGATGTGGAAGGGCCAGATACATAGATAACTGTGTCATCACCATATGTATGAATATGGGAGGAGACACAGACAGAAGGGTGGTCATTTAGAAAGATAGAGAATAGTATGGGGCCCAGAATAGAGCCTGGAAAACACCTGCGAGAATGGGGAGGGGAGGATAGAGCAACACCCACCTGTAAAGATTGCCAGCAGTTGATCAGGTAAGAGTGGAACCACTTTTTTATTATTATTTATACTTTTTGGTGCCATCAACAGCCGTTACCTCAGCTTGATGTGGGGCACCCTTGACTACCACTCCCACATTAGCCGCGACTTCGAATACCCCCTGACTTGCCCCCAGGATGAGGTTGGGCACCGACCCTCTTAAGGTGCCACAATTGACAGGATAGGTTGGGGAGTCACTCTGGGAACTGATCACAGCCGAGGGGCGAGCATCATCTAGGCAGGTAGGTAGCAATTTTCTCTCCTGATTTTTGGAGGGCGGGGACATGCAATGGTGACCAGCGTCCACCCCACCCATGAACGTGTTGGCATCAGTGTAAGCGGTACACCCAACCTCCACTAAGTGTCTGTATAATGCCGACACACTCCCCACCCACCCCCCTGAAGAAGAAGAAGAGCAGTCCTCGGACACTCGATCCTTCTCCCCCCGGCTGGCCTTCCGACATCCCAGGTCCATTCCCAAACCCAGGTCACCGACATCACAGGTCAGCATCCTGCCCCTGTGACAACAGGCTGGCTTAAGAGTGGAACCACTTAACTGCAAGAGCAGAGTGACCAGCTGTGGCCAGATTGTTTAAAAGGAGAGGGTGGGATAACGAATCGAATGCCTTTGCCTTTGAGGATACAGTCATAAATGAGGAAAAGGGAGGTGACTGTGGAGTGTTTTTTCCTGAAACCAGACTGGAAAGGGAAAGGAAGGAAGTGGAGTAAAGGAAGTCGATTAATCTGGAATGTACTAGTGACTCCTGTAGTTTACCAAGGTAAGGGTGGAGAGAGAGAGAGAGAGAGAGAGAGAGAGAGAGAGATAGGTCTGTAGTTTCCAGGAGATGGTGGAGCACCTCCTTTGTGAGGTAGGAGTACCTTGGTGGTTTTCCAGGTGAGGGGAATGGCGCAGAAAGAGAGGTTCAAAAGATGGGTGAGTGTAAGGAGAATAGCATGGACTGATAAGTGTAGGAGTTTGGGGTCTAAGTTGTCAGGACTGTATTTTGAGGGGGTTAGAGATTTGAGGGCAAGGAAAACATCCAGAGGAGAGATGGCAAGGTGGATGGAGACCAGTGAGCCATCTACTTGGGAGTGGGGGGCAGGCTGGGATGGTGGATTAAAAAGTGAGTGAATTACATTCCAGAAGTTGGAGGGGGAGTTTATATTGGATTGTAGGTTGGAATTGAAGTAGTGGACCTTGGCTACATGGATGGTCTTGGTACAGGAGTTTCTAAGGGACTTGTAGTGCTGGTGGTCAGAGTCAGAGTCAGAGTGGGTGGCCTTAAAATGAGCCCAAGCGAGGACTCTAGATTTGCAATGCTCAAGGAGGTCAGGGGTAATCCTGGGATGGTGGGAGTACTTCACTCTGGTTCTTTTGAGGGGAGTGTGGGTGTTCCAGGAGTGAGTGAGGGTAGCAGTAAAGTGAGAGAGGGCTGTGCCAATATCCTTGGCAGAGTAGACCAGGGACCAGTCAGCAGAGGCTAGGTCGCTCAAGAGAACAACTGTGTTGAGTGACCTAAGAGGTCTGTGCCAGATATATTTTGGGGTGGATTTTGGAGGGTGGGTTTTCCTAAAATAATAGGTGAGACAGTGATCACTGAATACATTTGGAAGCACACCAGTAGATGAGACTCAATGGCGGTTACAGTATAGTACCCAGTCCAGGAGGGAGTGTTTTGAGGAGTAGGGGTTAAGCCTGGTGGGTTCAGAGATATGTTGGGTGAGGTTCAAGGACTCACTGGAGTGTTGGATAGGCACAGAGTCTGGGAAGTGACAGTTTAGGTTAAATTCACCGAGTAGGATAAGTTCACCAGAGGCAGAGAGGGAGACAAGTGAGGAGATGGAGTTGAGGAGAGCGGAGTGAGGTATCTTTGGAGAGGGATGGTGCAGGGGAGAGGGAGTTTAAGCAGCAACAGCTTGTGGCAGGAGGGGAAGGCCTCTTTGAAGGTGATAGAGCAGGACATTTTGTGACAGGTATATGTAGCAACACCTCCACCATGTTCACCTCTGTGCTGGTGGAAAACATGACATTTTGGGAGGGTGAAAAGCAAATCCAGGACTCTAGAGGAGAGCCAGGTTTCAGATATACAAAGGACATTTGAGGAGTGTTGCAAGGCCCATACCTTGAAGGAGGTTAGTTTTGGGAGTAGGCTTCGGGCATTGAAGTGGAAAAAAATTAAGACCTTTGGGCACAAAGAAGGGTGGGGACAGTGGGGGTTGGGATTAGGTTCTACATCACCAGCCAGAAGCTGGAGGATACAGAGGAGGGCAAGGAATGATAGTGTTTAATGTCTTTTGTGGCCTAGGGGAGAGAGTAGAAGTTATGGAAGAGGAGGGAGAGGTGGAGGAATTTGAGGTGTGAGGAGGGGGTAGGAAGGAGCCCATAGTGAACAAGATAAGTAGGGGGGGAAGAAAGCTAGGGTGGCAGGTTGGGGAAGGAGAAGGAAAGGGTAGGAAGGAGAGGGGATAAAGAGAAGGGAGAGGACAAGGGGGATGAGTGAGTGTGAGGGGAGTGGGGAAGAGAAGGGGGAGATTGATTAGGAAAGTGGGTAGCCAGAGAAGCATATTGTGGTAAGAAACTGGGGGGAGTAAAAAAACAGACTGTTGGTCAGAGTTGAAGACTCTGAGGGATAGGCAGAGGTGTAAAGATGGGGTGACGGTAGAAGTAGGTGAGATGGGGTAGGAGTAATAGGCACCCACGGGGGGGAGGGGAAATTTAGGAAAAGATATAAAACAAGGGCAGACGTGTAGAGAGCAAGGGTAAGGGAACAGCTAGAGCAGATTTGAGATGAGAGTTGAATAAAGTGAGAAAGCTGGGCATTAGGGGTTAGCATGCCAAGCAAAAACAGATAGTAGGGAGATATGGTGAGGAGTAGGTAATTTGAAATACAGACGATAACTAAAGCATATTGTTACATGGCAGTCATAGTAAAATACAGTTAATGCAAAATAACAATTGAGTTTTAATAACGAGCAAATGTGGTTTAAAATAGCTAAATACAAGCTGCAATAATGCTACAAACTAAGTTGAGACATTACAGGTCTGGCTGAAACAGGTATAATATAGGTGTGGCTGAAGCTAAAATGAGGCAGACCACAAACAAGCTTAGGTAGAAAAATGGCAAACTGTAAGTTGCAGCAAAAGCTGAAATCCCTGGAGCAACAGAACAAATCCAACCAGACAGGACTGGAGAGACCTAACACAAAGCAGTGAAGAAATGGTTAATGACTGCACCAGGGAATCGCAGTGCCAAGGTCAGAAATACAATAAGTAAACAGGATGGAGACAGCTGCCTGCTGAAAGGATAGAGTTCGTTGAACTTCTATAGCTCCCAATAAGTCAGGACAGACAACTCATATATTCCAAACAGTGAGTCAGTTTTATTCCAATAAAGTGCAAACAGTGCTCAAGCATAAAATATTACTAACATGCAGCAGTAGTTTGGAATGAAAAAGCAGTCCTGAACACAGAAAGAATGCCAGCCGGCATTCACAGCACACACATTCAGGTAGAACCCTGCCCTCACTATGACACCTGATGTGTTATGCATGCAATGTGCCTTTTCAAAGGTTCTCAAACATATTTTATGCTTGAGCACTTGAGCTGCACCAAACTCCTTTGGCACAACTTCGCCAGATTTTAGTACATCGGGTGCAGTTGCAACACTTTCACACTTTACAGTGGCTTGGGCCAAATATGTGGCGCAAGCCTGGAAAAAAAGGGCTGCAGCATGCTGCAAGTTAGACCAGGGGAAGCTGGTCTAATTTGTGGTATTTAGGCGCACAGGAGTGAAAATTCTGACTGGCACTGGGAAAATGCTACAACTCCCACGTGCACACGTATGGTCTAGCGCCTGAGGGCTTGCCCGGCATTGTCGGAAGAACTTTGAAATTGAGCCATATGTAGAACTCACATGGTCACTGCAAAATCTTTTTTTAAGAGCAGCTTGGACCTCTTAAGCACGCTTTTTGCTCCTATGTCATCGCACATTTAATTCTAAGATTTTGCCACAGACATTTGCAAGGTCATGTATACGTATTTATTGTGCACTTGAACATAGGGCAAATCCCTGTTTTTTACTCTCAGCTGATATTTATCATTTTGTTAGACTTCAGAAATTATATCTTTTTCCAGAGGATGTTGAATCTTTGACTTTAATAATGTATAGTGCAATGAAAGCCAGTTAAAACCCCTTTTCTACTTGGTTGTATCCAATTTAAGGTAGCATATGCTGTAGCACACAGTGACGTGTATTGAATTTACTCAGACTGACAAATCTTGCAAGCAGATTATGCATACAGTTATTTTTCAGTGAGCAATAATTATTTAACTAATTTAAATTTTGATTCCAAAGGCATACAAGGGAATATTCCACAAAGAGGTCCCGATTTTTGATTAATTTTTTAACTACTATATTAATGTGTTCTACTAAAGACAATTTATCAGTTTGATCACCTAAATATTTGTAACTATTTGTATTTGTTACCTTTTGACCACTCTCAAAAACCAAGTCCAAGATCATATTTTCATTTTTATTTGACCTCTGGGAATAGTAAATACATTGTGTATGAGTCCCATTTAACAAAACCTGGCCTGGTGAACCACTCTTCCGTTGTGCAAAGATCTGTTCAAAGTTTGCATTCCAGTTCAATCCAGCTGTTTGCAGACCCAGCAAAGCTGTGTTGTCCCTGTTCAGTCAGACCATACTGTTAATTGTTTGGGGAAGATCAGTTATGTCAATATTAAAAAATAGTGGGGCCAGGATGGAGCTTTGTGGTACTCTAAGGTGTAGATTTTATAGAACCCTGTGAAACACACTGCTTATAAGTCAACAAATATGACTGAAAACACTTTAGGGGTTCTACATGCACTTCCAGTTTTGACATCCTCTCCAATAGGACAGAGTGATTCACCAGGTCAAATGCCTTACTGAGTCTAAAGGTTACAAAGTTACGCAACACCAGAGGACGGGAGTGTGAATTTGAAGGAGGACCTGGATAGCACCTGCAGCTGGGTGAACCATAGCTCAGAGCTAACGATACTAGCACAGAAGCTAGAGGTCCTAGGTTCAGTTCCTAGTGGTTCACCTTTCCCCTTCTTCATTGTAATTCATAATCTGAATTTGCCTAGCAGTGGCTTCTTTAAACTGCACTGAGAAGGAGCCAATTGGGTCTTGTTCTGATGTATTTCTGAGGTTGCAAAGTTATGCAACACCAGAGGAAGGGAATGTGAATTTGAAGAAAGACCTGGACAGCCCCTGTAGCTGTGTGAACCATAGCTCAGAGGCAGAGTTACTAACACAGAATGCTAGAGGTCCTAGGTTCAATTCCTAGTGGTTCACCTTTTCCCCTCCTTCATCGCAGTTCATAATCTGAATTTGCCTAGCAGTGGCTTCTTTAAACTGCACTGGGAAGGAGTCGATTGGCTCTTGTTCTGATGTATTTCTGAGGCTGCAAAGTTACACAACACCAGAGAAATGGAATGTGAATTTGAAGGAATATCTGGACAGCCCTGCAGCTGTGTGAATGATAGCTCAGAGGTAGAGTTACTAATACGGAATGCTAGAGGTCCTAGGTTAAATTCCTAGTTATTCAGCTTTTCGCTTCTTCATTGTAATTCATAATCTGAATTTGCCTAGCAGTGGTTTCTTTAAACTGCACTGAGAAGGAGCTGATTGGCTGTTGTTCTGATGTATTAATGAGGTCCATGAATACAGTTCCCATGTGCAATCCAGCATCCAAAGATCTGGATACCAAATTATTAAAGTCTACAAGGGCTGTGTTTCTGGACCTCCCCACCAAAAAGTCATATTAATGCTCAGAAAACAGTCCATACTTTTCAAGACACTGATACAGCTGGCAATGAACAAGACATTTCAACGCATTCAACAATATGACCTGTAAAGTGATGGGCTGGTTATTTGAAGATATGGATGCATCTCCACCTTATAAATGTGTGTAATGTTTTGTGTCTTACAAATGTTAGGAAACGTGGTGTAATTTAGATTTCAATTAAAAAATAAGTCAAAGTCAGTGTAAGTAAATAATTAATTAATATATTATTTGTTTGGTGCCCAATCCCAGAGCCTCTGAGCACCATACAGTAAAAGAATTTGACAGAGCAGTAAAATATAAGGTACTGGGTCAGAATACTGCCTACCACAATGCCATTGGCAACAATAGCGTGGCAATAATGCAATCAGTTTTATTTTTGTGGGGGGCTCCGCCTCCACACCCCCCATGCGGGGGGGAATATGTCCCCCCTCACCCCTTGGACTGAAGGATTCTCATTATGGGGGAGAAGCAGATCACGGGGAAAGTTAAAATATGTGGAGCCTTGGAATACTGTTTCCATGGCCCCATGTCAAAGAAACAAAGTGCACAAAAATGTTGGAAACCAGGATTAGAATCCTGGTCTCCACTGCTACTGGCCAAGCTGCTCTATGCTGTATCCCTCTACACCATGGGAGCAGCTCAGCCAGCCTCCTGTATCCTGGTGCTCTTGTTTGTTGTGAGCACCATGGACAACGACCAGTGGAGCACTTACTGAAAGTGCGGTAAATCCCCTCTCACTGTCCATGCTAGTACTACATGAATTAGCACTTTGTAGACTGGCGCTATTCGTGTAGTGCTATTCTAACTGGGTACCAAAACATAACAGCTTATAGAAACAATTTTCAGAGGGCAGATAAAAATAATACATTTTTTTTGTGTGTTAATTAAATACATCAGCAGGGAATGCTAAATTAAAAAAGTGGGTCTTTAGGCCCCTCCTGAATGTCTCCACTGTAGGGGCCTTCCTCATAGGTCTTGACAGAGAGTTCAAAATATGAAAAAAGACTGCACTCGGGAACAAGCAGTGCCTGGTTTCAGAAGCAGTTCTGATACAGATAAAAAAGCAATATAAACCGGCACCTGCTCAAAGCATTTTACTTTAAATCAGCTCGTATTATGGACAAAAGACCGAGTGTGCTTATATCATTCAAAAGGACTTTTTATTAATTTAAAACTCACTTGAGATGTGGCACAAACCACCAGAATTCATGTGGAAACAGCAATCACATGCAGCACAATAGTCCACAGTATTCTTGTTAAATCCACAAAACGCCACAAAAGTCCATGCACAGACGGCTGTAGAAGTCCCAACAGGTGTGAGCAAGAACAGAGGTCGCTTCCAACAGACATCACCTGACGCGTTTCGCTGTTGAGAAAGCTAACAGCTGTCTGTGCATGGACTTTTCTTGACAGAGAGTTCCAGAGGACCAGGCTGGCAACCACAAATGAGCAATCACTGAGGTTTTCAGCCTGGTCCTCGGAACCATCAGAAGGCCCTCAGTGGAGGAATGAAGGGAGTAGGCCAGGATGGCAGAGGTATGAACATCTGACAGGTAGCCATGGCTAAATTCATATAGCACCTTATAGGTAAGCAAGCCCATCTTGAAGAGAATCATCCACCTGACCTGCAGCCAGTGCAGACCCCACAGTACCGAGGTCATATAATAGGACCTTGACAGTCCTGTCAGCAGCCTGGCCACTGCATTCTGCACTAACTGCAGCTGGTGGAGGTTCCCTCCACTGACCCTGAGATAAGGAGCATTACAGTAGTCAAGTCTGGATGTTACAAAGGCATGCACCAGTGACAGCAGGTCTTAAGGCAGAATTAGGGTGTGTAATCAGAATGATGTTCATCAAATGGTAGAAACCACTTTAGACAACAGCTGACTCCTGGGCATCAAATGTCAGCTTGTTGTCAAGGGCAACACCCAGATTTCCCACCCTAGAGGATGCCATCAATGGGGTCAACCTCAGGACCAAACCTATTGCTGTCCTGGAGGCATCACCATCATGTCACAACTTGGCTCAATTACCAGTACTTCCGTCATGTCTGGGTTAAGTCTCAGCCAATTAGAGTTCATCCAATCTTGTATCTTGGCAAGGCATTTATTCAGCACTTTGATGGCACCATTTGTCCCTGGTGCAAAAGACATGTACAGATGAGTATCATCTGCATAATAGTGAAAACCCAAGCTTTACTGTCTGATGAGCCTTCCCAGGGGCAGCATGTATACTGTGAACAATACTGGTGATAGGATCAAATCCTGATGGACTCCACAGGTCAGGGGCATTGGGGAGGATGAGAAATTCTCCACCACTACTCTCTACCTCCTGCCTGAGAGGAAGGACTCAAACCAGTTGATGACAGTACCAGCGAGTCCTCAATATTCTCTAAGGTGATCCAATAACACAATGTGGTCCATGGTCTCAAATGTTGATGACAGATTGAGGAGAATGAGAAGTGACCATTCCTCTAATTCTCTTGCCCTGAGGAGGTTATTATGCACCCAGACTAGTGCCATCTCTGTGCTGTGCCTTGTCCTAAACCTGGACATGAATGGCTCATAGATGTCAAAGGTCTCCAGGTGTTCCTCGAGCTGCAGAGCCACTATCTTCTCAACAACCTTCCCTTAAAATGGGAGGTTGGAGATGGGTCTATAATTTGCCAGGACGTCGGGGTTGAGAGGTGTTTTTTTCAGAAGGGGCTTCATCAACGCCTCCTTCAAGGCGTCGAGGAAGATCCCCTCTAAAAGCGAATACCTGGCTATCCTGGTGAACATTGGACTGATAGCCTCAACGCAGTTCACTAGGAGATTCATCGGGCCAGGGTCCAGTTCACAACAAGTGGGCCACAGCTTCGCATTCATCTTGGAGACCTCGGCCACCTCCACCAGCTGGAACTCCATCCAGACAAAGGGAATACTTCTGCTCCACCCAGACCCCACCCTGTGGGACTAATCTAGACCCCCTGGTGAGATCCTGGCTTGAATAGAGGACACCCTGTCAGACGAGAACAGAGAAAACTCCTTACAAAGTGCTGCTGAAAAGGATCTATTCAGTTGTAGACAGACTGGATGAAGCAGTCTGTCCACAGTCTGAAAGAGCTGAGCTGATCTTTTCTTCCCTGCGTCAATCTCCCTGGACAGGAACTCTGCCTTCTTATGGTCGATTACCCTTTGATAATCAGAATAGTGATTCTTCAAAGCTAGCCTATCCTCCACTGACTGAGTCCTCTGCCAGCAACATTCTAATCTCTGACCTGTGGTCTTCATCACCTTGAGAAACCCATCACACCATGGGGTCTCGGGTGCGAGGACCTGGGTCATGTACGAACTGGTGCGATGGCATCAAGTGCCTCAGAGACAGCCTTATTATAGGCTGATACAGCTTCAGCAAAGCTAGCAGCACAAACAACATTAACAAAATCAACTACCGCCATCAGTCCATCTGGGGACAATCCCCTTAAAGGGTGATAGCTAATCATCTCAACAGGGGAGGAACTATTGTGGGAGGGGACCCAAACAAGAATTTCACTGTACAGTGATTGAATCAAGCCACCAAATCAATCCTGAGGTCAGGGACCTCAAGACCAAGTGAGAATACCAAGTCCAAGGTACGGCCATAATGGTGGGCCGAAGAGGCAACTGCCTGTGCAAGGCCCATCAATGTCATCAGATTGAGGAGGTCAGAACCAAGTTGCAAGGATTCATCATCAATCCAGGCACTGAAGTCTCCCAGAACAAGCCATCTGGGTGACTCCAACTCCCTGTCAGTGATGAAGTCTACAGTCTCCTGCAAGAATTCTCTGCCTGACCCCAGAGGGCAGTAAATGAGGAGATGTCTGCAACCTGTACCTGGACCCCCATGCTCTGCCTCACATTCAAACAACCAGGTAGAACCCACCAAATGTACAGATAAATTCAGTCTGGATCTAAAACAGATGGCCACATCCCCACACATGTGAGCCCTCCTCAGGCAGTGTACCACAGAGTACCCAACAGGGACCAATGCATCCAAAATTGGACCAGCATTGTCCCCTAACCAGGTCTCAGTGATGCATGCCAGGTCGATTGAAGAAATCAAATTCAACATAATTGCAGTCTTGTTTCTCATTGACCTGGTATTGCACAACACTGCCTATAGGGGAATCAGTGGAGGCTGTAGGCCCTCTAGCTGCCTCCCCATGTGGTCCAGTGGGAACCCTAGGAACAGCGACCAAACACATCGGGCCTCTCTCAAGGCTTCGTTTTCTCCTAGGGTGCTTCCTGCAGTGGTATTATGTCTGCACCTAGCTTGAGAAATTTTGTTTCAGTACCATCCAAATTCCTTTGGCTTAGGTACTTTAATAAATTTAATTTTTTAAGAACTTCTTTAATAGTAATTCTTATAAATCTAAATATGGGCTTAGGAGAGGCGTTATTTTTGGCCACAGCTTTGCTGTACACACTGTACCAGGGGTTAATTTTAGATGTTAGTGTGCTGGTAGCACAATTTAAAACTTCAGCTTCCAGTCTACTCAAGTCCAAGTCCAATAGTTCAACAAAGTAATGATTTAAATCTGCTATACCCTAAACTGATCATCTGTAATACTATCATTATCCAGTAGTTCTATTTATATTCTAGAGTAGACTGGATTCTGAAGTTGTTTAATGAAGTTCCAGTACTTTTTTGGATCCTTTATTCAATACTCATTTTGTAGGATTTACTTTTCACTATTCCCATTTGATTTGTACATTTGTTTCACAATTTTATGAAAAATTCCCTATCACTTAAATTATCTGTCCACCTGGTCTTTCTCCATATCCCATTGTTTATTCCCAGTAACTTCTGATTCCTATTTGATGTATATCCATGGTAAATGATTCTTACAATGATTTTTTGGGGAATTCTTTGTGCATGAAAATCACACATAGAAATAAATATCTGAGTAAAATCTTGTATTGTAATATTAAGTTCTGGTATCAATTTATACCTGTCCCATCATACTGTTTGCAGACTTTGTCTAAATGATTCCAAATTAATGTTTCATATCAATTGTCCGGAAAGGGGTAGACATAGGGTTCTTTGGTTTGTCTATGTTCAAAATACACTTTATCGGATAGTGGGTACCTAAATTTAATGGTAGTACTTCATTCTGTTGTGCTTCTATTCCCTCCAGTACAAACACCAGATCCAAAACTGTGTCTTTGTTTACATATTTAATGCAGTGGGTTGGTTTTTGCATTACTTGTTTTATCCCAAAATGGCAAAACTGTTATTTAATCTTTTACCCCTGGCCTGAGCCCAATCTGCATTAAACACCCCAAACAATAACACTTTTTCAATCATTTACAACTTCATGTAGCCTCTTTGAGAAAAAATCAAATGTTTTAGTATTTGTCATGGGTGATGAACAAATTACCCCAACTATAATTTTCATTTTCATAGAACAAACCTGAACTCCTAAACAATCAACATCTTCTATGTTCTCAGATAACACAATTTTAAATTCTCCCAAACTGCTCTTAAAATGTAGTATAACTCCCTCCTGTTTCGCCTCTATCCTGTCTATTTGAATTATAACCCTGAACTTGAACTTCGCTATTCCCAATGCCATATTATCCTATAATATCTAAATTTTCAGCTTCTGCCCTAATTCTAAATGAATCCATCTTTTTAATAACACTTTGAGCATTGTCATGGCCTATAGCCTAGCATGTTTTATTTTTGGGGCCTGGGTTTGTCTCAGTATCCCAGTCTGTGACAAGAAGAAGACTCAATGGTTGTCCCTGAGCTCTGCACCAGCACTGCTTGATTCCTAAATACAAAAGTTTGTGTATAACTGCTCCATAAATTGCTGAAACTATTTCCCCTATTTGCTGTATAGCCAACATTTTGCTAATGTAAATTAGTCATTGTGGTTACCAAGAAAAAAGATTGGAAGTACAAGTCCACTCACCAAATATTTTTCAAATATTATTTTATATATATATATATATATATATATATATATACACAGATTAACATAGAAACATAGACTGTGATGGCAGATAAGGACTGCTTGGCCCACCTAGTCTGCCCATTTCCCTACCTACAGGATAAGCCGCAGATCCTATTTAACCAACAACCTATGTCTTCCTACCCCCCACAAAAATTGCCTTATATCTGTCCCATGCGTTCTTGAATTCTCCCACAGTTTTAGACCCCACAACCTCCTCAGGAAGGCTGTTCCATGCATTCACCACCCTCTCTGTGAAAAAATACTTCCTCACATTGCCCCTGAGCCGTCCCCCCTCTATCTTCAAATTGTGTCTCCTTGTTCTTGTACAACTCTTTTTCTGAAAGATGCTACCCTCTTGGACTTTGTTGATTCCACTGAGGTACTTAAAAGTTTTTATCATGTCCCCCCTCTCCCTCCTTTCCTCAAGGGTATACATGCTAAGCTTCTTTAGTCTCACCTCGTATGGCTTCTCTTGCAGATCCTGCACCATTTTAGTTGCCCTCCTCTGGACTGCCTCCATCCTGTCTATGTCCTTGAAGAGATGGGGTCTCCAGAACTGGATGCAGTACTCCAGATGGGGTCTCACCAACTGTCTTTACAGAGGGATAACAACTTCCTGTTTTCTACTGGTGATGCCTCTCCCTATAAATCCCAGTATCCCCCCAGTCCTCCCTACTGCCTTCTCACATTGCTTGCTTACCTTAAGGTCATCTGATATTATTACCCCCAAGTCCCTTTCCATTTTTGTTGTTGTTACTACCCCCCATTGTGTAATCTTCCCCTGGGTTTTGTTTCCCAGGTGCATTATTTTGCACTTCTTTGTATTGAATCCAAGCTGCCATACTTCTGACCATTCCTCTAGTCTTGCCAAGTCCCTTCTCATCCTTTCCATGCTTCCTTGTATATCAACCCTATTGCAGATCTTCGTGTCATCTGCAAAGAGGCATACTTTTCCTTCCAGTCCCTCTGCAATGTCACTTATCAAGACATTAAAAAGGACTGGACCCAGTACTGAACCCTGTGGTACCCCACTAGTAACCCCTTTTTCTTCAGAGTGGACTCCATTTACAATTACCTACTGTGTCCTGTTGTCCAGCCAATGTTTTACCCAGGCTACCACCCTAGGACCCACTCCCAGGCTGGTTAATCTGACTATTAATCTTTTGTGTGGGACTATGTCAAATGCCTTGCTAAAGTTTAGGTAGGCCATGTCCACAGCCCCTTCCTGGTCTACTACTTTGGTCATCCAGTAAAAAAAATCAATTAGATTTGTCCGACATAACCTTCCTGCTGTGTATCTATGCTGTCTTGGGTCCTGTGCACCACTGGCCTCTAGGTACTCAACAATTCTTTCCTTCAGAAGTGATTCCATCACTTCCCCTACCACAGAGGTCAAACTGACAGGTCTGTAGTTTCCTGCCTCTGTCTTGCTCCCACTTTTGTGAAGGGGTATCACATCCACCTTCCTCCAGTCCTCAGGTACCACACCATCCTCCCATGATTTGTTAAAAAGGGTAGTCAGTGGTGTCACTAGTTCTCTCCTTAATTCTTTTAAAATTCTGGGGTGAACTCCATTAGGCCCCATTGCTTTGCCCGCCTTCAGTTTTAGGAGTTCTTTTAGAACCATTTCTTCTGTGAAAGGACTGGGTTCAACCCCCCTATCCAGAGTGCTTCTGTTAATTGGATTAGGCACCTCTCCCTCCTTCTCATTTGTGAATACTGAGCAGAAGTGCTGTCCCTCTCTGCCTGCCCACCGTCCATTCTATTCAGCCTCACTATTCCTCCCTTTGTCTTTCTATGCTTCCTGATGTACCTATAAAAGGTTTTATCCCCTTTCATAACTGAGTTGGCTGTCTTTTCCTCAGTTTGGGCCTTTGCTATTCTGACTACCCTCCCTGCTTCCTTCTGCCTTAACTGGTACAGTTCTCTGTCCTACTCCTTCTACGTTTCCTTATACTTCCTAAATGCTATCTTTTTCTCCCTAACCTTCACTGCCACCTCTTTTGAGAACCATAGTGGCTTTTTCTTTCATTTTGATTTATTTGCTTCACACAAAGGCATCCAGAACACATTTCCTATGTTTCAGGGATATTCTTTTCCCCTTCTTTAGGGAGTCTGGTTATTTGTCCTTTAAATTAAACATAAAGTGTTATATCATTCATTCATTCTTTCATTCATTCATTTTTATTGGTTATACTGAAAAGGCATGTGAATATTGCTGCCTATTTACACAAGCATCCAGTTACATACAACAATCATGAGACATGACATAGGCTTAAACATTTATCTAACAGCGAGGGTTAATAAAATGGTACATAAATTTAGGATAATATAGACTAAAGGGTAAACCATGAACTTGCCTTGGTGAATTAACAAATACAAGGTGATATTAAGCATTCAGTGAGGATTGAACATATACAATAATGCATGGGGTAGTGTGCATAATGAGAAATTATGTGCATCCGAGGGGTGGGATGCCACATAAACCCCGAGGATGAAGCCCGAGGGATTTATATGAGCATCCCACACCGAGGGTGCACAGAATTTCTCAATTATGCACACTACCCCATGCATTTTTATGTGTAATTGCTGGGTTCTGTTTTTTTAACACACTATTAGGAAGAAAATGAGCTTAGATGTATTTGTAAGAAGATATTTATTGCTGGAAACATTGCAACATTTTATGCAGTAACTAGGGTAGTAGAACAACTTAACTGTTAAGCAAATCTGTCCTTTTTTTAGAAGAAAAATATATTAGTGCAGTATTGATATGGTTTTGTCAAGGAAACAGGAAGCATTAACAACATGGAAAAAAAAACGATTGAAACACACAAGTAATTATTCAGTTAGTCTCTTGTAGAAATTTGCTGTTTTTAACATAGAAAGTCTGTCAATGAGTTTTTTTTCAGTTTGAGATCATTGTTACCATGGCTGTATCTTAATTTGGTAGGCATGCCAAATCCAGCTGGTTCCTATGGAGATATGAGAGAGAGAGAGAGAGAGAGAGAGAGAGAGAGAGAAAGGGAGAGAGGCAGTGTTTAGGGAAGGTATGCAGTTTCATGTAAGAGGCTCTGTCACTTCTACTGGTTATTGTGCATTTTTAAAAATTGCTTTTTTTATTAAAGTCGAGGAGCATGATGCGAGTGGTAACTGGACAGTATACTTACAGTAATCTGATTCAGAGGATGATATCTGGTGCACTCTGTGGAATTTCTTCAGTGGTGGTCCATGGTAGATGTTTACCGTTACTCCCTTGTTGAAGACAGTGTGCACCGAACAGGGTTTGCATCAAGGAGGTTGCTACGAGTTCAGTTATCGAGAGATTCATGGGTTTTTCATTTTGGATTTGTGGAATGGCAGAGGATGTTGATGGTTACTGATCTGTGCTGCGCTTGGTGAGCAGATCACTTATTTCTTTCTGTCGAGACTCTGATAAAACAGAGTAATTGTTTATGGATTGCAGATTTTTGTGGCCAGAGATTTGTTGTACTTCTATTACATGGAAACATAGAAGTTGACGGCAGATAAGGACCGCAAGGCCCATCCAGTCTGCCCATTTCTTTTTCTACCTTATAAATGTGCCATCGGCCTTTGCTCTGTCAGTGGCCTATCTATTCATACTCAATTGTATTGCTCCCTTATGCCTATCCCATGCCTGTTTGAAGCCCTGCACTGTATTCATAGCCACCACTTCTTGAGGTAGGCCATTCCATGCATCCACCACCCTTTCTGTGAAAAAGAATTTCCTCACATTCCCCCTTAATCTGCCCTCCTCTAATCTCATGCTGTGTCCTCTTGTCCTGCTATTTTTTCTTATATTTAAACATGTTAGACTCTTTCACCTTGTTAATGCCCTTAAGGTGTTTGAATGCCTCGATCATATCACCTCTCTCCCTCCTTTGCTCAAGAGTATACATATTGAGCTCCGTTAATCTGTCCTCATATGTCTTCTGATGCAGTCCCTGCACCATTTTGGTTGCCCTTCTCTGGACTGCCTCAATTTGGTTAATGTCCTTGTGAAGGTGTGGCCTCCAATACTGCATGCAGTACTCCAGATAGGGCCTAACCAGTGTCTTTTATATTTATTGGCAGCACATGGGCATCAATGAGCTTTTGGATACTCGTCTTTCTGGTGGAATGGTTCATGATATGCTTTGATTCTGGTAAACTGGATTGTAGCTTAATTTGCTTCATCATGGATCGAAGTTTATTCATTCCTATCATCATATTTCTGTACCACTGCCCATTTTCTTTATGATTTATATTGGGGGCAATGTAGAATGGTGCTTCAGGTAACAACATTGGTTCAGGCCTGTGGGATTTATAGAGCCTGTATGCTTGTATGGTGTCATGTAGTGGGTTTTTTTTATTTTGGTATATTCTGGGCTTTACAGTTTGTATGTGTGTGGGGTTGTCCCCAGGTCGAGTTTTTATTTGCCGCTCATAGTACTCTATGTAGATATTGCCTTGAGCATCTGCTCCTTCTAGGATGTCTGACCATCTCAGGTCATAGTGTTCCTTTGTACAGAGGGCAAAATGAACTCTTATGTTGAAGAAAAGGTAGTTTATCAGGGATATGGGGTTTTCTGTGGATAAGGTGCCTGACGAGTATAGTAAATCTATTTCTTCTTCAGTGAGTGCTTCCACTTTCTGTGGTCTGTTTCCCTTACCCATTTTTTTAACTGTTTTTGTTTTGCTACCAAAGTGCACTTTGTTTCAATGAACTCTGTTTGAGGACATTTAATGATTGAGTGGGGGTACTTAACATGTACTAAGTGCCTATCTATGCTGGCCACAATCCTATGCACTGTTCCTGATTCATTGTCAGTATCATCATGACGTTTCAAACAGAAAATAAAGTTAGCTATCTTACTGTCTAGTTTAGCTAGCAGCAGTTCAATGAACTTCACAGTTGTTCCTGTTTCATTGAGGAATGTGTTGAAGAGCCATAGGTCTCTTTGTGTTTTAAAATACGTTTTTCTGCTCTCCAGTTCACTAACAAATTTATCTCTTTCTTCTAGGTTTTGTACCTGGAATCATGAAGACATGTTGGTAAGTAACCGTTTTTGTCAAGGGACAGTGTTTTGCTTTTGAAATCTTTGTGGTTTTCCTCCATTTATTTGGTGCTGCCGTTGGTGTTATGACAGCTGTTTCAGGCATTTTCTTACTGTGCTATGCTGCAGCACGAGATAAGTGATGGAGCAGGTGGAGCGTGTTTGCCGTTATAACTCGCGAGTTATAATGGCGAATTATAACTCTGTCTTTCCATTGGAAAAAACAGAACCCAGTTATTACATATAGAATAATACACGGGGGACTGCATAATGAGAATATAATAACTGGCTTAGGCTTTTTCCCATAGGGAAACCGTGGCATAATTTGCCATTATGAAGGAGCGTCTGTAACGGCAAACACGCACACGGTTTCCCTCGCTATGCACATGCCCAACCTACAGCTCTTATGGGTTTTCACCGCTCGCCACCAGATTTCTTCCAAGGTTGAAACCGCACCACTGCCACTATCTCTAGGTGGTAAGTAACTATTTAAAAAAAAAACTTCCTGACAAAAATTACACAGTAAAGGGGACAAAAGACAAAGTAAACTCCTGCAAAGTGACCACGGACTATGCTAAACATCATCTAGACCGCATCTGCACCAGACCATTTATTTTATATAATTGGCTGTGGCGAAAAAGCCTAACCCAGCAATTATACAAAATAAAATACGGGGTGGTGTGTGTAAACTTGAATTTTATACACACCCTCGGGGTTTGATGCCTGGATGAACCCCTCGAGCTTCGCTCTCAGGGTTTATATGGCATCCAACCCCTCAGGTGTGTGTAAAATCTTATTACACAGACCACCCAGTACTTTATTCTCTATTTAATGCACACCTGAGGTGATGCTACATAAATTCCTAGGGTATAAACACCCCCCAGTTATTACACTGCTATAATGATTCCAAAGGTTAATTCTTTGCAAGCTGTTCTGATATATGCACAACAGGGAGTTTGACAAGACTGTCTACTGAGACCTATACTATATAGACCCTTTTTTGGACCTACTCATTCAACTATTGGGTTAAAGGTATATCACTTACTTCAAGTACCCAGGGCATAAAAACTCTGGCATATACAGATGATTTGTGCCTGATATTACAGGATTCTGACTCAGGAAAAAAAAATGAAAACTATTGCAGCATACTCAAAAATGTCTGCCTTTTGTAAAAATGATGGCAAATGTATTGCAATTAAAATAGATATTACAAAACAAGTCAACTCATTTAGGCAAGTGGTAAGAATTGACTTCTAACCATGTTAAAATTGTAGGCATAACATTTTATACAGAAAATGATGCTGATCAAAACTGGCATCAATGTATTCAGATGGCAGATAGAACTCTAGCAGTCTGGAAATCCAGACCTCTAGCTAGTTAAAAGGAGTATAACTAGTGAAAATGCTATTACTCCCATATTTTCTAGTTTTAAGTTATTTTTCCCTCCACCTTTAGAACTTGAATCTAAAATATATAATATATTTCCGAGGCATATGGAGGTCCAGATGAAATCCAATTAAGAGAGAAATAACATACAAAGAAAACAAAATGAGCAGGATAAAAATGATAAAACCTGTTAGTCTTTTTTTTTTGTTCCTTATAATTATCTATATATTCCTTATAAATAATTTTGGTCCCCTACTGGATAATACAGTACATATTGACCCAGGAATCCCTTTGTGGAAAACTGCATAGTGCCAATTATACAGGAATGGCAATTAGATTCTTTTTATTGTATTAAACAATCATTTGCATACATAATACCCCACAATATTAAACTAGCTGTTGTAAAAATTAAAAATTGCATTTAATGATGGAAGACATTAGTAAAAATTCAAGAAAAGGCCTTTATAAGATTATTATGGAAAAAATAATTCATCACTAAAGCTGAAATATTGCCCCATCACTTATACTGTAGAAGCAATTAGACAATTAAAGTACTGTATCCCTGTATCCCAAACTGTATGTGGGATATCGACTCACTAGGAATTTATGGCAGAATGGCAGTAACAGACGCATGTAAACATCAATGTGTGATTAAAAGAAAATATCCTAGACCCTCATGTACTGATGATCTGGAAACCCAACAGCTCTTTTTATTGTAGAGTCCTTATAGTGCAAAATTTGGAAACTTGTTGTGCAAAATATGCAAAGAACCTTTATTTGCTATAGTTCCGTATCAAATAATAATACTAAGAATTTATTTGGGAGATTGGCAAAAACTACAGTAAAGATGGCATTAAACCACATTAGAAAAATATACACTAAAGAAAAGGCCACATTATCAAATACTATAGTAAAAGAATACCGGAAACATTGCAAGGGGATCTTGCAGATCAAGGATTAAAAGAATAAACTACTTGTCAAGGAAATAAATAGTCTATTTTGTTATGAAAGTAGGAGTATTATGAAATGGGTGACAAACTGATTTACTATTATCAATTTTTGGTTTTTGTTCTATATTCTCTTTTGATTCCATTTTAGTTTCACAATTTTAGTTAGTTTTCCTTTTTCTCTGTTTCAAATGACAGTATAGTGGTGATTTGCATATGCAGCCCATGCTGCTTTGCATTGTGAGGGCATGTGTGATGTTGTACTGTATATGATCATATGTATGATTTCAGTTATGTATATGCAGTTCTCTGTATTTAGTTTCATTTTATATGATATTTTTTTATTTTAATTAAAAAAAATCCCTACTCTACTTCAGTAAGTGCCATGGGATCTATAACCTCCGCCTGAACATTGACCAGACATGGACAAAAGGGACCTTGGTTTAACTTCTCATCAGAAAGATGGGTGTTTCCTTACACTTTTACTTTATAGCTATGTTCATTACCTAAAACAAGATCACTGACCTCTGCACTTCATCTGGTCTGGCAGTTTGCCTACACCTCTTATCACAATTCACTTTTTATGGCATCATAATCCCTTGCTTTGAAAATGATCATGATATAAGAAGCAGATAATTATAATGTCAGGTGTAAATAAAAAGTCAGAACAGAAGAAATGTCTTACTTTTATCACACAGAACACAGCCTAATTTGTGGAGCAAATCTGAGCCACATTACATACAGTAATACTTTGGCTTGAAACAAATGAGTAGGGGTATTATAAATTTAGACTTCTCTGCTGAAGTTGGTGCAAAGTCGAGAACTTTGCAATATGTACAGCAGGGTGAAGTTTCATGACTTCACCTCAACTTCACACAGTTAAGTTCTTTTATCTTCTTTTTTTAAACCCATCTCCA
The DNA here is from genome assembly GCA_016271365.2 of Neoceratodus forsteri. Classification (NCBI taxonomy): domain Eukaryota; kingdom Metazoa; phylum Chordata; order Ceratodontiformes; family Ceratodontidae; genus Neoceratodus; species Neoceratodus forsteri. The sequence goes on from CM028131.1 coordinate 853,436,958, forward strand.
CCAACATAAACCAAATTCTCTCACTACAATTTAACAATAGCCCCCACCCTAGGAGCACTCACCTTGCTTCCCATACTGTATCAGAAAATATTTTCTTTAAATCAGTAAAATGAGTGATCACCCTACTCCCAAGCCGAATTCCAGACACACCAGCCCCACCCACCCGAACCAACTAAATGCATATAACCATTACCCCACCAACCTCTGGCATCCACCAACCCTCCTCCCCTCCACACACTTTACCAAAGGATATGGTTTGATACCTTGCAAAAGAGAAAAGAAGTCCTTTACCATGGCAAAACAGCCTAACCTCCCTGTTTACTGGCTTATTCAGCAATGAAAGAATCTGTGATGTTATGCCCTAGTAGTAACATTTGATTAGCTGACCACAGTGACCAATCAGATGTAACAACTAGGGCATACTAACATACTAACATACTAAAATGCCAGCAGAATAGGCCTAATGGTCTTTCGTGTCTGCTCGTTTGGTCAGTCCCCAACCTGGCATATAATTACTGATTCATTCATTGATGCATAATACAGTGAATTAAGAGGCTAAGCTGTTTACTATGGTTAGGGACAGTTTTCCATTTACAGGCTAAGAAACCCTATATTTGTGGTTAGTGGGGGTGGGGAGGTTGGGGAGGAAGGTGTTAGTGCCAGAGGGTGGTGAAGTGGAGGTATTACTTATTTATTTATTTATTTCAAATTACTCCAACCAGATAACCCCATGAGATCAAGCATCTAATTTTCATGGGGCTCCTAGGGAGGATAGCAGCAGTCAACAGGTTACATAGTTCAGCAGGAATAGTTACATACAAGCTAAAATATACACAAGAGAAAGAAAAACTGAGAAGTTAAGCACGTCCAAACAGTAATCAAAACAAGCTAACAAAGAGAGTTCACTGCAAACAAAGAGCATGAGCATCGTTATGCAACATGATCAGGGTCAGGTTGATGGAGGTTCTGGACCAAAACAAATACAGGAAGTTTTAAGGTGGCTGGGAAGAAAGAACTTGAATACTAGCAAGCTAGAAACATTCCTTAGCTGGAGAGGGAGTTTGTTCCAGGCGTCTAGTGCTGCAAATGCGAAGGCCTTTCTACCAAATTCACACTTCATCCTGGGAATGGAGAAAGTAAGTGCTGCTGTTGAATGGAGTGAGTAGGCACTGCCTGGCTGTGTGAGGAGGGCTAGTAGATAATCATGAGAATGTCAGTGGTAGTCTTGCCTGCTTGATGAACTTATCCAATTAAGAGAAAGGGAAAATTGTTTAACCAGGAAAGGCACAGTAAGCCAGATCTTGTTTCCTGCTGTGACCTGGGAGCACAAGGAAGTTATGTGACTTGCTCAGAGTCACACAGTATGTGAGTGGGGGCTGATGGGATTCAAACTCAGGTCTACAGGTTTGCAGCTCAGTACCCTTAACCACTAGGCTATACTACTTCCTAATTAAACAGATCATACAGCAACAATGATGGGTAGACCATCTACAAGAGAGGATGAACCTGTACAACTTGTTATACAAACCATCCAGTGGCAGCAGAGAGGTTTTGTTTGCACAGCGGTATGTTTAAGCAATAAACCATGACAGGGTGTGGATTATGTTGGGATTTACCAATTGGCTGGCATGGTTTGGTGGCTGAGTGGTCAAACCAGGTCAGTTATGGGTAAGTCCCAGCATAACCCACACCCTGGAGTGGTTTATTGCAATTATACTATGGTTCTAGTATATAATTTTTTTTATTTTTGTAAAATTGTGTTTTTTTGTAGAAATATCCTTATGCTTAATAAAATAGTCCATGATCATGAAATGCAATATATGTAACATTTTATTAGTGTAACAGCATACATATAGGCAGAACTGTGGCAGTATAGGCAAACTTTACTATATACTGGATTTTTATTAAGTTTTGCAAACTTTTATGCAATTTGTAAAGAGAAATACTATAGTAATCCTCAATTTATTAGGCAAAGAAAATATGTAAGAGAAAACTATTCAGAAGAAAACTGCTAACTGCATGAATGCAACATTTTTGCAAAGGTTCTGTCTTTTTGTCAATCATTTCTGTTCCTTTAAGTTTTTTTCTGTTGTCCTTCTTGGAGTGTAGAGTGACCCTGGCAACCTCTGGTGATGTTGTTTCTACCTGCTGGAAAAATATAATGAGAAAGACTTTACTCTTTTTTGGGGGGAGGGGGTTGTATGCCTGCAGAATCGTTGCACACTTTTTGTTGCTTTTTAAGAATGATTTTGTTGTACTGACCTTTTTTATTTGCAGACAAAGTTCACAGTGCCATAGTTCACAGTGTTTCCAATTGATGGCATGCAGGGGTGGGTCTCGCAATCTGATTGGTTTCGGTGATCAGGTACCCATTCCATCGCCATTTCTGCAGTTTGGAAGGAGGATGTTGTGGGAGTGGTGGGTGGGTTTGGCTGATCTCTTTGGAATTTTCAGCTGCTGTCCTGCATTTTTGTATCAATGCAGAAGTCTGGAGAGCAGTGTTCCTTTTGGGCATATTTCAGGAACATCTGGAGCAGGTACATGCTTTGTGCAGGAAATAGTGTTGTGGATTTGTGTTGCAAGTTGCTTTGCTGCAGCAGGAATGTTCACAGAGGAGCTGTAGTCATATTTTCTTTTGTATGGGGTTTCTGGTGGTGCTGACGCTGAAGTGGTAGCCGTTTCTCCAGATATTATTTTACCCCAGTTTTGGAATTCGTCTAGGCTTGGTCACCAGTATCTTCTGAGGGATGCTTCACTTTTTTGACTGGTAATGGTTATAATCTGGTGAGCCTCCATGCCAGAGTCACTAAGCAGTGTCACTACAGTTTCTCGTAGTGAATGATTTGTAAATATTGCAGAGAATCCTGCCTCCTTACAGATGCGGGGTACCATGCTACCAAGATACAGTAATTGACCCCAATTGCTTCATTAGTATACCGTAGTTACATGTTATTAAGTATGGACTGACCTAATTTTTTTGGGTGCAGGAACAATGCAGGAGGGTTTGGAGGTAATCTGGAGATGTGTAATATTTCTTGTAACTTTTAACTGGACAGAGAGGGTCATTGGGCTGAGCAAACATTCAACCTCTTGTGTACTGTCTTGTGGGTTCACCGATTTCTTTATGATTTTTTGTCTGTTCATTGAATGTTTTTGTCAGGTATTCCATACCATCTTCTGTTAACTTTATTCAAAAGGAATTTATTGCTAGTTGTCTCACTCCCTCATTGCCCCATGTGCAAAGTGCAGTTGTATGTCCATCCAGGTCTTGCACACAAGTCCAATGGCTGTGTCTGGTGTAACTGCCTTAGAATTTCTCAAGGTGGTAAGCTGATTTATTGTGAGCAGAGCATGGTGCTCTGCCTTGTCTTTGCCCTGTTTCCTGTATCTTTTAACAACAGCTTTAAAAATGTGGTTGGAAGGGTTAAAATCTGTGTCTGCCATAAAGTGTATGGATCTACTGAAGGGTGTGTCATTCAGAAATCTATTCAGCCCTACCTTGAGACTCAGAAAACTGCTTAGGCTGCTTAGAATGTACTCACTCCCATCACTGTTTCTAACAGTGCTGTAATATTCTCTTAATGTGTTATTCAGTTGGGGTGGAGTAATGGTGGCAAAGTCTATTTTTATATTTTTCTGTTGTGCCCAGTCAAGAAAAATATTAAGCACCCACCATGTTTGTTTCTGAGTGGGCTTGCTCATAGACCTGTAATTTGAGTTGAAGCATTTAATCAGAGGTTACATCTATGTGATGCTGTAGCTTTGTTCCCACCAGATTAGATGACCCAGCTTGGATGTTCCTTTGTGAGAACAATTCAGTAACTTCCTTAGCGATCCTGGGATAATGGTATCCTTTTACCATGTGTGACTTGATTGGTGCATGTTTGTTGCAGACGTTGAGAAATTCACTGGCAAAGAATTCCCAGGCATTGGCTACTGAGGAAATATGGCTATTATGGCATTTGTATATTTTACTGTATCAGATGGATGGGGGCTGTGTCAGAAATTCAACTGGGGTAGGGGGAAAGATGATCACTGATTTTACTAATTTTAAAAGAAAACTTCACAGAGACAGCTAGGGGAGGAGGTAAGGGTGGTATTCTGAATGGGGGTGGGGATGGGGTACCTCTTAATACTCAGGTGGGGTAGGAGAGGTGTAGGACAAATGCTCTACATACTGTAGTTGTGGGTGGTTTCTGTTTTTAGAAATGGGGAAGGGGGAGAGACTATGCATAGTGGAAATTCTTTGGTGAAGTTGCCAGCATGTATAGTTTTTGCTGGCTTTTGTCTGGCAAAGTTCTCACTTCAGCAGGTGAAGACAGACAAGAGCTACACATAGTCGGACCTTCACCAGTGAAGTGCCAGTACATACAGATACCAAAGAGTTGTGCCAGCAAACAGGCTGAATTGAGCCAGTGCACACTACAAAGGGGTGACCCACCCCAAAATGCAACAAAACCAAGAGGAAGTAGTGACACACAAACTGCAGACTTGTAACGGTGCAAGCAAAGTGTTTTATTTCACCACACAAATGATTGAAAAATCACAGTACATAAATATAATACCACAGTCCCTTCCTAAGGAAGACTCTGGTTAGAAGTCGAAGCACAGGGCTTTTCATCAACTGCAACTGCTGTGTCTTTGCACTGCAGCAATATTTTGCTTTTCTATGCTTTGGGACTGTGGTATTACATTTATGTACTATGATTTTTCAATCATCTGTGTGGTGAAATAAAACACTTTGCTTGCACCGTTACAAGAAGTCTGCAGTTTGTGTGCCACTACTTCCTCTTGGTTAACTGCCAGTACAAGTTGTCTTCACCTGGCAATGTGGGCACTTTGCCAGGTAACAAAGTACAGGAAGTGTTACTTCATGTTATGTGAAGTCAGGAAACTTCATGTAGTGCTAACTGTAGTGAAGTTTCTCAACTTTACACACACATATTCATGAGGTAGTATTAGGTAATGTGGCTCAGATTCACACTCACTGCCCAACTGGCCCCCCGTGTCTTAAAAGCACAATTACTGCATAGTACATAGTAAAATATTGCCCATGTGAAAACAGTACAGTGATCCTGTTTTAATGTTTAGTTACAAAAGATATGGGTAGAGGCCATATTTGCCATATGTCTTTACATTTTACGATGTGATTCTGATGAACACACTATTGTTTTCCTATGCCTCAAGAGTAAAAATTCTAATTTCTAGATATTTTTTTAAAAAAAACAATGTTAAGATAATGTTAGGCTCATGAACAAACCACAAAATGTCAGGAAATGTAGGGTACAAAAAAAATAATGCCATAACTCCACATATTTGTGTAAGCATGATGATAGGATATCACATCTCTGGTATATGGATCACTGACATGTCAAGTCAATGCAGTATCTGGTGTAATAACATCTCAGTTCTGTACAGAACCCAATTGACAGCACTGCAAAACACTATTACTTTGCTTACACAGACTAAGTGTGTGTTTGTATCATTTGTTTTTTTATCTGTGTAATACCATTTTGCTTGTCTTTCAGTTAGCGCGTTGTCTCCAGTTCCCATCCAGTGTCTCCCTCTAATCAGAGCTGTGCTCCCATCAACCATGGCACCTTGCAGTTGGATCAGTGCTCCCATCAACCATAGCATCTTGAACCACTGACTCATCCCGGGGGTGGAATTCTATTTCCAGCTGCCTTTCCTTATGGTGTACTCTGGGTGAAAGTGGGTGGCCATATTGTTGTCCCTGGAAGCCCATTCTTATGTGTTGTCTGGTGTACATGGTCAGGGCCAGCTTCCACTTGTCATCCTGCCATTAATGGAATTATTTCTAATTTCTCCCCACCCACCCCTAGTGTGAGTATACATGCTCACGATGGTCCTGAGAGGGGAAAGCCAAGCAGTGTGTGGTCTCTCACACTGACAATAGTGCCTCCACTAAGCCTCCACCAGTTGTAGTGTTGTGCTGAGCCTTGCCAGGGAGGCAAGTGTCCTTGTGGAGGCTGTAAATCCTCACTGCTGACCTCCTCTCTTGAAATGCTGGGCTGTGGGCATAAATATGGGTCGCCACCATGCACTAACATTCCCTCACCACTCAGTGCCACACAGCTGGCCTTTGCATTTGTATAATAATAAAATGAATGCACCACAGGGGTTGGGTTACTTTTGCTAATCTAATCTGAGAGACCACTTAGCTAGGCCTCATACCTCATGATATATCCAGGGTTAGAGTAAGAGGTGGTAACCAAATCAATTGTCACATCTCAGTGCTTAACATAGTGATAATCAGAATGCTAAGAAATATCAAATTCTTTAAAAAATGGTATGATATACCAATCATTTTGACTGGCCAGATATGATCACATAATCATTATGTTGGGATTTACTCATTTTATTCCAGGACAACACAGATCAAGAATGTTTACCTTTGTAAACCTCATTATTTGATACAAAAACTAAAGAGTACAGTATCACTTTGCAATAAAGCATTCCCCATATGTTTAACTGTCAGATAATGGAACTTTTCCAGTACGTGAGGCACTCAGCATTATCTTCTGTCTCATTTCTCAATATGTGCAATTTTCCCACAATAATTCACAAGCTGTCATACCTTATTACATATAAAAATACACAGCAATGGCAGAAAAAGATTTCTATGAAATAAAACTTCCTCACTTTCCTCTTGAATCTCCCATCAGTTTCTACACATGCCCCCATGTTCTTGATCTGCTACTTATGCTAAATAGCTCCTCACAGTTTACCTTGTTCAATGCTTTCAGGAACATGAAGGCCTCTATCATATCTCCCCAACCTTGTCTGGCCTCCAGTGAGTACATATGCAGTGCCTTGAGCCAATCCTCATAAAATCTGCCCTGCTGGCCCCAAATCATTTTCATCCTGCATTGCACTGTCTCCATTCTGTCTTTGTCTTTCCTTAGTCAGGACTCCAGAACTGAGCACAGTTTTCCAGGGGTGAGGGTTGGGGGCTCATCAGTGATCAATAGAGTGGTAGTAATACCTCCTTCTTTCTGCTAATACCCCTTCCTATACACCCCAGCATCCTGTTTGCCTTACTGTAGGCCTTGTTGCACTGATTTAATTGTTTCAGAGAGTCACTGATGACAATCCCTAGGTCCTTTTCCTCAGAGATCTTGCACAGCTTTATTCCCCCTATGCGGTACTCTATCCTTGGGTTCTTGTTCCCTATGTGCATCATCTTGCACTTTTTGACATTGAGTTTCAACTGTCAAATCTTTGACCACGTCTCTTGCTTTTACAAGTCTCTTTGCATCTCCCTACCCCCTCCTCACTGTCTACCCTGCCACACAGCTTAAAGTCTTCTGCAAAGAGACATATCTTACCCTGAATTCCTTCTCCCATGTCACTAATGAACATATTGGAAAGGACTGGTCTGAGGACCAATCCTTGTGACACCCCTCTGGTGACCTCCCTCCCTTCTGATTTGACTCCATTAACCACAACCCTCTGCTGTTTCCCTTTAAACCAGTTTCTTGCCCATCTAGCTGTGTCCTTCACTGTACCCAGATCCTTTAATTTCTTCAGCAACCTTCTGTGAAGCACTGAGTGGAAAGCCTTGCTGAAAATCAAAGTAGAGTAAATCCATAGCGCAGCCTTTATCCACTACCCTCATTATCCAGTCAAAGAATATTATCAGGTTGGTCTGAAAAGAACTTCCTGCCATGAACCCATGCTGTTTACTACCCTGGAGACCATTGTTCTCCAGGTAGTTCATGAGGGCCTCCTTGACTAGTGTCTCCATCAGTTTACCCACAATAGAGATAGGATAGACAGGTCTGTAGTTACCAGGTTGCTCTTTGTCCCCTCTCTTATGTAGTGGGACTGCATCTGCTACCCTCCAGTCTCTTGGAACCACTCCTGTCTGAGTTGAGCTATTGAATAGCCCCATCAGGGGTTCAGTTAGTTGTGCTGCCAATTCCTTGAGTACCCTCAGATTCATCCCATCTGTCCCAAAGGGCCTTATCTATCTTTAGGCTGCTAGCCCTTTCCAAACCCTTTCACTGGTAACTACTTGCTGCTTCATCTCAGGGATCACCCTTACAGCTGCCTTAATGCCACTATCTAGCAGAGTCCCTCTGTCTTCTCTTGTGAATTCAGAGCAAAAGTAGTCATTAAGAATGACTGCTTTCTGCTTGTCTTCCTCAACTACCCTACCTCCCTCTGTTAGCCTAATCATTTCTCCTTTCTTCTTTCTTGTTTCCCTAATACAGTATATCTAAAAAAAACTGTTTTTCTCCACCCTTGACCCCCTTTGAAATAAGCACTCTGTGTCTGCCTTTGCTTCTCTGAACACCGTTTTGGTTTCCTTTGTTCTCATTTGGTACATTCCTCATCCTTTCTTCCCTTGTTTTTCCTTGTACCTGGTGAAGGTCTTATTTTTGGCTCCTGCTGCTTCCCTGACTTTCCCAGAGGAATGTATTGGTCTCTTGTACCTTTTTCGTTTGATTACCATTCTCATGCAAGACTTAGTTGCCTCAAGAATGGCCTCTTTTATTGCTCTCTGTCTTCTCTCTACATCCCTGATGTGGTCCACGCCAACTAACTTGTCCAGGACCAGCTCCCTCATCCTGTTAACATTTGCCCTTCTGGAATCTAGGACTTCAGCCTTTGATTAGGGTTTACTTGTCACAAGGGCCAGGTTGAACCATACAGAGTTGTAGGTGCTAGATCCTAGTGGTGCCCCTACTCTCACTCCTCCTACCACATCTGTGTTGGTGAGCACCACATCGAGAATTGCAGTCTGCCTAATGTGCTCCTTAAATAGCTGCACCAGCAGGCAGTCCTGCAGTGTATCTAGCAGGGTCTGACTTCTGGAGCTCCAGGCTGCTGGTATGATCCAGTCAAGATCTTTTAGGTTTACATCTCCACTACCACCACCTCCTTCTTTGTCACCTCCCTTTTCAGTTCAGCCCCTCGAATCTTATCTCTTTCCCACCTTTCCTGAGGTCTATAGATCACCCCCATTTATAGTATCTTGCCTGAGGATACCATGACTGGAACCCACAGTGATTCTGTTGTTGCATTATCTCCCTTGACATTTCTATCCTCCACTGCCTCTATGCCCTGACATATAGGGCTATGTCTCCTCTTTTTCTCTATTGTATGTCATAGCCTGGGACTGTCAGGTTCCAATTGTTATTCTCTGTGGCCCAAGTTTCTGTGATGGCTACTAAATCAATCTCATTGTCTACAAACATTGCTTAGAGCTCACTACTTTTATTTCCCAGTCTCCAGGAATTAAAGCAGACCCCTTTCCATCTTTCTCCTGATCCCATCTTGCTTTTTCCTATCCTTCTCCCTTAGTCTTCCCTCGTCTCATTACGTTTTTTATTTTTAATGCTGAATGTAGGCTTTGTCAGCCCACCCTCTTTGGCCTCTTCTCCTAGCCTCATTAGAACTTCAATGTTTACTGTTATCCACCTTGCTGCTACTAGAACCTGTTCAGGTGGCACCCTAGTTAGGTTTCCCACCTGCACTTCCTTCTCAGTGTTTCCCCAAGCCTCTGTATCTCTTGCAGTCAGTTTAACTGTTCAGTATAAATGTCAACTTTCTGCCCCAGAGCACTGGCCCTCTCTCTCATCAGGTGAAGGCTATCACTGCTGAAGAACCTTCTGTACCTGAAGCCCCCCAATCCCCCACAAGGTAGTGCCCTTCCCCCTGACACTATCCCTTCACCCACCCATTAAACTCCTCCATCTCTTCCTTCCTTACACTGTTGCACTCATTCACCCCTTTCTACACAGGAAGGACCTCAGAAAAGGACAGGGAAGTTGAGTGTGCCTTCAGTCTGTCCTCCAGCACCTTAAAGTTCTGCTTTACTGGCTCCACTGGTTGGTTCATCAGATCGTTTGTACCCAAGTGTATCACTACCTCCAGCTCTCCCTCCTCCTACTCTGCCATCCTCCCTATCCTATGTTCTTGATGGCTGATGTACCAAGACAGCATCTGACCATTTCACTCCCATTCTTGCCCCTGCCCACCACCCTCTCTACTCTCCTAATCATTAAGTCCCCGTTTACTAAGACACTCTTTGCTGACTCCCTCCTACTTACCCCTTTGGGTGCTACAAAGTCATCATGCCCATTTCCCCTGACATATTTACTATCCATCCTACAGGAGTCCAAAGCAGTTTGCTATCTGAATGGTATGAGACTGGTCAAGCCCCTTGTGGCTGCCACTGCTACTCTTCCCCCTGCCCTTCCCCATCACCATCCAGCCCCCAGACCGGTGGGTCTCTCGGGAGTGGGGGTTTTGGGGGGTGGAACCCAGGGGAATCAGTGTTGCAGCTGAGCAGTCTCATCTCTTGCTACTATCAGCTGTGCATGGAGCTCTACAAAGGTCCTGCAGATGGAGCAGTGCCCCCTTTTTCAGAGTGTAACCCTGGAGAAGAGCACCCACAGTCACCACAACTGACTTGCCCCTAGTTGTACCTCATCTCCATAGTAATCCTATAATACAAAGAGGCCTACATTGTATATGGAGTTATGTTATATTTGGAGTACTTTCACACCTCCCTTACTTAATACCTTATCCCTTGTTAACTACAATTACATATTTCTATAATAAACTGTACATATTCAAAAAATTACAAAAATATATAAATATGGGATATGCCTTGGGCTGACTAAAAATATTACTTTAATTTTTTTTCTGCCAGTTTTGAACTTTATAACCTGATGAGTGGCAGAGCCACAATTGATGTCTGTAGAGGTCAAAACCTGTTAATAAAAATAAATGTGGTATTTTTAGCCAGTCCATGGCATAGGTCATTTATACAATAACAGTGCCTTCTAGCAAGATTATTTTTTTTTAATGAAGATTTTACTCTAGGGCCCAGATATTCAAACTGTGCCCAAAAAGTGCACAATAGCAGGAGCAAGCACAAGTCCACTGCGCCCATGTGCAGGAGGCGCGATATTCAAAAAGTGAGCTGTCCAAACTGCTCCTACAGCCGACGACTGAATAGCGCACCACCTGCACCATAGCGCAACTAGGGAGGGGGAAGCTGAGCAGATCTGATGCACCATAGTGCAACAAGGGATGTGCAGCTGAGCAGTCCAGAGGCGCCATAGCGCAACCAGGGACATCCGCCAGCAGCAGAGCAATACAACTGCACAACCAAAGAGGTAGGGGCCCACCACCCATGCCACAGATGGGCACAGGAACACACAGCAGAACAGACATTGTCCCCCCACACCCCATGCACTGCACAACTAGGGGAGGGCTGGAATAACCACCAGCCCATGGAGACAAGCAAACAACCCACAGCTGGGCCATGGTGCCCCATCACACCCCCTGGCAAGCTGTGACTGGCACACAAGGAGGGCTGACCACCCCATGCCACACCATCCCCCCAATGCAGAGCACACCCTGCACTGTGACCCCTAGACACCCTGCCCAGGAGCAGCGACCACCGCTGCAGGAAACCCCATGCATGCCACCACCCCCACTGTGACACTGCAACCCTGTGCACCACAGAACGTGCAAGGCAGCCCCACCATGAGCACCCATCAGCGGGTGGCAGCACACAGCGATGCAAAACAGTATACACAGTGCCACCATGCACAGTCCCCCCGAGGTACTGCTGAGAGACCAACCATGCATCGGCACATGAGGTACCCCACACAGGACAGAGCTTGCCCTGGACACCACCACCAGTGGTACAGCACTCTGCACAGTATCCCAGTGACATACCCTGACCCAGCACTGGCAACAACAGCCAGCACAGACACCCACAGTAGTGCGTGGAAGCATGCACCACACCGGATGCCACACAGTGCATGGACAGACACCCACCCATACCCAAGGGCAAAACAACACAGGGATGCAGTGGCAGGGCAACCAAGCCCCCAGCATGGGCCAATGTAAACTGTGTACACACAACCCACAGACCTCCATGGCACTGGAGTTCCAGCCACTATGCACAGGCACTGAGGACCTGTACATCACCAGTATTTCCCGGAGCACAGGTCACAGACAGTGGTGCACATCCCCTGCAACACACACAAGGCACAGCATGGATGTGGGACAACAATTGTGGACGCCACAGTGTCACCCGAGGCAGATATGCACCACACCAGTGACAGGAAGCAACCCAGCAGTGTGACAGGTACAGTGGCTGCCCTGCATGGACTGCCACTACTGACATGCCAGCGGACCGTGCAGGTCACAGACATGCATGTGTGACAGTTGCACAGGCCATGGACAGGCTGATAGGGGCACCATGGACACAGAGCACACACCATGGACCACTGCACACAGTCATCCAGTGCACAGGGCACAACACACACACCACAGACACTGACTGATAGCTACCCCCACACCATAGTCACCTCCACACAAACACACACACATTCCCATGACCGCACCACCCCTGATGCCATGCACACCACTGCAGCTGAGCACCTATAGCCTGCTGCAAATAAGAGACCACCACAGTATTCATATCAAAATAACTGTATTGAAACAACATATAAAGGTAACTATATACAAAATATATACAAGGTGGGGGGAGGGCCACAAACAAGGTGGGGGTGGGTAAGGGCAGGTGGACAAATGGGACAAGAAAGGAGGGGTGTGAGGGTGGGTTCAGGGGGTAGTGGATTTCAAGGGCAGAGGGACTTCTAGTGGGAGAGCCTCTCCCCACTCTGGCTCAGTCTCTGTCGGTGCCTTCGCAGGACCCCAGCGTCATCGATCCTGCGGAGGATGTTGAGTGATGCCCTTGCCACCTGCAGGATCTCCCGAAGCACCTCCCCGATTTCTCGGAGATGGCATGTACCTAGGACAAGGGAGAACAGTCAACAGGTGTGAATGCACAGCCCCATACAGCCCGTCCACTGTGCATGGCATACGGCCATGGGACATACCTCTGTGATGGTGTGTAACCACCCACAGTGATCACGTCCACATGACCTGCCTACCCAGGCGCAGACAGCCATGCGGAACGCTGCACACACCCACCGGCCAAGTCATGCACAGCACCACCGTGGCTGTTTAGTGACATGGCTATGTGGTGTAAAGGCAGTGACACAGCCATGTACCCGGTGCATGCATGGACCACTATCGACGCACTCCCAGACATGCATTGCCACTTGACAGTGTTGACAGTAACAAGTTGCATGCATGGCAGTGGTGTCGATGGATAGTGGCCATGCCCCGCTGCCCACCCTGTTACACAGCATGCAATAGTAACCATGGAGTTATGGCACTCACCATCATCGGGCTGGTCCATTGGGCGGTGTGGACCCTCACCCCACCTGGCTTCCCTCTGTTCTTCCTGCTGCCACAGATCACAGGCTAGGCGCTCTTCCTCTGGGCCTGTGGTGCAAACATGGAGAGAGTAACATCAGTACAATCCCATAGCAAAGCCCCCCTGCCCCCAGGTGTGTGCCCTCCCACCCAGCCAGACCCACCCACCCCACACCCTGATAACACCACCACAGCCAACCCCGGATGGTCCCTCCCCCATGTGCTGGACACATACAACTGTGATACCCATATGGAAGATAAAAGTGTGTTGACGTAACACCTACCTGGCCTTGGCACTGTGCCCCTACTGGCACATGCCCGCAGGTGGGCTAGCAGCTCCGGCTCCCTCCGCCACAGGTCCCCATACCTGTGGCGGCACTGCTCTGTGCTTCTCCCCCATCCAGTGGCCTCCTCAAGTGCAGTGGCCAGCTCCTCCCACATGTGGCTCCTGGACCTGTCCAGGGGTGCCTCCCCTAACAATGGGCCATGATGTAGCTCCACAATGGCCACTAGGTTGGCCAGCTCTATTTGTGACCACTGAGCAGCCCTCCTGAGCACCATGCTCTCTGCTCGATCTGCAAATATGGCACTCTGCAGCACGGCTCCCCATGTGCAGATGCTGTGCGGTACAGCACTGCCATTCCCTATCGCGCAGTCACTGAACAGCGTGATAGAGGTACACCCATGCCTGATGCATGGCACCTAGGGGGCAAAGGTCGGGCACAGGGTCAAGGGTCTCTGGCACACGGACATGCACAGTGCCATTGGAACCCAATGCGTGTAGCGCGATTGGCTGCCTGTGTGCTACCACCAGGAGCAGCCTACCGAGCAGTTGCCCCAGTGCGCCTATGATGGCCCAGTGCCACAGCGCCATGTAGGTGACCATCGCTATAGTGCCACTGGCACAATGGTGGCCATGCCCTGCATTGCTTACCATTCACAGCACGTCAGCAGCACGGCAGACGCCTGCGTCAGCAACCCGGGCATGCGCAGTGAGGTGTGTACTACGCATATCACAGAACTGCGCCATTGGCTCAGCAAGTTCAACACAATTGCGCAAAGTGCAAAAGCGCGATATTCAGCCATCATATGCAAATCATCTAATCAGCCATTCAATGGCACAGCACTGCAATGTGCATCCACTTAAAGTTGCGCCTCGCCTCATTTGCATGGGTTGCGCTATAAAAGTGCGACATTGGGCTGCAGTGGCCATAGTCAGTTACTGCAGTCTATTAGTGAGTTGCATGCTGTTTGGGAGTGAGGACTGTGGGTTTAGGGACATGCATGGGACTGCACAGTCACAGGTAACAACTGCCATTCTTACAGGCTAAATAATGACCGAGCAAGTTGTGGGAGAGGAGGAACACAGTGGTGGGAGGAGAAGGAGGCCTAATTTTACCAAGGCCGAGACCAAAGCCCTGTTTGACACCTACCTGGATCAGGAGCTGCTTCTCAGCAGACGGCAGGGAACACCTCAAGCCCATGCTGCTGCATGGGAGGATGTGGCACGTGCTGTGAACCTGCATGGCAGCCACCAGCACTCCATGCAGGAGTGCAAGAAAAAGATGGGCACAGACAGGAGGAGGATAAAGGAGAAGGTGGCTGCCATCAGGGCAGCATGAGCTGCAGCAGGTGGAGGACAGCCGGAGGTGGTACACCTGACCCCACAGGAGGAGAAGATTGCTGGAGGCATGCAGTGTAGTGCCATTGAGGGTGTTCCGGGTGGTGGCTTCCAGATGGGTGGTGGCCCATCACTGCATGGTAAGTCATGGTCTGTCTATGGGGGGGGCAGGGTAGGTCACATGCAGTAACGCAACTTTGCTTTCCCTTACAGATCCTGAGCATCTGCATGGGTCAGCGGTGGTGGGTATGTCCACTGAGGACAGTCAGCTGGAGATGGAGGAGGGCCCATCCACTTCCACAGATATACATGGCTCAGTGCGACAGTGGGGCCACCTGGCTGTCCACACTGATGTTGTTGTAAGAGGTGCGGAGGAAGACCTGCCTGTGTCCCAGTGTGCTGGCATCCACGGATGCCAGCATGCTGTGCCTGGGGCCGGTGCCGTGTCTGTCACCGATGATGATGTTGCTAACGGCATGGGCAGTGACACGTGTATGCCACGGGATGGCCACACAGCAGGACACATCTCGGCCATGGCTGTGGGTGGTGCTGCCGTGGAGGCCTGTGTGTCAGCACAGTCTCAGCCTGTGCCTGTCAGCACCAGTGGGGCAGCACTGGTGTTTGTTCAGGACAGTGGGACTGTTGCGGCCACTGCGGCAGCACCACTGAGCCCTGGGGAGCGGCAGCCAGAGGGGCAGCATCAGCAGTCGGCCAATAGGCTTGGGAGTACAGGGTCCAGCGGTGGCATCTGTGCACCACCTGTGGCCATGCCCAGACCTGGTCCTGGTGTGCAGTGCCCACACTCAAGGGGTGCTGAGCATCAGGGCCATGCACACCCTGAGGGACAGGATGCTGAGGAGGTAGATGACTTCTTGGATGAGCACACCCCCCTACTGCAAACATCAGTACAGCAGCAGATGCGGCTTGCGATGTCGGTGGATGCACTGTGTGCGACTCTGGAGCAGGCAGAGGAGCGTCGCAGCAGGAACACTGTTCTGATCCTTGCAGGGATGGACCGGTTGCGGGAGAACATGACCGCTGCCATTGACAGGCATGCACAATCATTCAGTGCCATCATGGCCACAATGGGCACACAGTCATGTGCCCATGTGTCGCAGACACCACGCAGTGCACTGTCCACCCTTGTTCCCGGCGTCGTGCGACACCCTCCCTGTCGACACCGGGTTCAGCTGTGGGCATCCTGAGCATGCCTGGCACAGGCATGTTCAGTGTGCTGCAGACCCCTGCGTGAGCATGGTCGCGTTCACACAGTGGAACCCCTTGGGGACCATCGGTGCCACGCCATGAGGCCAGTGGTCAGCCTGTCAGTGCTGGCGGGTCTTGGCGGAGCTGCCCATGCATCCGTGGTAGCTGGGGCACTGTGTCGTGTGACTGACCTGTCTCCCAACGCGGCTACTGTCTGGTGCTGCTCTGTGTGCATTGAGTCTTTCAGTGGGCAGTGCACGGGTGGGTACCCGGCCCTGCACGTGGACACACAGTCCATCTGCACACCCTCCCAGCTGCTGTCTGCAGTTGCATGTGCATGATGATGCCTGCATTGCGCTGTACACCAGTGTGCAATGGTGCTCAGCATCTGACACACACACATGGATAGGCAGTGGGTGTGGTGGTCTGTGGACATGTGTGTGGCTAGGGGTGGCATTCTGGGTCAGTGTGCCTCCAGCCCTTTGTGCAAGTTTGGTGCATTGTGTGTGTGTGTATCTGTCCATGTGGCATGTTAGTCTTCAGCCATACCTGGTTGTGTGTGTGGTTCCATGCTCTGCCACTTCACTTGATGGCATGCACCCCCTGGTGTGTGTCCATGCATGTTTGTGGGTTGTGCCTTAGCCACTGTTGGCTGCCCATGGCCCCATGACTTACCTGCGTTGGCTGAAGTGCTCCTCTGTGATGGTGTCCTGGTGCAGCTGTGCCAGCCAGATCAGTCAGGGGTCCCGTCGGCCAAGGGTGGGCTGCCCATCACCATCATCACTGGCGTCCTCATTGTCCCCATTGCTGTCCCCCTCTTCGACCTGTATGGCTATCCCACATTTGTTGGCCATGTTGTGCAGGATGCAATAGGCCAGGAATAGCCCGCAGGCCTTTAAGGGGGCTGTACTGTAGAGCACCGCTGGAGGTGTCCAGGCTATGGAAACGTGCCTTCAGCATTCTGAACACCCGCTTGATGACATTACATGTGGTGGTGTGTGCCTCATTGTAGCGTTGCTGTGATGGGGTCACGGGCCGCCGGTAGGGTGTGAGCAGCCAGGGATAGAGTGGGTATCCACTGTCACCTGTGTGTAGAGGGTGGAGGTTAGTTTGGTGATCAGCATCGCCTTGCCCCGGGCCATGTAGGCCACTACCCATGACACCTCTGGCCATGCCCTCCCAGGCCCTATCATTGTCCATGTTGTTTGCATACTCACCCACTAGGTGTCCGGTGGGGATCTCCCCACTCTCAAATCTGTGGCACAGTGCCGACTGGTGCCAGATGAATGCATCGTGTGCCCCTCCAGGGTGCGTGGCACAGACATTGATTTTGTGCCCGCTGGCATCGCACACCACCTGGCAGTTGATGCTGGCATAGCCCTTGCAATTTATGTGTGCGGCCCCCTCAGGGCCAGGTGGTGTGCGGATGGCCACATGGGTGCAGTCTATTGCCTCTAGCATGCCAGGCATACATGCTACCCTGTGGAACTCCTGTATGTTTGCTGTGTGCTCTGCCGGGGTGCTGGGGAAATGGATGTACTCCGCAGCATGTGGCAGCAGTGCACTGAGGAACTGGGTGAGGTGGCGTGATGTGGCCGACTGGGTTATGCCTGTGGTGTCTCCAGTTGGTTTCTGGAAGGTACCCGTGGCAAGCAAGCACATAGAAGCTGTCACTTTAGTCTTCACTGACAGGGCATGGCTCCATCATGTGGGTGCCTGCATCACATCACTGCACAGCTCACAGAGCCCCCTCAGAATTGCCCAATTCAGGTGGTACCAGCCCACAATCTCAGTATCACTGTACAGCTCAAAGCTGGTGCTGGCTCGGTACTGCCTGTTGGGGGCATACCGCCGACGGGCCCTTCTACGGCCACGCCCCCTGCTGCCTGCCTTCTCACCCCCCTCATAATGACCTCCATCTAGAAGGTGGCACTGGCCATGTCTCTGGCTTGTGTTCACCCCCCCGGCAGCTGTTACTTTATTCCCCCCGCTGTCCTCACTACTACTTCCCCTGCACTGGGAGCACCTGACTGTGGGGGCCTCTGAGCTGTGTGGCACTTCCCCCTTCTGCACTGGCTGTGGCTCCCCACACCTTCCCTGTGCCTCTGTGTTCAGGGTGCCCTTTCCCAGGTCTGCCTTGTGTGTCCCTCCTGCCCTGTCTGTGTGGCTAGAGTTCAGCCTCATGTGCCTTCCCTGTAGCGTTCTTGCACCTCTCCCTTGGTCTTTTTTATTTTGGCTCATTTCCACTATGGTGCAACTTCCCCTTGTTCCCCTATTGCGCATGGCGCAATTTATTTAATATCGCACTGTGCCATTTGTGCATGGTTCCTCCCCCTTCAGTTGTGCATGCCTTCATTATCATTGCGCTGTTGCTCAGCGTGATTTAGGGGGCACAACTGCCTCCTGCTGAATATCACAGAATAATGCAATTTCGGACTTGCGCAGGTGCAACCCTATTGCGCATGGCTCAACTCTTTTGAATATCTGGGCCTATCTGTCTAATTTCACTGCTTTGTTTTTAACTGCAGCAGATTTTATTGTGATGTCATCAGGCACTGTGCAAACTCTTCTCCCAACAATTAAGAGTACTTTTGTGACCAACCTAAAGTAGAAATACATGCTAATGACCCACTTAAGATTGAAATCAGTTATTATTTCCTCTTCAGGCCTGTCACACATGAAAATAAATACATTAATTTGTGAAATGTTATTCTCACTGACTTGTTATAAAAATAAATTATACAATGGCTTGGAAAGTACTGCATGCTGATTGGCTGGCTGGCATGATTAGAGATGCAGCGAAGTTTTAATTTGCTGGTGAAGTTGCAGCGAAGTCAGAAAATTCACCTTTGTGGAGCAATCTGCGAATTCATTCATCTAATTTTGCCATTTCATGTGCCAATTTTCACCATGAAGTGTGGAATTTTCACCACATAGTGTGGAATTTCATCTGCAAAATGTGGAATTTCACTGGCAAAGTGCACAATTTCACCCGTGAGTGATGAAATTCCACCCTTTGGGGTGAAATTCCGCTGTTCATAGGTGAAATTCCATAGTTTCTTGAGTGAAATTTCTCACTTCACAAGTTTAACTTCACAATTCACACCCGCAGATTATTTTTCAAATTGCACAAAATTCACAGATTGATTTGCGTAGCGAATTTTATGGACTTCGCCCATCTCTAGGCATGATTTACATGTATTAAATCGAAGTATGACCCAACAGTAAGAAGTGCCAGCCAGTTGAGTCTGCCCAAAAATTTATCCAACCCTGAAAATCAAAACAAAAAGTCACCATATTGGACCCCTCATAAGTGGTGGAGAAAACCAGGAACATCAAACGCGGACTGCAGCTTCCCCCCACCAAAAAAAGTATCAAATCATGTTCTCTGGCACAATACCTGATACTTAGGACTGTCTATCGAACACCAACACTCCATCTCTTGTGTTAATGAGTTTTAAAGTTGCCGCTTCTACTAAATCTCACTAGCGCTGTCACTGACAACCACGAAAATTCAAAACAATGGACTGCTCATTAGATTTAATACTTCTAGAAGAAGCTTTTTTTTTCACTCTGGTTCAACTCTGTTGGCACCCTGATCACCATGTTCCCCAAACCATAAACCGCTCGATCCAGTGATAACTCCATTTGCTAAAAAAATGTTGTCTGATAACCCCATTCATGACAACTCTATCTTTCCTGTACTCCGCATTTTGCCCTGAATCGCAGCAGCAGTATGTTCATGCCTCCCGCCATCTCTGTTCAGGCAAAGATATACTTTAAAAGATGGAGGTATTTTAAACTACAGAAAGTGGATCTTAATTAAAAATTAGGGCTAAAAGTTGTAAAACTCATGGCCAAAAAGCAGATCCACGATACCACGCATGCGGCTATTCTCTGACTTATACATATGCAATAGCACATGCCCAGTATCACGGCTTGGCTTTTCGGCTGTCAGTTTTACAACTTTTAGCTCTTGCATTTTTATTAAGAACCAGTTTCCCTAGTTTAGAATTCCTTCAACTCTCTTTCAGAAAAAAAAATAAATCACAGCATATCACTGTCTAATTAAGTGGCTGCCTTGGGACACATGAGCAGCAACACTGCAGCCATCGCAACAGTCCTAGCAATGCAAGACTTTTTTTCTGGTGCAGTAAAAAATGCACTGAAAACACATTAAAATATCTCCCAAAAATTTATATTTATTTTTTTTCTATCTAAAAAAATAGATGGCCATCGTATAATTGCAATGCACCACTCCAGGGTTTGGGTGATGCTAGGATTTACCCACTTGTTGTGTGGGTTGCTCACTCAGCCTGTGGCCTCATGACCAGACTACACCATGTATGGGTAAATCCTAGCATCACCAACATCCTGTTGTGGTATATTGCTTAAATAACATATGGCTGCCTATCTGTTATTTAGCTGTAACTCCATCAAGGGATTCCAATGACATCACTAACCTCAAGAGTGAAGCTTAAGATGTTTATGATGTCACTTGAATTCTGAGATGGTGTTATCAGCTCCATAACAGATATGGAGCCATATGTTGTTTTTTCGTAACACATGGCTCCCTATCTCTTAAACACATCCATTCTGGAATGACCTCCCAACTGCACATCCATTCCTGGCCAACTGCAGAGTGCACATTCATTCCAGGCCAACTTCCGTCACTCTCCTGAAAGCTGTGCCCATCCCAAACTGTCACAGGCACAGACCCCCCCATCTTACCTTGTTAGAAAATTTGAATTGAGAAACTCACTGGTATCAATTTCACCCAACACATACTCTCAACTGGCACCTGCTTGTGATCACTGTGACTGTTGATTTTGCCATGCTCCCCTGCTATAGATATGCTCATCATGATGCATGCATGCTCCCACCCCCACGATCACTATGGCGACCCCATGGCCTTGTTTCCTTATGGAGCTTGAGTTTTTTTGAAAGTTCCCTTTTCACTGTAGCTAGTTAGCTTGCTCTGAGTCATTTGGGATGTTTTCCATGTAGACTGCACTGTCCTTCTCCCTGACTTAATCACTCCTATTCAGCTGGTAATTGTGATTTACAGTGGCAGCAGTCTGTGATTAGCAGTTTGAATTATTACCACATGAGTAAAAGTTACAAAATTTAAAGTCATAGTACATCGATTTGATGTCAGATGACTTCTTGACATCAGACGGATGATATTATGGCTTTTGATGGCTGTCGGTTCTCTGTGGAAAGAATAATCATATATTTGCATACCTATTTCACTTGTATCATCCAAATGTAACAGTAAATCTCAATATTCTAGAACTCAGTGGGCTGCTACTTCAAGTGCTCTATCAGAACTAGAACACTACACCAGGAAAGCTGTTTCTTAGCAACAGTTTGCTTTGTAGAAGATACTACTGCACCAGGGATTAGTTGTGCCAGAGTTAAATAGTCAGTCACAAAAAAAACAGGAAGCAATGTCCAGGAACCAGCACCAAATGAAAGGCAAATGAAGCAGATCCAGCTTCTGCTATCACTTTACTTAGTCACGATTTGCAGTGGCAATTGAAATGTACAAAAGCACTCACCATTTCTTATTGCAAATGATCTTTAATGTAGTGCTCCACAAAAGTCCATTTAAAGGATAAAAGCCAAGCACCAAACAAAATCCAAGTTTACCATTTTGCCATTACTCCATTACTTCCTTCTCCTTCTCCTTCTTCTGCTCCTACCCTGCTCCCTCTGATGTCATCAATCAGCTGACCCAGGTCACCTGATGCTTTTCGGATCAATAAGTCCTTTCTCAAAGGGAGTGAGAAAGGAACTATTGGTCCAGTTTGGTGCATGGCTTTTATCCTTTCAATGGACTTTTATGGAGCACAACATTAAAGATCATTTGCAATAAGAAGTGGTGAGTGCTTTTGTGCATCTCAGTTGCCATTACAAACTGTGACTAAGTAAAGTGATAGCAGAAGCTGGATCTGCTACACTTGCCTTTCAGTTGGTGCCAGTTCCTGGACATTGCTGTCTGTATTTTTGTTTCTTAGCAACAGCCTGATTCTGGCTAAAAAAAATGCTTTCACTAAATTTTTTTTTAAATAGCAAGAAATCAGCAGCCCAGAAAGCCCACTGAACAGTGACAAACAAAATCACAGTACTTCATATTCATAAGCCTTATCAATTATTCATGAGCCATGCAAGGCTTCTCATTGTCTACTGTATTGGCCATTAATTAACATCTTAGAAATGACCACTGCAGCTGCCAGCTGACACTGTGTGTCATGAACGGCTAGTGCCACTCTACTTAAAAGTTTAATTAAGTTTAAAATAAATCGGAAAAAGAAACTTGTTATTGTGATTAGTCTTATAATCACAATAAGAAACTCAAAACCAGTCATTTCTTTGGGTAAACAACTGGATCTCAGGATATCGCCCTGGGCTGCACCTCCAACCACTCATCCTCCCAGCTGATCATTAATTCCTCAGAAATCACCAGCTTCTTTGTCATTATTGCTTAATTAACAGGCCCACACACAGCAACAAGACAGCAAATCCTGATGACAATTGCAACCCCACAAAAAGACTGTTTTAAAATATATAAATACAATTTACACTAGATGTGATTCACCACAGTGCAAAAGTGGCGACTATACTGCTTTCAAACAACATCAAATACACAAATCCCACACCTTCCACTAGGCAACAATACACTCCCACCCTTCTTCTGAATCCACAAGCCGTACACATACACACACACACACACACACACACATTAAAAATTAGAAAAAATATGGAAAATGTTCACTTAGCTCCACACAGACACTATGCTGCCAGCATTCTAGCACATGAATTGCTTAATTAAAATTATAATTCTATTGCTCAATTAAAATGTTATTTAACCACTCACTGTAATTTGAGAGGCTTTACTCAACTTTACTTCGCTGTTCTCTAATCATGTTTGAAACTAGTCCTATACAACTACTAGAGGCTCCAAGTGATATATTTAATAAATTCCATGATTATCCCAGTATCAGACTATGGAGATATTTTGTATTCTAATGGTTTAAAAGGAGACCTAGCAAGAATAGATATCTGTTATGGTAGATTAGCCAGATTTATTTTAGATGCCCCTCGATTATCACATAAATGGCATCTATTTAATAAACTGGATTGGCAGACACGTGATGAAAGAAGGCAAAAGCATTTACTTGCCTTTCTTCACAAGGGGATGGTTGGCAAGCTTCCTTTATGTATAATTTCTCAATTCGTGAGTAGAAAAAAGTGGAATATTTAAGATCTGTGACAGCTACTGACATAATGTTACTCATGTGTAATTTATATTTGGGCTGACACTCTGTGTACTATAGAGGTGCATTAATTTGGATTAATGTTTTACACAATTTAAGAGAAATAATGGGGATACAAACTTGGAAAAATAATACAAATGTGGTTGCAAAATATATTCAGCAAACCACAACAATGTTGCTAAAAGGGAGGCTTGGCTACTGGGTAACATTAGTGATTTTATGCGCCATATTTAAATTAGAGAGTGGTGTTCAGTGTAATAGTGCTAAATTGAAGAATAGTAATACAAGCTTTAATACCTTTCACTTTATATGCGTATGAGATATAATATTGTATTGATCTTGTAATAATTTTGTAAGATTTGTAATATGACTTGTAACAATGCACTTTATGTACACAGGGGACCTCATTGTAAATAAGTTTTTAACTCAATCGAGTTTTATCCTGATTCATGCATTTTCTGTATGAATAAATATTTTACTACTTCTACATATTAACACACACACAATAAGCATCAGGGGCTCTATTCTCAAATCCCTGTGTTATGACACATGGTGCTTGTGCCAAAAAGTAATGACACAAGGGGCCCCATGTTCCACACTGTGCACCTTCCTCTATTTTCAATCACAGCCTGCACCAGATGAGAGTCTGCCTGTGCCAGCCAGGCTTGTGCCATCCTTGCAACATTCACACAGCTGTGCCATGGTAAATGAAGAGTTGTGACACCCTACAGCTGCGGTATCCTCCAATTTGGAATTCCCAAAGCCCTCCCCACCCCAATGGCTGCAGGTCCTGGCCATGGTTAGAACAGACAGAGCTGGTTTAACAGACAGTGCTCCACTCCTGGAGATGATGCTGTGTGGGACGTGTTCCCCCACCCACCTGTGATGGTTAGATGCTCTAGGACTCTCCAGCCCACAAATTACCCTGGCAGGCAAACCCAAGTAGAGATGCAGCAAATTTAAGTTTTGCTGGCAAAGTGCCTGCAAAGTAGGCACTTCCCATTGTCACTCTGCTATGCGAAGTGGCCAATGCAAAAGGTTCACTTCGCCTTGTAATTATTACTTCACGTTGCCATTCCGCCTTAACGAGAAGTAAGGCGAAGTGACAACAATATTGGCAGCCCTTCACACACACAGTCAGCAGAAGTCATGTGCATCTCCAAAATGCTCATGTCTTGTGTCCAGAAAACTCCCCAGTGCTGATGAAGTAAAATGAGAGCTTAACAAGAAAAGTGAAGTCTTTCAGAATTAATGGCGCACTCAGTGATGTGCACAGTGGTCACGACAGTCACCAGAATTCATTTGCATCCCCAAAATGCTACTGTCTTGTGTCCAGAAAATTCCACAGTGCTGATGAAGTGAAATGAAAGGGTAATAAAAAATGCAACGTCTCCCAAAATTAATGGTGCACTCCATCATGCGCACAGTGGTCACACACAGTCACCAGAATTAATGTGCGTCCCCAAAATGCTATTGTCTTGTATCCAGAAAATTCCCCAGTGCTGATGAAATGAAATGAGAGCATAACAAGTAATGTGAAGTTGCCCAGAATTAATGGCGCACTCAGTCATGTGTGCAGTGGTCACACATAGTCACCAAAATTAATTTGCATCCCCAAAATGCTACTGTCTTGTTTCCAGAAAATTCCGCAGTGCTGACAAAGTGAAATGTGAGTGTAACAAGAAATGCGAATTCTCCCAGAATTAATGACACACTCAGTTATGTGAGCAGTGGTCACACACAGTTGCCAGAATTAATGTGCATCCCCAAAATGCAACTGTCTTATGTCCAGAAAATTCCGCAGTGCTGATGAAGTGAAATGAGAGCGTAACAAGAAATGCAAAGTCCCCCAGAATTAATGGTGTATTGCAAATGCACAGACAGATTAAGATTGTGCTGTGCACTCAAGAGATGCAGATGCAATGGCACAACAACACCTAACCAGTGCTCACAAGTCACAAATCCAAATCTGGAAAAGAATACCTTTTGCCAGTTGGTGGTTGGGGGGGGGCACTGCAGTAACAGTTCACTACCAGCAGAGATACCACAAAGCATTATAAAAAATTCATGCAGGTGTGGTGGATAGCAGGTTTACATTGCTGCAATTACTCTGTGGCACAATAAAAGTTGTCTGATTTAATGGCATGCATCACACACACAGTCACACACACACTACAAGTAATGTGTAGCAATTGAAAAACTTTAGTAATATAACAAAATGTTTTAAACAAACTGAAATTATACACTGTTGCACCACAACAATCAGCAAAAAAATGGCAAGAATTACTGAAAATATTACTTTGTGTACATTAACACAGTTATACAAGAAAAATATAACCAAAATAGAAAGACTGCCTTTTTCTCCCAGTTAATCTACCTACACCACAGATACACCCCTTCCCCAAAGCACGCTTCACAGTACAGAGCGACTGTTCTACATTAACATTCAAAATCCACACATGAACAATAAACGCTCAATGATATGAGCACAGGACGGTTTCCTACAATCGATTGTGAGCAAAAAAAAAAATAGCTCAAAAATACTTTTTTAACAGCTTTTAGAGGATTTGAATCACAGAGCTCTGAGAGGAAACTGTCTCTATCTTCCACTACAGACACACTACACAGAACTGAGGCAGTGCAGAATAATCTAGAGCCCATGAGACCTGCAATCCCATGAAACACAGCAAAATTCGCCTTTGGAGCTCAAAAACAAGGCGAAGTGAGGCGAAGTACATTGATTTCAATGTACTTTGCCTTATAATTGGTGAAGTGGTTTAGGGAACGTGGAATAATGCAAAGTCATTGTTTTCAATGGACTTTGCGTTCCCCATTATGACGTGAAGTACTCCACTTCGCGTTGCGGAGTACTTCGCGGATTCCATGTTACTCCCCGAATCACTTGGCGGAGCGAATTTTGGCCACTTCGCCCACTACTAAACTCAAGTGTGTGAAAGACACAGTGTGCCTTGGGAGCCATATGGGCATGCATGACACAGAAGTGTAATCTGGTACATATGTCACCAGTGTCTAGAACGGGATAGGCTTGCCTGTCATTGGTACCATCTGAATTGTGCTAGAACCTCATTCCCTGCAGTCGCGTCTGAGGCCCCCATGGTGTTTCATTGTGTTGGGAACATGACCTGCTGATATCCATGTCCTGCCTGCCATTAGCCTGCTGTGGGGGCAGTGTTCAATCTGTGTCCTTTGTGTGGGGAACTGTATCAACATGCCTCAGTCCCTTTTGTCTCTCCCACTTGATATGCCACAGTCCATCAGCAATGTGTTACAGGATTTCCTTTGCTGTAATTTCGATTGTGCTATTATGTTGAATCGTGTTTAGATACACAGACAGAAGTATGCAGAATCTTTTAAACAAATATGCTGTTCACTGCTATTTTGTTTAACAATTGCAAATGCTGTGATACAGCCTAATATGCAAAACGCAATTGCAGTCCAATACAACGTTCAGGGTTCTGATTCCAAATGTCTTGTTTGGACCCCACATTTTGTTTGTTTTTGGGTATTCTCCTCTGCTTTATTGCCTGTGTATATTTTTAATAATTATTTATTTCACTGTTTCGTACCCTGGCTGACCCAGCTGTGATGCAGCACCTCATTGTATCAGTCCAATAAACAGATCTATAGCACTAGAACCACCACTGTCTGCAGCAAGGGGCATGGTAGGTTAGCTGGTAGCACAGATGCATCATGGGGTGGGGCATGTGGAAAACACTTATATACTGAATTGCAACCTGAACCCTCCACAGACATTCTAGTGACAGAAAGCCTAGAATATGCAGTACACATGTACATATTATGCCTTCAGTGACATAAAGCACAGGGAAAGCATGTGACATATATGCTAATGGCACAGAAGGTCACAGAGATGCTCTCCTCCTCATCAGTTAGGCAATGTGTTGTGACAGCATGAAAGGGAGAAGAGTCTGAGGCCCATGCCATCTCTTGGGGACTGGCTGGCATGTAGTAGTGGTGGAGGGGCAGATGGTAGCACAACAGGTGCAGGAAGATGACAGTGACTGAATGGAACCAGTTGATTTCACAAGGGGGTTGCAATACTTTGTGACAGTGTTCTGAACGGGGTGGTGGGTGGACAGCTTGTAGAAGTGGAGGCTGTGAGGCTGGCCAGTCATTGACCCTACCCAACATTGTCACCACATGCTGCAATGCCCTGCTGGAGATGCAGGGACTACGCTATATCCATGTGATAAAATGGGGTCTGCAAGGCTGCCACCTTACAGCTGCTAGGGAATGGTAGGCTAACCACACTATAGCTGCAGGCGCTGTCCCACAGACATCCTCACAACAGAGACACGTGGTAGGCCATTCTGCAACTGTGGCATGTGACCACAGCTGCCCTGCTGTGTTCAATACTGTCATACACAATGTCACAGCAGTAAAGATCTATGTAGTCCAGTGTCATGTTGGCACCTATATATGGGGCATTGCATTTAGGTGGTCACAGACTCCTGCCACCATGGTACACATGTGACATCCTGGGTCCCACCACGGTGCACTGTCTGAGCTGGCTTTCCCACAACCAGGAGCTGCCACCGGCTTCCATCAAATCCCTCCCATGCACCATTTGTTTGGCGTATGGGAGTGGTTGTGGCAAATGTGGGGTGTTTGATGCCGGGACCCCATCTGTACCAAATTCAGGTACAGGGTCCTTGGTGCATGGGCTTCAGCACAAACTGCTGTTTGCTGCAGGTTGTGTTAGTTTATAGGTCCACTTGAAAATCAAGCCCCAGCTTTTTACAATCTGAGAAATTGAGTTTCCAATGGACTCTATACATTCTATCAACCTTGTGTTAAGTTTTTGTTAACATATGTTGAGCCTGAGCACATGCTGGACAACATGCACTATTTGAAAACATATTTATTATAATACAATAAGGCAGTAGCAGGGATTATATTAATGATGATCATTTAATCACCTTCTAGCAGCGTGTGGCAATGTTATTTGGCTATGCATCATGCATCATTACACCCCTAAAGGGTGAATAACAGACCATTAACATAACCCCTGGCTGTGCCTTCTGGCTTAGATGCTAAACATGCTGGCACCTGTAGTCATAATAAAAAGTAAATTCCTTTATTAAGCATTTACTTTTGTATTTTTAGAAAATCTGACCATAAAAAAGTATGTGTCATAGGAATATAACTTAATAAGATTTTGCACTTTTAAAAACTTTATGCAGAATGCACACTTAGTCTGTGTAAGCAAGGTGGTAGGTTTCAACGTGCTGTTAGCTGGGTTCTGCATAGAACTGAGATGTCTTTGATCCAGATACCAGATATGCTGTATGCAATCCTAGCATTTTGCATACACAGAACATGTGGAGTTAGGATCTTCTCTGAAACTAACTCAGTATTTACTTACTTGTTGTTTGTTCATGACCCTAAGGTTATCATAGCATTACAAAAGAATGTCCTTACTTCAAAAAACAGTAAATTTCACAATAGGTAACTATATTACACTATACATCATCAGTATTCATTCACTTCAATTCTGTCTTTCCAAACTAGAAGAATGTTCCCATACCAATGCTTGGAAAAAGGGGGCCAAAGTTATGGTAAAGCTAATGCTGTACAACGCAATTGTTTGGCAAGCAACAGCATCCCACAGATTCACCAAGGCTCAGGAGTAACACTGAATTCCCCTACTCTTTAGGCTTTGTATTGCCACCCTAACTAGTGCATTAATGCAGTTATTTTGATGCTGAACTCCTTACTTTTTAAAAATGAACTTTAATAGCAGATAATGCACCACAGTCTGTAATACCGGTTGGTAACTACCAACCCACTGAAATGCATGAAAACAATGTCAAATCTTTTAAAAATGTTATCTTGGTATGAAACCCCTTTCTCAAAATTGGCTTAATGGATCATGAAGACATTTTGGGGGTTTCTACTGTATATTCTGTCAATCCAACCGAATGATGAACATTTCAGCCAATATGTACACAGGTCCAGTAACTATAGATCGGTAACTACCAGCCAATTGCAATAGATGAAAACAATGTAATGCCTTTTAGATTATGATGTCGGTATAAATTCTTTAACTCAAAAACTCCTGAATGGCTTATGAAAAATAATTAGGGTATGTAGCTTTTGTCACCCACTCTGTCTCCTGAAAATGTCAGCCTGTTCCAAGTACAGGGTCACCACTAATTACAGGACAGTAAGTACCGTCCCACTGCAACATATGCAAGGAATGTCAAACTGTTTAAATTGGTATTTTGGAATAGTACATGTAACAAAAACTGCTATATGAATCATAATGAACATTTTTGGGCTTGTGGATTCTGTGACTTACATTAAATCTCATTTGTGTTAACCTGATGTGTGCTTATGGCCAGTAGCTACAGGCCAGTAACTACCAAACAATTGCAATACTTGAAAACAATGTAATGGATGGTATTTTCAAAAGTCATAAAATGGATGCAACTTCTAGTTATTTTGGGTGGAATTTTCAAAGGTCTTAAAATGGGTACTGTTCCTAGAGTGGGAGTTCTAAAAGTCATACAACTGATGCAACTCAGAGTTACATTAATATCAGAGTCTGTCCTAATAGGTCTAAACCATGTTCTATGCTAGCAATAATACCAGACAGGGTGGGCAGTATTGGGCCATACCAGACCACCCCAGGGGTGTAATTAGGTCCTATGCCGCAGACAGTGGGCCTTTTAGCTTCTGAAAGGTCTGGTATAGCCCATACTGTCCACCCTGGATGGTATTATTGTGCTTAGAAAATGTGTTATTTGTAAAATCTCTATAAAATATTTTAAAAATATAAAATACAAAACTATTTAAAAAAAAATATTGAAAATGAATAGTAATGCATTTTTCTTTAAAGTAGTCCCTCTACTGATACTGTTGCCAGCAGAGGATGCTGCTGTTTTCAAAATACCACTCTGCTTATTTCCTTGTGACTTGCTCACTTCTCACCCCCTCTCTACCACCACCACTTTCCTGGAACAGCTTTTTTCCTGTCTATTTCAATTGACGATAAAGTGGCATTCAGATGGAGACCCGTGGCAGGTAGCAGACATACAGGCAATGGGATCAGATTAGAATGCTGGATTTTGTTTTTGTTCCTTTTTTTATACTTTTTCCTGTCCTGGGCAGCCGACATTCTTGCTTTCCCCCCAGCCCCATCCACCAAAGAGTGCAGCACAACCTCCTTCTTCTCCCATGGCTTACCCCCCGTGGTGGGGCAGCAGGGAACCCCAACACCCACTGAAAAGGATACAGTTCTGGAGGTGTCTGCTTTATCAGGGGTGGGGCCTGTGGGGGTCAGCAGTCTTCCAACATGCCCAGGACTTGTGTTTCTCCTCTTATTTTCACCCTTCCTTCAAGAGGAGGAACATATGATGTCAGCAATGGCCGAGCTGTGCGTGCTTCCGCCCACAGCACGCCGGCCAACTACTCTGCCTCCCTACCACCCCATTGCTTGTGGGACCTAGTCACTCCAGCCCCCAGCCACCGCTAGGTGTCAGACAAACTCCAGCCTAAGTATCCCTCTCTCCCCAGGAGATGACAGCTGTCCTTTGGATGCTCGACCCTCTTCCACAAAGGCCGACCCTCAGCAACCGGCTTGCACTGTGAACATGGGTCATCGGTGTAGCAGGAGGTAAGGCATTAATGCCTCAGCCCTCCATAGAAACATAGAAATTGACAGCAGATGGGGACCAAAGATCCATCTAGTCTGCCCTGAGCCCTGCCCCCATCTTTAGGATCTCTGTGAGACAATCCCCTTGTGTCTGTCCCAAGCTGCTTTGAATTCCCCTACCGAGTCAATAACTCTAGCCAGAAGACCATTCCATGGGTCAACCACTCTCTGTGTGAATAAAAACCTTTGCATGTTGCTCCTGAATCTTTCTCCCCTTAATTTCATCTCATGTCCTCTTGTCCTACTGGTGCTATTGACCATAAAGAGCTCCTGGGTGGAGACTCCACTTATACCTTTCAGAAACTTGAATGTCTCAATCCTGTCCCCTCTATCCCTGCATTGTTCCAGGGAGTACATGTTGAGGTCCTGTAACCTGCTTTCATATGACAACTTATGGAGACTGTGTATCATTTTTGTTGCCCTCTGTACTGTCTCCAATCTGTCTATGTCCTTCCTGAGATAAGGTCTCCAGAACTGGATTCAGTACTCAAAGTGGGGTCTCATAAGGACCTGTACAGCAGCAGGATCACCTCCTTTCTTCTACTTGTGATGCCCCTTCCTATGCATCCCAGCATCCTACTAACCTTCTTTGCTGCCTTTTTGCATTGTCCATCTACCTACAAATTGTCTGATATGATAACCCTTAGATCCCTCTCCTGATGGGTGATAGCTAGCTTCTCCCCTCCCAGGTAATAGACTGTATCTGGGTTGCTTCTTCCCAGATGCATAACTCCGCACTTTTTTGTGTTTAATTTTAATTGCCGCAAGTTGGACCAATGTTCCAGCCTGAGTAAGTCACTTTTCATTTGCTATACGCCCTGTGCAGTCTCCACGCTGTTGCAGAGCTTTGTGTCATCTGCAAAGAGGCACACCTTCCCACTCAACTCCTGTGTGATATCTCTGATAAAGATATTAAAGAGTTATGGTCTGAGGACAGACCTCTGTGGCACTCTGCTTGTCACCTCCCTATCCCCTGATGCTGCCCCATTTACTGTCATGGATTGAGTTCTCTGTTCAAGCCAGCTACTCACCCTTGCTACCACTTCCTGCCCCACTCCTGTATGGTCGAGTTTGTTTAGTAGCCTTCTGTGTGGTACAGAGTCAAAGGCCTTGCTAAAGTCAAGGTAGATAACATCAATGGTTCCCCCCCCTGGTCCACAGCCCTAGTAAACGAGTCAAAGAACTTGATCAGGTTAGTCGAACAGGATCTTCCCATTGTGAAGCCATGCTGCTTGGCATCCAGTTGTCCAGATTCCTCAAGGAATGCTAGTATCCTTTCTTTGAGCAATGACTCCATCTTACCCACCACCGAGGTGAGGCTAACTGGGCGGTAGTTTCCTGTCTCCTCGCTGCTACCACGCTTGTGTATGGGGACCACTATTGCTCTTTTCCAGTCCTGTCCCTTCTGTCAAGGATTTGCTAAAAAGATCCACTAGTGGTGCTGCCAATTCATCACTAAGTTCCCTCAATATGTGTGGGTGGACTCCATCTGGCCACATGGCTTTATCTACCTTTACTTTTTTAATTCTATCCTTACCCTCTCTATTGTGAATGGGCCTTTGTCCATTCCCTCTAGGAGACTTCTGTCCGCCTTTGTTTTTATTATTTATTTATTTATTTAAGAATCAGTTTACAACCTTTGAGCCAGAGGCTCGTTTCCAAAGGTACTTCGTCACATAAAGACATACATTGTGTTTTGGTTACATAGCAAAGATTTGCAAAACAATAGGCATTCAACAGAGGCGCCACGTCACATTGTGGACAGACAAATACAAATTGGGTACAGGGTACATGTAATTGATAACAGGTGTTCCACAAGTTGGTGTCAAGTGAGCATTCTGGTAGGTAAACACTGAAACAGCTGGCACTGGCCAGGTTAAACATAGGCATGGTGTACAGAGAAGAGGTGGAGGGGATGGTTAGGTGGAGAGCTGCCCGGGGGGCATTGTCAAGAGAAGCAGAGGTGGAGGCTATGTTCAGAGACAGGACCAGTTACGAGTGCTGAAGATGTGGTTCCGAAGTGTGGTTTTGAACTTGGAGATGGTGATGGCATTGGTGATGGTGGCAGGGAGAGAGTTAAACCAGGTTGGGGCTCTATAGCAGAAGGACCTCTGGCCATGGCTGGCTCTAGATCTGGGGACCTTTAGAGTGGTCTTGTGGGAGACCGTGTTGCAACAGTGGAGGCTCTGTGGATGGATGCCATTCTCAGGGGAGAGCCCAGTAGGGTTTTTTGGTGAGGAGACAGGTTTGGTATTGGAGCCTGCTCATCCAGGGTAAGCAGGTTAGCATCGACATACAGCTGACAGGTGTGTGTGAGCCTGGGGCACCAGTAATCAATCTGCATGCTTTATTCAGGGTTAGGTGAATTTTGTTGAGTGCAGTGGTGTCGGCAGCACCATATACTGGTAGACCATAGTCTACAAGGGACAGCACGGATGATGTAACAGCTAGCCGGAGAGCATTTGGGGGAAGGCAGGTTTTATGGTGGAATAGGATGCCAAACCGTGTGTTGGTGGCGGATGTTAGGGCGTCGATGTGGTTGTGAAATGTGAGGGCTGAATCGAAGGTAACCCCAAGGTATTTGTAGGAGCAGACTTGTTCCAGTGGCTGGTTGGTACTCGGAAGGATATAGAGTGGGTGGTTGCTAGCTTTGTTTTGGGGGTGGGAAAAGAGCATAGTTTTGGTTTTCTTAAGATTGATGATGAGTCTGCGCTCCTTAAACCAAGCCTCGGCACTGTTAAAAGACTGCTGTAGGGAGTCCTGTAGGGAGATGGGATTATGTGGTGGCAAAAGGACAGCGTCGTCTGCATACAGCAGAATTTTGCCAGGGCATGCACTGGGCAGGGTGTTCAGATACAGCGAGAAGAGAAGGGGGCCCAGGATGGAGCCTTGGGGGACCCCAGAGAGAATGGGATGGGTATCGGAGAGTGTGCTATTAATTTTGACACACTGAGATCGGGTGTCAAGATAGCTAGCACACCATGCCAGGGGGCCAGCCGAGAGACCAGTGTGGCAGAGTGCATTCAGCAGAAGTGGATGGGAGACAGTGTCAAAAGCCTTTGAGAGGTCAATGAACACTGCACCAGCTAGGGAGCTGGTATCCAAGGAGGAGTGTAGGAAGTTGGAGAATTCAATAAGGGCAGTGCCGGTACTGTGTGACCCGCACGGAAGCCATGTTGCTCTGGGCATAAAATGTTATGCTTAGCCAGATAATCAGTGATTTGAATGGCCACCACTTTCTCCAGGGCTCTAGAGAGGGGAGGGAGGATGGAGATTGGCCAGTAGTTGTTGGCCAATGACCTGTCGCCCCCTTTATGAATAGGTGTGATAATGGCTGTTTTCCAGGCTGTGGGGAATTGTCCCAGGCAGAGTGACTGGTTAATTAGGCTTGTGAGTGGTGCAAGGACTTCATCTAGCACCAGCCTGAGGATGCTGGGGTCCAGTGAGTCACTGCCGGGATTGTTGCCATTGAGAGCTTTGATTAGGATGGGTCTGGCTTCCCGGGTGGAAATCTTTCGCAGGAGGAAGCTGGGGTGCTGGAGGACAGGGGGAGGTTGGCTGGGGGGGAGGGTCAAAGAAATTACTAGGGAGGACTGAGCTAAGGTCAGTGAAAGTGGTGTTGAACCAGTTAGCTATGGTGGCAGGCTCGGTGGAGGTGGTGCCATTTCTGGTGAGCTGGGATGGGGCAGGGGAGCAAGCTTTACCATTGAGTTGCTTAATATTATCCCAGAAGGTCCGGGCTGAGCCCCAGGAGGAGGTAAGGGAGGCCTGGTAATGGTCTGCCTTGGCCTTCCTGATGGCCCATGAGCACTTATTCGGGCTGCATTGTATGCTTGCCTATCAGACAGACGACCTGTTTCAGTGGCAAGGTGCCAGAGGTTATCCGGTTTCTAAGTAATTGTAGGAGGGCTGGGCTAACCAGGGTGCGCCTGCTTTTGGACCGGATTTTGGTTAAGGGTGCAAAGAGATCACAGGCCATGTTGAAGGTGTGAGTGAAGAAGGTGAGGGCAGTGTCAATGTTGATTGCCTGCTGAATGGGGACCAGTCTATCTGGGTGAGGAGTGCTTTAAGTTTCTTCAGCCCACCAGGGCGGGCGCCTACGGAGGGTGGTCTGGGCTTTGGGTTTGGGATTGGGGGCTACCAGTGGAATAGGATAGGGAGTGGTCACTCAGGGAGTCTGGGAGGACCTGGATGTTTTGGATTTTATGGGGTCGGTTAGTTATATAACATCCAGAAGGGTGCTGGTACCAGTCTTAGGGTTAAGTCTCGTGGGTTGGGTGACGAGTTGTGTCAGGTCTTGGGCGGCAAATGAGTCTCTGGTGGTGGATGCGGAGCTGCTGAGCCAATTTACATTAAGGTCCCCCACTTGAAATCAAAAGAATGCTATCAGGTTGGTCTGACAATACCTTTGGGGTGGGTCCATTACCAGGTGCCTCCTTAGTAAAGACTGAGCAGAAATACTCATTTAAGACTTCTGCCCTTTCACTGTCTTCTACCCTCCTCCCATCCCTGCTTATGAGCCTGACAATGCCTCCTTTATTTTTCCTTTTGTTACTTATGTACCTAAAGAAGGTCTTATTGCCTCCTTTAACCCCCCACGCTATGTTTTCCTCAGTCTTTGCCTTTGCTTTTCTGATCACCCTTCCTGCCTCCTTCAAGCTGCACTTGTATGCCACCCTATCTATTTCTCTGTTTGAGCCCTTGTATCTTTGGAATGCCAGTCTCTTTTCCCTCAGTGCAGCTGCCACCTCCTTTGTGAACCATAGCAGAATTCTTTTTTTCTACATCTTACTGACTAGCCTGGCATATTTTGCAGTAACCTCCGCTGGTGCTTCTCTTATGTTTATACAACATTCCTCTTCACCTCCTTTTGCCTTCCTTGTTAGGATATCTCTAAAGCATATTCTCATCTGATCGAAGTCTGTTTTTCTGAAGTCTATGATCCATGTCTTAGTGTGGCTTGTTTCCTTGGCCTTTTTGACCTTGAACCAGATAGATCTGTGGTCACTTGACTCCAGATGGTCCCTTACCTCCACCTCTCGGACCTTGCCGCTGTTTGTGAGCACCAGGTTCAGGACTGTGTTTTCTCTACTTTGAGCCACAACAAGCTGATTAATTCCAGCCCTCCCAAGGTGTTTAAGAAATTTCTGCTCCAAGTTGTTGATGCTGTGCAGGAGTTCCAGTCCACGTCTGGGAGGTTGAAGTCCCCCATCAGCATGACTTATTTTTTGGCCATCTATAGTATGTTTCCAAGCATTGCTTTGTCTCCTTCTGCCCCTTGTGATGGAGGCCTGTATATCACTCCTAGTCTGAGGGCTGAGCATGAGCCCAGTTCCAGAGTGACCCAGAGTACCTGAGGTTCATCTTGGGACCTCTGACCTCCATAACATTTATGTCCTCCCTTATATATAACACACACACCCACCCCTATGTA
The DNA here is from genome assembly GCA_016271365.2 of Neoceratodus forsteri. Classification (NCBI taxonomy): domain Eukaryota; kingdom Metazoa; phylum Chordata; order Ceratodontiformes; family Ceratodontidae; genus Neoceratodus; species Neoceratodus forsteri. The sequence continues at coordinate 853,473,470 of CM028131.1, forward strand.
CTTTCTGTCTTTCCTGAATAATTTCTAACCTGGGATTGCAACATCCCATTCATGGCTCTAGTTTAGTCATGATTCTGTTACTACGACCCAGTTCAATCCTACATCTGCTATTGTGGCTGAGAGTTCTGGGAGTTTGCTAGCCAGACTCCAGGCACTGGTCATCATGGCCTTCTAGAGTCCAGCATCCTTGATCCTTTGTTTCCTTGTACTTTGTTTAACTTGTATGACCTTCATGTGCTCCTGTTGTTTATGTCTATGTGATTGACGATGGGTGCTGTTACAAGGCTCTTGGGGGTGATGACTGGGGTTCTATAATCCTGCTCCTATCTGGTCACCACCACCCCATCCTCTAGTTTAAATTCCTTGCCACTAGGCCAGTGTTCATATGTTTTGGTTAGCACCACTGGGATAATGGAGCTTGAAATGCCACTGAGACCGGCGGTGATTGTACAGGCAGCAGGACAGAGCCACGAGACAAAGTACACCAGGAAAGGAGGTGCAGGCTGATGAATCTTTCCATGCTGCTGACAGAGAGTGGGGCTGTAGCTTGAGAAAACAGGTCAGCAGGTGAACTTTGGTCCACAACTGATCATCCAGCATGATCTAGAGAGAGTGTGCAGTGTGACCTTGGTGTTGAGCTGGTCAGTTTTAAACCTTCTCCCACTGTGAGAGGTAAGAGGTGAACAAATGAGAGGAACAGCTAAGAAAATAAAATGGCATAGTTTGAAGGGGTGCATGTGCTCACCAAATGGCCAGAAAAAATTGTTACCATGTAGCTTTTCGAGTGGTAGTACCATGATTTTAACTGTGCTCAGGCAGACTGGGTTGGCACTAGTTATTTCCCAGTCTTTGTTGACACATGAAGGCACCTTTTGCCAACAGTCTCAGCCAATCAGAGACAGTGAAATTGCCAACCCATTTTCTAAGTTATTGCCACTATTTTCAAAAGTTGCACTTACCTGTAACATTTCTGTTTTATGGAGCTTTCTATCCAGCTGTGTCTAAAACAGAAAATTAGACATAGATGTAAATGATAGACCAAGTTATATTTAGCCTGAAAATTGTGCCCAGGCACATCTATAACTGAACATTGCAAACTGGACATAACTAAGTCAGAGTTTTGCAAACTGAACATAGTTGCATTCTGTCCTAGCATTTATGATTGGACATAGGGGTAATCTTGCTTCTATCCAAAGCTGTACACTGAAAAACTGCATCTGGACATAGGCTTTGAAAATCCCAAACTTCAAAACTACCCGGACATGAAGACTAACTGAAAAACTACTAAATGGAGGGTAACAGCTGTTTTAGGGTTTGTATGCATAATCGACAAATAATTATTTGACAAATAATTCAACAAAATGTTGGGACAGATTTTGGAGATAATGAAAGAGGATTACATGAACATTTGCAAGTGTAGTTGTGTTTTTATGCATAGAGCAGTCCAGCCTTCTGATGTATTGTAGTTCAAAGTGCAGGCTATGTTTTATTTGTTGGTGAAATTCTCCACTGTTTTTCATGTTTTGTGGTTTTACAACCATTTTGTTTGTGTAAGGACTTTGTTTTTTTCCAACTGTTTTTACAATTCCCTCAGCAATTCATGAACCACAGTAAACCAGATGTGTTCTTTTTATTTTTCATCATATTGTGCGCTATGTTCATCCCATTGTCTTTGCTGTGTCTAAACAAGCACATACACTGTCTTTTATGCATGCCCTGAATTTGTTAAAGTTTGTTTCAATGATTTTTTATGCAATCATGAATATTTTTTCTGATTAAAATACTGGCTATATATTTTTTTTAAACTCAGCTCAGACATCTTGCTAGACAGTTTCTAACAAACCACACAAGTGCCAACCTTTAGGGTTAAGCACTTTTACATTTTTAGCTTTCAACGTATTTTTGTCATGCCCAACTTTAACATGGAAAAAAGCTTCACTTTTTCATCTATTTTTCAAAACTGAAAAACAGCCAACACATGTGTGAACCTGAAAGCATCTATGCAACAATATTTTTCCCCAAAAGCTAGTTTCAGTTACAAATAATCAAAATATTAGCATATTTGTCAAATATACTTTTCTAGGTGTCCCCCATGCTTTGCACCATTTTTTTTCTTATATATTTTCTTGACCCTAAACATTACAAAATCTACAATTCTGTTTCTAGAAAAAGTGTGGCCACCATGTTTTTTTCTGGGGAAATAACTAATGTAAACTGCTCTCAGATTTGAGCAGAACTAGAAAATCTTAACTCCAAATAAAATTGTGAGATGTCTGAAATTGTTTATAGTGAAAAAAGGTAGGGTCAATTTTTTTGTCTTTTTTCATTGCACTGCTGCTTTAAAAACAAATTATTTAAAAACAAAATAACAATTCATTTTACCCCTCTGGCTTTTTGTTGGACCAAACTCTGACAAGTGTAATAGTTTCATAATTTAACTCAGCATGTTTTTTTTTTCCTAATTAGAGCAAAAATGAAAGCAACAAAAATCAGGTGAATTTTATGTAAATTCAAACATTAATAACTTTTGAACCACCTAATCAATTTTTGCAAAACTCATAAAAAATGAAATCCCATGGGATTGAGACTGTGCATGCCAAATTTTGCAGCCCTCAGGGGCTAAAATTGTTGAGAGACACACTGTCAGAATACTCATTTTTTACATAAACCTTAACCCTACCTTAAAGGGGAAGTAAACATTGTAGGAGTCACTCATTGTGAAAACTCATAAAAAGATCTTTCAAATGAGGTATTGGACTTAGCTGTAGGTGTCAGGAGTCCTGAGATATGAATATCTAAATAATCTGTAAATCAAAACAAGGAAGCAGCCTTTTCATTGAATCATGAGACCAACAGTGATGTAACTGAGGGGCAAGCTGTAATTAACAACACACAGCTTGCCTCTCAGCGACATCACTTTCTGTTTTAAAATGGCTGCTGCCTTGTTTTGTTTTACAGATTAGTTAGATAGTCATATCTGAGGACTCCTGATACCTACGGGAAGTCCAGTGCCTCATTTGAAATATCTTTTCATGGGCATTTACAATTTGAGTGACCCCTGCAATGTTTACTTCCCCTTTAAAGGTGCTGTATAATACTGCATATACTTTGCAAAAAAACTACAGTTAAAGACCTAGTGTATTGCTTACAGCTAATATTAGTATGTAAATGGTGTCAGCCATTACCCTTTTATATCTGAGGTACTTTTTTGTTTCTCTTTAGTTAATTTGAAGATTGTTTACCTGATGTTAGTAGGTGTGCTGTGTGGAACAGAACTCTGCCTGGCAGCTAACATATCTTGCTCTATAGGCCCCCACTACATCATCAGCAGTGTGATCTCACTGACTGTGACATCACTGCTGCCTAGTAACAGCCACTCAGTAGCTGCCAGGTCAGTCACCTGTGATATCATAGTCAGTATGATCACAGTGCTGATGATATAGAGTGGGGACTAGAGATTTACATGTCATCTGCCAGGCTGAGAGCTGTTCCACACATCCAGGACAGCATTATCACATATAGCACTTTCAAATGAGCAAAGGGAAAAAGAAAAAAAGTATTTCAGAAATAAAAAAGTTACATTTGACTACTTCTTAAAATTTGTATAATTTTCCTGTCTGTCTGTTTTGGTTCCACTAGCTCTTTCATGCATCATTAGGTTTCCACAGCACCAAAAGGAGGGAAATGTGGAATTAGGACTTTTTCAACCCAAATAACCATCCCCTTCCACAGCCCCTAGCCTCATGACACAGTGCCAAGCTACAGTGCTTGAGTTATGCCCCATGGATCTGATGCTATAAGCTACAGGTTCAGAACTGTGCCACAAACACCTGGTGCTTCACAAAGGCCCACAACATCAATCATAACATTCAGCATGAGATCAGCATCACTTGCTTCATGCAGTGTCCTGTGTGCCCTGCATGAAGCAGCAGATCAGTCATAACTTTCTTTCTGCAGAGCCCTGCAGGCTCTCTGTGAAGCAGAAGATCACACATACTGTATGTTCCTATATACAGGGCCTGTGAGCCCTTCGTGAAGTATGAGATCAATCATAACATTCTTTATGAAGGACCCTGTGGTCTGCATGAAGCAAATTCTATGTTTCTATGATTCTGTGTTAAGCAGGTGATAATTCATAAGTCTCTTTGCACAGAGCCTTGATGGGTTTGTTTAGAGTTAGAGATTAGTTATAGCTTTCTTCGTGTAGAGACCTGCTGGTTCTGTACAAAGCAGGAGTTCCCTCATAACTCATAAAGGACCTGGATATGGTTGCAATCACAGAGACATAGTGGGATCTGAATGATCCGTGGGACAAAAAGATTGAGGGCTACCTCCTAGTACATAAAGATAGATTAAATAAAGGGGGAAGAGCAACATTATACTCGAGGATTACTTAAAATTTACAGAATTAATAAAAAAAGGTCTTCAGAAGCAGAGTCAGTCTTGTTAATGATGAATAACATTAAACCACAAAATCTAATAATACAGTAGGTGTGTGCTGCTTGCTGCCTGGATTAGAAAGTGATGTATTCACAACTCATGTAGAAGAAATCTTTGAACTTAGTTGCAAGGATGTCAGCTTAATCTTAAGGGATTTTAACCTTTCAGATATAAATTGGGAGAAAAGAGAAGCACAAGGAAACATAGAGACATAGCAATTGACAGCTGATTAGGACTGCTAGGCTCATTCATTCTGCCTATTTTCCCTACCTACTGCAAAATTCACAGATCCTAATTGATTTCCAGCATTACCTTCTTGTTCCTATCACTAGGGTTCCCCATGCCTGTCCCATGCATTTTTGAATTCCTCCACTGTGTTTGGTCCCACCATCTCAGCTGGGAGTCTATTCCATGTATCCACTACTGTTTCCATGAAGAAATACTTCCCCACATTACCCCTTAGTCAACCCCCATTCGATCTCATGTCATGCCCCCTCATTCCAGAACATCTCTTTTTCTGAAAGAGGCTACCCTATTTATACCCTTGACATAATTTTAGATTTCCCCTGTCTCTCCTCTTCTCCAGGGTTAGAGATGCAGCAAAATTAAATTTTACTGGTGAAATTCCATTGAAAGCGTGAATTTCACCACATGAAACATTTCATGAAATTTGCAGATTTTGCTGATGAATTTTGTGGATGCGTAATGCAAAATTCTGCCAGCGGAATCACAAATTTCACCTTTGAAATTGGGAATTTCTCCCACGAGTGGCGGAACTGTGCCCGAGAGTGGTGAAATTCCACTGTTCGCAGGTGAAATTCACGATTTCGCAGGCAAAATTCATGATTTCACCTGCAGAATTTCACATTTCGCACCTGCTAAATATTTCACAAAATGCGTAAATTTCACAAAATATTTTGGGTAACAAAGTTCGTGGATTTCTCACATCTCTATCCAGGGTATATATATTGAGGTCTCCCAGTTTTTCCTCATATGCCTTTTGGTGCAGGAACTGCACCATCTTTGTTGTCCTTCTTTGCATTGCCTCCACTCTATGTCCTTATAGAGATGCAGCCTCCAGAACTGGACACAGTACTCCAAATGAGGCCTCACCAATGATCTGTACAGTGGCATCACCACCTGTTTTCTACTGCTGGTGATCTCTCTCCCTATCCACCCCAGCATCCCACTGGCTCTCCACACAGCCTTGGCACATTGTTTGGCTGCCTATAGGTCATCAGATATGATTACTTCCAAATCCCTTTCATATTTGGTGACAGACAATATCCCCCCCCATCATATAATCCTCCCCTGGGTTCTTGCTCCCCAAATGCATGATTTTGCACTTTTTCACAATGAATTTTAGCTGAAACACTTTAGACCATTACTCCAGTTTACCTAGGTCCCTCCTCATTTTTTCCACCCCTCCTGGAGTGTCCATCCTGTTGCAGATCTTAGCGTCAACTGCAAAGAGGCACACTTTCCCTTCCAGCCCCTCCACAATGTCACTTATGAAGACATTAAACAGGACTGGCCCCAGAACTGATCCCTGTGGCACCCCTCTGGTCACCCTCCTTTCCTCAGAATGAGCTCTATTTACCACCACCCTCTGTGTTTTATCACTCAACCAGTTCGTAACCCAGTTTACTACCTTGTGATCCACTCTCAGGCTGCTCAGCTTGTTCACAAGTTTTCTATGTGGAACAGTACTGACGGCCTTACTGAAAGCCAGGTAGACCACATCCACTACACCCCCGATCCACTTCCCTAGTCACCCAGTTGAAGAAATCAATTAGATTTATTTGACATGACCTTCCTGCTGTGAATCCATGCTGTCTCGGATTCTGTGCTCTGTTGGATTCAAGGTGCTCCACAATCCTTTCATTAAGTAGTGATTCCATAATTTTCCCAACTATTGAGGTGAGGCTGACTGGTCTGTAGTTTCCAGCCTCCTTCCTACTCCCACTTTTGTGATGAGGGACTACATTTTCCCTACTCCAGTCCTCTAGAACCACTTCTGTATTGAGTGATTTATTGAAAAGGGCTGCCATTGGTGCTGCCAAACCCCCTATAGTTCCCTTAAAATTCTAGGATGTATCCCAACAAGACCCACTGCTTTGTCCACTTTCAGTTTTGTTAGTTCTTTTATGACTGTCTCTTCTGTAAGTGGACTGGTATCCACCTCCCTCCCATATTTGCTCCTGTTGCCTAACTGTGGTCCTTCACCTTTTCCTTCTACTTCTTCTGTGAATATAGAACAAAAATACTTGTTCAGTATTGATGTTTTTCCCTGATCACCTTCAACACACTCCCCTTCTTCCCCTTTAAGCATTACAATCCTACCCCTGGTTTTTCTCCTTTCACTAATGTACCTATAAAAAGTTGTGTCCCCTTTTTTTATCTCCTGGGCTATTTTTTCCTCTGTTTGTGCCTTTATGCTCCTGACTGCTTTCCCTGCCTCCCTCTCTTTATCCAGGTACACTATCCTGTCCTCTTCATTCTGTGTTTCCTTGTATTTCCTGAAAGTCATCTTTTTCACCCTTATCTTCCTGACTACTTACTTTGAGAACTGCAGTGGCTTTCTCTTTCTCCTTCCTTTGTTTACTTGTCTAATACAAAGGTTTGTCACATCCACTATGGCTCCTTTCAGATGGGCTGACTGCTCCTCAACCCCCCCCCCTCCATTCATCCCTCCCTGCCAGGGCATTCTTGTTTTTTTTAAACTTTAATTTTATTGACAGTTTGCAGGACTCTTGAATACATTTGTCAGGTCAGGTCAATCAGTACAATCAAAGTATGCCATTAAAATATATTGTACAGTCACTCCATGGATATAATACTTATTATACCCCAAACTGATGATTCCATTAAACCTCTTTCACAATTCTAAGAACTAAGTTAAGAGGAGGAGGATTTCTTTCCCCAACTACCCCATCTATGTTTCTCCCTCTGCTTGCTTCCAAATCTCCCACCTCGTCCATCTCTGGATATAAAGTGAGGCCCTGTGATTTATTTTAAAAGTGAGCTCCTGTAGTTCGGCTAAACTCTGGATGACTGATATCCAATCTTGATTCTTAGGTGGTGAGGGATTAAGCCATGACCTAGTTATGGCCTTATGGGCTGCGGTAATTAAGATTGCCCATAGGTACAGAAAATCAGGTCCCCTAATGTCAGCCAGGGAGATTCCCAGGATCACTTCCATCCAGTCAAGAGGCTGGTCTGATGCAAGAATTTCCCCTATGGCTGTAATGATCTCTGCCTAAACCCTCTGCAATTTCGGGCAGACCCAAAATATATGAAGATAGTCCGCTACCTCCTCCCTACAGGCTCTCCAACAGCTAGCTGAGTATTCTGGATTTATTTTATTTAAGGTCTTAGGAGTAAGAAAGAAGTGGACCCTTACCTTCCAGGCATCCCCACCTTAGTAAAGTCTGCCCTCCTGAAATCCAGGACCCTCGCCTTTGTGTGGCTTGACTCTGCCATTTAAATTTGAATGCCTTATCTTAAAACTTTCCATATCAGCTGCTGAATCTATTGATATAATAGGATGCAACAGGTCACCTTCATGGGGGTTAGAGCTCTTATCACACTTACATAACATTTTAGACTTTAACACAAATGAATCCATCATTCTAGATGATCTAAATCTTGACTGGTTCACCATTAAGCCAACTCCACTAAAGAATCTTTGTGATGACTTCTGCTTGCATCAAATAATTAATGAGCATACGAGACACAACTGCAAGAACCACCTTAAAAGTTCACTCTTAGACCTCATTATCACTAAAATGCCACACAAACTTAGTCAAGCAGCTGTTTTCCACAATGACCTCAGTGACTACAACGTAGCTGCATGCATTAGGAACATATCCAAATCTACCACTACTGATAGTTATGTCACCAAAACGAGCTTTAGGAGGTTTAATACAGCAGATTTTCTGGCTGACTTAAGTTAGCTAAGGTGGCAAAGCTTCTATTTAGCATCTTCCATCATCGAGGCCATAAACATTTTTAACTCTTTGCTCACACATGTAATTAATAAGCATACACCACTGCTCAAGTGCAGGTTAAAGAAAGCATCTTGTCCGTGGTTCAATGGAGCTATTAAACATGCCTTAAAGAAAGAGACAAACTCTGGTCAACTACCAGGTGTACAATATCCCATTTAGTCTGGACAGCCTTTGAGCTTGTCAGAATGCATGCACTAAGTTGATAAGAAAAACTAAAGAGAACTATTATTTGAATGCCCTGGAGTCTGCTAAAGGGATTCCCATCAAAATCTGGCATACAGTCAAATCAGCGGAAGGGGGCAAAGTTTCACCTTCATTGCCCCAAAAAATTAATTCCAAATGTACTTCTATTTTTGACAAACCATCAATCTTAGATGAATTCAACAAAAATTATGCTACTGCAGGACTCACATTTAAGTCCTCTCAGGCAACTACCCTACACTCCTGTCTCACCAAAGACTCTTCGAGTGTTAAGCCCCTTATACTGGATACATTTTCCTTTGAGCCAATGTCCTATAAACAAGTCAAAGATTGGATACTAAAACTGAATGTTAATAAGAGTGCTGAGGCAGATGGCTTCAATCCCTTCCTTCTGAAACTTGGATATAAATTTCTGATTTCTCCTATCACTCATCTGTTCAACATGCCCCTGACAGAAGGTTTAGTGCCACAAGTATGGAAGGCAGTCCACATATTGCCCCTTTTTAAATCAGGTGACCCTAGCAACTTAAATAACTATCTGCATATCTCTATTCTTCTGGTACTGTCCAGGCTTCTTGGGAAATTGGTTGGCATTCAGATTAGGGATTTCTTGGGCAAACACTGGTTGGTCAGTCCACTGCAGTCTGGCTTTAGAAGTCACCACAGTACCACATCTGCCCTAGCTAAAGTATCTAATGACTGGCTGGTAGCCATGGATCATAAGCGAATCACAGGGGCCATGTTCTTAGACCCAAGAAAGGCCTTTGACACAGTCGATCATGGTCTTCTTCTGGAATAATTAAAAGATTATGGCCTTGTGCCTTCTCTGTCAAATTGGTTGGCCAGTTACCTTGCAGATAGAAAGCAGCAGATTAAGGCCAATAGCACTTTATTCTCCTTACTTCCCTTGGTGAGAGGAATCCCTCAATGTTCAATACTGGGCCACCTTCTCTTTCTTATATATGTCAACAATCTAAGTAATAACATTACCCACTCAAAACTTCACTTTTTTGCAGATGACACAGTCCTCTGTATCTTTAAACCAGCATTCCTAGATGCCTCCTCTGCACTTCACTCAGACTTTAACCAACTGCAACTTAATCTACTCCACTCCAAACCTCCAAAGTGATGTATTTTCACTATGCCAGACCATCATTTTCACACTGCCTACCCATGCCTATCACTACTACCTTGCTTGGTGATAAGCTTGAGCTCATAGAAAGGTTTAAATACTTAGGCTTCCTCCTTGATTCTAAGCTCTCCTTCTTTCCTCACATTGAATCCCTTTCTAAAAAGCTGAAACTAAGGTTGGGCTTTTTCTACAGGAATAAGGCCTTGTTTCCCCAAAACTCCTGATTAAGACTGAACCAGTCCATCTTCCACCCTCTCCTGGACTATGCAGACATCATTTACAAAAATCGTGCAGCCACCCATTTTCAAAAAACATTATACCCTTTTTCATAGAGCCATCCATTTTGTCATTAATGCCCCTGCAAGAAGACACCTTTGCACCCTATATGCGGCAGTGCGGTGGACTTCTCTGACTACCAAGAGAATCTTACATGCTTATCTAGAGGCATATAAATCTCTCTTGAACAAACTCCTGGCCTACATCAAAAGAACAAAAGAAAGCAGGAGCACCAGAAATTGTGTGGTGCTATGTATTCCAAACTATCAATACATACAAATAAGCACCCACACAGCTTAAAGAATAAAGGCCAAACACTATAGAAAATGTTAGCGTTTAATATCCAGAGTGCAGCAAATACAAAACGGAGGACATCACTAGTCTTATTCCTCACTCCCAAACTCCTTATGCTCTTAGAAATACCTCTTACATTTCCTTAGATGTGCCCAAAGTCCGTACCCGCTTTGGTCAAGTGGCCATTAGTTACACCCTTCCTTCTGCTTGGAACAAGCTTCAGTTGTCTATTAAATTGAACACCCTCATTCCTCTAAGGGCATTCAAAACTTGAATAACCAATCTTATTAACGATGCTTGCCACTGCAATTAATCCAGTAGAGCTCACCTACCTCCTTAGCTTACCTCTAAACAATCACTCTAGTATACTTGTCTTAGGTGCTAGCTTGTTTTCTCCTCTCTGCCATTTGCCCATTATACTAGACTCTCATTATTAATACAGTATGCCTAATGATGATTCTTCTCTTGTTACTTTGTGTATATGTATATGTATATGTGTATATATATATATATATATATATATATATATATATATACACACACACACACACACCATTTTGTCCAACATCACTTTATGTTTACCTTGTAGTACCACAGTAATTATTCCTATTTATATTGTTTATGTATATACCATCCTCATGTATTGATTATATGTTTCCCAGTATTGGCTACTCACTCCTGCCTTTTATAGCTCAAATTGTACATTTTGTTATATAGTGTCTGTTAATTAATTTTGTATACCATATTGACTGTATGTATGATTTGTTATTGTTAAAAAAGGTTCTCCTTTAAAATGGACTTGCTCAATGGATTCATCCCTTCACAATAAACTTGAACTTAAACTTCAGCTGCCATTGTACTCATATTGAACCACACTGTGTGATGATCACTGGACTCCGGACATCCACCCACCATGACTTCAGCAATTCTGTCCATGTTGGTGAGTACCAGGTCCAAAACTGCATCCTTCTGGGTGGACTCTAGCACTAGCTACCTGAGGCCTGCCCCTTGCACTGTACAGGATGTCCCTGACTCTTGGCTGGGTCAGCAGCTGGGAACTCCAATTCACATCCGGCAGATTGAGATCACAAGGAACTGGAAATAATGCATTCCTGGAAATGACTACAGAATGCAGTCTTACACAGTTACAAATGGGTCAACAGAAGGAGCAAATATATTGGATTTAGTGCTAACCAAGATAAATGAGCAAATCCCTCATGAAATGGAGGACCCTTTGGATAGTAGCAATCATTATAGTAATATACTGTACTAAGCATAAGTAGAAAACAAAGTTGTTTAAAAGGGAATACTATCATCTACTACTGTAATTAAGGCAACTGAAAATAAATGAGAGAGAATCTAAATGAGTGGAACTGGAAACAGGACATGTAGAACCTTGGTGCATCCAAGTTTTGGGATCTAATAAAAATAAAATTAACAGCTCTAAAACTGATTATATACCACATAAACCTATATATAATAGGAAGGAAAAATTACCCCTATGATTTACTGAACGTTAAATGATTTACAAAAGAAGAAGGTAAGTGCTTTTAAGAACCAAAAGAAACATCCATGCCCAGGGAACATTAATAAATAAAATAAACATTTAAAAGGATTAAATAATCTAAATTAGCAACTAGTAAACAAAACTTGAATGCTTTCTATAGCTATAAAAATTTAAAACAAATTGTGGGCCCACTACAAATAAATGGAATCTTAGAAGCTGACCAACACCTGGGAAGACAGCAGAAAATTCTGGTCAAACATTAAAGATACCACTGGCAAAGATCCCAAGGTATCTCCTCAATGCTAAACCTTAAAGGCACCCCTACACTGGACCCACTCAAAACTGCAAACACTTTAACAATGCCTTCACCAACTTGAACAGTGTACTCCCTCAAGACTTCTTTGAGGATAACTTTGACTCTGAAGCTACAAGTCGAGGTCAGGTAAAGAGCCCTAAGCATATTCCCTTCTACTTTACAAAGATCTCAATAACCCTGGTCAGAAAGCTTCTAACTAGAGTGTTGGGGAAGTCAAGGCATAGTGGAGACTCTCTGGAGCTCAAACTAATCACACTTACACTAGAGGAAGTGCTCTTACCCATAACTAAGATAATAAACCTCTGACTAACTCTGTCTCAGTTCCCACAAGTGTGGAAAACTGCACTGATTACCCCAGTTCATAAGTCTGGTGATCGATCCCTGCATAGTAACTATAGGCCTATACCAATTCTTCCTCCCCTATCCAAGGTGCTGGAATGAATAGTTGCCAACCAGCTTGAGGATTACCTGGAAACTCACTCCATCTGATGCCTGCAACAGCATGGTTTTAGAAAAGGACACTGCATCACCACAGCACTGCTAGAATTCACCAGCTACATTCAACAATTCATTGACCAAGGCAATCTTGTAGCAACAGCATTTATTAATTTAACGAAGGCTTTTGATACTGTGAATCACCCACTCCTATTCAGTCAGCTCACAAAAATTGATCTCTCACCACACACACTGAAATGGTCCAGAAGCTACCTCAGAGATAGATCACAAAGGATGAAGACAGCTAATGTCCTTTCAAAACAGAAGGCTGTGCAGTCTGGTATACCACAAGGATCAATCTTGGGTCCTCTCCTGTTCAGTATCTTCATGAACAACTTGCCATCTGCTTGTCATCAATGGACTCTTCTATATGCAGATGACGCAGTCATCTTCGCAAGTCACCCTGATCCAAACACACTTCAAAGCAACCTACAACTAGGATTCATGGAAGCTGAGAACTGGTTTAATACCTACAAATTGGTACTAAACTACAAAAAGACGAAAGTGCTGCTGGTTTCATCTTCTCACCATAAGTACAAGGCCCATACTCTCACTGTTCTAAACAAACAAGGAGCCCCTCTAGAGCAACTACACCTTGCTGTAACCTTGGACAGTCACCTCACCTGTGTACCTCACATAGAGAATGTCACTAGAAACGTTAACACCAGGATTGGGCTCCTCAATCAATCAATCAAACACTTTATTTAACCAGGCATAAACACCATTGAGCAAGCTCATTTTCAAGGTGATCCTGGGCATTAATACAATACAGTACACTTCATAAGATTACAATTATGGTGGACAATGGTGCAAAAAAAAAAGGAAAAACATTGTGAAGGTGCCGGTCAATATGGGCCTATACATACCGGTCAACATAATTAACATGCAAAGGTACATAATGATAAACTTTACTGAAATGAGAAGAAATAACAATCCCATATAGTCTCCACTATGTAAGAGCTCAGACCTAAATGATAAAAAATAAGGAGGTATTAAGGAATAGGGTAGAAATTGGGGTGAAAGAGTAGGCAGCCAAAAGGGAAGCCAGAATAGGTAATAGGTAGAGAATAGGCAGGGCCATCTTGGATTAAGGGAACTAAGCTTGTAAGTCCTAGGTTTCTGTTGTTAGGAATGTGGGGTGGATGAAATACTTAGGCATAGGATTTGAGAGTGGCACCCGGGGCTTAGGGGTCATTGGCATCTGAAAGAGTTGCATGATTCCTTCAGATAATCCGTTAATAGAGCTTTGAATGTGAAAATGCTTGGAAGTGAGGATAATTTTAATGAGTCTTGCATAGTGTTTCAGAGTGATGGAAGTGAGAATTTGATTGCTGCTGAGCCAAGGGTAGTTTTCACTCAAGGAATCTGGAAGCAGATTAAGGAGAAGCGTCTCAGGCCATAGGAACCCTTAGTCCATTTGAAGATGTTCAAAATGTATGCAGGGAGGTTATCAGATAATGCTCTAAAAAAACAGAGGAGAGCATTCCTTTTTCTTCTAGTTGAGAGTGAGGTCCATCCCAAAACCTGGTATAGACGACAGTGATGTGTACTACAGGGTAGATTTAAGATACATCTTAAAGCCCGGTGGTAAAGGGTGTCCAGTTTGTTTAGCATCGTTGATGGGCAATGACTGTAAAGGAGGTCAGCGTAGTCCAGTATAGGTAGGAATGTAGTTTATACTAGTCTCATTCTGGCTTCTAACGAGAGTAGGTGTTTAATGAGATAGAATAAACCTAATCGCTGTCTTAGTTTTTTCAAGGTTTCATTTAAGTGGCACAGAAAGTTGAGCTTGTTATCCAACCAGAACCCTAGGTATTTAAAGGTATCAACTACTTCAAGGGGTTCATCTAAGAGTGTTCGGATCAGTGTGATATGTGGACATCCGAAGTAGACTTTGGTGAGAGAATCATTGCTTTAGTCTTTTTGGCGTTGAGGAGGAGCTTATGAGTGAGAAGGTTGTATTGGAAGGTGACAAAGTCTTTCTGTAGGTACTCATGGGCCAGATCCAAGGATGAATTTGTGGTATAGAGTACAGTATCATCTTCGAATAAGTGCACATTTGCTGTGGCCAGCTGTGAGTCCAGATTATTGATGTATATTGCAAAGAGGAGAGGGCCCAGGATGGAGCCTTGTGGGACTCCTCGTAACAAGGATTTTTGTGGGGATAGATCTCCCATGGCTTTGACTTGTTGTAACCTATTGATTAGGTAGCTGGTGAACCATTTAATGGCAGAACTATCAAGTCCGTTGTTAGTGCAGTAAGCATGATGGTAAGATCCACAGTATCGAAGGCCTTACTTAGATCAAGGAAGAGGGCAAATACATGCTTCTTAGAGTCCAAGGCCATTTGCCAGTCTGTAGTTACTTTGGCAAGAGCCGATACTGTACTTTGTTTGGCTCTGAAGCTGGACTGAGCTGGGTTTAGCAACTTTTGTGGATCCAAATGTTCTCTAAGTTGGATGTTGACAATTTTTTCAAGTAATTTAGAGAGGACGAATAGTATAGAAATCGGCCGGCAATTGTTCAGATCACTCGGATCCCCAGTCTTGAATAATGGTAGGATGAGGGCAGTTTTCCACAAGACAGGTAGCTCACCTCAAATCAGAGAGGTGTTGAATAAGTGTGTAATGGGGACGGTCAGATAGGTATGGCCAAGTTTTAGGAAGTAAGGTTCAATATTATCTGCACCCGCACTCTTTTTTGTATCCAGAGAAAGGAGGAGGTCCTCCACTTGCTTGAACATAATTGTGAGGAAGCTGAAGTGGTGGGATGTGGTTGGTTATGGTTGTGATTATCAGTGAAGCCAACAGTGTAGTCTCTTGCTGGGCTAAGTTTGCTGATAGGTGAGGTGTCAAAGGCAAGCCCTGCAGTGGCAAAGTGATCATTAAGCTTTTCTAGTATATCAGCTTTGTTCGTATAGGTGGTACCATCAGACACAATTTTGTTTTGAAGGGGTGTTGCAGTGGACTGACCTTCGACTTCTTTGAGGATGTTCCAAAATTTGGCAGAGTTGTTTTTTTCGTCTTCTAGTTCTTTTTGGAAGTACCTAGCTTTTTCTGACCTAATTAGCTTGGTACAAGCATTCCTAGTGGTACGGAATGCTAACCAATCAGCCTCCAGGTGGGATTTCCTTGCTTTTTTCCACTAGTAATCCCTATCCCTAAGTGCTTTCTTCAGGATGGGAGAAAACCAGCCAGGAGTTTTATTATTTGATTTGATCAATCTTAGTGGGGCGTGTTTGTGTATTAGCCCCAGTAAGAGGCTGTGAAAGATGTTAAATGCCTCGTTAAAGGTGGGGGCTAGGTAGAAATCCTGCCAACGAATGTTGCTTAGATCTTTCAGGAAAGTGTACTGGCAGAACTTTTTCAGGCATCATTTCAGTTTGAATTTGGAGGCCATTTTTATTTGGGAAGGATGTCTGATGCAGGCAGTAGCGCAATGGTCACTTATATTGTTGAAGAATACTCCAGTATGCGAGGTAGTGTGAGGTTTGTTTACTAGCATAAGATCCAGGAGGGTGCTGCACTCAGGGTTTTCTCTGTTAGGTCTGGTTATAGCAGTCACCATTTGTAACAGACCATTAACATCGCATAGATCCTTCAATTTCTTTGAGGTGTCATCATTCCAATTTAGATTGAAATCCCCCATTGGAATACACTCAGTATTAGCAGAGTCAAGAAGGTTTTGAAGGTGTGGCAGAAGTACCCAGCCACCAGATGGTGGTCGGTAGCATGCTGCCATAAGGAGTGATTTCTCACTGAAAAGTGATAATTTTAGAGCAAGACATTCAAATTCCTTAAGTACAGTCAAAGACTGTGACTGTGAATTTGCTTTTGACATATATTGCAACCCCTCCCCCTCTAGTCGGTCTATCACAGTGGTAGATGATATATCCGGGTACATTGATAGATTTGTCCAGGGTCGAGGGTGTGAGCCAGGATTCAGTTATCATGAAGAAATCAGGAGATGCATGTAGAGCCCAGGTCTGTATACAGTCAATCTTCTTTAGCAAACTACAGACATTGATATGGAGAAAGGTAATCCCTTTATATTGAGGGAGGTCCACAGGGGTGTCCAGAGAAATAGGTGGACCTGGGTTTAATTCAACATTTCCTGAACAGAGTAGGAGAAGCAGTAGTAGTTTTTTAAGGTGGTGTCTTAGCCTGCTAAATATTCTTTTGTTATTCCTTCTAGCGTACATTGGTTTAGCGGCGGCTATGTTAAGGGCAGGATTGCTATTTGCTAGGGATAAAACATAGAGAACTGATAAAGCCGACACCATTCTTGGGAATTGCACATGTTCTATAGTTATGGCCTGGTGGGAGGAGGGGCATGACCATAGAGGAAATTTCCCTGATGTAGGATGCCATGGTCTAATGTGGGAGGCTATATCTTGGTAGATGAAGAGGTAGAGGGAAACTGGTCTTTGTCCGAGTTGCAAACTGAAATTTTGGGTAGAGTATAACAAAGTAATATAAGGCAACTATAGAGAAGGATAGGTGCAGGTGGCATTCTTAATGTGGAGATATTCCTTTTACCAGTAGTAAACACATGATTTGCAACAGTTCCTTGAGAGGGCCAAGGAAATGAGTGGATCTTGTGGGAGGATGGGGTACCAATGAAAAAATTAAGGCCTAGATAACTAATGAGGCATGGCTGGCAATAGCCAGTAGGAGATAGCTAGAAGGCTGGGGCAGGGTTCATGTGTATTTAATCAGGACCAGGGGAGGGGGTGGGTATGTGGGTGAAAAAATTGGCAGCTAGGGCTCCCTTCCTGGTGGTAATCAGTCCCTGAGGGCAAGTCCATACCTGCATTTCTGTGAGGGGCTGGTGGCTTCAGACCTGGACTGGCGGGTGGCAGTCTGACAGGTCAGGTTCGTCAGAGAACCACGGCTGTGGCTCTCAGACTACCTGGAAGGAGAAGTCAGAGGAAACTTAAATAAGAAAGTCAGAGGGGGTGGGGCTGCTCATGGAGCTAAAAAGAAATGCAGACTGGCTTAAACAGGGTTTTTTTTTGCAGACCAAAATGTTAGGCAAGGTGCCTCCAAGTCTGAGTGGGCAATAACAAGGCTATTTAAAACACAATACTAGCGTAAAAAGGTGAAGGAGGGGTTAAAAGGCCTGAGCTGAGATTGCTACTGGTCTTATGAGGAACAAAATACAGGCATTTACATTAAATCAGAAAACTTCAGCTATAAACTACAAACAAGACAGTTTTAACAGAAAACATAATCTAGCACAACAGTCAAACATTAACAGTGCAGAGCTATATGGAGCCAGTCGGAGTGCTCCTGGGGCTGACTGCAGCCAGTGGGCCACAGCAGTAAAAGACTCTGGATTTAAACCCAGAGACAACTGTCCTCATGTAAAGAAAGCAAAAAAAATTTGGCAGCTAGGGCTCCCTCCTTGTGGTAATCAGTCCCTGAGGGCAAGTCCGTACCTGTGTTTCTGTGAGGGGCTGGAGGCTTCAGATCTGGACTGTGGGTGGCAGTCTGGCAGGTCAGGTTCATCAGAGAACCATGGCTGTGGCTCCCAGACTACCTGCGTTTCTGTGAGGGGCTGGTGGCTTCAGACCTAGACTGTGGGTGGCAGTCTGGCAGGTCGGGTTCATCAGAGAACCATGGCTGTGGCTCTCAGACTACCTGCAATTCTGTGAGGGGCTGGTGGCTTCAGACCTAGACTGCGGGTGGCAGTCTGGCAGGTCAGGTTCGTCAGAGAACCACTAGGCTCCTGTACAGATATAGACAGTGTCTGACTCCAGAAGCTCTGAAGCTTGCAATCCACAGCTCGGTTCTATCGATCATTGAGTACGGCTTAGTAATATATGGAGCTGCCACAACCAGATCACTCAAACAGCTAATTGTTGCTCTAAACAAAGTATGTAGACTAATCACGGGTGCTGCCCATCTCACTCACATCTGTGATCTATTTGCCAAAACTGGGTGGCTTCAACTAACTGGTAGAATCAAGTACCAAACATGCATCTTGACCAAAAGATCACTTCTTGGGCTCTTGCCTCCAGGTATTGGATGCCTGTTGAATAAATCCCTTAAGACCCAGCACACCCATACCTCAGAATCTGAACACCTCCTCATCCCAGGGTGTTGGACTGCACAGTACCAAAGATCCTTCCTGTGCAGAGCCCCACTTTGGTTCAATGGCCTGTGTAGTGAATTGACCAAACTAACCAAGCTTGCACAGTTTAAACATTTGCTCTGGCAGCATCTTATAACTGAAAGCACATGAGATTGTAGCATCCAATCCTAGTTCCTTTCTGTCTACCTCCACCGTCTACTGTGGCACCCTGTCCACACCCATTGACACTTACATGGCACTGGTCACCTACATCACCCTTTCACCATGCCCTCCCTCTATCCCCTACCCCCTTCCTACCCACCTCCTACAACACTGACAAAGCCACTGGCTGCTACCTTCCACTGTGATCAACATTGCAATGCCATCTACCCCTCCATCTTAACTCCCTACTGCCTCCTTTGCTTAATCTGTCACTGTATGCTTTGGATGTATTCACTTGACTGTTTGTTGCAGTATAATTGTCAACTCACCTTGCTGGCTGCTTCCTTTCTGTTTATTCACTATTTATTATTACTGTACAAATCATCTTGTTTTAAAGATGTAGCATACATACTGTACTGTATTTTTTAACATCATCTTGTTATACTCCCTGTCTAACTGTAACCCCCTTCTCCACTGATGTGGAACCTTTGTAAATGAGCTGCCTTGCACTCTAAGGTACTTTAATTCTGAGATTGAATAAATAAAATAAAATAAAGAAAGCAATGAAAAATGGCAGAAGAACTGAATAAGTATTTTTGTACAGTATTCCAAAATAAAATAGACATGAATAATTTAAAAATGGGAAAAAAAACAATGTGATTGAGATTTGTCAGCAAAAGCTAAAGGACTGTTATCAGCCTTGAACATATCTAAATCACAGAGACCAGATGGAATGTCACCCAAATTATGAAAAGAACTGGCTGACAACATAATAGGTCCATTGGCACACATTTTTAACCATTCAATAAATAGTGCAGAGCTACCAAAGGATTGACGAAAAGCTGAGATGGTCCCAATTTATAAAAAAGGATTCCACAGTACTTCAAAAATTATCACCAAATAAGGATAACATCTATAACTGGCAGAATTATGGAAGCATGCATCAAGAACTGATTAGAAAAGTATTGTTCAGGAAATGGTATAATGGACTTACTACAACATGTATTTATTTATTGATTGATTTATTTGAGTTGCCAGAAAGGTGGACTGGATGAAAGATCTGTTTTCAGCCAGACCTGGGGAGAGAGGGGTAACAATAGATAAACAATACAGCATAAAATCAAATCAGAAATATATTCAAAATATATACAATATTTTCATAAGTACAACTGTAAATAGATGAGCAGATAAAATGTAAGTTAAAAACTTCAAGTGTTGTCTAAAACAACCATGCACTGATAGCCCTTTTAAGTGGCTTTTTACAGCTTTTTTAAACACATGTATTTTGGAATGATCATCTATCCACTGTTTAGTAATATAATTTAGTAGTCTATGACCATAAAAAGGTAGTGAACATTTAATCACCTTGGTTCTGAGCTTTCTTGGTATCGTTTTGTTGAAGATAAACACAGTGATTTGCTAACTTTTACTCATTTTAGCCTATCATTCAACATGGTTTTAAAATGAGTAGACCATGTACAACTACAGTAATTTGTTAAGCTTTTGTGAACCAGTTAGTAGAACACTGAAAGGGGGAAGTACAGTTGATATTTTTCTGGACTTAAGCAAGGCCTTTGACATTGTACCACATGGGAAGTACAGTTCATATTATTTTTCTGGACTTAAGTATGGCCGTTGACATTGTACCACATACCACTTTGATAGATGGTTAATATGTTTATTATAAATCCCTTTTTTTTATTTTATAATCTTTATTGAAATTTTCCAACAAGAAAACATAATAAAGAGAACATAGCGAGACTAATAAATCCACATTCAAATTTAGTTTCCAGTCATAGAAAATGCACTAAGTAAATACAATAGACAGTATGCATAAAGTAGTTCTCCTACCCTTCTCCCTTCCCCCACCCAAACCCCCCACACGAACATTAAAACACATCTAGGGATATTTAGTCTGAGATCATTTATACCACAAGAGAGAGAAAAGGAAAAGAACCAGGAAAATGTCCTATTCACTTCTAGATAGTTGTAAGCTTTGATAATTAAGTGATTAATGAGATATAATATTTGACCATGGAGCTAGATTATTTTTAGATTTAGAATTATATCATAAAGATTACCCCATTTAAGATTAAAACTGCATGTTATTTTTCATACTGGCTAATATTTTTTCAGTTCTTAAATTAAGAAGTATCTCATTTCTCCATTCAGTTAGAGAAGGAATTTGGTGGTCCTTCCAATGATTTAAGATTATTTTCTTAGCTGTTAGGGAGGTCATGGACATATTGTATTTTTTAACAGAACAGGAAATAGTGGTTACGTCTCCAATTAAATATATCTGAGGAGAAAAGAATTGAGTTAGACTGAGTTTAGAACCGATTCTGTGTTTAAGTAGAGTCCAGAAGGGGTCTGCTAAAGAACATTCCCAAAAAATATGGGAAAGTGAGCCTACTTCTGATCCGCATCTAAAGCATTCGCTTGTAGCCATTAAATCAAATGTGTATAGTTTTAATGGAGAGTAATAAACATTATGTAATAACTTAATTTGAATTAGCTTTAACTTGTCATTTGCAATGAATTTATGAAGATCTTCCCAGATTTGTGACCAATCCAAGATATGATAAGTTTGTTTATGAGACCAGTATTGTGACACATACAGTGTTTTCTTAGAAATTTCAGATAGACAATATTGGTATACTTAAGATATAGCATGTGTTTTGCTGAGAGAGTGAAGGTATGGCACCCTACCTTGAAACCTTTAATGTTCAGATTATGATTTAAGAAATAAAGTAAGAGTTCAATGTAGAAGTTAAATAAGATAGGAGAAAGGGGGCAGTCTTGTCTGGTACCAGAATGCAGATTAATGGGGAAAAAAATAAACCATTTATATATAATTTCACAGAAGTATGGGGATATAAAACTTTTAATCAACTTATGAACTTATATGGAAAGCTGAACTTATGAAGAGTCTCAAATGAGAATGACAGATTGATTCTATCAAAAACTTTATCTGCATCTAGGGAGATCAGGACCACTGGTGCTCTAGTCTCCCAAGATGCATGGAAGATGTGTGACAGTTTTCTAACATGATCAGCTACAGATCTTCCCTTCATAAAACCTACTTGGTCTAGAGAGATAAGTGAGTCCCAAATAGGTTTAATTCTATTTGCTAAAATTTTAGCTAATATTTTAATATAATTATTTAATAATAAGAGTGATCTATAATTTGACATTATATCCTTTAGTTTGCCTGGTTTGGGGACAAATACTATTACAGCTTGTAGAAGGGTATAGTCCACAATTCCCTCTTCTAAAACATAATTATAAAAGGACTAAAGAAGAGGGATTAAATCTTCCTTAAAAGTTTTATAGAAGTTTGAAGTTAGTCCATCCAGAGCTGGGGACTCATCCAGTTTTAAGGAATTAATAACGTTCAGAATTTCTGTCTCAGTGATAGGAGAAATTATTTCTGAAGTTGTTTGTGTGGGCAAGGTTTGATTTTTAAACTAGTTTAAATAAAGCCTACATTCCTCCCTCTCAAAGGGGTTTGAGTTTAAATTGTAGAGGTTGTTAAAGAAGATATCAAATTCTGAGATAACCTCCTCAGTTAAAGTTTTAGCCAAACCATCTCAGTCTGATACTATGGAAGTTATATATCTAGAAGATTCCAGCTGATTAAGCCTATGGGCTAAAAGTTTAGATGGTTTCTCCCCACGATCTACATATAATGCTTTCATTTTTAGTAGATTAAACTTTGCTTGTTCTCTTGTTAACTCAGCATAGGTATTCCTTAAGTTTTGAAATTTAATTAATTCCTGGTCTCCCAGATTCAGAGTATCCTCGGATTCTAGGGCTTTTGTCTCTTCTAGGACTTCTCTCAGTTTAACAGAGTGGATTTTCTTTTGCTTAGAGGATAATCTAATAAAGTGTCCTCATATATAACACTTGAGTTTTGAGCAGACTACAGCAAGCTTGTTTACTGAGTTATGACTGGTGGCCCAAAAATGGCTAATTTCTTTCTTTATAAATTCTATTATGAAGGAGTCTTTTAGTAGTTGATTATTGAGCCACCATAGTTTGGGTCTGAACTTGTTGCTATCTGTTATTTCTAGTATAAGTTTGACTGGTGAGTGGTCAGGAAGCACCTTCGGAGTTATAGAAGAATCTGTAACCTTGGAAATTAGAGCATTGCTAATTAAAAAAGAGTCTAGTCTTGAGAGGATTTTATGAGCTGCTGAGAAAAAGGAATACTGGCTTATTATTGGATAAAGTAATCTCCATGGATCACATAAGTTAAATAGATCAATGAACTCAGACATAGCCCTTGTATCCCCTTGTATCCACCTCATAATTAGTTTTAAACTGTGAGGTATTATCTAGTGTCTTGTCTAACAAAATATTCCAATCCCCTCCCCTGAATCAAGTCATAATCAGAATATTGAAGTAATATCTTAGTTCATCCAAAGAGGTATAGGAAGACATATTTGGCCCATATACACTCCCTAAAAGAAGTTTGTGGTTATCTAGCTCACCCTCAACTAATACATATCTTCTCTTAGGGTCTTGCATAGTAAAGCTACTATTAAATGGCACTTTATACAAGCAATAATACCCAACACGGTGGGCGGTATTGGACAATACAGGACCGCCCAGGGGTGTAATGAGGTCCGACGCTGCAGGCAGAGGGCCTTATAGCCCCTGGACGGTCCAGTATTGCCCATACCACCCTCTCTGGAGGGTATTATTGCACTTAGAAAATGGGTATTAGCTTAATTGTATTTTTGTGTAATGATTGTATTATAAAAAAAAAGAAAAATAATTATAAGAATGATCAGAAAGAGCAGCTTCTGCAAAATAGTCCCTGTTCCACTAGAGGGAGCTGCTGCATATGACATGCCATTTATATCTGTCTACTGTGTCTCTCTTAGTTTTCTATATTTTTTGCGCCCCCCAAATAAGTTTTATAATAGGATTACTGTGGAAACTTTTTTTTATATTCATTTCAAAGTGGGTTTTGGCTCATAATGTGAGTGGTCGTCTCAGCAGTAAATCAGAAATGGTACAATGTCTCAGTTAGAGGAGCGAAAAGATTCAGGGCTTCAGTGCATTGGATTTTAAGCAAGTTTGGAGGAAGAAAAAAATGGAAACAAATAAAAGAAGGTAGATTGTTACACTGATTAGTGCCTTTGCTGTGGTCTTTTGAGTGGGGGTAATTGTCCGGGTAGACACGGTGGCAGCACTCAATCTTACAGATTAGCAAGCATTTGTGACAGTGAGGGGCTCTGGTACTGTGTTTGAGAACAGTACTTTGCTGAGCAGTGGCGTGAAAGATTTTACAGAAAATATTTGTTTTTTTGTTTGTTTATTGGTAGTTTTCTGCTTTTGCGAAGTGGGGTGGGTGGAGAGACTGCTGCGAGTGGAGCAAGATGAGTTGGAATGGTGGCGCTACAAGTTTAAAAAAAAACTGTTGACATTGTAAGAAAAACAAACGGGGGTATTGAATAAAAGTGATGCAGAGACTGGTTGGAAAACGAGAGCTTTTTGGACTGTAGCTGCCGCCTGCTCCCGATGGCTCAGTTTCCTTTCCATGCCCCACCCGTGTGGAGCAGGCCAGCGCCAGAGCTCCGGATGGGCTGGGAGTTAGAAATGCCCACAGGCACTTTCACTTCAGGGTGATCTTGCAACGTGGCTCACTGCAGCCTCAGCATAATCTCCATGTGCCACTGTCCGAGATCAGTCGCACATAATTCAAGAACTCAGGGAGCCCCACATCAGACCCCAAGAAAGACAATTCATTTATTTTAAATTAGCGACAGCCCCAGTGTGGTAGCCCACTAGTCCACCATGGCTGTAAGCTTTGAGGGAGCTGAGTCACAACTAGCTATGTCACAATTTTATAGTGGCCTTAATAAAAGGAAAAACAATTTTGCTCTGTGTGCTGTTATTATTTTAATTGTAGAAACTGGTTTGATTACTGAGTGTGTGTGTGGGGGGAGGCACCTCTCACTAAGGGATTAATAAAATGGTGGCAGTTTGAAATTGTGTGCCCAGTGCTTCAGCCAATGATGAAGCAGGCTGGGCACAAGGATACTTAGCTGGGCATGAGGCAGGATTGGGCTGGGACTTTTTATTTGGTGGGCATCTATTGTCTGATAGATGCCCACTTAAATAAGTGTCTCAGCCAGTCAGAAGAGAGAATTGTCTTTGCCCGTTTTCTACTATCCAAATAAATAGCTACCCCTTTTTTATTAGCAGAATCTCCAGCACCATACACTTGTGTGAGTCTTATCTTGGATAAATGAGAAATTTCATTCTGCAAAAGATGCGTCTCCTGCAGATAGATTATCTGGCCCTGCAGTAATCTTATCTGTTATATTAATTGCCACCTCTTAATTTTGTCTCTAGCCCCTTTAACTTTCCAGGTAATAAAATCTAAGTGTGTAGACATTAATATGGTCAGTAGTAAGTAATTTGTATATCCTACTAACATACCTCAGAATGTGAGATCTGACTCCCTCCCTTCCCTCAACTATCCCCATAACACAACTTAAATCTGGTAAATTAAAAATAACTTAACTGAACTCGGGTATTGATTACCCAAACACCTACTTACTCTAAACAATGATTCTCAGCATAGCAGTCTGCAACTTCCTGTTCCACCACTAATTGTCAAAAGTAGTGTATTTTCTTTTAAACAAAATTTAACTCTTAAGGACTAACCAGTTAAATTAGGTTACTTTATATCTGATACAGTTCCTTCGTGAAACCTAGCACCTTCATTTTTATTAGAATTGCCTAGAATTAATGACAGACCATAGACATAACCCTTATTAGGATTTACAAACTGATCACCCCTATAATCCTGTTTTAATGTCTTTTACTGGAACACTCTGACAGGTCTCCTTTGTATCAGATATATAGACTTCCTCAAGCAAATTCATTGCATATATACTTCCTTTAGCAAGCTGAGAAATTCTCAGCTTTAGGAATTTAAATGAAAGATATAAAATTATTCCTAAACATATCAAATACATTGTTACATCAGTATTCCTCTTAACATCATATAACTGGATAAAAAGGATATCAGCTAGATTTATAATCACTTCATGTGTCTATAACTAAAACATTTCTAAGTCATAAGTATTTCTGGTGTTCCATCTACTTTAGATAGATATTCTTCCAATCCCAAAACTTGATACAGATTAAATTATACTTCTAAATCATAAACCAAGTATCTGGGCTTTTCCCAGTTAATCATTAGTTGATAAGGTTAGGGACCCTTACTTAAAGACATCCAACAAAATAAGGACAAGTGAGGAAATGCCAAATGTGCTATATAAAATAAACATGTTGAATAAAAGTTTGTTCTGGTAGCATCCCTTTTGTTTATAAGGTAATTGCTGTCTAGCAAATTCAGGGAAAATAAGAAGAACCAGGTTAGCGGCAAAACAAAGTTTCAGTCCAGTTTAGTGCAATCTCCCTTTTTTTAGACTTTCATTATAACCCAGATGTGTGAGGAATTCCAAACGTACAGCTAGGTTTTAAAGAATGGCAAAATGCAAATAATTGCGGTTCCTCTCTTAGGAGCCAGGATCTGTTAAGCACTGTATCAAGGCTGTGCGCATCTGAGCAGAGTTGCTCTTAGTTAACAGCATTAAAGGAAGATCTTTTTGTAGTAAAGATCCAGCATTTAGATACTCGGATCTCCAGGAAATGATGGTACAGCTCTGCCACATGACTAATAAGAGAAAGTTTCTAAGTTTTCTGAAGGGCAGAAATCGCTGAGTACTGCTTCTTTCTCTGTGCAGCTATTTTTACCAAAATTTAGATATTGGCTGGTAATTTGAACCAAAATAGTAGCTAACCAATACAGGTCATGCTTCTGTGTTTCAAATTTGGCTTTTCTAGCCTTTTCTCTGGTTAATCAATACTTGTTTGCATAAATAAACTTAGAAATTTAACCGACACACTAGATTAGAAAACTTAGATTGCCAGCATTTGTTGCGGAAGTCTTTTTATATTTTGGCAGTTCCAACTACATAATTTCCAAGAATCTTGGTGAAAGTAATTTCTTACACAGGTTTGGGAAAATTAAACCAAGTTCTCTAAATGCAGTTTCCGAATTCTCAAGAGTAACATTTGCAGCATTATGTTTAAAGCACAATTTGGCAGGATAAAGCATTTTAAACTTGATATCTGCAGCTATTAACTTGCCCACCAGTGGTGCAAAGGCCTGTCTACAGACATGGTGTGGCAGATCTTGAGTGATCCTGATTCTGTGGCCATCCCAGGTTAAATTTTGATTATTTTTAGTTTTATTTAACACATGTTGTCTGTCCAGGTAGTTCAGAAGTTTCACTATGAAGGGTCTTGGTTTTCCTTCTGATGAGTGAACTGGCTTTAGTGATCTATGCGCCCATTCTACCACAGATGATGGTCCATTGGGAGAAAGGCCAGCAAGATTTTCGAGTATTACCTGAGTGAAACGACTTGGTTTGCTTCCCTCTGATCTTTGCAGGATGCCAAAAATTATTGAATTATTTTGTTGACTTCTACCTTCAAGATCCTCTAGTTTAGACTTTAATTTGTTAATCTTTTGTCGAACTGCTGGAAATTCTGGTTCAAACCTAGCACACCAATCTTCAACAGACAAAATCCTTGATTCTGAGTCACTTATCTTTCTGATAAGTTCATCAGTCTTCATATTTACGTTTTTAATTTCAGTTAGTATTGATATCATAGTGCCCTTCAAATATTCTAATTCAGCTAGGAGTTTATCTTTAATAAGAATGTTGGAAGGTGAAGTATTTGCTGTAGACCTCAGAGTCAGTTGAATAACCACTTATGACTGACTTACAAACATTATGACTGTTTTTTTCAACCAGTTTAAAATTTATGACTGCAACTAAATAAAGAAAATCGAACCAATTTTTCAACTTCTGCCATTGTGGAACTTTAATTTATGGAATATGCGTGGACCCCGAAACCATTGAATAAATCTGTGTATCTACAAAGCTGTTGAATAGATTTTATTTATCGACATAGTAGACATGTCATTCATATTTATTTACATAGCAAGCAGACACATCATCGCCTGGTCTCCCCCCCCCCCCGCACCAGTAGGCACTACTTCCCTCCGTACACTTTCAGCTTTTGTCACTTTGCCACTGCTTTCTAGGTGCTCCCCACTCATGCACAAGCCCACTACAGAATCTGCAAAATGCATAAAACATTTTAAAAACACATTTTCCATCCCTGCTATTCATTTCCAGATGCTCCTCACTCATGTACTCAACTTCCGCCACTGTGGAATTTCATTTATGTGCTTGCAAGTGATACTTTGTGAATGCAGTTAGTGAGAAAACTATGCAGCACATTCATTTATGCAATGTTTACTCAAGCCAAAATGCTAATGCCAAGTCGCCCTATAGCATACATATACACAGAGACACACAGAAATGAATGGCTGCAAACAATTTATGAGTCAAAGTGTACAAATCAGGGCTTGCAGACCCCAGCAGCTCCAGGGCAATTGTACTGTAGACTACTTACATTATTTCCTATTTCCTATAAATACAATTACTCGGGTTTTTTTTCCTTTAATTGCCAGTTTAACAAGAGTATGGGAACAATTTCACTGTAAACTGCTCCATTTCCCAAATAGACAAGAACCCCCTGAATTTTTGAAAACCAGTACATACACCAGTGTCAGTCAGAATCATCAGAATGCCCCATTTACAGGCAGGGAATTACCTGCAGC
This sequence comes from Neoceratodus forsteri, assembly GCA_016271365.2. Lineage (NCBI taxonomy): Eukaryota > Metazoa > Chordata > Ceratodontiformes > Ceratodontidae > Neoceratodus > Neoceratodus forsteri. The sequence continues at coordinate 853,502,099 of CM028131.1, forward strand.
CTCGAAGATTCACATAATAAATCTGTGCCACCCTACCACCACAAAACAGCAAGTCACCACTGGATGAACAAAGCATCCCATGCTGGTCTAGATTGCCACTGATCAGAACTGCCAGGCAGTAGAACCAAATCCCAAGTGTCAGCAAGGCACAGACATGTATAAGCATTCAAGGTATATCACAAAAATTATCCGGTCCAACAGAAGATACATAGATTATTTATCATGCTTTCTGCTCCATGGGGAAATTCTCCTGCACTTGTTAGTTGACCACCAGTGCTGCTAACCATGGAAAACAATAACCAGATTAATAGGGTCAGGGAGGATGTGTTGCCATAAATTAACTTGTAAGTTTTGCCACCATATTGTAAAAACACATTATTTTAGCACCAAGAATCAATGTCAGTGACTCAGCAGGTAGCACACTCACCTCTGAGGTCGGGAAATCAGAAGGCTGTGGGTTCTATCCTTACACCAGGCACTTGGGTTAAATCCCAATACTAACACTGCAGTACAGCATGAGGGGGTTGCTGCTCTGCTGAGGTGCCGTCTTTTGAATGAGACATTAAACTGAGGTCCCGTCTGTCTGTTCTGGTGGTAGTTCAGATGGATGTTAAAGATCCCATGGCACTTCTCAAAAAGAGATGGGGAATTTTTCCGGTACCCTGGCCAAATTTCCCCCATTCACTAAAAATACCACCAACAGCTTAATCTGGTTCAAGGTCAGTTGGCATTTATCTGTATCCCCCTCCCCCGGGCCATGCCTGAAAATAGGCAGGATTTGTCTAGTACACTTACCCTGTCAACAAAAACTAAATAAAATAAAGACCATCAAACCAATATCTCCCCCACTGTGGTTTTATCTTGTGCTAGAGCACTCATGAGTAGACTCTGAATACATAAAAATAGCAGCAAAGGTCTCTCAATGTATAGCAGGAAGATTTTAAAAAGTAATACAAACTAAAGGGTGGAAGTTTTGGATGCTCTACAGCACAAGGTATTTGTTTCTTTAGGAATACAATGATGCGTGTAGCTTAGCTCCTATTTTAGTGCTTTGATTTTGAATTTCACACCATTTCTTCTAATTTCTGTCCCAAATCAAGGAACTGCCACCTTATATATAGAAACATAGAAACATAGAATTTGACAGCAGATAAGGACCGCTTGTCCCATCTAGTCTGCCCATTTCCCTACCTGATGGATAAGCTGCAGATTCTAGTTAATCAACAGCTTACTTCCTCCTACCACCCACTAGAATTGCCTTATGCCTGTCCCATGCATTCTTGAATTCTCCCACTGTTTCTGACTCCACAACTTCCTCAGGAAGGCTGTTCCATACATCCACAACCCTCTCTGTGAAAAAATACTTTCTAACATTACCTCTGAGCCGTCCCCCCTCTATCTTCAAATTGTGCCACCTTTTTCTTGCACATCTCTTCTTCTGAAAGATGCTACCCTCTTGTACTTTAATTACCTTGAGAAACTTGAAAGTTTTTATCATGTCCCCCCTCTCCCTCCTTTCCTCAAGGGTATACATATTAAGCTGCTTTAGTCTCTCATCGTATGTCTTCTGGTGCAGACTCTGCACCATTTTGGTTGCACTCCTCTCAGCATTTTTACACAATCCACATTCCACATGGACAATGAGGGCTGGGAGGGAGGGGCTTTTACTATGTGCTGTAATGTTCCAACACCACTGCCGCTGAACCCAGCCTTCTGACCACTCCACTCCTTGACATCAGAGCATAATACTAAAAGCAAGAACTTAATGCCACAAAACCAAAACCAAATTGGAACTTTCAACTCATCTACTGGATTATCCTCTCGACCTTTTACTTGTTCCTTCTGCCTGGGCCCTGCTCTCCCATATGCTGTTGTTCTTTCTGCCATGGATTTGTTACATTGGCTCACTGGCTTCCTTGCTTTCCTTGTCGCCTGGTCTGTGGCCTGTCTCTGCTTTGGTCCAACTGACCAACTCTTCTCTTTTTCCCTGTGCTGGCGGCGCTGGTCCCATGACCTTGCCCACCACCCACATTTTTGGCTTCCTTCTTAACCTTGTTCTTTTCCCAGCTCCCTTTCTGGTCTGTGATCTGCTGGGCTGCCTCATTTCCTGCACTGCCTGACCCAGTCATCCAGTCTGACTCTCTCTCGTGTCTGTCCTGGGCCACCCAAACTTGTTGCAGTTGTTTTGCCCTTAGTTTACCGCTAGCCTACTCTACAGCAGGGAAACCTGGGGTATGGTACAGCCTGCTGCCTCACTCTGCCTCAGTAGTCCTCCCTCACACTCCTCTCCTGCCCTCACGCACTCCCCTCCTAGTAGGCAGCTTGCTGGTGTGCTTGATGACTCACTCATCTCGGGCTCAGCCCCAGCTGGGCCACCCTCCTCCTGCTGGTCCTGCTCCAAACTGCCTGCCGTGTCAGGCTGACACACAGTGCTACCACAGACTTTTCTCTGGCTGGACTTCCATCCATCTCCAGACAGCTCCCATCCCCTTGAGTCTGACCTCCTCCCTTTCAGTTCTCTGTCGACCCATTCTCCCTGTCAAGTGGACAGCAAACAAACCCGGACACACTCCAGCATCGCCATCAGTTCCTCCAGTCCGCCTGCCTGCCGCTTCATCTTTTCTCTATGCCACCTGACAGCTCATGTACAGCGTGCACATCTCCTTGCTCCTCCCTCTGTCATACACTATTGGAGGATTCAGAGGAGGACTGGCGCCGAAGAGCAGAGGCACAGTTTGGTTGGTTACTGAAGCTGAACAAATGAAGTCCAGTGTACTCCCCGAACTGCCCAAACAGGCCTGTAATGGAGGATTTTTTTAATCTCATGTGCCAAATAGGGGCTCTTATTTATCAAACTTTGGCCAAAATATGAACAAGCCAAAACACTCCGTCAAAGTGGCCCCAATCTGTTTGGTCCTGCACTTTATATAATATAAATAGTACCTTGCTGATCTGAGTTAGAGTCCTGCTGTTTTATTCTCTGCTTGCAAAGACAATACTCCAGCTTCCTTGTCTCACATTTATAAAGTGCAGTCTGCTAGGTGTGGCTGGGAGCTAATCACTAGAAACATAGAAACATAGAAACATAGCATTTGACGGCAGATAAGGACCGCTTGGCCCACCCACTCTGCCCATTTCCCTACCTAATGGCTAAGCTGCAGATCCTAGTTAATCAGCAGCCTACTTCTTCCTACCCCCACCCCCTAGAATTGCCTTATGACTGTCCCATGCATGCTTGAATTCCACCACTGTTTTTGACTCCACAACCTCCTCCGGAAGGCCGTGCCATGCATCCACAACCCTCTCTGTGAAAAAATACTTCCTTAAATTACCTCTGAGCCGCCCCCACTCTATCTTCAAATTGTGCTCCTTTGTTCTTGCGCACCTCTTTTTTTGAAAGATGCTACCCTCTTGGACTTTGTTAATTCCCTTGAGGTACTTGAAAGTTTCTATCATGTCCCCCCTCTCCCTCCTTTTCTCGAGGCTATACATATTAAGCTCCTTAAGTCTCTCTTCATATGTCTTCCGGTGCAGACCCTGCACCATTTAGTGCCCTCCTCTGGATAGCTTCCATCCTGTCTATGTCTTTGTGGAGATTGGGTCTCCAGAACTGCATGCAGTACTCCAGATGGGTCTCACCAGCTGTCTGTACAGAGGGATAATAACTTCCTGTTTTCTACTGGTGATGCCTCTCCCTGTGCATCCCAGTATCCCCCCAGCCCTCCTTGCTGCCCTCTCACATTGCTTGCCCACCTTTAGGTCATCTGATATGACTACCTCCAGGTCTCTTTCCATTTTTGTTGTTGTTAGTATCTCACCCCCCATTGTGTACTCTTCCCCTGGGTTTTTGTTTGCCAGGTGCATTACCTTGCACTTCTTAGCATTGAATCTAAGCTGCTATACATTTGACCATTCCTCTAACCTTGCCAAGTCCTTCTCATCCTTTCCACCCCACCTTGTGCATCAACTCTGTTGCAGATCTATGTGTCATCTGCAAAAGACATATTTTTCCTTCAGTCCCTCTGCAATGTAAGCTTATAAAGACATTGAAGAGGACGATCCTAATACTGAACCCGGGTACCCACTAGTAACCACCCTTTCTTCAGAGTGGACTCCATTTACTATTACTCTCTGTGTCCTATTCTCCAGCCAATTCTTTACCCAGGCTGTCATCTTGGGACCCACTCCCAGGCTGGCTAACTTGTATATTAATCTTTTGTGTGGGACTGTGTCAAATGCCTTGCTAAAGTCTAGGTAGGCCATGTCCACAGCCCCTTCCTGATCTACTACTTTGGTCACCCAGTCAATGAAATCTATTAGATTCATCTGACATGACCTTCCTGCTGTGAATCCATGCTGCCTTGGGTCCTGTGCCCCTCTGGCCTCTAGATACTTGACAATTCTTTCCTTCAGAAGTGATTCCATCATTTTCCCTATCACTGAGGTTAAACTAACAGGTCTGTAGTTTCCTGCTTCTGCCTTGCTCCCACTTTTGTGAAGGGAATCACATCTGCCCTCCTCCAGTCCTTGGGTACCACCCATCCTCCCATGATTTGTTAAAGAGGGTAGTCAGTGGTGTCACTAGTTCTACCTTTAGTTCTTTTAGAATTCTGGGATGAATCCATCAGGCCCCATTGCTTTGTCCACCTTCAGTTTTAGAGTTCTTTCAGAACCCTTTCTTCTGTAAATGGGCAGGTATCAACTTCTGTATCCAGAGTGTTTCTACTGTTTGTTTTAGGTACCTCCCCTCTTCATTTGTAAATACCAGAAAAATATTTGTTTAGTATCTCTGCCTTTTCACAGTCACCCTCTGCCCACCCTCCCTCCCTTTATTAAGCCTCACTATCCCTCCCTTGGTCTTCCTTCGCTCCCTGATGTACCTATAAAAGGTTTTATCCCCCTTCTTAACTGAGTTGGCTATCTTTTCCTCGGTTTGGGCCTTTGCTGTTCTGACTGCCTTCTAGCTTCCTTTTGCTTTAACTGATACAGTTCTCTGTCCTGCTCCTTCTGTGATTCCTTGTACTTCCTGAATGCTTTCTTTTTCTCTTGAACCTTCACTGCCACTTCCTTTGAGAACCATAGTGGTTTCTTACATCGTTTTGTTTTGTTTATTTGCTTCACACAAAGGCTTGTTACCTCTATGATGGCAGTTTTTATTATTCCCCATTGTTCTTCCACCCCTCCTTCCTGCCCATTTGCTAGTGCATTCCTTAGGCACTCACCCATTTTGGCAGAGTCAGCCCTCCTAAAGTCCAGTACTTTCGCCTTTGTATGGCTTGACTCTATTGCTGTGTTTATTGTGAACCATACTGTTCGATGGTCGCTAGTTCCCAGATGGCTACCCACTTCTATATCTGTGATCCTCTCTCCATCTCCACTTGAGAGAACCAGGTCTAAGATTGCTCCCTCTCGAGTGGGCTCCAATACTAGTTGTCTAAGGCATGCCCCGATAGGGCATCTAGAATAACCCCACTCTTTCGAAGTGGCTGCTGCAACTGCACTCCACTTAACATCTGGCATATTCAGATCACCCATCAGCAATATCTCCCCTTTTTATGCCATTCTAAGTATACTTTCTATCATTTCCTTGTCCATTTCCTCCCCCTGAGAAGGGTGTCTGTATACAACCCCTGTGCAGATTGTGGTGGCATTGTCTGTCTCCAAATTTACCCACAGTGCTTCTTCACCTCCCTGTTTACCCTTTTGTTCTGTTGCTTTGATTCCTTCCCTTATGTAAAGAGCTACTCCTCCTCCTCCTTTACCCTCCCTATCCCTCCTGTAGATAGATAGTGTATCCTGGTATGTTTACGTCCCAGTCATGGTTTTGTGTATATCATGTTTCTGTGACTGCCACGATATCCAGACATTCCTCCTCCATCAAGGCCACTAATTCAGGAAGCTTGTTACTCAGACTACGGGAATTGGTACTCATTGCTCTCCATTTTTTGATGGCTTTACCTTCTGTTGCAGCATTCCCCACTGACCTTTCTACCTCGGTCTTTTTCTCATTTAGTACCCTAGGAAAGTAGTCACAGGTTCCCCTCAATGTGTGATCTGCTCAACCCTGGCTTTATAAATGTATTTAATTGTTTTTAGAGGGGCCCCTGGTTGTGGCCAATATCAACAAACAAATGAAGTCCTGTGTGCTCCTCCCCCAGTTGCTGAGGCTGTCCATCCACCCAGGCACACTAATTTAAAAAATAATGCCTGCAGAATGGCCATTTCACATTGGAAGGGAGGGGACAAAATGTCTATGGCCAGTGAAGGGTAGGGCTGAGCTCACTCACCTGGCCAAAATGTGTCTGGAGGTGGTGTAGAGTGCAAGGCACGGGAGGCAAGCAGACTGTCAGGCGAGCATGTTACAATGGAGTCATTGACTTCTCAAAAGTATGACTCCACTCAATTATGGTTGCAACTCAGGGCATTTGCAGCTAATTGCAACTGCCTTGAATTGCGACCAATGATTCTGACTGCTGACGGTGGCTCCGAGGTCTAATTTGCTGTAGCTGGAGATTTTACTAGATTTTGCTTGGAGTACTTAGGGCCTGTAGCTCTGCCAGGTGTCAGAGGCGGGGTATGTTTTGGTGGAGGAGCATTCATTTCATGATCCATCCTGAAGATTGGTAAAGTCAGTCTGGTAGAATTGAAGTTTAATTATCCGAATATGCATTTATTTGTTCTAAGAAGGTTAGGTTTCAAGTAGTAATTAAGAAATTAAGGAGGTGTGGACAGACAGCTGCAATTTAGCTGCTACTCTCTCACTCATCACGTGATTCCTGATGTTTAATATAAATCCTACCTTAGTAAGAGTGATAAAGCCTTGGCTGGAAGATTGTACACAAAGTTACAGTAGGATAAAATGTTTCTTAACTGGGGAAGGACATGTGACAAGTGGTGTTCCCCTGGGAGTGGTCCTGGGAGTGTTATTATCTGGATGTTGTACAGCACTGCCAGCCATAATGTAATGTACTACCTTGCAGGAAATGACATGTCACAAAATGCTACATGACAAAAGGGCTTAATTGCCCTTGAATTACATTGTTCACTGAAGCAGACTGCAGCACTCTACAGTTTAATACAGAATAAAGTATGGGGTGGTGCATGTAATGAGAAGTTTACAAACACCCGAGGGGTTAGATGCTACATAAAGCTCAAGAGCTATGCTAGATGGGTTTGTGAAAAGCATCTAACCCTAAGGGTGTGTAAAAACTTCAAGTTTACACACCACCTCATATTTTATTTTATATAATTGCTGGATTTCCCTCTTTGCCTCAGCAATTATACAAAACAAAAAACAGTTGATGTGTGGCCGTGGTCTAGTTAGGTTATAGCATGCAGTCCATCCACGGTCACTTTAAGTATTTATTTAAAAAATATTTTTTTATTTTGTGGGCAGTCCAAAGTTCAGTACTTGTGGCACATTTTCTTTTGTTTTAAATTACTTACTGCCGAGTCTGAGTGGTGGTTCTGTCTCCATTCGTGGTTTGGTGAGAAGGGATGCAGAGAGCGGTGGCGAAGAAAGGAACCCAGGCTGGCGCATGCGCAGAGCCAGGGAAACCATGTGCATGTTTGCCTTAATAAAACACTCCTTTATTACGGCATATTATGCCATGGTTTCTCTATGGATAAAAGGGAAACTCAGTTACTATACTGCAGTAATACTGCAAGGTACTGCGTTGTATCCTAGCTGTCTCAGCAGTACATCAGACTTAGGAAAAGTTATTACTAACTGTGGTAACAAGCTTGCTGATGATATGAAGTGGAGGCTGTGGTGTTGACTGGAGAGGACTGAGCAGCTGCACACCGTGCCATTATGAGATTTGGCAATAGCGGGTATCTGATGAAAAGTGTTTTGATCTCTTAGAACAAATAAACCACCATTGCGTGTTCATTAATTTAAAGTTGTGGAGGTTTGTTCCAGGCCCTTTCCAGACTTACTTGTGCTGCATGGTTTTATTGCAGTGTGGTGTTGCTGTTCTTCTGGCCAGTGGTATTTGCTGGATTTCCATTGGTGGAGGTAGCCTGCTTCCCCTGTTTGCCAGGGGGGAAACTCTGTGGAGATAACATGCAGCCACTTCTGCACTGCATTGGAAATAATATACATCTCGGTGAAAAGATTTACCTTGATTTGTGAATTTATCCCTCCACTCTATACTTAAAAAAAAAGAAAAATAAATTTAAAAATTACTTCCTGCCTCCCCCGTTTGATTGCAAAAATGACCACACAATAAGACTGCGGAGTGTAAAGAAACTGATTGGCAAGCTTACCAGGCTAAATCTGGGTCTATATGCTTGTTTTAGGGGCAGTTGCTTTATTAAGTTAATGCAAAAGTAAAAACGTTAGAATTTTAAGATCAGGTTTCTAATATTCCTGCCCCTGTAACCACGTGACCTAAGGAGTCTGGGGTATAAATCGCGCATGTTCCAGGTTCCTTGCAGAGCAACATTTACCAGAGCAGGTGTGGTCCATGGTTAAGAGTGTGTTTTTTTCTGCTATGAACTTTAACAACTTGCTGTGAGCATTCTACCTATTGCTGTTTCTGATCCAGTCTGTGGATCTTTTTTTTCCTGGCTCAGGACTTGGTTGCACAAATCCAGCTATTGTTTTCTTCTGAACAAAATAACTTTTTGCCCTTCGCTGAGGCTGTTTTATTTTGATTATCAGTAACCTGACTTGGGGGCAGTGCATATAACTCTATTAGAAGGAAATTAACTAGCCACTACAATTTTAAAATTAATCTGACAAAAGCCTAGAGGTAAATATTTTGCTATAGCTGTTTTTAATTCATTTGCTGATTTAAGTGACTAATTGAACACTGTCTATAAAACATTTAAATTGATTAAATTGTTTGTAAAGTTTATGGTTTAGTCCTACAAGAAATTAACACTATTTTAGCCTTTTTATTATTAGTTATACCATGTTTATGAGAGATAGCTCTTCCTTTTAGAATAAAGTTATTCTCACCCAGGTATGGGGAATCAGGGAGGGAGGGCTTTAAACTTCCCTTACCATTTACTATTTCTTCTCTGTAAATATCAATTTTAGTGTTGCTGGACGTCAAATCGATGAACTGACCTCACTGGATGTAACTATTTCAGCTTCATGGGCAGAGCTATCAACAGTGGCCCCTATGCACTAATGAGTGGAGTGGCTATGCGACGCATATCTGTGGTGAATAGTCACTCTGCACCCACTGCACCCCACATATGGAATGCACAAAGAGAGTGTGGGCAGGCACAATGGACCCGATCCCACATGGCTGTGGACTGCACCTCATGGGGGGGTGGGCTAGTGGTGTGCCAGCACCAAGTGCCTTGCACAACGGTACATAGTGCTGGCCATGGTACAACAGGGACAACCCTGCCATAAGCCCCCTATGCACCTTGCACACACAACTAGACACTGCCAGGAAAGGCAGATAGCCCACTGCCACCAGAACCACTGTGACTGGACCTTCCCATGGCCGCCTGGTGTCACCCAGCACACATCAGTGCATGGCCCTTGCCTGGCACCCCCCACCATACCCACACACCACACTAGGGCACCAGCCCATGGATGCTGTCACCCCAGCATGGTACCACCAGCTGACCCCCCCACTGGTCCCCCTGCATGTGGTGGAGTATAGTGCCCCTCACCACCAACAGACCCCCCACCCAGTCACAGCAATCCACTCCAGGGCCGCATCATGTGAGGGCTGGCAGCTTCCCCCCCTTTCACCACTACAATCACTGTTCATAGGTCTTCTGTGCAGCATGCTGCCAACATGTGCCCCACCACATAGGAGATCCACTCCATGTCCCAGTCCATGCATTTAATTGGATGCATGTCTGGGTTCACATCCCTGCCTCTGGCCACCCTGTGGAGTTTTGTGCACTGGGGGGCCGGGTTGCAGACAGGTGGCAGCCAGTAGTGAATACCAGCCGGTGCACACCTATCCATGGGAGTGCAGCTTTGTGTGTGGGGTATGCACTGATTCTGCACACCTCCACCCAAATAGTGCATAGGGGCCAGTATTTTTAACTCAAGTCCTATTTCCTTGGAACAAGCAACATTTAAGAACATTGACTGTAACACCACCATCAGAAAAAGTGCTGCACTGTACTGTGGCACTGATAAAATGGACCATTTTCTGGAAAATTACAGGTTAAAGCACTTTAAAAGAATTGTAGAACCATGAACACTTGAAATTGCTGCTCTTATTTTCAGAAGAAGTATTTTTGCCTGAGCAAAGTTTTGGTTATTAATTGTATGTGTGGATAAAAAATGTAAAATCTTTTTACACAGAATGTTTAACAAAGTCCACCAAGACTAATTTAATTAATACTTTTCAGCAAATATAAGTACAAGTCAAGTACAATAAATACTATTATATATATATATATATATATATACACACAGACACATGCACATACGTCTCAATCAATCAAGTAATTAATAGTGTGAGATTTAAAAATATTTACCACAACTTTTTTTTATCATAGACGGTTTTATTAGAAGTTTTTCAATTTTTGGTGGTATACTTCAGATATCATATACCTTACATTACATTCCTATGTAGGACAAAGGAATTACACAGAGCAATAAGTCTTACATTCCATGAGTCACTATCATATAGGCCACAATAAAGGACCATTAAGCAGAGGAAAGAAAATGCTTGGTGAAACTGAGTATCAGAGCAGTGCTAATTATAAACTCCCATAGGCAGTAACCAGATAAAGACACTGATAAACTATAGCTGTCTTAGCAGGGTGAGTTTCCTGGGGGGAAGGGAGTTTTACAAAGTGGGGAGTAAAGGTAAGCTCCCCATTTCTCATAGAAGTAGTCTCGTTGGCCTTGGTGTGCACAGGATAACCTCTCCAGGAGGACCAACCGAGCCATAGCGGCAGACCACATAACAATAGTTGGATTATTTATCTGTCTCCAGTGCATTAGTATAAGCCTCTTAGCTTCTAGCAGTGCTAGCATAATACATTCTCTGTGTGTCCTGGGCAAATGGGTTAACCCAGATGAGTCCCCCAAAAGCAGTGCAGGGTCTAAAGGTAAGTCCCTAATATTAAAGACCCTTGAGCATTCATGGGCAACATTAGTCCAAAAAGGAGCTATTTGAGGACAGGTCCATAATATATGGAGCAGATGGCCATCTGGTTGCTGGCATCTCCAACAATTGGAGTGAGGTAGGAATCCAGCTGAGTGTAGGACAGCTGGAGTTCTATACCAGCGCAAAAGAATTTTGAACTGCAAAAATTGGCTCTTGGAGTCTCTGTACTCTTTGTGTGTGTCCTTAAGACAACGGGACCAAGAGTCATCGGAAATAGCCATACCTATGTCTTTTTTCCATTTAGCCCTGCAGTGTTCAGTGGGGTCAGCCTGAGCATCTCGCCAGGTGGCATAAAATTTACCTATTCAACCTCTAGAGGAGGGGGATTTGTGCAGGGAGGCAAGCCATGCCCATTTATTGTCTGATCTATATTGAGTTGAAAGGTCATTAATAATACTACGTATTTGGAGAAACCGCCAGAAGTCAGTATTAGGAAAATAAAAATTCTGTTTTAGCTGAGTAAAGGACAGTATAATGTCTGAGTCAGGCAACATCAGATCCAATATGTACCAGATTTCTTTGGCTTCCCAAGTGGCTATTTAATGGGCTTCCCTCCAATGGTGATAAAATTGTTCTGCCATAGTTCAGCATATCTCAAAGGGGGGTGCCAAGCTTTTTTGGGGGTATGGGATAAGGTCATGCAATGATGCCAGGCATAACAGGATTCGGATATAACAGGGGATAGTTCCTTGTCACATGGACCACCCGGGTCCAACAGGAATCTGAGTGGGGTGTGGGTCAGCATGCTGGATTTGATACTGACCCACAGTGGATGAGATGTGCCCATAGGCGTAAACCATTTTGCAGCTTGGGCAGCCACACTCGCCAGGTGGTAAACCTGGAACCAGGGAATGCCTAGCCCTCCTTTAGACCAGGGTGCTCTTAACTTATATTTCCCCCATCTATGGGCCTTCCCTTCCCACAAAAAGGAGGATACCAGTTTTTCAAGAGAGGAGAATAGTTTAGGGGAAAGGTGTATTGGAGGATTATTGAACAGATATGTAACTCTGGGGAGGAGGAGCATACATATGGTGGCCACTTTGCCAGGGAGTGACAAGTGTAGCTTATGCCAATGCTCCATTTCTGTGCTTAATTGCTTCAGGAGAAGGGTAAAGTTGGAGGATTCAAAGTTCACCCAGTTTGTAGGGATAAAAATCCCAAGATAGGTGAAGCCTTGGGTCACCCAGCTCAGTTCTGTGCCATGAAGGCACTCTTGGGTGCAGAATGAGTTAAGTGGGGCTAAAGTGGTTTTCCACTGGTTGACTTGTAGCCCAGAAAGTAAGGCAAAGTCTTGAAAGACAGAAAGAGCTGCTGGGAGGGACTGTTGGGGGTGAGACAAAGTAAGTAGAAGGTCGTCTGCGTATGCAGCCACTACATGTGAATTACCCTGGGTTGGAATGCCCGAGAGACCATCAGCACTGGTTAGTGCACTGATCAATGGGCCTAGAGCAACCAAGAACAGGAGAGGAGATAGAGGGCATCCTTGGCAAGTACCTCTATAAAGTGGGAAAGATGGGGAAATGTCTGAGTTCATCAAAACTCTAGCCATGGGAGAGTTATAGAGTGTTGAGACCCAGCATTGGAGTTGAGGCCCAAAGCCATAGAGAAGAAGGACTTCATGTAGATAGTTTCATTCAATTGAATCGAATGCCTTAGTGAAGTCGACAGCTACAGCAGCCATAGGGATCTTGGACCTAGCCACCAACCACTTCAGGTTAAGTAGTAACCTGGTACTGTCGGAACCCACCTTCCCTGGCATGAACCCCACCTGTGAGGGACAAATTATGGAGGTAAGGACAGTATGCATTCTGGTGGCTAAGTTCTTGGCCAGAATTTTAGTATCCACAGGTAGTAGGGATATAGGATGGATATATGCACAATTAAGAGGGGTCAGTAGATTTCTTGGGTAGTAGAGTAATGAGAGCTTCCTTCATTGTGGCAGGGAGGGAACCCGAGGATTGAGCATCTTGTAGAGCTAGTAGCAGTGGATGAGTAATCTCTTGCTCTAAGGCTTGATATAATTAAATAGTCATCCCATCAGGTCCTGGGGATTTCCCCTTGGCCATCTGAGATAGAGCCTGTCTTATCTCCGACACAGTGATTGGAGCATCTAGAAGGGAAACTTGTTCTGGTAGCAAGGTAGGTGTAGTAAAGCTCTGGCAGAACTGATTTAGACTTTGGAACAGCTGGGTTGATGTTAGGGAGGATTGGGATTTGTACAAGGATTGATAAAAGAGACTCATAGTCTCATAGATACCTGCTGGGTCAGTGGAAATCGAGCCGGAGGGTGTACAGAGTGCATGAATTTTAGCGGTGGCCTGTTGCTTTCGCAACTGGTAGGCTAAAAGCTTCCTGCCTTTATCTCCCCCTCCCAATATGTGTGCTTTGATCTAAGCAAATGCCATTCTGCTTTGTGATGTAGCAGCGCTTTAATTTGGTATTTAAGCCCTACTATTCTCTGGGTCAAGGATACATCTGTGGTAGCAGCAGGGGAGGCTTTAAAGCGGGTCTGCAGTCCGGTGAGTTCTGACTGTAACCTATCTAGAGACTTCTTCCAGGCTTCATTCCGGTGTGCCACAAAAGCAATAATATGACCCCTGAGATTAGCCTTAAAAGCCTCAAATACTATGCTTGCAGAAACTCCACAATCTGAATTAAGAGCAAAGTAGTCCTGAGTGGCTTTCAGCATATCTTGTTTAAATTCTGGATCTTTGACTAATAGGGGATTACACCTCATTTCATACCAGTGGGTCTTTGCCCCAAGGGGATATAGGTAATCAACACAGGTGCATAATCTGAAAGGTGGATACTACCTATGGGACTGTTCTTTACCCCACTAGATGCTGTGATTATAGCCAACCAATAGTCAATGCGACTGTGTACCCAGTGGGAAGGAGAGAAGTAGGAGTAGTCTCACCCCAATGGGTTGTCCCACCTCTAAACATCTATTAGACCCCACTCATTTTATAAATCTTGTAGGGCAGCATGGGCTCTAGGATGCATCTGGGGTGGGTTTAGACTTGTCCAAGAAAATATCAGATACTAAATTAAAGTCCCTTCACAATATTAGAGGAGTGGTATCATTGTCCTGCTGCAAAGTAGAAATGGCTTGACTCAAGCTGGGAAAAAAGTCTGCTTGATCTGTGTTAGGAGCATATACATTACGCAGGATCAGTTTCCCATTCGGGGAGTTCAGTGTAACCAAAACCCAATGGCCCTGGGAGTCAGACCTGGACTTCTCCACCACCCACATGCTAAACCGACGGATAAGGATAGCAACTCCCTTGGATGTAGAAAAAGTGGAGCTAGCATGAACAGCACCAACCCAGGATTTTTTAAGCCAGGGAACAGATTTGCTAAGAAGGTGTGTTTCTTGTAAAAGGACTACATCTGTTTGGAGAGAACGAAGGTATTGAATAATCTTAGCACGTTTTATAGGATGATTGAGACCTTTAACGTTCCACGATACAAGACGTAATCCTTGAACTTTGGGGGTAGCCATATTATTACACAGGTAGAAATGTCAGGGTACTTACCCACCTAAGGACAGATGAGTAGGAAGTCTCAAGAAATGGAGTTCAGGGGATTGCAAACCTGATGTTTGACCACTGTAGGGTGCTGTTGGTTACCAGGGAGGTATAACTGCACTGCTCAAAAAGGGGAACACTCAAAGATGTACCAGGACAGAGAACACTCTAATATAATCTATAAAAATAGAAAGAGAGTTTATAAATAGTAATACTAACAGTATTAATCACAATACAATTACAGTAATTTCACCCAAGATCACAGTAACTGTCTAGGCAAACCAATACAACAGTTCTAACAAGCGTTCGTATGCTAAGAGCAAAGGAGGCTTTTAGTGAAAGAAGGTACTAAATGAGAGGTAGTACCCTCAGCTACGCAAGCTTCAACGCTCAAGGACAGGGGAGGAAAAAGACAACCAAGAGAAACTTGCTTCTCCTCCTCTGGTAAACAATCCTTGGGTGTAGAGCACAACACCAGGAGGGGGGGAGGCAGAGAGGTTAGGGGGAGAGAAGAAAAATAGGGGAGGGAAATTGGGTAACCACCCCAATCGAGCACTATAAGGGCCGGTTGCCTACGACTACAATCTTACATAATAGCTACAGCTGCAATGTGACGCGGAAGACCAGTCAGCATGCTGGCTCTAGATTCAGATAATATTATCTGATTACTCCGGGGGGGCAAAAAGAAGGGGGGTGGTGTAAGATTAGCCCCCTGTTGTGTATTGTCATTGGTGTAAAGGCACTCGATTCCTCATAGGGTGGGTGTGCAGCCTGTTAATTTGAATAGGTGCAGGCAGATAAAGCCCACTAAAAAAGGACACAGTGCATGTAAACTAAGTAATGAAAGTCAGTGCCAAAACATATTTCAAAGTTCAGCCAGTAGGGTCCACGCTGTGCCTGGGAGGCAGTTTGGAATTATCCTGAGGGTCCACGGTAGCCACTATAGATTCCAAAAGCGGTGTTAGGACAGCCGCAGCATATGATTTTTCCCCAGGTTTAAGTGCTCCAGAAAGTTCTACTGCCTCGACCACTGAGGAATCAGGTATATCTGTCCAGTCCATTGGGAAGTTCAGTAGCTGTGGTTGGTAAATCTGGACACGGAGAATGTCAGTCTATTGAGGTTGAGGGGGATTCATCTCTGGATATCTTAGCAGGAGGTGCTACACCCTGTTGGTCTGATGAGAGCCGTTATCCACTTCTTGACCATTGTTGCTGATGGGAGGTAGCCCCCGCAGGTCTAAGAGGAAGGAATGATTGCTCAGAAAGAGTAACAGGGCTAGATGAGAATATGGGCACTGTGCAAGATGAATTCTTTGACCTGGGGGAATCGTTAAGAAGGGAACCTGGTCCAGGTGTAAAGCGATCCTCTGAGGGCTGTCTGCCAGAATTAAAGTTCTATGGGGAGGTAGCTGGAAAAGATGGGTCCCAGAGCCTTCTGGGAGATGTTGGCTGAAGGGGAAGGCTAGGCCAAAGTCTGGAGATCCAACACTCCACTTCGCTGGGAGTCTCTGTGAGTATCTCTCTTTCTTTCTTGGACACTAGAAGTTTGGTGAGTCCTCTGAACCTATATTGAAAGTTGTAAGCGGCAAGAAATGTTTTCAGGGGATCATAGGCATGCCTTTTACTGGCTGTTTCTTGTGCAAAGTCTCTATAAAAAGAGATTATCTCTCCTTGCCATCTAATTTCTCCCAGATCACAGGTTACCCACAATATGTACTCTTTTGTTGAATATCTAAGCAGATATGCCACTATGGGCCTTGGAGATTGTGTTGTTCTGTCTCTTCTCCCAGTAATGCGGTGGGCTCCTTTGACCTCCACTGGTCCACTCCAGCACTCCCCTAACATCATAGCGAGCATTTAGTTAAAAAACCTCTCCATGGAGCTGCCTTCGGAGCCTTCTGGGATACCAATAATTCTAAGGTTATTGCGGCGCCCTCTATTTTCTTGATCCTCCACCCTGGCAAGCAGTAATTCTAGCTTGTCGTCTTGCATCTGCACTTTTTGTTTAAGTTTGGTTTGTTGCCACTCTAGAGTTTCCACCCACTGTTCTGCCACGTTGAGGCGGTCTTGTAACTGCACACATCAGCTGTGGTGCCCGTGAGGGTAGAGTTTATATCATCCACCTGAGACAATAAAGCCGCAAGCATTTGGGTGATGTAACTCAATGAGTCTCCCACTGATGACATTTGTGGAGCTGCAGCTGGTAATACAGTTGGGGGTCCCCTGATGCCATCTCAAGAAGTGTAGGAGAAGCCAGGTAGAGCACAGTGAGATCCAGAGCTAGGCAGGTAACCTTCACGGCCTATCTGATCAAGTGACTTGCGAGTACCGGTGCCTGACAAAGCACTAATGCACAGTAGAAACTGCAAACTAGTTGCACCACACAGTTGGAGATGGTTACCCAATCATTATTAAGTATTGTACTCTATATTATATCCTGGGATTAAGCCAGTCAGCCATGGATTGTCACCAAAGTCAGAGGAGCTCAAGATTTAGGCTGCCTTTTTCTCGGTGGCCAGACCATACTCCCCGTACCACAACTTTTTGCACATATTTAATATAGTTTACACATATTTAGCATACAATTGCACAAATTTATATATTTTTTGATTGCACAGTAAAATGGTGTTAACAAGAAAACAAGTGGCTGAGGGTGGAATTGATACTGAAACAAATCAAATTGATATAAGGGATATACAATGGTGAGCTGTCAGATGAATGATTTATCTACACAAGTGCTGTTTGACCTCAGGTAACCTCACGAGTGGCGTAAGCCATGAGTGAGATGTCCGAGGTCAAACAGCATGAGTGTAGATAAATCATTTGTCTGACAGCTCATTATTGTATATTTAATTTATGCAATAGGGAAGCTTTCTGTCAGTGCAGGGACATTTGCTTTTGATTGTTTAACTTTTTTTGCATATGTTTGTCAAAAAAGTGAGCAAAAAATTGCAATTTATTCTCTTTTTTTGCTAATTATAAAAAATCTATAAAGTATCTGTAAATGAAATACCACTCATTTTGTAGATAATTTTGTGCTGCACAACTTTCATGCTCACAGCACTATGCTATCTTTTTTTGTTTTAAAGTTATTTGCATTTGAATATAGTTAGTACTGGTACTGAGGCTGAACATTCTAAATGAGTCCCAGAGTGATTGAGACATACTGTATCTACTATCTGAATAAATCTGTGATGATGCATCTACTATATGTATAAATGTAAAATGTTTAATTTATCTCATAGTAGATCAGATTTATCACATAGGGTTTATGTCCACGCCTATTGCATAAATAGACTTATTCAACAATAATTAAATTGATCAGAGTAATTTATATGCAGAACCAGAATGTAAGGATTTAAATAGTAGCCAAACAAATTCACTGAAGTTGAGTAAAGCGAAAAAAAAGGAAAGGTAATGTAGGGCACTACAAGGAAAAAATAAAGATAAACAGTCCACATTTCAAAACAAGGGTAAAAAGTGAACCCTGACCCTGATTTAAATATGTGTGTATTGTTATAATTCTGTTCTGTATTATTATGTAAAGTGCCCAGAGCCTCCCAGATTGGGTGCTTAAAAAAATAAAAGTAACTTGACTTCAATCAGTGAAAGGTTTTATTGTTCCACTAATAAGCCATTGCAATATACTAAAACAAAAAAACTAAAAGCACAAATACATACTGTACATAGATATATAGCATGCAGCTGCACAATGTAAAATAATTTGACTTCCTGATTATACACACTATACATACATTTGTTCATTTTCCATCAGGCTATCCAATTTATAGGCTGGCTGTCATGTCTGTGCCTGTTAAATTGATAGTACCACAAATTTACAAACAATGATCAGGCTCCCAGCTCATCCATTTCCTTTACCTCTGGCCCAAAGCATATTGAAACAGCCAGTGTTAAACACCAGCATTTAAGCACCTAGAGCTCTCAATCTGTTTTCAGATATCCTCCCACCTGCCACTATACAAAACTATGGTCAGGCCACATATGGAATATGGGGTCCAGTTCTGGAGGCCTTACCAGCAAGGGGACAAGGACAGGCTGGAAAGGGTTCAGAGAAGAGCAACCAAGATGGTGAGTGGGATGCAGGAGAAGTCATATTAGGAAAGGTTGGGTGAACTGGGTCTGTACACACTGGAAGAGAGGATGTAGAGGGGGAATATTGTGGAGCTGTTCAAATACTTGAAGGGCATAAACAGGGTGAGGATAGACAGCATCTTTAAGATGAGTAAGAATAACTCCACTAGGGGGCATATCTACAAGCTGGAAGGGGGACAATTCAGAGGGGACATTGGGGGAGGTTTTTTTCTGAGAGGATGGTATGGTCATGGAATGAGCTGCCAGATTGAGTCCTACCACTCAATCTGGCAGCTCATTCCATGACCATGGATCATGGTGGATACAGTGGAGAAATTCAAGAGAGTCTGGGGTCTATGCATGGGCCTGACAGGCAGGGGGTAGATCAGGAATGGGAAAAAGGGGGCCTCTTAGCAGGAGGGGGCTTACGGGCAGACTGGATGGGCCATGAGGTCTTTTACTGCCATCAGATTTCTATGATTTCTATTATTCTTTGTCATGCTTTCTGTGATATTCTTTGCAACTTTTATAAAACTAATGCAGTGTAAAATTATTTTTCTGGCATTAAGTAAGCACTCATTTTCATATAGAAAAATAAAATTAAAAATAAAATTAAAATTGCATAGCACCTAATATTCTTAGAAACAGTTCCACAAGGAAAAAGCACAGTAGCACAAAGCTAAGGGTCCAATTAAAAATAATTTACTCAAATGTATGTCTCTGCCCCTTAACAGGGCAGTGTTGTAAAACAAGTGAATCCGAATAGTTCACAATAATGATTCTAAGCAAGTTCGTTTATGCTCCTACTGTGCCTTAAATCTCCTCAGACTAGTTAAGCAAATGCATTAAAAAGATTGAAACGTATCTGGACCCGAAAGCTTATACAAAACTTTCTACTGGGCCAGAAATACCTCCTCACAGGTCTCATATTCTTTGACTCATTGCAGCAGCATTAACAATGGAAAATCCCCACCTTAGTAAACATGGAGACATATCTCCCATGTCTTATTCTGGAAGTCCTTAAAAATTCCATAAATAGTATACCCTCTCAGGGAACGTTACACATTTTCAGAGCTCACATATCACTGGAGCAGTGTCTTTCCAACCAAATAATACCTGCTGCAGGTCAAATCAAGGAGTCAAAAAGTAATTCAAGTTTTGCCCAGAGTTCGAAGATTGTAACAGCAGAAATTGCTATTTATTTAAACACTAATTTAACTTTGGAAGTTATTTAGGAGTATGGCAATAGGTTCCGATAGGCTCCAGCACAGGGAGTCCTTTTAAAACAATAAAAACATTAGATTATCCAAGTAGCAGCCAGCATAATACTAATGTTCAGTGCATTTTAAGTTAGCTCCGGGCGGCAAAGTTCATTGGCCCAAGAAAACAGACCACACATTTTCCCCTGTAAGTATTAAAATGTTTTTACCTCCAGCCTGGGAAAAAAAAAATTGTGAATACCAGATGCAAAGAACTGCCAAACTTAACTCCATTCTCCAATTTTAGGAGTCCATAGTATCTGTCAGAACTTCTGACAAACTACAGCTCACTGACCATTATCAGTTACCACTCATGGAGGAAAGGTTTTAGCAGATTATCTTATTAGGGAGTTTTGCCACACTATCATTTATACAGCGTTTTTATGCAGCTAGTAAACACGTCAGACATAGCACTTGACTTGTGTCTCCCATGCCAAAAAGCCATGTGTATTCTCCATGAGACACCGTCAACCAGTGCCAGCAACTGTACTCCATTATTCATCTTTCCGACTTCCCAATCACCCGTTCTGGCATTGTGGGCTCACACTGACATCTTCAGTCTCACTTCTATAGTCCTGGATCACCTGCAAATTAAACAAGAGGAGAACACTCCTCTGAGCATAATAACTTTGGGGTATTCCAACTTAAACAGCAATAGAACCCCCAGCCCTTAGACAACATTGGCATACCGTGTTGTGAATAAAAAGGACCTATCAGCACCTTTTCTCTGATCTAACTGTTCTGGCCATTCTAGGTAGTATCTCCTCCTCCCAGGTCCAGTTCTAGAAAAATGTCCAAATCTACTTAAGGCGGTGCTTGTCTCAAACGTTCACCGCAGCAACACATATAAGTCTCTGGCCACTAACTGCAGTCCAGCAGCCTGCCGGTGATAGTAGCCTGAAGAGCAAGACTCCCTGCAGGAGAAGCATGCCAATTTTAATGTAATTCTATTTGGGCATGCCATCCAAATGCCTGTTATTGGCAGTAAACTTCTAAATTATAAAGCCGGAGAACAAAAAAACAATGTTGCAAACAAAATTATATAAATCAGCATGAGTTTCACTCACCAACTTAGGGATAGAGTAAAACAAACAAAATAATGCAAAATAATGCCAATACATGTGGAGAGCTGTGAGGAGCGGAACAGCACTGTGACCATCTTGCCACTCACCCCCCTTCCGTGACTTGACTTGATAAAACTTAATGAGCATTTTGACACAACTGGGACAACTCAGGACAAAAGTTAACAACAACAGAAATGACTCAGAAGGGGGGAGAAGGGTTTTCAGGGTTTTAACCTTACTTGTTTAACTTCTACCTCCAAATTTCTTTCTGTAGATACCCAACTACCTTAAGATGTTTCTTCTGAGGTTTTCAGTTTAGTAAATAGTATAGAATTGAGTCAATTGGCAGTAACTGACAGTGGAGGTATAAGAACCAATTTGAATAGTCCAGTAATTTCTTATGAGCAAGATTCCATAGACTCATTTATCTAAAATTGATCTGCACTATTGGATTTCTCTGCAGAGGAATCATTATTGTCTCAGAAGCAGGAAGGGTCTAAATCCAGGCTTATGAATGCAAATCTTAAAGAAGTAATCAAGGCCCCTGGAATTCTGCAGTTGTGGAATTTTCAGAAGAATTTGCATCATGACTCAGAATATATATAGTGCTACAGAATTCATTGTTTTTGGAGAATTTTCATTCAAATATACTGTCTATAGTGTCAGGCTTTCTTTTCCATCTCATTCATCCTGAAGCCCCTCCTCTATGCTCAGCATATGAAGTCGTCGATGACATCCCATCATATTTAGCCAATGGCAGGACTGTGTTCTACCATGGAAATGAATAAATCATGCCACAGAAATAAAAAAATGCTGCCACAGAAGCCAAGGACCCCTACTGCAGAAATCAGAAAACTAGGAACCCTGGAAGCAACTGAGGAATTACAAGATGCTATTAGTGGGCTAAAAAAAGATAGATTCTCTAAATAGACCTGGAATAGTAGGGTCAGTAAACACAATACAATCCAATCAAACTAAAAGGAACTCAGGTTTGAATTAGGATATAGTTAGATGTTATCCCTCTAATTTAAGTGATGGCCTCAGAAATTTTATGTGTGACCCATATGTAGCCCACTTGACGATTATGGAACTGCTTTTAATAATGAAAAGTGAAATGAATTCAATTTAGGACAACATTGCATTAAATAGCTTTAGACTTGAAGATATATTAAATAACCTTAACAAACTGATTTAACAACAAGGTTCTCCATCAATAGTATTAGAGGAAGTGGAAGAAGATAGTCCTGACTTTTCTAACATTATTATTCCAACGCCCCCTTCTAAATTAAAGACTAAGTAAAAGTATAAGAAAAAAACATCAAATATCAATAAAAAAAACATGAACTAAAACATGTGGAGGATGCATCAGATATTATTTATGTGAAGGGTAATCAGAGTTGTCAGGTCAACAAAGATCCATACACTGAAATACTTACATCAGAAAATTCTACTGCTGGGAATCTTACTGCCTGTCAAGAGAAGTTACCATTGGTGACGATCTCAGGCGGGAATGATTCTAGTATGGACAGCTTAGAGGCTCCAACAATGGAAAAATGAATCTTGCTAATAAACTTGAGTTGGATTTAAAAGCTCTAAGGCAGGATGGAGTAATTGGAGTACTACAATTGGGTTAAGAAACTCTCATAGTGAGAAAATAGTTACAATCACTAACAGAACATTCTCCTGGGAAAAAAAAAACACTGCTTTTCTGTTCATAGTAGTTTCAATCTGATTTACATTGATCAATGTGCCATTATGTGCCTATATGGTTTAGAATTTGATCTTCTACTAACAGTGATGTAAAATAAGAACAAGATTGTGCACCTTTTAAGGGCAGAGATGGGGCAGAAGTGAATGATATTAATATTTTCAAGATTCTTAGTGACAAGTATGAATTGGGTATGGACTGTTTGTATATTTTCTGCTCAGCACCAAGAGTAGCAAACCAAATATGGTTAAATTGTAAAACACTTGAGAAATTTGGATATTGTTTAGGATTTGTCAACAGAGATGCATTAAATGTAAATAATAGGATAGATTTAGATAGAACCTCTTAGATTACTGTCTTTGGATACAAGGGAATTCCTAATGAAAATCCAGGAAAGTTAAAAAAATCGCTATATCATTTATTTATGTACTGTCTTCAAGTACCTTCCCCGGACTTAAAAATTGTAAATGTGAATAGATGAGAACAGGATAGCACATCTGGACAAATTGATGTTTTGTTACAGGGGTCTGAGGTAGTGGATTTAATCTTGCACAGGGCCCCTGTATTAGATGAGGTAGGAATTCATATAGTAGAGAGTGTTGCTCTGAATAAAACTATCAGCATGGAGGGTCCTAGGGGGAATATTGAGGGAAATGAGAGTACAGAATGGATATTTTCAGTTTGTCTTAAAAATATTTGCAAAGGAAAACAACATCAAACTTAAATTTATACTAAGGGGTTTATTTGAGCAACTCCTAAATATCCCCCTAAACATAGTTTTTCCTATTTAATGTGGGCTGGGAAAGATTTGGATTGTGAGAAAATCTTATTTGCAGTAAAATCTAAGGATCTACATAATAAGATAGTGTACAACTTAAATGTCCTGGACAAAATGGGTATTAATATTGTTGAAGGAGATATGGCTCTCGTAGCTAAAAATACTAAACTTCCCTGTAACAAAGTAATCCGTTTTCTTTCAAACAAATAACATGAAACTGGTTTAGATATATTTTCTTGCCAAAATCCTGCTAGTCAGCCTTTACAATAAAATGTTCCAATCAGTAATAGATTTGGAATTTTGAATACTCAGGTGGGCTGACTAGGTGAAGACCACAGCCCAGATGATGATCTTAATAATGTGTGTACCAATATAGAACTAAATTCAAAGTATTCTTTACTGTCTCAGAGCATAGCAGGCTTGACAGCAAAACTGGCCAACACTTAATGTTATTAATTTGTTAGTAAATTCAACATCATATGTATGCAGGGGAAGATGGCACACCTCTGATGTTGATGTTTTATTTATTGGATATTGCAGCTTTCATTTGCCAGGCAATACAATTTTGAAAACTGGGAGACCCTCAGGAGGAATTGTTACATGGGTTAAAATAGATAAATAAACAGTAGTATCTCCTATTTGGTATGCAGGCAGAAGAGCACAGCAATATGAGTGCAGTGAAAACCACAGAAGAAAAACAGTGTAAGTGAATACCACTACAGGGAAATAATGCCTCAGAATATTATAGCACATACCTGTAGCTGTGTTCACTCAGGCTGAGTATTACAAGTATGGAACTGTGACTTGAATCAGTGTGTTGCCATCTTGGCTCAGAGGATAGAACCACAGTCTTGGAAGGCAGTACAGATCGGAGCATCAGGGGTTTGAGTCCTATCCCTACACTGTATGCGTAGTTTTTTTCCCTCTTATGTGTTCTGTTTAGTGTTTTTGTTTCCTCTTGTGTCCGACCCTTGCTGACCATACTGTGTCCCCCTCCCCGAGTGTGGCCCCCCTCAGAGTTGATAATATTTATTAGGGTGGATGCGGGAGGAGTAGCCCCGTATTGAAAATTATATTCCTTGCTGTGTTCTTTGTAGTTTGTGGTGTCTGGGAGTGCTGGAAAATGAGGTTGTTTTCCTCACTGTTTTTCCCTTGTGTGGTCTTTTACCACACAGTTTTGATTGAACTGTGTTCCACCGTGATATTATATTTTAGTGGTTATTGACCTGAACCCTCCTATTTCTAGTTCTTCTCTTGTGTTGGCAATTTTAGTCCAGGTAGCACAATTTAAATTCTTCCTGCTCAAGGCATATATCCGCCACCCCCTCAAAGTATTACAATGCAACAATCTGGGACAAAGTAGGGGCATTGTTTTATAAGGCCAAAAATCAGTCATAAATTAATGATATCTTACTCTGTGAGTATTTTAATATCAGAATAGGCAAATCTGATGGATATGCAGATAATGGCATGCAAAATTGCTCTATGATAATGCACCTATGTTTGCAAGATCCTCTCTAGATCAAAGAATTAATAATATAAGAGGAAAATTAATAGAACAAATTATAATCTATAATTTAGCACCAATAAATGAAAGGGTCAAAGGTGATACTATGGGTACTTCTACTTATTATAACTCAGTAAGCCCTTCCATTCTAGAGTTTGATGTTTTGGAACAGTTCTATGGCAATATGGCATACACATAGGGTTATAAATAGAAGTGGGAGTGATCACTTTTCTGTTATTCTGACTTGGGGTGGTACAAATAAGTAGCTGCACAATAATACGCTGGTAACTATAACTCACAGTATGGAAATCAAGAACTTGTTAAAAATCAGATGGAACTTGAGTACTGAGGAGAACATGGCTTCTGTATTGAGAGAGATTCTTCTCACGATAACAGAATACCCATGGTCCTTAGAAAACTTGCCAGATCTTGCAGAGAAATTGTCTAATTGTTTTAAGATGGTTATAGAACTTCTCTATGAACCACCCAGCCAAAAGACCTATATAAAGACCCACCATTCTGGGTCTGATTAAGATTGTCGAATGAAAAAAAAGTCCCTTGCCCAACTAATCAGGTCCATGAAGTGGTATAAGGATACAAATAAATTTAACATTTTAAATAAAGCAAGAGAAAAATATAAACTATTCCCAAAACAGAAACAAGGGAAATTTCAATTAAAACAATAGCCTTATGTTAAAAGTAATTAATAATAAGGATAGTCAGTTTTATTGGTTCCAGATGGCAAAAGGAAATGATAATAGTAAATATGATATATGAACATAAGAAATTTGCCAGCAGATAAAGACCTATTGGTCTATCAAGTCTGCTCGATTTTGCAGCTACCTGCCCTAATCAGTAGCTGCCCCTTCCTCCCTTATATAGACTCCTACATCTCAATGGACCAGTGGACTATTCATTTCATTAATCTTTTTCTTACTCTGAAGTTTGTGAGGATCCTCCTTCTTGTATAACTTCAATTGACTGGTATCAATTTAGGCCAATTTCATCTAGCAAATTATATTTATCAACAGTATCTCTAAAAAAGAAAAAGCCCCCTGGCCCAGACCTGATATCCTCAGAAGTATTTTTAGCAGTACACTCTTTATGGTTGAGAGCTCTTTTGCCTTATTTTAATTTATGTATTTACAATGAAACAATTCCCATTTCATGGATGGGTGCAACTATTATTTCCCATTTATAAACAGATTCTGGCCAGAACCGATAGGGCTGCAGCTGAGGAATTTTGGGTAAAAATATTGAAAATTTATTTTTTAATATTTTTACACCAAATTTTCAACATAGCATTGTTATTACCCTGCCTCATGAAGAAGGGCGGAGAAAATGTTCAACTCCCTTTTTTAATTTAATATACTTTATTCAATTTTAACAACAAATAACATAATCAAAAACCAAACAGAAAAAGTACAGTGCAAAAAAGAAAAAAAAAACAGAACTATGTACAAAAGTGAGTACATACACAAGTACAGTAAGACATGGCATGGTAACTAATGTAAATAAAACACTGACAAAAACTGGGTTGATAATATTAACATTACAGAAAAATAAGTATAGAAAATATACATGTTAAGTAACATTAAGAGAAAAAAGTTGAACATTATTATCCATCAAAGGGAGCCATGGACAAGGTACAAAGTGTGTATAATTCAGACCATCATTTTTTAAAGATTGATAATCTATTATGAATACTCGCAATACAGTTTTCCATGTTGAGATTAGACAATAGTTTGTTAAACG
Source organism: Neoceratodus forsteri (assembly GCA_016271365.2). Taxonomy (NCBI): domain Eukaryota; kingdom Metazoa; phylum Chordata; order Ceratodontiformes; family Ceratodontidae; genus Neoceratodus; species Neoceratodus forsteri. The sequence continues at coordinate 853,528,888 of CM028131.1, forward strand.
ATTCTGAATAAGAAAGTTGCACTTGGTCTTTCCAGTGGTGAAGAACTAAATGTTTAACAGAAAGAGAGATCATCACAATGTGATACTTCCATTCCTTAACAGAAATGGTATGAAGGTCACCAATAACACACATCTTGGGGGAAAAAATATTGCAAACTAAGAAAGGGATCCAACCTATCTTGAATTTCAGTCCAAAGGTTATGAACTAGAACACACTCCCAAAAATATGTAATAAAGAGCCCTCCTCAACTCACACCTTGAAAAAATTGAGGAGGGAACTCTGCCCATCTTGGCCAGGTTTTGGGGGGTGTAATAAAAATTGTGTAAAATGAAAAATTGTACTAATTGAAGTTTATCTTGTGTAATATATTGGAAGAGGTCTTTCCATACAGCACTCCATGAAATCATAACCCCTGGAAAAATATTGAGCCAATATGGATAGAAACCATCCCAATTTTTATATAATTCAGAAGTAAGAACCTTGTATATTTTAGAAACAATGTGTGGAAGGGCTGTCATAGATATCAAAGAGGAGATTAAGTGGGTGGATGTTGGTAACCAAGGTGTGGGACCCATATGCTGTGCCAAAGTGTATTTAAGCAGGCAATATTTAAAAACCATAGTTAGGAAGGGCCAAAAGGGTTTTTGATTGTTTGAATGGAAAAATATGGCCCTCTGTGGTTAAATCTATAAGAGAATATTTTTCCAGATTAGGCATCCATCCCGGGGATATGATCTTGCCACCTATTTTAAAATTAAGGTTCCTAACAATGAGTTGTGTGGGGTCCGAATTAAGAGTTAGTGATAAAGTAGCTGCCATTTGTTTACGGATAGAGAGGGAAGTTCCGATCATTGAGTGCCAGAGCATTAGATGAAGGGATTTGAACTTCACATATAATAATGCAGTAGAAGAGAAGTTAAATGAACTGATTTAATCCTTTTCTATGTGTAACCATATAGGAAAGTAAGTCAAAGATTCATTGACATCCACAGGGCACAACCACTGGAAATATTTACTTATTTGAGAAGACCAATAATAAAGTCAAAGATACGGGAGTTGGAGACCTCCACCTTTTTGGGGGGCTGATAATTTGCTGTATGCCTAACGAGGGGACTTACTGGCCCAAATAAAAGTAGATATAATAGAATGTACCATTTTGAACTAGGACAGTGGGATATAAACATGGAGCATTTGCAACGGGTAAAAAAGTTTAGGGAGGACGTTCATTTTAATAATGTTAATCCTTCCTCACAAAATAAAAAGAGGAGTTGTCCATTTCTCTAAGTCAGATTTAAGGGTATGAATTAATACATCTAAGTTAAGCTTTTTAAGCTGCACCGCATCAGATGAAAGCTCTATTCCCAGATAGCATACATTATTAGGTGCCCAAACTAACCGTAGGTGTGAGATATCTGCATGGTAAAAAAAGTGGTTTAGAGGCATTACAACTGTATTAGGAAGTATTTAGTTTATAATTTGAAAGGGTACTGAAAACATCAATGGTGTTCAAAATAACAGGAATAGCTTGAGCAGGATGCGTAACATGTAATAAAATGTCGTCTGCATAAACAGAAATTTGATATTGGGAATGACCTATAGGTATGCCTGTAATATTCTGGTTGGCTTTCAGTTTGAGTACCAGTGGTTCCAACTAGAGATTAAACAACAACAGGAGCTGGCCCACCAGTCCAGTGGTTGGATTTCCGCTTGCAACACCAGCGACCCGGGTTTGGGAATGGGCCCGGGAAGCTGGAGGGCCAGCCGGGTGAGAAGGCTTGAGCATCCCGAGAATAGCTCACCTTCTCCAGGGAGATGGGGGGGTCGACATCCCAGTGCAAAACTGGCCCCAGACGGAGGTCTGGGGCACAGCATGTGCTGAGATACAGCAAAGGGAGGATGTCACAGGCATCAGCACCATGCGCCTTGACGTCAGGGATCATGTGATGTCCACAGAAAAAAAAGGAAAAAGTGGCTGCGGCATCTCTGGTAGACGGAGCGCTAGCCCCGATCCCCAATGCCTCCTACCTGCCACCGCACTGGCATCCTGATGAGAAAAAGAAAGATGGGGTAAGGGCCCCACCTTGACCCTGCCTGGGGGATAAACCAAGGATCCATGGGGGATGAGACTGCTTGGAATGGTCAGGTAGGAGAGCGGGGACGTACAAGGCATAAGGACCTCCCAAAGAGAGGAGTTCCGATGGTCTGGGGGAGTATAAAGAGAAAGATAAAAAAAATAACAACAGGGATAGTTAGCAACCCTGTCTAGTGCTGCTAAACAGTGTGAAAAAAGGAGAAAAGACCCCCTTGCAATATATCTTGGCCCTAGGAAACTTGTGCAAAACTTTGAGCCAATTTATGAATTGAGAGAGAAAGCTGAAGTGAGGGAGAACTGAAAATAAAAGTGGCCAATGGACCCTATTAAAAGCTTTCTCGGCATCTAGGGAAACCAAAGCTGCAGGCAGCCCCAGATCCCTAGACACCCAAGAGTATGTGAGCAAGCTTGCATAGATGATCGGCAGATGACCATGATGGCATAAAACCAACCTGCTCAGGGCCTATTAAAGAGCCCCATACTTTATTAATGCGATTGGCAAGTATTTAGGAGAGAAGTTTAGGGTCCTGGTTCATGAGGGAAGTAGGACGATAGTTAGGAATATGTTTGGTATCTTTATCCAGTTTAGATAGAAGGACTATAAGAGCTTCTGCCATGGCAAGGTCTGATATGCCATTTTCCAACATGTCAGTGAAAACTTGGGTAAGAGTAAGAGCCAGATCATGGACAAAAATGTTATAAAAGTTTGAGGTGAAGCCATCTGGGCCTGGAGCTTTATCTAAACTCAAAGAAGAAATAGCCTCAGAAAAGTCCGCTTTTGAAAATGGTTGCAATAATTCTACTTGTTGGGGGTGTAGATAATGTTGGAAAAGTAATGGTGTCCAAATAAGCAGAAATGGATTCTAATGAATGAGGGGAAGAAAGTGGTCCGTATAGTGTTTAATGATAAATGTAAATCTCAGTGGCAATATCTCTAGGGTGTCATTTAAAGGACTGGTCAAAGAGAGAGCGAACAGGCAGAACAAGTTGAGAAGCCTCCTGCTTACGTAGGCAAAGAGCCAGTAACTTTCCTGTCTTTTCTTCTTGATCTAAATATTTTGATTTTGTCTTAAAAATTGCATATTCCTCCTGTTCTCTCAGAAGATCAGAGTACTGATCCCTCAGTACCTCCAAAGCAAGTCTAACGGTTTCTGGTGAGGACGTGTTAAGGTTTTTCTCTAGCCCCCTAAGTTTTTGTGTCTAGAAGCAAGCCCAAATATTTTCCCCTCAATGTGGCTTTGCAGGTGGACCATTCCATATCCTTCCTGTGAAGCGTACCCCAGTTCCCTTGAAGGAAGTGCCTAAGAAACTCTTTAATATGTTCAACAATATAATTATCCTTCAATAATTGATTATTAAGTTTCCAGAGCACATTTTTTTCCTGATGAGGGTCTAAAGAAATAAATAACCAATCAGTGAATGGTCAGGCAAAGCACAAGGAGCAATTTTGCAAGCATAAATGTTAGATAATTGGGTTCGGCTTAACAAAAAGAAATCAATGTGTGAAAATGAATTATGAACGGACAAAAAAAATGTATTTTTCTTAAGATTGGGGTTAAAGATGAGCCATGGATCACAGAGGCCAAGAGAATCCATCATGTCTATCAGGGTTCTTTGTGCAGGAAACAGGTCAGCTTTGGGTCTGTGGGATCTATCCAGGTTGCAAGATAATGTTAAATTCCAATCAGCACCCATTAGAAGAGGAAGGTGAGCATAGGGAGCAAGGACAGTGGCTAAAGCCATGAAAAATGAAGGAAAGTCTATGTTAGGACCATAAATGCTCCCTATTACTATTTCTGATTGATTTAAAATACCATGTAGTAAAATAAACCTACCCTCAGATTCAGCAATGCAGTTAATAGAGTAAAAAGGAATAGACTGTGCAATAAGCATAGCCACGTCCCTAGCCCTAGAATTGTCCCCCACCCCATGGGCTTGACCAATATAATTTACAAAACAAGTTAGACTCAGTGGCCAGCATATGGGTTTTCTGCAAGAGGACTACGTGAATTCCAAGATGAGCTAAATGTTTAAGAATTTGATATCTCTTAACCTTACTGCTTGCCGCCTTAACATTCCAGGATGCACATTTCAGGCTATTAGACATAATACTTAATAGTCGCCAGCCCACTGGCGCAGGGGCAGGGTGTCTACCTGCAATGCCGATGACCTGGGTTTGAGAACAGGCCCGGGATATCAGAGGGTTGTCCAGGAGAGAAGGATTGAGCATCCAATGACTGCTCTCCATCTCCAGGGGGAAGGGGGGGTAGAGTGTTCAGTGCAATGCAGACACCTAGTGAAGGCTGAGTGTACTGCACTCATCAACATCAAGCAAGCTCAGAGTCAGGGTGGATGCTAGATGTCATTGCACATCCCCACCCCTACACTCCACGAAAAAAACAAGCTGGCAGCCTCCCTAGATGAAGCCTGACCTCAGCTTCAATCAGCCTCCAGGATGGCCCTTTGACCTATCCCATTGGCTGCTGCTCCTTGAGGGTTCGGTGCCACAAGCCCACCCTGGGGGGTAAGCCAGGGGGTATCGAAGAAACATGTCCAAGGTGGAGGTGGAAGCAAGGGTACATGACCGGGCTGAGGTTCAGGGTGGCAGGTGGCAGCAAAAAGAGAGAAAAAAGAAAGATGTAATACTTAATAGGGGAGTAAAATATCACCCGAACAGGAAAACAACCATGCCTGAATAAAAATAAAGATAAAAAATACCACTCACAAAACTCCAACCCTACCCAAAAAATACTACTAAAGGACAAATGACTACCCCAACTCAAACACATATAACTTGGGGGAGCCCTCAAGGTTACCAAAATAACCCCCAGTCCCAGGACCGCACTCCTGCAGTCAAGTTTGTTAAGGGCACAGTTGAGGGGCTCTCTGCCAGCCCCTGGCAAGCCATAAAAATAGCAGACCAATTCAAGCCAGAGCACTGGGGAAAACAAATAAAATATAAAACAATAGGTGCTCCATCAAGCAAGTCCATCTGGAATGTAAGACGTGCTGCAGATGAAATTATAAAGAGGTACAGATGCAGAAAGAGAAAAGAGAGAAAAAAATAAAAATAAATGAGTGAACCAGACCACAATCAGAACTAGACATGTAACCAAAGTGTAAACTAGACTAAGACACATAAGTAAGTAGACAAAGAAAAAAAAAACCTTTAGGATGCTAGGAACCGTAGCACTGGTAGAGAGAGCAGAACTACATATAGAGCATTATATAAGTTACCTGGTAACAGGCAATATTTTGCAGGTGTATACCACAACCCATAATAGCCAATATCACAGTTATGAACCAGTATTGATTATAGTAAGATATTGCACCATCACAGTAAGTCAGCAGAAACTAAATGCCCAATTGTTTTAAATAATACCACTATATATAATACCATGCCCTAGCAGGCTACGCCTCCTTCTCTTACATGCCAGGGATGACACAAAAATGTTAAACACTAACCTTCAGAAGCATGCTGACCTTTATGCCAGCAGGCATGATCTCCCTCCTTCACTGATGTCTGAAGATGTCGTCATTAAATTGCAAACCCTCTCACATGAATGACATAGACAGAGCAGTATTACAGTGGTAAATGTATAAAACAAGCTCATACTGCACTTTAATATATAAGGAAGCAGTAACTAAACATAGTTCCCAGTAGAGGCTAACAGAAAGAAAGGGTTACTAAAGGGATATTCACTTAACAAAGAAATAGCCATACTATGCCTTATAAAATGGCTGTGGCAACTAGTAGTTGAAATCAAACATCAGCAACTGCATTAAAGAGCAATCTGCGGTGCAAATGTATTGAAGAGAAGCCTGCTGATGAACAAGGATGGGTCTGTTGTCCCTAACAAACAGACACTGCATCTAAAAAAAAAAAAGTGGGCTTTAATAAAAAAAAACAGTCAGGCCAGGGCATGGCACAGCATAAGATGCCTGGTGCCAAGCTGTATTTGCACATATATATCACATCTTGTAAATCCTGTTACCATAGTTAAAGGGCACTATTAGGTTATAATATAGAGAATAATGCATAGGGAGGTGAACATTATGAAAATTTAATGCACACCCGAGTTGAGGGACGCATCATTAAACCCCGAGAGAGAAGCTCAAGGGGTTTAACAATGCATCCTTCACCAAGGGTTTGCATTAAATTTTCATAATGTTCACCTCCAAGTCTTATTTTTTATAATTACTGGGGTAAATGTTTTTCCAGCCAGAGAGCTACATTTCCATACACAAACTATTCAAAACCATGTTGCACAGCACCACAGTTTGGGAATTTAAATATGTTTTTTTTAATCATTTTATCCAACTGAACACACAAGCTTATAAGAACAAGCAGTAAAAAAATAGGAGCAGTCTTACCTTACAAGAACTGCATAAGATAGTAACATACACTGGCTATTTTAATAAGAAAAAAACACGAAAAAAAAAACACCCAAGTAAATGAGACATTTCTCTTGTATGCTGCACTGTGCTAGAACATTGTTGAGAGTATTCAGAGCCCAAAACAAAGTTTTTAATAACTTTACTGCGGTTAAAAAAAAAATAAAATCACTGGCTGTGAGACCTCCGTGTCAGCTTCATTTCTCCGTGTGCTTATTTTCCAGTTGCTGCAGGACAGTTCAGTAGCCAAAGTTACGGAGGTCCGTCTGATGGAGTGCCAGAAATGAGTTAAGGGACAGTGTTAAAATTACCTGACACATAGGGAGATCAGGAGAAAGGAGTTAAATTAGTTCTTTTATTATGCTTTTGGCACACAGGGGGGCAACGAATTACAAATGGTACTTCCTTATCTCACTGCTAACTCGCCTGTAATTGGAATCTGACTCAGTTACCGGACACCTTCATTTATTCTGATCACTTTCTTTGGGAGCTGCATGATAAATGTTGATGGACGCTCCCTGGTTGATCACACAGGTTTGGGCCAAGGATTGTTTGAAGAGAGCTTCCTGTAGTGTAGATTTCCTTTGCAGTCCCCTGGGCACTATTCAGGTTGGGGAACATACAGCCTGAAGTTGAAGACTGCTGGTTTTCTTCCACATCTGGCAGGTACTACAGAAGCGTTCCCTTATTGTTTACTGCGAAGTGTGCTGGAACACTCGTGCTGAACTGCTGTGTGCACGTGAAAGTCATAACAACTGACTGGTGATTACGGGGAATATCAACTGAGTATTCCCATTGATAAAAATTTACACCAGTAATTATAAGGCACTACAGGAGCGCTTTAAATCAATATAAGCTAAATATCTAAATGTTATAAGTTAGTGCTTCCTTATTCAAAAATGTTGAGTAACTAACTGCATCAACCTAACAAACAAAACAGGAGGATAGAGTTTAATGGGGTCCATTTGTAAAAGCTTGTTATACTTTCCAGTGATGATTTTGTCAAAGAAAGGCAGTCGCTTAACTAACAAGGACCTTCTTAGGTAAGTGACTGCATTTCTTTGACAAAATTGTCACTGGAAAGTACAACAAGCATTTGTCAATGCTGAATGTTTGCTTGCTGGCATTAGCATTGGTAGTGCAGGAGTTAGAGAGAGATGCATAGCAGGAATGGCGGTGAAGTATTGAAGTGATGCCAACTCGCCCCCACTCCCACCTTGCAGAGACTGACAGGCATCGGGAGTCTGCCTTTGGGTAATCAGCCATAACGCTCATGCCATTTCACCTCACCCTACCCTGCAGACACCGACAGGTGTCACAATGTGCCTTGGGGTCTTCCAGCCTTATGCGCACCCATTCCGTAAGGAAATACACTGAGATGGGTGCAGTATAGGAGAATGGGGTGAACACTGGGGCTGAAGACCCCAAGGCACACCTCAATGCCTGTCACTGGCTGCAGGGTGGGGGTGGAATGGCGTGAGTAGTATGGCTGATGATCCCAAATCACACACCTTGTGCCTATCAGTCTCTACAGGGTAGGGTGTTATGGTTTGAAACCCTAACACCCTGAGCGTTTGTTGGTATTTTCACTCCAAATTTTCAACATGAGCTTTTTGTGACCCCACCTCATGAACAGTGGCACTATTATTTCATAACTCAATCTCAAAAGGTGATTTTGCACAGCGAGTCTGTTATTTGGTGCCACAGGTGTGAAAACACATTTTGGGCAGGATGTAAAAAACGACAGCTCTTTTGTTCATGAGGTGGTGTGAAAAAATGGCACTGTTGAAAATCTGGAGTGAAAATAATAAAAATTGGCAAAGTTACAAGCGTGCATAGAAACTGTGCAATACATGCCTGTAATGCAATTATTTTTTGGAATATTTTCACCAAATTTTCAACATGGCCATTTTTGGACCTCTCCTCATGAACAGTGGCACTGTGATTTTGTTAATCTGTCCCAAAAGTTGATTTCCAACAGTGACAGCGCCATTCTGCTCCACAGGTGTGAAAACACATTTCAGGCAGGATGTGAAAATGACAGTTGTACTGTTCATAAGTATGTGTGAAAAATGGCAATGTTGAAAATCTGTAGTGAAAATATTAAAAATTGGTGCAGTTACAAATGTGCGTAGAAACTGCACAATGCAAGCTCAACGCAGTAATTTTTAAACATTTTTTCACCAAATTTGCAACGTGGGCTTTTTGAGACCTCTCCTCATGAACAGTGGCACTGTCATTTTCTTTTTTTTTTTCCCCCCTCCTACTGTTCCACCCACCCGCCACTCCTTTGGGCAGGCAAGTAATCCTACTCCTGTACCACTTCCCCCAGTCTGCCGTCTGTCTGACCACTGTCCTGCCTGTCCCTGCATATCCCTTCATCAGGAGCCCCCCCACCCCACGGGGACAACTGGGGAGGGGGAGATCGAGGTGCTCATAGCATCTCTTCGCATCTTGGGCAGGCAATGATGCAGATATGAGGACTTCCTGGCTTCATGGCTGGGGGACGCAGGCAGCCATCATCCAGCAGCACGGGTGGCCATTTCCTGTATTCTGGATCCCTGCTCCCTGGGAAGGAATGCCGCAGCACCCTTGGAGCTTGCTCATGCAGTGTGTGGTCACCCACACCACAAAGTGCTAGGGCCAAGTCTTGCCATGAGGGGCCACCAAAGGGCAATGCCCCCACATCCCACCCTCCCAGGAAGAGAGCATCCAAGGGATGCTCTTGAACCTTCCCTGCCAGCCTCCGCTCCTGACATCCCAGGCTTGGGTGCAAACCCAAGTCACCAGCATGCCAGGTGATCCACTATCACCTAGTGCCATGGATCCGACCCACTGTCATTTTCCTAATTGGTCCCGAATGGTGATTCTGTGCAGTGACCAAGAAATCACCTTTTGGGACCAAGAAACCAAATGAAAGTGCCATTGTTCATGAGGTGGGATCCCAAGATCCCTATGTTGACATTTTGGCACCAAAAGTCTTAAAAATGGCTGTGATATCAACCTAAGTTGAAATCCATCCCCCACTGACTCCAATTATACAGCGCTTACCCAATTCCTCAGTTTGCAGTTCAGCATTGAAGAGTGCAGACACATCCCGGTCCACAGAATATTGTTGCTCCCAACCTCCAGAGGTAAGTATAGGGTGAGGGGGTGTGGGAAGGTTGGTGCACAGAGGGAAGGTTGGGATGGGGGAGGGGAATGGCAAAATGATGAAGGACCATTTTCTTTTTTGCAGGTTAACAAAAAAAAAGACTACAGGGGACCGTTTTCTTTATTTACAGGTAAAAAAAATACTTTTGGCACAATGGGGTAGGGTAGGTTTGGTGGGGATATGATGCAGATGGGGATTGGGCACCCCATCATCAAAGAAAGTGAGCTTGGGTGGGCAAATATTGAGCTTGAGGAGCATCTGACACTGGGAGTGGGCATCTTGATACCGGGAAAATAAATTACGAAAATTGTCTGTGCACACTGGGGTGGTCTCCCAGTGTGACACAATGTGTGTGGAGGGATACATACTGACATGGGGATTGGGCTCCCTGATGCCAGCTTTTCCAGTGAGTGTGTGGTGGGTGGAAAGTCACACCGGCTGGCAGATTTATTTCTTGAAATGTTTCACCAGGAAAGGTACACTGAGCAAATAAGATCCATGGAGCACATCCCAACATTGTTCGTTTCCGCACATGTGCAGGACCAGTGGCACTACTGCACATGTGAAGAATTGGCTGCATTCCACACATATTTGTTCCATGACCGAACAGTGATCAGCTGTTTGGCGTCTTGGTCTTTTGAAGTTTTTGCACACTCTACTCATAGCAATAAGTTTGCTGCGTGCAGGAGCAGCAAACTTAAAAATTGCTTTATTGCTATATTCTCTGTTCATAAAGGTGTTCCCAAGTGTGCAGGGAGGCATAAATGAGCAGCAGCTGAGAGTTTGCCCAGTGCAAGTTAATTGAAGTAGGAGATATTGTGAGAACCAGTCATATATCTGCTAAACACAGGGGTGATCCTTGTACACTAAACTAGGCAGATAGGTTTTAATAGTACACAGCAGCTGCTGACTTGAGTTGAAACTCTTGGTATAAGAAAATAACAAACAGGTCAGCTTGCCTCTCAGCGAGAGTGTTTCCATGTCCAACAATGCATCGGGTCTACTACCTGAAGGAGAAAGAAAAATAAAGGGATGGCTGAGAGGAGAAAATGTTATCGCACACTTCAATAGAATATACAGAGGCTATTTGATACTATCATTGCAACAGGATAAAGGTCTATTATAATGAAATTCAACAAGCTCCAAGTCAAAAGAAACTTGAAAGAGTGAACTGGAATAACAGTGGATGAAGCAAACTCTGGAAGGTCCAATGGTATAGCTAATAGCCTTGAAAAGGTTGCATATATTCCAGAGCAGCATCCCATTGTAGATCAATGTGCAGGTGGTGATGGCTCATGAAAAAAAATGGGAAAATACCATAGAAGTTCTAGCTGGGTTTTGGTGGCCGATTGATACTGTTTATCTCCCGCTGTAGTGGTCACCTGAGAGCTGCAGGATAACGGAGCCAAAATTTGATGCCTGTAGAATACAACTTCTTTTTAATATACTTGTATATCTGCTGTTTAGCATGAATGCCAGGGCTAAGGTCACTAAAGATAAAGATCTGAGCACCCTCCCACCACAGCTGCTTTTGCTCACGAGTCTTGGTAAGGATGTGATTTTTTTTCCCTAAAGTTCAACAATCTAAAGATTAAGATCCGAGGCCTCTCTCCTGAATTAGGGATGGGGCATAGGGAGTGGTGGGCATGCTGTATGATGTAGGAAGCTCCATAAGGTGGTGGGCCAGCAATCTTTTCTAGAAGATTTTGAACAAATTGTGTGGGGCCTTTCCCCTCTGATCTCCCTGGGATGCCTGAGATTATCAAGTTATTACACCATCCACACATCTCTTGATCTTCAAGTATTTCCTCCAAATGATATAGTTTACAGTGCATATCAGTAAATTCTGGCTCAGTCCTGTAAAATTTATTCTCCATCAAAGATACATGAGCTTCAAGAAGTTCCAAGGTAGGTTTGACTGATTTAAACTCCAAAACTCATTCAGAGAGCACAGATTTGATTATGTTGAGGTCATCAGAGAAACGATCCATTGATGAAGTATTGGCCTCAGAAGCCAGGGAAGCAGGAGGCGTGGTGTCCTCTTTAGGTCATTTGGTGGGCGGAGAGTGGGCAGGGAGGGTCTCTGGGAGGGGGACTACCTCCATAGTTTGTTGTTCCGTTGCCATTTCAGAGACAAGTTCGGCCACCAAAACAGATAAAGATAGCTTAGCTAAGCACTGATTATCTTAAAACACTCTGTAAGTTCCCACAGCTATTTTTTATTTTTTTTATTTTAGTCTTTGGTAACTGGATAAGGCTCACTAGGCACAAGTGCCTGTTTTCAGAGGCAACCTGGGAGTGCTGGGAGGTTAAGTGACTTGTTCAGAGTCACACAGTAAGCAAGTGGAGGTTGTGAGAATCAAACTTAGGTCTGGTCTGCTAGATGTACCAAGCTTGTTGACACCTCATTCCTCTAACCTCTAGGCTATAGCGCCAGCTATAAAATTTAGACTTTTTTAACAAGCATACTGTGAACTAGCACAGGAGCGACTGCACTTCAGCCAGCCATCAAGTGACCCTCGAGAAAATTTTCAACCCCTGGCCTAAAGGTGAAATTGTGCAGAGATTGCAAAATCAAATTTCAGTATGCAAAAACACATTTTGGGCAGGAGCTGAAAAACGACAGCTGTCACATTCATGAGGTGCTGTAAAGACATGGCTATGTTGAAAATTTGGGGTAAAACATATTGAATATTACCTAAGTCATGAGGTTGCATTTATAAAATTCAACAATGCCTCATAACTATTTTTGTTAATATTTTTGCACCAAATTTAAAACAGCAAACAGTTTATCGGTCTGGTCTGAAAGTAACAGGGTATATGGGGCCTGGGACACTGAAGTACCTTTGGAAGGTTTGGTGAAAAAAATATTAATCTGTTCCAAAATTATTAAACTTTTACATTTCTCATTATAGCCTATGGGAAAAATATATGTGCACCACGAAAACTTTCATAAAAGTACCATGGACTTTCTCAAAAGTACCATTGGTTTACATGCGGGACTTTTGTGAAAGTTCATGGAACATTCGCGGAAGTCTGTGTAACACTTTGCAACTTCATAGCAATAAAATGGTTAGGACTTTTGGGCTGAAATTTGCAGAGTGGCAAGCCCTTGCCCTACAGATGTGCTTTATGCTGGTTTGCTGAAAAAAATTACACTGTTTCCATAGTTACAGTACTCCAAAGTTTTGGAATTTCCCATAGGATAACATTGTGGCACCCGCATCACCTTTCAGGGCCTAAACCTTAAAAATAGTTCGATATATGGATTTTTTGCTAATCATAGCTTACTACACCTAACTAAGCATGCATGGAGATGACCAGGTCATGAATACAACTGCGAAGGAATTCTATTGGTGTGTGGATGGTGGGTGGGTGTGGGGTGGTAGGGTTGGTAAACCTAACATTGAATTTTTCAGTCTTTTCTAATTAAAACAGAGTTTTTTTGCAATGAATACAGTACCACGCCACTATAGTTAGGGTTTCATGGTCACTTCTATGTTAAACCTTCAAGTTTGCACTTTAATAACTTTGGAACCGTTTGTCCGATTTGACTGAAATTTGGAATGCAGACCTACTTTCCATAGATCTCTGGATCTGGAAATGTTTGTTCCAGTCAGATGCACAGTTGTGAAACTGTAGGGTGCTCAAAAAATGAAAAATCACACTTTATGTGCATTCTTTGGTAAGCCAGATTGGACTGAGGAAGGCATTTGAATGTCTTCAAATATGTTTGTCTACATGTGGCCTGGGTTGAACTGGTGCCTTTTGAAGATTTGGTGAAAAAATATTGTTCTGTTCAAAAGTTATTCCATTTTTTCATGTCCCATTATAGCCTATTGAAAAATTTCCATGTACATTGCGAAAACTTTAACGATCACATTTTTGTTGTCTAACTCCCCTAAATTGTTTTCGTGCTGCTGCCATCTTGTTTTTCAGTTAGTGACAGAGTAAAAATGTTGTAACTCAAAAAAAAATGCCCTTTGGTAAACAATAACAGATGTGTTTACCTAATCTGGCCCTGAGGAACATGCCCCTGACATTAGTTTTTTACTAGGTGATCCGCAAATATGTTTTTTAAACTTTTGCCATTTTTTGATCATGGCAACATTTTTTGTTGCAGTGAAAACAATCGTGTTCAGGAAAAAAAAAATTAACCGTGGCAACATTTTTGTGTATGTGATGAAAGTCCCATTATAGAGATAGGAGTATTGCGATAACATTAAAGTAATCATGGTATCACTGCATGAACATATTTTGCTATGTGTTGTTTTCTTTGTCACTTCATTGTGGCAAGATGGATTGTGCTAGCGGCCTGAAATTTTCAGAGTGGCAAGCCCTAGTCCCACAGATGTGCTTTTTTGTGGTTTGGTATGGAAACATTGAACATACCTATTGTTACCACATTCCAAAGTTGAGAAATTTTCCCATAGGATAACACTGTGGCTCCCGTGATGCTTTTTGTTGCCCATATCTTGAAAACAGTTCGATATATATGGATTTTTTGTTGCAAAAATTCGAGGGGGACTAAGTTCAGACATAGGCTGGAAAGCCATGAATACCACGACATTTTAATTTTTTTTTCTACCTTGTATGGTTACTGAGATATTTGGGAATTAGTATTCCAATTATTCATTTTCATGTCCGTGGGCCTCTATTATGCTCACAGAGTTAGGATTCACAGTGATCTTTGGTGCCCATATCTTGTAAACAATATGAGATATAGATTCACTTGATCTATGTCATAGGGATGTCTCGCTGTCATGATTACAACGATGTTTGAATTTTTTTCCTACCTGCTACGGTTCTCAAGATATTGGCACATTTGTATTACAAGGGTTCCTTGTCCTATAGGACTGCTGCATGGCTCTGTAGCTATGTGTAAGTGGGAGCTCAGGGTCCAGAGGACCAGTGCTCCCACAGACAGCTATCATTATGCCCAAATGGGCAGCTTGCTGGGGGCCCCAGGCTCCCAACAACAGATACCATTTACTATTTATATAACACTTTTTCCAAAAGAAAGGAAATTCTTTGCAAAAAAACTTAATTAATGCATTAGTTTGGGCTGTTTTCACAGTGATAAAAGTGTGGAAATTCAATGTTAGGGTTACCATCCCACCCCCACGTCCCCATCCTCCACACACCAACAGATGTCAGGGTGTGCCGTGGGGTCATCAGTCAAAACTCTCACCCCATTCTCCTATACTGTAGCATGTCAGCTTGCTTACACATGGAATGGGGTGAGAGCTGGGGCTGGTGACCCCATGGCACATTCTGACATCTGTTGGTATGTGGAGAATGGGGGCATCAGGATGAGTGGTGAGGTGGTAACCGTAATATTGAATTACCACACTTTTGTTGCTGTGGAAACAACCCTAACTGATGCATTAATGACTTTTTTAAAGAAAATATATATATATATATATAGGTATATATGTACTCAGTTAATGCATCAATTAGGGTTCGTAGCACAGTGACAAAAGTTTGGAAATGTGCTGTTAGGGTTCAATCCCCAAACCCTGCATTCCACCCCCTACTACACACACACACACACACACTTACACACACACACACACACATTTGCACGCAGGGGAAAGGCCAAGGCAACACAATCAACCACAGATAACCAGCATTAGGTAAAACACACAGTATGTCATCCACAGATAGTTTATTGGAAATGAGAGTTTGAATAAGCCTACCAACAGCCACTGGATGTTTGCATTTTTTTCTGATACAGTGAGCCAGTCCTAATAAGAGATAGTAGTAATAATAAAAGTAATGTTTTGTAGTATAGTTTACAAGTAAGATGTAATAGCAACAGTTGTAACATCCAAGGTAGCCATAACATACTGCTAATGAGTATTTCCAGGAAACGCAGCAGTATAGCAACATGTGATGCTGCTAGTTTCATGCCTAAGCAGTATCTGAAAAGTACTATGCATGTGTCAGCTCTATCCTGCAGTGAGCCAATTTTAGAATTATGACACATAAAATTCAATATTTTAAAAATGTGTACATACTACTTCTCATTGTATGAAGAAGATATGCCAGCTATAATGTGCCATCACACTGTGCTGGCAGTATAGAGTAAATCATATTCTATTTGTTTTTTCATTACATAGTGTTATGTGAAAGTAGCACAGTATTGTGATTATTGTGCTTACAGATGTGATGGAGTGGTATGGTGCCTTACAATCTTGTTTGTGTGTGTGTGTGTGTGTGTGTGTGGGGGTGGGGGTTGGGGGAATGCAGAGTTAGGGGATTGACCCCTAACAGCACATTTCCAAATTTTGTTGCTATACTATGAACCCTAACCAAGGCCCCTGTAATTCTGCTATTCTGCGGTTGCGGAATTTTATGCAGAATTTGCATCATGCCGTAGAATATGTATAGTGCCACAGAATTCATTGTTTTTGGTGAATTTTCATTTAAATATACTGTTTTTCCATAGTGTCAGGCTTTCTTTCCCATCTCATTTATCTTGAAGCCCCTCCTCTGTGCTCAGCATGTGGTGTCATTGATGACATCACATCATATTTAGTCAATTACAGGACTGCATTCTGCCAGAGAAATAAATAAATTGTGCCACAGAAATCAGAAAATGCTGCCACATAAGCCAAGGAGCCCTGCCGCAGAAATTAGAAAATTTTGCAGCAGAGCACTAGGGACCCTGTCCCTAACTGATGCATTAATGGAGTTTTTTACAATGAATTTCCCTTCTTTTTGTGAAAATATAATGTAACTGGTATGTGTAAGTGGGAGTGTAGGCCCTCAGGGCCCTGAGCTCCAGTCATATTGTCCATTTTTTTTAATGGTATGTGTATGTGAGCGTCTGCCCTCTGGGCCCTGCACTCTCACTCACATGTAAGCATGGAGCCATACAGCAGCCCTATAGGGCAAGGAACCCTTGTAACAGTAATATGCCAATATCTCAACAACCATAGCAGCTACAAATAAAATTCAAGTGCTGTTGTAATCATGACAGTGAGACATCTAAATCATATATACTGACTGAATCAGTATCTTGCATCATTTATGAGATATGGGCACTGAAATGCACTGAAAAGGCACCCTTGGAACACGTCTTTGCCAATATCGTGAAAACTGTAGAAGGTAGGAAAAAAATGCCACTGCTGATGTAATCTATGATTTCCAAACTTGTTTCTGCAGATTGCAGCAGGTAGCGAAAACTCCGTATCTCGCTTCGTTTTCGAAATACGTGTGCCGAAAGGCATAACGGATGCCGCAATGTTATCCTATAGGAAATTTCTCAACTTCAGAATGCTGTAACTTTGGTCCCCTTGAATGTTTTGGTACCAAACCACAAAAAGGCACATCTGTTGGACCAGGGTTGCAACCCTGCAAATTTCATCCCAAAAGACCCAAACCATTCAGTCGCAGGGTGATAGCAAAGATTTGCTGTTTTTTTTTTTAATGCTTTCACAAATCATGAAAGTTTCACAAAAAGTAGCACAAAACTTGTGCATTTGTTAACATATTTCTGCAGTTTCTTTCATGATTTGCAAAAGTATTTTTTCTCCAATGTTCAAAATGGCATTTTTGGGGGGTTTCACCCCAAAAAAAGATAGGACTGGGTTCTGAAATATAAAGTGTTGAAAAAACAGAAAACTCTGGATTGTTTGACATTTCTTTGTCATCCTGGATCTCAGAAATGGCTTTATGTTGTGGTCTGAAATTTTCAAGGTAGAAGGCCCTTGAGTCACAGATGTGCATTTTGAAGGTTTGGTGAAAAAGTATTAATCCATTCAAAACTTATCAAAGTTTGTCATTTCCCATTATTTCCTATGGGAAAAGTTATGTTTTGCTCGAAAGCAAAATTTTTACAAATGTGGGTACTTGTGCAAAAATTCTACTTTTAGAAGCTTTTTAAATGTTTTGAAGAATGCATATCTGTACGGATATCTGGTCATGCTGCGTAAATATATAGTTTGCAAGAGCTATTTTTGAACAAAAGTAAAATGTTCAGACATGCGGGCATATGTGCGAAAATTTTACTTTTGGAAGCATTTTGATTTTCGAAAGAATACATATTTGTACGGATATCTGGTCATGGTGCAAAAATATGTACTTCGGAAGCACAGTTTTCGAACTTGAAGCCGTTGTGAGGTTACAAAAATATGTCTTTCAAAAATGTGGGTAAATGTGTACAACTTCTACTTTCACAAAGGTGCAACAATATTTCTTTCATGAGTATCGCTTTCTGTGTGGTGCGAAAGTATGATTTTTGCAAAGAAGACAACGTGCAAAAATGCGGCTTTCACAATTGTTCTAGTTGCAAATTGGAGGCATAATTTCAAAGGCTCAGTGGAATGGATGGGTGTAGTGGAGGCAGCAGGGTACAGGGTTCGATTACAGTGAATTTTTTTTTCAGTCAGGATTTTTATGATTACAACGGCAGTGGAATTTTTTTCTTAGCTGCTATGGTTGCTGAGATATTGGCAAATTAGTGTTACAAGGGTTCCTTTTAAGTCCTGTATGGCTCAGTAGTTATGTGTAAGTGATAGTGCAGGGCCTGGAGGGCCTGCACTCCCCCAGATGCATGTCATTATGCACAAATGGACAGCTTGCTGGGAACATGGGGCTTGGAGGGCCCGCACTCCCACCAACACATAGCTGTTACCAGGTGCATTACACTTTAAAAAAAAGTAAGGACATTCATTCCAAAAAAAGTCATTATTGCATCAATTAGGGTTAAGGCAACAAAATTAGGGACATGAGACATTAGGATTGAGCTCCCATTCCCTCCATCCTACCACCCCATCCCCCATCCTCCACACACTAACAGGCATCGGGGTGTGCCATAGGGTCATTAGGCCTAACTATCACTCCATTCTCCTATGCTGTACCGTGTCAGCCATTTTACACATGGAATGGGATGAGAGTTGGCCCTAACAACCCCATGGCACACCCTGATGCCTTTCAGTGTGAGGATGGGGGGGTGGGGTGTAGGGTGGGGGTTAGAGCTCAACCCTAATGTCTCAGTTCCCTACTTTGTCACTTTAACCCTAATTGATGCATTAACAAAGTTTTTTGGAATGAAAAAATATACATATATATATATATATATAAAGATAACTGCTCATGTGTGGTAGTAGATGGGGAACTGACGATCTGTGATCGGACACTTGGGGATTGGGCACCCCCAGTGTCACTGTTATATTTCTTGGGGGTGGGGTGCTGGGTGCTGAGAAGGAGGGCCAGGTGGGTGGGAGGGAATATATATATATATATATAAAATAACTGCACATGTGAGGTAGTGGACTGGGGGGATCAGTAATAAAACAATTCCTGATCGTGACAGTGAGGGATTGGGCACACCCAGTGTCACTATTATGTTTCTGGAGTGGTGGTGGGGTGGTGTGTGCTGAGAGGGGGGGTCAGGTGAGCAGGAGAAAAAAATGTTTTAAAATGCAGATAGTGGAGTGAATCACAGACCCAGAGGTGACTGTGGTGCAACTCCAACATGTTGTTCAGTCAAAAGGAATGTACTGAGTACTTTCTTATAACAAGAGGTTTGCAGGGCTATACCCACTGCCGCCCTGATATGGGGATAAAAAGACCCCAAACTGTATAGACCAATATCGCTTCTGGATACTGTAGGAAAAATATTTGCAAAAATAATTTTATTCAGACTACTTGAGCAAATAGAACTCTTTGGGGATTATCTGAATTTTAGGCAAGTTTTTGCTCAGGTTATTGTACCACCAATAACTGTTTTATTCTTACCCACCTCTATAAGAAGCATGCTTCCTTAAGGAAATAAGAAATGTTTGTTGCTTTTATTGATTTCAGCACGCTTTTGACACTATTTTGTGTTCCTCTTTATTACAGCTAATGTACCAATGGGGCATTATACCTGATCTAATTAGTATAGTAAGAGAATTATATACAATTGCATGGGACCAAATCAGAGTAGGAAATAAAAGACAATTATCATCAACCATACCAACAAACAAACAAAGGTGTTAGACAGGGTTGTGTGGATGCATGTGTGAACCACAGAGGAAGATGGCAGCTTGAATCCACCGCTTGGTACTATCTCGTATTTTAATACCTGGAAAAAACATTTCCAGAGTTCCATTCACCCAGTGCATGATATTCATTCATGGACAGTCCCCTCTAACAAACTATCCATCCCCACAGCATAGCTCCAGTGCAAAACCAAATAAATCAAGAAAAACTGTTGCAGCTTGCCACGTGCTTCTCAGAAAATGGTGGGGGCATCACCAACTGCACTGCCATGCACAGAGGCCCCAGTGGAATTGATGGAACTAAAAACCCTGCTCCACCAAGTCTTGAAGGAGATAAAAACTTTTAAAACATTAGTGGCCAACCTCAAGGGCAATGTACAGGCTCTACCTTGGATGCTGAGACTTACTTGGCATATATATAAAGGAGAAAGATTCTGGACAAGAGGCACGCATCCAGGAGCTGGAGGGAATGGTTCAACTCCTATTGAACCGAGCTGAAGACACTGACAATCGAAGTCAGAGAAACAACCTCTGTTTCATGGGTTTCCTGGAGGGCTCAGAGAAGAGGGACCCTATAAAATTCTTGCAATCGGAGCTGCCAAGAATTCAGCATTATGAATGGTGATCACCCTTGGAAGTGGAACGGGCAAACAACTCTCTTGCTCCAACACCAAAAAAAAAGGGGTAGACCCAGACCAATAACAGTGAAGTTCTTAAGGTTCCCTGAGAAAGAAAGAATATTGGCCCTGGCAAGGGAATGAGGACAATTAATATGGCAAGGCCACATAATTTATATTTTCAATGATAACTCGACAGAGTTGGCACAAAAGCATAAAGGATTTACAAAGGTTCATAAAATCTTTCGGGATGTGCAAGTTCAATACCACCTCCTGTATCTGGCCAAACTCAAAACTCTATGAAACAGGGTTTACAATACTTTTGAGTCCCCTCAGGAAGCCATGGAATATATCATCAGCACTGGCCAGAGAGGACACCTTCAAATAGAGCGGTTATCCACTCACAGTCAATGCAGGACAGATCATGAACCTAGAGCCAGCCACGCAGAGGACTTAACAAAAGATTTGCATTGCTGGCTGAAGCTGAACCCGACCGAAATATGGACTGGCAGACATTGAAATCGAAGAGAAAGCAAAGGGGAAAAGGCAGGCAATTTGGGCCCTAGAAACCAAAGGACTTGACTTAGAGGAACCACAGTAGAGACTTCTCCTCATCTGGTTCAGAATTGATGGGAGAACTGGCACTGAAAAGGCAGGGGCAAGATTTGAACCTGCAACCTGAGCATGTTCAGCAACCAGAGGAAGTCTCCATAATCTGGAACTTGAGAGTGGATGTGTGGACACTGCAGAAAGACATCATCAGCTCTTGGGCTGAAGCAGCAAGACAGGACCTGCCAGACCCTCATACAGTCAGGCCCTGAGATTTGG
This sequence comes from Neoceratodus forsteri, assembly GCA_016271365.2. Lineage (NCBI taxonomy): Eukaryota > Metazoa > Chordata > Ceratodontiformes > Ceratodontidae > Neoceratodus > Neoceratodus forsteri. The sequence continues at coordinate 853,549,967 of CM028131.1, forward strand.
AACAAGAACGGTCTTGACAGTCACAGGCTCGCCCAGATCCATCTACCATTTTGTTGAAGACACCTGATGGAGGATGCTTTACAGATGGGTTCTACTGTCAACTTGTATTGGGCAGGATTACACTTCCCAGGCTGAACAAATTATTGACCCTACCGGGACTGTTGTTTCCAGCATAATTGTGAGTACCATGTGGCACTGATGTCTTTTCCTTCCCTCTCTTACCCCTCCCCTTCCCTCTGCCCTTCCTTATCTCAGGTATCATCAGTGTCACCACCCTTCTCCACCTTTCTCCCCCCCTCCCTTTTTCCTTTGTACTTTTCATCCATGTGTATATAGCAGTTAACAGTGGGGCAGGAAGTGTAGGAAGCTAGATTAGGGACACTGGGATGGGGACACAGCAGACAATCTAATTGGAAGGGGGATTCTGATGAGAAGTCTCCCACAGCTTTGATTTTTGTTGGTGTCAGACCGATCATTGAAGGCCATGGCAGCCGGTAATGGATCAAGCCCCTTCATTGATCGGACATTACACATCCTGGACTGCAGGTGGTGAGAGCCTCCTTACCCCCCCCCCACTCCCTCCTTTATTATTATTACTGTAATGGGATGCACTTAACAAAGACTGTTCATGGGAGAGCTGTAGTGGCTCACTGGCAGATCTGCCATGATGTGAGGGATTTCTTTATTTGTTTAGGCTCTCTGCCATTTCATCAAAGTGCAGCAGAAATCAGAGAGCAGAGGGCCTGAAACTTCTACTATGGGGGGTAAGCTTTGGAAAGATAGGGGAAAGTGGGAGGCAGATGGGACACAGCCACTGCATGAATCAGAAGCGGTTGCCTAGCAACAGTTACACAGACATGGCCTATCATGTAGGTAGGGAAATGGGCAGACTAGATGGGCCTAGCGGTCATTATCTCCCATCAAAGTCTATGTTTCTATGTTTCTAATGAACTGGCTGTTCCGAGCTGACTGCAACATCTGCTACAGGACTCGAACCTTTGCTACCAGGCTGCATGATCCCCTTTCTACAGTCCAAATAATTCTCTGCACAGCCATGGGACATGGTTTGTGACCCCTACCCCCATGTACTAGATGGGACAATATCACTGCAGGAGTTACAGCCCTTCGTGGTCCCTAATTACCCCTGAAATGTTCATATTGGAATGGGGAAACATCTCAGACAGACCATAGCCCTCTGAATTACCCCTGTAGCCCTTCCCATCCAGGACCCATCCAGGACCCCATATCCTGCATTTGAACTGCCCCGCTAGTCCTCTCAGTTTCCCCACACAAACCACAGAATAGACTTCCTGTCTAGGTGGATGCCCATCTCACCTCATGTCTTCATGAGGATGGGGTGGTTCATTCCTCTTCACATAGGAGCCATAGACACAGCTTAAGAGGGTCCAAACAAGTAGAACAGGAAAAGAATGACTGTCAGGCATGAATGGATCTCACAGCTTGGAGCATACCTGGTATACTGTCCCCCTGAGGAAGCCCCTGTGTTGTGCTGAAGTGCTGGGGTTGTTGGGCATTTTGTCCATGGCACCTTTACCACAAATAAATATTTAAAATACTCATCTGCTTGTGTTCGGAGTGAGTGCTAAGTTCCTTTTTTTTGCTTTGTTCATGATTGAGCTGGCAGCCCTACTTATAGCACCAAAAATAGTCTCCAGAGCGTGTCCCTTTCCTAATCCCTGTGACTGGTATACTGTCAGCCCTGAGCCATGGATCTGGGGGATGTGTACCTTTCAGAAGAAGGTTAGCCCTCCCATCCCCAGTTGACTCAATAGGCAGCAGAGCAATGGATGTCAACCTAGTTGCTCCAAGCAAGGCTACCTGAATCTCTTAGCCCCTACTCCCCCCACTTTGCCACCCCTCCCTTGTGGGCTGAGAGGAAATTGAGCTAATGAACATTTTAAAGTTCTATGCAAGTACTCTGCTTACCTCTCCTACCCTAACACATGAGTTGGGCAGCCCGGAATATAGCACCCCACTAACAAACTACCCCTTTTTCTTTCTCACCCTCCCCTTTTTTCACCTCAACTCCCACCCCCCATTATTACAACAGGCTGGAAGATAAACATAGAGAGATGGATGCTGATAAGAAGCAGGCTATTGGTTCTAGCATGCCAGTGGTTGGTGAGGACTGTTTTAGGGAAGTCAGCCCCACACAGAATACCCCACAGATCACTACAAAAATGAACTTCATTGCTGTCTTTCATATTATTGTTATTTTTATGAATTTGTGCAATTTATTATTGTTCTTCCTACTATTCAGGCAGACTAAGGTAACCAATTCAATGTTCTTCAGCACTTCATTGTTGTGCATACCCTCTCAGAATAAAATAACATGCCTGGGCCATGGACAGGTGAGGGGGATATTCCAAATAGCACACCCTTGCAGCTGCAATTGTGGCCCAGGCACTCCTGTTATAAGATGCTAATACCCATCCATCTCATTATTAGGTCACACCCTGGGGCACGCAGGCCTCAACACCCACCCGAGGAATATGTTCTAGGGCTACAAACCATGACCTCTAGGATGCCTAAGTATATGACCACTCTTTAGATCATTTACACAACACTAAGCCATGGCCTGTCAACTCATTTGTTTAATGGCACACAACGGAATTAACTAGACCTCCTGAAGTGTTGAAGACATCCATTTTCCAGTTAAATGCAGGAAACTTCTAGACTATCTTAAGAAAGATGGGGTTGGGGTAGCCTTCCTCCAGAAGATTCACCTATCCCAAGGGGAAACCCTGGAGCTCAAGCAAGGATGGGTGACCCAGGTATACAGTTCTTCCTACAACACCAAAATCAGGGGTGTAGCTATTCTGGTGCACAAACAAGTTCCCTTTCAGGCCACACAAGTCATTACTGACCCCAATAGTAGATTTGTTATTGTACAGGGCAAGCGTATGGGACAGGCAGTTACACTTTGCAATGCGTATGGTCCAAGTAATCCAGATGCCACCGTCTACAGATGACTTTCCCAAGCTCTTCACGAGACCTACAGTGGACTGTTGATAATGGGGGGAGACATGAATACCATGATGGATGACCTTTGGATAGAAGTAAGCCCCCCAGGGTACCACCTTCCCCCATATCTCTAGCACTCAACTCACTAGTGAAGGAACTAAACCTAGTAGACATATGGAGAGTGGTACATCCCACAGGAAGGGACTACTCCTTCTTCTGACCCCAACACCAAGCTCATGCCAGGCTAGACATGTGGTTCACACCTGGCACCTGGACCTCACACTTACTGGATGCCTGCTTTGGATCCATAATAATCTCACACCATGCGGCAGTATCATTCACCTGGCTACCACCCAAGGCAGGTCCTGTCAGAAGGGATAGATGGCAGTTTAATGGCTCCATGCTCAATGACCACTTTTGCATGGGACTAAGGGAAGACATTAAGGGAATCTTAATGGTCAACAAACCTGAGGGCACCTCCACCACTACCAGGTGTGATACCCTAAAAGCCTAGATAAGAGGGAGGTGCATCAGCCACACATCATGTCTCCAGAGAACAAAGGAGAAGGTACTGGCTGAGAGCAGGAGATAACTAGAGGCTTTAGAAAAGCAGCTGTATAGCTCCCACTCATCAACTGAAGGTCTAAGAGCAAACATTATTGGTCTCCAGTATAAAATAGATGTGTATCTTCATCAGAAGTCAGAGTATGCCATGTTTCGTCTGAAGCAAACTTTCTGGGAATCCAGTGAGAAACCAGGATGCCTCCTGACTTACTAGCTAAAAAAGAGGCAGGAACATTCCCTGATTCTCGCAGTCCAAAAGAGTGGAGGTCATTTGACCAGGGTGGAGGAGGAAATAAATATGGAATTCCTTTCTTTCTATAGCTTGCTCTATACTTCTGAGGTACAACCCTCAGATTAGGCTCTGCAACACTTTCTGGGTACACTGGGCCTACCTCAGCTTAGCAAGAAAAACTCAAGTGGCTAGACAGACCTATGGAATGGGGAGAGCTGGAGCTGGCCTTAAAATCCACCAGTGCAGGGAAAGTCTCTAGGGGAGATGAACTCCCAGCTGAATACCTGAATGCTTTCCATAATGTCCTTTTATCCTCATGGATGCATTAGATGAAGCTATAACTACTGGGACCCTGCCAGCCTCCATGAGGATGGCACAGTTCTCTCTCTTCCTTAAACCTGGGAAGGACCTCACCCTCTTTAACAGCTATAGGTCTATCTCCCTGATTAATACAGACTGCAAGGCATGGGCCAAAGCCATGGGTGGCAAATAGATTGAAGGACCGCATAGCAGAGTTGGTAGACAGGGACCAGGTTGGATTTATTCCCAGTCGCAAATGGATGGACAACACCAGACATCTGGGAAACCTCCTGTGGAAATCCAACAGGGCCCCCCCCCCCGTCGCTCTTCTCTCTCTGTATGCTGTAAAGGCATTCAGCAGAATTGAGTGGAGGTACATCTTTGCTGTCCTCACTGCATTTAATATTGGCCCAATCTTCAGATCCTGGGAGCAGGTGTTATACACCGAGGCATCTGCTGATGTGATCACTAATAGCTGAGCATCTTCCCATTTTCAACTCCACAGAGGCACCTGGCATGGATGCCCCTTGTCACCTCTTCTGTTCATTCAAGCCCTAGAGCCACTCCTTCAAGCCGTCTGACTGCACTCTGACAAAAAATGGGGTGGAAATGAGTGGTGAGCATAAGACAATGGTATATGCAGATGACATCCTCTTATCGCTCTTGGACCTGGCCAGTTCCATTCCCAGTCTACTAAACTTGATCTCCCAGTATAGTCAGCTCTCAGAATGCAAGTTGAATGTGTCTAAATCCAAATCTTTGGCTGCAGATACCTGTATAATAGCACTCCCCAATTCCCCATGGGGCTTACAACACACAAGTCAAGACCTTACCTATTTGGGGGTTTCCTTTCCCTGAAACCTCTCACAAATAGGTAATGACAACCAGACTCCTCTATTAGAGACAATAGACAATGACTGTAAACACTGGAAGCTCCTAAACCTATCCCACTGGGGAAGGGCTCATGCCTTTAAAATGATGCCCGCCCCAGAATTCAATACATATTGGACAATTTACCCATAACCATTAACCCCAAACTTCTTCAGGCAACCCAATCTAAAGTGAAAGCTTTTTTCTGGGGCTTTGGCTCATGCCGTATAAGCTGGGCAAAGCTCATTAACCCTGCCAGATGGGGAGGCCTTAAGCTCTCTGATTTTCACTATAGTATTATGGCACACACCCTGCTGCAGTTGGCTAGAACAGCACCCTGGGGCAAGGGTCCCCATTGTCCCAAATGGGAAGAATGTGAGGCGTTGCTGGTGGGTAGCCCACTAATGCTGATGGTGCAATTCTCTTCACTTCCTGCCACCCACTGTTGAACATACCCTCATGTCCTGGCGAGCTTTTATCAAACTCAGTAAATGATCCCCAACCAAGGCAAAGTCCTTCCCCCTTTGGGGTAACCCTCAGTTGTAAATCAATAACCAACCAATAATTGCCAAAGAGTGGGCTGTAGTGGGTATCACATATCTTACTGACCTTAAGCACACAAAGCTAAATACTTTAAAGAGCTTTAATCAATTGCAGCAAGAATATAACCTGCCTAAGCAACAGCACTGGAGATATTTCCAAATGAGGCACATACTCCAGAAATCACTAGGCCCGAACATCTGGGATGCACAGTACAACCAACTAGATGACATCCTATGGCCAGACATGGAGAAAGCTACCTGCAACAGTGTCATTTATGAATATCTCCTGGACCTTTCCCTGGACCGTGCAATTGGAGTGAGAAGGAGATGGTCAAGGAACTAGGCATTGACATTACCCCTCAAATTTGGGGATCTTGCTGGGAAGTGATGTGGCAGGCAAGAAAGGACACACAGAATAGATTTGTACAATTTAAGGTGTTACACAGATGACACAGACCCTGCAGAAACTGCACTCATGGAGGCTGATGCCCACAGACAAATGCTGGAGGTGCCAGGCTGAATGTGGCACAATCCTGCTACTCCCTAACTACCTACTGGTAATCAGTCCAGACCACTCTGGATACTATCCTGTCCTGCTGGACAACTCTGCCTCCCCCAGTGATCCTAGGTCACTACTCTCCTCCATCTCAAGGACCTGGGTTACTAGCTGCTGAAAAAAAGATGGATAATCAGGGCCCTGACCTCAGCCAAGAGGGTGATGCTCAGACACTGGAGGGAACAGCAGGCCCCAGCCATACAGGAGTGGATTCAAGAACTTGGGAAGATTGCAAGTTTTGAGAGAGTTCTACACATAGTTCCCCACAAGATGGCCCTATACCTGGCCTCTTGGGGTCACTATCTATTTTCACTCTACTGCAAGCTCCCCCAAAACAGTCAGGTACCAGTCTTTGGACATCAGACCATCCAGGCTCCACTAGACAGACTTGGACCAAGCCTCCCTACCCTCCCTCTCTCCTCCTACTAATGTAGGAGCATACCTGTTAGGCCCAAAAGAACACCTCTAAGTGCTGTGACTGACCCCCTCCCCACTGATCCCCTACAATAGCTTTGGAAGGAGGTCAGAAAGTGACCTTCTCCTTTCCAGTTGGAGTGGACTCCCTCCAACTGGTCACCTTATATTTCTTTCTGACAATGCATGTTGATTGGTTTTACCTGAACTATACTGTATGTCAGTAATACAGTTACTGTTGTTAGTTACCTACCCTTGAATCTGTTCATTAAAGGGTAAATCCCATACAGGCTGAATGTTGTTGATTCATATTTGTTACTGTACTATATGCAGGTGTAAAATAAATATTTTGACAGTAAAAGTACATAAAGCTATACCTATAATCAAAAGAAATTGTTAGACTACATTTAATCTGTTCATTCAAGGGTAAAGCCTGGCCAGGCTATATATGTATTGTAAATATTTGCTGTTAATTATACCCTCTGTACTGAAAAGAAAATCTTCTGAATAAAAAGATAATTATAAAAAAAATACAGGGTTATGTGCTTGCACCAGCATTGTTTTGCATTTATCTCAATAGATTATTACTACAGTTATCTGAGTCAATTGGTGATGATTTATTTCCCGAATCGGCATATGCCAATGATTTGGCCCTCTTTGTACTTTCATATGCTAGATTACAGCACAAGTGGGGCATAGTAATGTCTTATGCGGAGGAATATAGTTTGAAAGTTAATGAAAATAAAAGCCAAGTGCTTATTTTTGGCTCCAAAAATTTAAATTTGAGCTGGAAAATAGGAGATAAAAAAATTTACTCTGCAAATACTTATGTATATTTGGGACTTACTTTTTCCAACAACGGCGCATGGTGTAAGTATAAAAAAAGGTTATTATTAAAATTAAAGCAAACTGCCAGCTCTCGTACAAGGTTCAATAGAAGATTTGCCCTTATGATGCTGGGCAATCAGGGTTCCAAATGCAGGATTTGCCACCCCCTTCCCAAGGTCCCGGCCCCCTGGAGTAGGAATCGTTCAGTAGGTGGTGTGTGTGGGGCACAGCCCCCTGAAAACAAGCATTTGTCAATGCCGAATGTTGTCGCACTGGTATTGGCTTTGGTAGTGCAGTGCAGAAACACATTTTGGGCAGGATGTGAAAAATGACAGCTGTACTGTTCATAAGGAGGTGTAAAAAAATGACAGTGTTGAAAATGTGGCACATAAATATCGCAAATTTGCTAAGTTACAAGGGTGTGTGGGAAATGCACAATGCACGTTTGTAACACAGTCATTTTATGGATTTTCGGCATCAAATTTTCAACATAGGCATTTTAGCAGCTCTGCTCATGTACAGTGTCACTGTCATTTCCTCAAACTGTCCCAAAAAGTTATTTTGCACAGCGACCGTGCTATTCTGTGCCGGATGTGCAAAAACATATTTCAGGCAGGATATGTAAAATGACAGCTGTACTGTTCATCAAGAGGTGTGGAAAAATGGAAATGGTGAAAATCCAGAGTGAAAATATTACAAATGCACGTTACGAGAGTGTGTGCAAACTGCACAATGCACGCTCAAAACACAGTCATTTCATGGAGTATCATCACCAAATTTTCAACATATGCATTTTAGGACCTCTGCTCATGAACAGTGTCACTGTCATTTTCATAATCTGCCCCAAACACTGATTTCCCACAGCGACCGCACTATTGTGCGCCGGAAGTGCGGAAACACATTTTGTCCAGGATGTGAAAAATGACAGCTGTACTGTTCACAAGGAGGTGTAGAAAAATGACAATGTTGAAAATCTGACGTGAAAATATTGCGAACTCGTGAAGTGATGAGCATGCGTAGCAAATGCGCAACGCACGCTCCTAAAACAGCCATTTTTTTGGATTTCTTCCACCAGATTTGCAACATAGCCTTTTTTAGAGACCACCACATGAACACTGCCACTGTCCTTGCATTACTCAGTCCCGAAAGGTGATTCTGTGCAGTGACTCCGAAATCACCTTGCAGGACTGATTAACATTATAACAGTGACAGAATTCATGAGGAGAGGTCCCAAAAACCCCATGTTGAACATTTGGTGCAAAAATTCCAAAAGATGCCCGAGATATGCATCAAAGTTGAAAAAACCTTATTTATTCCATTATACAGCTTACCAGCATTTCCTCAGTTCGCGGTCGTCTTTGAAGATTGCAGATGTGTTCTCGGTCCACCAAAGATCGTCGCGCTGGACTCTGGAGGTAAGTATGGGGTGAGGGAGTGTGGGGAGGCAGGGTGTACAGTGGGTGGGTGGGTGTGGTGGTAGAGAGACTACGAGGGACCATTTTCTGTTTACAGGTGTTAAAAACAACATTATGGACGGTTTTCTTTTTACATGTTTTTTTTTTGAAGGCAACAGTAGCTGATGGGGATTGGGCCCCCCATCGGCAGTGCGCATAGGGAGTGGGGGACAGATGCCAAAGGGGATTGGGAACCCCTGTCGACAAACAACGAAAGAGGGTGGGTGGGGTTGCATGAGCTGAGGGGGATTGGGCACCCCCCGGCAACCAAAAAAGGATGGGGGGCACATTATGCTGACGGGGAGTGGGCTCCCCCATCAGCACATACAAGAGGGGCAGGGTAAGCTGACTGGGGGATTGGGCACCCCCGAAGTCGGCATTTTATCAGCCACTGTGCCGCCATGTTTGATGCTGGGGAAGCACGTAGGAAGGTCCCGCTGCATGTGACGAGCTTTGCTTGCATTGCAGTGGACCTTTCCTTAGATGTGCTCACCTGGGTGGTGTGGGGTTGGCATGCAGGCTGATTGGGGAATGAGGGATGCACCTACTGGTGTGTGCCCTGCATTTGCCCAACAGAGACCGCGCCTCCAAATCTCCACTACCACAAGATGTAGGCTGCACAAGCGTGCCAACATAAAACAAGCATTTGTTAATGCCAAATGTTGTCACGCTGGCATTGGCAGTGGTGGAGCTAGAGATGCATAGTGCTTTGATTTTGTTAATGTGTCGCAAAAGGTGATTTTGCACAGCTAGCACGCCATTGTGTGCCACAGCTGTGGAAACACATTTTGGGCAGGCTGTGAAAAATGGCAGCTAGACTCTTGATAAGGAGGTGTGCAGAAATGCCAGTGGTGAAAATGTGGCATGAAAATATTGCAGATTGACGAAGTTACAATGGTGCGTGGAAACTGTGCAATACACACTTGCAACACAGTCATTGTATGGACTTTCGTCACCAAATTTTCAACATAAGCATTTTGGGACCTCTGCTCATGAATAGTGTCACTGTCTTTTCCTCAAACTGTCCCAAAAACTGATTTTGCACAGCGACCGTGCAATTCTGTGTCGGATGTGCGAAAACATGTTTCAGCCAACTGTACTGTTTATAAGGAGGCATGGACAAATGCCAATGATGAACAGCTGGAGTGAAACTATTACAAATTCACAAAGTCATGAGCATGCGTGCAAACTGCAAAATGCACGCTCGTAAAACACTCATTTTATGGACTTTCATCCCAAAATTTTCAACATAGGCATTTTAGGACATCTGCTAATGAACATGTCACTGCCATTTTCATAATGTGTCTCGAATACGGGCTATCCACAGCGACCGCGCTATTCTGCACCGGAACTGCAAAAACAGATTTTGGTCAGGATGTGAAAAATGACAGCTGTACTGTTCATTAGGAGGTGCAGAACAATGGCACTGTTGAAAATCTGGAGTAAAAATATTATAAGTTTGTGAACTTACGAGCGTGCGTGGAAACTGTGTAATGCACGCTCGTAACACAGTCATTTTATGGAATGTTGTCACCAAATTTTCAACACAGGCATTTTAGGACATCTGCTCATGAACAGTGTCACTGTCATTTTTGCAATGTTTCCCGAACACTGATTTCGCACAGCGACCACGCTATTCTGCGTCAGAAGTGCGAAAACTCATTTTGGCCAGGATGTGAAAAATGACAGCTATACAGTTCACAAGAAGATGTGGTAAAATGCCAATGTTGAGAATCTGGCATGAAAATATTGCGAATTTGCTAACTTACGAGTGTGCGTAGTAACTGAGCAATGAGCGCTTGTAAAACAATCATTTTCTGGATTTTTCCCATCAAATTTGCAATATAGGCTTTTTGAGAGCCCCCCTCATGAACAGTAGCACTGTCATTTTGTTACTTGGCCCTGAAAGGTGATTCTGTGCAGTGACTGCGAAATCACCTTTCGGGACTGAATAACGCCATGACAGTGCAAGAATTCATGAGGTGGGGTCCCAAAACCCCCAAAATTTGGGGCCAAAATTCCCAAAAATGCCTGAGATATGTAGCAAAGCTGAAAACACCCTATTTATTCCATTATACAGCTTATTGGCATTTCTTCAGTTCGCGGTCGGCTTTGAAGAGTGCAGACATGTTCCCGGTCCACCGAAGATCATCGTGCCAGACTTCGGAGGTAAGTATAGGATGAGGGGGGAGTGTGGGGAGGCAGGGTGTGCAGAGGGTGGGTGCAGGTGGGGGGCAGGGAGACTACGATGGACCGTTTTCATTTTACAGGGAAGAAAAAATTAGTCATCGCAGGGCAGTTTTTTTTTTAGGGAATTTGGCACACTGGGGTGGGCTCCCAGCATGCCACCTAACTGTTGGGGGGGTTCTGTAGCCAATGGGGGATTGGGCACCCTCATCACCACACAACACGGGGAGGATGTTATGCCGACGGGGATTGGGCACCCCCATTGGCACACAAAGCAAGCAGAAGGGGAGCAAGCTGAGGGGGATTGGTCAGCTTTCTCTGTGTTTAACAATGGGGGGGTGATTTATACTGATGAGGAGTGAGATCCCCCATTGGCACATATGCAGGGGTAACTGACAGGGGGATTGGGCACCCCCGAAGTCGGCAGTTTGGTGGCCAGTGTGCCACCATGGGCATAATGTGGTGAGCACGTCAAGGGAAGGCCCGCTGCATCTGATGAGCTTTGCTCAGATTGCAGACAACCTTTTCTTAGATGTGCTCACCACATTATGTATGCATGGTGTGGCGCTAGCATGCAGGCCGATTGGTGAATGAGGGACGCACCTACTGGTGCATGTCTGCATTCGCCCAACAGCGACCGTACCTCCAAATCCCCACTGCCGCAAGATGTTGGCTGCGCAAGCACACCAACATAAAAAGCAATCAGTAACATTGCTGATTTGCTCACTAATTGCCCAGTGCCAGAACGCCAGAACATTCTGATGGTGGAACCGAACATTTGGAGGTAATTCTGTTAAACCCTTTATAGAGGCAATCAGAGCTAAATATTTCTCACAAGCTCTCTATCAGGTAAAAATATGAAGTGGTGATAAACTAGGTAGTTTAGAAGTTCCTCTTAATAAACTTTATAGATCCGTATTAAGAGTGGGCAGCTCTGTCCCTGCCCTGCTACTAAGAGCAGAACTGGACATGACAAATCTAAAGACCCTAGCAGATATCAGGAGGCTTAATTACTGGATTAGGATTTCTAGATTAAATAATTCCAGACTGTCATATAAATGTTTTAGTGAAAAATGCAAGTGGGCCTCACTGGAATGTACAAATTCCAGATGGTTGAGTAGTGTCCTTATGAACCTTAAAGATTGTGGGTTAAATTTTCTTAATGAATATATCAAAAAAGGTATTCTGATAAACTCAGACTATAAATGGTATATCACTAGAAAGGTTAACATTAATAGTTATTGTGATGTGCATAGAATAAAAGCACTCAAAATTGTGCCTTGGTTAGTACAAAAAGATAACAGACATATGATAGATACTATTTGGATGTCCTAACATACCACACTAAAAGAAGACTGTATACCTTGTATCATATGGAACTCTTTCACAGCAACTTCTTGAAAGGCAGATATCAAAAACTAACTGATCAATCTGAAAAGTTTTGTTCTTGTGCTGTTTTTGAACCTGAAGATTTATACCATGTTATGTTTATTTGCTCCTGGTACAGTTAGCCAAAAGAAAGTTGGTTGAATCCACTTTTTGAAGACATTTATACACATAATAAAGTGATTCTTTTAAATTTGATGTTTACTGTGGAAGATGAACAGATAATCTATAAAGTTGCTAACTATCTTCAAGCTATTAATCTAATTCATGTAAAATATTAATATCAAAATAATAGTTATAGAAGGTATTTGTTTGATTACAATCCTAATAAGGAATGGACAGGAGCTGGTCACAACATCTTTGCATTGTAAGAATTGACTTGGTATACATGTATATTTACCTCCTACAGTATGTGTACAGTAGTTTGCCTGTTATGTATGTATGTACGTACTATTTTGCTTAGTATTTAAAAAATGCATGATGCAGCCTATATATACAGTTTTTAATTTTAATGGTCTTTGACCGAACAATTTGAGTTTGATAACATAAAACTGAAAGGGACAGTTGATTCATTAGCAAACTAAGAAGAACTGCAGAGAGACCCACAGTAGATAAGATGGCAGATTTGACGTGAATGTGGGGAATGTCTTTCAACACAGAACAATGCAAAGCAATGCATTTAGGGAACAATAACAAGAACCAGAGTTACATATTTAGTGGTGAAGTCCTAGGTGTCATAACAGAGGATGAAGTCCTAGAGCTAAATTCTCAAAGGTTCGAGGATGAAGTTGCATGCTGCAGCCATTGCGGCAGAATGAAATCTCCACACCTATGTAAATTTGTATTTTCAGCAGGTGCCGCTGTGGGGGATGTTAGCTTGATCTCACCAGGCATACCATTTCTGTGCAGCTGCTCTGAAAAACCATCCACAGGCTGCCATAAATCAGGGAGTTGGTTGAAAACCAGCTCCACCTTTGAGAATTCCACAGCTACAAGAAATACTGCACCTCCACAAGTGGAGACCTACTTTTGCCATTTTTTTCCCACAGCTGCAGGAATTTCAGGGGTTTTGAAAATCCAGCCCCTAGAAATTAAGATAGCTCACTCTTATCGACCTAGTGGCATGGAGGGCTGAGGCATCATGCCTTACCTCCTGCCACACTGACGACTTATGTTCACAGTACAAGTGGGTTGCTGGGTGTTGGTCAGGGAGTGAGAGGACCAAATGTCTGGAGGACAGCTCTCCACTTCCAGGAGGGAGGGAAACAGGGACTGGCATTTGACTGACACCTAGTGGTGGCTGGGTGTTGGCACGTTGGGTCATGTACCAAAGGTGGGTGGAGGCAGAGCAGACAGCATGCTGTGGCATTTGACTGACACCTAGCGGTGGCTGGGTGTTGGTGTGCTGGGACATGTACCAAAGGTGAGTGGAGGAGGAGCAGCCGGCATGCAGTGCATGGATGCATGAACAGATCAGCCATTGCCAACACTGCATGCTCCTCCTCTAAGGTGGGACAAATGGAGGAGAAAAGATTGTCCGTGGTGTGTCAGATCACTGCCGACCCCCACAGGTGCTGCCCAGATATGTGCAGGCACCTCCCTGAACTGGATCCTGTCTTAGCAGGTTGAGGGATACCCACTGCCCTGCCATGTAGGGTAAGCCATGGGAGATGAAGGGAGATAAGTACTGTGAGGACATGGGATGGGGCTGGGGGGTGCGACCTGAATGTGGGCAGACTGGGACGGGGATAAACAAATGAACAACAGCAACAAAAAAAAGTCTCACACTTATGGCATAAAACACATATTTATGAAATTTTCTATAAAGCAAACTACAAACTGAACATGATTATAAGACGTATCTCTAATAAATCCAAGAAATTGCTGCTGTCTCAATATAGATCATATATAAGACCACACATCAATTACTTTTCCCAATTTAGGGGCCGGATGAATATTGGTGAGGGTAACAACATGAAGAGAATTTAGAAAAAGGCTACAAGGATGATAATAGGTTTACAGAACATTATACCAAAACAGATTTGAAAATTTAGAATTACACAGCCTAAAGGGAAGGTATAAAAAGGGGTATTTGTATGCTTTGACATATTGCATATTAGTCCCTATAGTTAACAATAGTTCCCTAATGACTAAAGTAGGACTGGAATATAAAATACGGGTATATCAAACCAGGAGCCATGGCATGCAAATAAAGGCAAATATGTTCACAACTAACAGTACAGTAGAAAATTATATTTTGCACAGTGTATAGTTAATATATGGGGCCCAACTAAAGGATGACTTACACATGGCACAGGTGATTTACGCCAAACCCTATGGCATAAATCGCAACTTGTCCCATGCAATGCGCAGGTCATGATTCCAAGTCACGACCTGTGCCATGTCATATGCGGGTTGCGCCATGGGTGGGTTATGCCACCCACTATGCCCGCAACCTGCAATGACATGGCACAAGGGTGGTTTACAGGATCAACTACACCCTGTACCAACAGGTTGGCTGCCATAACCCACATACACCATTACAGAAGCTGCATTGGTGCAGCAGATATAGACCACCTGGGAGATGGTCTAAGGGGCATCCATCCATGCCAGTTGACAAATGCCCACTCCGCTGTGCCTCAACAATGATACAGCCATGCTGCCCATGTCCCCCAGCACATACATGTCCCCCATCCCTCCCAATGTTGGAGCCCCCAAGGGTCCATTTTACGAAATGCCCCCCCAAATGTTAGTGCCACCTGTCCTGCCCCCCCATGCTCCTGGTGCCTCCAGTGTTGTTCTGGGGTGGGGGACTCCGGGGGGGTAGTTGTCTGCAGGCTGCAACTTGCGGCATGCAGGGACCTTGCGCCATGTCCATGACACTAGCCTGCATCTGCCGCAAGTCGCAGGATGTTGGAGCCGGGGACCTTGCCTGTCTTGGAATATGTCGCAGGGTCCCCAGCATAGTGCCGCATGGTGCAACTCACATACACCTGTGAGTTGCACCATGCATCTTGGAATTGGGCCCCTGGAGCAGAGAAAAAGGTTTTGGCTTTGTTGGGAACTGGGTACCCACCTGGAGGAATGAATGCAACCAAGTACAAGGGGGATGGCCTACAACTGTTCAGTGAGGGGACCACTGTCCTCAGTGAACAGCTTAAATGCTTCATTGACAAGCATTTAACCTAGCGGGGGGGTGGCAGAAGGATGCAGGGTGAAGCAAACTGCCCACCCCCACAGGATAGGGAAGTCAGCATGGAGAGCCATAACGTTGTGGTACCACCAGAGGAAATGGAACCCATAGAAGGGGAAACAGCAGAGGACAGGAGGAAGGGGATTGAATACAAGAAGGACAAACAGAGCAGGCAAAAAGACAGCAGGGGGATGATTAAAGGACAAATACAGGACATTGAAGGCCATGTATACCAATGCCCACAGACTAGGGAATAAAATCCCAGACCTGGTGGCCTTGATAATGGAGTCTGACCTGGACATTGTAGCTATTACTGAAAAATGGTATACTGGAAGCCATGACTGGGATGTAGCAGTACAGGTTATACTCTGTTTAGAAGAGATGGGGGATAAAAAGGGGAGCAGAGGTACTTTGGGTCACCCTTGAGATGGGCAATGGCACTGCTATTCACACAGCCATGATATACAGACCTCCAGCACAGGGGGAGGAGGAGGTGGACAGGGTTCTAGTAGATTCCATCCACATGATGGTAGCTAAATGGGAGGTGCTGCAGGTAGGTGATTTCAATCTGCCAGATGTGGATTGTAGCATCCCAGCTGCTGCCTCAGCCAGGAGCAAACATCCTGAACTCTGTTCAAGGGGCAGGCCTCAGGCAACAAGTGCTAGAACCCACCAGGGAGGGTGCAATTTTGGACCTAGTACTCGCCAATGGGGACAGAATTAAGGAGGTCTGGATGGGTGAACACCTGGGATCCAGCGATCATCAGACAGTGTGTTTTAGCATGAGGACAGTGGCAGAGTCAAGCCATACAAAGGCAAGATCCTGGATTTGAGGAAGGCAGACTTTATTAAAATGGGGATATGTCTCAAGCATGCCCTGACAGGGATGAAGGGACAAAAGGGGGGGGGGGGAGTTGAGGAGCAGTGGGCCATCTGAAAGGAGCCATAGTAGAGACAACAAACCTTTGCATTAAATTAAGTAAACAAGGGCAACAGAAAAAGAAAGCCACTATGGTTCTTGAATGTAGTAGCTGGGAAGGTAAGGGGTGAAAAAGATGACTTTCAGGAAATACAAGGAAACACAGTTGGAGGAGGACAGGGTAGTGTATCTGGATAAACAGAGGGAGGCAGGGAAAGCAGTCAGGAGTACAAAGGCACAAATGGAGGGGAAAAAATAGCACAGGATGTAAAGAAAAGGGATAAGATTGTTTATAGGTGCATTAGTGAAAGGAGAAAAAACAGGGGTGGGATAGTAAGGCTTAAAGGGGAAGAAGGAGAGTGGGTGGGAGGGGACCTGGAAAAAGCATCAATACTGAACAAATATTTCTGTTCTGTATTCACAGAAGGAGAAGGTGAAAGAGCACAGTTAGGCAATATGAACAAATGTGGGAGGGAGATAGACACCAGTCCACTTACAGAAGAGAGAGTCCAAAAGGAACTCACAAAACTGAAAGTGGACAAGACAATGGGACTGAATGGGATACATCCTAGAATATTAAGGGACCTATGGAAGGTGTTGGTGCCACCACTGGCAGCACTGTTCAATGAGTCACTCGATACAGGAGTGGTTCCGGAGGACTGGAGAAGGGCAGACGTAGTCCCTCTTCACAAAAGCTGCAATAGGGAGGAGACTGGAAACTATAGACCAGTCAGCCTCATCTCAATTGTGGGGAAGATTATGGAATCACTACTTAAACAAAGGCTTGTGGAACATCTTGAAGACAGCAGAGCACAGGATCCGAGACAGCATGGATTCACAGTGGGAAGGCCATGTAAAACAAATTGAATTGATTTCTTTGACTTGCTGACTAAGGTTGTGGATCGGGGGAGCGGTGGATGTCACCTACCTGGATTTCATTAAGGCCTTTGATACCGTTCCACATAGAAGACTTGAAAACAAGCTGGGCAGCCTGGGAGTGGATCTTAAGGTGGTAAACTGGGTTAGGAACT
Source organism: Neoceratodus forsteri (assembly GCA_016271365.2). Taxonomy (NCBI): domain Eukaryota; kingdom Metazoa; phylum Chordata; order Ceratodontiformes; family Ceratodontidae; genus Neoceratodus; species Neoceratodus forsteri. The sequence goes on from CM028131.1 coordinate 853,567,428, forward strand.
AGTTGACTGATAGAAGACAGAGGGTCATGGTAAATGGTGCTCAATCTGAGGAAATGAGGGTGACCAGTGGGGTGCCACCAGGATCAATCCTGGGTCCAGTTCTGTTTAATATCTTCATAAGTGATATTGCAGAGGGGCTGGAATAGAAGGTGTGCCTATTTTCAGATGACACAAAGATTGCAACAGAGTGGACACTCCGAAAGGCATGACAAACATGAGGAGGGACCTAGATAAACTGGAGGAATGGTCCAGAGTGTGGTAGCTGAGATTCAATGCAAAAAGTGCAAAATCATGCATCTGGGGCACAAGAACCCAGGGAAGGATTACATATTGGGGGGGGGGAACTGATGGTCACCAAACAGGAAAGGGATTATGTCTGATGACCTAAAAGTGGTCAAACAATGTGCCAAGGCAGTGTGGAGAGCCTATGGGATGCTGGGGTGCATAGGGAGAGGTATCACCAGCAGAAGGAAGGATGTGGTGATCCCACTGTACAGAGCATTAATAAGGCTTCATTTGCAATATTGTGTCCAGTTCTGGAGGCTGCATCTCCATAAGGACGTAGACAGGGTGGAGGCAGTTCAAAGAATGGCAACAAAGGTGGTGCAGGGCCTGCACCAAAAGTCATATGAGGAGAGACTGGGAGACCTCAATATGTATATCCTGGAGGATAGAAGAGATGGGAGATATGATAAAAACTTACAAATATCTAAAAGGCATAAATAGGATACCAGAGGGTAGCATGTTTCAGAAAAGAAGATGTCCTGTAACGAGGGTGCATGGCATGGAGTTGGAAGGGTGTAGACTAAGGGGTGTCATGAGGAAGTAGTTCTCCATAGAAGGGGCAGTGGATGCATGTAATAGACTCCCAGCAGAGGTGGTGGCAGCAAACACAGTGGGGGGATTCAAGCATGCATGGGAAAGGCATAGGGGGAACCACAAGTAATGGGAATGAGGAGGTAAAGCTGGAGATCAAGTAGGGTCTGCGGCTTTTACAGGAGGCAGGCAAAATGGGCAGACTAGATGAGCCTAGCGATTGTTATCTGCCATCAAGTTTCCATGTTTCTAGGTTTAAGTTGCCTTCTGATCTAATTAATAGTGAAAACAGAGAGCTTTAACAAAAAATTGGATCAGTACATGATGGAGCAGCAGTGATGGAGAGTAGCAACAGATTACATTGAGTTTACATATGTGAGGTGAGTGTCGTAGGCTATTACTGTTATGTGACTCTACTCTGTCAAACTGTTTGTACCATCTGTGCTCTGTGAGAAGTTCCCAAAGCTGCTCTTCTTTTACTGTGTCCTGTAACATGTTCCCCAGTGAAACTGTTTATACTGCTGCAACACGTACTGTCAACTGCTTGTTTTAACAACCCTGTGCAGAAACTGTGTTCCTAACAGCATGCTTTCACCTGTATCTGAGATTCTTACTGTACGCTCTGCATGCCCTCCATTCCCCAATTGCTTTCCATTGTGCTGCTCAATTTTGACCAGTTGGGGTTGTGGCAGAGTCATAAGGAGAATGACCTAGTACTGCAAAGGCCCTCTTTTTCCAGTGACCAGGTGAGAATGGAACGACAGTGATGGAGTGCAGTGACATAATGCATCAAGTCTATGTGTGTGAGATGAGTGGGGTAGGCGCTCTCACTGTTATGTGACTCCACCCTCTCAAGCTGCTTAAACCATCTGTGCTCTGTGAGAAGTTCCTGAGGCTGCTGTCTTGTGACTGTGCCCTGTAATCTGGTCTCCAGTGAAACTGTTTTTACTCCTGCAACAAGTACTATCTTTTTGCTGCAGACCTGTGCAGAAGCTGCATTCCTATTAGCATGCTTTCAGCCACTTCAGAGACTCTTATTGTACTGCCTGCACTCCCTCCATTTCACTAATTGCCATCCATTCTGCTGCTCCATTGTGACCAATCATGGCTGCGGCAGAGCCGTAGGAGGTTGGCCTAGTCCTATAAAGCCTCCCTTTCCAGTGAGTGACTGCAAATAGAGTATCAGCGACAGAGTGCATCTGGTGTCCATCAGTCAACTGAGCAACTGAACTGCAGTCAGACATTCTGTTCAATTTTATTGAGAGTTTTTAATTTGAACTAGATAGTAAGACCCTTTTTGCAAGCACTGCCCATCTCACCTGTCTCACTATAGATTTATTTTGTTTTAGTTTAATTGGTTTATTCTTTTTTTGTTACTTTTAAGTTCATTTTAAAATATGAGACAATGGTGTATTGTCCTTATGTTCTTTTATTAGTTACTTTTACATATGTGGGGACTGATTTGTTCACACTGTGAGGAAGCAATATGGATTTGAACCAGCTTGAAGAGCTTAATGAGTGCTCATACAATGGCATTGCTACAAACTATAGGGTCCAAATCTACAAATGTTATGCATGGTGCAAAGAGACTTTTACCAGCCAGAATGGCACAAGTAGCACTTTGCACCATGAGTTGTGATGTTTTGGATTCTGCAAAGCAGCCCATTACATGTCACAGTCTGCTTGCACCAAAGTGTGCTTATGCCACCATTTACACCATAAACCCTCTGCAACATGGAGCAAGGGGGTTTATGACAGCAGTTGCTTCCTATTCTGGAAGGGTGGCTGCCATATCTCCAAATTTGCAATTCTAAAACAACACCAAGAAAACATCTGTCAAAGTACATTTATACCAGCTATTAGCTAGTATAAGTGTACTTTGCGTCCACTGAGGATTGCGTCAATGTGCCACCATAGATTCCTCCATAGGTGAGGCAGCCTTCACCCCCCACCCCAGTCCCACTCCTATTAATAAGAATAAAGTCCCATAGGGCTATTCAACCCCCATCCCCTATTCCCACTGATGGAAAATACCCCACAGGGCTATCAGACTCCTCCATGCCCAATCCCCCAATATTCCATAAAATAAACCCCACAGGGCTATAGGCCCCCCAGCCCTGAACCCGGAGTACTGTACAAGTAGCCACACATGGCTATTGGACACCCCCCAAGCCCCGATCCCCGAACCTCAATGTCTCGTGGTCCTTACAAGTAATAAGAATAAAATTCCCACATCCTGCAGCCCTGTTAGTCTAGTGGCTTGCTATCTGGCTAGGGGGTTCTGATAGCTGTGCAGGGCTTATTTTTACAGAATGTTAGGGGTTTGGGGCATGGGGCACTTGTGCCCTTCCACTTCCAGTGCCATGGGCTTGCGACAACCTGTTCAGGTACACCCTCTGTTTGGCATACTTGTCAGGTTGGTGCGAGTTGTGGGACTTAGCCATGGGGACCCTTCCTATTACAGAATCGGGTGCAGGGTCCTTGGCACAACTGCACCACTCATATGTCACAACTTGTGACATGTGTAGGGGTGCTTCTAGAATTGGGCCCTATGTTGCTAATATGTAAATTATAAAGTAACTTGGTGTGATAGTTATACTCTATTTCCCAGTGTATCTGTTTCTGACTTAATACTCAAACAGTTAATTAAATTACTGTTAAGTAAGGTTAGGTTCCTTAAGTTGGAATCTTTCCTCACTAGGAAAGTGAAATCTTTTATTAGAGTAAATAATCAGTCATATTTTATTCTTTTTCTTCTGTTATTATCAAGAAATGTTCATCTTAATACTAGTCCTTATCCCCACAATATTAGTGATCTAAATTCAATGAATTCAAAGGTTCTTAAAGTATGGTTCATGTGAATGTGGGATGTCTCTTATGTAAATTTGATTTATTTGAATTTTGGTTGATGCAACATCAATTTGACATTACATGTGTGTCTCAGATTTGGTTGTCTCCTAAAACTGTGGATATGTCTATTTACCTGGACCATTACTTTTCCTCTAGAAGTGATTTAGTTAGTCAGAGGGGAGGTGGCTGCCTAGTTTATATCCAGGATCATTTAACTGCTAACAAACACAAGTTTGTCTCCACCTTAAATTCCTATCAGTTTCTGGTAGTTAAATTGATCTCAGGAGGGGCTACATTTCTTACAATTATTACTATTTATGCTACTAATGGTTATGGGGAAGATAGGTTATGCATTATGTTAGATAACTATTGGAATTTTTGTAAGGGTGAACTGGTGGTTCTTGTGAATATCAAGTCTTCGTTGGTTGGATCCTAAGAACTCTAAAATTCATGACAGGATTTCTGAACTGAGTCTTTCACAAGTAATAGCTAAAATCACTGGAGGAATTTTTAAAAGACTGAGATGAGCACAATATTAAAATGGATAGCGATCATTCACTGTGATAGTATTAAGCAGTCAGGTGATGTTTAGAATGATCATTCTACAGTTTATTCCTTTTGAAATGCTTGTAGGCTTGCCCACCTTCAGTCGTTATTGAAACTCAGATTAAAGCTGAATTAAATTTGGGACCTTTAGAAAGGATATTCTGAATTGTGACTGGTACTATTGAAATTAAATAACGTGTGTTAAAAGAAACAACATCTTCTCACTACTAAATTATGCTTATCAATGGCTTCAAGAGATAGGGCTTGGAAAGAATATAAAACAAGCAGTGATCCTAGGCTTTTGATTGCTTACAAAGCATTTTGTAATTGTCGTAAGTGACTAATAAGGAAATGCAAGACTGATTTTTACACTGGTAAACAGATTGGCTCTTTTCAGAATCCAGGTCCGTCTTGGAAATGTGTCAATCCCATTCATAATAAAAGATCATCTACTGCTATCAGATTGATTGATACTCCTGAGGAGCCACTAGTTGATCCTGTGGATATTTCAGCTAGCTTTAATGACTATTTTGGTAATATTGCAAAATAAACATTGGCCACTAACCGAACTAATACAGGATCTGATGCAAATGCTGACTTTAGATTTGGTTTGCATAATGGTTCTATTTCAAATGTGTCCTTCAAATTTAAAAGTGCAATCTGGCCTGGTGGTGCTGAGGGTTGAGGTGCTGGATGCCACACCTCGTGCTACGCCGGCAACCTGGGTTCGGGAATGGACTCGGGTGCTGGTGGATGGGCAGGGGTGGGTTAAGGACAGAGCACCCTAGTGGTGCTCTCCTCCCTAGGAGTGTGGGTTGGGTCAGCTCCACGTGCCGATGACCCCTGGTGGAGACCAGGGGACATCGCAGCAAGCCAGGCAGCATGAAAATCAGCATGGCCAATGCAGGCAGGGTTGCCGTGCACCAGTGCATTGGGGCTTGCCCACACAGGGGTGGGGAAGCAGTGCAGAACAAAGGAAAAAAATGGCTCATGGAGCAGGCAATGGCATCAGTCCCTCATGCCCTCCACCGGGTTCTCCTCAGCTGGCCTTACAGTTCCTCCCTCTGGGCCCACCTGCAGTCGGAGTCTGTCTAGTATGAGAGACCAAAGAGGTGAAGGGCTACCCTCCCCGGATGGGTGAAACTGGGGGTACCAGCTGCAGGGGAGAGAGAGGAGGCTCAGTTCAAGGGATCCACAGGCGGGCAGGATAAAGGACCTGATGCTTGAGAGATGACACCACGAGCAGTGACCGGAGCAAAATAAATAAAAAAAAAAATTTTCAAAGTGCTTCCTGTCAGGAGACTTTAAAATATCTAAAATCCATGAAGGTGTCTTCTTGAGTTGTATTAGATGGTATTGATATGTATTTACTGGTGACCCCCATATCAGCTTGTTTCCAAAAGCCGTAATCACCTGGTCTGATGTCACACCAAGTTATTACGGCTTTTGCAGGCATGTGCTCCGCTGTCTCACTCACTCCCTATATAAGCAGAAGAAATTGTCTTAGTTAGCAAGGGGCTTGTAGTGTTCACTTCCGTTCTTCATTATTTACTTTTTTTATCTTTATCTGATTGATCCTGCCTTTACAATGTGGTTGATCCTGGTGTGTGTCAGGTTCAACAGACAGCAAGTGCAATCCAGGATAGGGCCGTTGCTGACAGTCTACAGTGCTAGCTGTGCACAGTTCAACAGTTCAAGTTTTTAAAAAAAAATCCATACTGGACAGTAAGAGTGAGTGCGTGTGTGTGTGTGTGTGTAGGAGAGAGAGAGAGAGTGTCTGTGTCTGGAGGAGAGACACTGACCAAGAGGCAATACGTGTCACATAGACTCAAAAGTGATTGTCTGCTTCACTGACTGTCTTGGGGATCAACTCCTTGCACCAGTAATTATAAAAAATAAAACACTGGGGACTGTGTTTCTATACAGTTTTTGCACACTCTCAGTGTACGATGACCAAATAAACCTCTCAAGCTTTGCGCTTGAGGTTTATGAGTCATAACACACACTGAGGGTGTATAAAAGAACTTTATAAACACACAGTCGCCTATGTATTACTCTCTATATCTTTATTTCATCTTGCTCTTTAAGAATTGGTTATCCCAGTCAGAATTTTGTTTTACCTATTTCTTTGTTCAAGGCAGGTGCTATGAGCTTGGAAGCAAGTGACTGTGGTTCCCATGTATAATTCACAGTCCTGAACTTTAAGTCTCTAATTATCGTCCTGTATCTTTTCTGCCTTTTCTATCAAACCCACTAGAAGATATTGTTTTTGATCAGTTTATGATTATTTTGAATCTCACAATTTATTAACTTTTAAACAGAATGACTCTAGGGCTAGCTTCAGGATCCAGACTGCCTTTCTGATTTTAACCAAATGCTTGCACTGGACTTTGAATTCAGGAGACACTGCTATTGCAGTGTTTCTTGATATTACAAAGGCCTTTGACTTGGTGAACCACACTTGTCTGCTGCCAAGCTCACAGAACATATCTTCTATACCAGTACGATGGAATGGTTTCATGATGATTTATCTCATTGGGGGCAGTACATTAAAATTGGAAATGCAACTTCTGCATCAGTAGGAATGGAAATTGGGTTACCCCAGGGTTTTATCCTGGGTCCCTTTTTGTTTAGTCTCCACCTAAAGGGACACTGTCATCCCCCATAAGGCCTCAAAGTGTCTCCATTAAAAAAACAAACAAAAATAAACTGTTATGACTGGTCACATTTGGTAGAGAATGATGATGTATCTGGAAGTTTAACTGATTCCTTTTTTAATTTTAAAAGTAAAACCAAAAAGTGCCCACCTTATTGGTGTTATCACATAAAAAAGCATGTTTGTTTACAGTAATTGATCAACTGCCACTGCATCTTTTCTGGTCCTGGGAACACTTCCAACACAGTCTAACTACTCAAGATGCAGTGGGAGAAGTGTAGACAATTGCATCATAAATGTTCATACTGTTTTGGGTGTTCCTATTGATCAGAAAGTATGCAATAGGAGTAGATCAAAAAGCAAGGTTGGGCATAATTACACCATTAGCATACATTTAAATTCTACTAAGAAAGGAATCAGATGAAACAACCAACAACATCAACGAATTTTAGAGAAGGTAAGCAGTCATAAAATGTGGGTTTTCAACAAGAAATAATATTATGCAAAAAAGGTTAATGTGCCCTTTTAATGTTTTGGTGTTAGGTCTCAACGAATATGAAATGATTTTGTATGCAGATGGCATAGTTTTGTTATCTACAGGCCCTGATCAATCCATTATTCAAAATAATATTCAGATAGCCTTCAACTACTTTGTTTCGTTTGTTTTGTTTTGTTTATTTAAAATCTGGAAAAGTCCATGGGCCACTGACTCATTTACATGGGCGACCAGAACAAATAAAAATATACAGTAACAAGGTTACAGAAAATACAATAGTCAGTAAAACAAAGATATACAATAACAATGTTAAAAGGCTAGTCAGTGAAACTTTTACATCTATTACTGGAAAAAGATGACTTTTTAGGGCTAATCTGAATATATATAAAGAGTTGCTGGCACAAGTTATCATTGATGGTAAGGCATTAAAAGCTACAGGTAAAGTATATAACAATGATCTTAACCAATAGAAGTTTTCATCATAGGAACATTCATAACTGACTTTTCCATAACCAATTGATACTTAATGTTATGAAACCCACGGTATGGTTTTCCTTGGTAAAAAAAAAAAAAAAGGATGTTCCAGTGCCACTAGGGCTCAAAACTATTATTGGCCAACTGATAAGAGTCCATCAAAGAATATATATATCTTGGTTTGACTTAGGATTCTTCACTTACTAATGCCAACCATGTTGACTAGTTAAATCTTTTTACTCTGGATTGGGTTTATAATATTGAATAACATGTTGCTTGGTCCATGAGTCATGAAAATCAGCTGCCCTTGGATTAATCAGTGTTTTTGATTAATGATGCCTTCCCAGTTCATAGTTCAGCCACTGCATCTTGTTTACAGAGGGTCTCTATACTTTTAAATAGTGTGTGTCATTTGGTCCGGGTGCTGGCAGGTTAACACACAACTGTTGACTGCACAAAGACCTCCAGTGGTTACCCTTGGAACAAGGAGCTAAAAACATGGATGTATCCATTACCTGGAAAATCTTAAAAGGCCAAGGTCTTATATCACTTGAAAATCGTTTGGTCATTACAAATCTTTAAATGGAATACACAGTTCTGAACAATGCTTGCTGGTTGTACCATTTCAAAAAACCCAGTGGGGTCAAACAGTATTCTCATATACTATGGCCAAAGAATGGCATTCCTTAGCACCTAATCTTCTTGATGTGAATAACATTGTAACACATAAACACCTTTGTAAGAACTATTTCTTAGTGAATAGTGTATGTAAAGGTGTTTTGTAGTTTTTTTTTATTATTGAATTATCTTTCTTATTTGCAGTATTATCTATTCAATTAGCTTTTTCCTCCTGTATTTTGTTGCATTCTCCCAGGTCCTCCTTGAAAATGGACAGTTCCTGTCTTTGGGTTCTTACCTGATTAATAACATCTGAATATGTCAATAAGTAAGCAAGTAAACAAATAAATAGATGGATGGGGAACTAAAAGTCTATTTTACATAATTGTGGGCCAAATGTATATGCATGTATTTTGTCTTCTTTTGTCTCAGAAATCCCAGTATTAACTATCAGTATAAGTTCATTCACACAGGGACCTCTGGGCCCTGCCTGAAGAAGAAGCTCAGCCATTACATTTTTTGCAGAGAGCCCCAAACCTTCAGCTTGTAGCAGCAAGCCATTGGTCATGGCCCTGGACCTGTAACTTCACCTTGGAACACACGGCTCAGGAAGGGGATGGTATTAGGGTTGAGGAAACTCCAGTGTCATGTTTCCCCTCCTTTTCTAGCTGTAGAACCTAACAATGGATTAACATTGTTTTTTTTTTCAATATATTTCCTTAGTTTTTGAGAAAATAAAATCTAAACTATGTTCATTCAGGCCTGTTGGGCCCTACAAGAAACAGGAAGTGAGTCCTAACTGGCTTTGTGCAAATCCCTTCATGCCCAGCAATAAGCAGAAGGTGAGTCATAGTTTGCTTCACACAGGACCTTATGGGTACTATGTAAAGCAAGTTGAGTGCTAACTTGCTTTGTGCTGAGCCCTTTAGGTCCTGCCTGAACCAAGTGGTAACACCTGATGTGCTTTGTACATTCCTCTTTGGGCTCTGTGCATCAGTCCTAACTTTCTTTGCAACAGGGCCCTGCTGGCATGCACAAAGCAGGAGATGAAAATGACTTTTTATTCTTTTTGTGCATGACTTTATTTGTAGTACAAAGTGTATGCTTTTTTTTTTGGTTGTGTAGGACTTAGAAACTGTTTCACAATGGTTTTTGTGCTTTGAACATTTTGTTCTTATTGGATTTAGAAAATATCTGTCAATAATTTTTCATGATTTTTTTGTTTGTGTTCGCTCAGAAAATTTCACATTGATGTTTGTGACTTTTGTTTATATTTTGAACTTAGAAAAAATATTCATGATGGTTCTTTTCAGTTTGGACACGTGTTATCAAACACATACACTGTGTATTATGCACATATGTTAAGTTTGTTAAAGCATGTCTTCAGGGATTTGGGAGTCAATAATGAAAACTTTTTTATTAAAATGCTAACTTTTTCTGAAGTCAGCTTCAACATCTCTTTAGAGTGTCTTATGATGAACCATACAACTGTCATGAAATGAAAAATAGTAAGAACTTAGTGTTGGGCATGTGTTACAGACCTCCTGATACCAGTCAGTTTGATCACAGTTCCATACTTAATGATATCACTAGTAAACTAAACCATAAGAACATCCTTATACTTGGAAATTTTAATTCCCCTTGGATAATATGGAATGATTATTCTGTCTCTTCCACACAGGAATAAGCCTTGTTAGAACTCTGCCCATTAAATGGGCTGCAGCAAGTAGTTGATAAACCGACCAGGGGCAGCAACACATTGGATCTTGTCATCACTAACATCCCCAACAAGATCAAGGATCTTGAAATTTCTGACTCCTTGTTTAATAGCGATCAAAACATTATAACTTTCTCTGTTAACAACAAAAATATTAAAGAGACAGGAATGACTATAGTCAAGGATGTCAGGCATGCCAACTTTGTAGCAATCAATCAAAAATTACATGACTGGGACTGGGATAAGGAATGCACATCAGTTGACCAACTGTGGATAAACATAAAAAACAAGATTCATGAGCTAAGTGATAAATATATTCCAAATTGTACACTGTATAATAAGAAAGGGACACTACCGATGTGGTGCACAAACAACATAAAAAAAATCCATTCTAGCAAAAAAAAGGGCCTATAAGGCTATCAAAAAAGACAATAATGATTATAACAAACACAAATACAAGGAGTCCCTGCGAGTTTGTAAGACCACTGTAAATAATTAAAAATGGAAGCTTGAATTCAAACTGACCCATATAAAAGATGGTGGAAAGTCTTTCTATTCTTACTTAAATAATAAAAAACAGGCATTGAACACATTAGGTCCCCTTAAAGTACCCAACACAATTATAAATTAACCATTAGACATGGCCAATGAATTTAATCAATATTTCTGCTCAGTTTTTGCTAACAAAGATAACCAAACTACATCCAACTTAGGGAACACTGTCACCCAAGAGCTAAAAATAACTATGGAAGAAATACTGTCTAAAATAGAGACTATTAAAATAAACACCTCCCCTGGCCCTGATTCACTTCACCCTAATCCTGAGGGCTATTAAATTATGGTTAGTAGAGCCAATGTACACACTGTGTAATAAGTCACTAGGTTCTGGTGAGGTGCCTAGTGACTGAAAGAGAGCAGTGGTGGTACCAATTTATAAAAAGGGGGGGTCATGATAATACTGCAAACTACAGACCAATTAGCTTGACCTGTATCCTTGGAAAGTGATGAATCCATTATCAAGGATAAATTAGATGCTAATTTGGAGCCAAGAGGCATTATTGATAAATCCCAAAATGCTGTTAGAGAGAAACACACACACACACCCCAGCTATGTGTGTCTGTGAGCCTGTCTCTGTCACTCCAGTTCAGATTTTTTTTTTATTTGTTTGAAATTGTGAATAAGTGTGAAGTACCCTGGGACTGCAGTGAGAGTAGTCAGTCACTGTGGTCCACTTGCCACCACAGAGTCTGTCTCTGGAATAATTGACTGGCTCCTAACAACAGCAGGATCAAACAGATAAATTTTATTTGTAAAGGTGTGATGAACCAGATTAAAAAAAAGAAGAAATTAGTCTCTTGCCTGTGAGGCGGGTGAGTGGGAAGTCCAGGCTATGACTGCAGGTCCCAGGAAATGGAGAAACAGAACTGCCATTTTTTTACATGCTTGGCCCACCCATGCACAAATTGACAGCCAGTGAGGTGGTGTGCTACAAATGAATGACCGCAAACTGCAAAAGTAAATTTTAAGAAACGCCGTAATAACTTAATTTCAGGTTATTATGGCATTTGAAGGAACTCAAAATGCAGTTGATAAATAGGGTCATCTGTATTTATAGCCAAATTTATGCCCAAGGAAATGGGCATCAGATTATCTATGCTCCCAACAGCTAAACTGAGATTATTTTCACATGGAAGAATGCATTTCTTCACAGATCCCAAATGAGCAGAGAATTATTTAAGAACCCAGTTTGACAATAACTCATTTGAAAAAGCACAAACTGCAACAGAATTTATTGCATCTCAAAGCCAAACCACAGGGATAATACCCACAACATCTTCAAACTCAGTAGATGATCAATATCAAACTGGCTATGGTAGAGCAAAATCAGAATGTCCTGGAATGCTGGGGGAAATCCCTATGTGTTTTACATTACCCTTGTAATGTTTTTTGGATGTATGTACATGGACTGGCCACCCATGTTTAATGTTGTCCTTATGTGTTTGTTTTGTTCTCCCCCCCATTTGCATTCTGCTAAAATATTATTATGGTTTCTGTCTGTAATAGCACAGGAGGACCTCCAATAGTCATGAGGTAAAATAGATAACAGATGTTGGGTGAAAACTCCAGGTTCCCAAAAAGGATTCCCCCCTCCTTGTTTTGCAAAGGTGTCTGCCGCTGCATCTTTCCAAAAGAAATTAACAATGTAAACTCAGAAGAACTCGGATTTAAGTTCAAGTACTCACTTTAGAAGGAAAAAGCAAGGCTTTAGCAGAAGTAAGTCTTGCTTTCATCGGGAGATGTGCTTCTCTGTATTTTTGTAAATTTCAGGTGTTTACCATTGGAATGTGTGCAAGGTCACAGAGGTAAAAACACCGTAACTGGGAAAGCGCCTACTAGCATATTTCAACTAGCCCTTTCTTTTAGGACTAAATAAGATGTATTTTAAGGAGACCAAGGGATTAGCAGCTTTATATTGGTGGGAAACAATTCATTTTCACTACATTTCCTGGCTAAGCATCTCTCTGTATTACAGTGTTAGGTAGACGCTTAACCAGACGCGTTCTTATTACAAAGCTCAAACTTAGGATTTAAGCCTCATGAAACCAGGGAAGAATCAAAAAAAGAGTGTAGTCTCTAGGTTTTATTAAAACAGTAGGGTATTTAACAAGCCTATACCTTGTTTTTGTATAAAATAAATAAAGTGATTTTCCAGCCATTGTAGATCCTCCTTTGAGCCCTCTCTCTCTGATGTTCCTCCTAAGAGCCGGACGGCCTCATTTTCACGATATTTATGGAGGACTAAGAGAGAGGAAAGACTCCGGGGTGGCTTGCTTAGCAGAAACCTCATTTTTGTATCTTAAAATAAGTAATACTTACTTTATATGACATTATATATGAAATAAAAAAGTCTGTAATAGAAATAGATAAAGAAATTCAAGACTAGAAATGTATAAAGTAAGGTTTTTGTTTGTTATATGATTGACAGGTGGATGGACCAATAGCAAGTCTACAAACTCCTATATATTGTGTCAGAGAATGATCCAGGGCAGAATCGATTAGGGTGTTGAAGGCACAACACCTCAGCCTAGTGCTTGCTAGTGTTGCTTTGCTGGTTACACTGAGTGTGGAATTAATTTTTGATTTTGCTCCTTTCATTTGTTTATTTGTCATTATGTTTACAGTCCGTTTTTATTTTCCTGTTAAATTTAATTAAAAATCTCTTTTTTGAGAACACGATTGGTGCCAGTGTCCATCTGTACATTCCACAACCCTCTGACAGATGGTGGCAGTGGTGGGATACCAGTTGATGGGCTAATCAACTGGAGGGTCCGGACTGAGACCTAGAGGTGGACCGACAGATGCTACAGGAAGAAACGGGCATACATCGACCTACTGGAGTGTGCATGAGATCTGTGATGGTGAAGTACCAACTCTCATTACTATCCGGACTGGATCCGGGGGCGAGATGGAAGGAAAGAAGGCTGCTGGAAGATAAGCCAACAAGTCAGAGACATATGGAGGAAGACAAAATGGAGATGAAGGCACAAGCCACTGAGGGTGGGCAGAAGAAGAATTTTCCCCACAAGAAACAGATGAATTGTTAAGGTGGTAATGCATCAGACAAGTGGAAATGGAAAGCAGAGGGAGAAAGATCGGAAAGAAAGTGAGGCTCGGTTGGTGGACACTCTGAGGGGCCATACAAGCAATTAGTGCCAACAGACCACCCCCAGCACCATTAGGTACAGGACAAAAAGATATAAAATTGACTAAATTGGGGGAAAATGATGATATAGAAGCCTACATGACTACTTTTGAAAGGGTAGCAGCTGCCTGTGTATGGCTCAGGGACCAGTGGGTCATAAGGTTGGCCCCTTACTTAACTGGGAAATCCCAGTTGGCTTATAGTCATGTTGATGTGACACATATGAATGACTATGATCATGTAAAGGCAGCCATATTGAAGAGATGTGATATCAACACCAAAATGTATAGACAGCGATTCCGAACTTATAAATACCATGCTGCTAATAATTCACAAGATGCCTATATACACCTTAAAGACCTTTGTGGTAAGTGGCTGCAGCCTACTGCAAGAACTGTTGATCAGATATTAGAAGCAGTGGTAATGGAGAAATTTATCCTCATCCTGCCTCCTGATGTACAATTATGGGTGAAAGAACACCGGCCTGACACAGCACAGGTTGCCATAAGGCTAGTTGAGGACTTTGTAGCAGCTCAACCCTATAGACAGAAAAGCCCTCCTGTAAGCTTACAGCAGACTTTGGTAAGAACTTCTTCTTCTTCTCCCCCCCCCCCTTGGCAATACTAGTGGGAACAGCAATCTTACAGGGCACAGAAACACTCAAATGGTGGGGAAAATACACAATCCAGACATAATATGCCACAAATGTAAAAATAAGGGGCATATTGCCAGATTCTGTCCAAAAAGGAAAACTGAGACAGCACACCTTGTATTGGCTAGCTGGGGACAATTTAGTATATCGATGACAGTGGCAGACAAAACTGTACACAGACTATTGGATTTAGAAAGTAAGCAGACATTGATTCAGGCAGCAATATTGAAGAAACTATCACCAGTTGGGGGCCCCCCCATTAATGTGACCTGTATACATGGGGACACCCACAAATATCCACTATTATCCACAGAGATAACTGTCCAAGGGGATAAACAACTTCTGGATGTAGGGGTTGTCCCGACACTGCCAGTTCCCATACTTCTGGGCCATGGCCACCCTAACTTTCAAACCTTGCTTACTTCCAACATATGTGCTGTGGTCACTAGGGCTCAGGCAGCTACTGAAAAGTCTTTGGAACAATTATACCCTTTTGATGAGGAGATATATGGTAAGGAAGGGAAAAGTAGAAAATCTAAAAAGCTGAGAAGAAAGGAGAAAGAACTATGGACTCATAAAGATGTGCATAACATGGTTGAAAGCTTAGTAAAGACTGAAAAGTTTAAAAATGCACAGCAAAAGGATGTTACTTTGCAAGCATTATGGAAGCAAAATGAAAATGTTATTGATACTCAAGCTAAGGATTATAAAGTTTCAAATGGTTTATTATATTGTGTGTGTGTGAACCCTAATACAGGGGAGGAGTTTGAACAATTGTTAGTACCCCAGTGTTATAGGGAGCAATTGTTACAGTTGGCCCATGTTATCCCCTTGGCTGGACACATGGGTAGGGATCATACACTTAGTCGCCTTTTACGCCAATTTTTCTGGCCCGGCATTCATGACCAGGTGTCTGAATATTGTAAATCTTTTCCTGAATGCCAAAGGGTGACTAAGTTGGGAAAAAAAGATAGAGTACCAATGATACCAATGCATTTGGTTACAGCACCATTCGAAAGGGTTGCCATGGACATTGTGGGTCCTCTTCCCACAAGTTCAAAGGGTAACAAGTATATCTTGGTGGTTAGTGACTACATGACTAAATATCAGGAGGCAATCCCATTGCGTAGTATTACTGCCAACAAGATTGCAGATGAACTGGGGGGAACTGGGTAAGATTTTCAGTCGAATGGGCATACCCAAGGTTATTTTAACCGATCGGAGAAGCAATTTTTGTTCATTAATGCTGAAGCGACTCTATCAGACTTTAGGGATTCAAGCTGTCTATACAACACCCTATTACCCACAAACGGATGGTCTGGTAGAGTGCTTCAACCAGCCCCTAAAGAAAATGATTCAAAAATATGTACAAGAAGAAGGGAAGACCTGGGATTTGTATCTACCTTATTTCTTGTTTGCATATCGTGAGGTACCACAAGCGTCTACTGGGTTCTCCTCCATTTGAATTATTGTATGGACACAATCCCAGGGCACCTTTAGATATTGTAAAAGAAGAAGGGGAAGAAGGGAAAATCCTAAGGGAGTGACCCCCCTCAGAGTACATGTTTCAAATGCAAAAAAGGTTGAAGGATTATGTGCAAAAAGCACATGATGTTAACCAGATACAGCAGATGAGACAAAAGATGCACTATGACCAGGCAATAGGGCACAAAGAATTTGTTGAGGGGGAAAAGTGTTACTTTTGCTACCTTCTTCTGAGAATAAACTTCTGATGAAATGGCAAGGGCCCTACACAATAACCAAATGAATGGGACCAGTGACATTTGAAATATTCATGCCTGATAAAAAGAAACAAAAGAGCATTTATCATGCAAAATTATTAAAAGCCTGGAAAGCTAGGACCTCCCCCATTTGTGGATACATTCACCCTGAGACTGAGGACAGTGAGCTAAATTTAACGTATAATCTCTTAGAAATTAAGGGAGATCTGTCAGACATTTATATTAATCCTGATCTTGCAACCCCACAAACTGCAGAAATCCAAAGGTTACTCCAAAAACATCAAACAAGCTTCACAAGCAAACCTGGGAGAGCTACTACAACCACACATCACATTATATTAAATCAGGAAATGTCCATATGAAAAAAGCCATATAGAATACCTGAATGTAGTAGAGAAGAAATAATAAAGGAGCTTCATAGAATGCAAGATCTAGGTATTATTGAACCTTCTCATAGTGATTGGTGCTTCCCTATGGTAGTAGTTAATAAAAAGGAAGGCAGAGTAAGGCTTTGCTTAGATTTTCAAAAACTGAATGCTGTCTCTAAATTTGATAGTTACTCTATACCACGAATAGATGACATACTAGACCATCTGGGAAATGCAAAATTCATCAGTACACTTGATCTGACCAAAGGTTATTTGCAAATATCTTTGGATCCTTCAGCCAAGGAAAAGACAGCATTCAGTACACCATTAGTGTTATTCCATTTTAATGTTATGCCCTTTGGACTGCATGGCACCCCAGCTACTTTCCAGTGGGCAATGGACAGAATATTAACACCTCATTTTATCTATAGTGCAGCTTATCTGGACGATGTTGTCATTTTTAGCCCTTCCTGGACTGAACATATACAGCACTTAGATGCAGCAATAAAAGCCATTTCTGAGGCCGGATTAACAATCAATCCTACCAAATGTAAGTTAGCAATGAAAGAGACTAAATATCTTGGGTTTCAGATAGGGGATGGAAAAATAAAACCTGACATAAGTAAAGTCACAGCAGTGGCCAATAGTCCCCGCCCTACTACAAAACAAGAAGTACGATCCTTTTTGGGACTAGCAGGATACTATCGTTGGTTTATACCTGCATTTGCTACACTAGCCTGTCCCCTAACCAATCTGACTAAAAAGAAAAATCCTGAGAAAATAATTTGGACATCTGAGTGTGAGGAAGCATTCTGTAGCATAAAAGCTAAATTATGCTCTTCCCCAGTTCTAAGAACCCCTGATTTTACACAACCTTTTGTTGAACAAACTGACACATTCAATTCGGGTATAGGAGCAATACTAACACAAATAATTCAGGGAGAAGAGCACCCCATTATATACGTAAGTCGTAAGTTACATGAAAGGGAAACAAGGTACTCTACCATAGAGAAGGAGTGTTTGGCCATAAGATGGGCCATTGAAGCGCTCTGTTTCTATTTGTGGGGCACAAATTTTGAACTATGGACCGATCATAATCCATTATGTTGGTTGCACATGATGAAAGATCGGAATCCTAGGATTATGCACTGGTATCTAGCTCTCCAGCCTTATTGTTTTATGATCAAACATCGAAAGGGCAGTGCCCATGGAAATGTAGATTATCTTTCCAGATATGGACCTGATAAGACCTGAAACACCTGACACCAGACCTCGGGGTAATGAAAAGCAAAAAATACTTCTTGCAAATCTATAAGAGGTATTGTATATTGTATTGTAGAATGAAAATAAGGGACCCCGAGGTAGAGCCCATGGAGATGAGTGGGCTATGGCTCCATCTGTCCAGAAATGAGAGATCTGGTGTACAGGTGTATTAAGCATTGGTAAGGAATAAAGCCGATTGGTTTTATTTTAGGTGGGGAGGAATGTGATAGATCAAAATCAGAATGTTCTGGAATGCTGGGGGAAATCCCTATGTGTTTTCATTGCCTTTGTAATGTTTTGTGGATGTATGTATGTGGACTGGCCACTCATGTTTAACGTTGTCCTTATGTGTTTGTTTTGTTCTCCCCCCCCATTTGCATTCTGCTAAAATATTATTATGGTTTCTGTCTGTAATAGCACAGGAGGACCTCCAATAGTCGTGAGGTAAAATAGATAACAGACATTGGGTGAAAACTCCAGGTTCCCAAAAAGGATTCCCCCTCTCCTTGTTTTACAAAGGTATCTGTTGTTGTATCTTTCCTAAACAAATTAACAATGTAAACTCAGAAGAACTCGTGTTTAAGTTCAAGTACTTGCTTTAGAAGGAAAAAGCAAGGCTTTAGCTGAAGTAAGGCTTTTTGTTGAGATGCGCTTTCTGTCTTTTTTAAATTGCAGGTGTTTACCTCTGAGTGTCAGTAAGATTGCAGAGGTAAAAACACCAGAACTGGGAAAGCTCCTACTGGCATATTTCAACTAGCCCTTTCTTTTAGGACTAAATAAGATGTATTTTAAGGAGACCAAGGGATTAGCAGCTTCATATTGTTGGGAAACAATTAGTTTTCGCTACATTTCCTGACTAAGTGTCTCTCTGTATTACAGTGTTAGTTAGGTAGATGCTTAACCAGTCGCTTTCTTAATACAATGCTCAAACTTAGGATTTAAGCCTCATGAAACCAGGGAAGAATCAAAAAAAGAGTGTAGTCTCTAGGTTTTATTAAAACAGAAGGGTATTTAAACAAGCCTATACCTTGTTTTTGTATAAAATAAATGAAGTGATTTTCCAGCCATTGTAGAACCTCCTTTGAGCCCTCTCTCTCTGATGTTGCTCCTAAGAGCTGGACGGCCTCATTTTCACCTTATTTATGGAGGACTAAGAGAGAGGAGGGACTCCAGGGTGGCTTGCTTAGCAGAAACCTCATTTTTGTATTTTGAAATAAGTAATGCTTATTTTATATGACATTATATATGAAATAAAAAAGTTTGCAATAGAAATAGATAAAGAAATTCAAGACTAGGAATGTATAAAATAAAGTTTTTGTTTGTTATATGATTGACAGGTGGATGGACCAATAGCAAGTCCACAAACTCCTATATATTGTGTCAGAGAATGATCCAGGGCAGAATCGATTAGAGTGTTGAAGGCACAACACCTCAGCCTAGTGCTTGCTAGTGCTGCTTGAATGGTTACACTAAGGAGTGTGGAATTAATTTTTGATTTACCTCCTTTCATTTGTTTATTTGTCATTATGTTTACAGTCCGTTTTTATTTTCCTGTTAAATTTCATTAAAAATCTATTTTTTGAGAACACGATTAGTGCCAGTGGCCATCTGTATATCCCACAACCCTCTGACACTGACACATTAAAATGAATAAAATGAGATATGTAGACAGTAAGAAGGAAAAAGTAAAAAAAAAGAAGAAATGGATTAAGGGAAAGGAAAAGGAAAAGAGAGAAAGTAGTGGAAAAAGAAAAAAGAAAAAATTGGGGTGATATAAAGATGTAAGTTTTTCTCAGTAGTAGATACTTGACAAATACATATAAATAATCTGTTGAAATGATTTACAATGGTTCATAACATGTCCCCTCCCAATAATTTTTTTTTTACCCTAGAGGGGGACCAAGCAACATAAAAAGTAGAAACAACAGATATGAATATACATCATAAAGGGGCAGAAAGTAAGAAGTAAAAGAGGATATAGTATGTTTAAGGTTATAGATTTCTGTTTTGTATGCTATCTCACTGACTATAATTATTTAGGAAGTCTTAGAAAATTAGGGTTGGTGGGCAGAGGCTGCACCCACATTCTAGGCTCTCCACCACAATATGTCGCCCATGGCCATCGTGATTGGTGTAAGGGGGGCACCTCAGATCAAAATCATTCTACAAGAATATTGAGAGATTTATTAAAAGTATTATTAGATGATTCTGAGGTTACTAGGGAAAGGGGAAGGAAGGAGGCAGTAGGGAGAAACCATAGATTAGACATTCTTTTACAGACAGAATAGAGAGAGAGAGAGAGAGAGAGAGACAGAGATAGAGGGGAGTGACATAGGGCAAGAGGAGGAAGATACTAGGAGGGGGAGGGAACAAAAAAAAGAGTATAAAGAGAAAAAGAAAAACTAAGATATAGAGATACCAACAAACAAGTCAAAAGGTAATTGTAAAGCAAACAATATTAAAAGTATTAAAGAGGAAAAGTAAACAAGATATTAAAGGAATAGCATTTTGGATAACCCATAATAAATATAAAATGTATTATGACTAACTCTCTAAACCGTATAACATGGAATGTGAAAGGTATGAGAGAAAGAGTAGAAGGGAGACAGATATTTACCTACTTTGATAAACAGGCAGCCAATGTTGTATTACTACAGGGAATTAGTTTCCTGCAGGAAGATTTCTTATTTTACTCAAAAAAGTGGGACCAGCATTTAAATGTATCCTATCATTCAAATGCCAGAGGGGTGACCATATTTTTAAAGAAAAATTCCAGCATAACAATAAATAGATATATTATGGACACCAATGGTTGATATATATATTTTGTGAAATAATGGTGAAAGGTGTATTAATAACCTTGGTGAATGTATATGGGCCTAATGAAAACTCACCTACATTTTATGATGAATTATTTCTTATAGCTGCTGCATTTAAATCTCTGATAGTATCTGGTGGGAATTCAGTTTGGTCCTAAATGCTAAATTAGATAAATCCAATGTCACAACACCCAAATTACAGTCAGCGGCACTAAAAATAACAGAATTTATGTCTGACTATAAATTAATAAATCAATGGAGATATGCCCACCCCTGTTCCACTCAATGCTCATATTTCTCTGCTGTTCATCAATCTTCCCTAGAACTGATTTCTTTCTAATCCCTGAAACCCTTTTGTACAATTTTGAGGATATAAAGTATAAAGCAATACATATATCAGATCATACAACAGTTATCTTAAATATGAGAATAAAAAAAGACAAATTCCACATTTACATTTAGATTTAATCCCTTTCTTCTCAAAGATTAAAATTTTAATACAAAAATTCAACAGGGGACACAGTAATTTTTTTGAACATCACACAAACAATTAAATTTCAGCCACTACAGTACAGGTACATAAAAAGTATTCAGAAGAGGAATATCCATCGCAAATAATTCCAAAAAGAAGGAGAGAAAATAAAAAACAACAACAATGGAAGACAATATAATTCAAAAAGAAAATGTATACAACATAAATAAAGACCCTAGAACATTTCAGGAATTGTTACTCTTAAGAAATTAATAAACCTAAAACTATAGAGGCAGAACAGCAACTTCTTAGGACAAGATCCAAATATTATGCCACGGGAGACAAACTGGACAAACTTTTTTCATGGCAACTTAAAAAAGAGCAGGAAGCCAATTCAATTTCTAAAATTAAGAATGAATAGGATGAAATAATATCAGAACCAACCCAAATAAATAAATGTGAAAATTATTATAACTTACTTTATACTTCAGAAAGGGTTACAGTGTGTAAAGATATAGAAGCATTTTTACATAATATTACATGACCCACATTGCAAGACACCCGCATAGTCATTCTTGAACAAAAAATATCTATAATAGAAATTGAAACAGCAATAAAATCTTTAACTATTGGCAAAGCAGCAGGACCAGATGGCATTCCAACGGACTTTTATTCTCCACATCTCTAAATCCTTTATGATGACATATTAGAACATGAAACAATGAATCGATCAGTTTTAGAAGCCACAATTTTATTATTAAAAAAAAGGCAATGACCCTACTAACACAGTCCTAATATAGAAGTATAGAAACATAGAAATTGTCAGCAGATAAGGACCACCTGGCTCATCTAGCCTGCCCATAAGCCCTTGTATTGGATTACTGCTTCTGACCCACCCACTGCAAGGTAGCCCCATTTTGCCCGACACCCTGACAGCAAAACACATGGAAAATTACCACTACAGCAACAGTCGCTAAAATGGTCCATTTCTGTGTTTCGCAGTCCCCCAGTGTCCTGCCCCCTCCCCAGACCATCTCAAACCTGGAGTTGAGAATCTTAAAGTCTGGGGGGTGTGGGGGCACAGCCCCCTGCATGGGTGGTGTGGTGGAGCACAGCCCACCACAGAAAACACCGGGGGCTTGGGAAGCACAATACCTGCATTGGTATTGTACCATTGCTGTGCGGGTGGTCGACAGGTTTACTGTTGACCAAACTTGGTGCTTCCCCTGCTGCCATACCTTTATGGTTCCCATATACCTGTCCCAAGTATGCTTGAATCTATCCACAGTGCTGACTCCCACCACCTCCTGATGCAGACCATTCCATGCATTCACCACCCTCTCTGTGAAGAAGAACTTTCTCACATTCCCTCTTAACCTCCCACCTTCCAATTTCATGTCATGTTCCCTCATTCTTGTGCTCCTCCTCCTGTATTGGAAAATGTCTTCCCAGCACCTTGTTTATACCCTTGAGGTACTTGAATGTTTCTATCATGTCCCCTCTTTCCCTCCTCTCTTCCAGTGAGTACATATTGAGGTCCCTTAATCTCACCTCATAAGTCTTGTGTTGCAAGCCCTGTATCATCTTAGTCACCCTTCTCTGGACCTTCTCCAGCCTGTTAATGTCCTTATGAAGGTGCAGCCTCCAGAACTGTACACAGTGCTCTATGTGAGGCCTGACCATGGTTTTATACAATAGCATCACTACCTCCCTTCTTCTGCTGGTGATACCCTGCCTATGCACCCCAGCATGCCACTGGACCTCCCAGCTGCCTTAGCACTCTGCTTTGACATTTTCAGGTCTTCTGAAATAATAACTCCCAGGTCCCTTTCCTCCTTTGTGACTGTCAGCAACTCCCCCCCCCCCATTTTGTAGCTTTCCCTTTTGTAGCTTTCCCCAGGGTTACTGTGTCCCTGGTGCAGATTTTGCACTTTTTTGAATTAAACTTTAGTTGCCAGTTCTCAGATCATTTCTCAAGCTTCCTCATGTCCCTCCTCATTTTCTATACCCCCCTGAGGTATCCACTCTGTTACAGATCTTGGTGTCATCTGCAAACAGGCAGATCTTTCCCTCCAGCCCTTCTGCAATGTTGCTAATGAAGACATTAAACAGAAATGGCCCCAGGACCGATCCCTGAGGCACCCCACTGGTCACCCCCCTCTCCCCAGACTGCACTCCAATTTACCACCACTCTCTGCCTCCTGTCTGTTAGCCAGTTTCTAACCCAGTTTACCACCCTGTCTCCCATGCCCAGCCTACAAAGCTTGTTCATCAGCATCCAATGTGGGACAATATAGACCCATATCTCAGATAAATACAGATAGCAAAATTTTAACCAAAATACTAGCCAGCAGATTAGATAATATTGTTCCACATACAATTCATCCAGAGCAAAATGGTTTTATAAAAGGCAGACAGTTGAAAACCAACATTACAAGAACCATGAACCTAATCCATAAATATAAAAATTAACATTTTTCAATATTAGCATTTGAAGGCTTAGAATGGGGCTATAGTAAGCCTTATTAAAATGCATGAAGTTTGGACCAAAATTCAGATCATGGATAGATATTATTTATCATAATATTACAGCCAGAGTCAAAACAAATGGCAACATTTCAACTTCAAAGGACAAGGCAAGGCTGACCATTATCCCCCCTAATATTCTCTCTAGCCATAGAACCTCTTGCCATAGCAATAAGAAAGAACAACAAAATACAAGGATTAAAAATGAATATGTTAGAACACAAGATTAGCTTGTATGCAGATAATGTATTAATTTATACAGAGAATTTAAATATAATTTATGCAGAACTAAACATAACTTTAATCACATTTGGTAGTATTTCAGGATAGAAAATTAACTGGGGGAAAACTGAATTATTGGAATCCAAAAATCACACAGATCTTTTTAGATCACCCAAAATACAAATATCAGAATTATTTTGTATTGAAGAAAATTTGGGTGAGTGGGCTATTATTTCCAATGTTTGCTTAGTGTGCTTCAGCTCTTGTTTGGACTATGGCCACTCCCCTTAAAGTATGGTTTCTTTTTTGTCTACTTCTCTGAGGTTTGGCTGGATCGGAGATTTGGTCTTTATCCTTATATGAACAAATAACATAATGCCAGAAGAGACAGAGTGGTAGTTGCACAATAAATTTTCTGTTACACTTTACAACAGCTATTATATGTGTAGTTACACTTGTCAGAATTAAATGATTCATGCCAAAAGGGAGACAGTAGTAATTGCACGTGTATGTAAGTTGTGTAACTACACAGCACGCCCATGTGAAACTAGTTAACAACTACATAGTAGTTACATATAACTACACAGTAGTTACAGAGCAGTTACAGCATAGTTATACAGTAGCTACAGTGTAGTTAAGGACGCTTAAGATTAAGGCCACTTAAGATAAAGTGTTACCAGAAATTCTTATGGAAAGGTAAGAAGCCATGATTAAAAATGGAAAAATTATATATCCCTAAAAATCAAGGGAGTCTTTCCTTACCTAACATATATTGATATTACCAAGCAGCTAACATCTGTACAATATATAAATGATTTTATCAGGAACATAACCAGTATGCATCCAGACTGAAACTAGCTCAATCTCCTATGATATCCTCAATCCTTCCCCTCGGTTGATAAGACCCTTGCCTACTTCAAAAAAAAAAAACTTTCTTACAAACTGAAACACCTTTACCCCACTCAAAAACACCAGAGTCAGAGATAACCACTTACCCTAGATAACCCCTCAACTTCTGGCCTGCCTCAGGGCTAGAGATCAAGCCTGGAAGTGTCATGAAGCTACCCAGCATCCTAGTGACCTTGTGAACTACCGCATGCTCTGAAATGCTTGCACCAGGGCTACAAGATTATCCAAGTCTGAATATTTCAAATCTGCCTTCATCACCAACATAAATGCCCCCTCAAAGTTCCGGAAGATGGTCCACACCCTTTTTACCCCCTCATCTCACCCACTAGCCCCGGTACTTAAAGTAAATAGCTCACTAGTGTCTGTCCCACCAGTTGTATCTGCCGAATTCAACTTCTACTATACCTCCTGCACCACTGAGCTACTAAAATCCCTCCCCTCCTACCCATCCCTCTCCACACTCTCTACCGGTATGCCCTCTTCATCACCCTCCCACCTCCCCATATCTTTCACTACTGTAACCCCAAATGATGCTCTAAGTGCCCTCCACACCATCATCCCCTCTAAAGGTGCTTCCCCTGACGGTCTTGACCCAAAACTCTGCTCTCTCTCTGCTTTAGCCATTGCCTCCCCCCCCTCTCAATAATCCTAAATCTCTCATTCTCTACTGCCTCATTCTCCTCTTCATGGATACATGCTGTGGTCCTCTCTCTATCCAAAGGGGATGACCCCTCATCCTCTGGCAATTATCGCCCCATTTCTCTCCTCCCTACCCTTGCAAAGTTTCAAGAATACATTTTCCTCTCCCAACTCAACTCCTTTCTGTCTGACACTTCCTTTTTCACCCTTTTCCAGTCTGGCTTCAGGAATGATCACTTAACCATCACCTCTCTCCTATGGCTCACAAACTCCCTCCTAACCAGGATGGACACTGACCAAATTACCTGTGCCATTTTTGTCGACCTGGCCAAGGCCTTTGACATCATCTCTCTCTCCTTTCTCCTTGACTCACTCCTGGCAGCTGGCCTATCTCCCTCCACCACAAACTGGTTCAAGGCCTACCTTATTGGCAGAACCCAATCAGTTAAGATCTTGGACACCACTTCCCCATACCTCCAGATTAGCACTGGAGTCCCCCAGTGCTCTGTATTAGGGCCCCTCCTATTCTCCATCTTCTTAAATGACCTTCCCTCTGTTTGCTCCCCATGCTCTGCTACACATATGTATGCCAATAATACAGTCCTGTATACATCTAGCTCCTGTCCTGATGAGGTTACAACCAGCTTACAGCAAGACTTTGACAAAGTTCAGCTCTGGTTTGCTAACTAGAAATGTTTTTCCAATGCCAAGAAGACTGTCTTCATGACCTTTGGCACAAGGCAGAGACACTCTAGGCTTCCCTTCCTACTGATTTTCCACACCCTTGATGGGACTTTGCTTGAGGACACATCCTCCTTCAGGTACTTAGGTGTTTGGTTGGACTTACACCTAAACTTCTCTGGACATATTGATGCCATCCAGAAAAAACTGTTTCCCAAGCTTGATGCCATGCTCAGAAATTGTAGTTGTGTCCCTCCTACGGTGAGGCATGAACTTGTTCAGAAGATAGTACTGCCCATTTTTGACTACTGTGACATAGTCTGTGGTGCTGCCCCTAAGTCCTCCCTGGCCGAACTGGAACCCTCTTCAACTTCTTCTGCTGCTTTGCCTTGGATGCCTCCCTTTGCACCCACCACTGCGATCTTTATCGTGCCCTATCCTTTCCTTCTCTTGCAAATAGGCGGCTCTCCCACTGTTAAATTCACCCCCAAACACTGGTTTGGTGAGCTCCCTTCCTACCTCACCTCCTCCTTAATAATACCCCCCAACCTCCCATTCCCTTAGATCAACCAACTCTTGCACTCTGGTAGTCCCCCGCAGATCCACCCAAACTGGCAAATCCAGTTACTCTTACTGCCTCCCCAAAATTTGGAATTCCCTTCCCCCTCAAATCCGGCACTCATAATCTGCCTACTCTATCAGCTCTGCCCTCAATAATTACCTTGCTCCTAGCTGCTCCTGCCATGTCCCTCCCTAACTCCCTCCTTTAAGCACCGGGCAAACCCTACCCCTCTACCATCACCTTCATCTTACCCTGTGCACACCGGCCCACATTTCTAGCTCTCCTCCCTGCCCCCTAATTGCTGCCCCTGATCCCTTGATCTCTCACAGAATGTAAGGGACCCCAAATGATCTCCATGGGTCCCTCTCCTACCCCCTCAAGGGGCTTGTATCTCTTACCTATTCCCTTCCCCCACCATCCTGAAGGGGTCTCTCTGGGACACTTCCTTATCCCCTTCTCTCTGGTCCCACCAGCCCACTTGCAGGGTTCCCCACATCCTGAAATGGTCTCCAAGCACACGACTCTTTCCCCACCCCACTCACCTCACCACTGCCTCTCTTCCCCCCATTTTCTTTCACATAAGCACTTGTTTACTGTTTAACCCAACATTTATTATTTTCCACTCTTTCTGCCTATCATGCACAACACTGTTGTAACACTGTCTGTATCATCTGCCTTACAACTATATGTTAATGTTGAACTTCTAATGTGAATGTTTAATGTCTCATTCCTATTGTATCCCTCCCCCCAGGTCACACTGGGAGACGAGTGACTTGTTGCTCAGTGTGCCTTCCTGGTGAAACATTTCAATAAATAAATAAATAAATATGAATACCTAAAACATATACTCCATGCAGGTGCCTATCAATTCAAAGTAAATACTATATGCATGACTACATTAACTACATGTTAAGTATGGGATAAAATCATGAAAGATACTCACTTCCGAAGAGAAGTGTCATCATTTTCCCCAACATATCTCAATGGTTACTTCATTCCCTCCTCTATAGATTCAAGATTTTAATAATTGCATTTTTAAGGAATAAAAGAAATAAAACTTTTTAATAACAGAGGTTAACTTGACTTCCACACATTAAAATGCTCTCATAACTTACCCAATACCCATTTTTTTTAGATATTTTCAAATTCAAGACTTCATTGAGAAAAGGAGGAGAGCTTAACAGAAACATAAATGAACACATTCGAAAATCAGCCGATACAATGTGCCAATAGAAAGCTCATCTCAAAATGTTATGGCATTATACAAATTCACTATGGTAATACAGTTCGAATGTTAAAACAAAAATGGGACCCCTTACATGTAACTGGGTCCCACCTTTGGACCCATTCCCAGTCTGCTTAGTTTGTTTACAAGCCTCTTATGTTTGTTTGTTTATTGATTATTGTTTATTAAAGAGAAATCGTAATTAAAATCCTTTGAGTCATAGACTTCTTTGCAAAGGCTCCACGTCAGTACAAGAAAGGTTAAACATTACATTAGACAGACATTATACATAAATCGTACAGCTCAGGGGTATATACATTATTTACATTGTAGGGTAACAGCATCCCAGATCTTAGAGAAGACCCTAGATCAATAGTTATGAGATACTACAGGTTACAGTTTTGATGTGTCATTAACTGAGCCCCGAGTCAGGGTTTATAAACAGTATGTAGTCATTGGTAAAACAAAAACATTTTGTCATTACTGCACCGGGATATCATTCTGCACTAGCGCTAGTACTGTTTACAGCAGTCCTCCTTTTGAGATTCGGGGTGGGGAGGAGTATCAATAACAGCCACAAGCCTCGGTGCTAAGGAGGAGGTTCTTGAGTCCAGTCTTAAAAAGGCCAAGACTTGGGGCTAGGGAGATAGAGGATGGTAGGCTGTTAAGCCAGAGGGGAGCACGATACTGGAAGGACCTTTGCCCTAGAGAGGTCCTACAGTGGGGGACAATGAGAGAGGTACTGGCAGGTGTCGTGGGGCCCTTCTGTGTGGGACTGGCTGGATAAGGAGGTGGAGGCCTTTAGGTGCTAGATTAAGGAGTACTTTTTTGGTAAGGAGGCAAGTGTGATACTTAACCCTACCTTCAAAGGTTAGCCAGTCCGCAAGCTTGTAGAGCTTGCATATGTGGGTTAATCTATCACATCCAGTGACCAGACGGCAGGCTTTATTGAGGGCTAAGTTGATGCAGCATAGGGAAGTTTGGTCTGCAGATCCATAAATCACAATGCCGTAGTCCACCAAGGAAAGGACTGAGCTTGATACAGCGAGACGTAGGACGTGGGGGGGGGGTAGGCAATATTTATGTCTGTATAGAATCCCTAGCCTAGTGTTAACAGCAGAAGAAAGGTGTTGAATGTGTGAGATGTAGGTGAGGGAAGTATCTACTGTGACACTCAGATATTTGAAGCAAGAGACCTGCTCAAGTTGGGACCCCAGCGAGTTTGAGATGTGAAACAGTGTGGAAGGCCTTGCAGAAATCTGGGAAGGCAACATCCACCGCTCCTCCCTGATACACTTCCCTGGTCACCCAGTCAAAGAAATCTCTCAGACTTGTTTGACATGACCTTCCCACTGTGAATCCATGCTGCCTTGGATCCTGTGCACCTCTGGATTCAAGATGTTCTACAGACCTTTCTTTTAGCAGTGATTCCATTATTTTCTCCACTTCTGAGGTCAGGCTGACTGGTCTATAGTTTATAGCCTCTTACTTGCTCTCACTTTTGTGTAGAGGGACTACATCTTCTCACCTCCAGTCCACTGGAACCACTCCTGTTTCCAGCAATTCATTGAACAGTGCTGCCAGCGGTGCTTCTAGCACCTCCCTAAGCTCCTTTAGTATTATAGGATGAATCCCATCTGGTCCCATTGATTTGTCCACTTTCAGCTTTGCGAGTTCCTTTAGGACTCTCGCCTCTGTAAATGGACTGGTGTTCACCTCCCTCTCCTTGTTGCTCCTGCCACTTAATTGTGGTCCCTCAACTTCTCCCTGTTCTGCTAACACTGAACAAAAATATTTGTTCAAGATTGTTGCTTTTTCCAAATCCCCCTCCACATACTTCTTTCCCTTTAAGCCTTACTGTTCAATCCCACACCTTGTATTTTTCCTTTCACTAACATACTGTACCTATCACATATCTTGTCCCCTTTTTTACTGCCTGGGCTATTTTTAACTCCATTTGCACCTTTTCAGTCCTGACTGCCTTTCCTGCCTCCCTCTGCTTATCCAGATACACTACCCTGTCCTCCTTCTTCTGTGTTTCCTTGTACTTTCTGAAAGCCAGCCTTTTCACTGTTACCTTTCTGGCCACTTCCTTTGAGAACCAGTGGTTTTCTTTTTCACTTGCCTTTGTTTAGTTGCCTAACACAAAGGTATGTTGCCTCCACTATGGCTCCATTTAGATGGGCCCACTGTTCCTCAACTCCAGCCCTCCCTCCATGCTAGGGCTTTCCTGAGACATACCCCCATCTTTGGTAAGTCTGCACTCCTGAAGTCCAGGACACTCACTTTTTTGTGGCTTGACTCTGCCACTGTACTCATGTTGAAGCATTACGTGTGATGATCACTGGTCCCCGGGTGTTCACCCACCATGTCATCTGCAATTCTGTTCCTGTTGGTGAGTGCCAGGTCCAAAATCGCGCCCTCATGGGTGTGCTTTAGTACTAGCTGTCTGAGGCATACCCCTGTGTCCCTGATCCTGGCTGAAGCCACAGCTGGAATACTGCAATCAATATTTGGCAGACTGAAGTCACGTACCAGCAGCACTTCCTCCTTAGTCACCATCCTACGGATAACTTCCACTAGAACCTTGTCCAACTCTTCCCCTTGTGATGGATGTCTGTAGTTCATGCCCCTGGGAATAGTGGTGCCATTGCTTGACTCTAGGATGACCCACAGGGCCTCCACCTCCTTTGAAATCCCTGTACCTCAGTTGCTTTTATACTCTCCCTGACGTAAAGAGCTACCTTCCTCTCTTTTTACCCTCCCTGTCTTTACTGAATAGAGTATAACCTGATACAGTATAGCTAAATCACATTCATGGTTCTCATTGTACCATATCTTGGCAATAGCAGCAATGTCCAAGTCAGCCTCTGCCATCAAGGCCACCAGATCTGGGATTTAATTTCCCAGACTGCGAGTGTTCGCACACGTGGCCTTCCATATTTTATTACATCCCCTCCTGTCATCACCCTTTCATCCTCATGCCTTTCCTCATTACCCATCCTGCTTTTAATACCCTTTCTCCTTTTCTCCATCATTCTACCTTTTTCCAGTTTAGTTACCATTGTGAATTTCCCACCCTTTGGGTCCTTACTGCTGACTACATTAACCTGCTGGGGTGGGCAGTTTGACTCTCCCTGCTTCCATCTGCACCCTCCTTGACTAGTCTGAATGCATGCCAATGAAACATTTAAACTGCTCACTAAGGACAATGGCCCCCTCCCTGGATGGATGCAGGCTATCACCCTTGTACAGGCCCACATCCCTCCAGTTGGGTCCCCAGTCCCCAATGAAGCCCAAACCCTTCTATCTGCATCAGTTCTTCAACCATGTGTTTAAGTCCATGGTGTGGAAGTTCTTAGCCTCCCCCTTGCCATAGACAGGCAGCACCTTTAAGAAGGTCACAGAACTTGCTACTTTCCCAAGGCTGCTCCCCAACTCCCTGAACTCCTCCTGCAGTCTCCCTATCCCTGCCTCATCCCTAGCCAGGTCATTTGTCCCCAGATTGAAAATAACATCCAGCCCCCCCTCCTTGGAGATGCCTTAGCCATCCTCTGGGTCCACTCTCCATCCCTTTGAGTCGTGCCTCCCAGCAGGCACTTAACCTCCCTTTCCACCCCGCTATCTGTCCCCAACTCCAGTCCCGAACTATGGAGTCCCCCAGCAGGAGTTACTTCCTCCTCTCCTCTGGGGTCCTCTGTTACCCCCTTAAAATCTCCACTATGGAGGACCTCTACAGCCATCCAGGCCACTACGTTGGGCACCTCTGTAGGACTGTCCCACCCTGCCAGTGTGGTGTAGGAGTTCCTTAGTTGTACAGGATTTGGAATGTGCCTTTTCTACACTACCCTTACCCTCACCAAACCCACCATTGTCCATCCTCTTCTCCTTTCTGGCATCCCCTGAGGAAGTGTAGGTGGACTTGGTGGTCACTGAGTGGTGGAGTTGATCCTCCTAACCCAAGTCTAGTTGGTCTTGAGTCTGGTAACCTCCTCCCTCAGCCCAGAGAGGTGCCTTCAGATGGGGCAGGACCACAGTCTTCTGAATGTCTCCCTGCACTGCATTATGCCCATCATGGTTATTCCTTATTTCTAGACCTTACCCGCTATCCTTAACAAGAAAAGAAAAGATTAGATTTTTTTTGTATCTCCCAACTGAAGGCTTTAAGGAATCAGCTCAGTACACTTCAGATCAAATCCTCCCTTTATGTGGCCTATTGGCCCCACCCCTCCTGTTCCTTGACCTGAAGTTTTCCCCTCTGTCTGTCAGTGAAATTTGACTGCCTATAAATTACAACAAGGAATGAATGGGTGGGTAGAGGGGTGAGAGGGTGGAAAAAACACCCCAATGCTGCTGCCTGAACTGAAATCAGAGGAAAACAAAAAGGTCAGCATTCACTTTTCCTGCTCCTCAGCCCTCTTTGAAACAAAATAAAAGCACCACAGCAAGCACTGTCCTTGGCATTGTCATCTACAGTTGCCCAAAGTTGTTCCCTGTAAGTGGATGAGTCCCAGAGAGTATTAAGTGGATAGGAGTCCCTGAATGTAAACAGTTATATTGAAGGATTCCCTTAAAAAAAAAAAAAGCAAAGAACAGTCAGTCTTGCCCTCTGATCCGCTCTGGAATAAAGTTGGCCTGGGGAAGGGTCGTGTTACTTTGCCTTTTAAAGCTCCTGTCTCTGTTTTCAAAATTAGCACCTTTGCTCATGCAATTTCTGTTGGCTGCCTTTAATCCCCTGTGTCTCTTTGACAGCTCAGGTGTCCTAGTCCTGATGCTGCTGCCTGAAACGTCACCCCAGTGTAACTCCCTGATGCTGCTGCCTGAACTGAAATCAGAGAAGAAAAAGGTTAGTGTTCACTCCTCCTGCTCCTCAGCTCCCTTCAAAATAAAAGCTCCACAACAAGAACAGAACTGTCCTTGGTGCTGTCATCCACACCTGCCCAACACTGTTCCCCGTAAGTGGATAGGGGTCTCTGAAGGTAAACGGTTAGAGTGAAGGATTCCCTGTAAAAAAGAAAGCAAAAAAAGCAAGAAAGCAATAAATAATCAGTCTTGCCCTCCAATCTGCTCTGTTGAGAAGTTGGTTGAAAAATACACTAACTTTCTTTCTTTTCCAATTATCATATAGGTTTTTCTTCTTTGTGTATATATACAGTATAGTTAAACATATGACAAGACTTTTGGGACTCTAACATATTGAGAAAAATCTTTAAGTTTGTAGATCTCCATCTTGCTTTATAGTTTATTAAATGTTATAATATATTTAAATGTAATCAGGTATATAATTAGGACATGTGATTCTTTACACCTAATATACAGTACATATTTAATGATACATTTAACACCATTTTTGTTTATTTATTTATTGAAAACTTTGTAGATTACCTTTAAGCACAAGTTCCCCAATTACAAACGTTCCACATCAAACACAGTCACAAAAGAACATTACAAGCACAATAAGCAGTTCCAGCCAAAATGCATTTAAGTTGGGCTCAAAACACTTAAGGCAGAGCAATTACATATGGTTTAAAAAAAATCCATACAGAATAATTGTATAAAAAGTAACAGTTTATATACAGAGAGAAACCAAATAAAACAGTTTGGGCCAGATATTCAAAACTTTGCACAGTGCGCAAACCGTTTGAGCAAGTTTAGTGCCTGGTTAGCTCTGGTCTGCCATATTCAAAAGGGCAAATAGCACATGCAAACAGCAGCAGCACTGGGCTAAACTTAAATTATGCAAGGCGCAATGTGAGGGGGTGGGAATGTGCAAACAGGTACTGTGCAATGGGATATTCAAAGTAATAGCGCCGGGCAAAGCCACTTTGTACAACACATAGTGTGGCACTGTCTACTGCTTATACAGTGCCTTCAGAAAGTATTCATCCCCCTTGGATTTTGTCACATTTTGTGATGTTGCAAACTCAAATTAAAATACATTTACATGGGATTTTTTTGTCACGTATCTACACAAATTATTCTATAATGTCAAAGTGGAATGAAACTTCTGGAAATTTTTGTACATGTAATTTAAAATAACCTGAAATGTCTTGATTTGATAAGTATTCACCCCCTTTGCTATGACACTCCAAACTGAGTTCAAGTGCATCCAATTTCCTTGTGAGATTACTCTAAAACTTGAATGGAGTCCACCTGTGGTCAGTTCAAATGGTTGACATGATTTTAGAGGAAATACACCTGTCTATATAAGGTCCCACTGTTGACAGTGCATGTCAGAGCAGAAACTACCATGAAGACCAAGGAGCTGTCCGTAGAACTGCATGATAGAATTGTGAGGAGGCATAGATCTGGCGAGGGGTATAAAAACATTTCTAGGGTGTTGAAAGTTCCCAGGGGCACAGTCAAGTCCATCATTAGGAAATGGAAAGATTACAGAACCACCCAGACTCTTCCTAGAGCAGGCTGTCCTCCCAAACTGAGCAACCGGGCAAGAAGGACCTTGGTCAGGGAAGTGACCAAGAACCCAATGACCACCCTGACAGAACTACAGAGTTCCATGGCTGAGATGGGAGAACCTGTCCAGAGGACAACAATCTCTGCAGCACTTCACAGATGTAGCCTCTATGGGAGAGTGGCTAGACGGAAGCCACTCCTGAGAAAAGGCCACATAACAGCATGCCTGGAGTTTGCAAGAAGGCATCTGGCAGACTCTGAGACCATGTGGCAAAAGATTCTCTGGTCTGATGAAATGAAAATTGAACTCTTTGGCCTGAATGCAAAGCGCTATGCCTGACGCAAACCGAACACAGCTCATCACCAGTGTAACACCATCCCTACCATGAAGCATGGTGGTGGCAGCATCATGCTATGGGGATGTTTTTCAGTGGCAGGGACTGGGGCACTTGTCAGGATAGAGGGAACAACGAATGGAGCCAAATACAGGCACATCCTTGAGGAGAACCTGCATCAGTCTGCAATAGATATTGGACTGGGGCAAAGATTTACATTCCAACAGGACAACGACCCAAAGCATACAGCCAAAGCAACACTGGAGTGGCTTCAGAACAAGAAGGCGAATGGCCTTGAGTGGCACAGCCAAAGCCCAGACTTGAATCCCATTGAGAATCTGTGGAAAGACTTAAAGACTGCGGTTCACCGACACTCTCCATCCAACTTGACAGAGCTTGAGCAAATCTGCAAGGAAGAATGGGCGAAAATCCCCAAATCCAGATATGCAAAGCTGATACAGACATACCCAAGAAGACTCAAAGCTGTAATTGCTGCCAAAGGCGCTTCTACAAAGTATTGACTCAGGGGGGTGAATACTTAAGAAAACAAGATATTTCAGTTTTTATTGTTTCATAAATTTTTGTTACACAATAAAAATATTTTTGGCCCTTTAAATTGTTGAGTATGCTGTGTGAATCAAGGGGGAAAAAATAATTTCGATGCTTTAAAAATTCTGGTAGTAACACAACAAAATGTGACAAAATCCAAGCGGGGTGAATACTTTCTGAAGGCACTGTAAAAGGCAGGTCTTATCACAGGGCAATCCACATGGGGGAGTAGCCAGAGCAGGAAGCCACAATGGCACTCTTTAGCAACGCAGTACTGATTCACATAATGGAGGAAGTAGTGGAAGAGGAAGAGAGGGAGCAGACCTAACCTGGCCCACATCGCAGGCCAAGGAAGAGATATGCTGCACACAGGTGGTACAAGCCCAGAGTCTCCTTTGAGATCCTGCCTGATGAGCACATCACTGGCCAGTACAGGATGAACAGGGGCATGTTGGGGCAGTTATGTGAACTCCTGCATGAGTAGCTGCAGGCCAACACCAGATGCAGCCATGCCATAACAGTTGAGGAGAAGGTGATGGCAGCGATGTGCTTCCTAGCCACTGGGACATTCCAGAGCTCGATGGGGGACACACTGGGGTATTGCAGTCCACCACATCACGCCTCCTGACCCAGTTCCTATATGCTTTCCTGCCACATGCTGGCAAATTCATTTTATTCCCCAGCATGGAGACTGAGTGCAGAGAAACCATGCAGCCATTCTACCGAGTTGCTCACATAACTGCAGTATGCGGTGCCAGTGACTACACCCATGTTCCCATCCGTGCACCACCTAGTAATGGCAGTGACATCTGTGTCAACAGGAAGGGGTATAACTACATCAATCGCCAGGTGGTGTGTGATGCAACAGGGTGCATTAGCAATGTCTTTGCACAGTACCCCGGCAGTGCCCATCATGCCTTCATATGGCATCAATAAAGGCTATGCCCAGCCTTTGAGGAGGGCAGGATACCCAGTGGGCACTTTGTTGGTGAGTATGTGCAGCCACGACATGCAAACACCACAGTGGGAGTGGGGTCAGACAGGGGCAGGTAGGGCAGAGGCTGGAGCAGGGAGCAGTGGGACAACAATACAGGTGACGCAAATGTGTAATGGGCAGACAGCAGGATAGCAACACTGACATGTTCACATCTCTCCACAGGGGACAGTGCCTACCCCTGAGACCCTGGCTGTTCACACAAGTACCCCGACTGGCCACAGTGGCCCAAAGAGAGGTACAATGAGGTACACGCTACAACTAGGAACATCATAGAGAGGGTCTTTGGCATGCTAAAGATGCAGTTCCACAGCATATACCAGTCAGGCAGTGCCCTAAAGTACAGGCCTCAGAAGGTATGCCATATAATCCTAGCCGGTTGCATGCTACACAACATGGCGCTGAACCATGGTATATGTGCACCTGAACCTGAAGAACAGTCGGACAGTGAACCAGAGCCAGAGGTCAGGGGGGTAGTAGAGCAACTCGAGAGGAGAGATCCTCATGTGGCATGCATGGCCCTGAAGCACAGGAGTGGCATCATCGAAACACTAGCCCGGATGGGATGGTGAGTGAACGCAAAACAGACGACCAGCATGTCATGTGCAGTGCCTTTAATATGTGCGCATACCGAATGCAGTCCAGAACAGTGTAGACAGTGCAACCCTCTGGTGCAACACACAATGGAAGTGTGAACAAGTGATGTGGATATGTGAGCTGTGCGCAGTGCTTGTCACACATGGGAGCATGGTGGTCAGCTATGGTGGGTGCAGGTGGTGTTGGAGGAGAGGGGCTGATGACGTCCTGTGGGGTGTGGAGGTCTGTGTGCAGGTAGGTGACTGTGTGTGTGTGTGTGTGTGTGTATGTGTGTGTGTGTGTGTGTGTGCATGTGCGAGGCAATGGCTTGCTGTGCATGCCAGTGGTGCTTATCTC
The DNA here is from genome assembly GCA_016271365.2 of Neoceratodus forsteri. NCBI lineage: Eukaryota > Metazoa > Chordata > Ceratodontiformes > Ceratodontidae > Neoceratodus > Neoceratodus forsteri. The sequence goes on from CM028131.1 coordinate 853,604,610, forward strand.
CTGCACCTACCACCATGCTCATGACATGCGCCTTGTGTGAGGGACACAGAGCTTGGAGTGCTCAGTGTGGATGACATGGGTGGTGAGGACTGCAGTGAGGACTGGACAGTGGTATGCCTGTGACCATGATGGGATGCAGACCCAGTCATGGTGGGCAGTCAGCCACGATGCCATGACTGGCCAGTAGAGGACTGGGATGTGGGGGTGGAGGAGCCTGTGCCCACACTGTGTGCACTGGAAGCACATCGGGGTGCATGTGTATGCAGCTGTGCTGTGTGGTGTGTGTGTGCCCTGCTGACCAGCCATGATGGCAGCATGCATCACTTCCGCATGTGCCCTCACAGCAACAGTGACTTCCCCAAAGCCCCACTCAATGGTGCCTAGGATGCGCATCATGCGCTCCTCCACCCACTGCTCAGCATGGAGTAGAGCCAAGCCCACAGTCTCTCGCAGCTGGGACAGTTCTTGCCACACCTCCCTATGAAAGTCATGCAGGTCCTGCTGTGCAGCAGTCTGGGACAACAGGGCAGCCTGGAGCACAGACCAGGCACTCTGGCCATCCTGCCCTGGGGATGCCACACTGCCCTGGCCTGCGGGTGGTGGTGGCCGCAGATGGGTACGCTGGGGTAGCTGGATGGGTACTTGTGGTAGCTGGTGCTGCTGTGAGTGCTGTTGCTGCATCTGCAGTGGCCTGGCAGTGGGTGATGCCTGTTGCAGGGCCTGCACTGAACCCTGTGGCTGGCAGCGCATGTCCAATGGTGAACAATGGACAACCCCATGGCCAATATCCTGTCACTGTACACCACTGCCATGTGCCTGTGCACTCCCCTCCTGCAATGCAGCTGTGTGTGTCCCCTGCAGGTCCCACCCCACTACTCCTGCCTACAGTGCCATCTGCAGGCAGATCAATGTCAGTCTCTGTGTCCCCTGAGCCGTGGTTGCCAGTCACCATGAGGATGACCACCTACTCACTACTGAGATCCCTGATCTGTGCATCCTCCAGTCCATACTCTGCATTCAGGTAATCATCCTCAGCATCAGATGCCACAATGGCGCCCACTGCCACATGTGTACCACGGCCACATGCCATCTGTCCTTGCTCCACCACAGATGAACCTCAGCTGGCACCCATGCCAGATGTAGATGGCATCACCCCTGTAGCATCCTCCACAGCCTCCAGAGTCACTGCGCCATGCACCTCCTGCCCATGTCTGGATGGGCACCCTGTGCTGTTAAGAGAATGGAACAGTGTCAGAGACCTGTATAGCACAAGGAATGCTGAGCCCACCACCATAACATGCAACCCCCAACAGTGTTGGCCCCACAGCATGCCTGTGCACCCCCCCACAGTGTTGTCCATGTTACTGATGAAGAAGCCCCCATGTACACACTCCTGACCATGGCACACACAGACAGAGACACCTATTCACTGGTTGCGCTGTGCACTGCCAACACATGCACACCACAGGGCTGCATGCACACCGCACACATTGTGACGTTCCCATGTGTGCGCCTGGCACTGTTGATCACATGCTGTTTACATACCTACCCTAGGTGGTGTGAGCTGCGTTTCACACCCACCACCTTCAACCCCCACAACCACCACTGGCCTCGGGGTCAAGGCAACCAATGCCAATATTGAGTCCCAGTCCCGCTGTTCCATACACTGTGGACTTCCTCCTGTCTGCAGCCAGTCCCATATGCACTGGGCCTCCTCCTTCTTGGCCCGTCACAGCAGGTTGTTCCATCGCATGTAAACTGCATCAGTGCTGCGTCCATGGCCACCCACAGCATTGACCTCCACCGCTATCTCCTCCCACATATGGTGGACCACCGCATCTGTAGACCTGTTGCGTCTCATCACCTGCTCCCTCTCCTTGAAGGCATGGACCATTGCCCTCAGCTCATCCTCTGAACACCTGTGTGCACACACATGCTCCTGCCTGACAGCATCACCTGTGTGGGACAGAGGAAATGGCACTGGTTACTCACAAGGGGTGTAAAATGTGTGCACAATGTAACTTGATACAGCGAAGGTAAGCTGTTTGCAATTCTTGAAGTTTGTATACATAAACAGGGTGAGGGTCAGTGCAGTAGCATATTACGTGTGTAGTTTCTATTGTTTCTTGCATCTGAATTGTGGCTACATGCACCACACTGGACATTCTACATGTAATGAGAACCACAAGTTGTTTATCGTACAAATAGTGTGTGTGCCACACAGCAAGCACACCATGTCGGATGCACACCTGTGCCAGTGGCATGGTGGCACAACATCCAACAGTGTGGTTGTGCTTGTGACCCGCAGGCAGCTACAGTACACACACCATGGGGGTTTGTGGTCCGAGGTTCCAAACAGTGCAGTGCTGTATCTTGCCCGACAGCTACTGTAGGGCCCAACAGCCACCAGTTGCAATGCTGCCCCAGACTTCACATGGCCCACTGCAGCAGTGCTATTGCCATGAGGCCTGTAGCCATGGCACACTGCACAGTTCCAGGGTAGCCCTCACAATGCAACATGGCAGTACCAGTGTGTACTGTGCAGACAGTGCCAGTGTTGTCTGTGCTGCTGTCCTGCGTTATGGTGGCCTACAGTGCTGGGTGCACATTCCAACAGAGACAGCACAGCCGTAGGCCGGGTAGCACCTCTGCATGCATACCCCCAGTGCCCTGTCATATTTGCTGGCTGTCAGAACCTGTAGTGTAGCTAGACATATGTGTGATGTACAGACAGTAACCAACAGCTACCCCCCTACCCGTGACAACGGAATACATGCCTGCACAATGCTATCCCCTTGTAGTCACAGCTGACTGTTGCCAGATGAACTCTCTAATCTCTGTAACAGTTCCTACACATATCTGTGCCCTGGCCAATAGCCGTTTGAACAGCAACACCTCTTAGTGGGCTACAGTACCTCAGACTCTGCAATGTAGATTTCTGATGTCAACAGAAAGGCACATGTTATGTGACAGGCACGTGTCACAACTGTACACATGTGTGTATAATGTGTGACCTGGCCTACACCCTTGTAATGAATGGCAGCCTGGCCTGCATGCTGTTCATATCTGCATGTTGTGGTTCTAGCTCCTGGGACATCCTGCCCATAGTGTTTACTTCCACATTCATCCATAGCACTGCAATCCCTAACAGCAACACAGGTGGAGCACTGTTAGCCCTTAGATAGCACTGCCGGGCAATCTAGCCTGTTGAGCATGCAAATGAGACAGTAATGATATGCTAATCACTGTGTTTGCCCTGTACATACACAAGTAGCTTCATTTACATGCAGCATTTGAATATCACAAGATTTAGCGCTGGGCAAATGGTTAGCTCTGGGCAAATGCATAGCGCCGGGCAATTATGGTGGTACACAGCTCTATACTGGGATGTTAGTGCTGTACTATGGGCTGTTGCACAGCCATGGCACATGCACAGTGCAAATGTGCTATGCACATGCTCACTTCTCTTGCATGGTGCTATTTCGTGTGCACTGCGTTAAAGGGCACTGTGCGGCTCCAGTGCACATGCATGGCATGTCATCGCTGAGGTCATGGCAGGGTCGTGCATGCACTTTACATGCATTTCCCGGTTGCACGGTGCTGTACCACACAACCGCCCTGCACTAATCATTGCTACTGGTACTGGTGCAGGGTGTGCCACTGTAGTGTCAGGGTGATGCAGCTAGTGACTAGGCATGTCTGCATAAAGGAGACAGAGGACAATTGCGCAGAGGGACAGGAGGTGGGGTGAGGCAGAAACAGCCAACCTGGTGAAGCTGGTGCAGCAGAGGCACAGACGGCTGTTTGGGGAGGTTAGGAATGGGGACCTTCCATGGTGACAGGTGTGGGTGTCGATCGCTCATCACCTGACAGCCTGAACAGGCATTGCATGAGATGGGGGGGTGCTGCCATAGATACATGGACCTGCGGCACAGGCAGCAGTGCCAGCTGGAGTGTTACTGGCAGATGGTGCATGATGGGACAGTGCCCATGCCAGGTAGGTGATGGCCAGCACCTGCCCAGGTGTACTGGGGTGTGTGTGTGTGTGTGTGTGTGGCTGCAGTCCCTCAGGTGTGTCTGTGTGTTGGGAGGTGTACCTGTGTGTGTGCCTGTCACCCCAATCACATACCTGTCAAGGGGATTCTTGGGCTTTGCTAGTGACATTGGGTACATTTGTTGGTCATGTGCTATTTGTGCTGGAGTCCGTAGGTGTATGGATACGGGGGGGGGGTGGTGGCTATCAGGCCCCCAGAGGTTCTGGAGTGTTAGATGCTCTGTTGTGCAATTTGGTGCTTACATGGACCATACCATGCACATTTGTTGCATACCCCCACCACACCTGACCCCCAGCTTAGTCTGCTGTGCTTATTTATGCTGGTAGGAGGGCTGACTGCAGCAGTGACATGCTGTACATACCAGCAAACTGCAGGAGGGTTGGAACCTAGGTGTATGGCACACCTCCACCACTGTGTGTGTGCCATGCCACTGGCCACCTGCATGTGGCCATGATCCACGGCACTATTGCCATGCCGAGGTGCCCTGTGTGCACAATGCCCATGTAATGGGCCATTGTGGCATCACCTGTCCGGGGCAGGGAATAACATAGGTGAGACAGCGTGCCTGCAGGGGGGCACATGTGCATGCACTGTACCATGCCACCAGTGGCAGGGGGTTTGTTTTGGGATACCCTCTGTACCATGAACACTGCTGTGGTGTATGTGGGGCTCACATTGTAGTAATGGTGCTGTACCCTCTTCCTACTGCAGAGCATATCGAGTGGACTGGCACAGGGAGTGCAGACCAGGAGGGTGCCCTGAGAACCAACAGGGACAGGCAGAGGGTGCTACCAATGCCACAGTGGGTGGAGGAGAGCAGCAACAACGATTGGAGCCTATTGTGTGAGTACACTGTTTGTCTACACACTGCACAGCATGTGACATGGGTGGGTCTTTCCATGGGCTGCCAGTGCTGGTCCCGCTGTGTGCACAGCTGTATGCATAGTACCATGGCATGTGCAATGTGATACGGTGTTGACCACCGGTATGGCAGGGTGCAGCATGTGCCTGAATGAGCAGCAGCCATACAATGTAAATGTGGGGTTGGGGCTGTCCGGGGCCTACATGCTGTATTGGCATGTGTTGCCATTGCCATATATAGCCCTGCTTGACTGTTCTGCTGTTCACATGGCATGTGTGTTTCTCAATACCTGGTCTAGGGATTCTGAGGTACTGCAAGGCATGTTGTAGGTGCATGCCAGTGTTGTTCACACTTTACATTACAGGGAGTTGCGGTGTGGCATCTAGACGGCATCACCTTGCCAGTTTGTGGGCATTGCATTATGGCCACTGGTATGGCATGGTAGCCCTTGGCACAGGTTGGGCTGTGGGCGTACACTGTGCCTGCTGGCGGGGGCTGTCTGGGGTCCTAGTACCATACAGGCATGTGTGGCTCTGCCCATCACTTGTTTCTGTTGCATACAGCTGTGGTGGGGGGCAATGTTCCTCTACTGGCTGGTGTTCCCCTGTCCCTGCAGTGCCTGGTGTTTGTACACCATGCATGGGGGGGTGCAGGGGCTGGTCTACTGTGGTGGCATGGAGTGCTGTGTTTCTGCTCCTGTGTCAGGTGTTGTTTCCACCAGTGGAGGGGGAGGCCTGCCATACCTTGGCCACCTGTGTGGCACAGTACTGGGCGTGTGTTCAGCCTACTGCTGTCCTGTCACTGGTGACCCATGGCCTGTGTCCCTGTGTGACAAGGGAGTGGCCATGCATGTCTGCCTTGTGTGTGCTGCTGTAGTAGATGGTGGCACCGCCACATGCCATGCTCTGCTACAGTACGGGCTGCATGCCATCGTACTGTGTTGTGGCTGTGTCCCTTTCTCTGGTGGGTGTCATCTGTGTTGTGTATCATAGCTCTGTTCCTCTGGGCAACATGTCCCAACATGTGTCATCCCAAGTGTATGTCGTGCATTGGTCCATTATCGTTCACATCATAAGGACTGGCTGTCTGATTGCACTGTTTCACTGAGCATGCCACTGTGCTGTGTGGTGTTCACTGTGCTGTGGTGTTGTCGGCATGAGTCCAAGCATGTCCATGTGCATTGGGGTGGTTCTTGCTGCCTGTGTCATCCTGCCTCATCCTGCGGGCATGTGTCAGGTGTAGATTGTGTATTGTTCTGTACTGCCATGTGGGCATGATTGTTGGGACATGCTGTCCACCCGTGTGGTGCCATATAGGCTTGCACTATGCCTCTGTTGGTTTCCCATCCTGACATGGTCCCTCTTTCTCCTGTAGGTCCACATCAGTCATCACTGTGGGCCACCTATCCAGAGGAGTCTGAGGGGAGGGATGTGCTCCTGTGCCGACTGGTGCATCAGCAAAGGACACCGATAGAACAGCAGGCTGTTATAATCTCAGAGACCAGGAGGGTAGCTTCTATACTTGAAGAACAGCTGCCAGCACCCTCCAGCAACCAGTCCTAACTGTGTCCCGTTGTCTTGTTTTGCTTTCCGACCCCCAAACACCCTTTGCCTGCCCTCTGTTTGTCCCATTCTGTTGACCTCCTTTGCTGTCTGTGTCCACTTCCCTATCCCCTTCCCCCACATTTCTGCTGTCCCTGTACATTTACATATGTTGTAAATAAATTATTGTTTTGCTTGCATATCTTGTGTTTGCCATTGTGATATGGCCCTTTTAATTTCTTACAAATTCAAAAATAGCATGTTCAAACCGTTTATGTTACTTCACACTGGAATTCACATTTCTTCTAAGGGGTGCTGCTAGGTTGTGGCTAACAACATACAATCCAAAGATACTAGCACACCCCCCCTATACATAGCATAGCATATTTAAACTTTCCTCTGCCAAAATTGGCTTTATTTACTTCAAGCTCCATGTGAGGAGTGGGTCCTCTTAGTTTCAGACCGGAATTCCAACTGGAGTAAGCTAAATCATCAACATCAAGGTAGAACCCTTCGATTTGGTCCCTAACTTTCCAGTGCCTCAGTGGTTACTAATTGACTTCTTTTATAATATGCTCCTATCAAGGGTTTTACGCAGGATTTTCAAAGGGAGCATGCTAGGAAGGAGCACCACAGTCTTCCTAAATTCAAACAAATCCAAAAATAGCATGCTCAAACCTTTTATGATACTTCACACTGGAATTCACATTTCTTCTAAGGGGTGCTGCTAGGTTGTGGCAAACAACATACAATCCCCCACACATAGCATAGCATATTTAAACTTTCTTCTTGCAAAATTTGCTATATTTACTTCAAGCTCCTTATAAGAAGTGGGTCCTGTTTGTTTCAGATTGGAATTCCAATTTGAGTAAGCTAAATCACCAACATCAAGGTAGAATCCTTCAATTTAGTCTCTAACTTTCCAGTGCCTCAGTGGCTACTAATTGGCTTCTTTGAAACACCTGTGTAAAATCCTTGATGGGAGCACAGTATAAAAGAAGCCAATTAGTAGCCACTGTGGCACTGGAAAGTTAGGGACTAAATCGAAGGGTTCTACCTTGACATTGGTGATTTAGCTTACTCAAATTGGAATTGCAGTCTGAAACAAAGAGGACCCACTCCTCACATGAAGCTTGAAATAAATATAGCCAATTTTGGCAGAGGAAAGTTTAAATATGTTATGCTATGGAGGGTGCACTAGCATCTTTGGATTGTATGTTGTTTGCCACAACCTAGCAGCACCCCTTAGAAGAAATGTGAATTCCAGTGTGAAGTAACATAAAAGGTTTGAGCATGCTATTTTTGGATTTGTTTGAGTTTAGGGAGTCTGTGGTGCTCCTTCTTAGCATGCTCCCTTTGAAACACCTGTGTAAAATCCTTGATGGGAGCACAGTATAAAAGAAGCCAATTAGTAGCCACTGAGGTACTAGAAAGTTATGGACTAAATCGAAGGGTTCTACCTTGACATTGGTGATTTAGCTTACTCAAATTGGAATTCCAGTCTGAAACTATGAGGACCCACTCCTCACATAGAGCTTGAAGTAAATATAGCCAATTTTGGCAGAGGAAAGTTTAAATATGCTATGCTGTGTGTGTGTGTGTGTGTGTGTGTGTGTGTGTGTGTGTGTGTGTGGCTAGTATCTTTGGATTGTACCTCTCAGTTTCTTGCCAGTTTTACTGTTGTTTGACTTGCTTTGTTGTCCTCCTTTACTTATTTACCTGTAGTTTGCTGCTGTATTTGACCAGTTTGCATTTTATGTTGCTGTTCCTGTTGTTATCATGCCATTCTTGTTGCCTTTTTGAATTATACTTACTTTTTGATGACATCCCTGTGTCCTGTGTCTTTTGGGGGGCTCAGGTATTTTGGGCATTTTTTACTGTTCTGAGGTTGTCACTTGTGGGTCCTGGTTGTTCCTGGGTATTCACTGGTACTGCAGTGCTGTCTGCTCCTGTGTTAACATTCAGGGCTGTTTTTCTTTGCACGTGTTCCTGGGAAGCCAATATCACCTCTGCACTGTTTCTGTGGGTGTTTGCACTGCCTGCCTGGGAGCTATGTTCAGTGCTGTCTTATTTGCCATATTCCCAAGCAATTTTTGCCCTGCACTCCAGGCCCTGTTTGCCTGACTTCCTTTGTATCCTATATTCAGTGGGTTTAGCCATGGGCTATTCCTTTTGAATATAGCAGGCTATTTGCTCCAGGCTAAGTTTGCCTGCTGGGCAGTACTAATTTAGCCCCGGGGGCAAAGTTTTGAATATCTGGCCCTTTAATGGTTGTAGTTCTGTTGAGCTGCGTTTTCCTGTTAACTTGATACACTTTATTACAGTCTTGGGCCAATTACCTTATAATTGTGGACCTGATGCTTGATTTTCAAAAATCAGAGAATGATGCAAGCTGCTTGTGCCAAAAATGAACGATGCAAGGAGTAAGCAGCATCAAAACTTGTGTCAGTTCTGATTTCCTAGCACTGCTCACATCAAAAGCAGACCTGCCTCTGCCAAAGTGGCTTGCATCAGACTTGCATTGAAAAATTGGGTGCACCATGTTGCAATGGGGCTTGTGTTTAAAAAAAAAAAAAAAAAAAGATGCACCATCCCCCTTTCTTTGGATTTTCAAAGGTGGAAGCTGTGACACTGTGCTGAAGATGCATGCCACTGTTAGACCAGCCAGAGCTGGTCTGACACTGGAGCATATAATGGTGAGGGTAGATTATGTAGCAGGTTGGTTATACAGTCAATATTCTTCTATGCGTAGCGGGTCATAATGTCGCACGCTTAATAGCCTATGACATTATGGCTAACCTGGTACAGCACTGCACCAGGTGAGCCGAATGAGGGCTGTCTACCGTGTGTATACTGTAGCGTGGTATTGCACCATTCTTACTCTCCCAGGCAGAAGATAAGACCTCTGCAGGGAGTGGGTTGTGCCGACCAGCTGCTGCAGCTCAATGGACTGAGCCACAGCAGCAGGGAACCCAGGCAATGCTTCTGGGACCGGGTTTGATTCCTGGTCCCAGAAATTTTTATTTTTTCTTTTAAACTTTGTGCACTCCCCAACCTGAATGCACCCCCAGAATTGAGAATCTATATTGGGGGGAGGGTTTGGGGGCACAATTTTGCCATGTGGCATAATGTCCTGTGACATTATGACCCTGTGCCTCTCCTACAGAACTAGTTTAAAGTGTTTTGAGGGCTTGACATACCATTGTCTTGGCCATTTCATCCATGCTATTTTTTGACTTGGCTTGAGTCATTTCTTGCCTCCATGCATCATCTTTTTGATGTAGCTTGAGTCAAATTCTCACCTCACACGTCATCTTTTTGATGTAGTTTGCATCATTCTTGCTCCATGCATCACTTGTCTTTTTGGCTCAGCTTTAGTCATTGCCACTGTCTGCATCACCTTTTGACTCAGCTTGAGTCATTCTCACCCCCTGCACTGTCTTTTTGACTCCGCTTGAGTCATTCTCACCCCATGCATTTTTGACTCAGCTTGCTTCATTCTTTCCACATGTGACATATTTTTCATGCAGTGGATCTTTTGCATCATTTTGGGGAACTTTGCCACAGAGAATGCTTTTCTTGCAAAATACAGTGTACAGTATTTGGTGCACAAAGATTTGACACAAAGTGGTTGTTTGATGCACCTTGTGTCAGTCTAAGGGCCCTTTGAAAATCCTTCCCATGATCTTTAAATCTACAGAAGAAACTTTAATATTCAGGGATTTATTTAACTCTAAAAATTGATTAGCATTTTACTCATAAAAGTGCTAAATCGTTGTGAAAATGCATAGCTCTTGCCTCACTGTGTTTAACAAGCACAGCACTTCTAGAAAATCTATATAAATACTTTCTGTACAGTTAGTATAGTCCCAAGAAAAAAACTGCTAATCGATTATTTAAAACCCTGATATTGATTTTGCTTGATATTGAAACTTGTAATTAATTACAGAATGCAAATTATCAGTGTTCTAATTTTATATTGAGAACACTGTGCTTTCTACTCCGTAAATTGAAAATGCATAAATAAAAAGCTAAAAAAAAATTTGTCGTCAAAATTTAAAAAAAAACAACTTTGTGAAGGTACATCAAAATCTATAACTCTTGCTCATAACTTTTCCAACTTTTAGCATTTTGACTGCAAATTTACAGTATAGCCATTTTTTTCACACCACCTCATGAACATGACAGGTGTTTTCAAATTCTGTCCAAAATGTGTTTTGCACTTATGGCATGAAATGATGTTTCAGTCAGTATTTTATAAATGACACCTGTTGTGTTGGGGGGGGGGTCAAAATAGACTTGAAAATGTGTGCCCAAGATGTCACCAGAAAAAAATGTATGAACTAAAGTTGTTTACAGGGATGGATGCTGGCCTCTTTAGGACCATGTTGCCTTCCTGTGTCAGTAACCTGAATCTGGGTGCAAGCTCAGTGAGCTGGCTAAATGGGCCGAGGCTGGAGGAATGTTCTGTGCATCACTGGCCCCTGTCTGGTAAGGGATGGAGTAATGTTCTGGTACACAGGTGACACCTTGTGGCTAGCTGGGGAGCCTTCACCCACAAGGGGTTGCCATGTGTGCTGAGGCCTGATAGGCCCATGCACTGCATCAGGACAGGTGGGGTGGGAAGAAAAATGGGGAATGTGTACTTAGCAGGATGAAGATCAGATAGCTGCAGGCCACGCACCACCAACAGGCACCCTACTGCTGTCAGCTGCCCTTCACTCCCATCTCAGGAACTTATCTTGTACCTTTGGCACCCCCCACAGATTCCCCCCATGATGGAGAGCGGAAGGAGATGGACATCTGCTCCCCTTGACTATCAGCCAATTTGGCAGTTCATCAGTCTGATGGTGTTGCAAAGCATATGAAACGAGGTGGCTTCATCATTCCCAGGTGACAGTTTATGAGCAGAGCAACTTGCCTCAGAGAAAAGAGCAGATCCAGGGACACTGAATCCTGTCCACATCCCCATGCTGGCCTCCATGAGTGATCCAAGTCCCTTATTGAAGCCAGGTCAATGCCATGGTACTGATATCTACCCTTCTGACAAACCCACATCAAACCCCCCTAACAATATGACCCCTTTTCACCCAACACAGCTGATTGGTATTTTTATATATCACACTAGCCCATTTTCCATGTTATGTCTACAGCTCCACTGGAATGACAAAGACAAGATTCCAGCACAATCATTGCAGGACACTGACCACATGTATCAGATAAGTATTGTTTTATGTTTAGAGTACCACACCTTGATTGTCCCAATTAGTTACTAAAGAGCTGCAGATCCTTTGTGATCCCATTGCTATTCTTATTTTACAAGTATAACTGGATGTTCCCTCAAGCCACCCAAATCCTATCCCACAATCTCCAGGACCCAGGTAAGACACCTTTATTATTAGTACTGTATCTCAACTAGGATGGTACTGGATAATGGTGCAACTACAAGTATTAAGACACTGTTGCAATTCACTTGTGAACTGGTTGCTGAATCAGGGCCAAAAATATCTCCATTATTCTGTTTATTTCACTTTTGCACTTATCCACTGGTTCTGTGTCATGCTGTACCAAAGTTTTAATGATAATTGCCCTGATGCACTGTACATGTATCTGTAAAGTACTGTTAAATTGTTTATCCTGCTCATCTGTATAATGTGCCTATATGTTGTCTTGTTTATTCCAGGTCGCCCCTGAAAAACGGACTGTATTGTCTCAATGGGCCTACCCAGTTACCAAAAATTCAATAAATAAATACATTTCACTGAGGGTATGATTCCACTGTCACAAAAAGAAGAGAAGTTCACTGCAAAAACAATGTTACTGCAAACACTGGTCTAGATCACATAGTGCACAAAGTTGGGAAATGAAAACAATATTAGGGTTCTAGGGTGGTGTCTTCCATGGGGTTGTCAACCCTAATGCCTGCTCCATCCCCTGAGCAAACAAGGTCAAATGCAATCTCTTTCCTTCACACAGGGACTGCAGGGCCCTGCGTGAAGAAAGCTACAACTGATTTTTGTTGCCGGCATGTAATGAGCCATATTATTCCACCTCTGAAGAGTATATCACTATAAGGCTCTGGCATGCAGCTGTACCTGGTATTTTGGACAGGAAGCTACAGGCTGGGAGGAATGAGTGGGCATTAGGGTTGAGGACCACAAGAAGTTCCCATCATTGTTTCACCAAGACTCCAGAGATCCAAAACCCTAACACTTTTTCAGTTCCCTACTATGTGAGCTCTACATTCTTTAACCCTAATGTCTGCATTAACATTTTTTGCAATGAATATATGTATATATTATCTATGCTAAAAACGTTGATAATGCACCAGTTAGGGTAACTTAACACCGCAATAGTAGGGAAATCTGGTGTTAGGGTTTCCAACCCTAACTCCCCCACCTCACCCCAGTACCAAAAGTCAAAACATTAGGGTTTTGGGTCTTGAGTCTTGGTGAATCAGTGATGGGGGTCTTCTTTGGGATTGTCAACCCTAATGCCCACCCCGTTCCCTGAGCAAACAATGTCAAACATGATCTCCTTTCTTCATGTAGGCCTGCTGCATGCAGAAGCCTACAACAAATTATGTTTGCAATATGTGTCGAGACATACTTCTCTACCTTTGAAGAGTATATGACTATGAGGCACTGTCTTGGAACTGCACCTTGTGCTTCAGACTGGAGGCTATGGACTGGGTGGAAGGGTTGAGCATTAGGGTTGACAACCCCAAGGAAGACCCCACCACTGATTTGCCAAGAATCTGGAGATGCAAAACCTAATGTTTTATTTTTATTTTGCTGCTTGGGGAGTTGGGGTTGGGAGTTAGGGTTGGAAATACTACCGCCACATTTCCCTACTGTTATGGTGTTAACTGAATCCCTAACTGGTGCTTTAACAAAGTTTTTTTGCCAAGAATAAATATACTGTATAATACTGTATATAGAATTGAATAAGCACTTTAAGGTTAAAACTGATTTTCACACCTTAATAACCCATTCAGCTCATTTACTTGAAATTTGAAAGGCTCATAGTTGGCGGCAGGACCTCTTGATCTTAACTTTTGTGGCAATTGGTTTACAGGTGACAGAGTTACAGAGGTGCAAATTAACATAAAAAAGTCTGCAAATAAGACCTTTTTGCTCACCTATAACTAAAAAAAATGGAATGACTGCACACCTGAAACATGCAGGTTTGATGGAGTGTGCCCAAGGTGAGTGATAATATGGTTTTTATCTCCCAAACTTGAATATTTTTTTTAAATATGTAAGAAAATCAGTTCAGTTTTTGAGCATGCATGGTTAGAAAAATAAACATTCTAAGGAGAACTGAATTGTTTCAACCACGTTTCATAATGTAGTCATTTTACATGAATTAATTCATGCAGGCTATCCAGATACTGCCATCAGTATCCAAATGTTTTTTTTAATAGTGTTCATTCAGTAGAGGCAGAGTTATTTAAGGAAAGGGGAAATTGTTTAACCAGGAAAGGCACACTAAGTTGAAGCTTGTTTCAAGGCATGACCTGTGAGCACAAGGAAGTTGTGACTTGCTCAGGGTCATATAGTATGCAAGTGAGGGCTGTGGGATTCAAACACATGTCTCCAGGTTTGCAGGTAAGTGCCCTAAAACAAGGCACTATCCTGCCCTGCCCCTGTCGAACAAAATTGTGCATGCCTTGTTTAGTTTAATGACTGTTCAGCAGCCATGAGCTGCATCAGCAGCCTAGTCTCTTAAAACTGGATACCAGGGTGCCCAGTCTCTAGTGACAGCTAAACAGTTATGTATTTTGACACCAGAGTGCCCACCCCCTGTGCTGGTTCTGTCCTCTCTCCAGTTAGGATTTGCCCAGCCTGCTACACCAACATCCTGATATTGCGGTGCCCAATCCCTGGTGTCAGCTCAGATCACCACTGACCCAACAGTCTGTGATGGTGGGATTCCCACCACTGGTGCTGCCAAACATCATTCCAAAACTGAGGTGCCCATTCCCCTGTCTTGGATCTTGTAAACACACAAATGGTCCCTCAATGTCTTTTTTTCTTTGTAACCTGTAAAAGAGAACATAGTCCATCAATGCGTGTTGCACCACCATGCCCTCCTGCTCCCACCACCCCACACTCCCTACATTCCTCACTCACCTAAATCAAGTGCAGCACTAAAAAAAACAGTCACCAAACTGAGTGACAGCTTCTTTTGAAGCCATGACTGTGAAATGAGAAACTAAGATAAGGGTAGTTAATGTTTTTCTAGTGCAATTTAAACTTTACTCACAACTTGGTAATTTTTTAATATCCCCCCTAAATTTTCAACATGTCCATTTTAGGACCTCGCCTCATGAACAAGGTAAGTTAACGTTTTAAAATCTGACCCAGAAGTTTATTTTGTAGTCACTCCACAAAATCACCTTTTGGGTGGGATTTGAAAATTTTCATCTACTGGGTTCATGACTGTTGAACATTTGGAGTCAAAATATTTAAAAAAACAGTAATGTTAATGAAGGTATATTGTAATTTTTTAATGCTCCCTTATAACTTTGGAAATTTTCAAGATCTTGTCCCCAAATTTTCAACATAACCATTTTTTCACATCACTTCATGAAAGTGATAGGTGTTGTTTTTCGAATACTGACCAACATTTAAGTTTGCACTTGAGGCACAAAATGACATTTCAGACAGTATTCTATAAATGACACCTGTCATTTTCAGAAGGGAATCATAGAAAGACTATGTTGAAAATGTGGAGTCAAAATGTCACAAAAAATGTATAAATTAATGTTTGCAGGTATGGCCCTTGGCCCAGTGGGGACCATGCTACCATTTTGTGCCAGTTGCCCGAGCTTGGGTGCAAGCTCAGTGAGCTGGTTGAATGGACCATGGTTGGATGGAGGGCACTGTGGTGTGCAGCACTGGTCCCAGTCTGGGGAGGAAGAAAGCAGTGTTCTGGTGCACAGATGACAACTTGTGGCAGGCTAGGGGACCTTCTTTAACAAGGGTTTGATGTGTGTGTCATGGGCCTGATGGGCCATGCACTGTACCGGGATTATCTCCACTATTCTGTTTGTTTCAAGGAGGATCCTGCATGTCTGCATCCATTCATATAAGTCCCAAAGGGACCTGCACAAATGAGGATACAATTCTACTATCAGAAAAAGAAGGGAAATTCATTGGAAAAAATGATATTAATGGAGACATTAGAGTTGAGTAACACAAACCACATAAAGCAGAGAAATAAAAAAAAATAGAGTATTGAGTCTTCGGAATCTCAGTGAATCAGTGGTGGGGTCTTCCTTGGGTTGTCAACCTTAAAGCCCACCCCCTCCTTTTCACAAATGTGGTTAGACGTGATTACTTTTCTTCTCACATGGCCCGCTACAAAAAATCTTGTTGCCAACATGTGGCAAGCCATACTTTTCTAACTCCCAAGAGTGTATCATTATGAGGCACTGGATTGGAGCTTTGCCTTGTGTTTTGGACAGAAGGCAATGGCATGGGGGGAGGGGCTGGGCGTTAGGGTTGATAACCCCAAGGAAGACCCCACCACTTTTTCTTCAAGACTCCAGAGACCCAAAACCCTAAGGTTTTTTCATTTCTCTACTTTGTGAGCTTTGAGTTCTTCAACCTTAATGTCTGCATTAATCTTTTTTTTTGCACTGAACACATATGCTAGTATATATAAATTGCAAAAAACTACATTAATACAGACATTAAGGTTGAAGAACATAAAGTGTGCAAAGTAGGGAATTGAAAAACCATTAGGGTTTTAGGTCTTCAGAGCATTGTTGAATTAGTGGTGGGGTCTTCCTTGGGGTTGGCAACCCTAATGCCCACCCTCTCCCCTAAGTCCATAGCCTCCTGTCCAAAGTTCAAAGTATAGCTCCAAGCTAGTATCTCATAGTGATTGAATATGGCTAGGGATGTAAGTTTGTCATGGCAGTCATATGCATCATTGATTCCATAACGTTTGATCTTTATTCAGGACTTCCATGACTTTCACTAGTGTCATCAGAATGTAGTAGTGATGACAGTGCCACAACATTTACTACTGTTTACTAATGATTTCATGAACAAACTATGAGTCATTAAAACCTCATCCATGACAAACTTACATCCCTAAGTATGGCCAACATAGTCTGTCATAGCTTTCATCATGTAGAGCCCTGCTTGCGCTGCATGAAGACATCACACCTGAGCTTGTTTGCACAGGGGAGTGGGTGGGCATTAGGGTTGACTACCCCAAGGAAGACCCCACCATTGATTCAGCAATACTTTGTAGACCCAAAACCATAATGGTTTTCCATTTCCCTATTTTGTACGCTTTGTGTTCTTCAACCCTAATGTCTGCATTAATGCATTTTTTGCAATTAATTCCCCTTCTTTTTCTGATAGTGGAATTGTATCCTCATTTGTGCAGGTCTATTCAGGACATGCACAAAATGAAATAAATACAAAATATGAGACAGTCCTGACCCAGTGCATGGGTGCAGCAGGCCTCGGCTCACATGTCAATACCTTGTGGGGAAGGCTCCCTGACCCACCACACGATGCTGCATCTGAGCCAAAACACAGCCCAATCCCTGCCCAGGATGGGGATGGTGCTGCAGCACCTTTCCCATCAGCCTTTTCTCATTGAACCAGCTGACTGAGTTCACACTTGAACTCAGGTCACTGGCATGGTAAGGCAACAAGGTCCCCAGTGGGGGAATGGACATCACTGCATACAACATTCCTTCATAAATTCCTTGCTTTTTCAATATTTTGACCCCAAACTTTTAACATAATCTTCTTATGACCCCACCTCATGAGCCTGGTAAGTGACAATTTTCAACTCCCTACTGAAACGCCATTCTGTGCCACAGGTGTGACAACTGTTTTGGCCAGGATGTGAAAAATGACAGCTGTAATGTTCATCAGGTGGTTTGAAAAAATGACTATGTTGAAAATTTGGGATCAAAATATTGAAGATTACCAAAGTTATGTGCTTGTGTAGAAAAATGTCAATGTACACTCATAACTTGGTTATTTTTAGAAATTTATTCACCAGATTTTCAACATGACCTTTTTGGGACCCCACGTCATGAATGCTGGGAGTGAAGGTACATTAATTTGGCCTAAAAGGTGACTTAACATAGCGACCACAAAATCACTTTCTGGGCTGGATAACAAAATTTCCCTGCCAGTGTTCATGAGATGGGGTAGACAAAAGGCCATGTTGAAACTTTGGTGAAAAAAATCCTAAAAAATAGCTAAGTTATGAAGAGAACTTTAAAATATAATTGAAATACATTACACAGTACTTAGCTGAATTTCTCAGTTCATGGTTCGGCACTGAAGAGTGAAGACATGTCTCTGATCCAGATAGGCTTACAGTGCTTGACCTTGGCTGGTAGATATAGAATAGGGTGTGTGGGGTGGTTGGTGATCAGTGGGAGGGTTGGGATGGGGGGGGAGAACGGCAATGATGAGGGACCTTTTTTTTTTCTTTCAGGTTAAAAAAAGATGTGGGACAATTTTCTTCTTTGCAGGAACACTAACATTATAAAAAACTACCTCAGGCTCCCCAGTGTGCCACACTGCTGGGGGGCTTGTACATGCCAACACAGAAGATTGGGCACCTCGATGTCATCTGCAACAATGCATAACTATGGGTTTGTGGGGTGGTCAGATGGTAGGAGGAAGAACCAACTGACACTGAGGGATGGTTATCCCAGTGTCAGATCATAAGAAAAAATAAATAAGCTGACACCAGGGATTGGGGCTCCCGGTGTGGAGATATTGTGGTAATGGCAGCAGAGCACAGTCAACATTGTGGGCTAGTTAGCAGCCTAGTAGCAGTAACACCTGTTTCCACTTTCCCTGTCTATTTTTTTGGGGGGGGGGTTAGGATTTCTGAGATACCTGACTGTCTTGAACTGCTGCAGATATTATTTGTACTGCACACAGTAACCAACTGTAATAGAAAGACTATATAAAAAACTTATCTGAGACTGACTCTTGTGTCTCATGGAAGGCATACATTGCACTGTCGCAAGCACAGACTGACTCCCAGTCCCACCCTCCCTGCTCGCGCTGCTCTCCCATAGCTAGATCTGTCACACTGTGGGGCTATCACTGACACTGTCAGTAGCTGTTAAAATAAATTAGTAAAAGTCAAAAGCAATGCACTATGTTTCCTGCTCTGACTGCTCTTTCCAGGTGGCTAGGGTTGCCACCTGGTCAGTTTTCAATCGCCATGGCTGATTTTTTCACTGCCATGCTGGTGAAAGTGCATTCTGCCATTTTTTTAATGACAATGCCATTTATACTGTGTCTGCACCTGTGCTCCATCCCGGACCCACATGCAGGCAAGGTGTGTGGGGGTGCTGGCATTTCATTAAACAAAAAGACAAGTCTTTCATTGTCAGTGAGCCACTGAGTGAGAGCAGTCAGAGTGGAAGATGCAGTGTGTTACTTCTGATATTTGCTAAATGATTTTGATTACTACTGAGAGTGTCAGTGACAGCCCCACAGTGTGATAGATCTAGTTGTGGGAGTGCAGAGTGAGCAGGGTGGGTGGGACTGACAGACAGCCTCTGCCTGCGACAGTGAGACAGGAGAGTCAGTCTCAGATAAGTTTTCAGCATTGAAGAGTGGAGACATGTCCAGATGGGTGATTGGGTTGGAGGAGGGACCACTAGCCACCGGGACAAATTTAATAACATATGTGGTTGATCAACTGGGGGAAGGGGCCACTGGACACCAGGGAAAGCTTTATTTCATATCAGCATGGTGATTAGCTGGGGGAAGGAACCACTAGACACCAGGGACATGATGTTTTTTTTAATAAAAAGGGGATTGGAGCTGGGATGTCAGCTAGGCCACCAGGAACATGGTTGTTTACAAAATCTACACTGTATATCATAAGGGAGGAATGAGATTTACAATTATTACTGTATTTCTTTCAAAGAGGGAAACAACTTTCTGCTTTTTTGTTATGAGTGTCATATTATGTACTGTGGTGTTCTGCTATACAAAACACCACAGTATATAATATGACACACATAACAGAATACTATAACAGGAAATCATGCTTTCACAAAAAAACAGTTATCCAGAGAACTTTTATTTTTCACACTGCACATGCCCAGGGATGAAAAATCTTTTATTCATTATTTAAAAACTACTTGACTACTATACATAAAAAAACACAAAAGCACATATCTTGAGCCAAACTTAAAAATAGATGAAACTATGGATTTTTTGAACAAAATAGACACTATTGAACTAAATGGAGATATCTTATTAATGGGGGATTTTAATTTTCTTCATATAGACTGGAGCACCATGATTAGTAAGGGTACTGTTGAAAATAAATTTGTAGACATACTAATTCAAAACAACTTAGAATAGAATGTTCAACTGGCAACTAGAGCCAATAATGTACTGGATTTAATTTTCACTAACTTTGAAGTTGAGAAAAATAAACTTGATATTCTCCCTCCTTTGGGTAGTAGTGATCCTATGATGATGCAATTGAAAATACAATTAAATAAAAATATAGTTACTGAAGGGATAACCACATTTAAAAATTATTATAAAGCTGATTACAGTAAAATAAAAACATACCTAAATAATTGGGATTAGGAAAACGAATTAGAGGGTTTGAACCTTGTCAATACATGGAACATAATAAATAATAAAATCCAGCTTTGTATAAATAAATGGGTTCCTGATAGGAAAAAATATAACACCATAAGGCTTCTTGTGTGGTGGAATAACAAAATCCACAAAAGTATTAAAAGAAAAAATAATCTCTTCAAAAAATATAAAAAGAAAGCTAATGCGGCAAGATTAAAAAAAAATATAAAACTGCAGTCAAAAACTGTAAAATAATGATTAGGAAGGCCAAACAGGAAGTAGAAATAAACTTGGCTAACAAAGTTAAGGATAATAAAAAAACATTTTTAATTATATAGGATCCTTTAGAAATAAAACCAATATCATTGGTCCTTTAATGACAGAAAAAGGTATAATTAGTAATGAAGGAGATATAGCCTTCCAGTTTAATCAGCACTTCCTATCAATTTTCACTAAAGAGGAAATAAAAATGAGGGAAATTACATCTTTGCCATTGCAGGATGTCACCTTTATAAGAACTGATGTAATTAAGGTGATCAATAATATTAACAATACAAGTTCTTCAGGACCTGATGGACTTAGTCCATTATTTCTAAGAAAACTTGTCTTAGAACTAGCCGGACCTATTACTCAGATATTTAATGCCTCTCTATCTGAGGGTAAAACAATTAAGGAATGAACGAGGCTATGGTCATCCCAATTTTTAAAGGTGGAAGTAAACAGAATATACAGGATTATAGACCAATCAATCTAACCTCTGTACTTGATAAAATACTGGAAAGGTTAATCCAGAAACTTATCAATGATCACCTTAATTCTGAAGGACAGTTAGACATCACACAGCATGTTTTTTACCAGGGGAGATCAGGTGTCACAAACTTGATTAACTTCTTTGAACCTGTGAGCACAGCCCTGAATGTAGGTATATCGGTGGATGTGGCGTATTTGGATTTTTCTAAAATCTTTGATAAGGTTTCTCATAACATAATAATTGAAAAGTTAAAACTATACAAGCTACACCCCAATATCATCAGCTGGATTGAATCGTGGCTGTGTAACAGGAAGCAAAGAGTGATTATCAAGTGGTATGCATCTGACTGGGGACAGGTAACCAGTGGAGTGCCACAGGGCTGTGCCCTGGGCCCTACTTTGTTTAACATAATGGTTACCCCCATGCAGCCAACATCAGGTATCTGGATGAGTAAATATGCTGATGGCTGTAAAGTCAGAGGTATAATTACCAACCACAAATCTTCCTCCTTACTCCAGACTAACTTAGATTATCTGGCAAACTGGGCTTCTGAGCACAAACTAGTTTTTAACGAGTCAAAATGTAAAATAATGCATTTTGGCAACAACAATCTTTGTTATGAATATAAAATAAATGGTATCAAACTAAATGAAACAGACAATGAAAGAGATCTTGGAGTCTATATTACACCAGACCTTAAGTTTGATAAATACCATAACACTTCCTTATTATTGTATTCCTATGTTTATCACTGTATAATGAGAAATATCAGGAGTCAGAGTGCTGAGGTGATTACGCTATTGTATACATCCCTGATTAGACCCCACTTGGAATACTGTACTCAGTTTTGTGCACTTTACACTGTTGATGGGAAACATAAAATTGAGAAAGTATGAAGAAAGATTACAAAACAAATTGAAAACATGAAATGTAAGTCATATGGTGATAGATTGTATACATTGAGTCTTTACTCCATGGACTATAGAAGAATTAGAGGTAATCTTTGTCTGGTATTTAAAGCTTGTTTTAATGAAGTCCTTCAATACACATTAGGACTTCAAAATACAAATGATCTAAATTCTAGGTCACACAAGTACAAATTCAAGGGTGAAGTTAATAAAACTACAAAAAGGAATCATTGGTTTACTTAGAGTCATTACTATATGGAATAAACTACCTAGTTATATAACTGAAAGTAGTGATATGGAGATATTTAAAAAAAGATTAGATGAGTTAATTGTAGATAAGCAATTTTATTACCACCATTAAAATATTAATGGTGGCAAGTTCTTCAAAGGACCTCGGTCTATTGAACTTGTAATGATACTATGATTCTATGAAACTCTATCAAAATGGAGAGTTTCAGGTTTCAAATCCTCGTATTTTTTAAATTATTGGGCAGCAGAAAAGAAGTTTTAAAAAAATGTGATTTTTATATTTATTTGCACATCTGTAACTTTGCCTCCTCTGAACTGATCTACATATATTTTTCAGAATCGAGAGATCCCAGCATGGGGGAGGAGTCAACATGGCAGCTGGTGTTTAACCTGGAACCAATGCTTATGATTTTGTGTTCTTCTTTAGTGAAAATTCACATATTCAAAAAACTACTTATGGCAGATAAGAGAAGGCCAAGTCCTCTTCATCATCTGAAGAATGTTTCTCCACATACTAAGCCATTGGAGAGATATTTCAAATTGCAATTAGGCTCAAAGTGTCAGGAGAGCCAGGTAAGACAGCTCTGGCTCGAGTGTTAAGACGCCAACAGCCAGTCCGCAACAGCCCACAGCAGTCTTTTTAAAGATAAGTTCACCAGTTTCAAGTGAGAAATTCACTATACCCTCTCACACTGAGGCAAAACTAACAAATATACTTGTGGAATTGCCTAAAACAGTTGCCGAAACAGAGAGAAGAATAGAGACTGGAATGGGAAACCATCTCCTACCTAGTTTGCCTGTCTAAATTCCAGAAGGAATCACAGCAGCAAGTTGCATTGATAGATAAACTGATTTTTCGATAGCCTCTACTTTATCAAGCAAACAATATATTGC
Organism: Neoceratodus forsteri; assembly: GCA_016271365.2. Classification (NCBI taxonomy): domain Eukaryota; kingdom Metazoa; phylum Chordata; order Ceratodontiformes; family Ceratodontidae; genus Neoceratodus; species Neoceratodus forsteri. The sequence goes on from CM028131.1 coordinate 853,627,480, forward strand.
TCCTTCACAGGTTTCATATAAATCTGTTGTTTCTGATCAAACACCTGCAATGGCCACAGGATGTTACCACACAATCGATTCTCTTGGAGAGGCAATGGAAAAATTATTGTTATGGATTCAATCATTTGATTTACAATTTCATGTTTTGTCACAAAGTTGATTTCCTACAGGCTGGTGAGAAGCAAAATCAAGATAAAAAATGAAAGTTTGTCAAAGGAGCATGATGTAAATAAGAAGGATATGGAAAAAACTGTTAATAAAGTGCAAGCTGTTGAAGCCACTTCAGTAAACTTAATGCAGGATAACAACAACCTGTCTAGAAAAATTGAGTTGCTTGAAAACCAGCACTGATATAAAAATTAAAGACTCCTGGGTTTACCAGCTGTTCTGGACTGGGATTTTGATTCATTAAGGGATATGGTTAAAGACATTTTTGTAAACGTTTTTGGACTTCCTGAAGGTAACCTTCCATTCATTACATGGGTCTACAGAATACTTTTGAAGCTTGCTGCTGAAAAAATTAAGAAAACCTCTACTAAATCTATCAACATAACACTGGAGGATGGAGAATGTGATTCTCCAAAAGAAGTCGACAATTATAACTTTTACTTTCGATACTGACAGAGACATGATTGTTAAGCTCTCTAGGATTAAGGCACCATTGACTTATAAAACTTATAAGCTTTCAGTATACCCAGACTACTCCTATCCAACACAACAGCATAGAAAGGGATTCTTGCAATCTAGGCAAGAACTATCAGAGATGGGGCAGAATTTCAGCTGTTAGTTCCAGCCAAACTAAAAATTGGATACAAAAGGGTCCAATATGTTTTCTTTGAGGTGGATCAGGTTTCGGAGTTTATTGGAGCTCAATATGAGCAGGAAAACCAATTGGAGAGTATAAATGAATCTCCTGCATTGTCTGAGGAAGAAATGATGAAGATGTGATAATGAATTGTAATTGATAGAATATTGTTAGATTTTGGCTATAGTGATGAGTGAGGGAGAGATTTGTTTGTTTTTTTTCTTTATGATAAACAGGTAGCTTATTTCTTACATTCAGATTATTTTTTTTTGTAATGGGTTGTGAGCAGCAAACATTTATAGTGGATATAATTAAAAATAAATCTAAAAATTATATAATTGGCAGCTAAGTCCTGTTAGAATTTTTTTTTTATTTTAATATTATATCCTCTCTCCAATATGAATTGGTCTAGACTCACCTATATATTATACAAATTATGCTTTCTCTTTATACTGAGATTTGTCTTTTATTTTACTAGTATGGTGTATCATATAAAGAAAATATTCAATAAAATTTAAGTATTAACAAGCATTTGTCAATGCCGAACGTTTGCTTGCAGGTATTTGCAGTGGTGTTTGGCATGTATGGTGCTTTACCCTAATGCCCTGTGCGATTGCTGGTATTTGCACAATAAATTTTCAGCATGACCTTTTTGTTACCCCCATTGTGTGCTACATAGGCTGAAACACGTTTTGGGCAGGATGTGAAAAATGACAGCTGTACTGCTCATAAGGAAGTGTGGTAAAATGGCAATGTTGAAAATCTGGAGTGGAAATATTGAAAATTCACAAACCTACAAGCGTCCGTGGGAACTGTGCAATGCACACTCGTAAAACAGTCATTGTTAGGAATTTGTTCACCAAATTTTCAACATAGCCATTTTAAGATCTCTGCTCCTAAACAGTTATACTGTGATTTTCTTAATGTGTCCCATACACTGAGTTCACACAGCGACTGTGCCAGTGTGCGCTACATGGGCAGAAACACATTTTGGGCAGGATGTGAAAAATGACAGCTGTACTGCTCATAAGGAGGTGTGGTAAAATGGCAATGTTGAAAATCTGGAGTGAAAATATTGAAAATTCGCAAACTTACTAGCGTGCGTAGGAACTGCGCAACGCACGCTCGTAAAACAGTCATTTTTTGGAATTTTTGCACCAAATTTTCAACATGAGGTTTTTGGGTCCCCTTCTCATGAATGATGTCACTGTCATGGTGTTATTCAGGCCCAAAGGGTGATTTCACGCAGTGACTGCGAAATCACCCTTTGGGCCTGAATACCTTCTACATGTTTAATGTTTATTCATGAAAGGTCCCAAAACCCATGTTGAAAATTTGGAGCAAAATTCCAAAAATGCCTGAGATATGCAATAAAGTTGAAACTCCCCATCTAGCCCATTATACAGCTTACCGGCATTTCCTCAGTTCGCGGTCGGCTTTGAAGAGTGCAGACGTGTTCCTGGTCCACCGAAGATCGTCGTGCCGAGCTCCAGAGGTAAGTATGGGGGGGAGGGGGGTGTGTGGAGGCTGGGTGCGCAGTGAGTGGGTGCGGGTTGTGGGAGAGGGGACTGGGAGACTACGTGGGACCGTTTTTTCTTTACAGGTTTTTTAAAAAAAAAAAAAAAGACTACGTGAGATGTTTGCCACACTGGGGTGGGCTCCCAGCATGGCAGAAGATGGCTGGGGGGGCAGAGGAGCTGATGGGGGATTGGGCACCCCCGTCGGCAAAAAAAGCAGGACGTTTGCCACGCTGGGGTGGGCTCCCAGCATGGCAGAAGGATGGCTTGGGGGCCATGGAGCCGGCGGATTGGGCACCCCATCAGCAAACATTTGCCACACTGGGTGGGCTCCCAGCGTGGCACCAAAGCTTTGGGGGGGTGCGGCATCACGTGGGGGGAGCGCGTGATGTGAGGGGGGGCAGCATGATGCGGTGCTCGGTATGACAGCGGTGGTTTTCTTTGAAGCAAAGACCACCACTGTCATACAGAGCTCCCGCACCCATTGGTGCAGGACTGCCACGCCTGCTCAATGGAGCACTGGATTGCAAGGGAGAGGCACACCTCCAAAGTGTGCTACTCTCCCAAAATGTTCCTAGCGCATGCGCACAAGCGAACATAAAAAAGAGATCCTGGTACAAACCCTGTAATTTTCAAATTTCACATAAATTGGTTGAATGTGGGCAAAGTTATTAAGGTGCAAAAACAAGGGTTTTACATTAAAGGGCTCACTCAACCCTAATATACAGGCACAACCATGCCTGTATAATATATATATAATATGTGCACAGTAGTTCAGGAATAGTTAGGACTGAGTGGAGGTCTACATGTTAAACCCCAATCTTTGCAGCTTAATAACTTTGATGGTACTTGAAAAAATGTCCCCAAATTTGGCATTCTTTCTCTGAGTGGCAAATTCTCGAGATATGGGAAGCTTCCTGATGGCTGCTTATCTGGATTTGGAGATCGAGATGCATCACAAATACAGACAAAGTATAACTTTTGGCCCATTTTTGTCTTTTTTTAGTTTGGAAGTTTGATCCTGAAATTTCAGTGTTGAAGGAGCTTGTACCAAGGGAGTGCCTTTCAAATGTTTTATGAAAAAATATCAATTAGTTCCAGAGTTATAAGGTTTTGAAATTTGGCTTGTGAGCATGATCAGTAGGATTCTACAGTAATCATCTGATTCAACACCTAAAATTTGCTGTCATGAGCTATTTTATTTTTGCAAAATAAGTGTTTCTTGTGTCATGAGAAAAACATTTGTGTCTTGATGGCCACCGTTTTTTTTTTTTTTTTATTGGCCCCCAAAAATTGAAAATGCATTAAAATAAAGTATTTGAAAAAAGCAAACGTTACTTTTGTTAAATGGGACCTGAAAAGCAAGATTCTGTTGTTTGGTTTTCCTAAAATGAGCCATAAATATGTTTTCAGGGCTTTGGCTATCATTTTACTGATATGGCAGATTTTTGTGTCTTGAGCAGCGAAATTTACTGTCGCTCTTAAATGTGCAACACAAAAATTCCATTTATGTGTCTCACATACTTTTACTCATAACTTGGCTGTTTTACGGTATTAATTCCCAGATTTTGAATATACATCACCCTACCTCATGAACAAGGATAGAGTGAATTTTCAAGTACAGGTCAAAAGATGATTTCACAGTCACTCTGTGAAACTGCCTTTCAGGTGGGATTTAACAGATTATAGCAACCATGTTCATGATGTATGGTCAAAATTTTTGTGTTGCATATTTAAGTTATGACACCCAAATCTTCCCTGAGGACCAAAAATGTAACTATCGTGTTACACTTACATGTGCAACCTGAGAATTACATTTTTTTATGCACATTACAAATTCTTTTGTCACACTTATATGTGCAACACAATTTCATTTTTGTGTCTCATATACTTTACTCATAACTTGGTCATTTTACAATAGTTTAGTCCTAAATTTTTGAAATGCAGTTTATATGACCCTACCTCATGAACAAGAATGGTGAAGATTTTCAAGTACAGGTTGAGATGTGATTTTGCAGTCACTCTGCAATACTCCATTTTGGGCTCAATTTAACACATCTAAGAGTTATGTGCTGGCACTAACATTTGCAACACTAACATTTTAGTGTTGCAAATGCTAGTGTCACACTTTAATGTTGTACTTAAATGTGCAACAGAAGAATTATACTTCTGTGTCTCTCACACTTTTGTTCATAACTTGGCCATTTTATGATAGTTTAGTCCCAAATTTTGAATATACTGTTTACATGACCCTACTCATGAAGTACAGACTGAAAATTGATTTCACAGTCACTCTCCAAAACTACCTTTTAGGTGTGATTTCATACCTCTTAGTAACCATGTTCATGATGTAGGGTCAAATAATTTGTGTGTCTTACATTAAAGTGAGAAGCTAAAATCTGTGACACCTAAATTTGCAGCACAAAACTTTTCCATACACAGCCAAACATGGAATGCACATTTGGTGTGCACAACAAATTATTGTGTCACACACATGCAGCACAAGAAGCATTTCATTTTTGTGTCTCACAAATATTTTGTTTCTCATAGCTTAGCCATTTTACAATATTTTAGTCCCAAATTTTGAATGTACTGCTTACATGACCCTACCTCATTAGCAAGGATGGTAGGAATTTTCAAGTACAGGTCAAAGGGTGATTTAGCAGTTTCTCTGCAAAACCACCTTTTGATATGAATATAATGTGTCCTAGTGACCTGATTCATGATGTGGTGTCAAATGTCAAACAAAAAGTTATCCTAGAATCATAGAATAATACGAGTCTGTTAGCCAAGGACCTATAGGACTTGACCAGTCCTAAGAAGAAAATGAGGTAGTTTTACTTCCCATATATTATAAAGAAACTTTATGTGCGGGGCCATGCTTTAGCTCAATGTGTAATGCAATGCCATCTACTGCTAGTGAGCTGACTTTTGGGGCAAACTCGTTGAGCCAGTTGGATGGGACAAGGCTGGGGGGATAGTACTGCTGTGCACACCACCCACAGCTTGGGGAAGGATGGTTCAGTGTTAGCTACACAAGCAACAAGTAACCATATAGTGTAGAGGAGTTTTCTCTTGGCATAGGCCTAGAGGGACTTTCACCTCTTCACCCATAGCTGCATGGAAGCACAGGGCCAGAGGGCCATGAGCTTCCATAGCCAGATGGACTCTTGGTCCTGTGTATCACCATCTGTAGCCGCAAGGATGCCCAGGGCCCAGAGGGCCCTGCATTAACACCATCCCTCAGGCATCCCCATGAATACTTTGTATTTGTAGCTGTAGCCAGATGGATGAAATATTCATATGATGCATAGCCTGGAGGACCCTGTACATCTGCATCTGTTCTCACTGGTCCCAAAGGGATACTCATCCTTCTCTCTTCATACCCTTCACCCTTTTTATTCCCTTCCCCTCCAGTTTGAGACCTACCAGTGACGTAGGTTGCTGAGTATTGTACGTAAGAGATGGAGAAGGGTGTGGGGCTATGAACAGGGGAGGATGACAGAGGGGGACATGGAATTGGGGTGGCTAGGTCCAGAAGGCACCCTGGGGCAAAATGGAATCCAGACCATGGTTTTCCATGTCTGGTGCTCATACCCAAGGGCACCACTGATTATTGTGGGCAGATGGTATGGGCGGCCCATGAGATTCGTCCAGCTTGGGTGGTGTTGTGCAGTGCCAGGTCTATTAAAAATAAGACTGCAATTATTGCTGTTCTTGTTGGTACGGTGGACCTGGCTTGCATTACTAAGACCTGACTGGACAAATATTCTTGCCCCATTTTGGAGGCTATGACTCCATATGGGTACTCAGTATTACACTGTCCAAGATTGGATCATGGTTGGGGTTGCGGTCTGTTTCAAGACTGAACTCTGCCTCACGGAGGTCCCAGTGGGGAGGGGTTTGAATCCTTTGAGTGTATAGTAGTAGCAGGTGTAGACATTCAAATTGCTCTCATTTACTGTCCACCCGGTGATGAGAAGCTATTCCTTCAGGAAGTGGCAGGCTTCTTCATCAATATGGCTTTTGAGTCACCCAGATTGATGGTTCTAGGTAACTTTAATGCCTGGGTCAACGATGAACTCTCGCAATTTGGCCAGCACTTTCTCCAACTAATGACAATGCTGGGCCTTACACAGGTGGTTTCCTTTGCTACACATAAATTTGGACACTCTCAGGACCTGATCTTCCTCCTGGGGGTCAAGGCATCTGATGTGGGGGTGGAACCCATCAGGTGGTCAGACCATCACACCATGGGGTTTAGTTTTTGCACCCCCTCTAGAAGGCCTGCCCCTGTGGAGTTGGTTAGGTACTGACCTTTGCAGGATGTAGATTCCCAAGGCCTTGTGGCGGTGCTTGACCTCTCATCTCCCATGTTGGCAAGCAGTGATCCAGAGACCCTCGTTTCGGCTTATAATACTGCCATGATGGGGGTGCTAGGATTCTATTGCTCCAGTTCATGTTCACCCCCTCTCCCTTCATCCCAAGTCCCCTTGGTTTGATGGGACATTGAGGGAGATGCGGAGACAGGAGCGAAGGTTAGAGCATTGCTGGAGAAGATCCACCCTTTATGCCAACCACCTTAGATTGATGGATCACTATTCTGTCTATCAATCCACTATCACCCATAAGAAGGCAGAATTCCTGTCCAGGGAGATTATGGTTGCACGGAATTGACCAGCTCAGCTGTTCCAAACTTTGGACAGACTGTGCAACCCAGTCTATCTGCAAGTTTGGAAAGCTTTTTCGCAATTGGAGTGCGATGAGCTTGCTCAGTTCTTTGCAAATAAGGTGGCTGACATTAGGGAGTAAATGTTGCCATCACACTCTTAGGGAGTGGCTGTGGACCGGTGTGAGATCACGATGCCTTGATTTTCCTGGAGTTCCTTCAGCCAACTGGAGTTCATGGATGTCTTGAGGATTATCCAGCTTGTGCGCCCTTCATGCTGTAGTTTGGATCCTGGACCGACTTCCCTAATTTTGGGTTGTATTGATATCATTGGTCTTGTCCTTGTACAGATAGTCAGGTGCTCCCTGGAATCTGGTGAGTTTTCTAGCTCCCTGAAAGAGGCGGTGGTGACATCCTCTTGAAGAAAGCTATCTTGGACCCTGACTGTTTTGTAAACTACAGACCTATCTCTAACCTTCCCTTTGTTGGGAAGGTGATTGAAAAAGTAGTGGCTGCACAATTGGAGGACCATTTGACCATCCATGACATCTATGAACCTCTCCAGTCCGGATTTCGTAAAAGACATAGTACCGAGACAGTGCTGGTTCGGGTGCTCAAAGATCTCCTCATGGCTAGAGAACAGAAAAGCCATTCCATCTTGGTCCTACTTGACCTTTCTTCTGTGTTTGACACCATAGATCACATGGTGTTGATAGAACACCTGAGGCTGTTTTGTGGAATATCTGGAACTGTCTTAAGATGGTTCATTTCATTCCTCATTGGGATATCACAAAGGGTTGTGTCTGGGTTTTTTTTTTCCTCAGATTCAACTGCTTTGTTGTGTGGGGTGCCTCAGGGTTCAGTATTGTCACCCATGTTATTTGGGGTGTACATGCTACCCACCGGAGACATTGTAAGGAAGTATGGGCTGAGCTTTCACTGTTATGCAGATGATACCCAGCTCTATCTTTTGCTCCCAGCCAGGAGGGAGCTCTCTTGGTCTTTAACAGCTGTCTAAAGGAAATCCAGGCATGGATGACTTCCAGCTGGCTGAGGATGAACTCTGATAAGACTGAAGTACTGGTTGTGGACCCGGGCAGAAAGATAGGGGGGTTGATTAGTGTTGCGTCACCCAGAATTTTTCTGGGTGGCGTTTCTGTCCCAACCTCTGAATGGGTGCAGAACCTGGTGGTAGTTCTTGATGACAGGCTGACACTACACTCTCAGGTGTTGGCAGTCATCAAGAATTCCTTTTATCATCTGAGGAATATCGCCAGGATTTGGCATCTTGTTCCGTCTGCCGACCTGCCTACTTTAGTCCATGCCTTTGTATCCTCGCTCCTGGATTATTGCAACTCCCTTTATCTAGGGCTTTCTGGGATTGAAATCCATCACCTGCAGCTAGTGCAGAACACTGCAGCCTAGCTTTTGACAGGTTCTAGAAGATCCTGTCATATTACTCCGGTGCTGCGTGAACTGTACTGGCTGCCAATTCGGTGGCAGAGCACCTTTAAAGTTGGCTTGCTGACTTAAAGCCCTACATGATCTGGGCCCAGTCTATCTGAAAGAACTTCTGGTTCCCTATCGCCCTGCTCGACCCCTCCACTTGGCCGACAAGGGGTTGCTAGAGGTTCCAAGGGTGAATTTTAAATCTTCTGGTGCTCGGGCATTTTCATATATGCCCCCATCCTTTGGAACTCTCTACGCCATCGGTTGCGTGAGTGCACTTCTGTGGAGGATTTTAAGAGGGGTCTAAAGACCTTTTTATGGGAAACAGCATTCGCTGAATATTGAATGTTTTAATTGGTTTGCCTGCATTTTCTTTCATGCCTGTTTTAATTGTGATTATGTATGGCACCTTGACACTTGAAAGGCACCTTATAAATAAAAATTATTATTATTATTAAAGGGACATGAGTGAATAACAATATGATTACATTATCTCAAAAAGAAAGGAAATTAATTGCAAAAAAAACTGCATTAATGCATTAATGCACCAGTTAGGGGTGAATGTAACACCACAAAAGTAGCAAAATATGGTATTAGGGCTTCCAACCCTAACTCCCCAACCACTAACAGCAAATGGACAAGATCACACAGTCAACCACAGGCAGCCATCATCAGGTTTATCTGTAGCATGTACACTGCAAAAAAAACACACTTACTTCAGACTGAAGATAGAATCCATGATACTCAAACCACAACACTACTTCTCTCTTCAGAAGCTGAGTTCCATGCAGCCACAGATACAAATCATTGATTCCCCAATAATAAGAGTTCTTTTGACTGAGAAAGAGCATGGCACTTTGGGGTTAACATTTCTGTAGCCACAGGTACTCATGCACACTATAAGACGTACACACTTCTGCAACCACAGGCATAAGACACACATGCTAACCTCTGACTGCAGAAGTGCAGGTGACACAAAATCCATTATACTGAAATTACAGCACTATTTCTGTTTGAAGAAGTGCAGTCCTCTAAAGGACCTGCACTTCTGCAGCCACAGTTGTAAGACATACACACTGACATCAGTCTGAAGAAGCGCAGGCCCAAATGGGCCTGGGCCTGCACTTCTACTATTGCATATAGCAATCGGTGATACCCAAATGGTAACACTACTGTACTTCTGTCTGCAGAAGTGCAAGCACCTATGGGGCCAGTGCCTCTGCAGCCACAGGTACTCAGAGTCATGTGCATTATAAGTCATACAAACACACTTCTATCCGCAAAAGTATGGGTCCCATGGGGCCTGTGCATCTGCAGCCACAGATGCAAATTCACAACAGTAGCATATGTTATCTCTGTTAAGTTGAACCCTAACCGCTGCAGGTTTTTTTTTTTTTGCAATGAATGAACATAAATATATTCATTGTAAAAAGATCAATTAATGCATTAGATAGAGATAACAGCACAGTGACAAAAGTTTGTAAATGTGATGCTAGGGTTACATTACCATTACCCTACCTTCACTACCCTCATTTTCACACCAACAGGCACCGGTGGTGCTCGTGTTGTCGGCCTAACTCACACCCCATTCCATGTGTAAACAAGCTGAGGTGGTGCATATAGGAGAATAGGTGATAGTTAGGCCCAATGACCTCAATTCACACCCTGATGCCTGTTGGTGTGTGGAGGGTGGGGGGGTGGAGGTGGAATGGTGGGGGTGTAAACCTAGCATCACATTTCCAAAGTTTTGTCACTGTGCTGTTAACCCTAACTGAGGCATTAACAGAGTTTTTCGTAATGAATGTCCCTTCTTTTTGAGAAAGTGTAATGTAATTAGTAACTGGTATGTGGTAGTGGGATGCAGGCACTCTGGGCCCTGTGATCCCTTCACATTGCCCAATTCTTTTGTAATGGTATGTGTATGTGGGAGTGTGGGCCCTCTGGGCCCTGTGCTCCCACTTACACATAACTGCGAAGCCATACAGCAGCCCTATAGGGCAAAGAACCCTTGTAACATTAATTTGCCAATATCTCAGCAACCGTAGCAGCTATAAAATAAATTAAAATGTATTTGTAATCATGACAGTGAGACCTCCATGTGAGATATAGAGTTGACAAAATCTGTATCTCGCATCATTTACAAGATACAGGCACCGAAAAGTGCTGAAAAGGCACCCTTGGAACCCTTGTTACACATTTTTGCCAATATCTCTGCAACCATAGTAAGTAGGAAAACAATTCCACTGCTGGTATAATCTATGATTTTCAAACTTTCTGCAATTTAGGTCACCTGAAGGCAATCTAAGCTGCAGGTAGCGAAAAATATGTATCTCGCTTTATTTTCAAGATACAAGCACCGAAAGACATCATGGGTGCCACAATGTTATCCTATGGGATATTTCTCAAATTTAGAATGTTGTAACTTTGGGTCCATTGAATATTTTGGCATCAAACCACAAAAAGGCACATCTGAGGGACCAGGGCTTGCCACCTTGCAAATTTCAGCCCAAAACCCCCAACTGTTTTGTTGTAGGGGGATGGCAAAGATTAGTAGTTTTTTGACAAAGTACTTTTGCAAATTGTGAAAGTTTTGCAAAAACAGCATTACACTTTTGTGATTTGCGAAAGTGTTGTGGCTATTTCCTTTCGTAATTCGCAAAAGTACGGGGGGGTCGAGCTTGAAAAATGCATTTCTGTGTTTTTTTGCCCCCAAAAAAGATAGAGCAGTGATACTCATGACCCATCTAGGTAAACGCATCAGTCAGTGTTTAAGTAGGGGGTCCCAAATTTAAACACCAGGCACTTTTCTCTCTCACTAACTGAAAACAAGATGGCAGCAGCATGAAAGTAAAATGGCGGCAGCTTTCGTGAGACACCTATTTTTTTCCCATTGACAATAATGGGAAACTTATTTTTTGAATAACTTTTGAACGGTTTAAATTTTTTCACCAAATCTTTGAAAGGCACATCAGTGACCAAGACTGAATCTTCCCATAGATTTCAGACCAAACAGACAAATTGTGTGGGCTGTGGGTGCGAGCAAAGAAACACGCAAAAAGTCATTTGTTTTGCATTTCTTTTAGTGTTCTGCAGCTCTGCAACTGTACATCTGACCATAATGCAACTTGCCAGGTCCAGACAGCTATGGTACCAGACTAAGAATACAAAATTTCAGGCAAATCCGCCATACGGTGCCAAAGTTATTAAGATACAAAATTTGTGGTTTAACATTAAAGTGCTTACTCAACCCTAACTATACTTATAATATGTGTGTATATATATATATATATATATATATATATATATATATATATATATATGTATGTATGTATGTATGTATGTATGTATGTATGTATGTATGTATGTATATATATATATATATATATATATATATATATATATATATATATATATATGTGTGTGTGTGTGTGTGTGTGTGTGTGTGTGTGTGTGTGTGTGTATGTGTGTGTATATGTGTATGTGTGTGTGTATATATAATATATATATAATATGTGTATGTATGTATGTATGTATATGGTGTGCAGTCGCGCTCTGATGTATACACGCCTTGGTGTGCATTGTTATGCATGAGGTCACAGGCTGAGTGTATCAACCACCCAAGCCGTGTGTATATCAGAGTGTGACCGCACACCCTAGAGTGGGTTATCTATCTTATGAAATAGCATAATTGATTTGGAGGTGGCTGAAAGTGCCAGTTTGTGGTCGTGCTCTGATGTACACACGGTCATTTGATGTGTTTCAACCAACCAGATGATTCTTTTTAACTTATTCATTTTATAAATATATGTGTATGCATGTATGTATGGATGTATGTGTGTGTGTGTGTGTGTGTGTGTGTATGTATATGTATGTATATATATATATATATATATATATAATGTATATATGTGTGTGTGTGTGTGTTTATATGTATATATGTGTGTGTGTGTGTGTTTATATGTATGTGTGTGTGTGTGTGTGTGTCTATGTGTGTATGTGTGCGTGTGTGTGTATAGATAGATACAGTATATACACACACAATAGGTGTGAAACATAAACTTGACAGTAGATAAGGACTGCCTGGCCCACCCAGTCTGCCCATTTCCCTACCTATTGTATAAGCTCCAGATCCTATTTGATCTGTGGCCTACCTCCTCCTTCCTACCACTAGTTTTGCCTTCTGCTTGTCCCATGTATTCTTGAATTTGACAACTGTTTCTGTACCCACAACCTCCTCTGGGAGGCTTTTTATGCATCCACCACCCTTTCTGTGAAAAAAATACTTCCTCACATTGCCCCTGGGTTTTCCCCCCTACAACCTCATATTGTGACCCTTTGTTTGTGCACATCTCCTTTTCTGAAAGATACTGCCCTCTTGAACTCTGTTGATCTGCTTGAGGTATTTGAATGTCTCTATTATATCCCCCTCTCCCTCCTGTCCTCCAGAGTATACATATTGAGTTATCTCAATTTCTCCTTGTATGGTTTCTGGTGTAGCCTCTGTACCATTTTCTTTGCTTTTCTCTGGACTGCCTCCACCCTGGTGATGTCCTTTCGGAGATGAGGTCTCCAGAACTGCATGCAGTACTCTAGATGAGGCCTCACCAACTGCCTGCACGGCAGCATCTCTGCCTTCTGTTTTCTACTGGTGATACCTCTCCGTATGTACCCCAGCAGTCCACTGACTTTTCTCACTGCCTTTTCACATTGTTTGGCTACTTTTAGAACATCTGTTATGACTACTTCAGGTCCCTTTCCATTTTGGTTGTTGTTAGTACCGCCTCCCCCCACTGTGTATTTCTCCCATTTTTTTCCCCAAGTGCATGATTTTGCACTTCTTGGCATTAAATCTGAGCTGCCATACTCTTCACCACTCCTCCAACTTGCCTAAGTCTCTTCTCATTTGCTCTCCTCCGTGAAGTGTCAACTCTATTGCAGATCTTGGTGTTATCTGCAAAGAGGCATACTTTTCCTTCAAGTCCTTCCGTACTGTCACTTATAAAGATATTAAAGAGGACCGACCCCATCACTGAATCCTGTGGCAGCCACTGATTACCCCTTTCTTCAGATTGAGCTCAGCTTTCCACCACCCTCTGAGTCCTGTTGCTAAGCCAATTTCTGACCTAGTTTACCACCTTGGGACCTACTCCCATATTGCCCAAATTGTTTACTAATCTCTTGTGCATGACTGTGTCAAATACCTTGCTAAAATCTAGATAGGTCATGTCCATCACCTTTCCCAGACCTACTACCCTTGTCAGCCAGTCAAAGAAGTCTATCAGATTTGTTTTACATGACCTTTCTGTTGTGAGTCCATGTTGCCTTGGGTCCTGCACCCCGCTGGCTTCTAGATATTCTACAGTTCTTTCAGAAATTCCATCATCTTTCCCATGGCATTATGTGATAATGGTGACTCCTAATGAGTGACCACAAAGAGTGAGGGAAAAAAAAAAACCAACATAAAAAGAGCGATGGACATAAGGTCAACCATCGCAAATAGCGACGGTCACGTGCTACATCCAAAGAAAAAACACCATGGCCCAGATATTCAAACTGCACCCAAAAAGTGCGCAATAGCAGAAGCAAGTGCAAGTCCATTGCACCCATGTGCAAGAGGCGTGATATTCAAGAATTGAGCCGGCCAACATGCGCCTACAGCCGACGACTGAATATCGCACCACCTGCGCCATAGCGTAACTAGGGAGGAAAAGCTGAGCAGATCTGATGCGCCATAGCACAACAAGAGGTGTTCAGCTGAGCAGTCCAGAGGCACCATAGTGCAATCAGGGATGCCCCCCAGCAGCAGTGCAGCAATGCAACTGCCCAACCAGGGATATAGGGGCCCACCACCCATTCCACAGATGGGCAGAGGAACACACAGCAGAACAGACATTGTCCCCCTACACCCCATGCACTGCACAACTGGGGGAGGGCTGGAATAACCACTGGCCCATGGAGACAAGCAACCAACCCACAGCCGGGCCATGGTGCCCCATCACAACCCCTGGCAAGCTGTGACTGGCACACAAGGAGGGCTGACCACCTCGTGCCACACCATCCCCCCAATGCAGAGCACACCCTGCACCGTGACCCCCAGACACCCTGCCCAGGAGCAGCATCCACCACTGCAGGAAACCCCATGCATGCCACCACCCCCACTGTGACAATGCAACCCTGTGCAGCACAGAACCATGGAAGGCAGCCCCACCACAAGCACCCATCAGCGGGTGGCAGCACACAGTGATGCAACAATGGCATACATAGTGCCACCACGCCCAGCCCCCCGAGGTACAGCTGAGAGACCGACTATGCGTCGGCATACGAGGTATCCCACACAGGACAGGGCATGCCCTGGACACCACCACCAGTGGTACAGCACCCTGCACACCCTCCCAAGGACACACCCCGACCCAGCACTGGCCACAACAGCCAGTGCAGACACCCACAGTGGTGCATGGAAGCCACACCGGATGCTACACAGTGCATGGACAAACACCCACCCATACCCAAGGGCACAACAACACAGGGACGCAGTAGCGGGGCAACCAAGCCCCCAGCGTGGGCCCATGGAAACCGTGTACACACAGCCTATAGTCCTCCATGGCACAGGAGTGCCAGCCACCCTGCGCAGGCACTGTGGACCTGTATGCCACCATCATTTGCCTGGAGCATAAGTCACAGACAGTGGTGCACATCCCCTGCGACACACACAAGCCACAGCATGGAGGTGGGACAACAACTGCAGAGGCCACAGTGTCACCCAAGGCAGACATGCACCACACCAGTGACAGGAGGCAACCCAGCATTGTGACAGGTACAGTGGCTGCCCTGCATGGACAGCCACCACTGACATGCCAGCAGACCGTGCAGGTCACAGACATGCAAGGATGTCAGCTGCACAGGCCATGGACGGGCTGACAGGGGTGCCATGGACACAGAGCATGCACCATGGACCACTGCACACAGTCATCCAGTGCACAAGGCACAACACACACACCACAGATACTGACTGATAGCTACCCCCACACCATAGTCACCTCCCCATGGACACACACACATACCCATGACTGCACCGCCCCTGACGCCATGCACACCACTGCAGCTGAGCACCTATAGCCTGCTGAAAATCAGAAACCACCACAGTATTCATATCAAAAGATTTGTATTCAAAAGCATACTGTATCAAAGGAACTATTTACAAAAATATGTACAAATGTGGGGGGACAACCACGGTGGGGGTGGGTAAGGGGCAGGGGTGAACAAATGGGACAGGAAAGGAGGGGTGTGAGGATGGGTCCAGTGGGGTAAGGGATATCAGGGGCAGAGGGATGATCAATGGGAGCCCCGCTCCCCGCCCCCGCCTCCCCCCGCTCCCCGCTCCGGTTGCTGTGCCTCCGGTGTCTTCTGAAGACCCCAAGCCAGTCAATCCTTTGCAGGATCTCCAACGATGCCCAGCCCACATTGAGGATCTCCTGCGATGCCTCCCTTGTCTCCTGCAGCTGTCGGACACCTAGGACAAGGGAGCACAGTCAATAGGTGTGAATGCAAAGCCCCATACAGCCCACCCACTGTGCATGGCATACGGCCGTGGGACATGCCTCTGTGATAGTGTGTGACCACCCACAGTGATCACGTCCACAAGACCTGCCCACCCAGGTGCATACAGCCATGCAGACCATTGCACACACCCACTGGCCAAGTCATGCACAGCACCACCGTGGCTGTTTAGTGACATGGCTATGTGGTGCGAAGGCAGTGGCACAGCCATGTACCTGGTGCATGCATGGACCACCACCGATGCACTCCCAGACATGCAGTGCCATTGGACAGTGCTGACTGTAACAAGTTGTGTGCATGGCAGTGGTGTCAATGGATGGTGGCCATGCCCCGCTGCCCACCCTGTTACACAGCATGCAATAGTAATCATGGAGGTATGGCACTCACCATCATCAGTCCGGTCCCTCGGGCGCTGTTGAGCATTGCCCCTCCTAGCGGCCCTGTCGTCCTGCTGGCGCTGCATCTCCCTGGCCAGATGTCTCTCCTCCAGCCCTGTGGTGCAAACATGGAGAAAGGAACATCAGTACAATCCTGTAGCAAAGTCCCCCTGCCCCCCATGTGTGTGCACTCCCACCCAGCCAGACCCACCCACCCCACACCCTGATGACACCACCACAGCCAACACCGGACAGTCCCTCCCCCATGTTCCGGACACATACAACCATGATACCCGTATGGAAGATAAAAGTGTGTGGACGTAACACCTACCTGGCTGTAGCATCGTGCCCCTCCTGACACGTGCCCGCAGGTGGGCAAGCAGGTCTGGTTCCCTCCTCCGCAGTTCGCCATACCTGTGGGCGCACTGCTCCGCCATCTGACCCCTTCCTGTGGCCTCCTCCAGGGCATTGGCCACCTCCTCCCACACCTGGCTCCAGGACCTGTCCAGGGGTGTCTCCCCAAACAGTGGGCCATAAAGTGGCTCTACAATGGCCACCAGGTTGGCCAGTTCAACTTGGGTCCACTATGCAGCCCTCCTCCGCGCCATTCCACTTGCTCAGTTGGCTCAAAATGGCACTCTGCAGCACGGCTCCACCATGTGCAGATGCTGCGTGGTACAGCGCTGCCATTCCCTATCGCACTGTCACTGAACAGCGTGATAGTGGTGCACCCATGCCTGACGCATGGCGCCTAGGGGCAAAGGTTGGGCACAGGGTCAAGGGTCTCTGGCGCACGGACAGGCACAGCGCCATTGGAACCCAATGCGTGTAGCATGATTGGATGCCTGTGTGCTACCTCCAGTAGCGCTCACCGCTGTTGTTGCACAGTGCGCCTATGATGGCCCAGTGCCACAGCCATAGGTGAACATCACTGTAGTGCCACTGGCACAATGGTGGCCATGCCCTGCATTGCTTCCCGTGCACAGCACATCAGCAGCGCGGCAGACACCTGCGTCTGCAACCCGGGCATGCACAGTGAGGTGTGTACTGCACATGTCACAGAACTGCGCCCTTGGCTCAGCATGTTCAACACAATTGCGCAAAGCGCAACAGCATGATATTCAGTCGTCATATGCAAATCAGCTAATCAGCCATTCAATGGTGCTTCACTGCAATTTGCATCCACTTAAAGTTGCGCCTGGCCTCATTTGCATGGGTTGCACTATAAAAGTGCAACATTGGGCTGCACTGGCCATAGTCGGTTACTGCAGTCTATTGGTGAGTTGCATGCTGTTTGGGAGTGTGGACTGTGGATTCTGGGACATGCAAGGGACTACACAATCACAGTTAACAACTTTCATTCTCACAGGCTAAATAATGACCGAGTGAGTTGTGGGAGAGGAGGAACACAGTGGTGGGAGGAGGAGGAGTCCTCATTTCACCAAGGCTGAGATCAATGCCCTGTTTGAGGCCTACCTGGATCAGGAGCCACTTCTCAGCGGATGGCAGGGAACACCACAGGCCCTTGCTGCTGCATGGGAGGAGTTGGCGCTTGCAGTGAACCTGCATGGCAGCCACCAGTGCTCCATGCAGGAGTGCAAGAAGAAGATGGGCACAGACAGGAGGAGGATAAAGGAGAAGGTGGCTGCCATCAGGGCAGCATGAGCTGCGACAGGTGGAGGACAGCCGAAGGTGCTACACCTGACCCTACAGGAGGAGAGGGTTGCTGGAAGCATGCAGCATTGTGCCATTAAGGGTGTTCTGGGTGGTGACTTCTAGATGGGTGGTAGCCCGTCACTGCATGGTAGGTCATGGTCTGTCTACTGGGGGGGTAGGGTAGGTCACATGCAGTAACGCGACTTTGTTTTCCCTTACAGATCCTGAGCATCTGCATGGGTCAGCAGTGGTGGGCCTGTCCACTGAGGACAGTCAGATGGAGATGGAGGAGGGCCCATCCACCTCCACAGGTATACGTGGCTCAGTGCGACAGTGGGCCCACCTGGCTGTCCAGACTGATGTTGTTTGAACAGGTACGGAGGAGGCCCTGCCCGTGTCCCAGCGTGCCAGCATCCACGGATGCCAGCATGCTGCGACTTGGGCTGGTGCAGGGTCCATCACCGATGATGATGTCGCTAATGGCATGGGCAGTGACACGTGTGTGCCATGGAATGGCCACATAGCAGGTAACATCGCTGCCATGGCTGTGGGTGGTGTCGCCGTGGAGGCCTGCATGTCATCACAGTCCCAGTCTGTGCCTGTCAGCACCAGTGGGGCAGCACTGGTGTGTGTACAGGACAGTGGGACTGTTGCGGCCACTGTGGCAGCACCAGTGAGCCCTGGTGAGTGGCAGCCGGAAGGGCAGCATCAGCAGTCGGCCAATGGGCTTGGGGCTACAGGGTCAGGGTGCAGCGTCAGTGCACCGCCTGTGGACATGCCCAGACCTGGTCCCGGTGTGCAGCGCCCACCCTCAAGGGATGCTGGGCATCAGGGCTGTGCACACCTGAGGGACAGGATGCCGAGGAGGCAGATGACCTCTTGGATGAGCAAACCCGCATACTCCAAGCATCAGTCAACCAGCAGATGCAGCTTGTGACATCGGTGGATGCACTGTGTGTGGCTCTGGAGCGGGCAGAGGAGCGTCGCAACAGAGACACCGCTTTGATTCTGTCAGGGATGGACCAGTTGCTGGAGGATGTGACTGCTGCCATTGACAGGCAGACACAGGCATTCACTACTGTCATGGCCACAATGGGCACACAGTCATGTGCCCATGCGTCGCAGACACCACACAGTGCACTGTCACCCCCTCGCCGTTCCTGGTGTCATGTGACACCCTCCTTGTTGACACAGGGTTCAGCTGTGGGTATCCTGAGCATGCCTGGCGCAGGCATGTTTGGTGTGCTGCAGATCCCTGCACGAGCATGGTCATGTTCATGCAGTGGAACACCTGAGGGACCATCGGTGCCATCCCATGAGGCCAGTGGTCAGCCTGTCACTGCTGGCGGGTCTCGGCAGGGACACCCATGCATCTGTGGCAGCCAGGGCACTGTGGCACATGACTGACCTGTCTCCCAACATGGCTACTGTCTGGTGCTGCCCTGTGTGCATTGTGTCATTCAGCGGGCATTGCACAGGTGGGTACCCAGCCCTGCACGCGGACACACAGTCCATCTGCACACCCTCCCGGCTGCTGTCCACAGTTACGTGTGCATGATGATGCATGCATTGTGCTATACACCAATGTGCAATGGTGCTCAGCATCTGACACATGCACAAGGACAGGCAGTGGGCCTGGTGGTCTCTGGACATGTGTGTGGCTAGGGGTGGTGTTCTGGGTCAGTGTGCCTCCTACCCTTTGTGCATGTGTGGTGCATTGTGTGTGTGTGTGTGTGTGTGTGTGTGTGTGTGTGTGTGTGTCCATCCGTGTGGTATGTTAGATCTCACCCATCCCTGGTTGTGTGTGTGGTTCCATGCCCGGCCACTTCCCTTGATGGAATGCACCCCTGGTGTGTCCATGTGTGTTAGTGGGTTGTGCCTTAGCCACTGTTCGTTGTACATGGCCCCATGACTTACCTGGGTTGGCTGAAGTGCTCCTCTGTGATGGTGTCCCAGTGCAGCTGTGCCAGCCGGAGCAGTCGGGGGTCCCGTCGGCCAAGGGGGGGCTGCCCATCGCCATTGTCACCGGTGTCCTCATTGTCCCTATCGCTGTCCCCCTCTTCAACCTGTATGGCTATCCCACATTCGTTGGCCATGTTGTGCAGGATGCAACAGGCCAGGAATAGCCCACAGGCCTTTGAGGGGCTCTACTGTAGGGCACCACTGGAGGTGTCCAGGCAATGGAAACATGCCTTCAGCATCCCGAACACCCGCTCAATGACATTACGTGTGGTGGCGTGTGCCTCATTGTAGCGTTGCTGTGATGGGGTCGCGGGCTGCCAGTAGGGTGTGAGCAGCCAGGGACGGAGTGGGCATCCACTGTCACCTATGTGTAGAGGGTGGAGGTTAGTTTGGTGATCAGCATTGCCCTGCCCCGGGCCATGTAGGCCACTACCCATATCACCTCTGACCATG
The DNA here is from genome assembly GCA_016271365.2 of Neoceratodus forsteri. NCBI lineage: Eukaryota > Metazoa > Chordata > Ceratodontiformes > Ceratodontidae > Neoceratodus > Neoceratodus forsteri. Next base: position 853,647,925 of record CM028131.1, read on the forward strand.
CCCCCCCAGGCCCTATGATTGTCCTTGTGGTTTGCATACTCACCCACTAGGTGGCCAGTGGGGATATCCCCACTCTCGAATCTGTGGCACAGTGCCGACTGGTGCTAGATGAAGGCATCATGTGCTCCCCCAAGGTGCATGGCACAGACATTGATTATGCACCCCCTGGCATTGCCCACCACCTGGCAGTTGATGCTGGCATAGTCCTTGCAATTTATATATGCAGCCCCCTTGGGGCCAGGTGGTGTGCGGATGACCACATGGGTGCAGTCTATTGCCCCTAGCATGCCAGGCATACGTGCTACCCTGTGGAACTCTTGTAAGTTTGCTGTGCACTCCACCGGTGTGCTGGGGAAATGGATGTACTCCGCAGCATGTGGCAGCAGTGCGCTGAGGAACTGGGTGAGGTGGCGTGACGTGGCCGACTGGGTTATGCCTGTAGTGTCCCCAGTTGGTCTCTGGAAGGTATTCGTGGTGAGCAAGCGCATGCAAGCTGTCACTTTGGTCTCCACTGACAGGGCATGGCTCCATCGTGTGGGTGCCTGCATCACATCACTGCACAGCTCACAGAGCCTCCTCAGAATTGCCCAATTCAGTGGTACCGGCCCACAATCTCGGTATCACTGTACAGCTCGAGGCTGGTGTGGGCTCGGTATTGCCTGTTGGGGGCATACCGCCGATGGGCCCTTCCATGGCCACGCTCCCCTGCTGCCCGCCTTCTCAACCCCTCATTATGGCCTCCATCTGGATGGTGGCACTGACCATGTCCCTGGCTTGTGTTTAACCCCCCTGGCAGCTGTTTCTGTATTCCCCCCACTGTCCTGGCTGCTACTTCCCCTGCACTGGGAACACCTGCCTGTGCTGGCCTCACTGCTGTGTGGTGTACTTCCTCCTTCTGCACTGTGGCTCCCCACACCTTCCCCTGTGCCTGTTGCTTCCAGGTGCCCTTTTCTGGCCTGCCCTGTGTGTCCCTGCTGCCCAGTGTTTCCTGCTGTATTTGACTCTCATGTGGCTTCCCTGTAGCGTTCTTGTGCCTCTCCCTTGCTCCCTTTTATTTTGGCTCATTTCCGCTATGGCGCAACTTCTGGTGGCTCCCCTATTGCGCATGGCACATGTTGTTGAATATCACACTGCGCCATTTATGCATGGTTCCTCCCCCTTCAGTTGCGCATGCATTCATTATCATTGCGCTGTTGCTCAGCGTGATTTGGGGGCCGTAACTGCCTCCTGCTGAATATCGCAGAATGGTGCATTTTCAGACTTGTGCAGGCGCAACCCTATTGCGCATTGCTCAACTCTTTAGAATATCTGGGCCCATATGTATTTTTATGAGAGAGGCTATACTCCCAGCACTGCCCTCTGTGGGGGACTATGCCCCCTGTGCCTCCCCAAATAAATATAATCAACTCCATGAGGGCGCAGACTTAGAAGAAAACAGAAAGAAAAAAAAAATATTTTGTCTGCCACTAGACTCGAACCTGGGTCACTGGCTCTAGGGGCGGTAGTGTACACCACTGTGCTAGGCCAAACATCATCCCATATCCTGCTGCAGCAAGTGTAGCTCCCTGCTACACTCACACTGCAGGATATAGCGACTTTTTCCACCAGTTGCTCTACTTCCAAGCTCTATTATTGAGTTACTCAATAATAGGTGCTCATATAGGGTGCTACCCATTCCCACCACTGAAGTCAAACTGACTAGTGTATAGTTACCTGCTTCTACCTTGCTCCTACTCTTATGAAGGGGTATCACGTTCACCCTCATCCAGTCCTCTGGTACTACTCCCTCCTCCAACAATTTGTTGAATAGGGCTGTCAATGAGCTCTTTTAGTATTCTGGGATGTATCCAGTCTGGCCCCATTGCTTTATCCACATCCCATTTCAAGAGTTCCTTTAGGACTGTCTCCTCTGTGAATGGACTAGTGTCCACCCCTCTTTCCTGTGTGTGCCTACTTGCTAATATCGGTCCATTCCCCTCCCCTTCTTTTGTGAATACTGAGCAAAAGTATTCGTTCAGTATCTCGGTCTTCTCCAGGTCCTCCTTTGCCTACTCCACCCCTCCTTTATTAAGCTTCACTATCCCTCCCTTGTCCTTTCTTCTTTCCTTTATGTACCTGAAGAAGGTTTTTCCCCCTCCTCCATTGTCTGGGCTATCCTTTCCTCTGTTTTTCCTTTGCACTTCTGTCTGCTGTACTCGCCTCCTCCCTCTACTTTGCCTGATACAGTTCCTTGTGTTCCTCCCTTTGTGTTTCCTTGTATTTTCTGAATGTCAGGTTTTACTCTCTAACCTACCCTGCTACTTCATTTGAAAACCATAATGGTTTTCTTTTTCTTCTGGTTTTGTTCACTAGCTTCACACATAGGCTTGTTGCCTCTGTTATAGCTCTCTTTAGCTTCTCCCACTGTACCTCTGCTCCCCTTTCCTCATCCTATGCTAGTGTTTTCTTGAGGTATTCACCGATTTTAATAAAGTCATCCCTCTTGAAGTCAAGGACTTTGGCTTTAGTATGGCTTAATTCTTCTGTCTTTATCCTGACCTAGACTGCAAGGTGGCTGCTGGACTCCAGATGGCTGCCCACCAATACATCCAGTATTCTGTCTCCGTTTGTGTGCACCAGGTCGAATATCGCACCCTCACAGGTGGGTTCCCCCACAAGTTGCATTAGACATGCCCCTTGCAGGGCATCCAGAATGACTTTGCTTCTGGATGTGGCTGCAGCATAGGTGCTCCAGTTAACATCAGGTGTATATATAATAATAAGCTTTATTTGTGTAGCCCAATTCTAAAAACCAAAGAGCAATACATTTTTTAAATATCATATAATACAACAGAACAAAACAATTTAAAAATACTTGCAATACAAAATTTGACCAAGTCAGATAAAATAATCACTAAATGCTTGATGAAACAGATGGGGTTTTAAGCCTGCTTTGAAGCTCTCCATGGTCCTGCACTCTTGAATATGATGAGGTAGAGAGTTCCAGAAGGAGGGGGCACTATACATAAAAGTAGGAGCTCCATTTAGGGCCCCTACCAACAACACTTTTCCTTTCTCTGCCATTTAAGGATGTTATCTAGCATTACCCCCTTGCATGGGGGTCTGTAGATAACCCCTATGCAGATAGTGGTGCCATTTTCTGACTCCAGTGTGAGCCTCAATGCCTCCTCTCCTCCCTGCTTTCCCTTTATCTCAGTCACCTTGATCCCTTCCTTGATGTAGATCGCTACCCCTCCTCCATTTTTGCTCTCCCTGTCTTTCCTGTAGACTGTGTATCCAAGTATATTAACATCCCAGTCCTGATTTTCTGTGTACCATGTTTCAGTGATTGCCACAATATCTAGGTCTCTCTCTGCCATCAATGCCACTAGGTCCAGCATCTTGTTTCCTAGGCTGCAGGCATTTGTACACATGGCCTTCCAAGTTTTGATGGCTTCACCCCTACTTGTTCTGATCCCATGCCTTCCCCTTGTGTCTCCCCTGACATTATATCCTGTTTCAATTCTTTGTGTTTTCTCATCTTTAGTATCCTCTTGTCTGTCTTCCTTGACCAACCTTTGGGGGGGAAGGCAGTTGAGTTTTTCCCTGCACAATTCCACCTCCCCCCCTTGATTAGATTAAGTGTCTGCCAATGAAACATTAAAACCTTTCACTCAGGATTATGCCCCCCCAAGACAGATGCAGACCATCCCTCATGTACAAGCCCGCAACTCTCCAGGCGAGCCCCCAGTCCCCAATGAAGCCAAAACCCTCAACTCTGCTCCAGTTCTTCAACCATTCATTGAATCCCCTGATGCAGAGCATCCTGGCATCTCCCATGCTGCAAACAGGTAGCACTTCCAAGAAGGTTACCGTGCATGCCACCTGTCTAAGACTCCGCTCCAACTCCATGAACTACCTCTGCACTGTCCCAACCTAACAGTCAGCCAGGTCATTTGTCCCCAGGTGGACAAAGACATCTAGCTCCTCCTCCTGCACTGTTGCCCTGCAATCTTCAGGATTCGCTTCCTATCCCTTCAAGCTGAGGTGCCAGGTAGGCACCTTACCTCTCTCCCTCCTCCCTCTCCAACCCCCAGTTCTAACCCCCTAATAATAGAGTCCCCAACTGGGAGTTGTTTCCTTCTCCTCTTGGGTCCCTTGCCTTTCCCCTTGGGGTCTCCACTATGGAGATTCCCTGTATCCACATTATCCACCACTGTGGGTGCCCCCATGGGATAGCCTAGCTTAGCCAGAATGGCATAGGAGTTGTGAAGTGGAACCACAGGTGGTAAGCACTTCTGCCCAACCTCCCTTATCCTTCTTTAACCCACCATTGTCCAGCCACCCCTCTTTGCTGGCATCCTTTGAGGCAGCAGGAGTGGCGTTGGTGGTCCCACTCTTTCTGGAGATGAGCAACCTCAGCCCTCAACCCAGAGAGGTGCATGCAGATAGAGCAGTACCGCAACATCCAGACTGTCTCCCAGCAGACTGCTGCCCCACAGCCACTGCATTGCATCACTCCCAACATGAGTATTGTTGACTTCCCCTTCTCTTTTTTTCTCACCCTCTTTTTACTCTGCTTTAATGCAAAAGTACAGTTTTAAAGATGTCTAACTTGTGGTTTTATGTGTAGCTGCATAGCTGCATAGATACATAGATACATAGACAGTGTCGGCAGATAAGGGCCTATGGCCCACCTAGTCTGCCCATTTGAGTTTGTAACTTCAGTTTATGTTTTCCTAGAACTTTGCTCCTTACCCCTGACCTCCAGAATTCCTTTATGTCTATCCCATGCATTCTTAAATCCCATGATTGTTTCAACGCCCACCACTTCCTTAGGCAGGGTGTTCCACTTGTCCACCACCCATTCTGTGAAGAAATTCTTCCTTACATTTCCTCTGAATCTTCCTTCCTACAACTTCATCCCATGACCTCTAGTCCTGGAACATCTTTTTCACTTAAAAATAGTGTATTCTTGCACCCTGTTCCTCCCTGTAAGATACTTGTATGTCTCTATCATGTCCCCTCTCTCCCTCCTCTCTTCCAGGGAGTATATATTCATTCCTTCAACCTGTCCTCATAGGTGTAAACTCTACCATTCTGTCCTGAAGCAGGCAGTTCTAATCAGCATCCCAAGTGTACTTCTTTAAAGATGGACTAGCCCGGGAGGGTGGGTGGGGAAGGGAGGACGGGCCTAATCCCCTGGAAGAGCTGTGGGTCTGTGAATTAAGATAGACAGATAGATAGATAGATATAGATTTATGCAACAGGTGTAGATCTGCATTGACCAAGATAAAACTACTATCTTATAATCGGCTTGCAAGATAGTATTAATATCTTGCAATGCTGGGTATGTCTAGACTCTATGATGCCTGTTCATCAACACTTTCATCGACCAGCATCACAGCGACAGGATGTATGTCAACCACAAATTGCAGATGACATAAATCCTGATTGTCTCCCAGTCTGTTTTTTCAATGGGGGGGCTTTGCCCCCAGAACCCCCCCCATGTGGGGGGCTCTGCCCCCCACCCCCCATACTATAGTTATCAACTCTGAGTCAGAGTTGATTCAGAGGGTGCAGGACCAGGAGACAGTGCCCCTGTCTCAGGTGCACCAACACAGCGACCTGTCAGTGAACTGTCGATTTTGTTGACAGGGGTGTAGGTCGCTGTGTTGGTGTCACTGACCATGGCACATACCATATGTCACAATGGAATGCATGACCAACTTGCAAGATAGTACTACTATCTTGCAGAGCTGAGTATGTCACAGTCAGAGAACAACTTTAACAATGCTGATGACATCACAATAGCAATGTGCAGCACAATGGCCAGCATATATGATATAGTTTGTAGACTTAGTTCCTTTCCACTTTGCATTTATTTTGATGGCATTGATTTGTACTGTATTGATTGTATTGATTTGTACTATACTGATCTGCAGTGTATTGATGTGCTTGTCTTGTTCTGAGCCATTGAACAGAAGGGCACAATCTACATTTTGTACTTTTTCCTTTTTGTAACTTTTTACCCTTTCTATCAGAAAACCACCTAAACACCTGTTGTACAAATCAAATATGACATGGGTGAAGAGCGAGAGAGTAGAAACATCTTCACTCACCATACTTGACCTCTTCTGACCTCACTCGAGGCTTTGCCACTCATGAGAGCAGGAGGTCAAGTACAGCTTGTGAAGATATTTCTGCTATCTCAGTCTCACCCATGTCATATCACACTGGTAAATAAAAAGTGTTATTTGTCTTGCTGTCCAGTTGCCATGAAAATAGCATGTTATTTCCACTCCACCAACAGGCATCGGGGTGTGCATTGGGGTCGACGACCCTAACTCTCACCCCATTCTTCTACATTGCACCACCTCAGCTTGTTTACACATGGGATGGGCTAAGAGGGACGATGACCCCAATGCACACCCCGATGCCTGTTGATGGGGTTCAAGGGGTGGGAACCCTAATGTCGAATTTCCTCACTTATGTCACTGTAGAAGAACCCTAACTGATGCATTAATGAAATTTTTTGCATAGAATATATATATATATATATATATATATATATGACAGAGAGCACGCACGCAAGAGAGAGAGAGAGAGAGAGAGAGAGAGAAAGGGAGATAATCGTGTATAAAAACTGACCAACTCAAACTATTTCATTGGTTGAAACACAGCACCTGACCATTGATTATTTAAATAGAAACTGCACATTTCATAAGTAATTTGCCCTAATCTACGTAACAAACTAACTAAAAGAAAATAAGAGCTTTTCCCATTAAAATAATTGTTTCCACTTTTTAAACACAAAAACTCACAATGGGGCATAGGTTTCTTCAAATAAATGCTGTTCCTGGGTTCATTCCAAGGCACATGGCCTTTGTTACCTACATCACATATTCTACCTAGAAACAACCTAAAAAAAAAGAAAATATAACCTTTTTGCTATATAAAAAAAATCCATTTATAAGTACAATAACCCATTCCACAGTATGGGTTTCTTAAGAATTAATGATTTAATTAAAAAATAAAGCTTCCCAGGTGCACTGAAAATCTCTGTCATTGGCCTTATGCCTTCCAGTTCACCTGGGGTATGCATTAATTGTCTTGGCAGGCCACATTACCCCTCGCTTTACCCAAACACACTAATACATACACAGTTCTTTGGAGAAAAATAGAGAAAATGATAATAGCCATGTGTTTATTTGCAACAAAATTGTAACCCAAATTACAGCATTATTAGCGTGAGATGGGCAGCAAGAGAGTTACATCAAGGCTTTTATAATCAAGTTTCATAATATTTTAGCCATCCCCTCACCCCAAGGGAATCTGACAAATAGGTATGACCTCTGGAGGGAATCCGACCTCTGAGACATAAGGTGGGGTCCATGGCCATGTGACAAGTGCCTCTCCCCATCAGATGGTGCTACACTCATGGAACATGCCCAAAGAGGCTATCTCCAACTGCCTCCTCCCTCCCAACAAGGGCTCCTCCAGCTGTCTTGGCCCTCACCTCTTGCCAGCCTCATGGTGAACTGTCTGCAGAAAATGCATGATTCCCTGTTTCACCTTTCTGTAGACCTTGTGAGACTACCATTTCATCACATAGAAGATGACTGTTAGTTCCTGACACTAAAAGCTACCATACAAAACTCTTTTTCCTCACTGGGTAGGGTGAAAAACCCAGAAAATTTCATGGGGCAAAATAGGAAAAGTCCTTCTCGACTCCTAAGGTGGTCACCATAGTGGGACAGTGAGTTCCCTATGCCCTGCTGTTCCCTTGTCCTGCTCTATATTTAAACTTCTCTGGATAAATTCACACTAACTTTTTTTGTTTTCTCAATGTACTCATTGGGTGAAACTTGCCATTCAAAAGCAATCAGTATCTCAGGTGATTTTACATTGATGCAGCCATCTGTTTCATATTTTATATTGACTTCTTGAACTCCAATGACTCTGAACATGATTATCAGTAAAATTTGTCTTTGAGAACTGATGTTCATGAGGTTTTGTAAACAATCTGTTTAAGTTTTAAACCAAGATTTATCAGATAAAGACTCTTTCCCCATACTTTGACAGCTGCTTCTGGATTCTTAAAATTGGCATAAGTAGAATGGTTTGGGCCAATTTTATAATAGTGTAATACTCTGTCAAATGTAAGATATATTTCATTTTCTCTCTCAAAGTACTTTTGGCTTCCCTTCCTCTCCAAATAATTCCATTACTCTCAGTCATTATTTTTTTAAATGGATCCCCTTCCATATTGCTAGCATACTCCATTCAATTATTAAAGACATTAGACATTGGTTGGGGTGTACCTATAGACTCAAGAAAACCCCTGTTTTCCCATAAACCATCATCACTGTCATTTGAATCCAGAAATAAAAGGACCTGAACTATTTTTCACTATCTACATTGCTATGTATATTTAAAATACTTTTGTCATGAGGGTCTAAATGTACTTAGAACTGTATCTTGGCCCATAATAAATTCACATGTCTCATTTTCATCATAAGGTATCCCATATAATGAGATTAAAATTTATTCCCCCTTACCCCAAGGGGATCTGACAAATAGGTATGACCTCTGGAGGGAATCTGACCTCTGAGACATAAGAAGTGGATCCTGGGCCATGTGACATGTGCCCCTCCCCATCAGATGGTGCTACACCCATTGGCTAGGCCCAAAGATGCTATGTCTCCAACTGCCCCCACCCCCACAAGTGTGCCTCCAGCTGTCTTGTCCCTCTCCTCTTGCCAGCCTCAGGGTGAACTGGTCTGCAGAAAATGCATATTTCCCTCTTTCCCCTTTCTGCAGACCTTGTGAGACTACTATTTCATCATATAGTAGATGACTGATTTCCTGCCACTGAAAGCTACCATACAAACCTTTTTTCCTCACTGGGTAGGGTGAAAAACCCCAGAAAACCTCATGGGAAAAATAGGAAATAACACTCACCTGGAATGGTTAACTGAAGTCCAGGTATTGCCTGATGTTATTAGTGACCACTCACCTATTCTGTGTGAGTGGTCTGCACGATCCCAAAAGCCCCTCCCCCAAACCATAACCTGTAGGGTCCACTGTAAAAACTGGGTTGCATCATTTAGGAGGTGTCTAGCCCAGACTGGCTGGAGCTTTCTGGATACCATCCAAGTTGTTGAGTTGGCTCTGGACTATTTCTGTAGCAGATTCACAGAAGCCTGAGACAAGTTTGCCTCCCTCAAAAGGCACAAAGTAAAAGGCACTTCTGCAAGCTGGATCACACCCTCCCGATGTGCCCAAATGCAGGACAGGGATAATCACTGGTGTCTAACCAAAGCCGCTGGGTCCTCTTGAGACCTACAAAGGTACTGTGAAGCCCAAATCAATTGCACCAGGTTAATTAGGAAGACTAAAGCAGACTATCACAATAACCTGCAACGGGAGAACTGGGGCAGTGGGAAGAAATTCTGGCAGTGTATGAAGGATCTTATGGGCAGTGGTGACTGGGCATCCCCAACCATGTTCATCACCAACACCCAATTGCTGTCAACCCTGACTGACATAGCAAATGCATTCAATTCTGTACTCACTGACCTAACCTCATTCCTGCCTACAGGCATGAGAACTGTGGGTGATTGTACAGAAGGCATGGGACAATGATGCAGTAATCTTCCCAAATTCTACTTCAGGCAGGTTTCCCCAAAGGTAACTATCAAATACCTCAGAAGAGTTATTAGCAAAACAAGAGCTGGAAGTGACAAACTCGACATGTTAATGCTGGCACATGTCCTTGAAGAGGTGGCAAAAATATTTAACCTCTCCCTGTCGTTCTACCAATTCCCACAGATCTGGAAGGCTGCCATAGTTACGCCTGTATGTAAGAGTGGGGATCATACCAGTTTGGCCAACTACAGACCATTTTCTATACTCTCTCCCTCTCTAAAGCATTTGAAAGAACAGTCTCTGAGCAACTTGTGTCTTACCTCAGGAAATACAGCCTGTTGTGTTGCCAACAACATGGCTTTAGAAAACTGTATAGCACTACTACTGCACTCATTCAGTTCACCTAACTACCTACAAGAAGCCCTTGACAAAGGCCATCTAGTGGATGCCATATATGTGGATCTTACCAAGGAGTTCAACCTTGTTGATCACCCTCTGTTTCTGCAAAAACTTCACTGCCTTGGTCTCTCTCCTGAAACAGTACTATTGTTCTGTTGCTACCTCTCAGGCCACACCCAGAGGGTTAAGATTGATGGGGTGTTCTCAGAAGTGCATTGTATATCTGTTGGGAGTTCCAAAGGGATCAATACTTGGACCTCTTCTTTTCAGTGTCTTTATTAATGGCCTCCCTGGAGTGTGCCCACAAGCACGAATGCTGTTTCATGCTGATGATGCAGTCATCTTCAATAGCAGTCCTCAGCATTGGATCATCACAAGTGGGCTTCAAAGGAGCTTTGAGTCCCTTGAATGCAGGTTCAAGCAGAATAAGCTTGTCCTTAATTATAAAAAAACTAAAACCATGCTCTTTGCTGGTACCCACCTAAGGAGTAGCATTTTCCCCCCTGACCATTCTGAATGCACAGGGTGATCCACATGAACAGGTCTCCTCTTTCAGATACCTTGGGGTTACACTGGATGAGTCATTTACCTTCAAAGAGTATGTGGACATTGTTGGCCTTGCCAACAGAAAACTAGGGGCTCTTATCAGGCAGTGTCTGAATCTAACTCACAAGGCCAGGTGCTTAGCCATAGCCAGCTCTGTCCACCCACTCATCAATTATGGTCTCTCTGTTTATGGGGGGGCTGCCACTGACACTGTCCTGGATAGGGTGAGGGTATTGCTCAATGAGGCCTGTCAATTTGTCATAGGCTCTGACACACTTACACATTGCTTTACTCTATATTCTCTCCCTGGGTGCCTTCCCCTGCGTGAACAGTTAAAGTACCAGTGTATCTTACTAGCCAAAAAAGCATTTGCAGGCCTTGCCCCCCTGCTGTGGTGTCACTCTTCTGCCCTGTCCATAACCAGTATTCTACCAGAAGCATGGCAAGACATGTGTTGTTAGTCTCCATACATAGAACTAGCCAGGGTCAATGATCTTTTGCTTGTCAGGCATCACAATGGCTAAACAACCTTCCTACCTCCATCTCAGCATTACCAAAAGTATCACTTTTCAAGAATGCCCTCAAAAAGGAACTTGCCAGTGAATCCTCATGCAGATGCCTCTCCTAACCCTTAACACTCAAGTTCATTCCCATCTTTTCTACTCTTCCCCTTGCCTACTCCCACCTCCACCAGGCCCACCTATGTCCGCTTATGACCTTGTCTTCTGCCCTTCCCCAAACCTTCTCCTTCCTCGTTGACTAATTTTAGGAGTTCTGACATTTAGAATATTCAGTTGATAAAATAACATAACACATATTGGACAACGGATTCTGGTTGTATTGACAAATGCTCACTTGAGCTGCCTGTATCCACATCTGTATGCTATAATACTTGATGTGGAACTTTTGCTCAAAGGTTTACTGATGTACAAATAAACAAAAAAAATAAATGTCTCATAACTTTGGATTCTGGTTTCTTTCTTAGAAATTGCAACAGTGTGGTTCGTGTTTCCTGGGGTGGCACACCTTCAGTCTCTCTTTGAGTTTCAATAACCACAACATTTTCCAAGTTAATCTGTTTCATCTGCAATTGTTCACTGATTAGTGCACTTGCTGAATATGGTTGCCCTCATTCTTTATAACTAAGGATATTTGCATGAAAAAATAGCTCTTTATCTGAAACTTCATCTCATCTTTCAGAGGTTCCCTCTGCTGAAGTTGTAATCCTTTGTTTCTGAGGCCATAGTCACTGCATCCGTAAGAGGTTGGAAGGTGTCATTATAATTAGGGTTGAGTTGGCAACTGAGTATTAGATAACATTTTGGTTGGTTAGAAATTGAATAGAGCTGTCTTAAGACAGATACCTTTACATTGGCATGATCATGCTTTGTAGAAGAATCTACAAATCCTGCAACTGTGGTAATGTTTTGTCAGCTAGTTGTAAAGACTGAAGGGGTAAAATAGTAAAATTCACAGTTTTTAAGATGAGATTTAGGAAGGAAAGACTAAAATGGTATGGTTTTGAAACCTAAAACTTACTTGCTAGTTCATTAGCTCTTACCACAGAGGTGCTGCTTTTGTAATTTTTAGAATATAAAATATAAAAAATATGTATTTGTTCAAAATCAACTGGCCACACAAGAATGATTGTATACTTTGTAGGCATTTTTCATATGGTGTTTTCCATGCTCTCACTGTTACTGCATTTCTCAAAGTCCATGTGAAACTGTCATAATGTGTCATAGGAGGTCACATGTATACCTGTGCAAGAATGATCGCTTAAGCTCACAGCTCTAGGTCATGTGGGGAAATCACCAGCCATCCATTAACTTTGCAGTAGCCTGTTGAACTTTCACTGACAGAGGAGTATAGTGTGCATCAATGATTACTGCTTGATCGACTTTTGGGACCTCTACAACAATGAGGAAAAGGGGAAAACACTTAAAAGCAGCCCCCCCCGGCTGTCTCACTTCCAGCAGCTAAAATGGCCATGGCTGCCAGACCTTTCTCTCTGAGCAGACTAGAGTCTTTAACAGCTTTCACATTGTCCCTAATGGAACAAATAGCACAAAGTATTGAGCAAATAAAAACAACAGTGACTAACATGCAACTTATGCTCAATGCCCTAGCCAGGTGGGTTACAGCTACTGGGTTGTGCCTCACTGAAATTGCAGAGGTGCAAATGGACCAGTCTGCACGCTGCATGGCAGTGGAGGCACAAATCAGTTGGCTGACTAATAAACTAGAAGACCTTGAGGGAAGAGGTCGCCAAAATAACCTCCAAATTTTGGGCCTCAGCGAGGGACTGGAGAGGAAAGACTCAGAGCAGTACCTGCTTACCAACTTCCCAGTCTGGCTCCAGCTAAATGGCAATGTCCTTCGACTTTGAAATCAACAGGTTTCACCACATAAGCAGAGGAAGGTATGCACCGAAGATGACTAGACTGAGGTCCCAATCTTCTGCCTTGTGTATTTTCTTTTTTCTATTATATCTTTATGGTGCCTTTTCCCTGTTGTGCCCCTCCCCCCCCATCCTCCCATCCTTGGCGTGAGTGCATGCATGTGGAGGCACATGCAGGCCGTGCACTGTGGGACACCCCACCTTACTGGATGCCCGATCCTCCTGTGCCACCATCGGGCCTCCACCCGGTGACTATTGGTGTGTGACCCCCCCCCAGGAAGAGGAGAGCCACCACTCAATCCTGCTCCCACCCTCCTCCACCATGCCAGCATCCTGATGACCCGAGGTAATTCCCGAACCCTGGTCACAGGTGTGATGTAAGGTGTGGAGTCTGGCACCGCAACCCTCAGCACCACAGGGCCTACCTTCTGCATTTTCAAGACAGAGAACTTATCCATAACAAAGCCAGGGAACTCCAAAACATATTAGTGGCTGACAACTTATTTCATTCTACCCTGACTACCTGGCCAGTATTTACAAAAGAGACAAGCCTTTGATAAAATAAAACAAGGCTTATGCAACAGAGGTATAAAATTCTCTTTATTGTATCAAGCGATTCTCAATGTCTGGTTCCAGGGCAAGCAACTCAATTTTCAGATACCTGCTGAAGCCAATGTTTTTTTCCAGACTCAACTGGATCAATCCCGCAGTCTGCATACATTGGAGCCACAAAATGGAAGAGGTGGAGCATGAGAACTGCAGTTTCTCTGTCCCAAATCAGTGGGATGTGAATTCAGCATTAACTCTGCAAACTATGAGTACGATTAAGGAAGTGGGGCAAGAAAACAACATTGGAAGCTCTAACACTTGAGGTATGGTCTAACGTTAATGCCTGCTCCCTCTGGCCCTACCCCACAGGCCTTGTTCTTATTCCCAGTAGCGCTAACATTACCACAATATCTATGACATACACGTGCATCTAGACCACTTGGACTGCAGCAGATACCCAACATCGCCCCCCCCCCCAACATTCTACTAAGCAGGTGATCAGACAATTCAGTGTGCTTTCAATATGCAAGGCAAAATTTGAATTACATTTGCCAGCCATGGTCCCATTTTGTGGCTTCTTGAACAGCCTGCAAACAAAAGCACACTGGGATCCGCCAGTTTAAAATGTTACACCTGTTCTGCAGTTACTTCTCAGTTGCTTATTATGGCATTATATCTATAGGCTGTTTAATCGTTTAAGTGTTATACACTTTTTGGCCTAGGAGCACCCTGCCACCTTCCCTGACTTTGTGACCTCCCTCGTCTATTTTTCCCAACATTCATATCCCCTCCTGATCTTCCCCATCCCTTACAGGCAGTCCCCATAAGATATAGGCACTAATGCTGTGCAGTTGATTGAAATGTTGCTCACATGGCCATGCTGCATGTTGGGCTATAAGTTATGGTACAAGTCTGTTATTCTCACACTAGGAAACTTACCTTATAGCCCCTGTAATGATTAAATTAACGATGCCCCAATCTACTACTTCACTGTTTATGTGGTTGTAGCTACTGACTATGTTCCCCCCAACTCAAGATGACTCTTGAACAGATGAGCCTTACTGAACTAAGGTAATAGGAGGCACGATTATATTGCAGTTACTCTGTATATTAACACATGCTTCCTTGTTACCTTTAAGTCTGTGCACCTTGATTAAGGAATATGGTCCAGGGGCTACTTTCCTTATGTCCAATATGGCTAGAGACCCCTGTGTGGCCTGGTCTTACCTTTCTCTATTTTCTTTAGGTTCTATGTTAGCAAGGGCTATATAGCCACCTTGTAGTCCATTTGGGACTGCATTCAGTTTGCCTCAACTGGCTGGACTTGCTATCCTTAAGAGTATTTTTGTTTCAATTCATTCTCCACTTTTATTTTATTATCCTACTGTTCAGTTCCCCAGGGTAGGAGTCTCATCCTAAATTTCTATTATCGCTATCAAGTGTCTTTACATATATAGGTTATTTGCTTGGCTTTACATCTGGTGGGTGTGGGGGGCTGTGGATTGGGAATAGGGAGGAGACAGAGATTGGGAGGTGGTGGTGCTTTAACATCCACATATAGTTACTATCCCTGAGATAATGGCAACCTACAAATCCTTGAAGATCATTTCTTGGAACGTTAAGGGCCTTAATAGTCCTATTAAGCATAAGAAAATTTTGCATACGCTCAAGGACATTCAATGTAATGCACTTTTACAAGAGACTCACCTTATAGTGGACACAACTCAGTGCCTGCGATGCTCTTGGGTGGGCACTGTTTATGCAAGTTTCTATTCCCACAAGCAATGGGGAGTTGCCATTTTGTGTAGGAAAGGCCTACAACTGGGTGTATGTGACTCTTCTATTGATACAGAGGGAAGGTACTTTATAGTGTGGGGCACATTCCAGGGTGAACCAATTGTAATATGGAGCATGTATGCCCCTAATTCTCCTGAAGCCTCCATTTTTGACTCTGAACTACAATCCCTTCCTAGTGGTCAAGGGAGTATTATACTGGGTGGTGACATTAATTTGGCATTTGACCCTACCCTTGATAAGACTAGACCTGGGAATAGACTGGAAGCCTCAGTAGTTACACATGTTTCATCCACTTACCGTGCAGCAGGCCTACATGATGATTGGCACTCAGTCCACCCATCGGAGATAGATTTTTCCTTATACTCCCCGGTACATGGGACATAGTGTCACATAGATGTTATATTTGTCTCCCATGACCTTATTCTTGGTACCGGGAATGTGTCACTGGGCAATATTTTAATTTCAGATCATGCACCTGTCATTTTGTCATTAGCTTGTGGCCATACGAATACTGCCAGAAACAAATGGAGAATGAACACTGCACTTCTACAGCAAGACACATTTGTTTTGTGGTTAATGCAGGAAGTTTTAAATTATATTGGGTACAATGAGACACTTGACACCAAGACAACCATGCAACGGAAGGCTACGAAGGCCAGCATTAGAGGTAAGCTTATTGCACATACTTCACAGCTTCAGAAGGGTAGGAACTGAAACCTTAGACAGCTGGAAGGCTCTCTCATGCACTTACAACATGAACGTCTTCAACACCCTGATGTGCTTGCATCTATTAGACCTCAAATTGTAGAAACAAAGGCTCAAATTGAAGAGATCCTTTAGTATTGTGCAGAATACTCCTCATTTTTCCTCAATCAGACATATTGGGAATTGGGCAAACAGCCTTGCAAAATTTTAGCCCATAGATTGCACACTCGACAGAGGGAGCAATATATCCCATTTATTCATACTGCAGAGGGCCTAACTGTCTCTGATCCCAACCTCTTCACTTCCAAATTCAGAAAATTCTACTCTAAATTGTACACCTCAGAGGTGACTCCTACTAACTTGGAATTGGACCATTTCTATGAAGATATTGCCCTCCTTCAAATACTTTTACACCAGGCCAAATCTCTCACCTTACCATTTTCTATGCAGGAGGTTCATGAGACAATTTTGATCATGTGAACAGGTAAGTCACCAGGCTCAGACGGTTACCCTGTTAAATTTTATCAGGCTTTAGTTGACATCTTGGCAGCTAAAATAGCAGCAGCCTACAATTTATCCCAAAAAAGGGAACGCTTCCTCCCTTATTGCACCAAGTCCTAATTACCCTACTTCCTAAGAAATGAAAATATAGTGTGATGTGTTCCTGATTTCGGCCCATATCATTGAGTCATGTTGATACCAAGATCTATGCCAAAATACAGCCCAAATGCCTGGAACCAATAATATTCAATATAATCCATTCAGATCCTTCTACCACTATCTGTGGTCCCACCAACAATGGTTACCTGCCTGGGAATTTTGACGCTATTGCTACTAATGCCACAATTATGTTGGAAAAACTGACCACTGATGTTAAAGGAAATAGGAAATGATTTACTGTTTATAACTGCTTAATGAATCATAAACAACAAGCAGTGGCCTTCCTGTGTCTTTGTCATTGCTGGCAATGATTGAAATGCATAGTTACATGCAGCTCCTTCATGTAGAAACCTCTGTCCCTTTTGGCAGCCTTTTTTTTTTTTTAAATCGGGAGTCAGCATGTGCCAAGCTGTGAAAGGCTCTTGCCACTTACTCTGATTTTAGACTTCTGAAGCCTTCGTGCTGGAATAATGTTTCTTTTGAACAGTAGTTTCACCAAAGGATGATGCCACACTCCTCCTAGCATATGCAAATAAGACCAGGCACCAGGCTCAAAACAATTACCATTTTTCGGTGACCATTCCTTCCCCTTGCCCGTATACAAACACCATATGCTTGCCTGGTCCTATCTCTAGTAACAGAACAGTTTGGATATGTATAGTGCTACACTGAAAACAGCTAGCATTTTTCTGCAACTGACTCCTGCAGCAACTGCAGCCCCCCCCCCACCACCACCACCACACACTTATCTTGTCACCGGTCACGATATTAGTAAACCTTCTATCCTGTTTTGTGGTGCCCTCTATGTCCAGTAACCCTCCCAGGGAAAGTCTGTACAACCACCTGTGTCTTCGCTCCCCTGGTGCTCTCTTGAGTGGCAGTGGCATCATGGCTGGGTAGTTCTTGAAAAGCCCATAGGTGCATATTTCATTGGCGGTGAACAAACTGCTCAAGTAGACTGTTCTCTTGCACCCCCCACAGCTCAAGGAGACCATTCTGTTTGCTCCCCTCCACTGCCAGCCAAACTCTCAAATTGGGGCTGGGAACTGCAACCAGATGCTGCATATTTTTGTTGTGGCCAGAAAAGCCCCATGTTTTCTCGCATTCCTACCACATTGTGGCATGTGAATAGGAAGGGTCACAGTAGACTAAGCTCCTGCCCTGGGGAGAGTTACCGGACCTAGAATACATCACAAAGCAGGGTAAGAGGTTTACTAATATCCTGACTGGCAACTGGGTAAGGGTGTTGGGGAGGGTGGCAGTTGCTGCATAAGCGGGTCACAGAAAAACACTAGCTGTTTTCAGTGTGGCGCTATACATATCCTAACTGTTTTGTTTCTAGAAATGGGAATGGGCAAGCATACAGTGTGTGTATTTGGGGGTTGGGGGAGGCTAAGGAACGGTCACTGAAAAATGCTAATTGTTTTGAGCCTGGCACCTGGCCTTATTTGCATATGCCACGAGGAGTAATAGTTAGGGTCAGGAGTAGAACCTGTCGCTGGTTCTCTTTAGAAATCAAAACAGCACTGCTGGACAGGTACAAGCTTTGGAAAAAGCATGGACAACTAAGGTCTTGATGGACTGGTGTCACTTCAGGAAGAACTTCTGCTACAGTTGGATACCAAAAAAGTGCGGGTGCTGACTCTCTAGACCCATACTTTTTAAAGATCGCCTACCATGCTTTAGCTGTACCAATTACCCAGCTATTCAGTCTCTCACTGTCCCTCAGAATCCTCTCATCCTTATGGAAAACAGCTCATGTTATCCCTCTGTTTAAATCTGGGGACACTTGTGATCTTAACAACTGCAGACCAATTTCTCTACTCCCTATACTGTTCAAACTGTTGGAAAAAATTGTAGGCAAGCAGTTGAGAGCCTATGGAGAAACTATGAATCTTCTAAACCCAATGCAATCTGGCTTTAGAGCACAGCATAGCACCTTTACAGCCCTAGCCAAAGTGACCAATGATTGGCAGCGAGACCTGGAGAATCGAAACTTTATTTGTACAGTGTCGTTAGACTTAAACAAGGCTTTTGACACCATCGATCATGGCCTGCTCCTTTTCTCCCTGAGGGCATTAGGACTGGACTCACTATCCTTGCACTGGTTTGCTGACTACCTCTTTGACTGGTGGCAGCAAGTCAAGGCAGAAGGTGAACTTTCTCCCCTTAAACCTCTGCAAAGAGGGGTCCCCCAGGGATCGATTCTTGGCCCCCTACTGTTTGCAATTTACATAAACGACATTGACACCAACATAACTAAGGCGAATATCCATCTGTTTGCAGATGACACGGTTCTTTATCTAAGTCGTCCTTCGACAGAAGCTGCCTGTGGAGACCTACAATCTGAATTCAGTCTACTTCAGAGCGAACTCCTAAACAAAAAGCTCCTATTAAATGCCAAAAAACCTAAGACAATGCTATTTTCTCCACTTCTCCATACTGCAAACCCAGCCAGTGCTGGCTCCATTCCACAGATCACAACAATCCTGGGAGAAAACCTAGAATTTGTCAATAAATTCAAGTACTTGGGATTGTGGCTCGACCTTAGACTTTCCTTTACGGACCATATTGAAGATCTGCTAAAGAAATTGAGGCAGAGGCTTGGACTATTTTTCAGGATTAATAACTTCCTTACTAGTGATGCCAAGTGGCGGCTGGTACAAACAACATTTCTCTCCTTGTCGACTATGCTGACTTTCTTTATAGTCACTGCCCTGTCTCTCATCTTGCTAAATTGGATACGTCGTATCACAGGGCTCTGAGATTCATTACTGGCCTTCTTTTTTCGACTCATCATTGTGCCTTTTATGCTGCCATGGGGTGGCCCTCCTTTCAGTACAGGAGAAACAGAAATGCTGTACTCTGGACGTTCAGAGCTATTATCAAAAAACTACCCCTATATATCTCTGATTGTCTTCCACTATGCGAGCTTGGGAACTATGCACTGAGAAGCTACTCCTTTATTTCCTTAAAGGTACCTAAGCTAAAAACACGCTTTGGGAGAACAGCTATAAGCTTTGTGCTGCCGTCTCTATGGAACAAAATACAAAAATCGCTAAAGCTTAGTACCCCAGTCAGTCTATCCTCCTTCAAGACACTATAAGACCGTTCGGTCAAGGAAATTTGCAACTGCTTCCCTCGATCCTATACTTCCCTGCACTTATAGCGTACCATGATCGTGTTGTCCTTTCCACTATGCCGGACCTTGTGGCCTGGTCTTCACATTTCTCTGCTACCTAATTGTGCTCCCCGACCTGCTGTCCTGTGTCCTCTCCGAGGTTTCATCTGTCCCTCGCCTATCCCCTACCAACCTGCCTGTACCCTATCTCACCTCGCCTACCACCCCACCTTCTAGCCTGTTACACTGTTAATTTTTTTTCTTTTTTTAACTCCCTGTCTGTCTTGTTACTTATGGCATTGTATTTAATATACCAGTACCTAACAATTGTCCTCATTAGTACTTCTAGCTACTGTTACTAGACTCATTATACAACATGAAGGAATTGAACCACTGTTTCTGAACTGTTATCCACTTATGACTACACTTAACTATTGTATCTCTGTATTGTATAATATTACTGAGATGTTATCTTGTGACTGTTCTTATATTGTATATCCTGTGTTCCTGTGCTAATCAGGTCCATCTTGTAAATGAGCTATGCTCAATGGTGTTCACCTGGATAAATAAAGATTTGATTTGAGTGGCCAACTTTTATGACCCAGTAACTTTGGGTCCTCTACAACTTCTCTGAGTTAATGACCAAATATCATCTCCCCAAACACACTTCTGGAGATATCTCCAGTTAAGAGATCTCTTTCAGATTAAAGTCATGGGTCTAAAACCTATGCCAGAACTAGACCATTTTATTAAAATATTAAACATCTGGCATTGCTAGATGAGCAAACATTGAGTCACACCAATGATGTTAATGGAAATTGGAAGGAGTATTTTTAGGAAACATTAATAACAGAGGGACGATAACATAAATAAGGGATCCCAGTAGGAATGGTAGTGGATTTCACAGTGCCATAGGAAAGCAATTTGCTTTTCAATCATTAAGGCTGACATGATTTCCTGGTGCCATTCCTTAAAATGTGGAGCAGAGGTGTCCCTCCATTGTCTGAGTATAACTAGTTTGGCAATTACTCTTATCATCGTCATATGCATTTTCTGCACCTTGGGTAGGCCAGATGGGTATATGCCAGCAAGACAAATACTTGGGATAAATAGCTCCTTCAAACCCAACATGGGATTGAGGGAACGTTTAATAGTTTCCCAGAAGGGAACCATGATTGGACAATTCCACAGCATATGCTTCAGAAATCCATCCACTTGGCCAAAATGTATAGAGTTAGCAGAAGGAGCCCTACCCATTTTGAACAATTTCACCCGCATACTATATAGATTATGCAGAATGCAGAACTGTGTGATGCGCAATCTGTCTTGTTTGAGAAATTTGTATACCTGATGCCATGTCAATTGCCATTTAGTAGTATTGTATGAAAGAGATAAAGCCTGCTGCCAATAATAACAAATACCTGGCAAGGTATTCAGGTTCAGAGATTGAAATGTTTTATAAATCTGTAATACTATATGAGGTTGAGAAATAAGCACCGAAAAGTAAGTAGGTGTTTGTGACGTTCAGAATTCCCACAGTTTGGGGCCTAAAAATTGAAGGAGGGAGAAAGAGTGGGTTATCTGACCATATTTAAATCCCATGGAAAGAGTAAAGTTAAGTATGGAGCAAGCTGTAGCAAATGAAATTAGCAGATCCCCTTCCAAGAAAGATTGAACTGAAAGCCCTACTAATTGTGGACAGAAGAACTTCTGGACTGGATGGTTTGCAATCAGCCTATTAGGGTTGCCAATAATTGGTTGAGTAGTCACTCTGTCCCATTTCCATCCCATGTAAGTGTTCAACTGGTATATAACCTTTAAAGACCAATATAAAGGCATATATTTGAGACAATGAGGTAGCGAGGACAACTTGATGTAATCAAGACTGTTAAGTTCTGACACCTTGTTGTCTACATAAAAAATGTTCCATGTCAACCCATATAGGGGTATATCACAAGAGGAGATCTTGCTGTTGCTTTAGCCCCAAAGAAGCGTACTATAATGTAGTACAGCATAATAAAAAAAAAAGTTCAGCAATTGCAGGCCATTGTTAACTTTGGGCATTGTAAGCTTAAAATATGATCACCAGACTGGGCTGCCATGCCACAGAAAGGAGCTGATCATAGTCTGGAGGTGAGTAAACCATCATTTAGGAAGATTAACTTTTAACATGCTCAACGGATATAATATCCAGAGGGAGCACATTCATTTTAATCACATTGGTCCTTCCCCATAGTGTTAGAGGGAGTGAAGTCTGTCTATTGAGGTGTTGTTGCATGGAGGAGAGAAGAGGAGTAAGGTGCTCTTTCACTAAGCTAGAAGGGGTCCAGCTTAAATGGATCCCTTAATATGTGATACGTTGTGGTTCCCACAGACGTCCCATTGAAGTGATATCCTGTCTATTTAACAAGTGACTAAGAGACAAATTCAAGTTCATATTCTGATAATAAGGAAAAATTTGCCGGACCATCGACTCAGCAGTTGGATTTCCGCTTGCGACTCCGGTGACTCAGGTTCGAGAATGGACCCGAGTCACTGGATGGCTGGCTGGGGGAGAAGGATGGAGCATACTGTGGACTGCTCTCCTTCTCCTTCTCCAGGGGAGGGTGGGGAGTGTGTCAGCACTCGATGGACCCTGCCATGGCTTCAATTAGCCACCAGGCTGGCCCTCTGACCTATCCCATTGTCTGCAGAGCTGGGGAGTCTGGCACCACAACCCCACCCTGGGGAGCAATCCAGAGGGTATCAGAGGGTTGCAGCCATTATGGGGGTGGAAGCTGTGGTCCATGACTGTGCTGAGGTACCAGGCAGCTGGCAGCAGGGGAGTATATAGAGAATAAAAAAAAATGTTGCTATTTCCTTTAAGGCTGCTGATATGGAATGTAGGGGGTCCTCCAAATGAAGGACAAGGTCACCAAAAGGATGTATCTAGCTGGACCCACTGGAATTCCCTTGATTCCTGGATCGTGTTGTAATCGATAAATTAAAAGTTCAAGGTTAAATAAAAATGGAGAAAATGGGCATACTTGCCTTGTATTCCATTGCAGGGCAAAAGAGTAGGAAAAGACTCTGTTGCATTTTATCCATGCTGTTGAATTCATGTATAAAAGTTTGATCCATTTGATAAAATTGGGGGGGGGACACTGAATTTATGTAGGGTGACAAATAAGAATGGCCATAAAACCCTATCAAAGGCTTTCTTGGTGTCTAGGGAGACCACAGCCACTGGTGTCCTGCTCTCCCAAGATGCCAAGATCAGATAGTGTAGTTTTTGAAGGTGGTCACTGGAGAATCACCCAGTCATAAAGCAGACCTGGGCAGGATCTATCAAGCTGCCCCAAATTTGTGTCAGTCTATTAGCTAGAATTTTGGCCAGTATTTTTACATCCATATTTAATAGAGATATTTACATCCATATTTAATAGAGATATCGGTCTATAATTACTTGGGTTAGTACCATCTCTGGCCAGCTTCCTGAGGACTGTGATATGAGCTTCCATGAATGTGGTGTTAGAAAAACCTCTTTGAAACCAATAATTATAGACATCCAGTAAAAGTGGGACTAGTTTGTCCATAAAAGTTATGTAAAAGTTATTGGATAGTCCATTTGGTCCCAGCGATTTTCCATGGGAAGCTGCTTAATGGCATGTGAAATTTCCTGGGCAGGGAGAGGAGCCCCTAGGCGCTCCTATTATGGTGGGCTAAGATTGGGGAGAGGAATCTCATTTACATATGCCATAATGGCTTCCTCCAATGGAAGATCTGCGGGATCAGCAGCATACAGCTTGGAATAAAAGGAGTGAAAGAGCTCAGCAATTTCCTTAGATTGGGTAATGGGGGAGCCTGCATCAGGATGAGCAAGAAGAGGGACATACTCATCTGAATCTATAGCGCAGAGGCGAAGAGTCAGTAATCTACTGACCTTCTCTCCTGATTCAAGATATTTAGTTTTAATTCATCTAATTGTGAGCTCAGCTTTTTGAGCTAACAGGTCAAAGTATTCCACCCTCAGCTTGATAAGTTTGAACCATGTATTGGAGTCAGAAGTAGGGGAGAGAGGATGCTCTAGCTGTCTGATATAAGATAGAATCTCAGAGAGGTGAGACTGTCGCTGTTTAAGATGCCTGGAGGCAAGACGAATACACTCACCCCTAAAAGCACATTTAAGAGCCCCCCATAGGATATCTGCTGCCTCTACTGATCCAATATTTACACCAATAATGCTCCTAAGCCAGTCTGATAGGATTTGGAGTGCGGTTGAGTTTTGAAGAAATTGAGCATCTAGTCTCCATATGAAATCACGACCCTTCATACTGCCTACATTATGTATTAAATTGACTGGAGCATGATCCAAAATTACAGTGGATAGGATTTCAGTGGAAAGGAAGCCAGGAAGAGCACCTTGGGAAATAAGAAAGTAATCTAATCTGGAATATGTAATGTGAGGCAATGAATGGAAGTTATACGTTCTCTCTAATGGGTGAGTTAAATGCCATGGATCGATAAGACCTAATTCATCTATTAGATTTTGCAAACCCCTTTGTCCTAGAGACAAGCCCCATTTTTGTGAGCTCAATTTATCCAGATCAGATTGGAAAACCATATTCCAATCCCCTCCTGTTATACTAGTGGAACCAGGTAAAAAGGCTATAATAGAGCTCAGTGCCATGAAAAAAGGCAAGTTATCGGTGTTAGGTCCATATACCGAGCCAAACAACACCTTAGTATGTTCTAAGTTACCTAAAAGAATAATGTAGCCACCTTGAGGATCCCAACCCTCTTTTTCTAATGCGAAGAGTGCCCCTCTCACAATAAGAATGGTGACCTCACTTTGTTGGTTACTACAGCCGGCACTATACACATGGCCCACCCACTGACACATAAATGATAGTATATCCTGTCTTTTAGTATGTGTTTTTTGGAGGTAGACTATATGGACATTCAACTTTTTCAAATGTAGTAGAACCATATGACGCTTATGCTTATTTTGTCTCCCTTTAATAGTCCAAGTAATAAATGTGTAATTAACCATAATGACCTGTATCGAAGAAATATGATAGGCCCACCAGCCAGATAATAGCCATTAATCATGAGATCCAACAGAAGAGCAAGGCAAATCCCCCCCCAACCCCCCTGGAGCCCCAACAACAGCTAATAAAACTACCTCCATAAATACAAATATAAAACATGACAAAACAGCAACAAACCCTCACCCCCACCCCAAAAGATTTGTTTAACTATCCCTGATCCAATGACTGACAATCTCCTAAATAAACAAAATATCCAGTTTCTGATGTATGTACATTCACTGCCAGCTAATCCCCACCACTCTTCTCCCCCCACAGAACATGATGGCTTCTATGGGTAACTAAATAATAACATATAACTATTCAGAACAATTAAAGATATTAGCATTAAGTCCTAGACCATGCCTAATATCATAATCTACAGAATGATAGGCTCATAGGCCACATTCTACCTTTATCTCCCATATTTTGCCAATCCATGCCCGTCTACAGCTGTGGCAACAGGTAAGATGGCTGGACTGCATAGGAATTGTAGCCCGTTATCGTCTAGGAGTTCGATTTTTCAGCAATTGCCATCATCAAAATATCAGCCTGCATATTAAGCCTTGTGCCGTGAAAACCCCTCCCTTGGGATGGAGTACATTGAGCCCTGCTATATCAACTCTCACCCCTGCATTCCACAAGGAATGAAAAGCCAGGTCCCCCAGACTGGCCCCAAAGATCCTACATCAAGTCTCTAATGGCATTGTCCTGAAATACACATCCATAGGTGAGGGATAGGGTCCATACATACCTCATATGTCTCCTTGCTCATCTGGTAAACCTGCCTGTTCAGCAATCACCAGTGCATCCTTCAAAAAGGGCTACCTCAGTAAGTGGATCCAACAAAGCAGGCTCAATCCACTGACACTGAGCCCCTTCAATACCACCTTGTGCTCTTAAAGACTCTCAAAGTCTCCTACCAGTAAAGATCTTTGCATGGATGGCTTCATACATAGAGCTCATGGTTATCCAAATGCTCGTGGGATACCATCCTCCACACTCCACAAGACCGTTTTATAGTCCAGGAGTCCCTCACAACTAATAGGTTATTCATGACCAGTGTCAGAGCAAAACAAGGCATGACTTTACATAATCTGGGGAACCTGCCCTCCCACAAGCACCAGGGGATGCAAGAACCAAGGAGGCGAGCAAGTGCTGTTAGTATCTATTGTGCTCTGTTTGGTATAATCCGCCATCCAGGGAAGGACCACCACAGTACCGATCCTCATCTTATAATAAATGGATTCTGACCAAAACACTAAATTGAAGCACCCATGACCTTGGTGTTGCTAATAGGGGACCTCCCTGGTGATCCAGCCAATGAATTGCTAGGCATCAAAATTATAATATGTTTTATGAATAATCAACTCAGAGATAAAACAACTGGAAAAGGTATTTGTACTGTATGTAAAACTTGAAGGCTGAAAACAAAATACAGTAAGTTCCTAACATTAAGTAGCAACACACAGTATGACCATGATCAGCAGTTACAGTTAACATGGCTATTGACAACATCTGAAAAAAGTACAAACTGAACTTGTAAATGTTGTATTTATTTACTGTAACTTATTGGATAATTCAAGGAATTCAGTACTGGTTCAATGCAAATGGTCCCAGCATATCTTGGCACCATCAAGCCTTATGTTAGTCAGTTTAAGTCCATCTGTACAACATAGATGCCACAGCCATGAATAACTCTAGAGGAGAAATCTATTTCCACAAGGCATCCTGCATTGTTAAAATTGGGGGAACCAGGCTACAGGCATCACTCAAAATCCAGCCCCTACATTGGATACAATACCCTGGGCAGCATCTAATTAAAATTAAAAACTGAGATGGACTACAGCGTGACAGTTACCCTCGAGTGAGTCAGTATACGGGTGCTAGTAGACGAATGAAAGGGAAGCACTGGGCGTCTGACTGTGCCTGTAGTAATAATATTTAAATCCAAAATACAGTGAATCAAAAGATTAAAGAAGTCAGTAGACCTTGATCTCGCCCTAGAGCAGTTTTCTCGAACTCTGGCAAGTAATCCCAGATTGATTCAAAAGTTGTAGCCAATGAAAAGTTTGATGCATCATTCAGGGTCGATTCGGGCGGAGTTAATAGGAATCCTCAAGAAAGGGTCAGGCAGAAAATGTAATGGCTAGAAACAGTTGTAACCCCCCCGTGTAAAAGATTGGAGCATTTTAAAATTGACAATTCCACTGAAAGTGGGGACAAGACTTCAACATGTAGCACAGGTATGGGCAAAATCTTTTTTCAAAGCAGGCTTCCAATACTGGCAGTTTTCATGAATCGAAGCACAATTGTAGGTCGCAACGCCACTGAACCTCTCATTCATCTCACAGCTAAACAATGCAATATTTGTCCAATTAACTCATTCATTCCACAACAGCTGTTTGAGAGTTCCACCACCTGTATCCTGCATACTTTTAACAATGCATCCTTGGCCTTTCTAACAAAATCAAGCCATAATCAGCATACCACAAACAAATGCAAATATCTCATGAACCGTAAGTGCTACACACAAAGTACAAGTGGCAAAGTTGTTCAGCACAAAATTACCTTTCCAACAGTGCTATGCAATTAATTTTAAGCAATTTCTTTTTTGTCTATACTAGTTGAATTAGCGCAGAAAGTGTTTTTTACAATAAAAAGGCAATGTAAACAATTTTTGGTAGGAAAATATGTAACATATCAACACCAAATTAAGCATCCATACATTAGATGTAGGTACAAAAGTAATTTTGTACTAAAAAGATATTTTTCTAATATAAAACATGTATTTTTTACCATTTTATTCAAAGTGCTTAGGTGAGGCTTGAGGGACAAATGTCAGCCATACACACCATACTATAAACAAATGTGAATAACTCCTAAAGTATACATGATACACAGAAAGTATCAATGGCAAAGTTGTTCCACAATCAATTACCTTTCTAATGGTACTATGCAGTCAATTCTAATCAATTTGCATCACTAGTTAGACAGAGAAATAGTACTGGTGACCTGAGAAGTGTCCAGGGTAAATGGGAAGTCTTTGGCTGCTGACTGAAGTCGCTATGGGAGACAAAGGGGATTATCTGGCTGCACCTACAGGTGTTTCTGGCAGGAACATTTTTACAACAAAAATGGAAATCACCAGAGAAATTAAATTAGAACCATCCCACTGTTCAGAAGTATATTGAGCAATATTGAACCACTAAACAAGTCTGGAAATTCTTTTTTGGCATGCTCATAAGAATCAAAGGTTTTTATGGCCTGCCCACTGGCGCAGTGGTTGGATTTCCACTTTTGGCACTGGCGACCCGGGTTCAGGAATGGACCCGGGTCATTGGAGGGCAGGCCATGGGAGAAGGATGGAGAATCCTATGGACGGCTCTCCTTATCCGGGGGAGTGGGTGGGGAAGTGTCTGGTGCACCGAGGACTCCTGGCGGAGGCCGGGAGACACTCACGCTACCGGTGCTCATCACACAGGGAGACGGGGCAGACGCAGAAGTCATTGCACATCCCCACCTCCACAGAACACAGGAAAAAGAAGCAGGTGGTGGGGTCTGCTGTCTAAGTGAAACTCTCCTTGGGGCTTCGATTAGTCACCATTGCCACAATCCCCCGACCAGTCTCTAGTCCCATGGTGCAGATAGGGGACCATTGCCACAACCCTGCCCTCCAGGGGGTAAACCGGGCGTAACTGGGGGATGGAAGTGGCAATAGGTGGCAGTGGAAGCCCCAGTAGCTGTGACCAGGGCTGATGAACAACAGTGAACCTACCAAGAAAAGAAAGAAAAAAAAAAGAAAAAATTTTAATGTTTTCAAGTTACCTTTACAGTTTAATTGAAGCCTTGCTGGATAGAGCATTTTAAAATGTATTTGTGTAGCTAGCAGTTTAGAAATAGCAGGACCGTAGGCTGCACATTGACCTGGGTAAATTTTGGACGATCCATAGTCTGTGACCCTCCCAAGTAATTTCTTTTGTTTCCTTAATTTTGCTCAGGATGTGGGTTCTATCCCAAACATTTAAGAGCTTTATGATCACGGGTCTGGGTGCCAAATGTGCTGAAGGAAGTGGCTGCAAAGCTCGGTAGGCTTGCTCAATGATATACTGTGGGCCATTTGGGGATGGACCTGCTATCTTTTCCAGATACTTTTGAATGAAGTGTATAGTTGACTGGCCCTCCGACCCCTCTGGCAAACTGATGACCACTAAGTTATTTCTTTGACTGCAACCCTCAAGCTCTTCTAATTTGTCCTCCAGTTTATGAAAGTGTTGTCTGAGGGATGCAGTCTCGGCTCCATCCGTCCTCACCAGTTTTCTAGAGAGCTCACTCGTAACTCCACATCACTAACCCACTGAGTTAATTTCTCAGGAATGAAATTGATGTTCTTCAATCCCAAAGTAAAAGCTTGTAGTGCATCTTTCAAATGGGTGATCTCTTGTAGAAACCAGGCTTCAGTTAGCATCAGTTAAGAGTGGAGAGTTTTAGCAGAAGTCCAAGCTTGGGTCTTGCTCTGTTTTGCATCCTTTTCTCTCTCTGGAGTTGGGGATGGAGTGTGACACGTACCTCCAGGGTTCATTTCTGTATCCATAATCCACAATTCTGGCCACAACACTAGGTTCTCAGATGGAACTTAAGCCAAACTGTGTGTGGAAAATTTAAAAGAAAAGCAGCTGAAGAATAAAAGTAAAGTTATATAGGGATGGGAAGAACGGAGCTGTCGGGTGAAGCTGCTAAGCTGAGTGGCACATTATGGGACTCCCCCAAGATGAACCTTTCAATGAAGATATATACCAGATCCCACTTCTAACTCCTCATGTTTGAATAAAAGTCAGACAGCTCAACCCACTGATAGAACAGTATATTCACCACCCTCCTACTTACCTTATACCTAATATGTATACATAATGCACTTGATAATTTACTGGTACTGCAGTGTCTACCAACACAGAAAATTCAAGCTCCATCATTCAACTCATCCGGCAGGCAAGAGTTTGACTCTCTTCCTTAGCCCCAGCACCCACACCCTCATATTAACCATTGCACTTCAGCCTGCCATTAATCAAGGTTACCTATTAGGCATTTTATATTAGTTCTTGCCTCCAGCCTTCCCTCATTACAGTATATTACCATTCCTTAGAACAGACACCTTATGATAGTGGACAGTGGACAGAAAATTGAAACTAACAGTCCTTGAAATTTCCTATGCTGTTTTAGAACAGAATACTCTTTAGACTAGTGGACATTTACTAGCTTAGGTGTACTAGTTAAAAAACAGCCTAAATCTTATCCAAGTGTTTCAGTACTTTAAAGCTCTTCACAGACCTTCCCATCTTTGCTAAATGAGCATGATTTTGTTTACATGGATCTCTTAAAGCTAGTAACCAAAACTGTCATGTGACAATCTATAAGTGAAATGAAATTATGTCTTGTAACTTTACAATCACTTATTTTTCATCCAACGTTACTGTTAATGTCAGGACCTGACTGTATATGTTATAACTGTTTCATATAAAATTGAAACATTAAAATAAATACTTTTATGGAAAAAATATGTGTCACAGGGTTTTCTAAATGTATTGTTGGAACGTATATGAGGAAACATAATAATTATATTACTTTAGTGAACTCACTTGTGGACATACACACAAGGAGGGAGCAGGTGCATGCCTAAACAAGACAGACACAAAAGAAACAGGAGAGGCAGCACTCAAATGCAAATGCAGTGTTACTCAAAGAAAGTCAAGCCAGCCAGTGTGAAATAGAACAAGATGAACCACAGCACATAGCCCAGCCACCCTCTGATGAAGCATCATGCTATAGACGTGAACTGCTGGGGTAAGTGCTGTTGGTTCAACTTGTTCTATTTCACACTGGCTGGCTTGATTGTCTTTGAGTAACATTGTATTTACATTTGAATGCTGCCTCTCCTGTTTCTTTTGTAATTGTATTATTTATAGCATGCACATGAGACATCAATATTCAGATGAGTTGACTGCATTATCTTATACAGTTTAAGGGGAGCAGAAAAGCAGTATGAGCTTTAATCTGTTTTTGTTCCTACTTGCAGTAATAATATTCATACCCCAAGTGCTGTAGCTAGGAAAACATTTGTAAACCAGAACATTTTGGGGCCTGATCTCCCCCCCCCCAATCAGCAGATATGCCCGCATCTGTTGCCCAGATTCATTTTACATCCCCTTAATGTACTTCTGGAACAGCATAATAAGATTAAAATAAATAAAGCAGTACTTTGTTTTATAAATTTATCATATAACTCTGGATGTTGACAAATCTCAGGAACCAGATTGCCTATATTCGAGGACATTAAAGGAGTTGACATCAGTATTGGAAGGATCAGTGATGAAAATATTCAATTTGTTCCTTGAAAAGGTGAGGACCCAGTCACTTGGAGCATGACCATAGTGGTGCCTATTCATAACAAACTCTTGCCAGAGCTGGTACGGCTGCAGCTGAGGTTTCCAAGGAACACAGCACTGTCCACTGTGTCCAAGATGGCCAACGGTTTTCTGTGCATGCGCGATGACTTGCGCTGTGCACTGAACTCTGGCTGCATGGTGACACAGTTTGCAGTGTTCAAGATGGCCACTGGAGTTCAGTGCACATGTGCAAGTCATTGCACATGAGCAGAAAACTCCGGTGGACATCTTGGACACGACGGACAGTGCTGTGCTCTACTGACTGGACTTTTAAATAGTGCAGTGAGCATGCAGTGATTTCCATTCACCTCCACTATTTAAAAGTTTGGTCCGTATCTGGTAATCCTCCTGTTCTCTACTGTACTTGCAAGACATCTGCAAGGCTACACCCACTGCCACCATAAAAAGGGCAGTAGGGCAGAGGTAATCAACTACAGACCTGTAAGTCTGACATCAGTATTAGGTAAGCTGTTAGAAAGCTAAATTGCAGAGATGATAGAAACAACTATAACTAGTAACAACCAGGGGGATAAATCACAGCATGGATTTACTAGAGGTAGATACTTCCTCACTAATTTAGTTGACTTTTTTTAAAATGTCAGCCAGGCAATAGAGGATGGAAGTGTGATGGACATGGTTTATTTGTATTTTGGGAAGCCATTTGATACAATTCCACATGCTGAACTCATAGAGATATTACTTGGATCCAAAATAAGTTCCCATATAATTAAATGGATAAAATTATGGCTCATGCATAGCAAACAGATTTTCAGAATTAATGGTTTTGACTCTGAGGGGGTTGAAGTGACTAATAGGGTGTCACAGGGATCTGTCTTGGGACCAATACATTTCAATGTGTTTGTCTCAGGACTTTAGTTGGAAGACAAAGGATGGATACATAAATTTATGAATGACACAAAAATAAGTTACCAAGTTCACACCGTGGATGAGATGACAAAATTGCAAGCTCAACTGGATGGCTTATACACATAGGCTGTAAGAAGCAAGATGAGTTTTAATCATGACAAATGTGTAGTTATGCACTTTGGGGAAAATAACAGAGTTTTTAAATATAACATAGGCGGAACTGAATTAAGGGAGTCAAACAGTGACCAGTACCTGGGAGTAAGAGTTACCAACAATTTCAAAAACCCAGGACGGTGTGACAAAGCTATATCAAAATGCAATAAAATAATATCTTGCATTAGGAAGAGCATTGTAAGTAGGGATTTCAATCAATCAATCAAAGTCTTTATTTAACCAGGTGATCACCGTTGAGCAAGCTCATTTTCAAGGTAGACTTGGATCTGTCAACAAGGAACAAGGGACAATATACATGGGATGCAACACACAAGAAAATAATAATAAAAATAAAGTGAGATACAATAATACAGTATATACAAAGTATCATCAGGTAGCATTGACAGTAGTATATGTTTGGAACCGAAGATACAGCTAGTTTTGGGTAGGACACAATTTTTCAAATAAGTAAAGAAATATAGGGATAGGGATGTGATTTTGCCAATCTATAGATCTCTGGTGAGACCACATGCTGAGTACTGTGTCCCATTCTGATCACCGCAAAATAAGTGTAATATTGTTAGGATGGAGGGTATACAAAGAATATGAAAACAGACTGAGGGAACTTGAACTTTATAGCCTGGAAATGACAAGGGTGAGAGGAGACACGATTATGGTGTACAAGGCTTTACTAGTGCAGATGCCATTCAGCATAGACATCTATTTATTTATTTAGTTTTTGTTGACCGGGTAAGTGCACTAAACAACAACATTGTCTATTTTCAGGCACGCCCTGGAGAGTTATAGACAAAACCAGCATATCATAACAGGGGAGTTCCAGACAGCATATAGCACAGAAAACAATAAGGTACACAATAAACACATGGTATACAATGAATATACACACAGAAAACAAGGAATTCAATAGGCAATCATGACTATAAGGGAAAAAAATAACACACAAAAGTACAGAGGGCACCATGAAACAGATGGTGGAAAGAATTACCCAGAGGACTTATAGGGATTCAAGGGTAAGTCACAAGCAGCTGGGTTCTAAGAGCAGTGAACTGGGATAGAGGAGTCCCAGAAGAACTAGTGAGGCCTTGGGGAGAGACAAGAACCAGGTCAGTACTCCATATAGTTTAGTGGCAAGAGCATTTGTCCCTGATTTGTAGGTGACTTTTTTTTAGATATATACATTTTATTCTCCTTGCATCTCCAGCTACCCCCTTCTGACCCTCCCAGCCCCATCACCCATGAATCACCGGGACTTACTTTCCTGCCCAGTCTGGGTGTGGAGCCTGTGAAGGGTTGGGCCATCATCCTGCAGCCGTAGGGGTTTTTCCACTGGTTTTTCTCCCATTCCCCTGCTGGGGAGCACACAGCCTGACAGAGTGCATGGAGGCACATGATCATCTGTGGATGTCCTGCAGCACCCTCTCCTCCACTGGTGTCCTCAGACCTGCACTGCCCTCTGGCCTCTACCTGGAGGCAGTTGTTCAGTGGGAGTGCCAGTCCTCCCTCCCAAGGAGAGGAGAGCTGTCCTCCAGATGCTCTGTCCTCTCCCTCCCCTGCCGACCCCTGGTGGCCCTTGCTCATTTCCGAACATGGGTTGCCAGCATGGTGCGAGGTGTGGCGTCCAATGCCTCAACCCTCAGCACCACTGGGCCATCTGTAGGTGACTTTTGAGGCCATTTTTAAAGATATGGTAGGATTGCATGTGTTTCAGTTCCTTAGGGAGAGAGTTCCAGTGTTTTGGTCCAGACACCACAAAGGCATACTCGCCCATCCTAGTGTTGCATTTGAGGCTATCTAGTAACGAGGTGTCCATTGAGTGCAGAGAGTAGGTCAGCAAGGAAGGTTTGAACCAGCAAGTGATAGACTCAGGAAGGCTTTCTCTCATTATTTTGTTGATGGCACAACCAGCAACATATGTCTGGTATGAGTGAGAGAAAAGCCAGCCAAGGTCAGCATAGAGCACACAGTGGTAGGTTGGCATAGATAGAGCAAAAAGATGGATGCTGTTATAACAGGTCTTTTGCATCCATGTATGATAAGAGGCCATCTGTGAGGCCAGGCCTTAGTACACTCTGAGCGATGGTGAGTCTCTCAGCAGAAGTAAGGTTGTAGTGAGTCTTATACGTGATGCCAAGTTTAAAGTGGGCAGATTTGCATTCAGTTGAAATATGAAAGCCGAAGTCAAGAGATGGAGCAAGACTGATGCTCAGATACTTGAAAGAGTCCACCATGTCAAGAGAGGAGCCTTCAGGCCCCCTTATAGTAAGTGTAGAAGGGCAGGTTCTGAGTCTGGGTGCTGAGCAAAAGAGCATGGTGACTGTCTTTTTCGCATTGAGAAGGAGCTTGTTGCGCAGTATCCATGATTGAACTGTGGCAAAATCCAGGTTGAGTTTGTTGTTGATGTCAGTAGCACTGGTGTAGAGGACCATGTCATCTGCATAGCACTGGTGTAGAGGACCATGTAATTGGCATACAGAAGGGATTCACAGGAGTTAAGAGATTTGGGCAGGTTGTTGAAAAACAGAAAGAATAGTAGTGGCCCAAAGATGGACCCCTTGGGAACTCTGACCTCGATGGAGGCAAGACCTGATTTGGCACCACTTATTTCAACAAATTGTTGTCTACCAGACAGGCAGCTTTTGCACCAAGACAGCACAAGAGACAAGAATCCCAAAGCAAGTGGTTTCTCTAGCAGCAGGTTGTGATCTACAAGGTTGAATGCCTTGGTTATGTCTATGAATATAGCTTCCATGAGCATTCCCTTGTCTATAACTGTTCTGATGTCATTAATCAGTTTTAAGAGAGCTGTAATGGTCCAGTGGCCACTACTGAAACCATGTTGGCATGGAGTAATCTACTGGGTTTGTTGCAGGAATCCTGTAACCTGAGAGGTGACAATTTTCTCAAAGTTTGTTGAGGGTGATGAGAATTGTGATGGGCCGATAATTATCCCTATATCTGGTGTCACCTGTTTTATGCATGGTAACAACCCAAGCAACCTTCCAGAGAGCAGGCACAGACCCAGAGGCAAGGGACAGATTGAACAGTCTTGTGATGGGGGTCACTATGAGAGGGGCAGGCCATCTCAAGAAACCTCTGTAGAAGCCCATTCAAGCCAGCAAAGCAACTGTCAGTGTTGGATCTGAGAAGTCAAAAAACGTCCTTCTTGGTGACCGGCTTGAGGTCGAGGCTTGGGGAGCTTGGGGACAGAGGGTCCACAGGAGAGGTCAAATCATGATCAAACTAGTAGGAGAAATGGGATATGTCCAAGTAATCAGCATTTAGGGCATTCGAAATTGTAACTAAGCTATTGCAGTTAGAGATGCATCGAAGTTAAATTCTGCCCGCGAAGTAACCCACTTCACATTATTTTCAGGATATGTGAAGGGCCCATTGAAAACCATTACTTCACCTTGTAATAATGATGATAATGACTTTGCATTGCTCATTTCACCTTACTTTGCTTTAAAGGCGGAGTGAGAATTTACAGGCAGCTTACACACATCACATGGCTTACACAGTCTAGGTCACCCACGGCCCCAATTATGCAGCAGCAGCCCCTGGCTTCAACAACACCTGGGGCCCCCCTGCATGTGCCTGGTCCTCCCTGCACCTCATTAGTGTGGGAATTCTTCACTACACTGCCTGGGAACAGCAGTGTAGTGAAATGTAATCTGTGTGGTGTGGAGGTGTGCAGTGTCCCCAAAGGAACTCACCTTGGCACAGATGGTCAGCACACCCACCTGTACAACCACCACTGTGTCCAGAGACAGGCCAAGGTTGCAGAACAGGTCTGTAATGCACCTGCTGGCGAAGAGGGGGCAGCATGGCGTCCACCTGCATGTGGTGGTGTGAAGTGGGGGAGGACCATAGATCAACTGGCTGCTCTACCACCACAACCTGGCTGCAGCAGGTGATGGTGGCAACCCTTTCCATCTACCTGCCACACAGGCCAATTTGGGCCTGATGTGGAGTGAGTTGGAGGCTGTTAAACACTGTCTTGACAACGTTGAGCAGCAGTTGGAGCAAATTTAGGGGTACCTGATATAAATTATGGGGATGCTTCAACTGCTGCTGTCCCATCAGAATACTGATTATTAGTGTTAGTTTGTCCTTACACTCACCACCCTCTGTGTGAAAACATAGTTCCTGATGTTACCCCTTATCAGTCCCACCTCTTTCTTCAAATTGTGGGCCCTTCTTCATGCACATCTCTTTTTCTGGATGATGTTACCCTTGTGTACATTGTTGATTCCCTTTTGGTACTTGATAGTTTCTATCATGCCTCACTCCCCCACCTTCCTTGCATTTATATGTATTGTCTTTTAGTGTCTCTTCATCCGGCTTTGTTCTGGTGCATACTCTTCAGCATTTTAGTTGTCCTCTTTTGTACAGCCTCCATCCTGTGTATTTTCTTGCAGAGATATGCTCTCAACATGGCATGCTGTACCTAAGATGAGGTCTTACCAAATATATGTACATAGGGATAAGAACACCCATTTTTGGACTTCATTTTAATGTGATGGCTCCCAATGCATCCCAGTATACCCCCAGCCCTCCTTACTTCCTTTCACATTTGTTGTATACCTTTAGGTCATCTAACACTGGTCACTGTCCATTTTTGTTGTTAGTCTCTCCCCCCCACTGTGCACTGTTATGTGTATAATGTTAAGTGTGTGTTCCTTCTTTCTTTCGCATAACCTTGTTTACCTCCCAAAAATAGTAAGAACCACACCCCAAAATCGCTGAAATAAAATAAAGTACAAAAGCAATGTGCTTGCCCTCATTATATTTCTACTTAACAAAACCAGAAAGCCAGCACTCCAGATGAATAAGTGCCAAGAAAAAATGCTCACTGTTAGTATAAATTTATTGATGGCAAAACAAGCCACACAAATGATCCCTGCACTTCATTGGTTAGGCCTTCATTAGGGGGCCACTCTAAAATGGTTAACTGGTCAGAAGTAGAATTTGGGGCAGCAATACTCATGCCAGCAGCAACTGAACTAACACTACCAGCGGGGACAAAATAATCTCCTCCAACTATGAGTGAAGCTACAGATTTTGCTGTAAAAACATTGATGGAGAAATCCCTTTACTGACATGAGCTATGCACGTCTGCATTCTACAACACCCACAGCCAATCTTGCCACTGGCATCAGCACCATGGCAAGAAACAGTTTTGCTTGCATGTCTCTTTGCAGGCATTTTTTGGGATCACCAAGAAAATTCTAAACAAATTTAGATTTATGAACTTTTAGTCTGGCCCGGTGGATGGGAAGCCAAAAAACAGCAACTGTGGCTTGCAGATGGAGATTGGGCAGTAAACAGATGCAAATGCACAGACAGATTAAGATTGCGCTGTGCACTCAAGAGATGCAGATGTAAAGGCACAACAACACCTTAACCAGTGCTCACAAGTCACAGATCCAAATCTGGAAAAGAATACCTTTTGCCAGTTGGGGGGAAGGGCAATGCACTACAGTAACAGTCCACTACCAAGATACCACAAAGCAATACAGAAAAACACAAACAGATAACAGGTTTACAGTGCTGCAATTACTGTGTGGCACAATAAAATGTGTCTGGTTTGATGGCATGTGTCGTGCACACACGCATATACACACACACTACAGGTAATGCACAGCAAATTGAAAACTTCAGTAATATAACTAAATCTTTTAAACAAGCTGAAATTATGCATTGCACTGCAACAATCAGCAAAAAATGTCAAAAATTACTGAAAATATTACTGTGTGTACATGAACACAATTATACAAAAAAAATATAACCAAAACAGAAAGAATGCCATTCTCCCAGTTAATCTACCTCCACTACAGATACGCCCCTCCCCCAAGCACACTTCAAGTGTCTGTCAGTACACAGACTGAATGTTCTAAATTAACATTCAAAATCCACACACAAATAATAAATACTCGATGATATAAGCAGAGGAGGGTTTCCTACAATCAATGTACTAAATCTTGAGCAAATAAAATGGCTCAAAAAGGCTTTTTGAACGGTTTTTAGAGGGTTTGAATCGCAGGTCTGAGATCAGACTGTCTCCAGCTACCAGTACACACACACTACACAGAACTGAGGCTGTGCAGAACAATCTAGAGTCCATGTGACCTGCATTCCCATGAATCACTGCAAAATTCACCTTGGAACTCACCAACAAGGCATAGTGATGCAAAGTACATTGATTTCAATGTACTTTGCATTAAAATTGGTGTTGAAGTGGTTGTGGAAAGGTGGAGTAATGCAAAGTCATTGTTTCCAATGGACTTCACAATCCTAATTATAAGGCGGAGTACTCCACTTTGCTTTGCGGATTACTTTGTGGATTCCACCTTAATAAGCGAATTGATTCACGTAGCTGATTTTGGCCACTTTGCCCACCTTTAATTGCAGTTCGTGCCATCCAGGGTCATGTCGGTTATAGATGAATTAGTACCTTGTCCCATGCAGGATTGCATGTGGTTTCAAAAGCATTGGGGGTCACAAGTAGATGAATGAAAGAGCTGTTGGTAAAAGGCACATTTAGCATTGTGGATAGCTTTCTTGAATTCCTTCCTGAGCTGTCTGTATGCGATCCAGTCTGAGTGATCCTGGGTGCGTTTAGCATTGGACCATGCTTTACCCTTCCTTTTCATTAGTATAAAAGGTTGACTGTTTATCCATCTGGTCAGGGAGCCTCTGATGCATCATTTCTTGAGGGGAACAAATGCATCTTGGAGTTTAAGAAGGGTAGCATGTAGGAAAGCGAATGCTTCATCTGCATCAGTGGTACGATAGAGTGGGAACCAGTCAATAAGTTGGGCAGCCTGAGCCAGGGATCCACAGTCTAGACTAGAGAAGTCTCGGAACTGGATGTTTTGGGGAGGAGGTTTATGACAGCGAGCACTCCATATACAAAAGACAGGATCATGATCACTGATAGCATTGGGCAGCATCCCAGCATTTGTTTTCCTATCCTTCCTGTTTGTAAGGATCCAGTCTATAAAGGATTGATGGTCATTATTAGGTGCAGTTCTGGTCAGACATGTTATCATTTGAGAGAGATAGAGCTTGCGTAGGACTTTCTCCAATGGACCAGTATTGCACCCAAGCCACTCAAGGTTAAAATCCCGGATGAGGTGTAATTCCAACTTCCCCTTCAGCAATGCAAGGTATTGATTCACCTCGGTCAATTCTTTCAATCCATTCTTTGGAGAGTTGTAGCCGCAGACAATACTCAATTTCTTGGCATTTCCCAGAAGGAGCATGGTATGCAGTAACTCACAACAGTTCAGAGGTTGGTCTGGAGAGAGGTTGATTGAGAGATGCTCTTTAAAGTACAGCACAGCGCCACCCCCATGTTTAGGTGAGGAGCGATCAGCCCTCAAGAACTTGTAACCTTTTAGTGCACACAGGGAGTCTGGTATTGTAGGTCTGAGCCAGGTCTCTGTCAGGTCAAGTATGTCTGGGGAGTAGTGGGCAACCAAGGCTTCAAATTCGGCAAAGTTAGTGGTGAGGTTGCAAATATTTATAAGCGTGATTTTGAGACCCTTTGAAGAAAACTATGTGGGGGTGTTTTGAAGTGAAGCTACAAATGGAAGACCTGGTTTGATTCAACATCTCTAGCCAAACAAATCCGTAATAGGTAGAGTCAGATTTCTTGGTACCATTAAGGTTGGGAGCACCTCCGAGAAGTAATACCTGGAGTAGAGGAGAAGTAGTATGATATATGAGCAGGATTGATGAAGCTCAGGTACATGTGGCTGCAAGGAAGGGTTGTTTTCCCCAGAAGGAGGTTTGAGTTAGTAAAAGGGGTCTCAGCTGCATAACAGCTGCATAACATCGTGTGGCACAGAGAGCAGCTGGGACCACTAAGAGGTCAACATGGGCAAACTAGAACTCCGTAATAGGGAAAAAGTGCCATTAGGAGACAGCAGGCAACTGAAGGGTAATCATTATAGAACACAAAGATGAACAGGTTGGTTCTGTGGAAAGAGTAGAGAGTGGTTGGAACGGTCAACCAAAAGAAATTGTTGAGAGTGGTAGCACGTTCAACTTGAAATAAAACAAGTACCTACCAGTGGGTGTGTTTTTCTGGTGTTTTCCGCTGAACAGAGAGGACAAGCTCAATGGGAGCATGCCTGCTCTTGTCTGGAAAACCTATGAACCCATGATTAATTCAAACATTCATATTATAGCACCAGTAGCGGTGGATAAATGACAGTAGGAATAACCAAAATAAATGTCCAGGGCCCAGAATGCCACCTCCTCTCCAAGCAGTTTGTAAGCCATGGCTTACTTGGCATATATGCTCCCACACCCATGATACTCTCCAAATGATCAACATTTATCTGTACCAGAATTATACTATAATGTATATTGTTTCTTTTGATGTACAGTACAACATTCTGTACAATTCTCTAGATGGAACCAGGAAGTTGCAGTTTTCTCTACAATATTTTGCTGTATGGATTCATATGTCTGGCTACTGGTCTGACAAGTCAATGACTGCTGAACAGGAATAGGTAAACAATTTGTTGAGAACCATTCTTATGTTGGGGGGGGTATAATGCACTGCAAGCCAGCTGAAGACTGAGGCCAAATTGTGGTGTGGTTTGTTTCTGATTCATATAAAAAAAATGAACCAAACAGCAAACTGGGAAACAAAGTGCAAAAGGTGCAAACAGGAAGGAAGCACCCTCCCTTGTGTTCTTTGACACCTAGGACATCCTCTTGGTTTATGTACACTCCGGGGAAGGGAGGTTTTTGTCATCAGCAGAGCTGTTTCACCGTAGCAGTAATGGAAGAGGACACCTTGAGAGCATGAGAGATAGA
This sequence comes from Neoceratodus forsteri, assembly GCA_016271365.2. Classification (NCBI taxonomy): domain Eukaryota; kingdom Metazoa; phylum Chordata; order Ceratodontiformes; family Ceratodontidae; genus Neoceratodus; species Neoceratodus forsteri. Next base: position 853,689,115 of record CM028131.1, read on the forward strand.
ACAAAACCACCTTAGAAAACAGCAAACTTTAAAAAAATATTCAAACCAAAAGCACTTTTAAGTTTTGCTAGCAATAGACATAGAAGTATATATTGATAATTGTGTGCAATTTTGTGAGAATATGTCTGGGACAAGGCTAGTTGCTGCACAAAGAGAAAATAAACTGATTTTAGGCAGGGCCATTTCCGGAGTGGTGGAGGGAGAAAGGCTGCTGTACATTAGCTGCAGTGGTGGACCCATGATAGGTGTCTCATTGTAGCACTCTGATGTGCTTTTATTTTGTTTTCTAGTTCAGGTTCAGCTTTATTTTACCCTATCCTCAAATCTCCAGTTGTTGTTATTTTTTAGTAATGGGATTGGGCAATAAATTACTTTTGGGTAGACAGCAGGTGCTGCACCATGCACTTTTGTGGCAGAGAGTTTAGTTTTTTGAGCTACTAGTTATTTAGTTAAGAGGGGAGTACGACAAGTGGAGTGCCACAGGGCTTGGTACTGGGATAGGTCCTCTGCATTATCTTTCTATGGGACAATGCAGAAGAGCTAGAGAATAAGGTATGCATTTATGCAGATGATACCAAAATCTGCAATAAAGCTGGCACTCAGGAAGGGGTGGACAAAATGCCCAGGGATCATAAGAAGCTTGAGTCAAAAACGTGATGGTTGGGGTTAAATGCCAAAATGTGTAAAATTATGCAACTAGGACATAGAAACCCTGGTGCTAAGTATATGATGGAGCAGTACTAACAATCACTAAGCAGGAAAGAGACCTCAAGGTTATTATATCGGAGGATCTCAATGTGACAGGGCAGCGTGACAAGACAGTGGGTAAGCGTAGTGGAATACTGGGTTGCATAGGGAGGGGTACCTCAGGAGGAAGAGGGAGGTGGTGATGTTGCCATTTTATTGCTCTCTAATGTGGCCACACCTAGAATACTGTGTTCAGTTTTGGAGACCCCAAATCATAAAGGACATAGATAGAGTGGAGGCGGTCCAGAGGAGGGCAGCTAAAATGGTGCATGGTTTGCACAAGACGCCCTTCAAAGATAGATTGCAGGATCTCAACACGTACAACCTGAGAGGAGAGAGAGAGAGAGAGAGAGAGAAAGAGACTACAAGTACCTCAAAGAAGTGTGTAGGGTACGGGTAGGGAGTCTCTTTCAAATGAGAACAAGTACCAGGACCATGGGGCTTGCCATAAGGCTGGAGGGGGACTTCAAGAGTGATGTAAGGCAATATTTCTTCACTGAATGGGTAGTGGATGCCTGGAATAAATTGCCAGTGGTAGTAGTGAAGGTTACAATGGTGGGGGCTTCAATCATGCATGGGACAGATACAGAGGTATATTAGATATGAGACATGGGAGTGGGAGGGTCAATGGAGACCAGATAGTGCCTGCGGTATCACGTCACAACAGCGACGTGAATACGCAAAAAAACCATCACAGCGACATTTTCTGGAGTTCGCTGGATGGTCTCCACATTTCCCAACACTGTTAAGCCACTAGTGTTTGCCCCTCCCCAAACTAACTCTGACTGGAGTTGGTAATCCTAAATTCAGGCGGGTGTGGGGGGCAAAGCCCCAACAGAAAATACCTGTTCCCCAGCAACGGCACAACACCAACTGTCAGTGTTGTGCTGTTGCTGTGCCGACGGTCAACAAATTTTGTGTTGCCGCAGCATGGTGGAACCGTACCTGCAGAGACAAAACAGGTAGGGAACCTCTGGGCAGATTAGATTGGCTAGACAGTCATTTTCTGCCATCATATTCTATGTTTGTATGTTTTTTGTGCAGTACATCAAGCGTCAGTCATGCTAGTTCTGGGTGACTTGTGCTGTGCTATAGTGCAAGTTAGCTAATTGCTGATTGATTGATTGATTGATTGATCTGTTTATGTTTTTATGTTTTTTATTTTTGTTGACCAGGAAAGGAGGGCTAGTCAATTCTGCCTATTTTCAAAATCCTCCTTGGGAGGGGGAATAGAGATACAAACTGACACATTAAATCAGGTAAAATGTAGTAGTAATAGTTTTTATTCATAAAATGTATATGGAAAGGATAGGTGGTACAAGCTCCATTGAGCTAAGGCTCATTTCCAAGGAGGTCCTATTTTTACATACATGATATTACACATATAAGTTACAATAAGTACAAATACATACAAAAATTCAACATATGTCACAAACTGCAAACTTACTGCAAATACGTGATTTTTTTTTTAGTAAATATGAGAAATTTGGCAAGTGCACTGGGAAATTTCCCTACTCTTTGCAGGGGGCACTGTTTGTTTCCTGCTGTGGGGGCCTGCTGTGTGGAAGGAGTGATGGCATCCTGGGTGGAGAAGATTGCTTCCCTTCCCACCTGGTGCTCTGAGGAAGCAATGGAAGTTGAACATGAGGAACTGACTGATTTTTGTTGTACACTGGACCATGTTGCTGAACTGGGTTTCAATGGCCAGTCCGCTGGAGCAGGGACAAGGTGCTGACCTACGACATCGGTGACCCAGGTTCGAGAATGGACCTGGGACATTGGAGGGCCAGCTGGGGGAGAAGGATTGAGTGTACAGTGACTGCTCTCTTTCTGCAGGGGGGAGGGTGGAAGAGTGTTCGGTGCTATACGGACACCTAGTGAGGTTGTGTGTACCACATGTGTCAATGCCAACACATTCGGGGGACTGGGTGGACGCTGGTCATCATTGCATGTCCCCACCCCCATATACCAAGGAAAAATACCACTGCCTGCCACCTAGATGAAGCCTGCCCTGCCACTTTGATTAGCTCCCAGACTGGCTCCCTGACCAATCCCGTTGACTGCAGCACTTAAGGTCGGTGCCGCAACCCCACCCTGGGGGTAAGCCAGAAGGTATCAGGGAGTCATGGCCAATGTGGGAGTGGGAGCGGAAGGGGCTGTGACTGAGGCTAAGGTTCCAGTGACAGGTGGTGCGATAAAGTATAATAAAGAAAAAAGAAAAAAAAGAACTGGATTTCAAACCTGTGGCTGCTAACAATCAAGCCGACTGCTTGTCAAAAGAAACATACCAGAGGAGAAGGGAGTACTTGCTGGGTCTACTGGTGGCATAGGATCAGAAATTCTGAAATATTCAATGCAGCTCACTTGTTAAAATTGACTCTGAAGCACAGCAAGAGGACGCCGTTCGACCACCTAGTGTGGCAGATCAGAAAGACATTGAGACGAATATCAGACTAATCTCAGGACTGCCAAGTACTGTTTTCTCCCCTGGTCTTGTGAAAGTAGTTGGTTTCAACCCCATTCAGACTGTTTCCAGCTACCTTTACCTCTTCAATGGTTGTTGATGCCTCCAAAAAACCGCCAGGTGGCAAGCTGTCCAACGGCAGTCGGTCTTACCTTTGCAGCAGTGCTGTGGACCAAGATAGTAATAGTGCTGCTGTGGCCCCTGTACCTTTCGGTTTGTCTTTTCCAGAAAACTTGATAATGAATATGGAGACTGGCTCTGTAGAATCGAGTATCCCTACTGATGTCCCTGCACATGCTGACCCAGCCCCTGGTTTGCAAGTGGAACTTTCACCCCCCCTCACCCTGTATATCATGAACATATGCCAGCCTCTAGCTTATCTATTTCTGAGGCCCTCCAACAGGCGGGATGGGTTAATGGTGGGGAACAGCACTCATGGTGGTTCCCTGGACCAGTTGCAGTGGTGGACTTAGGGGACGCTGCACTAGACATTGATCCAGTACCTGACAGCCCTTTTCAGCTGCTTTCCACTTTTGAATTGATACAAAATCCTATTTTCATGTTATCTACTCTGAATGGGACTGTGGAAATTACCACTGCTATGGCTAATACTGAGGATACTGTGCCCTCAATGGACTGCTTACCTTCTACTTCTGCTGGCAATTTTTCAGCAAGAGCCCAAACTCCTGCCCCCCCCCCCCAATCCTGCTCACTATAATGCTTCGACCCCAACTATCCCACCTTCTTTTTCATCTGGAGAACAGCAATCTACTCACAGTAATAGATCCTATGCTGGTCTGTTTCATGCTCCCCCCCCCAAGCCTGCTAAGAGAAGGAACACTGTGCGCATTAAATACAGGGGAGATCTTGATGTTTTTCCTGATTGGATTTATGTTGGCCGTAAGCTTCTGAAAGACAGCTTGGGGTTCAAAACCACAGACATATATGCCTTGATCCACACTTCTGGTGATCCCAACTTTGACATTAGTTTTAAAACAGCTGCAGTACAAGTCACATTAAACTGTTTCTCCAACTCACTAGTTTAGCATTTTTCAGTGAGTTGCATGTTGTGTGCACTTTTCACTGCAATGAATTAATTAAGCAATAAGGCATGACAGGGTGTGTGTTATTGTGCAATAATGTCACTCCTGGGGTGGGTTGAAGCAGGAGGCGAAACTGCTTCAACCCACCCCAGGAGTTATGTTATTACACACTAACACACATCCTGGAGTGCCTTATTACTGTTATACAGTGGTTCATTTTTGAATAAAAAAAAGAAGAAAAAAAAATTTTTATTGGCTTTTTTGCCCATTTTTTGGTGTGTGGAGGTATGTTTTTTTTTAAAAAGTCCACAATATTTTTCTTTCAGTAAGTGGAGCCATTATGTTAGTGGTGCTGACTAAGCAGTTCACCATGGTTAATCGTTTTTATCAGTCTGCCTCCCCCCCCAAAATGTTAGTCCTACATTAAACCATGCTGTGTCTGAAGTTTCTTTATTTTATTCACAGTTCTCTAAAGTGCAGCCATTTCTTTTGTCAGCCAAGGAGCACAGGCACCGAGCCGTTCGGGGAGCACAGTCAGTGACTTCTGGTTTTCTGCTGTTAGGTGGATATCAACTGGAACATCCCCATAAGTTACCAATCTGTTTTACCTAAGGGAAAGTAATTTTATTCAACCGGCACTGCAAGTGACTTTAGTGAGAAATGGATGACTGTTTAAAAAGGGATAGCCTTTAGCCACTACAAACTTTTTTTGTGGAAAGTGGCCGATGAATGGGTGCATGTGCTGGCAGGGAGCCAGCAGCACTGAAGCTTGTCACAATAGTGGTCTTTTCTTGAATAAATTTGACAGCATCTATTTCAGTTGGGGAGAAGGAGGGAATTTGTGTCAGAGTGGGGGCACGGTGGTGCTGTGATGCTAATGGTCAGTGTGGCTAGTGGGCGGGGGGGTGAGAAGCCATGAGGATTAAAACTGTTACCTTTGCTTGTGCAGACATGAAGTGGGAAGTGATTCTTTTTGTGGTTATGCAGTTGCTTGGCTGCCTGCCCTAGATACAGTGATGTTTTTGTGAAATACCATCACTGTGTCTGGGGCTCGTTAGCTAGTCAGGTTTCTAGATTATTTCTTGCTATTATATAATAAAAGTTTCCTAATGGGTTCTGCCCAGCTGCCTTTCAGTTTCAGCTAACTTTGCAACTCACTGGAAACTTTTATTAATGCAGTGCAATGATCAGATGCACACATTAAACAACCCCCAAAAAATGCTTAGCTAATGAGCTGAAGCCTGATCTCACTACGACAGAGTGCAGTACAGATCTACCCAATTTAATTTAGTTTCCATTTGCCATTTATTTTAGAAAAAAAAACGAATTCTAGGCACCTAAGCTTTCAATGATTCACCTCCATGATTCATCTTCAAACCCCCCCCCCCATCACTACAGGTACCTGCACTTTCACTTTCCCAACACTCAATGCAAACTGCTGTTCATTTCCTGCTAAGCTGGACATACTGTACAGTACCGTACTGCTGTACAAAAAAAACCTTTCTATGAGCTATAGTAACTTCTTTATTATTTCAAAAATAACTACTGGTGTGTAGCTTTATTCAAGCCTGATTTTGCTCTCACTTCTTACCACCATTGATCTCTATGCCAGTCACAATCACTTTCCTTTTCCAGGTCCCCCATGCAGATTGCATACTGTAGCTTTTTTTGGGAAGGGACAGGAAAGCTGCTGATCAATGATGGAGTTTAGGTAAAATTCCTAATAACTGTACAGTGCAGCTACAAACTCTAAAACTTCTGTACTGAATACAGGTACAGTACAGTACTGTATGTGAGTTAGAAAGGGAAGTCGAGGAGGAAGCAATCACTGAAAGCAACAGTCAATCAAGTGGGCGGGCGGGTAGCAGGTAAGTGGCACAGTCTGATTTGTAGCCAAATTCTAAATTAAACTAAAACAAATTCTCTACCTCCTGTACCCTTATGATTTTTATGAAGTGGGATTACTGTACTGTACTATACATACTGTAGAAGTGAGTGAGAGGCAAGATGGCAGATTGTACTGTCATTATTATGTACAGTACTGCACTGTAACTACATTTGAAAATGCATTACATGACCATTGGAGCGGGAGCTGAAGTGAATTAACAGTGGCTGAAAGTGCATTGCATGTGAGCTGAAGACTAGTTGAAAAAGAGTTTGTGTTTTAAACATTTAGAATTGCCACTGCATTAATAGAACACACAAAAAAAAAACAACAGTGCAGAGCAGTGAGCATGAGGAACAGTTTAATCTGACTTGTACTGTACAGGCTTGGAGAAATTTAGGCTACGGAACCAGGATGTGAAATATTCTCCACTGTGGACACCCTTCGTAGCAATACCGCTGATGAAACTCACTTTTAAGACCATTAACTGTGTTGTTTAAAAATGAAAAAGTTTTGCATCTCTGATATCTTTTATTGACTGAAAACAGAATGTACTGTGCTGGGCCAGCTAGACCCTATAATGGACTCGGAACACCTGTGGACTGAGGGAGGAAGGCGCATTTATGTCGATTTGTCACATCTTAACTGCACTGTACAGCACTTACCCAGTTGTTTTTATCTGGGTTGGGATCTTGGATTCATTTTTTATGCAGGTCAACCTAAATCCTTCTTCCATTGTGATTCTTATACCTACATAAGTAGTGCCTGTGACCAGCTGAAGTGTTTCTAATGTGCTGGGGTTGGACATGTGACTATCAATTGCCCAAGCCAATAAGCTGTAACTTGTGTGATGAAACCGACCGCACATACAAGAACTGTCCATGGGAGTCACATAATAAACCAGCATCAGAACATGATGAACAGGAAGAAGTAGTGACCCATGCACAGACTCAGCATTCTTCCAGACCTGCACGGTTCGAGAGAACTGACCACATGTCTGAAGGGACTTCAACCTCTGACTAGTGTCCTGATATGGAGAATATGGACATCCCTCAACCTGCACATGCTGATCTTCAGGAAGTCCTTTCTTCGACACTACCACCTTCAGTCCAGCCCTTAGATGAGCTTTCTGTAATGGAGAGGGAGATACACCCTCCTGTACTTGATAAGACTGTTGTTACCACCCTACCAGAGAACCTGACTCCTGCTGTACCTGCGACTTCTGATTCTACCTTGGGGTCCAGGATGTGACCATGCCTCCCCCCACCTTCCTCCTGATGGGAGCAGCAGGGTTCCAGGTGGAATACCAGGAGCATAATGAATTAGGGTCAACCCCCAGTGAAATCTTTCAGACAAGAGACCATTACCCTCAAAAATAAATTTGCAGTCTTATCCAAGAGAAAGACATAGGGTGGCACTGATAATTCTGATGTTTCTTCTGTAGCCTCCTCTCAGCCTGACCACATCATGGATACAGAAGTTCCCTCCATTGACCCCAAACAGTCGAGTAAACAGAGATTGAGGCTGAAGAAACTGGCTAAATTAGATAAATTATGGCTTTTTTACTTTCTATGGATATGTCCTGTAACATGTCATATGCCTCCTTAAATGTAAACAGTTTAAAGAATAATAAGTGGGGTCAAACTACATTTTCTGTACACTGGGAGCTACACCACAGTGTCTATTTTTTACAAGACACAAGATTGCATGCCAAAAGGGAACTGTGCCTAGCATCTTGAGAATGGTTTGGAGGGCTATACTTCTGGTCAATAGAGGAAAACCCCTGCTCGGGGCTGGGAATCCTGTTTAATGTTCAGGAGATTTCTGTGGCTAGACTACTTGATTTGGCCCCAGGTAGGGCTCTTCTGTTGGACATCTTCTATGACCATCAGGAATTTAGGTTAATAAATATTTATCCCCTCAAATGAAATCCCTGTGAGTTGATCTATTTAAACTAGTACAACCAAATTGATTTACTACAAGATCTGTAATATTTGGAGGAGATTTTAATTGTATATTGTCCTTATTGGAAAAAATGGGAATGACTAGAAAGCATACAGTGATTCCAACTTTTTAAATTCCCTATAAAACAGCTATACTATGGCATAATGCTTCCTTTGGTATTCACCCTCCAGACCATTCTTTTCACAAAGGGTCATTGTCATCTAGAATTGATTATTTTTTTTCTGTCAAATTGGCTACCATGTTCTCCATATACGACTATACATGTAGAAACTACTGACCACAGACTAATTGTTATTAAAATTGGAGTTGAGCCAAACAAACCAGTAACCCATAATGTCTGGAGACTGAATGTCTCCCTGCTTGATGGCCTGGGTATTTGGGTTTCACTTCAAGAACTTACAGAAGTGAGAAAGTCAGTGCATGAACTGTATAACAACCCTTTGCAGTGGTGGTTGGAAATCAAATATGATTTAAAATAGTATCTTAAGAATGCTGATAAAATTGTTCAGACACAGTGGTATATTCATTATTTAGAGTTGAGGAGACAATTACAGGCCTTGATTTCTCTTTCAGCTGAAACAGGATTTGACTATTCATCTCAGATTTCAACAATTAAGAAATGTCAGCTATACAATATAATAGGACTACTACCCTGTTTGCCGAACAAAAGTTTGGCACCCAGGGTAAGGCTCAGCATGTTAACCATTATGATGGCTGTAACATGAGAATAGAGAAAAAATATATGGCTCATTTAAAAAAAGTTGATGGTTCCCTGACGAACAATAATCTGTAGATGGCTAAAATACTGTATGATCATACAGAATCTATCTTTGGTTTCCCTCTACCTACCTCAGGGAAGGCAGAGGTGTTTTTTTTGGGATCTAGTTATTCTAGATCTCCTTGCTGGTATGATTTAACAACTAACTTCTCCCATTTCACAATCAGAAGACTGTACGGTTGTGTTTTACCTCAAGGGTGTTATTTCTCCAGGACCAGATGGCTTTTGCAGAATTTTATATAAAAGTACTTGATGCTATCATAGAACATACACTTACATTTAATATGATTTACAAGGATACGTCTCTGTGCCATCAGACCTCTTTGAAAGTTTCTTGATTTATTTCTATAAAACATGCGATAAATCAGAATTGTCAAATTGGAGGCCCATTAGCCTCATAAACATGGATTGGAAAATTTTATGTAAAATCTTGGTAAACAGACTGGCTCAAGCAGCCTGAATTTTAATAGTTCCTATGCAAACTTGTGCTGTTCCTCAAACAAATGTACTGGACAATTTACTATTACTGAGAGAGCTTTTTGAAGGATCTACCAGTACGGGGTATATCATCAGCTCAGACCAGGCAAAAGCCTTCAACATCATGTTACATGAGTATTTATTTCGGGTATTAAAACATTATGGTATTCCAGCCATCTTTATTGCTTGGTTTAATCATTTGTAAAGTACTGCATCTCTGCATCCAGTGATTAATGGAATGCCAGGAGCAGTAGTAAAACTTCAAAGGGGAGCGCACAAGGGTGTCCACTCAGTTCTTTACTTTATGTTTTTTGTATTGACCTTCTGCTTCAGAAATTAGAATTAGATGCACAAATATTACATATTACAGTACATAATGGACTGATAGAAAACACAAATTGCACATGCCCCAATATTGCAAAGCACCATGGGAAGCTTATGCAAATGCCCATGAATTAATTTGGGCTGGCTCAACTTTAAGCAAAATTGCATGGTGCCAGAAGGCCTCACAATACAATCATCAAAGGCTGAGAACAGCAGACCCAGACACATGTTTCATCCTCATTCGGACTCCTCAGTGTGCCATATCTGTATCTCATCCCAGGGAGAGGGAGCCAGCCTACAGAGGATCTTATTTGTTTGGGTCAAGGGCAGCCCAAATTAGAGAGAAAAGAGAACTACAATAGAACCCCAGAGCAAATGCACTGGGGCATAGGTTATCCCAGAGGATAATGGACTGATGTTATCTAGTCTTCTGGCTTATTTGGATGACATAAGTCTTATGGTAGCTGATTCGCTCTCCAGTGAATGGGCTCTGTCTGTAAAACAAGCTTTCTCCACTGTTTCTGGCTTTTCTTTGAATAAAGAAAAAAGTGTGTGGATGGTTGTTCAGGGGACCCAGGAGGAACTGATAACCACCATAGCAGGGATACAGATAAAACAGGAACCAGTGAAAATACTGGATATTGATTTTGGGGGTCCAGATCCTCCATTCTGTAATTGGTCGGTGAAACCTCTAGTTGCAGAGAATAAAACTGGTAGGTGGAAGTTATGGCCTATGGTCAAACAGAAAAGGGTATATATGCTTATGACATTTGTTATTCCCATTTTTTATATGTGAGTTATGTCTTTCCACTGCCCCTTCAATTGGAACCTAGATTGTATAATTTTATTTTTTTTTTAATTTTGTGGGAGAGTAGCTCAAACCCCGTACAGTGCATATAGGCCCGTCAAAAATGGGGGACTGAATATGATTAATCCTGTAATTTTCTTTTTCTCTATATTTTTATCTGCTAATTTCATACCAATCATACACGGACATGAGAAATCCTGGACCCCACTTCTTAGGTTTCAAGGGGGCTTTTCTTTCAAAAATGGAATGCAGGAATCTGGTATGTATTCTGCAATATTCCTGATGGTATGGCAGTCTGCTTCATAGATTATTTAAAAAAAAATAAACAATGGAAGTTATTCATTCATGACATTATGCATAAATCAACGAAGGAAATGTATCACCACATTCTGACTACACAGTTCCTCATTACTCCGTGTTTCTGGTACCCTCCATGAATACCTGAGAAATGTTTATTGGATCAACTTGTCAAACCACGGATACCCCTAAATATGTATAACACTGCGTGGTTCTGTTGCCACAATAGAGTGAACATCCGGAATAATCACCATCATAAATCCATCCAGGAGAGATATTGTCTTAGAGAACAGTGCATACAGCAACTGAAATCTATGGAACATGTATTATTAGACTGTTGTTATATCTCTGATTTATGGTCCTTATTTGCAAAACAATGGGCACTCCCACAGTTGTCTAGAATGCCTTACGATATTTTAGTTGTTAAAAATGGGTGAATTGGCAGGTTAGAAATTTGTGCCCATAATTAGCCTTGTAGAACAAGTGACTAAAGATGTACTTGTATTATATACAAAAGAGAAACAAGGAGTGTTGACTCCTGTTTTGGACAACTGGTGAAGAACCATGCCCTGGCATCCTCCATAGCTAATTGTCTTATTTTTTTGCACTGGTGTGATTGGTGGGTCAGTAGTTTCTTTTTACGATCACTTGAATGATCATTCATTTATTGCCATAAGTTAGGTTTATATTACTCCCTTGAAAAACAGTCTTCCCTCATACGCAGAGTGGTATTTCATGAGTGATTTATGGATTTTCTGCACAGTTTGGTACTGTTTTTCTTACATTGATTGTCTTATCTTTTTGTTGAGAGACTGGAGAGTGTATCTGTTTTGTACCTTGTATATAATTGTTTGCCTGCATTTTTCAAATAAAGATTTCCTCTATTCTTTACATCTGCCTTTGATAAGATTCACAGTGGTAGATCCAGGGATTTACAGAAGAGAGGCACACTTGGCCGAAAAAAAAATATATATCTAGGGGGATCCAGGGGCATGCCCCTTGAAAAATTCTGAAATCTAATGTGTGAAATGGTGCATTTTGGTACAATTTAGGCTCAGGTTCAGTAGCAAAGTGTGGACCCAACCCTCAGTCTTCTAGTTGCCTTTCCATCACAGAGCAATGGCAAACAATAATGGCTACCTTATGAGGAAGAGAGGAAAGCTGTGGGAGATGGCTGTTTTTTCTGCTAGAACATGGAAACATGGACAATGACAGCAGCAAAAGACCAATGGTCCATCCAGTCTGCCCCTGGTTCCCTATCAAGCCCTGGAACCTAATGTCCAGCCAGTGTTCTAGCCCTCCCCATCCACCCACATATTCCCCCTCAGTATCTGTCACCCCAAGTAACCACTATACCCTTCACCCTGTCCCAACCATGCTTGAAACCACTGATGTTTTTTTTTGCCCACCACCTTGGCTGGTAGACTGTTCCACAGTTCCACCACTCTTTCTGTAAAACATTTCCTTATCTCCCCCTAGACATATCCTAAATTCACACCTACAAGGCAACCTATCACTGCATTGTGATGGAAAGGGATTTGGAGAGGGGCTCAGTTAAAAAGGCCCTCTTTCTTTGCTTAAAGTTTTTAAATTAAGCATTTCCAGGCCCAGCCATTATCATTGCAAAACAATCCATGAAATACCGACCAGAAATGCCTACATAACCACATGTACTCTATACCATATTCTTCAAATTCAGGACAGAGACAATTGTATTTTTTTACCCCAAAATTGATAGACACTATTGGAAAGTTTGCTTGCACTTTACCCTCTTATCCCTTTTAGGTGAGGGGGGCTCCTGCACGATCACTTCTTCTTACTACCGCTGTTTCCCTTCCAATCATAAGTAAAAATAAAAAATAAGAAAATCACCTCCATTTCAGACTCCCTGCCAGACCTCATGAACCCCATGTTCATTGCCATGTTCTCCTTCAGCTGATAACAATAGCTGGCCTGGTACCTCTCTGCTTTACAACTGGCTACAAGAGGGAGACCAATTCAGGACCCCTTCCTCTTGCAAAGAAAGGGAGCACTGGTTTGCAGTGGGAGTCAGGGAGTAAATTATTCTTAAGTTTACTACTTGCTCTAGCCACTTTCCAAACCAAGGAGCAGGAGGGCTAAAATCATCACTGTCCTCCACTTCCTAGCCCCATCACCAAAAGCACAAAGGATAATACTGTACTGTGCCCAGGTAGGTTGGAGATTACCCAATTCTAAAACCAACCCGACATTCTCTACAACTATAAAGTAGGTATGCTTGCTGTTGTTTACCCGAACTGAAGTTCCTGTCACAGCCACACCAAACAAGTTGCAAACTTGCACTGTACCACAGTGTTAAACAGCCCTATTTGTAGATGTGAGATAGAGGTGGTCTTTCGCAGTCAATGCTGCTCCTTTCTGGCTGCAGCTGCACCAGTTCTTGTTTCACCACCTGCTGGAGTGAACATCAAAGGATCTGACACCATTCCTGCTGCTGCACTTCTTTACTGGCTACACACCACCAACTGCAAGTCTCTGTTGGCTCTGAAAAATAATTTTGTTTGGAACTTGGTAGCAGAATTCAGGATCTATTGCCATTTTGGTCCAATCCGAAGCGGAACTCCATGACATCACCATGCCACCAATAGAAACAGGAATCAGCAGCAGATGTGGCTTCCGCCTTAAACCTCCCACCAGCTGATTCCACTTTCTCTGTTAGGTTAAATGGAGACAAGTTCAACATGAGTTCGCCCTCGAACTTGTAATTACCTATGAACCTATGACTCCTTGCACACAATAGCAGCCAATAGTAGCAGAAATAATGTTCCCCATTTCACTCGTTTTGTACACTAATGCCCCCAGCTCCAACCCTGCTTCAGTGATTCAATTCCTACATGTGTCAGTGGTAGTGATCAAAGAAATAATTAAGCAAAGAAAACCTCATGGGGTCCTGGCGTGCATGCTTAGAGTGCCCTGACCCCATACTGAAGTGCATACAACAGGTAGAATCAAAGCTGCATATGAAAGGGATGAAAAAGTTTTGTAACACTTTTTTCTGCACACAAATTGCTCTGTGTTTTATAACCCTGGCCTCTGCTTTTGCACTATACTCAGCAAAGTACCATACATATGCCTGCTGATGCCAGTGCCAAAGGCTACTCGTGTTTACTTGTTCTGTAGTATTTCTTTCTTTCACATATGAGAAAACATTGATATTGCTGAGACACACTGGGAACCTCTGTACAAATAAGTCAGATTCTTCTGATATGAAGAAATTGATCCCACAATTATGGGACTGGACTGAGGAGGGGATACCACTGGCAGGGGGCTTTGGTAAATTGCTGTGACATAAGACTTTCCCTTGTGATGTGTCTTGCGGGCTGTATGAAAGAGACAAAAGACTTCTGAAATAAGAGCCACTGACTCTGTGGGGTATGGGTGGTGGAAGTCATGCAAGCTGAGTCTGTGAGTTAGATTCATGTTAAAGCAGCTGCAGTTGTAGGCACTTTCAAAGGTGTGCAATAACAGGTGTAGCTAGCTATTTATAAATTGTACACCAACTGGCCAATCTGTTGCCACCCCACAAATAAATGTCTGGGATTCCCATAGGAGTCTTTAGCAGGTATCATGAGTGGTATATTTATTTAGCTAGAGGGGACTGGTAATCAAACAAAGTTATATAAAAACCAGAGGAACAGTGTTGAATAACCTGCTGTCACATGTACATCCATTTATTTTTGGCTCGACGTTCATCCTCAATAACATATTATTGCTGTCATGCTGAATGTCAGACATTAATTTTGTCAGGCCCTAAACCTTAATTTCTGGAAGCTTGTGCTGTAGAGAGCACGGACTGCACATCCAGCCTTGCTGTCTACACACAGCAACAAAAAGAAAGCATCACTAGGATTGTAAAAATACAATCACATTTACTACTTTATTTGTTTGACCAGGAAGGACACATTAACCTACTATACTGTAGCTTGTTTCCAGGTGTTGGGCTGTATTTCATCAAACATGGTTAGGTGGGGTAAAGAGAGTAGTCAGTGCTGCTCTGTTATTTAATATTTTTATGTTTGCTTGCACGCATCTGCAAGAAACATAGTGCCACCATATGAATTTTCGTAGGTGTGCCACTCAGCTTCCAATGCCCTGCTCCCTTTTGCATGCATTGTCTCACCGCACCAATAAATGTCGGAGCTGTCTATGACAGCAGTTCAGATGCAGTGGCGTACAGTTGAAAGTGAAAAAATGCTGCAATCAACAGTGGTGACATGTAGGCAGTTTGCATACTGCCGTTGGCAGTATGCAAATTGCCTACATGACACACTGCATCTGAACTGTCATAGACAGTTCTCCCCCCCCCCGCCCTGAATACCTACGTGGCACGCTGGGAGCCCACCCCAGTGTGCTGATGCACTCCCCCTCCACCTGCACACCGTATGGCCGATGGGGTGCTCAGTTCCCCATCAGCTCTGCTGCCCCCCAAAACAGATTTCCAGGTGCCACACTGGGATCCCATCCCAGCATGGCAAAAGTCCAGAATGGCAGGGTGCCCAATCCCCGTCAGCTCCACTGAACCCCCAGCAAAAAAAATGACTTCCAGTTGCCACGCTGAAGCCCACCCAGTGTGAAAAATGTCCAGATGGCCAACAGGGTGACCAATCCCTGTTGGCTCCACTCACCCCAAAAAAATCTTCCAGCTGCCATGCTGGGAGCCCACCCCAGCGTGGCAAAAGTCCCATGTCGCTTTCTAAAATTAAAAAAAAAGACACCTGTAAAAAAAGGTCCTCGTTGACTGTCCTGCCCTCAACCCACGCCCCACCTTTGCGCACCCACGTCCCCACACCCCCACCCCATACATACCTCTGGAGCCCAACGCGACAATCTTCAGTGGACCAGGAACACATCTGCACTATTCAAAGCCGACCACGAACTGAAGAAATGCCAGTAGGCTGTATAATGGCATACATTTTTTTTTCAACTTTGGTGCATATCTTACCCATTTTAGGGAATTTTTTTCACCAAATTTTCAACATGGGGTTCTTAGGGCCCCACCTTATGAACTTAGTCACTGCCATTTTGTTATTCGGTCCCGAAAGGTGATTTCATGATCACTGTGCAGAACTACCTTTCAGGACCAAGTAACGAAATGACAGTGTCACAGTTCAAGAGGTAGGCCCCAAAATCCCTATATTGAAAATTTGGTGAAAAAATTCCCCCAAATGACTTTTATGAGCGTGCATCGCGCAGTTCCTACGCATGCTAGTAACTTCGCAAATTTTTAATATTTTCACTCCAGGTTTTCAATATTGCCATTTTACCACACCTCCTTATAAGCAGTACAACTGTCATTTTTTACATCTCACCCAAAATGTGTTTTCGCACATGTAGCGCACAATGGCGCGGTTGGTATGCGAAATCAATGTTTGGTACAGATTAAGAAAATCACAGTGACACTGTTCATGAGCAGAGGTCTTAAAATGGATATGTTAACAATTTGGTGACAAAAGCCCATAAAATGACTGTGTTACGAGCATGCATTGGGCACTTTCCACGCAACCTCGTAAGTTCACGAATTTGAAATATTTTCAGTCCAGATTTTCTACAGTGGTATTTTGCCACACCTCCTTATGAACTGTATAGCAGTCATTTTTCACACCCTGGCCGGAATGTGTTTTTGCACTTCTGGAGCAGAAATGCGTGGTCGCTGTGGGAAATCAGTGTTTGGGACAGATTACGAAAATCACAGTGACACTGATCATGAGCAGAGGTCCCAAAATGCCTGTGTTTACAATCTGTTGTAAACAATCCCCAAACTAATTACATTGTGCAGTTTCTACGCACGCTTGTGACTTCACCAATTTTTTTATATTTTCACTCCAGATTTTCGACATTGCCATTTTTACACCTCCTCACGAACAGTCCAGCTGTAATTTTTCACATCCTGTTCGAAATGTATTTTCGCACCTGTGGTGCCAAATGGCGTAGTCGCTGTGCAAAATCAGCTTTTGGGTAACAAACTGATATTGCCACTGTTCATGAGTTGAGGAGGGTCACAAAAAACCCATGCTGAAAAATTGGAGTGAAAATACCAATGAATGCCTGGGGCATTAGGGCTTCTGACCATAACACCCCACCCTGTAGAGACTGACAGGCATCAGAGGTGTGACTTGGGATTGTTGCCTGTAATGCTTATACCATTCCACCCCCACCCACACCCTGCAGCCAGTGACAGGCATCGAGGTGTGCCTTGGGCTCTTCGGCCCCAAAGTTCACCCCATTCTCCTATACTGCACCCATCTCATCGTATTTCTTATGGAATGGGGTGAGCATAAGGCCCAAAGACCCCAAGGAACACTGTGACACTTGTCGGTATCTGCAGGGTAGGGTGTGGTGAAATGGCATGGCCACTATGCCTGACGACCCAAAGGCACACCCCAATGCCTGTCAGTCTCTGCAGGATGGTGGTGGGGTTGGCTTCAGTTCAGTACTTCACTGCCATTCCTATTATGCGTCTCTCTAACTCCTACACTACCAATGCCAATGCCAGCAAGCAAACATTCGGCAATGACAAATGCTTGTTTTCTGCTACTATTATCCCATGACAAAGCTCTGGTCTTATTTTTTTGCAGTTCTAGTGGCTGTGAGCCTGCTTCCTCTTCCTCTTTGTTGCTTGTTAGATATGGAGAGTACATAGATGGTGCTAGACCCCTGAAACTTCAGCATTTCTATCCATTCTGCAAAAACCGTGACTCGCTTCGTCAACTTGCCTGATACCTTTACACTACACCAAAAAGTTTGCAAAACTCCACAAAGGTATCCAGTGTCAGTCTGCAGATCATGGAATGCCCCAGTCCCACGAACAGGAAGTCATCTTTTGGACCATAACCCAGTAAAAGAAGGTACTGAAATGTTCAAACACTGCACAGGCCATCAAACTCCACATGGGCATGCAATTGTCAGTGTAATATTGATCCTTGAACTTCATCTCCAGAAGGTCTCTTTCATTGATGTGTACCAGCAGGAGACAGAAAGTTGACTCTGTTTCTGTCTTTGCCATCAAGGCCAGCTGCCTGGCCAATGGCACTGAGTCAACCACTCTGTCGAAGGATGTGTACTGCAATGCAGTGAAGTGTGTGTCAATATGATCATTGTTTGAAATGCTGGCTGAGTGCAAAAGATGGTTAATCATGCAAAACTCCCTCAGGGCCTTCTTGAGAGTTAAACCAATTAGTGACACTTGGAGGTTAGGAAGGGGTGGGGAAGGATAGGGACTGCTCACCCTACCCAACCAGATCTCCTCTAATGTCTCCCAAATGGCATGTGGTCTATCTCTTGTGGACTTCAGATTATCTGGTCATACCCCACTCATTGGCCGGTGCACAATATTCTGAAGCCCAGTGAGAAACCATCCTCCTGAAGGTGGGCCGCTTTACTGGTCAGGTAGCATTCCAGCTAGAGCCTAACCTGACTCACCCTTATTGAAGTGGGCAGAGTTGCCTGCTTTGGGCTTAGAATTCTTCCAGAAGGACTTTCTGCCACCCTTGGGGATATTGGGGGGGATTGCAGAGCACCAAAGGATGTTGTTGTCCGCAAGCAGTGCATTCATGCCAGCACTTAGTTGTTTTTGGAACCTTACTTACTAAAGCTAATTCAAAGTTGAGGAGGGGTCCCCACTGCTTCAACCCTGTGTTGCTGGGCTGTCTTAATGGGCAGACTGTTGTCCATGTGGAGGACCCCTCATCCATGCATGACTTCTACTAGGAGTGGCATGTCCAGAATGTCCAAGTCCAGTGACAGCTCATAATGCAGTCACTACCTGAATTCCTCATCCTATTCAAGCCATGCTTTCCTCCCTCCTTTCTGCCTAGGGGCCAACATGATCCTGTTCAGGTAGTTGAACAGATCTAAGCCTTTCTCTGGGGCCATCTGGAGCACTGTATTAGCAAGCACTATGAACCCAGCTAGCCTGTTATCGAAGATGTGTTCAGCCTTTGCCTTTTTCTTATCCTGATCATCTTTTTTGTCCTTGTCCTCTTCTGGCTCACTGGAATGGTTCAGAAGAGAGAGAACAGGACCACATACTCCCTTCCCAAGCTCTGCTGCCAGACCTTGTGTGATAGATGGGACCCACTGGTTTTGCTATGCTTACGTAGTGACCTGGAGGGGATGCTGCAGGTAGAGATGCAGGGAAGTATTATTCCACTTGCAAAGTGGACGTGAAGTCCCCCACTCCGCATCACAGATCATTATGTGAACTGCATTCAAAAAGGCAGAATTACTCCTTTTTAAATGTACTTCATGTTCTATCACTTCACCTTACAAAATGGGTAAAAGAAATGCCTTCATTTCATTGGCTGAAAGGATGTTTAAGCCGTGTCCTTATCAGCATGTATATATGCCAACTGGCACTTTTCTCCCCTGGACGACCTCACAATGCTGACAATTCATTCACCTACACTATCCGAGCTGCAAAATGTTTTTAGAAGCGGGCACACAATGCGCAGTACTAGTGTAAAACGTCACACTGCTATATCACCAGATAGCAACCAACACGTAGCTTTCTGTCTCTGTAGGGAAAACTAATTCAAATAAATTCATCCAGAGCCCTTTTTTACCACATGTAAAATAATGAAAAACATAAATACATCACGTACACTGTGACTGCTGAAAAAGAAACTGCTCATACAGATGGCTTTCACTTTCCCTGCACGCTGCTTCACTGCCTCCAGTCTTGTTGCCTTATCCCCTGCAGTTTTATATTTCTTACTTCCACAGCCCAACAGCTCTATACCATGGGACGGACGTTTAAACAAAACGCACCACACAGTAAAACATTAAAAAAAAAAAAAAAAGGTCATCCCCAGTAATACCTCTATACAACGGCCGCAACAGGACACGCTCGCTATCGTAGGGCAAAATTAACAGCATGTGGAAATGTAAACGACGCTACTGGAATAACACTATGCAGAGAATAAAAGCACGATGAGAAATTAAAAATGTATGCAGAGGGACAACCTGACCAGTATCTATGAATATCTGTGTCGGGGGGGGAGCATGCAGTCCACATCAACCAGTACAAAAACTACCTAGATAGAGGGACTATTTTATAACTTCAGATATTAAAACCAAAAACTATTAAAATGTTTTCCTCTTTTTTTTCACTTATTTTTTCTTAAATAGTTACTTAGGAGACCCATTTTTATAAGCGCAATAACACACTTCGAGGTGTCGGTTACGTGCTGATAAGAGCACGCCCAGGGGCATAAGGCACTTAGCGCAAGCGCCTCGTGCCTTAGTACACCCCTGGGCATGCTCTTATCAGCACATAACCCACACCTCATCGTGTGTTATTGCTTGCTTATTCCGCATTGCATTAAAATAAGGCGGAGTGAGTGACAAATGGGCACAGATCACATGGCTCACACAGTCTCACAGTCTGCAGGTCACATGCTTCCCTTCAGGCTGCAGCAGGAAGTGAATCATGCAAGGAAGTGAAACAGTTTCACTTTCGCCTTGCTGTAGCAGGACTATGTGTGTGCGTGCACCTGTGAGAGAGAGAGAGAGAGCGAAAAGAGAGAGAGAGAGAGACTAAATTAAGATAATGGACGGTAGTCAAGGAAGAGGTGGGTTTAGTTGCAGTGCAGTGGGGGATCAATTAAACCGCAACACCATCCATGGAGGTCCCCCACCTGAAGCATGTAGTTCAGTGATGTCAGCACCACCTCCAGAAATGACACATAGCAGCACCCCTACCTGTGCCACCACCACCTGCTATGGCCCCTGCACCAGCAGCACTGCAGTCACATGTTTCGGCCCCCCCCCTGGCCCCAATTGGGCAGCGGCAGCAGCAGGTGGCAGCAACACCTGTGGCCCCCCTGGCCTGTGCCTGGTCCTCCCCGCAGCTCTCTGGTCTGAGAGTTTTTTGCTATACTGCCTGGGGACAGCAGTGTAGCAAAATGTGTCATATGTAATGCCCTGGTGAGCTGTGGCCCTAGGGGCAGTCACCTTGGAACAGGGGGGCAGCACACCCACATGCTAAATCATCACAAAGCAGTGTGGGATGCCAAGGTGGCAGACATTGTGCATAATGTGCCTGCTGGCCCTTCTGGCCAAGATATTGCAGCATGCCATGCACCTGCACCTGCATGACGTGGTGTTAAGTGGGAGGTTTCAAAGTGGTAATGCGGCTGCTCCACCACCACCACCACTACATCCTGCAGCGGTGGTAGGCGATGGTGGTAACCCAGCCCAACTCACTGCCACACAGAGCAATTTGGGACTGTTGTAGAGTGGATGGATGTGGTAAACCACTGTCTGGATAGTATGGAGAAGCAGTTGGAGCGAATGGGGGGGTCACCAGCTCCATATAACGGGGATCCTCCAACTGCTGCTCTCCAACAAGAATGTTGATCCCTAGATTTGTTTAAAATGTTTGTCCTTCCTGACTCCTTGCACCCACCACCCTCTCCATGAAATATTATTTCCTGGTTTTGCCCCTAAATACTGATCCATCACCCCTCTGTTTTCTAATTTTGCCCACTTCTTTGTGCACATCTTTTTTTCTGTGTAATGCTACCCTCTTGTACGTTGATTATTCCCTTTTGGTATTTCATAGTTTCTATCATGTCCCCCCCCCCTTTCCTTTTTGGTTATACGTAATGTCCTTTAATGTCTTTTTGCCTATCTTCATGTGCATATCCTTCAACATTTTAGTTGACCTCCTTTGTACAGCCTCCATCCTGTGTATATCCTTCCAGAGATATGCTCTCATCACTGCACGCTATACCTAAGATGAGGTTTTACCAAATAAATGTACATAGGGATAAGAACTTCCATTTTTGGACGTAATTTTAATGTGATGGCTCTGAATGCATCCCAGTATACCCCCAGCCCTCCTTACTGCCTTCTCACATTTCTTGCATGCCTTTAGGCCATCTGACACAGGTTACTGTCCATTTTTGTTATTGTTAGTCTCCCCCCCATTGTGCATGGTCATGTGTATAATGCTAAGTGTGTGTTCCATCTTTCTTTCGCATAACCTTGTTTACCTCCCAGAAATGGTAAAAACCATGCCCAAAAACAGCTGAAATAAAATAAAGCACCAAAGTGGTGTCCTTGCCCTCATTATATTCCTACTTAATAATGTCTGTTTTCTCTTACTGGACACACTTGGACTCTGACTCATCACCACAACTACCTATGATTATTGCTGGGTCATCATCATCATCAACAGGAACTGCTACATCACAATTTTTTAAGGAGGGGGGATTTAACACCAACAGACCCAGACACAGCCATCTTAACTTTATTTTTCTCAGGTTCCCATCAGGGGGTCACTGACATCATCATCAAATTCATCATCCACATTCAAAATTTCAGCTTGGATGCTGTCCTGCGGAGAATATGTTCCAAGCACAGCATCATTATCATCACCCGATATTTTTGCACCACACTTTGAATCATTGGATGGCAAAGGCATGACCTCAACAGCACTGGAAATGTGACATTGTGAGTCATCATCATCATCATCATCAGGATCAGAATCATGATCAGCTACCGTGGAGATGTTGGGGAGTATGACATCATCTACACTGTCAGTCATGGCTTTAGACTCAACCATATTTTCTAAAATGGTTAACTGGGCAGCAGTGGAACTTGGGGCAGCAATACTCATGCCAGCAACAACTGCACTAACACCACCAGTGGGGACAACATCATCTCCTCCAGCTATCATTGAAGCAACAGACTGTGCTGTAAAAGAATATTGACAGAGAAATCCCTTTACTGACAGCAGCTATGCACTTCTGCGTACTACCACACCCACAGCCAGTTTTGCCACTGGCAGCAGTGCCATGGCCAGCAACAGCTTTGCTTGCACGTCTCTTTGCAGGCATTTCTAGGGATCACCAAGAAAATTCTAAACAAATTTAAATTTATGAACTTTCAGTCTTGGATAGTGGATGGGAAGCCAAAAAACAACAACTGTGGCTTGCAGATGAAGACTGGGCACTAAACAGATGCAAATGCACAGACAGATTAAGATTGTGCTGCACACTCAAGAGATGCAGACACAAAGGCACAACACCTTAACCAGTGCTCACAAATCCAAAACTGAAAAAGAATATCTTTTGCTGGTTCGGGTGAGGAGGGGGGCAGTGCACTGCAGTAACAGTCCACTACCAAGATACCACAAAGCAATACACAATAATGCAGATGGATAGCAGCTTCACAGTGCTGCAGTTACTGTGTGGCACAATAAAATGTGTCTGACTTGATGGCATATGTTGCACACACACTCAGATACATACTACAGGTAATGCACAGCAAACTGAAAACTTCAGTAGTATAACCAAATCTTTTAAACAAACTGAAATTATGCACTGCACCACAACAATCAGCACAAAAAGTCAAAAATTACTGAAAATATTACTGTGTGTACATGAACACAGTTATACAATAAAAATATAACCAAAACAGTTAGACTGCCGTTCTCCCAATGAATCTACCTCCACCACAAATACTCCCCTTCCCCAAGCACACTTCAACAGTGTCTGTCAGTACACAGACTGAATGTTCTAAATTAACATTCAAAATCCACACAAAAACAATAAACACTCGATGATATGAGCACAGGAGGGTTTCTTACAATCGATGTACTAAATTGTTTTAGCAAAGAAATGTCTTAAAAGACTTTTTGAACATTTTTCAGTAGGTTTGAATCTCAGAGCTCTGAGAGCAAACTGTCTCCAGCAACCACTGCACACACACTACATAGAACTGAGACTGTGCAGAACAATCTAGAGCCCATGTGACCTGCAATCCTATGAATCACTGCAAAATTCGCATTAGGACTCACAAACAAGGTGAAGTAATGCGAAGTACTTTGAAATCAATGTACTTCACACTAAAATTGATGTAGAAGTGGTTGGGGAAAGGCAGAGTGATGCAAAATCAGTGCTTCCAATGTACTTCATGATCATAATTAGAAGGCGAAGTGCTCCACTTCACGTTGCAGAATACTCTGAGGATTCCACCTTAATACACGAATTGCTCCATGTGATTTTGGGCACTTCGCCCACCTCTAGCTGCAGGTCATGCCTGTACTGTGGCAACACAACTGGCCACATTTGTGGATGCCTTTCTCATTCCTCTCCCTTGTTGCTGATTCTGGATTGGGGCTGTGAAACCCATCATGAGATCATTCAGCTTGCTCAGTTTGTCCTCCATGGTGGAAGGCTTAGCTGGGACATGTTGGTTTGTGGAGAGACCTATCAGAGTCAGATCCACTGGTGCCAGCTCCGGTGAGGAGGAGGGGGTTGTCCCAATTTCTTCCACATCAGAACCTGCCTCCCTTGTGACTGATCTCTTAGCCCCTTTTCTTGCCTTGCCCAGAGGGGACACCCCTTGCAGGGCACCCCCGAAGATTCAATAACCACTGCTTTAAACTCATTATCTGACAATACAGAAGCCCCTGTATTGGACTTACCTCCTGAGGTTTCTGGTATACCTTAACCAGTGGTGCTGCAGTCTCTTTCACTGACTGCTTACACGTCTTCAGGGCATTCTTCCTCTTCAGAGTACTGGTCCCTTTGAGGCAGGCCTCTAGCCTTGCTGTGCCATTCTTGGCATACATTGCTCTTAGCTGCTCCTCCCAAGGCAGCAGTTGCTGCTGCTCTCATGGTGAAAGTCTTGTTCTTTCTGCACATGACTCGGGAGCTGAAATAACAAGGTTACTTCCCCCACCAGGAAGAAATGGCTATGGAATGCAGTTCTAACCCAGGCACATGTGGAGGGCCTTGTCACAG
Organism: Neoceratodus forsteri; assembly: GCA_016271365.2. NCBI lineage: Eukaryota > Metazoa > Chordata > Ceratodontiformes > Ceratodontidae > Neoceratodus > Neoceratodus forsteri. The sequence goes on from CM028131.1 coordinate 853,713,693, forward strand.
CCCCCTAGCTTACCACTAATGCTCCCCCTCACATGGCAACACTTCTAGCACATGTTTCTTTTTTATTTTGTGTTAGCTGGCCAAGGAACTGGATAGGGCTAATCGGCATACCTTGATCCTGAATCTGGCCTTAGCAAATTAAATTACCCCCTTATTGTCATTTAAAATTCACTTAATTTTAATGTTAGATTCAGCAATTATTTTGTTCCTCATAGCTTCTGTTGAAGTTTATGGCTATTCTGTTGTAAAGACCTTAGCAAACTTCATTTATTACAGCTGCATAGTGTCAGAGCTATGCTGACTAATGTTCATACTAAGGTTCATACTAAGGAGTAAGGAGCAAAAAAGCTGTTACAGCCCATAGGCCGCTCCTGTCCATTTACCTTAGTACACCAACTTGTGTCCCTCTGAAATGTAGGAATCTAGTCTTTGTTTAAACTGGGCTTTATTTTGGGAGCAAATAATATGTTCAGGAAGTTTATTCCATGGGGCCACCACTCTCTGTGTAAAAAGTGCCATCCTCCTGTTAGTATTAAACTTAATGTGTCTCTGCTGAAGTGGGTGGCCTCTAGTACATTTTTCATTATTTTTGAATTGAAGATTTAATTCATTGAGTAGGTAATTATCTTGCATTATGTCGAAGCATAATAGTAGATCCACCCCCAACCCTTCTTGTCTCCAGAGACATTAGTTGCAAATTGTTTAACCTTTTTGCATAAGTGTCATTTTTCATGTTGTGAATTAGTTTGGTTGCCTGTCTCTGTACCTTCTCAATTTTTTCCACCCCCCCTTACTAATAGGTGCCCACACAGAGGCTCCATAATCCAACAATGGTCTGCCATATGCCCTAAAGAGTGGCATGATTACCTTTTGACTTTGACTTTTAAAGTTTCTCTTTATGTTCCACATTACCTTTTTGCTTTTAAAAGCTATTACAGTGAGATTTATACGTAAGTTTATGATCTTCGAGTATTCCTCAGTCTTTCTCCTCATCAGACTTCCTGGGGTACCGTTCATAAAGTAATTAGTTTCACTATTTTGACTACCCAGGTGAATTACACAGTCCTACAGGTGTTGAATTGGGTGCACAGCAAAGAGCCATCTGTCACATGACAGGCTCAAGCTGCTGTGTGCCCAACCTGCTCAAAATGAACGGCACCATGTAAAAGGTAAAAGTAAACAAGGTGTCTCTGCTTGCAGAAAAAAACAGTAAAAATCATATTTCAGACTTATAGAAAAATTAAAGAGATACAAGAGCATAATAGAAGAACATTATTAGGAAAAGAAAAACCTTGCTGCGTACTACCACTACAAGGTGACCTTAGCCACTGCTAAGTATATCAGTGGAACCAATGTTTCCATCAATTATGCAGAAAAATATGTTATTGATATTGAATAATCTATCTCTCAGACTTTCACCCCGTAGGCACATGCACTCTGTGGTATCATTTGATTCCTCTTTTTTGACCCCTAGTCTAAGAGATAGAGAAAGTGAGGTCGAGTCGACATCTCCAGACACCTTCAGTAAGTTTTTACATTTGGCACACCTGTTTAACTTTATTGAGAAATAATTTTTTGACTAAAGTAATGTATACTTATAGCACGTTCTCGCTCCTTCTTACAGACTTTTTTGAAACCAGATACTTACTATTGAGGTACTTTATTTTTACCCATACACTGTACTGCTTGACCTGTGTGCATCAACAACTGATTTGAAATATTAGCTCTGAGAATCTTTTTTGCAAGACGTGTTTATGTTTGTTTATCTCTTTTGTATGAATCGTTTGGAGGCTTTTTAAGTGCACTCATATTTGTAGAGAATAATGACAATTATAGCTGCAGTAATGGATAATTCTAATGAATGACATTCAGTTTGCCTATACATATTTACTTAAACATGCACTATCTGCTTTTGTTATAGAGATTGTATATAAACAGTTTTTGGACAAAATACTGCTTGACAGAGGCCAAGTGCAGTTTTGGGATTACTTAGGTATGTATTTGATTGATTAGTAATGACTGACTGAATTTTTATTAGGAAATCTGATTTAGTAAACGTATTATGAATTCCTGAAGTACTGTGTCTGGTGCACACTTCAAATTGGTTGGCTATGGATCACTGGGTGAAAATGTAACAGCAAACAGTCAAAATGTGTTTCAAATAATTCTATGATTAATTTGCAAGTACAACATACTGTTTATATACATATATATATATATATATATATATGTATATTTTACATTTCTAGATTGGACATTTGTGTCTCATCACTGATGAAGGATTCTTTTATCCAAAACATATGATGAATTACCTGTGACACTCTGTCCTCCTATATATTTTTATTCATTAAAAGAAGTTTTATACCTTACATTTTTGGTGAGTGGGCCCTGCATTTGCCAATCTGTTTGGGGTCTGTAGCCTATTCCCATAATAATATGCTCATTTTTTTCAACATCTATTTGAATCCATATTGTTTCTGAGCCATTGCATCACTTTTTATTTTATCACTTATATTTGTAGTTTTGTGGATGTTTGATATATATGCCACTACTCCCCCCCCACACACACACACTCTACCATTCCTGTCCAGGTGGTGTAGCTCAAATCCTGGAATGTCCTTCCCCTATTCATTAGACTCTGCCCACCATGCCTCAGAGACAAAGGCCATAGCAATGTTGCCTTGTCACTGATAACTGCTTCAAGTTCTTCTTTTTTAATTTTTAAATTCCTCGCATTCATAAGTATACAATTTAGGTCATTATTTCTTGCACAGTTAGGACTTATTTTGTGTTTACTTTTGATAGACAGTAGTGATCCCCCCGCCCCATGCCTAGTTTAAATTATTAGGAAGTGCTTCCTTTATCATAGTAACCAATATTTGGGTACCAGTGGCACTCAGATGAGGTCTGTCTTTCCAATACATTTTAGAAACATTCAGGATCAACATATTTTACACCCCTTGTGCAATACCCATTGATAAATCTACTGTTGACCCTTTGGATAGTATAGTTTTTCTCAGGATTGAAGCCAAAGTCGGGTAATATTCCAGATATTATTGGTGTCTGACCTCCTGCCATTACTAAATCCACACATTCAAGTATCTCCTCTACAATATCTTTCTCATGGTCCTGTCCTATGTTATTGCTTCCCACATGCATTACTTCTACCTGGGATTTAGGTTTTTTATTGAGAATTTTAGGTAAGCGAGTTTTTATATCCTTCACCCTAGCCCCTGGAAGTCAATTTACAACTGTAGCTGTCTTACTTCTTTTTCTTACCACACTGTCCATTCACCTTAATATGGAGTCCCCAATCACCACCACAGCAGTGTCAAGAGTTTCAGTGAGAGGAGTGTTATCTATGTTAGTTTCTGTGGTATTTTCTAGCGGTGAGTATTTATTAAATAATGCTATTTCAGTATTCCCTAGTGCACATCTCCTTCTTTTGTATGTGATTTTAGAGATGGTTGCCCAGCTACTTGGATTATTATCGTTCCCTGTGGATGAACTTGCCAGTTCTCCGTCCTCACTCCCCATATCAATATCATGGGAGGGGCCTTTTATACCTGCACTTGTACTATCTAGTCCTCCTTTTAGGATTTTAATTTCTTTTTTTAACAGCTCATTGTCTTTACATTTTGGACACATATGGTTATGTTCAGTGCATTCTAGTACATTTTTTTGTGAACATGCCACAGCTTACAGCATTGCCCCAGGGCCTCTTGTTGACACAGTGTCTGAAGAAGGTGGTCTATATTTTCCTGGGCCATACCTTGTACTGTGGTTCACTCAGAGGATAAACAATTTTCTAAGGTGTTTTCTGATATGTAGTTCGAAGGTTCCATTACCTCCCTTCAATGCAATATTGCTCAACACCAGCAGCTTCAGCAGCCTCTGGCCTGCCCCGTGCCCTCTGTACCCACAGGACACACAAGACACATGCTGATGCACTTGTCTCTGCATGCATCTCCATGCACTTGCCCACCCAAGCTCACGCCACTCACTGTGGGCGCTTGCTTTTATGCTCAGCAGACTGGAAGTGACATTACTCTGGTCCCGCTAAGCCCTAAATTAAACAACATTTATTCTCTTATTGGATTTGCAATACTGTGGGTCTAAGACCCAAAACAAATGGGCTTTCCTTCAGCCCTCTAACCCCAGTACAAAACTATAATTCAATTTCCTGAACTCTGTAATCCTCAATGCAGGTTAGGACTACAGAGCCACAGTGTCTTCCTGGTTCCTGTGTTCCAGGTAACTTAGCCCCCTCAAGTCAGTCTCTCCCACGTAACACTTTCAAATATTAAAGTTGTAGCTCTGTTGAGTTGGATACACTGAACAGGCTCATGCACCTCCTCTTAAGTGTATCAAACATTGTAGAGTGCCTCAGCTCCTTTCAGAAGCCTGACATATTACTATCAGAAGAAAGAGTCTGACCAGAATTCCTAATGCAGTACAGCTGTGTTGTTATGGTGGAGTGGAATCAAAACACAACTTCCTGAAAATCTGTCAATGTCCTCCCTATTCACTAAAATGTGCTTCTTTCTTCTCCTCCCTGCTGCACCATTTTCTTGCTCCAAACAGTAAACTTTCTAGTTTTTTGCTCCTAAAGGAGCCAAACACTTGTTTGCCTTCCCCTGTCCAGTGCCATAGTGTTTCCTCTTTCTCTCTCTCTCTCTCTCTCTCTTCTGCTTCACACTTATCTGCTCCCAAGGGAGCAGCACTGTTGTGTGCCTAACCATAGCCTGTGCATGCACATTTCCTCTCCCCCCTTCATTCTACAATAAAGCAATTCATGCAGAGGTAATTGGCAGTTGTTTACTGCTGAAAAGAAACTTGCTTGCATAGAAGAAAACAAACCCAGGCTATCTGATAGCTCTTATACCGTTCAGTCATCAAGTTTCAGTGCTGATCAAAGCAAGAGAGCATTTTAATTTCAGCAGCTTGAGAGGAAAACAAATATGGCTTGAGGCTGGGAGTTTGTATGGGCTCTGTTTTATGTTTTCAGAGGATGTGTTGCACCACGTACTGTGATTTTGTGCAGTGCTGTACTGTACCGCTCTCCTTTCTTATATGTGGCCCACTTGGGTACAGCACCTTCCATAGGTGTAAGGTGACAGCCTGTTTGGGATCCAGCAAGAAAAAGAGCAATAATCACAAACACAAACATGATGTACAATGGGGGGAATTGACAATGAGAGGGGTAAACTAATGATCAAAGGATATTTGTGGGCTTATGCTTGCACACACATTTCAACCATCCATACAGAAACAGAGACTTTCCCCAATAGATCCTCCTTCCCAGCCCCAAAAATTAAATGTTAAAGTGAGCAAAAGTCATTCACCCTCCCATGTGGAGTAGAATTACAGGTTTTTACATCCCAGATCATGTTGCTTTTCATTCCAGACTTCACTCTCCTCTAGCGTTCAACCACAGTGGTACTACTTCTTAATAAATACATTATCTTAATAAGTTTAATTCCACATTGCAAGTGTTATATGTAATAAAATGAGATAAGTAATAATGACCCCAGCTGGGGGGAGAGCTCCTAAACACAGAACATGTAACATTGTTTCAGAAAGAGTGCAACACAAGATCAATTATTATCCCATAGTTTACTCTTAATTTAAGACAGAATACATTTTGCACACGTTTGAATAAAATTGTTTCATGGCTCTGGAATTCAAGGAAAAGAGCCCCTCCCCCACTCCACCCTCGAGCCTTGAGAGAGGGTGATCTCCCAATTCCTGTAACTCACAGAGTAAGATTTAGATGGAAAAATAGAGAAAGGGGCTTTCAAAAGGTAATCTAAATGCAGGAGAAGTTGCATTACCATTGAAAGCTTCTTAGAAAGGGTGACACACCAAAAGCTACTTTGTGTCACAGAAAAATAGTTGAATTAAAATGAGAGGGGAAAAGCCTTCGGACCAGTCAGGTGAATGAGGGAGCGTTGAACACTATCATTTGCCAGGGGGTGGCCATTTGTGTTTAGAGCTGTAGCACTGATTTGGCAACATGAGTAATGGCAATTAGCTCCACAGCAGCAGCCTTCTGTATGTCCATTAACCTGCTTCACATGTTATTGTGGACTTTCTAGAGTTGGGTCTCCAAAATTGTCCAACAGCAGTTCAGCGATTTATTCATTGGTCACGAACTTATCACAGTCAGGATCATCGGTCAGATCACTTATTATTTGCTCATATGAAGATGTCTTGTCCCTGTTCAGACCACTGTGCACAATGATTAGTCCCACTTCATAACATGATGATCCAGTGGTCTTGCTGGCAAGAGAAAATACATCCTGGATTTTCACTGGAAACACTAAAGTGGCTCAGTGTAAGAAAGTAATCTATTGCCACCTTACCTGAAAGGTCATCTTTTGGTATGGTCACAGTTTCACTTTTTGCATCATCAGTTGTACAGTATGTCAACTTCTCAGTGTCTCTGTCTGGCTGTTTTTCCTATTAGTGTCCATTATTTCTGCCTGCTTTGCTTTCAGGCATATGTTATTTATAGGGCAGCTCTTCCTTTTTTTGCTCGTATATTTTGATTTGTATTGTCTGCTTTTTCCCCAGTAGGATTAGGGTTATGGTTATTATTAGATCTGGAAGCCTAAGATGCCAGTTCTCTCCAGGGTTCAGGGAATTCCACTGTTCCTAAGGGTCAGGTATAGATCTAAGAATGTCTCCACACTTTTCTAAAATCTCCCTGGCTTGTACATCAGTGTTTGTACCATTTTCCTTACTGAGCGCATCAACAGCATCTTCACTTTGCATATCCACCTTTACAATATTCTGCCCACTTGCTGCTGTTAAACAGGAATGGTATCCTTGGACACATAGCACCAGGAAGTACAGCAGAATACTGAAGCCCATTCTACTCATTACGGCTGCATAACTAGAGAGATATGCTGATGGAGGAGGAGGAGAGACCAAGGGGGCCCTGGAAGGGTGTGATCAGATACTAAACGCATAACAAATGTTTGCTCCACAGAGAGTGAAGTTGAAGAACATAAGAGTGTGTGAATCACTGTGCTCTCTCTTGTTCTCTCTCTCTCTTTCTCCCCTTACTGTGCTCCCAGAATCAGAGCTGCACTTGGCAGCAATCCTGCCCCCTCACCACACTCGTTGTCACTCCTTTCTGTTCCCCCAGTAATCCTTCCTGCTGTCCAACTTCCCTCAAGCAATGGAACCACAGTCAGCAGCACTCTTTCCCAGGGGCATTGTTAGGGGTGGGCATTTGGGACTGCATCTCTGAATCAATTGCTGGATGCTTGGCGCACTTAGCCACATGTACAAAAGAAGTGACGAAGATGACCTCCCCTCCACCCCCCACCAAGCTGATCACCCGACTTGGACAAACAGGCTCACTGTTACTGACCTTCTTATTGTTGGCAGCAGTACTAGTGAGTGCATCAATGTCAGCTGTGCTGCTAATCTCTCTCACAGAAAGAGAGGGAGAGAAAAAAGAGAGAAAGAGAGACACACAATTCAGTTAGGCATGGAACTTGGAGAGTGACAGGATCGGGTGGGGTCTCATCTCAGTTTTCCCAAATATTAGGATTGGGATACAAAGAAACAGATCATACCTGATTCCTGAAGATTTTGTAGAGGAGTACCTGATGAAACATAATTTATCCCTCAGCTGAGTAACTGACAGTAGCCTTGTAAATTTTTTAGGAGCAAAAATCAAATTACTGTACCCAGTCACTGGACTGCAGGAGAATGATCAGGGACGAAACTTTGGATTTTAATCTTCACATCATTGAGAGAACCCCTTTTTAAACAAAAATCTATTAAAAAATGCCTTTACTTCATAAGCGTCTAGGAGCAATCACAGAAGAATAAGATCTGTCTTGATCTTGAGACCCTGCAAGGCTGCTACTACTGTTGATTTTTTGTTTTTACCAGTAAGTCAGATCTGCCTCCTCCACAACATTGGTGCTGCACTTGGTTGCAATCTTTCTCACTCAGCCACTCTGCTAAGGGATCTGCACTCAGTGGCACTTCTCCGCTTCACATTGGAGCCATGTAAGGAGAGAGAGCTGCAAAATGGAAAGAGGTGTAGCACAGGGAGCCTGAGTGAGTTGCTCCAGGACCTGCAATGAGTATAGAAACATAGAAACATAGAAATTGATGGCAAATAAAGACCACTAGGCCCATCGAGTCTGACCATTTTCCATGCCTCCTGTAAAAACCGCAGACTTTACTTGATCTCCAGCTTCACCTCCTCATTCCCATTGCTAGGGTTTCCCTATGCCTGTCCCATGCATGCTTGAATCCCCCCACAGTGTTTGCCCCCACCACCTCTGCTGGGAGTCTATTCCATGCACCCACCATCCTTTCTTTGAAGAAATACTTCCTCATGCTACCCCTCAGTCTACCCCCTTCCAACCTCATGTCATGCCCCCTCATTCCTGGACATCTCCTTTTCTGAAAGATGCTATCCTCTGGTACCCTATTTATGTCTTTTAGATATTTGTAGGTTTCTGTCATATCCCCCCGTCCCTTCTCTCCTCCAGGGTATACATATTGAGGTCTCCCAGTCTCTCCTCATATGACTTTTGGTGCAGGTCCTGCACCATCTTTGTTGCCCATCTTTGAACTGCCTCCACCCTTTCTACGTCCTTACGTGTGGCAAGCATGAGTTGCCAGGTTTGATAAACAGATAGAATGTTCCACAAATAAGTCAAACAAGTAGTGGGCAACTCTGTGGTAGATCTGACAGTGTTTCCCTTGCAACCAAGGCCTTGACAAGTACATTATGGAATTGTCTCCTGCTTATTTGTCTTGTCTGTGGCACATCATGAAATTCAAGAAATTGGACTGTATTAGGGGTACTTTTTGGTGCCTCTGTTTCTACTCAGTTTTTCTACTGAGAATGACCAGGGAGGCTATGTGACTTCCTGGGGGTCACACCCCAAGTAACTGTCTTTGGCAGGATTTGAACCTGGCTAGGATCTTGTTCTGAACCCTGGAGTACACTACCATCCTTATCATGATTTGGATTGCATTCCACCAAAAAAACAAAAAAACAAAAAGGAGACTGCAGACAATCTGTTAACATTTTTGAATACTGGAAATACATGTTCTGGCCCTTCTTGTTGGCTCATGTTGTCCTTCCTCAGATTCTGCTTCTATAACCACTACTTTCTGTAGCTCATTTTTGCAATACGTGTTTTTGTCTTTCAAACATAGGCATAAATCAACATATTTATTTACATGTAGTAAGTTGTGCCTGAAGTTATCGCTCACCCAGCATTCGAGCCATGCTATGCAGCATTCCTTCCTGTCCCCCCCCAAAAAAAGTTGCATTCCACAGCATTTTTCCCTGCTCCCCACACTCCAGCAACAGAACCACACTAGCGGCACTCCTTCCTTTTCCCCCCACCAACAGGGGCTGTGCTAATTGCCACTCCTTCCTGCGCCCCAGGAAACAGAGCAGTGCTTTGTGCCACTTCTTCCCACTCCCCCTTCCCCAACAATGGAGTCATGCTTAGCAGCACTGCTTCCAGCTCCCCCCAGCAAAGTGGACCTCGCATAGTGCAATATAAAAACTGTGTACCACTTCAGGCCAAGGTCTTTCAATGATTCAAAAATAGCAGGTACAATAAATACACTGCATATTGGGTGTATTGTAGTACTTTTGCTTACTGTAGGGTTCTGCTTATTGCAGACAGAAAACTTGGTCTTCCCCAGCTGCTCATCGAACTTGGGCGGTGTTATGCAATGCCAGGTCTATTAAAAACAAGACCACCATAATCGGGGATCTTGTTAATTCAACTGACCTGGCTTGCATCACCGAGACCTGGTTGGATGGAAATGCTGGCCCTGTTTTGGCTTCAGCGGTTCCACTCGGGTAATCGGTGATACACTGCCCGAGGATCGATCATAGGGGCCGGGGTGTGGCCCTTTGTTTTAAATCAGAACTGAACCTGAGGGAAATTCCAGTGGGAGCCACCAACTCCTTTGAATGTATCGTGGGTGAGGGTGTTGGGTGCAGGATTCTTCTCGTCTACCGTCCACCAGGAGAGGGGAAAATTTTCCTGCGGGAAGTCACAGACTTCATATCCAGCCTAACATTGGGACCCCATAGATGGCTGATCCTTGAGGATTTCAGTGCTTGGGTCGACGATCAACTCTCACAGTTTGGACAAGACTTCCTCCAGTTAATGAGTTTACTGGGTCTCACACAGGTTGTTTCCTCCTCGACCCACATTGGTGGTCATCCACTGGACTTGGTGTTTCTCCTGGGAATGGAGATATCCGACTTGGTGGTGGAACCAGTCAGATAGTCGGACCATCATACCATCAGCTTCAGTTTTGAGGCCCCCCTAAGATGCCTGCCCCTATGGAGATGGTCCAGTACTGCACTTTGAGGGGTGTATCCCCAGATCGTCTGATGGTGGTGCTGGACCTAACGGACATGCCGAGGAAATGCGTGGATCCAGGGGATCTTGTACTCGCCTATAATAACACGGTGACAGAGGCTCTGGATTCCATTGCTCCTGTTTGTGTTCATCCACTCTCCCTTCGCCCTAGGTCTCCATGGTTTGATGAGGCCTTGAGGGAGTTGAGGAGAGTTGGACGAAGGCTAGAGAGGCAATGGTGGAGGTCTGGCCTGGTGTGTGACAGGCTTAGTTTGATAGACCATTATTTGGTCCATCAATCAACAATTTCCCACAAGAAGGCAGAATTCCTGTCCAGGGAAATTGCTGCTATGCGGAATTGACCAGCTCAACTTTCCCAGACCGTGGACAGACTGTGCAATCCACTCTGTCTTCAGCCCAGAAATACTTTTTCACAAGAGCAGTGTGAGGAGATTGCTCGATTCTTTGCGGATAAGGTTGCCATGATCAGGTCTGACATCCGACTGACCCTTTCTCTAGGGAGTAGCAGTGGTCGGCAGGAGATGTCGGACTCCCAGTTTGTATGGTGCAACTTTGGCCAGCCTACAATCAGTGATATTGTGATGGTCATCCAGACATTACGTCCTACCAACTGTAGTTTGGATCCGGGCCCTACGCATTTGCTTGTTGGCTGCGTTATGTCATTGGCCCGGTCCTTGCTGAGATAGACTGGTTTTCCTTGGAGAGGGGAATCTTTCCAGCTTCCCTTAAGGAGGCCGTGGTTTGGCCCCTTCTTAAGAAGTCCTACTTGGATCCCGACTGTCTAGCAAACTACAGGCCAGTCTCTAATCTTCCCTTTTGGGTAAGGTTATTGAGAAGGTGGTGGCATTACAGCTGGAGGACCATTTGACCAGCCACAATATCTATGATTCCAGTCCAGTTTCAGAAAGAGACATAGTACCGAGACAACTCTTGTTCGGGTACTAAATGACCTCCTGATAGCGAGAGATCAAAAAACTCGTTCCATCTTGGTCCTTCTTGATCTCTCTGCAGCATTTAATACTGTGGACCATGGTGTGCTGTTGGATCGCCTGTGGCTTATCTGTGGACTTTTGGGGGTTGTTCTCAGATGGTTTTGATCTTACCTCACAGGTAGGACTCAGAGAGTGGTGTCAGGGGTTCGTACCTCAGCTCCATTCTCCCTACCCTGTGGGGTTCCGCAGGGATTCATTCTAGCTCCCATGTTGTTTGCAGTGTATAAGCTGTCGTTGGGAGCGATTATTAGATGGTATGGCTTGAGTTTTCACTGCTATATAGATGATACTCAGCTATACATGTCTTTTGTCCCTGAATAAGATGATGCTGTCTCAGTGCTCAACAGCTGTCTGACTGAAATTCAGGCCTGGATGAATGTGAGCTGGCTAAGGTTGAACCCTGAAAAAACTGAGGTGTTGGTTGTGAGCCCAGGTCATCGTGAGGTGGGTATGTTGGCAGGTACACCTTCGGGTTTATGGCTTGGAGGTGTCCAGCTAGCTACCTCAGACCGGGTGCGGAACCTGGGCATTATGTTTGATGACTGTCTGACCCTAAAATCACAGGTGTCAACAGTTGTTAAAACTTCTTTTTACCATCTGAGAAATTTCGCCCTGGTGAAACATCTGTTTCCTCCCAATGATCTTCCAACATTAGTTCACGCCTTCATTACCTCCCTCCTCTACTACTGAAATGCCCTTTACCTAGGGCTGCCAGGGCTTGATATCTGCCACTTGCAGCTGGTGCAGAATGCGGCAGCCAGGCTATTGACTGTTGCTTCAAGAGCCAGTCATATAATGCCTGTGCTCCGCGGTCTGCACTGGCTGCCGATACAGTGGCTGATCACCTTTAAGGTTGCTTTGTTAACCTATGAGGCCCTGCACAACCAGGTACTGACTTACCTGAAAGATCTCCTTTGTCCCTACTGTCCTCTCCATCCTCTCTGATCCACCGATGAGGGATTGCTAGAGGTTCCCAGGGTACATTTGCAAACATCTGGAGCAAGGGCATTTAGCTTTGTTGCTCCATCCCTGTGGAATTCTCTACCTCATCGAGTACGAGATTGCCTAACCATCCAGAGTTTTAAAACTGCTTTGAAAACTTATCTTTTTGGCCTGGCATTTGTTGATTGACGCTGCTGTTTTAGTCTTTGTTATGCTGCTATTATACTGTCTTCTATTGGAAATTATATGCTTGATTTACAGTAATTTATTTTTATTTTTATGTATTTTATTTTTTTTTTGAAATTTAAGTTTATTGATTTTAACATAGCCAATATAAACAGGCCATTATTCATACATGTCCAGTGATCATACATGATATAAATAAAGAAAAAGAAACCCCCCTTCCCCTCACAAATCCCATCCATCCTTATGTATTTTATTGTACAGGTGCCTTGGTTTTAGAAAGGCGCCTCTTTTATAAATAAAACTGACTTTACTTGACTTCCACATACACATTAGGAAAAACTTTTACAAGATAGGTTACCTGTTTTTTATGATTATATTTATACCTGGTCTGGGGAGTATAAAGCATTTGGTTTCTCAGCTTTAGGAAAATTAAATCACTGCAACATGAGTCACAATTCCCTTGAGTTGCAGGGTGAGGCTCTGTCTCCAGACAGTGTATGTATATGTCATCCCACCTCCACTCCTCCTCTAAAAGTATTATAAATCACTCTAACTCTCTCTCTCTCTCTCAATGTGTTAAGCAGATTCTCAGTCAAATCCCCAAAGTCTGCCAAGTGTGGAAATGCTTTGTAAACACCCCAGAGTTTGCAAGGCATGGGGTCATAATGTCGCAAGACAGTATGCCGCATGGCAAAATCACGCCAATACAGCGTGATATTGCCATGCAGCATAAGTCTGTGGGGCCCCCTGCCTCCACACCCTCGTTATGGAGGGCTGCACCCCCTGGACCCTCCCCACTAATGATTCTCAACTCCGGGGGGGGGGGTGTCCAACTTGGGAAGTGCACAAATTGTGAAAATAAATAAAATGTCTGGGACCGGGAATTAAACCCAGTCCCAAATGCAGTGCCTGGGTTCCTGCTGCTGTGGCTCAGTCCAGTGAGCCATGGAAGCTGCTTGGCAGAACCCACTCCCAGCAGAGGTCTTATCCTCTGCCTGGGATTGTGTGAATGGTGCAATACCACATACAGCAGTATACGTGGTATTGCACTATTTGCTGTCATGGACAGCGCTGTTTCGGGTTAGCTATAATGTTGTACTCTATTAAATGGACAACAATATGACCCAGAAGGCTTTCTCTGTGAAGGTCCCTCCTCCCAATAAGCCTGACAAAGACACATAGAGATGGAGAGAGTGGGGTGGATATCTTTTTGATTAAAAGCTTCTGCAACAAGCTCTTTCCTGGAAACCCAGCTTGCTGGCTATGTTGACTGCCTTCAGTAAAATTAAGCCAAATCCGAGCAGGAGAGGGAGGCTTGCTTTTTACTGCTGCATAACAGAGGGGGTACATGTCCTCCAGTAATTTTTATTATATCTTATGAATTGGATAGATTAGGAACCTGTTAAATATTTGCACTTACATACAGTTCTGTGATTTGGATAAATAAATTTCAGTTGTGTGCTATAATAGATCTGAATTTTTTTAACAGAAGCTTCCCAATGTGCTCTATGCAACTATCATATTTCTTTTTTGTCCGTTTGTTCTGTTCCCTGGTCCTCATCTTCAGCACCTGTGATAGCCCCAGCTGCACTCTTACTCCAGGTAGAAGTGTGAGGGGGAGGTGCTCTGTTCCCAGTCATCATCTGTGCCACTCCTTCATCAAGAGGTGGGAAAAGTCATCTCACATGAAGTACATGGCACAGTATAATAAATAAATGGGATGGGAAATGTCAAGATATTACATTAAGATCATGCTGGTCTGTTTGCATTATCTTGCAGAAAGTCACTACTGCATCAATTCAAATTTGTTTCAAATTTTACATATCTAGGGGTGACTTTAGATAGTGCATTCGATTTTCAATTACATGTGGCTAATATAACTAAGCAGTTACTTAGTAAATTGGGGTATGCCATAAGGGATTACTTAACTGATGATACCAGAAAAGCAATTGCTACTGCTTGCTTATTGTCAGTTTTAGATTATGGAAGCATAATGTGGGGAGATGCATCCGAGAAGACTAGGAATCATAGAATAACTTTATATGATGTCATCTGTAGGTTTGCCTTAAGGGCAAACTTGAGGGAACATCATTGCCGTTTATATAATAGAATGGGAGGGGGGGTTGTCCCTTTGTCCCTAGATCATAAAGATACACTTCAGAAATTGTGCTATGTGTATAAAACAATCCACTGCAGTGGGCCAAATCCCATGTTTAATTTTTATAAACAGAGAGAGTTCTCCCAAGAAGATTGCAATCTGAAAATGTGATCTAGCTTTTGGATCTGACTTGTAAAACCGTTAAACATCGAAAATCATTTAAACAATGTGCATACAAATCTGGAACAAACTTGCAGTTGAGATACAAAATATTCCTATGTTTTATCAGTTTAGAAATACTGTAAAGAAAGACTTATTTTTAAGCTCTGGATGTTTCTGCACATAACTTATATGTTGTTTTGGTTTTGTATGTCATAACTGTGATTTATTATCGCCCTGCTATATTTTTTTATATACAGTTTTTGTACGTGTAGATGTATTTACTGTATTCTCTTTGTTATATGTCGTTGAGTGTCTTTGACTCTCACTGGGCCAAGCCTGTAAAAGGGCCATGTGGCCCAATGCTTTTTTAACCAGTTAACAAAATAAAATGAAATGAAATGAAAATGAATTCGGTATACAGAACACAGAAATGATATTGGATACCCTATGTCCCAGCAGCAGTACATTGTGCTGCATGCAGATGACCAAGCTTTAGGAGCAGATTTGCAGGTGTCACATTAGGTAGCAAGCCAGGCTGAGATAGCTGCCAACCAGCATTGCATTTTGGCTGGTTAAGGTAGGCAGTGGCCTCCACCAGCCATCATTAATTTTATATCTTTTATCAAGATAATGCATTAGCAGCCATAGTGGCTCTAACCAGAGTTTGTTAAAATAAAAGCTGCTTCTAGCATAATGTGACAACCACATTTTCCTGTAGCTGTAACTTGATGCTCCCAGTGCCATCAAGCATGCCACACCTAACTAGCAGGCTAGAAATGGAGCCAGGATCAACATGTAGTTATAGTGCATATTGGATACACTGACCCAGCTCTGACTGCTCGAGTCTATTGCTAGCAATAAACATGGCGTCTAATCACTTAGCTCACATATCTCATATGCTGCTCCCTTTCCTGGCCCATAACATTGTCAGAGTCTGAGGTATTATGCTGTGTAATAATTTAACTTTAAATCCACCCCCCCCCCAATATCAGTGTGTTCAAGAGAACCCTGGCAGCTCTGAAGATGCAGGAGGAATTGTTTTCAAAGCTACCCACCCATCATCAGTTGTGCTGTTAAGCCTGAAATGTTCAAATTAAAAGTCGGCTCCACCAGTGGTTGCATGGCAATTCCACATATGATCAATGCTTACACATAGGGGAAGACTGTGTCCCACCAATCACATGATGGTTGGCCTTCTGTGGTCCCCTCACCCTTATACCATGGTGCCCTGAACCTCTCTGGACAGACTTGTGTTTTTTTTTTTTTTGTATCTTGCCATTGGAGGCATCATCTGGATGTAGCTTGGGGATCGGAGGGGACTAAGACACACCAGTAGTGGTCTGAGTGTACCAGTCCTGTGCCAACAAAGCCACCAAATCCCCACTCCCCTGAGGGTATATATTGTCCAGAAAGTGGACTTAACCATGCTCAATGAACATGCTAAAGTAAGTAGCTAATTGAGTTACTTCACTCTCCATGTCCCCACTGAGCCAACCAGCCAAGGCAGTTACCAGTGCTAGGTGTACCAAAACCATGCTGCCACCTACCCAGTGGCCTGGCCTGCAATGGCATCTGCTGCTTGGCTGCCTAGACATCTTGCTGGCATCTCTGCTTGCAGTATAACCAGTAGCTGAGGAGTTTGCAGCATGGGTGGGGGAAGAGTATGTTGTACCACACCTAGGTAAAGTCTGTGGCCAATTCAATCTTTGCAGCTTGGGCTCTTTGGAACTCTGCTCACTACTCCCTCTCCCCCAGTAGACTGCTCCTCAGTGATTCTAAGCTCTTCCCTTCTCACCAAACTCTCCCTATTAGGCCTGGCAGTCCTTATCTGCCAACAATTTCTATGTATGTATTGTTAATGTGTAACCCTTAGGTGATGCTATCCCAAGGGCTACTACCCCTGCCTGCTTGGCTACTGACAGGTTGAGGGGCCTAGGTTCTATGACTGGTGCCTCCACCCAGAGGTCTGGGTTGGTAGTGGTTAAACTAACTTGGGCACAGCCCTCTGGGACACTGTGACCCCCCCTTTGTTCCCACTAGTGGTCCACACAGTACACAGGAGTTATCTTCCCAACACCCCACATATGAACACGTTTTACACATATAGATACCACTTACCCTCAAGACGGATTCTACAGCACGTCTCTGAGGACCCCCTGTAAAACAAGGTTAAGCAACATACACAACACAATGCAATGTTGGTTCTTTATGTACTGACAACACAGACAGTATATAGTTCAATAACAACAAATCTGATTTATTTAGGGGACAGTAACACGGGAGGGGGCAATCAGGTTGATTTGGTTTGGCAATGTTCAAATCACAGTACTGTGCATACATATAGGGTCCAAAAAGTCACACTCTGGGTACCCAGGATGGGGGGGTTAGCCAGGTCCATTTCCCGGGGTTGACCGGTTGGTGCAGCTGGATGGGGCCCTGAAGGAAGAAAATAGATGCACGACACAAAGTTGTAATCTGGAGTCGGATGGCTCAGTTCATAGAAAGAAGCACAATAAATCAGACGGCACACTTTTGATTTGCAAACTGTTGAGGGAGTTGCCCTGAATCGTACTCACAATACCCCACACAGATTTCAAGCTGGAAGGTGTTGTTTCTGGGTTACCAGCATTCAGCTCACAACTCGCAGCACATAGGAAGTGGAATCGCAGTCCCCACAAGCAGTAGACACATTTATATGTAAAAGGAAAGTACTATACCAGGCAGGCTGCTCCTTGATCCTGATCGCAATTACTGCAAAAATACCCGGGAGCACACACTGCATCAGCAGTCCCTGACAGGCTGATCGCGTTCAACAAACTTTCGGTCTTCTTCAGGTTGAGCCTGGCTTCCACACTTCTGGTTCTTCTTTCTCCTCGCAAGCTCAGATTCAATCTGAACTAGCAATCTCAATGCCTGCAGGCCGACTTCAGGGCCTCCCACGCGCTTCCCATGTGAACTACACACCACAGCAAGAGCAGAGCTCCTTCTCTCTTCATTGTCACTACTGAACTGGCTTTCCAGCAACAGTGCAGGGATTTCCTTTGGGTTCCCTCCAGTTCGGGTGGCTGGTGCAGCTGTCAATCACAGTAGGGCTCCCTCTGTTGGTGCAAAAAGGCACCAAGGTCCAAACTACATTTCTCAGAAGCACTGGCCATATAGTCCCCTTTTGTAGCAATGCCAGGTGAGAGTCCAAGTTCTGGTTGGCTTAAGCAGTCTCCATTTTAGGGCTCCCCTAAACCCAATTGGCCCAGCTCAGCAGTTCAGGTCCAAAATGGAGGGGCAAACACACAGAGTCGCAGCTGCCAGAAAGACAGGTTAGACAAACTGCAATTTTACTAACACTCTGAACAATTTCGGGCAAACAATTACATCTTTCAATTAGGCTCCCTATGCGCTCTTAGCGACTGCAGACACGGCACGATCAGACGGCAGCTCGGGTGGGATTCGAGCATTAAATACACAGTCCCCCCATTCAAACTAATTTAGCCTGTGAGCAGGCATCTCTTAAAGAGACAGTACCTGAGGATCTAAAAGCACTCACAGTTAAGCGGCTTAAATGCCAAACACCATTCAGGCTGGGAGCACTTAGCCAGCTCCTAGAAGACTTTTGGGAACCCCCATTTGCGGGGGGGGTTACAAATGTAAGAGCTAAAGATTAGAATGTTTAATGGAGACAATCCCCAATGTTGCTGCTGACTGTCACAAACTTGCTCAGCCGGTAAGCCCTCTACTCCCAAAGTGCCAACCTCTGAGCATATGATTTGTGTACAGTGAACAGAACAAGGTAGCCCTCTTGTCTGTTTTGTGGGTCCAAGTCACCTAAGTCTCAAGCTCTGGAGGGACTCAAACTGATAACCTCTTGTTAGCATACCCAATTATCAGGCTCAGATAATTCTGTCTTCGAGGGGCCAGATATCTTTGCCTACGGGCACCCAACCAGGTCTTTCAAATGAACCCTTAGAACTCTATGCAAGACTTTAGAGAACTCTATCCATTTCCCAGTTTGGTATACAATAAGCCCATGCAAAGTGTTACTTATAACCTTTAAAAGCTCAAATTAAAATAAAAAGAAATGCCAAGGCACTCCATGCAGTTTCTATTGCAAAATATATCTTTACTTTAAAAATATCCAAACAGAACAGTAATTACAGAACAATAATTACAGAACAAATATATATATATATACCAACACATACAGCCTTAAAACAAACAGTAAAAAGTACAGTTCCTACAATACATACATTTAGACTGGTCTAATCTAATGCTTACTTTCTTTCAGTGCTTTGAGGGTCTCTCTTCTCTTAGTCAGAAATTTTGTCTTGTGTGCCTGTCAAGGTTCTTTCAGCAATTAAAACAGTTCTGAGTCAGCCTTCTCATGATGTCATTAAACTCCGACTTGGAGTATTAAAAGTTATATTTTAAAGCACAGGATGTCCCAACAAGATTTTATAAAAATAAGTGACATACTCAAATTTCCTCTCCTCAGGTTAACTGGTCAGAACTGGTTTGTGCTCTGCTACACATACATCTCAAAAGTTTCTTTGATCTAAGTCACTCTATTCAAAGCAAAAGTGTATTTGCCTCTTTAATCCCATCTGGACCTTGGAATCTACACCTCAAAGGTCTCTTTGATGTAATTCAAGGGTTCCCTGGGAATGTATATTTGGCTTTCCAAATTCATCTGGGTTCTGTTTGGCCCAGCCATCAACCTCTTTGATGAAATGAGCTGGTTCCTGGAAGGTTATTTATAATACAAGCATGCTCTTTTCATATGACACCTAGAGCAAAATCAAAGGATTCCCCTGGGGATGCCATGCATGGCTAATTTCATTTCCTGGGATCAAAGCAAATTTAACATGCTAACTGAACCTCAGATCTCTGTAGTTTAAATTACCTCCTGTCCTTTGAACTTATCCTTGGGATTTTTTGGATGTGTCAGTTCAGCAAGACTGTAGTTGCCTCAAACTGACCTTCCCATCACATATTTTATATGTAATAAAAAAAAATTGATACAGAACTCAGAGCACTCAGAGCTGGCTGTCTACGCCACGCTCTTCCCCACCTAGACTGAATTTAGGGGCTCTATCCCCTACATGGGATGAGCTTCCCAAATCAGTTCACTCCTCATAGACCCTGGACAGTCCATCTGAGTTCTGGTTCTTGGATCTGGCCCTAAGTATGATTTTCAAATCATACCCTTGTAAAGCAAGGCTCCATCTGAGCAGTCTGCCATTGTTTTTCCCCATCTGTGTTATCCAAACCAGGGGGTTGTGGGCAGTCTGCACCACAAAAGGCTGCCCATACAAGTATGGCTCTAATTTCTTTAGGGCCCACACTAGGGCAAGACACTCCTTTTCCACCGTGGAGTATGCTTGTTCCCTGGGGAGCAGCTTTCGGCTCAGGTAGGCTATGGGGTGGTCCCTCCTTTCCGTGGATGTCTGGCTTAGTACTGCCCCAATACCCACATCTGAGGCATCCGTCTGAACTATAAAAGTTTTGCTATAGTCCGGACTTGTCAAGACAGGAGCACTGCACAGTGCCTCCTTCAGTTTGGTATAGGCTTCCTCACAGGCTGGGCCCCAGGTGATTTTCTTTGGCATTTTTTTCTTTGTCAGGTCAGATAGGGGAGCAGCCAGGGCACTGTAATTAGGTACAAACTTTCTGTAGTACCCTGCTGTCCCAAGAAAACTCCTCACCTGCTTCTGTGTTTCTGGTCTGGGCCACGCCTGTATTACCTCTATCTTGATTTGGTTAGGAGGGAGCTGTCCCCGGCCTACCACATGCCCGAGGTATGCCACTTCCCCCATGGCCACCTGGCATTTCTCAGTTTTGACAGTGAGCCCTGCCCTCTGTATTCTGCCCAGCACTTCCCTAAGGTGTGACAGGTGTTCCTCCCAGCTGGTACTGAAGATGGCAATGTCATCCAGGTATGCCATGGCGTACTCCTCAGCACCATTTAACACCTGGTTCACCAACCTTTGGAAAGTGGCCAGGGTGTTCTTTATTCCAAAAGGCATTACTTTGAACTCAAATAAGCCTATTGGAGTGATGAAGGCCGACCTTTCCCTAGCTCTGTCCATCAACTCTACCTGCCAATACCCCTTTGTCAGGTCAATGGTTGTGAGGTAGGTCACCCCCCCAACTTGTCCAGGAGTTTGTCCGTCCGGGGCATTGGGTGGGCTTCTGACTTCATGACTGCATTCAGTCCACAATAGTCTACACAGAAATGAGTTGAGCCTCCTAGCTTGGGTACAAGGACTATGGGTGAGGCCCAGGGACTGTGGGATCTCTGGATTACCCCTAAATCCAGCATCTCCTCCACTTCCTTCCTAATATCCTTTTGGACGGCCTCTGACACCTGATATGCTGTCTGCCTATGGGCGTCTGTGTCCCTGTCTCCACATCGAGTGTTGCTAAGGGGGTTAGTCCAGGCTTGATGCTAAACAAGGGGGCAAAGTCTGCTAAACCCTCCCTCACTTTCTGGATCTGACCCGGGATCAGCTGGGGAGACAGTTTTACTGCCTTCACAGAGGACTCCCACATACTCTCTTCCAGCAAGTCCAGAAGGGGGTCTCCTTCATCCATTCCCTCCCCATGACTACACACTGCGAACACCATGTCAGCCCTATTTGCAGATGGCTTCATCATGTTGACATGGTACATCCTTTCTGTCTGTCTACGGTCAGGTAACTCCACAATGTAGTTTACGTCATTTACCTTCCTAACCACTCTGTATGGTCCTGCCCACTAAGCTTGCAGCTTGTCTTTCCCGATGGGAATAAGGACCATAACTTCCTGACCCACCATGTACAAGCAAGCTCTGGCTCTGCGGTCATACCATACCTTTTGTTTCTATTGGGCAGCTGCCAGGTTGCTATGGGCTGTCCCCATAAACTCCTTCAGCCTTTCCCTAAACCTTAGGATGTAATCCACAATAAGAGTTCCCTGGGTGGTGTGCTTGCCTTCCCAGTCCTTCTGGATCAAGTCTAGGGGCCCATATACCCAGCGTCCATACAAGAGTTTGAAGGGGGAAAATCCTATCGACTCTTGGGGCACCTCCCTGTATGCGAACAACAGGTGGGGAAGGTATTTCTCCCAATCCCTCCCATGCTGTTCAGCAAACGCCTGGAGCATTGACTTTAAGGTACCACTGAAGTATTCCACAATCCCATTGGCTTGTGGGTGATACGGTGTCGTACATCTCTGCACCACCCCACACTTCTTCCATAGACATTTCATTAGGTCCAACATGAAGGAACTCCCTCGATCGGTGATTACCTCCTGCAGAAACCCAACATGGGAGAAAATACCAAGCAAGGCATCTGCCACCTAGTCTGTCCTCAGTGAGGATAGGGCAATTGCCTCTGGGTACCGGGTGGCATAATCCACCACAGTCAGGATGAATCTCTTCCCTGAGGAGCTGGGGTATTAAAGGCCCCACAATATCCATTCCCACCCTCTGGAATGGCTCCTCCACTATGGGCAAGGGGATCAGGGCGGCTTGGGTTTTCTTGCCCACATCCCTATTTCTTGGCACCGGTGACAAGACCTGCAATACTCCTTCACCTGCTAGGTGAAGTTAGGCCAGTAGAAATTGTGGGCCAACCTCTGCATTATGTGTGCGATTCCCAGATGACCAGACAAGAGAATATCATGGACAACCTTGAGCAACTGCGCACGATATCCCTGAGGAACGACAAGCTGCCTGCCTAGCATCCCTCCCTCTGTCTGTACTGCCTGTGTATACATAAATCCATTTTCCCAATAAACCTTATGTCTGCCGTCACCTCCCTGTGCACCGTCTGAGTCTGCCCAAGCCCTCAGCATCTCTAAACTAGGGTCACTTCTCTGAGCAACTGCGAACCCTCACACCTTCCCAAGGAATGGGACAGGTCCCCTTCAGTCACTAAACTAGGGTCCGTAGCACTAGGGTCAGGGACCTCAGTATCACTGTCAGTCCCAACCCTCTTACAAGAGGTCACCCCTCCCTCTTCGGAGTAACCCTCCGTAGCTATGTGGTTATTTGCTACTGAGGAAATTTCTACCCTCCTTTAATCAGTCTCCCCCTCTGGAGACACAGGCTGAGGAATCAGCCTCTCAGTATCTTCCCCAATGGCTTCTGGGGGGCTCAGGGAACTACAATTTTCCCTGGCTGCTTGGCTACGGGTAACTGCACATACCACCCCCTGCTGGAGATTGTTACCCAAGATCACATCCACTGCTAATGTGTTAGCTAAAGACACCTATTGCACAGTTACCAATGTTTCACCCCAGTCCAGGAGAACACTGGCCAGTGGCAATGTTTTCTCTTCACCAGTAAACCCTTGTACAGTTATGTATTTGTTGGATATATGCTGACCAGGCTGTACCAGATCCCTCTTTACCAATGTCAGGGATGCCCCTGTGTCCCTTAACCCCTGCATCTGTATGCCATTTAGCATGACTGGGTGCATGTGTTCCCTCATGTTCACTGGCATGCTTCCAGGGACACACAAACAACCCACTTCCTTTCTGGTACTACTTTGCGTATTATTGCTTGCCCTTCTTGGACACTGTCTGGCAATGTGCCCAGTTTCTTTACATAACCAACAAATATTTCTTACTTCAGAGAAATCTTTTCTTTGAAACCTGGGGCTAACTGGTTTCGGTGGAGGCAGTGAGGGTTTTAGCTGCCCTGAAGGTGCACTTTTCCCTTTCTGTGCTGCCACACTCACCCCACTCGCTCTCAGAGCAGGTCTGCTCTTGGCATAGTGATCCGAGAGTTCAGCAGCCTCTTGAACTGTTTTTGGATCTTGGTCCTCTAGCCAGGTTTTTAACTCTGTTGGGCATGCCCAATAAAACTGTTCTAATAAAATCACATTTTCATTGTATCAATGGTGTTTGCCTCAATTCCTTCCCACCAATGTTTTAAAAACTGATGTCATTTCATGGCTAGCTCCTCATAGCTCATATCAGGGCTTCTCCTGAGCTTATGGAATTTATCTCTGTGTGATTCAGCAGTTAATTCAAACTTTTTTAACAGTGCAGCTATTAGCTTGCTGTAATCATTGCTGTCCTCATTGTCCATTTGACCCAATGCATCCCAAGCTTTCCCAGTAAGTAGCAGGGATAGCTGGAAGCTCCAGGACTCTCTAGGAATTTTAGCCTAAATACAAACTTTTTCAAAAGAATTTAAAAAGGTATCCATGTCCTCCCCCTCTTTAAACTCAGCTACTAATTTGGAGTTCAATTTGTAACCCAGTCCTGCAGTCCCAGTTAAACCCAAGCCACTTACCTGCTCTGGTGCTGCTGGTTGGAGTCTTAGCTTCTCCAGTTCATGTTGCCACTGGCGCTCCTCTCCCCTCTCCTCTCCTCTCCTCTGCCTCTCTGCATTCTCACTCTCTCTTCTCCTCTGCCTCTCACTGGTGCTCACATTCCTCACAGTCCACCTCCCTCTGTTGTCACTCTGCCTCTCACGGTTCCCTTTCTCTCCTCTCCTGGGACTCCAGCTCCATCCTGCGCAATTCAGGTTGCAACCTGAGAACTTCCAGATTCAGGATACTGGTGACTTGTCCCTGCTGCTGTGGCCCTTCACTGACAGTGGCCCTGCTGTCCACCTCATCGGCTCGGGACCCCACACTGGCCACTAGTTCTGCCACACTAAAGGTCTGATCCCTTTCAGTCACGGTTGGTGACTCACTGCTCTGGGTATCTGCTACCATCAGGGCATCTATGAGGTTCTGCTTACTGGCTTTCACCCCAAATGGGACCCCCCTGTCCCCGCACAACTGCTTTAAGAAATCTACAGTGTGCCTGCTGTAGTCGGAAGTCATTTTCTTCTTATCTCACTACTAATACTATTCTGACTGGCACTTCAGAGAAAAAAAAATAAAATGGGTGGGAACTTAACTGTAAGTCAAGGGATATAGTTCTGTTTCCTTTTGAAATAAAACACTGCCTTTCTTTTTTCCAAGTGAGCTGAACAGTTTCAAGCTAACACACTGAACAATGAAGCTTATAGCACCAAACTTTTTATCCCACTTCTGCCACCAATCTGACACAAACTCGCTCAGCCGGTCAGCCCTCTACTCCCAAAGTGCCAACCTCTGAGCATATGATTTGCATACAGTGAACAGAACAAGGTAGCCCTCTTGTCTGTTTTTGTGGGTTCAAGTCACCTTAGTCTCAAGCTCTGGAGGGATTCAAACTGATAACCTCTTGTTAGCGTACCCAATTATCAGGCTCAAATAATTCTGTCTTTGGGGGGCCAGATGTCTTTGCCTACAGGCACCCAACCAGATCTTTCAAATGAACCCTTAGAACTCTATGTAAGACTTTAGAGAACTCTATCCATTTCTCAGTTTGGTATACAATAAGCCCATACACAGTGTTACTTATAACCTTTAAAAGCTCCACTTAAAATAAAAAGGAATGTCAAGGCACTCCATGCAATTTCTATTGCAAAATATATCTTTACTTTAAAAATATCCAAACTGAACAATACTTACAGAACAAATATATATCCCAACACATACAGCCTTAAAACAAACAGGAAAAAGTACAGTTCCTACAATACATATATTTAGACTGGTCTAATCTAATGCTTACTTTCTTTCAGAGCTTTGAGGGTCTCTCTTCTCTCAGTCAGAAAATATTGTCTTTGTGTGTCTGTCAAGGTTCTTTCAGCAATTAAAACAGTTCTGAGCCGGCCTTCTCATGATGTCATTAAACTCCAACTTGGAGTATTAAAAGTTATATTTTAAAGCACAGGATGTCCCAACAAGATTTAAAAAAAATAAGTGACATACTCAATTTTCCTCTCCTTGGGTTAACTGGTCAGAACTGGTTTGTGCTCTGCTATGCATACATCTCAAAAGTGTCTTTGATCTAAGTCACCGTATTTAAAGCAAAAGTGTATTTGCCTATTTAATCCCATTTGGACCTTGGAATCTACACCTCAAAGGTCTCTTTGATGTAATTCAAGGGTTCCCTGGGAATGTATATTTGGCTTTCCAAATTCATCTGGGATCTGTTTGGCCCAGCCATCAACCTCTTTGATGAAATGAGCTGGTTCCTGGAAGATTATTCATAACACAAGCATGCTCTTTCCATATGACAACTAGAGCAAAATCAAAGGATTCCCCTGGGGATGCCATGAATGGCTAATTTCATTTCCTGGGACCAAAGCAAATTTAACATGCTAAGTGAATCTCAGATCTCTGCAGTTTAAAATACGTCCTGTCCTTTGAACTTATCCTTGGGGTTTTTTTGATGTGTCAGTTCAACAAGACTGTAGTTTCCTCAAACTGACCTTCCCATCACATATTTTATATGTAATAAAAAAATTAATACAGAACTCAGAGCACTCAGAGCTGGCTGTCTACGTCACACTGACTAGCAACTAATTTGCTCCACACCACAGGGAAAAATGTGCAGTGAAACTACAAACAGAGACTGAATCCTTATCAAGGAGATTAAGAAGCAGTCTGCTGCATCCTCACTTTTTGAGATCTGTAGATCTGGAGCAGGTGAGCAGAAATAAGAGGAGAAGCTGGCTACCAACTCTTTTTGACCCCTGATCTATACCCAGTCCAGATGGCCCACACCCTGTGGGCAGCCCCAATAGTACCTCCCCAAGGGGTGGTTCCAGGGCTAAGCCCCCATCCCCAGAGTAGGAGCCCTACCTGCCTACCTCCAGGCTACAGGGGTGGGGGCACTAGCAAAGTGACATCTGCTGCAATGCTTGGCAGACTTAATATCTGCATAGAACCAGCAGGCTGGAAAGCTTTCAAGAAAGGGCTAAAATCAATTAGGTTAGAACCGGTATGTCACATAATATTTGCATATGTGGTTTAAATAATTTCATTAGGTGAATGATATGATCAAAAAGGTGACATATAAATTAGAAAAGTAGTACCCCAACATCCCACCAACTGTACAACAGGATAACATTAAAGATACAAGAGCTGAAAAGAGGCCAGTAATCACACTCCAGGCTAAGAAGTAAAGCTAATTTGTTGATAAAAAAGCAGTTTAGGCAAGGAATGAAAATATAAGCTGCTACTTACATTAAAGTGTACCTAAGAACTTGAATTGGCTGCCATAAGGTATGTAACAGTTATGAAATGATCAATAACTGACAATGAAATGATACATTAAATTTATATTGTTGTATGTTTGAACCTTTTATAAAATCAATAAACAATAATTAAGCAATAATACATGACAGGGTGTGGTATATCATGGAATATCGTCACACTTCGGGTGTGTTGTGAGGCACGAGATGGCAGGCCGAATGTCTCATGCACCCAAGAAGTGATAATATCCCATGATATACCATATCCTTGAGTTTATTACTGTGATTATAAAATGGCACTAAAGTGTTAATAAATGGCTGATCTTGGTAATAAGTTTTGGACCATGATGATATTGCAAGGTATCGTAATGGGTCAAAGAATGCTTCAGCTAATCAGCTTCCAGGATTTCTCCTCTCCATTTTATAATGTAGTATAATGAATAGATCAAAACTATGGGGTAAAATCTGATTGTTGAATACAGTTGTGTTTTTATAAGTCCTGTTAGTCTTCAGACTAGCTGCTGCACCATAAGTATATTTTGCTAACAAAATTCAATAAAAAAAATCTTTTGAGTGACCCTGAAAATGTGGCTCTGAGTCAGCCATATTTAAGTAGGTGCACAGGTCCTCTGTTATTGTCTCCTGTGGAATGAAAGTGTTAGTGAGTCTGCTGGCAGCTCCATTATGCACTGCCATGAGTCATTTATCTTTCCCTCAGTGTTTCATCAGCAGCTGTCATGCCAACCCCAGGCCAGGGTCAGCTGAATCAGCTCAATTTGGGCTGACATTTTCGAACAGCATTGCCAGGCTTATATGGAGGTGGGAGGCATGGCTACACAATGAGTAGTGCAGGTGTATTAAAAAAAATCTACTTAACAGGAAAATAACACAATCAAAATGAAATAGCTGCTTAACAATATTATATAAAACATTTTAAAGGAACATGTTTCCCCCTTGATAACATGTGTCACTAAACATACCTATAGATCACAAAGTAAACAAAAGAATGTAGGCTCATATCCTGGTATTTTTCTGTAATTGTCTTTGAAATGAAAATATACAGTGTAAACTCTAATGTTAACACTTAAGTTCGGAGTAAGAAGGAATGATTACATTTTACAGAACTTAGACCTTTTTCATACTTTGCCTATTTACTTGCCTTTCAGTCAAAAAATTTGATTGGTCCCACTTTGGACTTCTTTTGATTTTTTTTTTCTTCCTTTTGTTACTGACTGTTATCAACATATGACAGTTTGCCAAAAAATATACAGTTTAAGGTACCTAATTAGAGAAACTCTAACAAAAAGGATGAAACAAAATAATTGACACTAAGCTTTTCTGATAGAAAACATTCTGCTCAGAAAACACTAACAGTATAGATGGCACTTCTTTATTTACTTTAGTATTAACATTTAATAAGGATACAATAGTCTACAGGACTACTGCAGAACTTGTTTTCAAAAGGTTTGTGGGGTAAGATGGATACTCTACATCCACAAGTTACCATTCAAAAATTCCATCCATTACTACACTGCAAAGAGAGTATGATAAATCCAGGGCAAACTTCGTCTTTAGAAAATCTACCATCAGGAGTTTGGATGCTTTCACACTGCTTATTCCTCATATGTACAAATGTAAGTTGTTCCATAAAAAGCAGCCAACAGTAAATTAATATATTTGAAGTTACTACTATAAAGAAAACAAACATATATGGTTCTGTGGAGCAACTTTCATGTGCTCTGTTTGTTAAAAACACTTTACAAACCATGAACAGCTGAATCAGCTTTTAGGCAAGCAGATGGGGGTTAAGTGAGACTGAGGAAGTTTACAGAATGCTTGAGACATTAAGCAGTGAGAAGCAGAGAGGCTGTTAAGTGTCTGGTTCGAGGTCTCAGTAATTCAGTGGCAGTGGTGCTATTCATTGCATATTCAGATCTCTGTCCTCTGCCTCAAGGCTACAATGCCTCCCATAGATGCATAGCATGCTGAAGGCTGTTCCATGTTCATTTGAGAGCACTGGGAAAGTGATCGCTCAGCTTAGTAAAAGAATATGTTGACATGCTGGCAATTCTACTTGTACCAAAATTAGAGTTTTTCCAGCGGTGTCAAATATGCTGTAAATAGGAGGCGTTTACTTCCAAACTAGATGGAACGCTATTATAGATGTAGACAGCACACTATACAAACAACATACTATATTTGCTGCATGTTTCATGTTTCCTGTGGTACTACAGTGGATTCATAATTATTGACAAGTAACATACAATATTAACAGAACAAAAACACATGCTCTCTGTGCCAAACTGCTGATAACCCAAAGCTGATACAGAGAAAACTAGAACAATGGTAGCATTCTTGTTGCAAGTGAGATATTAAAAATACATACTCGCACCAGATATAGAACTTATACTAAACACAGTTATATTGCACTACAAATGAGAGATGGCTCTATGCCCTGGCACTTCATACCATTACTGCAATGCTTCATCAGTAGCGAAGTGTCATGCTAATGATACCAAAGTTCCAGAGCTTAATGCCATCTTTCATTTGTTGTGCAATAAAACTGTGGTAGATAAAAGTTGTACATCTGGTGTGAGCATGTATTTTTAGTATATCACTTGCAACAAGAGTGCTACTATTGTTTTAGTTTGCCTGTAAATTACAATGTGTGCCACCACAGTTAGAGCTGAGAAAGCATTTCTCTGATAAACCCAGATATTTGCACCTCAATAACATGACTGTCCCAGGTCAGAATAACCTGAAATTCAGCGTGCTCATAGGCTGGGCCAGGTTCTATGGACCATGTAACTTTGGCAAGAATTTATTGGTCAGGTTGAAAGTCCTAAAAAGTTGACAATACTTAAACATATGGGCCCAGATATTCAAACTGCTCCCAAAAAGTGTACAACAGCAGGAGCAAGCGCAAGTTCACTGCGCCCATGCATAAGAAGCGTGATATTCAAAAACTGCGCAGGCCAAGATGCGCCTACGGCTGATGACTGAATATTGCACCACCTGTGCCATAGCACAACTAGAGAGGTGAAGCTGAGCATATCTGATGCACCATAGCGCAACAAGGGATGTTCAGCTGAGCAGTCCAGATGCACCATAGCGCAACCAGGGACACTCCCAGCAGCAGGGCAGCAATGCAACAGCACAACCAGGGATGCAGGGGCCCACCTCCCATGCCACAGATGGGCAGAGGAACACACAGCAGAACAGACATCGTCCCCCACACCCCATGCACTGCACAACCGGGGGAGAGCTGGAATAACCACTAGCCCATGGATACCAGCAACCAACCCACAGCCAGGCCATGGTGCCCCAGCACACCCCCTGGCAAGCTGTGACCGGCACACAAGGAGAGCCAATCACCCCATACCACACCATCCCACCAATGCAGAGCACACCCTGCACCATGATCCCCATACACCCTGCCCAGGAGTAGCACCCAACAGTGCAGGACACCCCATCCATGCCACCATGCCCACTGTGACAAATCAACCCTGTGCACCATGGAGCCATGCAAGGCAGCCCCACCATGGGCACCCTGCAGTGGGTGGCAGCAGACAGTGATGCAACAGATGCATACGCAGTGCCACCCTGCATGTCCCCCCGAGGTACAGCTGAGAGACCTACCATGCGTCAGCACATGAGGTACCCCACATGTGACAGGGCATGCCCCCGGACCCCACCTCCAGTGGTACAGCACCCTGCACACCCTCCCAGGGACACATCCTGTCCCAGCACTGGCCACAACAGCCAGCACAGACATGCACAGTGTAGCATGGAGGCATGCACCACACAGGATGCAAGACAGTGCATGGACAAACACCCACCCATACCCAAGGGCACAGCAACACAGGGACACAGTAGTGGATCAACCAAGCCACTGGCATGTGGCCACGGCTGACGTGTACACACAGCCAGCACCCCTACATTGCACAGGTGTGCCAGCCATCCTGCGCAGGCACTATGAAGCTGAATGCCACCAGCATGCTGCCGGAGCACAAGTGACAGACACTGGAGCACATCCCCTGCAACAGACACAAGCAACAGCATGGGTGGTGGACAACAACAGCGGAGGCCACAGTGCCAACGGAGGCAGACGTGCACCATTCTGGTGATGGCGGTTAACCTGGCATTGTGCCGGGTACAGTTGTTATCCAGCATGGACAGCCACCACTGACACGCCAGCAGACCATGCATATCACAGACATGCAAGGGTGTCAGCTGCACAGGCCATGGACAGTCTGACAGGGGTGCCATGCACACAGTGCAGGCCCCATGGACCACTGCACACAGGCATGCAGTGCACAGAGTACAACACACAAACCACAGACAGTGACTGATCCCCCTGTCCACACCATAGGTGGTTCACCTCTGTGCACACACACACACACACACACACACACACGCCCATGCGTGCACCACCCCTGACACCATGCACACCACTGCAGCTGAGCACCTGTAGCCCACTGCAAATCAGAGACCACCACAGTTGTTATAACAAAATTTATATATTTAAACTATGTAGAGTAAAGCTATATACAAAACTATATACAATACTGGGGGAAGGGCCACATAACAGGTGGGGGCAGGTAAGGGGCAGGGGTGAACATATGAGAGAGGGAAGAAGGGGTGTGAGGGTGGGTCAAAGGGGGAAAGGTGGTATTTGGGGCATGGGGATGTCACTGGCCACTCCAGTCCTCTTCCTCCTAGCGCTGATGGGATCTCCGCCTCCTCCTCCTCACCCCGTGGCAGTGGATGTGACTGAGGAGCTCCAAGGTCTCCCTCCTGACCCGCAGCAGCTCCTGGATGTCCCGCTGGATCTGCCTGAGTGTCCAGTCACCTAGGATGAGGGAGCAGAGTCAATAGGTGTGATTGTCTATCCCCCTGCAGCCCACCCATTGTGCATGGCATACAGCCATGTGACATGCCCCTGTGATGGTGTGCGACCACCCACAGTGACCATGTCCACAAGACCTGCCCACCCAGGTAGCCACAGCCATGTGGTCCACTGCATACACCCACCGCCCATGTCCTGCACAGCACCACCATGGCTGTACAGTGACTTGGCTATGCGGTGTGAAGGCAGTGCCACAGCCATGTGCCTGGTGCACGCATGGACCACCATTGATGCACTCCCAGACATGCAGTGCCACTGGACAGTGCTGACTGTAATAAGTTGCATGCATGGCAGTGGTGTTACTGGATGGTGACCATGCCCAACTGCCCACCCAGTTATACAGCATGCAATAGTAATCATGGACGTAAGGCACTCACCATCAGCAGGCTGGTCCAAGCGCCGCGGACCACCTTCATCCATCTTGTCCCTCTCCTCCAACATGTGGTGCCTCCCCTCTCGGTTGCACCTCCATTCTTCTGGCCCTAAGGTGCAAACATGGAGAGAGGAACATCAGTACAATCTGGTAGCAATGCCCCCCTGCCCCCATGTGTGTGCAATCCCACACAGCCAGACTCACCCACCCCACACCTCGATACCACCATCACGGCCAACACCGGACGGCCCCCCCCATGTGCTGGACTCATGCAACCGTGATACCCGTAAGGA
This sequence comes from Neoceratodus forsteri, assembly GCA_016271365.2. NCBI lineage: Eukaryota > Metazoa > Chordata > Ceratodontiformes > Ceratodontidae > Neoceratodus > Neoceratodus forsteri. Next base: position 853,746,094 of record CM028131.1, read on the forward strand.
CGATAAAAGTGTATGGATGTTGCACCTACCTGGCCATGGCACCTTGCCCCTCCTGGCATGTGCCCGCAGGTGGGCAAGCAGGTCCGGGTCCCTGCACCTCAGGTCCCCATAACAGTGGTGGCACTGCTCCGCTGTCTGCCCCATACTGGTGGCCTCCTCCAGGGCGTCAGCCACCTCCTGCCATACTACAGTCCTGGCCCTGTCCAGGGGTGCCTCCCCAAACAAAGCCCCAACATGGGTCTTGACTATGGCCACAAGGTTTGCCAGCTCGATCTGGCTCCACTGTATAGCACGCCTCCGCGCCATCTCTGCTGCTCAGTTCAAGCAAAATAGAGCTCTGCAGCACGGTCCTGCCACGTGCAGATGCTGTGCGGTACAGCGCTGCCATTCCCTATCGCGCTGTCACTGAACAGCACGATAGTGGTGCCCCCATGTCTGATGCATGGCACCTAGGGGGAAAAGGTCAGGCACAGGGTCAAGGGTCTCTGGCACATGGACAGTCACAGTGCGATTGGAACCCAATGCATGTAGCGCAATTGGGTGCCTGTGTGCCACCTCCTCTAGAGGTCTACCATGCTGTTGCCCCAGTGCACCTACGATGCCCCAGTGCCACAGCGCAATATAGGTGAACAGCACCGTAGCACCACTGGCACAATGGTGGCCATGCTGTACATTACCTCTGGCGCACAGCACAGCAGCAGCGCGGCAAGCGCCTGCATCATCAACCCGGGCATGCGCAGTTAGGTGTGTACTGCGCATGTCACAGAACTGCACCCTTGGCTCAGCACGTTCAACACAATTGCACAAAGTGCAACAGCACGATATTCAGCCGGCATATGCAAATCATCTAATCAGCCATTCAATGGCGCAGTCACTGCACTTGCATCTGCTTAAAGATGCACCTCACCTCATTTGCATGGGTTGCGCTATAAAAGTGTGACATTGGGCTGCACTGGCCATAGTCGGTTACTGCAGTCTATTGTGGTGAGTTGCATGCTGTTTTGGAGTGTGGACTGTGGTGTTTGGGACATGCATGGGACTGCAAAGTTACAGGTAACACCTGTCATTCTCACAGGATGAATCATGACCGAGCGTGTGGTGGAGGAAGAGGAACAGAGTCGTGGGAGGAAGAGGAGGCCAAATTTCACTAAGGCCGAGACAGATGCCCTGTTCGAGGCCTACCTGGACCTGGAGCTGCTTCTCAGTGGATGCCAGGGAGCACCACAGGCCCATGCTGCTGCATGGGAGGAGGTGGCACATGCTGTAAACCTGCTTGGCAGCCACCAGCACTCCTTGCAGGAGTGCAAAAAGAAGATGGGCACAGACAGGTGGAGGATTAAAGAGAAGGTGGCTGCCATCAGGGCAGCACAGTCTGCGACAGGTGGGGGACAGCCGGAGGTGCTATGCCTGACCCCACAGGAAGAGCGGGTTGCTGGCAGCATGCAGCATTGCACCATTGAGGGTGTTCTGGGTGGTAGATTCCAGACGGGTGGTAGCCCGTCACTGCATGGTAGGTCATGGTCTGTCTATTGGGGGGGCAGGGCAGGTCACATGCAGTAACGCTACTTTTTTCCCTTACAGCTCCTGAGCATCTGCATGGGTCAGCGGTGGTGGGCTTCTCCACTGAGGCCAGTCACATGGAGATGGAGGAGGGCCCATCCACCTCCACAGGAATACGGGGGTCAGGGCAACAGTGGGCCCACCTGGACATCTGGACTGATATTGGTGAAGCAGGTGTGGAGGAGGCCCTGCCCGTGTCCCAGTGTGCCAGCATCCATAGATGCCAGCATGCTGAGACTCGGGCTGGTGCCGGATCCGTCACCGATGATGAAGGAGCTAACGTCATGGGCAGTGACATGTGTGTGCCGCAGGATGGACACACAGCAGGTGACATCGCGGCCTTGGCTGTGGGTGGTGCTGCCATGGAGGCCTGCATGTCATCACAGTCCCAGCCTGTGTCTGTCAGCACCAGTGGGGCAGCACTGGTGTGTGTCCATGACAGTGGGACTGTTGCAGCCACTGGGGAAGCACCATTGAGCCCTGGGGAGTGGCAGCTGGAGGGGCAGCATCAGCAGTTGGCCAATGGCCATGGGGGTACAGTGTCAGGGTGCGGCATCAGTGCACCACCTGTGGACATGCCCAGGCCTGGCCCTGGTGTGCAGCGCCCACCCTCAAGGGGTGATGAGCATCAGGGCCGCGAACACCCTGAAGGACAGCATGCCGATCAGGCAGATGACCTCTTGGATGAGCACACCTGCATACTGCAAGCATCAGTCAATCAGCAGATGTGGCTTGTGATGGTGGTGGATGCACTGAGTGCAGCTCTGCGACAGGCAGAGGAGCGTCACAGCAGAGATACCGCTCTGCTCCTAGCAGGATGGATCGGTTGCTGGAGGATGTGACCGCTGCCATTGACAGGCAGACACAGGCATTCACTGCTGTCATGGCCACAGTGGGCACACAGTTATTGGCCCATGCATCACAGACACCATGCAGTTCAATGTCCACCCCCATTCCCGGTGTCATGCGACACCATCCTTGTCGACACCGGGTTCAACTGTGGGCATCCCGAGCAATCCTGGCGCAGGCATGTTCAGTGTGCTGCAGACCCCTGCATGAGCACGGTCGCGTTCACACAGTGGAACCACTGGGGGACCGTCGGTGCCACCCCATGAGGCCAGTGGTCAGTCTGTCACTGCTGGCGGGTCTCGACGGGGCTGCCCACGCATCTGTGGTGGCTGTGGCACTGTGGCGCCTGACTGACCTGTCTCCCAGCGTGGCTACTGTCTGATGCTGCCCTGTGTGCATTGTGTCATTCAGCAGGCAATGCACGGGTGGGTACCCAGCCCTGCATACACACACACAGTCCATCTGCACACCCTCATGGCTGCTGTCTGCAGTTGCGTGTGCATGATGATGCCTGCATTGCGCAGTACACCACTGCGCAATGGTGCATAGCGTCTGACACACGCACAATGACAGGCAGTGGGCATGGTGGTCTGTGGACATGTGTGTGGCTAGGGGTGGCGGTCTGGGTCAGCGTGCCTCCTACCCTTTGTGCATGTCTGGCAAGGTGTGTGTGTGTGTGTGTGTGTGTGTGTGTGTGTGTGTGTGTGTATGACCGCGTGCCATGTTAGACCTCGCCCATCCCTGGCGGTGTGTGCAGTTCCATGCCCGGCCACTTCCCTTGATGGCATGCACCCCTGGTGTGTGTCCATGCGTGTTTGTGGGTTGTGCCTTTGCCACTGGTGATGCACATGGCCCCATGATTTACCTGGGTTGGCTGAAGTGCTCCTCCATGCTGGTGTCCCGGTGCAGTTGTGCCAGCCGGAGCAGTTGGGGTCCCATCGCCCAAGGAGGGTCTGCCCATCACCATCATCACCAGCGTCCTCATCATCCCCATCGCTGTCCCCCTCTTCGACCTGTATGGCTATCCCACATTCTTTGGCCATGTTGTGCAGGATGCAACAGGCCAGGAATAGCCCACAGGCTTTTGAGGGGCTGTACTGTAGGGCACCACCGGAGGTGTCCAGGCAATGGAAACGTGACTTCAGCATCCTGAACACCCACTCAATGACATTGCATGTGGTGGCATGTGCCTCATTGTAGCGTTGCTGTGATGGGGTCGTGGGCCACCAGTATGGTGTGAGCAGCGAGGGACAGAGTGGGTATCCACTGTCACCTGTGTGTAGAGGGTGGAGGTTAGTTTGGTGATCAGCATCGCCCTGCCTTGGACCATGTAGGCCACTACCCATGCCACCTCTGACCATGCTCCTCCCAAGCCGTATGTTTGTCTGTGTGGTTTGCATACTCACCCACTAAATGGCCAGTGGGGATGTCCCCACTCTCAAATCTGTGGCACAGTGCCGACTGGTGCCAGATGAAGGCATCATGTGCTCCCCCAGGGTGCGTGGCACAGACATTGATTATGCGCCCCCTGGCATCGCACACCACCTGGCAGTTGATGCTAGCATAGCCCTTCTGATTAATATATGCAGCGCCCTTGGGGCCAGGTGGTGTGTGGATGGCCACATGGGTGCAGTCTATTGCCCATAGCATGCCAGGCATACGTGCTACCCTGTGGAACTCCTGTATGTTTGCTGTGAGCTCCGCTGGTGTGCTGGGGAAATGGATGTACTCCGCAGCATGTGGCAGCAGTGCGCTGAGGAATTGGGTGAGGTGGCGTGACGTGGCTGACTGGGTTATGCCTGTGGTGTCCCCTGTTGGTCTCTGGAAGGTACCCATGGTGAGCAAGCACATGCAAGCTGTCACTTTAGTCTCCACTAACAGAGCTTGGCTTCGTGATGTAGGTGCCTGCATCACATCACTGCACAGCTCACAGAGCCACCTCAGAATTGCCCGATTCAGGTGGTACCAGCCCACGATCTCAGTATCGCTGTACAGCTCGAAGCTGGTGTGGGCTCGGTACTGCCTGTTGGGGGCATACTGCCGATGGGCCCTTCCATGGCCACGCCCCCCTGCTGCCCACCTTCTGCCCCCTCATTACTGCCTCCATCTGGATGGTGGCACTGGCCATGTCCCTGGCTTGTGTTCACCCCCCCCGGCAGCTGTTTCTGTGTTCCCCCTGCTGTCCTGGCTGCTACTTCCCCTGCACCAGGAACACCTTCCCGTGGTGGCCTCTGTGCTGTGTGGCACTTCCCCCTTCTGCACTGGCTGTGGCTCTCCACACCTTCCCTCTGCCTCTCTGTTCAGGGTGCCCTTTCCCTGGCCTGCTCTGTGTGTCTCTCCTGCCCAGTTTGAGTTGCTAGAGTTCAGCCTCATGTGCCTTCCCTGTAGCATTCTTGCACCTCTCCCTTGTTCCTTTTTATTTTGGCTCATTTCCACTATCGTGCAATTTCCGCTTGCTCCCGTATTGCTCATGGCGCATGTTGTTGAATATCGCACTGCGCCATTTATGCATGGTTCCTCCCCTTTCAGTTGTGCATACATTCATTATCATTGCGCTCTTGCTCAGCGTGATTTGGGGAAGCGCATCTGCCTCCCGCTGAATATTGCAGAATGGTGCATTTTCAGACTTGCGCTGGAGCAACCCTATTGCACATGGCACAACCCTTTTGAATATCTGGGCCATGGTTCTTATGCTCTTTTTGTGTTCAGTGATAGTACAAAATTTCCTGTGAGTTGAAACATGCAACATTCAGGGGCCCGATTCATTAAACTTTTCCCAGTGCAAACCAAGTTTAAGCTGGGCAAACAGGGTTTTGCCCCAAAGTAGTATTCGCAAATGATTAGTTTGCACCCACAAACTGGGTTTGCACTATGGCAAAGTTTTCCGGGGGTCACAATGCAAGTAATGGAGGAGGGATATCATATGAACATATGAACATGCAAAACTGCCAGAAGACATAGGCCATTTGGTCTATCTAGTCTGTGCAGCACTTCAGTCCACTAGACTGTAGATGCCCTCCCTCCCTCATATGCCCTCCCCTCCATCTCTCACACTCTCCTAATTTGTACCCTCCCCTTGAATCTGTCCCACTCCTTCTTGAAGCCCCCAAAACTCTGCAGCAATACTACTTCCTTTGGCATAGCATTCCACCCTTCCACCACCCTTTCTGTGAAATAGTGCCTCCTCAGTTCCCTTTTGAACCTGTCCCCTTCCAACTTCATATAGTGTCACCTGGTTTTACTTCCACCCTTCAGCTTGAACATACACCTGGTGTTTACTTTGATTAAGACCTTCAGGTACTTGAAGGTCTCAGTCATATCCCCTCTCTCCTTTATTTCCTCCAGGGTATACATATTGTGCTCTCTCAGTCTCTCCTCATATGGCCTGTCCCCAACCCCAGGATCATTTTTGTTGCCCTGCGCTATACCCCCTCCAGTAGTTTGATGTCTCTTTTCAAGTAGGGGCACCAGAATTGCATGCAGTACTCTAAGTGTGGTCTCACCAGGGACCTGTACAGGGTCAAGATGACCTCCCTACTCCTAGAAGTAATTCCCCTTGCTATGCTCCCTAGCATCCTGTTTGCCTTTGCTGCTGCCTTCCTGCACTGAGCAGAATGGTTCATCTCCCCAGTTAAGAGCACTCCCAGATCCTTCTCCTCCTTGGATTTTGTTAACGGGGCACCCTCCAGCCAGTAATTGTGTCCTGGGCTCTTGCCTCCTAAATGCATCACTTTGCACTTCTTGACATTCAAACCAAGCAGCCAAGTGTGAGACCATCCCACCAGTTTTGCCAAATCCTCCTTATGTACTTTTGATCCCACCCCCCATCTACCTCGACACAAATCTTTGTGTCATCTGTGAAGAGACTAATCTTGCTCTTAATCCCTACTGCAATGTCGGCTATGAAAATGTTAAACAGAACTGGTCCCAGCACCAAGCCCTGTGGCACACCACATGTTACTGCCCTGGGTTCAGATGCCCCTTCCCACTACTACCTTCTGCTGTCAAGCCTGCAACCAGTTCTCATCCCATCTGACCAATTTCCTCCCTGCTCCCAGACTCTTCAACTTGCAGGTCAGCCTACAGTGTGGCACCGAGACAAAAGCCTTGCTGAAATCCAGGTAGAGGACATCCATCACATGTCCCCTGTCCAATGCCCTCATAACCCAGTCATAAAAATCAACCAAATTCGTTTGGCAGGATCTGCCCAAGACAAACCTGTGCTGCCTGCTGTTTTGGAGATTATCCTCATGAAATTGCACCAGTCTTTCCTTGAGGATTGTCTCCATCAGTTTTCCCACAATTGCAGTAAGACTCACTGATCTGTAATCCCCCGGTTCATCCTTGGGCCCACTCTTATGGAGAGGTACCACATGTGCTTCCCTCCAGTCCCTGGGCATGCACCCTGAGTTCAGAGAGGTATTGAACAGGTCCATCAATGGCCCTGCCAGTACCTCTGCCAACTCTCTCAGAACCCTGGGGTGTACTCAGTCTGGGCCAGGTGCTTCATCCCCCTTCAGGAACTTAAGGCCCTCCCTCACCCTTTCCACCATAATTTCCCCATCAGTGGTTGCTTCTCATCCAACCTCTCCCACCTCGCCCTTCTTCTCAGGTATGGGCCCATCCTTCTCCTTGGTGAAGCCTGAACAGAAGCATTCATAAAGTACTTCTGCCTGCTCAGATCCCTTTTCTACCCAGCCACTTCCCCTCCTGATCCTAACAATTGGATCCTTGCTCTTCCTTTTGTCTCTGATATATCTGAAGAAATCCTTTTCTCCTTCTTTGATCCCCTGCACTAACTTCCGTTCCCTTGCCACCTTTGCTGCCCTTACCACTCTGCTCACTTCTCTGGATTTTTTCACATATTCTTCTCTATCTTCTGCCCTGTTGGATCTCTTGTAGATCAAAAATGCATTCTTCATTTCCCTCACCTTCTCCACAACCTCTCTGCTCATCCAACTTGGTTTTTTGGTCCTGGATTTCTTGTTCTGGCTCTTGACACAAGTTTTAGTAGCTTCAGCCACTCCTGCCTTGATGACTGCCCATTTTTGTTCCATGTCCATTTCTGGGTGGATGGTTGCCATATGACTTTCCAGTATGTGTCCCATCCTGCCAAAGTCCATCTTTTGAAGTCCAGGACCATAGTTTTTGTAGTGGCTACTTCCCTACCTAGATTGATTGAGAACTACATTGTGCAGTGGTCACTGCTTGCTAGAGGTTTCTCCACCCTTACATCCCTGACCTGTTCACCATCTTCCAGTTCCAGGATTAGTATATTCCCTTCCCCATTGGCTCCATTACCCTCTGGGTATGGAAGCCATCCTGGAATGCTTCCAGGAGGATCTGCTTCCTGGCACAAGTGGTTGCTGGTTGGCTCCAATCCACCCACAGTAGATTAAAATCCCACCACCACCACTGCACTCCCTTTGCCATTATGCCTCCTAATCTGCTCCTCCAGTTCCCTGTCAATGTCCTCTTCTGGGCTGGAGGTCTTTAAACAACCCACACACAGATCTTGATCCCTTTCTGGCTGTGTAGTTGCAGCCATATTACTTTTGACCTGCTCTCCACCCCTTCCTCCCTATTACATCTGATCCCTTCCCTTCCCTTACATAAATGGCAACCCTCCAAGCCTTCCCTATATCTCTATCCCTCTGGAATAGTTTGTGCCCTGGGATGGTTAGATCCCAGTCATGGTGCCTGGTTGCCCACAACTCAGTAATGGCAGCTATGCCCACCTCCCTCTCTGCCATCAATGCCTCCAATTCTGCCAACTTGTTCCCTAGGCTCCTAGCATTTAGGGAAATCATTCTCCATGCTGCTCCTATCCTTTCTTCTTCTTCTTTACCCTGCACTTCAACTCCTATTTCGCCTAAGGTCATATCTATCCCTGTGGTGGGTGGAGGTCCATGGGACCCCCTCTCCTGGTGATTCCTATCTCCAGTACCTCCCCTCACCTAGTTTAAATGATACCTCTCATTGATGAAATACCCCAGCTTCTGCTTCAACACCTGTGACTCTGCCCTGCTGTGGTGTAAACTATCCCCTGCATAAAGATCTGTGTTATCCCATGTACTACCCCAGTCCCTCACCAATCCATACCCCTTGGTCCATGCCATTCCCTCAGCCACTTGTTGAAGTCACTGATTCTTCTCTTCCTGTCTGTACCAGCCCTTGGCACTGGCAGAACTTCTAAGAAGGCTACCATTGTTCCCTTTTTGCTGCATAGTTTTCCCACTTCCCTGAAACTATCTTTTACCTCCTATATCCTTCTTCCTTCCAGATCATTTGTTCCCAGGTGCACCACAATATGCAGCTTCCCCTCCACCTTCCCCACATATCTGCCCATATGCTGCCCCACTCTACTCACTGTCTTGCCTGGCATGCATTCTACCCAGATGTTACTTTTTCCTGGCACCCCTTACACCACATATTATACCCTTAAATATAGAATCCCCTAGAATTATGACTCTCTGATGCTTATCCTGCTCACCCTCTTGTTGCCCTTCACTCCCCTGCCCCCCAACTTGTGAGGTCCTCTCATCCCCCTGTCCCGCCTCCCCTTTGCCTCCCCTAACCTTTGCCCTGTCCTCTCTCCCCTCACAAATATGACCAGAGGTACTGACCTCCACCTCAAAACTATTTTCTGTCTGTGGAACCTCCACTTTGCAGTCATTTATTGCTCCGTCCACCATGATACCACCTCCTCTGCATGCTGTAGAGGTGCTGTTTCATCTGAAGAAATAAGCCCGATGCTGGAGCAGCATATTATCACCAAAAATTGTGATTGGAGTGAGAGATTCTAATGGGTACCCAGAAAATAAGTTTGGTGTCAGAGGTGGGTCCAAAGTGGCTTGTGACTCACTGTACACCCAGGCCTGATTGGAATGAGTGCAGTCCCAAGAATCATTTTCCATGTTTATGTGAGGAACTAGACACAGAAATCCTTCTGTGTGGCCATGAAATGGATGCTAATGATGTGTGGTATGGCATCTTTTGAGACAGTGGTATGGTCGGTGATTTGTCAATGGAACCAAGGGGGACTGTATAGTTGGACCCTGTCTTTCATGGACGTTTGGACTGGGACAGTGATTTGAGAATGAGCCTGGAGTCAGGAACAATATTCCAATCCTCAGTGACCTGAAAGTGGTGTGAGGCCTGCAGGCTCAGCATTTTCTCTTTAACTTACCCTACAGCATATGTTCTGGCATGAGGATGGCAGTAGGAGAGCTGTCCTCCTGCTACTGCATCAGACCTACAAACGTTTCCCATGTCAGTGGCTCAATAGGTAGCACACTCACCTCTGAGGCCAGAAGATTGGATAGTCATGGGTTCTAGGCCTACCTCAGGCACTTGGGATAATACCCATAGCTGACACTGTAGTGCAGTACACAGAAACATAGACTTTGACTGCAGATAAGGACCACTTGGCCCACCTAGTCTGCCTATTTCCCTACCTACTGGATAAGCTGCAGATCCTAGTTAACCAACAGCTTATTTCTTCCTACCCCCCCACAAGAATTGCCTTATGTCTGTCCCATGCATTCTTGAATTCCCCCACTGTTTTTGACCCCACAACAATGTGTAAATTGTGCCATCACCCCACGGGAAGAGGGGTAATGCACTGGTGAGGTGCTGTCCTCCAGATGAGATCTTAAATCCAGGTCCCTTGTGCCAATCTCTGGTCACTGTCCAGGCAGACATGAAAGATATCATGTTACTTGTCGACAAAGAGCAGGGACATTTTTATAGAGGAGGCAAAAAGCAAAACAAAGTACAAATACAGCAAGGACATTCAATAAACAAAGAAATGATACATACGAATTTTTAGAACACAAGGATACTGGGCTCAGAAAGAGTAACAATGCAATAAAGTCAAATAACAACAAAAAAGTGCAACCTTAGGGTGTTACAATATAAAATAACAAAGCAAGCTGTGAAATGGAAATAATAACAGTCAAAGATGTAAGATAGTAGCCAAATAATTCCATCTATGAAAAAACAGTCGTGACCCAGGACATTGTTTCTCATACCAAGAAAGGGTGGTTAATTCCAGCTCAGTTTTACATATTAAATCAAGAGGTGTTAAGTCCTGCTGTTGAAAGAGCAGAGCAAATCTAGATTGCCACAGATAATATTTCAGAAAAGTAAAAATCAATTGTATGGTACCAGTGTCACAAGGATATTTATGAGGCAAGCACCCTAAAATAATGGAATTATAGAGAAGATTAGCCCACTCTGGATCTCCCCAGTGGCGAGCCAAAGACAGACAAAAATGTCTGGCATATGGACATTCTACAAAAAAGTGTTTCATGGTCTCTAAGCTCATCACACATCCCAGTCGAGGACAATACTGGTCAGACAAGCTGTTATGTTTAGCATTTGCCTTAACATTTAACCCCCCCTCCCATGGCAGCTAAGTCATAAAATGTTCCACATTTTAGCAGGAGCTTTCTTATCAGAGAAGTAGTGATTAATTCTACTCTGGCCCTGCAGAGTGATCCCATATTAATCAATGGCTCTAAAAATACTGTATCCTGACTGGCTGGCTGGCATGATTTACAATGTGTAAATCATGCCAGCCAGTCACTGGTAACAAGCTTCAAAGCCGCATGCCACCATATTGTTTTCTCAGGTAACTGTAATGCATGAAACTCAAAATAAAAAAATAAAAACTTCTCTCTCTTACTTTATTACATTGTATAATTGCAATATACCACAAGAGGGTGTGGGTGATGGCTGGATTTACCCACACCTGTTGTGGTTTCCTCACTCGGCCAGTGGCCTCATGACCAAACCACCACACTTGGCATGGGTGAATCCTGCTATCACCCACACTGTCTCATGGTATATTGCTTAAATATAAAAAAGGGTTTTTGAAATTATAATCCATAATATACGCATACAGACCTTGCTGGGATAAAAGATAGAATTCCAGCTAGGGAATTTTCCATCTACTGAGTTTCTCCATAAGAGTAACAACAAAGGACAGTGTTAACTGATCTTTTTTCAGATGGAAAATTGAATGCTGTTACAATTCCAGCATAGGATCCAGCCATCTTGCAACCCAGGGATGCCAAAACTGGTAAACCCCAGAAGTGTATCTTTTCAAATTCTGACAGAGAAACATACAAATATAGCTTACTAAGGGGTCAATCATGTTTAGACCTCCATGGGAGACTGGCTAATACAGAGTGTTTCATTTTATAGGGTTTAAGCGACTACCCTGAATTAGTTGAAAAAGCTGGCTGACCAAACAAGCCTCCAAGTCTTTAGGGATAGTATAAACCACACAAAGATACGTAAATATAGGGAAAAAAAAACATCTTTGCTATCGCAACCCATTTTGTCTTTGTCTGCTGCCAATGTTTCCAGAATTGAACCTTCATATCACAGAATTTCAGTTTGCCTTCCCAGTTGAGCCTGGCCATATCACCATTACCAAAGAGAATACCTAAGATTTTGATGGAAGAATGACCAGTAGCAATCCCTCCAATGTCCATACAAGGATCCTGTGCATTATTAATCACTAGACCTTGTCACTTGGACACATTGAGGGAGGGCCCAGAAATGGGGGAGAAAGAATGAAAAATATCCAGAGCTGAGACCTGAATGATAATCATGTACCAACAAGGTAATATCATCTGCATAAACTGTAATTTTAATACAATTAGCACCATCTGGTGTTGTGATGCCATGTATCTGTGAGTGTTGGGCAATTTTCCTAATGACAGAATCTATACAAAAGGCGTACAAGACAGTGATTAATGAGCAACCTTGTCAGACACCCTTACCCAGATGTCCATTAATAACTTGCAAAAGGCTCGCCGACTGATAGAGAGTCCATATCCATGTACAAAATTGATGAGGAAGGCCATAATGTTGCAGTACTTCGAACATATAAGAGTGCGAAACCTTATTGAAAGTTTTCACCTGATTGAGGGAAAGCAAATATCCAGCAACTTTGCCTTGCCCACCCAAATCAATTATTTCATATAGGAGGAGGAGTAAATTATCTAAAATATTTCTACATGGAAGAGAACAAGTTTGGAATATAGAAAGACCGTCTGTTGCAACCCACGTAAGCCTAGCATTTAAAATCTTCATGAGGATTTTCAGATCCTTATTAAGGAGGCAAAGAGGTTGCCAATTATGTAAATCAGAGTCATTACCTTTTTTAAAACTAAGAATTTCAAAAGCCTCACAAAACATGGGAGGAAATTTATCGAATGTCAACATTCAATTAAAAACAGATTCCAGAACATTAGCAAATTCCTTTGAAAAATGTTTGTAAAATTCAGTCGGAAAGCCATCTGGGCCAGGGGCAGTCTTAGTCTGAAAGCAAATGATGGCCATAACAATTTCAGCCACCTTTGACCAAATCAGCTAAGACTTCCTGTGGAATGAAAGGGCCAAGCACAGAATTTAGAAAGGTACATGTAGATGGCAGTGAATTGGGTACACCAAATTGTGAATACAAATCATTCTGCACTGCAAAAAGCACACTATTAGCAACGGAGACAGTTTCACCATTTTTCTTCAGAAAAGTAGAGAGATTTTTGTACGAAATCCTATGTTTACAGCTCTTGAACATATTTCCTGTTCCTTGTTTACCCTGGGTACCACTGCGATGTCCTAGCTGCAGGGATTTACCTCTATCATATTGTAAGTCTCTCATTTGACACTTTAGATTCATAATCTGTGAACTACAGTTCCCTGTCCCAGTATACATTTGTTGTTAAGGTTCTCATCAAGTGAGATCTAATTCGCAAATATTCAACATAATTAGTATGGTATTTCTGATAAGAAACAGACCAGAAACATTTTCTCTAAACATCTTTGGTGCCCTCCCACCATTTTCCCAAATCCTCTTCCATACGCAATAGAGTATGTCTACCCAGAAGTACATTTCAGGTACTATTTTACAAACAAGGATCATCTAAAAGAAGACTATTCAATTTCCAATACCCTGGACCAGGAGAAAGAACTTCCTTCCCACTGAAGATGCCACCCAGCAGTAAATGATCTGAAGTTTCAACCAGATAAAGTGATATACTATGTGTTTGCAGGTGTGCTGAAATAAACAAAAAGTAAATTCTTGTACAGCAGCTAAATGATTTCTATAATAGGTGTAACCAGCTGTAGGATTCAAAGATTTATATGCATCTGAGAGGGAAGTATCAGTAAGCCGTTGAACTAAAAAATTGGAGTCACAAAACATTTTTGTGGTTTTGGCACCCCGATTTCGAATAGCTAGAGGGCAATTAAAATCCCCCTAAAAATTATGTTCCTAGCAGTGTTTAAAAAAAGCTTAACCTTTTTCAAAAGCATTAGACAAACATGGAAAATAATAAATTCTCCTATTTGGATTGACATGACAAGTCATTATGGCTTATTGGCCTCAGACTTGAACCCACCTATGAAACCTATAAACCCTATCCTTCTTGGCTTGGGGAGCATTTAAGTTGATAAGGTGAAAGAGAGAGTTCTGACATGCAACATCAAGCAACATAGCTCTGCCAGGCTCAATATCGACCAATTTCTTTACCTTAAAGGTGGAACCCTTGAAAAGAATCCCCACCCCTTCACACAAATCAGGTCCAAAGGACCAGAAGGATGGCCTCCCAGAACCATAGGCTCCGGGCTATAGCAATGTCTGTCACAGATGTCATTCTGGTGTCCTGCAAAAAGAAAATTTCAAAATGCAAATCATGAAGCAGAGAAAACAAGATTGTACGTTTAGTAGCAGATTTGATGCTGTTCACATTTATAGTGGCCAGATGGAAATGAGGAGCCATAAGTCCAAGAAAAAAAGGGGATCCCCAAATCAGGTGACTGTCTCAGGATCTACATTCCTAGAGCTCCTTGTGACCATCTTCAGTTTATTCCATAGTTTTGGTTTTTATTGTGGAGAGCAATTGGATTTGGAAGTGTTCACACTAGAGTCTGAAGAAACACACTGCACTGTAAGAGCAGAAGAGGATGTATATGAGTCCTGACCACCCTCAGCATAAGCAGGGAGGGGGTCAATCACAGCAAATCTGTTAGAAGTTGAAATGAGGGTAGGAAGTACATGACAAGACACAAGATCCTGAGATCTGAGGATCAATTACTGGGCACCACCATCATCATCACAGGTAGAGGCATTTGTGACTCTCACTCTGAAGTCAACTTGGGGCATCCATAGGTAGCTCAATGAGGGGATCAAGCAATTCTGTAGGCGCATGTGCAACTGAAGGCAAGGATGATACAGCAGATGCAACAGGAAGAGTCTCAGTCAAACTGGAGGGGCCACTATGGGAGAATGAGATTCCAAAGGTACATCAGAGTGTACTAGGTGGCGTGTCAGGTCCTTATGCAAATGTTGCTGGTGTACCTACTGAGCTTTGTTAAGCATCTCATCTTGAGAAGAGCAAACTGAATGGTTATGGGAAGCCCAAGGACAAGATTGGTAAGAATGGCCACTATCTTCTCATAAGTCACATCTAAAGCAGGTCTTAGACTGGCCCTGATAAAAACAGTGTGCCCTGTCACATCCAATAAAGAAGACACCTGGAAGATGATATAATTCCAAGGGATAATAATGGAGATGAACATTAAATCTCCAATTCCCAGTCCAGAATTGCTCTGAGTCAATTATCAGTTCCAGATTCCCCAGTACCGTATATCATTGTTAGTTGTGTGCGAAGTGGCCCCAATTCACTCTGTCAAGTGATTCATGGAGTAAGGCAGAATCCGTGCAGTACTCTGCAATGCGAAACGGAGTACTTTGCATCATAATGAGGGCTGCGAAGTCCATTGAAAGCAATGACTTTGCATTATTCTGCCTTCCCCAAACCACTACTCCACTAATTTTAAGGCGAAGTACATTGAAATCAATTTACTTTGCATCACTTCACCTTGTTGGTGTGCTCCAAAAGTGAATTTTGCAGTGATTCATGGGATTGCAGGTCATATGGGCTCTAGATTGTTCTGCACAGCCTCCATTCAGGGTAGTGTGTGTAGGTAGCTGTAGGAGACAGTTTGCTCTGAGAGATCTCTGTGATTCAAACCCTCTAAAATCTGTTAAAAACGCCTTTTTGAGTCATTTTTTTTGCTCAAACTTTAGTGCATCGATTGTAGGAAACCCTCCTGTGCGCATATCATCGAGTGTTTATTGTTTGTGTGTGGATTTTGAATGTTAATGTACAACATTCAGTCTGTATACTGACAGACAGTGGAAGTGTGCTTTGGGGGAGGGGTGTATCTGTGGTGTAGGTAGCTTTAAGTTGGAGAAATAGGAAGTTCTTTGTTTTTTGGTTATAGTTTTCTTGCATAACTGTGTTAATGTACACACAGTAATATTTTCAGTAACTGTTGACATTTTTTTGCTGATTTCATTGTGGATCTGGTGCAGCAGTGCATAATTTCAGGTTGTTTAAAATACGTGGCATTTTATTGAAGTTTTCAATTTGCTTAGACAAAGTGTGTGAGTGTGTGTGCAGTGCGTGACATTAAATAATACACTTTTTATTTTGCCACAGTGTAATTGCAGCAGTGTGAACCTACATTCATAGATACATAGATACATAGACAGTGTCAGCAGATAAGGGCCTATGGCCCACCTAGTCTGCCCATTTGAGTTTGTAACTTCAGTTTATGTTTTCCTAGAACTCTGTTGCTCCTTACCCCTGACCTCCAGAATTCCTTTATGTCTATCCCATGCATTCTTAAATCCCGTGATTGTTTCAGCCCCCACCACTTCCTCAGGCAGGGTGTTCCACTTGTCCACCACCCATTCTGTAAAGAAATTCTTCCTCACATTTCCTCTGAATCGTCCTCCCTCCAACTTCATCCCATGCCCTCTAGTCCTGGAACATCTTTTTCACTTAAAAATAGTGTATTCTTGCACCCTGTTCCGCCCTGTAAGATACTTGTATGTCTCTATCATGTCCCCTCTCTCCCTCCCTCCTCTCCTCCAGGGAGTACATATTCAATTCCTTCAATCTGTCCTCATATGACTTGTGATGCAATCCATGTACCATCTTTGTTGCCCTCCTCTGAATCTTCTCTACCCTGTCTATGTCCTTACGTAAGTAAGGTCTCCAGAACTGTACACTGTACTCCAGGTGGGACCTCACTAGTGTCTTGTATAGTGGAATCATGAACTCCCTTTTCCTGCTGGTGATGCCCCTGCCTATGCATCCCAGCATCCTATTTGCTTTACCTGCTGCCTTGTCACACTGTTTCCCTACCTTGAGGTTATCAGAGATGATAGCCCCAAGATCCCTTTCCTGCTTGGTGCATGCTGTATCCTCAACCCCCCAACTGATATATTGTGTCGGGGTTTTTGTGCCCCATATGCATTATCTTGCACTTCTTTGCATTGAATTTCAACTGCCAAACCCCTGACCATTCTTCAGGTTTCTGCAGGTCCCTTCTCATTCTGTCTACACCCTCTGGTGTGTCTACTCTGTTACAGAGCTTTGTGTCATCAACCTGCTATCCACTGCACTTGCGTGATTTTGTACTGTCATTGTGGTATCTTTGTTTTGCACTGTTACTGTAATCTGCAGTCACAGTTCCCACCCCCCCAACTGGCAAAAGGTATTCTTTTCCAGATTGGATTGTGGCTTGAGCACCACTGGTTAGTTAAGGTGTTGTTGAACCTGTTGTGACTTGTCATCTGTATCTCTTGTTGAAGCCACAGTGGTTTTTTTTGGCTTCACATCCAATGGCCCAGAATTAATGTTCCAAAATCTAAATTTGTTTTGAATATTCTTGTTGATCCCCCAAAATGCCCACAATGAGATGTGCAAGCAAAGCTGTTTCTCACCATGGCACTGCTGCCAGTGGTAAGATTGTATGTGGGCATGGTAGTATGCAGTCACAGAAGTGCATTGCTGATGTGAGGAAAGGTATTTCTACTTCAATGTTTTTTACAGTGCAATCGGTAGCTTCACTCGTAGTTGGAGGAGATGATGTTGTCCCAGCTGGTGGTGTTAATGCAGTTGCTGGTGGTATGAGTATTGCTGCCTCAAGTTCAACTTCTGATCAGTTGACCGTGTCCAAAAACATAGCTGAGTGTAAAGCAGTGCCATTGAGTGACAGTGTAGATGATATCACATCCCCAGTAACATCCCAATCCCATTGGTAACTGAACATGAGGATTCTGATCACCATGGCATGGCAATGATAACACACAATGTCACATTTCTTCACCGCGGTTCAGGTCACGCATTTGCCATGCAATGATTCACAGTGTGGTGTAAAAATATCGGGTGATGGTGGTGTTGATGATGATGACTTTGATGATGCTGATGTTGCTGTGGTTGCAACATGCAGTTCACATGCCAGCAGCATCCAAGCAGAAGATGTGGATGTGGATGATGATGATGAATATGATGATGATGTCAGTGACCCCTGTTGGGAACCACAGAAAAAGAAATTCAAGGTGGCTGTGTCTGGGTCTGTTTGCATTCACCCCCGTAAAAAGTTCTGATTTACCACCAGTGTCAGTTGATGATGGTGATGACCCAGTAATAATGATAGGTAGTTGTGGTGGTCAATTGCAGTCCAAGTGTGTCCGGCTTGAAAAATCGTGTAGCACACCCCCACTTCAGGGCTTAAAAAACTGGAGTCCAATAAGCAGCATCAGGGACATGTTAAAAGTAGGGGATCACAATCCCGTGTTTGGAATTTTTTTGTGCAAGATGCAGATGATGAGTAAGTTGCCATCTGCCAGGTTTGCCATGCTCGTGGGAGGTGAGGTAAAAAGGGGAGCCATCTATGCACAGGGGGACAGAATACACATCTAAAGAACAGGCATATGGCACTGTGGACCCAGCACAAGATGGCAGCTAATACCACAGTGGGGCGTTCACCCTCGTCATCAACCATGATGAGCATGTTATCCCCTTTCATGACTGTAAGATCATGTAGGAAATTAAATGTGTGCAGTAGCGATGAAATAACAGTAGAGGATTACTACAGGCATGATGAGGTAGAGGAGCATAATGATTTTGAAATCTTGTCCAGTGGTGGTGAGAGTAGCACTGGTGGTGGTGGTCAAGGCAGTATGTCTAGCACAAGTGGTACATCAACCCCTGTATGTAAATCTTGGAAAATAACTTCATTTGTGGATTTGTCATCACCTGTGCAACTGTCTTCATCAAATGTCCACACTCCACCCCCTGCCAATGCCATTCACAGGGCAGAACCATTTGTTGTCATACCCCATGTAAAATGTTTAAGTCAGCCCATGTTACAGATGTTTTTGCACATAAGCCGAAGTACCCACCCAATCATACAGTGTCATGTGAACTTAATGCTGCTGTAGCTGAAATGCTGGCAATTGATCTTTTGCCCTTCTCCTTCATGGAGAATTCTGGGTTGCGATGGTTTGCAGCATGTGCCATCCAAAATGGATAGTCCCATCCAGGATATGCTTTTCCATCTGTGCCGTCCCTGAGTTGTACCGTACTGTGTCTGGCTCTGTAAGCCATGCCCTTCAGCATTCCTCCTCTCCATTCATCCATTTAAGTATGGATATGTGGACAAATGGCAAAATAGCAGGTAGTTCACATTTGTGTATAACTGCACATTGGGTGCAGGTGCCGGGTGTTGTTTGTGCTGTTGGTAATGTGAATAATCAGTGTAGTAAGGTGGAATGTCATGGTAGCAATCTTCAAGGAATTCGACAACATGCAATGATTGCTATGCGCAATGTGACCTGTTCACACACTGGTGAAAACATGCTGGACTTGGTACTGACTGAAATTGACAAGTGGCTGAATCCCCTGTCCCTGAGAGCTGGGTTCATAGGAAGTGGCAGTGGGTCAAATGTGGTTAAATGCATCACAAATGGTGGCTTTGTTCAGGTTCCATGCATGGCCCACTGTTTAAATCTTGTTGTGCAGGAGTTTCTGCATCACCCTGATATAAAAGAAATGCTGACAGTTGCAAGCCATATTTGTTCTCACTTTTCACACTCTGAGCGGCAGTTGCAGATTCGAAACTGTCTCCTGCAGCACCGCTTGAAGCTGGAAGTTGTCACCCGGTGGAACTCCACTTTCTACATGGCAGAGAGGTTGTATGAACAATACAAAGCCATCTCAGACTATCTTGTCGTGTACACTAGCCATAACAGTTCTGAGGCCTCCATGTCTATGACGACTGAACAGTTTCACCTCATGGACTCTGTAATAAAAGTTTTGAGGCCTTTTGAACTTGCCAGACAGGCAGTGAGTGGCGAGTCTGCCTTCATTTGCCAATCAATTGCACTGCTGTGGGTGCTGAGGCAGACGTTGGTGAATGTACAGCATAGCCATGATGTTGCAGGAGACAGTGCTAGCAGTGTGTTGCTGAAACACATGCTGACAGTATTCAACCAGAACCATCACATCTTGAACATTCAGCGTAGTGACAACTTTGCAATTGCAACAATGCTGGACCCACGATACAAAGTGGAATTGCCTCAGTACTGGAGGGTGGGCCTGAACAGGTAAAAGATGTCAGTGGGCAATAGTGCACTTGGTTCATGGGGCACAGAAGTCACGTGCCAAGGTCAGCAAACCTCAGCAGCATAATCAGGCTGAAGGTGAACCTGGAGTAGTATCAAGCATATCCTCCTGTAAGGGGAAGGGAACTGCAGTTCCAGGTGATCTGTCATCAAAACCAGTTGGCATTAACCCACTTTGGGAAGCTTTGTCCCAAGTGGGCATTTGTGACATAAATGATTCCGGAGAACAGGATGATGCATCAACCACTGGACTTAGTGCAGCACAGCGAATGGTTGAGTCATATTTGTCTGAAAACAGGCTTCTGTCAATAACTGATGATCCTCTTTTATACTGGAGTGGAAAGGTCAGTGAATGGCCAGAGCTGACCACAGTGGCACTGAAGGACCTGGCATGCCCACCCTCCAGTGTAAGTGTTGAGAGGGTATTCAGCTCAGCAGGTGCAATAGTTCGGGATCATTGTACAAACCTCTCTCTCCTGCAAATGTCAGTTTGCTGACATTCATAAAAATGAATGACAGGCACATACCAGCTCAGACTGCAATCTCTGTATTCGTACCCAAGCCTAATCATGATTTTGCTGATGTAGAAATGGACCATCCTGGTGGCACTGGCAAGGGCAGCATGAAACAGCCTACTACTGATGTAGATGATGACACAATGGAGAAAGAATTTCCCAGTGGTCAAAATTCAGACATAGATGACCGTGAGGGGTTGTTAGAGATTCCAAGGGTGTGTTTGAAATCTTCTGGAGCCCAAGCATTTATGCATGCGGGCCCAATCCTTTGGAATTCTCTACCCTGTCAGTAACAAGGGTGCATGATCGTGGGGGGATTTAAGTGAGCTTTAAAAACATATTTATGGCACCAAGCATTTGGCGAATGACTGTGTAATGGTATTAGTTGTTTTATATAATTAATGTTGCTGGGATGTCTGATATGTGATTTTAAACTTTGTTAGGCACCTTGATATTTGAAAGGAGCCATAAAAATAAAGATATTATTAGTATTAGTATTATTATTATTTATGAGGATGATGATGAGGTTAATGTTGGCAGGTTTTAACTTAAGTGGTTAAAAGGCTGTCACATTTGTTGTATCATGATAGATGTTTTCTTTTTGATAAAGTTAAATCAATGTCCCACTCAGACTGACTCAGATTCTATATATCACTATCACGTCACATTTGTAACACAGAGCACAATATATCCTGGCTCTTGTACCACCACCATAAGACTGCTGTTAGCCACTGCCACCATAGGGAATGTGACCGTATGCCCCCCTGGAACACCACCATGAAACTGCTATTAGCCACTGCCACCATAGGGAATGTCACCATGTGCTCCCCTGGGCCACCACCATGAAACCGCTGTTAGCCACTGCCACCATAGGGAATGTCACAATGTGCCCCCCTGGACCACCACCATAAGACTGCTTTTGGCCACTGCAACTACCACCAGATGCAGGAAGATGTGAGAGGGAATGTCATCATGTGCCTAAACTATGACCACCACCACCCACCACCACCATTCTAATGATGTTTTCCATTATATGTCTTGACCATGCCAAGGCAGAGGGAGTCGAAGAGGAAACCACATCCATCAGCCACGGGCACGAGGCTTCATACTATGAATACTATAGTGAGTATGTGTACTAATGTTTTTCATGCTATTCAACTTCCTATAGCTGTGTGTTTTGTTTCCTGTTGTTTTTCCGAGCTGCAATGGTCAAACAAATGCGGTCAACTTATTTTGTTTTTTTTTACACGTTAACACATGACTCTTCCTTTCTGAAGGTTTGTATCAATGGTACAGCATTACTATGTACAACAACCTATGGGATATCCATTTTCATACTGGTAAGTATATCAACTTTATTTAATCTGTTCCTTTTTTTCCATAAACGTGTAAAAAATCTGACTGATGATTCGCAAAGTAGGTGACATGTACGTCACAAAATATTTGCCCAACACATCATGGGACTTGACAAGATGTGGTTTTAAAATGTAACTTGAGTTAAGATGCAGAGACACTGACACAGTGTATTTCTTACAGCCTGGTACTACATTTTATTGTGATCTGATGATCTGGTGTTCTTGTGGCTTCCCAGCTTGCTATCTGTGTTAATCCATATACCCATGGTGGAACAGCCATGGCTTAAACATAATGTGTTACTGCTGCAATCAAGTTGTAATAAGTCCTTCATTTCTTTTTTTAGGAAACTTCCAGATGCTTCGTTGTGTCATAGTTGTCTTATCCAAAAAACATCATACCCCCCCCCCCAAGCTGGCTGGCAGACATGCAATAAGCAGAAGTCGTATGAATCAATGATGACCATGACCATCATTGCTGGACTGGAGAAGGATGCAGACAAAATCTGTGAAGATGTAACCAAACAATAAACCATTAATGAGACCTACTTGCAATGACAATCCCCCCTGCAAAAAAAAAAAATTCTTACCTTCATTGGCTTGAGAGTATTCCATTTCCAATTCCAATGCCACAATTTCTCGAGCACGGGAATGCGCACACCAACGGTATGTAACCTGTGAAGGAAAACAATACAATGAGTACATGTATATTTATGTCAACCCCCCCACCAAGAAAATACATATATGTATATATCAATTCACCAAGGCTACTATTGGTGTACACACAAAGGGCACCCTTCCTGTTGCGGTGATCGCAGCACAGTTTGGGCAACCAACAGTTCTCTCAATGTCATCATTTGTGATGGACCCGGTACACTGAATGGTCATTCATGTTATCCCTCCTTCATACGGTTTGGCAAGACACTGGGCATCATCACATTCACATCATCATCACAGTAAGGTCAATACACAGCAGTATGTAATTGCAACAGCAGCAGCATTTCTTGTAATGCTCCCATTTCACTTCATCAGCACTGGGGAATTTTCTGGACACAAGACAGTTGCATTTTGAGGATGCACAAAACTTCTGGGGGCTGTGTGTGAGTGCTGCACACATGACTGAGTGTGCCATTAATTCTGGGACACTTTGCATTGGTGTAACACTCCCATTTCACTTCGTCAGCACTGGGGAATTTTCTGGACACAAGATAGTTGCATTTTGGAGATGCACAAAAATTATGGTGACTGTGTGTGAGCACATAATGACAAATTATAAATTAATGTCTATTTCAAAAAATAAATATTTTTGGAGTCTCAGTAATGTTTACTTTCTGTCCTGAAGTGTTTGTCCAAAAGCAGGACTAAGCAGTGCAAGTATACTGTGCTAAACTGAATGTGTGCAGTCAGTGTTCTTTCCTGTGTGTGCAGACCAGACACTGTTCAGCTTTGTGCAAACATATATATGGTGTGACTTGTTGCAGTATATAAAGAATAAAGATAAGAATATATAACATATATTTTATTGGTACCATCAGCAGCAGCAGAGTAAGTGATATGATATTTTCTGAGAGGTCTCGGGCCATTGTGCATCTCAGTCACTCACAGTGCACCTATGACTTTGTGGAGATAACAACACAAAAAAATAATCCTTTTCAACAAACCATACCCAACAGATATTAAATATTGCTGAGGCACCCAAAATATGTTCTGGTGTCAGACATTTTAAAGTCAAAATATATAACAGGTCCTGCAGTCCACTACCACCACACTGTGCAACCACTGGCACCGTGTTGTGTTATGGTGTACAACATCTTACTAAAAAGCTGACACTGTCACTCTAAACTAGAAAGACATCACTTATTCGAGAACAAACAAGCATTTGTCAATGCCGAATGTTGGCTTGCTGTTACTGGCATTGGTAGTGCAGGAGTTAAAGAGATGCATAAAAGTATTGGCAGTCAAGTAGTGGACTGATGCCAACCCCAATCCCACCATGCAGAGAGTGACAGGCATTGTGGTGTGCCTTTGGGTCATTGGCCATAATGTTCATGCCATTTCACCTCACCCTACTCTGCAGACACCGATAAGTGCCATGATGTGCCTTGGAGTCTTCAGGCCTTATGCTCACCCCATTCCATAAGGAAATATACTGAGATGGGTGCAGTGTAGGAGAATGGGGTAAACACTGGGGCTGAAGAGTCCAAGGCACACCTCGACACCTGTCACTGGCTGCAGGGTGGGGGGTGGAATGGCATGAGCATTACAGCCGACAATGCCAAGTCACACCCCAGATGCCTGTCAGTCTGTACAGGGTGGGGCATTACAGTTGGAAACCCTAATGCCCAGGGCATTTGTTGATAGTTTCACTCCAAATTTTCAACATGGGCCATTTGTGACCCCACTTCATGAACAGTGGCACTATGAGTTTGTTTGCCGAAAGGTGATTTTGTACAGCAACTGTACATTTTGGTGCCACAGGTGTGAAAACATATTTTGGGCAGGATGTGAAAATGACAGCTGCACTGTTCATGAGGAGGTGTAAAAAATAGCATTGTTGAAAATCTGTAGTGAAAATATGAAAAATTGGTCACAACATGAGCATGCATAGAAACTGCATAATGCACCCCCGTGATGCAATTATTTTGGGGATTTCTTTAACCAAATTTTCAACATAGGCATTTTGGGAACTCCGGTCATGAACAGTGTTACTGTGATTTTGTTAATCTGGCCCGAACATTGATGTCCCACAACAACTGTGCCATTGTGTGATACATGCAAAAACACATTTTGGGCAGGATGTGAAAAATGACAGCTGTATTGTTCATAAGGAGGTGTACAAAAATGGCAATGGTGAAAATCTGGAGTGAAAATAGGAAAAATTGGTGACGTCATGAGTGTGTATAGAAACTGTTCAATGCAGCCCTGTAACTCAATTATTTTGGGTATTTTTTTACCAAATTTTCAACATAGGCATTTTAGGACCTCCACTCATGAACAGTTCCACTGTGATTTTGTTAATGTGTCCTGAACATTGATTTCGCACAGCAACCGTGGCATTGTGCGCCACATGTGCAAAAACACATTTTGGGTAGGATGTGAAAAATGACAGCTGTACTGTTCATAAGGAGGTGTGAAAAAAGTGCAATATTGAAAATCTGGAGTGAAAATATTATAAATTGTCAACGTTACGAGCGTGCGTTGAAACTGCGCAATGCACGCTCGTAACAAGGTCATGTTTTGGAATTTTTCCACCAAATTTGCAAGATAGAGTTTTTGGGACCCCACCTCATGAACAGTGCATTGTCATTTCGTTAATCAGTTCCGAAAGGTGATTTCACACATTGACCGAGAAATGACCTTTTGGGTCCGAGTAACGAGATGACAGTTCACGCGTTCATGAGGTGGAGTCCCAAGCACCCCTGCTGAAAATTTGGAGGCAAAATTCAAAAAAATGGCTGAGATATCCACCTAAGTTGAAAAAAAATCCCATTTATGCCATTATACAGCTTACCAGCATTTCTTCAGTTCGTGGTCGGCTTTGAAGAGTCCAGGCGTGTTCCCCGTCCACTGAAGATCATCGCGCCAGGTTTCAGAGGCATAAGTGAGGGGGGGTGGGGAGATGGGGTGTAGAGGATCGAAAAGTGGTTGGGGAGGGGAACCTACGCAAGGGACCGCTTTCTTTTTCAGCTAATTAAAAAAAAAAAAACACCAAGGACAGTTTGCTTTTTTTACAGGTGTTTGAAAAACTGTTTTGCACACTGGGGTGGGCTCCCAGTGTACCCCATGACTTTGGGGGGGTGATGTTGGCAACACTGGGGTGGGCTCCCAGTGTGGCACAGAATGGGGGAGGGGGCCGAAACATTCCAACGACGGTCAGCTTTGATTACGGGGAAGCACACTGGGGTGGGCTCCCAATGTGCCACACAATCTTGGATGGGGTTATTTAGCATGCCAACACGGGGACTGGGCACCCCTGAAATCGGCTTTGTAGGCATTGTGCAGCAGGAGTCAGCCACTGCCGCCATGTTTATTGAAATACTTCACCAGGAAAGGCACGTCAGGAGGCGTGTTATTGTTCCACTGCATGATGAGCTTGTCTCTCATTGCAGTGGCACTTTCCTTACAAGTTTTGACCACTTTACATATTTCTTGTGTGAGTGCCTGCATGCTGGCTTATTGGAGAATGAGGGACACACCTACTAAAGCATGCCCTGCATTCGCCCATACTGATGCACCTCCGAAATCTGCTACTACTGCAAGCTTTACTGCAAAGAGCAGGGGAGCTTTCCCGATGTCATGGCCAACATCCCCCAATCAATAAAACAGGTCCGTGCAATCCACCCCATATGACGCACCTGGAAACAAACTATAATGACTTAGTGTGCCTTTCCTCGTCAAAAAAAAAAAAAAAAATATCTTTCTGAAGACAGCAGACATTTCTGAAGTCCCTACCATTCTGGGGATGAAACATATTTCTGGCTGATACTATGTATTTATGAAACTGTCTTCCCTGAAGTCTTCATCTTTGGACATTTTGCACCGTGGACTATAATTTCCTGTTTTCCTTTTGTATTGATGGTTATATATTATTTTTTTTTGATTATTTCTATGGTTGATTTGTTGGTCTGAGTGGGGTGTGTGTATGTAGGTAAGGAGTGTATGTAGTGGGTAGTACTGTGTGTAACTGGAATTGTATTTGGTGTCAGCTGTATTAGTGTGATTGTTTATAAGATTGTAGGAAAATGTGTATTGCATGAAACATTAGGTAGTTGGGGGAATTTCATTGTCTTTAGTTAGTGTGTTAATAAGTATTTGAAGACATCAGGTACCTGGGTTTTGGGTCCCACAGGCTTAGCTACACCTCATCTCAGCTGTTGGACCAATGCCACTTCAATGAGCCTACTCTCAGCGCTGACATTGTGGCACTGCTGGGAGGTGGGCATTGTAAGCAGGCATGATTGTAGGATATCATCTGTACCCTAGATGGGTCCACCATTGAGAATGTACTATCCTTCAAGTACCTCGGGGTCTGGCTTGACAACCATCTCAACTTCTCTGGACAAGTTAATGCCATACGTAAAATACTCCACCCTAAATTGGGAGCATTGTTCTGCCATCACAGCTGCATCCTACTCCTGGCCCATAGAGCTGTCATACAGAAATTTATCCTCACCATATTCAGCTGTGGCAACATAGTCTACAGCTGTGCACCAAATGTACCCTTTCCCGACTGGGCTCTCTCTTTAACTCATTCTGTCGCTTTGCTTTGGACAGCCCTACACGTACTCATCACAGTACTCTTTATATGCTCCTCTCCTTTTCCTCCCTTGAAGCTAGGTGTATGGCACACTACTCCTCATTTATTGCCAAGTATTGGTTTGGCTTCTTCCCTTCCTATGAGTCTTCTACCCTCTCCTTGCCTCGTCCCAGCTCCTATGCCCTCCACAGCTCCCACTCCCGCTCCCTTGCACTCCCCTCTAGATCTTTCATAGCTGGCAAGTCTGCCTTCTCCTACCACTTCCCTAAGCTCTGGAACTCCCTCCCTCTCCCAATCCATTCAGCCACATCTCCCTACTCTCTACCCTCCCCTCCCTTCTGCATACCCTCTCCACCCACACCTGCAACTGTAACCTGTAACTTCAACTAAATTCTCCCCTATATCCAATTTACTAGCTCCTCCCCATCTTTTGCCCTCCTTCCTTTCTCTATGCCACCCCCTCTCTTCTCTGTTCCTCCTCCCCTTCCTCTCACAACCCTATCTATCCCCTAATCCCATTCCCTCTACTATCTCACCCTATCCCCTCCTCTCTGCCCTACTTTCCCTACTCCACCCCTTCTCCTTTCCTCCTCCACCTCCTCTCATAGCCCTTTCCTTAGTCCTAACCCTCCACTCTGTGTAGTCATTCCTGCAGGATAGAAAAAACAAGGGCATATTGAAGCTTGGAAACAGCGGAGCTCTGTGACCTTAGATGCAGCCATTTTGTACTCACCAGTGCCCCCATGAGTAGCTCTGTTTCTATGTTTCCTCTAAAGCCTGCTTTCTTCCTCCGTCCCTCCCCCCCCATTGTAACATGTATTGTTCTACTACTAGCCAGTGCTGGCACACATTCAGCTTTGGCAACTACAGTTTTCAATGCAGTGGTGCATAGTTTATGAGTTCTCACACTGTTTATTTATTCATTTGCATGGGTTAAATCCATGTACACAATTTACTGTACATAGTTGCTTTTGTATTTATTTCTCTGCTGTTTACAGTTGTAACACATTGTTTTTGACTCTATGTATTTTCAAGTGTACTCCCCTTTCCCTTCCCCCCAAGGACACGTCTGGAAATGAGCTCTTGTTAGTTCAGTATGTCATTCCTGGTGAAACTTTTAAATAAATAAATAAATATGAGGAGTGTTAACAGGGGGTACCATGGGCTGGTGAGGACCAGGATAAGCCTATGGGTGAAATGGGACCAAGAGTGAGGCCCTGTGTGGTTGACTTCCATACCAGTGCTCCTATTGGTCCAAGTGGGCAGGTAACTGTAAGGCCAGCTGCCTCCATCTGTCCCCTGTAAGTGGTGCTTTGTAATGCCAGATCAATAATTTATTTATTTATTTATCTGAATCTTGGATAACACCTATGAGCTGGGCCTTTTTTACGTAGGTTCCATGTCATACATACACAGAAATGTTAACAGTATTTTGCAAGAATAGGGTAACATAGACAGTTATTTATGCACAGCATTGTACAATGTATGCCAGGCAGTATACTTATAAACAGGAGTCAAAAACACAGCAAGAGACAGTATTTTAAAAGAATGGGCGAGCACAGATAGTTGGTAGGACTGGCATTGTACTATGTATGCCAGGTAGCATACTTATGAGAACAACTTGAGTACTAAATAAAAAGACAGGTCAGAGAATCGGCCAGGAGGCCTTCTCAGGTAAGAAACAAGAGGAGGGGAGGACAGACATGAGGGATGGAGAGAGACAAGGCAGTCATGGCTTGGTTAAGGAAAGGTAGAGGCAGCCATCAGGCCTTGTCAGGAGGTGGGAGAGATTGTAGTAGGGATGGTAAGAGCAGGCATGGGCAGAGGATGATGATATGTAGACCAGGTATGGGTGCTGGGTGGGTTGGAATAAAATAAAAGGTGTGGATAAGTAGGTAAAGGGGATGGGCTAGGAGAAAGGATCAGAGGCATGTATTGCTAAAAGAGCGGTAGATGAAAGTGCGCAACACGTTGGGGTTTGAGAACTTTGGGCATTTGGGATGGCACTCAGCGGAGGATGTCATACATGGCTCAGTGGAAGCAATCACATGTGTTATGCAGGATAAGGTGTTGCCAGAGTTGATGATTAAAGGGGCCAAGCTTGGGGATTGAGGAGATATCTCCTGGGATGGAGTTTAGCCAGGTGGGTGCTCGGTAGGCAAAGGATCGTTGACCTTGGGTTGTACAGCAGTGCAGGACCTAGAAGATCTGAGTGGCAGAACCTCTAGTGCAGCAGAGTTTCCCAGATTTTCCCAGAGTGGGTAAGGATGTTTTGTACCCCAGGGGTATAAGTCCCAGGCTAACTTTCCTGGACAGGAGACATGTTTGGAATTCAATTCTATCTTTTAGCTGGAGCCAACAGGTATTAGCATAGAGGACACAGGTATGCATATGTCAGTCATCACCTGTGAGGAGCTGGCAGGCCTTGGAGATTCATCAAAGTGATGTTTCAGTAGCGGAGCCATAGACTGCGAGCCTGTAATTGACTATTGATATTATGGAGCTATGGATTGCAAGTTTTAGTGCTTCCAGAGTAAGACTCTGTTTGTGCCTGTGCAAGAGCCCAATGCAAATGTAGATGGTTTTGGCAACATAATCTTTATGATGGGAGAAGGAAAGGGCACTGTCCAGGGTAATTCCAAGATATCTGAAACTGTGAACTTGTTCCAGAGAGGTTCCAGCAGAGTTTTGGATTGTTATATGGTGCAACCTGTGTTTGTTATGCAGGCCACTAAAGAGCATTACCTTGATATTTTTGTGGTTAAGTACTAGTTTGTGTTTGCAGAACCAATCTTTGGAGTGCACAAAGCTTAACTGAAGTTTGCTTTCCAGATGTTTAGGATCATGGTTACATGTGAAGATTACTGCATCATCAGTGTACAGTAACATGTGGTCAAGACAGGAACTGAGTAAACTGTTCATGAAGATGCTGAACAGAAGGGGACCCAGAATGGATTCTTGTGGGACTCCTGATAGGACTGTGCACTTGTCTGAGAGGTGGTTGTTAATCTTCACTTGTTGTGACTGGTTCATAGGTTCATAGGTACATACGAGCTCGGGGGACTAGCCCATGATGAACTCGCCATCCTTAACCTGGATGGAAATCATATTTTCTATTACCCATAAAGAAATCAAGCTTTTTTTTGAATAACTGGAAGGTACTACTGTATACCACTTCAACTGGTAATGAATTCCAGATTGGCACTATTCTCTGAGTAAAGAATTGGTTCCTACTTGTAGTCCTATTAGTGATCGATTTTAATTTTAATTTTTGAGATCTAGTGTTATTCATTTTAGTCTGCCATTCTAAACATATTGTTTCGGACAAGGTTTTGTCTCTAGAAGCTTTACATATTAGACATAAATCCCCCCTTAGAGATCGATATTCCAAGAAGTATAATTTCAATTTTTTTAGTCTGGTACTATACGATAATGATTTACAGTTATGAACATGTCTCGTAAATAGTTGCTGTACCTTTTCGACTAATATCTTATCCTTTGTTAGAGTTGGAGCACTAAATGACTAAATGATGGTTGATAAGGAAGCTTTTAAGCCAAGCCAAGATGTCCATAGAGAGGCCTATTTTTGACAGTTGGGCAAGCATAAGTGCGTGGTTCACTGTAATAAAGGCCTTGGAGAGATCTAGGAATGCTGCGCCTACTAGATAGCTGTGGTCCATTGATTTGTGTATGAAGGCCATGAATTCTGTGAGGCCTGTGGTGGTGCTGTGTCCCTTTCTGAATCTGTGTTGTTGAGGACACTGCAGCTAGTTGTCTTCGAGGTTTTCGAGGTAGTCAACAAGTTTTTCTGAATCAACTCATTAGAGGACTTTTTAGAGTGGCTGAAGGATGAAGATTGGGCTGTAATTCCCGTGGTGCACTCTATCACTGCTTTTGTGGACAGGAGTCACTAGGACAGATTTCCTCTTGTCAGAGAATTGGGAAAGCCTCAGGGAGAGATTGATAATTTGGTAAGGGGGAGTAGAATTACTTCCAAGGTTAGAGCTACAAGTTTTAGGTCCAGAGTATCCCAACTACACCAGGATTTTCCCAGGACCTTTAGGAACTATTTCCTAACTTCACTGACAGTAATTTTTTTAAGTAAAGGGTGTGTGTATGTGTGTGTGTAGCTGCAGATGGTCTGTGCTGGTGACACTTTCATGAGTAGATTTGTCTTCGAAGAAATCCGGAGGTAGGACACCACTGAGGTCGGCAAAGGCTGTGTTAAAGGTATTAGCAATGGTTATTGGGTCTAGGGTAGGTGTTCCTTCAATATTAAGCACAGCTGAGGGTTGTTTAGGGTCCTTGCCTGTTACGTCTTTAATGTTGTGCTGGAAGTTCTGGCCTTCTTTCCATGTGTTGGTGAGTTCATCCTTGTAGAACTGGTTCTTTTTATTATGGATCAAGCATGTGCAGTCATTCCTGGCTTGCCTGAAGGACTGTATATCCTCTTGCCTGCCTGCAGCCTGTGCTCGCTGCCAAAGATGGTCCCTTGTTTTCATGCATTCCAGTAGGTCAGGGGTGATCCAGGGGTTGCATTCACCTTTAACTTTCCTAGTGTTCAGAGGGGCATGTAGGTCACAGACCACATTGACGTGGCGGATAAAATAATCAAGTGCAGTGTATACAATATCAGCCTCATTAACCGGAGACCAGTCAAGCATGCGTGGCTGTTGTTTGAGTGGATCCAGGTGCCCACTGAGGTCACAACCAGGAGCCCCTGTAAAAATAATTAAATTTATAAAGCCAGGGTTGAGCAGATCACACACTGAATTGGTGTATGATTAGGGGAAAGGTGTGACTACTTTCCTAGTGATTTGCTCCCAGCCACACCTAGCAGACTGCACTTTATAAATGTGAGATAAGAAAGCTGGAGTATTGTCTTTACAAACAGAGAATGAAACAGCAGGACTCTAACTCAGATCAGCAAGGTACTTTTTGCATTATTTAAAGTGCAGGACCAAATCGATTGGGGCCACTTTGACAGAGTGGTTTGGCTTGTTTTCATGTTAGCCAAAGTTTGATAACTAACATCCCCTATTTAAAATATGAGAGATAGAAAAATCCTCCATTACAGGCCTGTTTGGGCAGTTTGAGGGGGTACACTGGACTTCATTTGTTCCTTCAATATTAAGCATAGTTGGGGGTTGTTTAGGGTTCTTGCCTGTTACTTCTTTAATGTTGTGCTAGAATGTCCAGCCTTCTTTCCATGTGTTGATGAGTTTATCCTTGTAGAACTGGTTCTTTTTATTATGGATCAAGTATGTGCAGTCATTCCTGGCTTGCCTGAAGGACTGTATATCCTCCTGCCTGCCTGTAGCCTGTGCTCGCTGCCAAAGATGGTCCCTTATTTTCATGCATTCCAGTAGGTCAGTGGCGATCCAGGGGTTGCATGCACCTTTAACTTTCCGAGTGTTCGGAGGGGCATGTAGGTCAAAGACCACATTGAAGTGGCAGATAAAATAATCAAGTGCAGTGTTTACATTATCAGCCTCATCAATCGGAGACCAGTCAAGCATGCGTAGCTGTTGTTTGAGTGGATCCAGGTGCCCACTGAGGAGTGACCTACAGGTTATTTTATGAGCTGGTGGTTCAGTGAACTTGTTTGACCAGTTGAAAATGATAGGGGAGTGGTCACTGATAGCATTGATAGGACAGCTATGCTGGTAATTCATTCAGGTTTATTGGAGAGGACCCAGTCAAGTAATGTGCTGGTCCCTGTCCTGTAGTTTGTACGGGTAGGAGAGCGAACAAGTTGCGTGAAGTGTTCAGCCGAAATAGCATCCCTGTAGCTGCATGAAATCTCCCATCAGGATGGTTTCAGAGTTTGAGCACAAGTGTCAGAAACTATCCAGGACAAAGAGTAGCTCCGAAACATTGTGTTTAGGTGGTATTTATATCAATGCTACAGTAATACATTTGTTGTGAGCCCCCAGCAGGACTCTGATGGGTAACATCTGGTTATTATTTTCAATGTTTGGTACAGGCAGCACATGTGTCATGATGGTGTCATTTACATACATTGCACAACTGCCTTCTCTCTTTGTTAACCTGTCTTGTCTGAAGACTGTGTAACCTGGGAGGGTAATGGAGGCATCCTTTATTCTGGGGAAGAGCCATGTCTCAATGATAGAGAGAATGTCTGTGTTATGTTGTGCAACCCATGCATGTAAATTGTCCAGTTTAGACAGCAAGATACAGATGTTGATGGTGGCAAGAGAGATCATTCCATGCTCTGTGCGTTCATAATGTGATTGTGGAGAAGGACCAGGATTGGGGTGGATATTGCCAGGAATCATTAGTAGCAACAGTATGATTCTAATTAGGTAATCCTTTAGCTGCTTACATGCAAAGGCATGCTCATGCTTCTGCCAGGTGCATTTAAGGTGCCTTTTTTGGTCAGTATAAAGCAGCATAAATGAAAGTAGATGGGAGTGCCATGTTGGCATATCAGGGTACCACTGGCCAATCGTGGGGTTAGTGAGTCTGATTAGACGTTGTGGTATTTTTAATTCTGTGCTGTGTCCCCTGGTGCTGTTTTCTGTGCTGTAGGCATTGTGGATGTTGTATACTTGAAGGTGCAGGGGAGATAGCGGCCACATAGAGCCTAGCTGCCCACTAATCACAAACAGCCCGGCAAGGAAGAGTATGCTGGGAGGGAGGCAGGAGGTTGCCATTGCAGGCTGATAGTTTAGGTGACAGCCCCAAGTGGAGGGTAGGTTTCAGGTGGTCGACAAGGGGTCTTCCTCGATACACTAGATGGGTGTGGGTGACTGTCAATTGGAGGAAAAGTTGGACAATCAGGGAGTTGCTAAGGATGAGGGTGGAGCCTTGGTGGTGCCACAGGAGGCAGCCCCGGGCAGGCAGAGAGAAAGGGGAGAGGTGAGGGCCATAGGTGGTAGGAGCAGTAATGTCCTGAGTTAAAAAGTATGATGAAATAATAGATTATCTGTAGGGAGGGTGTGAGGAACCTAAGTAAGAAAGTTAATATGCCCTCTGGTGGCAAATAAATATAATGTGATAATGGAGAAGTAAGGAGATAGTGGGCAGCAGCATGGAAGTGTAGCCATGGGTCCCTGGCAGCTGCGCCCAATCAGGGTGTGTTCTGTGGCCACCGAAGTGGATGTAGATGAAGTATGTTCAGACACCTAAGCAGTGGAGTGTGATGAGAAAGCATGTTAATCAGCGTGGCTGTAGAGATGTAAGAGGGCAGCATAAGAGGAGGAGAGATGAGGGGAGGGGCAGGAGCTTGAGCTGCAGTTGGGCTGTGGTTAGCAGGGAGGGAGGGAGGAGGGAGGGAGGAGCTCAGTGGGAGGAGCTTGAGTGGATTTAATTAAGACTGGGGAATAGGGAGGTAGGCAGGTGAAACTTTTTGCAAGCAGAGCGAGCACACTCAGAAGCTTAGCAGTGTGAGGAAGGAGACTGCCATTATGGCAGATTTATTGTCTTGTTCCTCATTTGATCTGACTTGCATCACGGAGACCTGGCTGAGTGATGATGCCAGTCCAGTCTTGGAGGCAGCAGTCCCAGTCAGATTCTCTGTGGTACACTGCCTGCAGAGGGATCATGGTGGGTGGCCATCTGCTTTAGATCCAAGTTTAACTTTGCTGTACACCCAGTGGGAGGAACCTCATTGTTTGGATGTATGTCCATGCATGGGGGTCCAGTTGCAGGTCACAGGATCCTTCTCTTGTACTGGCCGCTGGGGCACAAGAGGGATTTCCTGCACAAAATCGCAGACTACATCACCATAAGGGTGTAGGTGTCACCCAAATGGCTGGTTCTGGCAACTTCAATCCTTGGATTGATAATGAACTCTTGCAGTTTGGTCAAAATTTCCTCTAGTTGATGGAATGACTGGGCCTAGCACATGTGGTTACTTCTGTGACCCATCAACACAAACATTCATAGGACTTGCTTGTTTCGCTGGGACTCAAGAATAACAAGCTCAAAACTGATTTCATCAGTTGATCTAATCATTGCACAGTGAAGCTCTCATTCAGGGCCCTTTTATAGTCCACTTCCTGTGGAGATGGTCTATTATCATCTTTAAGGTGGTTGTCCCGAGAAGGATTCCAGACAGTAATGGATCTCTCAGGTGTAATGGCAGCATGTAAGATGAGATCAGAGGAGGCAGTGACCTATATCAGGGCCATTACCCTGGCCTTTGATTTGGTAACACTGGTGTATGACCCTAGGCTTCAGGCCAGGAATCTCCGTTGTTTAATGTGGAGCTCAGGGAGTTCAAGTCTAAGGACTGGAGGTTAGAGTGTTGCTGAAGGAGATCTGATAAGGATAAACTGGCTTTGAGAACTCACTATCATGATTGTCAAAGGGTATTCTCCTAAGATGGCAGCATTTCTGTCCAGGAAGATTGCTGGTGGGACGAACCAACCAGCTCAGCTTTTCAGGACTGTAGACAAGTTACCCCATTCTGCTTGTCTGCAACTGGTGAGAGCAGTTTTGTCCGGCAAGTGTGACGAGTCTACTCAGTTCTTTTTGGACAGGGTGTCCTCTGTTCAAAGTTGAGGTCACCCCAACCAGATAGTTACAACCTGGTATGATCCTGCAGTGTGAGGCAGGTGTCAAACTAGAGTACTCCTCTGGTCTGGGGAGAGTTTAAGTTTAGACTAGATACGGTGGAAGAGGTTTGTGTGGTGATCTCAGAGAGGTTGCCAACATTCTGTGAACTAGGCTCAGGCCCGAGTCATCTTCTAGTAAGTTGGGCTGGGCTTCCCAGTCCAGTGTTTGGTGGTGTTATACAGTTCTCCCTCTCAGAGAGGATGTTTCCTAGCTAAGTGAAAGATGTGCTGATAGGTCCCTTCTGAAGAAACCTACTTTGGAGCTGGAGAGCCTGGCAAAATGTAGATCTGTGTGTAACCTCCCATTTCTGGGTAAGGCTACTGAGAAGATTGTGGCACTGCAGCATGAGGCTCACCTCATGGTCTCTGACATCTATAAGCCTCTACAGTCTGGATTTAGGAATTGACACAGTACTGAGACTTCACTGGTCAGGGTGCACAGTAATCTTCTCAGAGTGAGAGAAATAGGAGAGCAGTCACTCTTATCCTCCTTGATCTCTCATCGACTTTTGACATGATGGACCATGGGTTTCTCTTGGACCTCCTTAGGGAGTATTATGAACTGTCACAGTCATCAGCTGGTTTGAGTCTTTCGTGACAGATAGGATGCAGAGGGTAGAGGTGGGGAATTTTTTCTCACTCCTGAAAATCCTGCTCTGTGGTACATCCCAGGGGTTAGTCCTTTCTCCCATGTTTTTTGTAGTGTGCATGCTGCTCCCAAGAGGAATCATTAACAATATAGGCTAGATTTCCACTGCTATGCAGAGAATATCCAGCTGTATCTGTCGTTTGCACCCAAGATGCCTGATGCAGTTGAAGTACTAAATTTGTGATGGTTGAGATCCAGGACTGGATGGCTTCTAGTTTGTTGTAACTTAACCCAGATAAGATGGCATTATTGGTGTTTGTGCCTGGTGAGAGGATGGGCACAAGGGCAACTGAAAAGGTGACTGAGCTGGTGGTCAGCCTCTCTAGGTTGGTGACCTTTACAAAGATGAAAAATCTGGGGATCATGCTGGGCGAGAGGCAGACAATGAAGCATCAAGTGTCATCAGTAGTTTGGAATGGCTTTTACCATCTGGGGAACATCACATGTGTTAAATCCCTAATCCCCCAGAAGGCCTGCCATCACTAGTACGTGCATTCATGGCATCCAGACTAGACTACTATAATGCCCTTTAACACATGGTCAGTCAATGTATCCTGTGATGCCTGTAGCTGGTGCAGAACACTGCAGCCAGGTTACTGATAGACCTTCTAAGATCCTGTCATGTGACCCCAGTCCTACATGAACTGCACAAGCTGCTGGTGAAGTGGCGTATAACCTTCAAAGGTTGAATTGCTGAACTACAAGGCCCTATGTGGACTGGGCTCTAGTTACCTGAAGGAACTCCTGACTCCTTACCATTCTGTATGCCCCTCTGCTCCTCAGAGGGGGGTCTCCTGGTGGTCCCCAGCACATGGCTAAAATCATCAGTGGACTGAACATTTGAGATGGCCAGTCCAGCCCTGTGGAACTTGCTTCCTAGATCTTTGAGGGAAGCCCCTTGGTGGAGGCTTTAAAGAGGAGTCTTAAAACCATTTTATTTAAGGAGGCATTTGGCCCTATTTAGTGGCCTTGGTTGTTCTGTTGCCAGTTATTCTTTAATCAATATTGATTGATTGATTGTTGAATGATTTTTATTTATATATTTAGTTAGCTATTTGTCTGTTTATGTAATGCTTTGAAATATTGGTACTATTTAAATTATTTTTTTTTTGTATTCTTTATGTAAGGTGCTCCGAGCCTCTGTGAGAGGGTGCTGTACAAAAATAAACTACTGCTACTATCTGCAAAACTGACATATAGCACATGTCACTTTTGTTACTCGCAATTCTCTTTCATGAAATAAGAGTCATGGTTTTGTGAGCCTTAGTGAACCTGAAAGTGTGGAAAAACATTTTCTTAGCAAAAACAAGAAAATCCAAGTTAAATGGAAACAGTCAGCAGTAAGAGTTCTACATCTAAGTGTGGGGCTGGTCCCAATTTTCACTTTGTGTGAAAACATTACTTACTGTTTATTGTAGTATAGCAGATCATATCTGGCTGATCTGTTAACTCCTAAGCTTCACATTTGCAGTAACTAGAGATCCTAGAATTTACCACAGCCGATGATAGAGCTGGGCTGTTGCAGTGTGAGGTTCAATAGCGTAGAGTACATATTAGAGCTTTTATATGCTCCAGTCACATATTTGCCAATCTCAATGTTCTCCCAGGCTAAGTATAGACCTCTGTGACTGTACTTAGCCCCAGGATGGCAGCTGAACCAGAAACAACATAGCAGAGATTTTAGAAACTCTAACATGTACTTCAGGATATTGAATCTTCCACAGCTGCAGACCAGAACTGATGTCAGTTTCAGGGGATTCTGGGATTCCAAGTTAAAGCAAATGTCAGGGTGGGAGTGAGAAAGATCATCCAGATGCAATCTAATATGAAACAGCAAACAACAAGTGAAAAACACTGTTTCTACAGCAGGCTCATGATTGTGCCCTGTCATTCAGTGAGAGGCTGACAAGCAGTGGTGAGCAGAGGGAATGTACCAGTCGCTATCAGAAGGGCATGCCTGTAGTGGGTGGGATGCCAGTGGAAGTGGCAGTGGTGAGGGCTTGGAGGGTGAGGTGGGGTGGTGGTGAAGTTCCTGCAGAGGTCAGAGGATCACTGGATATGAGGGACAGGATTTTGTAATATCAGTGACTGTTCAGGGGGCTGGGTTACCACTGGACCCCAGGAACAGGATTTATTAATATCATGTGACTGACTGGGGGGATGGGGGACCACTAAACACCAGAGACAAGATATAATAATATCAAACTGCAGATCAGGAGGGGGTGGGGGGGGCCACTGGGTACTGGGGAAAAGGTTTTTTTGACAGCTGGACTGGTGTGGAGTGCAACAAACTATTTGTTCTGAGCCAGCAATAAGGCCTCAATGGGATGCATATGACCCGCTCTTGCCTTACTAGTGCTATGGGGTCATTTGCATACTGATGTGCGAATATGACAGATTGATCTTCAGGAGCAATTGCCATTTGTTGGCCCTAGCAGTATTACTGTTCCTGCAGGCCCCATAGCACCCTAATGGCCACATACCTCCTGTGGTCAATAGGCAACTGGAGTTTACAGGTGCAGTCAGAACAGAGCTTGGCCAGTACATTGGAACATGTCTTTAGCACTCACAATGTGCTTCAGAAAGTTTCAATATACAGTACCTGTGGTTTGCTCCAGGCATTAATTTGCTCCCGGAGTAAACTTCTAGTGTGGCCTGCCCAGGATCTTTGAATATTTTAGCCATCATGACTGGCACTATGTCACGGGGCTATTTGCTTTTTGTTCTCTCTCTTTTGTTTTAAGTTCAAGTTCTTTGTTTAGTCAATCAGCATGTGCTATTATAACCACTTTATAAACATATTTAAATACATTATAAAAAGCTTCATATTTACAGTCATATGCATACAGAGGTTATCTATAATGCATAAGCTACTGGCAATAAACCAGTCAAATTCTGAATGCAGAAATTAAAATTCTTTATGCAATGAGCATGATGGAAAAATCAGTCAGATAAAAGCTGTATCCTGCCTACTGATGAACCCAATTCATAGATAAATTTACCTTATGAATCAGGTATGTCACGATCACTATCTCCACTCTCTGGTTCGTCACAATGACACCGTGTGGATGCCGACTCATGCTACAGCGGACCGGCGGCTTCATACACAACTGTAAAATATCAAATAAAAAACAGATGCAGGGCATTTTGAGTCCATTGCTCATTGTATAAAGCAGATATGGCATGTGTTAGTGTGTCATAAGCTTTTTAATCTTCACTCAAAGTCTGTGCCGTCTTGATCCCTCACTTGTGGCTATGCCACTCGTGAGGGGTCAAGAGGTCACAGACCTCTCATAAAGATAAAAAGCATATGACACACTAACCCATGCCATATCCTCTATTTAATACATTTATTTCTCTTTGAATAACATTTAGGAATTTGCCATAATTCCATAGTCCTAGCATGTTCAAGTTGTTCTGAATATCATATACATTTTAAAGATTAGCTTCATGTTATGGTCCAAAGTATCCATTTGACATTTAATGACTTATCACAATTTTGCTAGCATCAATAATAATACAGTACAAAAGGAAAACCTAGTGAAGCCAAGACTTATTGCTTTATACAGATGAAAGAACATTATCCAGTTATGGTACATTCAAAATACCCATAAAACTGGGATATGAAATCCAGTACACTGGCATTCAAGTCTGGTTATCTACACACCCCAGCAGGGGCCAGATAATCTCTAATATTTCAAAGAGCACCTAATAAGGCATTAATAAAATGACAGTAATTGGGTACAAGGGTTACCATAAATGTGAAGATCTTATAAAACCTAAAATTTGTTCTGTGATAAGGGCATTATTCATAGCAAAAAGTGTTCTGATAATTTTGTCTGGTGGCAAGCACATTTCACTCAATATATCTTTGAGTCAAAAGGCTTTCTTATCTTTATAAACTGGATATATTACTACTATATGCTGTAAGTCATCAATATCACCTGTTGTACATTTACATAATGGAGACAGACAACCCTCTGTCTTTTGCCTGAAGTAAAGACTATTGCTCTTATGGAGTGCTAATCTAACTCTTTTGTACAATGATCTACAGTACATTCTGTTTTCAAGCTGTGTAAGATAACATTCTCTCTTAATAGTTTCTTTGATTTGATTGTAATTTAGATGAATTTTAGTATCAGTCAGTTTAGCCAGATCATTTGTATTACACAATACCTGCATCTCTGTTCAGTTTCATGGATTATTATTTCCCTGGGCCTCCTATAGGTATCATTCAGAACATAGCCAGGACCCACTGGATGTTTTATTGTTATTGAATTTTATGTATAGAAACTCAGAACATTTATTTAAATAGTCAATGTTTTTTATTTTGCTACTCTTTCTACCCTGACCAAATGGTCCCCTTCTACTGGTCTCACCAGCCCTTTGACCCCAGTGTCCCCCTGGGCTTAAATTGTCCTGAATGTACCCCCAGGACTTGCCCTCTGCTGGGGTTGGCAGGGTTCTTCAAACACAGCCATCATCAATCCAAATCTGGTTCCACTGAACAGGGCCTGGATAGCTGGATTAGGGGCCTATGAGGGCCTGGTGTCATCCTGTCAGTTGAGTGTTTTCCCTGTTCCTGGGAGGAGGTATGATATGCAATGTGATCATGATGCATGTCCCACATTCCTACACAATGTGCATTGACAGCCACCACACCTTCATGCATATCTGATGGCCCCAGACTGCTTCCCTCCAGCCTATGCTAGGGGTCAGGTGCATGCCAGGCTTACACCCACCCGGTGAGAGCAGTCCCTCGGATGCTGGATCCTCTTCCTTCCCCTGGCTGAACCTCTGATGCCCTGAGTTCACTTCTGAACCCAGGTTATCGGCACTGCCAGCAGTAGCACCACCACTGTGCTAGTGGGCCAGCTTAAAGAGTCAATTTGTTTCTCCATGCAAATTTTGGAACAGATTTGGGCATAAGCATCAAATCAAGAAGAAATGCAATCAGTGTTTCTGTTATTAAAGTTGCAAGAAAAAATCATCAAAGTTCTGACCTCAAAATGTGTGCTGAAACAAAATTTAGAACATTAAGAATATAATAGTAGTAGTAGTAGTAAAATTTTTATTCAATTGACAAGCAAAACAATAGGAGACTCAACTGAGACAGGTTCATTTCCAGCGAGGTCCTTAGTATGATTATTGGTAACTACAATATCTAAAAATCATACAACGGGGGGGGAAGGGGCATGGCCTGGCACCGAGCAAGATGGATGTCTGATTACTGAGCTCCCACATATCAACAACTATCTAACATCATCCTCAGCCGTCTAAGCCAGATTAAGAATTTTATTTACGAGAATAAGCAGACAGGTAATATGACAGCAAGTATTTAAAGTTATTTTTGGTGTTCTACTGATGTTAGCACCTCTACAAACTTGGAAGGCCTACTGCAAACTGCCAGAATGGCTAACACTGAAATGCAGCTGAATCCTTTGGAAAAAATAGAAGCAATGTTCACTAAACTATCTGCAAACATGATGGACTTAAAAATCGCTACACAGCAAAACACACAAACCATGAAAACTATAGATTCTCGGCTCGCCTTTACAGAGAACAAAGTTTGTATTAATGAAGAATCAATACAGGAGCTAAAAACTACCATCAGAACTCAAGACTGAATAATCAAAGAACTACAATCTAAGGTAGAGGATATGGAAAACAGAAATCGAAGGAATAATCTTCAGATATTTGGATTCGCAGAAGGAGTGGAGGCCAATAATACCACAGCATTTCTAAGTCAAGTGCTACCGCAAGTACTTAAACTGCAAACCAGTATCGATCTAATTATAGAACGCTCACA
The DNA here is from genome assembly GCA_016271365.2 of Neoceratodus forsteri. Taxonomy (NCBI): domain Eukaryota; kingdom Metazoa; phylum Chordata; order Ceratodontiformes; family Ceratodontidae; genus Neoceratodus; species Neoceratodus forsteri. Next base: position 853,788,167 of record CM028131.1, read on the forward strand.
CAGATCACTAGGCCCTAAGCCTTCTGCAGAACAAAGGCCTAGACCAATAATTGCCAAATTTCTTAACTATGCAAATATTGAACTCATTCTACAGAACTCAAGAGATATTGGTCAATTTATCTGGCAGGAAAACAGAATATATATATATATATATATCGCGATTTTTCAAGGGAACTGTCTACAAAACGGAAAGCTTTTACACCAGCTAGACAGATTATGCACCAGACAGGGCTCCACTTCTCACTTAGATACCCTGCAGTAATGAGGGTCTACATTGGAAACTCTTACAAGGACTTCCATACTCCAGAATCCTTACTGTCCTTTTTGGATAGCCAATCCATAACTCACCACGGAGATTCGACAATCAGGGAGACTCACTCTGCACCCGCACTCCCGACTGATGGTGGTTCCGATGCGACTTCCGATGCTGTGCCCTTGGAGAAGACGTCTACTGTTTCTAATCCCCTCAAGGTGCCAAAAAGAAGGCAATCTAACCATGTACAAGAAAGGCTATCATTTGGCACTGAACACTCAAAGGTGCGATGTTGTAGCCCTGAAAAATCACGCAGCATTTTGCTTAAATCCACCATAAGTAATCTTGCTATTCCCAATGTTCCTGTGCATAATAAATATGCATTGCTGCAGGACCTACCCACTTCTGATGGAAGCTTGGCTGAGGAGGGAGTCATCTTGTCAGGAACCGATGTGGACTGTAACTTGATGGAGGCTTCCTGGAGCAATAGTGTGGATAGTTCTCCTAAAGTAAATGAGCCCCCAAAACAGAAACATCGTGGTAAGGGCAAATATAAAGGGACCTCCACACCGGTGAAGCATCCAAGATGACAGTACTTAGTTTCAATAGCTCCAATAAATACTGCCTAATTTAACTTTCAAAGCGAAATGGCAGAGTCTGTATGTGCTGACAGCCGACAACCGACTGATCAATATGCTTTACACATCAGCTTAAATTAACTTTAACAGTACTTGCATCCAAGTCATATATATAATATATGCTCCCCCATAAATATGCGTATAAGGTGGTCACCAATGCATGTGCTAAATGAATAATTCCAGGTGTATGGTTACTAGACATATCCATATATGACCTGATGTACTTATGACGTGATGTCAGTCTACAATTAATATTTTAAGGGCTATGTCGAAGTATATTTGGTCACCCTACGACGTCCTGGCCCTATAGTTAAAGAGTATCATTTGATTATGATCAACAGGGTAAAATTCATGTTAATCCTGTGGAAGATACAGAAAAGCTCATAATATTATTTTGGTGTAACCATATTGCAATATAGCATTTTTTTAACCTGATTATCGTTGCGAACTAGCTACATGGTCATTAACAGAAGTCTCTTTTTGAAATGTTTATTTAATTAACAGATGGACGTCTTTTGAAATGCTACTAATACAGGATCCTCATAATCTTTGCAATTCTGTACCCCATACTGCCCAATTAATGGATGTACTCCCTTTGTTGAATACTAACAAAATTTAATTCATACATTTTGTTGTATTTACAAGATATGGCAATTTTTTTTTTCTTTCCCCCTTTCCTATGCTTGGCTGTAGTACCAAACCCCTATTTGTTATTGAGTCTCGTTATATAGGAGATGATGTTAGATTTGGTAATGTTGATATAATTCAATCACTCTCACACCTATAAGTGAAAACTTAACACAGAATCCAACTGTCTGTTTAGGAATTCTACTTTACTTAAAATTTAAATACCTTAACATTGTTATATAAGTCTTATTAGACAACTTGTTAATAGTGTGAACTGGATAGCACTTTGGTCTTTTCCTGTACTATCCCAGTTCCTAATAGATAAGCTACATCCTAGAGAACAGATGAGTGGTCCTGGTCCCTTTCTGTTTTCTCACCTCCTTTTAGGTTTGGACTGACCTTTTCTTTTCTGTTCATCTTAGATGACTCTATTGTGTTACTGTTACACAGTTCAGATGTTTAAAAATATTAAGATTAGATTGTTAGTAGGGAATTGCATGGAAATAAATCAGGAAGATTTTATATATCCTATTATGTTGATGGTTTTACACAGTCTTGCCAGCAGTTTCTTTATATTTGATATATATATTGAGCTGATCTGCATACGGTTGTTATATTTACTCGGATATAAGAGTCCCTTGACTTCCTAATTAATTTATTATAGATGACAGATTCCAACATATGATGGCTAACTTATCAATGTGCACTTGGAATGTCAGGGGACTTAATACTCCAAGTAAACGTAAGCAAGTTCTTAATCATCTTAGAAAACATAGAATACAGATTGCACTATTACAAGAAACTAAAATTTTGGATGCAGACAACTCAAGACTGAAATGTGAATGGGTTGGTCAGGTTTTTGCGGCGTCCGCTTCCGCAAAAAAAAGACGTGTGGCTATACTAATTCATAAAAACTTAAAATGGAAACCTTCTAGTTTTTTGAAGGACCCAGATGGTAGGTGGCTTATTATAACCTTTGATACTCCCTCAGGTCCATTATCTATAGTCAATATATATGCGCCTAACTCTGATGACCCCCAATTTTTCCATGAGCTGATTAAACATTTAATCTCATTAAACCTGGTTAACTCTCCCTTACTGATTGGAGGAGATTTTAATTTTAATCTGGATGCATATATGGACTGGAGTAACAGCTCCCACGAAAGCCACCCTAATAGCTTAATCTTAGTGTCCCAGTTAATGAAAGACCTTGGTTTATCAGACATCTGGAGGACTCTCCACCCCAGAGACAGGGATTATACATTCTACTCTCCTCGCCACCAGTCCTACAGTAGAATAGACTACTGGTTAACTTCCCCTAAAGTCACGGCCAATATATAGAAGTTAACATTCTTCCTTTAATCATATCTGATCATGCCCCGGTTAAACTCTCATTCACTTGGGGCTCCTCTCCCTTAAAATTTCCCTCTTGGAGACTAGACCCTTTATTGCTTAAAGATCCAGAATTTTTACCCTGGATTAAAACACAAGTAGAAGAATTCATTGCTCATAATGATCCAAGAGATACTTCTATGGGTACTACATGGGAAGCGCTTAAAGTCACCCTACGTGGCAAAATAATTAGCTTTGCAGCATACAGGAGGAAATTTAGGGAGCAACAGATTAAAAACCTTGAAAATCTACTTAAATCAAAACAGAGTTTATATTTGGCTAACCCCCGTTCCGACCCTTCATCTCCTTTGCATTACGAAATCTTGCAATTACGTATGCAAATTAATGAGCTAATTTCTCGTAAGACAGAAATTGCATTATTAAGAATAAAACATAAATACTGGGAAGGAGGGGAAAAGGGGAGTAAAATACTTGCTTACAGACTTAGAATGCAACAAATGGAAAGGCACATCGCGGCCTTACAAGATCAGTCTGGTGAAATCCGAACAAAAGAAATTTTCTATTAATGAGATTATGGTATCCTTTTATAAAAAGCTATATTCTTCTTCTTCTTCAGCATCATTTCCAGATATTAACTCTTTTTTAGATAAGTTAGTACTTCCCTGTCTCCCCCAAGATGTATTATGCTCCTTAGATACACCCTTTACTATAGAAGAAGTAAAGAAGGCACTTTTCTCACTTAAATCTGGAAAATCTCCCAGGGGAGAGGGTTATCCAGTGGATTTCTACAAACTCTTAGCAGACCAATTATGACCCTTATTATGCAATGTATTACAAGAATCCTCTAAGAAATGTTATTTACCTCATACTATGACTGATGCAGTTATTACAATTCTTCCAAAAAAAGATAAAGATATCACCCTTCCGGCGAGCTACCGTCCTATATCTTTACTTAACACAGATGACAAAGTATTCACCAAAATCTTGGCTAATCGTATAGAACCACTTATTTCCAAATTAATACATAGATCTCAGGTGGGTTTTGTTAAAGGTAGGATGGGCTCTGACCATCTTCGCTCTTTAATTAACCTAATACATAAGGCCAAATCTCTCAACTCTTCAGCTGCAGCTATAGCTGTTGACTTCAAAAATGCTTTCGATTCCTTAGATTGGAACTTTATCTGATGTTAAGTCATTTTGGTTTTAGTAATCTCTTTTGTTCTTGGATCAAACTTCTTTATACAGCTCCCCAAGCTAGGGTCCTCACCAATTCCACTTTTTCCAAACCTTTCAAATTAGCAAGGGGCACCAGGCAAGGATGTCCACTCTCCCCATTTCTCTTTATTTTAGCTCTCGAGACTCTTGCTGCCTTTTTAAGACAACATAATGACATTAAAGGTATATCCATCAGGCACACGCAATATACATCACTGACATATGCAGATGATAAGCTCATTCTGCTAGAAAATTTAGATTTGTCTGCACAACCACTTACCCAAATACTTAACCTGTTCTCTAAACTTTCTGGATTAACAGTTAATTACCAGAAAACTGAGATACTACCGTTAAATAAATACTGTAATCCCCTTATAAATAATCTATTAGGATTTTGTTGGGCCCCACAAGGTATTACCTAGTTAGGGATAAAAATTACTCCTGACTTTACTAAAATTTGGGAAATCAATCTCCAACCCTTACTTACAGAAATTAAAACAAATTTAACTAAATGGAAAAACTTAAACTTATCTCTTCCTGGTAAAATAGCTTCTATAAAAATGAACGTAACACCTAAAATTCTCTATTTATTTTCTTGTATCCCACTTAAAATCTTGCCTCACTTACTTCATAGAATTGATAAAATGGTAGGAGATTTTTTATGGGAACGGCATGTGCCAAGATTTAACTGTATTAAATTACGTTCTCAGTGGTCTCAAGGCGGTTTTGGACTACCCTGGTTTGTGGCCTACCTCTGGGCATTCAGAGCCTCACAAACCATTAAGTGGTTTTCTAAACCTAACCGTAACTCACCACTATGGCTTGATATGGAAGCTTCCTTATCCCCAGGACAAGTACCCAACAGCTTTATATATTTTACCTTAAACCCTAAATTAAATAAACATCCCACAATTAAAGCATCTATTCACTATTAGTTTAGAATGCATAAATGGCTCAAAACAGATCCTACTCCTATATCTCATACACCTATTTGGGGAAATCCAAAAATTACCTTAGAGAACAAACCTATTTACTGTAACTCCTGGAAACAAAGGAATATACTCTTTTTGAAGGATATCTTAACCGATAAAGGTAACACATTAAACTGTTTTAATAATTTACAAGCAAAATGGAATATTCCCAAAAACGAATTCTGGAAATACTTACAAATTCGTTCTGCTATACTTCATATTACTCAACAAACCACCAAATCACTATCAACTTCTTTATATATTAACTCATGCATTAATACCTCTTCTGCTTTAATTAGTAAAATATATAAATCAATCAGAGAAGTATTACCAAATCAATCTCTTTTGGCCAGAAATAGATGGAATGCGGCACTAAAGGATAATATATCTGACTCCCAATGGGATGAATGCTGGAAATCCTGCCATAATACCTTCAAAGATATGCGAAGCATGCTTATACAGTACAAGATTTTACATCTATGGAATAGAACCCCCTCACATTTGCACAGGATGGGTCTACTACCTAACAATAATTGTTGGCATTGTAACTCACCAAATGGTGATCTTCTACACATATTGTGGTCATGTAAACCAATATCTAGATTATGGCAATCTATTCACAACCTAGCATCCAAAATTATTGGCCACCATATTCCATTTGAACCTAAATTCTGTTTATTAGGAGTTATAAACAAAAATATAAAGCTAACAAAATACCAGCATAAATGGTTACATATCCTATTTATGCAAGTTAAGAGACTAGTATTAATGCATTGGAAATCTCAGCTAATACCTACTGTGTCTGACATTTTGAACAGCTTAACCCATACTGCCTCTTTGGAATGGATATCATATTTGACACAAGACTGACTCAATGAATTCTACTTCTGCTGGCAGGACTATTTAAGATTTCTTCAGAGACACAGATGATATTCTACCAGAGTGTTCTGCTTGGTATTACCTCAACATGAATACCCTTCTATATCAATCCTTTCATGCAGCTCCTATAATTGGTTATAAAATATATGATTATATTAATCTGACTCTTTTATTATTTCTCTTTTTTATTTACAGTACAGGTATTTAATTATATTGAGATATCACCTTATATATAAAACCTTTTTTTCTGTTAAAGGTAGGTTACATAATATTATATGTCAACTACTTTATAATATGTTAAACATAACATTGCCTGTACCTTAAAATATATAATGTATGTGTATATCTTTTTACTGTACCATGTACTGTATTTTCAATATGGCAAATAACTCAATAAACAATTTAACTGCAAAAAATAAAAATCATACAATAAAATATATTACATATCTATAATAAATATAAAAAATAGACTGACATACATACCAAAAATAATATCACATCATCATTTAAAGGTCACAAATACTTAATTACAGTTAGACTACTTGAACGACTGTACAGCATAGATCTACAAAAGCAGAACCAATTCACATTCATTACTACGTGTGCAATTCCTTAACTTATTTATTCTATAGTACCTTAAATTCATGATGGATCTATATTCAACCTCTTTTTAGCTTCATTTTTAAACCATCTTTTAATTTCTCCTATATGGGGATTAGTGTTAACTGGCCTAAGATAAAGTGGCAATGAATTCCATATGTGAGGACCCAAAAAGAAGAAGTGTGCTCTACCTAGATATGTCCTTCTTCTAAGAAGGTCATATTCTATTCCCTCAGCTGAGCACAATCCTCCTTTTACTGTCCTGACTTGGAGTTCATCAGTAATGTATTTAGGGACTTTACACTTAACTGAGTTAACCATATAATATAAAGTATGAAAGGGCCTTTTATCTTTTGGATATATCCAATTCAGAGACTGATATAACTCACTTCTGTGCATTCTTTTTGGAACATTTAAAACAAACCTTGCTAATTTTTTAAAAGGACATCTATCTTGGATGGCTGGGTAGAAGTTGCCCCGATATAGACTATGTCTCCATAGTCCAGGAGTGGTATCACTACAGTTGTAACTACATCTGATCCAACAAATAATACTACCCCTCTCCCCTTTCACCAAAATAATCTCTCTGGCTTGTCTTGTCTCATAAAATTACTGCTTGTATGTCGAATATGTTCACTGACTCAATTACTTAATGTGAATTACTGCTTTTACTGTGTTACTGTCTTCATTGTTACCTAGTTAGGAGTGTACTATCTCTGTAACAAGTTGTACCCAACAATCTGTACCATATAATATGTCTCTGTTCAGTATCCCGGGTCGCCCCTGAAAAAGTGGCTTCACTATCTTTACTGTGTTACTGCTGTCATTGCAACCTGGTTAGGACTGCACTATCTCAGTAACTTGTACCCATTAATCTGTACCCTATAACCTGTCTCTGTTTCTGTATCCTGGGTCACCCCTGAAAAAGGGACCTTCAGGGCTCAGTGGGCTCACCAGGTAATCAAAATTTAATAAATAAATAAAATGCATGCTTCCTTACATTCTCATTCATACAATTTCTAATTCTATATAATGCACCCAAACATCTGCCAACTTTCTTTATCTGTAAGTAACTCATTTAAGTGATCTATCTAAATGCATTCCTAAATATCTATGGTGTTGCACTTGCTCAAGAATAATTTTATCACTCGTTACTATATTCAAATTTGACTTAGAATAGGTTACACTATTCTCTTTGGAAAACAATATAACCTGAGTTTTTTTCTAGTTCAAAACAAGTTTAGACTCAAAATAAAATCTCTGTAACTCATCAAACGTGGCTTGTAAAATTGATTCTATTTGCTTTAATGATGTGCCTTCCACATAAATAATGGTGTCATCAGCATATAAATGAAATTGTACATCAGGGTGAGTTAAGGTAAGGTTGTTCATGTACAAGTTGAATAGGGCAGGATTCACAAAACAGATGTGCACTGCACAGCTCGAAGTGCTTTGGCACGATTCACAAAGGGCAGAGATGTTCTAGTGCATCTGTGATGCACCGCACCTTCAAGGATGCAGTGGAGACCACAAATAATGTTATGCAGCACATCTGGTGGGGGTGTGTAGCATTAACTGCACCCATGTGGCAATCTGTGCACCAACTAGTGATGAGGTGATATCGTACATGAACTGCAAGGGGTTCTGCTCCATCATCTGCCAGATGGTGTGCAATACCACAGGGCGCATCAGCAATGTCTGCACCACACATCCTGAGAGTACACATGATGCATTCATATGGCACCAGTCAGCCCTCTGCTGCCATTTTGAGACTGGGGATATCCCCAGCGGCCACCTACTGGGTGAGTGAGGCATGAATACATGCCCACAAAATGCACACTGTGGCACCACATATGTTGGGAGGTAGTGCATGGGTGTGGGGGCAGTGACAGGGACTGTGCAAGGGCACGTGAACATGCAGGACAGTGGAGGTGGCCACACTGTCAGCATGGCACACACAAAAATGTGATGTGCAACAACAAGCATGTGTGGCAGGGTGGAAGGCACTACACACACACATGAGGAGGGTAACTGCAGGCAATGGAGGGTTACCAATGTGGGAATGGACAGGAGCAGTCAGCCCTGGATGCAGGCATGGTCAGGTGCAGGGCAGAAGAAGGTGGTGAGAGCACAGATTTGGTGTCCCATTGTGGTGGTAAAGGGTTGCACTGGGAGGTGGGCCACAGGTACAGAGGTGGACAGGTAGTAGCTGCACCTGCATGCAGTAATGGATGGGGGACAGTGGATCACAATGCACATGCATGCAGGGTACTAACAGACTGATTTTTCCCCCCACAGGTGATGCAGTGTATCCCCTCCGCCCCTAGCTGCTCACCCACTACCGTCATCCAGGCAACAAGGCAGAGGAGCAGTACAAGGCACACAACGCTACTGGTACCATCATCAAGTGTGTCTGCAGCATGCTGAAGATGTGCTTCAGGTGCTTGGATAGCTCTGGTGTTGCCCTACAATACAGCTCAGAGAAGGCCTGTGGCATATTCCTGGCCTGTTGTATGCTGCATAACATGGCCATTGACTGTGTAATACCTGTTCAGGCTGAGGGCAACAGTTCCGTAAAGGAGGAGGAGGAGGTGGAGGAGGAGGATGCGAAGCAGGGGCCCCATGGTAGTGGTGGGCAGCCGCCCCTGGAACACAGGGACCCATGCCTGGTTGCCAGGTCCTGGAAACATGGGGACACCATAGTGGAGGAGCATTTCAGGGACTGAAGGTGAGTATCACAGGTGGACAACACACGATAGCCCCCCCAACACACACACACACTCACACACACCACAGGTGGGGTTGGGGAATGAAACACACATGTGCAGATGACTACCACACAGTAGGTGATGAGCGCACTCAAGAGGGGTGACAGCCATGCAGACACACACACACAGCAGGCCAGACAAGGACAGGGGGGACACAGTGTCAGTGCTGGGTATGGAATGGATCAGTGTACATCCACCAGCACATGTGCACAGTGGACACAGGGTCACACTCGTCATGCCCATGCCACACAGCACAACAGCGGTGGCCCTGGCCATGCACATGCACCACACAGGTGTCCCACACAGGCATTGTCCCTGGGCAGACATGCACCACATCATGCCATCCCAGGCACTGTCAGCCTGGTGCATGAGCCACAATGGGTGCAGGATACAGGGGCCATGGGAGCAGGCAACCCAGGTGTCAGTGGGAGCCACCATGGACATGTAGGTGGCCACGCCCACACCTGATGGTCACTAAGTCAGTGCCACTGGCCTCATGGGGGGAGTGCCCACCACCTCTGGTGGGATACTGAAGCGAGACCATGAAAGGGTGCTTGCCGGTGTCTCACTCCTGAGACCCAGGTTGGATCCAGGGGTGGCTAGGCATGGTGATGGAGTCATCAGCAATGGGTTCACCTGACACTGTGACCTGGGTGTGTGTGAGGCACTCCTGGGGGTGTGGCTGGAACTCTAGTGTCCACATGGTGCACTGTGAGCCCTCACTGCCTCGAGAGCAAGTGCCATCCACTCCAGTGCAGCGGCCATTCCTATCTCCGTTAGGCAAACCTCAGCCAGCATCTGGGTGAGCCACGCAGATGAAGACTCATGCTCCATGGCCAACTGCATCTGAATGCCCCTTGGCTCTGCCTGAGGGATGCCTGTCCCTCCACAATGCCCCACAGGAGGCATGCGTAGCCCTCCACCTCATCGGTGGGGGATGCAATGGGGGGGCAGTGCTGACGAGCAGGTGGTTTTCCGGCCTGCTGTGCTGCATCCACTGTAGGTGGATGCCACATATCAGGCTGCTGTATGGGTGGGGAATGGTCACAGGCTATCTCTCCACACCAAGGGATGCCCACATCATGGTCCCCTGCTGCCTGCAGCTGCTCCACAGCACCCTGCTGAACAATGTCAGCAGTCCCTGGCCCCACAGAAGCACCAGACATATGGTCACCAACATCTGCCACCGTGGGCAGTTGTGGTGGCCGTTTGGGTGCACATGGTGCCACAGGATCACCAACACTGCATGGTGCCACCTGTGCATGCACATGTGTCACAGCTGTGCAGGTGTTGTGGGTGTCCCCCCATATCTGTATGGTGTCAATATCACTGTTATCATACACCTCCTCCATTCCATATGCCAGCACCAGCAGGTCATCCGTGATGTTGACTTTGTCCTCAGCAGGACCCAGATGGCTGAGCAGCCATGCATTACCATAGCCACCAGCCATGGCACCGGCTGTGGAGGGGTTGGATGGCCCTGCACCATCTTCTGCCACATCTGTGGCTGTGGAGGTGTTGGACATGCCTGGCATGGACTCCACCACAGCCCCAGCTGTGGTGTGATGTGATGGTCTGGGCTCCTCCCCTGCTGGGTTGTCGGGGTGTCTCCTGGACCCTGCAGCACCAATGAGGTGTGACAGAGCTGAAAGAGAGAAGGGAAACATGGTTAGTGACATGTATCAATGGTGTACAAACCGGTATGAATGGGGAGCCATGCACGTGTGCCATTGGTGCACCAGACCTGCCTCACAGGTGAGTGCCACCCATAGTGGACATTGACATGCACAAGCACCAATGTAGGCAGTCATGCTCTGTGGCCAGTTCAGCCACTCAGGGACATGTGTGGGACACCACACCACTGTGAGTGGTGGCCCCCAACCCCAAGCCCACCACCAGTGGGAACAACCTCCCAAGCAACCAGACCACCCCCCAGCAATCACCCCCCCAGGTGCTGCAAAGGGGTTGCATAACATGTGTCAGCAGCATACTGTGGAGGGACAGTGATGTACATTGCCATGTGCAGTGCACTATGGCACATGGACATGTAAGGGAGCATGGTGGGGCATGCCATGGCTACCATGGCAAGACATACAGACCTCCACAGTTAGTGACACATGAGTACTCATAGTGCTGTAATGGACTGCCCCCAGTCTGGAAGCTGCCACCCAGAATACCCATCACCATGGACTGGTCCATTCTGGCAACCAGCCTCTCCTCATTCAGGGTGAGGCCCACCCCCTGTCAGCCCCAAGGAGGCCTCATTGGTGGCCATCTTATCCTTGGCCGTCCGCTTCTTATCATGGAAGTGCTTGTGACACTCCTTGTGGGTCCTGTTGTAAATGCCATGGACATTTATGTGGTGGACAACCTCCTCTCAGGCCTCATCCCTGCACTGGTGGCTGCCACCCTGCCAGAGTGGATGCTCTGCCTAGGGAAGTAGGCCTTCAGCAGTGCCCTGTCCTCATCTGAAGTGAAGTTAGGACATCTCTGTCCTGAGGCATCATCCTGATTGGACATTGTGGCTCCTGTGGGTGGAAAGATGGAGGCATCAGCACATTTCACACAATTGTGGATTAGTGCCAGCAACGTAGCATGAAGCAGCACAGTCACAACCCCCTGGATGCCTTTAAAAACCCACTGTCTGCTTATGCTGACAAGCTGTACAGAGCAGAATGTAAACAGAACTATCTTCAAGGTTGCAATACCTGTCAATCATCTGTGGCTTGGGGAGGCACATTCAGGGGCATTTATGGCCCAGCGCATGCAAATGGGGTTTGGAGTAACAGTAATGAGATGCAAAGCAGATGCTCCTCAATTTGGCAATGAGATGAATTGAGAGCATTGTCTGTGAATTGTATAATTGCCCCCAGCTCTTCTCAATCATCATTGCGCAAACGGGCATTGGGCGCATCATCCTATGGCACATTCCCACACATGTGCAATTGCTTTTAGGGTATTTTCTGAATGTGGCACAAGTCACATGGCACATTCCCGCACATGTGCGATGTGTTGTGAAGGTCATGCCATGCATAGCGCATCATGTGTGGTGTCAGCGGTAGCACGATTGCGGTTGGCAGCGCATGGCAGGTGACATGCGCTATTGGATCTGTGTGGCATATTTCGTGTTGTGAGGGTATGACACATCTGTGTAATGTTGTGATATTGTGCCACTGCAGATAACAGTGCATGTATGTTTGCATGCACCATGCACAGTGCCTTGTGAGTGCCACAGTGTGCCTTTCCCAATATGGTGATTCTGCGAGAGTCGCACATGCACGACCTGGTTGTGATCCCCGACCCTGGTGTCCCGCCCATACTGTGCTCACTGTGCATGCACAGTGCCATTCAATTGGCAGCAATTGCATATTGCCATGCCACAGTCCTGCGATGTGTGGCCCATTGCTCTATGGCCAATCGTGCATGTGGCATAAATAGGCCAGAACAGTCCCAGAGCTTGTGGTATGCACACCTGCTACCTCAAAACTCCACAGCAACATTCCATGTGCCTAGTCAGCTGGACCAAGAGCAGTGAACTGGAGGGAGGTTGAGTTGGCCAACCTGATGGCACTAGTCATGCCACTTGTGGGGCAACCGTTTAACAGCTAGGACCAGCACGAGCCATATTCCACTGTGTGGACAAAGGTGGAACAGTGTCTGGTGCACAGGACTGGGGTGGAATGCATGGTGGAGCAATGTTGGAACCACTATGGTGATATGCAGTGGAGGGATCCTGACCAGCTTCACAGCCTAAGGGACCAGGCACAAAGGGGTGTGGTGCCACACCCTGGTAAGTCACTACAACTTACATCCACTCTAGCCAGTTGCTATGCATTCTTGGAGGGTGGTGCAGTGTGCACTAGCACACACACACACACACACACACACACACACACACACACATGTGGCATGCCTTGCTGGTGCTGCTTGTGTAGTGCAGCCATGCACACTGTACTTCAACATGTGTGCCATGGTGCACAATGGGGGGGTTGCATTGGCACTGTGGCAGGCACATTGGGATGTCGACAGTGTCACGGCACACATTCATCTGCACACTGACATAGAGGGTCACAGTCTGTGGTTGTGTTTGTCACTAACTACTGCACTGGGTGCTGCTACACTGGGTCAATGAGAGGGTGGGTCCATCACTGCATGCTGGCAACAGTGATGTTGCTATGGGTCACTGGGTGGGAGTTGGGCATGGTGTTTGTACATACCTACTATTGCCTCATGGTGCTCTTTGCTTGTGTTTGCATTGCAGGACCAGCAGACAGGTGGAGGGCCACAGCACTGGTGGAGGCCAGGGATGCTAGGGCCAGAGGTGGAGGATGAGGGTCTGGCCACGTGGATGCAGGTGAGTGTACTGCATGTGCTTCCAGTGTGTATTCATTGAGGGGGTGAGGGGATTGCCCACAGTGGGCCATTGCCTGCCACATGTGCATGTCCATGTGCTATGCATTGTGCACACACCTGGGGAGTTGCCTTGGTGGTGTGAGCTAGTGCCACTGTGTACATGACTCCTGTGTGTCGATCCACTATGTCTGCTTCTGCCCAGGGCCATGTGTACACTGTGGTGCTCCATTGGTGGTCAGATGGGACCTGCACATTTGTGCACCCAGTTGGCATCTGCACATGCTGTGTGGGACATGACTGCATGCCCCTCTGCACATCACTCTGCATGCACATGTGGGCCTTGTGCTGTCTCAGTACCATTACACAGTCGCAGTGTGGCTGTGTGTGCCAGCCTGTTGCTGGTGTGTGGTGTGCATGGCAGGCTGTCCGACATTGCCATGGGGGCTGCCTCCATCACACTTACATGGTGGTCAGGGGGGCACGGTGTGGACCATAACACTGAGTTCTTGTTGTTGTGTCCCCACTGTAGGTCCACAGAGTGCGTATCCTGCTGTGGTGGGCAGGAGGAGATGGTGGATCACATTCAGGCCAGCAGGGATTGAGCAACAGATAGCACTGCGGAGGACCATAGCGCCACTCTTCAGGAGGCAGGGGCAGTTGCTGAGGCCAATAAACTTGCTTGTGTGGACACTTCAGGCAGGGGGGCACCAAGGAGGGTGCAGGGCTGCACTCCATCATGGCTAGTAGGCCACTATGACTTCTGTATATATCACCCCTTTGTTCCATGTCCCCTACCCTGCAGGGCAATACCCTGTCCTTGCATTCTTCCCCTGACCCCCCCCAACTGACACTTTCCTCATTTACCCTGTTTGTTGTTACTGTGTTAAGTCCTACATCTCCCTATCCCTGTCATTGCTTATTTATTGTGATGTTCATGTTGCTGTTCCTGTTATTTTACCTGATTCAGTAAATATTTTGATATTGTTGCCGGTGTCTGTGGTCATTTATTTTATCTTGTGCTGGTGCCCTGTTGTGCTTCCTAGATTCCACAGTACCTTTGTTTCAATTTGCACATGTGCCCCCTGTGGTACTGTGTATCCATGCACCATGTCCATCTTTCATGCCCACTGCAGTGTGTACCCTCCTTGTTACATCTGGACTGTTGGGTGGCCTTCTTGTGTGCTATCACAATGCCCATGTTCTGTGTGTGGTATATGTTGTTTTGTTGTGATGGTCACCCTGATGCTGTGATGCTCTGTTTGTGGTCCACAGTGCCTGTGGGCATGTTCCTCCTGTGCGGGCCACGGCATTCGGCCTGTGTGCCATTGTGTCTGTCCCCCTGTGTGTGCCTGTGTTACAGCTCCCATGTCTACCTTGCTGTGTTCTTCTGCACTAGGACATGCGTGTCTGCCTCTACCATGCTGATCAGTGCACCTCTGCTGCTGTGCCACACCTTGACAGTCACCCCCTGTGCATGGCGACTGTGCCTGCTGGTCCTCTGTGTTGGGTGTGTTTCTGTGATGTTTCCAGGTGTCACCATGTGTGCTCTGTCTGTGCACCTTGCCTGATTTGGCAGGCCACTCTCCAGCCCTTTGGCCCTGTGTGCAGTCCCTGTTGGACTGTTCACAAGTGACCATTATGCCAATGCAGTCTTCCCCTGTTGCTCCTGTGTCCCTTGCTGACTTGCCCCTGTTTCATAGTTTTGTGGTCTCAGCTGCTCCTGCACATCCTGGATGTGCCGGGACAACTTAGGTTGCACCATGGCACTTCAATAGTATTCACAGTGGGGAAGCACAAGGTGCATATTGCATTGCATCCTTCTTTGCATACGACTGTCTTGGCATGGTGTATCTCAGTTGCCCCAGTGCATCTCAGATGCACCAGGTGCAACTGCTTTGTGAATCCTGCCCATACTGTATATATAGTTTATTTAATATTATTTCTGTTGAGGGGTGGTCTGCAACACCCCAAATTTCTGATGCATATAGTATTGCAGTTTTGATTTTAGTGTTTATCACTATAAGAGAACCACGTATAGAGTGGCCACCATATTTAAACATGAATAATTTCATTCCAATAGAGGTATTGACAATTTTAT
The DNA here is from genome assembly GCA_016271365.2 of Neoceratodus forsteri. Taxonomy (NCBI): domain Eukaryota; kingdom Metazoa; phylum Chordata; order Ceratodontiformes; family Ceratodontidae; genus Neoceratodus; species Neoceratodus forsteri. The sequence goes on from CM028131.1 coordinate 853,803,922, forward strand.
TTTTAATATGTTTTAAATGTTTTTTTTTCCATGTAGCATTATTTGAAACTCAAATGCCTTAATAGTTATAATAGGTAATTATAGTAAGAGGTTCTTTATTTACCAAGTTTCTATATTTATTCCTATTGGTACTACTGAAACTACACAAAGAAAAACATTTCCAGTTCAGCCAATACCTCAAAATAACATAAATATAATTTGCAATTGTTTACTCATGGGGAGAGGACAAAAATACCCCGTTAAGGCTGATGCTAAACACAAATGGAACTGGTTTACATTGTCCCACTGGGACATTGTAAACCAGTTCCATTTGTGTACTACTGAAACTAGTAACTGTGTTTTTTTGTTGTTTTTGTTTTTGTCAATTTCTCAAAGTTTTCTGTGCACATTATTCTGCATATCTATTAATTTTCCTTTGGTGACCCAACAAGGATGTTGACAGTATAGCAACATAGTTGGTGTGTGATAACAGTCCAACTGACCAATTCATAATTTTAGTATCATGAAATTTGGGTCACATTGCTTCACAATAATATCCTTTAAATATAAGTTGAACAGTGGAGGAACTAAAACCCATCTTTGATGAACCCCTTTATTTGTTTGAATTGGATCTGTAACATGATCCTACCAATTAAATTGCACTTTTGACTATGTGCTCTTGTGAAGTCTGATGATAATATCCAAAGCTGATGATCAATACCCAGTGATAATAAAGTTGCCAAAAGTGATTTACAACTTAAGCTGTCCAAAGCCATCTATATAGAAACTCTATAAGGAAACAAAATAGTTTATCTTATTTAATTTTACTATGCAGTGCTGCACAGCCGATCATGATTTTCTGAAACAATTTTGTAACTCATCCAAAATTTGATTACATTCCTCCCAGTTCTGTAGTCTAATACAATCTGTGGAAATATTTTTTCTGTTGAATCAATAAAACTAATAGGGCAATACATTTTAGGATTATTGAACAACCCTTTTTTGTGAATGGCAATGATTATATTACCTGACCAAGATACAGGCAAAATTTAAAACTGTAATATGTGATTAAACACATGATGAAAACTTGGTATCCACTTGTCATAAAACTATTGTATTTAAATAGATTGGCCACTATTTTATAGGGTCCTCCTGGAGCCTTATTAAATGTAGTTTAGTGAATAGCTGTGATGATTTCTTCAGATGTGAAGAACACCAGTACTGGTGAATAGATATTACAAAGATTTTCCCTTAAGGTCTAGGTTACATTATACCTTAATGCCTCCTCTTTATTATAATAAATTTTCTTAAAGAAATCCTGACACTCATTTGGATTAATGTAAGTTTCTATGGACTCAGAATGTGCACTAAAACCCTTTACTAATTGCTGAGAAGGCCTTTGTATTTTTATCTAGAACAGCTTGCCTTGGGCTATTCCGAGCTTTTGCTGGTATTTTAACTTTTCTTGTTTAAGAATGCTATTATAAATTTTCCTGTATCTATTTAATGAATTTTCAATTGCTTTATTTTGTCAAATATATCTAACAAGTCTGTTATTGCAGTTTATTCTTCTTACAAGTTGAATTAAACCAAGTATTGTAACTGTGGTAGGGTTGGTGGGGTAGGGTAGTTAAAGCATACATTGTACTTCAAGATTTGTTCAACACACAAATTCTGTGTGATGTTTATTTTTGTAAAAATAATATAGAGCAAATCATGCTATACAAAAATAGAAACAAATCAATAATAATGTAATACTGTCTTAAACTTCAGACTATAAACAAAAGAAAACAATGAAGAAATAAATTAGCTCTCCTCGAGCTTCAGAATCACTTCCCTCCAGTGATTCTGCCACAGTGTAGAATACTTTAACCAGTACAATTTTCTGCCAACTTCTGTGCTCTCAGACCAACCTCTCAGGATACTGTCCCAGGATGGTCTGACTAACCTTAGCTCAGTAACAGCTTTTATAGTGCAGTCCTCCTGTAACACTAGTGTCAGCTGATCTGCCCCTTTTCTAATAGAGGGGAATATTCTGGCTAGTCCATACATATGGGGAATCAGACTAACTGTATATACAGAAGGAAAACATACAATCGTAAGGAGTTATTTCATTCTGCCTTCAACACTCTGTCACTGAATCTGTTGAGAAAGATTAATTACTTGTAAACAAGAAAACTCTACCCCTTTTCAGCTGAGTGACAGCTGGGGAGTTTCTTATATAACAGCCTCATCATGAGGCTGCTGGCTCCTAGAAGTACATTTTTTTCCAAGAAGGCATAACTCGGGTAAGAGCACTCTCTGCATAGAATACTAAAGGAAACACTCCTATACATACCTCTCAAGTGTCCCTCATTATGAGGGATATTCCTCATTTTGGCCCTTAAAATGTCTCTGTCCCTCTTGGAAAAGGTGCTGCCCACACAGAGAATGTGCTGTAAATTCAGATTTTAAAGCAGAAACTCTTAATATTCTAAAATACAAATTAAAAATAAACTTTGTACAGGTAAACACTATAGTTTCACAGAGTTCTGAGCTTGTATCTCCATGTTTGAGGATGTGTCCCTCATTCAAGGGTCTGTTTCCCTCATTGTCCTTCATTTTGAGTGTCCAAAAATGTCCATGTCCCTCATTTCAGTGACAAAAGGTTGAAAGGTATGCTCCTATATTTAGTTTCTGCACATTAGATATGCCTTCTTTAGGGTGTATATATACAAACTGCTTTAAAAAGACAAATCCCACATCTGTATTCAACTCACCCAACTATGCAATGAGTCACTCTACCTCCTACACTGCTGCTAGGAAGCGAGACCACAGTACTACCTAATGGTGGCTCGCTTCGCCACACTATCCAGCCCCAGGACCCACCACTGTGACACACTGTCACAACTAAACTGGCCCTCCTGGGATGCCCAGCTCCAGCACCCCTTACTCTACCATACCTATGAATTACTCAGCCCTTCCACTCCTCCCAGCCTCACTGGGCTCATTGCCCAAAAGAGTAACCCTAGGCTCCTCCACACGATGGACCGGACTCTCCTCACAGTACCCAGGGTTAGAACCAAGGTGGGTGGCAAGTCGTTTGCCCTCACCGCCCCCATACTATGGAAGTCCCTGCCCCAGGTGTCCAGGAGGCTACCTCTACCAACACCTTCCACACAAGGCTAAAGGCTCATATGATGGCCACCTCCAAGTGCAATTGCTAAAGGAAAGGGGCTCCTAAGAGTAAGCCTAATTCATTACAGCACAATATGCACAAGGGCCTTCCCCCCCAACCCCCTTCCCATGGAAATACCAACAATGACCACACCAACCTATATGGCCTACCAGCATATGTAACCAGCTGAAATGCAACTATGTATTACCCCATGTTATGTTTCAATGTGTCTTATGTAATGTACTCTTGCTGTATACTTTACCATGTAAAATTCCATGTAATCCCTGGGCCGCCCCTGAAAAAGGGACCTTCAGGGCCCAGTGGGCTTACCCGGTTATCAAAATGTAATAAATAAATAAAATAAATAATGTTACCCTTGCAGACCGAAAAGGACATAAAAACAATCGGCTGCTAAACATTTCTTGAAACAGAGTGCAGTTTTTCAAAGGGGACGCTTGCTTATTGCCTTTCACTCCAGGACACTTTCATTAGCACAAACGCACATCAGGGCACTTTTTATATATTATAAAACACAGCAGTGCTCACAAAGACATTGTATTGTCTCTGACTAAGCATTTATTAACTCTTTAGGGAACATAACACAGTAAACACATACATAACCAACTCTGCAGATTACATTTGCTATTTATTTGTTTAGTCTTTATTCTTTATGTCAGTCTGCTAATCTAGCGCTTGTTCTCATAAGGGCATATGGCAGGGGAGGAAAAGGAATACAAAGAGGGAATAGACAAGGGAGAAGAGGTACTATTGTGGGTGGCCTACGCATAGTAGTAGAAAAATGAAAATTAGTTATTCAGAAAAGTTTAGAAATGCTACTGCAGTAGACTGTAGGGGTACAAAGAGAAATGCCATAGCCTTATTTCTAACAGGGGGTAGTATAAGCTATCACAGTAACCTTTCTGTAGCTTTTTATTTTCACATAGTAATAGTACTATGTAATCCATAAGATTTTTAAAGTTTTGGAGGCTTACAAAAGGGCATTCGCTATAAAGATTACAGTGTCTCAAAAACTAGCAATTTGGGATGAGAAAGATAAGATTGTGTTAAACTGTTCAGTATTTTCAATTGTTCTTTTGATTTTTTCTGATTAAAACACCCATGTTAATGTTATCTGAAGAAGATTCCTCATCTGTTTGAGCTTCATATTTAAAATTAATGAGCAGTGGAAATGTAATGAATTAGAACTGATTAAAATGTCAAAATCAATATCTTATCCACTGTGTTAATATTAGTGCAAGCCACAGCAATTACCAAAACTCCACTGGCAGAGTGAAAGGTAAATGCTCCTTCTGGGTCACCCTTATAATGATCATTAATTAGTATGACATTTAATGTTTGCATACAATCGCAATCTTTTTACTCACATCACTTTTTTTTTTTTAGTTAATTCTTTTTACCTTGTCTGGCGCCTCCGGTCTGCATCCACGTCCTGGTATCTGTCCTTCTCTGGCCACCATCTGGTTCTGCCTCAGCCCCCCAAGGAAGCCCCCACTGCCCAATTACCCCCACAGCAGGGCGGTGGCGAGTCCCCCTCACTCCCCACTGAACCAGGATCCAGTACCGGCAGTGGTGCCTCCCGAGGCCAGGTGTCCCCAAGATGGCCATCAAGCCACCTCGACTGAAGCGCCATGTTTCCCCTGTTTCTCTCTTGGCCAGCATGACTGGGGCATGCAAGTATGCCAAGGAGGAGAGTGCACATGTGCCTGCATGCACTCTTTCCGGCGTCATGCCCCAACATCAATCCTACAATGCAGAGCCAGTTCACTGCCCCCAGCTTCCACCAGAGGTTGCAAGTGAGCTGTCAAATGGTTTCCCCCCTCCCCAGAGAGGGAGAGCAGTACCAAGGATGCTCAATCCCTCTCCAACCCTGCCAACCCCCGGCGACCCGAGTCTGTCCCCGAACTTGGGTCACCCACGTGGAGCGAGGTGTGGCATCCAGCGCCTCAACTCTCAGTGCCACTGGGCCGGCCTACACACATCACTTTGAGTTTTATCCATAGATTCTCCTTTAAATCATCATTTAGGTCACTATCCCTTATCTCATCAGATAGGTTGTGGCTTTTATCCAGCACAGTATTGGGGAATTTTGGCAAGCTGGCATTAAAGTCCTCAATGTCTAACATATCGAAAGCAGTATTTTCATGTAAAATATGTTTAACTGTACTTGAGAAAAGAAGCTAGATTTCCTCAGCATTACTCTGGCATCTTTTAGGGGACAGATAAACATCCAAAATTATTATTTTTATGTTATATCCACTTATTTTAACAGTTAGCAAAAAATCTTTCTTAACATTCAGTTTTTGAAAGTTAAGATCCTTACAAAGTTTCATGTCTGTTAAAAGTCCAGCATAGTGTTGGTTCTATGTTGAGTGCAAAACAATGACTCAGAAACAGTGAGGACAAAACAGCAAGGGCACAAATAGCGACCATAGAATTTTACAGGGGCTACACCCCCTGAACCCCCCTTTGGAGGAGGCTTCACACCCCACACTCCCTTTACTATGGATAGCCAGCTCCAGGGGTGCAACTTGAGGAGGAGGAAAGCCTAAGTTGCTGAAATGGCAAGTGCTGTTTTGTCCTCACTGTTTCTGTTCCTCGCCCTCTTGTGCTCACTGTTATTATGGGATACTGTGGTGTCTACCTGATTTTGAAAATTTTGTAGCTAAGGTATAAAATGTTTCATAACCTGGAAATGTAGGGGTATCATGTGAACACCACATTTCTTGTAATGTAATTTCATTCAAAGTTATAAAATCAAAATAATAATTTTTGGACATCTTATTGCATAACCCTTCAACATTCCAAGAGATAATTTTCCATTTTATGGCCTCATGCTAATATAATTTGCTCTTCTATCTTCTTGCCAATTTTTGTCTACTTGCAATGGGGTCACTCGGTCTTCCTAAATCTCTAAGAAGATATTCTGGAAGGGGGATGTTTTTCTCATGGTAAACAGTCCCCATCATATAGCAGCTGTGACTGTGACTCTTTGCCATTAAACTTTAAGTTATTTAAGTCTAACAAATGCAGATCCATGAGACTGAGCTTATGTCAATTTAAAAGCACTAGCTTTGCATGTTCCTGATTATTAGAAAAATAATATAATTTTGTATTTTTAGAGTGTTATTCAATATGTAACTATATTAATCCAGAGAACAGCATCCTGATCAAATTATGTATTTAAACTTCTCTGGATAAATTCACATAACTTTTGTTGGTTTTCACAATGTATTCATTTGATGATATTTTCCTTCTAAAACATGAGAGAGTCACTGGTATCTCAGGTGGTTTTGCATTCATGAGTCATCAGTTTCATTATTTGTTATACTTCTAGGACTCTGTTGACAGTATTTTGATCATAACTATCAGTAAAATGTATATTTGAGAACTGCTGTCCTTGAGGTTTTCTAAACAGTCTCAGTTGTTCAAGTTTTAAACCAAGATTTATCAGAAAATCCCTCTTCCCCCATTCTTTGAAAGCTACTTCTGGATTCCTGAAATAGACCCGAACTGAATGGTTTTGGCCAAATTTATCAGAGTATAACACTCTGTTAAGATGTTGTTCCTCTTTCAAATGCAAGAGATATTAAATTTACACTCTTAAAGTACTTTCAGCTTCCACTTTTCTCCAATTAATTCCATGAATCTCAACCAGTACTTTTTGAATTGGATCTCCTTGCCTATTGTCATCATACTTCATTCTATTATTAAGAATTTATTTATTTACTTATTAAAATGTTTCACCAGGAAAGGCACAGTGAGCTGGGAGCTCATTTCCAGGTGCATCCTGGGGGGAGAAGGAAATGGTACAAAATGGGCTGACAGATACATGACAATTACACATTGGCAAAATTTTACAACACAGAGATAACATTTAATAGCAATATGTATTCAAGAGTTGTTACTATACAAGTCATCAGCATTAGAGTACAGGTAAAACAGCTTTTAATCCTATACAGATAGTAGAAATAGTGCAAATACATTGATAGTAGGTACAGTACAAGTAACGAACAACTGGAGTAAAGGAGCAATTACAGAGGCTGTACAATATTGAGCAGGTGGCTCATAAGTGCCTACAACAGGATTACCACTTGGTGGAAGGGGTTCAGGAAAGGACATTGGTGAGATAGGACAGATGTGGTCTGGGAGGGGTAAGAAATTTAGGAACAATTACAGGAGGGGGAAGTGAGGCCTCTGAGGTGGTTTGAGAGGGTCCATGGTCAGGGGGCATGCCAAATGACATGAGGGAAGGAGTTCCAGATTTTAGGAAAATGGTGGCTGAGTGCTGCTTGGCCAATGGTGGTGGAGGCTGTAGGGACTACTAGGGTGTGATCATCTGAGCTTCTGAGGGAGTAGGTTTGGGGGGTAGGAGAGAGAGGCAGAAAGGTAGAAGGGAGCATGCCGAACCATAATTTGCCCAAGAACCTTGCACAGTGGACACGACATCTGTCTTCCAGAGAAGGAAGGAAGAGAGACTGATACATAGAGCAGTGATGAGTGTGAGGGGGATAGTCAAGAGCAAAACAACAGAAATAATTGAAAAGAGTGTCCAGTCTTGCTAGGGTAGTGACTGGGGCAGCACTATAGACTATGTTGCCATAGTCAAAGATAGGAAGGATCATTCTCTGGATGATAGCACATCATGCTGGCAATGGGATACAGTCATGGTTTCTGTGCAGAGTACCTAGATTGGGGTGCAGTTTTTTGACAAAATCAACCCCATGGCCAGAGAAGTTTAGGTTTTGGTCGAACCAGATACCTAGATACCTAAAGGTGGTAATGTCCTCCAGAGGGCAATTATTAAGAATATTAGACATAAGTTGGGGGTTTCTATATAGAGCCCTACAGACTCAATGAAACCCCATTTTCCCATAAACCATCTTGCCTTTCATTTGAATCCGGAAACAAAGGGACCATATCTATTTTGTCTTTACACTTACATTTCAAAGTACTGTACAGGAAACTATTTTCGCTATCTGAAAATTTAACTATATTCAAGATTTTACAAATAATGTGAAAATTTACTGACAGTGAAAACTTTGGTATTATGAGGTTTGTAGTTCAGTATGCTATCAACAACAGATCAAGCAACAAACTAAGGCAACAAACAAAACAGGAACCTACTGTACTCTTCTCCTACCCTACTGGTGAATTTGTACTGCTCTTTCCTAATGTGGAAGTCCTGGGTTTTTGTTTGTACCTGTCTTAGCCATTCTCCCAGCTCTCCCCACCACTTGGCAATGCTCCATCCCTCTCAGTCAAAAAGAAAGCACATAGCACAAGGTTTCTGCAGTGAGCATATCAACATTTATTTGATTATAATTAAGTGTTTTTAAACTTAAAGCAAACACAAAACTCTGTTTAGTTAAGTAACTTGCCACTGAGTCAGCATTTCAGTCAGTATTTGTGACCAAGTGGTTGTCAGTTCTGGTTCGGGCATCTGTAAAAAAGAAAACTGGCATTAAGTTATTGAAAATGTACTGTGCATAGCAGTAAAAAAAAGATCACAACAGCTGAGAACTATTGCACTAGCTCTGGGAATAGCATCCCAGTTCAAACCCAGTTTCAGGCGTGTAACTAGCATAGGATGGAGGTCAGGAGGAGCTGAAGCAGAATGCTCCTTGACAACAGCAGCAGCAGTATGCATGTCTACCCAGATGTCTGAGCAAAGTTAGCAGGATTTACCTCCGACACATCAAGTGGGTATCCACACTTCACAGACTTTCTTTTAATCCAGCTCAGTATTGACATAGCTGTAATAGAATGCTGAAGAGCTGCTAATTCTGATACTGAACCTAACTGAATGCCACAAGAGGAGGACTGGGGTGCTGACTGACATTTACAGTGTTTTGACAATCAGCGGATCACTGTAGATGCCATCTCTAAGTGTGTCTTAATTCAAAATGGCATAAATACATGTGATCAGCTGCAAGCTTGTAATTAAATGGGATTGAATTCAATGTCCTATACAGTATATTTAATATACTTGTATCACTAAGGAGCAAATGCAATAAGAACTGTATCATGGCCCATGATAGATTCCCATGTTTCATTTTCATGATAAGGTATCCCATAAAACAAGATTAAAATTTATTTTTGGTATTTAAATACAGTATCTTAAATTTCAATTCCCAGTTTCTTTCTTAGAAATTGCATCAGTGCTCACTGCATTCCCTGGTGGCACACCTTCAAATTTTTTCCTGAGATTCTACAGCCACTAAATTTTCCAAGTTAATATCTTTCTCTCTCTCCTCTGCAATTGTTATCTGGTTAGCATGCCTGCCAAATATGGTGGCCCTCATTCTTAATAACTAAGGATATTTGCATGATTTTGTTTTTAATCTTGAACTTCATCTCATCCTTCAGAATTTCTTTCTTTTGAGGCTACAGTATAATACTTTGGTTTTGAGATCATAGTCCTTGTGTCTGTAAGAGGTTGTAAGGGGGGCACTATAGTTAGGGTTGATTTGGCAACTGAATGTTGAATAACATTTTGGTTGCTTAGAATACAGCTGTTGTTTAAGCTAGATACCTGTAAATTGGTATGATCACCCTTTGCAGAAGAATCTATAAACCCTGAAAATCCAGTAAAGTTTGGTGAGCTAGTTTTAAAGACTGAAGGGGTAAAATGGTGAAAACCACAAATTTTTAAATGAGTTTTAGGAACCAAAAATAAAAATGGTATAGCTTTGAAATCTAAAACTTGCAGGTTCATTAGCTCTTACCACAGAAGAGTTGCCTTTGTAATTTGTAGCCTAGAAAATACAAAATAAAAAATATATTTATTTGTTTAAAATCAAGCTGGCCACACTAGAAGGCTTCTATATTCCTTAGGTACTTTTCATAAGGTGTTTTCCCATGCTCTCACTATAATTGTATTTATTAAAGTTTGTGTAAAACTGTCATAGTTTTTTTAACTGTATTGTGGGCAAGTGTATGGGGAAGCATGATAATTGCATTACTTACAGGGTGTAGTGGTGGGTGAAGTTAGAAAACTTCGCTCTGCAGAGAAATTTGCAAATTTGCCAACATTTTCAAATTTAATTCACAAGGTAACGTTCAACTTCATCTTATAGTTAGGACTTTGCAAATGCTGAGTTTGGTAACTTCACCTGTTGATTGTGCCCCTAAGGCAAAGTTTACAATGATCCATGGGATTGGAGGTCACATGATACTGCAATAAAGTTGTATTGCCATGCACAGGCTGAATTCCGTGCAGTCTTAAGAAAAGAGAGTTTATGTTAAGTCTCCTCTGAATCTCTGTCCCCAAAAATTTTTGAAAAGTGTTTAAAACATGCCATTTGTTTAACCAAATCCTCCATAAAGTGTCTTTTGTGCCCTGTATTTCTAGATTACCAATTATTTGTGGTATTTTTTTTCTGATTTAGTTACTTGAAGTTGTAGTTTTATTTTCTGTATTATGAGTAGTAAGGCAGTGCTGTGAGGGAGGGGAGCTGTGTTGGTAGCTAACAGCAGCAAGCAAAAGGCAGCCTTTTTCTGTTTGAGCAGCACTAGTGCTGCTGCTGTAGTCAGTGTTTTGTGTGAATTATTTTTCCTGTTTTCTGTGGTTCATAATTTTAGTTCTGTAACAGATGTGTTTAACTGAATTATTTTTGACAGGTGGTTTGACTATATTGATTTCATTTTATTATTTGAAGTTATAGTTTTTGTGGACACAGTAACATTGTTATAAGTACCTGAGTTGTTGCATCCTGCATGTGTCCCCTTAATCCCTGAAATCCCTGTTGTGTATTGTTTGTGTAAAAAAAAATACCTGTATTTGTGGTGGTGTTGTTTTGTTTACTGTCTGCGTACCTCAGTAAACTCTTTGAAAGTGTTCTGTTTCTAAATCTACACATATAACAAAATGCCCATAAAGAGATGGTCCAGTAAAGTACGAGTTACCAAAGGTGAAGTTACAAGGCAAAGTTGACCTCTGTGAATTTCTGTTAAAAATTCCCATAAGATAACATTACGTCTTTAACAAGCCATAACGCTTTCAATCTTTGGACTTAAAGGAAAATCTATATATCAAAATAAAGGTCTCAATGAATATCATGAGACTAGGGCCCTAAGAGATAACAAGTGAAAATAGACATATAAAAAAAAAACATAACAATTAGGAAATGAAAATTCCCATAGGATAATATTACAACTTTAACAAGCCACAACCCCATCAGCCTTTGGAGTTAAGGGACAATCTATATACTGTATCAAAAAAAGGCCTCAGTGAGTACTACAAGACTAAATACCAACGAAATATCAACTGATAATAGACATATAAAAAAATATATAATAAATGAAAATTCCCATAGGATAACATTGCAAATTTAACAAGCTGTAACCCTGTCAGCCTTTGGAGTTAACAAAAATCTATATATCTAAAAAGGCCTGTATGAGTACTACAAAACTCACTCATGATACCCCCAGACAAATTCATGGGGTATGCACAACACCACAAAATTACCTCACAAATTCACCATGATGCCAAATTCACAATTTAAGTCTGATAATCATTATAAAATGCATCAGATGTGTATCTCCTCTTGGAGTACAAACATACAAAGTTTTATATAAATCTGACAATGTTGACTGTGTTAAGCCTAAAAAGCCCCAAACACATTTTTGCCTGTGTAAAATAAAGCCCCAAGAGTTAAGATGAACACTTAATATATTTTTTCTTTGACGTGAGCCAAACAGAAGAAAATTAGAACAAAGCAGATAAATCACTTTCCAGATTGATTGAGTTCCCTTAACCCTGCCCAGAGAAGGGTTTTAGCATGATTCTTGACCAACACAGTTGCCTTAAACTGCATTTTAGCAATGTGAATGCAAGCCATGCCGTAACACCGTTTATAAAATGGGCAAAGGATTTCAAGCAATCTGATTGGTTGTTAGCCGTGCATTAGCTGTGTCTAATGCACAGCTAAAAATAGAACCCCCAATTAGAATACACAGGCCCATTTTATAAGCGCATAAGCCACTCCAGGAATGTGCATTAGACAGTTCTAATGCAGGGCTAGGGGACTGGACTCACTCGGCCTGTGGCCACGTGCCTCACTACGTCCCCCTAGCCGTGCATTAGAACTGTCTAATGCACACCCCATCATGTATTATTGCTTACTTAAGGCAATCTCTGATTTCCTGGCAGCCAGGAAGGGAAAAATAGCCTGCTAATCCCTCTGGCGAGGTGTTGTCTGCTGCTGCTAGTATTTAGTTATACTGCAGTGTTTATTTTTTGGCGTGCAATATTAAATATATATATATATATATATATATATATATATATATATAAAATGACTGCAAAGAGAAATTTGAGTAAAGGTAGAGGTGCCAGCAAGGCAGCCAAAAAATGCTTAGGTTCTGTGGAGCAAAATGTTTTTGCACCTAAAAAAATTTACCTCTGAAGTGACTTCATCCATTGGCTCTGAGGCCAATATTAGTAGTAGCAAAGTAGTTGGTGAAGTGGGTGGTGCTATTCATGTTGCCAAATTATTCTCTACTAAGGGTTTGGCAAGCTCATCCCATCAGATTTACAATACATCTTTGCAAGGGCCCAGATATTCAAAAGGGTTGAGCATGGCGCAACAGTGTTGAGCCATGCGCAACCTTCTAATCTGTCATGGCATGATATTCATAAGGGAAAAGTATGTGGCACAAATCCCAATGTGCTGGAGCTCATCAGTAATGTATGCAGGTGCAGGTAGGGGGGTCATGCCCATGCATACTCTGCACAGCCCGATATTCAGCCCGGGATGTGCGGAGCCATGCATATGCAACCCCTACCTGTGCCAGCACAAAGTTGATCCAAAAAAAACAGGAACACTGGATGGCCACCCACAGGTGAGCTGCCACATTGCAGGGTACAACACAGCAGCTGCCACCTATGGGTGGCCACCGAGCTCCGGCTGCACCTAGTGATGCCCCCCATGCCCGATTGCATTTGTAAAATAAAAGAACCCCTATATCCCTGGTGGTCCAGTGGACCGCTGTCTGCCCAATTGTGGGCATTTGTAATAAAAAAAAAAAATTATGTCAATATCCTGGTGGTCCAGTGGACCACTGTCTCTGTCGTGGGCATTTGTAATAAAAAAAATTATGTCCAATATCCCTGGTGGTCTAGCGGTACCCTCCCCCCACTGTGCCCCACCACCCGGCTCCCCGGTCAACCAGCAGGCAGCAGCACCCCACCGCCTGCCACCCCACCGTCCACCGACTGACACCATAGGTAGGGCTGTATGCCCATTGGTCCCAGCGTGATGGAATGTGTAGTTCTGTGCGGGCTGCATGCCCATTGGCTACGCTGTGGACCAATGGCTGCTCTGACCTACGGTGTCAGTCAGCCGGCCGCGGGGTGTCAGGCAGGTGAATGCTGCACCGCCCGCTGGCTGACTGAGAGGGCGGGTAATGAGGCTGATGAAGAGTGAGGGGCACCACTGAACCGCAGGGCCGGACATAGTCTTTAGCCTAGCTGCCCGTGATGAGCAACGACGATCACTGGACCACCAGAGATATTGACATAGTCAATTTTTATTACAAATACTAAACGAACAATGATCACTGAACCTCGAGGATAATGAAATCTATTTATTTATTTATACTGAAGCCCACGATCGGGCTGACAGCGGTCCACTGGACCACCAGAGATATTGGATTATTTTTATTTATACTGAAGCCCACGATCGTGCTGTGGGGAACATTGCCACGCTGTGCAGGGGGCGTCGGTCCCCGATGGCTGCTGCCTGGCAGGGTGCCATGTGCAAGTCGCTGGGGATCGGCGCACTTGCATGCAAATGGGGCCATAATGACATGCAAATAGCCCCATTTGCACCTTGCATACATTATGGCCCCATTTGCATGTGCACTTTTGAATATCGTGGTTGCTGCACATAGCGCAATGGAACTTGCACTAGCGCATCCCCCTGCTCCACTCTGGCCACTTGCGCTGGTGCAGTGCCACTGCGTCATGCACACTGTGGGTAGCCAGGGTGTGATATTCAATGATGCTGTGCCATGGCGCAGCTCTGTTGAATATCATCCAGTCAACGCCCCTGCGCAGCCAAGATGCACTGCGCCCAAGCTTGCACCACAGCCTGGCGCAGTTTGAATATCTAGGCCAAGATGTATAGGGGTGCACCTGGTGTGTGACCAAAGAAAAGCATACAATTAAGGTACCAGTGCTCCCCCCCAACTCTGTTGCTTCAAAGCCTGCTATTTTGTCAAATATCTCTAATATGTTTACTTATTTTAGATTGTTGGAGGGGTTCTTGGTCTCATGTTTCAGCTGAAATATGTTCAAGCCTTACCACTGCAACAAAATGTCCACCTCATCTGTCAGGAGGGTATCACATTTTAACTTGCCATTCTGAGCTGTGGATCCTCTGCTTTCTTTATATCTTAAAAGGAGTCCACTCTCTGGCTTCCTTGCTTATATCATGTGCCCTAGCCAATTAGAGGTTCACATGGGAGCTCACCAATTAGGAGAAGGCCACAGTTCTCCTGCATGCAGTTCAGTACTAAGGATTTGGCAAGCTCAACCCATCACATTTACAATACAACTTTATAAGATTTATAGGGGGTGCACCTGGTGTGTGACCAAACAAAAGCATACAATTAAGGTGCCAGTGCCCCCCAACTCTGCTGCTTCAAAGTCTGCTTTTTCCAAATAACACCAGCATGTTTACTTATTTTAGATTGCTAGAGGGGTTCTTGGTCTCATGTTTCAGCTGAAATATGTTCAAGCCTGACCACTGCAACAAAGTGACCACCTTATTGATCAGGAGGGCATTACATTTTAACTTGCCATTCTGAGCTGTGGATCCTCTGCTTTCTCTATATCTTAAAATGAGTCTACTCTCTGGCATCCTTGCTTATATCATGTGCCCTGGCCAACTGGGAGAGGGGGGCACTGGTACCTTAATTGTATGCCAAATTATTCTCTACCACATCTGTGGCATCCATGCTGGTGGGTGGTAGGGAGGCACTGACAAGAGGATCAGTCCAAGAGGGAGCAAAATCTCTTGATCAGGATTAGGAACAGTAGCCAAGGAGGAGGTTTTTGGTGTCCTCTTGACTCCTGGTGGTGGTGGCACTGAACCTGATCTGGACAATATGTCCCCAGTATGGATATGTAGACCAGTGGCTGGTAGCTCCTTTCTGTGCATTACAGCACACTGGGCACAGGTACCAGGGGTAGTATTCAACTCTGGTCAGGGGAAAACATTTTACTAATCCCACTTGCAGTGGCAGCAACACTCTGGGCATTTGCCAGCATGCCTCGCTAGCAGTGAAGAGTTTAACTGGATCACAAACAGGTCAGACTGATGAGTGGATGCAGTCTGTGGTGGTGTTACCATGGAGGAGGGGGGTGCAGAGGGTCTTCAGGCTGATACGGAGTGGGAGGGACACAGGACTGCTGACCTTGAGACTTTTGTGTATATACTGAAGCTTCATTTTGACCCAGCTTCACCTTGGTGTACCCCAAATGAGAAGTTACAGGTGAAGTTGCCCAGCAAAGCAATCAATCCTGAATTTTCTAGTAAATAGAAAAACTTTGCAAAATTATCCAAGGAGGAAGACTTGGCAATGTCACTTTAACTTCACCTGTGAATTAAAACTTTGCAACATTTCTCATAGGATGTACCTGAGACATTACTGTTCACATGAGTTGATTTTAGCTTATACTTTTTAATGGTATAGTAACATTGCTGTATAGTGCTGCCAGACCATATTTAGTGTGGGAATGCATAGTCCCGCGGGATCTTACATATTGGAGGCACTCTAAGTACACAGTACAGGGAAGTCCTTGCTGAGTAGCGAGTGAGATGCCAGACCTCCTGCTGCTGTTGCTGACTGAGTAAGTGAAGAGGCCAGCAGAAACCTGTTGTTTATACTGTTTATTCTCAGTTACCAGTGGTATTAGTTGTACAAGTTGCACCAGTTAGATATGTTGCTCATCAGTTATTAAAGTAAACAGCATTTAGAAGAAGTCTGCCCCAGCCTGTCTGTCCGGAAAGCCTATGGTCCACACTTGTTTAACCTTAAGCAGTAATTACATCAGAAGGTACCCTGGCTCACAGTTTACCACATTGTTGACAAAGGGTTAATTTGTGGCCACGTTCTTGACAGACTCTACAGCTTAAGCAGTTGCAATGCCTACTATAGGCTATGTTCAGCAGTGTCAGTGGCTCAACAGGTAGCACACTCACCTCTGAGGCCGGGAGATCAGAAAGTTATGGGTTCTATCCCCACACCAGACACTTGGGTTACTATCCCAATACTAACACCGTAGTGCAGCATGATGGGGGTGCTGCACTCCTGAGGTGCCATCTTTCAGATCAGATGTTAAACCAAGGTCCCATCTGCCTGTTCTGGTGGTAGTTCAGGTGGATTTTAAAGATCCCATGGCACTTCTCGAAAAGAGTAGGGGTGTTGTTGTTTTTTTTTAATTAAAGGTAACAATACAATATACAGAACAACAAATGTGATAATACCTTCAATTCATCAATAGATACTTATACATATCAGCAAAAAGGAAAAAATAAGCAAACATTTCTACATTCGGTGAAATCAAACCAAAAAGGAAAAACACAAAATATTAACTGTACAATGATAAATTCAGTACTACATGCTAGAGACCCACTGAGTATCACTAGGTAATCAATTATTTTTATATAGTCCTAAAGTCCTTGGGGTTATTTAAATTTAATGAAGAAAGAGAGGCCATTCCACTGTGAGGTGGTTGCATGTAGGCCGTATATTTTCACTTCCTTCACCCTAATAGCCCATAATGCATTTTCACACAATGTTCTGAAAATCATAAATGACATTTGTTGCTGCCTAAGCACCCATTTTACTTGGGTGTTCCAGAGCTAATATTTTACAATTGCAAAAACCACACATAAAGTACCAGTATATATTTCAATAATATATGTCTACTCTTCCAATACAAATGTTTCATATGTAAGATTTTGTAACCGAGGTAAATTCCACACTTTAGCTAAGAACAGCCAAAGGTTACTTGAGTAAACACAGTGTAGCATGAAGTGTTCCATTGATTCTTCAGGGACACCACACCTCATGTATGGACACATTCGTTCTTCCACTGGTTTATGTTTGTTGTTTCCCTTAACATACAGTCTCCCATAAGTACTGAGCCAGACTAATTCCCACATATGTTCTGGAATTCTTCTTTTATTTAACATGTTTAGTACCTTGTCTTTGTTTTGTGGCTGACAGTTTCTAAATTCAGGAGCAGATGGTTCAATCCTACCTAAAATATAGTGATGCAGCTGTAATCTAGAGTGCACCAGAAGCACATTTTTTGAAACCTTCCATTTGTACAGTTTCTGAACTGTAGATTTCATTGATTCCAGTATTAACAACAGGGAACAGAATTTTTTTGGGGGGAGGGTCCATCCATTTAGCAACATAGTAATTCCAATTGTTCAGAAACCTCTTATGAACTAAGGTGTTTGTCATGGTCCATGGTGCCTTTATAGAATGAACCCAGAACAGTGAGTGAACAAATGCAATAGGGTCAATCATTCCCAGTCCTCCTTGTCCCCGAGGTAGATACGTATGACCCCATTTAACTGGATTGAGATGACTACTCCATAACATACTAAAAAACATACTGTACCATCTTGTTTCCAAAACCTATGGCAATGGGACTATGGTAGCTATGTAAGTTAAACTTGGAATGAGAAATTTCTTAATAAAAGAGATTCTTTTTAATTTAGACAATTTCCATCCCTTCCAATTGTTAATCTTCACTTTGCAACCTTGTAAGGCTAACCACCAATTTGTATTGGCTAAATCCTGAGATCCAAAAGTAATCTCCAAGATCTTAACTGGACCTGTTGAAACCATGAAGTGTCCTACTATGGTGGGGAGGTATCTCTCCGAGCCCAAAAATACAGCCTTACATTTTGATAGATTCAGCCATGCACCAGACGCTACCGAAAAATATTACAATTCTCTACTAGCTTCTAAAATACTATCCATGTCTTGAAGAAACAGACAAGTATCATCGGCATAGGCCAAGATTTTAACTTCATCTACCCCAATATGGCATTTCAATCCTTGTACTGTAGGATTATTTACCAAATTCTGAATAAGAGGATTCAGAGAAAATATGTAGAGCAAGGGACTCAGGGGACAGACTTGATGAAGTCCTTCCAGGACCACACTTTCTGGACCAATGACTCCTCTTAAATATGGACTCCATCTAGCATTTTGGTATAACATTTTGCTTTTATCTAGAAAGGAGGTGGGGGATGCCATATGCATCTAATATGTCAAAAAGAAAGGAATAATTCACTTTGTCAAATGCTTTCCTCTAGTCAAGAGATATAATCCAGCCATTAAGGTGCCATTTAGTATAAAATTCCCAAATTTCAGTAAAATTATCAGGGGGTTGATGTATGGATCGGTTAGGTAAGCTACAGAATTGGAAGGGGTGTATAATGTGTTCCACTAGTTTCTTCACTCTAAGGTGCAAAATCTGTGACAGTATTTTAAAGTCTCCATTAAGCAGGCTAATTGGTCTCCAGTTCTGAAGCAGTGATCGATCACCAGATTTAAACAGAAATATGGTCAAGGTCTTTGAATATTGAGCCAGAACCGAATTCTGAGAAAAGAAAATTACAAATGTTCATTCAAGACAGCATGCTAGCTCAGAGGTGAAGATTTTGTAAGTTGAAGGGTAAACCATCTAGTCCTGGAGCCACTCCTAATTTTTAGGTTTGAATTCAATCTCTTGAATAGAGAGTGGGTGTTGTACCAATTTCAAGAGGTAGGATCTCTGTTCCTGAAAATGGGTATCATCCCCTTCTTTGGTATCTGTAATTACCTTAAACAGGTCTTGAACAGAGGTAACCAAAGTACCATCCTCACGTCTAAGACCAGAGATTGTAGTTTCCTGTCTGCGGGATATACAAGCCTCACAGGGGTCCACAATTGGAGATTTCTGGGTCTCATAGGATAGTTTCATTCTAATCAGACTAGCCCTATCATATTGCAAGTCTTGCATTTGAAGTTGTATGTTATTAATCTGTGAACTAAGGTCATCCCCCACTGTGGGCGTTAGAGATAATAAATATTGAATTTTTTTCAGCAAAAACAAATATTTGAAGTATTGGATTCTAGATTTATTTTTTCCTTGTTGTTGGAAAAAAAGAGAAAAGTCTGTCTTTGTTTGTAGCCACCATTCCCCCAAGTCCTCTTACAAGTCTATTACCGAGGCTCAGGTGGCTAGCAACCGTCTGACCATAAGTTGTATGTGAAGGTCTGACAGAGTTTGAGTGCTTAATGTCCACCTCATTTTGGTAACTGGATGAGTAATCTCTGAACTCAGAGAGGTAATGATCATCTGGTGGTCCCAAAACTCAGTCAAGCATAAGTTAGTGGAAGCAACGACCAGATGTTTTGAAATAAAAAGATAGTCAATAATTGTGGTGTATTGCACTCTTTTGTAGGTAAAGTATGTGAGGGTTAAAATATAGGAGTTGCAATTAATGAGGTCTGCAGATGTAATGCATTTTTTAAAAGCTAAAGAGTCACAATACAGCTTGATATGGAGATATGATCCCTTAGGGACTGTCAGACTACAATTAAAGTCTCCTCCAAAAATGAGTACCCTCGCTGTAGATAAATAAGGCTGAATTTGAAATAAAAGTTTTGTTCTATCAGCCTTTAGTTATGAGACATATATGTTAATTAATCTGCAGGGTTCCCCGTCCCAGTACCCATCCAAAAGGAGGGCCCTCCATGGGATAAGAGCTAAGATCCGAAATAAGGAAAAGTGACTCCCCTTGCAGAGGAAACCCACTCCGTCCATCCGCCCTATCAGCCCCAAATGACCAGTAAGATGGACCCCATGGCCATTCTGACTTAAAGGCCTGTGGCTGAAACACTGATGCCATCCAAATTTTTGAAGAAAAGTAAAATCTAATTCCAAATCAGAAATCAACTGAAAAATGGCCTGTCTTTTTTATGTTAATGAGACTGTGGCAATTAAGAGATGCCACTGCAGTATTGCCAATGTTCATAAATAATAGTCAATTCTTAACTTTCTTCTTTTCTTCTTTTTTTTTTTCCGTGTACATTTTCTCCATGGGTTGAGGATGGGTATTACCCACTTCCATCTTGTCCTTAGAGTCCTCTTCCTGCTCAAAGACACCCCATTCAGAGGTTCCTAACACTTTGTAAGGGTTCTTAGATTCCACTAAAGGAGGAGGGTCTGCCTTCATCAGTCTCCTGGAGGAGCTCCTCTGGGAAAGAGGGATAGATGCTGTTGAAGCAGGTGATGATTGCAAGTTGTCTGGTATGCCATCTTGTTCAGAAGGGTCAATGTACCATACCAGTTATAAGAGGGGAGCATTCTCCATTTCTGTGTTTGGCTGAGTCGATTTTCTCTTCTCAGAAGGTTGAGTCATAGCCTCCATAGTATCAGGTGCTGACCCCTTGGTAGATAAAAATTTCTTAGTATGAGAAGAAAATTGTGAGGGGGGCAGGTTCTTGGTTTTCTGCTGCTTGAGCATTATTAATCAAATCTTCCTGGTCTAGGTTCCAGGATGTATTTGCTGCAGCCCATGGCCAGTCCTCATACAGACGGCCTTTCTCTTCACAGAGGTTGCAATGGGAATAGTTTGTACATTGGGAGTTACTGTGTCCTACTTCATTGCAAAGGCTACAATGAAGTTTGTTGCAAACACTGGATAAATAGTTTGTGAGCCACATCAATAGCAGACTCAGGGCAGCCCAGGGTAGTAAGATACCCCCTGTTCCCGGCCGAGGAAAAAACAGTTGGGGATATGTATGATACCATCTTCTGTTTGGTGTAACTTCACCTGGAATTTCCATCCACCAGTCCAGACTTGTTCATCATCCAGTATGGCAGCTGGTGCGCTCAAGATTTGGCATTTCTGTTGGAGCCAGTGGTGAAGATCTCCCACTGGGACATTTTCATTATGGAACATAATTGTCACAGATTTAGTCAGAGGTTTAGTCAATGGGATTGCTGAAAAGGGGATCCACAGAGGGGAAGTTTTTAGTTGGTTATACCGTACTCAAAAGGATTCCAAAAGAGTAGCTGATTGGAAACTTATATCAAATATGTCCTCCCCAGAAATATGTATGAAGGCAAAAACGTCCACAGGGTAAAACCACAGAGACTCTTTGATTAGGGTTTTTCCCACATAATGGAGATCCAGGTGAGTGTCTAGGCTGCCTTTATACTTAAGGCGGCTTGCATGTTTCCTGGGTAAAGGTTCCGCTGTATTTAATTTAAAGAGGTTAGACAATAGTGATCTTTGAGGTGGCTCTGACAAAGGGTCTGCAATCAATAAGGATTGTTGAGGAGATGCAGCATCTGCTATGCCAGCAAGAGGTGGCATGGCAGGCTGTACAGTTGTTGGTGCAGGCTGCCCAAGACCATTTGGTTGCTGTGGAGCCTGTGACTCCTTTGCAAGAGCACATGGTATTCCCATGTCAGGTCATTCTATTTCTATGGGTTGTGCCACAGAAGGTGGCTGGGTTTCAGGATCCGGTATAGGGATATGTTCCTGAGTGACCTTAGTTCAGTCATGAGATGAAGTCAAAACTTTGTCTGCCGGAGGGGGTTGCCATTCTGGCAATGTGGACGATTGAGAAAAGGAGGTAGCATCCCATGTAGGATCAGACACCCAGTGCCCTTTAGCATCTCGAGTCCAACCCTGTCCATGAAGGGCCGAATCAGTCTAGGGTTTCTCCCCTTCAGCATGAATATCAAGTCCAAAAGCCTGTTTGAGAGCAGTGGTTGTAGACGGGGGGGGGGGAGAGAGAAGTCGAATGGGGTGTGCTCCTGTGGGGTGCAGGTAGAGTCCATGGCTATCATATTTCTGTGGTGTAATACCACATTCTTCCTTTTCTTGTTTGAGTCTTCTGACCTTTGTTTTTGCCCAGAGTCTTCTGTCAACGAGTTTGTGTAGGCATTTCACACCAGTTCACATCCAAGGGCCATAGAATCATAGTTTGTTTCATATGGAAGAGACACTGTTGTGTCTGTAATATCAGCTGGTTCAGTGATAATGCAGGAAAGTCTTAGGCTTGGGGATGTAATCCCTGGTAATGCCATTCCTGACTGGTTCCCTAAGTAGTCATTAGTTTCCTTATTCGGCGCTTGGGGTGGCAGTATGGTTTTATTCGTGTTTAGGGCACCCCTCATTTGCTTATTTGCTAACATAGTTTGTTGTTCACTGAAATATGCTCTGATAGTGCCTGTGTCTGAAAACCCTTGTCCGTCAAACTGCTACCTATGGTAGACAACTGTCCGAATGAAGCAGGTCCCACCGCCCATGGTTTGTCTAAAAAGGAGACCCCAGGTAAGCTAATGAGTGACCGCTCCTTCCCAGTGGTCAGCTTAACATTTTGCCGTGTACTAGTAAAGGTGAATACAGTGTCAGTATCTTTATTGTCTGCAGCAGTTTGATATGATATAACTGAAGAATTTACCTGCCTCGGGTCAGTGGAAATCTGTGTCGGAACCAAGGTGCATTTTGTTGGGATGTCTGTCAGAGGCCCTGCAGATGGGTGTGGTAACTGTGCATCTTCTGTAGAATGTACCAAAGCTTGTTGCAATTCTAGATGACGTTCCCAATACAAAGCTTCTTCATCGTACAGCATGCATTGTAATTCTAAAGGAGATTTGTCAGTTAGGGTGGCAGTGAACTGGATAAATCTCCATACATGTTCTGGATTAATCAATCCTGGAGTTTCTTGAAAATGTGGAATATCCAAATCCTTAGGATCAGTTGCATCAAAAAATATTTTGGTCTCATTAGGAATGGCAGCTAGGTTAGAGACCAGGGGCAGGATTCACAAAGAAGGCCAAAAATCCATCAGCTGCAAGAAAAAAGCCTGCAGCACTGTAAAAATACAGCTGCAGGATATTCACAAACACATGTGGCATATATGCAGAATTCCGCAAATAAGCTCATTTGTGGCATTCCGCATAAGCGGAAAATGCGCATGTGCAGATCCACAGCTCCGGGTGCACTTATAAAGAGCCTCAGGAGGAACACAGTTCACACCCTGAGGATTAAAGAAGGACAAGCAGGAGAATATCAAGCATGAATCCAAACCAACAGCCACAGAGAAGCCAGCAGCATGCCACACAGCAGGGAGCTGAACAGCAGCAGCATGCCTACCAGTATATGCAACAGCATGGAGTACCAGCACAACAGCAACACAAGCAGCAGTACCCATGAATGGGGAATATAGGACATCCAACAGCACAGATATGACAGCAGCAGCAGTACAGGCATGCAGAGTAACAACAGACAGGTGTGTACAGAATGCAAAAGGCACAATATCAACTGCCATACATCCCACAACCACATGTGCCAACACAGCAGCTAGCCTATGCACAACAGGCAGCATTGTATGCACAGCAGGGGCCACAACAGCAGAACCTGCCCCAGCTGCAACAACAGGCCCAGCAGACACAGCAGCAACACAGTACACTGCTACAGCTGGTGGCACCACAGCAGTAGGGCCAACCAGCAGCCAGGAAGAATAAACAGCAAGTGGTACAGTAAGCAGAAGCATACGGGCAGCAAACTAGACACCACCAGAGGAGGAGGTGCTGGTGCATGAAGTTGATGCAAACTATGAAGTGTTCTATAGCAGGTCCACACCAAAGGCTGCCAAGTCTGAAATATGGGACAAAATCCACCAGAAGATGAATGCAGTGGGTACAGCAAACAGGGATGTAAAGAACCTAAAAAAGAAGCATGATGACATCAGACGAAGGGCCAAGGAGAAGCTGGCACAAATAAGACGGTCAAGCCAACAAACTGGTAAGTGAAAAAGTTGCACACCAATTATACAGCAATGTCCATGTAGTTGTAGCCACAAGGTAATCACTGTTGAGGAGGGTGACCACTGTTTAAGAAGCCAAAAGTGATACAGTCCCCACTGAAACAAGATGTGTTGCAGGATAGCATAGAAGCTGGACCAATGCAACAGACATGTGTCCCCTAGAAAATCAGAAATAAGGTTAAGTAGTATAGTAGCTCAGTCACTGCCAATTGTGTCTAAACAATGCATGTTCGGGGGAAGGGGGTTAGGAGTAGGATGATCCCATTTGCAGATGATTCTAAACTGGGAGCACTGGCTGATGGGGACGTAGTGAGAGAGACCATCCAGAGGGATCTGGATACCCTGGAGGGGTGGACAAGGAGGTGGGGACTGAGGTGTAATCCAGGGATGTGTAGGATGCAGCATGTGGGGGTCAGAAACCCAGACCATGTCTACACCCTCGGGGGGGGGCACACTGCAAGCCACAATGAGTGAAAGGGAACTGGTGGTGGTGGTAGATACCAAAATGAACAACACTGAAAATTGCAGGAGAACTGTGGCAAAAGCAAACAGGATTCTGGGCTGCATAGCTAGGGGGAGTATGTCCAGGAGGAGGGAGGTGAACCACCCTCTGTATAATACCTTGGGCAGGCTGCATCCCAAGTACTGTGTGCAGTTCTGGAGACCTCACCACAAGAAGGACGTAGCACTGCTGGAGAGGGTCCAGAGGAGGGTAACCAGGATGATACAATGCATGGGAGGGAGGACCTATGAGGATAAGCTGGAAGAGCTTGGGCCATATTCACTGGAGGAGAGGAGAGACAGGGTGGACATGATAGGGGTATTAAAATATGTTACAGGGATACACAGGGGTAGAGCCAAAGAGATGTTCAGACTACAGAAGGGAGGCACAACCAGGAGGCATAAGTGGAAGCTGGAGGTGGGATATTACAGGGTGGAATGCAGGAGACAGTACTTCACTGAGAGGGTGGTGGGGCCATGGAAATCATTGCCTGGGAGTCTGGTGGTGGAGGGCACAGTGGAGGGCATCAAGAGGGGGTGGGACAGTTACACGGGTAAGCCTAAGCCAAAGGTGGTCCTCTGGGGCTGGGAGGTAGGAAAGCGAGCACCCATCAGGGGCTGGCTACAAGGCAGACATGACAGACCAGTAGGCCTGTTCTGCTTGCTGTCAGTATGTCAGTATGTCAGAATGTTAATGTAGGTAAGGTGATGTAGTGGCATGCAACATGCAGAGGACAGGTAGGAAGCACAGATACAGAAATAAAAGCAAGACATATAGCATACAACATCTTGTTTATCAGGACACCTGCCCATATCAGGCCTATCCTGTGTAAAAAGGACAGGTGTCAGCCCGACCAACGTGAGTACAGAGGTGACATAACAGAACACATGTCACATACACAACAGCAGGAAACACGTAGCAGAAATGGACAACACAGTCCATGCAGCCCTCCCCGTACACAGGCAGCACTGCATGCCAGCATACCACATGATTTGTAGTGCAGATGGCATGCCCAGTAAATGTGTCCCCCCCATGCCGCCGTAAGGCATATGCTGCAGCACAGCACTGGGACATCTGAAACAGCACACCCACCATGGCAGAGCATCACTGTGATCAAACAGTACAGATGAACAACACACAATGTCACACCCAGCACTGCATCCCGAATGTGTGCCTGGTAATGGATGACACATACACTATACCCACACCACAAGTATGTACCGAAGGGAAACATGCAGCAGCACAAACAATGAAAGTGCACCACGTGCATAGGTTGCATGAACATGGACTATCCACAACATGCAACCATATCCCATGGTAACTGCCACAAACACATGTATACAAATATGCACATGGGAGTAACGCAGCACAACCCAGAACAGGCGCCAGCACAATCCTGTACAGGAAAGGCAAATAAGAACCTGTCCAATACAATGTGTCCATAACTGGGAATAGACTTCTGACAAATGCCAAATAACCCAGTCACAGAATGTAGTGCAGAACACAGTATTAGATGCACAACAGCAGGAAAAGTGTGTGAGCCTGGCCCACATACACATGCACACTGCACAATACAAGCAAACAGCAGCCAGCAGCAGGTACACAGAACATGGTCAGATAGAGGTAGGGAGAGCTGGATATGGCTACAGACAGGCAGATCTGGCAGTCATAGGCACTTGTGTGTATCAAATCAATGCAAACTAATAGATATCTGTTGCAGTGAGACCAGCGTCACCAAAGTGTGACACACACCACAGTGATAATGTCTGCTAACAAGGGACCGACAAGGCAGCACACAAACATGTCACTGTCCCAAACACCACAGAAAGACAGGCCGGTGACTCCTGTTCATAGCATCTGTGTGATGTGTACAACACAGATAAAGGTATGATGTATGGACCTGCAGCTGAGAACAATGTTCACCAATACGCACCCAAGAACAGTCAGGCAGTCTGTACACTGTATGGCCACAAAACCCAACAAAACATGAATGTACTTGGAGATGTGCCCTGCCACACTGTGGCATTGGGTGTCCACATATGTATGGGTGCTGGCTGAATACAGTGAACGAGCATTGAACACACATGAGTCAATCTAGTAAAGATGTCTTAATTCCCACAGGTGGAGTAGCCCGGGATGTCCCCACTCTCACCAACGCTGAAGAGAGCATAGTGCCACACCTGCAGGAGGTGAACATCAGTGGTGTCAGCCAGATGGACACCCTAAGCATGCAACTACAGGCGGGAGGTATGTACACACATCTGCAACATACACATGACATGCATAGCGTAATACGGTTGGTGGCACATGCATGTGAGTGGGATGTGTCATGCTGTGTGACGTGCTGTGTGAGGGAAGCTGTACAAACCACACATACTGTACATATGCAAGGAGATGCAGACATGGAATGTACATGGATGTATGGCTACAGAATGCTGACATGAGCATGACACATGCCATATGTGAATAACTAAGTGGGAATGCATGATGGGGGTAATAGCAATGTACAGAGAGACAAGAACGAGAAACAATATGATGCTGCAAACTATATCCAACAAAGATGGCAGACAGCAGCAATGTGAGCATGACCATGGGCCGGGGAAGGACTGGTACAAAGAGCTAATGAACTGGGAATGACACAGTAAAGCAACACCAGCACAACACATAGATGGTGGGACATGTAGTATGGTGACTTCTGGGTGTCAATGATCTGTAAGGAACTTGTAACACACATAACTGGGTGGGGGCATGAACACAAGCAGGAGACAGGAAGCAGTGGGTGTGTGAAGCAGCAACACAGCAGACAGTCCAGCATGAGAACACTACTGTGATGGTGTCTACAAGTACATGTCCAGATAGATAATAGATGAACAGTACTGTCAGAAACACATCACCATACATTGTCACAGACACAAGAAACACATGGGTGGAAACAGTGCAGATGTGAAGAGTACATGTGCCAAACACACACACACACATATGTCAGCATGGTGTTGAGGGTGAAACAGTGACATACGTGTCCAACCCCTTCCTGGAAGCAGCAAGGAGGAAAAGCATGGATGTATTTCAGAGACACAGGTAGACCAGAACACAAAACACAATAGGCAAACAATGTTACACTGTCCACAATGTGTCAGAAGCACACAAATGGACAGGGTGACAGGGTACACAATGTAGAAGGTATGGAATGGCACAAGGATCTACAAATGTGAGCATTGTAGGGCCTGAAATATTGTCCCACATGGGAGGCCAGGCAACATGACCAGTAGGCCTGCCCCAGGAGAGCAATGGTAGCACTCATGTAGGGATCTGCCACTGGGAAGGAGGTAGGGTGTCTGTGCAAATGTGCCACAGCATGAGCAATGTGAGTGCAAAACCAGCTGCTATAGGGAGAAGGCCAGCAGTGTGTGCCCTGCATTCCCTACAATAGCTACACTGCAACAGTGATGCACAGTAATGTAGGGCAAGCAACACCTGACAACATGCTGTTCCAGAGTGGTGGATACTGACAAGGTCGGGTATAACAGGAGGGATATATATATATTGGAAGTGGGACACACAGGCTAAGGGGTGGCAACAGAGACAGAACACAGGAAGCCACAAATGCTGGCAACAAACACGAACCATTTAATGCCTGTGGACATGAACGTATGTACTTGCTGGCATGACCACACACACACAGGAAATGGATGACAGTGAGCAGACAGAGAGGTGAACCATTAATGACATGACATTGTGCAAGGGTTAGTACTATTACCATGTCACCCACTATGCATCACAATGGCATGTAGATCCTAGCTCATACCAACACCAACACCACAACCACCACAAACACACCACGGGCACAAGGTGCACATCTGGGGTGTGCCCATAACAGCACATGGCACGGCAATACATGGAGCTCTGTGTGAAGCCCTGTGGCCTGGACATGAGAGAGATTGCAGCAATGGGATGCATGTGGCCCATAGTTCAGATACTGGAACAGTACAGGGGCACAAACACACACAATGCTGCTGGACATGATAGTAACACTCAAGTACTGCAAGGGAAACAACAATGTCCAATAGTGAAGCAGTTGCCTGAATACGGGATGTGCACAAACAAGGGGGCACAATTGGAAGATAGAGGGGGGACCGAACAGAGGTGATATGAGCAAGTATAATGCCATGGGGATGGTGGTGGATACATGTAATGGCTGTACTGGGGTGGGTGTTGAGTCAAAGACAGTGGGTGAAGCCAAGAATCTATGTGTGAGACATTAGGCAATGATCGTGGGTATTAGGAGGAACTAGGCTGTTGTGTCAATAGAATCTGTAGCACATCCATTAAGTAGGGGTATGGGAAGGCCAGGTGGTAAAAGTGGTCCTCCCCTGCTGCAAGGAGAATGTTGCAATGTAGAACAGGGAATGGTAATGTGCACTGTGCATGCAGGAGGTGTGTATGTAGAGTGGTGAATACCATAACTGTACAACAATGAAGAGCCAAAGCACATATATTGAATGGCACACATGGTGCATGCACAAGTGTTCAGCGCACAACAGTGTGATGTAGGGATGTGAGCAATTGTGCAAGCACATACTGTGGATGTATGTGTCACCACCACACATGGGTCTGTTCTGTGAATGCACTATGATGCACAGTACAGTGCAGTGTGGCAGCATGAGCTGCACCATCACATGTGAATGGAACAACACCAGTAGAAACGGCAGCATATGCAATGCAGTGTGTGCTGGACAAACATCACTGCGGAACTGTACAGCAATGTGCCACAACACGCATGACAACACTGTACACATGCATGCTACTGGTTGAGGTGGAATCGCACAGGTGTGCAAACATGAGTATCCAATGAGGGTATACTGGGAATCTGGGTACTGGCCTGATGTGATGGACACCTGGACCCAGCAGTACATGCCTGACACTGGCATGTGTCCAGCAGGGGCAGGAGACATGGAAGGCAACTAAACACACACAGTATTGGCCATAACAAGTCCATAGGGATAGCAGATACTGGAATGATAACAACAGGTCCACAATGTGCACAGCAGAGGATGTGACATGGAGCCTGTCATGGTGTCCAGTTGTGCATAGGGATGTTTGGACAATACTGTGCATATAGATGGCAGCTTCCACACAGGGTGGTGCATATAGTGACACGTGAGCCATGATCCACTGCCCCACTGTGCAAACTCAGCAACAAGGAGATAACTGTAGATAACAACCAGACACAACGGAGTAAATATGGCAATGTCATAGGCTGTGAATGTATGTCTTGTGAAACATGGAGAAACAGAATGAGGTGTGGGAACACATGGAAATCCACAACAATAAACAACATACTGCAACACATGTCAATACACAACAGCATGGTGAGCACTGCAGCTACACATGTGCCTGGCACCCTGCCCCCAGCTATGTACAGCTGCAAGGGGACTGCTAAAACAGGAGCACCAAACACACCATGAGGGGTATGTGTGTGTGCATGTTTGAAGGTCAACACAGACAATGATTGGGCATGGTCTGCCATGCACATACCGCACAATGCACTGTGTACATAGACTAACATACAGACTAACTGACTGCAATGCCAGCAGCAGAGGCATAACAGTCAGTCTAGTCTGTGTGAATATCAGCACCCGCACTGAGAGCAGATATGTGTGCACACTTTCCACTACTGTAATGATGTCCCCAGTTGCAGATGTAGCAGCTGCAGTGGACCATGCCAGATGCCCCCCCACCTGTCTCAGCCCCACTCAACCCGGCAACAGTCTTCACCTCTACCAGCTCCCCAGCCAGTGCATTCCATGGTGTAAACACCCTTCCAGTGACAGAACACCTCACCCACTCCCCTCTGTGCCTGCCCCCAGACAACTGACAAATGCTTGCAGCTGCCACCCCCAACCCCCTTGGAGCACCCTGACTGTGCCCCTATAATGATTTCAGTCACATCCCGGAGGCCCTCTGGCATGTATTCCTTGTCCACCCCCAGGGTGTACAGTCTGAGCCCTTGGGCCTCACCCCATGGGTCCACTCCCCAGTCCCTGGACCATGTATGTGACCCTCCTCTGGACCCTCCCTAAGAATATAACATCCCTCTACAAATGTTGTCTCCATAACTGCACACAATACTTGAGGTGTTGCATTACCAAACCATAGTACAGGGGTAAGAACACTGCCACCCCTCTGGAGGTGATCCCCATGGCGATGCATACCAGCATCCTAGGTGCCCTTGCCACTGCCCACTTACATGTCTGAGTAGTGTAGCTTGACATCTACCACTACCCCCATGTCCTTCTCACACTCCGTAACTAGAATAACATCCTCACCCAGTGTATACCCATGGCTGGAAAACCAACTCCCAGGTGCAGATCCGTGCAGTTCCACCATGTACCTCTAGTGTCCAGATACTGGACCACCCTTTCAGAGTCTCCAGATCTGCCTGCAAGGCCACCCTCCCCAACCCCACAGCCACCACTGCACCCAGCTCTGAGTCATCTGCAAATAGACACCTTCCACACCTGAGCACCCATCCCATGACTGAGACATAGGCGTGAACTGGAGTGGCCCTAGCACTGATCCCTGTGTTAACACACTAATAATTCACTCTGGGGATGAGGCTAGCCCCCCCCCAACACCACACTCTGAGTTTGCTCAGACAGCCTAAATCCAATCCACTGAACAACTGTCTCCCCAACCCCATATCCATCAGTGTAGCCAGCAGGCCATTGTGGTGTACAGAATCAAATGCCTTCCTGAAGTACGGAAAGAGGATGTTCCCCCCCAGCCACCCCAGTCCTGGGCTCTCGGCACCCAGTCATAGAAGTACACAAGGGTCATACGACACATTCATCCTGGGACAAAACCATGCTGCCAATCATCCAATACCCAATCTGCTCAAGGACACCCCTTAGCCTATCCGTGACGATACCCACCATCATTATGCATACCACCAATGCCAGTCTAATGGGCCTGTATGTCCCTGCCTCATCCTTTGACCCCGCCATGTGGATCGGCATAACATGGGTCACCCTCCAGTCATGGGGCACCCATCCAGTCCTCAGGGAGATGTTGAAGAGCATCACCCGTGGGACTGCCAGGACATCCGCCAGGTCCCCTAGCACTCTGGGATGTATCCCATGTGGCCAAGATGTGGCCTGTATCTGAAGGGACCTGAGGGCCCACGTACCCTCCCTCACCTGGGATATCAGCCTCCACCCCCCTTCCCCAGAGAATTCTGTACCACTGGAACCCCATCTGTCCATGGTGGCCACTCCTTGTCCCCACATATGTTGGGGCCCCTGATCTATACCGGTCCTAATCTGTCCCCTGGTGTGCTTCCACTCCACATACAAGATATAGCCCCCCCAACCCCCTGGTACAAACCACAGCTAGGTCCTAATCTAGGACCTCTGCCTGTTCCTCCACCCCCTGTGCCCAACCCTTCCCTAGCCATATCCTGTTGATTCCCTCCCTACCCCTCATCCCCTTGGCATCTAAAGAACCCTGTCCCCTACTGGATTCCCCGGCCAAGGTCTGCTCCATGTCCGCCAATGCTGCATTCACCACCCTGGTGACCCTTTAGACTGTCCGCTCAGACTCTTCCTGACCCCTTCCACTCCTTAGACCCTTAAAGCACCTATAGGATGCTGACCTGTCCCACGGAGCACATGTGGCACAATGTAAAGCATGGGTGCCACCTGTAGCCACCCGCAACTGATGGAATGTGCAGCCATATCAGTACAGACAGGCTATAGTAACAAGTGCACACACACAACATGGCTGGGGTACACAAGCAATGTGTCACCAACTCTGTGCCCATGCCACAGTGCTGCCTACAGTAGAACCATGTCAGACAATAGCCATGTGTGTGGTAGGTAAGGCTAGAGGGATGTATGATCGATATCAGTCAGACATCATAAGGGAATCAACATGGTGAAAGAGTCTAACATGTCACAACAGGAGAATAATAGCAGGACTAGAGGACACAGCATGAGACTAGAGGGAGGCTGTGTACAGGGGAATGTGATGAAGGTACATGTCACAGAAAGGGTGGTGTAGGCATGGAATAGCCCACTTTAGGATGTGGTGGTCATGATGATAGTGCAGGGCACCAAACAGGCATGGGATAGGCATAAAGGGAGCAATACAGATGATCATGAATAGATAGGTCATGACAGACTACAGGACCATGGCACATACATAAGGTAGGAAAGCAGTGGGCAGACTGGATGGACTATGCGGTCCTCAACTGCCGTCAAAGTCAGTATGGCAAACACACAGCACATGCAGACATGGAACACCAAGCATATTGGAGGTTACACACACAGTAGGGCAATGGTGATGTATGTACAGTGCACCATGTACACATCACCATGACAAGCACTGGTGAACCAGGGACAGTGACTAGCTGTGTTGCACTGTGTAACATGGAGATGTGAAACAATGCCATGTAGCAGGATGGACAGATGCTGACAAAGGGGATCATACACATGGTTGTAGTGTAGGTGGCCACACAGACCACCATAACTAAACATGTGTGGCATCTACTGACCTGTGGGCACATGTCTGTGATGTGCCATGACAATGCTAGAAGGGTGACACAATCGAACTGAACATGTGTCTGTAGGGCAACAAACCAATATACATATAGCAGTTGATGTGTACCCATAACACACATGCACACTGTCCAGATGTGATGGATACAGGGATAGATCATGAAATAGGGATGACCATGCTGGCCTGAAGGGTGTGCAACATGTCATGTGTAAGCATGAATAATACCCTCAGTCATGTAAGTCCTGTGGAACAGGACTGGAACTGTGATGCACAGTGGTCGTGATGTGTACTGGATACACGTCTCTCAGTACATGTCCATTGCAACAACACTATACACACCTCAATGTTTGTATGTATTGAATGTACACTGGGGCACACCACTGTGAATAGATACCACTGAGCCATACACAGAGCCACACACACACACACAATGCGTGATCCCAGTACAGACAGATGGATGTGCATGGTCAGTGCTGCATGTGTGTGTTTGCCTGAGAGCAATGGCATTAGAGATGCACATGCCATCAGTGTCCTCATACACATCATATCACATGTGAAGACAGGACTACAGATGTAAGTGTTAATGGAGTAACAGACAGAGCCCAGGTACAGCTGTGCAAGAGTGACAGCGGTGGTGACTGTACCATACTGTGGAATGATGTACACTGTGCCATGTGCCACAGTAGTGTGCCATGGGGACCCTGTTGTGTAACTAATAAAACTGTACAATGTCACAATGCATGGAATGTATGCCCTACTAAGGGATGGACACAACCACAGAAAAGTCATAATGTGTATGTTGTTGTACATCCACAGGTGACATTGGGAGACCAGTGCAACATCAACGCCCGCCAACACCAGATGAGATGCAGTCCCAGCATCATGTGGGCACCCAACACACCACAGCATCCGACCAACAGACTGCAGCAGGGCATGCAAAAGAGCCACAGATGACTGATGGCAATGGCATGGTGGAACAAGACAGACAGCTGCATGTAGAGGAGCATGAGGACAGAGTTCCCATTGGGAACATTGCACAGAACATTGTACAGTCCACCCCGGACAGGTCCCCTGAGAGTGGTCACATCTCGGGACTGTCATTAGGTGACTTTGGGATAGGAACACCTACGTCACTGCACAGTCAGCAACAGTCTGAGGGTGATGTTGATGACGCACAGAGCGACCGTAGTCACTATGGTGATGCCATACTCAATGTGGAGCAGCAGATCAGTGTGGCCATAGGAAACCTGCAGGACACCCTCTCACAACAACATGAGAGTAGCTCAGAGCACACTCATCAACTGATAAATGCTGTGCAGTCTGTAGCAACAGCAGTGTAGCATAATAATCAAACACATTGCCAATTGAGCTCTGACATAGTGGGTGCACTACATGCCATCTCAGGTGCCACCGCCAGGCAAAATATCATAATGCAGCAGCACACCGATCTGTTGCATGCCATATGACACACATATGTCTGTCATGAGGGAGGTATGTCAGATGCTGTCAGGGCAGCATGCAACACAGAGAGAACATGTGGTGACACTTGACAGACAAACTGGTACAATGGAACTGTTAACCAATACAACAACAGCAATGGGTGGTCTCCTTGTGGACATGACTGAGCCAGTGGGCATGCACACAACCATGCCTGACACATCCACTGCCAGGGGCCAAGTGTCTGCTGGTGTCATCACACATAGCCCACTACATGCATGTGGTCCTAGGTATGTACAAACAACACACACAGCAGGTCACCCTATGAAGTCACATGATGTGATAGCTCACCGTGAAACAGCTGCAGGTGGGGACATGGACAAGATTGAGGAACACAGTGCACACACACTAAGTGAGCAACATGGGGAGACCAAAGAGGCCACCGCACAGTCCCAAAGCACACACCACACAAGTGTTGTGGCACCCATGGTGGCCATACCACAGACACTGCTGGTAGGGGACAGCGACAGCACACATACAGAGGCCGTGACAGAGATGCAACATACTGGTGATAGTGGCAGCACACAGGGAGATGCAAGCACAGGTGAGGTATGTGCAGTGAGGGCAAACAGACATTTCAGCAACTGACAGTGCACATACCAAACATAAGAGAAAGATGCACAACAGTGGCCAGGTGCATGTAGGCAGTGATGAGACACAGGCCACACAACAGCAGGGACATAAGAGATGGACAAGTGCCCATCAGGCATAGAGGGCTGCACGTTCAGACAACAGACACAACACCCAGGACACACAGAGTGTGCCTACAGCTGAACATACACCAACAGCAACAGCAAGAGTGACAGAAACCATAGATGACACTACACAGACACAGACAGTGTCTGGGAAAAAGAAAGGGAAGGACACAGTGAAACATATTGGCAGAGGACATCCACCTAAGGAATGGTAGATAATGGGATGTGGTGTGGCTTACCAGGCCTCTGAGTGATGTGCTGCAGAGCTAGGGACAGGCATATGTAACATGTCATGGGTTACTTAGATGTGACCCTTTGCAACATTACATGAACCTGCATGGATAGGCGTGGTGGAGCACTTGTATCATGTTGTATTTAAATCAGTCATCAGTCCAAAGCCCTGAATGTCTTCCATATGCTGTTCACCATAACATGGGGAATGTTTATAGTGATGTAAACCTGGACAATCCAGTAGTGCATGACACCATGAGCAGTGAAGTATTCCAGTATGACACTGGATATCTTGATTACGTTATACAACATGACAA
The DNA here is from genome assembly GCA_016271365.2 of Neoceratodus forsteri. Lineage (NCBI taxonomy): Eukaryota > Metazoa > Chordata > Ceratodontiformes > Ceratodontidae > Neoceratodus > Neoceratodus forsteri. The sequence goes on from CM028131.1 coordinate 853,839,739, forward strand.
TGCCACAGATGGCATCATGTGTTAATAATGTTGCAGATGGCAAGTAGCCTGATGGAGAGGTCATACAGTTTATGTTTGTCTGTACAACATAGAATGACAATGTTTAGTCATTGATTGGTGGATATTGTTGTTCACTGGTACTGTCAATAAAGCAGTTTCATTCATGAATTTGTGTGTATGAGACTCTCTGATGTCCCAAAAAGGGGACCTGGCTATGTGTTGATGTGCAGGGTGTGTCATTCCCTGGCACACCTCTGACAAACAGTCGTGTTGTATGCCAGGCCTCAATACTCTGTGATGGCACATACATGTATGGCATGCACAGCACCTGTTCCAATGTGCACATCCCAGACATGTGTCTGACCAGCAGTATGTGCTGGAACACATGTGCATTGTCGTACAGGGGTAACAGACATCCACCACCCAGTGCTTGGAGACAGCCCACTGGTGTGTGTTCAAGGGTGGGGAATGCTATCGGGAATGTGTAGCACAGACCAGCCTAGTATGTCAAGGGTCCTACAGTGTCCTGGCATGGGACACATGATGCATTCGGACCGTTGGTGTATGACCAACTTGTGCAATGGCCATGACACATGTGGACGTGGCCCATAGTCAAGGTGTCCCAGGGCTGTGTGACTGGTAGTGTAATGAGAGGCATACAGCAGTCATGTAGCCACACAGGGTACATAGTGATGCCCATAGATATGTAAGGGCATCTGCCTGTGACCACTGATAACACTACAGGAAAAGCATACAGCACAAGACAGGACACCTGACCTGACATCACAGGGCTGTGTTGCATGTGACCGACGTGCCACAGTACTGCAACATCATAGAGGTAGACAAACATGCCTCAAACACAGCATCCTGCATAATGTGAGTGTTGAACTGTCATGGCACTGCCCACAGAAGGTGTGCATGCCATGCATGCAGTCCATAGTGCCACACGCACATGTTGCACAAGTGGCAGACCAGATTGCAGCAACATGATGATTCACAGGTGTAGGGGACCCCAGGACCATGTTCTGCATGATGTCTAGCAGCAATGTACCTGTAGCCATTCAACACTGTATGTGCCCCACCCACACAGACATCTGTAGCGTGGCCATAAATGTGCATGTGCCATGCCATGGATGTGTAACATCATAATGTTGACATGTGACACAGGATTGGTATGTGATATAGTCAGCCTTAGTACAGTGACCACAGTACTGTGTGTGTCTGTTGGTTGATACTGCTAGGAAGCCTGTACACACATATCCTACCCACCGATGTACATGTGTGGTGTTGCACTAGTAGCCGACCATGAACTGTGTGAACTGTGTGATCAAGAAACACCAGTCGGTTATGGCACTGGCATGCCTAAGGTGTTGACAGCATGGGCCTTATCCCACACATATATCTGGACATGGCAGCACTTAGTGCATGATATACATGATGATTATGCACCATGGCCAATGTGACCACTCTGTGAATCACTACATGGGGTACAGTGTAATTGACCACATGCAGTCCCCTAGGCTGGGCGATGGAATGCCCCAGACGTATGCAGCACAAACATTGTATGTGTACCCTAAAGGCAGGGACATGCAATGCCATCCAATACAGCCATGTGCTTGATACTGCACTAAGCAGGTGTCCCATGTACTGCACACACCCAAGCATGCACTCATCCCCCCGGGAGGACATTGTCATGGATGCATGGGTGTACGTGACATACACATGCCGCATGTGCATATGCCCTTGGACACTAACACTCATGTTGCTGTGATCACTGACAGTGCTCCTCTGTAAGCGGTGGCTCAGACAGTGGGACTGGTGCCATCTATTGTACATGATGTCGATGGTGCCTCATGCCACACAGCATTGTAGAGGTGTGCATGCTGTGTGCTGTGTGCCAGTCCACCAACTCTATAATGTACATTTGGAGGGGTGTTCATGTAGGCCCATGAAGTATGTTACCACATGACAAGTGTCTGGACATGTACAACAGTAATGTCACCATGCCAATCCAAGGAGCAGCGTGGATGCAATGCATGTGGACCCAGCATCATGTCATGTGGCAGTGGTCAGAGTGCCACCATCTCTGCGGAGCTATTCCACCCCACCAAGTGACTAAATGCCCCATGGGACATGTTGACCATCTCTCTATGGACATCACAATGAGTGGACCATCAGACATGCACAGGTAGTTGTGTGTGTTCATGTTGATGTACACGTGTGGATATGTACCAAACCCCATCTGGGAACCGGATTCGATATGTTGTCCTATGAGGTGCACTTGTCCACAGGATATACAGTATGTCAGGAGCGCAGACTTGACATGCATTGCCATAACAGCAACACTAACCATGACACGGTGGCAATCTTGTACAGAATACATACATAGGCCCCATGCTGCCTGACAGTGCCCAGGTCACATGCCATGTCCATCATACAGTGCCGGGCCATTGTTGATGATGTGTGCAACAGCATGTCATGGCAGTCCCGAATGGACTAGCTAGAGGCTGGCACAAATGACATACTGAATTAACTGTGACTACTGATCTGGACAGGTATAGCTACATGTTGCACAAATGAATGACAGATCAATGCCAGTGTTGTGGTTGAGTGTTTACTGTATGTAGTACTGTACACTGTCTGATAAATGTTATTCAGGTGAAGTCATGCTATGCAGTTACATGACATACCTTGTGAGTGTGCTGTATTGTTATACATGAGTAGAATCTAGTAACCTGTCACAAACCAGGAGATATGTAGTCAATGGGGATTCCACACCCCAAGAAATGTTCCTGTACACCAGTTAGTCTTATGAATCACAATAGGCATCCACAGACAGGACCCCCCCCAAGCAACTAGACAAATGAATCATCAGAGGTGATGAACAACAATACACACACACTGAGAATATGACAGTCATCTATGTAGCACACTTCGGCATTCGAGGGGTATACAGTGATGACACAAGTGAATGAGGCACTGATGCCTGAGTCACATGTTACGTCACTAGAAGCAGTGTCTGATGAGCCCATCCCATGCCTGGTGCGCCAATGCTGCCTGACTGAACAGGCCCCTTGCTGGTGATGGTGGTGATGGTGGTTCTGGCATCTCTTGTGCTACATCATCATCATCCTGTTGCAGTACTTCAGGTGCTGGAATCCGGTGGGACAGGGTGATGTGCAGTATGCAACATGCTACAAATATCCTGCATGCCTTCTCTGGTGTATACTACAGTGCCCCCCCTGAGGTGGACAGACACCAGAACCACATCTTCAGTAGACCAAACATACGTTTGATCACAGAACATGTCCGTGTATGCACAGCATAGTACCTCTCCTCCTGCTGTGTCTGTGGTGCTGTCACTGGTGTCATGAGCCATGGCCTGAGCGGATACCCACTGTCACCTGCAAAAGAGATGGACACATATCACATAACACATGCAATGAGCTGTGTACACCTGCATAAACACAATACTGTGATGTATGTACATCCACAACTCCACTGTGACACCAATGGGATGGTCACACACATGTATCACAACACTATGTGTACCTCAATACTCATGCGATGTGCACATGCCATGGCAGCGGCACACATGTCCCTGATGCCATATAACACTCAGTGACCCTTCATTCAACATAGCCCAGATATGAGTAGTACACAGTACACACCTGTCCATAATGAAATACTGGATGACTGATGCACCCCAGGGTGGATGACATGCCATGATGGCATCCCTGCTGTGATGCCCAACTGATGACTTGTATGCAGGGGCACCAAGTGGGGGAGAAGGGGGGTCATTGCCCCTCCTCTGCATTACAGGCCATTGATGTTCGTATTGTGTTCCAGCCCCTGGCTCCTGCCCCACAGCCCTTCTGACCAGTTGCCCCCCTGCTGAGAGCTGATATGGTCCTCCTAATCATACACCAGAATCCAAGCATTACATTGTATGATGCAACATACCCTGCGGCATGCGTTGCAACAGCATGATAGGTCAAAGACACAACAATGCCTGGTGCCATCGCACTGCAGCACATGTCCACATGTGCCACACATGTACATTGGTGTGGTGAAGTACTGTCAACTGCCATTGTTGCACATGCACATTGTCATACAATGCTGGGTGCTGTGGGCCCAGGGGAATGTGGCCTAGCCTGGCATGGCGTGAGAGTGACAGACATCACAACTGCCACACAGTAGCTGTGACTGTTGTTATACCCTTGGTGTAACAACAACATGTGCACCACTGCATGCACACATGTCTGTGTCAGTAATCCTGACACCAAACACAGGTGACCACAGGATGGGGACGGGGAAGGCTGTAATGGATAAGCCTGCAGGACATTGCAACAACACAGGCCATTGTTGCTGCAGATGATGAGCAAGCAATGATGTACAGCCTACGTAGGACATTTCCATGGTTTTACCACATGTGCATGGTAATGGCTGCCATGTCTGTGCACATGCATGATTTAGCTGTGGAAATAGTGCATGTGCTTGGAAAATACAGTCACGTGTCACGCACATGTGGGAACACGTGCATGTGCTGCACAGTGTTCCTTTGAGTAGTGTGAAGCCTGCTGGAAGGGTGTGTCAGTCTATGCCACAACTAGCTTTAGACAGTCACTGTAACAGGCAGCTGATAATGGCAGAGAGGGTCAGGTCTCCTAACTTCAGTGATGCTGAGACAGCAGCATTGCTGAACCTCATCAAGGAGCATGCAACCATACTGCTGCCACCTGGGAGGGCATGATGTTCACCCAAAAAGAGGGACAAGGTCTGGTGAGCAATCGCCAGAAAACTATACCTCACAAGTGGTGTGCACAAGACTGTGACCCAGTTTAAGCACAGGTGGAATGATGTAGAGCAGAGGGAGCCACAATTGTGCCAGCTGGTGGCACCAGAACGTCAGGAGGCACAGGGGACAGCTGAAGGTGAGTACATGGCTCTGTTAATGTGTAATGTAATATATGCATGGTGCTAGCATGTGTCAAGTCCACATATTATGGTTAATGTCAACAGTACAGTGTATCACAGGCTGCAGACCACAGCCATGCAAGGTTGGTATCTGTGTCCCTGGATGTTGTGCATGGTGCGTGTGCCCATACCCTGGATGGCACTGCACCACATGTCTGCATGACCTCCTGTCCAGTGTATGGCTCCCCACACCCACTGTGTGATACTGTACTGTTACATCCAGGTCATGGCCACGGGGACATGACATCCCCTACTGACAGTCACAGGATTGCATGTGTGGTGCTGCAATCCACTGGTGTCATGGTCAGGGAAGGTGCATGCCATTACTGTGGTGTGTGCTACATTCAGTGGTGCTGGGCTGTGTCATTGGATGTCCTGGATGGTACTGAGTACATCATGCATCTGTCACAGTGGTCCACAGACTGGCGATGCTAGTAGTACGCATCATGGTCCTCCCCCACATGCCAGATTGTGCCATGGTGTGGCTGATGTGCAGACATGCAATCACAAAGCCGCTCATGGACAATCCGAGCATGTCACCATGCCCATGTCATCAACATTGCTCACAGGCACTGTAGTACTCTGCACATGCAGGACAGCTGGCACAGGTATGTCATTGTGTCAAAGCTCACCCAGCAGTGCATGACACAAGGTCACACATGAGGAGTGACGGTTAGGATAGCATGACTGAATGGTGTACTGCCCATCATTGTCACATGCAGACACGTGGCTGGCTGGCTCCATACTGCAGTGTCATGGCTGTGGCTTGTCATGTTATGCATATTTCAGTGGTGTGTAGTGGCACAACACCACATGCCTTGATGCGGTACAGTGTAGTGCAATGGACAAGGGTGGTCATATGGTACAGTACATGTGCTGCAACTGCAAGGTCACAGCTGACAACCATTAGCAGTGCAGGCATGCATAGCTGTATGTGTCATGTATGCACATACTTACATAGTGTTCCAGCTGTGTGGTGATCATGCAGTGCCACTTCCCATTGAACTCAAGAGTCATGGTGGCAGTCACCTATCATCCAAATGTAGCCTGTGCTGCCACCACACGGGTTGTATATCTACAATGGTGTGTTACCCGACCATGTCCTGTGCACATACCTGTGTGTTGTGTTGGCAACAGTCTACACCCAGCAAAGACAGCTATGTACCATGATGTTAACTGTAACATACCAGCATCAGTCAATGTTGTGGGGCAGGGATGATGTTCGGTATGAGCCATCATTGACATATTTTGACAAGTGTTATGCTTCCCCCGCACAGGTGTGTCCAGTGTCAGGGTGACACGTTCCATCCAGAGGTAGGTGGAGGCTGCAGGTGCTGCACAGAGACCACAGCCAGCGACTGCTGCACACCAACACCATGAGTAACATTTACTTTGCAATATCATAATTGGGAGGGTCATATGCATGCGGTACCAGTCATGTATGGATGTTGGGGAGGCTCTCTGAGGGCATGGTCACTCCAAGTGCATGTGTACAGGTGCACATCTCATTGTGTGTGTTGCAGTGGCCTGTGAAGGAGGGACCAATGGCTGGATGTGGGACTGGTGCCATGACAACAGGCATGTGATATGCATGTGCAGGGGTCCACAGTGGTCACGTACTGCGCCATTCACAGGGGCCATGCTATGTTGGGCAGACATGGGTGGGCTGTTCCTGCATGGGTAGTGTGCTCCAGAGGGACACATGTCTGTACACTTAGGATGGTAGGGCACAGGTATGGTTGGTAGGCAGGGGTTCCACAGTCAGTAGCCACATATGCCCTCCTCCCCCAATTGGTGAGTACACCAGGGTGGGAACACTGGTGAGGCATGTGTGTGGGATGGACAGGAATGGGTGAGGATTGATGTTGTAGCAACTGTTGGGGGAGTGCATGACAATGTACAGCCAAGCCACTGACATTTTGTTCAGGTGTGCAGCAGGACATTGTGATCATAGCGCATACTATGCGTGCACAACACCTGATGTGTGATGTGATGTCTATTGTGGCCTGTCACCAGGTACATGGTGAGCAGATACTGTGGGTGGGATTGTAACCAATATGCTGAATGGCTGTACATGTTCATCATTGGCATGTAGGATGCTGGGATGTTGGCCATATGGATACATTACCATGATTCTGGGTGTAGGGTACAGTGCCTGTGGCTCTCCCTTGGGCACAGACACAGTGGGACAGGCCTGGTGACAGGTGTGACAGGACACAGTGGGAGGTGTTGCAGGACTGTGGCTACAGTTACTGTGGGTGAAGTAGAACTAGTGTTGGACTGTGTCATGGCATGCAACACATAGGCATGTCTGCAGGCCATGCTGGGGACATGTTGGTATAGTACCTGGTGCCACTGTGCTGTGAGGCAACTAGGTATGGTCGTACTGGTATACATTCCCTGAATGTGTGATGGTGTGATGGATATGCCTGTGTCTTGGACACCTGCTGGGAGTGAGCGTCACTACATACTGTAAGCGTCATGTTGCTAACGGTACCTCCCACTACTGGCCCATGTCCCTGTTAACCTATCTAGGGGGCCATGAATCACCATGATGGGTGATGGATGGATGGTTCTGCTGCTGTAGGTGTGACCACCCAGGGATGGCAGCATATGTAGCTAAACAGTACACCCATGCAGTCATGTGCCACTGGGACATGTACCTGGGAATGTTGTATGTTGTGATTGCCACAGATGGCCATTCAGCTGGGTTAGGGGTGCATGGGGGACGTGGGGAGGTAGTGGGGTGTACAGTGCATCTGGGGATGTAGTTTGTGGGTGAAACCATGGGGTGGACCATGACGGTGGTCATGGTGGTACAGGATTTGTGACCGCCACACTGGCATCCAGATAGCTGTAGCTTGGACTGGGCATTGTTGGGGGGGTCTATGGGACAGCTAGGTAAATGTCAGGGTAGGATGGAAGCACATGAACATAGGTGTGCGGTCATACATAGGGGTGTGTGCATGGATGTTAGGGGATCCACAGCACACACATCATGTGTCCTACAGTCCTCTACTCACAAGTGTGTGGACCTCACACATGGTGCATGTGTCACATGGGGTGACCTGGGTGGGTGATGGCATGATGGTCGGATGGCCTACAGGGGACAGGGCACAGACATGTCATGGACACTGTGTGTGGACGCATGTCAGGGTTATGGTTGTAGTCCTCAATTGTTGCCCAGGTCACTGTCAGTATGCCTGTCAGGACCAGTGTCTGCCATGTGCAACACATCCCTGCACACAGTGTGTGTCCTGGTACATGCTGTTGTACCATATGGTGATTATTCACATGGGGGGCTGACTGATGCTGCGGGTGTATCCAGATCACTGTTCTGCACGTGATCCCTGTGGCTGCACATGGACAGCACCCTGTACAGTGATGCAACTGCATTGTGCATGTGTCAGTGGACCCCAGGACAACAATCAACATATGTCAGTCCTTGACAGATGTTCACAGTCAGACGGGATTGTGTACTATGCTGCAGCCAACAGGCACATGTGAGAAAGCCATGCAGTGCAAATCCAATATGTACTGAGTTATGGACACAGTGGCCCTGTGCTCCATGTGTTCCCAGTGTGTTGCTGGTATGTGTATTGTTGGTTGCTAGGATGGGTGATGGGCCACAGGGCATGCAGTACAGGCCGCCAGTGTGAGGAGTGGCACATCCTCATGGCATATCAATGTGTGGGGCTACACAGTATGTGGATGGTCTGTGTATCACATGTGTTGTTGACTGTGGCAGCCTCACATGGGACACAGAGTGGTTGCAGTCTGTTTGCAGATGAATACTGCATGTGGGCTGTGGTGGTTGACATGGACTGTTGCAGGTGTCCCCAGTATGGGCAACGTAGGATGCTGGTATGTGTCACCCCTTTCCCAGTGTGGGCCATTGTCAGTAGATGCATAATGCTATGACTCATAGCATGTACCCAGTGTATCTGCTAGCTCTTGGGTGATGTACGGTTGCAGTGCACACAGGCAGTACAAGACACGGTGGTGTCCACATACTAACCAAGTAACATACCATACGGCAGCAGTGTAGGCCCCTTGGTCTACCACATCTGCTCATGCTTCCCCACCCTGAATGGATATTGTAGCTATCTAGCCACCACTTGCCACTGTTCCACAGTCCCCATCACCCAGCCTCCAGGTACCCATCCACATGATAAACCCTGGCCTATCCCCATCCCTGCCTCACTCGAACACAGCCACAGTAGCTGTCTATACCGGTAGCCTGGGCAGTGCATTCCATGGATCCATCACTCTCTGTGTGATGTGCCCCCACCATCCTTCTCCCATAGTCCCCCCCCCGTTCCTACATCCAGCTGTGTCCTGTGGTGTGTACACCCTCCTTCCACCCCAGGATCACATCATGGCTCACTGTAATCACTCTGTTGGGGTTAGACATATACCTCCATCAAGTCCCCCTGGCCCTGCTCCCCTCAAGCGAGAGCAGGATGTGCTCCCCTAGGCGCTCCATACATGTCAGAACCCCCTTGACCTGGGTCATGTGGTGTGCACTCCCCTGGACCTTTGCAGGGGGCTGGATGTCCCTATATGGGTAAGGCATCCAGCACTGCACACTGTACCCATGTGTGGTCCAATCAGGCTGGTGTACAGCAGCTGATACACCTCCTGCTCCTAACAGTACTACCCTTACTGAGGCAGGCAGGCATCCATTCTCCCCTCATCACAGCCCCAACCTATTTATGTCAGTGTCCACCGGGACTCACAGGTCCCTTTCTCCTTTAGTGACCTGCAACCCTTTCAACCCCAGGGTGTATATGTGGTTGGGACTTCCATGCCTAGGTGTAGCACCATGCACTTTGAGGGGTTGTGTGTCACTACACAGATGTGGGATAACCTGTACAGGTCATCCAGCTCCTGTTGCAGGGCCAGTCATCCCTCCTCCCCCTCTGCTGCCGGCTGTGGGTCATCTGCAATGAGACTCTGTGTGCAACTGATACCTACTCTGATCACGTAGTCATTGTGCAGGGGCAGGCACCACACGTATGGACTCTCTGAGAGCCATGGTCTCCCCTCCCACACCACCACTCTGTGTGTGCACCCAGGATGCTGATGTCCATTATACATTACCATCAGCAGGCCTAACCCCATCCACCATGGATCCCTCAGCATGCCATTGTGAGGGACAGGAGCAGATGCCTGTCTGCAGTCCTAGAACAGGACACCCATGGGTGTCCCCCCCTTGAGAGCTGATGGCACCCACCCATGGCATTGTACATGGCTGGTGTGACACACTCTACCTTGAACATGCACATGCTGGCAAACATCCAGGTACCCCTTGCCCTCCATGTCAACCTACATCCTCACCTTTAGTGTGCCCTCCATCATCTTCTCCACCATCTCTGCCCGCCTGTTGGCCACATAGTTGTCTGTCACATCCCTCAATCACCCACACTGGAGTGGCACAACATGCGCCTGCCTCCAGTCCTTGGCACCATCCCCATCTGCAGCGACCTGTGACAGATAGCCATCAGTGGTGCAGCCATGACATCCGCCATCCCCCACAGCACCATGGCTTGCATAGCGGCAGACACCTGAGTGGAGTCCCTGTTAATGAACCTGGGGATTTTCCCACCCATCCAATAGTGATTTCTGCAGCATCCCCCCTGCCATACAGACTGTATCCCCTCATTAGTGATCACATCTACAGCACTGTGCTCTACATTTGGTGCCCCACTGGGCAGTTCAGCTTCCCCTGTCATATCCTGTACCACCTTCATTGTGACGCCACCAGCTTCCTCCCTAGTGGACACCAAGGTGATGTACCCATTCAATATCTCTGGCTGCTCTCCAGCCCCTTCCACCCACACCCCAGCTGACCTGCACCTACCAAGCTAGAGCTTCACCTTCATCCACACCCCAATATACCTCATGTAGCCCTGTTCTATGCACCATATCCACTGCACCATCCTCATTGCCATCCAGGCCTCCTCCCCTCACAGCACCCTTGTGAGCAGCCTAGCTGCGCAGTATTGGATTGCCCTATCCCTCTCTCCTCTCATGTATGTGTCATGACTGTAGGCAGCCTGCTTCTCCCTTAGTGCCTCACGGCCCTCAACACACCACCTGCATGACTTGTGAGTCCTTCCCCCCTTGTGCCATGATCTAGCACAGGGACATGTAGCAACCTGTATTCCCTGCTGTGTGATGTCCCATCTGCCGTCTTCATCCAGACCTGGGCCTGACGCCTCAGGTGACCCTTAGGATTGTCCCACATGATTCCCCAATTAGCCCCCCTACTGCCATGTCACATCATCCCTGCATAATCACCCCTCCCCATCATGCCATACCACACCGTGTCATGGTCCCTTGCAGACAGGGCCTCTGTCACTACCATGATCTGCACATAGTCCCCATCCACTAGGACCACACACTGGATATGGGTGTCCCTCGTTAGGTTCATCACTGGCTGTTTGGGAAACACAGCCAGACAGCCCCCCCAGCAGCCTCTGCTCACTGGTTACCATAGACATCATGGTTCCACAATGATTCACCTGCATATAGTGGTACCCCATCAACACCACTCCTACTCCCTCAAGTCCACAATGCCCCTACTGGTAGCCAGCACACATTTCTGTTAGTCCTGAGCCATGCCTTGGGGCCTATGCACCACCCCCAAGATTACCCCCCCTCCTGCATGTGATCTCACAGTGGCCCACAGGGCCTTCACACTGCCCTCTGCTGCCTGTACCCTGTCAACCTCAATGTTATGCCTGATGTACAGTGCAAATCCTCCTCCTCTGCCCTCCCTCCTTCCTATCCATTCGATGCACAGGGTAGGAGTCCCACTCAGATAAGACTCCCTCATCATGCCCAGTTGTGGACTGGGCTACAATGACCACTGCTACATCCACCCTCCACCAGCATGGCTTGGAACACAGGCATCATACACCTCTGGCACATGCCATGTATGACACTGCTCTACAACCCATGTCTTACCTCACTTGACCATATCCTCCTTTTATCCGTTGTTTGACTGTCCACACCCCTGTCCTGGGCTTTGTTCCCCCCCCACTTATCGGGGTTGAGTGCCTGTTCTACCCATATTGTGAATGGTCAGATATGCCATACATCTCACTCATCCCCTCCTCACATGCTGGGACCCCATCTATCATGCCTGATATTCACCAGCACCCGTTCAAGACCATCCTGGCCCACCAGATTAAGGTGATGCCTATGCCAGGCATATAGTCCCGTGGCAGTCCAGGCATACACCTGGTCCCCCATCACCCAGATTCACAGTGTTACGCACCACAGTCTGTGCCAGTCATCCATGTCCCTGACCCTGTCAGTCCATGACTGTGGCTCTTGGCACTGGCAGGTGTCACTGGAAGGAGGCTGTGAAACATAGAAACATAGAATTTGACGGCAGATAAAAACCGCTTGGCCCATCTAGTCTGCCCATTTTCCTACCTAACAGATAAGCTGCAGATCCTAGTTAACCAACAGCTTACTTCCTCCTACCCCCCACTAGGACTGCCTTATGTCTGTCTCATGAATTCTTGAATTCCCCCACTGTTCTTGACTCCACGACCTCCTCAGGGCTGTTCCAAGCATCCACAACCCGCTCTGTGAAAAAATACTTCCTCACATTACCTCTGAGCCGTCCCCCCCTCTATCTTCAAATTGTGCCCCCTTGTTCTTGCACATCTCTTTTTCTGAAAGATGCTACCATCTTGGACTTTGTTGATTCCCTTGAGGTACTTGAAAGTTTCTATCATGTCCCTCTCCCTTCTTTCCTCAAGGGTATACATATTAAGCCCTTTAGTCTTTCTTCAGATAGTCTTCTGTGCAGACTCCTGCACCTTTTGGTTGCTCCTCTGACAGCCTCCACTCTGTCTATGTCTTTATGGAGATGGGTTCCAGAACTGCACACAGTACTTCAGATGGGGTCTCACCAACTGTCTGTACAGAGGGATAACAACTTTGTTTTCATTATTGATGCCTCTTCCTATGCATCCCAGTATCCTCCCAGCCTTCCTTACTGCCTTCTCACATTGCTTGCCCACCTTAGGTCATCTGATATAATTACCCCAGGTCCCTTTCCATTTTACTGTTGTCAGTATCTCACCCCCCATTGTGTACACTTCCCCTTGGTTTTTGTTTCCCATGTGCATTACCTTGCACTTCTTTGCATTGAATCTGAGCTGCCATACATTTGACCATTCCTTCAACCTTGCCAAGTCCCTTTTCATCCTTTCCACTCCATCTTGTGTATCAACCCTGTTGCAGATCTTTGTGTCATCTGCAAAGAGACATACTTTTCCTTCCAGTTCCTCTGCAATGTCACTTATAAAGACATTAAAAAGGACCAGTCCCAGTACTGAACCCTGCGATACCCCGCTAGTAACCCTCCTTTCTTCACTGTGTACTCCATTTACTACTACCCTTGTGTCCTGTTGTCTAGCCAATTTTTATCCAGGCTACCACCTTGGGACCCACTTCAAGGCTGGCTAACTTGTATTAATTCTTGTGGGACTGTATCAAATGCCTTGCTAAAATCAAGGTAGGCCATGTCCACAGCCCCTCCCTGGTCCACTACTTTGGTCCCCCAGTCAAAGAACTCTATTAGATTCATCTGACACAACCTTCCCATTGTGAATCCATGCTGTCTTGGGTCCTCTGCCCCACTGGCCTCTAGGTACTGAACAATTCTTTCCTTCAGAAGTGATTCCATCATTTTTCCTACCACTGAGGTCAAACTAACTGGTCTGTAGTTTCCTGCCTCTGTCCTGCTTCCACTTTTGTGAAGAGGACTCACATCTGCCCTCTTCCAGTCCTCGGGTACCACCCCATCCTCCCATGATTTGTTAAAGAGAGTAGTCAGCTGTGTCACTAGTTCTACCCTTAGTTCTTTTAGAATTCTTGGGTGAATCCCATCAGGCCACATTGCTTTGTCCACCTACAATTTTATTAGTTCTTTCAGAACCCTTTCTTCTGTAAATGGACTGGTATTGACCCCCATCTTCAGAGTGTTTCTCTTGTTTGGTTTAGGTACCTCCCCCTCCTCTTCCTTTGTGAATACTGAGCAGAAATATTTGTTCAGTATCCCTGCTTTTTCACTGTCACCCTCCACCCACATTCCCTTCCCTTTATTAAGCCTCAGTATCCCTTCTTTGGTCTTTCTTCACTCACTAATGTACCTATAAAAGGTCTTATCCCCCTTCTTAACAGAATTGGCTATCCTTTCCTTGGTTTAGGCCTTTGCTATTCTGACTGCCTTCCCAGCCTCTTTCTACTTTAACCGATAAAGTTCTCTGTCCTGCTTCTTCTGTGTTTCCTTTTATTTCCTGAATACTATCCTTTTCTCCTTAACGTCCCCTGCCACCTCTTTTGAGAACCATAGCGTTTTTTTCTTTTGTTGTGTTTTATTGATTTGCTTTACACAAAGGCTTGTTGCCTCTGTGATGGCTGTTTTGATTACTCCCCATTGTTCCTCCACCCCTCCTTCTTGCCTGTTTTCTAGTGCTTTTCTGAGGCATTCTCTCATTTTCCTAAAGTCAGCCCTCCTAAAGTTCAATACTCTTGCTTTTGTATGGCTTGATTGTATAGCTGTGTTTATCGTGAACCACACTGTTTGGTGGTCACTTGTTCCCAGATGGCTACCCACTTCTAAATCTGAGATTCTTTCTCCATCCCCATTTGAGAGTACCAGGTCTAAGATTGCTCCCTCCTGAGTGGGTTCCAGTACTAACTGTCTGAGGCATGTCCCCTGTAGGGCATCAAGAATGACCCTGCTCTTGGATGTGCCTGCAGCAAAGGTGCTCCAGTTAACATCTGGCATATTCAGGTCCCCCATCAACAATATCTTCCCTTTTTCTGCCATTCTAAGGAAGCCTTCTATCATTTCCTTGTCCATTCCCTCCCCCTGAGATGGGGGTCTGTATACAACCCCCATGCAGATAGTGGTACCATTTTTTGTCTCCAGGGTTGCCCAGAGTGCCTCATCTGCTTCCTGTTTACTCTTTAGTTCTGTTGCATTGATCCCTTCCTTTACATAGAGAGCTACTCCTCCTCCTCCTCCTCTTTTAACCTCCCTGTCCCTGCTGTAGATTGTGTATCCTGGTATGTTGACATCCCAGTCATGGTTCTCTGTGTACCATGTTTCTGTGACTGCCACAATATCCAGGCAACCCTCTTCAATCAAGGCCACTAGTTCAGGGAGCTTGTTACACAGACTACGGGCATTGGTACTCATCACCCTCCACTTTTTGATAGCCTTACCCTTTTTAGCATCATTCCTGTCCTTACTGCCTTTGCCTTTTTTATGGTAGCTTGCACGCATGTGCAAGAAACATAGTGCCATCATTGGAGTTTTCAGAGGTGTGTCAGCCGTCTTCTAATTCAGTCAGTGTGTTTGCAGGTGCGGCCGCAGTTCTCCATCGCCTGCTGGAGCTGCTCTGATAGCTCCAAAATGCAGTGGCATACAGTTGAAAGGGGAAGCTACATTTCAGTGAGCAGTGACTGATATCGCCTGCTCATGCGCACTCCCCCACACACACACACACACACACACACGCTGCTGCTGCTGCTCCCCACAATGCACACACTGTATAGCCGATGGAGGTTCCAATCTCGCCGGGTTGTGTTGCGCTCCAAACACAGTTTCATATGCCACACTGGGTGCCCACCAGTGTGGCTACGCCATAGCCAATGGGGGTGCACAACTCTCGTCATCTCCACTGTGTCTCCCCGAGTAAGGGTGCCACGCCGAGCCCACCCAGCATGGCAGCAGATGCCATGGCCGACGGGGATGCCCAATCCCCCATCAGCTCCACACCCCCCCAGCCATCCTTCTGCCATGCTGGGAGCCCACCCCAGCATTGCAAATGTCACACGTCGTCTTTTAAGATAAAAAAAACCTGTAAAGAAAACAACGGTCCCTCGCAGTCTCCATGCCCCCCCACAACCCGCACCCACCCACTGGCGCACCCTGAATCCCCACACCCCCTCACCCCATACTTACCTCCGGAGTCCGCACGATGATCTTCAGTGGACCGGGAACACGCCTGCACTTTTAAAGCCGACCGCTGAACTGAGGAAATGCCGGTAAGCTGTATAATGGGATAGATAGGGTTTTTTCAACTTTGTTGCATATCTCAGGCATTTTTGGAATCTTTGCACCAAATTTTCAACATGGGTTTTTTGGGACCCCTCCTCATGAATTCTTGCACTGTCATGGCGGTACTCAGGCCCGAAGGGTGATTTCGCAGCCACTGCGCGAAATCACCTTTCTGGAATGATTAACAAAATGACACTGCCAGTGTTTATAAGGTGGGCTCTCAAAAAGCCTATTTTGAAAATTTGGTGGAAAAATTCCTAAAAATGACTGTTTTACGAGCGTGCGTTGTGCAGTTCCTACGCACACTCGTAAGTTCACGAATTTTCAAAATTTTCACTCCAGATTTTCAACATTACTATTTTACCACACCTTCTTATGAGCAGTACAGCTGTCATTTTTCACATCTCACCCAAAATGTGTTTCCGCCCATGTAGTGCACAATGACACAGTCGGTCTGTGAAATCAATGAACGGGACACATTAAGAAAATCACAGTGACATGGTTCATGAGCAGAGGTCTTAAAATGGCTATGTTGAAAATTTGGTGAACAAATTCCTAAAAGTGACTGTTTTATGAGAGTGCATTGCAGAGTTCTTATGCATGCTCGTAAGTTCGCACATTTTCAATATTTTCACTCCAGATTTTCAACATTGCCATTTTACACACCTCCTTATGAGCAGTACAGTTGTCATTTTTCACATTTCGCCCACAACGTGTTTCTGCCCATGTAGAGCACAATGGCGCAGTCAGTGTGCGAAATCAATGTATGGGACACGTTAAGAAAGTCACAGTGACACTGGTCATGAGCAGAGGTGTTAAAATGGCTATGTTGAAAATTTGGTGAAAAAATTCCCAAAAATGACTGTTTTAGGAGAGCACGTTGTGCAGTTCCTACGCACGCTGGCAAGTTTGCGAATTTGTAATATTTGCACACCAGATTTTCAACAGTGCCATTTTACTGCACTTCCTTATGAGCAGTACAGCTACCATTTTTCACATCTCGCCCAAAATGTGTTTCTGCACATGTAGCACACAATGGTACAGTCGGTGTGTGAAAACAATGTTTGGGACAGATTAAGAAAATCACAGTGACACTGGTCATGAGCAGAGGTCTTAAAATGGCTATGTTGAAAATTTGGTGACAAAACTCCATAAAATGACTGTGTTAAGAGTGAGCATTGTGCAGTTTCCAAGCACCCTCGTTAGTTCATGAATTTGTAATATTTTCAGTCCAGATTTTCACCAGTGGCATTTTTCCACACCTCCTTATGAACAGTACAGCTGTCATTTTCCACAACATGGCCAAAATGTGTTTTCACACTTTCAGCACAGAAATGCATGGTCGCTGTGGGAAATCATTGTTCGGGACAGATAAAGAAAATTACACTGACACTGTTCATGATCGGAGGTCCCAAAATGCCTGTGTTAACAATCTGCTGTAAAAAAATCCCCAAACTAGTTGCATTACGGGTGTGCATTGCACAGTTTCTATGCACGCTCGTGACTTCACCAGTTTTTTTAAGATTTTCACAGCAGATTTTCAACATTGCCATTTTTTACACCTCCCGTGAACAGTACCACTGTCATTTTTCACATCCTGTTCAGAATGTGTTTTTGCATCTGTGGTGCCAAATGTCATAGTCGCTGTGCAAAAGCAGTTTTCGGCTAACAAACTGATATTGCCACTGTTCATGAGGTGGGGGTCACAAAAAACATGTTGAAAATTTGGAGTGAAAATACCAATGAATGCCTGAGGCGTTAGGGTTTCCGACCATAACGCCCCACCCTGTAGAGAATGACAGGCATCAGGGGTGTGACTTGGGATTCTTGCCTGTCATGCTCATACCATTCCACCCCCACCCACACCCTGCAGCCAGTGAGAGGCATCAAGGTGTGCCTTGGACTCTTCAGGCCCAAACTTCGCCCCATTCTCCTATACTGCACCCATCTCACCGTGTTTCCTGATGGAATGGGGTGCACATAAGGGCCAAAGATCCCAAGGCACACCGTGACACTTGTCAGTGTCTGCAGGGTAGGGTGTGGTGAAATGGCGTGGTCATTATGCCTGACGATCCAAAGGCACACCCCAGTGCCTGTCACTCTCTGCAGGGTGGTGGTGGGGTTGGCTTCAGTTCAATACCTCACTGCCATTCCTATTATGCAGCTCTGTTACTTCTACACTACCAATGCCAATGCCAGCAAGCAAACATTCGGAATTGACAAATGCTTGTTTACATTTACCTCTGTTCTGCTCCCTATTAACTTCTCTACCTTGGTGTTTACCTCACTAATTACCATGTTTTGTGGGGGGGGGAAGGCTGGGATTTCCCTGCTCCTTTTCAGTGTCTCCCCCCTTGGCTAGTTTAAATGCTTGGCAATGAAGCATTTAAACCTCTCACCTAGGATCCTGGTTCCCCCCTGGACAGATGCAGACCATCTCACCAGTATAGGTCTGCATCCCTCCAGGTGGCTCCCCAGTCCCCAATGAAGCCAAACCCCTGATCTCCACACCAGTTTTTCAACACTCATTGAATTCCCTGGTGAGGAGTGCCCTAGCATCACCCTTGCCATAGACAGGCAGCACCTCTGAGAAGGTTACCGTATGCACTACTTGTCTAAGGCCCCTCCTCAACTCTACAAACTCCTCTTACACTGCTCTGATCCCATTCCTAGCCAGGTCATTTGTCCCTAGGTGGACAATGACAACCAGCTCCCTCCCTCGTGCAGCTCCTACCATGATTCTGAGGATTCGCTTCCTGTCCCTCCAAGCTGTGGCACCAGGAAGGCACCTTACCTCTCTTTCCCCTTCCTCCCCCATTTCTACCCCATAATGATTGAGTCCCCCACCAGGAGTTGTTTCCTTCCCCTGTGGGGTCCCATGCCACCCTCTTGTGGGTCTCCTTTGTGAAGGTTCCCAGCATCCTCCTTGGTCTCCACTGCAGGTGCCTCCATAGAGGAACCACTATCCACCAGAAGAGCGAATAAATTGTGGAGAGGTACAGCTGGAGGGATGCAACTCTGTTCCACCACCCTCTCCCCCCCTGAGCCCACCCTGGTCCAGCCTCTCCTCTTTCTTGGCAACCACAGAGGTAGTGGCATTGACCCTGGTGGTCCCTGGGTAGGGGAGGAGGTTTCAAGAATCCTAGCCATGTCAGTCTGGAGACGGGCAACCTCCTCTCTCAGACCAGAGAGGTGCCTGCAAATAGGGCAGCATTGCAGCCTCCAGAATGTCTCCCGGAACACTGCCGCCCCATAGCCATTGAATTGCACCACTCCTATCATGTCTTATTTTGTGTCTCCTCTACTGTTTCTCTGTATGCTTACTCTCTCCTCTCTCCTCTCCTTACAACTCTCACCCTTCCTGATCTGGGACAGCAACTTCCTATCATTTTCAGTAGCCTCCTTCTTCCTTGCTCAGTGTCAGACCACCAGCAGCTAGGAGCAGAGAATGAGCTACTTTTTTCCTTTAGGGTTGACAAAACCAATGTTTCTCTATGATCCTTCCCTTCCTACTGCCAAACAGGAAGTTCCTGTTGACAGTCAACTCCAGTGGCTATAAAAGTATAACTGGCTTAGGGTGGGTGGGATAGAGGGCAATTAGTAAGAAAAAAGGCTAGCAACAGGAAGTTGTAATTTGAGTCACCTGCTTTATAGTGTCTAAGCCACACCCCAATTAAGCTTCTCTTTTCTCCTACTGGTTTAGCAAAGTCAGCTGATACAGTACCCTTCCCAGCACAGAACACACACTGACTTTCTTTCCTTTTTAACCCTAAATAAGACCCCTTCTACTTCTAATAAAGTATCTGTCTACTTAATCTCAACAGACACTGACTCCTGCTGAGATATAAGTTTTAAATTAATAAGAAAATGTAGCTTCTTTTAGTTAGCTGCTTTCTGCTCTACAAGCAAGGCTAGCAACAGTAAGTTGTAATTTGAGTCACCTGCTTTTATAGTGTCTAAGCCACACCCCCAATTAAGCTCTCTTTCCTTCTACTGGTTTAGTAAAGTCAGCTGATACAGTACCCTTCCCAGCACAGAACACACACTGACTTTCTTTTTTTTAACCCTAAATAAGGCCCCTTCTACTTCTAATAAAGTATCTGTCTAGTTAATCTCAAGAGACACTGACTTCTGCTGAGATATAAGTTTTAAATTAATAAGAAAAAGTAGCTTCTTTTAGTTAGCTGCTTTCTGCTCTACAAGCAAGGCTAGCAACCATTATCCTGGCCAACCCTAGTCGGTTTGTGGACCCATGCCTGATGTTCCAGTATGCTATTCTCCTAAGTGTCATTTGTCCCTTGTTGCATCAGGAGGTCTGTTGTTCTGCCACAGTTCTGCTTCAGCTCATATACCATGAACCACGCCCTATGCACTGTTAGGCTGTGAATGGCCACTGCCTTATCTTGACTAGGGGTCCCTTCCCTCAGCTTCTGCCAATGAATACCCCTGATCATGGGGATGACCAACAGGTGTGCCATGGTGTTCTCCTTGGTGTTGCATTCACTGCTATGGTTGACTGCTCCACCAGCCACTGATTCCACCAGAGCACTGCCCCCTGCACATCCTCTGGACCTCCTAGGAATGCTCCACAGCCTGCCCTACCCCTGTTACCACAGCTGTCATACCCATGCTCCACAATTCACCACAGCTAGGCCTCTATCCCACCCCTTACCCCAGCCCTTCCACCATCTACATTCTCCAACACTTTCCATCCCCTACCTTACTATAGCCTCCCCCACACCCTGCACTACCATCAGCAACACCCCCTTCTATCTCAGTCCATACCCTCTCTGTCACCATGCCTACCTCCAGGGACCCCATAGGTACAGTCCATTCACTGGCATGATCCTTGCCCCTCTAACTACACCCCTTCCCTGACTCCATTCCACTTCCTGTCTCATTGTGAGTGCTGTTATCCCCCACACCCTTACTTGGCTTCTGCCTGTTGTACTCCTCCACCTTTGTGATATTGTTCTACCCTACAGTGCCACCACACTGACATGGGTTAGTGAATCCCTCTTCCCAGCTAGCTCAGTGATGTTCATTTCTGGATGCAAGCCTCACCTGATCTTCCACATCCCTACATCCACCATCCTCCCTTTCCTCCTCAGCAACACTCTCCACGTCATCACCATACTTGCACAATGTTTCATACTTAATATGGATTGCATGCTCACCTGGCATCCTTGGACCAGGGCTTCCACCTTCATCTCCTCTAGCAGTACCCCTGTCACTTCATAACCTCCTGCATCCCCCCTCCCATGTTGTGGACTGTATCCTCTGCCAGCCAGCTCCCTACCTGGGAGATAGACCCTCCTCTTCAATCCCCCCACCACATCTGAACCACTTCTGTCCACCTCCTCCCACTCTCCTCTCCTCTCATATTCATACTTGCGTAGCAGGTACAGGCGTCTACCATGCCTAATGTCTCCCCTTCACCACCACCCCTCATCATGGATCCCTTGGTCCATCCCCAGACACCCGGCTATTTGCTGGTGTCCCAGAGCCCCATGTGCACCTTGTGTGGCCACAGTTGCCCCTTTCCCTGTGGCCATGCCAGCAGCACCCAGTTCTGTGACATGTGGGGGCACCACCTTGTCCACCACCTCTCCATCCTTCCCATGCTCACCCCCTCGAGTCCCCCAGCTGACTGCAGTTGCACTCAGCCCATATTGTTACTGTTGTATAGTGCTTTTTGTACATTACTCATTGTTAGTGTTTTTATAGTAATTAAACTTACATTCCTCGCTTGTTGTATGGTATGGTGTACTCCATTATGTCCTACTGGGGTGATATCACATCTGTGCATCCATGTTAGTTGTGTGCCCCTGCATGTTGCACTGCACACATACTGTAAATTTGTTGGATCACACTACATTGTTATATCCTACTCCATTGTGGGTTATGTTGTGCCATGCACATGATACCTCATTGTGCAAGGTACTTCTTGTAATGTTGTTTCTATTCTGCAGTACCATACTGATGTGAAATGCCATTCTCATGTGTCTTATACACATTGTGGATGTACCGTCCACATGTGTCCATTGTGTGCAACTAGTGGTCCATTTCATGTTGTTGGTCACATATTTCCTTTACACATGTCATATGTGGTGTACATGCAGTCCTGCACCACATCAGGCAGCACACAGGTTCTATATTTCCACCTATCACTAACAGCATGTTGTGCCTCATTCCTACTGTGTTGTTGCCATGCTCTGTGTTGTGTGCAGTACATGTATGTCTGTGCCATGTCCTTGTTCTGACTCTTACAGGCTCTGACTGCGTACAGGCCCACACATGTATGTCAGCAGTGTATCATTCCTGGTGGGCCAGTATTTGTCAGGTGTTCAGCCATTGGGGTGTGTCGTGTGCTTCACTGGACTGACATTCTTTCCCTCAGTGTGATCGTGTCACCATACACACATCATCTTGTGTTGTGCCTACCCATTGTACAGTGGCCATTGATGTCCTCTGATCCCCTACCCTTCATGTACAGGTCGTAGTGCATGTGTGTCACTACAGCATGATACCCACGTGTCATGTGACATTTGCAACACACATCCCTGCACACCTGTATGTATTAGATATCTTCACATCTATGTATCACTCTGCTATCCTTTGCATCCTCCCAGGGTACTGTCACCATGGCCTCTCACTCCCAGCCTGTTCATGCACTGCCAGCATTCCCTCCACCCAACATCACTGCCAGTTCAGTCACCCAGCATCCAGAGTGTCGCGCCATCCCATTGCACACCTACTGAGTCAGGGCACTATCTTGACATCAGGATGGTGCCTTCAGCATTGTTAATTGTGCTGTGTCTGCCCTAGGGTATGGGTCTGATACTAGTGCCCCCTTGTGCACCACACAGCCATGGCAGGCATCTTGGCTTTTTGCCATGCATGTGTCCACCATCCTGGTGTCGCAGCGTGCAATGACACATTTGCGCACTGCAACCCTGCTGGTGGCTGCACACTCCACCCTCCACTGTTTGCAGGCTTGTTCTGTAGTATACCCGATCCCCATTGGGGCACATCGGGATCCCAAGCACTCCCACTGGCCTCCCCCGAAGTGTGGAGGGCTGTCTGCAGTGGCCACCTTCTTACTCTCTCATGCCTACCCCTGGCAACCCGTGTCCACATCCATATACGGGTTGTCACATTTTGTGGTGCATGGCACCCACCACCTCAACCCTTCATGCCACCATGCCAGCTCATGTCACTGCACAGTTAGACACGTGCTTTCCATATGCTACCATTGTCTTCTCACTCTGTGGCAGTCCAGGGTGTGCTTCTTCAGTGGCATTTCAACATGTGTCTACCTTCCTCACTCACTTCTGCCTGTGTCCCACCACACATGACATAGCTACTGCCCTTTGTACACACACTGTCCTGTGCCATATTGTTTACCTGTACCATTAAGGGAGTGTGTGTGACATTGTGACATGGGTACCACATCCATGGCACACATGTACCACTGGTGCTGTAACCTGTATTGTGTGTGCCACAAGCATGGTACACTGTATGCTCTGTGTTGGGTCTGCAGCACAGCAGGTATTCAGTGGTGTGGTACTGTCTGACTGCATGGTGGGCAGTGTCTTCGTCCTGTATCTGCACATGTCATTGTGGGTTTGCATTGTCTCACGTTGCCAGGGTACATGCATCTGCTCTCCACAACATGACTGTGACATTATTGCATGTGTGCTTGGCTTGTTCATATTTCACATGGCAACCTACAGTCACAGGCATGGCTTATGATCAGTATGTTGTGCCATTGCTGTGTATCCTCACATGGTGTGTACTGCTTCCTGATATCCTCATTGCAGACATTACAGTGCCATGCTTAGCTGATACATGAAGGCATGCATTGTTATCTGCCACTGTGTGTTGGCACATGGGTATCATGCAGGCATGTGCACATATCCACTGCCAGGCATGTGCTGTTGTCCCATTGGCTTTGTGTACTGCTGTATGTTACCTGTGTTGCTCTTGGGTCACTGTGACTGGATTGATCATGCTCAGCTGTGTCTGTCTGTGAACCAGTGGTGGGTTTCAGATGTGTCACTTTTGTGGCTGGTATGTGCCTGTGCACTATTGGTGTGGTCCATGCATCCTGTGCATCAGACCAGCATTGGCTGTACCTCTGCCTTCAGCTCACAAGTTTGTCTGCACCATGTGCATGTGGAATGGTGGTTGTGCACATGTCTCTGTGTCTCACCATGATGGTACTTCATTGCTGCTGTTGCCTGTTTACCATTGTGAGGGCTGCACATGCACTTTTGTGGTTCGATGTCCAGCACAGTGGTTATACAGTGTTATGCATAGCAATACTGCAATGATACATGGACACTGCCTGCAGTAATGGCACTGGCCCATCAGAGTGTGGTCAGGCTGTGTTGTGTGTACCATGTCTGGTGTTTTACTGTTCTGTCCACCCTTGACCTAGTTATCATGACACCCCTCATGTCTAACACATGGAGTCATGTCACCTGTGGCAGTTTGGTGCCACACTATGTCCTCTGACAGGGTGTTTTGGTAGTCCAGATCCCTTTCTGTGCAGCTTTTCATGCCCCCACTTCCTCTGTTACATAATCCCACACACCTCACCCCACGCTCTGTTCTCCTGGTATGTATCGTTCACTGTGATGGACTAGGTACCTGTGCCCCATACCTCCATGTTGGGTACTTGTCCCTGTGTTATATCCTGTCTCTCCCTCCACTCCTCATGGGGGTGCATGTACAAGTCTATGTCCCTGTCATCATTGGACATATGCTGGCCACCCTGTACCATCTGTGACAGGCTACTATGCACATTCTGTACTCTGTCCCTGTCCTTGCATGTCCCCATGTCTGTGCGGTGATGTCCATGTGTATCATCTCATGTTTGTTGTATGGTGCTATGTTGCTCACCATTCTCCCACTGGTATTGCCCAATATATGCATCCCAGCATCCTACATATGTGGCCAACTGGCGTGTGGCACTGTGTCACTTCCTTCTGCTCAACATTATTCCTGACCCCATGGTCCCTTTCCTGGTTTGTGCTGTGTTAAATTCCCTATCCCCATACTGCTAGGGTGTTGTATGCTGTGTATGGGCTACATGCATTCCCCCCCACTGGTTGGCATATATTTCCCAATGCCATATTCTTCACCATTGCTGTCAGTTTGGCATGTCTCTGCTCCTGTGTTCTACACTGTGTGGCATGTTCACACTGTTACAGGCCTTTGTGCCATGTAGCTCCATTTCAGTCTGCAGTCTTGCTGGTGCACACTGTCACTGTTGGTGATGTTGCACTGCTGCTGTCACAGCACGGATCCCTGTGGGTGACACATGGCACTCTTCTCACTGCAGTGTGCTGATCACTATACACCTTCATCTGCCTCCTGTCACACGCCCACTGTCCCATGCACCACATTGCTGTCCTCCTCATCCCCATATTCCCCTTGTCCTTTTCTGCCCATCTATCTTGCACATTGTCTTGTATCTTTCTGTATTCCAGGTGGCCATTGTCTGCTGCCCTCCCCTGCCAACTCTCTTGTTGCACATTCCTGGGATTCACTGGAACATGATCTCCCTGTGGTGCTACATGGCAGCTGTGCTCCTGTTGTTTGTTTGTAGGCTGCCATTGGCCTGGTTCAGTCTCTGTCTCCTACTGTGCACTTGTGGGGTCTGTCCATCAGTGACACTGTCTTGGCACACTGTGGACGACTGTCAGTATTGGTGGTGTGTCGTGCATATGGCACACACACACATACATACATTCCTGGCTCTGCACTTGTGTATTGCTTTTGTGTGTCTCCTGCCACTGGTCACATCACCACTGTTTGCCATGACCATTCCTGTGCTCATGGTTGCTCCAGCTGCCAACTATAGTTTCTCATTGGCAACCCCTGTCTTGTGACATGTCACACATGTCTACTGCATTTATGGACATGTCCCGCACTGGCATTTGCCCCCTGCTCAGTCAGTCCCAGTACTTCACTACACACATCACAGGTAGTTGTGCTCCCTGTTCCTTGCCTGTGCTATGTTCCTGTGGCCACTATGACCCAGATGTGTACTTACCAATCAGCCATCCATGCTGTATGTCTCCCATTCAAAGAGGTTGCACAATGTACTCTGCCTCAGGATGTAGGTGTCATTGCATGACCCAGGGAACTGTGTGCATACATCCAGGATCTGGCAGTCACTGTCACACACAACCTGCACATTAATGGAGTGGTACCCCTTGTGATTCACATATGCTGCCTCATTTTCAGTGGGTGTCTTGATTGCTACATGTGTGCAGTCTATTTCACCCAATGTTCTTGGGAATCCTGCCATGCCATAGAAGTTTTCCATTACCACCTGCTGCTGTTGTGCCTGTAGTGGGTACCTGATGTACTGATGTGCCTTTGGTATAATGGCATTCAGGATCTGTTCTAGGCACTATGACACTGCAGCTTGGCTCATGCCAGTGGTGTCCCCTGTTGGTGTCTGGAATGTGCCTGTTGCCAGCACACAAAGAGCAGCTCTCACCTTTGCCTTCAATGTGAGTGCATGGCCCCTGTGTGTCTTGCTCTGCAGATCATCACGTACTGTGTTACACAGGTCAGTTATGGTGGACTTGTTTAGCCTGTACCTGGCTACTCACTGCTCCTCTGTGAGGTCTTTGTATGCCAGTCTGTGGCAGTACTGACATCTGGCAGGTTGCCTATGTTGTACCCCATGTTCACATTTCTCCCTTCCTGTGTGTGGTTGCAGTGATTACCCCTCCTGTTGCCTGCACCTTTGTCTCTGCATGTGGTGGTACCATGCACCCAGTGGCATGTTGTCACTGGTGTCCATTTTTATTAGGCCTGCTCCTGTGTTGCACACCATTAGGTGGTACACTGTGCCTGTGGCTGCACTGCCAGTGGCTCTCTGGTGTTGTCTTTCATCATCTAGGTTTGTTCTATGTGGTGTTCTGTGTGTGCTCCACTCACATGTCCTTATATTGCCTTACCCCCACATGGTTGTTGTTGCCTGCACAGAGCTTAATTGATGTTTGATTGGTAGTTCACTTCTTTTTTCCTCAGAGAGTCCTACTCCACTGTCTCTGTAGAGTAGCATTTGTACAACATTTTTTTCCTCAGCTGCAGGAATTCCATGTCTGAGTATAACATTTTGTGAGTTTCAGCTCCCTGCGGGATTCCTGCAGCTGCATTTTTCCTGCAACCCCCAGTTATTTTTTGCCACAGCTGCGGGAGTTTTGTGCATATGTCACAGTACAACTCCCTTGTTTTTCCCGCAGCTGCGGCATTTTTGAGTACTTGTGGGGATTTTTCAGCATCTCTTTCCTTTGAGAATCCTGTCCCAGGTCCCTAGCCACCTTGATAGTCATCTTTCTCTGCTCCTCGGCCTAACTGGACATCGCACAAGCCAACTGCAGCTCCCCCTACAGACAGTAGGGGAATTTAGCTGGTATCCTGGCCAAATTTCCCCCCCCATTCACTGAAAAATACCACTAACAGCTTAATCTGGTTCAAGGTCAGTTGGCATTCACCTGTATCCCCCTCTCCTCGGGTCATGCCTGAAAATAGGCAAGAATTTGTCTACTGCACTTACCCGGTCAACAAAAACTAAATAAATAAATAAATACATTTTCTTGAATTCAATGAAAGAAGATTTTGAATCCTATTTGGAAAGATTTGAGAGATGCCTGGCAGCTAATGACATCGATGATGCTAAGAAAGAGTACATTTTTCTTGCAACTTTACCAACAAAGATGTATCGCCTCCTTAAAAGCCTGATTGCCCCTCAGAAGCCAACACAGCATACTTCTCAACAGCTGACTGACACACTTAAAGCTCACTATAATCCTGAGCCTATAATCATCGCAGAGCAATTCCAATTCTTTCATCGAAATTAAGAGGTGGGGGAAAGTCTTGCTGACTTCATTATTGCTCTAAAAAAGTTGGCCTCCACCTGCAAGTTTGAAACCTTCTTAGGCCAAGCCCTCCAAGACAGATTTGTCTGTAGCCTTCAGAATGAATATTATCTTTAGTGACTTCTCAATGAGAGAAACTTGACTTTTCAGTCAGCTTGCAGTATTGCATTGGGCATGGGACTGGCCAAGAAAGACTTATAACAGTTCACGAAGCATACACCAGGATCCCAGACTGGTGTCTACAAAGTCAATTACTCTACATCTGTTAAAGCCATGCCTGAACAGTGCTGAACTCTGGTAGAAACACAGTTATCAAAATCCAAGGTTTGTCTACCCCAGGAGGAGGGGGTAACCATGCCAAGCCCAGTAAACCCTGCTATCGGTATGGGGAAAGCACCTGCAACCTACCTGCAGATTTAAACAAGAGACTTGTCGCAGTTGTGAGATGATTGACCACATCGCTAGACTCTGCAAAAGTAAGCAACACTCATCTCAAGCACAGTCTGTGCCGATGGCAGCTTCAGTGTGGCGGGGTGAAGAATCCCCCTGTGAGAGAGACACATGGCACTGTATACAGTGAACACCACCTAAAGTGGAGACAATAGAATTTGTATTCCCCTCAAGTTAGCAGAGAACACAGTAAAGAGATGCTGCTTGACACCGGAGCATCACTTTCACTTATTTCAGAGCATGCCTACAGGGAATGTCTGAGCCAATGCCCGCTCTAGCCATCCAGTCTGCAGTCTACCTCCTACACAGGGAACAAGATTCCAGTATTGGGAGAGATCCAAGTCCCCACCACCTATGAAGGGAAAACATTCACTTTACCTTTAATCATGGTTCAAGGTGACTACTGGGAAGAAATTGGCTTTACCAGATCCATTTAAATTGGGTCAAGATTCTCACGCTACAGGAAGTTTCCAGCACATCCAGGGATGCACTTGCAAAGATTGTGGACAAGCACTGTCCTATTTTTCAAGAGGGCTATGGAACCATACAAGGACTTAAGGCAACTATCAGAGTGCGACCTGGCACTACTCCCTTTTTAAACAAGCCACAGCCACTACCCTATTCACTTAAGGAATCTGTGGGAAAGGAACTGCAAAAGCTAAAACACCATGGCATCATATCACAGGTGGAACAGAGTGACTGGGCAGCTCCAATAGTGGTGGTCCCTAAGAATGATAAAGCTATATGGCTGTGTGGAGACGATAAAGTGACTGTAAATTTCTCTGTCGAACCAGAACCATATCCCTTACTGAATGCAGAAGATCTTTTTGCTGTCTTAGTTGGGAGCAAGTGCTTTAGCAAAATTGACTTGTCTTGGCAAGCTTTTAAACTAGTCAAGGGGGGAGGCACTGATAAGCAGCAGGAAAATCACAGCCTCTCCCTACAAAACAGGGTACTAAATGAGAAAAAGACCAAGGTAGAAAGGTCAGTGGGGGATGCTGCTACAGAAGGTAAAGCCATCAAAAAATGGAGAGCAATGAGTACCAATGCCCATAGTCTGGGTAACAAGCTTCCTGAATTAGAGGCCTTGATGGAGGAGGAACATCTGGATATCGTGGCAGTTGCAGAAACATGGTACACACAGAACCATGACTGGGACATAAACATACCAGGATACACTATCTACAGGAGAAACAGGGAGGGAGGGTAAAAGAGGAGGAGGAGTAGCTCTCTACATAAGAGAAGGAATCAAAGCAACAGAACAAAAGGGTAAACAGGGAGGAGAAGAAGCACTGTGGGTCAATTTAGAGGCAGGCAATGGCACCACAATCAGCACAGGGGTTGTATACAGACCCCCCTCTCAGTGGGAGGAAATGGACAAGGAAATGATAGAAAGTATACTTAGAATGGCAGATAAATGGGGGATATTGCTGATGGGTGATCTGAATATGCCAGATGTTAACTGGAGTGCAGTTAAAGCAGCCACTTCTAAGAGTGGGGTTATTCTAGATGCCCTACAGGGGGCATGCCTTAGACAACTAGTATTGTAACCCATTCGAGAGGGAGCAATCTTAGA
This sequence comes from Neoceratodus forsteri, assembly GCA_016271365.2. NCBI lineage: Eukaryota > Metazoa > Chordata > Ceratodontiformes > Ceratodontidae > Neoceratodus > Neoceratodus forsteri. Next base: position 853,869,743 of record CM028131.1, read on the forward strand.
CCTGGTCCTCTCAAATGGAGATGGAGAGAGGATCACAGATGTAGAAGTGGGTAGCCATCAGGGAACTAGCGACCATCGAACAGTATGGTTCACAATAAAACACAGCAATAAGTCAAGCCATACAAGGCAAAGTACTGGACTTCAGGAGGCTGACTTTGCCAAAATGGGTGAGTGCCTATGGAATGCACTAGCAAATGGGCAGGAAGGAGGGGTGGAAGAACAATGGGGAATAATAAAAACTGCCATCACAGAGGTAACAAGCCTATGTGTGAAGCAAATAAACAAAACAAAACAATGTAAGAAACCACTATGGTTTTCAAAGAAGGTGGCAGTGAAGGTTCAACAGAAAAAGAAAGCATTCAGAAAGTACAAGGAATCACAGAAGGAGCAGGACAGAGAATTGTATCAGTTAAAGCAAAAGGAAGCTGGGAAGGCAGTCAGAACTGCAAAGACCCGAACTGAGGAAAAGATAGCCATCTCAGTTAAGAGGGGGGATAAAATCTTTTTTAAGTACATCAGGGAGTGAAGGAAGACTAAGGGAAGGATAGTGAGGCTTAATAAAGGGGAGAGGGGGTGGGCAGAGGGTGATGGTGAAAAGGCCGAGATACTAAACAAATATTTTTGCTCAGTATTTACAAATGAAGAGGGGAAGTTCCTAAAACAAACAATAGAAACTCTCTGGATACAGAAGTTGATACCAGCCCATTTACAGAAGAAAGGGTTCTGAAAGAACTCTTAAAACTGAAGATGGACAAAGAAATGGGACCTGATGGGATTCATCCTGGAATTCTAAAAGAACTAAGGGTAGAACTAGTGACACCACTGACTACCCTCTTTAACAAATCATGGGAGGATGGGGTGGTACCTGAGGACTGGAGGGGGGCAGATGTGATCCTCCTTCACAAAAGTGGGAGCAGGGCAGAAGCAGGAAACTACAGACCTGTTAGTTTAACCTCAGTGATAGGGAAAATGATGGAATCACTTCTGAAGGAAAGAATTGTCAAGTACCTAGAGGCCAGAGGGGCACAGGACCCAAGACAGCACAGATTCACAGCAGGAACGTCCTGCCAGATGAATCTAATAGATTTCTTTGATTGGGTGACCAAAGTAGTAGATCAGGGAGGGGCTGTGGGCATGGCCTACCTAGACTTTAGCAAGGCATTTGACTTGGTCCCACACAAAAGATTAATATAGAAGTTAGCCAGCCTGGGAGTGGGTCCCAAGATGATAGCCTGGATAAAGAATTGGCTGAAGAATAGGACACAGAGGGTAATAGTAAATGGAGTCCACTCTGAAGAAAGGGGGGTTACTAGTGGGGTGCCGCAGGGTTCAGTATTAGGACCGGTCCTCTTCAATGTCTTTATAAGTGACATTGCAGAGGGACTGGAAGGAAAAGTGTCTCTTTGCAGGTGACACAAAGATCTGCAACAGAGTTGATGCACAAGGTGGGGTGGAAAGGATGAGAAGGGACTTGGCAAGGTTAGAGGAATGGTCAAATGTATGGCAGCTTAGATTTAATGCTAAGAAGTGCAAGGTAATGCGCCTGGGAAACAAAAACTCAGGGGAAGAGTACACAATGGGGGGTGAGAGAGTAACAACAACAAAAATGGAAAGGGACCTGGGGTAGTTATATCAGATGACTTAAAGGTGGGCAAGGAATGCAAGAAGGCAGTAAGGAGGGCTGGGGGGATACTGGGATGCATAGGGAGAGGCATCACCAGTAGAAAACAGGAAGTTGTTATCCCTCTGTACAGACAGTTGGTGAGACCCCATCTGGAGTACTGTGTGCAGTTCTGGAGACCCAATCTCCGAAAGGACATAGACAAGATGGATGCTGTCCAGAGGAGGGCCACTAAATGGTGCAGGGTCTGCACCAGAAGACATATGAAGAGAGACTAAAGGGGCTTAATATGTATAGCCTCAAGGAAAGGAGGGAGAGAGGGGACATGATAGAAACTTTCAAGTACCTCAAGGGAATCAACAAAGTTCAAGAGGATAGCATCTTTCAAAAAAAGAGGCGTGCAAGAACAAAGGGGCACAATTTGAAGATAGAGGAGGGGCAGCTCAGAGGTAATGTAAGGAAGTATTTTTTCACAGAGAGGGTTGTGGATGCATGGAACAGCCTTCCGGAGGAAGTTGTGGAGTCAAAAACAGTGGCTAAATTCAAGCATGCATGGGACAGCCATAAGGCAATTCTAGGGGGTGGGGGTAGAAAGAAGTAGGCTGCTGGTTAACTAGGATCTGCAACTTATCGATTAGGTAGGGAAATGGGCAGACTGGGTGGGCCAAGTGATCGTTATCTGCCATAAAATTCTATGTTTCTATGTTTCTATGTTTCTTATGCATGCTAACAACTAGAATTGGAACCATGAATACCCATAAAGGTCTCTAATGTCACCATTACCTTGCTTATGGAGTCTCAACTGCTCCTGCTATTTTCCAGCATGCCATTGACCAGATTCTTCAAGGACTAGACCATGTGATATGTTTTCTGGATGATATTCTGGTCACGGTGCCCACCGCTGAAGAACAATTGGCACTACTAGACCAAGTCCTAGTCAGGCTGGAATGCTACAGAGTAAGTGAAATTGGCAGTGTCACTTCCTGCAGGATTCAGTGGGATATTTGGACACCAGATTGATGCTCAGGGTCTGCACCTGACAGAAAGTAAGGTATCAGCCATTGTAAATGTACCTACATCCTCCAATGTTTTGGAACTGCATTCTTTCCTGGGCTTACTGAACTACTATGGATGTTTTGTGGCAAATCTGTCCACACTGCTGCAGTCCTTGCATGACTTGCTGTACAAGGATATCAAGTGGTACTGGACACCAGAGTGTGATTCTGAGTTAAAGGCAGCAAGCCACTGAGGTTTACCTTTGATGCCACTCCTTATGGAGTCAGTACAGTGACATCACATGTACTGCCAAGTGGGGAAGAGCACCCAATTGCACTTGTCTTGAAGAAGCTCATGTCCAGTGAATGAAACTATGCTCAAATAGAATGGGAAGTCCTTAGTATTACCTTTGGGGTTAAGAAACTCCACAAGTACCTCTATGGGAGTTAGTTCTCCCTAATCACTGACCATAAGCCCTTTTTGCCTATCATGGGTCCAAAGGCTGCAATACCTATGTTGGCAGCACTTAGAATGCAGTGTTGGGCTCTGAATCTGTTAGCCTATGACTTCATGATCATGGCAATGCAGATGCTTTATTTCATCATCCTGCAATGCTAAGACACTGATGAAAGTACAGCTTTTCAAGTTTCTTATCTGAAGCATCTACCTATTGGTAGCAAGGACATTGCTGTTGAAACCAGGCATGATCCTGTGCTTGCAGAAATCTGGGACTTCACTTTAAAGGGATGGCCTAACTGCATTCAAGACTAATTCCTGCAACCTTATTTTGACAAGCAACAGCAATTATCAATGGACCAAGGCTGTATTCTCTGGGGTCTCCGAGTGGTTATACCACCAAAGTTTTGACAGCAGCTACTGAATGATCTCCAGGAATGCCACCCAGGTGTTAATCATATGAAGGCCAGAGCACAAAGTTACCGCTGGTGACTGAGCCTCGACCAAGTCATTCAGGATCTTGAAAGCAAATGTACTCCTTGTGCTTCTATATAAAACCAGCCTGCTACAGCACCTCTTCATCCCTGGTCATGGGCAAAAGTGCCATAGGAAAGAATTCATGTGGACTATGCTGGGCTGGATAAGCAGTACTTTTTGATAGTTATTGACAGTCATTCCAAGTGGCTGGAAGTTTTGCCAACCCTTGTCACCATGGCACACAAGACTATTGCTTTACTTCTTAGGGACTCCCTCAAGAATTAGTCCCAGATAATTGTCCCAGTTCGCATTTCATGAATTTCAACATTTTCTCCAGCAACATGGGATCACACACATTTTAACTCTGCCCTACCACCCAGTCTCAAATGGAACTGCTGAATGGGCAGTCCAGACATTTAAAACAATCTGGAAAAAATTAGCGGCTGATTGCACCCCTGGTGCTACTACAGCTGAACAGAGGCTGTCTAGGTTCCTATTTAGCTACCAGAACACACCTCACACTGTCATGGAACATACACCTGCAGAACTTTTTCTCAAGAGACAACCTCATATCAGGTTGGATTTACTGAAACTAGATCTTTCTTGCATGGTCCAGAAACAACAACAACTGAGAACACGTGACAAGTCCACTAAGAGACTGAGGGAATTCCAACCAGGAGACACTGTCCTGGTTTGTGAGTTCTGAGACTCAAGACATCTGTGTTTGCACTAGATGAGGTCCCTTAACCTACACTGTGCAAGTGGGACAACATCTTGTATATGTGCACATAGGCCATCTGGTACCCTTGAGAACTGTTCCTGTTACACCTTCAACTGATTTGACTACACAGGTCCCTGTCCCAGTTTCTGACAGCAAGCCTCCAACACCCCAAGGTGTCAGGATGTACCTTTTCCTATACCATGGCAGCAATCTGCCTCCCTGGGGCCAAGCCATCAGGCTGCATCCCCAACCCCACAAAGAGAGCCTGCTTCACCTGCTCCTCACCAGGATGTTCCAGAGAGATGTTACCCCCTACGCAATGTAGGACACCTCAGAGACTTGATTTATAAGGACCTTCTCTACAATGTTATATATTTTGCTGTGGGACTTCTTTTTTAAGAAGGAGGGAAAGTAGAAACATGGCTGTATAGTGCTGCCGGACCATGATCAGTGTGGGACCATGTAGTCTCGTGCGATCTTATATGTTGGAGGCACTCTAAATATGCAGTGCAGTGCAGAGAAGCCTGTGTTAAGTAGCGAGTGACGTGCCAGACCTCCTGTTGCTGCTGCTCCTGACAGAGTTAATGAAAGGGCCAGCAAGAAACCTGTTGTTTATACTGTTTGTTATTGTTACCAGTTGTACTAGTTGTACAAATTACACCAGTTATATCTGTTGCTAATCAATTATTAAAGTAAGCAGCCTTTAGAAGAAACCTTCCCTGGCCTGTCTGTCCTATAAGCCTGTGGCCCACACTAATAATAATAATAATAAACTTTATTTTTAAAGTGCCTTTCTATAACCAATGCGCTGTACAACTTACAACATATAAAATCCAATAAAACATAAAATCCATGCAGCATGTTAGCCAAGTAGATAAATATCTAAAAAAATAATAAATCTGGGTAGGCAGTGTGCCACAGCTGGGTCTTCAAGGCCCTCTTAAAACTCTCCACAGTAGTACATTCACGTACCTGACGAGGTAGAGAATTCCACAGGGTCAGGGCCACATACATAAAAACATGGGCCCCTGATGTTTTAAGATGTAACCTGGGAATCTCTAACAACCCCTCGTCAGCTGAGTGGAGTGGTCATCTGGGGCAGTAAGGCAACATGAGCTCTTGCAGATAGTCCAGGCCCAGTCCATGCAGTGTCTTAAAGGTCAGAAGCCCGACCTTGAAGGTGATATGCCACTGAATCAGCAGCCAGTGCAGTTTGCGCAGCACCGGTGTGATGTGACTCGAATGAGGAGTCACCATCAACAACTGTGCCGCAACATTCTGCACTAGCTGCAAGCGGCAGATATCAACCCCCAGTAGCCCTAGGTACAGGGAGTTGAAGTAGTCAAGGCATGAGGTCACAAAGGCATGGCTCAGTGTTGGAAGGTCACCAGATGGAACAAGGTGCTTAATCCTGGAGATGTTCCTGAGATGGTAAAATGAGGACTTGACAACTGCCGACACCTGCGAATGCAGTGTCAGCCTGTCATCAAAAACTACCCCAGGTTTCACACCCATTCAGAGGAAGGAAGCTGGATGCCCCCGAGACAGAGTCCAGAAGGTTGTCCAGCCACAGACCCCTCTGTCCGGTGACCCAGTAGTGAAGCCTCAGCCCATACCATCTAACAATATCTCTGAGGGGAGGCATATACACTGCTAACAACATGTGGGACAACACCTATCCCTGAGGGACCCCACATGGCAGAAAGAATGGGCAGGAGGAAAAAATCCCGACACCACCCTCCGAGATCTGCCAGTGAGGAAAGATTGAAACCATCTGAGAACTGTACCAGACAGGCTGCAGATGAACCTCAGGTGCCCGAGGAGCACCCAATGGTCCATGCTGTCGAAGGCTGAGGAGAGATCCAGAAGTACCAAGATAGAACGGCGCTTCTGATCCCTCGCCATCAGGAGATCATTGAGCACCTGAACCAGAGCGGTCTCAGTACTATGCCTCTTACAAAAACTGGACTGGAGAGGTTCATAGATGTTGTGGATGCTAAGGTGGTTCTCCAGTTGTAGTGCCACAACTTTCTCAATTACCTTTCCTACAAAAGGGTATGTTTGAGATAGGTCTGTAGTTTGCAAAGCAGTTTAGGTCCAGAGCAGCTTTCTTCAGGAGTGGTGTCACCACCGCCTCTTTCAGGGAGCTAGGAAACTCACCTGACTCTAAGGAGCACCAAACTATCTTGCAAGGACAGGGCTGATGATGTCAGAGCAACCCATTATCAGGGGAGCTGGGCCCGGGTCCAAACTACAGCATGTTGGGCACATACCCTGGGCAATCTGCACAACATCCACAATTTCCGGCTAGTCAAAGGAACTCCAGGCAAACCAAGGAGGAGTGACCAGACACCGATCACTATCAGCTCCCATAGAGTGAGCCAGAAAGATCTTAGCCCTGGTGCTGGTTACCTTGTCTGCAAAGAAGTGAGCAAGCTCATCACACTCAATTCGTGAAAAGGCTCTTCAAACTTGCAGACAGGTTGGGTTGCACAATCTGTCCACAGTTCGAAAGAGGTGAGCTGATTGATTCTGAGTGGCAGAGATCTCCCCAGATAGGAACTCTGCCTTCTTACCAGTGATTGCTGATTTATAGATTTGATAATGTTCCATCAATCTAAGGTGGTCAGCATCCAGGGTGGATTTCCGCTAGCAACTCTCTAGCCTTCATCCTACTCGTCGCAACTGTCTCAAGGTCCCATCAAACCACGGGAACTGAGGGCAGAGAGAGAGAGAGGATGAACATGGGCTGGAGCTATGGAGTCCAGGGCCATAATAACCACATTATTATAGGCCTGAACCAGGCTCTCTGGGCTCCTGCTTGCCCCAGAACTCCCGATAGGTCTAATACCATCAGTAGGCCATCAGGGTTCACATCCCGCAAAAGGCGGTATCTGACCATCTCCACAGGGGCAGGCCTATATGGGGGTTGCCTGGAAACTGAACCTTACAGTGTGATGATCTGACCATCCAACTGGTTCCACTAGATCAGAGGTTTCAATCCCCAGGAGGAAAAGCTTGTCATGTAAGTGACCAAACTTATGAGTTGCAGAGGCAACAACCTGTGTAAAGCCCAACAATGTCATCAGCTGGAGGAAATCCTAACCAAATTTCGAGAGCTCATCATTGACCCAGGCGTTAATGTCACCCAGGACTATCAACCTGGATGACCCAAATGCCATGTCGACCATGAAGTCCACTACTTGGAAATATCAGTCAATATTGAAGATGGCCACTAGGCTGGGCACGCTGCTGCTACTGCACCACGTGTTTGAGCTAATTTAAGTTTTCTTTCATTACTTTAGTCATTTTTCATTTTGTTTCAATTACATTTTATTTATTGTGTTTTGTGCCCTGGTTTTTATAGTTTTATTAGTCCATTGTTTTACCGCTGTTTTTGGCTCGGTAGGTGGGGAGTTGTAGAACGTGGAGTGTCACTCGCTAGAAGGCTTGAGTGGCTAGACTTTCTCCCTTAATGCTGCGGATAGATTTGGGGATTTTTCACTGGTCCCGGGAGATTGTTATGTCTGGCTTTGTTGCTATGGATGATTCTTCTATCTTTTGCCCCGGGTGGCGAGAGGAGCAGGTGGATGGTGAGGAGCTGAAATTTTGGAATCCCGATCAGATCTGAGGGAGCCTTTACCCGATATCAAGCCTTTGGGAAAACTATATTTTATTTACTGCAGTGTGGAGAGGTACGAGAGGTTGTGGATCATTAAGAGAGTCGTGAGTCGTGGCAATCAGGAAAACTGAACACTTTGGAGGCAAAGATTTTGCTAAGGGGTTTCCTTTGGCTGACGTCAGGTCAATTTCATGACCTGAATATGTGATACTGAATCTGGCCTGTGGGGATTGAGTTGAGGCCCGACTCCAGTGGGTGGTTCTCTGCAAGATTTGCGGCTTTGAAGGGGGACTCGATTCTTTCCTAGCCAGAGAGCTGGTTGAGGTATCGCGCCCCTCTGGATTCCCAGGATTGGCTGCAAATATGGCCTTTCTTGGGGTTCTTTATTTGAAGCTGCATTATTTCCTGTGGGTTCTACCCAGCTGGGCAAGAGGGGGCCTCAGTTTGTGGTGGAGATCCTGCTAGCAAGTTTTTCTGCCCAAGGTGAACTGGGATTCTTTCCTGATTTTGGAGTTACCCCTGGATTTACTTTCCATTGACAATATTGCATGGATTGGTGTCCTGTTTGTGTTTTCCACCTCCTTATTTTTGGATTTTATGGACCTCTCTTCCTTGTGGACTATTGGATATAATTGACTCTAGGACCTATGGTGTGAAGTCTGCTGATTTCCCTCCTTGATGTGTTAATTTTATGTTTTTGTTTATGGACAACTTGGTGGTGAGAGGACATTGAGTCCATTTATTTATTTTATTTATTAGTGTTATTTATTTTTAGTGTAATAGTGGGTAGTGAGAGTGCCTAATTATTTACTCCTCTTCTCCCTAGTTGTGAGAGAGCTGGGGGGGGTGAAAAGTTTATTTTATTTTTATTATATTTACTTTTGGTTTGGGTGGTGAGGGAACCTTAACTTTTTTTTTTGTGATATGTTTGTATGTATGAGGGAATTTTAGTTGTCTTCTGACTTAAACTCGGACTTGTTTTTCCTAATAGTAGGAGGGTGGTATTTTATATTGTTTTGTTAAATTTTGTGAAACTTATTTTGGGGTGGTTAGTGTTCTTGTGATTAGGTTTTGTATAGTTTTGGCTGTGTAGTTGCAGCATGTGTTGGCCTCTAATCCCCACGGTGGTGTGCTACTCTTCCTCCTCTCTTCATGCCCATGCCCTTTTTATTCTCCCCCTCTCCAATTTGAGATCTACCAGCGCTGTAGAGTGCTGGGAATAATGCGTAGGAGAGGGAGATGGGTGAGGGGTTGTGAACAGGGAAGAAGACACGAGGGGGTCACCGTATTGGGGTAGTCGGATCTAGAAGGCACCCTGGGGTGAAATGGAACCCAGATCGTGGTCTGCCATGTCTGGTGCCTATACCCAAGGGCACTACCAAATTTGGTGGGCAGATGGTCTGGACAGCCTCTGAGATTTGTCCAGCTCAGGCGGTGTTGTGCAATGCCAGGTCCATCAGGAACAAGACTGCTATTATTGCTGATCTTGTTGGTTCAGTGGACCTGGTTTGCATCACTAAGACCTGGTTGGATGAAAATCCAGGCCCCGTATTGGAGGCCATGACTCCGGCTGGGTACTCGGTGATACACCGCCTAAGATTGGATCGGGGGGGGGGTTGCAGTCTGTTTCAAGACTGAACTGGGCCTCATGAGTGTGGTAGTCGAGGATTCTGAGTCCATCAAGTGTACAGTGGTAGCAGGTGTAGGCATTCGAATCGTTCTCATCTACCATCCACCCAGGTATGGGAAGCGATTCCTTCAGGAAGTGGCGGACTTTGTTGTCGACATGGCATTTGAATTGCCCAGATTGATGGTTCTGGGTGATTTCAATGCCTGGGTCGATGACAAATTCTTGCAATTTGGTCAGCACTTCCTCCAGTTCATGACTTCTCTGGGCCTTACACAGGTGGTTTCCACTACTACACATAAACATGGACACTCCTTGGACTTAGTCTTCTTGCTAGGGATCAAAGCCTCCGATGTGGGGGTGGAACCAGCCATGTGGTCAGATCACTACACCATGGGTTTTACATTTTTACACCCCCCTTAGAAGGCCTACCCCTGTGGGGATGTTTAGGTACCGACCTTTATGGGATATAACTTCCCAAGGTCTTGCATTGGTGATTGACCTATCGTCCCCTGCGTTGACGAGCAGTGATCCAGAGACCCTCGTGTCAGCTTATAATTCATCTGTTATGGTGGCTCTGGATTCTATTGCTCCTGTCCATGTGTGCCCCCTCTCCCTTCACCTCAAGTCCCCTTGGTTTGATGGGACATTGAGGGAGATGCGGAGACAGAGGTGAAGGTTCCAACTTTGCTGGTGTAAATCCGCCCTTGATGCCAATCACCTTAGATTGATTGACCATTATTCAGTCTATCAATCTGCAATCCCCCGTAAGTAGGCAGAATTCCTGTCCAGGGAGATTGTGATTGCTCAGAATTGACCAGCTCAGCTATTCCGAACTGTAGACAGACTGTGTAACCCAGCCTGTCTGCAAGTTCGGAAAGCTTTTTCGCAATTAGAGTGTGAAGAGCTTGCTCAATTCTTTGCAAATAAGGTGGCTGACATCAGGGTGGATCTGCAGCCAGCAACCTCTAGGGGGGTTGTGGTTGGTTCATGCAAGTTCGCTATTCCTCAATTTTCTTGGAGTTCCTTCAGTCGGCCAGACTTTGTGGATGTCATGAGGATTATTCAGAGTGTGCGCCCTACATGCTGTAGTTTGGACCCTGGACGAACCTCCCTAATTTTGGGTTGTATTGATATCATCAGTCCAGTCCATGAGCAAATAGTCTGGTGCTCCTTGGAGTCGGGTGAGTTTCCCAGCTCCCTGAAAGAGGTGGTGGTGACACCACTCTTGAAGAAAGCTACTCTGGATCCAGACTGTTTCACTAACTACAGACCTATCTCTAACATTCCCTTTGTTGGGAAGGTGATTGAGAAAGTAGTGGCAGCTCAACTGGAGGACCATTTCACCATCCATGACATCTATGAACCCCTCCAGTCTAGTTTCCATAAAAGACATAGTACCGAGACAGCACTGGTTCGGGTGCTTAATGATCTCCTGAGGGTGAGAGATCAGAAGAGATGATCCATCTTGGTTCTCTTACATCTTTCCTCAGCTTTTGACACCGTGGATTACATGGTATTGATAGCACACCTGAGGCATTTATGTGGAATATCGGGAACCGTCCTACGATGGTTCACATCATTCCTCACAGGGAGATCACAAAGAGTTGTGTCTGGGATCTTTTCCTTGGGCCCAACGGCTTTGTTGTGTGGGGTGCCTCAGGGATCTGTGCTGTCACCCATGTTATTCGCAGTGTATATGCTACACCTTGGAGACATTGGAAGAAGGTACGGGCTGAGGTTTCACTGTTATACAGATGATACCCGGCTATACCTGTCTTTTGCACCTGACCAGGATGGAGCTTTCTCAGTTTTTAACAACTGTCTAAAAGAAATCCAGGAGTGGATGGATTCTAGCTGGCTGAAGTTGAACTCAGAAAAGACAGAGGTATTGGTTGTGGACCCTGGTCGACAGATAGAGGTGTGCCTTCAGTAATTATTCTTGGTGGCATTTCTCTCCCAACCTCTGAATGGGTGTGTAACCTGGGGGTGATCTTTGATGACAGACTGACACTACAGTCACAAGTGTCGGCTGTCGTCAAGACCTCCTTTTACCATCTTAGGAATATCGGCAGAGTTAGGCACCTAGTTCTGTCTGACGACCTTCCAACATTGGTCCATATTTTTGTGTCCTCACACTTTGACTACTTCAACTCCCCTTACCTTGGACTTTCAGGGGTTGAAATTCGCTGCCTGCAGCTGGTGCAGAACGCAGCAACCCAGGTTTTGACAGGTTCTAGTAGATCCTGTTATATTACTCCGGTGTTGCATGAACTGCACTGGCTGCCTATACAGTGGCGGATCACCTTTAAAGTCAGTTTACTGACTTTCAAAGCCCGTCACGGGCAGGGGCCACCCTATCTGAAAGAGCTCCTGGTTCCCTACTCCCCTGGTCAATCCCTCTGCTCAGCCAAAGAGGGGTTGCTAGAGATTCTTAGGTGAATCTTAAATCCTCTGGCTGTAGAGCATTTTCCTACACTGCACCTACCCTTTGGAATTCTCTATCTTGTCGGTTACGGGAGTGCACCTGTGTGGAGGAATTCAAGAGAGGATTAAAAACCTTCCTCTGGCAAATGGCCTTTTCAGAAAATTGAATTGTATTTGGATTATGATCTTTTTATTTATGCTGAGATTTTGGATTTTATTGTCTGTTTTAAATTGTTTAACCTGTAGAGAGCATTGGAATTTGAAAAAGCAATGTACAAATAAAAATTATTATTATTATTATTATTATTACTTCCTGTAGGAATCATTTCTCACCCTGGGTGGATGGTAGATGAGAATGATCCTACAGTCTACACCTGCAACCACAGTGCACTCAAATGAGCTGAATTCCTTAACTGGCACACCTACAAGGTCCAGTTCCATCTTACAACAAATGGCTACTCCTCCACCCCTGCAGTCTGATCTCGAGCAGTGTATCACTGAGAACCTGTCCAGAATGGCAGCCTCCAATATGTGGCCAGCATTTTCATACAGTCAGGTCTCAGTGATGGATGACAGGTCTGCTGTCCCAATAAGATCTGCAATTACTGCAGTCTTGTTCTTAATAGGCCTGGCATTGCACAACACCGCTCGAGTCGGATGGGGTTCTGGTGCCGACCTAGCTATTGGCAGAACAACATTGGACCCCATGTGTATGGAACCCAGGCTTGTAGAGTCATGCACAGTAACTATGCCAGAAGGTACCCTGCCACTCAATTTACCACACAGGAGATAGGAAAGCTGTATGAATTTTCATCTGTTTTTGTTCCTGTTTTCAGTAGCAGCCTCCTGTTACCGGCTAGACGTGAACTTGTCCAGAAGATGATCCTACCTATCTTTGACTACTGTGATGTAGTCTAAAATTCTGATGCCAAGTCTTCCTTATCCAGATTGGACACCCTTTACTTCTCCTTCTGTCACTTTGCTCTGGACTCTGTCCCTTTCACCCATCACTGTAACCTCTACCACTCCTTGGCTTTTTCCTTTTTAGAAAATCAATGCCACCTACATTGTGCAAAAGTTGTGCCTAAATTTTGGATCGTACGCTCCCCCCCATCTTACTTCCTCATTATCCATCCTACCCCCTCCTGCTCATTCCCTTAGATCATTTTTATTCCCGTTTAATGGTAGTCTCTGGTCAATCGACCTCTGTAGGTCAGGTGGTCTTCTTGCATCGCTTCCCTAAACTTTGGAACACACTTCCCTACTAGCTTCTCCACTCATCCTCCCCCCACTCCATCTCTTCGGTCCTACATAACTTCCTATCAGTAAATTGTTCCTGTAACTAATCCCTGTTCTCCCTCTCCAACAAAACTTCTACTAATACTATCCCTATATCCTAATCCTTTTCTGTGCCCATCTGTCCCTTCTGTCTCCCTCCTCTCCTTACTCCTACACTGCATCCCTCCTCTCCCTGCTCTTATATCTGCACCCCCTCGCCTGCCTCTTCCTCTTTCTCTGTCTCACCTCCTAGCTGGTTTTCCATAATATCCCACTCAGATATAACCTTGTAACGTGTATTCCAGCATATAGCACATAACTGTTTCACACGAGTTTTAACTGTATAATCATTCCTATGCTACACTTATTATGTAGATTAATTTCTGTAATCTTAAGCAATGTGCCACTGTTCATGCATTTACTGTAAAACTTATTAATGTTTGGCCGTATGTATGTTTTTCCAATTCCCCTCTCCCTTATGATGCACTGTGAGATGAGCAACTTGTTGTTCAGGGTGCCCTTCCTGGTGAAACATTTCAATAAATAAATAAAATTCATACACCAAGTAGCGTGGATAGGAAAATAACATTCGTAAGCCAGAACCTTTTAGTGCCTCTTTGCCCCCCCCAAGCCCATTAGCAGATATGCCCATATTTGTTGCCAGCTTCCTTGTACATCTCCATATTGTACTTCAGGAACAGCATAATAAGAGTAAAAGAAATGAAACAATATTTTATTTGATATATTTATCATTATGTTTAATTCAAACATTCATATTATAACACCAGTAGCGGTGGATAAATGACAGTAGGAAAAACCAAAATAAGTGGCCAAGTCCCAGAATGCTGCCTCCTCTCCAATCAACATGTAAACCATGACATACTTGGCATATACATACCTACATCCATGATAACCCCAAATGATCCACATTTATCTATACTAGAATTAAACTATAATTTATATTGCTTCTTTTGATGTACAACATTATATATAATTCTCTACATGGAACAAGGAATTTGCCATTTTTTTCTACAACAGTTTACTGTATGGATTTAGATATCTGAGTACTGCTCTAATAGGTCAATGACTTTTAAAAAGGAAAGGTTGCTGAGAACCATCCACAGACTGGGGGGAGTATAATGTTCTTCAAGCCAGCTGAAGACTGAGGCCAAGTTGTGGCTCACTTTGTTTCTGTTTGAAATAAAAAAATGTACCAACCAGAAAGCAAACTTGGAAACAAACCACAAAAAGGTGCAAACAGGAAGGAACACCCTCCCTTGTGATCTTTGACACCTAGAATGTCCTCTTAGTTTTTGTACGCTTTCCAAGGGGAGATGCTATTATCTTCAGAAGGGCTGGTTCACCATCTCAGTAAAGGTACAGAACATCTTAAGACCTTGAGAGAAAGAACAAAGGCACCTTAGAAAAAATTACGTTTAAAAAGAGAAATACTCAAACCAAAGCACTTTTAAGTTTTGCTAGTAGTAGGCACAGAAGTGTATACTGATAATTGTGTACAATTTTGTGAGAATGTGTCTGGGACAAGGCTAGCTGATACAAAAAGAAACTAAACTGCTTTTAAGCAGGGCCATTGCCAGAGTGGTGGAGGGAGAAAAGCTGCAGTACACTAACTGCAGTGGTGAACCTATGATAGGTGTCTCATTGCAGCACTCTAAGGTGCTTTATTTATGCTTTCTAGTTCAGGATTAGCTTTATTTTACCCTATTCCCAAATCTGCAGTTGTTACAAACATGCGAAATTTGCCCGCAGATAAAGGCCTAGAGGTCTGTCAAGTCTGCTCAAATGTGCAGCTAGCACCCCTTATTTTTAGTATTAGGGGTTGAGCACTAAATTACTACTGGATAGGCAGTGGGTGCCACACCATGCACTATTGTGGCAGAGAATTTATTGTTTGAGTTACTAGTTAAGTTAGTTAGGAGGGGAGTGTGACAAGTGGGATACCACAGAGCTTGGTACTGGGGCCAGTCCTCTTCAGTATGTTTGTAGGGGACATTGCAGAAGACCTGAAAGATAAGCTATGCTTTTTGCAGATGATACCAAAATCTGCAATAGGGTTGACACTCAGAAAGTGGTAAAAAAAATGTGCAGGGATCTTAGAAAGCTAAAGAAATAGTGAAAAACATGGCAGTTGGGGGTTCAATGCCAAAAAGTGCAAAATAATGCATCTAGAACATAGAAAACCTGGCACTGAGTATATGATGGGGGAGTACTAAGAGTCACTAGGAAGGAAAGAAACCTCAAGGTTATCATATCTGAGGACCTCAAGGTGGTAGGGCAGTGTAACAAGGCAGTGGGTAAGGCCAGGTAGCATAGGGATTGGTATCTCCAGCAGGAGGAGGAGGAGGAGGGAGGGGTGTTGCCATTATATTGCTCACTGGTACAGCCATGTCTATAGTACTGTGTTCAGTTTTGGATACCATGCCTCAGAAAAGACATAGACAGAGTAGAGGCTGTCCAGAGGAGGGAAATTAAAATGGTGCATTGTTTACAAAAGAAGCTCTACCAAGAGAGATTGTGGGATCTCAACATGTACAATTCTGAGAGAGAGAGGGGATATGATACAGACCTACAAGTACCTCAGATCAGTGAATAGAGTATATGTAGGGAGTCTCTTTAAAATGAAAACAAGCACCAGGACCAGGAGACTTTCAATGAAGCTAGGGGCAGACTTCAACTGTGACGTAAGGCAATATTTCTTCACTGAAAAGGTAGTGAATGCCTGGAATAGATTGCCAGTGGATGTGGTGGAGGATAGAAAAGTGTGAGGCTTCCAGCATGCATGGGATAGACATACAGTTATATTAGATAGGATGCAGGGAGGTGGGAGGGTCAACAGAGACCAGATAGGTCAGAAGAGACAGAATAAGCAGGGAACATCTAAGGGAAACTAGGTTGGCTAAGCAGTAATTTTCTGCCATCAAATTCTATGTTTGTATGTTGCTAGTACAGTACAGTACAGTACATAGAAACACAGAAACATAGAATTTGACAGCAGATAAGCACCACATGGCCCACCTAGTCTGCCCATTTTCCCTACCTGTTTCATATACCGCAGCTCCTAAATGATCTGCAGCTTGCCGTCTCTTTCCTATCACCAGAGTTCCTTTATGTCTGTCCCATGCATTTTTGAATTCTCCTACCATCTTTGCCCCTGCAACCTCTGTCCTTGAACATCTTTTTTTTTTAAAGATACCACCATCTTGTAACTTATTTACAGCCCTTGAGGTATTTGAAAGTCTCTATCATATCCCCCCTCCTCCAGGAAATACATATTGAAATCCTCCAGTCTCCCCTCATATGACTTCTGGTGCAACCCCTACACCATTTTTGTCACCCTTTTCTGAGCCACTCCTGCTCTGTCTATGTCCTTCTGGAGATGCAGCCTCCAGAACTAGACACATACTCTAGATGAGATCTCACCAATGTTCTTTCCAGAGGCATCACCACCTCCTTCCTTCTGCTGGAGATGCCTCTCCCTATGTACCTTAGCATGCCACTGGCTGTCCTCACAACCTTCTCATATTGTTTGGTAACCTTCAGATCATCAGATATTATTACTGTCAGGTCCCTTTCCTGTTTGGTGGCCATCAGCACCTCCCCCCCAGTACATCAAGGGCCACTCAGGCCAGTTCTTGGTGATGCACCCTGTGCTGTAGTGAAAGATGGCTAATTTCTTAGTTTTACTGATGTATTTAATGATTGATTGATTTATAATTTTAGTTTTTGTTGACCAGAAAAGGATTGCTAGGCAATTCTGCCTATTTTCAACCTTGTCCTGGGGAAGAGGAATACAGATGCAAAGTGTCATATTAAATCAGATAAATTGTTGGTGGTATTTTTTGTGAATGGGAGAAATATGGCCTGGATATTGGGGAATGCACCATACTATTGTCAGTAGGGGGAGCCCACATCAGTTGGAGAAGTGATGGCTGGATGGCCAGTCCCAGGAGGAAAGAGGAGAAGATGGATGTTCAGGAGGCTGGGGAGCAGGTCTCCTCTCCGGTTTCAGAATTGCTAGAGACCCAAGTTTCAGAGCTGCAAGTGAAAGAAGCAGCCAAAAATATTGACAAAATCTCAGTAAATGTTACTGCAAGTACACTGGGATCTCAGGCATCAAGAACGGAGGAAAGAATTTCAGACATACATGGTTCAGCTGAAATGGAGGAACTGTATGACAAATTAAAAGAAGAGGACCAGAGACATGAAGAAGAAAGGAAAAAATTATGTGCTGCTCTTGAGAATGGTGGGAAAAAAAGTTTTTCACGGGTAGAAGCCTTATCGTCTGACAGACAGACCCACCTGTTAAGAGGTGGTGATGATGCAGCAGCATCAAAGGAGGCCACGTCTGACAGGACTACAGAGACAAAAGAATGTGTAGGTGGAAAAACAAATGAAACTCACAAAGCACAAAAAAAGGATACCTTAGGTAGAAAAAAAAGGTGCCCTGATGGAAATGGTGAAAAGGAGCCGTAAGAGGCTTGTCCTAAGACAGGCACCTGGTACAGAACTTTTTAAGGCTGTGAAACAAACACAAGACAAAAATATGGAGAACTCAGATAAAATGAAATAAATGAGACAAGAGATAAATTGTGGCAAAGGGAAGGAGCACTTGGACAACATAGTGCACTTGAGACAAAACTTCGGCAAAAGGAGAAAGAAACTGAATGTGTGGGCTTTTCTGATACCCCTGAGTGGATTGCAGAAGCCCTACAAAATGCAGGATGGAGAAGAACACAAGCTGGATCAGGGTGGGATCCAAATTATCCTAGCACATCAATGGAAGGACTAAGAAAAACCAAAGTAAATCGAGCAGCCCCATGATGAGAGGTGAAGCTACATAATCTCCAAAACATACAGGTCAGTTTTTGCAAATTAAAGAAATGAAGGAAAATGAAGAGGTTTTGGGGACAGAGAAGGAAGATTTAAGTGTATCAGAAAGAGAGGGGAAGAGGTTATGCAAAAAGACATTGGGGAACCAGAAGGCCAGACAGGAGGCACAGAAGAAAATCTTGAATGTTCCATAGAAGTAGAAGTAGAAGAGTCAACTTTACTATTAGAAAAAGACCAAAGCAATGATGAAGCAAGTAAAAAAAAAAAAACAGGCTGAACCAATGTGGGGCGCTAATGTTAAAGCAAGATTATTTCCTGAACATTTAAAGCTAGTCTCTGAGCCTTCTAAAAGAAGAAATGCTGTAAGGCTAAAATTTATAGGGGAAAGTACTCAAATACCTGATAGACTATTCATTGGAAGGACTTTGTTTAAAGAAAGTATGACATTTTATGCATATGAGATCTATGCCCTAATTCATACACCTGGGGACACCATTTATGATATAAGTTTTAAGTACCCAACAGGCCTGGAAAGGTTCTGGAATCAATACCATCAATTAAAGGAGACACCTCTATAGAAACCTTTTGTAGCCATACCTTTGACTAAGGCTGCCTACAAAAATGTTAGTTTTATTCAAAAATGAAGGGGTGAATGTCACAGATATAACCTTTTGGTTGAAACTACCATGTGAGTTAAACAGACCCCCATAACCAATTCTTGATGCAGAACATTTGTGAACAGGGGGATGGAGGTTTCAAATAACTTTGAGGCAACAAAATTGAAAAATACAGTACCTCCCAACCTGCTTCTTTCTGGGTGGGGACGAGGGCATGTTATTTTATGGAGGCCAGACATGAGCATGTTATAGGTGTGGGGATAAGAGACATTTAAGCAATGTTTTTGATAAAGCAAAATGTGGACTTTGTGGAGTTCTGGGGCATGTCAGTGCTTCATGCAAAAGCTCAATGAGATGTAGTCTCTGTGAGGAAAGTGGTCACACTTTGAGGAACTGTGCCTGGGCCTCATATAATAGCCTGGATCCTGCAGAGCAGGATGTTTATGTCACCGTAGCCCAAAAAGAAAGATTTTTAAAAGAAAAGAAAGCTGCAGGAAACAGTAAGGAACATGAAACAACTCTAGAAATACAAAGCACAAATGTAGAGATAAAGCAATAGGTCCCCCCCAAAAAAAAAAAAGTGGAAAGCAACTTAAGGCAAGAGGAGGAAATGCAAGAAACAGATAAGGGAACAGAATCTCCAGAAAAAGGAAAGGAAATAATTGAACAAAAACAAGAGAATCTGCAAGCTGAGATACAGATGATGCCAACCCCTCTGATCACCATTGGGCCCCACCTTTCAAATGGTCACAAAATCTAAAAAGCAGTTTAAATTGCCTAAAGCAAAATTCAAAAAAAACAAAAAGAGAACAATATTTAATGACAGAACAAATATACAGTCCTGCAAGAAAAGGATTCAGCTGTTTCAGAAAGAAAATCTGACACATCATCTATAGCTTCATCATGACTGGAACAGTCCTCTGAATATGAGTCCACAGACACTCAGCTGTCTAAGAAAAGGAAAGCTAAACTTAAGCATGTATAAAGTTGTGTGGTTTCCTTACCAAACAAAAAAACAAGATGTCTTGACTCTCCCATATATATATATATATATATATATATATTTGAATGTCCCTTTTTCAGGGGCTACCCGGAGTTAGTTACATATAATTTTGTACATACAGTCAGGTAGTACTGTGTCAGACATATTGTACAGGATTACAAGGGCAGTATACAGTTTCACAGTTTTTGTGGAAGAGGGCAGGAGGTGCATGACATTAGTGAATACAGCAGTACAGTGCAGTACGTCTATTACAGTAGTACATCTAATACAGCAGTACGGTACAGTACATCTAATACAGGAGGTACATTACATCAATGAGTACAGCAGAGCAGTGTAATACATATAATACAGAGTTATAAGGACAGTATACAGTTTCTGTAGAAGAGGGCAGTAAATACATTACTATACAGACTACAGCAGTGACAGCAGATAGAGGTGAGGGTGATAAGTGCTTTAAATGCAAACAGGAAGTTCCATGTAGGATAGAGTACCAGCTTGTGCAGTCATTAGTCATTACCCTTGTAGGGGAGCAGTTTAGAGTCAGCACAAATTGACGTGATGTGTGGTTGACTAGCCATTGGTGCAGGGGCAGGGACTAAGTTTGAGGAGGTGAGTACGCAGTCCCTTTTGAAATATGGCTAAGGTGGGTGCCTCCTGAAGATGGCTGGGGAGATTGTTCCATGATTCAGGGGCTAGGTGAGTAAAGGATTTACTCCCAGCGACAGAGCAGGCCAAAGGAATTTCCAGGAGTTTTTTTGTTAGAGGAGCGGAGTGGTCGTCTGGTCCGTTTTGGGGCAAGTAGTCAAATCAGACCTGCTGGAGGTTGGGCGTCGAGGAGCTTGTAGGTTCAGCTTAATAGGGGGTACTGGATCCTGTTGTATAGGGATGGCCAGTTGTGGGCTGTGAGGGCATCACAATGGTGGGTCCTCGGGTGGGATTTGAATGAAAGCGATGCAAGTGATTTTGTGGTATAAGGTCATTAATCTGCTGTGGTCCATTTTAGCGATGTCGAGTACGATGAAGGTGGCATAGGTTAAGGTTGGGAGAAGGATGCTTTGTGAGATTGCCAGTCTAGTCTGTGGTATCATGTTGTGGCTTAGGCAATAGAGGAGGCCCAGTTTTTGGTGGATGTTTTTTATTACTACGTCCACATGGGGCTTCAGAGTGAGCCCCTGATCTAATGTGAGGCCAAGATATTTGACTGATTGTACTACCTCTATTTAGGAGCCAGATATGGTAGTGAGTGGCAGAAGATAGGCCCTGGAGGAACCCAGGGATTTTGGCCCGAACAGCATTGCCTTTATCTTGGTGGGGTTAACGACCAAGCGATTCTCAATTAGCCAAGTCTCTGCGTTGGTGAAGTCAGCTTGGAGCAGGGGTCCTAGGTTGGATGGGCGGTCCCCAGTTATTACTTTACTTGGTATGAAAGAACAGAAGAAGGCCAGAGCCCATCGAGAATGTTCCCCACACTATGTGGGACATTATTTATCTATTATCCCTCAACCAAACACCTAATTTGTTTTTAAAGACAGTGGCACTAGTTGCCTCTACTAATTCTTGTGGCAAGGTGTTCCATACAATGGATGCTCTTATTGGAAAAATGTTTCCCTTTTGCTGGTTTTATAAGTTTTTACTTCAAGCTGTTTATTATACAGTCTCAGAACAAGTCTCCTTTTGGAGAGTGTTAGACCACATTTTTTTCCATTAGATCTGGTGAATTTATTAAATTAAAAACCATAAGCATATCACCTCTTAATCTTCTAGTTTGAAGAGAGAAGAGACCAGTAGCTTTTAATCTGTCTGATAATCCAAGTTTGTTAATCTTGGAATCATTCTAGTTACTCTCCTTTGAACCTGTTCAAGAATTGCTATGTCTTTTTTTTGGTTTGGATTCCAGAAAGGGAAGCCATAGTCTAGATATGGTCTAATGTATGCCCTATATAATGGAATAAGGCATTGTTCAGTGTGATTAACAAAATTGCGTTTTATTTGCCTCAAAAGTCTGTTGGTCATACAAGCAGTTCTAACACAGTGATCATTTGATGTAAGTTTATTATTAGCATATATCCCTAAACTTTTTCACAATTTGATGAGTGAAGTGGTAGTCCGTTTATATAATATATCGTTTTTGGATTATTTACACCGAAATGCACTATTAAACATTTGTCTTGATTAAACTGCTTATGATTTTCATTTGCCCAAAGTGTTAATTTTTCCAAATCCTTCTTTAATGCAGAAATATTTTCTTGGTTATTAACCTTGCCCCCCAATTTAGTATCGCCTGCAAATTTATTCTGGAAGTTATTTGACCCTGTTTGTAAATCACTGATAAAGAGGTTAAACAATGTTGGTCCCAAGATCGACCCTGTGGTACATCACTTGTCACACGACCGAATCAGACAAGATATCATTAATTTGACTCTCTGAGAATGATTTGTCAACCAGTTTAAAGTCCAGTTGACAATATCAGGTGACAAACCTAGATTGTGCATTTTAGTAATGAGTTTTTCATGTGAGAATTTATCGAAAGCTGTACTAAAGTCCCAAACAATTACATCAGTAGGGATACCCACATCTAGTAGAGTACTTATATTATTATAAAAAAGATATCAGATTGGTGGTGCAGGAATACTTGGGAGTAAACCCATGCTGATTTGAATCATAAATTCCTAATTTTTTACAATCTTGATCTATTAGAGACTTCATTACTCGTTCCATTAATTTACCAGCCACTGAGGTCAGGCTAATTGGATGATAATTTTGCACAGAACCTCTGTTGCCTTTTTTAAATATGGGAGTAACTATGCTGAACGCCAATTATTTGGTACAATGCTTTCTTGTAAGGATTTATTGAAAATAATTGACAAAGGTATAGAAATATTTATAGAGGTTTGGATCAGAAACCATGGATGAATACCATCTGGGCCCGGACTAGTATTTTTTTTTTAGTTTTTTGATAGCCTGTATAATGTCAGTTGGATAGAACCTATGATAATATATGTGGTGAACTTTAAATGTACTAATAGGTGATTTTTGAGAGAAGACAGAACAAAAGTACTTATTAAAGAGATTTGAGGTTTCTATATCAGATAGAGAAGAGCCATTGGTTATAATGGGACCAATGGTCCTTGATACACCTTTTTTACTATTTATATAGGAGAAAAGAGATTTGTGACAGTCTTTTGTGTGAGCTACTTTAAATTCTAGCTTATTTTTTTCCAATTTAATATAATTTTTAAGTTTTTCACAGATAGTCTGTATTTATGTAATAGAGTAGTTTTAAAAGGAACAGAACTATTCTTAAATTTCCTAAAAAGATTAATTTCTATTTTAAACTGATTTTTAATTGTCTTGTTGAACCAAGGGGGAATTTTTCCTTTATTATTAAATTTCCTCTTAGATGGAATAAAGGTATTTTCCAAATAATGTACAATGTTTTTAAAAAAGTCCCAAGCTTGTTGTGTTGTACAATTAAGAAGATTAGATTCCCAGTTTATGTTTTGTAAATATTCATTGATTTTAGAAAAATTTGCTTTGTTATAATTTTTTGTATAGTATAACTTCCTTTGTGTAGTTTTAAACTGTTGGATTTCAAAAAGAATAGATGAATGATCACTGGTCCCAAGTGGATCCCAAATTTGTAAATTGTTAATTTGTTGCTCTATGTTAGTAAATAATAGATCCAAAATATTAGGACCTCGAGTGGGTTCAGTAACAAGTTGTTGTAATCCAGTACTAACTACCACATCTATTAGTCCTTTCTCGGCATAGGACTGTCCTGAGAATGAGTCCCAGTTAATATGAGGGAGGTTAGTCACCAAATATTACAGCATCTTGAGATTCTGAAAAATGTGTAATTTCTTTAAACATATCAGTTGTGTAATCTGAATTTGCAGATGGAAGTCGATAGATGTTACCAATAGTTACATAGGACTGCTCCTTCAAAAAGATTTTAACCCATATACTTTCCAAAGGAAAGGGAGAACACACTTCAAAAGAAGGAATATCATTTTGTATGTACATACAAACTCCACCGCCTTGCTTATCTAATCTGTTTTTATGATACAACTTATAACCTGGAATTTCTCTGGACCAAATTGAGGATGCATCCCACCAAGTTTCAGTTACTCCCACTATACCTATATTTAAAGTTTTACATTTGGCTTTGAATTCTGCCAATTTGAGTTGGTTTAAAGATCTTGCATTCAAAGCAAGGAATTTACATTTAATTGTAATAATATTTTGGTAAGTATTCAGATACTTGGGAATAGACCCATTCTCCCCCATTGTTTTTAGTTTAAACAATGATTTATGATTTTAGTGATACTTTTCCCCATAAGTGTACTACCCCTACGGCTGAGATATAAACCGTTCCAGCAAAACAAGGAAGAATGATCTGAAAATGATTCCCAGTGGGTAATACAGGCTATATCCTGCTTAAAATACCACTTTCTCAGCCATTCATTTAGGGCTATGATTTTCTGCGTCATGGTAGATGTTGTTCTCAGGACAGGTAGAATTTCAGATATACATACACAGCATTCCCTATCAAGTAACAGGTTACATAATGCCACATAGTCCTGTTGTAACTGATTAAATGGGGTGTTGTTTATATCATTAACACCAGCATGTATGATAACCAGTGGATTTTCTCCCACATTTTGTAAAATTTTAGGCATCATGGAGGTAATGTCAGATACTCTGGCCCCACGGAAGCTAGAACAAGTGCGGTTGCTCTTGTCACTATTGCATACCGCCTTGTCAATGTGCTTAATGATTGAATCTCCCAGGACTAACACTTGTTTTGAGACAGTAGGGGTACAAGAATCAGAAACAGGTGATTGTTTAACACACTCTGGAGCAACAAACTTAATAGGTATTGATTTGGTAGCTTGAGACTTACTAGGACAAGTATTCATGGGCATTAACTCCTGATTGAAACTGTTTTTGAATCATTTTTATCAACAGAGGGTGATGCACAGGATAAATCATATAGCACTTCATTATTTGATACAGTCAATTGCTCAAACCTATTACAAGTTTCAATAGGGGCACTATTGTGTATTTGACCACCCCTCCTTGTTTTGTACAGTACTACATCGTCAGCATACTGTACTATGGAACTGCCCCTACAATGGCCGCAGAGATCATTTGTGAATAGGGAGAACATAAGCAGGCCTAAGACTGAGCCCTGTGGGACCCCCTCAGTTAAAGGTAGGGGTTCAGAGGTGACCCCTTTCCACTTGACCTGTTGAGAGTGGTCAGTGAGGTAATTACAGAATCAGCTGAGGGAGTGCTGATCCAGCCCCAGTTGGCTAAGCTTGGTTAGTAGGAGTGGGTGATCCACCAGGTCGAAGGCCTTAGAGAGGTCAATGAACACTGCCCCTGTGGGGGTACCCTTGTCCCAGGCAGCCAGGACATCGGAGGTGAATTTGATGAGGGCAATGTCAGTCCCATGCTTTGGTCTAAAGCCTTGTTGTGAGGGGGCCAGAAGCCTGTTGGTTTCCAGGTAGTCTCTAAGTTGGCATTATACTAGCTGCTCCTGAATCTTAGCCAGGTGACATAGGATGGATATGGGTCTATAGTGGCCTGTGGGTTCCCTTGCTCCGCCTTTGTGGATTGGGACAACATGGGCCCTTTTCCATGTTAGTGGGATTGTTTCTTCCTGCAGGGATTTGTTTATTAACAGGGTTACAGGTAGTGCAATGGCTGGGGCAGCAGCCCTTAGCAGCCTAGGGTCCAGTCCATCAGGTCCTGGTGATCTGCTGGGTTTTAAGGATTGTAAGAGAGGCAACACTTCTTTGGTTTGCACTGTCTGCAGGTGGAAGTGGGCGGTCAGAGGGTCCTGGGATTCAGTGGTCAAAGGGCTCAGGGAGCTGTGTGAGGGGTTGGATCTGAGCACCTTCAGGTCGGTGAAGAAGCGATTGAAGGCTGATGCGACCTCCTCTCCATCCATGAGTGTAGTGTCGTTACAGATTATGTTACCCTGCTGGGGTGTTTTTGTACCTTTTAGCAGGGAGTTGATGCTTGTCCAGAAGGACTTTGGGTCAGATAATTTTTGCCGCTGAAAGGATTTTATGTAGTCCCTTTTGGCAGTTTTGGAGCTCTTTTGGCACTGGTTCCACAGTGATCTATAGGCAGCGAAGTCAGCAGGGCTAGCAGATCTCTTTGTCTTTTTCCAGGCCTTGTCTCTGGCTATCATCAGTGATTTCAGCTCATGCAAAATCCATTTGTGGCAATGGCCTTTAGCTCGTCTGGTCCTAATTGGGGCATGTATGTTGGCCACTGCAGAGAACGTGCGCTGGAAGTACTGAACTGCATCGTCTGTGCTCCCTAGGAGTCTTAACAGTGACCAGTCTGTATTTCTTAAGGAGCTCTGGAATGCCTCAGCCAAAAATCCAGAGAAATCCCTGGCCACTATGAGCTTGGGTGGAATCCTGGGAGGCCGATTTTTCCAGATGCAGAAAGTGGGTGAGTGATCGCTTAGGGCATCCGACATTACGCCAGTCACTTGTATGTTGATAAGTTTGGGGGCAAGGATCCAGTCAAGGATGGAGTGGTTCCCTGTTTTTTGGTTATGCCTTGTGACCTCAGTGATGATCTGGGTCAAGTTTGTGTCAACAAGTCTGGCCTTGTAGTTTTGCATGGTGGTAGGTTCCCACTTTAAGTTGAAGTCTCCAAGGACCAGCAGCTCCGTGAGCCATGCCCCCGCTATTGAGCGGACTAGGTTCTGGAGTGCTGCAGTGCCACCGGTGGGAGGGTTGTAGATACAGCCTATAGTTAGATGCTTAGCACGACCCAGTACGATTTGGATAAATAGCAATTCTAACCCTGTAGTGCTTGATATTGCGACAGGGGACAAGGAAGCCGCCAGGGAGGAAGTCACATAAATGACACCCCCTCCTTTTTTCCCTTCTCTATCCTTTTGGAAGGAGTCATAGTGGTCTAGTTCCACTTCATGTAGGAGTATGTGAGGCTTCAGCCATGTTTCGGATATGGCTAGCACATCAGGTCTATATGTAGCTACCCATGATTGCACCTCAGGCATCTTTGGTTGTAGGCTGCAGACGTTCATCTGGGCCACCCTCAGTCCTTTGGTGTGACACCATGTGGGGTCACTAGAGGACCCCAGGATGGAGTTGGAGGGTGGGGACCCAGGGTTGGGATGAATGTCTCCTGCCCGCAATACCAATATTAGCAGGATGAGGTGGAGGACCCTCTGCTGAGTAAGGGAAGATCATTTTAATTGCTTACCTGGCACATCAGAGAAGATGAGGTGGCAGGATCCCTTGTGAGCTAATTTGTGCTTGATAACCAGCCAGTGCAGGATTGAGGATCCAGGGTAATATGTGAGGTGTGGTAGGTGATGGTTCTGCGCCCCCCCCAAGCAGGTTAGGGTCTTGGCCACCACTTATTTTTGCATCAACCCATCCAAGTGCAGCTATGTACAGGAGTAACACTACCAGCACTCTGATGTTAGCGGGGTTCTGGTTCAGCCACAAGCACCAACGGTGCTGGTAGTGAGGCTGGGCTACTTTGGTGAGGTGCATATTCCTCCAAGCCTCCATACCCTAGTAGTGGTGCTGAGGGAGTGGGGTTCCCAATATTTGAGCAGTACTGTTATCCTTATGAGGTGTGTCTGCCTTACCAAGTTATATCTTGGATTTGCTGGTAGGGTCCTTAGCACAGGGTATGTGCAGTGGTGCTCATATGGGATCCTCAGCCCCACCCTCATGTTCTTCCCTAGACTGTGATCACTAGTTGTTGGGATAAACAATAGACTCGAGGCCAAGCTGAGAGAGATGTTCTGCTGTGGAGCTGGTGGCAACACTGGTAGGATAGGAAGCCCTGTTAGGACGGCCTCTAGCAGTAGCAGAAGAGAAACTGCAGATGGAGAAGTGAGCTGATAGGCTCAGTCACACATGTGAGCTCCACAATATAAGTCTGAGTCCACCAAGGATGGTGGTGGGGGTGGTAGGGCAGCTGACGTGCAGTGTCAGTGGGGACTATGATCGGGCAGGACAGCAGCCACAGTTTGGACCGCGTGGCATCTCGCACAGTTTCTCTTAACCTGGTGCTGTTTGTAGGGAGGGATCCATTGCATAGGCCCTCATGATCTGACCTTCCTCCCTCCAGGGGGGGGTGTCTGTGGTGTCCATTCCTCAGTGGCCTGTGGAGGAGCACAAGAAAGAAGCAGGGTTAAGTACAGTGAGCTCCTTTTGTTTTCAACAGTGGGAGGGGGTGAGTACAAGAGGGAGGGCTATACTTTTCCTGTGGTAATGTCCTGATATACCACTGCTTCTATTTAACAGCAAGCAAGAAGAAGGGGGGAAAATACAAAAATCACTATTGCTCGGTTATTAATTCTGTACGTTGCTGTTAAGGCGCCTAACGAGCAGAAGCTTGTTTTACATCTGGCAAGGAGTAGAGAAAAAATGTAAATGTACAACAGTATCTACTGATCCTGCCCTGTAATGTAAATAGCATCAAAAATAGGAAAAAAAGACTGAAAACTTTTTCAATTTTGAAACAATCTCTTAAGGGATGTTATTTATGTACAGGACACAGCTCTCCATACTTTAATAGAAATCCAGCAGTCACAGAAAGAATGGATGTCAGGGCCCTAATTGTGGTCTATGGGGAGGGCTTGTGTTCAGGGATCGGTATTCTATTTACCTCCACTGAGATTAAAATAACAAGGGTAATAGATTTGAACCCAGGAAGAGCCCTTTTGGTAGATGCCTCTTTAAAAAAAACACTTGTGTTTGTATGATTACTCTCTACAACCCTAAGTGAAAATAGAAAGGAACAAACTTATACAGTTAACTGAGCCGTACTTACATACATCTAAGTTGATTTTGTGGGGTGGGGACTTTAATTGTGGGTTAAATAAAAGGGATTGGGGTCGGAAAATGGAAAAAACCTACTGTGACACAAATTTACTATGCACAATTTAAAAACATCAGGACTAGAAGATGCTTATAATATCAAACAAAAAAACACAGTCCATACATTTTATAAAGGTAAACTTTCATCATGGATAGAGTTTTGTTTTTTTCTCCCAAGAAGTTAAGGGTGCAAGAGATTGATATAATTCCAGTAGAGACATTGGACCATTTACTGTAGCTATTAAGGTAGTGATAGACTCAAAGCAGAGTTTAACAAACTCTGGTCAGAGCCAGCAAGGCTGCATAATGCTTTTTTATGGAGTTTAGGAGCCATCTACAGGGAAATTGCTTTTATATGAAACCTCAGGCAGCTCAATATTTCTTTTAAACTGCCTGCCAATAATAATATTCCCCTGTGATTGCTGGCACTGTTGAAGTTAACACATTCTTTGGTGTTCACAGGTACATTCCACCCTCTGACAGCTGGGACCATTAATAAAATATCATTCCCTGTGTGCAGTGGCTCCATCGTTGTCTGATCACCTGCCATGTTAATAACAAATAATTCCCTTGCTGCAGTGGCATGGAGGGATGAGGCACTGTGTGCCTTGACTCCTGCTACATCAGTGACCCAAGTTCAGGAACATGCTCAGGTTGCAGAGGGTCAGAGAAAAGACTGAACGTTCATCAGATAACTGTCCTGTCCCTGGGTAGGAAGGCAGGCTGGCTCAACTTTTGCTTCCCCCAGATGAAGGCAGCAATCCAAGGGGGGGGTGGAAATGGCTAGCACAGGCTACCCACCTACCTCAGTCACACACTACCACCTGGAAGACTGGTTCAGTTCTAGATGTGAGTGACTGGTTGGGGGGGGAGGCTCTCCCCTTCCTGGCACTATCATGGGGAGAGGGCAATCCATGGGGAACTTTGGACTCAATGGTCTGGGACAGGGAAGTGGCAGACAGGGGAGGTGGGGACAGGGTTGAGAGCCTGCCTGGGTCAACTAGCAAGGCAAAAATGTGTATGAAGGGGGAAAATGGTGCAGTATGTATGACCTTAACACATATACAGTACACAACCCTCCCATAACGGGGGTTACAGTAAACCTACCAAGTACAGATAATATGTACAGCTCTCCTACTAGGGTACTATGGAGCCAGAGAGAGGAGTTTTAAAGGGATGAGGTTTCTTAGACCTGTAGAATAAGGATCCACAGTTCTTAGACTGTTACTAGGAAGGAAAGGAAAGGTTAGACAAAGTGTTATACTTTTCTGATGGAGAAGGAGTTCACATCATGTGAGACCTGTGAAAGTAAAGAGAAAAAGGTTAATATGGAGTAAATACAGTAGTGGGAACAATAGAGAGGATAGAGATAGAAAGGGGTATAGCATAGCATAAAAGGTAAAAGGTAAAAAAATATTGCTTTAGATAGAAAGTTACAGAATTAAATGAAGTAACAGATATAGAGGCATGCTTAATTTAAGTAGTATACTAATATCATTAACTGTTTACCATGAGTGTCAAAAACAAAACACAAAAAACAGAATAATGAAATGTTCCTAACCAAGTTACTCATGTGTTTTCAGATTGACTTGCGCATTGCTTTTAGTGTGTGGTGTATATAACTTTAAGAGATCTGTATAAATGAGATGCACATTTGTATTCCTCTGACCCACCCCTTGAAGGCCCGTTGGAGAGTTGGAACACTGGTACTAGTGGGTGCACACCAGCATATTGCCAGAAACGAAATCTTGCACTGAATCTGTGAGTGCTGAGCTTTCTTTTCTTTTCTTATTACAAGCTGGCTGCTTTGCTCATGCACCACCTTTTCCAGTGCACACCACTCTACACTATTTACATTATAGCCACAGCACTGATCACTGACCATCACAGGACTGAACCCTTCCACCTCCTACAGTTACAGGACTGTACCTCCCTCTGAGAGTCACATGATTGAAACCCTCCACTGTCAGTCACAGCACTGGGCACCCACCCCTGACAGTCACAGAACTAATCCCTATTCCCAATGGTCACAGCACTACACTCCACCACCATGACAGCACTGCCCCCATACCCCCTAAAGTCACATGGATGACACTCTCCACAGGGAGTTACAACAGTAATCCCCACCTGTAACAGTCACAAAACTGTACCTCAGCCACAGCACTGAAGACCACTCCACACAGTTAGGACTGACCAGCCCCCCTCCCCAATAACAGTCACTTAGTTTGGTGCCTTATACAACCTTTCTGCCACTTGCACAACTTCCTGCAAATACTTCAGTCCCTTAAAGCTGTAGAGCTGTGCAGAAGCAGACTTTCCAAAACTCATAGGAATTACCCTCACTCTGACAGTCATATAAGTGGCACCCTATCCCTGACAGTTACATATCTGACTCTCTTCCCAATAATTACAAGACTGTACCACAGCTTTGATAGTCACAGTGCTGACACCCTCCACCATCAGTCACAGTAATGACCACTCCTCAACAGCCATAGGACTGTACCATTTCCCCCCCCACACACACAGTCAGAGGACTGCACCAGCCAGTCCCAGTCACAGGACTGTACCACCCCCACCCCACCCCCACAGTCACAGGACTGTGCCAGCACCCTCCCCACAGTCACAAGACTGTAACACCCCATCCTTCACAGTCACAGGATTGTACCCCCCCATAGTCACAGAACTGTATCACCCCCCAACACTCACAGGACTGTATAACCCCATTAACAGTCACAGGACTGACAGCTTCCACCAACAGTCATGACAATGACCACCCACTTCTGGCAGTCACAGCATTGTTCCACACTCCTGAGAGTCACAGCACTTTCTTACTATTTCCAACAGTCACAGAACTGTCCCCAATCCTTGTAGTCACAGCAATGACCATACACCCCTGAGAGTCAAAGCACTGATCCCCATCCCCCCTAATGTAACAACACTGGTCAAAGCACTGCACCCCACCCCCCATCTTACAGCACTGATAATCCATCCCCAACAGTCACAGCACAGCCACTTCACCCCCAAAAGTCACAGAACTGACACCCTCTACCATAAGTCACAGCTGTAATTACCATCCTCTGACAATAACAGCACTGAACCATGACTCCTAATGGTCTACGCACTGACCACCCATCCACAACAGACACAGCACTGCCTCCTCACCCACAGCAGTCACATGACTGACCCCCATCTCAACAGTCACAGAACTGAACTACCCCTTCAATAGTCACAGAACTAACACCTTCCACTGTCAGTCACAGTGACCACCTACCTGACAGTCACAGTACTGATCCTCATCCCCCAACAGTGACACCACCGACCAGTACCCACAATGGTCACAGCACTACCCACCACCACTGTCAAAGCACTGTCCCCATACATCCGAAAGAGTTACAGGGCTGATACCCTCCACAGACAGTCACAGCAGTGATCCACACCCCCAATAGTCACCACATTGCCCTCCACTCCCAAAAGTAACAGCCCTGCCCCCTGCCTGGCAGTCACAGCACTGGTCACCCACCTCCTGACAGTAACCTCACTGGCTCCCCATGCTTGATCATTACAGCACCAACACCCCCAGCCACAAAAATCACAGCTCTGACCCCCACCATTAACATAGCACTGCCTCTGCATCTCCCTCAACAGTCATAGGACATACCCTCTCCCTTACAGCAATGCACTTGACAGTCACAGCACTGACCACCAACTACTGACAATCCCAGCACTGACCACACCTCAGTCATAAAATCTTTAAAAAATTGTTTAAGTACTGGCAAACCATTGCAGAGAGTGCAAGGGTCAAAAGTGGCACTGGCCTGCTAGCCACATTCTGGTAGATATTATGCTAGGCTAGTAAGATTTTCCTTTAACTATCCCTGCAGACTTGTACTAGAGAGTGTAACCAATAAGTACATCAGCTGGGCTAGTGGAAGAGTCTGTGGGGTTAGTGAATTTCCCCAGTAACTAGTCCTGCTAGCTAGTGGCTGCAAAACTTAACTTAGACCCCTGAAGTGGGTCATGCCATCCACCAGATGGCCATCTAAACATTATTGCCCACTGACCAGCCCTAAAGCTGAGCATCCTGCTAGGAGTCAGAAAACCCACATCCCAGTCCCCCCTTCCCCAGCTGGACCACTCTTTCACTACCAGTTCTTTGGGTTCTTATACTTCTACCTGGACACCCAAAATGACAGCAACAGAGATGGGTAGAAGGGACCTTGGTTTAATCCTTCATGCAACGGACAGCACACCATGACAGTACAGCATTACTCCATATACTGCACTGTATTGCAGTGCCACTGTTTACAGTATGACAGTGAATATCCTAATAATCAAACTGCCCATACTGTATATGTGGTATGTCATACTTATTTCAGTTCTGGAGTATGTGGGACTCTTGAATGTACTGCAAATACTAGATAACCAACTAAAGAAAAAGAGACAGCTGCAAGTACTTCACAGATCTGTTGTATAAGATACACATGATATATAATGATTCTAAACAGACAACAAGTGGTACAGCACGTGGAAAACAAACTCTGTATATTAAACTTTACATTGCTTGGCTTGTTAAACAGGCTTCTGGAATGTATAAATTCACAGCTGCTTAAGTAAGGGATTCAGACGTGTGTACAGCATGCTGTTGGCATCGCAGGAAAAAGCCTGGCTTTCTCAGTCCCAGGCTGGAATATCTCCTAGCACGCCCTGCAGCCACATTTGCAATACAGAGGCATAGTCACTCTCCGATCATACTGAATAGCAGGACAACTAATAGTAACTGCTATCTGTAAATGGCTTTGCTTACCTGTATTTGTGGATCCTGCAATTCTGTTTACTCCTTGCTACACTACATGCTGTCCCTTACAAAGATTTTTTTGGAATACCATTGTAATACCTGTTCTTTACCATTATACTACCAGTGCAATTTCCAGTGTATTACCATTGTGGGTTTCATAAATGGTATCACAGTGGATTTGTTCCAATTCCATTGTGATACCATTGCAACCATTATGATACCATGCAGACAGTAGTAGTTCACTGGTAAAACCACCTCTGCTGGTACCACAGTGGTAACAATGTGCACCATTGTGATACCACTGTTCGTTGGTATCACAGTGGTTTTGTTCCAGTTCCAGTGGGACACTATTGTAGCAACTATGATACCACCAACACCCAGTGGTAGCACAATGGCAAACTCTTGTGCAATGGTAGCACAGTGGTGAATACCAGTGTGATACCACCACACTTGGTATCACAATGGATTTGTTTTAATTCCATTGCACTATTATTAAGACCACTGTGGTACCATGTGTCAGTGGGAGCACAATGAGTGCACCTGCAGTGGAAATACAATGGTCTCATTCCATGTCTTATGCTGGTGGTAGCACAATGGTCGTGCAACATGGTATCATAGTAGCCTGCGTGGGTCACTGGTAGCACATGAACCACATTGCATGGGAAAACCTCCTGACAGAGTGATCCAAAACAAATAATTATGGCACATCCAACAAGATCAGACTCCTAGGACTCAAACCCCTAGTGTTTTTATTGGTTCACTTTGTATGCTTTGCATTCTTCCACGCTAATATCTGCATTAACATAGTTTTCCTGCAGTAAAGCACCTTCCTTTTGTGATAGTGGAAACTAAACAGCATAGTGGAGCTATTTCAAATGCTACTTCACCAACCACTTAACAAGTGAAAGCATAGTTTCATAATACTTGGGGTAGCACTGTTACAGGTTAGCATCCTAGCACAGATAAGAGATCTCTTATCTGATTCCTATGGAGCCTGGGATAAGGGTGTCTCAAGCGAACATAGTACCTGTAAAACAAGAACTGCAATGGGGTCACAAAGGATCTTCAGCTCTTTATGAACTATTGCAAACAAGATAGGGTAAACAAAAAACATTACTTATCTGATACTTATAGTCAGTGTCCTCCCACACCTGATCAACATCCTGTCAGACCTGTAGATATAAAAGGGAAAATGGATCAGTATAAAGAATAAAAATATTGATCAGCTACTTTAGGTCAGTTGGGAAGTACCCGTAGAGGCTGAAAAATAAAGTGGGGTGTATGTGGGGGTGGATGGGGGGGCATACTGCACCAGTACCACACCAACGACTTTGGTGTTAGAACAGACTGGTCACTCAGGGGCCATCATGGTGGGGAGGATTCAGTGTCCCTAGGACTGATCTCTGTTGGGGGTGGGGGCCATGTTGCTCCACCCATCAACCAACACAGGGCAGGATGAAGCCACCAGGGGTCCAATATTCAAAAATGCCCAAAGTGGAGCACAATAATTAGTGTTTTGCTTTGGGATATTGCATATGTGCAAAACTGCTATATTCAGATGGATAGCACATGGCACCATCCCTCTGAATATAGGGACAGTGTGCCGAGGCATTTAAGCTACTTAGTGCCACCCAATAGAGCACCCAAAACTAGGTCCCGCAATGGCTTGTGTGCGGGCAAAATAAGTAGTATTCAGAAGTCCCACTACAAATTAGCCCATTAGGCATAAAAGATTTCAAGGGTCATTTGCATGCCCATTATGGGCTCATTTGCATGGGAGTGAGACTGCTTTGTCCAGCACACACCCACAACTGCCCCAACCCAGTGAGTTGTCCCTGGTGCTAGTGGCATTCCTCCACCCTCCAAACCCAGTCTTGTGAAAGACAGATACATCCCTGGCATCTAGTGGTGCCCCCCCCTTACCCAGTCCTGTAATAAAAGATTTATCTTTGGCATCCAGTGGTCTCTTCCCCCACCCGATTACAGTCCCATTCAAGAATGGTATATCCTGGTGGACAATAGTCCCTCCCCACACCAATCCCAGCCCATGTAGAAAAACAATTTCTCTGGTGTTAAGTGGTCTCTCTCCATACCCAATCCCCATCCTGGGAACACCATCCCACTCAGTTTCCAAATGCCCCCCTCCTGACAGTCACATTGTCCTTGCATGTCAGGGGCAAAAAAGCACAAAGAATGAACTGCTATTGCACTGAGGACCATAACAAAAGTAAGCAGTCGGGTTGTAGCAGTCAAAGTAATTGACAGTTTGGTCAGGTCTTTCATTTATATTTGGAATAAGTTCACTTTGTTTGCGACAGCCTGACTGCTTACTTTTGTTATGGTCCTGAGTATAGTAGCAGTTAGTTTTTTGTGCTCTTGTGTGTTGGGCAAACTGCCCTTCTAGCTACTGCACTGACCTGCTAATGCTGATCACAGCACCTACCTCTGGAGCTGCATCAGGAGCAAAGAAGTCCTGCCCCCCTAACAAAGCCCTGTCCCAAACCGTGAGCAGCACCCCCCCAACCCATACCCAGTTAGTGGCTAGTGGCCTTCCTCCCATCCTCGGCATTGACACTGCCCCCCTGTCCCTCTACCTGTCTGTTGGTGCCACAGTTCAACAACAGTGAGCGGCATAGCCCACCTTGCTCAACCATGGCCGCCTTTCATCTGTCTGTACCAGGGAGTGCAGCCTATGAATAGGATAAAGCACATCACTGTGCCATATACAGTAAATAAGCTGTGCTCCCTGCTACAGATACATGCTGGGTGGCCATGGTCATATGAGGTGGGCTGTGCCACTCATCATTATGGAATTGCAGCAGCAACAGACTGGTGGGGGGATCAGAGGGTGGATGTAGGTGCTTTGGGTAAGAGGGGAGCCACTAACTACTAACTGGGTATGGGCTGGGGGCACTGCTAATGGTGTGGAATGGACTTTGTTGAGGGAGGCAGGACTTCTTTATTACTGCCATGCCAAGGCCAGTGCCACTGTCTGGGGGCATTGGCAAACTGAGACTCATTTCCAGGATGGGGATCAGCTGTGGGGAGGGATCACTGGACACCAGGGTAACTGTGTTCCTACACTGACTGAGATCAGGTTGGGGGAGTGACCACTGAATTCCAGGGATATATCTTTCTGTAATTGGACTTGGATTGGGTGGGGGGAATGACCACTGGATGCCAGGGATATATCCTCCATTAATGAGATTGGGTTTGGAAGGACAGGGGCACCACTGGACAACAGGGATATATCTTCCTGTAATGGGACTGGGATCAGGTGGGAGGAAGGGATCACTGGATGGAAGGGATACATATTTCATTAATGGGACTGGGTTCAGAAGGAGGGAGCACCACTTGTCACCAGGGAGTACTGTCTTGGGATGGGAGGGCACTGACACACTACCTCCAGCAAGTGCTAGGGCTGTGCCAGATTAAGGTGAGGGTTAGGTCAGCAGTATTGTCTCTGCACAAGGGGACTATGCAAAGTGCCCAAGCACAGAGCAAATACTGTGAATATTGAACTGTACCAATATTCAGGTTCCCACCCCTGATTTGCATAATTTTGCCTTGCATCCCCTCCCTAGTTTACCTGGTGCAAACCTGGTTAGCCTGGGTTAACCAGTCTTTTAAATATTAGACATTGGTGCAAAACCCAGTTTGCTCAGGTAAACTAGGATCTGCACCTGGGAAAACATTAGACTATCAGGCCCCAGCTGTTATATTCCTCTTCACCATCAACAGGGCTCCAGACCAAATGAGTAGAGAGTCTTGGGGGGTTACAATGGCTGATGAGAGTCTATGGAAGGGGTGATGGGGTGATGACTCTTTCCCTCCTTCCTCCCCCCATGGAGGGAATCAGAGGCTGATCTGAAGGTCTAAATTTTGTCCCTGGGATGGTGGATGATGTTGCGAGGTGGCTGGTGACAATATGGTACTTCTTGGTGATGCAGGGCCTGCAAAAATTGGGGCACCATTTTGGCCTATCCATTGCTATTTTCCCCTCATTTTCATGCCAGTCTATTTCTTCCAACACAGAGCATAGTCTAGTCAGACCTCAACATGCACATTATCCTAAGTATCTCTGACCTCTGCACCGCTGAACATTAGCATTAAACCCGCTAACAAGTTTATAAATTGTTTTAATGACCTGAATGGACAAAGTTGACCCTCAGGTCACTGGCATTTTTTCACAAAGGACCCACTGGCTAAAGTGAATAGTTTCAGTGAGCATTTAATGACACATTCCCAAGATGCAGGTGATGTAACCCCAGCTAGGTATATACATATCACTGGACAGTTTGTTGTAGCAAAGCCTGTTAAACATATACACTTCAATAAATAAATAAAAAAAAAAAAATTGGGAAAACACTTTAGGTTCTTTACCAATAAAAAAAATGTTTTTGAGAATAAATGGAACTTTGTGTGCTCCCAATCTGTATAGTTAACTAGCCTACAGCTCAGACACTAGCCACACCTCCTCCCTCTAACCAAAACAATAGCCCCCCCTCCACAGACCCCTCTTACACTAGCCCCTTCCCTCCACAGCACCTGAAACTAGCATGTTTCCCTTACAGCCCCCATGACAGTAGCCCTCTTGAATGTACACCCTCCACAGTCCCCAATGCTTCTACAGCTCCCCCCATCACCCCAGACAATAATCTCCTCCCTCCATTTCCTGACACAACCCAGCCACACCAATCCTCACCCCTTTCACCACAGTACGTCTGAACACCCCTCCCACTCTAGGCACCCCACTTTCTAATCTCTGTGTATATCACCTCCCTCCTGTCCCTTGACTCCCAGAGGCCACACCCCTTCCTCCTTAGCCATTCAAGAATCACCCATACCCTTGTTGCACACCTTCTCTGCAAGGTCCTCCTGGACACCACCTACTCAGACACCAGAAACATGCATACACCCTTCCTTCTACACTCTCCCTCCACATGCCATAACACTATCCCCCTCCCTTCCTCCCTCCAAAGCACCTGATCGCAACTTACCCACCTTCCAAAGCCCCAAACACTAGCACCTCCCTTCCCCAGACAGTAGCTCCCCAGCCCCCGACACTAACTCCACCTCCTTTGCCAGGGTCAAAACTGGTGCCATCCCACTAGCAAATGCTGGTAGGTTTTGTATACAGCTATTAAGATTTTCCTTTAGGTAGCCCTGAGGCAAGTGCTGGATAGGGTAACCCTTTGGTAAGTACTTCAACTGGGACAGTGGAAAATTCTGTGGGGATTTGCCCCAGTCAGTAGCCCTGCTGGCTAGGGGCTGCAAAACTCAGTTTTGACCCCTGAATTTAATATGACTTACCTGCTCTGTCCAAGTCACAGTGCACATAGTTGGGTTCTTTTGGGTTTAGGATAATCTGGTAGAACCTAAAAGGAGCATAGAACTACAGCTCATTCTGTGGATGGACATGTTAACAACTGCCTAGCAACTATTTGTATAGGACTGAAGTTCATCTGCTGGATGACACTATCACCCTGCTAATTGTATTCAATGTTCTCCATCACATGTATTACCTGTTCCTTCAATTTTCATTACTATCTATATTGTTCTCTTTGTATCATGATGTGGAGCCTTTGGAAACAAGTCTATGACTCAAAGGGTTATAATTCTGATGTGCTTATAAATAAATAAAAGGAAATGAAAGCACAGAGAAGGTTGTGGAGATGCAAAGGGTCTGAGGTCCTAGAGGAGAGATTATAGTAGTCAGAATTAAACAAGATACTTATCTGAAAGGTAGACAGCCAACATCTGGCCAGACCTATAGAAATAAAAGTAAAACTAGGTAAGTATGAGGTACTTATAGTAGTGTGAGTAGAGATAGGGAATGGAGAGATATAAAGGGTACTATACAGCACAGGAGTAAGTTGAAAAGTTAGTTAAAGAGCATCTCTCTACAATAATAAAAAACTTAAAAACACTAGATTTATACCAACTGTGTTTTAACTTTGTTTTCTAGTTATTTTTTCCCCATGCCATTTGTCTACTAAATATAGTATTGTAGGTAATGCAGCATTTTTTTCACTAAGTCTTTCAAAATATATCTTACTCTCCCCTGCTAACCACACCGTTGTTGTTTGTGATATCACAGCCTGTTATGGTGAGCATTAAAAACTCAAGGCATTGTGAGGTTAACATGGGAGAGGCAAATGTTTTCTATACAGATTTTTCAGATGGACTGTCAAGATGTACTGAAAAGTTTGGAAAGGAACATTGACAATTAAAAAATGTATTTTCTAGCAAACTGTAAACAGCTGGATCTTACTTATGATAAATCATGTACAGAAGTGCAGAGTTGCTCTTTAACAGCAAGGTAAGAGCAACCGAGATATGGTCATAGAGGATAAAATAAAACAAAACAAACAGAAAAAGGAGCAACTTCCTGTAATAATATTTGCCCCCCCCCATAACCCCCATCATATTCTCTGACCCAGTCAGCTGATCAAACCATCTCATTCCAAATACGTAATATCCTTAGTGGCCCACACTCCATTAATGACGGAGAGACTGAC
Organism: Neoceratodus forsteri; assembly: GCA_016271365.2. NCBI lineage: Eukaryota > Metazoa > Chordata > Ceratodontiformes > Ceratodontidae > Neoceratodus > Neoceratodus forsteri. The sequence goes on from CM028131.1 coordinate 853,909,643, forward strand.
TGAAAGCTTCCTTGCAGGAGGACTGGCCTATGTGTCTCAGTGCACAGCAGACCTCAGCCAGATGATCAAGCACCCCTCTCCCTCCTAGTCTCAGCTACACCAGCTGCACATCCAGCACTCACTGCAATCTCCCCTTGACCTGCCTCCCTCCAACATTCTAATCCCAAATGCATCTGATGACCTCTTTAGGCCACTATTGGGGATGCTATGGGAGTTGGAAGGCAAATCCTCCCTCCTGAGGCTGCCAAAAATTGGAGACTCAGGCTTACTCTCAAATTCAGGTTGACCTTGTGGACCAGTGCCTCTGGGCTATTGAGGCAGCCTGTAACTAAGCCATTTAAGCATTTTCAATTTACCTTTAATGGAATTAGAGTAAAGAGCAATAACAGACCAATCTACATACCTGTAAGTATAGTTATACTGTTGTCATTCCTTTCACATTCACACTGTGGCAAAGGGAGTTTTAGTCTTTGGGTCTGCCACTAACTGGTGCAGTCATTAAAATGGGAAAGGAAAGGAGCCTGAAATGATAAAAAAAAGCTTTTTAAGGGAAGATATGAAAGGAGCCAGATCCTGCATGGAAGGTGTGTACCATCAGGTGGACACAAGACTTAGGGCGAAGGAATGTAGGTGAGGCACACTGGAAGACTGCGATCTTGGTGGCTGAGACTTCAATACAGAGGCAATTGTGGGTGAACAGGAAAGTGGGGCCCCCAACTGAGGTCCATCCCCTTAAGTGCAGGCTGGAGGATGTTTATATTTATTTAAAGGGGGTGCGGTGATTAAGCACCCCTGCAATGGGGCCAACATGCAGTTTGACCAACAAGGTACACAATGCAACTGCCAGGCACGCATCTTGTTGCCTGTTTTCCCGTGCATGGATCGCCTTCGTCCAAAGTTGTTTTCATCCTGTTGTGTGTATCCCTATGTGAGGAGCAACAACTCAGCACTATGGCATGGAGCATTTCACTCCCCCTAACCCTGCTCTAAGCAGAGACCATGTCATGGTGGTCACTGTTTTCCAGCTGCCAGCAGTTCAATGCTGGTTCATGGTACCCCACCTAACCCCCAATCACATGGCTGTGGTTTGATCAAATGCTTAGGTCTCAGAACCTCTGACACTGTGCTGCTACATAGAAGTGATGGAGAGGCCCCATTAAAATGTTTTATTGTCCTGAGCAATCACCACCACCACCTCCCAGAAAAATACAGACACTTGATCAGCTAGTCACTACATCAGTGCATGAAAGCATCATGAAATATCAGTATCTCAGCTGCTAGGAAAGGGGAAGGCTGAAAATGCAGAGACATTAGACATCCACAGCAGCAGCACAGCACTAAAAGGCAACTGGAAGGATTGGCGAGCCCCTGTAGATACTCAGGACTCCCATGTTTGGGCTTAAAAAAAAGTAAACGTTCGAAAATTCCCCCGGGTAGCCTAAAGTAAATCCTTAAGTCATCCACCCTCTTCTCAATGCAATTATTTCTCACCCTCCACCACAATCTTTTTTTGTTGTTGTTAAATATGTTTGGTTCCCTGACACTGCATGTCAGAAGTCAAGGATACCTCCAAAGCCACCTAAGCACCCATAGTTTTGTGACCGATATGCCAAAGGTGAGTCCCCTCCCCTCCTGACCTCTGATCCATAATTTTAGGGAGGGAGCAATAGTATATAAATCCTGGCGACCTTAAGTATTCACCTCCCACAGTGCACCTGCTCCATTAAAGTTCAAAGATCCTGCACACAGCGGTGTGTGCCTGTGGTCTAACCTGTCTTGAATTAATTAAAGTATTTGGATTTTTGCAACTTGCCATTTTCTGTAAGTTACTATATCATGCTGTTCTGCACATCTATTTTTTTTCTTTTGTGTACAGCTATCCCTCCCGTGGTCGCCTACTCCATTAAGGCATAGTAGTAGTAACATGGATCACCTGACAGGGGAGGGCAGAGCAGTCTGCACACTGATGACGCTGTGATGAAGACTACACCCCTCCTTTCAGATTCTGCACATGCTTCTGCCACACTATAGCTTCTAGTACCTTAAAGAAGTTAGCAAGCTATGAGACACAGCAATGAAGTTAGCCAGAAGGTGAGTTCCCTAAATCTGAACCAGGGGAGCACCACTGAAATATAACAGGTGCACTGAAGAGTCAGGGTTACTTGGAGGCACTTTCTTATTTTAAAACAGCTTTTTTCCCCCCCCTCTGGTGTTCAAGTCCAGTCCTCTGACTTTAGGGCTAACCCCAATGGTGGAATTGACTCTGTCTGCTTTTGGCCCCACCTCTCGCTCCACAGTGGCTGGCATAAATCCTGTTGTGGGTGCCATGTGGAGAGCACTCTGAATGTGCATTCAAAAACTCAACTACTGTAGCTTACCTAATTGAGTATCTAGGTGCTAGGTTACTTTTATGCACTTAAAGGGACAGCAATCTTGGCTTCACCACTCAAACTGCCCAGTGTAGAATATTAAGTCTTAGGCATCACAATTCTGTGTGCAAAATCAACTTTATTAGAAGCAAAACAATTTACAACCACACACAGCTGTGGTAAGACACCTCGATTGGTTTTACAGGACTACTGTGTTATCAGGAGGGTGTTGAGACAGTAGTCCTGTGAAACCAGTAGAGGTGAGTTGTCTTACTTGAGTTGTGGGCAGTTGTGAATTGTTCTGCACCATATAAAGCAGATTTTTCACACAGAATTGTGGTACTTTTCTACACTGCGGATCACCAGGGGTGCATCTAGAATTTTTTCAAGGGGGCAACTCTTCCCCAAATGTAGACTATTACCATTCAAAGCTAAGATTAGGTTTAAACAGATTTTGCTGGACTAATGAGGTTGTGGGTGCTACTTGGATACATAGCTGGATCCACTGGTACTAACCACCTCTATATATTTGCTTTCCAGTACCCACACCTTATTTTGCAGCCTGTTCCCTCAACATCTGTCCCAGCCTACTGACCACTGCTGGAACCCTCAGTTTTTTTTCTTTCTAATCCCACCAACACATCCTTTCCCCTCTGCATTCCCTGAAAAGTTTATCATCCCTGAATCACCATTGCCACCCCAGCACTGTCCTACTACTATTTAAACAATTATTACTGCAAACTGTATTGAAATGTATTTGTTTTATGCAATTCTCTACTTTGAAAAGTTTTGCAAATTACAGCAGAGATCATTCTGGTATTCTTGGGCAAGAAAGCAGGGGATTACATTACTAAACATTTGAAAGACAAAGTTGTTTTGAATCATGAAAGGAAACTATGCCAATATGTAGAAACATTAATCTATGTGAATTTACCTGGTCCTGTGAAAAAATGAAAGCAGTTTTTTTTTTCTAGGTCTGCAGCAGTTCACTGTAACGTAACACTGTATGACTGGAAATTCAATCAACATCTGCCTTTGACTTAGAGTTCCCCAGGGTCCTAGTGCCAATCATATTATAAAAAGACAGCAGAATAAACTTAGAAACTGGTGATCATATCCTGTGTTTTTAAAAACTCTACAGAACTATTTCTTCAGTGCCCCTGCAGGAGGGGGAGGGAGAGGGGGCTGTGAGGTCCAGTGGAGGGGAAGCCTGTGGAAAACCAATGCTATGGGTATGACTGCATCACTGTGCAAGTACACACAATAGCAGTCCTGCAAGTCCCTCTTCTAATCTACTTCATAGTAAAAAGAAAGCATGGCTTTGCCATGTAGCCTTAGCAACTGGAAAGGGATATTGGAAAATGAATTTAACTGTATTACAGGATCAGTGTTTCCAGAGGGAACTAAAAGACATATTAGCAGCACAGGTGTCTGTGCATTTCCTGTATGATAACCCATTAAAGTGGTGGGAAGATACCAAACAGGATATAGAACAACTTCTTATACTATAATCTAAGAGGATGGAAGGGACAAACTATAACAAATACTTAGGGATGAGGGCTAAGTTTTTGAGATTGTTAACCCTCCAGAAAGAAAATCAAGTTGATTTGCCAGAGGAAATACAGAAGATTAAACAAGAAATGTATGAAGTTCAATATAATTGAGTTAAGTCCTTAATAATGGAAAGGAAATGGGGGACACAGGGAAGTAAATGTCATGTCATTCCATATGACAGTAATAAAGAAAGAATACAAAGTCGAGTTATGATGGAATTAACAGATAAAGCTGGACAAAAGCAAACAGATACAAGAAATATAAAATTAGTAGTCCAGGAGCATGTTAAGGAAAAATTTCAGAAGGAAAAACAAATAGAGGAAAACATTTTTTTTAATCACAGCTCTATCCCAAAAATCTCTGATATAGAGAAGCAAATATTAAAAGAGAATGTTAAAGAAGCAGAAGTTAGAGAGTCTATATATATTCTTTGTCTTCTAATACAGCTCCAGGAATTGACGGACTCCCCAACGAGTTTTATAAACAATATGAGGACAATATAGTTCCTATGTTAAAGGAAGCTTTTGATTTTATATACCTCACAGGGGATTTGGGAAATAGTATGAAGCAGGGAATAACTGTTTTTATACACAAGAAAGGGGAAAAGGCAGATGTAAAGAATTAGAGTATTGTAAGTCTTCTGAGCTCTCACTATGAGATATTGGCAAACACTATAACAAAAAGGTTAGCTGCAGCAGTACAATCTTTAGTATTAGATACACAAAATTGTGCCACACCAGAAAGGAATATAAAATAAAATCTTATATACAGCATATTAGAGAGGTTGTAGATTTGGGTGTTCAAATGAGACTTGAAGGATACATTTATGCCTTATATCAGGAAACAGCTTTTGACGCCATATACCATAATTACATATGGAATGTTGACTGTTTTAAAAGAATGACCTATGCAAGCAATAAGACTCGATGCGGTGTGGGTTATCTCCTGATAAGAGCATGCCCAGGTGTGTTGTTAGGCATGAGGCACTTGCACAGAGTGCCTTATGCACCTGGGCGTGCTCTTATCAGGAGATAACCCACACCTCGGAGTGTCTTATTGTACTTATAAATGGACCCCTGGTATGAACCCCCCCCCCCAGTAAAAAATAAATAAATAAATAAAAGTGTGGTTAAAAACTGTTAAAAATGAAGAATGTAGAAAAATAGTCCATATGCACTGCATACTATATAATATAATGCTGCCACTGCAGGGTGTTGCTGTGTCTCTCTGTTTCCTAATGTCTGTGTTCCCCAACACTGTAACACTTCATTGTTTTTACTGATTTTATTTTACTGTTGTTAATGATTTTCTTCTCCATTCTAGCCATCAGTGAGCTTAACTGTGAAACACCATGTCACCGGGCACTCCTTATAACGCTTTCCTATATGGTGTATGTTTTCTTTCTTGTACTATGTATGTCTCTGAACTCTTCTTTCTTTTTATTTCTTTTTTTATTTTTGCTTTCTTTACACTTTTTTGTTGCAGCCACTGGCCCACTTCATTATGAGTGAGCATGTCTCTTACCGGCCACCATCCAGGTCTGTTTTCACTTCGCGGTTTCTAAAGTGAAGCCTCTGGTGTTTTACTGCCCTTACAAGTAGGGAGTTTGAGGTTTTTTTATGTGCTCACATGGATGGGAATGGCTGCTTAGGAGGGCAGGAAGATGGGAGGGCTGGAGGACAAAGGCTGGTGATGCTGAAAAAGGAGATGGAATCGTCAGTTTGTGGTAAGAGTCAGCCGATTGTTGGTGGGGTTAGGACTAAAATACATACACTTGGCAGGGCAGCCCAGCAATGAAGACAAATAAATGACAGTGATAAATATTGTGAAGGAAGAGGTGGGGGATGTTTGATATATTTCCTGGCATGATTTTTGTTTTTCTGATGGTGGCAGCATTGTGCTGTTTCAGTATAGTGCTTCAAGCACTTGTTGTCCCGTGGTACCATATGTGATGAGCTGCATTGGGAGATGGGTGCTTTGGATTGATTTCTCCCTGTGGTGGGGCATTGGGTGCCAGAAGTAGTGCACGTTGACATGATATGCACTGATAAAGACACGGCTGGAGAGGGCTTCCAGTCAGTCAGCGTTCGTGATTTTATTTGCCCATTTTATAAGATATTTTAATATATGAGCAGCTAACCAAAGAAAGGAATAAATGGGAAAAAACAATATACTGTATGTGATACTCACCTGTATAAAGTGGACCATATGGCAAGTAAGGTGTCATAACTTTTTGCAAGGGCAAGAAATAGCTCTGGAAGATCTAATCTTTAAATTACAGGCAGAGTTTGTTGCAATTTACTGTTATGAAATTAAACATTTTGGAGTAGTACACAAGAAGGAAATGTGGAAAAATGTACACTGGGTAGGGTGAAAGGATAATTTGTAAAGGGGAAACTGTGTAACAGAAATTAAAGGTAATATGATGGACATTTGTGAACAACATAGTGAATGTATGAAAGATTTGTAAATGTACTCTTTGCTTTTGGTTTTAAATAAAAATTCCCCTACTCTTGCTGCAGAGGGTGCTCACTGCTTGCTATTGGCAGGATGGAGGACATGATCCCAATGGTAATGGAGTATGCTGGTGGTGGTGAGCCATGTAGGGGAGACTTTCAGCCTTTGGAACTGAATTTTCTGCAGTAGGATTTGATGGATGCCACTTTACTAGCTTCTGAATGGCAGCTTCAGCTAGACATGAAAACAAAATGTAAGCACCTACTAGACATGGTGACATAAGTTGAAATGACCTTTTACAAGGAAAAGCCAAAGGTAGAAGAAGAACAAAAGAGAACAAGGTTGTCAGCTAGCCCACCGGGTATACCTGACAAAAAATTTCATTTGGATGCTCTGCTTGTGACTTCTGGTGTTTCCCCCATTTCTCTCTCCCAGGATTCTGTGATGGGTGTTGCTCGGGATAGGATACTGAAAGATCCCGGATCTCCAGAGTGTGCTTTGCAGCAAGCAGGGTGGATACAAACATCGGATCACAAATGGATTCCTGACCCACAGGTGGTCTTGCCTGGAACTCTCTCTGACAGTGATGTCATCTTGGTTGTTACTCCAGGTACTGCTTGTTCTGATGGTTCTGCTTGAATTTCCCCCTTGGCTGTTGCACCTCTGCCTCAAGATATTGTTGTTGATTCTTCACCTCACCATGGTACAGGTATAGTGACTTTTTCTCCTAATGTATCGCACAGTCATGTGCTTGCTCTGGAGGTGTCCTCCATTTTGTCTGCATTGGATAACACTTCTGTTTTACCTGCTCCTGTACAAACTGATACCCCTCAAACCTGCCTCCTTCTAGCTCCTCAGCTTCTTATTTTCATTCTACCATGGCAGGGGCACATTCAAGACCTGCATGTTTTGCCAGCCTGTTTCACCATCTGGTGAAACCAGCAACATTTCAGAATGTGGTCAGACTTCATTATTAGGGAGGCTTAGACCTTCTCCCAGGCCATGCCTATGTTGGCAAGATTTTGTTGAAAGATTTTTTACAATTTTCCCCATCCAAGGTGTTTGCACTGATACATGGCTCTGGATATGTGAGTTATTAATTAAGCAATAAGGCATGACTGGATGTGGGTTATTGGGGGATTTTCCCACGCCTTGTGTGGTGTGTCACGAGGCACAGCCGAGTGACTTTACCTGAAGTGAATAAATCCCCAATATTTCCTCCTAGGTCTGTATTGTGATCTCTGGTGGCCCATTGTAAAAGTAATTTTAAATGTGTTTAAGTATGTTTTTATAAATGCCATTTCTCAGCAGTGGGTTATTACAGGATGTACTATAGTCATGTGATGTGTTTTGAACAATGAGGTTACAGGATTTTCATACCCCATTGTATAAGTAAGTTTCAAACCATACAGCAACTAGAACTTTTCTGGGGCAAAATACCATCACTTGAAGGATACCCCCCCTTTGGACTCCATGTTTGGCTATTCCCCCTGACTAAACTTTCCTTTCATTCTATTACAATTTTATTTAGGGATGGAGGAGTGAATGCTAATGATATTTCATGTTGGTTCTAGAAATGTTTCACCATTCAGGGAGACCCTAAACCTATTGTTGACAGTGAAGGGTTCTGGATGGGAGGGTGGAAATTTAAAGTTCAACTCCATAATGGTGAAGATGGCATTCAACACTTCCCCAGTAGTTTTTTCTGGGCAGGGATTGTGGAATTTTGTTCTATTCTGGATAGCTCAAATCATGCTATTAGTGTGGGTCCTTACATCATTTAAGTAATTCCTGTGCTGTTCCCAAATAATCTTTGTGTAAGAACTTTGGACATACAGGACTTCATTGTGTCTATACTCTGAAATGCAACCTTCCTGTTATGGAAGGGCATTCTTTTCATTCCTGCTCTTGGGTTGCCCACAATGTGACTGATTCCATTAAACACAATTTCTTTGTTCACCATGTTACCAAATCCTAGTTTTTCACATTTTATATGGCTCTGGATGCCCTGAACTAAATTTCTTCTGTGAGGTCAGAGACTCCCTTCAGTACTGACTTACCCTCCTCATCCCCTTTGCCCTCTAGTTCCACACATGTGGTTCTGGAGAAACTGCTGGACACTTCTACCTCACAGCCTACTTCTTTGTCAGTCTCTTCCCCAGTTGTTACTGTTCCTGTGATGCCACCACCCCCATCCCACAGTCTGATGGTTTTCCGCCCATAGTAAAGGGGAATGGTAAAAGAAATAAGTTGGTGGTGACACCCTCAGAATCTCTACCCCTCAAGAATAAATGTTCATCATTGCAACACTGGAGAGACACTGAAGAGGACATGGATTCAGATGTTTCCTCTGTTGCATCTTCTCACAGAGAGTTCCTGTCTGACATTGATGATTTTGGCCCTTTTGGTCCCTCCACTCAGAGTAAGGGACAGGTACCCCACCTGAAAATTAGGAGTTCTTCAAAGTCATAATACAATTTCTTATCAATGCTTTCTTTTCTAGATCTTAATTTTGCCTCTCTGAATGTGAACAGTTTAAAATCTGATAGAAAAAGTATTGCCATCTTTGTTGTTTTAGTTCAGGTTTTGTCTAATGTATTTTTTGTACAGGACACTAGGCTACATACCCTGGTGAATATACAGTACAGATGGTTCAGTCTGCCTGGGTTTGGGGGTCCCTCATTTTGGTCTATGGGGGAAGACACCTGTAGTGGTCTGGCCATATGTTTCAAATCTCGGGCTTTTACTGTTTTTCATTTAGTTGACATCTCCCCCAGTAGGGAACTTTTGCATGATGTGCCTATTTTTAATCAACCTATGTGCTTTATTACAATCTATGCACTTAAGACCAAAGCTTCCCACATTGCTTTGTTTAAGCTGGTCCAATCATATTTATACACCAGTCTGCTGGCCATTTTTGGTGGTGACTTTAACTGTGGTTTATTGGCTTCAGATACAAGCGTAAAGACCGCTTTAGTATTTTGGTGTACTACCTTTTTGCATGCGATGCTTTTACATGCAAACCTCCTTGATGCACATATGGCTACTGTTTCTTCTCTGCAACACACTTATCACCAGGGTACTCCCTCCACACATTTTGATTTTTGGTTTGTTTCAGTGGTTTCACAAGTGACAGCTGTCCCAGTAGAGATGTCCAATCATTGTTTGCTTAGCATGCGGCTGTCTGATTTTCCTCAGGTTCCACTGGGACAAGGTCTCTGGTGACTCTATGGTTTGCCTTTTGGATGATAGGAAATCAGTTTGCTGTATGTATGAATCTCCTGTTTTATGGTGGGTGGATACAAAATTGGATTTTTAGTCTTTTTTTAAGTCAGTGGAAAAAGATATAAGCAGTTCAAAACAAAGTTATGGTGTTTCACTGTGGGTCTTACTTAAACTAGTTGTGCACTAAAATAAAGATCCATATCAACAGTCAAAAAAGTGTAAGTGCACCAACTAGAGAACCCTACCATGGTACATTTATACTGGAATATCTCAACCTTCTGAATAATATATGTTCAGAAGAAAAAATCATTTGACAAACTGATAACTTTCAGTCCTTTAATTCAATGTCAAAGTACAAATTACATGTGAAAAAAAAAATATTTCCATAAAACCAACATACTTATAGTAGTCAGCAAGACAAATACATACAATCCAGTGTCAGGAGATAAGCATGAGCGACAGTAGAAATAACTACTGTTTCAGCTTAGCCAATACCTTACATTTCACCGCAACTGGGCGGGGCTTCTTCAGAGGTTATCTCACAAGATCTGCATGTCACACACACACATTTATATATATATATATATATATATATATATATATATATATATATATGTATATACACACACACATATACATATAGTACTATGAATTATTTAAAGTGTTCATGCAATTAAATATATACAATCAATTTATGACTGAATGATACCTTAATCCACTTATGCATAAAAAGTTAAAAAACGGCCATTTATTACACATCCCTAATTTTAGTTAACTATGTGTACTTTACATAATGAACTAATAAAATGACAAAGCAAATGATTATTTATACAGTCCAGAAGTGACACTACTTATTTAGTTACATTATTAAATAGCAACCAAATAATTTGTCTGCAGTAAAAGTAAATAGGACAATGTAGATGATGCAAGAATGATTTATTTCCAATTGGAAAAAAAAAAGCCAGGCATATGTACTGACAAAAAACCTCTTTAGACGCATACCTTACTCTGAAACAGGTACCTTAGGGGTGATAATAACTAAATTGCCAGCATTTGGTACTGATCAAGAAGCCTTCCTTGAGTAAATGGAGAGCAATTTCAAATAAGGCATCACTTGAATGGATTGAGCTAATCCTTAATAATGCTGCTCCAATTAAAGAAGAGGTTGCTAAAGAGATAGAACATTTAGAGAAAACACTAGCTTACTGAAAGAACAACAGAGACTCAGTTAAGTGAGTTTATTAAAGAACTGGATGAGAAGATTGATAAATATGATGCAAGGCTTAAGGTAGCAAAGGAGAAACAACTGAAACACGATGTGAGCAATTATAAATATGGAACTGTTTTTGACTGGAGTTCAAAAGCTGGTGTTAGTAATCCAAAGATAATTTTATTACGGACTGAGCACACCAATCAGACTGCATTTTTAGATTATACATCTGGACTAGATTCAGATATATGTAGCACAGGATCTTACTATGTGTCTCAAAGAGTAACAAGCCAGAATTTAAACTATCAAACCCCTCTGCCCAGTCAGACCAATGTAGAGCAGAGAAGGAGCAATTGGAGAACCAGGTTCAGGTTCTCACAGAGACAGGACAGAAATCAAGGACGAGGGGGGGAGCATATGGTGGAAGAGGTCGTTAGCAAACCACAACAATGAAATAAATAATAGACTGCAGCAAGTTCCAGAAAACAATGTAAATAACATTTCATCTATAGAACTGAATGGAAATGAACTATCAGTATTGAATAAGGTGTTAACCTTAGTTCCTACCCAGATGATGGACATCAGCCAGGCTGTAATAGATTTAAACTTGCTTGCCCGAAAGCTAACTCTTAAGAATTTTTTTCAGAACACTAATGCTATATCAACAGATGAGGCAGAGATGGAGGAAGATAAACAAGATGAACGTAAGAAATTCAAGGCCAAGTCTTCATTTTGTCCCCACCTCGAACCTGTAGTGGTGACCTTCCTGAGACTAAGTGAACTGGATTTAATAAATATGGATTTACATCAAGAAGTGAAAAGGAAAGTATCACACAATCTCACTTTGGTGGAAAAAATGCACTGAAAGATTTGAGTTCTGACAAATCTGTAGTAATTGAAAAAGCTGATTGGGGGAGCATTGTTGTAATGGATAGTAGTAAGTATGAGGCTGAAATTTTGGAACAGCTTGGTGACTCAAGCTTCTATCATAAGTTAAATGGGAATCTGACTTGGGTGCTTAAGGAACGCATTGACAGATAGCTGTATTGGGCTGTAAGTGTAGGCTGGTTGAACAATAATGAGAAAAAATTCTTGATAGTGGAAAAACCTGTAGTCCTGACTATATACACTTTGCCTAAGATCCACAAAGATGCAAAAAAGTCACCATGATGCCCTATAATTTCTGAGATTGGCTGGCTGACAGAGTCTGTTTCTAAATATATTGTTGCTTTCCTGAAGCCCCTGTTTGAAAATATACCATTGTATATAAGGGACACTACTGTCATTTTAAACAATGTCAGTGATATTGAGATGGAACAGGATTGATTATTTGCAACATATGATGTACAATCCTTATACCTGTATCCTTATATGTCTCTTTGCAGATGACACAAAGATCTGCAACAGACTTGATGCACTAGGTGGGGTGGAAAGGATGAGAAGGTACTTGGCAAGGTTAGAGGAATGATCAAATGTATAGCAGCTTAGATTTAATGCTAAGAAGTGCAAGGTAATGCACCTGGAAAATAAAAACCTAGGGGAAGAGTACACAATGGGGGGTGAGATACTAACAACAACAAAAATGGAAAAGGACCTGGGGATAGTCATATCAAATGACTTAAAGGTGGGCAAGAAATGTGAGAGGGCAGTAAGGAGAGCTGGGGGGATACTGGGATGCATAGGGAGAGGCATCACCAGTAGAAAACAGGAAGTTGTTATCCCTCTGTGCAGAGAGCTGGTGAGACCCCATGTGTGCAGTTCTGGAGACCCAATCTCTGCAAGGACATAGACAAGATGGAAGCTGTCCAGAGGAGGGCAAATAAAATGGTGCAGGGTCTGCACTGGAAGACATATGAAGAGAGACTAAAGGAGCTTAATATGTATAGCCTTGAGGAAAGGAGGGAGAGGGGGGACATGATAGAAACTTTCAAGTACCTCAAGGGAATCAACAAAGTCCAAGAGGATAGCATCTTTCAAAAAAAAAAGAGGTGTGCAAGAACAAGGGGGCACAATTTGAAGATAGAGGGGGCAGCTCAGAGGTAATGTAAGGAAGTATTTTTTCACAGAAAGGGTTGTGGATGCATGGAACAGCCTTCTGGAAGAGGTTGTGGGGTCAAAACAGTGGTTGAATTCAAGCATGCATGAGACAGCCATAAGGCAATTCTAGGGGGTGAGGGTAGAAAGAAGTAGGCTGTTGGTTAACTAGGATCTACAGCTTATCCATTAGGTAGGGAAATGGGCAGACTGGGTGGGCCAAGTGGTCCTTATCTGCCATTCTATGTTATATACATCTGTTCACCACACAGGGGGCATGGAGGCATTACAATATTTCTTGGATATGAGATCTGACACTGAAAATCCCCTAACTGAACTATTGCTAGACTTGACACAAATAGTACTTACTTTCAATATTTTTTTATTCTGTGGCAGATACTATCTCCAGATATGTCGCACTGCAATGGGTGCCACATGTGTGCCAAGTTTTGCAAATTTATGTCTTGCAAAATGGGAGGAGAACTATGTCAGGAGAGCCTCCACAGATCCTATTTTACATTGTTTGGATTTGTGGAGGCTTTTCATTGATGCTGTGATTGTAATCTGGAAAGGGAGTGGTGAAGAGCTGGAGGATGTCACTAAGTATTTGAACTCAAGTGATCCAGCCTTAAAATTTAAACTGATAATTAGGAAAGAGAAAATTCACTTTCTAGATGTTATGCTTTACACTGATGGTGAGGGCAATATTTTATCAGACCTGTACACTAAAGAGACTGACTGGAACACATTGTTGTTCGAAAAAAGCTACCATCCACAACACACAATAAAGGCAATACCAAAAGGGTAGTTAATTAGGGTGAAGAGGAAATTACACTGATCTGAATGTTTATGGTGAAAGGGAATAACAACAGATTGATAGATTCATAAATAGGTATTATGATGAGTCAGTGATTAAAAAAAGCTGTAACAACTGTGACCACCATGAATAGAATAGAGCTCTTAGAGAAAGTGTCTAGAACTGAAGTAAGAGGTAATAAAAATGACTGCTCCCACTTTATTACCATGTATGCGGTTGGGGTTGACAGGTTGAGAGAAATTGTAAATGCAAGATAGTTAGTGCTCGAAAGAGATACAGGTTTAAGGGATATTTCAAGAGAGCATCCACATTTTGTATATAGAAGAGCCAACAATGTGGGAGACAAGGTGGTGTCTACTCTGTTACATCCTGAAAAAAAAAATGAGTATCCCTTGGCAAGTCCTGAAGATCAATAAGAAATGTGGCCATTGCATGTATTGTAAATACTTGATACAGGGACTGTCAGTTGTACATCCGAGGGGCAAAAACAATATAAACTGTAATAGTTTGATTACCTGTAATTCTATGGGTGTAGTTTATTTATTGAATTGGGAATGTGGGGCATTTTATATTGGCAGAACAACAAGGAATTTTAAATTGTGGATCATCATAGAATCATGGAAATATGGTGGTAGAAAAGGACCCTCTGGCCCATCGAGTCTGCCCCTTCACCCCTCCCCATATTAGATTGTGATGCATGTCCGTGCATGGCAAGATGTGAAAGACAAATCTGCAATTGGGAGGCACATAAAATTAAAAACAAGAATGAGCATAATATAACATTTTTTGGCATACAGAAAATAGACAAAAATGTGAGATGAGGTGACTGGGAGAATTCTGTAAATGTGTGTGAAACTAAGTGGATATTTTGAACCTGGGTATGCTTTCTGCCAGGCCTAAATGATTCAATAGAATTAGTACATCATCTGTAAAAGATCACCAAAAAATGAATATGCTCTAATGCCTATAAATAATATTAGCAAGAGCAGATTACTTGTGAGTTCTGTTTTCAATGAGATCCCATCCGGTGCCGGCTCCCCCCCTTCTCCCTTCCCATTCATCTCATTGACTATTGTGATGCTTGTTGAAGCAACCAAAATACTCAAAAGGCACTTGTCTGTTATAAAGTTGAGTTATGCATTTCTTTAGCCTTTATAATAATAAAAATGTAAAAGTTTCCTATTTGCCAGAATTCTGGAATCCTTGTTGAGTGCCTCTTTTTGTTTGTGTTGCAGTGTTCCAAAATAAATCTGTGTCCTGTACCTGAAAAGTGTGGTGATGTGACAAAGCAACAAATCACAAAGGAGTGGATCCACAAATATTACAAGATTCCATGCCAAGAGTGGATTGTTAGAAAAAAGAAAGACTGCAGCCTATGGAATTAAGTTAAAAAGTTGCGTGGGACTTTTACTGCAGAAAAAATATTTGGTTGCTATTTAATAATATTACTAAATAAGCAGAGCCAGTTCTGGACTGTATAAATAATAATTTGCTTTGTCATTTTATTAGTTCATTATGTAAAGTACACATATCTAAAATTAGGAATGTGAAAAAAATGGGCGTTTTTTAACTTTTTTAAGTATAAGTGGGTTAAGGTATCTGTCACTTATAAATTGATTGTATATATTTAATTGCATGAGCACTTTAGTTAACTGTTAGCACTATAAATATATATCTATATATATATCTATATATATATATAGATATATATATATAGATATGTATATCTATCTATCTATATATATATATATAGATAGATAGATAGCTATATATATCTATCTATATATATATGATTCAGATCTCCTGAGATAGCCTCAGAAGAAGCCCCAGACAGTCAGGGAAAAACGTAAGGTCTTTGTACCCAGACATACTGAGTAAGCTGAAGTGGTAGTTAATTCTACTGTCTCATGTTTACCCTCTGACACTGGATTGTATGTATTTGTCTTGCTGACTACTGTGAGCATGTTGGTTTTATGGAATCTTTTTTTTTCACATGGAATTTGTACTATGACACTGAATTAAAGGACTGAAAGATATCGGATCTCTTTGATACAGTTTTGGAGAATTTGAAATGGGATTTCTCCAAAAAAAAGTTGAAAATTTAAAACATATAAAGAATGGCTGAGAAGACAACTATATCTTATCATTATTTGGTTTAAATAGAATGCAAGGGGAAAACGATGAGATATTATAATCATTTATAATGTTTCTATTTTCTAGCCTGATGAATATAGAAATAACAAACAGACAAATAGAAGGGATGGAGACAATCTTCCTAAATGGCTCGAATACTCAAATTAATATTAAATGTCAATCAGAATATGGTACTAAAGAACTTTTAACATATGCAGAAAGATTGGACAAGGCGGGTCTATTATTGATAGACCTGAATAATTTGACTAATCATGACATAAGTGAAAAACAAGATAATAATTGACTGAAAGATGAGACCATTGTATTCCCTGTTCTTAATGAAAGTAACAATTACCAGCTCCCAAAAGTGAATTTACTGTCTTGGAATATAGCAGGTTTATCTGGCAAAATGGAGGATAAAGAATGGAAACAATTTGTTAACAAGTTTGATATTATACTATTTCAGGAAACTTGGTCTAAAGAAAAGATCGATCTGAATGGCTATGTAGTGTTTCACTCACCTGCAACTAGGAATAAAACCTGTGGGAGGTTTTCTGGTGATTTAACCTCATATGTAAAAATCAGAAAGGATATTTCATCTATTGCACAGCTTAAAATTGAAAATAATTATATAATGTTAATGATGAGGTGGAGGAGTCAACAATTTATTATTGTCATTGTTTATTTGCCACCTGCAAATTCTAATAATGATAACAGAAAACTGGAATATACTTTCTGAAGATTTGGAACTTATAATAGAAAGATTCCCTGAACATATTATAATTATAGCGGGTGATTTTAATACTAGGATAGCCAGACATGACAATCTAAGTTATTTTCAAGCTGAACTAAATTTAGATGATTGTAATAAAAGAAATAGTATGGACAAGATTATAAATACAAATGGGTTGAGGTTAAAAAAAATAATAGAAAATGCTCCATTTATGGTTTTAAATGGTCGATTGAAGGGTGACTTGGAAGGGAGCATGACTTTTTTTTTCCCATTATGGACAAAGTGTTATAGATTATGATTTATGTACACTGGAACATTATGGCACATTTCAGGCATTAAAAATAACAATGAGACTGGAAAGTGATCATGCCTCCAGTGAATTGACATTAAAACTGATAGAGGATAAAAGTTGTGAAGAAGTAGTTAAACTGCAATCTCAATTGTCCATTGGGGAAGAAAGGTCCTACTTCGCTCAAAGGTGAAAAATGGAATGTTAAAAGAGATGTTTGCACATTGGGACGTGAATCTTGATGTAATGTTGAGGAATCGTATAGATGATATGTTTTTAATGGATTATTTTTTAGTTCAACTTAATGAGGAGATAGTTAGGAAACTATATAAAGAAGATAATAGCGGTGTAAAGACAAAAAATACATGGTTTGATAAGTCTTGCACTGTAGCAAAAAAAACCCTAAACAATATGATTACATGGACTAAAAAGCATTTTTTGAGAGAAAATTGCTGTAATTTGAATAAAGCCTGAAAATCTTATATCAAGCTGTTAAGAGTGAAAAAATTGGAAGCTATAAAAAAGTGTGAAATAATGATGATGGTGATAGAGACAAAAGATAATAAAAGGTTTGGGGAATTGGTCTCATTAGGAACCAATATTTATCATTCTTCCCCTACAATACATGTCCCTAAAGATGTTTGGATAGAACATTTTTAAACAATATTTAACTATAATGAAGGAAATGAACAGGTTAAGCTGATGGAGGGCTCTATGAGCTCCTATTATGATCCACTAATCATCAGTGAACAAGAGGTAGAATCTGCTTTATGCAAATTAAAAAGTAATAAGGCTCCAGGTCCTGATTTAATTCCCACTGAGATCTACAAACAATATAGTTATTTTTGGATACCGGTGTTTACTTTTTTTCAATCTACGTCTGAAATATAATTATACCCCTACTGATTGGACAACCAATATTATCATTCCATTACATAAAAAAGGTTCTGTATATGACCCAAGTAATTTTAGACCCATTAGTCTCTTAAGCATATCCTCTAAAATCTTTTCTAGAATAATATTGGAGAGGTTCCTCTTATGGATTGAAAAATATAATATGTCATCACCACTTCAATCTGCTTTTAGAGAAGGTTTTTCTACAATAGATAATGTTTTTGTCCTGAATCATTTATTGGAAAAATATGTTGATCTACGAAAGATGAAAATATATGTATTAATTATTGATTTTGCACATGCATTTGATCCAGTAAATAGAAATATCCTGTGGAAACTATTGTATGATAAACATTTCCCATTGTTTTTACTATGGCCTATTACTGGCCTGTATACCAATATTAGACAATGGTGAGATGTGGAAAACTAGGTGAACTTACTGAACCTTTTCCATCCTATACTAAGGTAGGAAGAAGGAGCTAGTAGGCCAAAACTCATAATGCTCCTATACTATGCCATGGAATAGTAGGATAAGTCATACCCTGACATGATTAAATTATCAAGACAATGTTTGAAAGTCTCTTTATTATCACTAGTGACCACATTGGATGGGAGCCGATTCCAAGGTCCAATGATCCTAACAGTGAAAAAATACTTTCGGCTGATGTGCTTAAAAGATTTACCAGTTAACTGAAGAATATGACCTCTCGTGTTATGAACAGATTTTTTAAATGAAAAACCTAATTCAGACATGATATATGGATCCTTAATGATGTTGTATAAAAGAAGGAGATCCCCGTGAATATGCCTAATAGTTAGTGGCATTAATTTTAATATATCCTACCTAGATTCATATGATAATTGTTCTAATCCCGAAATTTTTTTAGTGTATTTACATTGGACCCTTTCAAGGGAATAATTTTCTGATTTTTTGAAAGGACACCATAATTGTGAGGCATATTGAAGATGTGGTCGAACATAAGATCTAAATAATGGTAACAACGCTTCCTTATCTCGAGATCTAATATTGCTCAAAATAGACCACATCATTTTATTACATGTATTAGCAACAGAATGCATATGCTTAGAATAAGTTAAATCTTGAGATATTGTTATACCCAAGTCTTTTTCATCAACAGTGGAACACAATGGGAGATCATTCAAAATATACTTGAAGTTTAGATTATTGGTTCCCAGATGCATAACCTTGCATTTAGCGGTGTTTAGCTTCATTCCCCATTGTGTTACCTAAGTGATAATTACATCAAGTTCATGCTGTATACAAGATATTTGCTCAAGGTTGGAGCTGGGACCTCTGATCTTAACATCATCTGCATACCTAATAGTGTTAGAGAGGCAAGAACTGGTAAAATCAGAAATAAAAGCCTGAAAAAGACAAGGACCGAGAACAGATCCCTGAGGTACACCACTAAGCACCTTACCAATGTCAGAAAATGAACCATTTATCATCACTCTCTGAGTCCTATTCAAAAGCCAGTTTTGAATCCATTTGATTACATAGCTATTAATAGCAAGAATAGAAAGTTTTTGAATAAGAGCCCAATTTGGTATGGAATCGAAAGCTTTACTAAAATCAATGAAGATAATATCACATGCTACTGTATTATCCAAAAAGGAGCTAAAGTACTCATAGAAGCAGAGCAAGTTAGGCAGCTTCTGCCCTTCTTAAAGCCATGTTGTTCCTGGTCAGATTTGTCAATTCTAGGAGACACCATATCCTTGAGTAAGCTTTCTAGAAGTTTACAAATGGCTGATGTCAAACTAATTGGTCGATAATTATCCCATGAATGTTTAGAACCCTTCTTATAAATGGGAACTACAAATGCCTCTTTCCATTCACAAGGAATAAAATTATGTAATAAAAAGAGATTGAATAGTATTTTTAATGGAAAAGCAATATATGCTGACATTAAGGAAAGTAAGTGTCCTGCAATTAAATCTGGACCAGGACAGAATTTACCTTTTAATAATAATAATTTATTATGAATAGACTCCTCTGAGAAAAGAATAGGAGAATCTGTAGGTATTATACTGAGAATAATTGATTGCTCCTTATATATAGAAAAACTTTGCAAAATTCTTTATTAAAGACATCTGCCATTTCTTTTGGTTCATGAATTAGTATATTATCAGATGTTAAGGGCCCAACCATACTTGGATTTTTTTCTAAGGGAGTTAATATAAGAATAAAATTGTTTTGAGTTAGATTTATCTGCAGATGATGCCAAATAACGTTCCCACTTAGACTTAGCCTTTCTGATAGTAGACTTACATTGCCTACTAGTTTTCAGGTAGGAATCCCAATTTGAAACTGTCCTATTTTTTAAATAGTTGCTGTGTTTTTTATTTTTTAAATTAATCAAACATTTAATGTTTTTATTTAGCCATCTAGAAGACTGTTTCCCATTGGAGTTTTTATATTTAGATTGAATGTAGGTGTCCCTTATGGTCAAAATGATGGTTTTAAAAAGAATCCAGCTCTGTAATGGGGTTTAATCCTTGAACAAGGCTAACCAATTTATCCTATTTAAGTAGTGATTGATACTATGTGTATCAGCTTTATCATACAGATAGATAATTGAAGAAGTATTATTAAAGACAACATGTCTGTGTAAATCAAATAAAACAGAGTTGTGATCACTGTTACCAATAGGAGTAGAGATGCACACATCCCTAATATCTAAGGTAGAGCTGCTAAGAACGAGGTCGAGTATATTATTGCCCCTTGTAGCAGTATTTACCCATTGATGTAAATCCAGAGCCAAGCAAGTAGATATACATTTTGTACTAACACTACTAGTTGCAGTTAGTGACTGCCAATTAATTTCTGGGAAATTAAAATCACCAGTAACAATAACATCTCCCAATTGAGTAGTTAGTTCAAATTCTGAAAGAATAGCATCCATAACTAAGCAAGATGAGGTGGGGGGGAATAACATGTCCCGAGAATAATAAAGTCTGAATCAGATAGAAAAATGTTAAGCCAAAGAGTCTCAGTTGAAAAGTTATGAGTTTTAATAAGGCAAGATATATTAAATGAATTAAATTTATTAATAATGAAAGTGGCAATGCCACCTCCCTTTTTTCCACTACGATCCTATGGAGGGGTAAAGCAGTGTTGTCTCTTGGCACCTATATTATTTAATATGTACATAAATTCCTTGCTTGAAAATAAGGTGGAGGATAAATTGGATTACCCAAATATAAATTCAATGAACGTGGGTTCCTGGGCATATGCAGATGATATTATGCTATGATCACTTTCTAGGGCAGGCCTGCAAAAAAAGATAGATATTCTGGCCCAAAAAAGAACTGGATTGGAACTTAGGATAAATTTAGATAAAACCAAGGTTATGATCTTAGGGGAACAAAATAAGGACATTTCAAAATGTAAAATATATTATCAGGAATTAATTGAGGTGGTACCCGAATATAATTTCCTGAGAATAAAAATTACTATGAATCGTAATTGGACAAAACACTTAAAGGCCCAATGCATAAAGGCTAAAATATGTACAAAAGCCTTATTAAAATGTAATTATCAATATGGGGGGAATTCGGTTTCCCCTGCATTAATTGCAGGAGAGGCTAAATTGAATCCAGTCTTGTTATATGGGGCCAAAATATGGGGTTATCAAGACAATATTGAGGATTTGTTGGAAAGTTCATTATCCTATTATTATAAAGCACTTTTAAAAGTTCCACAAGTGATGATCAATACAATGGTCAGAGCTGAAACTGGAAAAGTAAAAATCTGTTTTATTAAAGAAATACATTTATTAAATTACTGGCTAAAAGTTTTAAATAATGAAAAATGTAATCTTCCCATGTTATGTTTAAAGGAAAAAAAGAATTGGTGTAGGATTGGGATTAAATCAAAGTGGTTGAATTATTTGGTTAAGACCCTGGAAAATTATAAATTAGTGCAGCTATGGAATGATGTGAATAGAAATATTACAATTTCTACACAATTTAAAGAAATAATGAAAAAGAAAGTCATGCTGACTGCTAGAGCGCGTGATATTGAAAAAAATCAAAAATCAAAAATGTGCCGCTTGGTTTAAAGAGAATAAAACACATCATGGCTTTGTGGAGTATTTAACACTCTCAATTTCGAGAGACCAATGCAAAGCCATTACTTGGGCAAGGATGGGTCTAATTACATCTAAATATATATATATTTTAATAACGCAGATAAGAAAGACCCTGATGAAAAAAAGGAAGAGTGAGCAAGCTCAACAGAGGTCTATCGTGACTGCTGCGGATTTCTTTGTGGGCAGGAAAAGGCAGCAACATTGGCAGTAGTCCAGCACAAAAGGCCAGCCTGCAGCGCCAGTCGAAACGGATGAGTGAGTGACAGAGGAGGAGTGAATGACCTCAATGGAGCTGTGTAAGGACTGCTGCAGATCTCTTTGTGGGCAGAGAAAGCCACCAATGCAAGCAGGAACCCAGTACAAAAGGGTAGATGGCAATAGTGGGAGACACAGGATGAGTGAGTGGGGGGGAGTGAGTTAGCTCATTGGAGCTCTGTTGGGACTGCTGTGGATTTCTTTGTGGGCAGAAAAAGGCAGCAATGAATGCAGGGGCCCAGAACAAAAGGGCAGCCTTCAGCGACGGGAGAAACAGAATGAATGAGTGAGAGTGGGAGGGAGCGGGTGAGTTCAACAGAGCTCTATGGTGACTGCTGCAGATTTCTTTGTGGGTAGAAAAGGGCAGTAATGCAGGCAGGAGCCTCGTACAAAAGGGTAGGCTGCAGCGTCGGCAGAAATGAAACGAGCGAGTGAGACAGGGGGAGTGTGTAAGGTCAGTGGAGCTCTGTCAGAACTGCTGCAGATTACTCTGTGGCCAGAAAAAGGTGCCAGCAGAGGCAGGAGCCCAATACAAAAGGGCAGCCTGCAGCACCAGGACAAACAGAATGAGCGAGTAAGAGAGGTGGAGTGAGCAAGCTCAACAGAGCTGTGTCAGGACTGCTGCAGATTTCTTTGAGGGCAGTAAAAGGCAGCAATACACGCAAGGGCCCAGTACAAAAGGCCGACCTGCAGCATAGGCAGAAACAGAATGAGTGAGTGAGTGAGAGAGGGGGAGTGAGCAAGCTCAGCAGAGGTCTATTGTGACTGCTGCGGATTTCTTTGTGGGCAGGAAAAGGCAGCAATGCAGGCAGGAGACCAGTGCAAAAGGCCAGCCTGCAGTGCGGGCAGAAACAGATGAGCGAGTGACAGAGGGGGAGTGAGCGACCTCAACAGAGCTGTGTTAGGACTGTTGAAGATCTCTTTGTGGGCAGAAAAAGGTGCCAACAGAGGCAGGAGCCCAGTACAAAAGGGCAGCCTGCAGTGCCAGGAGAAACAGAATGAGCGTGTGAGACAGGGGGAGTGAGCGACCTCAACGGACCTCTGTCAGGACAGCTGCAGATTTCTTTGAGGGCAGAAAAAGCCACCAACACAGGCAGGAGCCCAGTATGAAAGGGCAGGCTGCAGCAATGGGTGACACAGAATGAGTGAGTGATGGAGGGGGAGTGAGTGACCTCAGTGGAGGTCTGTTGGGACTGCTGCGCATTTCTTTGTGGGTAGAAAAAGGCAGCAATGCTTGCAGGGGCCCAATACAAAATGGCAGCCTGCAGCTGCGGGAGAAACAGAATGAGTGAGTGAGACAGGGGGAGTGAACGAGCTCAACGAGCTCTATCGTGACTGCTGCAGATTTCTTTGTGGGCAGAAGAAGATGGCAATGCAGGCAGATGCCCAGTACAAAAGGGCAGCCAGCAGTGCTAGCAGAAATGGAACAAGTGAGTGAGAGAGGGGGAGTGAGTGAGCTCAACAGAGCTCTGTTGGGGTAGCTGCAGATTTCTTTGTGGTCAGAAAAAGGTGCCAACAGAGGTAGGAGCCCAGTACAGAAGGACAGCCTGCAGCGCCAGGACAAACAGAATGAACAAGTGACACACGGGGAGTGAGTGACCTCAACATAGCTCTGTCGGGACAGCTGTGGATTTCTTTCTGGGCAGAAAAAGGTGCAAATGCAGGCAGGAGCCCAGTACAAAAGGGCAGCCTGCAGCGCTGGCAGAAATGGAATGAGCAAGTGAGAGAGGAGGAGTGAACAAGCTCAATGGATCTCTGTCAGGACTGCTTCAGATTTCTTTGTGGGCAGAAAAAGGCACCAACAGAGGCAGGAGCCCAGTACAAAAGGGCAGCCTGCAGCACCAGGAGAAACAGAATAAGCGAGTGAGACAAGTGGAGTAAGCGACGCCAATGGAGCTGTATCGTACCTGATGCGGATTGCTTTTTGAGCATAAAAAAGCGTCAACGCAGGCAGGAGCCCAGTACAAAAGGCCAGCCAGCAGCGGGAGCAGAAACAGAATGAGCAACTGAGAAAGGGGGAGTGAGCGAGCTCAACGGAGCTGTGTTGTGACGGCTGCACATTTCTTTGTGTGCAGAAAAGGCCATCACTGCAGGCAGAAGCCCAGTATAAAAGGGCAGGCTGCAGCAGTGGAAGGCGCAGAACGAGCGAGTGAGGGAGGGGGAATGAATGAGCTCAACAGAGCTCAGTTGGGGCTGCTTCGGATTTCTTTGTGGATAGAAAAAGGTACCAATGCACATGGGGGCCAATACAAATCGGCTGAATGCAGCGGTGGGAGAAACAGAATGAGTGAGTTAGAGAGGGGGAGTGAGCAAGCTCAACGGAGCTCTATCATGACTTCTGCAGATTTCTTTGTGGGCAGAAAAGGGCAGCAACGCAGGCAGTAGCCCCGTACAATAGGGCAGGCTGCAGCGCCAGCAGAAACAGAATGAGCAAGTGAGACAGGGGGAGTGAGTGAGCTCAATGGAGCTCTATCGTGACTTCTGCAGATTTCTTTGTGGGTAGAAGAAGGCGGCAATGTAGGGAGGAGCCCAGTACAAAAAGCCAGCCTGCAGCATCAACAGAAATGAAATGAGTGAGTGAGAGAGGGGGAGTGAGCGAGCTCAACAGAGCCTATGTCAGGACTGCTGCAGATTTCTTTGTGGGCAGAAAAGGAAGCAATGCATGCAAGGGCCCACTACAAAAGGACAGCCTGCAGCTGTGGGAGAAACAGAACAACCAAGTGAGAGAAGAGGAGTGAGTGCATTCAACGGATCTCTATCATGACTGCTGCAGATTTCTTTGTGGCAGAAGAAGACAGCAATGCAGGAAGTAGCTCAGTACAAAAGGGCAGCCTGCAGTGCTGGCAGAGATGGAACAAGCGAGTGAGAGAGGGGGAGTGAGTGAGCTCAATAGAGCTCTGCTGGGGCTGCTGCAGATTTCTTTGTGGCCAGAAAAAGGTGCCAACAGAGGCAGGAGTGCCAGCCTGCAGTGCCAGGAGAAACACAATGAGCGAGTGAGAGAGGGGGATTGAGTGAGCTCAATGGAGCTGTGTCAGGACTGCCACAGATTTCTTTGTGGGTCGAAGAAGGCAACAACGCAGGCAGGAGACCAGTACAAAAGGGCAGCCAGCAGCGCCAGCAGAAACCGAACGAGCGAGTGAGAGAGGTAGAGTGAGCGAGCTCAATGGAGCTGTGTCAGGAATGCTGCAGATTTTGCTGTGGGCAGAAAAGGAAGCAATGCACAGAGGGGCCCACTACAAAAGGACAGCCTGCAGCAGTGGGAGAAACAGAATGACTGAGTGAGAGAAGGGGAGTGAGCGAGCTCAATGGAGCTCTATCGTGACTGCTGCAGATTTCTTTGTGGACAGGAGAAAGCAGAAATGCAGGCAGAAGCCCAGTATAAAAGGGCAGGCTGCAGCGCCAGCAGAAATGGAACGAGCAAGAGGGGGGGAGTGAGCGAGCTCAACGGAGCTCTGTTGGGGCAGCTGCAGATTTTTTTGTGGCCAGAAAAAGGTGCCAACAGAGGCAGGAGCCCAGTTCAAAAGGACAGCCTGCAGCGCCAGGACAAATAGAAGGAGCGAGTGACACACAGGGAGTGAGCAACCTCAACGGAGCTCTGTCAGGACAGCTGTGGATTTCTTTCCTGGCAGAAAAAGGTGCCAATGCAGGCAGGAGCCCAGTACAAAAGGGCAGCCTGCAGCACCGAGAGAAACACAACGAGCGAGTAAGAGAGGCGGAGTGAGCAAGCTCAACAGAGCTGTGTCAGGACTGCTGCAGATTTCTTTGTGGGCAGTAAAAGGCAGCAATGTACGCTGGGGCCCAGAACAAAAGGCTGTCCTGCAGCATCAGCAGAAACAGAATGAGTGAGTGAGTGAGAGAGGGGGAGTGAGCAAGTTCAGTGGAGGTAGCTATCATGACTGCTGCGGATTTCTTTGTGGGCAGGAAAAGGCAGCAATGCAGGCAGAAGCCCGCTACGAAAGGACAGCCTGCAGCACCGGCAGAAACAGATGAGCAAGTGACAGAGGGGCAGTGAGCGACCTCAACAGAGTTGTGTGAGGACTGTTGAAGATCTCTTTGTGGGCAGAAAAAGGTGACAACAGAGGCAGGAGCCTGGTACAAAAGGGCAGCTTGCAGCAGAGGGAGACACAGAATGAGTGACTGAGGGAGAGGGAGAGAGGGAGTGAGTGAGCAAGCTCAACAGAGCTCTGTCGAGAATGTTTCAGATTTCTTTGTAGCCAGAAAAAGGTGCTAACAAAGGCAGGAGCCCAGTACAAAAGGGTAGCCTGCAGCGCCAGGAGAAACACAGTGAGTGTGTGAGACAGAGGGAGTGAGCGAGCTCAACGGAGCTCTGTCGGGACAGCTGCAGATCTCTTTGAGGACAGAAAAAGACGCCAATGCAGGCAGGAACCCAGTAGAAAAGGGCAGCCTGCATCAGCGGGAGACACAGAATGAGTGGGGGGGGGAGGGAGTGAGTGAGCGAGCTCAGTGGAGCTCTGTTGGGACTCTGCAGATTTCTTTGTGGCCAGAAAAAGGTGCCAACAGAGGCAGGAGCCCAGTACAAAAGGGTAGCCTGCAGTGCCAGGAGAAACAGAATGAGTGTGTGAGACAGGGGGAGTGAGTGACCTCAGCGGACCTCTGTCGGGACAGCTGCAGATTTCTTTGTGGGCAGAAAAAGGCCCCAATGCAGGCAGGAGCCCAGTACAAAAGGGCAGGCTGCAGCAGTGGGAGACACCCCAGAGGGAAGTGGAGTGCACACTTCCATCTTGAGTCTTATTTCAGTGTTATTTTAGTCCAGACTGACAAAGCACTGCTTTTCATCAGTGCACTGTTAATACACTGCACTGACTTTCTGCTACACTGTTGTACCACTGCTCAGTCTTTCTTATGTTTTGATGCAGACTGTAAGAGCACTGCAAATAATTGTTAGATTTTCATGCACACTTCTTTAGCACTGTATTTCCTTCAAAAATGTTTGCTGCACACTGCAGTAGTACTGGCAACACTTTATAATTTTTATCACACTTCTTTAGCACTGCATTGTCTCAGCAATCTGGTTACCCTTACTGAATTTGTCACAATGGCATTACAGTGGTATAGCAATGGCAATACTGTGGTCAGCTGAAAAATCCACAATGGTACTACCCAGTGGTACTCTGGTATCACAGTGGTAGGTGATATATAGATTTTCCTCTGAGCATTGATAGTGCACTGGCAGAATGGTATCCCTATGGCATTTTTTACCATTTTCTCTGTCTCTCACACATACGCTGGTGATACAATGGTATCATGAAATTTTGAGATTTTTGTCGGCTACCACAAATACTGGTACACTGGTAGCACAATGGTACTGCGTTATTTTGACATTTCAGTATTTGGTACCTCTCACAGCAGCCCTAGACTCATGTGGTAGCACAGTGGTACCAGTATTAATCTCATCATACTCTGTACTCTAACGCATTGTTAAGATAAATTACATTATCAACCTCATGGAGAACAGCTCACAGTTCCATATTTGTATTTGTTCACTTGTCTTTATCTTACTGGTAATGGACTGTTATTGTTCACATAGACCAGAACATTCAAAGAGCATTTGCAATCACCAAATGGTTAAGTGACTCTCAAACAACACTTTGCACCCCAAAAACAGGGTAGGATCACAAAATTATATCTTGAATAGCATAATTAGTGAGTTTCTGACCAGTTGGTAAATGGCTCTAAAAGATGTTGCCTCCCTAAACCAGGTAGTATCACCTCTGCCTCCTACCACTGCCCCTTTGAGCTCCCACCATCAGTAATATCACACTTCCCTTGGTGTTCAGTGGTGCTGCTGTCCATTCCATACATTTGAACTACCAATAACTACCTGCCCACCCAGTCCCACCGTTCGCACCATTCATGGCCCCCACCATATGTTTACACTCTCCCCACAGTGGCAATTGGCACAGACCTTCTGCTAATCTCTGTGACCACTTGAGGACAGAATGCCAGTTTTGCGCTCATGTGCCTACGGTATAAACAGCTGTGTACAGTTAGCACATGATTGTGAACTATCATCCATTTTGTGCCTGACCAAGGAGCTGAGAGGATGGTCTGTGCCAAATGTGGAAGGGTGCCAAATACATAGTAAGGCTGGGAACCAGGGGGTAGTATTTGCTGTAAGAACTAACTGGGTCATGGTGGGGACTTTGGATATACATGGGGCAAGGACTTTCACTCAACACACCACTGCTCACTCTATCAGGCCCTGAGCTGGCTTCCCCTATTAGCCCAACAGACCTATCTCCTTGCCAGTAAAGTCAATAAGGCCATCCAAAACTGAGCTACCTCTCCGCAATCCCAGCTTCTTTGGCCAAAAGTGTTTGTTCTAGAGCTCTGCCTCACTGCTGGCCCCATGCTTGAGTGCCCCCTAGTCTCCACCTGTATGGGTAAATGTGCATTCTCATCTGCAGCCCCTTTCCTTTGGAACAACCTGCCCACTCCACTTAGCACCACTGACTCTCCAGGACTCTTCCACTCTCTCCTTGGATCTCACCTTCTGTCCTCCACTACCTGCTCCTGCCCTCCCAACTTATTATCATGTCTCTACTTCCCTTCCCTCCTTTTCCTTCTTGGCCCATACCTACACTGCCATGATGCACTTTTTCCTTTACTCATCTCAGATGATGCCTAATTTGTATTACAACTTGGCTACTACTGTACCTGCTATTGTCATAAATGTTATTTATCCATTGTGCTGCAAGTTTATATATACCTTCATATAAATATCTTGTATATTTTTATTACTGTCTATTGAATGCCTTGTCCCAGCCTCCTTTGTACTTGCTTTTATTCCTGAGCCATCCTCAATGGCCCAGGTCATGCCTGAAAATGGTTCTCAGACCAGTGCACCTACTTGGTAACAAAATGAATAAATAAATAAATAAATGGGAATCACTGAACATCAGGGATAGTAACAATCTACTGTATACCTGTGGGGTGATTGTAGGATGGGGTAGGACTGGAGAACAGGTAAATTAAGAACCTGGACCTGTGGGATTATTAGGGGAGGGGGCCCAATGGAGACTGTTTCCCAGGAGGGCGCTTTGGTGGTGTAACTCCCAGGATACATTTTACCTGGTGCAGTAATGTGGCCTGTGCTGTATTCGGCATCAGCAACATGGCTGTCACACCAGCATGGGTGAACCCTTTCTCCACACCCTCCTGAGTGTCAACCCTATAACAGGTTTAGGTGGCATCTGCAAAAAGACATACCTTCCCATTTAGTTCTTCTGCAATTTCACTTATGAACACATTGAAGAGGCCCACTCCTAGTATTGAGCCCCACCCTGCACCATGCCTTTAATCAACTGTTGAAAGCCATGTGGAGAGTCCTATCTTTTCCCCAGATGTATATAGGCAACCTTTCGGCAAAAGCCACCATGCATGCTTGAGGACCCTCCCTCATCCCTGAAATTTCCCTGCACTACCCCTACTCAGTCCCTTGCTAGGTCATTTGTCCCCAGGTGGACAATGACATCTAGCTCCCTCTCATCTCCTGCTGCCTAATGATCCACTGTATCTGCTCTCATCCCTCCAAGCCAAAGTACCTCTCAGGTGTTTCACCTCCCTCTCCTTTACCCCACCCTGCTCGCAAGTCTATTCCCCTAATTAAGTCCCCCACCAGCAGTTGCTTCCTACCTGCTGGGGCCCTTCCTCCCTCCTTGTAACTGTGGAATGGTCCATGGACAGTGCTTTCCTTGGGGGAAGGTTTCTCCAGGGGCTGAAAGGGTGGTTCAGCTGCAGGAAGAGTGGTTGGTTGGGTAGGGCCCATTTCAGATGCAGGGAGAGTGGTTAGTAAACAAAGCAGGTGAACTGAAACTCTGACAAACAAACCAGCACAGGGGCAGAAAATGCAAGCCCCATAGGAAAGAGCACAGTGAGGGCTGCAATAGATCATTTACTGGAGAAGTCTCTGGTCAGGGAACTACAGCTGAAGAGAACATAGAGAACAGGTAGGCTTCGGAAAATGATGCATGGGGCAGTGGACAGACATGGACTCATGACGGCATGCATGGGAACTATGGATGCCAATACTGGGGGGTGCAAAGGCCAGCTTAGGTAGGTGGACACTGACCTGTAGGTAGAGTGCACAACACACAGGGACCCCTGCATCCCTGCATGCTGGACAGCAGGGAAGTGTACCATGCAGCATAGCCCCACTGCAGCACAGTAGCTGATGGGGGCCCAGGACACTGTGGACAAAGAACTTGAATGTGACCATGGTGCACAGCACAGCCTTGAAGCACTGGGACTGTGGGCAGACAGTGGCACTACAGTACTGGTACAAACCACCCACAGACAAGTAGCAGCTGCCACAGGTGTGGCCCATGGAGTGTGATGTGCAAACAAAGTGCAATCACACCCGAATGCCTGAGCTGGAACCAAAGCCGGTCAGTGTTGCACAGTCCTCTAGCACAATGGAGGACAGCGTGGAAGCCATGGAGGGGACAGGGTGCTCAACTGCAACCCCAACAACAGGGACAATCTGTGAGGTGGTATCATCCAGGAAGGGAAAGTCCAAGCTAAATGTGAATGGCTACCTCCTGGTCCATGAATGGACGTGCAATGAGACAGTGTACTGTTTTTTTAAACATATCATATTTTTCACCTGCTGTGGCACACACTCCGGCTTGGGGCATCCAACAACCAGCTCCACCAACCTGGAGATCTGGGTAGCTCAAACTGCACCCAGGAGGATCAGGGATGGCCATAATGCCATCTTGCTGGAGGGCTCCCCCTCTGCTTCTACCAGCCAGGACAGTCCCGGACCCTCCTCAACAGGACTCCACCAAAGTCCTCCAGGTGGCTCAGAGCACAGCCATCAAGCTGCAAGGTCATGCCCAGCCATTTTCCTTCGATTGGCCCCAGCAGCATGGACATGCAAAGATGTCCAGGAGCAACATGCCAACATCTGCCGTGCTTCCCATCTAGTGTCACTGACACTAGTAGTGCCCCTGGGCAACCCCAGGGGGCTGCTACAGCACAGTGAAATTCCCCAGCCCACCCCAGGACTGGGAAAGCAGTCTATGGATGTTCGATCACAGTCCTCCCCTGCTGACCCCCAACAGCCCAGGCTCAATCTTGAACCCGAGTCACTGGCGTGGCACAAGGTATGGCATCCAACGCCTCAACCCTCAGCACCACTGGGACAGCCTGAGACACAGTAATAGTGCTGCCAGCACCATAAGTCCAAGTCCTGCCTCAGCCAGGCCATCACACTGCTCCAGGATGGCCAGCACCACCTAAAGAAAAAAGAATGAGTATAGTCATGCTCTGGAGGTGGCAGATGCTCTACCAGCACAGGTGCTGGCTGGCATCAAGTAGAAGGCACACAGCACCATGGCTATCCCCGCATAGCTACTGCAGAGTGAGGCAACTGCAATGACCACTGAGCTGTGGCAACAGTTGCCAAGCAAGAGGGCTCTGCTGCAGACTGTGAACAGGACCCACCACAAGGACCTCTCACCAGAACCAGTGACACTGGCTGACCTCACTATCCCCCAAGCAGATACAGATGGTGACTGGATGGCCATGGTACAGCAGGATCACCAGCAGCACCACCCACTAGGTCCTTCTACTCACCACAGAGGACAACATCAGGGACCTGGCACAGGCACCCTTCTGGGTGATGGATGGTATGTTCAAGACTGTGCCACACCCATTCACTCATTGTACACCATCCATGCACCCATGGGGATGGGCCCCTAACAACCTCATTATGTCATTGGTGTATGCACTGATGATGACAAAGAGCTTGCAATGTCACTGCACCTTGTTCCAGGAGCTGAATAAATAAGCCAGTATACAGTCCTGCACCCTCAAACCACCTACGATCATCACTGACTTTGAGCAGGCTGCGATCAATGCCTGTAAGATGGAATTTCCACAAGCCATAAACAAGGGATGCCTGTTCCACTTTGGGCAGATTGTGTGGCGGAAGGTCCAGAGCTTTGGTCTTGCACCACAATACAGAAGTGACCCAGACTTCAGCCTGAAGATCCATGAACTCGTGTCCCTCGCCCATCTCCTGGCACAGGACATTTCAGCAGCATTCAGCCTCCTGAAGTCAACCATTCCACCCAATGCCACCACACTCTTCTATTGTTTCAAGCAGACACATGTGTTGGGCAGGATATGGCTGTACAGTAGGGTGACCAAGGTGCCAATGAGATA
This sequence comes from Neoceratodus forsteri, assembly GCA_016271365.2. Taxonomy (NCBI): domain Eukaryota; kingdom Metazoa; phylum Chordata; order Ceratodontiformes; family Ceratodontidae; genus Neoceratodus; species Neoceratodus forsteri. The sequence continues at coordinate 853,941,919 of CM028131.1, forward strand.
CGACCCCATGTTCTCACTCAGCTGTGGTTGGTTGTGGATCTCAACGAGTGAGGTATACCATGGACCCAAAGCAATGTCAAGACCTGGCACTGCCATCTCCATGCCCTGCTCAGGAAGGTGCATGTAGGGGTCATGACAATGCTAGCAGAGCTCCACAGGGAACAGCAATGGACCCATGTCACCAGGAAGGCATTTGTTGTGGACTGCCATGGACACCACGGAAGAAGAGCTATGAGGAGGGATAAGGATGGACTAGGCATCCAAGGACAGGCAAGCTGCTGAAGTTCCTCTGTGGCATGGCACCCAACACCACCCCTGTAGGGGTTTCCATGGTGACTTGGCACCTGACAGTTGTACACCACAGTACACATCATGCACAGCCACCAGGTTGCCACTGTGGCCCCATACTGTTGAATAAAGTTTCACCACATTTAACATGCACCCCAACCTGGTGGTGATGTCTCATCACAACACTGATGGGTATCGCTACAGCCCACTGCACACTGCCACATCTGCACTGAGGTCGATGTCGCACAGGCCTAACTCTGAGCGAGTCCCCTCAAATCCTTTCAGCTGTTCATGTGGTGCCACATGTTGCACAGGTCTGAAGCTGTGTGAGTGCCCACCAATCCTTCCAGCTGTGCAACTGTGTGGTAACAGCATTCCCACAATGGGCCCTTGTGGAACCCCCCCCACAACACCCCTGGCAGCCTTCATGCCACAATGGGCTCCTGTGGCACAGACCTCCCTCCAAACACCTCCAGACTTTTTTCTGTGTGGTTCCTGCAGGCCCATAGTGGGCGAGCATGACACTGCCACATACACACATTGCACAGTTGGTGCAATGGCATGCAGCTCTGTGTCCTAGCATCCACATGTGGTGTTGCTGTGGACCATTTCCTTGTGCAGCTATCCATGCTCTCGCTGTGCCGCTCTGCTCTGTGCCTGCAGTGTCATGCATGCACCAACCAACAGGCATGGTACTCCAATTCCTTCATGCATACCCAGCTGGCTGGCTGTCAGCTGACATAATCATGCATGCAGGGATGCACGGACAATCCACCATGCTGCCTGGGATGGCTGGTCAACACACTGGGGCATGCATGGCTATTTGTTTCATCCCTGTCCCACGGATAGTGAGACAGTCATCCTTACCGGGGGGGGGTCTGTGATCAGGTCAGTGTGTCCCCGGAGGGTGCACCACATAGGGGGTGGGTGTTTTCACATCATCCATGCTGTTCAGTAGTGGCTCAAGTCCTGGGATGGGTGGCATAGGTCGGGATCGGGTGCTTCATGTGTTTGTGGAAAATCCACTCAACAGCCGCACAGCATCCTGACCTCTTCTGGCCTGACAGTGTGTCAGGAGGCTGTCCCAGGCCAGGCCACTGTGTGTTGGGCTACTGGGCACTGTTGGGTTGTTGTGGGTGTGGATGCGCATGTCAGACTAATAAGCTTTTGGGATTATAAAAGGAACCTAGCAGGGCAGGGTTTTCTATGTGTGCAAGCAGAGTGTCAGTGGTGGATGGGCGACTGGTATGTGGGCAAGATGGGTAGTCTGGGTGGGGTCCAGCTGCAGAAAGAGTTGTTATCTAGAGGTGCTGGTCCAGCTCTAAGGAGGGTGCTTTGTTTGGTGAGACTGGAGGTTGGTCCAGCTGCAGGAGGTGGTCTACTGTGGTGGGGAGGCAGGTCTGGGGGTTCCATCTGCAGGGGGGATCATGTCTGAGGGTAGGAAGGATGGCCTGGAGCAGCCAGCTACAGGGAGGGTGATAGTTGGTGGGGAGAGGCTGGTTTGAGGCATGTAGGGTGGACTAGCTGCAGGCAAGGTACATAACTTGGGAGAGGTCTATTGGGATGTTGATATGGTTGTCCAGCTGGGTGGTCATCTGGGCAGGGGGTGTTCAAGATGTGAGTGGTCATGGGGGGTGCAGGCCCAAAGGGCTGTACTTGAAACCCCTCACTGAAAGTCAAATACTAAATTTAGTATTAAAGCATTCATTAATTTGCCTTCAAAGACTAATTTTAGTCATTTTAATAATCTTTAATCATCATTCAAAAATACAACCGCTAAGAATACTAAATTCTAAGAAGTATTTCAGCAGACTAGTTGTTCAAGAGTAAGTTATTGCTAAATGAGGATTAGAAATAGATCTGCAATGCTCTTAAAAGTGCAATTTTTTTTTAATATAACTGAATCATAAATGAAGATTACAGTCAGAGGAGTAGTTTTAGGATTTAAATGGCTGGGTACATTACCGTGCATTTCAGTTCTACCAAGCAAGGAGACAGATAAAACAACCAGCAACACCAATGAATTTTAGAGAAGGTAAGCAATAATAAAATGCGGATTTTTACCTGGAAATAATATGGTGCAAAAAAAAGTTGGCAGTGTCCCTTTAAAAGTCAATTCTAAATTACTTTTCCCATAAATCTACTCAGTCAGAGTCCTACATTTTTCCCAGCTCACTTCCTGTCTGTGTCCAGTCTGATGAAACTGCACGAGCGCTCTGTGGTCTCCTTTTTTGAACAACTGAGGTTTCCTACAGTTAAGATTTACATGTTAAGGTAAGAGCTTATGTTTAAAAAGTACATATTTTTAACTCCCTGAAATGTTAAATACAGTAAAGGAATTATCACTCAGGTGTTTTTTTTCGAAATGAAATGATGTGCAAGTTTCACTATCAATGTTTTGTCTTGAAAACAGTTTCTCTTCTCTGAACTCATGGCTAAACTTTGAAATACACATTTTATTTTCAATCAACCCCTCCCTCCCCTTTAAAGTGTTTAGGATGCATTGTACCTCTAGATTACTTGTTATTTGTGGAATTTTTGCTGATTTAGTTCTTTAAAGTAGTGTTGGTGGTTGTGGGGGCAGAAGAATAAACAGCAGGAAAATTGTATAACTGAGCAAATTCAGAATGCATAGAGAAAAGATTACAACTTTTTTAATTTGAGAAAATCTGGATTACCTGCAGATAAAGGAAGAATTATTTACTGCAGATATTTGAGTGTGTTTGTGGGGGAACTGTATTTTTGGTTTAATATTTGTATTTAACAGTTGCATGTGTTAATCCATTTTGTAATCTGGGATCGGTGTATTTTTTTTTCTTTTGCTGAAGACTGCATTAATTTATATTTCATGTTTATTTTATTTCGTTTTTGTTGACCGGCTAAGTGCACTAGACAGATTCTTGCCTATTTTCAGGCACGACTCCAAGGGAGAGGAATATAGATGAAAGCCAACTGACCTTGAACCAGATTAAGCTGTTGGTGGTATTTTTAGTGAATTGGGGGGGAAATTTGGCCAGGTCACCGGAGAAAATTCCCCTGCTTTTTGAGAAGTGCCATGGATCTTAACATCCACCTGAACTACCACTAGAACAGGCAGATGGGACCTCGGTTTAACGCCCTCATCTGAAAGACAGTGCCTCAGGAGTGCAGCTATCTCTCATGCTGCACTACAGCATCAGTATTGGGATATTAACATAAGTGCCTGGTATGGGAATAGAACCCACTGCCTTCTGATCTCCCAGCCTCGGAGGCAAGTGTGCTACCTGCTGAGCCACTGACACTACAAATGCAATATGTTAGTGTCACATATTGTTTTTTTAATACTACATTGAGAAGTATGGGGTCCATGGTTGAGGAAGGGTGATTGGGGGGGTCTAGGTGTAGGGAGGTTCTGCTCTGGACGGTGGGTGTGTCCAGCTTGGAAAGGGTGTCCAGCTCTGGGAGGTTATCTCAACCTGCAGAGGGGAGGAGACTGGTCTGTGGGTGGAAATGAACCCAGGGGTCCAGCTGCAGGAGGATTGTCACTGGGGAGGCTAGTCCAGGGCATGAAAGAGTGAGCCAGCAGCAGGGAGGGTGGCTTGGTGGTGGTGGGGCTATTTCTAGGTTGGAAGTGAGGTCCAGCTCAGGGTGGGTGGTTGGATGGGTGAGGCTTGAGTATGGGCTTCTGGGTGGATCTAGTTGTAGGTTGAGTGGTTAGGTGGGGACTGCTGGTCCATGAGCTTGAGGGACAGCTTCAGATATGTGGGTCTGTTAGGAGTGGAGGTTTGGGTGGTGCTCCAGCTACATGGAGGTTGTATAGAATGTAGTTGGAGGCTGGTCCAGATGTAGGGAGGGTGGCTGGCTGGGTAAGCAGCTGACCCGGGAGCCTGTGTGGTGCTCTAGCTCCAGTGCTCATTTGTGAAAGTATTGGGGAAAGGGTTGTCCAGCTGCATGGAGGATAGTCTGGTGCCTGGAGGGTGATCTAGCAGAGAAGAGGGTGGTTGACTATTTTGGGGGTGAGGCTAAAGAGACTGGATCAGCCTAGGAGGGATCACAGTGGTAAAATTAATTAGAAACTGGTTAATATGTGTGTCCCTTCAGCTTAACAGTAGCACCATAACCTGCGGCGGAGGTGACCTTAGTTCTGTGTTGCAGCTACACAGGGGCTCTCTGGGGAGAGGAGGAGGATCAACTGTTATACAAGAGGCTCTCTTCTGGGGAAGGAGGACAGCCAGTTCAGCTGTAGTACTGCTAACTGAGTGACCACAAGTGGCAGTGTAGATGGGAGCAGCCCATGGTGGGAAGACATTGACTGGTGTTGTGCCACATGTCTGTGCACGTGTTTGTGCACCCTTGCTGCTTATGTCCTAGGGATGAAGAACATGCAAACGATCCTGACTATTTCAGGCAGCTGCTCCACATATTGGATTCATTCTATGGTGGAGCATGTCCTGGCAGATGCCAGAGTGATGGTGTTGTGGTAGCTGAACAGAAGGGGGGGCGAACAGAAATGCAGGTTGGAAAATGGAGTAGTAGTTGTGGGTGGGGGTTAAAGTGCCAGAAGGTGATGGTTAATGGCACTTATTACAGTGACGGGACAGTGAGCAACTCAGCTCAGTACTGGTGCAGATCCTCTTCAGTGTCTTCATAAGTAACATTGCAGAAAAACTGGCAAAGAAGGGAATGCCTTTTTGCAGACAGTACCAAAATTTGTAGGGTGGGCACTAAGAAGGGTAGAAGAGAGCATGCACATGCCTCTGGAGAAACTCGAAAGTGGTCAAGATTGGGGGCAGCTGTTTTTCAAAGTGCAGAATGTGCACTTTGGGCACAGGGAAACCAGAGCTGCTTTGTAGTTGGTACGATGACTGCCAAGGTGGAGACTTTGTTATTATATTTAAAGAGACTCACTGTTGTTGCACCACCATCAGTGCCTCGTTTCAGATTTGTTATGTCCCTTCTAGGTTATTATCTTGTCTCATAAAAATATATAACCGGGTCCCAAGGACTTCCTGTTTTTCTGTTGCAAGCCCGCCTCATGTTACTAGCAGATGACTATATGGCGCGGGGTCGGATTATTATATGTAGGGCGGCAGATTTATTGATTAAACTATAGTAGAATTTGTATAAAATGTGGCACTGTTCAACAAGGGCTTTGTTACTTGACGATGCCTATATTTTCATTGCCAGGTGATCACTAGATCATTTAAAATCAATAGAAAAGCTGTAATCTATTATAGATAAAGACGAAAGTACCTCATGTCTTACCGGCATCTCGTCATCCTAGTGAGTGTGGACCGAGCTGGGGTGGCAGTACCTGGGAAGTTCTGGACTTGTTTTATATTTTTACTAGGATGAACTTTAACGCTTAAAATTTGGACATATTAATTTTGTTGTCCTTAAGGCAAGCAAATGATATTAGGGGCTGACCTAATTACCTTGGTGAGTCTTTTAAGTTGCTGACTGTGTGACAAAGCAGTGGATAGGCTAGAAGGATGCTCAGGCTGCATAGGGAGGATATCTTGGCAGGAGGAGGAGTGTGTGCTGCAATCCCTATTAGTGAGATCCAACCAAGGCCCCATCCACACTGCACCCCAGACCCCATAACAGATGGAAACCATTACAACTGTGAATGGCAGTGTCCACACTGCCGGTCCATTTCGACTGCAACGCCCACACTTCGGGAGCCAGCGATGTGATCGTGTCTCGATCCGTCACTGGTGCCTGCTGCACTAGACCAGCCACACGTCTGCTACCACGCCAGTATGTTACTGGTGTATAATTGATTATATTCATTGTTGAAACCACTTCGGTGGTTTCAACAATGGTTACGTAATGTCTCTGTAACATTACAGGTGTAAAATGCAAACTGTTGTGTTATGGTTTGGCACTTGTAACGCTACAGAGGGTAGTGATAGGCCTAAGAGTACTGTGTTCCAGGTTTGAGGCTGCACCTTTGAAAGGCTATAGAGTGGAGGCAGTCGGAACCAACTTTACATGGCTGTGCAGCCCCTGTGAGAAGACTGGGATCTCAAATATAAACCCTGGGAGGGTGGGGATATATTGAGACTCAAGCACCTTACAGGACAAACAGGGTTGGGGCCCTTCAAATAGGAAAAGGACCATGGACATGATTGCTTTTGTGGGGGGTAAGATGGATGTGAGAATTACTTCACTGAAAAGGTGGAGACACTGGAACAGACTGTAGCATTATGTTGGAGGTGTAGGAAAAGTTGGGGGCTTACGTGTGTGGTATAATATAGGGAAATCAGTAATAAGCAAGGAAGAGAGAGGCCAAAGGGGTTACAAGAGACCATTTATTTACAGAGAAGGACTTATAGGTTTCTATGGTTGTAGTTAGCAGGTCTGGAAACCACAGCAGAAGCATCTAGAGTGAGGGTCATCAGCAGTGGGGTTTGGTATGTAGTTTTATGAAAATCTGATGTTTCTATATGCTGGGGAGTTTCAGTAGAAGTAGTTTGGGAAACCAGAGGAAGAGTAAGAGGAGGCTTACTGCTTTTGAGGAAGCAGTAAAAGAAAAGTCTGTGTTTTATATCGAGAGGTGTTGCGAGACATGCAGAAATGCAGAGTGTGATATTGAGCGTAGCTTGAGCAGCTGGTTGAAAAAGGTTTGCAGAGTACAAAAAAGCAACTGCAACAGAACAATGATCACTGTACATGCTGGAAGAATGGGAGAAGTATGACTAAATGGTAGGTATGTTGGGACGTCAACCTGAAGAAACAAAACTAAATGCAAGATACTGCAAGCAGTGTCCAGCAACAGGGTGAGGATGGGGATGTGATGTGTCCATTGTGCATATTAATAGAGGATTACTAATAACTATATGTAATGTAAGATTTGCATGTATACACGTATATGTTCTTTGAAAATGGATTATCACACCTATTTATGTCCACTTCTATTGCATAAATTTACTTAATATTTATAACTATCAGGCTCTTTTTCTTTTGTTTGTGTTTTATTTGTGAGCTGTCCTGACCTTATGCTGTTCTTTTCCTCCCCAAATCCTTTTGTTAGCCCTTGGTACTTTGACATAGCTGTTGTGCACTCTATCATGCAGGCTTGCTGCTTCATGGTCCCGCCAGGGCTCACTGATTTCTCCGTTTGCTTCCCACCCACAGCTACTTTAAGTCAAGTCTGGTATTGCCCCGCTGCATTGTGATTTTCTTGTGGCTCTATCTTGGGCTTGCCTCCCAGTCCCTTTACCAGGCCCTGTGGCACCTACAGTCTCACCATGGGTTTGAAAAGGTTCCCCACCACTGCTGCCCATCTCCAGACTCTTTAACCTGCCTGGGGGTTCTTCTGCCACTTTGTGGTTGGGGGTGAGAGTATATTTGCTTAGTCTTCCTCCCAAAATATCCATCTTCATTCCTACACATGGAGTAGGTTAAGTCTGAGTTTGTGGCTTAACTATAGACATAGACCTTGATGGTGATCAGGTTTGGCCCACCTAGTTGGCCTCCATTTCCTACCTAGTGGATGTTTTGGATCCTAGGCCCAACACACTTCCTCCTACCATCAATTGAATTGTTCTATGTCTGTTCCATGTATTCTGAAGTCCTCACCATTTTTGACCCCACAACCCTTAGGAAGGCCATTCCATGTTCACCACCTCCTATAAAAATACTTCATGTTGCCCTGAGCCATCCCCTATCTTCGGTTCGCCTTTGTTCTGTGCATCTCTTTTCTGAAAGATGCTTCCTCTTGACTTTGTTGATTCCCTGAGGTGTTTGAAATTTCTGTCCTGTCCCCTTTCCGCCGGGCATATATTCAGCTCGCCTCTTTGTATGGCTTGTGCAGACCTTTGTTATTTTAGTTGCCCTCTCTGAGCTTTTGCAGTTGAAAGTGTTTGATGTTACTGTCATGAGTTCAGTAGCACTCAACTGGCTGCCTAGCAACAGCCATGGCATTTCTGGCGCAGTTTGAACAGCCTCCATTGCCTGTCCCCGCCAGCAAGAGCTTCCTTGTCGATCATCAGTGTGATCCCACCCTCTCCCACTGCCGATGCAGCCCAGAATGCCTGCCCAGACCACTTCCAGTGACAAGCCCCAGTCTGGAAAGAACAGCTCTCCTCCCCTGATTGGAACTGGGCTAATCATTGCTATAGATATTAAAAAAGGATGGGTCCCAGCACCGACCCCTGGGGCACACCACTGCCACCCTGGAATGCACCCCATTTGCCTTACCACCACCCTCTGGTTTCAGTCTTTGAACCAGTTCTCCACCCACCTTGTTATTTTCTGTTCCACCCTAAGCCTTCCAGCTCATTTACCAGCCTTCTATGTGGCAAAGTGTCAAAGGCATTGCTGAAATCTGGGTAGGCCACATCCTCCTCCATCCACCTTCCTTGTTACCCAGTCAAAAAACTCAGTTAAGTTTGTCGGGCACAACCTGCTCTCCCATAAAACCAAACTGCCTTGGGTCCTGGAGGCAGTATAGCACATTGGGTAAAGGCTCTGAGCTACAGATCTGGAGACCTGGGTTTGAATCCAACAGCCGTCTAAGTGCATACTGTGTGATCCTGAGCAAGTTACTTAACTTCCTTGTGCTCCAGGTTGCATCTGGAAACAAGCTTCAGCTTAGTGTGCTACTCCTGGTTAAACAATGTTCTCTTCCCCCACTTCCCCTGCAGACCATTGACAACCAGGTTCTCCACTATTCTTTCCTTCAGCAGTATTTCCATTACTTTTCCCACTGTTGTGGTCAGGCTGACCAGTATGTAGTTCCTGCATCCTCCCTGTTAACACTTTTGTATAGTGGGACCACATCAGCCCTTCTCCAATCCCTGGGCATGTCACCAGTTTACAAAGACAGGGTGAACAGGGTAGTCGGAGGCCCTACTAACACCTCCCTTAGCTCCCTCAGTGTCCAGGGGTGCATCTATCTGGCCCATAGCCTTATTGCTGCCAGTTCCATGAGGATCCTTTCTTTTGCAAAGGGAGCTGTGTCCTTTTCTGTGATCTCTCCATCCTTATTAATGCTGGCCCATTTCCTGCCCCCTCCTTTGTAAAACCGAACAGAAGTATTTGTTCAGTATTTCTGCTTTTTGGCGGTCATCTTTTCCTCCCTCCATCCACCCTTTTCAGACACTCAATATCTCCCCTTGCCTTCCTTTTCTCCCTGATGTACCTGCATGTAAAAGGTTTTGTCCCTCCTTACCACAATACCCAACGGCTGGCTTGTGTCAAGGGTCCCACATAAATGTGGGTCTGGTGCCAGTGTGCACTTTGCATGTGGAAACATTTTGGTTTGCCTGCTGTGTGCTGTAGTGTAGTGGATTATGATGAACTGGTTTTGCTGGATTCTGCACTGACGGCTTCATTTGCAGCAGATCCTGGAGTCCTTTGCGGTGGGAGATTGTCCTACAGTGCATGTTAAGAGTTTATATAGGCTCTCATCTTTGGTTTACTGGCCCACTGAACTCCTGAGCTAAGTTCTGTCACGGACTGACTTATCCCCTGGAGAAGAGCAGAAGTGGAAAACATCTGATCAGAGATTGTGTAGGCTCCAATGTGCACTGCAGGCTATTGGAACTTTTATTGCCTGTTGCTCTGGTGCCAGCTGCAGGGAGTTCTGGGACTGGTTGTGTCTGCATATATCTGCCTAGAGATGGTCACAGTTGGCCTGCTGCGGTGTGCTATACTGCAATGGATGGTAGTTGGAAATTCCAAATCGGTTGGGGGACTTAGAGGAAGGATTAGGAAGTACTTCTTCACTGAGAGGGTGGTGGACAACTGGAATGGGCTGCTGAGGGAAATGGTGGGAGGGTTCACGAGGCATGGGATAAGCACAGAGACGGCAAGGCACATGCGGGGGCAGAAAAGGCCTAGTGGATATCTAGGCAAACTGGGCAGACTAGGTGGGCTTGGGTCCTTTCTGCCATCACACACATGTGTTCCTATGTATTCTACAGGCAGATTGGGAAAAGGAGGTGGGATCCACTACACCACCAGGAAGCATTCATTGTGCCTTGAATATCTGTCCTTGGTGTCTTTATCCTACCCTGTGTTGGTTGATGTGAGCAACATGATGACCTACCCCAAAAAGATCAGTTCTAGGGGCATGGGCAAGGGTCTTCCTCCTCCCCAACCATGACATTCTCCTGGTGACCGAGTCCATTCTAAAAGCCAGGTTGATGGTGTGGTACAGGTCTGGTATCTTCCCCCCCAACCCACTTTTTTATTTTAACCTCTATAGAGCCTTCTCAATTGACCCAGCTGATCAGTATTTTTATTTTTCATACTGACCCATTTTCCCTTTATATCTACAGGTCTGACAGGACATTGACTGGGAGTAGGAGGACACTGACCATATGTATCAGATAAGTATTGTTTTTGTTTACCTACATTGTTTGTCATATAATAGTTCATAACGAGCTGCAGATCCTTTGTGAGCCATTGCTGTTCTTGTTTTACAGTGCGAATGACTGCTATGGGAGCACTGGGTTGGAGCTGTACCTAGTGCTTTAGAAAGGAGGCTATGGGCTGGGGGGTATGGGATGGGCATCAAGGTTGGGAACTCAAGGGAACACCACATAACCAATTTGCCAAGACTCATGAGGCTCAAACCCTGTTTTTCGTTTTCTTGCTTTGTGTGCTTTGCATTCTAATGCCTGCATTAATGTAGTGTTTTTGTTTTGCAACAAGTACTGTCGCATATATATGTGTGTGTGTGTGTATGTGTAATAGATAACCCACTGTAGGGTGTGCGGTCATGCTCTGATATACGCACACCTTGGTGTGTGTTGTTACACATGAGGCCGCAGGCCGAGTGCATCAACCACCCAAGCTGTGTGTATATCACTGCGCTTCCATCACACAGTGGGTTATCTATCTTATAAAATGGTAAAATTGTTTTGGAGGGGAGTAAAAGTGCAGGTGTGTGGTTGCACTCCGATATACACAGTCACCTAATGGTGTTTGTCCAATTATAGTCCATTATATATATATATATATATATATATATATATATATATATATATTAGGAAAAAAAACTCCATTTAATGCATTAGTTAGGGTTGTTCACAGTGACAAAAGTGAGAATCGGTGGTAGGGTTAAAACTCATGGACCCCCCCACCCACCCCCAACTGGCATTGGGGTGCGCATTGGGTTGTCAGCGCTAACTCTCACCCCATGACATGTGTAAAGCAGCAGAAGTATAGGAGAATGGGGTGAGAGTTAGGACCGATGACTCAATCGCACCCCAATACGGTTGGGGGGTGGGTGGGGGTCCATGGGGGGTTTTCAACCCTAACTGCGAATTTCCTCACTTTTGTCGCTATGGAACAACCTTAACTAATGCATTAAATGGAGTTTTTGGCCTCTAATTTCCCTTCTTTTTGAGAATGATAACGAGAAATAGTGAACGTAATGCGGTGGTGGGAGCGCGGGTCCCAAATGTCTTGTGGCATAGTAACAGGAACAGCAACGCAAACAGAAGCACTAACAGTGGCACACATGGTAAAGCAAGCGTGAATGAGAACAGAAAGGGTAACGCACACGGTGGCATAGACGGGAACGGTCTGCCAGGTGATGTGTTGTCACATAGTAACATGGTGCCTGCAAACGGAAATGTCAATGGGCATGTTGACGCAAAGTGAAACAGAAAGAGAAACAGTACTGTAGACACAAATGGCAAAAAATAACAGAAACGCAAGCGCAAATGAAAAAGCAAAGGATAACGCACATGGAGGCGTAGATGTCAACAGTAAGTGAAACAGGTACGGAACCACAAGCGGAAAGGGCAAAGGTAACAGTAATGTAAGGGCACAGGCTGGTTTTCCCCAAAACCTGCATAGAGAAAGACAGTGAGTACAAAGAATGTATGCATAATAATGGGTATTGGAGCAGAAAATGAGGACTTGGAATACTAAATAGGTTATATCTCAGGAACCGTACGATGTAGAAAAAAAATTTAAAAGTCATATGATTTTCGACTGTCCTGGCTAGTTTAGTACTTAGCCCCCATTTTCCGATGAAAAGTCCGTATTTTGCACCGTTTCCGAGATACGGGCCCTGAAAGGTGCGGCGAACGCCGTAATGTTATCCTATGGGAAAAAAGAGAAGTTTTGAGCACCATAACTTTGCCTCCCTGTAATATTATTTCACCAAGCCATTGAAAGGCACATCTGTGGGCTGTTGGCTGTCTTCCCTCCAAATTTCAGGAAAAAAGACCAAACCGTTACTTTGCAGCAGGGTGCCAAAGGATTCCTGTAATGCGTCGGGCACCGTAATGTTATCCTATGGGAAAAAACGTCAACTTCAGAGTGCCATAACTTTGCCGCCAAGTAATATTGTTTCAACACAACACTGAAAGTCACATCTGTGAGATGTCGACTGTGTTCCCTCCAAATTTCAGCCCAAAACTCCTAACCGTTCTTTTGCAGTGCAGTGCCAAAGAATTGCTGTCATTTTCCCACAGACTAGAAAACTACTGTCGCAATTTGAGAAAGCTTTTGAAAAAATTTGCGACACTTTCGTGAGCACGAAAGTAATTTGAGAAAGTATTTTTTCCAGAAATTTGAAAAACGTATTTCTGGGGTGTTTTACCCCAAAATAAAGACATGGCTAGCATTCTCGGGGTCCGACTAGGTGAACACAAAAAGAATTAGGTTGCTAGAGGATCCCAAATTTAAATGCCAAACATTTTTCTGATCACTAACTGAAAACAAAATAGTGGATTTGCGAAAGTAACAGGCCCATTTGCGAAAGTAAAAATGCATTTGCGACACTGTCGAACTTTTTGTTAACTTTTCCCATTGACTTATAATGGGAAATTGTTTTTTGAATAACTTTTGAACCATTTAATATTTTTTCACCAAATCTTTGAAAGGCACATCAGGGACCCAGGCTGCACATTCCCTGAAGATTTCGGGCTGGTCACACAAACCGTACGAGCTGTAGGCGCGACTGTATAATTCCAGAAAAAGCGTAAATGCGCGCGCAGATCATGCTTAATAACTCCACTGCTGTATATCCAACCGGTACAAAACTTGACAGATCCCAAGGCCTATGGTTCTTAATCATGTATTCCAAATTTCAGGCAAATCCGTCAAAGGGTTGCAAAGTTATTAAGGTGCAAAATTTTGGGGTTTAACATAGAAATGGCTCCTCAACCCTAACTATGGTATCACGGTCTACCATAATATATACATACACACTCACACACACACACACACACACACACGCACACTCACACACTTCACTCGAACAGCCCCTTGATACCGAAAATAATTTTCCACACCGTGCATGTGCTCCCAGTCCGAAGAGGCTCTCTTCTCCTTTTGAAGATAAACCTGGAAATACTGGTGAGGACCTGCGTATCAGGGAGGCTCCCATACCATTTTCTGCAAACCAGAACGATTGTTGGTCATTCTTTTAACTAAATGTCCACCCTCTTCCTTGTGACTTTGAGTCAAACATGGGGTAACAGACTTTAGTACCTCCTATAGACATAGCCTCCAAGATCTCCATCTTCTTTGGAATTCACAGACGACTTTCTCACTCAGGAACCCTTAAGCAAAGCTTCTTCTGCTGAGGTTGCAGATACTTGCAGATGAATACTGTTTTGTTTTTTTTGAATTTTATGTGATGCCATCTTTAATGCAGCCTAATACACTGAAACAGAACTACAACACTGCTGACAGGAGTGCTACTAATATCACACTGCACACTGAAGTGCACTACAGGTGTTGATGCAGTGCTAATTAACATAATTTGCACACATTGAAAAAGCAATGCAACACACAACACTGCTTCTGCCAGTATTGCTACACCAACACTGCTTCAGACAGTGTTGATGACAAAACACTGCTAATCGCAGTACTTTTGCAGTGCGATTACAGTGCTAATTAACATAATTCGCACATACTGAAAAAGCAGTGCAAAACTGCTTAAGGCAGTGTTGCTGACAGAACACTGCTTCAGGCAGTGTTGATGACAAAACACTGCTAATTGCAGTACTTTTACAGTGTGATTACAGTGCTAATTAACATAATTCGCTCACACTGTATCAGCACTGCATGTACACCAAAAGACACCTGAAGATGCACTAATTAAACACTGATGGACTGCATTATGAAATGAAGTGTGCAGGAAGTGTACACTGCTACTGTAACACTGAAATAACACCATATAGTGACTATTTGAACACTTCACTTCCCTCTGGGACAGAACGAGTGAGTGAGGGAGGGGAAGTGAGTGAGCTCAATGGAGGTCTTTTGGGACTGCTGCGGATTTCTTTGTGGGTAGAAAAAGGCAGCAATGCTTGCAGGGGCCCAGTACAAAACAGCAGCCTGCAGCGTCAGGAGAAAAAGAACGAGCGAGTGAGACGGGGGAGTGAGCGAGTTCAACGGAGCTCTATAATCACTGCTGCAGATTTCTTTGTGGGTAGAAAAAGGCAGCACCGCAGGCAGGAACCCAGTACAAAAAGGCCAGCCTGTCACACCGGCAGAAATGGAACGAGTGAGTGAGAGAGGGGAGGAGCAAACTCAATGGAGCTGTGTCAGGACTGCTGCAGATATCTTTGTGGGCAGAAAAGGAAGCAATGCATGGAGGGGCCTACTACAAAAGGCCAACCTGCAGCAGGAGAAATGAAATGACTGAATGAGAGAATGAGAGAAGGGGAGTGAGCGAGCTCAACAGAGCACTATCGTGACTGCTGCAGATTTCTTTGTGGGCAGAAGAAGACGGCAATGCAGGCAGAAACCCAGTACCAAAGGGCAGCCTGCAGTGCTGGCAGAAATTGAACAAGCGAGTGAGAGAGAGGGAGTGAGTGAGCTCAGCAGAGTTCTGTCGGGTTAGCTGTAGATTTCTTTGTGGCCTGAAAAAGGTGCCAACAGAGGCAGGAGCCCAGTACAAAAGGACAGCCTGCAGCTCCAGGATAAACAGAATGAGTGAGTGACACAAGAGGAGTGAGCGACCACAATGGAGCTCTGTCAGGACAGCTGTGGATTTCTTTCTGGGCAGAAAATGGTGCAAATGCAGGCAGAAGCCCAGTATGAAAAGGCAGCCTGCAGCGCCGGCAGAAATGGAATGAGCAAGTGAGAGAGGGGGAGTGAACAAGCTCAACGGACCTCTGCTAGGACTGCTTTAGATTTCTTTGTGGGCAGAAAAAGGTACCAACAGAGGCAGGAGCCCCGTACTAAAGGGCAGCCTGCAGCACCAGGAGAAACAGAATAAGCGAGTGAGACAAGTGGCGTGTGCAACCTCAATGGAGCTGTATCGTGCCTGCTGCGGATTGCTTTGTGAGCAGAAAAAGGTGGCAACGCATTCAGGAGCCAAGTGCAAAAGGCCAGGCAGCAGCACGAGCAGAAACAGAATGAGCAACTGAGAAAGGGGGAGTGAACAAGCTCAACAGAGCTGTGTTGCGACTGCTGCACATTTCTTTGTGTGCAGAAAAAGCCACCAATGCAGGCAGGAGCGTAGTACAAAAGGGCAGGCTGCAGCAGTGGGAGGCACAGAATGAATGAGTGAGGAAGGGGGAATGAATCAGCTCAACAGAGCTCTTTTGGGACTGTTTCGGATTTCTTTCTGGATAGAAAAAGGCACCAATGCACATGGGGTCCAGTACAAATTGGCAGCCTGCAGCGGGTGGGAGAAACATAATGAGTGAGTGAGGGGGGGGGTGAGCATGCTCAACAGAGCTCTATCGTGACTGCTGCAGATTTCTTTGTGGGCAGAAAAGGGCAGTAACGCAGGCAGGAGCCCCGTAAATAGGGCAGGCTGCAGTGCTAGCAGAAATGGAACGAGCGAGTGATAGAGGAGGAGTGAGTAAGGTCAGCGGAGCTCTGTCGGGACTGTTGCAGATTTCTTTATGGGCAGAAAAGGGCAGTAAAGCAGGCAGGAGCCCCTTTACAAAAGGGCAGGCTGCAGCGCCGGCAGAAATGAAATGAGCGAGTGAGAGAGGGGGAGTGAGTAAGGTCAACGGAGCTCTGTCGGGACTGTTGCAGATTTCTTTGTGGCCAGAAAAAGGTGTCAACAGAGGCAGGACCCCAGTACAAAAGGGCAGCCTGCAGTGCCAGGAGAAACAGAATGAGTGCTTGAGACAGGGGAAGTGAGCGACCTAAACGGAGCTCTGTTGGGACAGCTGCAGATTTCTTTGTGGGCAGAAAAAAGCCACCAATGCAGGCAGCAACCCAGTACAAAAGGGCAGGCTGCAGCAGTGGGAGGCACAGAACGAGCGAGTGAGGGAGGGGTAATGAATGAGCTCAACGGAGCTCTGCTGGGACTGCTTCAGATTTCTTTGTGGGCAGAAAAAGGCACCAATGCACATGGGGGCCCAGTACAACTCGGCAGCCTGCAGCGGTGGGACAAACAGAATAAGTGAGTGAGAGTGGGGGAGTGAGCGAGCTCAGTGGAGCTCTATCATGACTGCTGCAGATTTCTTTGTGGGCAGAAAAGGACAGCAACACAGGCAGGAGCCCCGTACAAAGGGGTAGGCTGTAGTGCTGGCAGAAATCGTACAAGCGAGTGAGAGGGGAGGGCGTGAGTAAGATCAATGGAGCTCTGTTGGGACTGTTGCAGATTTCTTTGTGGCCAGAAAAAGGTGCTAACAGAGGCAAGAGTCCAGTACAAAAGGGCAGCCTGCAGTGCCAGAAGAAACAAAATGAGTGCATGAGACAGGGGGAGTGAGCGACCTAAACGGAGCTCTGTTGTGACAGCTGCAGATTTCTTTGTGGGCAGAAAAAGCCCCCAATGCAGGAAGGAGCCCAGTACAAAAGGGCAGGCTGCAGCAGTGGGAGAAACAGAATGAGTGAGTGAGACAAGTGGAGTGAGCGACCTCAACGGAGCTGTATCGTGACTGCTGCGGATTGCTTTGTGGGCAGAAAAAAGTGTCAGTGCAGGCAGGAGCCCAGTACAAAAGGCCAGCCTGCAGATCCGATAAAACACAATGAGCGAGTGAGAGAGGGTGAGTGAGCGAGCTCAACGGAGCTGTGTCGGGACTGCTGCAGATTTCTTTGTGTGCAGAAAAAGGCAGCAATGCTTCAGGGGCCCAGTACAAAACAGCAGCCTGCAGCAGGAAAAAGAGAACGAGAGAGTGAGATGGGGGCGTGAGTGAGCTCAACGGAGCTCTATCATGACTGCTGCAGATTTCTTTATGGGTAGAACAAGGCGGCACTGCAGGCAGGAACCCAGTACAAAAAGGCCAGCCTGTCGCACCGGCAGAAATGGAAGGAGTGAGTGAGAGAGGGGGAGGGAGCAAACTCAACGGAGCTGTGTCAGGACTGCTGCAGATATCTTTGTGGGCAGAAAAGGAAACAATGCGTGGAGGGGCCTACTACAAAAGGCCAACCTGCAGCAGCAGGAGAAATAAAATGGCTGAGTGAGAGAAGGGGAGTGAGTGAGCTCAACGGAGCTCTATCGTGACTGCTGCAGAGTTCTTTGTGGGCAGAAGAAGACGGCAATGCAGGCAGGAGTCCAGTACCAAAGGGCAGCCTGCAGCGCTGGCAGAAATGGATCAAGTGAGTGAGAGAGAGGGAGTGAGCGAGCTCAGCAGAGTTCTGTCGGGGCAGCTGTAGATTTCTTTGGGGCCGGAAAAAGGTGCCAACAGAGGCAGGAGCCCAGTACAAAAAGACAGCCTGCAGCACCAGGATAAACAGAATGAGCGAGTGACACAGGGGGAGTGAGTGACCTCAACGGATCTCTGTCGGGACAGCTATGGATTTCTTTCTGGGCAGAAAAAGGTGCAAATTCAGGCAGAAGCCCAGTACAAAAGGGCAGCCTGCAGCTCTGGCAGAAATGGAATGAGCAAGTGAGAGAGGGGGGGAGTGAGTAAGCTCAATGGACCACTGCCAGGACTACTTCAGATTTCTTTGTGGGCATAAAAAGGCACCAACAGAGGCAGGAGCCCTGTACTAAAGGGCAGCTTGCAGCACCAGGAGAAACAAAATGAGCGAGTGAGACAAGTGGCGTGTGTGACCTCAACGGAGCTGTATCGTGCCTGCTGCGGATTGCTTTGTAGGCAGAAAAAGGCGGCAATGCATTCAGGAGCCCAGTGCAAAAGGCCAGCCAGCAGCACGAGCAGAAACAGAATGAGCAACTGAGAAAGGGGGAGTGAGCGAGCTCAACAGAGCTGTGTCACGACTGCTGCACATTTCTTTGTGTGCAGAAAAAGCCGCCAATGCAGGCAGGAGCGTAGTACAAAAGGGCAGGCTGCAGCAGTGGGAGGCACAGAATGAATGAGTGAGGAAGGGGGAATGAATCAGCTCAACAGAGCTCTTTTGGAACTGTTTCGGATTTCTTTGTGGATAGAAAAAGGCACCAATGCACATGGGGGCCAGCACAAATCGCAGCCTGCAGCGGTGGGAGAAACAGAATGAGTGAGAGAGAGGGAGAGTGAGCAAGCTCAACAGAGCTCTATCATGACTGCTGCAGATTTCTTTATGGGCAGAAAAGGGCAGTAACGCAGGCAGTAGCCCCGTACAATGGGGCAGGTTGCAGCGCTGGTAGAAATGGAACGAGCGAGTGAGAGAGGAGGAGTGAGTAAGGTCAATGGAGCTCTGCCGGGACTGCTGCAGTTCTTATGGGCAGAAAAAGGGCAATGCATGGGCAGGAGCCCCGTACAAAGGGTAGACTGCAGCGCTGGCAGAAATGGAATGAGCGAGTGAGAGAGGGGGAGTGGGTAAGGTCAATGGAGCTCTGTCGGGACTGCTGCAGATTTCTTTGAGCCAGAAAAAGGTGGCAACAGAGGCAGGGACCCCAGTACAAAAATGCAGCCTGCAGTGCCAGGAGAAACAGAATGAGTGCATGAGACAGGGGGAGTGAGCGACCTAAACGGAGCTCTGTTGGGACAGCTGCAGATTTCTTTGTGGGCAGAAAAAGCCCCCAGTGCAGGCAGGAGCCCAGTACAAAAGGGCAGGCTGCAGCAGCGGGAGACTCAGAACGAGTGAGTGAGGGACGGGGAGTGAGTGAGCTCAAGGGAGGTCTGTTGGGACTGCTGCAGATTTCTTTGTGGGTAGAAAAAGGCAGCAATGCATAAATGGGCCCAGTACAAAACATCAGCCTGCAGCGGCGGGAGAAACAGAATGAGTGAGTGAGACAGGGGGAGTGAGCGAGCTCAATGGAGCTCTATCATGACTGCTGCAGATTTCTTTTTGGGTAGAAGAAAGCGTCAGTGTAGGCAGGAGCCCAGTACAAAAGGCCAACCTGCAGCGCCAACAGAAACGGAATGAGCGAGTGAGAGGGGGAAGTGAATGAGCTCAACGGAGCTGTGTCAGGACTGCTGCAGATTTCTTTGTGAGCAGAAAAGGAAGCAATGAATGCAGGGGCCCACTAGAAAAGGACAGTCTACAACTGTGGGAGAATCAGAACAAGAGTGAGAGAGGAGGAGTGAGTGCATTCAACGGAGCTCTATCATGACTGCTGCCAATTTCTTTGTGGGCAGAAGAAGATGGCAATGCAGGCAGGAGCCCAGTACAAAAGGGCAGCCTGCAGCACTGGCAGAAACGGAACAAGCGAGTGAGACAGGGGGAGTGAGCGAGCTCAACAGAGCTCTGTCAGGGCAGCTTCAGATTTCTTTGTGGCCAGAAACAGGTGCCAACTAGAGGCAGGAGCCCAGTACAATAGGACAACCTGCAGCACCAGGACAAACATAATGAACGAGTGACACAGGGGGAGTGAGTGACCTCAACGGAGCTATGTTGGGACAGCTGTGGATTTCTTTCTGGGCAGAAAAATGTGCAAATGCAGACAGGAGCCCAGTACAAAAGGGCAGCCTGCAGCGCTGGCAGAAACGGAATGAGCAAGTGAGAGAGGGGGAGTGAGCTAGCTCAATGGACCACTGCCAGGACTGCTTCAGATTTCTTTGTAGGCAGAAAAAGGCAGCAACAGAGGCAGGAGCCCAGTACAAAAGGGCAGCCTGCAGCACCAGGAGAAACAGAATGAGCGAGTGAGACAAGTGGAGTTAGCGACCTCAATGGAGCTGTATCATGCCTGCTGCGGATTTCTTTGTGGGCAGAAAAGGGCAGCAACACAGGCAGGAGCCCTGTACAAAAGGGCAGGCTGCAGTGCTGGCAGAAATGGAATGAGCGAGTGAGAGAGGTGGGTGTGAGTAAGATCAACGGAGCTCTGTCGGGACTGGTGCAGATTTCTTTGTGGCCAGAAAAAAAGGTGCCAACAGAGGCAGGAGCCAGTACAAAAAGGGAGCCTGCAGTGACAGGAGAAACAGAATGAGTGCGTGAGACAGGGGGAGTGAGCGACCTAAAAGGAGTTCTGTTGAGACAGCTGCAGATTTCTTTGTGGGCAGAAAAGGCCCCCAATGCAGGAAGGAGCCCAGTACAAAAGGGCAGGCTGCAGCAGCAGGAGAAACAGAATGAGTGAGTGAGACAAGTGGAGTGAGCGACCTCAACGGAGCTGTATCATGACTGCTGCGGATTGCTTTGTGGGCAGAAAAGAGTGACAATGCAGGCATGAGCCCAGTACAAAAGGCCAGCCTGCAGATCTGATGAAACACAATGAGCGAGTTAGAAAGGGCAAGTGAGAGAGCTCAACGGAGCTGTGTCGGGACTGCTGCAGATTTCTTTGTGGGCAGAAAAAGCCCACAATGCAGGCAGGAGCCCAGTACAAAAGGGCAGGCTGCAGCAGCAGGAGACACAGAATGAGTGAGTGGGGGGGGAGTTAGTGAGCTCAACGGAGCTCTGTTGGGACAGTTGCAAATTTCTTTGTGGACAGAAAAGGGTGCCAATGCATGCAGGAGCCCAGTACAAAACAACAGCCTGCAGCACTGGGAGAAACAGAATGAGCGAGTGACAGAGGGCCACTGAGCAAACTCAACGGACCAACGCAATCAAGATTCAGCATTGACAAATGCTTGTTTAATTCTGTAATGTGTATGTATTGTTGTAATGTCCTACATTCTTTTTTATGTTTTGAATGGACAATAAATTATCATGGTGATGATGATGAAAGATATCAGTTTGTCAAAGGACTTTTAGTCTTCTGAACACATATTATTCAGAAGGTTGAGATATTCCAGTATAAATATACAACAGTAGGGATCTCTAGTTGGTGCACTTACCCTTTTTTGACAGTTCAAAACATGATATGTATTTGGACCTTAGAGCTACATTATATAAATTATTTTCCTTGAAGAACGATAAGGAGCATAATTATTTTGCCCAGATTGCAAGAGTTAAACCAGAAATGGCAGAATTTCAATATAACAGGTTGCGATCTTTGGAATTTGAGCAGAAGTATGTCACCCATGGCAAACAGACTCAATTAAATCCATTTGAAAGCTGCCATGATTGTGTGTCTCATAAATGTATCTGTGCCTTACGAGATGATGCTGGTCATTTAGTCACTGATGAATCAAGCATTTTGAAAGTCTTCGAATCCCACATTGTATGTTTTCCAGCCCTTTAGAACAGGCTGTTTGAATAGATCTTTTATTGGGACTCTGTCAAATTCCAACCCTTTCACAAGCTCAAAGGTTGACACTGGTAGCTCCGGTTACTAAGGTATAACTGAAACAGAATATTAATAGTTTAACAGTAGATGTGGCTCCTGGGTCAGATGGCCTTCCTAAATGGTTTTATAAATGGTTGTGGCCAGATTTTTCAAGTGAATAACCAGAATTCTTTAATTCCCTCCTTCAGACTTCCAGTTTGCCTGAAGATATGTATTAAGATGTATTGTTTTTTTTCTTTTTAAGAGGGGTGATAAGACTCAGATCTAAAAATTGGCAGTCAATCACCCTTCTTACTACCGACTTTAAAATTTTCACTAAGCTATTGAGCAGATGTTTGCTGTAAGTGCTGGCTACACTTATACACCCTTCACAATTTTGCTCTGCTCTGGAAGATCTATTAAAGATGCATTATTGCTATTGAGAGAACTAGTGGAACAAGGCACTGCAGGCCATTTTGATGGTTATGTGTTGAGTTTAGATCAAGCTACAGCCTTTGATCATGTTTCTCATTCTTATTTGTGAAAATGTTTAGTTGCTTATGGTTTTCTATATCAGTTTATTCATTCAATTCAGATTTGTCATGCTTTTTCCACTGTCTCCTGATATATTAATGGTTGGATAGGGCATGCATGTGCAATCAGAAGGGGGTACGGTAAGGGTGCCCCCTTAGCCCCTTTAGTATATTTTGACTTTGGATCCTTTATTATGACTATTGAACCTGTCTCCCAGGGTTAGAGGTCTTTGCCTTTCTTCTTACACCCCACGTGTTACTACGATTGCATACACTGATGATTTGTGTGTTTGGCTGATGAAAGCTTTGGGGAAATGGTAAGACATATCCTTAGGTATTTTTTCTCATATCACTGGGGCACTGATAAATTTTCAGAAAAGTACTTGTACTTAATATTGGGTCAAATAGTTCTAATAGTCATACTTTATCTGGGCTTCTAGTTATGCAGGAACCTTGCTGTTTGATGTTTGTCTTGTTAAATTTAAACAATGAGGGTTAGTTTTAATCTGTTTGCCAGTTGTTCCATAAGTCCTTTTATGGGTCAGTGATACGTTATAAGTTTTATGATGAACTGATTTTTTTCCTCTTTGCCACTTCTTGACAAGGCATCAGTTAGTAACTTATTTACTGACAGAAGAATCCATATTCACATGTGGGATGTTGTGTGGCTTTGTGCTCATAAACAACTGAATGTTAAAGGGACTTTGAAATATAAGTACAAGTCTGAAAGGTATTGTCCTAGACAATCATGTTCTGGAGTGGTTAAGACTATTGAGCATTTATATTTACATTGCCCATATATTCAGGGCTTCTGGTCTTCGGTCCTTGACCATTAAAAGAAGCCCCTATTTTGTAATTTGTCCACAGAACTTCTTTTTGGGGGATTTTTCCTTTATGTTGGCATATTTATCATGTTAGTAGCCTTAGGGTAGTTTTTTCTTGTTTTCTTTATTATTATATACTAGATTTAGACTGGTACTACAGCAACAAATGATAACTCCAAATGAATTATTGCCCTTCATTATTTCTGATATTGGTCGTATTCAAGATAGGGAATCAGAATATGCTTCTCTAGATTTATACAAGGAGTGGTGGGGTTTGTTGCAATGGTTGAAATGACTTAATTTCAGTTATGTCATAATTTTCTATTTCCTTTCGGACACTTGTGTGTCTTTGTTTGATGTTGTAAAACATTTCTTTTAATTTCTCTGTTTGTCTTTTTTGGATTTGAATAAAAAATCCCCCTACTCTAGATCTGCCTTTGGTAAGTTTCATATGTGGAACCTCTCAATAGAACAGATGCAGAACCTGTCTTGCAAGAATTTGTATTATTGGATTATAGATGTCCATTTTTTCTGGTACACACAGTAGTTCCCTCTTTATTTAAAGAACTCACTAAAATCCAGTTGCAGTGAAAATGTGAAACAATTTATGATTATACTGTCACTCCAGACTCTATGTAAAGACAACCACAAACATAAAAGCCTGACAGATCACTATTGTATTAGGCCAGACTGTTATTAGTTGACTGAAACTATGGACCACTTATATTATACCCATTCATATAACTCTGGCTTTTGGCAGGGTTCTGTACTGGGTTCAGCCTTTTTAATGTCTTTATAAGTGACATTGCAGAGGGACTGGAAGGAAAAGTATGCCTCTTTGCAGATGACACAAAGATCTGCAACAGGGTTGATACACAAGGAGGCATGGACAGGATGAGAAGGGACTTGGCAAGGTTGGAGGAATGGTCAGAAGTATGGCAGCTTGGATTCAATGCAAAGAAGTGCAAAATAATGCACCTGGGAAACAAAAACCCAGGCGGAGGATTACACATTGGGGGGGAGGTAGTAACAACAGCAAAAAATGGAAAGGGACCTGTGGGTAATCATATCAGATGACCTTAAGGTTAGCAAGCAATGTGAGAAGGCAGTAGGGAGGGCTGGCGGGATACTGAGATGTATAGGAGAGGCATCACCAGCAGAAAACAGGAAGGTGTTATCTCACTGTACAGACAGTTGGTGAGATGCCATCTGGAATAATGTGTCCAGTTCTGAAGACCCCATCTCTGCAAGGGCATAGACAGGATGGAGGCAGTCCAGAAGAGGGCAACTAAAATGGTGCAGGGTCGGTAAGAGAAGCCATACGAGGAGAGACTAAAGGAGCTTAACATGTATACCCTTGAGGAAAAGAGGGAGAGGGGGGATATGATAGAAACTTTTAAATACCTCAGTGGAATCAACAAAGTCCAAGAGGATAGCATCTTTCAGAAAAAGAGATGTGCAAGAACAAGGGGACACAATTTGAAAACAGAGGGGGGGATGGCTCAGGGGCAATGTGAGGAAGTATTTTTTCACAGAGAGGGTGGTGGACGCATGGAACAGCCTCCCTGAGGAGGTAGTGGGGTCTAAAACTGTGGAAGAATTCAAGAATGCATGGGACAGACATAAGGCAATTTTTGTGGGGGGGGTAGGAAGAAATAGGCTGTTGGTTAAGTAGGATCTGCAGCTTATCTTGTAGGTAGGGAAATGGGCAGACTAGGTGAGCCAAACGGTCCTTATCTGCTGTCAAAGTCTATGTTTCTATGTAATGGCTGCTGCTTGGGATGAACCACTCTTTAGCACTGTAGATTATGATATTTTAATATACGGTCAGTATGTCAGAAAGTGGGGCAAATTGAATAGTAGCTCCTTGATTGTTTTATTTGCATATTTCAAATGGCACATCTGGCTGGCCAGGTGTCATATTTCACTGTAACAAAATGTCTGCGGTTTACAAGATTTACTTCATAAAATGGGAAATGAATTAAGAAATAGTTTTCTTTCTGAATTACAGTTATTTCTATCAAACCTAGAGCATGAGA
Organism: Neoceratodus forsteri; assembly: GCA_016271365.2. Classification (NCBI taxonomy): domain Eukaryota; kingdom Metazoa; phylum Chordata; order Ceratodontiformes; family Ceratodontidae; genus Neoceratodus; species Neoceratodus forsteri. The sequence goes on from CM028131.1 coordinate 853,966,988, forward strand.
TCAGGTCACGAGGGCACCCACTCTGAAGCCCAGCCCTCCCCAGGAGACACCGCCGCAGGGACCCCAACCCCCTGAGGCTCCCAGCTATTCAGAACTGGGTCATGAGAGCACCTACTCTGAAGTCCAGCCCTCCCCAGGAGACACCGCTGCAAGGACCCTCACCCCATGAGGCTCCCAGCTATTCAGGACTGGGTCGTGAGGGCACCCACTCTGAAGCCCAGCCCTCCCCAGGAGACACCGCCACAAGGACCCCAACCCCCCCCAAAGCTCCCAGGTATGACGTCCGCTCATCCTCAAGCCATTGAGCATGAATTTTGGTGCCAAATTCAAATGGCGCTGAACAACAGCAGTCTGCCCGAGTGACTCCTCGGCTCTCAGTTCTGTCGGCAGACGTGTGCTGATAGTTTTTTCCTTGGCTAAAAGTCGACTTGTGCACCAGAATTTACTTTTTATTAAGAGGTTCCTAAAGACTGCAACCACCACGCTGCTCATTCTCTGTGTTGTCCTAGGGACTTTAATTAATTTGCGAACAGCACAGCAAACATAATTTTAAATGAGCACCTTAATTAATTTCCATGTAATAGTACATAATTGTAAGCTGGTCCCACAATACGTTTGACCTCCAGTTTGTTAGTACCTGTATTTGCCCTAAATTGATCTTTTAAAGGTGCAGCTGGAGGAGTAAAACCTAGTGGAAAGTGTTTGGGCACAAGTGTCTATGCTCTGTTCTGAAATTGCTGAGCTGTAGCCAAAATGTAGCACATTTGTAGAGTATAAGGCCAAGCAGCTCTTTATTTCTGTTGTTCAGTACTTGGACTTGCTTTAGCAGCCTTCACTCAGAGCCATGAGAGTACATTTGCTAAATTCAGCCTCGGAGGGCTAAAGCAGCCCATATCCCTACACTGTACCCAGGCACCAGAGCTAAACAAATTCAGCCTGCACTTGCTAGCTTTAAACTAACCCTGGAGGCTAAATACACCAGTTTTGAGCCTGCAAGCAGAAGCAGAACGAATTCAAGAGCACTCGGGACATGAAGCTCCATTCCTGGCTGCCCCTTCAATCTCCCATTAGGCATTCGTCATTTTTGGCTAAACCTTGCTGGAAATTGCCTCCCTGCCCTCATTGCTATTGAAATTCTCGAGGCATCGCCATATTTGCAGGAAGCGGCCCCCCCACTGCAGCCGTCCAGGCACTCTGGCAATTAAATGTAAAAAATTAAGCCTCTCACAAGCGTTAAGGTTAAACCCCAGATTAACAGCTGTTTCTGACCCAATAAGCGACACTTACTTTGTAAAGTTTGCTCCTCCAGGGCTGTTCTCATATATTCTCTCCCTCTCTCCACAGCTATTCAGGACCAGGTTGTGAGGACCCCCACTCTGAAGCCCAGCCCTCCCCAGGAGACACTGCCACAAGGACCCCCCCCCCGAGGCTCCCAGGTACGACGTCCACTCATCCTCAAGCCATTGAGCATGGTTTTCGGAGCCAAATTCAAACGGCACTGAACAACAGCAGTCTGCCCGAGTGACTCCTCAGCTCTCAGTGCTTCTGCCCCGCTGGGCCTGTGTGCTGGCTCCCCATCACCCCCACCACCGCCCTTGGTGAGCTCCTCCTCTTATAGGCAGTGTCACATGGCTGAAAATAACTTATCAGCCTACTTTTCCATTTGCAGCTTATCAGCTGCCTACACCAGAGGGCGCACGACTGGTTTAGCTGCTCTCCTCCCTTTTCACTAGCAGTCATGCTGCCTCTCACACTCATGCTCCTCTTCACAGTGACCTCACTGTTATCCCAGCCCCTTGCCGAATTTCCAAGTAGGAAACCCCCACCCACCTGCCACCACGTCTCACAACAGAGCCCCTCCATGTCGCTACTCACCCCCTTACTGCCCATGTCAAGGAGCACATCCACTACTGGCACATGAGTGCCACTATCCTACCTCCTTCTTTCCACCCGGGGCTCTCCGTTCTGCACACAACAGCCAGACGTCCCCCACAGGCAGTTTCCCACACACCTTCCACCCGTCCACGAACACCTGGCCAAGAATAAAACAGCTTATCTGCCTACTACTGCTCATGTCTGGGGATATAGAGGCAAATCCTGGTCCAAACTCTTCATTCACTAATAACTCTTTCTCTTTCCCCAAAGGATTAAGGATCCTGCACCTTAACACCTGCAGCCTTCTATCCAAAATTTCTCTCCTACAGCCAATCGTCCTAACACAGCGCCCTAATATCCTGGTTATCTCAGAAACCTGACTAAAACCCCAGCATACTGATGCAGAAGTGTCCATACCGGGATACACCATCATCAGACCCGACCGCCCAGGCAAAAAGAGATGTGGTGGAACTGCAATGTATATCGCCAACATGCGACAGTTCTCAATAGTGAATATCCCCTCACTCCCAGCCCACTTTGACTCCCTACTAATTAAACTCTCTCTCCCATGCTCCACCCCTGTTTTTGTGGCTGGCATCTACTGCCCACCCAACACACCCCCCATGGACATCCTTAACCATCTGGTCACCCTACAGTCCCTAGCTGCAGGGGATGAGCTCCACGCCACCGGTGATTTTAACACAAATTGGATAGCCAGTGACAAAGCTCACCTCAAGACTAAAATCAAGGCCCTAAACCTCTCTCAACACATAGCCGACCCCACCAGGCTAAATCACAAGACCCAAAACCATACATTGCTGGATTGGGCTCTCACCACCCACCCACACAGGGTTCTCTGTGCAGGCCTGCTCCCTGACTCCTTAGGCAACCACCACATGATTTTTCTGATCAGAAAGGTGCACAGGCCCACAGCCCCGTCCCAAGACACTGCACACAGATCATACAACTCCCTGCACATAGCATCCCTTTTATCAGACCTAGGAAGCATAAATTGGTCTTTCATCCCCCTGGCCTCAACCATGGATGTCGTGTTTGATGGTTTCAAGACAAATTTCCTTCGGGTCTGGGATAAACATACCCCCCTGTGAACCAAATGAGTCAGAGGGGCGCACCTCCCTTGGATCACAGCTGACATAATGAGGACTTGTCACTCTGGGGACCATGCATGGAAAGCCTATAAGAAACAGGGCTCCCTGGCCTCCCTCCTTACCTATCGAGCCCTCCGTAACTCATGTACACACATCATTCACCAGGCAAAGAAGAATTATTTTTATCTGCATTTAGTGCAAACATAAATGACCCCACAGACTTCTGAAATCACTAAAATCCCTGCTCTCCCCTCCCCCAACCCCACCCCAACCCTATCAGTCCAAGGCACCATCATCACTGACCCCTGGAGGGTTGCTGAGGCTTTCAACACTCACTTTGCCAGCTGTGCCGATGTGCTCCTATCGTCCCTCCCGTATCCGACCCAAATGGCCCCTCCCCAGTCTTCTAGCGCTCACCTTCCAGTCCCACAGTTCTCCTTCCAACCTGTAACCCAAGCTGAATTCTACAGATCCCTAAGAGCCCTAAACCCCAACAAAGGCAAATGCCCCATGTCACTGGATGCCAAGATGCTTTTCCTATCCACCCCAGCCATTGCAGCCCCTCTTACCACACTTTTCAACTACTCATTCACCCTGGGTAAATTACCCACAGCTTGGAAATTGGCCACCATCATACCCCTCCCTAAACGGGATGACCCATCCTCCCCAGCCAACTATTGTCCCATCTCCCTACTCCCAATTCTGGCCAAACTGCAGGAAAGCCTTTTCCTCTCCCAACTCACCCCCCACCTGGATGCCGCCTTATTTTTCACCTCTTACCAATCTGGTTTTAGCAAATACCACTCTACCATTACCTCCCTTCTACCAGTCACTAGCGACATTCTCTCTGGCATGGACAATGGTCACATCACCTCTGCGATCTTTATTGACCTAGCCAAAGCCTTTGACACTGTCTCCCACTCCCTGCTCCTCAACAAACTCACTGACACCGGGCTCTCCAAATCAGCAAATGCCTGGTTCTATGACTACCTAATAGGCAGACTCCAATTGGTAAAAATCACCTCACATACCTCAGACCCACTGCCCGTATCCACCGGCATCCCCCAAGGGTCAGTCCTGGGCCCATTGCTTTTCTCCATATTTTTAAATGACCTCCCATCAGCTTGCCACCACTCCTCCATCCAGATGTATGTGGACGATACTGTCCTGTATGCTTCTGGCCCAACTACAAGCAACGTGGCCACCCTTCTTCAGGAGGGATTTCAATGCCATCCAGGAATGGTTTCGGTCCAACCAGTTATTTCTAAACCCCAAGAAAACTGTGTAGTTAACTTTTGGTTCCCATCAAAGACTCTTCCATCAAGCCTCCTGCCCCCTTCAAAACCTTATGGGACCCTCTGGATAATTACCAGCTTTAGATATCTAGGTGTCTGGCTTGACCAGCACCTTGATTTTACCATTCATATCGACTCCCTGCATAAGAGGCTTCTCCCCAAACTTGGTGCATTATACCATAACAAAAGCTGCCTCCCCTCTCCTACAAGGCAGGCCATAGTCCAAAAAATGATACTACCTATACTCGATTACGGTGACATAGAGTACTCCATCACTCCCTCATCTGCTTTGGCCAGCCTTGACACCCTATTCCACTCATTCTGTTGTTTCATCCTCAACTGCCCTCAATCCACCCACCACTGCTCACTTTACAGTTCCCTAGCCTTGCCATCCTTCCAAGATAGCAGACTAATACATTGTGCCAGGTTCGCTGCAAAATTCGGGTCCCTCTCCCTACCACCTTACCTGGCATCCACCCTAGCCCAACAATTTCCCCCGGCCTACGCCCTAAGATGCACCGACCCAAGGCTTCTCCACATCCCTTTCATGTACACAACTAAAGGTCAGGCCACTTATTCCTACTGGATTCCCCAGATCTGGAATGCCCTGCCACCCACCATAAGAAATGTTTCTTATCCTAGTCATCGCAACCAGCTACTCAGCACGCATTTCTCCTCCAGCTGCACATGTTTCTACCCACACCTGCTTCTAACTATTTCTAACACCAATGTACCATACTGCTTATGTAATAAGGATGTTTTTTTAGGTTGAATCATGTATTTCTCTATCATTCCGCTGCTGTATCAAACTGTCTACTTGTAGCTACTGTGCTGTTGTCTGTAAGGCAGTTAGCCATACCTCCCACTGTTGAAATGTCTCAGTTTGACACTGTGATTTGTTTTGTATTGGGCCCTGTCCCCCAGGTCACATCTGGATTCGAGCATTGTTGCTCAGTATGCCTTCCTGGTAAAACTCATAAATAAACAAATAAATAAATAAATGGTGGCAAAATATGCACTGGGTGACAAAATAGAACAAACCTGGTAATGGGATTATGTTAGCATAATATGGAATTGTGTTATTCTTATTCACTTCATTTTAATTCTACACACAAGGCCTCATTTTCCTTTTTAATTGCATCTCGTTTTCATTTAATTCTTTGGTTTTATGATTTTTGAGGCACTTTTTGTCATTGTGTTCTTTTTTCCCTTTGATATATTCTTAGTTTTGTTTGGAAATGTCAATAGTTCTTGTGCAGTGTTTTTTTTTCAATAAAAATTCCCCTACTCTTTTAGAAATGTGCCTTGTGATCTTTAATTTAAGCTGACAAACCACCAGAACAGGCAGATGGGACTTCGGTTTAACATTTATGGTTTCTACATGTTTCATGCATTACATTAGTAAACACTCAGGCTACTACTGGGTGGGTGGTGAATTCCTCACTCTGCATTTTTGTGCTAAACAGCATCTTTTTTTAGCAACTAGCACAGTACATGAAAAGATGCTCTGACCAGTTCAGAATGCCTCGCCCTGCACTGTTGTGCCAGATTCTACTCTTTACAAAGTTTCCTACATGTTAAAGTCACAGTGTGAGATGAACAAATTACTACTGGGTAAGAAGGTATTCCTTTTCCTCAACTTTTCAGCTAAATGACTAATTTTGGAGCTACTAATGAAATACATTGATAGAGACAGACCAATTCTGGACATCTCACCCAGTGCTGTAGTGCAAGAGGGCTAATGTTGAAGTTTTGCAAATGTTACATGTATTTCAGTAGGGGACATATGTATTACTACATGTATATTGTGGTTTTACTTGTCCCTTCACTTTGTTTATACCCTGAAAAATACAAAAAAAATGCACTAAAAAATCCCCCCTCCCCCTTTTTGAGATACAGTAGTCTGGCTCCCTGCGTGAATGGATTGGGAGGTGACAGGCACTGTGGGAACTTGGAGGACCTGAAATGCCCAAATTCAGTGGCAGGACAAAAGCTTTATTAGGGCTGCTAAGCAGACATTTTAGCAGTTGATAGTGTGATACTGTGTATTTTAACACTAGTAAGGCTGGAAAAGTAATTTTTTAAGCCAAAATTAACAGAACATCGGTAGCTCTTGAATTGAAAGTGGCAGTGATGTCACCTCCAATCTATGATCTTCATAAGCCAGTGCCAGAGTGAGCAAAGCCATGCTTGGGTTGTGATTACAGGCAGGAAGCCTTAGTTGCTAGACTGACAGTTTCTTTGTTTGTCCCTTCACTTTGCCTATACCCTTAAAAACTACTGAGGAAAACACTGAAAAAAAAAAAACACTAAAAATATTCACCCTCATTTTAAGATACATTCTGGCTCCCTGTGTCATTGTGTTGGAAGGTGGCATTCATTGTGAAAACATGGAGGACCTGTAAGGCCCCAATTCAGTGGCATGAGGATATCCCTTATGAGGGCTACTAAGCAGAATTGTTAGCACTTTTTTAGTGGATGCTGTGAGTCATGAGAATGTCTGACTGTATATTGATTCAGGACATATATTTACTCCCACAGTACTGTAAGGGTGAACACTAGTAAGGCTGAAAACTGGTTTTAGCCATGGGTAGTACTCTAACCAGAAGTGGCAATGACATCACTTCTAGTCTAGGACCATCATAAGCTGGCTCCAGTGTAAGCATTGATGAGCACATGATGGAAGTGACATGGGCAGAGAAGCATGTCTGCCCGTGTCAGCCCATTGAGGATACTGAGCCAGAAATGTAATTTGGAGTAAGGTATAAAATAAAAATCAATTATACAATGGCAAGAAAGAATCTTGGTCTCTGATTGGTCAGTCTGGGACTGGACCTGTGATGTTATCCCAGCACAACATCACGGGTCTAGTCTCAGCCCCACTGTGAACCAATGCAGATTTCCTCTTTATTCTTTTTTTTTTTTTTGCATCTTCTCTTAAAAACCAAAAATATTTTTCCACACTAACAAAAGCATTCTTTAAAATTATTTTTTTTATTCTGTATTACAACAAGCCATTGTATAATAGCAATAATGCTCTCCAGGGTGTGTGTTGTGCTGGGATAACGTCATGCCTCAGGTACTGGACCCACTCGGCCTGCGGCCTCGTGCCCAACCACCTGAGGTGTGACGTTGTCCCAGCACATACACACCCTGTCGGGCATTATTGCTTAAACCAACCATGATATTCAGCTTTAATGATGGGACTGTAGGGGTCCAATGTATGTAATGTAACTTGATCAAGATAGTTTAATAGTGCAGAGCACAGTGTAGTATGTGTTGATGGTTCCTCCTTTAATTGTACCAATTGTGTAAAATCCAAAATGCTTCAGGAAGAAGTAAAACAGCTTAAAGATGAAATAGCAAACCTAAAGGCAATAAGAAACTTAGAAGTATTTTTTAGATAGTTTGATTAGAGAAATGCAGCTTTAACAAACATCTCATATAGAAAATGACATAAATGAGGGTATAACTAACTATCAAATTCATGAAAATAAAAACAAGAGGAAGGGAAGATGATGATGCAGCATCACTGGAGGAGGATGATGACTGGACAGTAGTAAAGCCCAGAAAGGGTACCAAAAGAGGCAGAAGGGCAGGCATTTATGATAAGACTGATGTTGAGCAACTAAAACTAACAACAAACATATTCAAAAATGTAGCACCATTACAAGACATGGAACAGGTCACACATGCTACACCCCAAAAGTCACAATCTGTAGATAAACAACAATTAGTGGTCAGAGGTGACTCATTAGCTGAATATACTGACTGGGTAGTTTGTAATGGTAACAATGAAAGAAGAATGATCACCTGACCACCAGGGACAAAAGTAGGTGATGTAACAAATAATCTTAAACAATAATGGCAAAGACTGGGGAAAAATCCTAGGGTGTTAATTCACATGGGAATGAATAACTGGAAAAAAATCAATAATGGGATAGTTAAAATGATTGCATAAACTCAGACTAGAACTCTAGAAACCTGGGATATATACCAGTCTGAGGGAACAGGACATTATTAAAATGAACGCCTAGTTGAACGACTAGACTTATAGGGAAAATATGTAACTCTTGACAAACAAAGACTTGTTTCATGTGAAAAAATCTCCATTCAAGGGATAGTCTGCACCTAAACACAGAAGAGGCAAACTATTTGGGAGAAAGATTTAAAAACTTCTTAAAGAAAGATTTAAACTAGAATTGGGGATGATAGGGAAAGCCTTACAAGTTACAAACATGACCATAAATACAAATAATGATATTTTCATGGTGGCACTCAATACCTGAAGCTTTATCAACAATTCTGATAACTTGAAGGAGCTCATGGATGATCAAAACCCTGATATATTGGCAATCACAGAAACCTAGTGGGAACCTATGGACATCTGGGATAAAGCAATTGATGGTTATGCCCTGTTCCATAAGGATAGAAAAGGAAGATGTGGGTGGGGTTGTTGCTTTATATCTAAGGGAAAAGCTCAAATGCACAAAAATAAAAATAGAATAATACATGGGGTAGTGTATACAACAACAATTTTACACACAAACATGAGGTGCTGGGTGGTACATAAACCCTGGGAGCAAAGCATGCATCCAGCACCAAGGGTGTGTGTGTGTAACACACACTACCCCATGTCTTGTTTTATATAATTGCAGAGTTGTGTTTTTTTGGCTTGAAAACACTACTCAGCAATTATGGAAAACAATGGTTCTGGTAGCATAATCGGGCTGGAGTGTGGTTTCACTTTTATTTTTCTTTTAACTTTTGTGGAATTGCCTTGAAATTTAACAGAATTGAACAGCAAAAAAATGTTTGAAGGAGCTTGTGAACACATTTACTGCAAGTCCATTTACTGTGCACCGATTGAAGTGTGCGTGTGAGGGAGGCTACGTGCACTTTCATGAGGTGAGGAGAACCCAGCACATGATGGCCATTATAATCAACTGGTTATAACAGCAAATTATAACTGGGTTTCCATATGCAAGAAAACATTCCCTAGTTTTCATAATACACTAATACAACTCAGACAGAGTCAATGAGGAATACCATTAGTAATGTCAAACCACATGAATTAATTGTAGATGTTGTTTACATTTCACTAAGTATCAGCACTTACAGTTTTACTGAACACATGAATTACATTTCCCATTCCGGCAATTTGGGAAATTTATTAATCCTAGGAGATTTGAACTCACCAGGTGTTGGTTGAATCAACAACACTGCTTCAAGTAACCATGGTAACCCACTACTAGATGTGTTTAAAGAATGTAGAATACACTAGATCATTTGAGAACCAGCTAGTGGAAATAACACAGTAGACCTGGTACTGAGTAACAATATCAACTCAGTTTTGTACAAACTAATGGAGTCCCAAGACACAGCTAATCACTTGGTTATCACTCTCAAGGTAGACAGGGGCTATAGTATCACAGTCTACTATAACTTTAATAAATGCAGCTATAAAATAATGAGAACAGATTTAGGGTGTGGGACTGGTTAAATGACATGGATACCTTAGGAGTATGTGATTGCTGGTAACTGTTTAATGCTAACATAGTACCATTACAAAACATGTATACATGCCCCATAAACTCGTGAATAACAAAAGAGGGGAAGTACCCCCATGAACCCCGCCCCCCCAAAAAAATGTGCATACTTTTCCACAGGAAAACAACAGCCTTACAAAAAAAAACTAAAACAGTATCCATGCAAAGGAAATACTGATAGATATAAAAACAGCTTAAATAACTTAAACAGGCCACTAAAGCAGCAAAAAGATGATACAAAATGTAATTTTCAACAAATAAATTGAACACCAAAGCATATTGGGAGTATATTAGCTCAAGAAAAATGAGTAAATCTACTGTAGGACTATTGTTAATTGACAGGATCCTTGTCAAAAAATGAACCTGAAATCACAGAAGAATTAGAGATACATTAGCTCAGTTTTCCAGATCTGGTGATCAATAGACTGACATAATAGGAGCAAAACCAGATGTACTTACCCCAATAGTGTTAATGCAGAATTACAGAAATTACAAACATCAAAATTGCTAGGGCCAGATGGCACATGCCCCCATATTCTAAAAGAAAATTGCCATCCAGTATGTCCATATCTCCAGTGGCATAACCATGCATACTTCCCGTACACACAGGCATACAGAAGATGTTATACCAGCCCCTTTAAAAGTAATGCTTTCAGTCATCGCAGAGGGGGCTGGACTTGGAGTCATCAGTGGAGGTGGGGTCTTAGATCAGCACCCAGTCTCTCCCAAGCACTGTGCATGAAGTGAGCAGGATCCATTGGCCAATTGTTCAGTGACTGGCCACAGGTTTGCTGGTGCCACCAACCAGCAGTTTTCATTTTTTTGCTCACCCCTCACGCAGTGTGCATATGGTCTTTGAGTGGTGAGCTGAGCACTGCATGGGATCATCGAGCTGGGAGGGAGTCAGTCAGCAGGAGAATTTATGCCTGGCCCTTTCTTCCATGGACTCACCAGGTCATTGATCAGATTACGTAGGCTACTAATGAGTGGGCAGGGTGGCAGCACAGGTCAGGTGGGTGGGTATGGGTCAGACTGAGCAACATCTTCATTCCAGCTGTGGAACAGAGAGCAGAGTCGGCAGTGGAACTGCTCTTGCTCTTTCAGTTTCACTCTCTCCTTGCTGTCAGCAGGCATATGAGGTTTTCCTGTCTGAAAATCCAGCAACAAGGTCTCTGCTACTTGATCTGTTTCTAGTTGGTCCTCAGGGTCTTAGGAACTGTTGTACCATGCCAGATGACATTCCTTCTCCAAGTTCTGACCCAACAACAGTCTTATCTGGCACAAGAATCATGTGATTCTACTGTGTCAGTGCTGTTATTCCCAAACATAGTACAGCCCCACTTAGTGCCATTTCTAACCCCACCATTTTCAATAGGAGCTACTGAAAGTAAAGCCTAAGACTTTATTAATTAATTAATTTATTTATTTATTTGAGTTCTGGTGACTGAGTAAGTCCACTGAGACAATTCAGTCCCTTTTTCAGGGTCGACCCGGGGTTGAATTACATACAGTAACAATGCAAATTAACAGAGTGGTATTACTTTGAACATACAGTAGAACACAATAACAGAGTGGTGACAATATTCTTGAACAAAATTTGTCAGGTAGAAGATAAATGAATACAGTGGTAGGCACTGGCACAAGATAAAAACTTCAACTTCAACTTTATGACCCGTCATGGAAGTAAGTGAAGTGCACTTATCTCAAGACTGCAAAATGTTACATAAAATGTTTGTTAAGAATTTCATGTTCTTTTCATATTGCTTCATCTCATGATTCTGAGACATATTACAATCATTCATTCATTTAGTCATATAAAATGACTCACAGTTTCTGGAATTACTATTTTTATTAGTTTGCTAGAGAACTAGTAAAAATAGTAGTTTCAGGAACAGTGAGTCATTTTATATGTTGGGATGTGGGATAGATAAGAATTTAATGACTGAACAACATTTTTTGCTTACTTTTTTAAGGATTCCTACTGTCCCATATTTCTCTGGTATTTATAAGGTGTTATGTATTAGAAAACACATGACTGCTTTTAATTTTCTTTAATTTTCATTTTTCGGGGGGAGGCAGTATAGTGCAGTGATTTAAGGCTCTAAGCTGCAAATCTGGAGACCTGGGTTTGAATTCCACAACCCTCACTTGCATACTGTGTGACCCTGAGCAAGTCGCTTAACTTCCTTGTGCTCCCAGGTCACACCTGTAAACAAGCTTTCAGCTTAGTGTGCTACACCTGGTTAAACAATTGGAAAAAAAAGTCTCAGTGCCAAACACTGATATTACTTTTTCTTTTTAATTTTCTTTTGATTGATTAAAGTTCCATTTGAAGTCTGAAATAATGGTCTTTACTTCTTCCCAGGTAACCACTTCTTTGTTTGTTTGATCCTTTTGTGAGAAGAACAGCACTGTGCTCCATTTAATCAGGGCACCTGTTTCTAATCCTAATTTTTGAAAAGTGGGTATTTTGCTCAAATTTTACTTGAAGTATTCATCTTATTCATTGGAGCATATAAAGGTTTACTGATGTCATTATGATCATTGAAAACTCCCAAGATTGCGTCCCCATCTTCCTGTAGCCCAGTTTTGGCTTTAATCAAATACATGAACAACTCTAGGAGGGATTCTTCACTCTCATTCTGCTTGAAATAGATGCCCAGTATCCTTAAGAGCACTTCATTCCCATTGGGCTATAAAACAATGTTTTGTGAGTTATGGAGATTGTGAATATCTATGCTATTAATGCTACTATTTCTATTCTGTAGCATCTCAGCTTACCTTTTTTCCCCACCTCTACCCATGTTGACCCCATCTGATCCCTTTATAGGTTGAGAATTTCTTTCATTCTTGTTAATTTTTCTTCTTAACTCCTGAAAAGGTTCAGCATCTCTCACACCGCACTCTCTATTAAGTGACCCCTCTATGTTTTCCATCATCCCTGTCTGTTTGATAGGTGTTGGATCCTGCATAAATCTTTCATTGTTCTCTATAATGATTCACTCTTGATTGGGAACACTATTTTTCCTTTTTTTAGATGCTTTGATCCCCCCTTTACTCTTTTTTGTTTTTTTTGGAACTTTACTCCTGATGTTTTTGTCGGTTTCTGATGAACCATTCTTCCTTTTTTTTTCTCTTTGGAATCCACATCGCAGATTAATATTTACATTATTGGAGGAAAATTAATTGATGCTATAACAAGGAAAACTCCTACTTTGGGTGAGTTGGAGATTTATGTACTTGACTGGGAGAACTTAAACAAACCAGTAACAAATGGCAGAGATAAGATAACACAAGTACCACACTATCTTATATCAGACTGACATAAAGATATCATGACAGACTTTGTCTCCAATAGATCACTGAATAATTACGTCTCTATATTATCATGGAATGTCACAGGGACAGCCACTAAAATTGTAGATGCAGATTGGTTTAGCTTAATAGAACTGCATGACTTTCTTTGCTTTCAAGAAAACCTGGGCACATGATGATTATAACCTAAATGGTTATCAACTCATTAGTGCACCAGCACTAAAAGTTACAAAAATGGAACAGCCATGGGAGCCTTGCAATTTATAGTAAAATTTCACCTGATGCTGAAATAGTTGAGATCATTAACAAAAATGAAAGTATGATATTAGTTTTGATAAAAGTTAACTCTACTTCTATTCTTATGGGAACTGTATACATTCTCCCAAGGGTACTCAATACTATAAGGAGGTACTATGGGACTATTTATCCCAGAATATAAGGGACAGTCTGGTTGCATATCCTGGAGCAAACTTGATTTTAACTGGTGATTTTAATGCTCAGATAGGCTCATACGATAATATGGATAGTTTTTTGTGACATGTTCCAATTATCCAATGCAGAAGCTAGGAGGACTACAAATCTAATTCAAAATGAAAACAGGAAAAGGTTTATTCAAGTCATCATGATCCTTAACTTATTGGTATTAAATGGAAGGGAGATTGGAGATCCTGAAGGTCAATCAACATACCTTGGCACACATAGAGGAAGTGTAATTGATTATGTTTTAATAACTCCAGAAAAATATGAGAAAATTAATAAGCTCAGTATAAAGATGAGACCAGAAAGTGATCATGCCCCCCTGAAAAAAAACTTGAAAGTTTATAGAAGTAATATAAATACTGATTAAGATATGGACATAGTGGAACTAGAGCATAATAATAAGAAGAAACATATTCAATTAAGGAATGTAGGGGACCTAGCTAATGTTGTTTTTAGGAAGGCTATCCTCCAAAGTTTGTCATATATAAAGAAACAGGACTCCCCATTAGAAGCATATACAGAGTTGACAAAAATAGTCATAGAAATTAAAATTTTATATAAAGACACTAAGGCTTTGCCTAAGAAGGATATGACATGGTTTAATAAAAAATGCTGTCAGGTTAAAAAGAAACTAAACAATCTAGTCAGATGTCCTAAAAGGAACCCCACAAGACATAATTCTGAGTCTTTTAAAAAACACAAAAAGGCAGTATACAACTTTTTGCAGGAGCAAAAGGAATAGTTCCAGGAGGAAAGGTGGAACAAAATGCTGGATATATTGAAAACAGGGGATGGAGCAGAATTTTGGAGATTGGTATCCAGAGGCACACTTGTGTATTCACATGATATTCTAACATTAATCCCACAAGAAACTTGGATTATGCATTTTCAAAACCTTTTTTTAAGTATCAGATTTGAGACCAAAACAGCTGGGGAATTGAGAACCTGGACTGGTCAACTACGCCTCTTAGGATAACTCTCAGGGAAGTGGAAGAAGGTATTATAAAATGCAAACTGAAAAAAAGCCCCAGGTCCAGATGGGATCCCAAAAGAGGTCTACAAGGCCCATTTAAATATATGGGTACCAGCACTTACTAATTTGTTTAATAACTGCTTAAGTAATAGATTTATATCTGCCTCTTGGGCTAAGAATATTGCCATTCCAAAATATAAAAAGGGAATTCAAACAGATCCCCAGAGTTTTCAGCCAATCAGTTTGCTGGATTCCATCTCCAAGATTTTTGCCTGTATTATTCTGAACAAATTATTTGTCTGGATAGATATTGCTAATATTATCTCACCATTTCAAGCAGGATTTAAGAAAAATTGTTCCACAATTGACCATGTCTATGTTTTACATTTACTAGAAAAATATATAGAAATCAGGAAAAGCAGGTTATTTGTACTGTTCATCGATTTCACCAATGCATTTAATTCAGTGAATAGAATACTTTTGTGGAGTACCTTGATTAACTATGATATCAGCCATGCTGTACTAATATCAATTATTCAACTACAGTAATAATACAACAAGTATCAGATATGATAAGATAGGAAATGTTTCAAGATATGTACAAACAAATTCTGGGGTAAAACAATGTTGCCTTCTTGCTCCATGTCTGATCAACTCCTATATAAACCAAATAATAAATCAATGCTTCAACCCAAATTTCCATTCATCAAAGATAATGGGAAAATAATGTCCAATGTTGGCCAATGCCTATGATTTAGCCTTAGTATTGCTAACTGGGTCAGGGATGCAATGCAAGTTGAACCAAGTAGAAAGTTTTTGTACGAGTTTAAAACTCAATATAAACATATCCAAAACAAAATGATAACTTTTTAGATTGAGAACAAGCTACAACTGTCGCTTGCATAAGAAACAAATTGATCAAGTCAAACAATACATATACCTTTGGGTTACTTTCTATTACACAGGGAATTGGACATCCCATATTAACAAACAACAAAAGAAAGTAAAACTCAATGCTAGAGAATTACTCAAATTTAATTCAAATTATGGAGGATGGTCAGTCATTCCGGTGTTGTGGGCTGCCAAGGTGAAATTAAATCCTATTAGACTCTATAGTGCTGAAATTTGGGTAGAAATTTGAAAGTATCAGAAACTATAGATACCCCATATAGTTGTTATTTTAAATCCTTATTGAAAGTCTCTAATTCACTTTCAAACTGTGCAGTTCAAGCAGAAACAGGAAGGATCCCCATCAAAGTAATGGCCTCCCTTTGGCCAATAGTATATTGACTGAGAATAATGAACAACAAAACTGCTTTGCTAGCAAACTATATGTTTCCCCTAGCATCAAATGATGTATTTCCCACACGTTTGTTTACTGTGATGAAAAACTGTACTCTCTTTGCCATGTCTCCTTGACTGTTGTTCCTCATGTTGTACTCTCCTGGGTCGTTCCTGAAAATAGGCATAATACTTGTCAAGTGTACTTATCCAGTAAACAAAAGCAAATAAATAAATAAAAATGGGCATTATTAGAAAAACTAAATTGGAAACAACAAGGACTGATGTCCCCATGGATCCAATATCTTATTGAGACATTGCATGGAATAGGGTATGAAGGTCTATGGTTTATGTAGTTGAATAAAAGTATAATATTTCTACATTACCAAAAAGGTTCAAACAGAGACTGTTTCAAAAAGTGGTTGAAGACCAAATGATTAAGATAACAAAGTTTAAACTGGCTCTGTGGTATGCAGCAAATAAAAAACAACACAGTCTGGAAAACTATCTCATTTCACCCATTTCCCCAGAATATAAAAGACTGTTAATAATGGCCAGGATGGAATTCTTACCTACTAATTGGAGCGTCCAGGCTTAAAAGAAAGGAGGAGAATACCTTGAATAACATCTGTCCATGTAAGAACAGATATGTAGAAACCCTACAACATATTACACTTAATTGCCTTATCTATACAAAATGGAGGAGAAAACATATAGAAAAATATATTCTTATATATATTGTAGGCATGTAATTTGGAAGATGCACTATATATGTTGCTGCACCCTCTTGATGCAAGTCAAGCCATAGAAGTGGTAAAATTCTGTTAGGTGATAATAAGTCATACTGTAGGAAAACTATCAGAAATACATGAAACTGGACATTGTATTTCATCAAATTATTATACTGCTGCTTGAAAGTCTCAAAAACAATCTAGAAGACAGCCTTGAGACTCTCTTAAAAATATTGTTTTATTAACACTGTAACAATTTTTCTGTCTGAAAATACTGAGGTAAATGCACTTTAATATGAAGACGCTTATTGTAAACATCATCTGAAAAGTGTAATAATGAAATTCTGGAGCATTTCCTGAGTATATTTGTAGCCTTTAGCCATGTTGGTTATTTAAGAATTGTAAAGAAACACATGGTCTGTATAGGATAAGAAAGTATTTATTATGTACACTTGTAGATCTTAGACATGTCAGCCATTGAAATATGATAAATAAAGCTGGCATTCATAGGATTTTAACGTATAAAAATCTATTAACTATGTGAAATAAAGTACTGTTTTTAATTTTGTAATGACATTATCATGTTGAACAAATTAACATTTAAACTGAAACTAAATGAATGAATGAATGAATGAACGATCAGTGGTGGATCTAGCTAACGAGGTTGGTTCTGCTGCTATCTATGATAAAAAAAATCCAAAATTGTGTCTTGCAATGTGGAAAATTCAAAGCTGCTAAAATAAATTCACTCACCACCATGAACATTGCTTGCCAGAAAGTTATGCACTTTAACAGATGCTGTGTATCTCTCCATGTGGGATCCTTCAGTGATCAAGGTAAAGCACCAGCAAGCTGGTAGTATTATGATGACTCTTAGTGCAATACATTTTCTTGGTAGTGGCAGGAGTAGGATTTTGACATCCTATACTGACTTGCAGATGTTTTCGTGCAAAAGAAAATGATCCCAAGAAACTTTAGTAGTTGTATTTTGTAGCAGCTGCCATTGTATTACCTTTCACAATAATCTCCAGCATGGTATGTGCTTAGTCATCTAAACTTTGCTATTGTGGCTGCAGATTTTCTGGTTTAAGCCCAAACTCTATCTCCACCCCCAGGTTTTAGATATAGGGACTCAAACAAACTGCACATAAACTGCACACTGTCAAGAGGTGCCTGAGGAGGCTGCAAAAAAGCACAGAATAGACTGTGGTAATTGGTGCAGCCTGTGTATGAATGCATTGCTTTTGCTAAGTAGGGACAGCTTGGGGTAACTGTTAGCTAGAGGCTGCTGAAATGAGGGCAGTTATCACAGTAAATCAGAACAAGAACTGGTCTGACTAAAACAGAGGTATCGTGTTACTTTATTCTTCTGTCTGATCATAAATTTTTGCTGCTCTTGTATTGGTCAGAGGAACCTGATCCTGGATATAGTCAGCTAGACTTGGGGATCAGTAGGTAGGATCGGGAAGGAAGGACTGGATGGGACTTTGGCCATTTTATGTCATTATGTTTTGTTTCATTGTCTCTAAGCTAGTGGAGCCAATTCATAACATTTATTGTGTTCATATGACTCTTTTTTTGTTGTTGATGGCAGGAGATAGTTGGCTTTTGTGCCCATGTTTTAACTATATAATTATAATTATATTCCAGGCAGACCAAGAGCCTGAAACAGTCCATTCCAAAAGTGACTGCTGGTAAAAAGAATGACAATGTTCTTGTTGCCTTGCATTTTGTTTACCATCATAAAACAAGTATGTGATGAATGTGTGAGTCTCTGTATAGTTACCTACCTACCTACCTACAAATAATAAAATAAGTAAATGTTGCTTGGGGGGGGGTGTACTAAGGTAACCTAGTGCCTGGGCCTTGGGAGGGGGGGACAGTACATGCCTAGCTAGAATGGAGTTGCAGTACTCCAGTAGTGACATCAGTATGTTTCTGTGCTACAGTACTTGCAAACATTGAAATGTGCAGTCTGTGATCAGTCACCAAGGACTAGAGCTGTGTGGAGTTCCGCTGGCGGAATTAGTGCAGAATGGTTATTCCACTGGTGGAATTTCTGCCAGAATTTAGCTGATTCTTCAGCTGAATTCAGTCTACTGTGATCCACAGAATAGAAAAGCAATTTTTCCATGGAAAATTATTCTGCCACAATTTCAGCAGAAAATACTGAGATACGCAGAATAATATTCCATAGAAAAGCATTTTTTTCCATGGAAAATCAGTCCGCAACTATTTACTACTGTGGAATTCCACTATTTGGTTTGTGGCAAAATTTGGCAGCATTTTGAAAAGTCCACGGAATTTCATTCCACTGGAATCTGAACATTCTGCACAGCACTACCAAGGACCAGTTAGGAGAAATAGGTGACAAAAATGTGTTGAAGCAGGGCACTGAATACACCCACAAATGACCTCAAAATGTACCAAAATGAACCAAAAATGCAAAAATGTTCTGGAGGTCTAGGCAGATCCCAGGCCCCAGGACAATTTTGTAGGTTATTTAACTTGCCCATACACTTTTTATAGGCTGGTTACTCCCCTGCATACCTCTGTTACATATAATCAATAGATCTGTTATTATGGGTGAAGTTCCAGCAGACAGGTGGGAAGTTGAGGTAGTGCCAATATTTAGAAAAGACAGTCCACACTGTCCCCCAAAACATGGGCCTATTAGGATAATATCAAGAATGAGAATAATAATGGAAACTATTCTAAAATAAGCATTATTAATTCAGATGGTAAGTGACTGGTCATCTCTGATAAACTGCAGCACGGATTTATAAAGGGGAAATCATGTACTACAAACTTGATCACCTTCTGTGAGCTTGTTAGTAAAGCCCTGGATGGGAGAAATGCAGTAGACATCATACTTTTGGATTTTAGTAAGGTGTTTGATGTAGTCCCCCACAAATACCTTATTAAAAAGATCAGATCACTATATCCAGGTATTAAACCTTTAGTGATAACAATTAATCCTTTAGTGATAAGATGGATAGATAGATAGATAGATAGATAGATAGATAGATAGATAGATAGATAGATAGATAGAAAGATAGATAGATAGATAGACAGACAGACAGACAGACAGACAGACAGACAGATGGATGAAAAATGGGGTCCAGAAAGTTAGACTTAATGGGTATTTCTCTAAGGAGGGTAATGTGATAAGACAGGTCTTGCAGGGATCTGTTTTGGGACATTTAGTTTTTTGCTTGTATATATCTAACTTGGGCAATAAAGTACTAAATTGGTGTAATACATTTACTGACAACATCAAAGTGGAAGGCATCATAAATAATCCCCAGAATCATCATAGACTTCAAAAAGACCTTGATGCCATGAGAGACTGTAGCAATAAATGGGGTATGATCTTCAACAAAGGTAAGTGCTCTGTAATTCTATAATGTAGTTGGGGGAAAAAATAATTTAGTTAGTTAGTAAGTTAGTTTTTGTTAACCAGGTAGGTGAATTAGACAATAAATTGCCTATTTTCAGGCATGACCCAGGAGGTTACAAGACAGTAGACAATCAAGGCATCAGAGAAACATTACAATGTACAGGAAGGATGGTATACAGGGCATGACAATATTGAACATTGTCTGACCTTATGATTTCAAATAACATTGATGAACAATCAAGAAAAAAACTAGTAGTGCCCCAGAGTCCTGGTGACCTCCAAATATGGGCATCCAGGTGCTTTGGGGCTGGTTAGGTAGGGAAGATACCCAGATTAGGAAAGTGCCCTGCTTTGTGCCCCTGGGTTTAGTGAGGGAACCCCCCCCCAACGTGAAGGCCCAGCTGGACTCCATTTTAAAAATATAGATTTTTCCTGCCTGCAGCTTCATGCTAGAACCCTCCCTGAGTTACCTCGCACCAGGCACCTTCTCTCGTGGGCCCAGAAGCGAGGACAGGCAGGCAGGGAATGGTCTCAAGATGATTCTGAAACAGAATCCTCAGCCCGTTTGAACAGCAGTGGCCGTTCAGTCCATTTTGGGAAGCCAAAAGAAAAGGGCAGCAGCAAGTGCGAGAGAAAGTACTAGTCCATCTGGGGCTAGGCAATTACAAAGGGACTCATCTGATATCCTGGGGTCCCTCCCGATGTCCTGGCCAGTCCTCAGCAGATCGCTCCCTCTCTGTTCATCAGCGGCAGTAATCCGTTGGGTCCCGGTACCACATCTGTGGTGAGTGTCATTGGGAGGGGCAGCAGCAGCAGCAGCATTAGGCCATCCCCTCCAGACATGTGGCATCGGTGAAGGTTCCATCGGAAGGGGCAGCAGGTCCAAGCTGTCCTCTTCATCCAGCAGTCCAGGAGTGGGAGGTGTTCTGAGAGGGGTGGCGGTGGCAGTGTTAGGCAGTCTCTTTCACCCAGCAGCACAGCAGTAGTCCTGTTGGGAGGGGCAATGAGTCTGGGCCAGTCCCTCCAGCCAGCAAACCAGCAGTTCAAGGGAGGGGCAGTGGCAGCAGTGAAAGGCTACCCCTCCGGCAGCATCAGCCCAGTAGTTCAAGGAGGCCTGTGGGGGGAGGTGGGTCCCAGGCCTCTCCAGCACCAGCAGCACTCCCTGGCCCTGAAGAGAGGGTGGCAAGGTGAGTGGTGGCAGCACTATGGTCAGGTGCTGCCTGCTGAAAAGAAAATAACTTGTTTTTTAACATTGCCCCTATTCCAGTATCTGTGTGCCAGCTGAAGATGGCCACGAAGTGACAATGCCCCTTGCGATGTTATGTAACCTGATAACCTGAATTGTTTTAACTGTTGATAAAGTGCCCTAAGTAGTAATGTTAGCTAGAAATAAAGACACAGACACAGGGTTTAAAATAAAATGTTTATTGTGCTGCCACCCACTAGCCTGCATGTGATACCAGGTGCCCCGACCCTGTTTTCCATGACTAGCTGTCATGTCCTTGTTTGTCCTTTTGTCCCAGCAGTCCATATAGGGGCTGTTGCTGGGTGACCTTGTGTCCCTGCAGTCCACGTAGGGGCTGTAGCTGGGTGGAATTTGGCAGACTTTTTCCTGGACAGGTGTCATTTCCGGTGGTCTATAGAGACCTTTGTGCCAATGACTGACACCACCTCGGAATAGTCCTGGCCTGTGTCCTGTTCTGTGTTTTCCCTGCCCCAGGCAGCTGGTTCCCCATCTTGCTTTTTCCCCTTTCCCCAGTAGACATGCAAGGGTGGCTGATGTAGGGCATTCACAACTGATTCACCACATAGGAGGTAAAGTTCTGAATTTAGTAATGTTCTAGTTGTAGAGTTTTAGAGTTTCAGAGTGTAGCTGTTTAATGTAATGTTATTGTTTAGTCATGTTTAATAAACTTTTACATTGTTCTTTGCACTCAAATCAGCTTCACGCCTCTCCTTGTGTTCCCAGTAGTGGTATTTGAACTTCGGCCCCCTTTCCAAAATTTCCCCTGACTCCCGCTGGCCAGGCATCACACAAAAATCCACCTCCGGGTGGTTGGCGTAGTCAGATTACCTTGTGTTTTCCCCTTCCAATTTGTAGCTCGGGTGGACCTGTACCCTGACCCGAACCAGGCCAGTTTGAGAGCATTCGGTGTCAGGAGCAATACCCTCGTCCCCTCACAAACTTAGCCATATACATTGTTACAAGCTTAATTATTTCCTAAAGGGTAGAAAACTGGGTACTACATCCACAGAAAAGGACCTAGGTATAAAGGTCACATCAGATATGAAACTAAAGGGACACATAAGTGATTAATTTAATAAAGCCAACTTCCTCTTTAATGCCATTAGAAGGCATTTTAGCCATAGATCAAAAGAGGTACTGTCACCCCTTTATATAACTTACATCAGGTCCCTAACAGATTACTGTTTTCAGTTCTGGGGAGAGTGGGTAAGGGTGATAGGAACAGACTGGAAAGGGTACAGCAAAAGGCCACAAAAATGACATTGAGTCAGTCAGGAAGGTGCAGCACAGGAACACAAACATGATCAGTGCTATTGGTGACACAAGCTACATCTTCATGCTGAAGAAAAAGAGGCAGAGAAAAGACATGATTGCAATTTTTCACATGCTCAAGGGTATTGACAAGATTGAACAGTTGGAAATGTGATCTGGTGTCCTGCAACTGGATGAGAGGAAGCACCCTGAAGCTGGGATGTGAAATGCTTTTTAGCACAAAAACATTCAGGTCTGGCCACCACGGCAAATTTACACTGATCCCACTGCCTGCAACTGGATATGGGAGTTAAAATTTTAAATAAAATTACACTTGTGATACATATTTTGAATGGTATCTTGTCATGACAGTATATCTGTCAAGAGTATATCCCTAGAGGTTGGTGGTGTGCTGGCTAATCTGAACTGATTTTAGAATAGTCTATTAGCTGAGACAGTGGGCATAATAACTGTACAGATCCTTAAAGTAAGCCTTGACAAAATCCGCTTCCCAAGGGAATCACTGCTTCCCCTGGGTAGTAGAATAGATAAGGAATCCCTATAAATTGGTACATCTTTAAATAGCATACTTATTTCATCCCTGCTTGTGAAGCAGGGAGTGGAGTGGACACAATGGATGGAGTCTCTTCTCACCTTAAATTACTATATTATTAGGCAATAGTGGTGTGCAAGGGATGAACAGTATTTTCCGAATACCATGAATAATGCACTATTCATTATTTGAATAAAAATAATGAATAGTGGCACTACTATTCATATTTAGGAAATTAAAAAAGGTAATAAAAGACAGCACCCACTTCCCCAGCCCAACTTTTTAAATATGTACAACCTGTTTTTCCCCCAACCCCCAGTCCTCCCATAATGCACAATTTATTGATCGAAAAATGATCTCATGATGAGTGACTGGCACAACCAGCCCACCTCCACAGCTGGCCACCATCTCTTTTAATGCTTTTGATTGTATCAGGTCCTCATCAAAAAATAATATTCACACACCCACACCCTGGTAACAGCACCCAGCCCCCTCTTCTCCCCAGTACACACATTCCTTATTACAGACCCCGCAAACATGGAAAGGTGACTTACAAAGTTTGCTCTCTTCTGTGACCAGCCACCTTTCTGCGCTTGCTGGCATAATAAAACAGCAAATCACTTGATCACCTGTTTTACTATGCAAGCAAGTGTGGGAGTGCTTTCATTCACAGAAAGGCAGCTGGCTGTGAAGGAGGGTGGGTTGTGTCAGTTGCATTCCCACACCTTTGGGATCTCTGATAAGGAAATGTGGGTGCTTGAGGGAAGAGGTTGGGATTTGGGTGCTGCTACCGGGGTTGAGGGTTGGGGGTGAGTATTTCTTTCTGAAGAGAATCTGCTGCAAGCAAAGGCACAAAACAAGATGGAGGCCAGCTGTGGATGTGGATGGGTTGTACAGGTTACCCATAAAAGGATAATTTTTTAAATAATAAATTATTGGTGCTGGGGGATGGGGGTTATACATGTTTAAACAGATGGTCTGGGGAGGAGGGTGGGGGACTGTTTTTTACGTTTTTCTCCCTTCCCCACCCCACAGGAACACACATAATGAATATGGATACCGAATTCCAAATATTTGACTGAATATTCAAAATAAGTTATTCACCCACTCCTACAAGGTTATGCTTATAAACCTGCAATATGGAATTTGAGCAAATAAAATAAACCCAAGCAGGGTGAGAAAAGGACTGAACATGCAGAAACAATCCAAAGAACAAAGATATTCATGACAGTTGTAAAAGCAATGCACATTGTGGCACTGGTACCAAAAAGGCAAAGCCAGCTCTGACTGCTGTGGTGGCATCTGCAAGACAGAGTGAGAGGTATCTAAGAGTACTGGTAAACTAGTCAGTGAAGTACTGTAGCCATTACAAATGAGTTAAGGGGTCCGCCATGACAGAAACCTAACAGCAAGAATGCCTTTAAACAATACAAACTGAGATTAAACACCCGCACTTTTACTTCAAGTGGGTAACAGTCAGAGAGGCTATGTCTTATGTAAAAAAACTCTTGGGCTCAGCCAGGTTGGGCAGTGATGGTGTTGACATGAAACTGGTAGCCCTTGCCCTAGATAAGCTTATTATCCCCATATCTAAACTCTTCAATAAATCACTCTCCCTGGCCAAATTCCCCACAGTCTGGAAACAAGCCCTGGAGACCCCAGTTCTCAAGAGTGGGGACAGGTTCTGCATTGCCATCTATAGGCCCATTTCAATCCTCTCCCCTCTATCCAAAGCACTTCAAAGTATTGTGGGGGATCAAATCACTGACTACCTTCAGAAATACCAACTGCAATGTCCCCAGCAGCATGGTTTCAGAAAGAACCATAGCACTGCCACTGCCCTGGTGGAGTACACTGACTTTGTGCACAAGGCCTTTGATGAAGGCAAACTGGTGGGGGATGTCTTTATTGATTTAACAAAGGCCTTTTATACAGTCAACCCCCCCCCGGCTCAATTTCAATCTTTGGGGGTGTTCTCCAGTGTTGTATGTTGGTTTCAGGACTACTTGTCACGCAAGTCACAGAGAGTCAAAGTCAGCCAAGCTGTCTCACAATGTAGAGTATAGTAATGTCCCTGGGTGTCCCTCAAGGGTCAGTTCTCAGACCAATGCTATTCAGCCTCTTCCTGAATGCTCTACCTGACGCCTGTAACTCCAAAATTATCCTGCACTCCAATGATGCTGTCATCCTCAACAGCAACTCACACATCTTTCCACTGCAGAATGAGCTTCAGTCTATGTTCCCTTAGCTTGAGGACTGGTTCAGCACACACAGGCTCTTACTTAATTATAAAAAAAACAAAACCATGCTCCTTTCCAGCCCACAACCCAAGAGGAGGTACCCCACCCTATCCATCTGCAACAATCTTAAGGCCTCTCTGGAGCAGGTTCATTCTCATTCTTTCAGGTACCTGGGGATTACCATTGTTGACACCCTTTCCTTCATGCAACATATTGATATGGTGGTTAATGCCATCAATACCAAACCTGGTGTGTTATATCAGCACAGGAGAAACCTCACACTGACTGCTCTCCACCTCTCAGTCAACACTTCCGTTCTATCCATTATAGACTACGGTCCAGTGGTTCATGGTGCAGCCATGGACACAGGACTTCAGTGAGTAGTCATTGCCCTAAACAAGGCGTGTAGGCTCACCCTTGCTGCTGACCGCTTTACACACATGCTCGCTGTATGCACAGCCAAACTGGCTATTCCATGGGAATAGAATCAAGTTCCAGACTTGTCTCATCAAGAAGAAGGATCTGCTGGGCAAGGCTCTCCCTTGCATCACTGAAATCTTTAAATCAGCCAGTACTAATAATGAGACCAGAGGTAGAGCGCAGAGCATGCTCTCTGTTCCTTTTCGATGAACAGCACTACGGCAATGATCTTTTTCCTAAAGGGCCCCCTTTTGGCTTAATGAAGTTCTTTCAGATTTGCACAATATCTCCAATATTCACATTTTTAAGTCAGAACATAAACAGTACCTCATCAATAGGTGCACGTGTGACTGTTTTGCACCTGACATTCTCCCACTGTAACCCCTTACCCCACCCCTTGGGTGGACCTCTCTGTCTTCTTTCATGATCTCTCCCCACCCACTTCCCTGGTCCTAGCTGCTTAGCCTCTCTGATTAGATGCCCCCTCCTCTTAAACCCCCATTGCATTTGACCTCCTCCTGTTCTGTCTCCTTCCCTACACTGAGCTTCCTGTTCATAACCACCTCCCTGTCTATGGTGCTCCTTCCTATGCCTCTTCTCCCTGTGTCTCATACCCTCTTGCCCTGAGGCTCATGCCCTACCCCTAACAGATGTTGCATTCTCCTGCTCCTCACCCCAACCTCCTCTCTAATTTGACAAGGCCTTGCATTTGAGGCTGCTCCCAAAATATTAATTTTGATCTCCTCCCTTTTGCCATGATAGCACTCTTAGAACACAGCTGTTACAATGTTCTATTTGCAATCTGTTTGCTGTAATTAGTCTGATGTATTTGTGATATTATCTGTTTGTACATTTGTACTGCATTTCATGATGTAGAACCTTTGTAAAAGAGCTCTTGCTCAAAGGTTGTTTTCAAAATATTATATAAATAAATAAAAGTGGCCCTATGAGTCAGCACAGTGGCATATAGGACTCAGGCTACACAGGAAAATATGTGTCCAGATACTTCCGATAGAGGGATGCAAACTGATAAATCAGAAGAAGCTGAAGTCATTAATCTTTCAACAAATCCCTGTCCAATTAAAAAGCAGTCTTCCTCGATTACAGTTCTCTGAAAAAAGCATTACAGAATAGCTGTTTAGGTCATCTACTCAAAGGTAACTCCAAAGTCCAGAAACCCACAATCTGTGCTGCATCCAGCTGCACTTCCCACCTGCAAGCCCCTTCTTCTACACAACTGCATTTCCCCACAGACCAGAAAGAACACATCAGCACTGTGGTCCAAGTTTTAAAATGTCAGCAATGGCAGTTCATGGATAAAATACCACCTGTATGCTACTGAAACAAGTAGAGGTAGGAGTGGCAGCAATCTTGACACCACTACCCACAGCCTCTCTTGCAGAGGTCACATGCATTGATGAGGGAGTCTTATTCAAATGAGAAAGAGCAGCAAGACCAGTGGACATGAGTGAAGCTGGAGGGGTGGACTTTCTAAACAAATGTGAGGAAATACTCCTTCACTGAAGGGGGGGGGGTAGATGCCTGGAACAGATTGCCAGTGGAAGTAGTGGAGGGGAAAACAGTGGGAGGCTTCAAGCATGCATGGGATACACAGAAAATAGGACAGGGTATATTAGAAAAATAGGCAAGGTGGAGGGAGGATCTCCAAAGATCAGTTAGGGTTTTCCTTTTTAAATTTAATAAGCTTTATTAAAGTTTTATATACTACAAGAACAAACACAATACATACAAATAAACATACAACAATAACATTCCCTACCCCCCCCCATAGCAGAGTGGCACAATACCCATGACTGATGATAGATGATATATTACCCACTCAATCCTTATTAAGTATAACAAGTAAAATCACCCACAAGGGATGCCCTTCTCCAATTTACAACATGTATAAAGAGCGCAGCCTGCCCCCACACCTTTTCAAACAGCAGCAGACAGCTATGCAAACTGGCTATCATCATAACTCTAATATTAAATAAGAGTTCTTGCAGCCACTTGTTATGGGATATATTCACAGTGCCAAGATCTATTAGGGTTTGTGGAAACAAATTGGGCAGGGAACATCTGGAAGACTCTATGTTTCAATGTTTCTATGTGATGAGACTGTACACAGTCCATGGAGAGGAACAGAATGTTGAGGAGGGGAAGTCCTTTAACCAGCTAGTTGCTATAGTGAGGTCCAGAAAACATTAAAGTTACCAGCCACTCCAAAAGATTTGTACTTTAAATATTTACTTTATTGTAGTCAAAGTAACATTCCAATCCTCATGATACCCAAAGTTTCACCATTTGGCTTCATCAGGGAAGAGGATCTGGGAATCAGAAGAGTTTAAAAAAAAAATTACAATTTAATTTTATAGGCTGTCATATCATAAAATGAAATGTTATTAATAAACCATAAATATTTAGTTCTAGTGACAATAGAGGTCTTATAGTAACCACTGGTCCTTTCTTTTGCTGACATTATTTCTGTAATAATTTCCTTCAAATGCTCAGAAAGAAAATAAAATAAAAAAAGTATCAGATTTACATATACAAAATTGTTAATCTATGAGCACATCAATAGATGGCGCATCTGTGTCATCATGGTTTGCCACAAGAAAGAATGAGAAATTCACATACCACACTGGTATTCCACACATCATTTACATATACAGAATTGTTGTTCTGCGAGCACACCCATAGATGGCACATCTGTGTCATGGCTTACCACAAGAAACAATGAGAAACCCGGCCCTACACATGAAACAGGAACCCTCTTTGTAACTTTATTTTGAGCTTGATGTAGTGAGATGTCACAACAAAAGAGCAAAGCGAAAAGAGCGAAGCAAAAACAGTGAATATAAAACAGCATTTGTCCCTTAAGCAATCTGCTATTTATGGCTCTTGTCATTTTGGTGACCAATGGCTTTCTCCCTCTCCCTGAGTTGCAACCCCTCTGGAGTTAGGAATAGTAAATTTGTCCCCCAGTTGTGTCCCCCACCCTGAGTTCCATCCCCCCACCCCAGAACAGTGAATGCTATAGGGGGGTTTGCTGTCCTTGCTGAGCCCTGTTTTTCCACTTGTAGATTTCCCTTCCACTGTTCTGCCATTACTGTTATTGACCAGCTAGGTTTTACAGGTGCAATTTTCACAAGGAACCCTGTAACGATAGGAAGAGGAAGCACGAGAGGGAGCCATGAAACAATGTGGTAGGTTGACGGTGCCAAGGTCTTTCTGACATTAGACAGTTTCTGTTGCAGTTGTCCTACTTTTGGCAAATGGGCAAGTCTGGACAGCAGCACTGATCTTGGAGGCAGTTTTAATACAACCAGGTACCATTTAAGAGTACCGAAAGTGGCACCATGAGGCAGATGGATTTAATATACACATCTCTCTCTCCCCTCCAAGAAGCAGGTCTTCCTTGGCCTCAGTCATCCGTAGAAAGCAGGGCAGAGGAGTCATTAACATCATGTACCCCAAAGATAATTCAAAAAAGTCTAAAATCCCTCAAATCATGCAGCATCCTGGAGTACTTCCAGCCAGCACTCCACATCCTCTGCACCACTGCATGTCCCCACAATCAGAAAGGACACTTCAGCAATATGGTCCTCCTTTTTAATTGTCAGCAATAACATTTCATTCGCAAAATGAGTACAGCTGAAATAAACAGAGGCAGGAGTGGCAGCAATCTTGGTACCATTACCATGTAGTGTCACTTGAGGAGTTAAAGTGGATTGGCATGACTGGATACAGTCTATACAGAGGAAGAGAATGTGGAGTAGAAAGTAGTCATTGATCCTCTTGATTCCAGTAGTGGTTTGGAAGTGTAGGAGAAAGAGCAAGGGAGGGGAATGAGGCAAAATGGGCTTGTTGGTGGTGCCAAAATCAATCTGGCATTAGATCACTTCATTTTCAGCAATCCCCAGATGAAACAAACTCTGGCCAGAGCTGACAGAGCTGCAGCCAAGGAATGTGGGGTACACATATTGAACATTTGTATTTTAATATTTTTACACCAAATTTTGAGCATAGCCTTGTTATGACCTTGCCTAATGAGGAAGGGCAGATAAAATGTTCAACTCCAGGCCTAAAGGTGATTGCGTGTAGGGACTGGCAAATCAACTGTCAGGACAGAAAAACATATTTTGGGCAGGAGTTGAAAAATGACAGCTGTGACATTCATGAGGTACAGTAAAGAAATGGCTATGTTGAAAATTTCAGGTAAAAATATTGAATATTACCAAAGTTATGAGTCTGCATTTGCAAAATTCAACATAGCATCATGACTTTTTTTTTATATTTATTTCAACAAATTTAAATCAGAGCCTTCTTATAAACCACATCATGAATAAGGTCAGAAAAATGTTCAACTCCTGTCCGAAAGGTGATTTCATGAAGGGACCACAAAATCACCTTTTGGGATATAAAAAACATTTTGGCCAGGATTTGAAAAAATGACAGCTGTCACATTCATAAGGTGCTGTAAAGATGTAGCTATGTTGTAAATGTGGGGTAAAAATATTGAAAATTACCAACGTTACAAGCCTGTGTTTGCAAAATTCAATGTAGGTTCATAACGTGTTTTTTTTTAAATATTTTTACATCAAATTTTCAACATAGCCTTCTTATGACTCCAGCTCATGAACAAGAATAGAGAAAATTTTTAACTCCTGCCAGAAAGGTGATTTCAAGAAGGGACCATGAAATCACCTTTTGGGACAGATCTGGCTAATGGCATTGTGATTGGTCATGAGGTGGGTCCCAAAGAAGGCATGTTGAAAATCTGGGGCAAAAATATGAAAAAATGGTCATGGGGATACTACGTTCAAAACCTCATTGAAATACATTGAACTGCATACAGGTATGTGTTTTCTCAGTTTGTGGTCCTGCTTTGAAGAGTGAAGATGTGTTTACAGTCCAGAGAAGATTACAGCATTGTATCCCCAATGGATAAGTAAGGGCTTGAGGTGGTGGTGCTGGGTGCTGAGTGGGAGGGTCTGGGAAGGGGGACAGTAATGGTGCAAAAGATATTGATGGATGGTTTTCCTTTACAGGGTAAAAAACACTGATGGACATTTTTCTTTTTCCAGGATAAAAAAACAAAAACAGAATCGAGGAATCGCCATTGCAACACTGGGGACTGGACACCCCCAGTCTCACTGTTATGTTTCTGGGGGGATGGGGAGATGGGTGCTGAGAGGGAGGGTTGGGTTGGGATGGGAAAGAAAAGAATATATCTTAAAAAAGATAATGCAACACGAATGTGACACTGGGGGATTGGGCACTCACAGTATCATTGTTATGTTTAGAGAGGGTGTGTGTGCTAAGAGGGATATATTATGTTATTCCATAATTCGGTCTCCTGACCTACACTATACTGAGGTCAGGAGACCAAATTTCAAAATCCTGATGGGGACTTTAGTTATGCAGGGGGCTTCACCCCCCCACACCATCACATGGGGAGTCCCCCCCCCCGCACCCTCTAACTAAAATAACCAACTCCAAGGGGGAACAGAGCTCAGAGTTAGTAGTAAAGTTAGGGGGGTGCAAAAATTAAAGTTACAAAATGTTCCCTTGGCAGGAACAGAACCCTGTCTTCGAAAGCCTGCTGGCTGAGCTGCAGGACCATTAGTGCTCCACACCATGGAGCAGCTCGGCCAGTTCCTCGCTCCACAGCCCTCAAAAGGCTACATCAGGTGGAACCATGTTGTGTGGGTGTAACCTAGCAGTTTGAGCCCAGCAAAATGCAATTTCGCTTTCAGTCAGAAATGTCGGGCACCCCTAATTTCAGGATACCGAAGACAGGTCCATAAATTTCAGGACCCTCAGCTTCCAGTATCCTGATAGGATACCACTGAGAGGGAAGGACAGGTGGGGATAATATTAAAAGGTCAGGAGCATAATTACAACACTTGGATTAGGCACCCTCAGTGTCAATGTTATGTTTCTGGGGGGTGCTGAGAGGGAGGGTCTGGTGGGGGGGGATACATATAATCAAATAAAAAAGAAGTCAGTGGCCACAGCGAAACATGACATACTCTACCATGATCAAGATGGATGCTGCACTGTACTGCACATGTGCTAGTGGTCGCGCATGCACAATGCAGTTTGGCAGCCATCTTGGACATGGTGAAGTGTGCCATGTTGCGCTGTGACTACCGGCACAGTGAAAAAAAATAGTGCAGTGAAACTTTCATCGGAGACAGAGTGCTTCACAGACTTGGAGGTGACTGTGTTGCAACTTCAGCATTTTGTTCGGTCAGAAGGAATGTGCTGAGTCCTTTTCTGCTAGCAAGAGGTCTGCAGGGCTATGCCCAATGCAGCCCTAAACAGGGAAAGTCAGAAAAGAAGCAGTGCTCCAAGGGGCAATGATGATATGCTTCAGGAACCATTTAGAGACCAAATGTGGCATTATGAGCAAATTACTTTTAAAAACTTCCAGAAAACGACCAAATTCCACCATAGCTTCCCATAGGCTGCTGTGCTAAAGCATGTGACAGAGCTGCAAGTGTGAGAGATTTTGCCATGCAGTCTGGTAGAGAGTGAGGCTATCCATCATATTTTAGCCTATGCAGAGTCCAGGTACAATATGCCACATCGCAAATATTTTCTATCGTAGCTGCCGCTCATATGTATGACACACTAAAGTGGATAATTAACAATTGTTTTTTACAGGATGAGGGTCAAATAGTCCATCTAACCACCAACATTTAGACAATTGCCCAGATAGTAAATTACATGGCAAGACAATCTTATTTATTTTAATTATTTAGTGTATGTTAACTGGGAAAAGAGGGCAGACAATATTTCCAATATTTAGCATTCTTAGGATCATAGAGGTGTACAAGTCAGTAGTCATAGGCCTATAGATTCAACAAGAATTAGGAACATTCTAACTTTCTATTGCCCATGACCTTATCCAAAGATGACTTAAAGGCATCTAAGGATTTGCTTAGTATTTTATCCATGGGCAGCTTCTTCCATGTTTCAACAACTCGCATTTTGAACCACGTTCACTGTGTTGTAGTCTTATATAAGTCACCCTTTAACTGGCTGTTGTGATACCTACTCTCCCTTACAGATACTGTAGATTCCTCTCTAGGCCAACACACTCCCAAAGATCTTTGTTATGAAATGTTCTGAATGTCAGACAAAGGTCACTCCTCAATCTCCTGAACTCCAGAGAGTGGAGATTTAAGTCCACCAACCTCTCCCCGTAGGACCTACTGGATAACCGCCTAATCTTTTTAGTGGCTCTTCTCTGTATAGAAACATAGAAACATAGACTTTGATGGCAGATGAGGACCACTTGGCCCATCTAGTCTGCCCATTTCCCTACCTACAGGATAGGCCGCAGATCCTAGTTAACCAACAGCCTATTTCTTCCTACCCCCCACAAGAATTGCATTATGTCTGTCCCATGCATTCTTGAATTCTCCCACAGTTTTAGACCCCACAACCTCCTCAGGAAGGCTGTTCAATGCATCCACTGTCCTCTCTGTGAAATAATACTTCCTCACATTGCCCCTAGACCGCCCCCCCCCATCTATCTTGGGATTTGTGTCCCTGTTCTTGCCGTCTCTTTTCTGAAGATGTTACCCTCTTGGACTTTTTTGATTCCACTGAGGTACTTAAAAGTTTCTATCATGTCCCCCTCTCCCTTCTTTCCTCAAGGGTATACATATTAAGCTCCTTTAGTCTCTCCTCATATGGCTTCTCTTGCAGACCCTGCACCATTTTAGTTGCCCTCCTCTGGACTGCCTCTATCCTGTCTATGTCCTTGCGGAGGTGGGGTCTCCAGAACTGGACACAGTACTCCAGATGGGGTCTCACCAATTGTCTGTACAGAGGGATAACAACTTCCTGTTTCTGCTGCTGTTGCCTCTCCCTATGCATCCCAGTATACCCCAGCCCTCCCTACTATCTTCTCACATTGCTTGCTAACCTTAAGGTCATCTGATATGATTATCCCCAGGTCCCTTTCCTGTTTTGTTGTTGTTACTACCTCCCCCCCCCATTGTGTATTTTTCCCCTGGGTTCTTGTTTCCCAGGTGCATTATTTTGCACTTCTTTGCATTGAATCCTAGCTGCCATACTTCTGACCATTCCTCCAACCTTGCCAAGTCCCTTCTCATCCTTTCCACACATCCTTGTGTATCAACCCTATTGCAGATCTTTGTGTCATCTGCAAAGAGGCATGCTTTTCCTTCCAGTCCCTCTGCAATTTCACTTATGAAGACATTAAAAAGGACTGGACCCAATACTGAACCCTGCGGTACCCCACTAGTAACCCCTCTTTCTTCAGAGTGGACTCCATTTACAATTACCTTCTGTGTCCTGTTGTCCAGCCAATGTTTTGCAGGCTACCACCCTGGGACCCACTCCCAGGCTGGTTAATTTGACTATTAATCTTTGTGTGGGACTGTGTCAAATGCCTTGCTAAAGTCTAGGTAGGCCATGTCCACAGCCCTC
This sequence comes from Neoceratodus forsteri, assembly GCA_016271365.2. Taxonomy (NCBI): domain Eukaryota; kingdom Metazoa; phylum Chordata; order Ceratodontiformes; family Ceratodontidae; genus Neoceratodus; species Neoceratodus forsteri. The sequence continues at coordinate 854,001,178 of CM028131.1, forward strand.
CCTGGTCTACTACTTTGATCACCCAGTCAAAGAAATCTATTAGATTCGTCTGACATGACCTTCCTGCTGTGAACCCATGCTGCCTTGGGTCCTGTGCCCCACTGGCCTCTAGGTACGCAACTATTCTTTCCTTCAGAAGTGACTCCATCACTTTCCCTACCACAGAGGTCAGACTGACAGGTCTGTAGTTTCCTGCCTCTGTCTTGATCCCACTTTTATGAAGGGGAATCACATCCACCTTCTTCCAGTCCTTGGGTACCACACCATCCTCCCATGATTTATCAAAAAGAGTAGCCATTGGTTTCACTAGTTCCCCCTTAATTCTTTTAGAATTCTGGGGTGAATTCCATCAGGCCGCATTGCTTTGTCCACCTTCAGTTTTAGGAGTTCTTGCAGAATTCTTTCTTCTGTGAAAGGACTGGGATCGACCCCCCATCAAGAGTGCTTCTGTTAATTGGATTAGGCACTCCCCCTCCTCTTTTGTGAATACTGAGCAGAAATATTCGTTCAGTATCCCTGCTTTTTCACTGTCCCCCTCTGCCCACCCACCGTTCATTCTATTCAGCCTCACTATCTCTCCCTTTTCTTTCTATGCTCGCTGATGTACCTATAAAAGGTTTTATCCCCCTTCTTAACCGAGGTGGCTATCCTTTCCTCAGTTTGGGCCTTTGCTATTCTGACTTCCCTCCCTGCTTCCTTCTGCCTTAACTTGTACAGCTCTCTGTCCTGCTCCTTCTGTGTTTCCTTATACTTCCAGAATGCTATCTTTTTCTTCCTGACTTTCACAGCCACCTCTTTTGAGAACCATAGTGGCTTTTTCTTTCATTTTGATTTGTTTATTTGCTTCACACAAAGGCTTGTTGCCTCTGGGATGACAGTTTTGATGATTCCCCATTGTTGCTCCACACCTCCTTCTAGCCTGTTTACTAGTGCTTTTCTGAGGCACTCTCCCATCTTGCCAAAGTCAGCCCTCCTGAAGTCCAGTACCCTCACTTTTGTATGGCTTGACTCTGTAGCTGAGTTTAATGTGAACCACACTGTTTGATGGTCACTTGTTCCCAGATGGCAACCCACTTCTAGATCTGAGATCCTCTCACTGCCCCCATTTGAGAGTATGAGGTCTAAGATTGATCCCTCATAAGTGGGTTCTGAAACTAGCTGTCTGAGGCCTGCCACCTGTAGGGCATCAATAATGGCCCTGCTCTTAGATGTGGCTGCAGCAAATGTGCTCCAGTTAACATCTGGCATATTCAGGTCTTCCATCAACAGTATCTCCCCTTTCTCTGCCATTCTAAGAATGCCTTCTATCATATCCTTGTCCATTCCTTCCCCCTAACATGGCGGTCTGTACACAACCCCTATGCAGATTGTGGTGCCCTTCCCAGTCTCCAAGGTCACCCACAGTGCCTCCTCTCCTCCCTGTTTACTCTTTTGTTCAGTTGCTTTTATCCCTTCCTTTACATAGAGAGCTACTTCTCCCCCTTTTCTCCCCTGCCTGTCTCTCCTGTAGGTTATGTACCCTGGTATGTTAACATCCCAGTCATCGTTCTCTGTGTACCATGTTTCTGTGACTGCTACGATATCCAGGCATCCCTCTTCCATCAAGGCCACCAGCTCAGGGAGCTTGTTGCCCAGACTACGGGCATTGGTACTCATTACCCTCCGTTTCCTGATGGTCTTACTCCTTTTTGCCCCATCCCTGTCCTTCTTGCCTTTGTCACTTTCTCCATTTACCCCTGCCCTTCTCCCTATCAACACCTCTATGCTGGTGTTTACCACACTTACTACAGTGATTTTTTTGGGGGGGCTAGGATTTCCCTGCTCCTTTCCAGTGCCTCCCCCTTGGCTAGTTTAAATGATTGCCAATGAAGCATTTAAACCTATCACCTAGGATCCTGGTTCCCCTCTTGGACAGATGCAGCCCATCATGCCAGTATAGGCTTGCATCACTCCAGGTGGACCCCCAGTCCCCAATGAAGCCAAATCCCTGAGCTCCACACCAGTTTTTCAACAACTGATTGAATCCCATGGTGCATAACACCCTAGCCTCTCCTATGCCATAGATGGGCAGCACCTCCGAGAAGGTTACAGCGTGTGCTACTTGTCTAAGGCCCCTCCCCAATACCACAGACTCTTACTGCACTTCTCTAATCCCTTTATTAGCCAGGCCATTTGTCCCGAGGTGGACAATAACATCCGGCTCCCTCCCCTGTGCAGCTGCTCTGGCAATCCTGAGGATTCACTCCCTGTCCCTCCAAGCCATGGCACCAGGCAGGCACCTTACCTCCCTCTCCCCTTCCTACCCCAGTTCTACCTTCCTAACAATAGAGTCCCCCACCAGGAGTTGTTTCCTTCCCCTGTACTCTCTCAAGCATCCTTTTGTTGTGTTTAGTATGAGGCGCCCAGAACTGCACACAGTATTCCAGGTGTGGTCGATCTAAAGTTTTATACAAGGGTACCAGGATCTCCCTGTCTCTGCTCAAAATATTTCTGAGGATATATCCCAAGATTTTATTACATTTGCTGATTGCCTCTCTACATTGATGTCCAAATGTCAGCTTGCTGTTGATAATAATGCCAAGAGCCCTCTCACGAGTAGTATCCTCTATCTTCCTCCCCTGTAAGTAGTATGACAACATCCTATTTCTATTACCCATGTGCATTACTTTGCATTTATCAATATTAAATGTTAATTTGTGGGTTTTGGCCCACAAATCAGTTTTGTTAATTTTAGCCTTAAACTGTTGTATAGAAATGTCATTGTTGACTACAGCTCCAATCTTCACAACATCAGAAAACTTATAGTTCCAGAAGGTATTAGACATCTGCACTGATGTGATATAAATACTGAAAAGGGTTGGTCCCAAGACCAAACCCTGAGGGACACCACTCGTTACTTCAGCCCATGTGACCTGCCACACATACCCTCTGTTTCCTGTCTTCCAACCATGAAGTCACCCAATTAATAATATTATTATCAGAATTCATATTATGTAATTGCTCATTCAGTGGTGTATGAGCCATTATATTAAATGCATTGGAAAGTCAAGAAAGGCAATGTCACCAGGGATACCTGTATCCAATGCTCTACTGATAGGTTAAAAAAATGAAACAAATTTGTTAAACAGGAGCTATCTGACTTGAAACCATGCTGAGTCACATCTACCTGACCTTCTCGAGTTATTGCCTCCTTAACAAATTCCTCCACTATTTTTCCCACAATGAAGGTAAGACTGATAGGCCTATAGTTTTTGTGATCTGTTTTAGAGCCCTTTTTATGCATAGGTATAATGGTCAGTACCTTCCACTCTTGTAGAACTCTGCCCTCTGAAATAGAGCTAGACAATATGTTAGCTTGTTGTCCTCAGATTTCTTAGGCTAATTCTGTTAAGAGTACTGAGTGTAGCTCATCTGGACCTGGCGATTTGCTGCAGTTTAATTTCAATAGTCTTTTTTTTAACCTCCATTGCAGTGATCTCATGAGTTTCATTTGTACCCTCAGTTGTTTTTGTATGAGCAGAACCCCTAGGCAGATAAATACTTATGATGTGATTATTGAATACTTCAGCCACAGTTGAACTATCATTGATTATAGCATTTCTTATGTTTATAGGCCCAGTTTTGGGTTTCCCTTTCCTATTACTATTCACACAGTTATAAAAGGATTTTTTGTTTTCTTGTTTGCATGGCTAAGCATAGCTCATAACTCCTTTTGGAATCTCTGATGATTTTTGCACTTCCCCCCATCTTTATAGGTCACCCATGTTACTGTGGATGTTTTTTTTTTTCTATAAACTTTCTTCCTATTTTTAATTGTCTTCTTGATTTTTGTATTGAACCATTTGGGAATTTTCCCCTTATTATTGTATTTGATTTTTTCAGGTACAAAGGTAGTAATACAGTATTGCAGTTTAGAATGCAGGAGTTCCCATTTTGACTCCATTGACTGACCCTCGTAATCTTTGTTCCATTCTCAGTTCCTTATATGTGTTCTAATCTCATTAAAATTTGCTTTGGCATGGCATTTAACATTTGATTTACCTAGAATAGGTTCCCAATTTATTTTTTATGTTAATTGAACCATATTATGGTCACTGTCACTCAACAGTTCTCTGGCTTTGCATTCTGTAATATCATCTCCCATACTGCTTATCACCAAGTCTAGGATGTTTCCATCTCTGGCATTATCTTGTATGCACTGCTCCAAAACATGGTATCATAAAGTCTATTCGTTTTTTTTTCATGTTGGGCAGTGGCAGTTAAGGTACTCCAATTTATAATCAAAAAATTAAAATCTCCCATGATAATAACCCTGCTTCCCTGATCAAAAGCCTCTAGCCTCTCAAAATACTTATTGTTGTCATCATTCGACAGATTTGGTGCTCTATAGTATATAGATAGCAAAAGTATGCTAGTGTTTCCAGGATTCACATGTACCCATAGTTGTTCCACACTCTCTGTGTTACCTTCCTGGATGATTATTTCACTAGCCTCAATAGTACGTAGTACGTACAGATGTACAGAGCAACTCTGCAACCTCTTGTGTTAGTTCTGTTAGCCTAAAATACATTGTATTCTGGTATTTCTTTCCCCAAGCTATCCTCCCTCCACCAGGTTTCTGTTATAGCATAGTTATGTATTTTTTTCAGCATGCAGCAGGATCTCCAGATTGTCTTTTGTATTGTTAAGACTCCTTCCATTAAGTAATAGAACCTTTTACTTATAGTTCATTGGAGTAAGCCCACCTTCCTCTTAAATCAGTTTAAATTGTTCTTAGGTAATATATCTCTAAATAGTCTACCCAGTATGTTTTGCCAGCTTTGTTCAGATGAAGCCTGTCTGTTGCACATAGATGTGGTTTTCCCCCAAAAATGTCTCAAGAATTCAAGAAAGTCATCCCTGGTCTTGTACACCAGTTAAGTAAGCACACATTAATTCACTGAATTGTTTTGTTCTTTTCAGGATGGCATTTGTTGACAGGCAGTATAGCTGGAATAACAACTCTGGCTCCTTTTACTTTGATTGTTTTTCCCAGTTCTATAATGCCATTCACTATGTCTTTTTCATGTTCCTTACCTACTATACAAGTCACATTAAACTGTTCATCCAACTAATTGGTTTAGCATTTTCCAATGAGTTGTCTAATGTGTGCAGTCTTCAGTTCAATTAATTATTAAACATTTCATAATGGTTTACAGTTAGCTGGTTTTCAGTTTCAGCTTGCTTTTAAGCTGGCTGCTAAAGAGTTTTATTTTGGTTTCACAGGTATAGTACTGCATTCTATACTTACTGTATATATTGCAATGCAGTAGTAACTGGTTTTCCACTTTAATGAGTGAGGTACTATACAGCACTGTACTTTACTGTACTGTAGATCATCAGCATGTACAGTAAAATCCTAATTTATACAGTACAGTTGGTGCTCACGGTGCATTTGTCCATTTGAGATGTGTTTAAAATATTTTTTTAAGCTACTGAACTCATCCTGAATGACTGCTGAATGATACAGTACTCCCACACATCTATTGTTATAAAGCAGCTCTGTATGACCCTCGAGGTGCTACGCTGTGCACCCATTCGTGAAAAAGTTTATTTTGTGTTAAATAAGTAGTGTCTGAATTCAAACTTTACTAAACTCTGCAAAGTCAATTCTGGCTGCAAAGTATCACAGTAACATGTTTAATTTACTCTTTAAAACCTGAAGCCATGACTCTGCGCATGTCCAGATTTACAGCTTCAGGTTTCAAACAGTAAATTAAACATGTTACTGTGATATTTTGCAGCTAGAATTAACTTTACAGGGCTCAGTAAAGTCTGTCTAAACTTAGACACTGCTTATTCAATACAAGATAAACTTGTCATAAATGACTGCAAAGTGTAGCACCTCAAAGGTCATATAGAGCAGCTTTATATCAATAGACACGCGGGAGTACTTTATCATTTAGTAGACATTCTGAATGAGTTCTGTAGCTTAAAAATGTATTTAAACACATCCAAAATACATGAAAAACATCCGTAGTGATAATGGGCACTCTGTACTCAGTTGAATGAGTGAGACGACATGTAGTTAAAAAGGAATGGAATGGATGAACTCCACCTTAATTATAAACTCATGAAATTTTTTATTCAAATCACATTACACAAAAAAAGAAGGTGACAGTTTCGTGGTGATCCCACTTCATCAGGCCACTGTGTTACTTATCTGGGTACTGCTGATTATTCAACAAAGTGAACAGGTCCTATTTGGAAAATCAATCTTTCTCTAATTTAAAGTTCTCTAGAGTTCTGTAATGAGACTTCACTAATTATGTGGCATGTCAAATTGTGAATGAATATCCTTTCAAGTAGTCACGTGTCAGCTAAAAGCCTCTCAGTGCTGATTGCAGAAAGAAGTTTCTCAATATTAGATCTGTAACTGGCGTTACATACGCTTCATTAGAGCAGAAACTGGCGTGCCATGTGCCTTGCTACTGCCTTCATCCAAAACTCAGAGTTTTGGATGAAGGCAGTAGCGTATGTTAGACCAGTTACAGATCTAATATTGAGAGACTTCTTTCTGCAATCAGCACTGAGAAAGGATATTCATTCACAATTTTAATGCCAGTGATATTTTGCCTGCGTGACGAGCTTTAGCGCCGAGTTTATGCGCTTAAGATTGAAATATTTGACATGCCACATAATTAGTGAAGTCTCATTACAGAACTCTAGAGAACTTTAAATTAGAGAAAGATTGATTTTCCAAATAGGACCTGTTCACTTTATTGAATAATCAGCAGTACCCAGATAAGTAACACAGTGGCCTGATGAAGTGGGATCACCACGAAACTGTCACCTTGTTTTTTTGTGTAATGTGATTTGAATAAAAAATTTCATGAGTTTATAATTAAGGTAGAGTTCATCCATTCCATTCCTTTTTAATTATCTTCTTGGTACCAATGGATGACCCAATTATAAATAGATTCTTTAAACCTGGCAGCCTGGAATCCCCCCCTTTTTTCTAGTGAGACGACATGTAGATGAGCAGGGCAATGATGGAGTGCAATGCCATGAATAGGAGGAGACTAACAGCTCATAATAAAGACAACCAAGCAGCACTGCATTGCATAAAGATTGAAAAGCAGCTGAAGGAACATTAGAGGAGGGTTGAAAGTGTATTGCATGTGAGGTGAACTTTGGTTGGAAAAGAGTTTCAGTTTAAAGAATTTAGAATTGCCACTGCATTGTCATCCCTTAAAAATAATGAAAGAGCAGTGGGTTGGATGAACAGTTTAATGTGACTTGTACTGTAGGTCATTTATTCCTACATGAACTGCCATGGTAGATTTGTTATTATGTTTGTTTAACAGACCAGGCAGACACTTTTTAACATCCTTGACCCTTGCCCTGGCAATCATGTGACAACTCTGTTGTAGTTATCAGTGTGTCACAATCCCTAATGACTGAATCTCCAATAACTAGTACTTTATTTCCCCCTTGAGATGTTTTTCTCATGTTGTAAGATGAGACTATATCATCAGTGCCTACAGATGTAGGAGTTTGGGAGGCTGCTTGTGTAGTGAAGGGTGAATATTTATTTGCTAGTACTATATCCTCCCTACCCATGGCATTCCTCCTTTTTTCTCCATTATGTGTTTATCCTCCTTGGCCTGCAGGCAGAGAATCCGTCCTCCTCTAGGCTCATAGTCAATGATCCCCTGGTACCCCTGAGCCCTAGTTCCCCCATGGATTCCCCCATGGCAGGGGGGGAGGGCCATACCCCCTCCCATGACACATATCCAGATCAGGCAATTACGAGTGTTCCTGAGGCAGCAGCACCAGCATGCTGGTGGGGACATCATGGAGCCTGCAGTTGTTATTTACACATTTTTCCTGGTCCTTCCCCTTGCAGCCGTGAATGCACATGTGTGGAGGTGCATATCACAGTGCCACAATTCTCATCTCCCTGACTCTGGCACTGCTCCTGGTCTCCATCAGGAGGCAGCCAAGGAGAGTGATGACATACCCAACCTTCCTGGGATAGCTGTTATCAGACGCTCGAGCTCTCCCTGCCCTGCTGACCCCTGGTGGCCTGAGTTTGATCCTGAACCTGAGTCACCAGTGCGGCATGAGTTGTAGTGTCCAGTGCCTCAACCCTCAGTACCACTGGGCCAGCCTTTTTTTAAGGGTTTTTCTGGACACCATAGACCAGCCTTCTTCATCTTCTGACTCTGTAACGTCAGGTGATGAAGTGTCATCTGCATTTTTAACCCTTGTCCTCTTCCTTTTTATGGCTGCAGTAGGTGGAACCCTGCAGATGTTTTGCTTTTACATTGAGAAAGGGAGCTCTCCTGATTCCTAATGGACTAGATAAAAATAGTGGTTTTGTGCTATCACTCCACTTTCATTCAGCTAAGCAGTGTTGCAAAGCACTATTTTGTGTGCTAAGCTTCAATCTGGGTAGAATTATCTTTCAAGAAAGATTCATAGCTCATAAACATTTAAATTCTGTCAACCTTTCTGAGCTATAAAGGGAAATAAGAAGACAACCCTGGGACTATAGCAGTAAGTAAGTCAAATGTCACAGAATGGAATGTTTATGTAGTAAATCATCAGATGTTATGACTTTCACTGAAGATAAGTTAAAGGACCCCTAAACACAGTTCATTTAAGTTACAGTTTTTTTTTTTACAGTGGAGGTTTGACATGGATGGTTCATATGCAGTTTTTCGTCTTAAAACTTACCATGCTGTTGAACTTTTGTTGCTAAAGTACTGAAAAGGAAGTTTGCTAGTCTGTGCTGGTTATGTGCCTTCTTCCTGAAAACTTAGATCAGCCCCACTCCCGCTGCATTCTGAAGATGTCAGACTTGCCAGACAGCCTTCCATTATGTCCATGCTGTGCCTAGCTGTTTTACAGGGAGTGTGTTTTTTACTTTTGAATTTCAATAATCTTTTCTGTGTCTGGGTTCACTATTCATCATGTTTGAGGTAGAGGAATATAAAGATGTTGAGGACATACATTTCAACTTTGATATTGGTATCCAACCTTACCAATTTGAGCTCACAGTTTCCACTGTTAATCAGTGTGAAGGAGCACAAGCTGCATCTGATTCTGACATGGAGACTGACAGTTCTGATTCAGATGACACAAATTAGAGACTTACCTTGGATTAGTTAGTATTTTTAATTATTAATACCTAATCATTGCTTTATCTGTAATTGAGGGATCATTGTCTGTTTTATTTAACAACACAAAGGTATTCCAGTCCTTCATATCATCTGTCATAGTCCCTCCATTATAGTGTATGGCAACTCATTGACCTATGCTGCATCACAAATTGTAAATCTATATTTTTTAATATGTCTTTATACTCATCAATTCTGAACTATATAAGTCATACTATTTACTGTGTGTGGGGGGGTGGCTGTGCAGAGGTGCCTATGTGTACCCATTGTTACTGTAATTTGATGGTGAGTCATGTTAGTTTATTAGGGGCTGTGTTTAGATATGATTTCATCTTGTGTTGCAGTACAAGTATGTTTGTGCATGTTTTTCTCATTGTATATGTTACCTACTCTGATGTGTGTGTTTATGTGTGTATGTGCACTTCCACATGTGGATGTTCATGGACAGGGGTCAAAACTGACACTGGCCCTACTAGCCAAATACTGTTAGATATGGTTTTGGGATAGTCAAAAATCTTTTTAAGTAGCCCTGAGAGATTGTACTGGAAAAGGTAATATTTCAATAAGTATATCAGCTGGGCCAGTAGAAACGTAGGCCACGTTAGTAGATTTTCCAAGTCATTACCCTATTGACAAGTGGCTGCAAAACTTAACATCACCCCTGCATGGATCATTTTGAGATTGGATTTTTCTTTTTTTTTAATCTACCTTTTCTCCCCTAACTGGCAGGTCTCTGCCCCTGGTCCCTAGACCCCCCCCCCACTTGACGGAAGACAGCCATAACCAGTATGCTGGCCCACCCTGGGATCAAGACAGGTTGTAGAGAGAGTATACTTATGTATACAGAGTGCAATGTACTCCAAATCCCTGTCATGCTGGCTGGGCTGTTCATTTCTGTATCATCATCAAGGTTCCACACCACCATCGGGGTATTTATGTTTCCCCAACCCTCACCGGGTACAACTAAACAGAAACTTATGGAATTAGGGTGAGACTGTAGTAAAAAAAATGTGAAAAAATCAATTTCACAAGGACATGACAGATGCATGTCATTTTTGTTGCTTCACATATTGTTATATATATTCTTTGTGGTTGTTGGTTTTGCTTCTGTGTGTACTTTAACAGCATGTTAACTTCTTTTTCATTATCTCTTTATTTGTTGATATTGGGGCTCCTGTAATCATTTTGCTATCATGGACACAGTACTAAAATGTTTATGCTGCCGTAAGGTGAATGCTTATTGGACGAATCTGATGAAGGGTAGTATTCCTGTATAACACAGATGGAGTGCTTTTGTGGCAAATCCAATACATTTCCTTGCCTGGTTTTATGGGTTGCTTAAAGGGATCTTTCAGCAGCTATACTGAACTTGTGTGACCAGTGTGCCTGTAATAACATCTATGGCAAAATAAACTATTAATGTGCCCCAGTATGCGTAACAGTAGGATTTGTTACCTAAATTTTAAAAATAGATCCTGTACACTGTTTATACCAGTGATGTATTTGTATATCTCAATCATGTTATCCCTTCCCTTCTTTCTTCTTTCTTCTCTTATGGGATTTTGGGAGGACTTCCTCACTTGCATACAGGCCATATAAGCAGACCCAAAAGTGCAGGGCCTCACAGGTGAGGGCCTCTCATCCCCTTTCTGCCTAGTTCAGGGCACCAGGCAGGACCGCCCCATCCCCATTCCTTTTCATGTTGGCCATAGAGCCTTTGGCCCAATCCATCCACCAGCATCCTGAGATTATGGGCTTGATTCGCAAAGAGGGCTGTGATTGGCACAAGCTGCAGCAAACAGCAGCTTGCACTGAAGCCTGGTGCACCAGGGAACTTGCAGCAGATTCTGGTACCAGATGGGTTACATCAACTAAGTCCTCTCAAATGTGACACCCTCTCCCATGCAGCAAATACATGGTGCATGGGAAAGGTCTGTCACAAGCTCCTTACTGTAAATGCAAGTGGTCCCCCCTCCCCAATCCCTGATGCTGCCCATAATAAAAATAATTCATATTGCCACCTTCCCTGGTGGACTAGCAGTCCCCCTACCCAATCTCAGATGCTGCCCCTAATAATAATTATTCAGATTACCATGGTGGTATAGTGACCCCCCCCCACAAATGTCCAGCGCAACACACCTCATACTTCTGTGGCTGGCTGCCGACTGAACTGTTAATGAGGGCATACTGTAAAGTGTACATGCTTTATCACCAAGACAGGGACAATTTGAATTATTTCTAATAGATGAAGCATCGGGGATCATGGAGGGGGACAGCTAGTTCACATGGGAGGGTGGCAAAATTAATTATTTTTATTACAGGCAGCATCAGGGATCAGGGAGGAGGGCCACTTTACCACCACAGCAGGGGGCAATCCAAATTATTTATATTATGGGCAACAATAGGGATTGGGGAAGGGGGCCACTAGATCACCAGGGTTTTAGTTTATTTACAATCAGGTATTCAGGGGCATTGGGTATCGGAACAGGGGAACCACGGCACAATACTGTAAACAACGAACTCTCCTAGAGGAGATTTTTCTAAGTACCCTTAGACTAGTCTTTTCTGGTCTAAGGGTACAGAGAATTTCTCCCTCTGGAAGAGGTCTGAGAAGCCAACATTAGGGGATGTGGCTGCTTGTGTCTGCCACATGCCTTCTACCACCATGTCACAGCCCATTTTTGGGTGCAGGGGTGGCATAAGTCCTGTTTTGGGCAAGCAACCTGCAGTTCATGCAGGCTGCCATTGAAAATCACTCCCGGCACATCATTTGGCACAAGGAGCACTGTGCACCATTCATTCTGGTGCAAGTCTCTTATCCTGTGCCAGGAGCTTCAAGAATTGAGACTTATTTCTCTAACAACAGAGCAGGACCATTACAAATCATTGTTTTATGTTAACAGTTTGCTAGTCTTGCTTGGCAATGCTCACAACACTATGCACCCATTGATGGACTTGATGCACACCCTTTTTTTTTTTTGTGTGTGCCAGCCCATCGACCTGACTACCGCCTGCCCCTGGGACTTACCTTAGTGGTGGTCTACTCAAGATTTCCCCCTCTGGGCAGGGCCATCAGATGGCTTGGCCCTTGGACCTTTAGTCATGGGTGCTGGTGGAAGCACTTCTGGGAGAACCCCCTGGCTAACCCCCCAGGATGTGCCGCCGGACCAGACCGCACTGACAGGGACACATCGCTTAGTCACTGACCAAGTGCCATGGTGTGGAACCAGGGAGGCCAGGCATCATAAATGCAACTGGCAGAGCCAATTTTTTGTGAATTAAAGTTCCCTGGGAGGTGTGACATGCAACAACATTGGTATTATGCATGATGTCCTGCACACCTCCCTGACAGATCAGCACCAGTAGTTGTATTTCCCTAGCCTCCACCACCAGTCATGCACATGCTAGTTACTCTACCCCTCACTCCCAGAGGAGAAGAGCAGTCCCCAGGATGCTCAGTCCTCCTCCCCTGGCCAGCCCTTCAATGCCCTAAGTTCACATCCAAAGCCAGGGCATCGGCATTGCAGGTAGAAATCCAACCGCTGCACCAGCAGGTCTGGCTTGATGAGCACCTTTATGTCATTCTCAGGTCACTGCATCAATCAAGGGAAAACTGAAGCCCTTCCCTTCAACAGAACATGTCTTTTTCAAGCATTTTTAAAGCTGGTCCTACATTAGATTCAAGAATGCATCTCATATCTTGACCTCAAGATCATGCCCTAGGTGGGTAAAGTTTGTGAACTTAGTTTCACCCCATTGCTGACTGATCTCAAAACAGAGCTTGACCAAAGGAAGCCCCTACAATTGTCCATAATAGGTAAAGTGGAAACCATGAAAATGGTCACTGCCACAAAGCTTTTTCACCTTATATTGCATATCCCCACCCCCTTTCTCACCTGATGGTTTAACCATATAGACAAACTAACTGGAGGCTTTGTGGGAGTGCAGACAGCCAAGACACAGCTGCCAGAAACTATGTACACATTGCCGTAAGGGTTGGGGTGGAGGTAGAGGTGGGCGAAGTGGCCAAAATGTTCTCTGCAAAGCAATTCGTGGAGTAATGCAGAATCTACAAAGTAATCCGCAATGTGAAGCAGAGTACTTTGCGTCATAATGAGGAACACAAAGTCCATTGATAACAATGACTTTGCATTACCCCACTTTCCCCCAACCACTTCTAAACCAATTTTAATGTGAAATGCATATAAATCAATGTACTTCACATCACTTCACCTTGTTATTGAGCTCCAAGGTGAATTTTCCATTGATTCATGGGATTGCAGGTCACATGGGCTCTAGATTGTTCTCAGTTCTCAGTTCTGTGTAGTGTGTGTGTGTAGTGGTAGATGGAGATAGTTTCATCTCAGAGCTCTGCAATTCAAATCTTCTAAAAGCTGTTAAAAAGGCCCTTTTGAGCCTTTTTTTTTTTTTCTCAAAATTTAGTACATTGATTGTAGGAAACCCTCCTGTGCTCATATCATCGACTGTTTATTGTTTGTGTGTGGATTTTGAATGTTAATTTAGAACACTCAGTCTGAGAACTGACAGACACTTGAAGTGTGCTTTGGGGAAGGGGCGTATCTGTGGTGGAGGTAGGTTAAAACTGGGAGAAAAAGGCAGTATTTCTGTTTTGGTTACTTTTTTCTTGTATAACTGTGTTAATGTACACAAAGTAATAGTTTCAGTAATTCTTGACTTTTTTTGTAGAGTGTTGTGGTGCAAGAGTGCATAAGTTCAGTTTGTTTAAAAGATTTGGTTATATTACTGAAGTTTTCAATTTGCTAAGCATTACTTGTAGTGTGTGTGAGTGTGTGTGCAATGCGTGCCATCAAATCAGACACATTTAATTGAGCCACAAACTAATTGCAGCAGTGTGAACCTGCTATCCACCACACCTGCGTGATTTTGTACTGCACTGTGATATCTTGGTTTTGGACTGTTACTGCAGTGCACTGCCACCCCCCCCACACACAATTGGCAAAAGGTACTCTTTCAGATTGGATTGTGACTTGTGAGCACTGGTTAAGGTGTTGTTGTGACTTTGCGTCTCCATCTCTTCTTGATTGCACAGTGCAATCTTAATCTGTCTGTGCTTTTGCACCTGTTTAGTGCCCAATCTCCATCTGCAAGCCACAGTTGTTGGTTTTTTTTTTTTGGCTTCACATCCACTGGACCAGACTGAAATTTAAGAAATCTAAGTTTGTTTAGAATTTTCTTGGTGATCCCCAAAATGCTTGCAAAGGAACATGCAAGCAAAGCTGTTTCTGGTCATGGCACTGCTGCCAGTGGCAAGATTGTCCATGGGCATGGTAGTATGCAGAAGTGCATAGCTGATGTCAGTAAATGTATTTCTCCATCAATGTTTTTTAAGCACAATTTATAGCTTCTCTCGTAGTTGGAGGAGATGATATCCTGGCTGGTGGTGTTAGTGCAGTTTCTGCTGGTATGAGTATTGCTGCCTGAAGTTCCACTTCTGACCAGTTAACCATTTCAAAAAATACAGTTGAGTCTAAAGCTGTGACTGACAGTGTAGATGATGTCATGCTCCCCATTAACATCCCCATGGTAGTTGAACAGGATTCTGATCCTGGCAATGATAACTCACAATGTCACATTTCTTCCAGTGCTGTTGAGGTCATGCCTTTGTCATCCAATGATTCAAAGTGTGGCACAAAAATATTGGGGGATGATGATGATGATGCTGTGGTTGGAAGATGTTCTCCACATGACAGCATCCACGCTGAAAATATGGATGCGGATGATGTTGTTGAATATGATAATGATGTCAGTGACCCCTGTTGGGAACCAGAAAAAAGAAAGTCAAGGTGGCTGTGTCTGTGTCTGCTGGCATTAAATCCCCCCTCATCAAAAGTATTGTGATTTAGCGGTTCCTGTTGATGATAATGATGATGGCCCAGTAATAATTATAGGTAGTCGTGGTGGTTAGTTGGAGTCCAAGTGTGTCCAGCCTGAAAAATTATGTAACACACCCCCCATTTTAAGGGTTAAAAAAAATGTAGTCCATTAAGCAGCATCAGGGACATGTTGGGGATCACAATCCCTTGTTTGGGATTTTTTTGTCCAAGAAGCAAATGATGAGACAGTTGCAATCTGTCAGCTTTGCTATGCGTGTGTGAGTTGAGGTACAAAGGGGAGTCATCTGGGCACATGGGGCCAGCATACACATATTACGAACAGGCACATGGCACTGTAGACCCGGCATCAGATGGCAGCTAATGCCACAGTGGGGCATTCACCCTCATCCTCAACCTTACTGAGCATGTTATCCCCTTCCTTACCCCTTGGTAAGACCAAGTAGGAATATCTGCAATAGCGATGAAATAACACCAGAGGATTACTACAGGCATGATGAGGCAGAGGATTATGATTTAGAAATCTTGTCAAGTGGTGGTCAGAGTATCAGTGGTGGTGGTGATCAATGCAGTATGTCTAGTGCAAGTGGTACATCAACCCCTGTATGTAAAATGGGGAAAATAACTCCGTTTGTAGACTTCTCACCAGTGCACCCCTCTTCATCACACATCCACATCCCACCCCTGGACATTTGCAGAGCTGAGCCATTTGTCACACCCTATGCAAAATGTGTAAGTCAGCACATGTTGGAGAGTGTGTTTGCCTGTAACATCCTGCCTGCCTGCCTACCTGCCTGCCTGAAGCATATGATCTATACTGTGTAAGACACGTGATGTGTGTTGGCTGCCTGTGAATTCTCACTCCACTTTAAAGTGGAATAAGGCAGAGTGCACAACGAGAAGCCATAATTACAATGCAAAGTGGCAAAGTTAGGGTTTAAAATGGTTACTCTGCATAGCGGAACACTAACGTGACGTGGCCACTTCGCGACCACTTCATGGGTGGAATTTTACTTTACTGCATCTCTAGTGGGGTTCCCTGGTTGTAGGGCTATTACGCAGCATTATGAGCAGTATGAACATGATGCTGGTTCTCACAGCCTACCCAGACCCCCCACTCTAGTGGAACATACAGATGCAGCTACTGGAAGGTTGCTCACACTCTGTCTGTTCACTCAGAATTGAAGGTAATTAATTTTCTTTCCCACAATCCACAAATCAGTTTTCACATAGAATCAGCTGAGTAAGTGGCTAGGAACAGACCTTGCCCATCCGAAGCCTACTCCCTTATGGGGCAATGCCTCCATACAGGTGGGACAAACCAATGGCCTGGCCTGTGTGGCAAAAAGCTGGCAGAATAAATCGCTCTGATCTTCTTCTTCCTAACCTTCCTGCCATGGACTCCTTTCAGGGTCTGCAAAACAGATTTGGCCTACCTAGAACAAAATTTTGGCATTTTCTGCAACTTCGGAGCACCCTGGGCCCTATCCTGAAGGTTCTCAAGGATGCTGGAGTGACTCTGGGAAACCACCCCCAACCCCTCTGGCTATCTTGGAGCAGAGGAAGGGCTGGAGTTGTTTACTCTACTTTTAGCGGGTGAATCCTGGGCCAGACATCTAAGGGCAAAATTATGTGGGCCAAAGCCCTAGGATGCCCCATTCCTCACAGTGAATGCACTCTCAGCTGGAAGGCTACCCGTAAGCCCTTCAGGGACGCATAAAACTGACTGCTGAAAAATAATGTGCTCTACCACTGATATTATATACTGGGGTGCTGCATGCTACTCACCTTCTCCCAGATGATAGTGTTAGAGATGCAGACAAGCCAAGGGGGACATTTTCCACATCATGTGGTTGTGTCCAAAGATATGACACTATTGGGAACAGGTTAGGGGCCTGATTGGCAACATCCTACACACGTCAATTCCAAATTCTCCAGCGCTTTTCCTTCTGTCTCATGTTGCCTTTCATCTTAGAGACCATTGCTATCCAGAAAGGTTACCAATCTCTCCTTTAGAATGGTCTCCATTAACTTCCCCACAATGGAAGTAAGGCTGACTGGTCTATAGTTACCCTACTTGTCCCTAGGACCACTGTTGTGGAGAGGCACCACATAAGCAATCCTCCAGTCCAGGGGCATGCACCCCGTCTCCATTGAGGTGTTGAACAGGTCCACCAGTGGGCCTGCCAAAACCTCAGCTAACTCTTTTAGGACTCTTGAATGCACTCCATCTGGTGCCAAGCCTTGTCCACCCACAGGCCTTTAAGGCCCTTTATAACCCTGTCCACCTGTATTACCTCATCCATTACCTCTGTTCCTCTCATTCCCATCCCTCTTTTCTCTTGCGGTATTGGCCCATCTTTTTCTCTGGTGAACACCAAACAGAAGTACTCATTTAGTGCCTCTGCCTGGTCCACTGACTTCTCTGGCCAACCCTCTTCCCTCTTGATCCAGACAATCTTGTCCTTACAGCTCCTCTTCTCTCTTATGTACCTGAAGAAATCCTTTTCCCCTTCTCTGATCCCCTGAGTCAGCTTTAGCATCCTTGAAGATTTAGTTGCCCTGACTGCTTTGCTCACTTCTCTGGATTTCTGCATACTCCTCCTTGTCCTCCCTTCCCCTCTCCTAGTTTTCTTGTACCTGCCAAAGGCAACTCTTTCGTCACTCACTTTTTCTGCTGCCTCCCTCCTGAGCCAGCTCAGTTTTTTAGACCTGGATTCTTACTCTGGGTCTTGGCACATGTGTTAGTGGCTTCTGTCAGACCCCTCTTAATAATGGACCATTTCTAATCAGCATCCATCTCTGGCCAGTGCAGGAGGCAGACATGGGTCCAACTGGATCATAGGGATCTAAGATCTCGGTGTAAGCAGATGAGTTAGCAGGTAGGAGTCCCAGTGGCAAGTAAAGGGTCAACAAAATATCAATGTCACAGTTCAAGCAGATGTTCAGCATATCTGACCAATTAGTAGACCATTGCATCACAACCAACTATATGTCCCCAGTCCTGAGCTAAGTCACCAAGGGAACATTTACACTGCACTAGCTCCCTAGTGCCAGATGAGAATACAGTGGATCCAGCCCAGCCCAGAAGGGACAGAGAAGACAGTGCCATGCAAGCAAAGCTTGATTAAAAGATGTCAACAAGCAGGAATCAGATTACTGGAAAACATAGCAGTACATTCACACCATGTTGGACACAAAGGAGAGGGATTAGCCCCAGAAGATAGCAGAGTGGCGTTCTTTCCTCCTTAGCACTTGCAAATAGTTTAGGGAACAATGAGTTGGATATTGAAGCAGCTGGAAAGTCTGTTTTCATCATCAGAGATCACTTGATTGGATCAGATTTTTAAGTCAATTTTGAAGAAAATACACTTATACCTGTTGCTAAATTATTGAAGATGATTCAGGAGACATTCACAGGTGATGTGGTCAAAACATGTATAGATACGTCAAGTTGTAAACATAAAAAAAGACAAAAAACTAACCTACAGACAAAGACAGCAAACTATCTAGGCAGGCATCATGGGTGTAGATCTTGGGCTGGATTTTCAAAAGTCAAGATGCCACAAGCACCAGGTGTGCCAAAGATATGGTGCACCAGGCTTGTGGCATTCACCTGGCCGTTGGTCAGGATTTTCTATCTCATGTGCCAATTGCCACAGGTTAGATCAACTTTTTGTGGTCTAGCTTGCGATAATCCTGGGGGCATGTTTTACAGAGCTTGCACAAGATATTTGGTGCAAGCTGGCATAAATCATGGAAACTGTCTCAACTGCACCTGAGATTGTAAAATCAGGAGCAGTTATGCAAAGGGTGTGGCACACTATCAGAAGCCAAGTATCATGGTGCAGGGCTTGGCGCAAGCCTTGTGCCACATTTTGAAAATCTGGCCCCTTGTGTTCAATGGTTTTGTACAACTACTGCTTTAAAACAAACGTATGTACTTACTGTACTTACTTAATTACTACTTAAATATTTACTGCACTTATTTACAGTACTTGGTTACTTACTTAATGGAAACAATTTTTGGAACCAGTATCCTTTTTTGTGGCCACTGCACCATGCTATAGTTTTGTGTGCTCCTTGTTGTTGCATAGAAAGGAACCATGTTCCCAGTCCCCTCTTAATCACAAAAAAATGGATTTTAGCAAAAGAGTCAGTGCAGACAACTTTGACGTTAACCAAAGTTAGGTGAACTGTACCTCCACTATACTGTACATCCCAGAATAAAAAATGATATTGATGAAACAGATAAGCTGCAGCACAGAGTAGCACACACATTTTTACAGGGCCATTGTGCCCTTAGTCGGGGGGGGGGCAGACATTTTCTTGACCTAACATTCCTGACTTTTTATGACACTGTTCACAGTTCTATAGGGAAAAGTGTCAAACACTGAAGTAGCCTGTCTGTGAGTCACATATCAATATCAAAGAAATGGGACTTTGAATGGGGGGCGTACATGTATAATAGTGGTGTGGTAGCACCACTACAGTTAGGGTTAAGTAGGCTGTTTAATGTTAAACCACTAACTTTGCACTTTAATAGCTTCACCACCGTTCAATGGATTTGCACGCAAGTTTGCATGTGTGGTCTCAGGGCAAAGTCTCTTGATGTGCCAAGTTTTATTCAAGTAGGATGTTCAGATTATGAGATCCAGATAGTGAAAAATGTGAAACAATGTTTTTTTTTTTTGCTGGTTTATTTTGTTATCACTTAGTACCCAGATGGTTTGGTATTTTGGTCTGAAATTTTCAGGGTAGGAAGGATTGGCCCAGAGTGGTGCCTTTCATTGGCTTGGTGAAAAAAATATTAATTCATTCCAGAATTATCAGGATTTTAAATTTCAGTTCTGATCATGCTAAGTATGCTCTTTAGGATAGCTGTTTCATACTGAAAAAAATTGGCCATACAAAACAAGATTCTGTTTCGTATGTGGGGCAACCTTGTTTCATGAGAAAAAAATCATTTTTCATATGGCCACTATCTTGTTTTACTTTTTTGTAAACCCATAGAAACATAGAAACATAGAAACATAGAAGTTGACGGCAGATAAGGACCACAAGGCCCATCCAGTCTGCCCATTTCTTTTTCTACCTTATAAATGTGCCATCGGCCTTTGCTCTGTCGGTGACCTATCTATTCATAGTCATTTGTATTGCTCCCTTATGCCTATCCCATGCCTGTTTGAAGCCCTGCACTGTATTCATAGCCACCACTTCTTGTGGTAAGCCATTCCATGCATCCACCACCCTTTCTGTGAAAAGAATTTCCTCACATTCCACCTTAATCGGCCTCCCTCTAATCTCATGCTGTGTCCTCTTGTCCTGCTATATTTTCTTATATTTAAACATGTTAGACTCTTTCACCTTGTTTATGCCCTTAAGGTGTTTGAATGCAGCGATCATATCACCTCTCTCCCTCCTTTGCTCAAGGGTATACATATTGAGCTCCGTTAATCTGTCCTCATATGCCTTCTGATGCAGTCCCTGCACCATTTTGGTTGCCCTTCTCTGGACTGCCTCAATTTGGTTAATGTCCTTGTGAAGGTGTGGCCTCCAATACTGCATAGTACTCCAGATGGGGCCTAACCAATGTCTTGAACAGAGGATTATTACCTCCCTCCACGACTTGTGATACCCCTACTAATACACCCTAACACCCCTAGCCTTACCTACTGCTTTAGAGGTCTGCTTGGATGATTTTAGGTCATCAGTGATGATGATGCCCAAGTCTCTTTCTTCCTTTGTGACTGCTAGCAACTCCCCTCCCAGCCTATAAGTGGCTTCAGGGTTTCTCTTCCCTATGTGCATGATTTTGCACTTCTTTGCATTAAATCCCAGTTGCCACTCTTCTGACCATTCTGCTAGTTTATCCAGATCTCTTCTCATTCTGCCCACCCCATCTGGCTCATCTACTCTGTTGCAGATCTTGGTGTCATCTGCAAACAGACAAGCATTACCCTCTAGTCCATCTGCAAGGTCACTAATGAAGATGTTGAATAGGACTGGCCCCAGGACTGATCCCTGAGGTACCCCACTTGTGACTTGCATCTCTTCTGACTGTATACCATTTACCACCACTTTCTGTTTTCTGCCAGTCAACCAGTTTGCCACCCAGTTGACCAACTTCTGACCCACCCCAAGCCTACCCAGCTTATTTATCAATCTTCTATGTGGAACAGTGTCAAATGCTTTGCTGAAGTCAAGGTAGGCGACATCAACTGCTCCCCCTTGGTCCACCACTCTGGTTACCCAGTCAAATAAATCTATGAGATTAGTTTGACAGGACCTTCCTTTTGTAAACCCATGCTGTCTTGGATCCTGTGCCCTATGGATTCCAGGTGTTGCACTATCCTTTCCTTAAGGAGTGCCTCCATAATCATGCCCACTACTGAGGTAAGACTGACCGGTCTGTAGTTCTCCGCCTCCTCCTGCTACCACTCTTGTGGAGCGGGATCACATAAACCCTTCTCCAGTCTTCTGGGACCTCTCCTGTGCTCAGAGACTCACTAAACAATTCTGCTATGGCTCTGCTAGTTCTCCTTTGGCTCCTAAGTACCCTGGGATGTATGCCATCAGATCCCATTGCCTTATCCACCCTGAGCTTAGCAAGCTCTTGTAGGACCCTTTCTTTTTGTGAAGGGAGTAGTGCTCACCTCCCTCCCTCCTGTGTCCATGATGCTGAGCTGTGGGCCTTGCCCTACCTTCTCTTCAGTAAATACTGAGCAAAGTATCTATTTAGGATAGATGCCTTTACAGGGTCCTCCTCCTCACATGCTCCCTTTTCTCCATTAAAGCTTAGCAATACCCCTCTGTACTTTCTCCTTTCACTAATGTATCTATAGAAAGTCTTGTCACCTTCTTTTACTGTTCATGCTAGTGTTTCCTCAGTTTGGGACTTTGCCTGCCTTACTGCCTTCCCTGCTTCCCTTAGGGCAGTTTGGTATGCCTCCCTATCTTCATCCCGCTGTGTTCCCTTATATTTCCTGAAGGCCAGCCTTTTGGCTCTGACCTTTTCTGCTACTGTATTTGAGAACCAAAGTGGTTTCCTTCTTCTTTTGCACTTCCTTTTCTGTCTAACACAATGGGATGTTGCTTCAAGTATTGCATCCTTAATGCTTGCCCACTTTGCCTGTACCCCTCACCTGTGTTTCTTTTGCCAGGGCTAGCTTAACTCTGTTGGCCATCTTATCAAAGTCAGCTCCTCTGAAGTCCCATATTTTTGCCTTGGAATGGGATGATTTAGATGTAGTACAAACTGAACCATACCATGTGATGGTCACTGGCCCCCAGGTGACCTTCTACCTGGAGATCTGTGATCCCTTCTTTGTTAGTCAGTACTAGATCTAGGATAGCCCTGTCTCTTGTGGGTTGCTGTACCAGTTGTTTGAGGCCCTCCCCTGCAGGGAATCCACTATGAGTCTAGTTCTGGCAGATGTTCCTGCTGGTATTGACCAATCTGTATCTGGCATGTTGAGTCTCCCATTATCAGAACCTCCCTTTAGCTGTCATGTTTGTATATCTTCTAACAGTAATGTGTCTATGTCCTCCATCTGGTCTGGGGGCCTGTAGACAACCCCAGTTCTTATGTCTGTCCCATTTCCTGTTTCCAGGGTGACCCACAGTTCTTCTGGCTCCTTATGTGTATTCTGAATTTCTAGCTTTGATATTTTCATTAACATACAGGGCCACTCCTCCCCTTTTTTGCACCTCGGTCTCTTCTGAACAATACACCTTGGGTACTGAAGTCTCCCAAGTGGTTACTGGTAAACCCGCGTCTCACTAATGCTACTATGTCCAGTTTAGCCTCTGACATTATTGCCTGCAGGTCTGGGATCTTATTTCCCAGGCTGTGAGCATTTGTGTACATGATTTTCCATTGGCCAGATTTTGGTGTGTTAGTTGTTGGGTGAAGTTTGGCATTACCCCTGTGCATCATATGGGGAGACAAACCTTTTTTCTTACCTGGTGATGCAAATGAACGGCAAACATGCTGAATTCCTGTTTGACCACTAGTTGAGGGGGGAGGGGTGTTCTTCCCATTCGACGTATGGGGTGCTGCACCCCTTTCCCCATTTGCTAGTTTAAATATTCTGCAAAGACGTGAAACTTCTGCCCCAATGCACTGACTCCCTCTTTAGTCAGATGCAGTCCATCAAATTTAAAGAACTTTCACTCCCAGAACTGTTGCCAGTTCCCTACAAATCTGTGTCCTTTTTCCTGGCACCAGTCCTTAAGCCACGTGTTTAGCTCCCCTATCTCCCCTTCTCTGACCTTCCGTCCATCTGCTCCCCTCTCCCAGACTGGCAGGATCTCAGAGAAGGAGATGCCGGACGAAATAGATGATAGTTTGTCACCCAGCCTAGTCAGGTGTTCCTTGGTCTCCACAACTGACCGGCTGGTGAGATCATTAGTCCCTATGTGTACTAGGACATCAATGTTTTCTCCTGCTTTGTGAACAATTTTAGTAATGTGGTCAGTGTCTCTCCATGCTGATGTACATGGGAGACATCTGACCATCACCCCTGGCTGGAGATGGGTATCAACTCCCCGAATCATGGAGTCTCCTATGATCAGAAGTTTTTTGGATTTCCTTTGTGCTTGTTTAGTTTTGGTTCCTGATTTGGGTGAGTTTTGTTGTGCTAGCTCCTGTGCTGCAGTGTCCTGCTCTGCAGTATCTTCTGCCTCTTTATTTGATTTCAGAGATGAGGCAGATACCTGTTTGTAGTGTTTATATGGTTTTGGAGGCAATGTGTTGGAGAGCAGAGTGATGGGCACCTGATTTGCTCCTCCTAACCACCTGCCAACCTCCTGGACCAACTACCCTCTGCTAGTGCGGTTTTCTGTTGGATGCTGGGGAAATGGCGGGTGGTTCTTATAATGTAGTTCCTCTTCAATATGAAATTTGAGGCGTGCAATCTCTGCCCATGCTGCCCGGGCTGAGCCCTAAGATCTCCAAAGGCCCAACATGTGGGACAGTGTCCTAAATCCTGTAAGACTGTCCTTCTGAAAATTGTTCCACAGTACCTGCAGTTAATGAAATCCATTCCAAATAAGTTGCTGGGTTTGTAACCTAGTCAGAGTAATTAGAAGGAAAAAAAAAGGAAAAAATGCAAGTAATGGTTTAATTGTGCTTTGTTTAACTTGTTATAACAAGTTAAATTACTAGTCCCCTGTAAATGAGATCACCTTGTGAGGCCCACTGATCTGCCCTTCCTGCTCTGCCACAGGAAATGTCACAACTGTGGTACCTATAAAAGGAGTGTAGCGTGGGGTGGTTGGGGATGGGGGTGGGTGGCTGGGCCCTTCCCTGCCTAAAAAGAGAACCACGGACGAAAGAACAAGGAGGTAAGAGCAGAAACAATCAGTCAACAACAAATGCAGTAACCCTGAAAGCTTATCCTAATGTTTAGATAAAACTGTAAAACCTGTAAAGCACCACCTGTAATAATTTCAGAAGATTATACCCTGTAAGAAACACTTTGCTCCAGAGAAAATAAAGCAGTAACAGAAGATATACCTTGCAAAAGACAATTTGAATCAGAAGATTACAGCAGTAATCTGTTAGCACACACCTGTAGGCACACCTTGTAATAATGCAGAAGAAGGTATACCAGCAACAACAATTTGAATCAGAGAAAAATAAAGCAATGAAATGTTAGCAACAAACAGTAGCAATCCCTGTGAGTAAAAATTAAAAACACCACCACACAGTAAATCTGCTTAGCCAAACTAAGTCTTAATCCTTCTCCCTTGCTCTGGTAAGTTTCTGTACTCTGCCTTTAAAGCAGTCTTAGAAGAAAAGAGCTCAGGTGAAGCTAGGTGCCTTGGCCAGCAAACCAAGTCTGCTTCCATAAAAATGAAATCTTTAAAGCACACCAATACATGTATCTTGCTAATAGGAAGCCAATTAACTGGATTCTGCTCTTAGTTTTTGGAAAAAAATGACCCAGAAATGTGTGTTTAACACACTTTAAAATATTTTTTCATGAGACTATTTTCTTTTTTCATATGGCTATGCAAACCAAGAACAGGGCAATGCAAAACAAGATTACTTTCATATGAAAAAAGAATTTGGACTTTTTTTTTACATTCTTTTTTCATATGACGGAATCTTTCTTGATAAGAACAGCACAATCTCATGAAAAAGATTAATTCATACCATAACAAAAAAAAAAAAATTTGGACATAGTGGCCCAGATATTCAAACTGCGTCAGGCTGTGGCGCAAGCTTGGGTGCAGCTCAACTTGGCAGTGCAGGGGAGTGGACCGGGCGATATTCAACAGAGCTGCACCATGGCTCAGCATTGTTGAATACCGCACCCTGGCCATCCGCAGCACACATGGTGCAGTAGCACTGCACCAGCACCAGTGGCCAGAGTGGAGCATGGAGATGCGCTAGTGCAAGTTCCATTGCACAAGGCACAACAACCACGATATTCAAAAGTTGACATGCAAATGGGGCCATAATGTATGCAAGGCACAAATGGGGCCATCTGCATGTCATTATGGCCCAATTTGCATGCAGGTGCGCCGATCCCCAATGACTTGCACCTGACACTGTGCCAGGCAGCAGCCATCGGGGACTGGTGCCCCCTGCAGCGCGGAAATGTGCCCTACAGCCCAATTGCGGGCATCAGTAAAAGTAATGTAAACCCCCAAATCCCTGGTAGTCCAGTGGACCGCTGTCTGTCCAATCGCAGACTGAAGTTAAAAAAAGAAACCTCTATCCCTAGTGGTCCAGTGGACCTGTCTGCCCGATCATGGGTTGAATTAAAAATAAATTAACCTCTATCCCTGGTGGTCCAGAGGACATGTCTTCCCGATCGCAGGCTGAAGTAATAAAAAGAGATACCTATTATCCCTGGTGGTCCATTGGACTCCCTCCCCACCTGCCCACTGATCCCCACCACCCCAGCTCCCCCCGTCAGCGGTGGGTGGTAGCACCCGACCCGCCTGCTGCCCCGCTGCCCTCCGACTGACACTGTCGGTAGGGCTGTACCCCCATTGGTCCACAGTGTGAGCCAATGGGCGTGCAACCATACCATACTACACATTCCAGATATGTGAATGGATCCATTCACATATCTGGAATGTATAGTGGTATGAGCTGCACGCCATTCCTCACGCCTGTGAACCAATGGTCAGCCACCGATGATGTCAGTCGGACGGGCGTGGGGCAGCAGGCGGTGTGTTCCACCCACCACTGACCGGGGGGAGTGGGGCAGTGGAGATCTGTAAGCAGGTGGGGAGGGGGGGTCCACTGGACCACCAGGGATAATAAGTTTCTGTTTTTATTACTTCAGCCCATGTTCACGCAGACAGGTCCATTGTACCACCAGGGTTAGAGGTTAATTTATTTTTAATTCAGCCCATGATCGGGCAGACAGGTTCACTGGACCACTAGGGATAGAGGTTAATTTATTTTTAATTCAGCCCGTGATTGGGAAGATTGCAGTCCACTGGAACACCAGGGACATAGGGTACATAATTTTATTTACTTAGCCCACGATCGGGAGGGCAGCGGTCCACTGGACCACCAGGGATGTAGGACATTTCCTTATTTCACTAATGCCCACAATCGGGCATGGGGGGCTCCACCACGAAGGTGCAGCCTGAGCTCGAGTGGCCACCCACAGGTGGCAGCTGCCGTGTTGCACCCTGCAATGCAGCAGCTCACCTATGGGTGGCTGGCCGTTGCTCCTTTATTTTTTGCTTAACTTTGTGCTGGCGTAGGTAGGGGTTGCGCATGCATGGCTCTGCACATCCTGGGCTGAATATCGGGTTGTGCAGAGTATGCATGGGCACGCTCCCCCACCTGCACCTGCATACATTACTGATGCGCTCCAGCACATTGGGATTTGAGCCAGGCGTAATTCCCTTTTGAATATCATGCCAGGGCACATCAGTGGGTTGTGCATGGTGTAACACTGTTGTGCCATGCACAACCCTTTTGAATATCTGAGCCAGTGTTTTTTTCACATACTTTTTTAGTATGAAGGAAACTTTTTTTGTGAGAATGACGCAATCTCACAAAAAAGATTTGTTCATATGAAAAAAGAATTTGGATTTAGTTTTTTTTTTCCACATTTCAACTTTAACAAGCCATAACTGTCAATATTTGCAGTTAAGAGACAATCTATATATCAAAATAAAGGTCTTAATGAGTACTACAACAATAACACATAACACTCTACAAAACAAGTCTAGTCCTTTAAAAAATATACAATTTAAAACTGACAGTTCTAATAGAATAACATTACAACTTTAACAAGCTATAAGTCTGTCAATCATTGGAGTTAAGGGCCAATCTATATATGAAAGAAAGGGCATCAATGAGTACTATAACTGTACCACATAATACCCCTGCTCCCCCACCCCAAATGTAGAGACCATATGAAAAAACACACAGATTAAACAATGAACATTCCAATAGGATAACATTGCAATTTTAACAAACCATAACTTTGTTACTGTGTGGAGTTAAGGGACAATCTATGTTAAAAAATTTCTCAGTTAGTACCACAACATTAACACCTAATACCACCCAAGAAACTTAGAAGCCATATAAAAAACATTAAAATTGAAAAATGAAAATTCCCATAGGATAACATTGCAACTTTAACAAGCCATAACTTCATCACTATGTTGAATTAAGGGAGAATGTATGTATCAAAAAAGGTATCAATGAGAGTTACAACACTAACACTTAATACCCCCAGAAAGTTAGGGGCCCTATAAAAAAACATAAAAATTAAAGAATGAAAATTCCCATAGGATAACATTGCAACTTTAAAAAGCCATAAGTCTATTAATAATTGGAGTTAATGGACAATGTATATATCAAAAAGGTATCAATGATTACTATGACACTAACACATAATCCCACCCTAAACATTCATGGGGTATGCACTGCACCCCAAAATTACCTTCAGTCTTCCTCATGGTGCCAAATCCACAATGAAAGTGTGATCATCATCAAAAATGCACCAAACGAGTATCTCATGTTCCACTACAACTATAGCAAACTTCAAAGCAAACTGACAAAACAAATTGCTGACTTATGGTTAACAAAGCAAAAACCACATTTTTGCCCATATTCAATCACCACTGGTAGTTAAGAGGGACACAATATTTTTTTTTTCCATTGCAGTGGGCAGCAAACTTAGTGAGCTCCAGGAAATGATGGCACACACTGAGGTAGACCTTATGGCCTTCACAGAAACATGGGCCACAGAAAATAATGACCGGAACATATCAGTCTCTGGACATATATTATTCAGGAGGGATCACAGGACAGGTGGGGGGGGTCACCCTCTATGTCAGGGAGGGCATTGAAGTGACTGAAGATGGGGGCACTAGAAGCTCAGATGGGGAAACTGAGACTATATGGGTGCAATTCATAGTGTCATCAGGCAGAAAGATAAGATTAGGGCTAGTCTATAGGCTCCCTGGTCAAAGGGAGGAAAGGGACAGAATTCTTGAGGAGGAACTTAGAAGAGGGGTGGCAAAGGGAGAGGTGATAGTAGTAGGGGGCCAAAACTTGACTAACATTGATTGGGAGGACCTGGTGGAGAAGAACGCCAAGAGTCAGTCACTGCTGGATGTATTTCAGAACTGTCTCCTGGTACAACTAGTTAAGGAACCCACCAGGCAGTCCGCATTCCTAGATGTAGTGCTCACTGTCACAGAGATGGTGGGTGCTGTGAGAGTGGGGCAACCACTGGCTAAGCACAATCATAGCTCTGTGTGGTTTGAACTGACCATAGGGGCCGTAAACCACACTCAAAAATTGAAGTCCTTGACTTTAGAAGAGTAGACTCAATCCTGGGACCTGTCCAGATGAGTGAGGGTATGTGGGGGTGTACTGGGGTGTGTGGAGTGGTGGGTGCTGAGTGGGAGGTGGGGGTGGGGTGTCAGATCAGTGAGGGACCATTTTATGTTTAAAAATACATTGAAAACTGTTTTCTTTATTTCAGGTACTGGAAACTCATCAGTGGGTGGGGGGTACCACTAGACACCATCATACTACAAGGGGACAGCGATCGGTGGGTAGGAGGTGCCATGAAACACAAGGTAAATATTTTTTTGTACGGGGATGATGATTGGCGAGTGGTGGGTGCCACTAGACACCACAGAAATATTTCTTGTAAGGGGGACAGCAATCAGCAGGTGGTGGGTGCCACTAGACACCAGGAAAATAAAAACAGGAGATGGAGATCAGATGGTGGGGTTGCCCCATGGATATACAAGTAATGAAGGGTATAGTGATCAGAGGGTGGGTGGGTGGTGCCCTAGACACCAGGGAAATACTTTACAGTACAAGAGATGGCAATCAGAATTCAGGTGCCCAGGAAAATAATTTCTGGCCCTAATTGTGAAAAACAAACACCTGAATCTAGTTAAATGGGGCCATTCACCCAGGTTCTGATGCTTGTTTTTCAAAATGACAACATTTTTATGTATTTTCCATGTTTTGTTTAGGTGGTGGAAGAAAAAATAAATAAAATAGCAGCTCATGAAAAAGGATTTTGCTCTCACAAAAAAGGATTTTATTCTCTTGAAAAAGGAATAGGTCTCATGAGAAAGTGTCCTTTTTAGCAATGTCAATCCTTTGTCAAACTTTATCCCTCTATTCTGGACAGTGCACTTCCCTTTGAAAACAATGGGAACTTAATAATTGAATAACTTTGCAACAAATTATTATTTTTTCACCAAACCAAGCATGGCAGTTATGTTACCCAAACTGTATCTACCATAAAAACATCACACCAAAATTCTACACTATCTAGATGCAAGCCGGTGAGGAAATAACTGCAAAACGTTGTGACTTTTAAGGTTTTTACATTCTCTGGATCTCAGAATCCATACATCTGACCAATATGAAACTTGCTTCATCAAGAGATCCACCCACAGGGATAGTGCAAACCAAATTTTGTGCAAATCCATTGATCAGTTACAAAGTTATTAAAGTACAAAATTTGATGTTTAACATTAAACAGGCTACTCAACCCTAACTATGGGAGCATGACTGTGCCTATACATAAAGGATACTGTATGGTCTTTGGTTAATAACCACACTGTAAACACTTCAAGAGGTTGTGATGACATCATTGTAAACCTTGAGAGTGCAGCTTGAGAGGTTTTCAGATGGTATGGCGACCTCGAGAAGTGTTTTTGGCGTGGTTGTTAACCAAAGACCATACATTATATTTTATAGTGTATGGGCTACCAATATTGTGTAATCATGGATTGAATTACTTTACTGAATTACTTTACAGAACATTGATTGTTGTGAGCATTCCATTTTATTATACCATTGATATGATATACTCAAGAAGGGTTAACAATAGAGTGATGTCATAACAGGGGCATAACAAGGTTATAATAACCAGCTTCCCCTTTTTCCCATAGGGAAACCGTGGCATAATTTTCCATTATAAAGGAGTGTTTATAACGGCAAACATGCACATTGTTTCCCCTGCTGTGCACATCCTCATGCAGCAACGCCACCACTCAAGACCGCTGACCGCTTCCATCTCTCCCGAAACAGCACCACCACCGCCAGAAGAACTTGGCAGTAAGTTCTTTTTTCCCCCCTACACATTGAAAACCTCACAAACCAGGACAAAAACAAAATGTTTTAAAATACGCCGATTCAAATCGGCACCTGAGAAGCCACACGGCGGATGCACCAGAAGCTTTTTATTTTATATAATTGCTGAGGCGAAAAAGGGAAACCCAACAAATATATAAAATAAAATATGGGTCGTATGTGTCAAACTCGATTTTACACACACCCTCATTGTGGGTAGCATCCCACATATGTGTGTGTGTGAAATCTCACACACCCCGAACCATACTTTATTCTCTATGTAATCTGCTTGATTTCAGTTAATAATAAGGGCTCCCAATACATTTTATATATATATATATATATAGAGAGAGAGAGAGAGAGAGAGAGAGAGACACACACACACACACACACACACACACACACAGTGGAATCAGCCACAATGAAGCACAGTAACTTGCAGTAATGACGTCACAAAATCCTGCATGACAAAAGGGCTTAATTACCATTGACTTATAATGGCCCCTGCAGTAAACTGCAGCATTCTAACATACTAACATACTAGATGCCAGCAGAGTAGGCCTGTAGGCCTGTTGGTCTATCAAGTCTGCTCATGCTTCAGCACCCTGTTTGCGTACCATAGCCCTCTAGCTGTCTCCTTCCATTCTGTTATACAGGAGTCTGGAGAATTTCTGTGCTTCATCCTGGTTGTCACATCTCTCTATATATTTATATATATATATAGATATGTGTATATATATATATATATATATATATATATATATATATATATATATCTTTTCACAGGTCAGAAAAGCTTAAGTAAACAGTACTGAATTTTTTGAGCAGAGCAATTAGGAGACTGAAATGATAAATTCAATGACTGACCCCAACCATGGGGAACTACTGTTTGCTATGCAATGTTGGGTGGGACTTTTGTATGCTGGAATATAAAATATAATAAATATTTTCTTGTGAAAACACTTGATGAGTGAACAGCAGCTTCTGGTTCTTTTATAATTTCACATGATTGTCATACAAAGAGGTAGCAACTGCTATGATTTTTTTATTCCCGCAATAAAAAATCATGTTTCCCATAAGTCAGACAAAAGTACAGTATTTTTTGTTTAGAATTTTTTATGCATACATAAAAAATATTATTTTCTGTTCTACATAAAAAAAGCCCCCCCCCATATTCTCAGAGGCATGTTTCAGAAAAGAGAATGCCAAATTGCTAATTTGCAGTATTTGAAGATTATGACTGCCATGCAAAAGATGCAGCTGAGTTAAAGGGACAAAAGAACCCTACTGTAGCCATGCAGTACACAAAACACGAATGCAATGCTTCCTACTAAAGTTAGTGTTTTTAAAAGGAAACCTATTTTTTAGGATTCATGGCAGATTAGTTGTGCAAGAAATATAGTACTCAGTTAAGAATTCTAAATGTGCAGTTGCAACCAGTGAAAAATAGCATATTTATCTAGCTACAGTATAGCAAACTATTTCATAGAAGTCCCATCACAATAAATAGGGATTCCACAGTGATATATCTAGCAATAAAATGAATTCTATATGGATGACTTTGTGGTCTGAGTTATTTTTTTTTTTACAGACCCAAGGTTTGTTTTGCTACATAAACTACAAGTAGTATGTAAAGGCAAAACACATCAAGGGTGTGAAGACAAATGAATACTCGATAAGTAAGATCCGCTTAGAGGTATGAGTGTCAGTGACAGTATTTGAACATTTTTCGACTAAACTCAAAGCACTCAACACTCACTGTTCACCAACAGAAATTGAGAGAAATAAAATTGGAATTCAAACTTAAAGTATTCTTCACATCAGTTTATTGCAGAACAACACCACACAGCAGATACCCTGCACAGTAGGGAGCAGCAAATTAGTAACATTTCACCTGTCGGCTTTTTCAAATGAATAGTGCCCTCTAGGTAGAGATGCAGCAAATTTAAATTCTGCCAGTGAAGTGAACGCGAAGTGGGCACTTTGCATTGCCACTCTGCTATGCGGAGTGGGCAATGCAAAGTGCTCACTCCATCTTGTCATTACCACGTCACGTTAAGGCAGAATGGCAATGCGAAGTAAGGCAAAGTCATTATTTTTAATAGACTTCGCGTTCATCATTATGATTCTAAGTCATCCACTTGGTGTTTCAGATTTGGCAGCCCCCCACACATCACATAGCTTACAGAACTGTAAGTCACATGCTCTTTAGCTAGGCAGGAAGAAAGTGAGTCATACAAGCAGACACTTTTACTTTCTGCTGTGCAGACGGAGAGAGAGGAGTGTGTTTTGTGACTGCTGATACTTTGAGATCAGAGCGAGGAGGAGATTTAAACTATGATTTAGACCAGGGTGAGGGAATGTCTGGGACGGGGGCATGTCTGGGAGAGCGTGGTAGTGGTAAGCATCGTACCATGTGCATGCGTGGGGGGCATGGGCTCCCATTCCTGTTGGACCACTCAAAAGCTGTGAGTGCCCCCCCCCAGAAGCAGGACCAGCACCACCTCCTGTCCTGACTCTGAGGCAGTTGAACCACCACCACCACCACCACCACCAAGTCCAGCACCAGGTCCTCTGGTGCAGGATGTGCCTGTTCCCCCGGGCCCAGGTGTGGATCCCATCCCTGTTCAGCACCGTGACCAGCCGGCTGCCAGTTCATCTGGCCCTCCCCTGCCTGTGCCTGGTCCTTCCCACACCTCCATTGTTTGGCAGTTTTTCAACTGTGTCTGGGGGACAGCAGTGTGGTCAAGTGCTGCCTCTGTGAGGTGGAGGTGCACTGCCGACCCCGGGGGACTCACCTGGGGACTGGGGGCCAGCACACCCATATGCTCAATCACCAGCAGTTGGAGTGGCAGGTTGCCACAGAACGGACCATGCCTGCACCTGCTGGCCATTCTGTGGCACAGGGTGCAGCTGTGCATGGCGGCATTCCTAAGAAGAGGAGGGCCACAGCAGCACCTGCCACTCCACCAGCACCACCACCACCAGCAGGTCAGCCTGTAGAACGTGTGGACCCCAAAGAACAGCGTTTAGCGCAGGCTGACTTGGCAGTTCTCTGGAGTGCTGTCAAGGAGAACAATACGAGGGTGAGTGCTGTGGAGCAGCAGCTGGATCACATAGAGGGACATCACTAGTTGCAAATTATGTCCATGCTGGAACTGCTGCTGGATCACCATGGGATCCCACATTAGTTTTTTTTTTCCTCACACCATGTGCCCCCCCCCACACCTGCCTTGCTGTGTTATAAAATGTATTCCTCCACCATCCTCGACCCTTGTATGTAATTATGCCCTTTTTTGGTTGTCTTCCGTATGTGTGACACTTTGTACTCTGAACAGTGCAAGTATACTGTGCTAAACTGCATCTGTGCAGTCAGTCTTCTTTCCAGTCTGTGAATGTACTGCAGACACTGTCCAACTCCCTGACTTTAAAACACTTATAAATGAGTACAATGGTGGGGTGGTGAAGCATGGAGAGATACTACAAAACAGGCTTACAATACATCCAAGTAACCAGTAAAAAAATTAATGTTGTGATTCATGACGTAATCGTAAATTGTGAATTGTGACTGTGATGATGAAGAAACGTGAATGCCTACAGCTGTACTCCCCCTGACCCTGATGAGGTGTGGCACAAAACTCCGCGACTTAAACACACTCATTAATGAGTAGAATGGTGGGGTGGTGAAGCATGGAGAGATACTACAAAAGTGGCTTACAATACATAGAAACATAGAATTTGATGGCAGATAAGGACCACTTGGCCCACCCAGTCTGCCCATTTCCATACCTAATGGACAAGCTGCAGATCCTAGTTAACCAGCAGCCTATTTCTTCCTACTCCCACCCCCTAGAATTGCCTTCTGACTGTCCCATGCATGCTTGAATTCCACCACTGTTTTTGAGTCCACAACCTCCTCCGGAAGGCCATTCCGTGCATCCACAACCCTCTCTGTGAAAAAATACTTCCTTAAATTACCTCTGAGCCACTCCCTCTATCTTCAGATTGTGTCCCCTTGTTCCTGCACACCTCTCCTTTTGAAAGATGCTACCCTCTTGGACCTTGTTGATTCCCTTGAGGTACTTGAAAGTTTCCATCATGCCACCCCTCTCCCTCCTTTCCTCGAGGCTATACATATTAAGCTCCTTAAGTTTCTCTTCACATGTCTTCCAGTGCAGACCCTGCACCATTTTAGTTGCCCTCCTCTGGACAGCTTCCATCCTGTCTATGTCTTTGCGGAGACTGGGTCTCCAGAACTGCACACAGTACTCCAGATGGGGTCTCACCAGCTGTCTGTACAGAGGGATAGCTTCCTGTTTTCTACTGGTGATGCCTCTCCCATGCATCCCAGTAACTCCCAACCCTCCTTGCTGCCTCTCACATTGCTTGCCCACCTTTAGGTCATCTGATATGACTACTCCCAGGTCCTTTTCCATTTTTGTTGTTGTTAGTATCTCACCCCCCATTGTGTACTCTTCCCCTGGGTTTTTGTTTCCCAGGTGCATTACCTTGCACTTCTTAGCACTGAATCTAAGCTGCCATACAGTTGACCATTCCTCTAACCTTGCCAAGTCCCTTCTCATCCTTTCCACCCCACCTTGTGCATCAACTCTGTTGCAGATCTTTCTGTCATCTGCAAAGAGACATACTTTTCCTTCCAGTCCCTCTGCAATGTCTCTTATAAAGACATTGAAGAGGACTGGTCCTAATACTGAACCCTGCAGTACCCCACTAGTAACCCCCCTTTCTTCAGAGTGAACTCCATTTACTATTACCCTCTGTGACCCATTCTCCAGCCAGTTCTTTACCCAGGCTGTCATCTTGGGACCCACTCCCAGGCTGGCTAACTTGATTATTAATCATTTGTGTGGGACTGTGTCAAATGCATTGCTAAAGCCTAGGTAGGCCATGTCCACAGCCCCTCCATGATCTACTACTTTGGTCACCCAGTCAAAGAAATCTATCAGATTCGTCTGGCATGACCTTCCCGCTGTGAATCCATGCTGCCTTGGGTCTTGTGCCCCTCTGGCCTCTAGATACTCGACAATTCTTTCCTTCAGAAGTGATTCCATCATTTTCCCTTTCACTGACGTTAAACTAACAGGTCTGTAGTTTCCTGCTTCTGCCTTGCTCCCACTTTTGTGAAGGGGAATCACATCCGCCCTCCTCCAGCCCTTGGGTACCACCCCATCCTCCTGTGATTTGTTTAAGAGGGTAGTCAGTGGTGTCACTAGTTCTACCCTTAGTTCTTTTAGAATTCTGGGATGAATCCCATCAGGCCCCATTGCTTTGTCCACCTTCAGTTTTAAGAGTTCTTTCAGAACCCTTTCTTCTGTAAATGGGCAGGTATCAACTTCTGTATCCAGAGTGTTTCTATTGTTTGTTTTAGGTACCTCCCCTCTTCATTTGTAAATACTGAGCAAAATATTTGTTTAGTATCTCTGCCTTTTCACAATCACCCTCTGCCACCCTCCCTTTATAAAGCCTCACTATCCCTCCCTTGGTCTTCCTTTGCTCCCTGATGTACCTATAAAAGGTTTTATCCCCATTCTTAACTGAGTTGGCTATCTTTTCCTTGCTTTGGGCCTTTGCTGTTCTGACTGCCTTCCCAGCTTCCTTTTGCTTTAACTGATACAGTTCTTTATCCTGCTCCTTCTGTGATTCCTTGTACTTTCTGAATGCTTTCTTTTTCTCTTGAGCCTTCACTGCCACTTCTTTGAGAACCATAGTGGTTTCTTGGATTGTTTTGTTTTGTTTATTTGCTTCACACAAAGGCTTGTTACCTCTGTGATGGCAGTTTTTATTATTCCCCATTGTTCTTCCACCCCTCCTTCCGGCCCATTTGCTAGTGCATTCCTTAGACACTCACCCATTTTGGCAAAGTCAGCCCTCCAAAAGTCCAGTACTTTTGCCTGTGTATGGCTTGACTCTATTGCTGTGTTTATTGTGAACCGTAGTGTTCGATGGTCGCTAGTTCCCAGATGGCTACCCACTTCTACATCTGTGATCCTCTCTCTATCGCCATTTGAGAGAACCAGGTCTAAGATTGCTCTCTCTTGAGTGGGTTCCAATACTAGTTATCTAAGGTATGCCCCCTGTAGGGCATCTAGAATAACCCCACTCTTCAAAGTGGCTGCTGCAACTGCACTCCAATTAACATCTGGCAAATTCAGATCAAATTCCATCAGCAATATCTCCCCTTTTTCTGCCATTCTAAGTATACTTTCTATCATTTCCTTGTCCATTTCCTCCCCCTGAGAGGGGGGTCTGCTCCTAACCACTGTGCGGATTGTGGTGCCATTGCCTGTCTCCAAATTGACCCACAGTGCTTCTTCTCCTCCCTGTTTTACCCTTTTGTTCTGTAGCTTTGATTTCTTCCCTTATGTAAAGAGCTACTTCTCTCCTCTTTTACCCTCCCTGTCCCTCCTGTAGATAGTGTATCCTGTTATGTTTACGTCCCAGTCATGGTTTTGCATGTACCATGTTTCTGTGACTGCCATGATATCCAGATATTCCTCCTCCATCAAGGCCACTAATTCAGGAAGCTTGTTACCCAGACTATGGGCATTGGTACTCATTGCTCTCCATTTTTTGATGGCTTTACCTTCTGTTGCAGCATCCCCCACTGAACTTTCTACCTTTGTCTTTTTCTCATTTAGTACCCTGTTTTGTAGGGAGAGGCTGGGATTTTTCTGCTGCTTATCAGTGCCTCCCCCTTGACTAGTTTAAAAGCTTGCCAATGAAGCATTTAAACCGATTGCTCAAAAGACTTTTTCCCTTCCTGAACAGATGCAGACCATCCAGGCAGTATAGGCTGGTGTCCTCCAGGTGGAACCCAGTCCCACGAGCTAAACCCCATGTCCGCACCATTTTTCAACCATTCATTAAACCGCATGGTGCAAAGTACCCGCCTCACCCATGCAATTGACAGGCAGCACCTCTGAGAAGGACACTGTGTGTGCTACTTGTCTTAGACCCTTCCCCAACTCTACAAAGTCCTCCTGCACTGCTCTAATCTCATGATGAGCCAAGCCATTTGTCCTTAGGTGGACAATGATGTCCAGCTCAGACTCCCGTGCAGCTGTTCTCATAATCCTGAAGATGCACTTCCTGTCCCTCCAAGCCATGGCACCAGGCAGGCACCTTACTTCAGTTTTCCCTGCTCCCCCCAGTTCTATTCCCCTAATAATTGTGTCCCCCACCAGGAGCTGCTTCCTTTCCCTGTGGTGTCCTCTGCCTCCTTCCTGTGGGCCTCCCTTGTGACAGTTGTCCTTAGCCTCCTTAGTCTCCTCTGAGGTTGCATCCATAGGGGAACTATGCTCCCCCAGAATGGTGTATGGATTGTGGAGTGGAACAACTGACTGGGTGTACCTCTGTTCCATCTTCCTCACCCTCCCTGAGCCCACTGTGGTCCAACTGCTGTGCTTTCTTCGCAACCTCTGAGGTAGTGGTGGTGACTTTGGTGCTTCCTGGATGGAAGAGGTTCCCTTCCTACTGTCCAGTGTGGCCTGGGGGAAGGTTCCCTTACTACTGTCCAGTGTGGCCTGAAGACGGGCAACTTCCTCCCTCAGGGCAGAGAGTTGTCTGCAAATAGGGCAGCATCTCAGCCTCCAGAAAGACTCCCGGAAGACTGCTGCCCCACAGCCATTACATTGCACTACTCCCCACATGTTTATCTACTTTTGTGTGTGTGTGATTTGTTTGTTATATAGAAATATATATATTGTACAATGTGTATGCTT
This sequence comes from Neoceratodus forsteri, assembly GCA_016271365.2. Classification (NCBI taxonomy): domain Eukaryota; kingdom Metazoa; phylum Chordata; order Ceratodontiformes; family Ceratodontidae; genus Neoceratodus; species Neoceratodus forsteri. The sequence continues at coordinate 854,039,552 of CM028131.1, forward strand.
ATATTGTCAGTGCAGTGTGCTAGAGAGGATATGACAGTGATATGCACCTTGCACTCTCGAGGAAATTATGTCAGAACCCCAGGTATAAAGGAACTATTCCCAGGGGTGGTTGGGTTGAGGGTGGGCAGGGTTGGGCCTAAACTGTGCCCTCACGAAACAATCAGCTAAAAGCTCTGACCCACCGCATGGTGAGTGCCTTCCTGTCAGCAAGATGCCCTACACAACAATTTGACAGAGAAAATACCCTGCTAATCAAACAGAGAAAATCCAGACATCCAAGTCAGACACAGGTAAACCTCCCCAGCCCCAAACAGCCTGGTGATTTGTGCTCTGAAAGCAGTCAGCCCCAAAATAAGTCAGCTGTGCATCAGGACAGACACAGTAAACAGTATTCCATCCCTCAGGGTTTAAACTCTTCCCGCACTGAAAATCTTAACAATTGTAACAAAAGTAAAGCAAGATCCACCTTCCTCTGTTGCTTGAAAGACTGTCTTTCCTGATAATTCTAAGTTCCTTATTTCACTTTTCAGTTAGAAGTAGCCTCCACCTGCAGAATATCTGCTACAAACCAAAGACAATTGCAAGGTTCACCTCCCCCTGTTGTGAGCACAACTCACTTTCTTTAAAATCCTATGTTCAGTATTGCAGCTTCCAGCCAGAGGTAGCTTCACCTGAAGAATATTAGCTGTTCAAGTAACTAGTAAAAAAAATGAACATTGTTATTCGTGATGTGATCTTAAATTGTGATTTGTGACTGCATTTGTGACTGTGATGATGAAGAACATGATTTGTATCACAAGTGACTCGTGATGATGGTCCTGACAAAAAACGCATATTAATGAGTACAATGTTCATGCAGAATTATGCACCACAGCTGTCCAGTACTCTGAAGGGAAGTCAAAGAAACAACTATGACTTAAGTTAAAGATGGAGATTGGACCCTAAAGAGATGCAATTGCACAGACAGATTAAGATTGCACTGCACACTGAAGAGATGCAGATGCAAAGGCACAACACCTAACCAGTGCTCACCATCAAAAATTCAAATCTGGAAAAGAATACCTTTGCTGGTTGGGGCGGGCCGCGGGGGGGGGGGTCAGTGTACTGCACTGCTGCAGTAACAGTCACTAGTGCTAGTACCAGTAAAGATACCACAAAGAAGTACAAGAATTACACAGCTGCAGTGGATAGCAGGTTCACATTGCTGAAATTATGTGGCACAATAAAAGATGTCTGATTTGATGACACGCGTCACACACATACTCACACACACACTAAGTAATGCGTAGCAAATTGAAAACTTCAGTAATATAACCACATATTTTAAACAAACTAAAATTATGCACTGTTGCACCTCAAAAATCGGCAAAAGAATTGCTATAATTATTGAAAATATTACTGTGTGTATTTTAACACAGTTATACAAGAAAAATATCACCAAAACAGAAAACACTGTCTTTTTCTCCAAGTTAATCTACCTTCACCAACAGATACGCCTCTCCCCAAAGCACACTTCCACTGTCTCTCAGTACACAGACTGAATGTTGTACATTAACATTCAAAATCCACACACAAACAAGAAACGCTCGATGATATGAGCACAGAAGGGTTTCCTTTAATCGATGAACTAAAGTTTCAGCAAAAAAATTGACTCAAAAAGCCTTTTTTAACAGCTTTCAGAAGGTTTGAATCGCAGAGAGCTCTCAGAGCAGATTATCTCCTACAGCTTCCTACACACATTACCCCAAACTGAGGCCGTGCAGAACAATCTGGAGCCCATGTGACCTGAAATTCCATGAATCACTGCAAAATTCGCCTTTGGAGCTTGAAAACAAGACAAAGTGAGGCAAAATACATTGTTTTTAATGTACTTCACCTTAAGAATTGGTGGAGTAGTGGTTTGGGAAGGTGGAGTAACGTGAAGTCATTGTTTTCAATGGACTTCGCATTACCCATTATAACGCGAAATACTCCGCATACTTCACATTCACTCCGCAAATCACTTCGCGGAGCGAATTGGGGCCACTTCGCCCATCTCTACCTCTAGGGCATATCCTATTTTATAACAGTTTAATCAGCTGAAATCACTTACCCAATGTAGAACTTAAAGACACAAAGAGTATTTTATATATAATGTAGCAAGAAAACAACATATTTATACCACATCAGTTATATACAATTAACATAACATATTGATTTCTGGCACACATAACATACATTTGTGGTTCTCCAGTATTTGCTGTTATCATCACATTTTTCAATACCTTTTCCTTTGTAAAAATTATTGGTTACACCATTATGTATTTATGTGATAATCAGAGTAGATGAACTGGACAGCCCATGAACAAATAAATATACCTCCACTTCAAAAGGCTTATTTTCCAATACACTAGTGTTTTATTTTATTTCGGGTCCAAATGTAGCCTATTAAGGTATACATAAGGGATTATTAAGAGGTTGGGGGGTGGGCAGGGAAAAAAAAAGTGGGGACCAGAGGCCGGACTTGATATAAGACAAAAGAAGAGAAAAAGTTTTTACCGTCTTACTGATAGACCTTAAAACAGACAGGGATGTAAGATCCTCACATCACAAGCCTAATTGTCTTAGGGCATGGAGGTCTATAGCAAGTGGGGTGTAAATGGAAGATGATCTACCTTTTACATGGAGGTCATCACCCTTCAAGTTGAGCCTCAAAAATACATAGCCACATGATCGTATGCAGTCATTGTCATATGTATGTTTGCTGTTGAATTACTTATACATAATTTCAAGATACACAAGTCTACCATCTATCAACTAGAAATGGTAACAATTCACTAATGACATTCAGTCCCTCATTTGTGTTGTGAGCTCCCAATTTGTAGATCCAGAAGGAGTCTCTTTTATTGAGAGCCAGTTCTCTGTTACCACCCCTAGGGTCCAGTTTTACTTGCTCCAACCCTACAAATGAAGGAGTGTGATCCTCTTTATTCTCCTCATTTAAATGTGCGCTGCTAGTACATATTCCATATCTTCATTCCTAACTGCCATGATGAGTTCTCCTATTCTCTCCTTGAACTTTCTCTTGGTACACCCTACATAGTATTTGCAACAGGTACACTTTGCCATGTGTACCACGCGTGTTGTATCACAGCTGATGAAAGTGGGGATGTCAATCATTTCTTTTACATAGACAGTGTCAGCAGATAAGGGCCTATGGCCCACCCAGTCTGCCCATTTGAGCTTGTAAGTTAAGTTTATGTTTTCCTAGAAGTCTGTTGCCCCTTATCACTGACCTCCAGAATTCCTTTATATCTATCCCATGCATTCTTAAATCCTGTGATTGTTTCAGCCCCCACCACTTCCTCTGGCAGGGTGTTCCACTTGTCCTCCACCTGTTCTGTGAAGAAATTCTTCCTCATGTTTCCTCTGAATCGTCTTCCCTCCAACTTCATCCCATGCCCTCTAGTCCTGGAACATCTTTTCGCTTAAAAATAGTGTATTCCTGCACCCTGTTCCTCCCTGTAAGATACTTGTATGTCTCTATCATATACCCTCTCTCCCTCCTCTCCTCCAGAGAGTACATATTTGGTTACTTCAACCTGTCCTCATAGGACTTGTGATGCAATCCATGCACCATCTTTGTTTCCCTCCTCTGAACCTTCTCTACCCTGTCTATGTCCTTACATAGGTAAGGTCTCCAGAACTGTACACTGTACTTCAGGTGGGGCCTCACTAGTGTTTTGAATAGTGGAATTATGACCTCCCTTTTCCTGCTGGTGATGTCCCTGATTATGCATCTCAGCATCCTATTTGCTTTACCTGCTGCCTTGTCACACTGTTTCCCTACCTTGAGGTCATCAGAGATGATAACCCCAAGATCCCTTTCCTGCTTGGTGCATGCTATATCCTTACCCCCTGACTGATATATTGTGCCAGGGTTTTTGTGCCCCATATGCATTATCTTGTACTTCTTTGCATTGAATTTCAACTGCCAAACCCCTGACCATTCTTCAAGTTTCTGCAGGTCCCTTCTCATTCTGTCTACACCCTCTGGTGTGTCTACTCTGTTACAGAGCATTGTGTCATCAGTGAACAGTGAAATTTTGCCTTCTAGGGCCTGCACAATGTCACTGATGAAGATGTTGAATAGGACCAGTCCCAGCACTGATCTCTGTGGTACCCCACTGGTCACTTTTCCCTCTGTGGAGTGACAGCCATTTACCACCACCCTCTGTGTCCTGCCACCCAGCCAGTTACCTACCCACCACACTACTGTCCTTCTCACACCCATATTCCCAAGTTTGTGTAATAGTCTTCTGTGTGGCACAGTGTCAAAGGCCTTGCTGAAGTCCAGATAGGCCATGTCCACTGCCCTCCCCTGATCCACCTCCCTAGTCACCCAGTCAAAAAATTCAATGAGGTTGGTCTGACTTGACCTTCCCCTGGTGAAACCATGCTGCCTTGGGTCCTGTAGTCCATTGACAACCAGATGTTCCACCAATCTCTCCTTCAGTAGTGCTTCCATGATCTTCCCCACTACCGAGGTGAGGCTGACTGGTCTGTAGTTTCCCGCCTCTTTGTTCCCACTTTTGTATAAGGGGACTATATCTGCTGTCCTCCAGTCTTTGGGTACCTCCCTGTTTCCAGTGATCAGCTAAACAGGATAGCCAGAGGTTCAGCCACCACCTCTCTTAGTTCTTTAAGGACCCTGGGGTGCATCCCATCTGGCCCATTGCTTTATCAACTCTTATTACTTCCAGTTCCTTCAGGACCCTTTCTCGTGTAAAGGGACTTGTGTCCATTTTTGCACCATTCTCACCCCTTGTACACCCTTCAGACCCATTACCCTCCTCTTCCTCAGTAAAGGCTGAGCAGAAATATCTGTTCAATATATCAGCTTTACTGTTGTCATCCTCCATGCGGCCCCCATCCTCCCCCTTCAGTCTCACTATCCCTCCCTTTGCCTTTTGTTTTTCACTTATGTACCTGTAAAAGGTTTTGTCCCCTCTACCCACTGATTTTGCAATGTGTTCTTCTGTCTGAGCTTTGGCTTCCCTTACTGACCTCCCTGCCTCCCTTTGCTTCTCCTGGTACTTCTCTCTATCCCCTTCTGCCTGTGTCTTTAGTTTTTGGATTTTGGAACTCTTTGCATTCATAGATATAAGTGCAATACTTGCATGTCCCACATTTCATATAAACTTTCAGCAATGGAGGTAACCAAGTCCTTTGCTTGCTAATGGGCTGTAGTGAATCAACTAGGCAGTCTCTCAAATTACTAGCACTTCTGTACACTTCTCTGGGAGGAGTTTTAGCAGTAGGAAAATGTCATGTACGGGGCCTCACAGTAACTAATCAAACTTGTTATCGAGAATGGTGATGAATTGCAGGCTGAACTTAAACTGGGGATAGAAGAACAAGAGAAGGTGGTTTCCATATTTAAAGAACATCTGGACTATGACAAATGCCAGAAGAAATTCAGTGGGTACCACAGATTCTATAATTAAGGGGCAAAAAGAGAAAAAGTTTATATGGAATACCAATGACTATCTAAAAGACCAGGTTTATACATGGAAAAGGAAAAAAACTAACATTGATAATGCAGTCCAAGGTTCAACCGTATTGACTAGTACATCTACAACAATATCTGATATATCTACCTCAGGCAGTAGCATAGAAGTGGCAGGCTCCCTCACTTCATGTTCCATCTTGAAAAGAACAGACCACATTTCTACTGATTATAGCACAGGGGACAGTGCATCAGAAAGTGAACTGGAATTGAGTCCTTCTTTAGGGTCTGGTCCTACTGGGAAACTACAGCCCAGGAGGAGTGAATGTCAGACCAGATTCCAATTTCAGGAATCAGATGCAACAAAAGGAAAGGGAAAACAAGGAGGGGCCAGAGGAAGAGCAAGGGGCAGAGGACAAGTCCACAACAGATATTGACAGTGATTAATATTTCTTATGCGTCTCTTACAGACACCAAAATTAAGGTACTTAGCAAGGGGCTATATTTTGTCCCAGCATTCTCTGTTTTAGAATTTGATGCATTTATTGATCTAAACAAATTTGTTAGAAAAATAAATTAAAAAAAATGTTTTTTTCTGGTCCTGAAGACAGGGATGGAGAAGGGGATGAGGATGAACAAGGGAACAATACATCCATTCTAAGTTCACAAGAGGTATTCAGACCCCATCCACTTTTTCCCTTCCCCTACACCCCAGAGTGTCATCATTCCTGGAGTGCTGTACAAGAGACATAGAGGAAACCTTTAGCAATATCCCCAGATTACCTTATTATAACCTTACAAATGAAGAGAGGTCAGCCTTAAACACAGTCAGCAGTAACAAATCCATAGTGATAAAACCAGATGATAAAGGTGATAGTATTGTGGTACAGAACACTGCACAATATGAAGCCAAAATCGTTAGACAGGTTTCTGATACCACCTTTTACAAAATGTTGACCTTTGACCCCCACACAGCAGATAAAAAAGAAGCTTGAACTGTACCTGCTTGAACACTTCCAAAATGGTTTCACTAGCAGCAATGAATTGTTTTATTTAACTGTCCAATTCCCAAAGAAACCAGCACTGTACACACTCCCAAAGGTACACAAGCATCCAACAAACCACCAGGCTGCCCTATAGTCACTGGAATAGGTTGGATCAATGAACCTATATCCAAATTTGTGGATAGTTTCTTTTGTCCCATCGTGCCCAAATCTAGAAGCTACATTAAGGACACCACCAGTGTACTTACATTTCTTAAAGATATACAAAAAGAGCAGGACTGGTGACTAGTCACCTTAGACATGGATGCCCTTTACACAAATATCCCTCATGAGTGGGGGCTACAAGCAATCGAACATAGCCTCTTACAATACACAGGTCTCCCACAGGAAAAGACCAATATGTTGGTGAAGCTAACAGAAATACTGCTTACAAATAATGAATTCATGTTTCAAGAAAAGATCTACCAACAAGTGTGTGGTACAGCAATGGGGGCCACTTTGGCTCCGAGCTTAGCAAATTTATATTTGGCAAGGTGGGAGGAGGAATTTATGTTCAATGCAGATGTGAATCCATATTTTGAGAAAATCAACATCTTCAAATGTTTTATTGAAGATGTTATTTTAATATGGAAATGTACAAGAACTGAACTAGGTGACTTTTTTAAATATATTGAGAGGTCAAACCAAAACCTTAGATTGAAAATGAATGCAGACCAAAAACAAATCCACTTTTTGGATCTCACTATCATGAAGAAAATGGATGGCACACTTATTGCAGATCTATATAAAAAAACTGACAGATCAGAACAGCTTATTGTTAGTTGTCACCCAGGACATGTTACCAAAAACTTAACAAGGGGACAATTTATGACAACAAAAAGGAACTGTGGGACAAATGATTTGTGCACAGTTAGGGCAGCTGAACTTTCAGAAAGGCTGAGGGAAAGGGGGTATTGTGAGAATGGCATTCTCCAAGCCAAAACAAGGGTTGATATCTTTACCAGGGGTAGCCTGGTACAAACAAAAAAGACCACAGGACCCTGGTGGTGAGATGACCTTTGTCACAACCTTTGGGGGTGGGTCCGAGGAACTCACTCCCCTTGCTTCCTTGTTTGAAAAACCACTCAGGATATCCTACAAGACAGGCCCTACCCTGAGGGATATCCTAGTGCATAGTTACCATCCCAAACAAAGTACCACCACACAGGTGACAAGATGGGGTTCAGAACCTTGTGGTTTTTGCAATACATGCTCATTTATGCAGAAAGCAGAATCTTTTGTAAACCCCAGAACTGGTAAAACAGTGAAAATCAGGGGCAGTATCAACTGCAATACCGAATGGGTGGTATATAAACTCTCCTGTACTTTGGAAAATTTTATGTTGGATGCACAAAGAGAAAAATATGACTCGGGTTAAACAAACACATTTTGGCAATTAAAAATGAGAATAGTGATAATGCCATGGCCATGCATGTTAAAAACAATGGTGACTAAGGTAGACACAAAGGCCCCGATATTGAAAACTGTGCCTGGCAATGGCTCAACTGGTTGCTCCACACAATTGAGTTGCGCCGGAGCAATGAAGGGATATGTTCAGAAGAGATGTGCAATGGCGCATCTCCTCTGAATATATCGAAATATGGTGGCAGCACAAATACAGTGCACCGGTGCATCCCCCAGACAGATCTGAATACCTGAAATGGGAATGTGCCAGTGCATCTGGAGATGCACCAGACACAATTTCCAGATATTCAGACCTAAACATGCAAATGGAGTCATTATGCATGTAAGGCACAAATAGGGCCATTTGCATGTCATTATGACCCCATTTGCATGAGTTGTGCAGGGTTGGCTGGTGAAATGTGCTGGGTGCCCTGCACAGCATGTCTGACATCGCTGGTAGTCTAGTAGTACCTCCTCCTGCACAAAACCCTGATCCCTGTAAAATAAATATTTCACCATCCCTGGTAGTCTAGTGGTTCCCCCTCTCACACAAAACCCTGATCCCCATAAAATTAATATATTATTATCCCTGGTAGTCCAGTGGTGCCCCCTCCCTGCTCTGTACCCCAGTCATGTACTAATCAGTAAAATATATGTCCTGGTAGTCTAGTGATACCCCCCCACCCACACAGGACTCCATCTCACCCCGCTCCCCCACAGGTCTTCAGTGGGCAGCAAAACCCACCCACACACTTCTACTGCTGCAGGCTGAATGCCTGTAACAGTAACAGCTACAACCCCATTGGCTGACAGTGTTGACCAAATGGGCCAGCAGTGTGTACTGTAACAGTCATTCACAACTTTGTTTTGAGGAGAAGCAGTACTGCCAGATAGACTGTTCACTTAATTGAAAATTAATTGACACTTTGTTTTGATTGGGTGACTAATTAAAGTAATAGTTTGTGAATGTATTTAAACACTCCTAAAAAATGTTCCATTACCTCTGATGAAGCCCGAGGGGTCGGGTGAAACGTAAGACCTCCTGATATTGTACTGTCACAATAGTGCTCTAATGGGAGTAAAAGAGCTTTAAAACACTACTTTAGTGTGACTTTGCTTTATTCATTAAGCTATCAGCAAGGGTGAGTGCTCTCCACCATCTCTCTATGAGTTTTAGCAATCTCTTTTAACCTGGGGTCACTTGCTAAAACAAACCCATTTTTGCTGATTATATCTGTCACCATACTGTATATGCTCTAATACTGCAGGTAGTGACAAAGTTGATTTATTCATGCCTCTGTTCTTTCACCCTGTACTGGTTACTCCTGTTGACTATAAGGGTGTCCTTACTTGCTTTATCACTTTTAGCTTTAACAACATATCTGCATGTCTTACTGTACCCTCTGTCTCTAAATCTTTTTTCCATGTCTCTTGATTCCATTTAGTATTCCCCTTCCTTACTGCAGTTATGTCTATTGCATAAGTATTGGCTGTGAGGGATGTTATCCACTCTGTGATGTGGGTGACAGCTACTAGCAAAGAAAATGGTGTTGTGGTGAGTAGGCTTCCTGTATAGGCCCATTCCAACCCTCATCTTGTTCCTTATGTATTTTGATATCCAAAAAGAGGATCTCTCTCTTACTACTCCAGCATGTAAACCTGAGGTGCTGGTATCATGTCATAAGAGCGACCCAAAATGAGCAACTAGAAATATAGTGACTCATTTTGGGTGCTATTATTGTGGGCTACCCTGCAGAATAGTGAGGGTATGGAATAGCGACCAAGGGGAAGGACCAATGAAAGGGATGTAGATATTTATCAAAATTCCCCAATTCAGTTCATCTCCTTCCCATATGAAGAAGATGGCATTAATATATCTTTTCCATATTTTGATCTGGGAAAGGAATTGGTTTACATACTGATCTCATATGTATGTTTCCTCCCACATGCTGAGGTAGAGATTGGCATAATTTCGAGCACAGCTGGCCCCCATTGTTGTTCCCTTTTCTTGGATATAATACTGACCAATGAATACAAAAACATTAGTTTCAAGAACAATCTTACTCATTTCCACTATTAGTTCTGTGTCTGGTTTTGCATTTCACCTCTTTTATTAAAAAAATACCTCAGAGCCCTGAGTCACCCTGTATGGGGAATGTTGGTATAAGAAATTCAATGTTTAGCATAACCAATAAACATTCATCACCCACATTTACCCCAGCCAGAATTCTTAACATGTCCCTGGTGTCTGCTATATGTGAGGGTAGTTCCACCACAGGTTGTTTTATGTGGTCATCCACAAACCTTGCTAATGGCCCAGTTATACTTCCAATCCTAGAACTAATGGGCCTACCGGGTGGGTTTGTTACAGTTTTTGGAATTTTGGGAAGGCATAAAGTATATTTGTGCCCTAAGTGGGAATTTCACAGTCAGATGTTCTTTTTCTTTTTGGTTTATAAGGCCCTCAAAGATGGCCTAATCCAAAAAGTTGTCAGTCCTTCTTTTGAGGGAAAGCGTGGGGTCAGAGCTCAATGGCCTATAGAACTGTTTTTTTTTTTTAATTTCTCTTTTCCTCCCTACATCCCCCCAACTCTGACTTCCTCAGGAGACCCCATGGAGTCATCCCTCTGCTGGCCGTCTTACCTGATCCACCCTCGTCTCCCCATGGAGCTGTGGTTTACCCCCTGGGCAGGGACGAGGTGGGGCCCCCAAGCACCCTGAACACTTCTTGTTTCGTCAGTCAGAGGGTGGCCAGGCAGGTGGCAACACATCGAGGACAAGCTCCAGGGCTCCATCTCCTTTGGAGCTGAAAGGCATTTTCCGTGTTTCTGTGTTGTGGATGTCGCGATTGCCCCTGATGTCAAGGCATGAGTGCCGACATCCACGATGTGCTGCCTTCAAGCTTGTCAAACCCCAGACCTTCATCCAAGGCCAATCAATCCCTGAGGCATCAGATGTGTTGCCAAGCCTCCAGCCTCTGCCAGGGGTCAGCATATGCTGGGCTTCTTCCCCACCCTCCCCCCGGAAAAGGTAATCCATCATGGGACGCTCAAGCCTACTCCCCCAGCCAGCCCTCTGGTGACCCAAGTCCTCTCCCAATCCTGGGCCACCGGCGTCTTATACGGAAATCCAACCACTGCACTGGCAGCCCGGCCTTGAACTGTTTGTTCTAATTGTCTATTGACTTCATTAATGTATTCATTAGTGTCCATGACCACCACACTTCCTCACAGGTTTAATAGCACTGTTCCCATTATTCTTTAGACTTTTCAGTCCAAACTTTTCTCCCCTGCTTATGTTTGCAAACCGGGGGGGGGGGTAAACTCCTCTTCTTATCCTTTTTAAGTCCTGCTCACACAGTTTCTGGAATGTGGATACTCGTGGGCTGTGAGGAAGGGGGGCAAAAGGTGCTTGGTTTTCTTCTACCATACAAAATTGTGCTGGTATTTACCCCATCTGTTCCTTCCCTCCCTTCCCCTCCAAATCATCATGTTCTGTCTCAAATTCAAAATCATTTAATGCTTCCAACAATTATTCCATTTATATCCCACCCACTCCAGCCCTGATGCCCTTTATGTTCTGATTTCCCCACGAGCTGGTTCCTTTTTGATCTCTATCCCATGTAATTAATTTGACCTCTAGTGTATAAATTTGATGTCCATGCTCTAAGTAAATTGGGCTCATGATGTGAGGATCTGACATCCCCCCATTTTATGGTCTGTCAGTAAGACAGTTAAAACTTTTTTTTCTTTTGTCTTACATCAAGTCCGGCCCTGTTCCCCCCCCTACACTTTTTCCTTCCCTTTCCTTCCCCCACCCCTGCCAGCCTCTTATGAATCACTTATGTATACCTTAATTAAATTAGGCTACATTTGGACCTGAAATAAATCACTAATGGTGTCTTGGAAAATAAGACTTTTGAAGTGGAGGTATATTTATTTGTTCATGTGCTCTCCAGTCCATCCAGTCTGATTATCACATAAGTGCATAATGGTGCATCCAATATTTTTTAAAAAGGAAAAGGTATTGAAAAATGTGATGATAACAGCAAATAGTGGAGAACCACAAGTGTATGTTATGTGTGCTGGAAATCAATGTGTTATGTTAATTGTATACAATGGGTGGGATATTCAAAAAGGTTACGCCATGCGCAACAAGTCCTACATTGTGCCATTCTGCGATATTCAGCAGGAGGCAGTTACGCCACTGAAAACAGGCTGAGCAACAGCGCAATGCAAATGAATGCATGCTCAACAGGAGGGGGAGGAACAATGCATAAACTGCACAGCCCGATATTCAGTCGGGCTGTACAGAGATGTCTGAGGCAACCCCAACCTGCACCTGCACAACTTTGAGCCAAAAAAGGCTTTGGTTGAGGGCCACCCACAGGTGAGCTGCTGTATTGCAGGGTGCAACACAGCAGCTGCCACCCGTGGCTGGCCCCAACTCAGTCCCTGTGCCCCCCACCAGCCCGATTGCGGGCATCAATGTAGCCCCCCCTCCGTTCACATCCCTGGTGGTCAGTGGACCGTAATGCCTGCGATCGAGGCAGAAATGTAAAAGAACCCCCAGTACCCGATCGCGGGCAGAATGTAATAAGAACCCCCAACCCGAATATCTCCCTGGTGGTCCAGTGGACCATAATGCCCGATCGTGGGCAGAATGTATAGTGACAACCCCCAAACATCTCCCTGGTGTCTAGTGTCCCCCCCCACCCACCCACCGAGTCCCACCACCCCACTCCCCGGCGGCGGTGGGTGGCAGCATCCCTGCCGCCCCACCCCCCACTGACTGACTGTCGGTGAGGCTGCACGCCCATTGGTGCACAGCTAGAGCTAATGGGCGTGCAGCCCTCCTCCTATGACAGTCAGATTTGTGAATGAACATCATTCCCAAATCTTGACCGTCATGTACGGTATAGGCTGCACAATCTACTGGCCTCTAGCTCTGCACCAGTGGGCATGCAGCCCTACCGACAGTCAGTCGGCATGGGCGCGGGCGGCCAGGCGGGTGGGATGCTGCCGCCCGCCGGCTGCCGGGGGAGGTGGTGGGGCTTCTATGGGTGGTGGGTGCGGGGACACTAGACACCAGGAGATGTTTGGGGGTTGTCACTATACATTATGCCCGCGATCAGGCATTACGGTCCACTGGACCACCAGGGAGATATTCGGGTTGGGGTTCTTTATTACATTCTGCCCGCGATCGGGCACTGGGGGTCTTTTACATTCCTGCCCGTGATCGGGCATTAGGGAGATGTTTGGGGGTTCTTTTCACGCCTGCCTGCGATCAGGCTGCAGGGTGCGCCGGTCCCGATGGCTGCTGCCTGGCAGGGCAGCCAGCGCAGTCCTCGGGATCGTCGCACCTACATGTTAATGGCATGCAAATGGGGCCATAATCAGATGCAAATGGCCCCCCCTGTGCCTTGCATGAATTATGGCCCCATTTGCATGTCACCTTTTGAATATCGGAAATTTGCGCATGGCGCAATGGTACTTGCGCCACCGCAAGTTGAATGCTCCACTCTGACAACTTGCAGTGGCGCAAGTTCCACTGCGCCATGAACAGTGGCTGTGGCTGGGGGGTGATATTCAAAGGAGTTGCTTAATAGCGCAGCTCCTTTGAATATTGCCCTGGCCACACCCCTGCACAACTATTTTGAGCAGCGCAAGGGCTTGCACCTCAGAATGGCGCAGTTTGAATATCCGGGCCTATGGGTATAGTGTAAGTATGTTTTTTTAGCTGCATTGTATATAAAATTCAGCTAAAAATAAAATGTCTTTAAGTTCTACAGAGGGCACTATTCATTTGAAAAAGCCGACAGGTGAATTATTACAAATTTGCTGCTCCCTGCTGTACTGTGCTTCTGCAGTGTGGTGTTGTTCTGCAATAAACTGAGGTGCAGAATACTTTAAGTTTGGACTCTGATTTTATTGCTCTCAATTTCTTTTGGTGAACAGCGAGTGGTGAGTGCCATGACTTTAGCTGCAGAGATAAATGGATGCTCGCCCAGTCACCCATATTTTATTTTTATAATATCTGTTATAGTCTGACTTCAAAGCATGAGTGAGCCAACAGCTGCTGTCACTGCTGTTTTCTGTAAGTTTTATAGTGTAATGGCTTTCTGCATAGGTGATTGATTAGCTATTTTGTTTTTTCTATCTTTCCTGGTTGCAGATTTTGCTTCCTTCTTCCTCTCGACCAGCTACATCTGCTGCACTCATGTCCTCATGTAACTCCTTTGTTTCATTCTGGTTTGGTTCTTGGTGTGCTTACTAGTTTCCAAAGTATGTCCTTCCCATGTCATTCTGCTGTTTTGGCTTGTTTTATTTCAGACTTTTCTATTTTGCAGTTCATACCAGGCCACTTGCAAACCTCTCACTTCAACTGCATTCCTCTTCAGTTGCTTTCACCTGGTTATCTAGCAAGGCAGCTGCACCCATTGCTGCTTTCTCATTTTAATTGGTTTACTCAGTCAGTCTGCTTCAGCATTTAGCACCCTAGTCTTAGAGCGAATGCAGCTTCTAGCCTTTCCTGCTGAAACTGGGTTTCACCTCTCATAGAAACACAGAAGATGATGGTAGGAAAAAATAATAGTCCATCCAGTCTGGCCATCGGTCTGTATATAACCCTGTGATCTGGCATCAGTTGGGGTCTTACCCCTCCCCAGCACTATCCTATTCCTTCCTGATCCTTGTCCCTGCCATTGATGACTCATTTTGACCTTGATGTATTTTCAAATTTCAGTACCTTTTCAGTTGTTGCATTTTTCATCAGTATCTGCCATTCTATTCAGTAGTCATTATTCAGATAGAATCTTGCCCTTATGGTTCTCCCTGAAGGTTGATGGCTCTAGCTCCCCCCTTGAAGTCTGCATTTTGAGGGCGAGTCCCTCATCTCAGGTGGGGGTTCTTCCCTGTAGGCCACTCTCCTTCTGCAGCAGCTCCTAGCAGTCCCACCAGGAGGTAAGGTTCTATGCTCCAGGACAGGCTTCAGCCATGCAGACCTTCAGTCAGTGGCATCTTAGGGTGTAGCATTTAAGATTTCAGCTGAAAAGGGTGGGGCTCTAAACCAACAGGTGTTCCTTTAGCTGTGCAGACCATGTCAGCAGCACCTCTGAAAGCTATTCTCACTGTGTGTCTGCCTGAGATCTATCTAGTCTTAGTCTGTAACCAGTTTCTTTAGTTTCCATTCAAGGATATGCCTCCTCATGGTCTTGAGGCTGGGTGATAGCTTTCAGCAGTCACCACTCTCCTCATTCCATGCTTTCAAGGGTGGGCCTCCTTTATGGGGGACTTCCATTAGCTGTAGAGATGAACTCACAGCACCCCACAGCATTATTCCATTTCAGGGCTAGACAGAGTGTTATCCCTCCAAAAACATTCCCTGAATTTCAAACTCCAAATTAGCATTCTGAGCTGTCACAATATTAAGCTCCCATGCCAAGAGGGATGATGGCTTAGGCCATAGATCTCTGTCCATAGATTTCCTCACCAGGGTTTTTTTTTCCTCTTATGAGTGTAAGAGGCCATAATGTGGTACATGTATATAAGTATAGTATAGCATTTGCCGTAGTATGCCTTTATTAGTGACATTCTGAGGAGCTAAAAGAGAAGGTCTGCCTATTTGTGGATGACACCAAAATCTTCAATTGGATGGACACTCCAGGGCAGGGGTGAAAAGGATGAGCAGAGACCTGAGAAAACTAGAGAAGTGGTCAAGAGTATGGAAGCTGGGTTTCCCTGCAAGAAAAAGTGCAAAATAATGCACTTAGGGCACAGAAACCCAGGGAAGAAGTACAAAACGTGTGGAGTGGTATTGACGACCATGAAGCAGGAAAGAGATCTGGGTATAATCATCTCAGATTACCTAATGGTGGCCAGGCAGTTTGACAATGCAGATTGGGAGAGTTAGTGGGATGCTAGGGTGCATAGGGAAGGATACCACCAGCAAAAAGAGAGATGTAGTGTTGCCTCTGTATAGATTGCTAATAAGATCCCACCTAGAGTACCGAGTCCAGTTCTGCAGACCACATCTCCAGAAGAACAAGCACAGAGTGGAAGGGGTCCATTGGAAGGTACTGAAAATGATGCAGGGTCTGCATCAAAAGCCCTATGAGGAGAGACTAATGGACCTGAATATTTTTTTTTTTTGTTAGTTATTTAACCAGGACTGGCACACTAAGCTGAAAGCATTTTTACAGGTGCAACCTGGGAGCACAGGGAAGTTAAGTGACTTGCTCAGGGTCACACAGTATGCAAGTGGAAGCTGTGGGGTTCAAACCCAGGGCTGGTCTGTTGGATGACACCAGATTTGCAGCTCGGAGCCTTAAACCACTGCGCTATACTGCCTCCCAATATGTACACCCTGGAATAGAGAAGGGAAGAAGCATATGACAGAGACCTTCAAATACCTTATGGGGTAAATGTGGTACAGGAGGGAAGTATTTTTCAGATCAAAAGGTGCTCAAGAACAAGGGGATATGCTTTGAAGCTGGGGGTTAGATTCAGGAGAGATGTGAGGAAGTACTTCTTCACAGTTAAAGTGGTAGATTCCTAAGTCAGCCTAACAGTAGGCATAGTGGGGGAAAAACAGTGGTGGGGAGAAAAAATGCATGGGATAAGGACAAGGGAATCATAGTGTAAAGGAAAGGGGAAGGGAGAAAGAGCTGTGGATCTGACATGGTCTGTGGTAATAGTGTAGGTAGGGAGAAATAGGCCAACTGGATGGGCCAAGTGATTCTTATCTGCAGTCAAATTCTGTTTCTGTGTTTCTAATAGTAGGTTTCCACTATGAGTTGGGGTTGGATGGTGGCTCTCATATCCCTCAATCCTGCCATTCCAACTCTTCTTATGGAAATCTAGCCTCTGTCTGCTATCAGTTACCTGTTGCTGTCAGTTTTTGCTGCAGTCAGTCTCTTTCTGTTATCAGTCATCACCACTTGCCTTCACTCAGTACTCTACTCATTCTTTGTGTTCATCACCTGCTGTGCAGTACTTTGGGCTCCTTCCTAAGATGCCTTTAGATTAAAGGAACTATGTTCCCATGGCATCTCTAGAAATGGAACTCTCCTCAAGAGGGTTCCTTTGTCTTAAAGTTACCCCAGCAGTGTGGCAGTCCCCCATGGGACAGATATTGTGAACAGCCAAATTATCCACATAAAACAGTCAAGGAACACATTCACTCAACTACTGTCAGATTATCAATAATGTTGAATAAGTGTAACCCCTCACAAAGTTGCATATGCCCACTGAACACTAGCTTGATATGGAGAACAAATGGGCTCCTTTTTCTTTGATACCTGTATCAGCTCCTTTCACTCACCTTCTGAATCTTTCCTTCTTACTCAGTGCTTTCCCTTAGGCTTGGAAGATTGCAAACATTCTACTCTGCACAAATGGGGAACCTCTTTTACCCTGGCAATGTCTGACTTATCTCCCTCCTACTCTGTCTTGCAAAGCTACAGGAAAACATCCTCTACTCCAGGCTTGCTGACTTCCTACAATCCTCCAAAATCCGCTCCATCTTCCAGTCTGGTTTTCAGAAGCTCATTCCTCCTCACTGCATGTCACTGACTCCACCCTCAGTGGGATGGATCAGGGACACATCACTGCAGCTACGGTATATTCAATTATCTAGTCAAAGCCTTCAACACGGTGTCCCACCCACTCTTCCTGGACAAGCTGAGCTCTGCTTTCCTGTTGACTTGTTCTGTTCCTGTCTTCCAGTCCACCAACAGTCAGTACAGGAGGAGGATGCCCAGTCCCTCCCTCCCACCCTATATGGGGTCACACAGGGCTCCATCCTGGGTCCTATCCTTTTCTCAATTTTCCTCAATGACCTGCCTTCTGCCTGTGTCACCGCGCATATCCATATGTCTGCAGATGACACTGTCATTTACACCTCTGGTCCTTCAGCCACAGCTGTGCAAGATCTGTTCCAGCAAGTCTTTCACAACATAACTGGCCCACCGGTGCAGCCACAGGGCTTCTGCTCATAACACTAACATCTTGGGTTCAGGAACAGACCCGAGATTTGAAGGGCCAGCAAGGGGGAGGAGCATTGAGCATCTGACAGACTGCTCTCCTCTTCATCTGGGGGGAGGATGGGTGAGAAGCTGGCACATGATCAACCTCTGGTGGAGGCCAGAGGGAGCATCTACCAGAGCCAAGCTGTCAGGGAGATGTGCAGGACATTTGTGTGTCAGCTCACCACAACATTGCATGCCGCGTCTCCCAGGGAGCCTTACTGATGAAAATTGCTGACAGCTCCATCCATGATGCCCCATTTCCCCAGTTCTGCATTGCCCTTTCTAGATGAGACTTGGTCAGTGACCTGAGCAAGTAGTCTCCGTAGGAGGAGCTCGGTCCCATGGCTCCACCCTGGGGGAGTAAGTCAGGGAAGAGTCCCAGTAGAATCTTCTGCTGGGACCCATATTCAGTCATCCGTGGTGCTGGCCTATTTTGTGGCCCCATCCAGAGGGGATAAGTCTGTGTGGATCATCCTCAAGGTTAAGTCCCATAGGTATCCTCAAGGTTAAGTCCCATAGGTACTGTGGTGGCCTTTGGAAAGGGAGCTGAGCCTTGGGAGTATGGTACCCAAAAAGCATAATAAATTTTAAAAAAGTCTTCCACAATGTATTGCACTGGTTTCATGCCTACCAAGTCTGAGTCAACAGTAAGCATGCCACCAGCCAGTAACTGGTCATGCTCTCACTCTTACCTGTCTTCACCATGTTGGCTGGCACCCACATTGACGTAGTCCCCTGTCGTCAAATACCTCAGTGTGCAGCTTGACTATAAGCCAGACTTCTCAGCACACATTGATGCCATCCACACTAAACTCCACCCCAAATTTGGTGCCTTGTACCACAATAAGGATTGCCTTGGGTCCTTCCCCTCTTACCTGTCCTCACTCCTTTCTCTCATCCCCTCTTCATCCTACTCCATCTGTTCCAGAGACAATTGCACCTTTTGCCATTCCCATCCTCACTCCTCTGCAGGGCAGTTTACCTTCTCCTACCATCTTCCCTCCCTCTGAATCCTGCTGTCCCTCCTCCCTCCACCTTCCCCCCAGCCCTTTGATGCCATGTAAAATGTCTCTATGCTCCTTCCTGCCCCTACTAACCCTCCACCTGGCCTTATCCCTGCTTTTTCCTTCTGCTGTTGCTTATCTTCGATTTCATATGATTTTGGCTCCTATAAGTGGACTGAATTGGCCTATTGTAATTTGTATGCACTGCCATAGCATCATCACTTTCTACAACAGGCAATATATGCTTATGATACTCTTGTTGGTATTGTATGCAGCCCTATAAACTAACTTCATAATCCCTGTATTTTGTCATGGTGTTGTCACCTACTTGCTCTGCATTTTGTTATTGCACTTTGTATTTTTTTAATTGAATATACTTTATTACATTTTTAAACATGTCTCAACACATATAAAAACATAAGATGAAATATGAACAATAGTCAGAAACAACATTAAATAGTAACTACAACAAAAACCAAGAAACATGAATAAAAAAATCATCCCCAATCTGGAGCACCATCTGCATTTAGAGAACCACACAAAAGAGTCTGAAAGAGTAAGTATATTGCAGCTGAAATAGTATATACCAAAAAAAAAAGAAAAAAAATACTATGAGACTTACACAGGGCCCACAAAAGAGAAAGTTCATTAGGCCAATAATAAAAAAGGGTGGCATCTTTAATTAACTTTGAAAAATTAATTAAGCAAAGTATATAAGGGTAGCCAATTTTGATGGTATATATGAAACTGATTGTTCATGGCTGCAATCTATCGTTCTACATTCGATACCTGTAATATCTCTAAATGCCATTCCTGTATAGTGGGAATCACCTCATCACACCAATGACATAATATTACTAACTTAGCAGTTAGAGCCACCAGAGCTATCTAACCTTTCATTGGGTCAGTGACCTGGAAAGGATATAAACCTATCAAACAAACTTCTGGTGTAAATAGGTCATCCCGTCCAAGTAGCTGGTTTAAAAGATTCTTGCTCTTATTCCAAAAGGGTACAACCTTTACACACTCAAACAAGATATGTTTTAAAGAGCTTTCTGCCAATCTGCATCTAGTGCATAAAGGGGAGGGCAACTTTCCCAACTTATACAACTTCTGAGGGGTATAATACAAATGATAAAGAATTTGATAATGTAACCATCTACAGTTGTCTTATTTGATATATGTATAATGATGTTGTCATACTGTTTGCCAGGTTTCTGGGGTCCAAGAGGTCCCCAGAGCCTGTTGCCAGTAATAACTAAGCCCAGAAGCCATACAAGGATCAAAACTTTGAAAGGTTTTATAAAGGCCAGAAATGGAGTAAAGTCACCCCACAATGTTAACAAGATTGTCTTTTTTTTCATTAAGACAAATAACAATGTATAAATAAGCAAGACATGCTCTTAGTTCAGGAGTTTAAAATAAACCAAGAGATAGTATAGCGCAGTGGTTTAAGGCTCTGAACTGCAAACTGAGA
Source organism: Neoceratodus forsteri (assembly GCA_016271365.2). NCBI lineage: Eukaryota > Metazoa > Chordata > Ceratodontiformes > Ceratodontidae > Neoceratodus > Neoceratodus forsteri. The sequence goes on from CM028131.1 coordinate 854,059,995, forward strand.
GATCTGGGTTTGAATCCCACAGCCCCCACTTGCATACTGTGTGACCCTGAGCAAGTCACTTAACTTCCCTGTGCTCCCAGGTCTCACCTGTAAACAAGCTTTCAGCTTAGTGTTAAAAAAACAAACAAAAAGACAAATCAATATAAATAGTGTAAAGAAAACATACAAAAATAAAATGATTATTCCAACCTTATGAGCCGGTTCATACTCTAACATAGATTTTAACAATTATTTTAAACATCCTAGGGGTCTGCTCCTCTAAATTGTATACTTTTATAATTCATAGCTGTCTCTAGGAAGGGAAGCCAAACTGCGTGAAAGATTTCTACTTTATCATTCTTAAAATAATATATCCCTTCTACAATATACAGGTCAATCATTAGGTTAAATCAAGTTCTTATCGGTGGGCTGTTGTCTTTCCAGACCATCAAGATGCATTTTTTGGCTACTAAAAAAACTAGTGAAAATAATTGAAGATTGTATTCCATAAAATTATGCTATTTTAACTTATGGCCCAATAAAACAGTAGAAATACAATTTTTTTTGGTGTGAAAAAGATTATCTAATGTAGATCCCACTTGATGAGACCAAGACCCCGACTCAAATGGGCCTTGATGGCATATGTTAAAAATCAATATTTAAGACAAAACAAAAAAGAAATCTGATATCTTTGGCATAATTTAGAAAAGTAAAGAAAAACCTGTTCATCCAAAAGAGAATCAATCACAGGTGGAACACGGAAGGGCCAAAAAAAGAATGGGATAATAAAATTCCCAATGCGTATATTAGGATTGCCTATAAAGGGTTGTAAAGTATCTCTTATTAAGTTGAGTAGAAAATAGTGGGCTAACTGAACATGAGTCTGGAGAGATCAGTGTATCGAGGTACCAAGCAAACCCATGGACAATTGAGAAGGAGTAATATAAAACAAACTCCTAGGAATAATACCCTCTGCCTGACAGAAGTCCCACTCAACTTTGAGCCAAAATGGGATATACCACACAGCACTTAGCTGAATTTCTGGGATACCCCACCATAAATATTTACTGGCATGAAGATCCCCATAATATAAGAAAACATTTGGAAGCTGAAGATTCTCCAATCATCTAGGTGCCATCAATTTAACATAGGAGCATCACATTGCTTTACCCTTCCAAAGAAAGTCATTCAAGACTGTTTGTAACTTAAGAAATCAATTCCTAGGAAGGAAAAGGTTCAACATCCCTAGTGGGTAAAGCAACCCAGGCAGAACATTCATTTTTATGGTATTAATTTGGCCCCAGAGCATCATGGATAAGGCTGTCCATCTCTGCAAATTTAATTTAAGAGATTGGAGAAAAGGATCTAACCTAAGCTTTATTAAATTTGTCAGGTTTGTAGAGACCTGGATGCCCCAAATAAGTAAGGTGGTGTGGTTCCCAGGCTAGCCCCATATTCAAGATGGCTTGTTTAGCAATTAAATCATTTAAAGCTAAAACTTTGGACTTACCTGTATTTAATTTGTAGCCCATGATCTTAGAAAAGTGGATAATCTCATCCATGGCTGCAGGGATAGAGATCTGAGGATGAATAACATGCAGTAAAATATCATCTGCAAAAGCATAAAATTTGTTTCCGATACCCCCGAGAAAAATACCTTTAATCAACAAACTTAATTGTAAGCTACAGAGTAAAGGTTCCAAATACAGATTGAAAAACAGAAGTGATAGGGGACAACCTTGTTTAGTCCCATGCTCTAAACTAACAGAATCCAAAAGTACCCCATTACTCCAAATACGAGTTGTGGGATTTTGCTAAAGAACTCAAACCCAACCAATAAAGTCCTCTGGTACCCCAAACCTCTGCAGGGCAGCAAAAAGATATGGCCAGGAGACCCTATTAAAGGCCTTTTCAGCATCAAGAGAGACAAGGGCTGTTGACATCCTACTCCTCCTGGAAGTGGCCATTAGATGATGATGTTTATGTAAATGATCTGATGAGAGTCTACCCAACATAAAACCAACTTGTTCCCATCTCACTAATGACTCCCAAACTGATTGAAGATGGGTGGCAAGGACTTTTGCTAAAGTTTTAATATCTGAATTTAGCAAAGAGATTGGTCTGTAATTTTCTGGAAGCTGTTCATCCTTCCCAGGATTAGGAAGCAACACAAGCCAGGCTGCTGAAAAGGAAGTCTCTGATATGTTTTGAAGGAGAAATGAGTTCAAAAATGGGTCAAAAAAGGAACCAAATCTTCTGAAAAAGCTTTATAGAAGTTAGTTGAAAACTCATCAGGGCCTGAGGCCTTGTTTGTAGAAAGACTCTGAATTGCCTGGGCCATTTTAGTCTGGGCAAAGGGACCATTAAGAGAAGCCCTTTGCTGTTCTTAAGGGAGAGGAGATCAAGCTGGTCTAAATAAGAATATATATACTGCAGAGAAGAAGATGAACAGAATCTGCCTGGTATAGAAGGAGGAAAAAAAAAACTGAAAAATTTGGATCATAGCTCGAGGGGAAGTGACTAACTCGTGTTAGGCCCACACTGAAGCCCTTTAATAATATTACCCACATCCTGATCTCAAAGAAGAAGAGCCAGCAGATGTACCGCATGTTCTCCTGACTCCATATAATGGGCCTTAGCACTAAATAGTGCCAGCTCCACTTTTTCAGCCAAGAGACAGGAGTACTCAAATTCTAGGGGTTGGGGGTAGAAAGAAGTAGGCTGCTGGTTAACTAGGATCTGCAGCTTATCTATTAGGTAGGGAAATGGGCAGACTGGGTGGGCCAAGCCTTCCTTATCTGCCATCAAATTCTATGTTTCTATGTACTGAGCTCGTAAAGCATTTAAGTGTGTCCAGACTGTCTCTGGAGTATCAGAACTTAACTTGACCTCTATTCCCCATATCTCACAGAGAAGAGAATGCAATTGATCTCTGCAGAATTTCTGTATATTTGAAGGTAATCAAAACATTAACCTTTAATCAAGGCTTTGGCTGCTTCCCAAAGGACTTGTAGAGAATCCATTGATTCTTCACTGGAGGCAAAAAGGAAAAAAGTGAATAAATTCCTTAATTTTACTGAAAATATCTGGATCTTTCAATAATTTGGAATTTATATGCAAAACCCTATCTCAATCTGCTGCAAATGTTGAGATAAATTTTAATTGAACTTCACCATGATCAGATATATTAGAAGGACGAATTTCACATGTGGACACATTTGAGAGAAAAATATGTGAAATTAAAAAGAAATCTATTCTGGGAAAAGTATTGTGGGGTACTGAGTTTAAAGTATATTGATGGTCTTGGGGATGTAGTATTCTCCATGGATCTATAAGTCCAAACCCACCCACAAAATCACATAATCCCCATTGCCCAGGTGAGAGACCCTTTTTTTGAACTGGCTCTATCTAAATCAGGCTGGAGAGTAAAATTCCAATCACCGACTAATATAATAGGGATATTAGCTAAAGAAGCAAGTGAGGCAGCTAAAGTTGCAAAAAAGGAAGGGGGTTAATATTAGGACCATAAATTATACCTAACAAAATTTCTTGGGTCCCAAGATTACCATGCAAAAAAAGATAATGCCCTTTTGGGTCCCATATTTCGGTAGTTAGTTGAAAGGGTATAGAAAAGGCAAATAAAATCACAACTCTCTCTCTGAGAGCTCTTCCCAGCCCCATACACTTGACAAACCCATTCCCTTCATAAATAATGAACCTGATCACATTCTAAATGAGTCTCTTGTATAAAACCAATATGTGCCTGGAGCCTCTTAAGGTGTTTAAGAATAATTTACCACTTCCACTTTTGTTGGGCACCTCTCATAGTCAAGGTAACTATACCATAATTAGTACTCATAGCAAAAATAAGACAGTCTGAAAAACAATTTGTGAAGTTCGATTACATGAGAATGTTGAGTAATATTGGAGGTAGAAATGGTGCTCCAAATCCTACCCCCCCGGCACAAACAAACAACAAATTGTAATCTTCCCTTGAATATAGAATAGAAAAAATATCTCCCTGACCCCAAAGGCTGAAACTCTCAATAATTACAGTTAGTGTTGTGCAAAATTGAAATATTTCACCTGGTGAAATTTTTTGCATAATTCTGCAATTATATGAAAATTTTCACCTAGGCAAAACAAAATTTAATCTGTTTTCCTGATTTCACATAATGGCAACATTTCATGTAAAATGCCATGGTGAAATGTTTTGCCTAGGAAAAGCAAAATTTCACCTGGTTTCATGATTTTGCATAATGGTGAAATTTCACGTACTGTAAATGCCTTGGTCTGCCAATTTCATCCATTGATGATCACAATTTTGCCTTGTGATTCAATTGCACCAGTGTAACTTTTGATTTTGTAGGCAAAACTGTGCTCCAAAAGTGAAATTTGCAATACATTGTGGATAAATAGGTCAAATATATTGTGCAGCTTGTTTACAGCTCATTCTGCTGCATGTTGAGTCAGAGAGCAGTCTGTTGTGGTGCATCAGAACCAATGAAGCCTTTTAAAACCTCATCAAAACTTGTTTTTGAGACCTAATTGCTCCAAAATATTAGCTTTTTTTCCTAGAGCTGCTAGGGAACATTTTCTAATTTTGTGGATTTTTTCATAATACTTAGTTTAATTGGGTTTTACTTTTGTCTGTGTCTTTGAAGGAGTTGAGTGGAGAAGAGTAGGAGTGTAAAGCAGTGCAAGTTATTTCTAGCCTTTTGCAAACAGATTACTCACAAATTGTGAGTTATTTATTTACTGTTATTTCTTATTAATTTTGTTATACCTTGCCATTTTTTTTTTCTTTAAAAAGTTACTTTGTCCTGTTTGAGAGGGTTTCTGCCACTGTTAGCCTGTGTTATATACACCATTCTTCCACTTTTAGTTGTGATTGTGAATTCTAAAGTTTTAATCACACATAGCTGATACGTTCTTTTATTTGTTTGTGGTTAGTTCTGTTTGCTGGAGTGTTAACTTGTGTCAATTAAACTGTGAAAATCAACAGTTCTATATTTTTTGTATGTTTACTTAAGTACTTTTACTTGATCACTTGAACTTGTCAATTTACAGTCACACTGCTTTGTTGAATTGCTCCACTGTATTTTATTGCTAGAGCTTGCCTCTGCACATTGCATGGTGCTCCTGTTTTAGTTGACTTACCTTACCCTTTCTCTGTTACAGCATTGCTTGTTTAACACCTGACGTGCGCATTATAGAAAAACTATATATTAATATAGTCATTTTCAAGATATTGCTTGATGATCCCTCCCATCCAGACAACTACCATATTGTGACACTGTGTTTTATTTTATTCTTGTTTGTTGAAAAGGTTTGTTGTCTCAGAGGTGTTTCAGTCTCCTTCTCACATTGAAGGAGCTAATTGCTTTTCCTCCCACAGCTCTTCCAAAGGATTAGGTGTGTATGTGGGGGTGGAGCTGGCAAACTGTCAGTAATTTCCAACAGAAAGAAGGGTTAAAAAGTCAGGTTAGTTTATATCTTGAGGTAGAAGACTTGGTTTGCTGGCCAAGGCACCTAGCTTCACCTGAGCTCTTTCCTTCTAAGACTGCTTGAAAGGCAGAGTAGAGAAACTTACCAGAGCAAGGGAGAAGGATTAAGACTTAGTTTGGCTAAGCAGATTTACTGTGTGGTGGTGTTTTTATTTTTACTCACAGGGATTGCTACTGTTTGTTGCTAACATTTCATTGCTTTATTTTTCTCTGATTCAAGTTGTTGTTGCTGGTATACCTTCTTCTTTATTAATACAAGGTGTGCCTACAGGTATAGGTGCTAACAGATTACTGCTAATCTTCTGATTCAAATTGTCTTTTGCAAGGTATATCTTCTGTTACTGCTTTATTTTTCTCTGGAGCAAAGTGTTTTTACAGGGTATATCTTCTCTGAAATTATTACAGGTGGTGCTTACAGGTTTTACAGTTTTATCTAACATTAGGATAAGCTTAGGGTTACTGCAATTGTTGTTGACTGATTGTTTCTGCTCTTACCTCCTTGTTCTTTCATCCGTGGTTCTTCTTTTAGGCAGGGGAAGGGCCCAGCCACCCACCCCCATCCCCAACCACCCCACGCTACACTTATTTTATAGGGTACCACAGTTGTGACATTTCCTGTGGCAGAGCAGGAAGGGGCGGATCAGTGGGGCCTCCACAAGGTGATCTCATTTACAGGGGCACTAGTAATTTAACTTGTTATAACAAGTTAAACAAAGCACAATTAAACCATTACTTGCATTTTTTCCTTATTTTTCCTTCTAATTACTCTGACTAGGTTACAAACCCAGCAACTTATTTGGAATGGATTTCATTAACTGCAGGTACTGTGGAACAATTTTCAGAAGGACAGTCTTCAGGATTTAGGACACTGTCCTACATGCTGGGCCTTTGGAGATCTTAGGTCTCAGCTCCGGGCAGCATGGGCAGAGATTGCACGCCCAAATTTCATATTGAAGAGGAAATACATTATAAGAACCACCCACCATTTCCCCAGCATCCAACAGAAAAACCTCGACCGCAGAGGGTAGTTGGTCCAGGAGGTTGGTAGATGGTTAGGAGGAGCAAATCAGGTGCCCCATCACTCTCTGCTCTCCAACACATTACCTCCAAAAACCATATAAACACTACAAACAGGTATATGCCTCTATCTCTGAAATCAAATAAAGAGGCAGAAGACACTGCAGAGCAGGACACTGCGGCACAGGAGCTAGCACAACAATACTCACCCAAATCAGGAACCAAAACTAAACAAGCACAAAGGAAATCCAAAAAACTTCTGATCATAGGAGACTCCATGATTCGGGGAGTTGATACCCATCTCAAGCCAGGGGTGATGGTCAGATGTCTCCAGGTACATCAGCATGGAGAGACACTGACCGCATTGCTAAAATTGTTCACAAAGCAGGAGAAAACATTGATGTCCTAGTACACATAGGGACTAATGATCTCGCCAGCCGGTCAGTTGTGGAGACCAAGGAACACCTGACTAAGCTGGGTGACAAACTATCATCTATTTCATCGGCATCTCCTTCTCTGAGATCCTGCCAGTCTGGGAGAAGGGGCAGATGGACGAAGGTCAGAGAAGGGAGATAGGGGAGCTAAACACGTGGCTCAAGGACTGGTGCCAGGAAAAGGACACAGATTTGTAGGAACTGGCAACAGTTCTGGGAGCGAAAGTTCTTTAAATTTGATGGACTGCATCTGACTAAAGAGGAGTCAGTGCATTGGGGCAGAAGTTTGACGTCTTTGCAGAATATTTAAACTAAAATGGGAGAGGGGTGCAGCACCCCATACATCGAAATGGAAGAACACCCTCCCCTCAGCTAGTGGTCAAACAGGAATTCAGCGTGTTTGCCGCTCATTTGCATCACCAAGTAAGAAAAAGGTTTGTCTCCCCATACGGGCACAGGGGTAATGCCAAACTTCACCCAACAACTAACACACCAAAATCTGGCCAATGGAAAATCATGTACACAATGCGCTCACAGCCTGGGAAATAAGATCCCAGACCTGCAGGCACAATGTCAGAGGCTAAACTGACATAGTAGCACTAGTGAGATGTGGTTTACCAGTAACCACACTTGGGAGACTTCAGTACCTGGCTATGTATTGTTCAGAAGAGACCGAGGTGCAAAAAGGGGGAGGAGTGGCCCTGTATGTTAATGAAAATATCAAAGCTACAGAAATTCAGAATACACATAAGGAGCCAGAAGAACTGTGGGTCACCTGGAAACAGGAAATGGGACAGCCATAAGAACTGGGGTTGTCTACAGGCCCCAGACCAGGGGGAGGACATAGACACATTACTGTTAGAAGCTATACAAAACATGACAGCTAAAGGGAGGTTCTGATAATGGGAGACTTCAACATGCCAGATACAGATTGGTCAATACCAGCAGGAACATCTGCCAGAACTAGACTGTAGTGGATTCCCTGCAGGGGGAGGGCCTCAAACAACTGGTACAGCAACCCACAAGAGACAGGGCTATCCTAGATCTAGTACTGACTAACAAAGAAGGGATCACAGATCTCCAGGTAGAAGGTCACCTGGGGGCCAGTGACCATCACATGGTATGGTTCAATTTGGCTACTACATCTAAATCATCCCATTCCAAGGCAAAAATATGGGACTTCAGAGGAGCTGACTTTGATAAGAGGGCCAACAGAGTTAAGCTAGCCCTGGCAAAAAGAAACACAGGTGAGGAGGTACAGGCAAAGTGGGCAAGCATTAAGGATACAATACTTGAAGCAACATCCCATTGTGTTAGACAGAAAAGGAAGTGCAAAAGAAGAAGGAAACCACTTTGGTTCTCAAATACAGTAGCAGAAAAGGTCAGAGCCAAAAGGCTGGCCTTCAGGAAATATAAGGGAACACAGCGGATAAAGATAGGAGGTATACCAAACTGCCCTAAGGAAGCAGGGAAGGCAGTAAGGCAGGCAAAGTCCCAAACTGAGGAAACACTAGCACGAACAGTAAAAGAAGGTGACAAGACTTTCTATAGATACATTAGTGAAAGGAGAAAGTCCAGAGGGGTATTGCTAGCTTAATGGAGAAAAGGGAGCATGTGAGGAGGAGGACCCTGTAAAGGCATCTATCCTAATAGATACTTTTGCTCAGTATTTACTGAAGAGAGGTAGGGCAGGGCCCACAGCTCAGCATCATGGACACAGGGGAGGGAGGTGAGCACTACTCCCTTCACAAAGAAAGGGTCCTACAAGAGCTTGCTAGCTCAGGTGGATAAGGCAATGGGACCTGATGGCATACATCCCAGGGTATTATGAGCTAAAGGAGGAACTAGTAGAGCCATTAGCAGAATTGTTTAGTGAGTCTCTGAGCACAGGAGAGGTCCCAGAAGACTGGAGAAGGGTTTATGTGATCCCGCCCCACAAGAGTGGTAGCAGGGAGGAGGCGGGAACTACAGACCAGTCAGTCTTACCTCAGTAGTGGGCAAGATTATGGAGGCACCTTAAGGAAAGGAGGCAACACCTGAATCCATGAAAGGGCGTGTGATCCAAGACAGCAATGGGTTTACTAAAGGAAGGTCCTGTCAAACTAATCTCATAGATTTCTTGACTGGGCAACCAGAGTGGTGGACCAAGGGGAGCAGTTGATGCTGCCTACCTTGACTTCAGCAAAGCTTTTGACACTGTTCCACATAGAAGATTGATAACAAGCTAGGTAGGCTCGGGTGGGTCAGAAGTTGGTCAACTTGCGTGGCAAACTGGTTGACTGGCAGAAAACAGAGAGTGGTGGTAAATGGTATACAGTCAGAAGAGATGCAAGTCACAAGTGGGTACCTCAGGATCAGTCCTGGGGCAGTCCTATTCAACATCTTCATTAGTGACCTCTGAGATGGACTAGAGGGTAAGGCTTGTCTGTTTGCAGATGACACCAAGATCTGCAACAGAGCAGATGATCCAGATGGGTGGGCAGAATGAGAAGAGATCTGATAAACTAGCAAATGGTCAGAAGAGTGGCAACTGGGATTTAATGCAAAGAAGTGCAAATCATGCACATAGGGAAGAGAAACCCTGAAGCCACTTATAGGCTGGGAGGGAGTTGCTAGCAGTCACAAAGGAAGAAAGAGACTTGGGCATCATCACTGATGACCTAAAATCATCCTAGCAGACCTCTAAAGCAGTAGGTAAGGCTAGAGGTGTTAGGGGTATTAGTAGGGGTATCACAAGTCGTAAGAGGAGGTAATAATCCTCTGTACAAGACATTGGTTAGGCCCATCGAGTACTCGCGTGCAGTATTGGAGGCCACACCTTCACAAGGACGTTAACCAAATTGAGGCAGTCCAGAGAAGGGCAACCAAATGGTGCAGGGACTGCATCAGAAGACATATGAGGACAGATTAATGGAGCTCAATATGTATACCCTTGAGCAAAGGAGGGAGAGAGGTGATATGATCGAGACATTTAAACACCTTAAGGGCATAAACAAGGTGAAAGAGTCTAACATGTTTAAATATAAGAAAAATAGCAGGACAAGAGGACACAGCATGAGATTAGAGGGAGGTCGATTAAGGGAAATGTGAGGAAATTCTTTTTCACAGAAAGGGTGGTAGATGCATGGAATGGCTTACCACAAGAAGTGGTGGCTGGTGAATGCAGTGCAGGGCTTCAAACAGGCATGGGATAGGCATAAGGGAGCAATACAAATGACTATGAATAGATAGGTCACTGACAGAGCAAAGGCCGATGGCACATTTATAAGGTAGAAAAAGAAATGGGCAGACTGGATGGGCCTTGCGGTCCTTATCTGCCGTCAACTTCTATGTTTCTATGTTTCTATGTTTCTATGTAGTACTTGCCTTTGTTGAAATAATATGGTTGTCTCTGCCCTTATATAATAAAAACAAATTGTGGTATTAACTAAGTAATAACACATTACAGTACTTTATTTGTCCAGAGACATAGGTGATCTGTGTTTAAAGTCAGTCATGTGTGTCCTTTTTCCTTGTGTGTGTTTCTTTAATTCCTGTTTCTGGAAAGAAAAAAGTTACCTTTTTGTTTTTACTAGAATAGGCTACCTACCATATATGGTATTAGTGGTACTCTAAGTGCTGCTACCTGTCCTGATTGAGTTTGGACTTATACGGAAGCCAATACTATAGGTGTGACATCATGTGTGAGGAGTTATTCACACAGTTAGTAATACATCCTTTCTTCAAATACTCCCAGAGAAAGGCAAAGCTTTAAAGCAGCAGCCAGCAAAAAATGTCTGCTAAGAGATTGCCCAGTACAGGGGGGAAACGTGGCAGGGGGGATGAGGGAGCTAAGAAGTCTGCTGAAAAAAGTACAACTTCAGTTCTAGTTCCCCATAGCAGTGAAAGCACACATATGTCTGCATCAGTGTCTTCTGATGTGGGCTCTCGTGGTGCAGCAGGAACCAATAAAGGAGTTGTTGGCAGAACTGGGTCTGGCATACCTGTGTCTTAGTTTTTTAAGGCTCAGACTGCTGCATCCATGCTAGTGGGGATGATGACAGGCAGGAGGCACAGACACTGGGCAGCACAGGGAACAATGGTCCAGGAGAGGTGATGGCAAGTTATTTGTCAGACTGCCCATGTTCCTGCAGGAGTTGGTGATGATAGTGTTCAACCAGAGTCTGATAAACCTGGCGATAGGGATAATCAGTCCCCTGAGATGGTTGTAGAGAAAGAAAAAGGTGCCATGCTCCAAGAAGACAGTGATAGGGAGGAGGAGGAGGAAGAGGAGAAAGACAAGGACATTATAGCTAATGCTGGTGATGATGATGACTGGGATGATCCCACATGACTGCATGAGTTAAAAAAGGTCAAGGGTGATGTAGGCCACTTATGTTCACAGCCCATAGGTCAGTCTGTCACCAAGTCTATAAGCAAACCTCCAAGCAGTCAAGTAACCCCACCTCCCAAAAATTGTCTTATTGAAGTGATGAGAACAGCCCCAAAAACACACACTTCCACACCTGTTTCTGAATTATCCCACTCCCAGAAGCATCTGAAGTCCAGAGGACAAAAGTCCCTAGTTTTGGACTTTTATGTGCTTGATCCTGCTGATGACACCCTAGCAATATGCAAACTTTGTCAAGCATGTGTTAGTCGGGGGGGGGGGATGAAGGGAACCAACATAGGCACTGGTGACCAGCACGCCAAACTGAAAAACAAGCACCCACTGAGATGGCAGCAACACCAGAATTATGCAGAGCCGTTGGTGGCTCCCTTAGCAAGGTAAATGTAGTACAGCAAGAGCAGGAGGAGGGAGGGTAGAGTGGGTTGGTGGTGGAGCAGGAGGGTGAGCAATCCTTTGATCTCTCGAGTAGTTGGCATAGCAGTGGAGGTGCCAGTCTCAGTCCCTTGATTCTGAAAAGTACACCACCACACCCACAAGCAACCAAAATAACTGGTTTTATGCAGTCTACACAGCCCCAAGAGTCAAGTGTTACCCTTAAAAGAAAATCATTGCTGCCACAAGTACAGCGTTCTGGTCAAACAGCCTCAAAGATGCAGCCCACTCTGAAGACCATTCTCAAGTGGCAGACAAAGTACCCCCCTCCAATCATGCTGCTGCATGAGAGCTAAATGCTACCACTACTGAAATGCTGGTCATCGATCTGTTGTTATTCTCGTTCATGGAGAATGTTGGTTTCCACAGGTTGATGGCCTGTGCCTGTCCCAAATGGCAAGTTCCATCACAAACCTATTTTACTAAGTGTACCATGCCAGAGCTGAACAGTAGAGTTGCTGATTTCACTGGACATGCATTGAAGCAAAGTGCATCACAATATATTAATCTTGGCATGGATATATGGACTAGTGGACAAACAGCAGCAAGCTCATATCTATGCATAACAGCACACTGGGCATAGTTGCCTGGGGTGGTACTTGATTTTGGGGCCTGGTAAACCTGGGCACAAGTTAAAATTGTGGTGGTAGCAACACACACCTGGTATTTGGCAGCATGTGACCCTGAGTATGAAAAGTGTTACTGGTTCTTACACAGCTGTGAAAATGCTTAATGTTTTGCTGGACGAGATTGATGGGTGGCTACACACACAGTCACTCATAGCAGAATTAATTGCAAGTGATAATGGCTCCAATGTAGTAAATTACATTAGCAATGGTGGTTTTTTTATGGTACCCTGCCAGGCACACTGCCTTAATCTTGTTGTTCAGCAGTTTCTCAACCATGTAGACATTAATGAAACAGTTATTGTAGCCCATCACATCTGTGTCCACTTTGCCCATTCTGCAAATGCCCGTGACCATCTACATGAGCTACAGCACAATGACCATCTGCTTCAGCACTGGATGAAGCTTGATGTTGTGACCAGGTGGAACTCCACACTGTACATGCTTGACTAGCTGTATGAACAGTATAAGGCTGTGTCAGAATACCTGCTGCTGCACATCATCTGTGACAGTAATGGAGTATCCATTGCTCTAACAACAGAGCAGTGGTACCAAATGAATGGACTAATACACATTCTCGGTCCATTTGAGCATGCTACACAGGCAGTGAGTGGGGACACTGCTTGTATAAGTCAATCCATACCCTTCATAAGTGTGCTGAGGCAGACAATAGTTAACGTGCAACACCAGATGGAGGCAAGTGGGGATCATGGCAGTTGTGATCTAATGGATCACATGCTCCATGTGCTGGACACAAATACCCATGCATCCTGCATTTTACAGTCTGACTTTGCAATTGCCACCATGCTGGATCCATGCTACAAACGTGGCCTGCCTTCTATAATTGAAGGAGGTCATCAGTGAGTACAACAGTTGACAGAGAACTTCATCAGAATGGTACATGCTTCACACATGAAAAATGTGTACACTGCAGCAAAAACGGGTCTTGCTACCACCACCAGCGGCTCACTGACAACCCAATCAGAGAAAATGAGCAAGTCACAGCAGAAAACAGCAAGCAATCCCATTTGGGGTGTTCTTTTTTAGGTGGGAGTGGAAGATATGGAGGAAAAGGAGGAGGAGACAGATGAGGCAGCTGGACTCCAGGCAGCATAATGAATGGTGAAGGCCTACATGGTGAACCCAAAGCACCTTACCATTACTGATGAGCCACTGCTGCACTGGAGCAAAGACTCACTGGCCAGCAGTAACATCAGTTGCTGTGAAATACCTGAGCTGCTCACCATCCAGTGTCACTGTGGAATGAGTGTTTGGTGCTGTTGGCGCCATTGTGAGTGACTGTAGGACGAATTTGTCACTCATTAATTTGTCCATGCTAACATTCATCAAAATGAATGCAAGGCACATTCCACAACATAGTGACGCCAGTGGTGTTGCCACAGGAACTGTGTCCTCGTGATGAGGATGATGACTTAATCCCTCGACTAAGGCATCCACCAGCAGTGAGGTGGATGAAGCAGCAATGTGAGAGAAACATAGTAAAACATAAAAGTTGACAGCAGATAGGACCCCAAGGCCCATCCATCTGCCCATTTCTTTTTCTACTCTTATGAATGCCATCGTTTTGCCTGTCAATGGCCTATATTCATACTTATCTGTATTGCCTCTTATGACTATCCCATGCCTGTTTGGAAGCCCTTCACTGTATTCATATCCACCACTTCCTGAGGTAGGCGTTCACATGCATCCACCCCTACTCTTTCTGTGAAAAAAAAGAACTTCCTCATTACCCCTTTAATCGGCCTTCCTCTAATCTCTATGCTGTGTCTTCTTGTCCTGCTATTTTTCTTATATTAGAAACATGTTAGACTCTTTCACCTTGTTAATGCCCTTAAGGTGTTTGAATGTTTTCAATCATATCACCTCTCCTTCCTTTGCTCTAGGGTATGCATATTGAGCTCCATTAATCTGTCCTCATATGTTTTCTGATGCAGTCCCTACACCATTGTGGTTGTCCTTCTCTGGACTGCCTCAATTTGATTAATGTCCTTGTGAAGGTCTGGCCAATGCTGCATGAGTGCTCAGATGAGCCTGACCAGTGTCTTATAAGAAGGATTATTACCTCCCTCTTATGACTTGTGATACCTTACCACACCCCTAACATCCCCTAGCCTTATTTACTGCTATGGTCTGTTTGGATGATTTAGTCATTTGGGATGATGATGCCTGTCTTTCTTTTCTTGTGACTTTCAGCAACTCAATTCTGAACCTATAGGTGGCTTCAGGTTTTTCTTCCCTGTGCATGATCTACACTTATTTGTGTTAAGTTCCTCAGTTTCCACTCTTGACCATTTGCAAGTTTATCCAGATCTCTTCTCATTCTACTCACCCATCTGGACTATCTACTTTTGTTGCATCTTGTGTCATTGGCAAACAGACAATCCTACCTCCAGTCCATCTACAATGTCACTGATGAAGATATTAAAGAGGACTGCCCCAGAACTGATCCCTGAGGTACCCTACTTCGACTGTATATCGCTACCACCACTCTCTGTTTTCTGCCAATCAACCAGTTTCCACCCAATTGACCAACTTGACCCACCTGGAGCCTACCTGCTTATTAATCAATCTTCATGGAACAGTATCAAAGCTTTGGTGAAGTCGTGTGGGAAACATCAACTTCCCCCGGTCCACCATTCTGTTACCAGTCAAAGAAATCTATGATTAGTCTGACAGATCTGCCTGTTGTAAAACCGTTGTCTTGGATCCTGTGCTTTATGGATTCCAGGTGTTGCACTGTCCTTCCTTAAGGAGGCTCCATAATCTTGCCCACTACTGAGGTGAGACTGACTGGTCTGTAGTCTTGCTTCCTCCCGCTACTCTTGGTGAGCGGATCACATGAGCCCTCTCCAGTCTTCTGGACCTTCCTATGTCAGAGACCACTAAACAGTTCTGGATAATGGTTCTGCTATTCCACCCTTAGCCTTTAGTACCCTGGGATGTATGCCATCAGGTCCCATGCCTGTCCACTGCCTGTTTTGAAGCCCTTCACTGTATTCCATATCCACCGCTCTGAGGTAGGCCGTTACATGCATCCACCACCCTTTCTGTGAAAAAGAACTTCCTCACATTACCCACCTTAATCGGCCTCCCTCTAATCTCATGCTGTGTCTTCTTGTCCTGCTATTTTTCTTATATTGAAACATGTTAGACTCTTTCACCTTGTTAATGCCCTTAAGGTGTTTGAATGTTTCAATCATATCACCTCTCTCCCTCCTTTGCTCTAGGGTATACATATTGAGCTCCATTAATCTGTCCTCATATGTTTTCTGATGCAGTCCCTACACCATTGTGGTTGTCCTTCTCTGGACTGCCTCAATTTGGTTAATGTCCTTGTGAAGGTGTGGCATCCAGTACTGCATGCAGTGCTCCAGATGGGGCCTGACCAGTGTCTTATAAAGAAGGATTATTACCTCCCTCTTATGACTTGTGATACCCTTACTAATACACCCCAACATCCCCCTAGCCTTACGTACTGCTTAAGTGGTCTGCTTGGATGATTTTAGGTCATTTGGGATGATGATGCCCAAGTCTCTTTCTTTCCTTGTGACTGCCAGCAACTCCACTCCCAACCTATAGGTGGCTTCAGGGTTTTTCTTCCCTATGTGCATGATCTTACACTTATTTGTGTTAAACCCCAGTTTCCACTCTTCTGACCATTTTGCAAGTTTATCCAGATCTCTTCTCATTCTACTCACCCCATCTGGATCATCTACTCTGTTGCAGATCTTGGTGTCATTGGCAAACAGACAATCCTTACCCTCCAGTCCATCTACAATGTCACTGATGAAGATATTAAAGAGGACTGGCCCCAGAACTGATCCTGGGTGCCCACTTCTGACTATTATATGAATTTTACCACCTCTCTGTTTTCTGCCAATCAACCAGTTTGCCGCAAATTGACCAACTTCTGACCCACCAGCTACCCAGCTTATTAATCAATCTTCTAATGTGGAACAGTATCGAAAGCTTTGCTGAAGTCAAGGTAGGAACATCAACTGCTCCCCCTTGGTCCACCATTCTGGTTACTCAGTCAAAGAAATCTATAGATTAGTCTGACAGGACCTGCCTGTTGTAAACCCATGCTGTCTTGGATCCTGTGCTTTTATGGATTCCAGGTGTTGCACTATCCTTTCCTTAAGGAGTGCTTCCATAATCTTGCCCACTACTGAGGTGAGACTGACTGGTCTGTAGTTCCCTGCTTCCTCCCTGCTACCACTCTTGAGGAGCGGGATCACATGAGCCCTTCTCCAGTCTTCTGGGACCTCTCCTATGTTCAGAGACTCACTAAACAGTTCTGATAATGGCTCTGCTAGTTCCACCCTTAAGCTCCTTTAGTACCCTGGGATGTGTGCCATCAGGTCCCATTGCCTGTCCACCCTGAACTTATCGAGCTCTTGAACTGCTTCTTTTGTGAAGGGACCGTGCCACCTCCTCCCCCGTGTCCCATGGTGCTGGGCTGTGAGGCCTGCCCTACCTTCTCCTCAGTAAATACTGAGCAGAAGTATCTATTTAGGATAGATGCTTTAATGGTCCCTCCTCCATGCCCTTTATCCCCTTTGATCTTAGTAATACCCTCTGGACTTTCTCCTTTACTAATGCATCTATAGAAAGTCTTGTCACCTTCTTTTACTGATCGTGCTAGTATTTCCTCGGTTTGGGCCTTTGCCTGCCTGCATTGCCTTCCCTGCTTCCCTTAGGAAGTTTGGTATGCCTTCCTATCTTCAGCCCCCTGTGTTCCCTTATATTTCCTGAAGGCCAGCCTTTTGGCTCTGACCTTTCTGCTACTGTTTTGAGAACCAAAGTGGTTTCCTTCTTCTTTTGCACTTCCTTTTCTCTCTAACACAATTTGATGTTGCTTCAAATATTGAATCCTTAATGCTTGCCCACTTTGCCTGTACCCCCTCACCTGTATTTCTTCTTGCCAGGGCTAGCTTAACTATGCTGGCAATCTTATCAAAGTCAGCTCCTCTGAAGTCCCATATTTTTGCCTTGGAATGATTTAGTTCTAGTGGCCAGGGAGGCAGTATAGCACAGTGGTTTAAGGCTCTGAGCTGCAAATCTGGAGACCTGGGTTTAAATCCCACAGCCCCCACTTGCATATACTGTGTGACCCTGAGCAAGTCACTTAACTTCCATGTGCTCCCAGGTTGCACCTGTAAAAAAGCTTTCAGCTTAGTGTGTCTCACCTGCTTAAACAATTAGGAAAAAAAATTGAACCATACCATGTGATGGTCACTGGCCCCCAGGTGACCTTCTACCTGGAGATCTGTGATCCTTTCACTGTTAGTTAGTACTAGATATAGGATATCCCTCTCTCTTGTGGGTTGTTGTACCAGTTGTTTGAGGCCCTCCCTCTGCCAGGAATCCACTATGTGTCTAGTTCTGGCATATGTTCCTGCTGGTATTGACCAATCTGTATCTGGCATGTTGAAGTCTCCCATTATCAGAACCTCACCTTTAGCTGTCATTTTTGTATATCTTCTAACAGTACTGTGGCTATGTCCTCCCCTGGTCTGAGGCTTGTAGACAACTCCCACTTTGTATGCTGTCCTTTCCTGTTTCAGGGTGATCCACAGTTCTTCTGGTTCCTTATGTGTATTCTGAATTTCTGTAGCTTTGATATTTTCATTGACATAAAAAGCCACTCTACACCCCCCTTTTTGCACCTTGGTCTCTTCTGAACAGTACTTAGCCGGGTACTGAAGTCTCCCAAGTGTGGTTACTGATGAACCATGTCTCATTAATGGCTACTATGTCCAATTTAGTCTCTGTCATTATTGCCTGCAGGTCTGGGATCTTGTTTCCCAGACTGCAAGCATTTGTGTACATCATTTTCCATTGGCCAGATTTCAGTGTGTTAGTTGTTGGGAGCGATCTGGAGTTTCCCCTGTGCATTGTATGGGGAACCAGGCCTTTTTCCTTACCTGGTGATGCAAATGAACTAAAAACATGTTGAACTCTTGTTTGATCACTAGATGAGGGGGAGGGGTGTTCTTCCCATTTGACATATCAGGTGCTGCACCCCTCTCCCCATATTCTGCAAAGACATCAAACTTCTGCCCCAATGCACTGACTCCCTCCTTAGTCAGATGCAGTCCATTGAATTTAAAGAACTTTAGCTCCCAAAACTGTTGCCAGTTACCTATAAATTTGTGTCTTTTTTCCTGGCACAAGCCCTTGAGCCACATGTTTGCCCCCCTATCTCCTTCTTCTGACCTTCCATCCATCTGCCCTCTCCCAGACTGGCAAGATCTCAGAAGGAGATGCGGATGAAATGGATGATTGTTTGTCACCCAGCCTGGTCAGGTGTTCCTTGGTCTCCACAACTGACTGGCTGGTGAGATCATTAGTCCCTATGTGTACCAGGGCATCAATGTTTTCTCCTGCTTCCTGTACAATTTTAGTTATGTGGTCAGTGTCTCTCCATGCTGATGTACCTGGGAGACACCTGACAATTACCCCTGGCTGGAGATAGGTATCAACTCCCCGAATCATGGCATCTCCTATGATCAGAAGTGTTTTGGATTTCCTTTTTGCCTTTTTTGTTTTGGTTCCTAATTTGGGTGAGTTTTGTTGTGCTAGCTCCTGTGCTGCAGTGTCCTACTCTGCAGTGTCCTCTGCCCCTTTGTTTGATTTCAGAGATAGAGACAGATACCTGTTTGTAGTTTTTTTATGGTTTGTGGAAGTGATATGTTAGAAAGCACCAAGTGATGAGGCACTCAATTTGCCCCTCCTAACCACCTACCAACCTCCAGGACCAACTACCCTTTGCAGTCGAGGTTCTTCTGTTGGATGTTGGGGAAATGGAGGGTGGTTCTTATAATATATTTCCGCCTGAATATGCAATTTGAGGCAAGCAATCTCTGCCCATGCTGCCTGGAGCTGAGACCTTAGATTTCCAATGGCCCAACATGTAGGACAGTGTCCTAAATCCTGTATAACTGCCCTTTGAAAAGTGTCCCACAGTGCATGCAGTTAATAATATCCATTCCAGATAAGTTGCTGGGTTTATAAACTGGTCAGAGTAATTAGAAGGAGGAAAATGAAATAAAAAGTTTGATTTTGTGTTTTGTTTGTTTTGTTTTTGTATAACTTGTTATAGCAAGTTAAATTACTTGTGCCCCTGTAAATTAGGTCACTCTGTGGATACTCCTCTGAACCACCCCTTCCTGCTTTGTTACAGGAAATGTCACTACTGTGCTAACCTATAAAAGGAGTATAGCATGGGGTGGTTGGAGATGGGGGTGGGTGGCTGGGCCCTTCCCCCACCAAAAAAGGTGAACCACAGATGAAAGAAACAAGAAGGTAAGAGCAGAAACAATCAGCCAGCAACAAATGCAGTAGCCCTGAAAGCTTAGACTAATTATAGATAAAACTGTAAAGCCTGTAAAGGACCACCTGTAATAATCTCACAGAAGATATACCCTGTAAGAAACACTTTGCTACAGAGGAAAATAAAGCAGTAACAGAAGATATAAAATAAAGCAGTAACAGAAGATATAACTTGCAAAAGACAATTTGAATCAGAAGATCACAGCAGTAATCTGTAAGCACACACCTGTAGGGACACCCTGTAATAATGCAGCAGAAGGTATACCCAGCAACAACAATTTAAATCAGAGAAAAGGCAATTAAATGTTAGCAACAAACAGTAACAATCTCTGTGAGTACAAAATAAAATAATAACACACAGTAAATCAGCCTAACCAGAAGAAGCCTTAATCCTTTTCCTTGCTCTGGTAAGGTTCTTTGCTCTGTCCTTACAAGCAACCTAGAAAAAAAAGAGTTCAGGTGAAGCTAGGTGCCTTTGCCAGCAAACCTAGTCTTCTTACCTGTTGAGAACTCTAATCTTGAAGATTGTGGGGGTGCTTCTTTGATGATGAAGAAGTGGAAAAAGGCTGAGTTTACTCAAAGGCCACCCCCAACCACTTTCAGCTCAGTATGGTGTGTTATACCTTAATTTTAGCTCTGTAACATTGGATTGGTTATGGTAATGTGTTATCTGCTGCAGTGTGTATAAGTTTTATTTGATCACCCTTTGCTGTAACCAGTTGTTTGGTCACCACCAGTCTCCCTGCCTATATAAAGCAGCAGCAATGTAATTACCATAACCATAAAGATTTTGCAATTGCATGATTACTGTTTTAATGTTTTGCTTCCAAAAATATCTTACTTTTCATGTCGACTATCAACCCCATCTTACAGCAAGATATGTTGTCTTGATGTCCTTAAAAGTGCCCATGCTGGCAAATGCCACACTGCCCCCCCATCACCCGACCTGACACACCCATGCACTCCATGTGACCAAACAAATATTTTCTGCCACTTAGTATCGGTGACATGTACAAGAACCCTGGTTCCTAGTACAAGTAGCATATGAATGTAACATGCTAATTCAACTGTTAACACCACAAGTTGAACAAATTTTGAAAAATGGTGAATGGTGGCCATCTTTAATGATGCAAGTCATTAATTACAAAAGTAATCATAAAAAGGCTTAGCAACTTACAACATCAAATTCCCCCCAAAAGTTTACTTCTGCTATACTACCAGATTAAAATTATTGTACTGAAACTTTGATGGTTCGGGGGGAGGCAGGACAAGAGGAGGTGCTTGTTGTCCTCAGTTTGGATTCAAAATGTTCATGATTACTGCAGCTATGCCACCTCAAATGATTAGACAAGACATTAGCCCCCTCCACCTAATTATTTACTAAACACCATCTCAACCATCCATTTCCACATATAGTTCCTCCCTGTATGTGGGTGGCACTGGTGTTTATTTGTTAATGGTATGGACACCAGTCCAGTGGCCAACATCACAGTTCAAGCAACATCCCCTGTCTTCCACACAATACAGCTCCTGCAGGACCTGGATGGATGTAGTCATCACACAGAAATATGATGAAATCTCAACAGAGGAAAATTACCTATGCAAGACCAAAGACAAGAAAAAATGATGAATACTCATCAATCTGCATACCTCTTTTTAGCAAGCAAGTTGGAAGAACAAACAAAGAAAAAAATGTATACTTACCATACCCAGTGATGTCATTAAAGTTTGGAAATTCCCCCAATAACATGCTGTGCGGTGCACATGATTCCAGACCAAGGTCCATGATGGAGCACAGTAGCAAGCATTCCCCTTCCCCTATCAGTACTGCATACTTGAAATAAGATAAAAATAAGAATACATTTTGAGGATTGTAAAAAGTTCCAGCCCCCACCACCACCACCACCACCAACATCCCCCACCACAGAAGACTATAAAAATGAAGAAATACTTACATCAGGGACTGTGAAAGTGGAACCATTGCACAATTAAATAAATCCCCCAGATCTGGTAGAGCAGCAGCTGCAGCAGGAACGAGAGTTAACTTCACTGGAATTCCTGATGTTGACAAAAGCAAAAAAAAAAAAAATACTGTCAAAGTCAGACATCCAGATGGGCAGTAACAGACATACCAGGCTAGCAATGAAAATTTCAGTACTGATGTGTTTGGAACTTGGAGAAATGTGGTGCATTCAAACATCCCTAGATCCTAATCCTGGCCTGGCCTGATGATGTCATCCACAGAACACTGAAAAATAATATAAAAGCTGTACAAACATTAGAACTCAAGGTGCTATAACACCAACCCACCAACACCCTTATCTGGCACAGGAAAAAAAAATAAAGACAGATACTTATGTGTTCAGCAGTTGCAGCATGGACTGTGTGAGATGATCCACCATCAACCATCCAGAACAGTACTTGTTGTGGCAACTTGGTGAGACAGCAGCAGGCAACAACCTACAGTGCTCCAAAATGTCATTCACTTCCCGCCGCCAGGCAAGCTATAACCACAGAGTCAGTCAGTCAGCATAGCCAGCCAATCAGGACAGCAGCATAAGGAAATGATAATTGTACATTTCTATCTCAATCAATTGAAAAAGCAGCAGCAGTTGGAAACAATCACAAGTAGCAGCAGCATTTTGCAGGGGGTATTCATTTTCTCTGCATGGGTTGGCACCCCTTTTCAGGTCCCTGAGGTGGTGGCACAGCATGTAACATTGGGACTGATAGCAGATTTCAGTCTCAATTTGATGTAACATTTCTTTGGAACCATTTATGGACTTATAGGCCCTGTTTGTCACCAGCAGCACCAAGATTCAAGCTAAAATAATTGGTAAACAGGGCCCAAAACAGTAATGTGGTGGGGGGGGGCACCATTCACATTGACTCAGACCAGATTTCACTCTCCACTTTATGTATCATTTTTCCTGTAACATTTCTGGACATGTACAGCCTGTTCTACACTTGCTGAAATAAGATTCAGCATGACATCTATGTAAACAGTGGACCAAAGACCATGTTTTGGTTCTGTGGTGGCTTGGGAGCCATATAACAACATGGCTGAGACCTGATTTTGGTATGAATTTACTGTTAAAGTTTTTTGGAAACATTTATGGATTTGTAGGCCCTGTTTGGCACCAGCAGCACTGAGTTTCAGGCTGAAATCATTGGTAAACAGTGGCAGAAGCTGCATTTTCAGGTTCCTGAGGTGGTGGCACAGCATGTAACATCAGTACTGACACCAAATTTCTGTCTGAATTTGATGTACCATTTTTTGAAACATTTCAGGACATGTACTGCTTGTGTTTCTCTAGATGGAACAAGGTGTGGTCTAAAAACAATTGCAAACAGTGGACAAAGACCATCGTTTGGTCCTGGTGGGGATTTAGACATCATAAAACATCATGGCTGAGACAAGATTTCTGTCTGAATTTAATGTACCATTTTTTAGGAAACAACTCTGGACATGTACTACCTGTGCTGCACTCGTAAAAATAGGTGTGGTCTAAAACCAATTGTAAACAGTGGCCAAAACAGCATTTTAATGTCTGGGTTCTGGGGGCACCATAAAACATCAGGACTGACAGCAGATTTGTGTCTGAATTTGATGTACAATTTTTGGAAACATTTCAGGACATGTACTGCCTGTGCTTCACTTGCTGGAACAAAATGTGACCTAAAAACAATTGCAAACAGTGGACCAAAGACCATCTTTTGGTTTGGGTGGGGGTTTGGGCATCATAAAACATCGTGACTGAGACCAGATTTCTATCTAAATTTACTTTATAATTTTTCCTGTTGTATTTATGGACATGTACAGCCTGTTCAGTACACCATGGAGGCAAGAGGTTGTGTTAAACTGTGGCCCAAGTGCACATTTGGGATCAGGTGGTGGTGGAGCATGATAGAAAATGTCATGAGTGGAGGGGAGGGACACCAAGTGAACATTTGTGACAACTAAGCCCAGGGGACTGTTGTTAAGCACAAAAAACTAATCTATGTTTAACTTCACAATAAAAGCACTGCTTATTTAGGTTTCTATATTGTGTACATATTCAACTTTATGATGCAGCTGCACACAGCAAAAACAACTGTACACAGCATCACACAGTTTTGGGAAAACAATTTCTTCATATGAACAAATTACAGTGCTTGACATTTGTGGATAGGAGAAGGATTAACATAAAACAAAAAGAAAGGTACAGTGTTTATAGTTAAGGTACAGACTAACTGACTAAAGAGTAACACACCTGACCGGGGATATGCAGGGTAGTAGGTACAAGGGTACTCATATTTGAAAGGGAAAAGAGAGGGAGTATAAACAACACATAACACACAAAATGCTGGACAAGAAAAAGAAGCAAGAGGATATAGAAAGAGGAAGACAAAATATATTTTCTTTTTTTGGTAATTTTTTTTATTTTTTGCAGATTCATATGAGGGAAGAGTGATAGTAGTGAAGCAAGGACAGGAAAAAGAAAAGAAAATTCAGCTGCTGTGCTCACTGCCTGCCTTACTTGCAAGCACATTATGGACCATGTTATTACATGGTGCCAGCACCAGGCCCTGATTCCACTCTGCCACCACCATCACCACCACCAAGAAGATCCATCAGGAGGGCCAAAACTTTATATTGGTCTTCCAACAGCTACCTTATGCCCCACCGACCTCCTGGCAGAACTCATAAAAATCTTGGTGCAGAGCTGATACCTCTTACTGCCGCCAGGTCTTCTTGGCTCAAAGAAGGACCAGCTGGGGCTGATGCAAGCTGTCCATATTCACATCCAGCATGAACCCAGTGCCACTGCTGGATGTGGGGTGAGGTGGATGGGGGTGCTGCTGCTGCTGATTTCACTGGTGCCGGGGCAACATCTAGGCTGTTACTGAGCCCTGGCTCCTTCCTCCTGCTGGCCCCCTTCCCCTTGGGCCACACTGCCTCCTGCTGCTGCCAACTTCTTTTGCTTTTGGAGCTGCTCTGCAGTGTAGTGGTGCTGCAGATGGCTCCTTTGGCCAGCAGTTCCAAACTGGTCCCCTTGCTTGCCCCTTTGCACAGATCTGCCACACAACTTGCAGATCACAACACTGCTGTCAGTGGTGTTTGCAGTGAAAACACCACATTGCAGAATTTTATGCTGGGGGAGGTGGGGGCACATGATCCTGCTGGGGGCATTGCTCTGTGGCTGCTGTTAGGAGGCCACATGCTCCTGCTGCTGCTTTTCATGGGCAGCTATAGGAACATTCTGCTGCTGGGTGGTGGATGTGGGGGGCCACATCATCCTCATGTTATTGCGGGGGGGGGGGCAATGGGCTCATGCTGCTACTGCTACTGATCCTGGTGGGTTACAGGAGGATTCTGCTGTTGGGTGATGAATGTGGAGGGGGCAACATTATCCTCACACTGCTGACAGGGGAGCAATGGGCTTGTGCTGCTGGTGCTGCTGGTTAGTGGTGGCTACAAGCTCTTACTGGGCCTGGGAGGGGTCCTCAGCTACCCTAAATACCCGCCTGTTGAGACGGACAGTAGGTGCCTTCCTTCCAGTCCACTTGCCCTTACCTTTCCCTTCCATCATTTAAAAAAAAAGGTTTCCTAACAGAAAGGGAGAGAGGGAGTCACACACACACACACACACACACACACACACTCTCAATCTACACAGACACCTAACAAAAATGATCAACAAACACAATCAAAATATAAATTCTGAACAAAAAACTGTAAAAAACACACACAATGGTACACACAGATCCAATAATCTTTCTAAAAAGTTCTGTTGCTGGCTGCCTGCTTCCTCCAAGTCTCCAGCTACACACAAGGGAAATTAATCACTCACTTTCTACCTGTATACAGTCACCCATGTGATCTGCAGAGAGTAGGTCATGTGAAAAGCCCAATTTCACTGGATTTCACCAGATTTCACTGAATAGAAATGCAAGGCAAAATTTGCAGGTGAAATTTCACCACAACAGCATAATTACGTGAAATATTATGTGTGGCAACATTTGTGATTTCGCCAGCATTTTGCTGGCGAAATTAAATTATGCAACATCTCTATTTACAGTCCATGATGAATAACACTAACAAGCAACCAATTTCTTCAACTGGTTATGCACTCTGCCTCAGGGGAAAAAATAAGAAAAAGAGGAAACATGGGGCAAAAAATAAGAAAAGAACTATTAAAAGATCCAGAAATCACCCAGGAAATTAAATGCCCCAGTCCCCCCTTACCAAACATACAAAATGCTTATAGAAAACCATCACCATAACACTCATCCACAAACTCTCTACTAGGGTAATCAATGATTAATGTTAAAACCCCCAAATATTAGTACTAAAGATATGTACACTAATATAAAACAAAGTAGCACATACATCAAGGTTGTATTCTCCACTTGAATAATCCAGAAAAATCTTCAAATAGTGTCCAGCTATACAATAATGTAATAAACTAGATGATGGGCTGGTCTCTAGAAGGGTTACACCTGGTGTAATTGCAGTTATTGCCAAGTAGAATGGCAAGTAGCAACACGCCAGCAATTTACAACATGCTCAGTTCTACATAGTGGCCTGTGACATGGCGCGGGCAGCTTCGTAAACAGCAGTTATGCCACATAAACCCCCTGCGACATGGTGCTAGGGGGTTCACGACAGCAGCTGTGCCCCATTCTAGAAGGGCAGCCATAAAGTGCCCACATTGGGAGGCTACAAGAACCCATGGAGAAGATCCGGCAATGTAAGTTATACCAGCATTTAGCAGGTATAACTTACGTACGCCCCATGGGTCCTGTAGACCCGTCAGCTGTCCAGTGGACAGTGCACAGTTTCCTTCCCCCATGCCCAGCACACCCCAGCAGGGCCCCACAGGGCTTCTCATACCCCCAGCCCCTGAAACAGCTGTTGGCAGGAGCCCCACAGGCAGTGCTGCCATCCCCCCACCCATGCCCCGAACCGCGAGTCACCCACTGCATATGCAGCAATAACTTGTGTTTAATAAAATAAAATAGATAAAATAAATCCAGCCCTGGTAATCTAGTGCCCCCCCGAACTGTACATGAATAAATTATAAATACCCATTTCCCTGGTAGTCTAGTGCCTCCAAACTGTAGATAAATAAATTATGAATCCCCATTTCCCTGGTAGTCTAGTGTTCCCCCAAACTGTACATAAATGAATTCTGAATCCCTGTTTCCCTGGTAGTCTAGTGCCCCAACCCCCCACTCAGCCGTGCCAGCCCACTCATCACCACCCCACCCATCACCAGCTGATGACTGGCACAGCACACCTCTCACCTCCACGGCCAGCCGCTGACTGAGTGCAGTATTAGCACTACTGCACAGATGT
This sequence comes from Neoceratodus forsteri, assembly GCA_016271365.2. Lineage (NCBI taxonomy): Eukaryota > Metazoa > Chordata > Ceratodontiformes > Ceratodontidae > Neoceratodus > Neoceratodus forsteri. Next base: position 854,087,078 of record CM028131.1, read on the forward strand.
GCTCAGAAATTAATTTCTGAGTTGCTGACTGGGGATGGATGGGAGGGTGCTGGGTGTGCTGGCACAGCTGGGTGGGAATTGGGGGCCACTAGACTACCAGGGAAACGAGGATTCATAATTTATTTATATACAGTTTGGGGGGCCACTAGACTACCAGGGAAACAGGGATCTATAATTTTATTATACAGTTTGGGGGGGCCACTAGACTATCAGGGATACAGGACTGTATATTTGATATTTAACAGTTGGGGGGTCCACTAGTCTACCAGGGATGCCTGGGTATCTGCCACATTTGCAACTGGTGACTGGGGTCAGGGCATGGGTGGGGGAGTTGCCAGTGCCACCCCACTGTTGCAGCTTGTGACATGCTCACCAGATATGCCCACAGTTTGGCGTATCTTGCCACATGTCACAAGTCATAGGACTTAGCTGTGAAGACCCTGCCCCTACTAGAATAGGGCGCTGGGTCAACGTTGCAGGTGTGGGTGGTGCAAGTTGCATTTGGCGGCAACTTGCACTGCCCTTCTAGAATCGGGCCCCATATCTATATGAACCATGCAGATGTCACAGCATGATTATGTTAGGATATCATGAGGGTAACAGTTAATGCACAAAAGGAACACAACAAAGAATTAATTGGAATTGCTAATATTAAACATTGTTAAATATAAATACAAAGTGGGAAAACAGAAAATAAAAAAAATAGCATTATACAGCTGAAACCAACAAAAAGGTCCAAAGTAAAACAACCACAAGTTGCAAAATTAAATGGCAAAGGTACAAAAGAAATTCATAAATAAACAGAGCATCATGAAGGTAAAAAATTATTCAACAGCCATAAAAATAAAACAAACGAACACCAAGTTTCCAAAAATTTGCCATGATAATGTTAGTCTGTGTACCAAGCATTCTCAAATCTGAGGTAGTGAAGAGAGCATGTCTTCTCAACAGTAGAAAAAGCAAAGACAGATAAAGGGGGCCCATCAGCCAAGGAGAAAGAAGAACTCCATGTTCCAGACATGTTACCATGGTGATAATGAATCAAATGGAGAAACTGTTCTCAGTGAAACAACAAGCGCCTCAAACAAATATTTCCAGTAAATTCCATGGAAGACAAGGGGAATCTTTCATTCTATTGACAGTATAGCAAATACTCTATCAAGTGCTGAAGCTGAAAACAAATATAGAAAATAGTGACCCAATAGAAAACGTCTCAGCATAACAGTATAAAAGACAAATACCTCCACCACATCTCCTGAGAAGATAATACCAGTGAGAACCAATGTTAAAACCTCTATCTAAAGCAATTACTGAAAAAGCTTAAGGCAACACATTAGCATGTTAGAGCATTCATTTAAGACTTTTTAAAAAGGAAAGGGAACATGTGGCTCAATTCCTTTGAGGCATGTTCAGGAGTGTAAAAACATCTAGTAATACCATCTTTAGACACCTGCAACACCACAGGATATTGCATTGTAAATTGAATTTGTGCTGCTATAAGCTTGGTTACCAGTGGGCGGTAAGTATCTCTTTTCAACCTGACATGTAACACATGTTGTTTATCAAGATAATTAAAATATTTTAAAATAAATGGACTTAGTTTGGCACTAGCCCGTTGAGCCCGCTTCACTATATAAACATGATGGAAATGTTAAAGAAAATGTGTGACCAACTGGGAATTGAACCCAGGCCCCTGGCATTCCTTGCCAGTGCTCTAACCACTAGGCTATGGGCTCACATGGTTAGCACTAGGCCTCTGGGCTTTCCCTTCAGACACACATTCCTTTCTACTGTAGGTGTTGTGTAATCTGCAATTAAGCACATGTCAGAGAGACAACCAGATAACTTTCTCAGTACAGTAAAGCCACTATGAGGCAATTTTAAATCATGATGGAAATGTGAAAGGAAACTTATGACCCACTGGGACATGAACCCATGCCCCTGTCATACAGTGCCAGTGCTCTAACTACTAAGCAATGGGCTCACATCATTATCACTAGGCCTCTGAGCTTTCCCTTCAGACACACACATTCCATTCTATGTATTGCATAATCTGCAACTAAGCATATGTCAGAGAGACAACCAGATCACTTTCTCAGTACTGTAAAGCCACTGTGAGGCACTGTGAGGCCACTATATAAACAGTACCATTTGGTGATGGACCAGCTAATTTTTCACATAATTTTTTGTGCATATTGAATCTATGCAGGTCCTTCTACACCCTCATGCAAACCAGTGATTACTATGTTATTTCTTCTAGTGCAGCCATCCAAGTCCTCTGTTTTGGCTTCAGATTGAGATAATTATTGCTGAAGCGACACAATCTCTGGGCCAAGTCTCTCTTTCCAGTCTTCAAGAGAGCTTACTTCTGCCTCTGTATCCCTATTTATCTGGCTAATTCTTCTGTGGTTTGGCAAATAAATTTGGCATCTGTGGATAAAGCTGCAATTATTTCTTTTAGCAGACCAAATTCCTGAAGAATTCACTCTTCTGGGTGAGCAACCGATGTAAAAGGCAATGCAGCAACAGAAGGGGCCACTTGCAGCTTGTTGCATTTAAATCCCCGCTGGTGATGTGGAGTGGATGGTGGGGTATGATGGGGACTTGCCGATTTCATTTCTGCCACCATAAATCCACTTAAATGATTGAAGGGTCAGCTATAAAGTAGTCACCAACAATCAAAAAATCAAAGTGTTAAAACTATAGTGTGGTGAAGTAAATAAAATAAAGTTTATTTGGAGCAGAGCTGGAGCAGTCCCAAAACTACATATATCCTTGGCAGCACATCATGTGACACCCATCACACTTTGTAATTTTGTCTTTGTTATCTTGTGATTGTAACCACATTCTATGACTTGATGTAACTTTGTCATTCTATACTCTCCCTAACAAGAAAACACAGAAAAATAACTTGTGCTGCAACTAAGCATAGGTGGGGTGCAAACAAGGTTGCTCATCTGTTCAGCATTCCAAGAATGGTCATACTGGGAATCTACTCCTCGGTTTGATTCATGTGACAGAGGATTCTGGGTGATTGCTGATGTGATCGTCAGTGTGAGCGGAGTAAGCTGAGAGAACAGCATCACTGAGCAGCTGTGGAGAAGCTGTGGTAGCAGGAGTCAGAACAAGCATTATACTTTTTTAATAAAGATATGACACTGTTGCCATACTCTTTTTAAACAAGTTCTGACCTTTCCAGACCAACTTTGGGTTGTTCTTTGAGAATGAGAAACCATTGGCATGGGGTCTTTCCCCCTGAGGCTGGAGTCCATGGCAGTGGCAGAGTCAGCACTCCATTTGGAAAAATAGCCCCAAAGACTTTGTGAAGAGTTTTTGCCTTGGTGTCATACTTCATACCTCACACTTCATACTTCAATACGCACACCCTGTTGATACCTGATTGGATATTAGTTTCAGTAACTAATTTTATATTGTTTAATTAGTGTGTGAAATTTTATATTTTATATTTTGCTCTCATGGGTTAGAACAAAGGTGTTAAGTAAGATTAAGTTGACAGAGTAACGACAGACAGGGTAGGTTAAGCTAGAACATTTGCAAAGTGCTTTGTATATCTTGTATAATGTTATATCAGCGGTAAACGATAGACTAGAGAAGAAAAATTAAGAAATTGGCACTTTAAAAGAAGTAAAAGCCACCAAGCCTTTGATCTGACTTGGCACTTAATCACAAGTTTTTTTATCAGGTCAAGAGTGCATGTGTGGTGTCTTGCAAGTTAGAAGTGCCAGCTTTGAACCAGAGAGAACATGTAGACCAAAAGCTGCACTCGAGCAAACAAAGGAGTCAAAGCTAAAAAACTCTGACAAACTGAAGCAAAGGGAAAGAGACTCCTAAAAGGTAACTCCTTTTAAAAAAAAATGTTGAGAGCTAAATGGAGGGTAGAATGTTAGTTGAAAAGAAGGAACAATCCATCAAGCACTGTTCTTTTTCTTTTTCTAACAAATGAACAACTGAAATATTTTCTCAGGAGTCTATAGGACAGAATGAGTGGGAATAAAAGTAAAGTGAAGACAATTAAGTGAACCAAATCAGAGCAAAACTGTATATAAAGGAGATACCTTTTCAGAGCCCATGGTTTAAGCTGCAAAGGATAGAAAAGTTACAAGAGCAGAGAAAGTAAATAATAAAATGAAGTGAAGCTTGACCAGCTTCAGCAATATTAATTTAATCAGTAACTGTATTGTTGAATGTTATATTTAACCATTTAGAGCATCTTTTGTTTAGGGTTGTGCAAATAAGTATAGATAAATAAAAGGTTGGTTACATTATTACATCAACTGTAAAAGTTCAAAAGCAACACAGAAAGCATAAAGCTATACAAACTGGTTTCAATTGATTCAAAGCTAAAATCAAACTCTTTTTTCAAATGGAATATAAAATATTCAAAGAGGTGTCTATGACTTTCAGAGTACTACAGTTTTTTTTATTTTAACAACTAAAAAAATATTTTTGTCAAATTTGCTGTAAAATATATTTGTTTGTTTAAGCTTTTCAAGTGTTGTGGAACCCCCCACATTGTGGACTTGGACTATGCCAGGGCTCCGACATTTTGAGAAACAATAGAAGACAACGAAGCAGCTACTCAAAAGTGAACAAAACTCACTTTGAGTTAACCAAATTTGTACTTGAACTGAAAAACAAGTTTAACTTGGTAGGCAGAACATATAGAACACAAAACCAAGGAGTTGGGTGAGATCCATACTTCTCAAGAGATAACTATTAAGTATTGTCTTAAATTCACTGAAAGGAAGAAACAGTCAGGACTAAGAAACCAGAAACAAAAAGACTTATGAAATACAATGGACATTCCTGGAAATCAATTTGCCACTAATTATCTTTTTTTTCTTCTAGGTTATTGATCTGTAGTGGTATATTATATGTGACAATTTTAGGGTTATACACAATAATATAGGGCAATATATTATATTTATTTTGAGTATTTTATGTAATCAGTTTTTAGTACACCAATAGGGAAATGTTTAGCAAGTTGGCACATTTAGCACATTAGCGTTATTTGCACTAATAGCTTTAATTACCTGGTACCAATATACACCTGTATAGTATACAGTATTTGCCTAGGGGCCCAGTGACATTAGCTTGCCTACTTCCTTCGAACACTTCAGGTGTGTTACCGTAGATTGTAAGATTATTAAGTATAAACAGGATAAGGCTAAGAGAATACCGATATGTACTAGAAGTCAACCTGTTCCAGATTTATTGGCTATTACCCCCCATTTGGAAAGCTGATAAAAAGGGAAAAAGGTGATAAAAATAATAAGGACATAAAAAGTAATAGACCTTTGGAACAAAAAGGAGAAGAGGTGACAGTGAAAGGGAAAACAAAGGGAAAAAAATTTCAGATAATAAATTACCTACAGAACATTAATATGTCCATACCAGGGAATGGGACAAAAACCTCCACATCAAAGGAGGAGTAAATATGTTTGGTAGTATAAATATGTCCCTAGAAAAGGAATTTGAAGCAATAAAAGAAAATGAAGAGACAAACATGAATGAACAGAAGTTAATTACACTAAGATCAAATACACAAAACAAGGTTTCAATTACACCAACTGCAATTACAGTATAAACTGGTAGCAATACAGTGGCTGGTATACAACCTGAAGAACTGCATGAAGTGATTTCACAATTACAACATACCATAAAGGGCCTAAAGAATTGGATTTAATCAACAAAACAAATGATGAGCCCAAATTAGAGTCTAAAGAAGTCACACACAGTAAAATACTAGACACATATAGAAAGACCCAAGAAAACAATAATGAGGAAAACTCATTAAATGTAACACCTAATTTGGAATATACCAATACAGAAGCATTCACAAGTGCTGAGTCCTCTAGAGTATATGCCACTGAATTAATATCCAAAGATTTGGCAAAAGCATTAAAAGATCAATATGCTGCTAATATACTGATTTTTGAACAGCTAACACTAATTAAAAGAGATTTGAGCTTCTTAAAAGGTATAACAATTAAAAACAAAATAACCCTAAATGAAACAGATCCAAGGTCATAGGAAGAAAGGTATAGATTAAAAATATTGAGAATTTGAACAAAAAATGAGGAATCACAGAAGCAAGAAAGTGTCTCTTATAGAGAGCAAGAAAGTAGTAAACAGCTTATTATGTTTCCCAATTTAGAATGGTGACATGATAGCATAAGCAAAGAATTAAAAACAGCAAACATGAGTGTACAGACATAAGGGGAGAAAGCAGAGAGCAAAAAAGGGAATAAGCTACTAATCACAGTTGAAAATATAACAGACAGGAGCTCATATAAATTAAACATGTAAAGAGAAAACAGAATTAAAAACTAAAAATCTATTAATGACCACAAAGACAAAAAAACTTAAAGTAAAAATTAAAGATGAGAAGGTTAAAACAGGAAAACAAGGTGAAATAAAAGTAAAAGCAAAGAAGGGAAAAATGAAAACAACATCAAGATCACAAGAACACAAGACTCAACAAAAGACAGAGCAAGAATAATAAAGAAATAAGAATAAAATTTGCAAAAAAAATCAAAAAAGTGGCACAAAAAAAATTCCTAGAAAGGATGACATAACACAAGATATAGGACAACAACCACAAGAGATGGAACCAAAAAAAGGACAAAGGGGAAATACAAAACAGGTAGAAAAGATAATTCAGGATAGAGTATAAAATAGAAGAGAAAACAAAAACACATGAATTAAATAAAGGTTTCAGGACCTTTTTAGATCAAACAAAAAAAACTGACTATGTGATATATTTGTATAAGGTTGATATAATGCCCAATGAATAGAAACATTACTGAAGAAAAGTATTAAAACTCTGTTGAATGCAATATTAGGACCAGAACAAAAACTTGGATTTTATCAGAGTCCCAAAAGAAAGAAGGATACTAGTAGTATCAGATCAGTTTCACTTGCTCAAGGCAATAAAACATAACAAAATTAAAATAGAACAAATGGGAATTAATTGTGGAGACATAATCACTATGGGAGAGCTATTCCCAGAACAATATACAAATAAAGGAAGAACTGACAACAAAGAAAATGAAGGGATGATGTCTGTATTTGGATTAGATAATATTCATAGAGAAACACCAAAAAATCTTAAGTACAAAGTAGGTGATCTGTTGGAAACCATTTTAAAAATTAAATATCTAGGGAAACATATTAAAATAGCCATAAGACCGAAACAAATGATCAAGTATTACTATGGATTGAAGGAGAGAAATGGATGAATAAACTGATAAGTAAACTGGATGTCCTAGATAGGAATACACAAGTATAATTATAATACAAAAAAAAACTGTAAATCAGACAAAAGAGAAACCACAATGGGTTTATATGTTGGAGATTTCAAATAAATTTACAGTACTTGAAAACTTAGATGGAAACTGACAACAAAAGGAATGTATATTGTTAAAATTGAACAAGGATTTCAACCCCAACATATTATCATTGAATATTTCAGGAATAAAAATAAATGGGCTGAAAAGAATTTATATCATACATTACAAAATTTTACTTTGTGAATTTACAAAACATGGTCTAATAAAATAAATCACTTAAATGGATAAAATGTACTAAACCCACTATTAAAATAAACAAATATGGAAGATACTCAGGGGATTGGCAATTTACTGAAAATTGAATAATAATTATAAAACTATAGAACTCTATGAATGAGGGTATGTAAGGTGTCAGGATCCAGTTTGCTAAATTTAAAATTGTAATATTAAATATATATATATATATCCACCCACAGACAAGAAGGGATCAAGAACTGCTATACTCAATGAACTGTGTAATTTTATAGAAAATATATGATAGAGAGTCCATACAGGAGATATATATATATATATATATATATATATATATATATATATATATATATAATATATATATATATATATATGTGTGTGTGTATATATATATATATATTTATTCACAGGGGACTTCAATGCAAGGTGGTGCATAGCTCAGACCTAAAAGTTGATGTACTGGATTATATGATAGTAAACAGAGTAGAAGACATATCAAGTAAAAGGAAAAATTTGGACAAGAAAAGTAACAATAGTGGTCAAAAGATTAGTAACCTATTAGCAAATAAGAATTTCATTCTAGTGAATGGGAGAACTAAACATGATAGAGAAGGAGCACATACATACTTGAGTACCAGTGGTAGATCCACCATACATTTGGTTTGTATACGTATGAATATAAGCAACAGATGGGACTTTAGAGTGGGAAACATGGGAGAAAGTGAACACTTGCCATTGGAGCTAGAAGTAACTTTAGATAAAAAAGACTCAGAAGACAGAATCAAAACAACCTCCTATATATATATATATATATATATATATATATAAGGTATAGGCTGGAAGTTAATAAATAGTGATGAAGATATGGAAATATTGGATTTAAAATCTACCTTACAAAAAAAATGGATGAATACATTGAAGACATAAAGATCAAGATAACATGAGGGCATATGAATACATAATATCCCAAGTATCTGAAGTAATAAATAATGATATAAAAATTTACACAAAGAATAAGGGAGCACTATGGTTTAATAAAGAATGCAAAATGGCCAAAAAACAGTTAAATCAGAAATTAAGAATAGCCAAGAATAACCCGTCTAAAGAAAATAGGCATGAATTAAATAAATCAAGAGCAAATTACAATCATGCATAATTAAGCCAAATAACAAATATTGGGAAACAATATGGGAGAAATTAGAAAAAGCAGTCAGAGGAAAAACAAGAGTATTTTGGCACCTTGTGAGCATGGGAACAACAGATTATAGTGACTGCATTGAAAACTATATTGAACCAGAAGCTTGGATAACATATTTTAAAGAGATATTCTTTTATAATAAGATTAAAAATGACATAAGTTCATCAAATAAAACCTGGATGGGTCTACAAGAAGAAATGTCAATGGAAGAGATAAACTATCCATTCAAGCATTTACAAAACACAAAGCACCAGGCCCAGATGGAGTACCTATTGATGCAATATTAAAGACAAGAGAAAAGTGGTAAGGATATTGTGGAAATTATAAAACATATTAATAAAACAGGTGAAATACTTCATCTCTTGGACAGAAACAATAATAGTGCCTTTATTCAAAAAAGAACTAGGTCAGATACAATGTGTTATAGGCCAATTGTTGTAATAGATTCTATGCAGAAAATCTTTACAAGAATCTTAAATAACAGACTTGTTGCAATAGACACGGAAATTGGGACTAATTGATGAGGCAGAAGCAGGATTTATGCCCCAGCAATCAACATTAAATTGATGTTATATACGGTCCCATTTAATATTCAAATACACTAAAGAAAAGAAGAAGTATTTTTGTATATATATATATAGCGACCTTAAATCTGGTTTTGACAGCATCAATAGGAACCTGCTTTGGGCTACCTTACAAAACCTAAGCATTGATAAAGCTATGCTGAATATTCTCACTGCATTAGACCAGAACAATACTTTTAAAATTAGGTATAATAATCAGGGACATAAAATGGACAAAGTGTATAGTAATAAAAGTGCCAGGCAGGGGTGTGTACTATCCCCAATTCTCTATAATCTGTTTCTGAACACTATTTTAATAAAATTATAAAATGCTGACTTTCACATGCAAGGGTAGGGGATAGACCATGTCCATATCTCGCATTCGCGGATGATATAGTATTAATGACTATAGTTTTCTGGTTATAAAACGATTGGTTAGTAACTTTAAGAATAGGTGTCAGAATTATTTAAAAATAAATTCTAAGAAAACAAAACTACAAGTCTTTGGAAACAATAGAAACATATATACTCTATAAGCACACAGGATGGGAAGATTGACCAAGTAAAGAGTTTAAATATCTAGGGATGACTATGTCAAGTTCACTTTTATGGAACACCCAGATAAAGGATATTGAATTAAAAACAACAATTTTTTTGCCAGTTATTTTGAGTTTCGCACACAAATATGGGGAAGCTCAATAAAAATATGCATAAAGGTGATAAACACAAAAATTCAAACTCAGATACTATACGGCAGCAAAATCTGGGGCTATGACTGTAAAGAGAGTAAAGAAAAATTGTTCAGTAATTATTCTAATAGAATTTTAGGATTGCCAAAAGATGCACCAACAGCTTTAATATGAGCAGAACTAGGCACATTACCATTGGAATGCCTGATAAATGAAAGATTAGTGCTATATTGGATTAAAATATATGGTATGCATCCGAATAGAATATCAAGAATGTGCTTAGATGAAGCACTAAGATATCAAAGTATTAAAATAATTTTTCCTGTAATAGAAACCACAGAAAAAATAAAACCATATGGACTACTTCATACTATAACAGAATCTTTGATTAGGCCATTTGAGGAAATTAAAATAAACGTAAAAACCAGAAAAAGGGATAACTTTAAGCAAACATATAGGGAGAAATGTATAAAATATAAAATAAGTCATTGGTTGGCACAAAATAATATTTTGGGTGTGAACAAAATCTAAAATTAATAAAAAAAAACAAGACATAGACAACTTTTTACAAAATACAGGGTTGAATATTATAAAATGCAAGCATGGAAGTCACTATAAAAAGAGACAGCTCCTATGGCAAGTGTAGATGTGAAATAGATGAGGATAATATTAGGCACCTAACATACTCTTAATTTGTTCATTATATGAGAAATTCAGGAAGAGACTATTTGGAGAAATGCTAGGGTAATTGAAGATGAATACCAGTGAAATAATAAGTTATTTACTGAATTCTGATTCTGTAGAAACACTGGAAACTGTTACATAATTTCTAAAGATAATAGAGAAACATAAATTACATTTTAAGACAACAGAACAATTTAATGTTTAATGATGTTGATGAAGATTATATAGACTGCCAGAATTTAAAGAATAAGAAAATGTAATAACACACATGTTCTTTATTACTTGTGCAATTACTCTTGAGCAAAGTGCAATACTATTGGTGTAATAATTAAATTGAAACAATGGGCCCAATTTCAGAAGGGGGATGCAGGGCTTGAAGCAAGCCCTGCTCCCACCGTAATGGGACCTTCAAATCTGGATGCAACCCTGCGCTATTCCAGAAGCATTGATGCAGTTTGCCACACTGGTGCCACTTTACGACAGCTTGCCCCATTGTGGAGGGCCTCCCATGGACACAACACTAGACCATTGGGGAGATGGTCTAGCGGTTGCATCATTGGGGATGTGCAGCATCGGCTTCTGGAATCAGGTGCCTGATGCAAGTCAGGACTTGTGTTAGACATCACTCCGCAAGTCCACTACTCACTAAACAAAAAATTCCAGCACTCCAGACTCATACAAAAATTCAGAGAGAGTTTATTGATTCAAAAATGAAATAGATACTTACAAAATGTGATTGATTAAACAGTAAATAAAGTGAAGAACCTCCACCCTCATCCAGCCTCAAGCGCATCAGGTACTAACCCCTTCTTCAGGTGCCACAAGTCCCCTGCATTAGATGGAACATGCTTCAGAATTGGGCCCAATTTGTTTTAATAATCATGAATGAAATTTTAATATTGTAATGCTTGATCTGTCTAAATGTTAAATGTAAATTGTCTATGTTTGTATATGACATAACTTGTCTTAAAATATAAATTACCTACCTACCACTCCAAGAATGAGACAAATGACAATATTTGCAAGTAAAAAAGATTTAATCCAAAATGGAAAAGTAGCAACAGCTCAAAGGTAAGCCAAACTCCAAACCAGATGCCCCTACGCTTTGACCGTTAGGTCTTCCTTAGGGGGCTAGCTCTGGTGAATAATGACTTGCTTTTTAAACCCCAAAATTGATTAATAACATCACTAGCCACCTGATATATTTAAATGCTCAATATTAGAATAATACAGTTATAGGTTTATAACACCTTTCTAAAAGACATAACTGGTGGCTAAAAAATAAAAAGGCAAGTCAAAAAGGAAACAGGAACAATGTCTACAATTACTTTATCTTAAAGTCAGTAAATAAGTATTTTGTTATAATAAAGAAAGAACAAAATAGAAAGCAAAGTATGGAAGAAAGCAAAAAACAACAATAATCAATAATGAATTCATATAAACATTTACACTTATGCATAAAATAGAAAACAAGAAGATGGAGGGAAAAGGGGTAAGGAGCTAGAGATCATATGAAGAAATAGGGGTAATGGTGGAAAAGGAGGGTAAGGGAGCTACTCCATGTGTTCTAACATTGTACCACATGGAATACAGAAAATTAACCTGTGCTCCACAATACTCCAAAAGTGGAAACCTAGAGGGACCTAGAGAAAGAGAAATAAAAAGGCAAGTTAGTATTAGCAAAAATCTAGAAAGATTAAGCATTAAAGATGCAATACTTGAAGCAACATCCCATTGTGTTAGTGAGAAAAGGAAGTGCAAAAAAAGAAGGAAACCACTTTGTTTCTCAAACACAGTAGCAGAAAAGGTCAGAGCCAAAAGGCTGGCCTTCAGGAAATATAAGGGAACACTGCAGGATGAAGATAGGGATGCATACCAAACTTCCCTAAGGGAAGCAGGGAAAGCAGTGAGGCAGGCAAAGGCCCAAACTGAGGAAACACTAGCATGAACAGTAAAAAGGTGACAAGACTTTCTATAGATACATTAGTGAAAGGAGAAAGTTCAGAGGGGGTATTGCTAAGACCAAAGGGGATAAGGGGGTATGTGAGGAGGAGGAGGACCATGTAAAAGCATCTATCCTAAATAGATACTTCTGCTCAGTATTTACTGAAGAGAATGTAGGGCAGGACCCACAGCTCTGCACTATAGACACAGAGGGAGGGAGGGAGGTGTGTACTAGTACCTTCACAAAAGAAAGGGTCCTACAAGAGCTTGATAAACTCAGGGTGGACACGGCAATGGGACCTGATGGCATACATCCCAGGGTACTAAAGGAGTTAAGGGTGGAACTAGCAGAGCCATTATTAGAACTGTTTAGTGAGTCTCTGAGCACAGGAGAGGACCCAGAAGACTGGAGAAGGGCTCTGTGATCCCTGCCACAAGAGTGGTAGCAGGGAAGAGGCAGGGAATACAGACCAGTCAGTCTTACCTCAGTAGTGGGCAAGATTATGGAGACACCTTGAGCAAAGGATAGTGCAACACCTGGAATCCATAGGGAGCATTGGATCCAAGACACCATGGGTTTACAAAGGAAGATCCTGTCAAACAAATCTCATAGAATTCTTGACTGGGTAACCAGAGTGGTGGACCAAGGGGAGCAGTTGATGTTTCCTACCTTGACTTCAGCAAAGCTTTCGATACTGTTCCATTATAGAAGATTGATTAATAAGCTGGGTAGGCTCGGTGGGTCAGATGTTGGTCAACTGGGTGGCAACTGGTTGACGGCAGAAAACAGAGAGTGGTGGTAAGCGGTAAATGGTATACAGTCAGAAGAGATGCAAGTCACAAGTTGGTACCTCAGGGATCAGTCCTGGGGCCAGTCCTCTCAATATCTTCATCAGTGACATTGCAGATGGACTGGAGAGTAAGGTTTGTCTATTTGCAGATGACACCAAGATCTGCAACAGAGTAGATGATCCAGATGGTGTGGGAAGAATGAGAAAAGATCTGGATAAACTAGCAAAATGGTCAGAAAAGTGGCAACTGGGGTTTAATGCAAAGAAGTGCAAGATCATGCATATGGAAGAGAAACCCTGAAGCCACCTATAGGCTGGGAGGGGAGTTGCTGGCAGTCACAAGGGAAGAAAGAGACTTGGGCAACATCATCATCACCAATGACCTGAAATCATCCAAGTAGCCCTCTAAAGCAGTACGTAAGACTAGAGGGATGTTAGGGTGTATTAGCAGGGGTATCACAAGTTGGAAGAGAGAGGTAATAATCCCTCTTTACAAGACACTGGTTAGGCTCCATCTGGAGTACTGCATGCAGTACTTGAGGCCAGACCTTCAGAAGGACATTAACCAAATTGAGGCAGTCCAGAGAAGGGCAACCAAAATGGTGCAGGGACTGCATCAGAAAACATATGAGGACAGATTAACTGAGCTCAATATGTATACCCTAGAGCAAAGGAGGGAGAGAGGTGATATGATTGAAACATTCAAACACCTTAAGGGCATTGACAAGGTGAAAGAGTCTAACATGTTTCAATATAAGAAAAATAGCAGGACAAGAGGACACAGCATGAGATTAGAGGGAGGCCGATTAAGGGTTAATGTGAGGAAGTTCTTTTTCACAGAAAGGGTGCTGGATGCATGGAACAGCCTACCTCAGGAAGTGGTGGATATGAATATAGTGCAGAGCTTCAAACAGGGCATGGGATAGGCATAAGGAGCAATAAAGAGGAGTTTGAATAGATAGACCATTGACAGAGCAAAGGCCTATGGCACATTCATAAAGGTAGAAAAAGATAGGCAGACTGGATGGGCAGTGTAGGTCTTATCTGCCATCAACTTCTAAGTTTCTTTGTAAGATACCCATATGTATCTTTACAAATATGTTACGTCACAAATAAGGTTGTATATCCAATTCATTGTTCAGCCCAATTGGATTTAAACTGCTTAATGTAAATATCCAAAGCTTTCTTGTTGCAACAATTTGTTCAGTCTTTTACCTACCCTTTGCCCATATGGACCTGTTTGATGCACATAAGCACAATTCATCAGGGTGGCTATCACGATGTTCCAAAAATGTTCGCTACTGGATTTGTAACGTTCTCATTCCTGATGTCCCTACATGCTCCTGAATGTGAATTTTAATTGCCTAGTTATTCTTCCTACAGGTAGTTTAAAACAGGAACACCATAAGAAGTAAACTACAAAGTAGTCATACAAGAGATGAATTGTTTGATTTATACCTGTTTAGGCATCCTCCAGTGAGAAACTGTTACCTTGTACACAGTACTTATATACTGTATGTTGCAATCCCCACAATGAAACATGCCCAGAGGCTTTTACTGGTAACCAGGTCCTGATTTGTGTGTGTTTGTGTCTTGGGGGTCTGAATAGTAACTGGACACTAACTTGTCTTTCAGATGTTGTCCCCTTGTAAATGACACCCTCGGTTTGTTGCCCATTGTTTTAGCTAACTCAGTGTCACTCAAAAGTATTGGCCAAAACTTGGTGACTACATTGCCAATTCTACCTGCAATTGAATTAAATTCAGTTATGAATGATACACCTTTAAGTTAATCCTTTTGTTTACTTTTGGGTATGAGGAGTTGAGCCCTTTCCATGGACTTGGCTCTAGTCAGATATTTGTCCAATACATCTTGTGTATATCCCCTTGAGCGAAATCTATTCTTTAAATTTTCAGAATGCTCATTGAAATCTGATGCCAACTTACAGTTGTGTCATAGAATATTAAGTCTTTGAGACTCTGAGGATGTGAACTCCTAGCAGATGGTAAGTTGTTAATGGCAATCAGTTTCTTATAGCCAGAGCTAATCACCCTGTTGTCATCACTGGTAGTCAGGGTGAAATCCAGGAAATTTAGTTTAGTATATTGTATGTCACATGTGGACCACAAATTGATATTGTTATTATTCAGCCAAAGTTCAAAGTCCTGAGCTTCAGATGTTGTACCTTTCCATACATGTATTATATCATCAATGTAGTGTTGCCATTTGATAATGTTATTGAAAAAAGGATTATTTTTGTTATTCAGTATCAACTCCTCCTTCCAGAGCCCTAGGAATAGATTTGCATACAAGGGAGCCACGGCTGCTCCCATAGCAGTACCGCAACATTGAAGATAAAAGATGTAATTAAATAAAAAATAATTGTGTGTCAGTACAAATTAAGACCATCCATAATCAGTTGTTTCAGGATCAAGTCACATAAGGGGTTCCTATGAATGTAATAAAAACAGGTCCTGAGTCCATCCACATGTCATATAGAAATGTAGAGGGACTCTACATCCATTCTCAACCATAAATATCTAGATTCCCATGAAAACTTTAATTGTTGTAATAAGTGCATTGTGCCCTGGTGTAGCTTGCCAGAGACATCACACTGCACTGTAGAAGAAATCTAAGAAAACACACAGATTGTCAACCAAGGAACCCACCCCCAAAACTATTGGGCAGCTGGGGGGGGGTCAATATTTTTATGGACCTTGGGAAGAATGTATAACACTGGGTTCAGAGGGAATTTGGGCAATAAATATTGGAATTCAGTTTTGCTGACCAGATTATTGGTTTTAACAGACTCTGAAAGTTCCAGTAAGTTCCAGTAATTCCTTTTAAATTCTGGTAGGGATCCCTGGTAAGAGTTTATAGTTATCAGTATTGCCCAACAGATCCATAACCTTGCCATTGTAATTTTTTTTAATAAAATAGCTACATTACCCCTGCTATCAGAGAGTTTAATTATGATGTCTTTGTTGTGTAGTAGTTCGATCAGGGATTGCTTTTCTTCCAAAGATAAATTAGGATACTGTTGAATTGGTTTAGCTAAAATTATGATATCTTTCCACACAGCTTTCTTTGTGTTATTATTGCTGGGTTATATAGACATGGAGAGAAGTCTGACTTGGATTTGAACTGTTGTTTTGATCCTGTGTCAGTTTTATTTTTTCCCTCAATACTCACACCATGTTGAAAGAGCAGGTGAATGAGCACCAGGACACAAGGCAGCGGTGCTGTTCATAACGATTAGGAATCAGAGAACAAAAAAGCAGCACCCATTGCAGAGAGACCATCAGTCAAGACACAGTGGCCAGGATATTCAAAAGGGTTGCATATGGTGCAACAGGATTACACCATGCGCAACCCACCAATGCACCCCAGGGCAATATTTAAAAGGGCAAGCTGAGCTGTCCAACTCCCAATGCGCTGGGGTGCATCCATAATGTGTGGCGCAATATCAGGGCGTGCCCATGCATATCGGCACATCCCGATATTCAGTCCGGATGTGCGGTGCATATGCACGCATTTCGCATTCTGCGTCGCACTAGGGGCACAAAGATATACCCCAAAATATAGGGAACAAGTCGGGGACTGCTGTTTTGCAACATGGCAGCCCGTCTGCCTGTGGATGGCCACCTGACCTCCCCAGACACCATATAAGTGCACACAGCTCCCTGATGGTCCACTGGACCCTCCTCCCCCACCCACTTGTGGGCAGCAATACAAATAAAATCCCTGCTGGTCCAGTGGACCATTCCCCCCCTACATGATCATGGGCTTAAGTATTTCACAATCCCTGGTGGTCTAGTGGAATCCCCCCTCACCCGATTGTGACACACACACATACAAACCCAGGTGGTCAGGTCAGTGGTACCCCTCCCACCCACCCACTGCAGTCCCGTCACCGCACCCCCTGTCAGTGATGGGCGGCAGCACCTGCCATAAACCACCCGGCCACCGTGACTGACAGCATACAGCAGCTGTACACTATTGATCCACTGTGTGGGCCAATGGGCATCATGCAAACTGTACTACCACGGTCTGGGTTGTGAATGAATGCTCATTCACAATTTGGGATCAGTGTAGCACAGTTTGGTCTGACGCCCATTGGCCCAATGCAGTGGACCAACAGGTATACAAACTGCTGTATGCTGTACACTGTCAGTCGGGCGGTGGCCAGGTGTTGCAGGTGCTGCCGCCTGGCCACTGACTGGGGGAGTGGGGTGGCATGGACTGCAGTGGGCGGATGGGGAGGGGGGTACCACTGACCACCAGGGTTTGTATGTGTGTGCCCACGATCGGGTGAGGGGGCCAACTAGACCACCAGGATTGTGAAATACTTATGAGCCTGATTGGGCAGGAGGGAATGGTCCACTGGACCACCAGGAATTTTACTTAACGTGCAGCCTGTGATCGGGAGTGGGGGTAAGGTCCACTGGACCACCAGGGATTTCATTTATATTACTGCCGGCAAGCGGGTGAGGGTATCGGGTCCACTGGACCACCAGGACTATTTTTAACATTTGCCCTTGATCGAGCGGTGAGGAGGGGGAACTGCATGGCATCAGTACGCGACAGCTGCAGCCTGGCAGGGCACCAGGTGCAAGTCAGTCTTGGGGGATTGGCGCACCGCATGCAAATGTGGTCATAATGACATGCAAATGGCCCCATTTGCACTTTGCATACATGTTCTTCATTTGCATGTGCAGTTCTGAATATCAAGATTATGTGCCTAGCACAAGTACACTTGTGCTGGTGCATCCCCTGCCTCCTACTGCCTCCTGTGCCCGCGCGCAGTGCCACTGTGCCATGCACAATGCTTGTGCCTCAGTGCCATATTCAACGGTGCTGAGCCATGGAGCAGTACTGTTGAATATCACCTGGTCCCTCGCCCTGGTGCAACCCTGTTGCACTGCGCCCGAGCTTGCACCACAGCCAGTGCAGTTTGAATATCTCGGCCAGTAGAAAAACTAAACTGTTTATTTTCATGAGGTGGGTAGACAGCAGCAGCAACAGTTGTGTCTGAGTTCTAACTGTTGCTGCTACTGTCTACTTTGCACCTCTATGGAATAAAAGACCAGTTTGTTTCTATATACTGTGTCTTGACTGATGGTCTCTCTGCAGTGGTGCTGCTTTTTTGTTCTCTCACACCATGTTGGCAGTCTGAATGTCATCTCACCCTCATACCCCTCATACCATAATGCTTCCAGGGCCGTATAGTCTGCAAAATCAGTGGCAGTCCACCCCCCAGTTTCGGTCACCCATGTCTCATCATCCATATTGTGGATGGCTGTTTTGTCATCCAATGAAAAATCCAAAATGGAGGAGTCAATAGTGACAGCATCAGCCACGATCTCTGGGAGTGATGGTATGTGTTGTCTCTCCATTCCAAATTTCTGGAAAAATAGTCTTTTAAATAAAGTTTTCAGAAAAATTTATGTAGCTCAATAAAGATTTTGAATCTGTTTGGAGGAGATGTAGGTACAAATGACAGATCCATATTTAACAAAGATTTTTGAGCTTCAAATAGTTCCTGCAATGTTAAATTAATTATTTGCAACTCCAAGTCCATTTCTGAGAGTCTGACCTTGAGAAATTGTTTCCTTCCTCCCCTTTTTCCCCTCCTGGTCCTTTTCCTCTTTTTGTTTTTTCTTTGGCCTTGGTCTCAGGAGCCTGGCTGGAAAAAGATGCCATTCTAGGAGCTTCAGCTTCAATTTCAGAGCTCACCCCCTAAGAAAGACCTAACGGTCAAAGTGCAGGGGCATCTGGTTTGGAGATTGCCATACCTTTGAGCTGTTGCTACCTTTCCATTTTGGATTAAATCTTTTTAACTTGCAAATATTGGCATTTGTCTCATTCTTAGAATGCAACCTTTCATTCCACTGCAGTCTTGTACTCTCCCTACCCTTTCCCTTGGTCATGTCTGGAAATGAACCACAGCTCAGTGTGCTTTTCCCTATTATTTTAAAATAAAATAAATAAAATAAGATATCTGGCCATATCAGTTGTTATGTTTAACTATACCCTTACTAATCCCTGGCTGTTACTATAGTTACAGAAATGTTGTGGTGTTGGAACAGAAGAAAAAAAAACAAGGTGTTATAGAAACATAGAAACATAGACTTTGACAGCAGATAAGGACCGCTAGGCCCATCTAGTCTGCCCATTTCCCTACCTACAGGATAGGCCGCAGATCCTAGTTAACCAACAGCCTATTTCTTCCTACCCCCCACAAGAATTGCCTTTATGTCTGTCCCATGCATTCTTGAATTCTCCACAGTTTTAGACCCCACATTACCTCCTCAGGAAGGCTGTTCCATGCATCCACTACCCTCTGTGAAATAATACTTCCTCACATTGCCCCTGAACTGCCCTCCTTCTATCTTTAAATTGTGTCCCTTGTTCTTGCAAGTCTCTTTTTCTGAAAGATGCTACCCTCTTGGACTTTGTTGATTCCACTGAGGTACTTAAAAGTTTCTATCATGTCCCCCCTCTCCCTTCTTTCCTCAAGGGTATACATATTAAGCTCCTTTAGTCTCTCCTCATATAGCTTCTCTTGCAGACCCTGCACCATTTTAGTTGCCCTCCTCTGGACTGTCTCTATCCTGTCTATGTCCTTGCGGAGATGGGTCTCCAGAACTGGACACAGTACTCCAGATAGGGTCTCACCAACTGTCTGTACAGAGGATAACAACTTTCTGTTTTCTGCTGCTGATGCCTCTCCCATACATCCCAGTATACCCCCAGCCCTCCTTACTGCCTTCTCACATTGCTTGCTAACCTTAAGGTTATCTGATATGATTACCCCCAGGTCCCTTTCCTTTTTTGTTGTTGTTACTACCTCCCCCCCCCATTGTGTATTCTTCCCCTGGGTTCTTGTATCCCATGTGCATTATTTTGCACTTCTTTGCATTGAATCCTAGCTGCCATACTTCGACCATTCCTCCAACCTTGCCAAGTCCCTTTTCATCCTTTCCACGTCTCCTTGTGTATCTACCCTGTTGCAGATTTTGTGTCATCTGCAAAAGGCATCCTTTTCCTTCCAGTCCTCTGCAATGTCACTGTATGAAGACATTAAAAAGGACTGGACCCAATACTGAACCCTGCGGTACCCCACTAGTAACCCCCCTTTCTTCAGAATGGACTCTGTTTAAAATTACCTTCTGTGTCCTGTTGTCCAGCCAATGTTTTACCCAGGCTACCACCCTGGGTCCCACTCCCAGGCTGGTTAATTTGACTATTAATCTTTTGTGTGGGACTGTGTCAAATGCCTTGCTAAAGTCTAGGTAGGCCATGTCCACAGCCCCTCCCTGGTCTACTACTTTGGTCACCCAGTCAAAGAAATCTATTAGATTCGTCTGACATGACCTTCTCGCTGTGAACCCATGCTGCCTTGGGTCCTGTGCTCCACTGGCCTCTAGGTACTCGACTATTCTTTCCTTCAGAAGTGACTCCATCACTTTCCCTACCACAGAGGTCAGACTGACAGGTCTCTAGTTTCCTGACTCTGTCTTGGACCCACTTTTGTGAAGGGGAATCACATCCGCCTTCCTCCAGTCCTCGGGTACTACACCATCCTCCCATGATTTATTAAAAAGAGTAGCTAGTGGTTTCACTAGTTCCTCCCTTAATTCTTTAAGAATTCTGGGGTGAATTCCATCAGGACCCATTGCTTTGTCCACCTTCAGTTTTAGGAGTTCTTGCAGAACCCTTTCTTCTTTGAAAGGACTGGGATCGACCTCCCTATCAAGAGTGCTTCTGTTAATTGGATTAGGCACTTCCCCCTCCTCTTTTGTGAATACTGAGCAGAAATATTCGTTCAGTATTCCTGCTTTTTCACTGTCCCCCTCTGCCCACCCACTATTCATTCTGTTCAGCCTCACTATCCCTCCCTTTGTCTTTCTACGCTCGCTGATGTACCTATAAAAGGTTTTATCCCCCTTCTTAACTGAGTTGGCTATCTTTTCCTCAGTTTGGGCCTTTGCTATTCTGACTTCCCTCCCTGCTTCCTTCTGCCTTAACTGGTACAGCTCTCTGTCCTGCTCCTTCTGTGTTTCCTTATACTTCCGGAATGCTATCTTTTTCTTCCTGACTTTCACAGCCACCTCTTTTGAGAACCATAGTGGCTTTTTCTTTTATTTTGATTTGTTCATTTGCTTCACACAAAGGCTTGTTGCCTCTGTGATGGCAGTTTTGATAATTCCCCATTGTTGCTCCACACCTCCTTCTAGCCTGTTTGCTAGTGCTTTTCTGAGGCACTCTCCCATCTTGCCAAAGTCAGCCCTTTTGTATGGCTTAACTCTGTAGCTGAGTTTAACGTGAACCACACTGTTTGATGGTCACTTGCCCCCAGATGGCAACCCACTTCTAGATCTGAGATCCTCTCACTGCCCCCATTCGAGAGTACGAGGTCTAAGATTGCTGTCTCATGAGTGGGTTCCGAAACTAGCTGTCTAATGCCTGCCACCTGTAGGGCATCAAGAATAGCCCTGCTCTTGGATGTGGCTGCAGCAAATGTGCACCAGTTAACATCTGGCATATTCAGGTCTCCCGTCAACAGTATCTCCCCTTTCTGTACCATTCTAAGAATGCCTTCTATCATATCCTTGTCCATTCCTTCCCCCTGACATGGGGGTCTGTACACAACCCCTGTGCGGATTGTGGTGCCCTTTCCAGTCTCCAAGGTGACCCACAGTGCCTCCTCTCCTCCCTGTTTACTCTTTTGTTCAGTTGCTTTTATCCCTTCCTTTACATAGTGTCTATCAATACAATTGTAAGCCCATGTCTCCTTTATTGCAATATATTGCTTAAAATTGGAACTTAGAACAATAGCAACATAAGAATGCTATACAAAATGACTATGGTTTATGATGTTCATCTTATGTCATCCAGGCAGATATAGCATTCAGTATCACATGAAATATCTGTATATATTGTATAATGGGAAGTGCCAGCAGTACATTTATGCACATTGACACAGTTGAGAGAAAAAGAAACACCAATGGCAGAGTCTTCTGGGAACCTGAAGCTAAGTGATCTGCCATTTCATCCTGTGCATACTAATTCTGTGATAATGTATACCCTTTAGAATTCTCCCTTCCCCAAATAATTAAATGAGTTACTCAGTAAGTTATACAAACATGTCCCCAAGCAACCAGTCTGATCTGGGACCCCATCTGCAAAACTGATTTTGCCAAGTTAGAGGCCTGGCTTACTTAGAATAAGCTGGTTTTAAACACTGCAAAACCAAGGCAATGCTATTTGGACAGAGAAACCTTGGCATAGACAGGGTGCCTTACTCCCTCTTACCTCATCCTCAGGCAGCCACATCGGGTGGTGGTTCCCTCAAATACTTGGGGTTAACCATGGATCAGGGTTTACCCTCAAGTCTCACTTAGACCAGGTAAACAAAACAGTGCACTGCAAACTGGGCCTGCTGTACCACCTGAATGACCAGCTCATTCCGAGTCCAGAATCACCATTACCACCAGTCTCCTCCTTCCTACACTGACCTTTGCTGCCCTATACTTCAGGGCTTGGCTAAATAGGAGATGAGCAGGCTACAAGTTCTGTACAACAAAGTAGCTCGGTTTGCATCTCAGTCTCACAAAGATGGCACCACTGTGAAGCCCTTGCTTCTACAACTGGCCCTCCTGGATGGTCACCTTCAGTACCCCCAGTTTTGCAATGCTTGCAAGCTCCTACACTGCAGTTCCCCACTAGCCTGGCCAGTCTTCTGGTTCCCAAGTGCTCAGCAGTCCTTCAACCTCTGGGCGTAACCTCCTAGATAAATCTAGGGTTCAAACTACTGCTGGCAGCAAATCCTTTGCCATTTCTGCCCCTGCCCTATGGAATAAGCTTCCTCCCTCCTTCAGGAAGCCCCTCTCTTGGAATGTTCCATAAGGGACTCAGCTCACTACTACAAGTTAGTGTCTGCTCCTGTCAATAAAGTGGCATACCCAAACTCAAAGGCCAGGTCCTTGCTAGCCTAAGTTATGCACTGCTGTATTAAGTATTACCTTCTCTCCTGAGTGTAACACTGCTACCATTGACTATTCATGTAATTATCTTCTCCTGTAACTAATTTTGGCACAATGTCACCACTGTTTATCCATATACTTAAATTCTCCCTTATGTTACTATGTACTGTGTCCTTGTTCCACTATTGTACTTGTATTCTTCTGTAACTAATTCCTGGTCACCCTGAAAAGGGACCTTCAGGACTCAGTGGGCCTACCTGGTTACCAAAATTGAATAAATAAATAAATAAACATGTGAACATATACATATTTGTTTGTTCAATAACTTCACTAGGTACATTCATTTTCATCAACCAGTTTTAAGTATGATTATTCTCTATAAAGAATTTATTTAACCTGAATTTGAAAGATTCACTAGTTCTAGGTAGGACTGCTTCATTTGGGAGTTAGTTCCATTGATTTACCTCTCTCTGTGAAGAAAAAAAGGCTTCCTCAAATTACCCCTTATCCTATCTGCAAGGCTGCTCTTAACTGTATAATATGAAACAACACCAACAGGGTATGCAAATGTTGGAAGAGTATAATGTCTCATTTTTGCTAAGGCACAAGGCAAAACAGAGTTAGGAGTATATTCTCCGCCTGACCATTGAATGTAAATTGTGTTAATCTACAGTACTTCAAAAATGTAAGCATTTTTTTTAACTGAAAATATTTGTATCAGAAATGTTTAGGCCCTTTATTGTCTAGAGGTCAGGCAATGTAATGATATCACTAATGTAATATGATTTGTGCTGTTACTAGTTCCTCGTATGTGGTCATAGAAAACACACCTACTATTAGCCAACAGATCAGATAATTTTGTATCCATTTTAAATATTTTCTGAGGGAAATGTCCAATGGTATTTTTCCACTGAGTGAAAGGAACTGTACCTTTCCTTTTCTTAATTTCCCATCTCTTTCATCTCCACCCTCCTATTCCCACCCCTTAGTTTGAAGCCTTCTTCCCTCCCTCAGCCTCCCATTTCAGACCCCCATATCTCCTGTCTGCTTTAGGTCCCCCTTCTGACCCCTCTCAGGGTATCCCCCCACACACACATAGCTCTCTAGCTCCCACCCATATTGTCCCTTAGTCACACTTCATGCCATTTCTCTATACATAGTTTTCCCTGCCTTATCTGTTACTACAGTTTGTACATTTTGGAACCATTCTTCCTTTCGTGTGATGAATATCTATATTGTGCACCTGTCTGCTACAGCATAGAGTTTATTTCTATATTGCATGGGCATTTTGTTGCATGTGTATTGCACTTTATGTAGCTTAAAATATTTTATGTCATTTATTTCCCCTTGTAACCCGTAGGTCACACCTGGTAATGTGTTCTGGTATGTGTCTACCAGTTAACATATTTTAATAAAATACAATTACATGAATAGTAGTGTTGTTTTCTAGGGAACGAGAGCAGCTAAGATGATGCGTTCTTATTTACTTGAGATATATTTTAAAACAAATTTACTTTAGCTTTATTAGATTACTTCACTGTACCAACTAACTCTCTGTGACCACACTGCACTGACACAGTTGTTTGTCAAGAAGAGAACATTTAATCATATATCTTAAATTTGTTTTTACTAGCTAGAGGATTTTTACAAACAACAGATGATAAATCCATAGCAACGCAACTGTATGAAAGATGGCTGTAAAGGGTTTTGAAAATATTTTTTTCAAAGCCTGTACTACATTTTTCAGTTTTTCCAAGGTGGGTTCCTTTCAGATTTATGTGGGATTTGCCTTACTGCTGTCAAGTATCAGTAGAATATTATTTTTTAAAAGAATGATGTGAAACACAGTTTTAAAGAGTAAACATATGTTAATAGGAATAGTTTCAGTGAAAGCAAACACTTTTCATATTCATGAAAGCTACTAAGAGATTGCTTTTAAGAATTATTTTATTAATTTTATAGCTAATTTAAATATTACTTGCAGAGTTTGTGTCAAGCGGATTTGACTGTCTTTGCCCTTTTCTTTAACCCTATGAATTAAGTATCTGTGAATGATTTTTTTAAATCAAGGATGGAAATGAGAAAGAAAAAGTGTGGCCTACTGGGATTCGAACCTCAGATCTCTGGTATACCATTCCAGCACTCTAACCATTAAGCTACAGGCTCACTGATCAAAGCATCTGAGGAATTTCCTTACAGCCACACACACACATTCCTTTCTCTAGTGTTGCGCAATTATGCAACTAGGAACCAATGTTAGAAATACCACTTTCTCTCAGTGCAGTTTAACCCCTGCAAGGTATACATATTTTTAAATCAAGGATGGAAATGAGAAAGGAAAAGTGTGGCCTACTGGGATTCGAACCTCAGATCTCTGGTATGCCGTTCCAGCGCTCTAACCATTAAGCTACAGGCTCACTGATCATCTTTGATTTAAAAATATGTATACCTTGCAGGGGTTAAACTGCACTGAGAGAAAGTGGTATTTCTAAGATTGGTTCCTAGTTGCATAATTGCGCAACACTAGAGAAAGGAATGTGTGTGTGTGGCTGTAAGGAAATTCCTCAGACACTTTGATCAGTGAGCCTGTAGCTTAATGGTTAGAGTGCTGGAACGGCATACCAGAGATCTGATGTTCGAATCCCAGTAGGCCACACTTTTCTTTCTCATTTCCATCCTTGATTTAAAAATATGTATACCTTGCAGGGGTTAAACTGCACTGAGAGAAAGAAGTATCTGTGAATGATGCAGCTCTGTTTTATAGAAATTCTAAGGAATCTCAACCCTAAACTAATTAATACAGTATCCTATTAAACCTTGAATTAGAGATGGGCAAACACAGGAACATAGACACATAGGTGATGATGGCAGAAAAAGACTGACGGTCCATCTAGTCTGCTGATATTACCCTATCATAACCTGGGAATTATTGTCTCTGTGGAGTCTATGTCTACCCTATTCCTTTTGTCTCTATGTTTGCACATCCCTAATCTTGCTGAGCAATGTGTATGCCCATAGCGCTATCCCAGAGGTGTGTGAAGCTGTTTATGTTATGAGGGTCCACCACCCCTGCCGGTAGACTTTTCCATGTCTCAAACACTCTTTCTGCAAAAATAGTACTTCCTTGCATCCTTTCTAAATCTCACCCCCATTAACTGTGCAAAGTTGGAAAACTTCACTCCATGGATTAATTCACAAATTTGCCTCATTTCGCTGAGTTAATCCACTGTGCAAAGTCCAAATTCATGGAAAATTGATAACTCAGTGAAATGCAAAGCTGGCAACTCCACTGGTGCAGTATGGCACCAAGGTACAGTCTGCAGCATGTAAAGTTGGTAACTTTGCCAGTGAAGTTTGGTACAGAGGCGAAGTTTGCAATGTACTATGGGATTGGAGTTTACATGTTGCTGGAATGAGCCTGTATGTTGAGAGGAGCCTGTCTTCAGTGCAGTGCTCTGAAGACAGAGTAGGAGAAGAAGTCTGTGTGTGCTTATCTGAGGAAGAAAACATTTAAAATCCATCTCAAAATCAAGCTTTTTGAATCCAGATTGCTCACAAATTGTTCTATAGGGCCTTGTGCTGCGAGATTTTTTTTTTTATTATTTGTTTGGTGCTTATTCACTTTAAAATAATGGTTTCTGATTTGTCAGTCTGTGAAGCAGTGGGGGTGAGGGACAGTAGGTGTATTGTAAGTCAAGGCAGACCAGAAATATCTGGAGTCTTTTCATCCAAGCAAGAGATTTGTGTTACAGATTGGTTTTCTCACTCTTTCTTGTTCATCATTTTTGATCTGTAGTGAGTACAGTAATTTCTCAGTTTTATTTCTGTGGTTTACTTTGGTGTGTTTAAGTAAAGTATTTTTGTTAGTGTCTTTCTGTAGCATTGTTCATAATCTTTTAGTTATATTTTTCTTAAAGTGACGGTGTTCTGTCACTTTTTTGTTATATGTAATATGAAATTACCTGTTACCCCATGTTACTCCTGTCATTTTAATCTCTTTTCTGTTAAAAAATAACTTTTTTGTTGTTTTTAGTAGTAGTTTTTCAGATCAGGTGGATGTGGGAGGTGACAAGAGAAGCAGCAGTAAACAAGGAACAGTGGTCGAGGAGGAGGTTGTTGGTGTCCCTATGGATGGATGGTGGTGGTGGTGGTGGTGGTGATCCTGATAGTGTGGAGTTTGTTTCAGTAGTTGAGGTGGGAGATCTGGAAAATGTGTACTACACTCAGACTTCTGATGATGAGAGGGTCAGGAAGCCTAAAGATGGTGATGATGAGTAGGACAGACCTGTGGAGGACGAGGGCATCAGCAGCTGTGCTGATAATGATTTGTTGGATCCCCTATGGGGGCCTGAAGAGAAAAGGTATATGGGTGGTGCCACAGATGATGCAGTGGATGTTGTTTACTGTGATCCAACTACCAAATCCCCCCAATATTACTAAAGTTATGAAATTATCCCAAAACACACAAATTCCTACCCTTTCCCTCAGCTGTCCCACTCCTGTCATTATGGTAAATCAACAGTTACAAAATCCCTAGTTACATAGATACATAGACAGTGTTGGCAGATAAGGGCCTATGGCCCACCCAGTCTGCCCATTTGAGCTTGTAAGTTCAGTTTGTTTTCCTAGAAGTCTGTTGCCCCTTACCCCTGACCTCCAGAATTCCTTTATGTCTATCCCACGCATTCTTAAATCCCGTGATTGTTTCAGCCCCCACCACTTGGCAGGGTGTTCCACTTGTCCACCACCCATTCTGTGAAGAAATTCTTTCTCATGTTTCCTCTGAATCGTCCTCCCTCCAACTTCATCCCATGCCCTCTAGTCCTGGAACATCCTTTTCGCTTAAAAATAGTGTTTTCCTGCACCCTGTTCCTCCCTGTAAGATACTAGTATGTCTCTATCATATCCTCTCTCCCTCCTCTCCTCCAGGGAGTACATGTTCAGTTCCTTCAACCTGTCTTCATAGGACTTGTGATGCAATCCATGCACCATCTTTGTTGCCCTTCTCTGAACCTTCTCTACCCTGTCTATGTCCTTACATAGGTATGGTCTCCAGAACTGTACACTGTACTCCAGGTGGGGCCTCACTAGTGTCTTGTATAGCGGAATTATGACCTCCCTTTTCCTGCTGGTGATGCCCCTGCCTATACATCCCAGCATCCTATTTCTTTACCTGATGCCTTGTCCTCTGTTTCCCTACCTTGAGGTCATCAGAGATGACAACCCCAAGATCCCTTTCCTGCTTGGTACATGCTATATCCTCACCCCCAACTGATATATATTGCTAGGGTTTTGTGCCCCATATGCATTATCTTGCACTTCTTTGCATTGAATTTCAACTGCCAAACCCTGACCATTCTTCAAGTTTCTGCAGGTCACTTCTCATTCTGTCTACACCCTCTGGTGTGTCTACTCTGTTACAGAGCTTTGTGTCATCAGCAAACAGTGAAATTCTGCCTTCTAGGTCCTGTGCAATGTCACTGATGAAGATGTTGAATAGGACCGGTCCCAGCACTGATCCCTGTGGTACCCCACTGGTTACTCTTCCCTCTGTGGAGTGACAGCCATTTACCACCACCCTCTGTGTCCTGCCATCCAGCCAGTTACCTACCCACCACACTACTGTCCTGCCCACACCCATATTCCCCAGTTTGTGTAATAGTCTTCTATGTGGCACAGTGTCAAAGGCCTTGCTGAATTCCAGATAGGCCATGTCCACTGCCCTCCCCTGATCCACCTCCCTAGTCACCCAGTCAAAAAATTCAATGAGGTTGGTCTGACATGACCTCCCCCTGGTGAAACCATGCTGCCTTGGGTCCTGTAGTCCATTGACAACCAGATGTTCCACCAATCTCTCCTTCAGTAGTGTTTCCATGATCTTCCCCACTACCAAGGTGAGGCTGACTGGTCTGTAGTTCCCTGCTTCCGCTTTGTTCCCACTGTTGTATAAGGGGACTACATCTGCTGTCCTCCAGTCTTTGGGTACCTCCCCTGTTTCCAGTGATTGGCTAAACAGGATAGCCAGAGGTTCAGCCACCACCTCTCTTAGTTCTTTAAGGACCCTGGGGTGCACCCCATCTGGCCCCATTGCTTTATCAACTCTTATTACTTCCAGTTCCTTCAGGACCCTTTCTCGTGTAAAGGGACTTGTGTCCATTTCTGCACCATTCTCACCCCTTGTACTCCCTTCAGACCCATTACCTGCCTCTTCCTCAGTAAAGACTGAGCAGAAATACCTGTTCAATATGTCAGCTTTACTGATGTCATCCTCCACGTGGCCCCCATCCTCCCCCTTCAGTCACACTATCCCTCTCTTTGTCTTTCTTTTTTCACTTATGTACCTGTAAAAGGTTTTGTCCCCTCTACCCACTGATTTTGCAATGTGTTCTTCTGTCTGAGCTTTGGCTTCCCTTACTGACCTCCCTGCCTCCCTTTGCTTCTCCTGGTGCTTCTCCCTATCCCCTGCTGCCTGTGTCTTTTTGTATTGCCTGAATGCAATCTTTTGGCTTTCACTTTCTTTTACCTCTTTGAAAACCATAATGGTCTCTCTTCCTTTTCCTCTTGCTAACTTGCTTAATACATAATTCTTGTTCTTGTAATCCCATTTTAAATACTGCCCACTGTTCCTCAACCCTGATTCCTGTCCAATTCCCTTAATGCCTCTTTCAAGTATGTCCCCATTTTCCCAAAGTCTGTCCCCCTAAAATCCAGGATACGTGTTTTTGTGTGGTTTGGTTCTGCTCTTTCTGTGATTTCAAACCACAATGACTGGTGGTCACTGTTTCCCAGGTGCTCCCCCACTGTTACCCCCATCACACTGTCCCTGTTTGTGAGCACAAGGTCCAGTATTGCCTTCTGCAGAGTTGGTTCCATGACCAGTTGCTTGAGGAAGGCACCTGAAGGAGTCCAGGATAAATCTGCTCTAGTTGATGCTGCTGCTGGGATGCTCCAGTCCACATCTGGAATATTGAAGTCTCCAACCAGTACTACCTCACCTTTGTCTGCCATCCTTTGGATGGCTAGCATCAGCTCCCTATCTGTTTCTTCCTCCTGGTCTGGTGGTCTATAGACCACACCTGTGCGGATGGCTGTCCCCATTTTCCTTTCTGGCTTAACCCACAGTATCTCTCCCCCATTTTGTTCATCCTGGATCTCTGTGGCCCTTATGTCATTTTTCACATACAGTGCCACTCCTCCTCCCTTTCTGCCTGCTCTGTCTCTTCTGAATATGTTATAGCCAGGTATGGTCGTCTCCCAGTCGTGGTTATCATTACACCAGGTTTCAGTGATGGCCACAATGTCCAGGTCTGACTGTACCATGACAGCCTCCAGATCTTCCATCTTGTTGCTAAGGCTCCTGGCATTTGCACACATGGTTTTCCATGATTTGACCTCCCTAGACTGTTTCACTGTTCTAGTCCAGCCCCTTCCTTGGTTGTCATTTATCCCTGGTTCTCCTTGCTGTCTGCCCTTCTGCTGAATTTTGGCCCTTTTCTGCTTATCCACCTCTTGGGCACTAATCTCCATCTTTTGCACACTGCTTTGCAGAGATAGCCACTCCTCTGGTTCACTGCTTCCACTGCTAGCTGTGGGGGGTGAGCAAGTAGGTACCCTCCTTGCTGGCCTGTCACCCCCCTTTGCTAGTTTAAATGCTTGTCAATGTAGCATTTAAACTTATCATTGAGTGCTTGGATTCTCCTCCAGGATGGATGCAGGCCATCAGGCTTGAACAAACCTCCATCCCTCCAGGTGGGTCCCCAGTCGCCAATGAATCCAAACCCTTCCTCACAGCACCAGTTCTTCAACCATGAGTTAAAGTTCCTGGTGCATGCACTCTATGCTCTCCCTTGCCTCTCACAGGTAGTACTTGAGAAAGTGACAGAAGTAGCTACTTGCTTGAGACCCTCCCAGTTTCCTAAACTCTTCCTGAACTTCCTTTGCTCCTCATTTTCCAGGTCATTAGTACTCAGGTGGATAATGACATCCAGCTCACCCTCCCATCTTGCCTTCCCAGTGATCCCTAGGATCTTCCTTCCATCCCTCCATGCCGTGGCACCTGGTAGGCACCTCACCTCCCTGTCCTCCCCCTCCTGTGTTCCTAGCTGGATCCCTCTTATGATGGAGTCCCCCACCAGGATTTGTTTCCTCCTCTCCTCCTCTGGGGTCCACTGCTTTCCCCACTGAGGTCACCTCCTTGGCTAACCTCCACATCCTTTCCTTCCACTTCTCTGGGTACCTCTATTTGGTTGTCCTCATTTGCCAGTGTGGCATATGAGTTCTTGAGTGGAATAGGATCTGGGATGTGCCTCTGCCTGACTGCTCTAACCCTCCCTGAGCCCACTGTCATCCAAGTGCTCCTCATTCTCAGCATCCTTTGAGGCAGTTGCATTGGACTGGGTGGTCCCTGGATAGGGGTGATGGTAGTCCTGACCCAGTTTACTTCTGCTCTGAGTCTGGCTACCTCATCCCACAGTCCAGAGAGATGCATGCAGATAGGGCAGCACCTCAGTGTCAGGAAGGTCTGCCTGAATATGGCTGCCCCACAGCCACTGCATTGTACCACTCCCCAAATCATACTGCAATTCCACTACTTGTCTGCTACTGAAGCTCTCTTAGTTCCCTTTTTATTAATTTACTGTACTAAAAATCCTGCCATTGATCCTCAGATAATTTTTTTTAAAGAAAAAGAAACCAATAAATAAATAAATGAGTCAAAACACTTGTCGTGCTGAGGGTGGGCTTCTTCCCCCTTATGCCCCTCCTACTTCACACCCCTTACTATACCCTGTGTTTAGCTCCTGTCAATCAGATTTAACAGGGCATATAATTAAGAGTTGGGGAAGGGGAGGAAGGGGGGCGAAAATCTGCAGCAATTAAAGACAGCACAGAATTACACCACCACTATGTTTTAAATTTTCAACAGCCCAAAAACAATTATAAGTAAAGACAACAAAGAAAGTATAGTGTCACTAAAAGCCCACAATCTAAGTTTAAAAGAAAAATAGCAATTACCAGTTACTCTAAAGTACTGAATTGAATATGTTTCCTTCCTTCCCCTTCTGGCTTCTCCATCCCCTTCTAGTTTGGGATTTTTATATACTGTACTTGATCCAGCTGATGAGACAGTCTTTATCTGTCAGCTATGTCAAGCACAAGTTACTATGGGGAAAAAGGGCAGCCACCTAGTCACTGGTGGGCAACACACACACAGCGGAAAAACATTCACCTGTTACTCTAGCATCAATGCCAGAGAAAGCCAGTGTAGGGGGTCCCTTTCCTTCATCATCATCATTAGGAAAGGTAATAGACCAGGTGGATGGAGGAGTGAGTGAAGAGGACTACAGAGAAGAGGAGGAGAGTTGTGTGGGTATGCCTAGTAGTGGGCATAGCAGCAGTAGTGGGTTGAGTAGTACCACTCAGAGACAGAAAAGCACAGAAATGTCAATGCAGAACCTCCCCCAAATCACTGGTGTCAGCAGCACAAATTAATCTTCAGAAGTCAAATACCACCCCACCAACAATGCTGCCACAACGAGTCCCACTATTTGGTAGCACAACACCAAGAAAGATGCAGCACAGCATGTTTGACCATCACTCCAAATTCACTCCCAATCATGCTACTGCACACGAGCTAAATGCGGCAACTGCAAAAATGCTGGCAATTGATTGACAATCTCTTTAGTTGAGAATGTTGGCTCTTGGAGGTTGATGGCCTGTGCCTGTCCCAAATGGCAGATTTCTTTAAGAACATACTTTTCTAAATGTGCCCCTCCTGAACTCTGTAGCATAGTGTCACAAATGGCAATCCATGCCCTGCAGCATTCAGCATCATTATACATAGATCTTAGCATGGATATGTGGGCCACTGGCAAAACATCTGGAAGCTTCTACTTGTGCATTATAGCACACTGGGCACAGGTACCTGGGGTAGTATTTGACTCTGGGCATGGGAAAAATTGCAGTAAGTCCAAGTGTGGTGGTAGCAACACTCTGGGTATTTGACAGCATGCCACACTGACAGTAAAGAGTGTAAGTATATCTCACACAGGTGAGAAAATGCTTGAAGTGCTCCTTATGGAGACTGATGAGTGGTTTCAACCCCATTCATTGAAAGCAAGTTTCATTTTGAGTGATAATGGCTTGAATGTTGTGAAATGCATCAGTGATGGGGGGGGGTTCACAGGTTGCCATGCCTGGCACACTATCTCAATCTCATTTTGCAGCAGTTTCTAAGTCATCCAGAAATTAAGGTGATGTTGACTGTGGCCTATCACACCTGTGTCCATTTTGACTATTCCAGAAAGACCCGTGACCATCGCCATCATCTGCAGATACAAAACAAACTGCCTCAGCACTATATGAAGCTGGCTGTTGTCACCAGATGGATCTTGACCTTGTACATGATTGAGCAGTTGTACAAGCAGTATAAAGCTGTATCTGAATATCTGCTGCTACGTACAAGCTGTGACAGAGCTGGAGTATCCCGTCTCTGACAACAGAGCAGCGGCACCAAACCGATGGCTTGATCATGATTCTCAGACCATTCGAATATGCAACACAGGCAGTGAGCGGGGACACTCCTGTATTAGTAAGCACATTCCACTATTATGTGTGCTGAGGCAGACACTGGTGATTGTGCAGCAAGTGGTGGAGGCAGGTGTTGATAGTGGAAGTTGTGCCTTAATGGAATACATGCTCCATCTCTTAGACTGCAATACACCTATTTCTGACATTGTGCAGTCTGAATATTTTGGGATTGCCACCATGCTGGATCCATGCTATAAACATGAGCTGGCATCAATAACTGAAGGTGGGTATCGGCAGGTCCAGACCTTGACCAATCTTCTAATAAGATGGGAACACAGGGCAAAGATGCTGAAGACACATTTATCTAAGGCACAACATGAAATTCCACAGATACCAGGGGTTTCTACTACCACCTGATAAGAGAAATGGGCTGAGAAAACATGCAAGTTAAAAGAGAACATGCCAAATCCCATTTGGGATGTGCTAGATCAGGAGGTAGTTGAAGACATGGAAGAAAAGGAGGAGACTAATGAGGCAGTAGGACTGCAGGCAGCTCAACGCATGATAGATGCATACTTGGTGGACACAAAACACCTTACCATCACCAATGAGCCCTTGCTATACTGGAGCAGGGAGGTCACTGAGTGACCAGCACCAAACTTGGATGCAATTAAATACCTCAGCTGCCCACCCTCGAATGTTAGTGTGGAACATGTATTCAGTTGTCTGGTGCCATTGTGTGGGACAGGCACAGCAACTTATCACCAAACAATGATGGCATGTTAACCTTTATTAAAATTATTAAAATGAATGAGGGTCACATTCTGCACAAGACAATCATATCCATGTTCTTACCACATCAAGGTGATGGTGGTAGTGAAGATGAAGAGCAAGGTATTGTCAGCATTAGCAAATTGTCTTCTACAACGAGGTGGATGAAGCAATAATGGAGAGAGATATCCTATTTGGTGACAACTCCAGTCTGGAAGATTGTGAGTTTGCTTCCTCAATGATCATCAGTATAATCCTGTACTTTATGATTCACAATTCTGTTATTTTCAGTCATTTTACTGTTCTTTATCCCCAACTGTTGTGCTGCTGATTCCTTGCACCTAATCAATTACCTGCTTCCACCACCTGAATGGTGATGTCTATAGACAATGCCTGCTACAGCCAGAAAAACACAGCACCTCCTCCGGCTACTCCTCCTCCTTCTCATCTGGTCTGCTTGGGTCCTACACTGACACAAACAGCAATGGGCCACCACCTCCACACTGATATAAAATTGTCCTGACTATTGAATACTGTTTGGCTTGATCCTGTGTTCTGAGTTACAAAACTCCCTGACTTAAAAAGTCATATAAATGAATACTATGTTTGTTCTGAGATATCTACTGGGATTGGAACTGACAATCCACATCATGTGAAGCAATTAAAAACTCTTTGCCAAGAATCCAGAATTGATACTGGGGATGGAACCATCACAATTTTACTGCAGCACTCCAATCTGGAATTGTATGACAGGATACTCAAGTTGACCCTACTCTAGCCAGATAGCTCATTAAGGCAGCAAGCCCTCAGTTGCAGCAAGGCCTGACTTTGTCTGCTGTAATGGTAAGTCACTTTCACTGTTGTTTATAGTCCTCATCCTCACTGATGATGGGTGACTCCAGTCCTCAGCCTTGCAGAGGATGAAAGGCCTTGTACCTTACTCAGAAAGACTTTAAAATGTTTTTATTTCTTTCCTTTTGTTTCTCTGCAGTTTTCACCATTCACAGGGATGACTGCCAAAGGCAGTCACAAAGTCAGACAACCCTCAGAAAACAAAGAGAAGTTATGTGATGTCTTCCTACACCATGTCAGTGGCACACACCAGCCAGTAAATAGCACAGCCAGTAGCACTAATATTACGGTAAGTATCATTATGATTTCCTTTTTTTTGTTGTTCCCATTTTCACAGGTACACAGTGTGCCACAGTGGCCAAAGGGAGACAAAAAAAATCTCTTTTTTCTTCACAGGTAACAGGTATAGTAAGATGAGAAGTCGACAATGGCTATACTGTGTGACCACCACCAAGTGAGACAAAATAATTAATTTTTTTTTAACAAGCAACAGGTATAGTAAGACTGGGTGTCAATAACAGCTGTACTGTTCGGTCACCACAGTGGTCAAGTGAGGCAAAATAAGCTCTCTTTTTTCCTTCACAGGTGGCAAATACAGTAAGACAGGTAGTCAACAATAGCTATGCTGTGCAGCCTCCACCACAGTGGGTACCTGAGTATTGTCTAAATAATCTTTCTTTTCTTGTCTTCGCAGGTTTCCTGTCATCCTGTCTCCAGCTCTAGTAATCAAGACATTGTCATCTTCTCTTTCAAAAGATACCTGCAAAAATGACCTGAAATTAGAGCAACAGTAACAGAAAATAATTAGTCTGACATCTGCAAAACTTTTCAGAATTAACCCCTCCCCACAAAAAATAATACCTACCTTCTGTGGTTGGAAACATTGCTAAATTCCAAAACAAGATACAGGCTGAAACTATGCAGCAACATGATTTCATCATCCTAGTGATAATCCCTAAAAATAGAAAAATAGTAAGAAAAAATGGTTAGAAAAGTGGTTACAACTCTCCCCAGTAAAAAAAGGAAATAAAATAAAATATTTACCTTTACAGGTAGGTCACCCAGCTATTGAGTAAATAGAAAAGCAGACTGCATCTTTTCCCATGAAAAGTACTGGAATGGCCCGTTAATGTTGCCCCAATTTGTTTATCAAATTTAGCAAAAATGGAAGAGTAGATGTGGAAGGGGCCAATGAACAGGTTCAGACAGATCCTGTAGATGGGTGCAGCAAAGTGACCTAATTCCTTCAGGAGCTCCTTTTTATTATTTAGCTATCAGAGAATTTCTAGAAGTGATAAATGTATATATTGTGCTTGGCAGTTGTATGTACTAAAGTGCTTGACAACACAGACTGTCTGAGAGGGCAAGTTAAACCGCATAGTAGCAGTGGCAGCAGCAGTTTATTACCACCATTACTGATTTCTGGTTGGGGGAGAATTTCCAGCAGTGAGAAAAATATATATATATATATTGTGCTTGGCAGTTGTGTGTACTAAACTGTTTGACAACACAGACTGTCTGAGAGGGTGACTTAAACAGCATAGTAGCAGTGGCAGCAGCAGTTTTTTTACCCACATTATTGATTTATGATTGGGGGAGAATTTCCAGAAGTGAAGAATTTATATATTGTGCTTAGCAATTTTGTGTACTAAAGTGCTTGTACCAAAATTCCCCCTAATTTGTTTTTCTGGAACATCTGTACTACTGTTGGCAGGGAGAGGAGAGTGAGACACACAGCACCATGTAGCAGCAATGACTGAGAACAATTTTAGTGATAGTGTAAGAACTGTGCAGTTGTACAAGAAAGATAATAGAGCTGAAATCAGATTTTTTTCTTTTGAATGGATGAGAACAAGAATTTCAATAGATAGAACAAAGTGGTAGCAGAAATCAAGACAGGCTGAATGAAATAAAGATGGATGAACTTTTTTTTAAGTTTTTCATTTTTTTTTTCATTTTTGGGGTTTAACGGTGCAGCAGTAACAGAAATAAAGAAATACAGACAGTCAGAGAGAAAGAAGGATTATTTGTTAAATTGTGTGAAAATTACACCAGCCTTTTGCTAAGGAGGGCTAAGGTGCTGGATGCCTTACCTCCTGCCAAACTGTTGACATGTGTTTAAGAAAAGATCAGGGTCTTTCCAGGGCCAGCCAGGGGAAACAGGATTGATCATCCATTGATGGCTTTCCTCATTCAGGAAGGGGGAAACATTACATACAGCTGCTTGGTTTAGTGGAGGCTAGGTGACATAGCAGTGATCACATACTTAGCAGATTGGTAGCAGGTGTAGAGGTGTGCTGTGTCTTAACTCAGTATATGCACACCATAGCACACATTCCAGCCTTGGTCTGGGGAAAAGAAGAGACAAAAAACACTGCCTCAGCAGGATGCCACTTGCAACTCTGCAGGCCCCGCATTATCTCCTGAAGTACTTGGTGGAAGGAAGCAGTGCATGAGGTAAATCCTGGGTTCAGTGGGTGACTGGGCTGGGGATTGCTGGGCAGAATGGGGTCAGTTGGGGAGTGGGGGACAACAAATGTGCACATTTTCAAAATATTTGGATATTTGTAGCTATACTGCTATTGCAGGTATGCACCCAAAATATGGCATTAACATCCCATGTAAATTGGCCCTGGAATCTAATAAAACTGTGTTAATATGATTTCGCATGTTAAAATGTACTGTGGAAGTTTCAGAAATTACTAATTGGCTAAATTTGCTCAAAGGTTCATTGATGCATAATAAGTAATGCGACTAGAATTCCATTTGTGTCATTTAACTTTCCCATGCACTGATCACCACTGAATTCTATCAGTTGTGCTGAGCCGCTTGTATTCATATAGTTGTTAGTTGTTTTCTGAGTAACTATTTTGTTCCTCTTGCTTTTTTCTCTGAGTCTGATCAGATGGACTCTGTGAACCTGCTTGTTATACAGATTTTATCCTTGTTATTCACATAGAAGCTCTCTTCAAAAAAAAAGCCAAATACTAATTTTCCTGTTAGACCTATCCATTTGGAATAGCCAGAATGTCTCCTTCTTGGTTCCCCAGTCATTTTCTTCTTTCACCATGTTTCTGTGAGTTCCTCTAAGTTCTGGACTTCCAGGTTTATTTGGTGCTCAGAGATGTCAATTTTGTGGAGTATGGTTCTCATATGTCCTGCTGTCAAGTGATAATTTTCCATGTATGCTTTTCTTGCACCAACTGGCAGTCTACCATTCTTTTGCTACTTAGTCCAGCTGCCATGCCCTTGGTGAACCAACACATCTAACACCTGCCAGTGGTGACCACTACACTAGCTATCTACCCTATCTTATTGTTCAAATACCCTTGATCTCCCTTTCCATTGACATGACAATACCCCCTTCCTCTTTGCAGAACATCACTCCATCTTTGGTTGGCTATTGATCACATTCATTTGACTGGTACTGCAGCAGGCAAATCACCTTACCTGCACTATCATCATGTCCCAGCCCTGCCAATCCCCTCCAACACTCATGTAACAGTGATGACCAGCATCATGTTCCATCATGACTAAAGATATCCAGATACATCTCTCACAATGGCCTCATCACAACTAGTTATAATGCTTGGTGTCACTGGGTGCCACTTTTAAAATGCTAAAAATATGTATTGTTGTCTACAGAGTTGTTAAAGAGTCAACAAGTGGCATTGCACAGCAACAATGCTGCACATGCATGTACTTCCACAAGTCATTTAGTCAGCATGTTCTAGTGGTTGCTTGCATGCTGCATGAAGACAGGCACAGTGATGTCCATGACTATTCCTCATAGTTCTTCACTCAAGGTACTGACCTGATACTTGGCACCACTATACTTTTACTATGGAGATGACACACACAGCCTCATTTTTAGGGTCAATGAAGCTAACACATTTGTTAATACTCTGTTCTCTAGTTTAAAGTTGTAGGGGCTTAAAATTCTGCCATTTCCATACTTACAACATGTCTTAAAATTTCTAAATGTTTGGAGGCTTATAACTCGGTCACCTTTAAGTAGAAATTTCACGGAATGAAAATTTTAATATTGCCAGAATTCTATCAATAGAATATACATTTTGCACAGCCTTAGGTCTATAGTAGCTGTTCTTTGTGTGGGATTCTTTGTAATGAGGTTTCAAATAATGAAGGACTAGTGTAATAGTAAATGATTCTAAGCATGCATACTTGTTTCTGTATAAAATATTCCTGAAAAAGACATTTTGGGAACAGATTTGTTTTCTTGTTTTGGGGACACTTAATTTTCAAATTAACTTTCTTTTTTAATTGCAGCTCACTTATTTATGCAACACCCTAGTTTCTTTTTTTTCTTCTTACTTGTTCTTTTTTCCCACCAGACCCTCAGCACATTTCCAGCCATGTCCTTTTTCATGCCTTGCCTTCCACTCCATCTAGATACTCTCCAGGTGCCAATTTCTGATCTGTAGACCTCTAGCACAGCGGGAGTTAGATAAGGTACCAATGGAAATAATTGGCAAAATGGCTGAACACAGGGTGGTGCTCTTGGTCCTAGGACTTCAGTCTTCTGGATATAGATTGGAGCCTCTTAACTGCAGTGTCAGCTAGAAGCAGAAACATTCTAGACTCCCGGCAGGAGGCGTTCCTTAGGCAGCTAGTCAGTGAACCCACTCATGATTGGGCAATACTGGACCTGGTTCTCACTAACAGGATAGTGTCGAAGACATCAAGGTGGGAGGCCACCTGGGGACCAGTGATCACCATACTGTGTTATTCAACTTATGGACAGCTGTGGAATCAAACCACACAAGAGTGAGGGTCCTGGAATTCAGAAGGGCAGATTTTAAAAAGTCTTGGCCTGGGTGTAAACACCCAATACCCTTCTAGTCCTAATCTTCTTTCTGGGCTCAGGTGTCCAACCTGATCCCCCAGCCCTATCCCCCTCAAGATGAGTACCCCATTGGGAGCCCTCCCCCGCCTCTATCATACCCACCCCTGTCCAACTAGACCTCCCAGTTTTCCCACTACCCCAGAGGCTGGTTCTCCCACGGAGCCTGGGCTTCCCCACTAAAAGCTAGCAGCAACCCCCCCGAAACCTTGCCACTTTTCAATTGTTTCCCTGATTGCACCATTCAGGACTATATTTCCCACTCCCGACATGTACACGCCATCCTTCCATTGCATCCCTGGCATGTCATGGGTGATCAGATCATGGCTGACATATAACCCACCGGTCAGTCTGGCTCATTCTGCCATCCTCCTTTTAAACTTTTTTCTTGCTTTGTCTATTGCCTGGACAGCCCGTGCATTCCACCAACACCTACATGGACAATCTCTGACCAGACCACCTTAACACCTGGCCATTATGATCTAACCACCTCTATATCCTTGATGATCATATGTACCAACTTTACCCATGGCAGTGACCCTAAATCATTTCCACCTGCATGTATGATAATCAAATCAGGAGCTGGCAGCAGCCTGCTGCTCTCCTCCAATGAGGGCAGCAGCCTTTTCCATCTAAGTCCCATCTGTCCACACCATTCAATCCATGTTTTGTCCAGGTCTTGTCCCAACTGTCATCCCCCCTTATGTACGTTCAGCCCACAGCTCTGCTCAATGTATGAAGGAATGGCTGACAGTCCATACCACCCTGTTTCTCCTGACTCCTGGAAAACATAAAATACATGTGATGAACAGTCATTTCTGCACATATCTCTTATAGACCTGAGAAGACCACCTGCCCACCCTCTGCACTTCCTCTGGGGATCCACCAGACTACACCACCTCTAAGGCTGCCCTGATTCAGAAAGAGTGAAAGGAATAGCTGCCTGGGTCCTCACTGAGGGAGTGCATGCCATTTTTGAGTACAGCTATGACCTGTGATGCAGTCACCGGGTCTCTGTTGCCATGCAGAAACCAACTTTCTTCCGTGGCCTGTTTGTTACATATTCTTTGATGGCTTCCACCAGCGCCCCCTGGCTCTTCTTGCCTCAGGAGATCCACCTTCCTTCCCCTCCCCACCTGGTCTATCTTGGATGACCTCAGCCATATCATGGCTGCCCCTGCCAATCATGAGAAGTCAGGGTCCTGCAAACCCCCGTACCTACCCCCTTTGTCCTTTGCCACTATTTCACTAACCCTGAAGGCCTCTCTGTGCATTTCCATGAAAACAGCTGTAAAAGCTTTGCTTCATACAATGAAGAGCAAACACATGGCAAGCAGGCCACCAGTCTCCCCAGCAGGTCCCTACTGATTGGTCTGCGCTTGTCTGGTCTCTGCCCTTGCAACCGGACCCACCCCTGCTGCATGCAATGTATAGCCTGTGCCCTGTTGGGTGACCCCCCAGTCCCATAGTTGGCATACTGTGCTGATACTGGCCAGATGAATCCCAATGGTGGTGCCCGACATACCTGCTTCCCACCTATCCACCACGTATCTCATGACCTGGGTCTCAGTAACTGGGTCACTTACCTCCAATCCAACCCTCTCCTGAAAACCCTGGAAGTTCCTCCACACTGTTTCATAGGCCCTCAGCATGTTTGGGGCCCAGGAGCTCCAGAACAACAGCCAGGCTCATTCCAACCAATCTCCTATAAGTGTGCTGGAACTGGCCTTCTCCCTCCTGCCACCTTCAGGGCTAGTTCCTGGAACCTGTCCATCTGTAAATGTGAAAGGGCTGTCAGCTATGTCATTGTTAACACCTTCCATGTGTTTAGCCCTAAAGGACAAGTTCAGCCTCAAGCCTTCAAACACTAGGCCTCGTGCTACCCTCAGCACTACCTCAGTGGATCCCAACTGCCTGTTTATAACATTCATCACTGCTAAATTATCGCAGCTGAATACTACTTTCTTATTGGAAAGATGAGGTCCCCACACCACCATGGCTGCCCATATGGGAAGGGCTTCTAGAAACATAGTATCTTTAGTAAGCCCAATCTTGACCCACCTGGTAGGCCATGCCTCCAACATCCATTCACCCTGGCAATAGGTCCCCATGCCTATGCCACCTGCCGCATCCATGAATAGCTCAATGGCCTCTCTGTCCTACCACTGGTCCCTCCACAATGTCACCCAGTTATACCCAGACAGGAAAACCTCCCATGCTTCAAGGTCCTCCTTAACCCCTTTTTCCGAATCCACCAGTGGTGGTGGAGCTTGACCTTCACCAATACCCTGGCCAACCACCTGGTGAACACCCACTGCCCAGCAGGCAAAATTCATATGCCCAAGCACCTGCTGCATGGTTTTAAGCTGCTGTACTTTCCTGTGCCCCTTCATCTCTTGAATGAGCAATCTCAGTCTATCCACCTTGTCCCCAGTTAACTTGTAGCACTGTTGCTCCAGATCCAGCTCTATCCCCATGAACTCTAGTAGTCTATTTGGTCCTTTCATCTTGTTCCCTGCCAAAGGGATCCCAGTTTCCTCACAAATACCCTCAAAGTTCCTTAGCATGGCCCCGGGTGGCCTCCACCCTCCCCATTAGTAGAAAGTCACCAGATAATGGATGACAGCCCCAACCCTGTGCCTCTCCATAAAAATCCATTGAACCCAAGTACTGAAGACTTTGAAGGTCACACAGGCCACAAAGTAGCCCATTAGCATCACCTTGTCAAAGTAGTGCTTCCCCTGGAATTGGAAACCTAACAGCTCCCAGTCCTTCTCACTCACCGGCAGTAGATGGAAAGCTGACTCAGTGTCCATCTTCGCTAGCCATACCCCTGATTTAGCTTTTATCTGATCTACTGCATTGTCCAATGTGGCATATGACACTGAGATCCTACCTGGGGCAATTGCATTGCTGACGGACTCACCCTTGGGGTACAAGAGGTGATGTATCAGCCTGTATTCCCCCAGTGCCTTCTTTGGCACTATTCCCAGTGGGGAGACCCTAAAATTCTTGAATGGT
Source organism: Neoceratodus forsteri (assembly GCA_016271365.2). Lineage (NCBI taxonomy): Eukaryota > Metazoa > Chordata > Ceratodontiformes > Ceratodontidae > Neoceratodus > Neoceratodus forsteri. Next base: position 854,130,536 of record CM028131.1, read on the forward strand.
GGGGCCTTGAACTGCTCCTTCACCTGACCCACTTCTTGCTCCTTTTTTATCTTCATCTCCACAATATCCTCTTTCCCCTTTATGGATTCCAGATTCTTTGCCACCATAGCTTTCCTGCTGCCCATGTTATAGAGATAAAAACCCTAATGTGAAACCCAGGATTATGGATGCATGGAATGGCCTTCCTGAGGAGGTTGTGGAGTCAAAAACAGTGGGGGGGTTCAAGAATGCATGGGACAGACATAAGGCAATTCTAGGGGGTGAGGGTAGGAGGAAGTAGGCTGTTGGTTAACTAAGCTCTGCAGCTTATTCATTTGGTAGGGAAATGGGCAGACTGGGTGGGCCAAGCAGTCCTTGTCTGCTGTCAAATTCTATGTTTCTATGCAACATAGAGGATGCCCTTGCATCCAGATAGCCGTTAGTCCATTCCCTCACCACCTGTGCCCTGATCGGAAAATGTGCCCTCTCAAAACCAGCCAGTCCCCCTGCCCCTACCTGAAGCACCCTAGCAACCTTCATAGCTACTCTTCCCATTCTGCCACCTGAAACCTCCTCCTTGCCCATTGAAACCTCCCCTCCCTCTTCTGTAGCCACCCCAAAAGGGCTGCCCGTGCTGAGCTCCCCTGTTCCTGTCCCCCTGGGTCTTGCACCTGAAAATGGGGTGTACGCCCCAGCATCCCAAGCAAGCATGCTTATATTTTCAGTTGGTCCACTGGCAACTGGCTTTATTAAAATGCCCAACAAGCCTTCGCCCCAGTCACCCAACCGCTCTTTTTCCCCCTCACTACCTGATCCCCCTGCACTGACAACATCCTGATCCAAAGTTCAGGCAATGTAACACCCCACTTGATGTCTCCATGAGATGCTATCCTCTGACGGAACTTTTCATCATAGACCAAATACCCATACCCACTCTTGACCCTATATGCATCCCTAATAATAGCTGAGTAGGTGAGAAGCAGGATGGCTAGCTCAGGCTTTTTCTGCAGCATAAGTGCACTGAACTGGGTGAAACCCTCTATCCAGGCTCCAAATGTTTTGCCTTTGAAACTAACCTCCTAACTAGTTTTCCCCACAATGGTGAGAGCTGCTGTTATCTCTGAATTGCCCACTGATTCCTTCTGCTCGTATTTCTTTGCCGTGTCTTAACGATCAGGGCAAACATGTCCATATACTCCACTTTCCATATCTTTTCCTAGAGTGCCTGTGAAACATGGTCCCGCAAAGTCATCCCTGGGGGCCACCTGCCATTAGCCTTGCTGCCTCCTTCTCCTGATCTGGCTTTATCCACCTTGTTACTCCCCCCTTGTATTCCTGCAATTCCTTCTACACCTTATAAACCTCTTCCCACCCTTTTTTACCTTGCTTGTCCATGACGCCCACTAAGTAGTCTTTCAGACTACTGTCCACTGACAGGTCTACCACCAGTACCTTACCCTTGCCCAGTTGAGGCTCACCACCCTCATCTGGGTTGCTCCTGGTAGGCTTCTTGCTGGGCCTTCCTATCTTGGCTGGCAGTTCTTTCCTCTTGTTGTCCCTCCTCTCCTTCTCCTCCTCTGCCCTCAATTCTTTGATGATTGCTTGTGCCTGCTCCATGAGCACTGCAGCTTTCTGGCTAGCATCTTGCTTGCCTTCTGTCTTGGAGCCTTTTTGGGAGCCATCCTTGAACACATAAGAGAGGATTAGGATCTTCTCTTGTGTCATACACCCAACCATCCCCTCATCTCCCCTGGCCCCCCACCACTATGTACTCTCTTCAGACCCATAACATGTGGCATGAAGGTTGCCCACTGGACCATCACTTCCCCCTCATATGGAGCCGGTGAGCTTAGGTCCTGCCTGGGAAGTTCCTCTGCCTACCACCTGACATGCACTGACCCGGGGGGACCAGTGTAATGAGTGACCTTAACTTCCCTGTGGATACCAGGGCTGTGGAGGCTCCTAAATCTGCATGTAGCAGCAATCCAGTACCTGATAACTATTTGTCAGGAACACCTCTACAGGTTCTTAACTACCCCCAGTTCCATCCACTCCCAGCCTTTTCAGTGGATCTGGGTGGGCTATGGTCCTGATCATTCCAGACTAGGACTGTGCATGAATTCCCTTAAAGCCATGCTATGGTAGCACTGCCCTGCAGAACAGGTGGATCAATTGCTCCTATGCTGGTCTGCCCCCACATGTATGTGCTGCTCCTGAAAAAAAAAAGCAGCATTGCCATGCCCCCAAAATAGCCTGCTTTGAGTCTGGTTCCCATAAGAGGGTACCCCCATGGCCCACTGGAAAAAAAACCTTGCCTTGTCCCAGACCCAACCCTGCCCACCAACCACCATATGGTAATACAGGTAACAGCGGCACTGGCAACTGAATGCTGTACATCCCACCCCTGCTTCCTCAGCCCCTGAATGCCAGAAAAACTAACAGACATGGATCCACCCTCTAGTGGTTTAATGTCCTTTCCCTTTTCCCCTTTCAGCCCCTGTACCCAAGATGGAGCACTCCACCCACACTTGCTCTCTAGTTTGGCCTTTACTGTCCTGGATCCAGCTACCTCTGGCTCTGAGCAAGGAAGGTAGACCACATGGCAGTGCCACCACCACTGGCCTATGCCCAGGCTGCCTACACCTGCTGCCTTCTGGCTCCTGCTTCTCTCTTTTACAGTTAATTATTCAAAAATTATTATATATTTTTTTCTGTTTCACGCATCGACTGAAATGGCCACCCTCCACCATACTGTCCCCATGGAGCACTCATTATGTACCTTCAAGCACCCAGCCATCCTCTGGAGTTCCCAGAGACCACCCCTGCCCCCCCAAATGGTGTGAGGCCAACAGTGGAACTACACCTGCCCCTCCTGCAGATTACGGGCCCGGCACTCCATGCCTGTGACCACAAACCCACCAATGATTGTGTGAAAATCTTGGCCTTGGGCCACACCCCCACACCCTTTACCATGTGGTGCAAAATGCCATTGAGCCAGCTAGCCCTCCAGCTGTCTTACAACCCACACAAGCCACTGCATTTCCCTATCCTTCCCAGTGTTATTTAGTTGTTCTACAAGGCACACATCTGGACCCTGGCTCCTCAGGCCATGTACCTTGCTACCCAATGTTCACTCTCCCCCACTAGGCCACCCCATCTTCCAAGGGAAATGGATAGATCCAAGTCAGGGAGCCTACAGATTGCTTCTTACTGGCACAGACAAACCACAGAAGCACAACCTACTAAGTGCATCTTCTTCTCACCAATTCTTCATTCCTCACTAGCCAGCAACTGCATGGATCACTTACCTTCTTGGGCCCCCATCCAGGAATGCCAGAACTGGCCCCACCATAGACAGAAACAATTGTAAAAATCTATAACAGTGAGCACTGTAACCACAATAAAACAGAGACATCATTATTCCGCTATACAAGACACTAGTGAGGCCCCACCTGGAGTACAGTGTACAGTTCTGGAGACCATACCTACGTAAGGACATAGACAGGGTAGAGAAGGTTCAGAGGAGGGCAACAAAGATGGTGCATGGGTTGCATCACAAGTCCTATGAAGACAGGTTGAAGGAACTGAACATGTACTCCCTGGAGGAGAGGAGGGAGAGAGGGGATATGATAGAGACATACAAGTATCTTACAGGGAGGAACAGGGTGCAGGAAAACACTATTTTTAAGCGAAAAAGATGTTTCAGGACTAGAGGGCATGGGATGAAGTTGAGGAGGACGTTTCAGAGGAAACATGAGAAAGAATTTCTTCACAGAACGGGTGGTGGACAAGTGGAACACCCTGCCAGAGGAAGTGGTGGGGGCTGAAACAATCACGGGATTTAAGAATGCATGGGATGGACATAAAGGAATTCTAGAGGGCAGGGGTAAGGGGAAACTGACTTCTAGGAAAACAAACTGAACTTACACACTCAAATGGGCAGACTAGGTGGGCCATAGGCCCTTATCTGCCGACACTGTCTATGTATCTATGTATCTATGTCTATGTATCTATGTATTAACAGCTGTACAAAATCATAACCTGCCTCCAAGGTGCCTAGCCTGGCAAACATTGCCACTTGGCATGTTCCCCTGCAAAGGCCTCGGCCTCCCCTACCCTTACCTTGTCTCTTAAGAGAATCTGCCACTTCAATTGCCTGTGCAGCAATTGAGAAATCCCAACAGCAGCAGTAGATAGAGGGATTTCACCTCTCTGCAGCTCCTTATCTACGCCAACAAGCCCCGCCCATGGGCTTCCCTTGCTCCAATCATTTCTGCCATCCATCCCTTACCTCATCCCACCCACCCCTTTCTTGACCTCATCTTCTTTCCTCCCACCTGTGATGTCACTACCCCCTCCTCTTATTCTCTGCTCTTGGCTCTCACTCCCCTTCCCCCATTTCCTGTTTAGGCTGTTAATCCCAGGGAGGCCAGTGACAACCTCAGCTGCCCTTTAATAGGGCAACCTCTATTGTCAGTACTAGAGACACCATTTATTTTTATTTCATGAGTGCTTAGTGGTGGAAAGGCCTACAGATAACAATCAAATTGTTATTTACAATTTAATTGAGGCCTCAGAGGCTCACATGCTAAACTACTATGTAATCACCAGGTACACCACCAGGTGAACCTCAGACAGAATAGGAAAGTGCATGTGCTGGTGTCTCAGATTCAAACTTAGCATCTCAAAAACAACAAATGGTATCAAGTGTACCCAATGACACAGTATCAGTATCACATCTATTCATAATGCCCACAATCACTAAAAGTAGGAAGATAATTAATAATAGTTATATTAATTATGTCACAAACAATATGGATAAAAAGGGGATGGAACAAACAAGATCAAAACACTAAAGCAACTAGGGCTAATGGCGCTCAATAAAATACAAAGTTCACCTAACTTCAAAAAGGGTAAAGAAAGGAAAGGTAGAGGTAAGAATAAACTAAGAGACACAGTAAAGAACACACTTACATCAACTCCAATGCAGGAGAGTGGAGAATTTCCAGGAAAAATCCTAGAAGGGCAAGCAAATAAATCTAATAGAGAAAAAAAAAACAGTAGATGACGAGCATATACACAAATTCAATGATAAAAATCATAAAGCTAACAGTGGAATAGATTTCTCAGATGTATTTGGGAATCTAGAAGAACTAAATAACAACACAGCATAATCTGGAGTCTCAGTGATGACCAACCAAGAAGAATCAGAAGATTACAAAAAGAAACAAATACCAAACACCCCCACAATAGAACCAGAATTAATAGGCCCAATGGAAAGTACTTTAATATTAAGTCCTGATATTTATGCAGTCAAAGAATATATGTGGGAATGCAGAAAAAAAATACTAAAGACATGGCTATAGCCCTCAGAGATCCATTTTTAGCCCATATAATGATTTTTGAACAACTGATAAACATCAAGCAAGATCTCTGTTTTGTAAAAGGAATTGGTATAGAAAACAGAACAAGTTTTAAAAATGTAAAAGGAAACACAAGAGAAGCTAATTAAGACTCAAGGTTGGAGTGTTCTGAGAATTGTGAAGACCCTGGAAGTAGCAATGGATTACAGGAATTAATAATGCTACCAAATAAGACACACAGAGATGACAGCATAGCAAAGGAGCTGAGATAAGAAAAAAATCAAACACTATGGGTGATAGGAGAGAAACAAGAAGTAGAAGAAAACAGGATAATGAAAGTAACAGACTGGGGGAATTGGGGAGAATCTCTCATAGATACAGAAATAAAGGATGGAGAACAAACCCCTGGAAAATCAAAAAGTTGCAAAGGAAGAGAAGCAAGAAGCAGATGAAAAATGCAAATTGGCAAGCAATTCAGACAAAATAAACAATACAATAAATACTGCTTCTAAAAGGAAAAGTAAAGGGAAAAAGTGAAAAAAGAACAAGGAAGACAAAAAAGAAAGAAATAAGTCACTAAAAAGGGAAAAAAGAAGGTATCTAACAAAACTTCTGACAAAATGAAAAATAAAAAAATAAAAACTAACATGAACCTACCCCAGAATAACTATGATAAAACAAAAATAAATGAAAATAAAATCAGCCAGATTGTAGTAGAAAAAGGAGAGAAAGTGAGTGAATAGAAGGAACAGGCAAATGAGCCCAAGAAAACTAACCATAAAAACACAGAGACTAATACAATACAAGGAAAAGTGAATCATGAAAAATGTGAGGAGTTTCTGAATAAGACAATTGGAACTGACTATGTACTACCCATGTATAGATAACAAATTATCCCAGAAGAAACTGAAGAACCCAAGGCAGCATGGGTCCACAGCGGGAAGGTCATGTCAGACGAATGTAATAGATTTCTTTGACTGGGTGACCAAAGTAGTAGACCAGGGAGGGGCTGTGGACATGGCCTACCTAGACTTTAGCAAGGCATTTGACACAGTCCCACACAAAAGATTAATAGCCAAATTAACCAGCTCTGGGAGTGGGAACCCAGGGTGGTAGCCTGGTAAAACATTGGCTGGACAACAGGACACAGAAAGTAATTGTAAATGGAGTCCATTCTGAAGAAAGGGGGTTACTAGTGGGTACCGCAGGGTTCAGTATTGGGTCCAGTCCTTTTTAATGTCTTCATCAGTGACATTGCAGAGGGACTGGAAGGAAAAGTATGCCTTTTTGCAGATGACACAAAGATCTGCAACAGGGTTGATACACAAGGAGGCGTGGAAAGGATGAAAAGGGACTTGGCAAGGTTGGAGGAATGGTCAGAAGTATGGCAGCTAGGATTCAATGCAAAGAAGTGCAAAATAATGCATCTGGGAAACAAGAACCCAGGGGAAGAATACACAATGGGTGGGAGGTAGTAACAACAACAAAAAAGGAAAGGGACCTGGGGTAATCATATCAGATGACCTTAAGGTTAGCAAGCAATGTGAGAAGGCAGTAGGGAGGGCTGGGGTATACTGGGATGCATAGGGAGAGGCATCAGCAGCAGAAAACAGGAAGTTGTTATCCCTCTGTACAGACAGTTGGTGAGACCCCATCTGGAGTATCATGTCCAGTTCTGGAGACCCCATCTCCGCAAGGACATAGACAGGATAGAGGCAGTCCAGAGAGGGCAACTAAAATGGTGCAGGGTCTGCAAGAGAAGCCGTATGAGGAGAGACTAAAGGAGCTTAATATGTATACGCTTGAGGAAAGAAAGGGAGGGGGGACATGATAGAAACTTTTAAGTACCTCAGTGGAATCAACAAAGTCCAAGAGGGTAGCATTTTTCAGAAAAAGAGACTTGCAAGAACAAGGGGACACAATTTAAAGATAGAAGGAGGGCGGTTCAGGGGCAATGTGAGGAAGTATTATTTCACAGAGAGGGTAGTGGATGCATGGAACAGCCTTCCTGAGGAGGTTGTGGGGTCTAAAACTGTGGGAGAATTCAAGAATGCATGGGACAGACATAAGGCAGTTCTTGTGGGGGGTAGGAAGAAATAGGCTGTTGGTTAACTAGGATCTGCGGCCTATCCTGTAGGTAGGGAAATGGACAGACTAGATGGGCCTAGCGGTCCTTATCTGTCGTCAAAGTCTATGTTTCTATGTTTCTATGAAGAAAAGCTTAATGGAGCCATAAAAACACTGTTAACTGCATTTCTACATGACAAAACAAATCTATAACACTATGTAAGCATAGTTGGACCAATTCCCAATACTGAAATGGTGTTACTGGTATTGGATCAAGTTCTCATATTAAATGCCTTTAAAAACAAAAAAGGGGAACTTGAAGAAATGGGAGTAGATACAGAAAAAATATTTACACTAGCAGAGTTATTCCCAAAATTCTATAAAGAATGTCTAAATTGCAGGAAATCAAAACAGACCAGGATACTGTCCATATTGGAATTAACCAAATGAGCAATGAACATGCTCATACTATCAAATACAGGGTAGATCTACTACAAAATTTGCTAAATCTCCCCAACTTTAGACTCTCACTCGAAAAGATAATAAGATGGAGGGAAAATGGTCAAATCATTATATGGATAGATGATGGAGAGACATACAGACTATTAACAAAAGAAAAGCAAATGATTTAGATCATATAGAAATCAATATACTATGGTTCTGTGATAGAATCTATATTAGTAGAAGGTAGAATAGTGTGATTGTTGTTACCTTTTGATAGTAAAGTGAGATAAATATATATATATATTTTTTTGAATGTTATAGTTATGTATAACTGGAGGCTAGGAGAAGCTGGGCTTGGAGGAAGTGGGGGAATAGGTATATGTATGGGAAGTAGGAGAATGGTAAACTGGAGTAGCTGTGGAGCAGCAGGGATGTCCTGTGTGTAAGAGCCTGGAGCTGCTAAGGGTTGAAATAAGGCTGCTCAGATGAGAGGTGGGGAGGAAGGTGTGGGAAGTCAGAGGAGCAGAGCAGTGGAGGGAAATGCAGAAGGGTGATGGCCAGGGGAGTGATGGTATTGGACAGGGGATGGGAGAGGGAAGGAGCACCCAGTATACAGGAGTAGCTTTTCCTCAGAGGAATAGGGAGCCCAGGGTGGAGGAATGGCAAGTGATAAGGGGAAGAGGTGGGAATGTGAGTGTAGCATCAGGGGTGGGAAATTCTAAAGGGGTGCCTTTATTAAATAGATTTACACCACTGTCTGGAAGGAGGAAGGGGGCAGCAGGAGTTGAGGTAGGAGGTCAAGTTGAGCAAGGGTTGAGAGTTGGAGTATGGGAAGGGAACTAATCAGGGTGGGCAGGGAAGATGAGGCAGGCAAAATGGAATGGAGGAAAGAGGAAGGGACAGAAAAGGAAAGGAAGAGGAGAGGGAAAACTGAAAGCAGATAGATAGTCAAAAAGGGAGGGACAGATTGGGAGATGGAAAAACAATTAAGGGGAAAAATTGTGTATGTGGAGATAAGTTCACCAGGGTGCAGAGGAAGCAGTTAGGTGCGAAAGCAACTAGTATCGAAGGTAAGAAAGGAAGGATGGGAAGCTTAGATGCAGGGAATGGAAGGGTAGCAATAATAGGGGACCCCATAATTAGGGGTATTCACCTGGAAAGGGAAGGAAAGGGGACCCAAATGCAAGCAGGAGGGTGGTTTGTATGCCAGGGATGACAGCTGAGAAGTTCGGTCCAAGAATAAGGGAGGTTGGAGGAAAACCTAATTTATAAGTTATACATGTGAGAACCAACAACCTAGCTGGGGAGGAAGTGGAGGTAGTGCAAAAATAGGTTCAAGGAGTAAGGGAAGATCTGCAAGGAGGAAGGAAGTTTTCTGGCCTTCTCAGAGGTGATACCAGTACCAAAGGCCAGCACAGCCAGGAAAAGAAGAATAGAGGATGTCAATGACTGGCTGAGGAAATGGTGCAGGGAGGAGATGTTCATCTGCATTGGGGACTGGGAGGAAACCTTATCAAACAGAGCACTATTTTCACCAGACAGGCTACACCTCAGTAGGGAGGGTTTGATGGTACTCGGGGACAAACTGGAGGAATACATAATCACTACACTTAATTTAAACTACTGGGGGGGGGGCAGTGGAAGTGCAGACCCACAGACTCTGAGAAGAGGAGGTCAGTGAACCTCCTTCCCCCCACAGTGATGGAAGAGGTCTGGAGGGAGGAGGTGGAAGGGGCAAGAACACAATTTGCAAAGGGTGGAGGGGGTGAGAAACACATAACAAGGGGACATGGTGGGGTGCACACAGAGGGGATAAATGTGAATAGAAGAATAGAAGGATGAGAAGGAAGGTCAAATTTTAAGTGGTGGGTGGTGTCTCTGAATGCACAGAGTCTTGGAAACAAGATAGAAGACCTGTAGGCACTATTAGAGGACAGGAGGGTGGACATAGCTGCAGTAACCGAGACTTGGGCAACATCACACCATGACTGGTACCTTGCAATCCCTGGATATAAACTATACAGGAGAGACAGGGTAGTTGGGAAGAGGGGAGCGGTGGCAGTTTATATCAGGGAGGGAATAACTTGCACGAGGGAGGAGTCAGAGAAAGGGGAGGTGGAGGCATTATGGGTTCAGTTAAGGTCTAATAGAGGGAGGGAGAAAGGTGAGATTGGGGTTGGTTTATAGACCACCCAATCAGGATGAGGAGAGGGACAGGGAACTGACCTCACAAATATCGGAAGCTGTGGGGAAAGGAGAGGTGGTAATTGTGAGGGACTTCAACCTTCCCAAGGTGGACTGGAACCCCCTTGAAGACTCATGTAGTAGAGGCACTAGGGGTAATCACTCACTACCGTACTACTCTGTATGTGTTTTTGTATTTAAACTTGCAGTAAAAAACTTGCTTAACAGCATCATTGCATTTTGTATTCTTTGCACACCACACACCGCCGGATTTTGATCCTGGAAAGACTGCAGAGTGGGTTCCTGACTCAAGGCATCACTGACCCAACAACAGCTGAGGCAGTTCTTGATGTGGTGTTCACAAATGGGGAGAATGTACAGGAAATAATGGTCAGGGAGCCACTGGGTGAAAGTGACTATTGCACAGTGTGGTTAAAGTTGGATATGAGCAGGGAAAGCATCCCAACTAAGACTAAAATCTTGGATTTCAGGAGGGCGGGCTTCAGGAAAATGGGAAAATTGCTCAGGAGCCATCTGGTGGGCATCAGAGCAGATATGGGGTGGAACAAAGGTGGTCCATCATTAAGGAAGGAATACTGGTTGCCACAGATGAATGCTTTAGGCTCAGGAGGAAGAACACATGGGCCAAAGTGCCCAGCTGGTTCAGTTCTGGGGTTTCCCAGGCAGTAAGGGAAAAGTGTCTGGCCTACAGAAAACTCTTGAAGAGCAAGAGTGAGGTGGATAGGAAAAATTTCCTAAGGTTAGTAAGCGAGGCATGTAAGAAAATCAGGCAAGCAAAGGCACAGAAGGAGCTGCAGATAGCTAAAGGAATTAAAAAGGGGAGAAGGCTTTCTTTCACTAGATAAGTGAGAAAAGGGACAAGAAGGAAGGGATTGTTAGGCTTAGGAAATGGGTGGAGAATAATGGGGGAAAAGCAGAGATACTAAATGAATACTTCTGTTCCATCTTCATCAGGGAGAAGGATGGACCAGTGCCTTCAGGAGGGAAAAGAGGAGCAGGTGGGAGGGGGGAACACAGATGTAGTGACAGAGGAGGATAGAGTGAGGGAGGGGCTGCTGGCATCGAAAGTAGACAAATCACCAGACTCAGATGGAGTACATCCAAGGGTAATAAAGAAACTGGCTGAGGAGCCAGCAGGGCCACTGGCAGACCTATTTTAATAGTTCACTAGAGACAGGCATAGTACCGCAGGACTGGACAACAGCACATGCAGTGCCACTCCACAAAAGTGGTCCCAAGGATGAACCAGGAAATTACAGACCAGTCAGTCTGACCTCCATTGTGGGCAAGCTCATGGAGACCATACTAAAGGAGTGATTGGTATAATATCTAGAGAGGCATGGTCTTCAGGATGTGAGGCAGCATGGGTTCATGAGGGGAGAGATCATATTAAACAAATCTAATTGACTTCCTTGACTGTGTCACTATGACAGTAAACAGGGACCAAGTGGTAGACTTCCTCTGTCTTGATTTCAGCAAGGCCTTTGACTCTGCCCCACAAAAGTTTTGATCAGGAAGTTGATGGATCTCGGGGTTGGGGAACAGATGGTCAGATGGGTGGAAAACTGGCTGAAGGTCAGAACCCAGAGGGTAGTTGTGAGGGGACAGTTATCTGGCACCAGACAGGTAACCAGTGGGGTCCTGTAGGGCTCGGTGCTGGGGCCGGTGTTGTTCAAAGTCTTCATCAATAACATTGGAGATGGCATTAAGGGCAAAATGTGCCTATTCTTGGATGACACCAAACTCTGTGGGAGAGTGGACACAGCTGAAGGGATACAGGACCTACATGAAGATCTGGAAAAGCTAGGGGGTGGTCCAGGATCTGGCAGCTTGGCTTCAATAGCAAGAAATGCAAAGTTATGCATATCAAAGCCAAGAATTCTAGGAGAGAGTACTGCCTGGATGGAGTCCAAGTGTTTGTGCATCACAGGAGGAGGACAAAGACCTAGGAGTGATTATCACTGTGACCTCAAGCACTCCACACAGTGCAAGAAAGCAGCAGCAAAGGCAAACAAGATGCTGGGATGCATATCTAAGGGGTTCAGTAGTAGGAGAGGGAAGTTATACTGCCCTTATAGAGGTCACTAATAAGGCTGCATCTAGAGTATGGAGTTCAGTGCTGGTGCACACACTTAAAAAAAGGACATTAACCTGCTGGAGAAAGTCCAGAGGAGACTACAAAGAGGATAGCTGGTCAGCAAGGTAAGGCATATGAGGAGAGGTTTAGGTCACCGAACATGTACTCCCTGGAAGACAAGAGAGAGAGAGGGGACATGATTGGGACCTTCAAGTACTTGAAAGGGGTAAATAAGGTTGATAAGGAAAGTCTCTTTAAGCTAAGTGGCAACCATAACACGAGGGGGCACAGTCTTAAGCTGAAGGGTGGAAGGTTTAGGAGGGAGGTCAGGAAGAACTTCTTCACAGAGTGGACACTTACAGTGCGCTGCCAGAAGAGGTAATCTCATTGAAGACAGCGGGCAGCTTTAAGAGAGGCTGGGATAGGCATATGGGGAGGGTAAGGGTCATGGGTAGGGAGGATGGGAGAAGAGGAGAGGGAGGGCGGAGACATTAGCTCAAGCTATGGACCCTGCAATATGAGCAGACTTGATAGACCAAATGACCTTCTTCTGCTGGCTTCTTCGTTTGTTCGTATGTTTGTATATATGGGAAGGAAACAATGGGGCTGACAGCAATACCAATATCAAAAAAGATTCACCAAAATGGATGTACATGGTGGGCACTGCAAATACATATGCACTACTATCACAAAAAGAAGGCTGACTGAAAAAAATAGATAGGACCATTTAAAAACAGAGACCTAATATAGGACCACAGCAGAAGTCTGAAGAGAAATCATTCAGTTTAATATCAAGGAATACATCAGATTTAAGAGATAAAATGAATGACATGAAATTTATATTAAGAAACATAATTGCATTTGTTTTCAATAAACCTGGGTCAGAGGGGAGATTGATATTGGTGGTTATAATATGTTTTTACAAATCTGTCAAAAAAGATAAAAAAACATGGAAGGTATATGGGCGGGCTTCTAATCATATGGAAAGTTAAAAAAGGTACAGAGAGCCAAGAAGTAGAAACTGAAAGTGATGATATCTTAGCAGTAATAATTAAAGAAAAAATACAGAATAGGTGATTATTAATATCTGTCTTCCCCCAGATATTAAATCTAAGGCTCCTTCAGATACTTTAAGACCTCAGGATACACTAATAAATTTCCTTGACTCAAAACCAGAAGCGAAGTTATTGATAGTTGGAGATTTCAACTCTAGAATGGGCCATCAGTTAGAATTGGAAGAGGATGTTGTGGACTATCTAACAGCACTGGAGAATAAAAACATGCATCTGAGAAGAAACACAATGGACACAATTAATAACGAGAAAGGTAGTATTCTGTATGAATTATATACAAACACCAATTGCATCTTACTCAATAGTAGAACAAAATCAGACAAAGAAATTTTACATACATTGCAATAAATGAGTCATCTATCATAGACCTAATATGGATAAATATAAACTTAGTACCACTAGTCAGGGACATGAAGATAATAAATAGACCTGAAAGTCCACACTGTCAATTGATGATAACTTTAAAATGAGAACACCAAAAGCAAATTGCCTGATTCTAAAAGTGGGTTCGATCACCGTAGGGGACTTGTGACAGGCTGATTGATGCAAGTGCTGACTTGTGTCAAACTTGGTATTCTAGAAGCCAATGCAGCAAATCTCTGACACTGCAAAGTTAGACCATCTCCCCGATGGTCCAACTTTGCGTCCATGGGGGTATCCTTACTGCAGGGCTTGCTCCAATCATTTGGTGCAAGCTGCCATAAAGTAAAAAAAAAGTTGCAACTGCATCAACCCCTCTGGAATGGCGTAGAGTTGCGTTGAAGGGCTTTGACACAGTTACGTCAAACTATACAGTGGACACAGGGCTTGGCACAAGCCCTGCATCCACTTTCTGGAATCAGGCCCAAAGAATGTTGAAACAAGAAGTCAGTTTATAATCAGAAATAAAAAAGTGATATCCTGGAATAAAAAAGAGGGCAAAGAACTACTAAAAAACTCATAACCACAAGGGATATTAGAACAGTTAATTATGACAGAAGAAGTAAAGTAAAATATAGGAATTATAAAAAAAAATTGAGAAAGTGATGTTCTATTTCAGATTTATTACACAAACTTATAACTATTCCTTTGAACAACAAAAGGGCTGCTCTGGTTTAATAATGAATGTAGGCAAGCAAGAAGAATGTTTAAGCAAATGAGGCAAGTAAGGAAAAGGCATAACTTGAAAAACAAAAAAATGCCTAAATAGACTAAGAGAAGAATACATGAAGATAAATAAAACACACAAAGACAGATATAGGAAACAGCACAAAAGATTAATAATCAAGTTAGCCAGCCTGGGAGTGGGTCCCAGGGTGGCAGCATGGGTAGCAAACTGGCTGCACAACAGGACACAGAAGGCAATAGTGAATGGAACACATTCTGAAGAAAGGGGGTTAGTAGTGGAGTACCTCAGGGCTCAGTACTGGGTCCAGTCCTCTTTAACATCTTTATAGGTGACATTGCAGAGGGTCTGGAGGGAAAGGTATGCTTCTTTGCAGATGACACAAAGATCTGTAACAGAGTTGATACACAAGAGGGTAGAAAAGATGAGAAGGACTTGGCAAGGTTGAAGGAATGGTCAGACATATGGCAACTTAGATTCAATGCAAAGAAGTGCAAAGTAATACACCTGGGAAACAAAAACCCAGAAGAAGAGTACACAGTAGCAGGGGAGGTACTAACTACAACAAAAATGGAAAGGGACCTGGGGGTAGTCATATCAGATGACCTAAAGGTGGGTAAGCAATGTGAAAAGTCAGTAAGGAGAGCCAGAGGGATACTGGGATGCATAGGAAGGGGCATCACAAGTAGAAAAAGGGAAGTGGTTATCCCTCTATACAGACAGTTGGTGAGACCCCATCTGAGTACTGTGTGAAGTTTTGGAGACCTCCATCTATGCAAGAACATAGACAGGATGGAAGCAGTCCAGAGGAGGGCAACTAAAATGGTGCAGGGTCTGCAGAAACCATATGAAGAGAGACTGAGAGAGCTTAATATGTATACTCTTGATGAAAGGAGGGACAGGGGGACATGATAGAAACGTTCAAGTACCTCAAGGGAATCAACAAAGTCCAGGAGGGTAGCATCTTTCAGAAAAAGAAATGTGTAAGAACAAGGGGGAACAATTTAAAGATAGAGGGGGGACGGCTCAGGGGTAATGTGAGGAAATTGTTTTTCACAGAGAGAGTGGTGGAGAAAAAAAAGACGGCTTTTCCCGCTTCACCCGATGTCTTGTCAGCGCGTACACTGCAGACTCGCGCTATGCAACTTACCCTGCACAGTTGCTCAGTCACTTCAAACCTGAAATTAAAACAAGATAAACTGTTTTAATACACTACACGTCACATAACTGTCCACTACTACAGGTCGGGGCAGACAGACAGAGACAGAACGCCCATACTGCCACACAGCACAAACAAGAGAAATCTTCGGGGATTCAGTGACTAAGATGATTGTGGCAGGAGCACCACCTTGTGGTGGAAAAAATATCACCTTGTGCTGGAAAAAATATGTAGAACTTTCTTTTAAAAGATACACCTACACCACAAAATGAAAGAAAATACATGTTTAAATGTATTTTTGTTGTAATTTTAAATTAACAAATGGGCCATTAGAGTATAGACATAGCCCCCCAGGGATGTAGTTATCATGTAAGAACGTGCCACCCTGTGGGAAGCACTGCTTCGGGCCAGGCTTCCAACCCACCCCAGGAGGACGTTATTACATGATAACACACACCCTGTCGTGCCTTATTGCTTAAATATTGTATACTATAAAGGGCACTTTAAAATAATGTAATACTGGCAAATGTGCAATATAAGCAAATGATGCAGTTCCCATACGTGTATATGTATATTTTAGGGCATGTACATTTATATATTTAAAGACAGGATTTATTTATTATATTGTATGTGTTTTTATGTGAATATTTGTATGACTCTGTAATGACAATTAATCATCGATTAATAAAGATTTTGAACTTGAGGGCTCAATTTTTAAAGAATTGGGACTACCACAGGGGGCTTATGTCATGAAGAAATGGTACAAGGGGCTCCTTGTGCTGCACCTTGCACCAGAACTGATTTTCAGACACCCCCTGCAGCAATTGAGGGTCTACCTGTGTGGCCGGACTTGCACCATCCTTGCAGCAGATGCACTGGTGCAGCAAAGCCGAGAGTGGCTTGCACCAGGCAGTACTGCAGTATCCCCTTAATTAGGATTCTGCAAACCCCGGCAGTAGGTGCATGGGTCATCAGAGTTAGACCAGCCAGGAGCTGGTCTAATGGCCAGTGTGCCACTCCAAGTGCCCCACTGTAGTGGAAGGTGGTCCATGCCCCCATGTTGCCATCACTGCCAGGGGGCATCTGCTGCCCTCCCACACCTAGTCAAGTGCTCCTGCATTGGTGGGACCACAACTGGTTAATTTCAGGGCCTCCTCTCCATGCAAGTCACAATACTGACCCCCCCATCCACTGACTGCTATGGATGGAGCCATGTCAGTTCCATGTCGAGGTCTGTCACCACCCCCCACACCCCAACCTGCCTTGGCCTGCCATCCACTAATCTTGCCAACAGGTGGCGAGTCCCCCCTCATTGCTGCCAATGCTGCCCAAAATGCCCACAGTCTGTGGCACTCCCTGACAGTGCACCGACTGTCCATTGCACAGGATGACTTGTGGCAAACTCATGGAGCTTGATGCTGGGACCCCAATTTTTACAAAATCAGGTGCAGGGTCCCTGGTGCACCCGAGTTTGCTGCAGTCAGGGTGTCAGCAGAAGATGTGCCAATCTACTGAGGCTCTGAAAATTGAGCTCAGAGTCTTTTCTATTGCTGATCCCTCTGTCTGAAAAAGCCTTCCCCTCTCTTTGCTTTACTGACTCTCTTTCCCCTTTCTGATCTAATTTCAAAACTCATCTCTTTTTCATTGCTTTAAACTCTTAGCATAACCTCGCTGTCATGTTGTCTCCTAGTCTATCAGCCTTTATCATTGTGACATTTAACTGATTCTTCCTGTTATGTTAAACTTTTGTGCTGAACCTGTGAATTTTTTTGTGATATATTTTGTATGAACAATACTTTAGAAAACAAAATTGAATTCTATACAATGCTGCTTAATTTTTGTGCAGTACAACCACTTAATATGATAGCAAAGAGAGCGTGAAGCCATGGTGAATCACTGGATTGTTTGATACCTTTTATTGGGCCACCACATGTCTTGTTCAAAGATGCAATAGTACACAAATGTTTAGGGCCACACAGTTTTCTTCATCAGGTGTGATTTCACCTGACAGAGGGACCTCTGCAGCTCTGAAAGCTTGTCTTTGTACAAGTCATATGATGGCCCAGTAAAAGTTCTCAAGCTATTCAGTGATTCCAACAAATATTATACAATGTCACACTAGTGTCCCAAACAGCCACTACACAGAATAACCTGTACTGCTCAATATCTCCACATTCTAATTGTTTACGAGTCCCTTTCTTTACATGCAGGCTGATATGAGGAGTACACCCAACAAAATGAGTGAGCTTCAGGGCCTGGCTTACTTTGAAGATCAGGACTTAGTGGCACTTACCAAGACCTGGTGGGGGAAGTCATTTTTTTGTTTCATTTCATTTTATTTTTTATATTTATAAGCTACAGTAGATGAGCATTACTGCCCATTTTCACAAGCGACAAGTGGTTACAAATAACATGAAAAATATTTCATACAAATAATTCAACATACATTACATACACTTAACAGTAAACAACAATGATTATAAAATTAGCAAGTACATTCCTGTTGATCTTGAAGATGCTTTTTAAGTCTTGTTTTAAAACTCCATACTGTATTACAATTCAGGGATTCAGGAAGGGGGGATTAAAAAGAAAGGGGTGCTATATAGAAAAGACCTCTGCCCATTGACTGTGACACAAAGACAGATGAATACAGACTATTCCAAAGGCTAGAACTGACAGGATGTGGAATAAGGAGGCTCACTTTGTATGGAAAGAGTCAGTGTAGAGGACACGGAGGACAACAACAGGGCAGCAAGCAGCTTCACAGAATCTCTTTGGATCATGCTTGGGAACTAAGGGGCAGAAGAGCTACAGAGCCCCAAAGAGCTTAGTAGAGCACAAAGCCCATCTGATTGAGGAAATTCACAGAGTTTCCAAATATGATGCAGTGGTGATCTGGGAAGGGGGACACAACATCCTGGGTATAGACTGGTGATTTAAGAAGGGCAGAGCCCAACTTCCTGCCAGCCTTCAAGATCCATTTCCCAGATGAAGCTAGATAACAGGAGATCAAGAGATTAGGACCGAGAAAACCTGTGATCTTGTTTTCAGCAGAAGAAAAAGGCTTCAAGCATGAGTGGGACACACATAGGGGAAGAACAGTAAATAGGCAGGGAGGAGGTTGGGTTGCTGGACACCACTTAGAGTCTGCGAGGAAAGACTAGGCAGGGACTATATGGACAGACTGGGGGGGTGCAAGCAGTCTTTTTCTGCTGACAAATTTTGTTTCTATTTTTCTATGGATCATCTCCAGTGTGAATATTCAAGTACTGGTGAGAGACCGTGACCACAACTAGGTAACCTTCTCTCAGCTGAGAAGGAAGATGAACCTGGTTTCATTCAGAAGGACCTGGAACCTCAGAAAGATCACCAATATAAAGGACTTGGTGCTGAATGGTCTGGAGCAGCTACATGAAGCTAGCAATGTGGAAAACATGTGGGTTCACAATACCTGATTTGGGGGAGCAATGATAGAGTGCACAGAAGAGGAATAGGCTCTAACAGTGATAATACTGGACAGTTTGAAATCTATGGCACAGTGCAACAGGACAGTGGATAAGGCTAACAGCATGCTGGGTTGTGTGGGAAGAGGAATCATTAGTAGAAACGGATGTGATCCTTCCCCATGTACAGATCCTAGTGTGCCTGTATCTGGGATACTGTGCAAAGTTCTGGAGCCTGTACTTATGTAATGACTGTGGGAAGGTAGAGATGGTACAGAGAAAGGCAGCCAAAATTATCCAGGGGATGGTGAAGAAAACACATGAGGAAAGACTGAAGGACCTTAACATGTATACCCTGCAAACTAAGAAGGAGACTGGTGACATGATAGTGATATACAAATACCTACATGGAATAAACTGGTTCTCACACAAATAGATCTTCATCCTAAGCACAAACACAGCACACAGAGGAATTCACATAAACTGGCAGGTGAAGATTAAAGACGGATGTACACAAACAACTTTGCATGGCAGAGTTTGCCTACATTTGACACAGGAGGGACAAAAAATGGTGTGTTTTTTTGGAGACAACATAGGTGGAGTAAGTTGTTGTGAAACTTGTATGAATTGGCATATTTACTACTGAGTGAAGGGCAAATTTGAGACCAGACATAGTAGCCCACATTTATGGGCCATATTATAATAACTGTTTCTAGCCCTGTAGTTTGGGGGAGGGGTTATAATTGTCTGGCCTGAGGACCTCAGCTAGTTGATAATTGGAGGTTGGACTGAGTCAGATTTCTGATAGGCTGGTTGTGCCAGCATCACTTGGCAGCCAGGGGACCAATCAGGGACTTGGTAGTCCAACAAGAAATATCACCTTAAGAGGCTGCACAAGAAGGATAAAAGGGAGCCCCCTCAATGTGTCCCCACACATGTTTGTGTCCCAGTGAGTGGAACAGTGAAGTACTGAAACTGGTGTAAGACTGGCATCTTAGGCATTAGTAGGTGTCAGCAGGAGGAGACAGGGAAGTAGGGAACTCTGCTGGTCAGCTAAGGTAAGGCATCTATTCAGTCCTGTTGCTGCATTCACTGCTGGGAAGAGCAGAATGCAAAAGGTATGCCTAAACTGGGAATAGGAGCAACACACTATCTTGAGTAGAAGTGTAAGGGGAATTACACCAGGTAAAGACAAGTAGCAACACACAAAAAAGTGGAAGCTAGGAACAGCAGAAGTTAAAAGATAGGCTTAAAACTAGGAATAGGAGTAACACCCTATCTAGGGTAACAGTATAAGGGGATTTACACCTGGTGCAAGGGAACACAAGTAGCAACAAACCAAACAAGCATTTGTCAATGCCAAATGTTGTCTTGCTGGCATTGGTATTGGTTGTGCAGGAGTTAGAGAGATGCATAATAGGAATGGCAGTGAAGTATTGAACTGACGCCAACCCAACCCCTACCCTGCAGAGACTGACAGGCATTGGGGTGTGCATTTGGATCATTGGCCATAACACTCATGCCATTTCACCTCATCCTACCCTGCAGACACTGACAAGTGTTGTGGTGTGCCTTGAGATCTTTGGGCCTTACACTAATCCAATTCCATAAGGAAATATACTGCAATGGGTGCAGTATAGGAGAATGGGGTGAACTTTGGGGCTGAAGACTCCAAGACACACCTCAATGCCTGTCACTGGCTGCAGGGTGGGAGTGGGGGTGGAATGGCGTGAGCATTACAACCAACAATCCCAAGTCACACCCTTGATGCCTGTCAGTCTCTACAGGGTGGGGCATTATAGTTGGAAACCATAACATCCTTGGTGTTTGTTGGAATTTTCACACCAAATTTTTAACATGGGCTTTTTGTGACCCACCTCATCAATAGTGGCACTATCAGTTTGTTAGCCTAAAGGTGATTTTGCACAGCGACTGTGCCACTTAGTGCCACAGGTGCAAAAACACATTTCAGGTAGGATGTAAAAAATGACAGTCGTACTGTTCATGAGGATGTGTAAAAAAATGGCAATCTTGAAAATCTGGAGTGATAATATGAAAAATTGGTGAAGTCACAAGCATGCGTAGAAACTGCCCAATGCACTCTTGTAACACAATTATTTTGCTGATTTTTTTTTAATCAAATTTTCAACATAAGCATTTTGGGACCTCAGCTCATGAACAGTGGCACTGTGATTTTGTTAATCTGTCCCAAAAGTTGATTTTCCACAGCAACTGCGCTATTGTGCGCCACATGTGCAAAAACACATTTTGGGCAGTATGTGAAAAATGACAGCTGTACTGTTCATAAGGAGGTGTGAAAAAATTGGAATGTTGAAAATCTGGAGTGAAAATTTAAAAATTGTCGAAGTTATGAGTGTGCATGGAAACTACACAATGCATGCTCATAACGCAGTCATTTTTTTGGAATTTTTTCACCAAATTTGCAACATGGACTTTTTGGGACCCCACCTCATGAACAGTGGCACTGTCATTTTGTTAATCAGTCCTGAAAGGTGATTCTGCACAGTGCTTGCGAAATCACCTTTCAAGACCAAGTAATGAGATGACTGTGCATGTGTTCATGAGGTAGTGTCCCAAGAACCGCATGTTGAAAATTTAGAGCCAAAATTAAAAAAAATAGCTGAGATATCAACCTAAGTTGAAACCCTCCGTTGATGACATTATAAAGCTTACCATGATTTACTTCATTTTGCAGTGGGCTTTGAAGAATTCAGACGTGTTCCTGGTCCACAGAAGATCACAGCGCCGGACCTCTGGAGGTAAGCATAGGGTGAGGGGGGATGCGCAAAGGGTGGATGTGGGTTGCGGACGGGGGCACTGGGGATGTGGGGAGGTGGGGTGCACAGAGGGTGGGTGTGGGTTAGAGAGGGAATGCTGGGGACAACTATGGCCAGTTTTCTTTTTTACAGGGACATTCTCTCTCTCTCTCTTTCTCTCTCACAGTAGACATTGGGAGATGATTTTCTTTATTTACAGGTGAAATAAAAAAAGTGTTGGGCAGACTGGGTTGGGCTCCAAGTGTGGGTTGGGCTCCTAGTGTGCCCCATGAGTTGAGGGGGACTCATGCCGATGGGGATTGGGCCCCCATTGGCAAAGAAAGTCTGTGTGTGGGGGGAGGAAACATGATGCTGATGGAGACTGGGCCCCTGTCAGCAGAGAAACTGTCTGTGTGTGTGTTTGGGGGGGGTGGGAACATGCTGATATGGGGACTGGCCACCCCTGATGTCGGCTTTGTATGGATTGTATGTGGTGGGTGGCAGGAGCTGCCATATTTACTGAAATGTTTCACCAGGAAAGGCACATAACAGAGCCTTTGCATCTGACGCTTCAATGAGGTAACTGCACCTCATTGAAGTGGCAAATTTCTTTCAAGGTTTTGGCACTCTTTCAAGTTTTGTGTCAGCGCCAGCATCCTCGCTAATTGGGGGCTGTGGGATGCACCCACTAAAGCGTTCCGTGCATTGGCCAACACTGACACACCTCTGAAATGTGCTACTACTGCAAGATGCTGCTTACACCTGCGTAAGACAACATAAAAAGGGAAAGCTAGGAAACACTGTATCGGGGTAAGGGAACATAAGTATTTCCAGGTAACAGAGGTAATATCAAAGATGGGAATGCTAGGAGTGGTGCAGTGTAGTGGCTGTGGAGAGGAAGTTTTCAGAAACACCTTCTGGAGATTGAAGTGCAGCCCCATTTGAGTGTACTATCTGGGTTGAGGGAGAAGGTCACTAGACTCCAGGCCAAGTAGGCTAGGATTCAGGGGACCTCTTCCCATACAGGCACCACCAAGTCTGACAACATTACCCCAAAGGATGCTAGGGAGGAGGAGGAGGAATGTCTGGACTATGGTGGGCTCCAGAAGGGTGGGGGTGGTGGGTTAGAGGCGCATTCCTCAACCGGTACTACTACACAGTTTCTACGCTGCTGTGCAAGGTGGGGCTGCCAGGAGGTGGCATCTGTGGTAGTGGCCAAGGAACATGTGGGGGTTCTGTGGAGCATAGACCCCAAGGAGCAAGGAAGAGGACCCCAGAAGAGAAGAAAGCAATTTCTGGTGGGGGACTGAATTGTGAGTGGGATAGATTTTGGAATAGGAAAGGAGGGAGTGGTAACTAAGTTGCCTACCTGGTACTAAGCCCAGAGAGATGAGAACAGATCCACAGGATTTCTATGGCAGCAGGACAGGAGGCAGACTTAGATGCCTTGGGACTAACGATCTGGCTAGGGATGGGGCTGGAATAGTTCTGGGGGGAAGGAGCTGGTGAGGAGTTTTTGACAGGTTGCATGCTCAGTGACTTTCTCTGAGGTGTTGTCTGTCTATGACGGGGGGAGGAGATGGATCTCAGCACCAAGACTTCAATTCATGGTTGAAGGAATAGTGCAGAGAGGAGAGGAGAGGTTTGGCTGCGCTGGGGACTGGAGATCCACCTGGAGAGATAAGAGCCTTTACAGAGGAGATGGCCAGCATCCATTGGGGAGGGGAGTTGCAGTCCTCAGTGGATGGTTTAGGTGTTACTTGTTGAGCATTTAAACTAGCTGAGGGTGGTGGCAGAAGAAATTAGGGAGGCAGTAACTGCATCCTGGTAGGCTGAAGCAAGAGGTAGGGAGAACCTAAGGGGAATGAAAATCCCCAGGGTGGAAAATAACAAAGGAAAAAGGGCTGTAGAGATGGGAACAGAACCATTAAAAAAGAAGGGGGAAGGAGAAAGGGCAAAATGGAAAGAAGGCAGGTACCAAGCAGAGTAGCAATAAAATCTGAAAGGCCATGTGTGCAAATGCTAGTAGTCTAAGAAACAAGATTCTGGACCTAGGGGTGCTGAATGGCAGAGGCTGACCTGGACATTGTGGCCATTACTGAGCTATGATGCTCTAAAAACCATGACTGGGACATATCCATATCAGGCTGTACTCTGTTCAGGAGGGACAGGGTGGAAGGGAAAAGAGGGGTCGTGGTGCTATATCTGAGGAAAAGCATAAAAGCAATGGAGATATATGGAATACAAGTGGGAGCAGAGGTACTGTGGATCACCCTAGAGACAATGAATGGAGTCTCTCTCTCTTCACACTGACCTACAGACCTCCAACACAAGGGGAGAAATTAGATAAGGTACTGGTGGAAGCTATTGGCAAGATGGCAGAAAGGGGGAGGTACTGCTGCTGGAAGGTGACTTCAGTCTGCCAGATGTAGATGGGAATCTCCCAGCTGCAACTTCAGCTAGAAGCAAGGACATCCTGGGCTCCCTGCAGGGAGCATTCCTCAGGCAACTAGTCAGTGAACGCACTTGTGATGGGGCAATACTGGACCTGGTACTCACTAACAGGGGTAGTGTTGCAGACATTAAGGTAGGAGGCCACTTGGGGAACAGCGATCGTACAGTGTGGTTCAATATGAGGATAACTGCTGAAATGAACCACACAGGGACGAGGGTCCTGGACTTCAGGATGGCAGATTTTAAAAAGATGGGTGAATGCGTCAGGGATGACCTTGTGGGAGGGATGACCTGAGTGGGGTGGAGAAACATTGGGCAAAGCTAGAAGGTGCCATAAGGAATGCAACAAGCCTCTGCATCAAGTGAACAAATGCAAGAGGGAAAAAAATACTATGGTTCTTGAAGAAAGTGGTGGAAAAGGTAAAAGCTAAAAGGGAAGCATTTAGAAGGTATATGGAGACACACAGAGAGAAAGATAGGGAGGAGTATCAGAGAGAAAAAAGGGAAGCAGGGAGAACAGTGAGGTGTACGAAGGCACAAACTGAAGAGAGAGAACAGCCCAGACAATGATGAAGGGAGAAATACATTTTTAAGTATGTAAGTGAAAGGAGGAAGACCAGGGGTAGGATCATAAGGTTAAAAAGGGAAGGGGAGACTGTGAAGAAGGATCCAGGAAAAGGAAGACACCCTAAACAAATATTTTTGTTCAGTGTTTACAGAAAAAGGAGAAGGGAAGGGGCCAGAAAAAAGTAACAGGAGCATTGGAGGGAGGGAGGTGGACACTAGTACATTTTTAGAGGAGCGTGTCCTGAAGGGACTCACTAATCTGAAAGTGAACAATGCAATGGGGCCAGATGAGTTTCATCCAAGGGAATTGAGGGAGCTCAGGGAGGTACTGGCTGCACCTCTGACAGCCCTATTTAACAACTCTGTGGAAACAGAAGTGGTTCCGGAGGGCTAGAGGAGGGCAGATGTAGTCCCACTTCACAAAAGCTGTAGCAAGGAAGAGGATGGCAATTATGGGCCAGTCAGCCCGCCTGACATCAGTGGTGGGAATGTTAGTGAAGTCACTGCTGAAAGGAAGGATTGTGGAATATGTTGAATCCAATGGGTTACATGACTTGAGGCAGCATTTCTTTGATTGGATGACCAAGGAATGACATCAGGGTGGAGAAGTGGACACAGCCTACCTAGATTTCAGTAAGGCTTTCAACACCATTCTACACTGGAGGCTGCTAAGCAAGCTGGGTAGCTTTGGAGTGGATCCAAAATTGGTAAACTGGATAAGAAATTGGTTAGGGGATAGGTGGCAGTGGGTGGTGGTAAACAGGGTTCACTCTGAGGAAGTAAGGGTGACCAGCTGGGTGCCTTGGGATCAGTGCTGGTACTGGTCCTCTTTAATGTCTTTGTAAGTGACATTGCAGAGGAGCTGGAAGGGAAGTTCTACCTCTTTGCAGATGATGCCTAAATCTGTAATAGGGTGGACACTCCAAGGGGGCTTGAAAGGATGAGCAGAGATCTGAGAAAACTGGAGGAATAGTCAAGGGGATGGCAGCTGGGTTTCAACATGAAAAAGTGCAAAGTAATGCACTTGGGGCATAGAAAGCAAGGGACAGAGTACAAAGTGGAAGGCGTGGTAATGATGACTATTAATCAGGAAAGAGACCTGAGGGTAATCATATCAGATGACCTAAAGGTGGCCAGGCAGTGTGACAAGGCACTTTGGAGGGTAGCTGGATACTGTGTGCATAGGGAGGGGTACCACCGGTAGAAAGATGGAAGTGGTATTGCCTCTGTATTGATCCCTGGTAAGACCACATCTAGAGTACTGTGCCCAGTTCTGGAGACCACATCTCTGGCAGGACATAGCTAGAGTAGAGGCGGTCCATAAGAGGGCAACTAAAATAGTGCAGGGTCTGCAACAAGCCCTACAAGGAGAGGCTTAAGGACCTAAATATGTCCACCCTGGAAAAGAGGAGGGAAGGAGGGAGGGAGATATGATAGAGACCTTTAAATACCTCACAGGGTAAATAAGGTATAAGTCAGAAGTATTTTTCAGGAAAAAAAGTACTCAAGGACAAGGGGGTACAATAAGACATCACAGGATACAGTCAGAAGAGATGTGAGGAGGTGCTTCTCCATAGAAGAAGTGTTGGATTCCTGAATAGTCCTCTAGCGGAGGTGATGGGGGGAATAGTGGTGGGGTTCAAGAATGCATGTGATAGGCATAAGGAAATCTAAGGGAATGGAAGGGGTGGGTGGTTAAATAATTTGGAGATCAAGTAGGATCTGTGGTGATACTACAAGCAGGGAAAAATGGGCAGACTAGGTGGGCCAAGCAGTCCTTATGTGATGGAAAATGCTATGTTTCTATACTAACAAGTGTCACAGAGTGCAAGAGAAAGTAGTATTTGCCAAAACAGTGGAGGAATCAAACAAGAGCAGAACAGGCACAAGGCCACAGTAATAGTGTTAGGGGGGCAAAGAATATTTGAAACAGATGGCCACTAGTGTCATTTTAGGAGAATTAGGATTGTCAGACTGGCTGGACTGCTGGGACTTTTTCCGCCATCTAATTCTATGCTTTTGTGTTCCACTGAAAATTATGCTAGAAGCAACATCAGAGCTTTGCATGACTGCAACCCATAAGGGGATAGGGCCAAGATCTGTTCCTCTGGCAAAACAGGGACCTAAAGCAACTAATCCTAACCAAAAAGATGGTCTATCCTCCCTGGAAGGAGAAAGGTTACCTCTAGGCCAAAGAGAAGTACTGTGCATCCCTTAAAGAGCTACTGACACCATTGGGACAGGTTTGAAAAAATGTAGTATTTAAACAAACTGCAGCCTTTACAGTATTTCATTTTTGAGTTCATTGTGGTGCACAGGTGCAGACAAACTCACTGCTATAAGGTGCTCTACAGGAGTGTGCCTAAGAATGGAGAGCTCCATTTCTAGGGGCAGGTCAGAAGCAGGTGAATCAGTCAGCTGGCTGGCGATGACTTACTTGCAGCTGTTCGGGCTGAGTTGGACAACTTTTCAAAGGGCGGAGCCACACCAATAGTGGCGCGGCTCGGTCCTTTGAAGTTGCATTCCTACGTGCACTCCCGGTTGCGCATTCACACTGCTGTAGCACAGCAGTGTGAATCTTCGAAACAAACCTTCCCCTTGCAGTTAAAAAACAAACAAACAAACTGATGGGGTACCCAACCCCCCTGCCAGTATGCCCTCCCATTCATTTGCAGACAGGGGACCCCCTCCACATTGGCATAATGTCCCCCAATTTTTTGTGGCCGAGGGGGTGCCCAATCCCCTCGGCTCTTGTCCCTCCTAACACTCTGTATGTGCCAATGGGGGTGCCCAATCCCTCATTAGCTACAGCCCCCCAGAAACACTCAGTTGGCATGCTGGGAGCCCACCCCAGCATGCCAAATGTCCCTGTAAAAAAGAAAACCTTCCTGCGAGGTTTTTAATTTTTTTTGAACCTGTAAACTAGAAACGGTCCCTCGTTGAATCTTGTGGCCCCTCCCCCAACTCGCAGCCCATCTCCCCACACACCCCCCTCACCCCATACTTACCTCCGGAGTCCAGCACGACGATCTTTGGAGGACCGGTAACACGTCTGCATTCTTCAAAGCCAACCTCAAACTGAAGAAATGCCGGTAAGCTGTGTAATGGCATAAATGTTTTTTTTTTCAACTTTGATACATACCTTGGCCATTTTTGTGACTTTTGGCACCAAATTTTCAACATGGGGTTCTTGGGACCACACCTCATGATTTCAGTAACTGTCTTGTGGTTATTTGGTCCCGATAGGTGATTTCGCTGTCACTGTGAGGAATCACCTTTCGGGACTGATTAATGAAATGACAGTGTCATTGTTTATGATGTGTGCTCCCAAAAAAGCCTATAATGAAAATTTGGTGACAAAATTCCAAAAAATTACTGTGTTACAAGTGTGCGTTGCGCAGTTTCAACACACATTTGTACCGTTGCAAATATGTAATATTTTCTCTCCAGATTTTCAACACTGGTATTTTTTTACAACTCCTCATGAACAGTAAAGCTGTCATTTTCAACATCCTGACCAAAATGTGTTTTCGCACTTCCGATGCAGAATAGCACGGTTGCTGTGGCAATTCAGTGTTTGGGACAGATTACAAAAATCACAGTGACACTGTTCATGAGCGGAGGTCTCAAAATACCTATGTTGAAAATTTTGTGGCAAAAGTCCATATAATGACTGTGTTACAAGCATGCATTATGTAACTTTGTAAAATTGAAATATTTTCACTCCAGATTTTCAACATTGGCATTTTTTTACACCTCCTAATGAACATTACAGCTGTCATTTTTCACAGCCTGGCCGAAATGTGTTTTCACACTTCTGGCGCAGAATAGCATGGTCACTGTGGGAAATCAGTGTTTGGGACAAATTAAGAAAATCACAGTGACACTGTTCATGAGCGGAAGTCCCAAAATGCCTCTGTTGAACATTTGCTGACAAAAGTCCATAAAATTACTATTTTATGAGTGTGCATTGTGCAGTTTCCATGCACACTCGTAACATTGATGATTTGTAATATTTTCACTCAAGAGTTTCAACATTTAGTTTTACACACCTGCTTATGAACAGTACAGCTGTCATTGTTCACATCCTGCCCAAAATATGTTTTCACACATCTGGCGCACAATGGCGTGGTCGCTGTGGGAAATCAATGTTCAGGACAGAGTAAGAAAATTATAGTGACAGAGATCATGAGTAGAGATCACAAAATGCCTATGTTGAAATTTTGGAGATGATTCCACTAAATGACTGTTACAAGCAGGCATTGTGCAGTTTCCATGTATGCTCGTATGTTCGAGCATTTTTAATATTTTCACTCCAGATGTTCAACACTGCCTTCTCTTCACATCTCCCTATGAATGGTACAGCTGTAATTTCTCACATCCTGCCTGAACTGTGTTTTCATCTGGTGCAAAATGGCGCGGTAGCTGTGAGAAATCAATGTTCAGGCAGATTACCAAAATCACTGTGCCACTGTTCATAAGCAGAGGTCCCAAATACTTTCATGAGGTGGGGGTCACAAAAGGCCATGTTGAAAATTTGTAGTGCAAATACCAACAAACGCCCGGGGCATTAGGGTTTCTATCCATAATGCCCCCAAAACCCACAGTGGGGCTCCAGTGCCCTTATCTTCTCTGAACTGCAGACACATCATCACTCTTCAAAGCCAGATCACGAATTGAGGAAACAGGTATGCACTTCACTGTATTTCAACAGAAATGTGAACTTGGTGGCATAACTTGTTCTTTCTACTGGGAACTGTAGTCCTGCCAATCGATGAGTACCAACAGCAATCCCAATGACGAACTCAGGCATTGACTAATGCTTGTTTTTTCTCTTATTCTCACTCACTTTTTTATTACTGAGGGCATTTGCATGAAAACTGGATCTCTGCCCTGTTTGCTCCGGCTGTTTGTCTACACCTGACATCACAGTCCTGTTTATGACATCATAATCTGTAGCTGTAGAAATAATGTTGATGTCATAAATTGGGAATAATCACATCAGGTGTAGACAGGCAGCCAGAGCAGGTAAAGTCATGAGGGAAGTGATTTTATTTCATGCAGCTGTTCTCTGAATAAAGGAACGGAGAATGAATTACAGAAAATCTAAGAAATATAAACTGAATGTGTCTACATCTTGCGTTTTGGTTTTTAAATTTTTCAAGAGTGTCAGGGGCTCTTTAAGGACTGCAACAGTAGAATTTAGAAAGCCAAATAGGTGCTGGAAGCTACAATAGCAACAGGACCTACTAACAACACCAAAGCTATCTTTCAGTACACACATGATTGGAAGGAGGATGGTAAAGGAGGGGATTGAGCCCCTGAAAACAGTGAAAGGGATGGGGCAACCTACAAGAGAACAGGGGTAATGGCTGAGATGTCGAATGAATACTGTGTTTCAGTGTACACCAAGGGGGCCCCTTGGGAAGGTAATCATTGGGAAGGCCTATGACATCAAACAGAGGAATGATTGAGCCAGTGGACCTCACATCTGCCCTAGTAGCTGACTGTCTGGCAAAGATTAAGGGAGTAAGTTTCAAGGGGCAGACAGGATATACCCTAAGAACTTTATGGATCTAATGGATCAATTGATTGGGGTGCTTGCTCTATTCTTTTCAGGAGTCTGTTGAGGCAGGTGTGTTGCCAGAAAAAGAAAAGTGGCCAATATGGTCCCTATCTTCAAAATGTGGTCAAGGTCAGACCCATGTAACTACTAGCCAGTCATCCTGACATTGATGCCGAGCAAGGTCCTAGAAGTTCTTGTCAGGGACAGAATAATGGAACGTTTGGTTGAGGCCACGTTTCTTTCCCCTCTCATCATGGCACTGTAAGTGCCAGATTTTGCCAAACCAAACTGATTGCATTTCTTGAGTGGGTGAACAGAAAGATACACAGGAAACAGGGCAGAGATGTAGTGTATCTGGACTTCAGCAAGGATTTTTCTACTGTAACACGACAAGCTTCTGGCAAAGTACACCAGTACCTTATACATAAGACAGACTCACGGTGGATTACTAACTGGCTTGGGGGTAAGTAGCAGAGAGTGATGGTGGATGGGCCCTACTGCAAATGGAGAGGTACTCTCAGTGGCATCACTTAGGAATTGGTGCTGGGAAACATTTCCATTAAAAATCTGGTAGCTGTCATCTGCAGTAGGCTACTTAAGTTCATGGATGACACTAAGTGGTTAGGGTGGTGGACTCCCTCAAAGATGCAGACAAACTTTAGGGGGACCTAAACAAGCTGGATGATTGACTGGACTCCTGGAGCCTTCAATTCATTGTATTCAAATGCAAAGTGCTACAATTGGAGAGGAAAAAGAGAGGTAGAACCTGCATATTGTGAGGATTATTTTGTTGCAGTGGGGGAGGAAAAGGAGCCTGGGGCATAATAAACAAGTAGCTTTAGCATGACAAGCATTGTGCAACTGCTGTCAAAATGGTTAGCATACATGCTTGAGTTTATCAAAAATGGGGGGTTGACTTGCAGAAAAGAAATGGATGTAATCCTGTCACTTTATGAGTCCTTGGTCAGGCCCTACATGGAGTACTGCAGGTGGTTCTGGGCTCCTCAACACAAGAAGGATATTGCAGCAATCAAGAAGGTGAAATGTAGGAATACCAAAATGATGAGTTATGAGGAACAAAAAGTATCAGTATTGGATAGAGGGTCTTAAAATGATTATCCTGGAGAAAAGGAAACGGAGAGGGGGCATGACCTTAGACTTCTGTATACTGAATGGCATCAACAAGACTGAACATATGGAGAAGTTTCATTTGGTGTCTTCCAGCAGGATGCAGAGACATGCTCTGGAGCTCAGAGGTAGTAAATTCAGTAGACATATTAGGAGGTAGACACTTTTCTCTCAGAAGGTAATGAACCAGTGGAACAGCCTACCAGAAGACATAGGGGATATGAAGACAGTGCAGACCTTCATTGTAAGCCTGGAAAAATCTTTGCTTACCAGTGGAATACATTTGGTATCCTGCTCAGTAGAATGAGTAGAGTACCACTATGAATTAGTAAATGTTGCACAGACCACTTTTTCATCCTTGTTTATGAAGTGTGGGAGTGGGGAGGGCACAGCATGATGAACTGACTGTCCCTTCTGACTTTAATTACTGTATTACTATGCTTAATGCATACTATTGATTTTTGACAGCATCTTGGCTCTAGCTGCTTTCTCCACTTCACATATTTTGAAAGGTGTAACCCAGAGACTGATATTGGCAGCAGGCAATCCATATTCATCTGTCAGAGTGACTAAAACATGTATGGTAGCCTGTCGTCTAAAGGCTGCAGGGTTAATTACTGTTTGTATAGAATGCCAATAAAAAGGTTACCATTTGCATTTGCTTTATATGAAACCAAAGCATCATAGTCAACCTTTTTATACCCTCTGCATGGTGTTCAAAAACTAAGCCATGTATTATAAGTTGCTTGCAAAGGTTAATGAAACTGTCCCATAAACTGTCCCATTTTGTAAGCACTTTGCGTAAATAAACCACAATTTACTGTCCTGTTGCTTCTTTTAAGGGATGAGTGTTTCTTTAAATAATTAACAGTATTTTCTTGGGATACCTCAATTGAGATGCAACCCTTCATTTACACAAGTGTCCTGAATCTGCCAAATTTCACAGTGAGGTGAGATGAAGCACACTAAATTCAGATGAATGTGACCAAGGTCACCCACTAAGAAATTCCCTGTAGTCAGACTGAAAACTGAGAACCACTGTTTGCTGTTCTGTGCTCTGTTCACTAGCCAAACCAGCACAGAAAGTAGTAGAAACATTTTCTGAAAAGTCCCTGCCACACCACAAATATTTTTTAGCTGACAAAAAGGGAAATAATTCAACAAACAAAATACATCAATCAAAGTGAATAGTATACAATATAAACTATATTTATATAGGACCATTTATATAAGTTGTATTCCATGATGATTTACTGGGCTGATACAGCACAAAGAAAAATAAAAAAATGCTGTATAGTTTCAAAGTGGGGTTTATTGTATGACCATGACTGCCTAAATTTAAATTTTGCACATGCAGTGAATTTTGCCTTGCCAATATCTTTTTTGTCTGGAGTGCTGGTGCTTTGGATTTCTATAGTTTCAAAGTGCACTGTATTGTTTTATCTGCCGGAAGTTCTGATTTCAGCAGGAGTTTGCAGTGTTTCTGGAAGCAAGGGAAACACAGCTAAGAGGTAAGAGAGACTTTTTTCTTTCCATATTTTGTCTTAAGTTTTTTTTTTTTTAACTTTGTTTCTGCACCGGGGCCCCAGGGCATCTCT
Organism: Neoceratodus forsteri; assembly: GCA_016271365.2. Lineage (NCBI taxonomy): Eukaryota > Metazoa > Chordata > Ceratodontiformes > Ceratodontidae > Neoceratodus > Neoceratodus forsteri. The sequence goes on from CM028131.1 coordinate 854,163,541, forward strand.
CAGGTGTATCCACTCAGCTTGTCGGCCTCTACTGCCTGCCCGAAATCCCCTCCATCAGGGGTACTCCCCTTTCCCAGCTCACAGACTTTGCCGGCCACCCGAATGTAAGCCCCCCCCAGGGTGGGACCGCCACTCCTACCTGGTGACCTGTCTGGAATCTAGATGGCAGTCTGCAGCAGGTTCAAGGGCCCAGGAGCCTGGTGGAAGGTGGTCCAGCAGTGGGATTTGGGCATCATCTCCTGGGGTCACCGTTGCCTCCCTTGGGTCCTCCGGGGTTTTTTAACTTTTTGTACTGTTACCCCCCCCATGGGTGCGGATGTGCAATGATGCCCTGCACATGATGGGAGTACTTCCACACCCATGCATAAGGCGTCCACCAACACCCCCAGACCCAGAAGAGTGCACTGCACGGTATGCTGCCCCTGGTCACCACCAGGAGCTACTGGTACCACAGCGAGCACATTCACCCACCCACAGGACAGGACAGCAGTCCTCCAGACACTCAATCCTCTCAGGCCCCTGCTGACCCCCAATGATCCGAGCTCGTTCCCAAACCTGGGTTGCCGGTGTGGTGTGAGGTGTGGTGTCCAGAGCCTCAACCCTCTGTGCCACAGGGCCAGCTTCTGTCTAAAGGGTTTTTAACAGTACTAAGCAAAAACAATCTAAAATAAGGCTCTGGATTTTCTTTTCTAGGAAGTAAGTCACTGAGCACTAGTGACTAATTGGAGGGCAGGCGAGGGCCAAGCAAACAGGTACAAATCCAAGGAAGGTACAATTGACCCTGAAGCATGTGCAACCCCAAAGCATAAGTCCTACAAAGCAGGAGTGTGGCATCCATCTAGGGACTTCTGCAGCGCTTCTGCAGGGCTCGCACATCAGTAGAAGGTCTGCAGAAGAAACTGCCCAGTAAAGACAAGGTAAGTAGGAAGTAAAAGGAAGCTGGGAAGCTGTAAGGATGGAAACCTACTGGAGGGGATAGCGATGAGGGTAAGCACAAGTAACAGGATAAACCAGAGGGAACAGGTTATAGATAGAATTTAACTACTCCTTAGCTGGTGTAGACCTACAGAGATGGGTCAAAGGCAGAAGTTGAGGAGATAGGTTAGGGGTAAAGTTAAACTACTTCCTATCTGGTGATAATTCAGAGGGAATGGGTTAGTGGTATGATTAAACGACTCCCTAGCTGGGGTAGGCCTGCAGAGGCAGGCAAAAAACAGAAGTTAACTACTCCCTATCTGGGGTAGACTTATGAAGGCAGGTTAGAGGCAGGATGTAAACTACTCCCTAGCTAGGGTAGGCCTGCAGATGCAGATCACAGGCAGGAGTTAACTAATCCCTACTGAGGCAGGTTACAGGTAGGAGTTAACTAATCCCTATCAGTGGTAGGCCTGTACAGGCAGGCTAGAGGCAACATTAAAACTACTCCCAATCTGGGGTATGCCTGTGGAGGCAGGTTAGTGACAGATTGATCTAATCCATGTTTGTGGAAGGAATACAAGGACAAGGGAATGATCAGGCAAGAGGCAGGAAGGAGGAGTGTGGTAGGCTGTACGGGATGTAGGGCAGCATTTTTTGTACTTTGTGCTGTGCCCCCGTGGGTGCGGATGTGCAATGATGCCCTGCACATGATGGGAGTACTTCCACACCCATGCATAAGGTGTCCACCAACACCCCCAGACCCAGAAGAGTGCACTGCACGGTACACTGCCCCTGGTCACCACCAGGAGCTGCTGGTACCACAGCGAGCACATTCACCCACCCACAGGACAGGACAGCAGTCCTCCGGACACTCAATCCTCTCAGGCCCCTGCCGACCCCCAATGATCCGAGCTTGTTCCCAAACCTGGGTTGCCGGTGTGGTGTGAGGTGTGGTGTCCAGAGCCTCAACCCTCTGTGCCACAGGGTCAGCTTCTGTCTAAAGGGTTTTTAACAGTACTAAGCAAAAACAATCTAAAATAAGGCTCTGGATTTTCTTTTTTTCTAGGGGAAGTGAAGTCACTGAGCACTAGTGACTAATTGGAGGGCAGGCGAGGGCCAAGCAAACAGGTACAAATCCAAGGAAGGTACAATTGACCCTGAAGCATGTGCAACCCCAAAGCATAAGTCCTACAAAGCAGGAGTGTGGCATCCATCTAGGGACTTCTGCAGCGCTTCTGCAGGGCTCGCACATCAGTAGCAGGTCTGCAGAGGAAGCTGCCCAGTAAAGACAAGGTAAGTAGGAAGTAAAAGGAAGCTGGGAAGCTGTAAGGATGGAAACCTACTGGAGGGGATAGCGATGAGGGTAAGCACAAGTAACAGGATAAACCAGAGGGAACAGGTTATAGGTAGAATTTAACTACTCCTTAGCTGGTGTAGACCTACAGAGATGGGTCAAAGGCAGAAGTTGAGGAGATAGGTTAGGGGTAAGAGTTAAACTACTTCCTATCTGGTGATAGTTCAGAGGGGAATGGGTTAGTGGTATGATTAAACGACTCCCTAGCTGGGGTAGGCCTGCAGAGGCAGGCAAAAAACAGAAGTTAACTACTCCCTATCTGGGGTAGACTTATGAAGGCAGGTTAGAGGCAGGATGTAAACTACTCCCTAGCTAGGGTAGGCCTGCAGATGCAGGTCACAGGCAGGAGTTAACTAATCCCTCACTGAGGCAGGTTACAGGTAGGAGTTAACTATCCCTATCAGTGGTAGGCCTGTACAGGCAGGCTAGAGGCAACATTAAAACTACTCCCAATCTGGGGTAGGCCTGTGGAGGCAGGTTAGTGACAGATTGATCTAATCCCTGTTTGTGGAAGGAATACAAGGACAAGGGAATGATCAGGCAAGAGGCAGGAAGGAGGAGTGTGGTAGGCTGTACGGGATGTGGGGCAGCATTTTTTCTAGCTACAATCTACTAAGCAGGGGTATGTGTGGTGTGCAGGAGCCAGGGGTTTATGAGGGCTAAGGTGCAGATCCTTAGCTCAGAACTAAACAGGTTACTGTTGAGTCAGGGAATAGAAATGGGTGAGACTGTAAGAGAGTATCAGGGAAAGGGGGTAGTGGGAATAAACAGGTCAGCAGGCAGTCAAGTGGTATAGGTATATAGGCCAGAAGTGAGACAGAGAAACCCAGGAGTGGGGTGGGGAGGTGGGGTAGACAGACAGAATCAGTGGATTCCAGGACTGTGACCATCTCTGCTACAGAGGGAAAGTAAGGCAAAGGTAGCCAATTGGAGAACAGTTGGTAGGAGAAGCAAGTGGAAGAAGGGTAGAGGGGTAGACCAGACACCCCACTGGGGTACCTGCATAGATACAGTACCTGATGCTTGGCCGCCAGGAAGACAGTATCCAGACTAGCATAGATTGGGACATGGGAGAAAGTCAGCAGTGGGCAACAGGGAAACCATGAGGGTAGCCCAAAAGCAAGCCAGGAAAAAGGTGCTTGGGGAAGCTCAGGAGATGTACCAGGAGGAGACTTAAGGGGTGTAATAAGGGGAGGAGCCACCAGGGCTAATTCCTGAACTAGTGAAGGGAGGACTGCACAGGGGGAGGGGGGGCAACTGAACACAGGAAGGGTTAGTACAGGGAGCAGAAAAATCAGGGGTAAGGCCTGTGCAAGGGGGAGAAGGAGTGGGAATGGTAGACTGGGAGGAAAAAATAGGAGTAGGTGGGGGGATACAATAACATGTGTATACAGTACAGGTGCACAAAAACCAAGGAAAACTAGTAGAGTTCTGGTGACAGGACACTCAATTGTAAATGGAGTTCTATGACCACAGGAGAGAGGGGGACCAGATAGAAGGAGTGGAGTGTGCCTCCCATGTTTCACATCTGAGAGAATCTTACCAGTGGTGCACATGCTAGCCCAGGTAGGAAGGGGAACCTGATGTTATCCTCCACCTGGGCACAATTGATTTGGCATGGTGTGAGGTAGGTGTGGTACGAAATAGGTTTAGGGAATTTGGATGGAAAATTAGGGAAGTGTCAAGTTCAGTGGCATTTTCAGAGGTACTACCTGCACCCAAGATCAGCTTGACTAGGTAGATGAGGACCTCAAAGTACAGCCAGTGGCTTAGGGACTGGTGCAAGGAGAAGAACATTGGTTGTGTAGGGGCTAGGATGAGAAATCCCTGTACTTGTTAGACACACTACACCTCAGTTGTGGTGGGGGCATGTGGGTGCTATGTAACAGGATATTGAAGTACATCGAGGACAGCCTAGATTTAAACTGAGCAGTTTTGGGGCTAAATTGGGGCTCAGAACCCAGGATTCATAACAGGAATAAACAGGAAGGCCTCCTCCAAGCAGGGGGCACATTAAGTGAAGAGGGGTTGGGGAGGGAGATGTAGAACACAGTGGGGGAGTGATAGAAGGGAAGGGGAGAAAAAAGAAAGAGAAGGGGGAATCCAGTGGGGCAGCTGGATGGAGGAAGACTGGGAAGGGAGAGTGGTTGGCAAATATGGTATGTGGAGAGTGATATCCATGAATGCCAGGAATCTGGGGAACAAAATGGATGATCCCTAGGCCATGATGACCGAGGGCCAAGCAGATTGGAGGAAGTCATGAGACATGGGCAACCTTGAACCATAACTGGAATCTGTCTGTTCCTGGATACACCATCTAGAGGAAGGACAGAACAAAATGAAGTGGGAGGGGTGGCAGTCTACAGTATGTTAAAGAAGAGATTAAGGTTACAAAGGATGATATGGGAAGAGAACAGAGACACTATAGATAGAGCTGCAGCCGGAGGGAGAAAAGGGTGGGGCTAGTGTTCCAACCCTCAAGTCAACACAAAACCACAGACAGGGAGTTGGAGGTTAAATAAGTAGGCTGCGGAGGCAGGGGAAGTGGTAATGGGGGGACTTTAACATTCCTGACGTGGATAGAAGTATCCCACAGGGTAGTAGCAGGAATCAAGCAATCCTAGGTGAATTCCCAGAAGGAGTTTTGATAAGGGGAGGTGTGATGAAGCCAACAAGGGATGAGGCCATCCTGTACCATGCAGTCCAGGAAATATTTTTGATGCAGTGGGATGATGGAAGTGACAAGGGTTGGGGCCATCTTGGACCTACTGCTGAAAAATAGCAATCATGCCAAAAGTGTCAGGGTCACTGAGCCCCTGAGAGGGAGAGACCACCAGTCTGTGTGGTTTGAAGTGAATTTGGGACATGAAGTGCTGAACATCAAAATACATGTTCTGGACTTAAAAAAGGCAGACTTTGCTTGGGGGCAATACTAGGGGAAAGACTGAGTGTGCTCAGGACAGGCATGGGTGTGAAAAAAAGGTAAGTCATAATTAATGAGGGGGTCCGGCAGTCACTGCAACCTGCCTTAAACAGAAAGGAAAAATGAGCAAGAAGAGGAAGCCACTGTGGTTTTCAGAGGTGGTGAGTAGAGTAGTGATAGAAACATGTGATTCATACAGGAAATACTAGAAGACCCAGAGGGAAGAGGAGAGGACTGAATATGCAGGGCAGCTGAAATCAACTTGCAGGGTGGTAAGGCAGGCCAAGACAGAGACAGGATTTAGAATCACTGAGGAGGTCAAAGAGGGTTATAAGACCGTTTCCCTATACATCTGGGAGAAAAGAACAACAAATGAGGACATAGTGAAGCTAACACGCCGGTGGGAGTGTGTGGAGGAAAACAGAGAGAAGGTGGTAGTACTAAATAAGTCTTTCTGCTCAATCTTCACAAATGAGAAGGAGAAGGATAGGCCACTTTCACAAGGGAAAAAAGGGAAAGGGGGCAGCGTAGATGGGCGAGAAACCAATAGCAGAGGACAGAGTCCTCAATGGACTCAAGGCCCTCAAGATGGAAAAGTCCCTGGGGCTGGATGCCATAGATATATATGAGAGAGAGAGAGAGAGAGAGGGAGAGAGAAAGAGAGAGAGAGAGAGAGAGAGAAGCAGTGCGTACAGCACCTCTGACTGGCCTGTTCAACAGCTCTCTGAATGGGGAGGGGCTGTAGTAGTGGAGGTCAGCTGATGCCTCTGCATAGCAGTGGACCAAGAAATGAATTGGGCAGCTATCGAAAGATCAACTTGCCATCAGTTGTTGACAAGCTGATAGAAACCATCCAAAAGGAAATATTGGTCAAGTCTTTTGAGGCAAATGGACTCCAGGATAGCAGGCAACTTGAGTTTATGGCAGGGAGGTCATGTCAAACAAATTAGATAATCTTTGATTAGATTACTAAGGCTGTGAACAAGGGTCAGACAGTATACAAACTATATCTGGACTTCAGCCAGGTCTTTGACTCAATCCCCACCAAGAGGTTGATCAGAAAGCTGGCAGACATGAGGACAGGGGAGAAACTAACCAGGTGGGTGTCAAAGTGACATAGGAATGAAAATCAGCAGATGGTGGCTGGGGGGGAGCACTCCAGGTAGAGAAAAGGTATTTTTTGTACTTTATTTTACTCTCCAGAACCAGAGCATTCTTCCAGAGTGCCCACACAACTCTGCCTCTGCTTTCAGTCTGAAACCCACACATCTGTCTCCCTCTAAATCCACGACAAGTCCAGCCCCCTCGGATCACCCCCCCCAGGGGAGGGATCACCCGCCCTTGGCAGCCTGTCTGGAAATTAGAGGGATCTACCATGCGATTGGGATGCCCAGCAGGAGATCACAATGTAACGGGTCCGATGGTGGGATGTGGGCAGGTCCTGGGGGCCTCCTTCATCTCCACTGGTCACTGGAGGGAGTTTCTTTGGGTGGTTGCCCCTCAGAGTTTCGGACATGCAATGACTTCTGGTGGCACAGCATGCCGACATCCACTGGAATTCCACCCCTTGCAGCTGTGTCACCACTCATTCCCTGCACTGCCCTGACCATCGCCAGAGGCTGCACAGGAGCAGCGTGAACCCCAGATCCCTCCCCGGAAAGGGAGAGCAGTCCTATGGACACTCGATCCCTTCCCTCCCCTGCTGACCACTGATGGCCTGAGCTCATTCCCAAACCCGGGTCACTGGTGTGGCACGAGGTGTGACGTCCAGCACCTCAACCCTCAGCACCATTGGGCCAAGGTAGAGAGAAGTTACTAGCAAGGTCCTACCGGGGTCAATGCTTAGCTGTTCAATGTGTTCATTAAGGACATTCAGGACAGCATCAAAGGCAAGATATGTCGTTTTGCATATGATACCAAGCTCTCTGGGAGGGTGAACACTGAGAAAGGTATAAGGGACCTGGGGGAGGACCTGGCAAGGTTGAAGAGGTGGTCTGGATTCTGGCAACTGGATTTCAATGCTAAGAAGTGCATGGTAATCCACATAGGGAGCAGGAACTCCAGGGCTGAGTATATACCTGGTGGGGGTGAAGGACACAGTCTCTGATGAGGAGAAGGACCTGTGGATACCAATCACATGCAACTTAGAATCATCTACACAATCCAAAAAGGGGAAGCCAAACAAGATTCTGTGCTGCACATCAGAAGAATTCATCAGCAGGAGGAAAGAGGTCATTCTGCCCCTGTATAGGTCCATGGTGCATCCGCACCTGGAATACTGTGCACAGTACTGGAGCACCTAGCCAGAGGACATAAAACAGATGAAGGCAATGCAGAGAAAGGCCACCAACATGATACAAGGGCAACAGACTATCCCATATGAACAGAGGCTGGTGAACCAAAACATGTACTCACTGGATCAAAGAAGAGTGAGAGGGGATATGATTAAGACCTTCAAATGCCTTAAAGACATTTACAAGGTAAACACAGGGGATCTTTTTTGCATAAATGAGAATACAAACACCCAAGGACACAACTAAAAGTTAATGGGGAGGGTACTGCAAGGAGGCTAGATGGTACTCCTTCACTGAGAGATTGGTGGCAGGATGGAATGCACTACCAGAGGGTATAATAAATCACAGTTCATTTTGGGGCATTTAAAAGTGGATGGGACAGATTCAAGTGGAAGGTAATTGTGACTGGGGGCAGAGCAACATGTAGCAAATGTACATGAGCTCCTCAATGAGCAGAGTCAATAGAACTTCAAGCCATCTGCTGGCATTTTGCATTTGTATAAATGAGCTGTGCTTGGTGCCAATTTCTGAGCATGCCATGTGGAACAGCTTAGTGCAGACCAAAGTGCCAGAAATCTGTTGGAAGTCTCACATCTTTTGCACTTCCTGCATAGGTCATGGTATTTAACATATGTACACATCCCCAGAAGGTTGTTGGTTTGAGTCCCTCACCAGGATTGGGCTCATGCCATAAATGCTGGCACCTAAGTGCAGTACTAGGAGGATGCTGTACTGTCAGGGCATGCTGTACTTTGGATGAGATATTGAACTGAGGTTTTTGTCTGCCTTTTCTGGTGGTTGCTCAGGATGTACATTAAAGATCCCATGGCATTTCTCAAAAAGAGAGAAAGCTGTAATTAAAAGAAAAAAAAATGAACAAGCATAACAACAATAATGCAAATAATACAACTGTTAAAGAAACTGAAAATCTTACGTCATCAGTAAAAGGAAATAAGTAATTCAGTGAGTAAAAAAAATGTGCTAGCCAAATAAAAGACTGTACAAATGAAACTGTGAAGGAAAGGTGAGAAAAGGGAGGAGGAGATTATAGAGCAGCAGCAGGTCAACAAAAGAACAAAACACTCCAATGCAAACAATATTCTTCTGTCTGGCGTGTACTGTCTGTTCTGAGAACAGGCACATTCATGCTGGTGCAAAGATTTAAATCATGCTCAGTCAAGTCTGTTAGAGACTGCAGTCAGATTTCCTTTTGCGGAAAAAGTAATTTGTACCAGACTTACCAGATATGGAACTTTATGCAGGCAAAAATCACCTGAACAGTACTCTCATGGTATCCATGGGCACTAGCAGGGAGGAATCTGTAACAGTGGGCAGATACATGACCTTAGTCTACACAGGGTCCTTCTAACGCATAGCCAAAGTACTCCTGAGGTGTTTAATATGGATGCAATCATAGAAAAAATGGTTAAGAATCTGAAAGTAAGCTATGCAACATTTCCTCAGACAGAATCTCTCATCCAGACTTCTATATTTTAAATTATCTTTCACCTCCCATTGTCTATGACTAGAAAGCCACATGACATCCCAAGTCTTAGGTAGAAGCCTCAGATCTGTCAGCAACTGTGATATTTTATTGTGATATTGTTCTGAGATACCACAAAATCAACTTGAATCCAAAATCTGTGATCCTGTATCAGTAGTATAATTATAGTCTAGTGCAATCCAAGAAATTGTCTGTCAGAAGTTTCCACTTATGGATCTTTTCCACTACAGTATTAACATAAGGAGGAAAACCTGTGGACTTTTTCAGTTTAGATAACTCACTATTCCATGTGACACACGTAGGTTGTGACCATAAAGGAACCCACTGATGCCACAATACATTTTAGTGAACAAAATAATGGGCACTATTAAACAAGCATTTGTCAACACTGAACATTTGCTGGTGTGTATTTACTGTAGAGATATGTGGTACTGATAGTGCAGAGGTGATAAATAACAAAATAAAGGCAAAAGTTGTACCAGCGTCATTGTCATGTGGACTCTGTATGAAGCCATGAGGGTGGGGTTGGTAGGAGAGTGGTGTTGGTTTAACTTGCTTCACTCAGCCCATTTGACAATGTCTGTGGTATAACTTCTGCTTTTATTTTGTCAATTATCACCTCTGCACTATCAGTACCACACACCCCTACAGTAAATACATGCCAGCAAAAGTTTGCATTGACAAATGCTTTGTTTTGTTGTTGTTGATATATAAAGTTACGTCACCCTCCTCCAATAACTAGTTGTGCTTTTTCTGAAGGCTTTAGCAAAACAGCCCCTCTTTTATGAAAGGATACATGCCTAGTAATTGGACCCACCAATGTGCTCAGTTTATCTGACAACATCTTGTGAGACAGACATGGAGGTGGTACCACATAATTATGTGCTACTAAATAAGCCCATTGCAAATTCATATATAGATCCCTGCAGCCTTTTAAAATGAAAAGTGGACTCTATCTCTAAGGAACCCCCCCCCCCCAAAAAAAATTCACAAATTTCACAAGCACGATCAATGACACATGGGGCCTCTCAGGCCAGATAAAGAAGTTCTTGAGCACTTTTCTTTCTGCAGACTTTTTTTCAGCAACCCTCAGTGTTTGAAGCTCTTGAAGAAAGTATAAAACAAGTGCTGTTGTCCCATTTACTCTGTGGGTGGCTGTCATCTCACATGTCTCATTATTTGAAACTCCTGGATGTAGTAAGTGTTGACGTGGAAACTTTTCAGATGAGCACTTAACTCAAAGGTTGACCGATCTACGAATAAAATAGAATAAATAAATAAATAAAACAATAGTCATTTTGCCATCTCTAGTTTCACATTAACTATCTGTATTTTGCTTTCCTCTGCCTTTGTGGATGTATAAATACATTTTTCCATCAAGTTTGTTTTGTCTTTAAGCCAGCCCATTGGTGGAATGGTAGTGCTGCTGCTGATAACGATGCCGGTGACCTGAGTTAGGAAGTGAGCTTGAGTCATTGGGGCTGGTGGGGGGGAGGAGGATTAAGCATCTCAGAGGACGTTTGCTTCCTCTGAGGAAGGGAGGGTTCCATCCTCCACAACAATACTGCCACCAGGATGACCACAGGTGGTAGTGTGGCTGGGAAGCAGATCGGGAGTGTGGGGATGTCCCTAACGTCAGCGGGCAGACAGGTGCATGGGTAGATGTGGGCTCACATTAATGTCCACATAGGTGCTGTGCCCTGGGGAGAGGAACTCTAAGGAAAATAGTCCTTGCACCTCCAGGATCATGGCCCATGGGAGCACCCCCAGGTCTCCATCACCCACTGGATTGCGGCAACTGCCTGATGAGATGAAGAATTTGGGGGAGCTGACCCCACCATGACCCCACCTGCAGGGCATAGCCAGAGCTCCATGGAGGTGGGTGACTGCTACTGCGGGGGGGGGGGGCTGAGAGGTTGCCAATGGGCTTGAGGATCTAGGAGGGGCCAGAGAAATGGGAGCATGAAAAGAAATTGAAAAAAAAAGCTTGTTTTGTCTTTTGTGACTCTTTGCTGTTATCCAGTAGTCCCTCTTTTAAGGTTAAAATATCTTTAGTCCTCTGATTTTCCCCTAATTTGGAAGAACTATGAGTATTAGGGACTGTCTGTTTCTGACCTGAGTTATTTCTGGCTTTTGTTGCTTTAGCTTTCTTACCCCTATTTTGTCCTTATGTCATTTCTGTTTCTGAGTTTGAGAATTAATTCCCTCTTGTGTTGACCACCGTATTCGTTACAGAGGTCTATTTTAAAATCCTATTCCCTAAGTCCAAATAAATGTGCCTGGGATAGTTTTACTTTTGTTTTTGCTGCACTGTACCCCTTAACAATATTTGTCCCCATGGAGTCACGTGATGCAGTGGTGCTGAGAAGCTGCTTGCTGTGGAGCTCCTGCCCTCCTCCTCCTCCTAAAACTACCTATTTTCACCGCTTAAAATACACAGATCAAGCTCTAAGTGAGTGGTAAAGTCTTTTTAGCAGTGGAAGATCCCTTGTGGACTGAGATTGGCAAGCCGATTGCCTTTTTTATTGATCACGATGGCAGACACCGATATGAAGGCCGCAGGAGTCAGACATACTCCTCTACCTCACCAGAAAGGCCTCTAAAAAAGCTAGAAATACTAACACCAATATTGCTTCGGTGGCTAAACATTCCTCTAGTGGGGGATCAAGTGCTTCAACTGGTACCATACTGACGGAGGAATGTTTTCTTGAGGAGCTATCTCCCTTCAAAGAAACGCTGCAGGAGATTTCTAAAGAAATCAAGTCAATAAGGCAAGACTTCGCTGATCTCTCGAGGAGAGTAAGCGACTCAGAGACCAGAATATCCTCCATTGAGAAGTGGCAACAGAAAACTGACCCTGAAATTATCAGGCTTTGGCAGCATATCCAGAAACTCCAGCTGAAAACTGAAGACCTGGAGGGTCGGAGTCGTCGGAACAATGTGCTGATCCTGGGACTCCCGGAGTTAGAGGAGGAGAGTGATACCCTGCGCTTTATTTAGCATTTTCTCAACAAGGTTGTGGGCCCCTCACCCATTCACCAGCAATATCATATCGAGAGGGCCCACAGATCTCTCAGGCCCAGACCACCTCTGACTGCCCCCCCAGGCCTGTAATCGTCAAGTTTTTAGGTTATCTGGAGCGTCAACATGTTCTCACAAAAGCTAAAGAACTTGAGGCTATCCTATGGAACAACACCAAGCTTAGGATTACCCAGGATCTCCCTTACGAAGTTCGCCAGAGAAGATCTGCCTTTCACCCAGTAGTCAAAAAACGTATTGCTGCAGGGAAGGCCTTCACGATGAACTATCCAGCTAAACTACTTGTGCAGGTGGATGGCACATGTCACGCCTATGAAAATCTGGAGGAGGCACTGTCTGAGTTGGCGAAATTGCTCCCAGACTTGTTTAAATGACTTTTATTACTATATCTACTCAGCTGGACTCTCCAAGGCTTAATCTTTGCTCTGGCATTTAGTTTCTGTTCGTTGCTCCTGTAATTAGTCCCCCCTTTTTATTTTGTTTCCCCTTTATGTTCCCCTAATATTACTGCCTTGTGCAACTTGATGGTGTGAATACCTGCGGTTTTTCGCCGAGGAGTCCTCCCTGGGGGTTCCGCGTGGTGGTAGACCTAGGAGGGTTGAAGCTGTGAGGCCTACTCGGCCTGTACTCTGTCCCCGAGGCGTCCGGCCTTCCCGTTGGTTTTCTGGGTACTGGCATGCATGGGGTTTGTTTCCGGAGGACGCATTTGCGGTCGGACCGTTTGGTCCATCGGCAAACCCTCCCCTACGCTTCTTCCCCTTGGTCTTCCGGTTGGCTTGTGAGCAGCTACACCACGGGAAGTGGGTCCATTTCTCCAAGGGATCTCTCTCAGGTACCCTCATATCTATCTTTCCTGAGTTGGCTGACTGAACTAGGATGATGTGCAGATTATTTCTCGCTCGCTGAGGGGGGTGGGTGAGGGGCTCATATGGTATAGGTGCCTCGGAGCCCTGTCTTGCGACAGGAGTGGGTCTGTTTGGGTACCAAGTACGTTGTTTTTGAAAGGGTCTATTTTTCTCTTCGGGGTTTGGTTATTAGATATTTGGCTGAGGTTATACTTATTGTTGAATCAGTTTTGGAACCTCGAGGAGGTCCTTGTGGTACCGTGTGGTTGGGGAGGAGTTTGGTTGTATTTGGCATGTTTATCACTATGGATGTCCATAATCTGGATTGCAAAGAGGGGATTTGTTTTGTATTGTAGTAGTTGATTATTGGTATGGGGGGGCGCCTATTATAGTTTTTATTGGGAGATGTGGGGTTCTATACCTATTTTTGTTCAGTTTATGATGCAATGGAATCTCTTTGTTCCCCAGCGGATAGTTGCTTATTTTCATAGCTACAGAGGCGGCAGTTTGGGGTACTGGGGGGGGGGAGGTCAAGAGAAGGTGTCACCACTGTTTGGATTAAGTTGGGAAATCCCTAAGCAGCCCATCTTAATTGTGTCATTGTCCCTTGAGGATGGCTTTGGATTATGTTAAACTAGCTAGTTGGAACATAAGAGGCATTAGGGAGACTAAGAAAAAGACCCGAATATTGTTTAACTGTTCTTTGCTGGGGACTGACATTTTGTTTCTACAAGAGACCCATATAACAGTGGCAGAAACCAATGTGCTAAAGGTTAAAGGCTTTTCTCAAGTTTTTGTTGCTGGTGCTTCTTCCGAAGCAAGGGGAGTAGCCATCATGGTTAAAAAAAGCATACCTTTTATTTTGGAGAAAGTTATCCAAGATCCTGAGGGCAGATATATTTTGGTGCAGGGTTCCCTTTATAATTCCGCTATAGTTTTGGGCTCCATCTATGGCCCGGTTGGGGGAGATGCCAATTTTTTAATGCAATTAATAGATAAATTAAGTGCATTTTTGCCAACTCCTCTTGTTCTGGGAAGGGATTGGAATATAGCCCCATCGTAAGAACTAGATAAAACTTACAGACCTCTGAAGCCCCATCCCTGCGCAGCTAGCGCTTCACGTGACTTGGGTAGCATGTTAGGATTGGTGGACCCTTGGAGGACTCTGCATCCTCTTAATAAAAGCTACACTTCTTTTCCCTCTCCATAATTCTTGGTCCAGGCTGGACTACTTTTTAGTAAGCACCTCCTCATGGCTAACGTAACCCTAGTAGGCATTGAGCCCATTATAATTTCTGACCATGCTCTAGTATGGTTTCGATTCACCTTCCTCTCTGGCACAGCGTGACACAATTTGGAAGCTCAATACTCAGATTTTAAAAGATGAGCATTCTCATGCTCAGATTAGGTCCTAATTAGAGAATACCTGGACACTAATCGTGGCTCAGTGACCAGGTTTGACATCCTATGGTGTTCTCTAAAATGCTTTTTGAGGGGGGAATTCATTAAAATCTCCTCCAGGAGGAAAAAACTCAGGACTCAAAAATTCCTTCTCTTATCTGGCCGGATTAAGGCGGCAGAAGACTCCCTTGCCTCCTCTAAATCCATTAAGTGTTTGGAGCAGCTGCATAAACTCGAAAATGAATATGAGGGACTGGTTGGGGAAAAGACTGAACTTGCATTGTTGAGAACCAAAGCTAAATACTTAGACCAAGGGGAGAAGCCAAGCAGGCTCTTGGCCCTAAAACTTAAGGAAGTAGAGAATTCAAGGTTGGTCCCAGCTTTGGAAGCACAAGATGGCTCTATCAAGACAAGGCCCAGGGATATTGTGGAGGTTTTCAGATTATTTTACCAAAATCTCTATGGTGCTACACCAGTTCCTCCCTCCCAGTCTGCCATTGAGTCCTTCTTTAAGCCAATTTCCCCACCTTGCCTCTCCGGGGATCAAGCAGCTTTCCTCTCTACTCCCCTATCCCTGAAGGAGTTTGAAGAAGCCATTCATAATCTTTCGTCAGATAAAGCCCCCGGGCCTGACAGCTTACCCTCCAACTTTTATAAGGTTTTTTGTCAGGAACTAGCTCCAACACTTTTGGAATTTTATAACTATCTTCTCTCCTCTGACTCACTGGACCCAACCCTACTGGAAGCAATTATAATCTTGATTCCTAAAACAGATAAGCCCTCTCTGGATCCAGCTAACTATAGACCCATCTCACTGCTCAATTGTGATATCAAAATACTGTCTAAAATTCTGGCTTCACGCATTAAACAAGTTTGGCAATCACTTCTGAGCAGTGAGCAAGTAGGCTTCGTGCAGGGCAGGTCAGCTGCTGACCACATGAGAGTTCTTTCCTATGTCTTCCAGGCAGCCCAAGCTTCTCAGGCCCCCATGGCATTGGTTGCTTTAGATGCCGAGAAGGCATTCGACCGTGTCAACTGGGATTTCTTATGGAGTGCCATGTCTAGGTTCGGCTTCCTGGAGAAGTTTATCCAGTGGATGAAGGTTCTTTATAAAGATCCCTCAGCAAAAATTTACTGCAATGGGGTCTTCTCATCCCGCATCTGGCTATTCTCAGGCACCCGTCAGGGCTGCTCCCTTTCACCATATCTTTTCAACCTTTATCTGGAACCCCTGTTGCTCAATCTTAAGGCAGCTCCTGGGATCCAGGGTTGTGCTATTCTCAACAAACCACAATATCCATCTTTGCAGATGACATCCTACTACAGTTAACCAATCCGCAGATTCCTCAAGTAGTGGTGCTGGATATAATAGAGCAATTTGGGGCTGTATCCAATTACAAACTCAATCTGGCCAAGTCTGAGATTTTTCCTCTCAATGTACACGTATCTCAATCTTGTATGGCTCATTTTGGTATGAAATGGACCTCATCCCATCTTAAATATCTTGGTATTTATTTGGCTCGTGACTTAAATTTGGTTAGGAAAATAAATCTGGACGACCTAGTGGACAAAATTTACTCTGACCTGCAAAGATGGGGCAAGCTTCCACTATCAGTCGGTGCCCGTATCAGCATTATTAAAATGAATATTCTGCCTAGTCTTCTTTACCCCCTGAACCTTCTGGATATTTGGTTACCCAAAACCTTTTTTAAGAGAATCCATTCGATCCTGACTGGTTTTATCTGGAATCATAAATCTCCCAGACGAGCCTTTTATAAACTTTGCCTACCCAAAGATATGGGGGGCCTCCGTCTCCCTAATTTCGAATACTACTACTGGGCTAGTCATCTAGTCAAAGCCGGTAAATGGCTCGGAGGAAAGGATGTAACATCCTCTCCTTTATGGTTAAGTTTGGACCTCGATCTTATTAAGCAATGCAATATAGACCCCTCTAGTCTGTTTTACTGTCATTTCTCAGCTTTACCCCGTTGTACTCAAGATTCGGCAGTGGGCGTCTCGGTGAGGGTATTAAACCAATTTTATGCCACCGCCAAAATTAGACACGTTAAGGACCCCAACCCCTCGATTTCCAATCCTAATATTAAAATGGAACCAAATTATTATCTCCAAGTGGCTGCCCCAAATTCAGGGACTCTTAGTGGAAGATTTATTTGTGCAAGGAGGCTCTGGGTCAATAGATGATCTTCTACTAGTCCTAAATATCCCCCAATCGAATGATTTTCAAGGTATACCAACTAAAACACCTTGTCTGTAAGGAATTCGGAGACACTGTACCGATGTCGGTTATAAAGCTTGCTCAGGGTGGTTAAAGAATGTGCGGCTAAACCTCATGGTGTATCTAAGTTATATTTACATCTTATGAAGCTTAACTTTCCGTCCCTTTAGCTGGTTCCAAAATCTTGGCCTCTACTCCTTGGACCCTTTGTTCACATGGAGCCAAGTTTGAGAGACTTGCATAATGATAATACTCCGATAAGAATAGGTTTATTCAATATTTTATTGTTAACAATATGTATATTACGCCTGTCAAAAATCAAAATTTGATCATTCCAGCTCCTAATTGTCTCAGATGTGGTGAGGACCTAGGCAGCCCCCTCATATTTTCTGGTACTGTTCCAAGGTAGCCCCATTATGGAGGCTATTCGGGACAACCTAGATCCCATTCTAGGTCTGCAAGATCTCTTTACACTAGAGATTTGTATTCTAGGCGTTTATTCAGGTATTAACGTCAGAGAGAGAAGATATCATATGGCTCTTATCTCAATGGCGGTTAAGAGATTAGTGCTCCGTCACTGGTCAGACAATTTAGAACTCTCGTATATGGATTGGGTAGAAGAAATGTCTTTGTGTTTTAAAGTCAAGAAGCTGACAGCCAGCTCCAGACTCTCTCCCTTGGCTTTTCAGAAAAAGTGGGGTAAACTTTATGCCCTGTACCTGCACTGATTAAGATTTCCAGGTTCATTTTGACCCATTTGATTCCTGATGGTACCTTCCCCTCTACGGTCTCCCTGGTGTATCCCCTTTTTACTCAAGAACCAGTTCTCAGTAGAACTGTGTCTTCCTCTGTGTTTTAAGGACCGGCTGCTATCTCGCCTGCTTTCTAGACTCGTCAATTTCCCTTTCCCTCACTTATGAATGTTTTGTGTTCCCCTTTCCTTTTCAGTGGTGACACCTTCTTCGGGGTGGGGGGGGAG
Organism: Neoceratodus forsteri; assembly: GCA_016271365.2. NCBI lineage: Eukaryota > Metazoa > Chordata > Ceratodontiformes > Ceratodontidae > Neoceratodus > Neoceratodus forsteri. Next base: position 854,181,034 of record CM028131.1, read on the forward strand.
AAAAGGGATTTTATTTTTTCCCATGCTTATTATTCTATGTCTTGCTGCTGGAAATAGTTATAATGTTGTTTTTCTCCTGTACTTACCAGTTTGATGTTATTGTTATTGAAAATGAATAAAAAGAGAATTTCAAAAAAAAAATATTTGTCCCCATGTCCCAATAAATATAACAAATAAACTTCCCTTCTTTCCCCATTTAAAGGAGACAGCCCTAATCCTTGGCTAGATGACTTGCTTTTAGAGAGAAAAAGAGAGATTAAAAAATAATATCTCATTTTAATGCAAGGGGGGACCTCTGAACACCTGCCACTTCCCAAAAAAACTTAGAGGTGGGTCTAATTTAATTAAATTAAAATTGCTCAATTATTAAGAAAATAATTCCTTACCATGATAAAACTTTTTAGTAAAGTGCAATTTTTGCATCTCCGTCAGAGACATGGGTTATCGCACCACAAAGCAATGTAGATTGCCAAACTACTGTGAACTTCACACCCTCTGAGTTTCTAGGGCTATAAGTTCTTGGAGGAGACTTTCAAAGTAAGAACTAAAAGCAGAGTTAGTTAATACTACTGCTTTTAAATATAACATCAGAGCCTACAGGCACTCCGAATATCTTAAATTTTAACCTCATGTCCTAAGAGTAGGTGTGTTCCAGCATGTGAATTCCTTTTTATGTTTGCTTGCACGCATGTGCAAGAAACATAGTGCCATCATCGGAGATTTCGGAGGTGTGTCACCTCCTCCTCCCATTCAGGCAGTGTCCTGGCAGGCGCAGACCCTGTAAGCCAATGCATTTTGGAGCTGTCTATGACACGCTCCAAAATGCAGTGGCATACAGTTGAAAGGGGGAGCTACACTTGAGTGAGCAGCGATAGAAAGCTGCTCATCACGTGCAGCTCCCAACAAGAAAGGCGTCAGTTCCCAGACAGTGTGGCAGTCGGACGGGGTGCCCCAATCCCCGCCGGCTGAGCTGCACTGCCTCCTCCTCCTCAGTGGTGCTATGCTGGGGAGCCCCCAGCTGGCAATCAGTCATTTTGCTGACGGGGTGCCCAATCCCCGCCGGGCTGAACGCCTTCAACCTTGTGCCACGCTGGGAGCCCACCCCAGCTGGCAAACTGTCTCACAACATCTTTTTATTTTTTTCTCAATTTGCTGACAGGGGTGCCCAATCCCCGTCGGCTGAATACCTCCCAAAGTCTTTTGTGCCATGCTGGAGCCCACCCCAGCGTGGCAAGCAATCCCACGATGTCTTTTTATGTTTTGTACCTGCAAGAAAAATGGTCCAGCGGTGCATCCCCACCCCTCCCACAACCCGCACCCACCCACTGCGCACTCCAGTTTCCCACACCCCACACCCCATACTTACTCTCCGGAATCTGGCGCGACGATCTTCGGTGGACCGGGAACACGTCTGCACTCTTCAAAGCCAACCGCGAACTGAGGAAATGCCGGTAAGCTGTATAATGGGCTAGATAGGGGGGTTTCAACTTTGTTGCATATCTCAGCCATTTTTGGGAATTTGTGCACCAAATTTTCAACATGGGGTTTTTGAGACCCCTTCTCATGAAAGATGTCACTGTCATGGCGTTATTCAGGCCCGAAGGGTGATTTCGTGCGGTGACTGCGCAGTGACTGCGAAATCACCCTTGGGCCTGAATACTGCCATGACAGTGACATCATTCATGAAGAGGGAACCCATGTTGAAAATTTGTGCCAAAATTCCAAAAATGACTGTTTAACGAACTGCATTGCACAGTTCCTACGCAGGTCAGAAGAATGGAGAAATTTCAATATTTTCACCCAGATTTTCAATATTGCCATTTCACCACACCTTCTTATGAGTAGTACAGCTGTCATTTTTCACATCTCACCCAAAATGTGTTTCTGCCCATGTAGCGCAGAATGGCACAGTCAGTGTGCAAAATCAATGTACAGGACAAATTAAGAAAATCACAGTGACACTGTTCATGAGCAGAGGTCTTGAAATGGCTATGTTGAAAATTTGGTGAAAAAATTCCTAAAAATGACTGTTTTACGAGCGTGCGTTGCGCAGTTCCTATGCACGCTCATAGGTTTGCGAATTTTCAATATTTCCACTCCAGATTTTCAACATTGCCATTTTTCCACACCTTCTTATGAGTAGTACAGCTGTCATTTTTCTACATCTGACCCAAAATGTGTTTCATTCATGTAGCGCACAATGGCGAAGTCAAGCAGCGAACTCAGTGTATGGGACACATTAACAAAACCACAGTGACACTGTTCATGAGCAGAGGTCTTAAAATGGCTATGTTGAAAATTTGGTGAAAAATTCCTAAAATGACTTCTTGCGTCGTTACACAGTTCCTATGCATGCTCGTAAGTTTGCAAATTTAATATTTTCACTCTAGATTTTCCATGTCCATTTATTAAACTTCCTTATGAACAGTACAGCTGCAATTTTTCATATGTCACCCAAAATGTGTGTTGCTCGCACATGCAGCGCTATTGAATTGCTGTTGGTATGCGAAAGCAATGTTTAGGACAGATTAAGAAAATCACAGTTACACTGTTCATGAGCAGAGGTCTTAAATGGCTATGTTGAAAATTTGGTGACAAAAGTCCATAAAATGACTGTGTTACAAGTGAGCATTGTGTAGTTTCCACGCATCCTCGTTAGTTCATGACTTTGTAATATTTTCAGTCCAGATTTTCTGAGTGGCATTTCACCTCCTTATGAACAGTACAGCTGCCATTTTTCACAACATGGCCGAAGTGTTTTCACACTTTCAGTGCAGAGATGCATGGTCGCTGTGGGAAATCATTGTTCGCACAGATAAAGAAAATCACAGTGACACTGTTCATGATTGGGCACCAAAATGCCTGAGTTGACAATCTTCTATAAAAATCCGCAACCCTAATTTTATTATGGGTGTCGTTGCACAGTTTCTATTACGCTCAGTGACTTCACCATTTTTTTAATATTTTTACTACACATTTGCAACATAGCCATTTTACACCTCCCCATGAAAGAGTACAGCTGTCATTGTTTACATCCTGTTTGAATATTTTGCACCTGTGGTGCTAAATGCCGAGTCACTGTGCATAAGCAGCTGCTACAAAACTGTTATTCCCCTGTTCATGAGGTGGGGTCACAAAACAAACATGTTGAAAATTTGGAGTGAAAATACCAATGAATGCCTGAGGTATTAGGCTTTTCAACCAAATCGCCCAACCCTCTAGAGAATGACAGGAATCAGGGGTGTGACTTGGATTCTTGCCTGTGATGCTCATACCATTCCACACCCTGCAGTCACTGAGAGGCATTGAGGTATGCCTTGGACTCTTCGGCTCCAAACTTACCCCATTTCTATATCGCGACCCATTTCACACTGCATTTCTAATGAAATGGGTGCGATATGGCCAAGACCCCAAGGAACACGGACACTTGTCAGTCTCTGCAGAGTGGGGTGTGGTGAAATGGCGTGGCCGTTATGCCTGATGACCCAAACGCACACCCCAATGCCTGTCACTCTCTGCAGGGTGGTGGTGGGGTTGGCTTCAGTTCAATACTTCACTGCCATTCCTATTACGCAGCTCTGTAACTTCTACACTACCACTGCCAATGCCAGCAAGCAAACATTCGGCATTGACAAATGCTTGTTTTACTTGTTTTTCTGTAAATCTGACCTCATGGCTGAGACCCAATTGCAGGCTTTCCACCACAACTATAGATAGTAGCCGAGCGTAAATAATTAATTGTGCTTATGTACAGAACAACTGAGTTTTGCTTTCTGAAATACGGTCACTATCTATTTTTTATTGTCAAGCAAACTGCAAAGTGTTGAGATCCTGTAGCTGCCGATGTGACTAGAGGCATAATTATGGGTCACTTATATACTGGTAGACTAGTCTGGAGTGTTAAATTTCTAATTCTTTTGTGGTGTCTTTTCTATTTTTGTTTTTAAGGACTAATACACTGTTTGAACAAATACATTCACAGTCATAAGAGCAGGTGTGTTTTGGTACATGGCATTATCATAGGTAATCTGTCCCACCTTGAATGCGGTGCTCTTCCCTGCCCTACCTGTCCCTAAAAAGAGTGCCTCCATCCTGTCCCCCCCCCACAATCTGTTACTCATCCCATGCAACTTGCCTCTTAATGCACTCCTGTGGGTATTGCCGACTTTACCTGTAGGTGTATGGTTGAAATCGATGAGCCTGATGCTCTAGTATGTACCTGGCTAGCTAAATGTTTGTTGTAATGTACCTTTGTTAAACTCCCCATGCTTGTGCTAGGTTTGCTATTCTATCTCTCGTTCTAATCAATGTTCCTGATGATTTTGGATGAACACTGTCTGCCTGATGATCATGATGCACCTCTTGATGTAACCTATGTTCTGATGCTCTTGTATGCACCCTGTCTGCCTGATGCTCTTGTATGTACAATTGTAATCCACCCAGGTCGCACCTGAAAATAGGCACTTGGCTGTCTAGAGTGCTTACCTGGTTAACAAAAGCAGATAAATACATTTATTGCATCACTGGCAAGGTTTGCTTTGCACGCTGCAGTGCTGATTGAGCATTAAACAAATTTGGCCATTTCCATTTGTACTGCTACAGGAAACATTTCAATAATAAAATAAATATTTGTATCCTATTGACATAAATAAAGTTACAGGCAACTGGGATGAATTTATGTGCTCACAATCCAGAGTGGCAAAAATAAAAATTAGGTTAGCTTCTACCTTAGGAAAAAAAAAAAAGCAGGAGACAGGCTAAAATGAGGGGTTCAGTCATGCAGCATAAGATGTTCAGTAATTATTGAATAAAAAAATCATAGGACTACAACTGCAAATGAATGTGGTTTACAAAACCTATGTACATGTGGGACAACAATTGATAGAACTGAAAAAGTGTGTACATCTACATCGGGACAGACTTTTCAATATTTAGCCGATTTAATGCTGATGCACTCTGCATGCTGCTTACATTTCAAATAAGAAATATTTATGTAATAAATTGCCTATGATAATGCCACATAACGAGACACACCTACTCTTAGGACTGTGAATTTATTTGGTCAAAATGTATATAAGTCCTTAGAAACAAAAAAGAAAAAAATGCCACAAATGAATAAGATATTTAGCTCTCTGAACAATTCTACCAGTAAATCAACAACCAATAATTATGCCTCTAGTCACATCGGCAGCTTTGGGATCTCAACACTTTATAGTTTGCTTGGTAATAAAAATTAGATAATGATCACAATTTAGAAAGCAAATCCAGTTGTTCTATGCATAAGCACAATTAGTTACTTACACTCTGCTACTGTCTATAGTTGTGGTGGAAAACCTGCAATCGGTACTGGACATTAGATCAGATTTAAAAAAAAAAAAAGTAAAAAAAAAACGAATCCATAAGAATCAAACTAAAATCAAATACTGTACTATTATAATGACCAATTACAGATACTATACACTATTTGAGTCAATAATATGCATAAAAGATGAAACTGACATAATGTTCATGCTAATCTGTCATAGTCAATGTCCTACAGATTCATTTGTAGATTTCATGCTTGAGAGCTGACAGGGGTTGCAAGTTCATCACTGTCATGCGCTACACTTTCCATGGTTGAGAAATGTTAACAGTCTTTACAATTGAGGGGAAACAAATATCATAAACTAACTTAAAAAATACTTAAATATTCGTAATACAAACTTTACAGTTCTGCATAAGACATTACAATAACATAGTTGTAATAGATAACATATAAAAATGTCAATATTTTTTCCATTTCATCTTTAAGAGAGCTGGCAACTGAGGATCAGTTCATCTCGCTGCCCCCCTGTCCTTTTGCTCTCTCCATTATAGGGTTACGGGTTGAGGTCCCCTGTCCTGATTGTCCCTAATGCTGAAGCTTGCCAACTGCATGGAGCCCCCACTGGTAGTAGCTGACTACACTGACTTTTGCTTCCATGGATGCCTTCCCTTTACTCAGCACTCAGCATGAATGGCACTGCATGGCATCATTAACCTCTGATGCTAACTTTTTTTTTATTTGACAGTGGTAGTCAGGATGTGAGATTGGACCATATGTCATGGCACGGGTGGGTCATGGGAGCTGAGACAGGAGGGGGACCTCAGTACTGACCAGGGCCGTGTAACATAAAGCAGAGCAACACAGAATCAACACTCACCTTGTCCTTTTTGGCTGTGGCTCTGTTGTTTTGCAGCTGGCTTCTGAACTCTCTCTACCCAGACTCTAGTCTCTCTGCTTGCCTCGCTTGCTCAGTAATGCCACTCACTTGCTGCAGCCTGCAGCCTCAATCTGCTGCTGTTCTGCAGCCAAAACTGAGTGGCAACTGCTCCACTCCACTCTGTGCTTGCAGTCTAGCTGCTCAGTGGCAAATGCCAGAACCATTATGGGAGGGGGAGGCAGCGGATGTGGCGGGGAGGGCGCAGGTAGGCAGGTACACAGCAATGAATCTGTGGCACAAGTCTCACTCCAGGGTCATCAGAAAAAAATACAAACACACACATTTAGGGGACTAGGGACCACAGGCTCATGCGTCCTGGCTGTGCTGGTACTGGCATGTTTTATGTGCCAAAGACTGCTTCTGCATAGCAGCCAATTCTGCCTCACAACAGGTTATGCTCGGCAGCATGATTCTCACCAGAGTAGCACAAGAATGCGAGGCTGACGGAGCTCATTGTAATTGGAAACATTACTATGCTTACATCACTGCTGTCTTTGCTATAGGAAGCTGCCAATGACACAGTATCTGTAATCTGATAGCTGGGCAGTCATGTAAATGAAATGAGCTAGCCACTGCCTGATAGGAGTAGTTGATTCTTTTCAAGTACACAAAGTTTCCACCCAGCAAGCAGTGAATATTGTCATCACAGGAATGTCTTGTGATTGGTCTGCACTGCCAAGCCCCTTGGAATTTCAGCTGCAATTAGCTCGGCGGTGACAAACCTCTGCAAATGTTGTTCATTGTAGCAAAATGTTTGATGCACAAGCAGAGCAAATGTAAAAAGAAAACAAATTGAAAAAGCCAGTGGATTTATTAAATTTAGACCTCCAGATTTTTTTGTAAACATAAAATATTCCTCTTTACTGGATTAAACCTTCTTCCCCTTATCATTTGGAGAAACAAATTATATATTTTGGTGTCAAACTGAGGAGGGGAAGGGAATATTGTGCTCAGTAGGGCAAACATAGGGAGGAGAAAAGTTTTTATAATAAGTATTTTTTTCCTCTTTGACTGCTGCCATGATTTCTGAACTGCCACTTTGGAGTTGCAATCCTCTAATTTTTCCAGCCAGTTGAGTGTGGCCATATCCCCATGTCCAAACCTGATCCCCAAAACCTGGTCACTAGAAATAGTTGTTCCAGCTATCTCAGTCACCTGTAATGGGCCAGGGTGCAGAGAAATAAAACTATTTTTGATAATATTTATTTTAGACCCCAAAATCTAAGAGTATCCCACGAGTACCTGTAGGAATAGTTATCCAGAATCCACACTATCCACCATGAGACACATATCATCAACATATACAGTCACACGGACTGACTGGGAGATGCCAGGTACCTGTAGCCCCCTATTTCTTGTCTTTGTTTGATGAGTCTTAAAACTGGAGCTAGCCCAGAAATATATATATATACAGTAAGTGGGCTAAGAGAGTAGCCTTGACACACATTTCTGTTAATACGTATGTGTTTACCATAAAGGTAATTCATAAACGGGAAAATGTTAGCATTCTCATATACTGTAACACTGATATCCAATTAATAAAGGAATTTAGGATTCCATATTGCCTTAACATAGAGAACAGTATGCATTATCAACTTTTTCAAATGCTTTCTCCTGCTCAGCAGCAAGTAGACAGCCATCTAGATAACCCAGTTCTCCCTTTGATAACAGTTCTCTCAATAAAATCAAGTTGTTTTACATAAGTCTGTTTGGAACATAACATGTCTAGTACCTTGTAATTAATTTTTCTGCTCTTTTGATGCCTTTTGCAAAGGATTTTCATCAATATTAAGTCTGTATTCAGAAAGCAGAGGAGCCACCAGTTCATCATGAATGTACCCTTTTTCAAAAAGAAAAATTTGCACTGCTTTGAAAAAGTTCTCCATTACTATATCATCCTGTAGTATATTGTTATGTACCAAAGTTAGGTAATGCAAAAAAGAAAAATGCCATTTCAGATTTACATAGCTCACATGTTAAGGCCATCAATCCCCAGTGCTGTTTCATTATTCAGTTTAGCAATTGCCCATCTGACTTCATCTGAGGAGACAGGAACAGTTAATTCATTTCCTTCCTCTGCAGATAAATATTCCAATCTATTGTTTGTAGAAATAAAGGTATGTCCCCTTTTCCAGGAGCCAAGGTACCAAACGTATTTTACAAATATGTTTCTACCACCTTCTACATTCCTTTATCAGTTATTAACTCTCCAGTGTCATTCAGGAAATAGGAAAAAAACTGACATATTCCATTTCTTTACAGCTCCTGTTTGACCCTGAGTACCATATTTGTGTTCCAGCAGGCATGAGACAGCCCTCTCATATTGTAGTATCCACATTTCATTTTGATACACTGAATTTGGTCAGCCAACATATGGTATGTGGACAAGTTCTTGCCTGTGATAAAAGGTGTGACAATTTCTGTCAATCTAAATATTTTAGATATTTACCGCTGCATTTCTTTTGAAATATGAATAAAAATCTTTTTCAGATCATGCTTGGTCTCCTCCCACCAGGTAGTCAGATTGTCATAGAGACACTGTATTGTTTCTCCAGCTTGTAGAAAACTATTCAGGGATTTTTCTTTACTTTAGGATCATCAAGCAATGAATTATTCAGACACCAGGGGCCCAATTTTCAGCAATTCTGGGACTAAGTCCCATGCTGCAGCTACTACTGCATTACAGCTCCTCCACACCTGTGGACATTTTATCTTCAACCCCTGCACAGCTGCAAGGGGATGGTATATCTGGTACAACCAGGTTTAACATTTTTTCCTGTGCTCCACCAAAAAAATTTCCGCAAGCTACCGTAAATTATAGAGCCGGTCATAAACTGGCTCCACCTTTGAAAATATGACACCTGCAGGAAACACTGCAAGTTTGCAAGTGAAGCCCCACTTTCACCAGTTTTTTCCCACACCAGCAGTGATTTCTGGGGGTTTGAAAATCCTCCCTCATCTGTTTTTATCAGTGAGAAGGATATTGTACGCAACCACAGGAAGGCTGAGGGGCATATGATCAGAATTTTCAACTGGGGTTAATGAAGCATATTGTACCAAAATGTGTTAGGAAACAAACAAAAAGTCAGTTCTGGTTGCCAACATATTTTTAAAATACATAAATCCTTCTGATTTGTGTACCACACTTTATGAATCCTGCAAAGCAGCATCACAAACCATCTTAGTTAAAATGTTAGACTCACAAAACATTTTGTTGGTCCTCATAACTCCATCATCCCTAGAGAGAATGCAATTGAAGTATCCTCCTAAAATTATGTTTTTACTAGGAAAAAGACAGGGAAGAATATGGGTAAATAAGTTAAACCTTCCTCGTTTAGTCTGAGGGCACGGGGTCATAATGTAGCAGAACATTATGCTGCTGCAACATATCATGCTGCCAAAACAGCACAATATATTGCCAGTGGCATAAGTCTTTATTTTGAGGGGGCTCCACCCCCTGCACCCCCATTATGGGAGGCTGTGTGTCCCAAACCCCCAACTAAATAACTAACCTCGGGGTAATAGTTAAATTGCACAAAGTGCAAAAATAAAAAATCCAGGTGTCTGGGACCAGGAATTGAAACCCAGTCCCAAACACACTACCTGCCTCCCTTACTGCGATGGCTCATCTCGTCGAGCCATGGCAGCTGCTCGCCAGCCCCCTGTCCCAGCAGAGGTCTTATCCTCTGTCTGGAAGAGTGAGAGGGTGCACTACCACGCATACACCCCTTCACGGTTTTGCACCCTCTCGCTGTTCCCTACCATGCTGTTCCCTTTGCACAGTTTTGTCATACGTCATAAAGCGTATGACATACTGACCCAATAGGTAGTCTGAGGGGTGCAGCTGTTGAGACATTTGAATTTAATGTTGTACATTTCAACATACAACATTAATTCTTTTCCAGGGCTGATATTTAGCAGTTTTGTGACCTTTAATTGTGTGGTATTAAACAGAATTCCTACCCCATCACATCAGTTAGTTCCAAAAGTTCAGAAAAAAGGATCCCAACACCTTGATTTTCTTGTATAATTCACTTGTTATTGGAGTCCAGTATAGGTTCCTATGTGAAATGTACCTCAAAGGTGAGATCTTTTAAAAGAGAAAAGTCGATAGCCTTCTCGTGGGAGCCTTGAGGCTATTCACATTAAGTGAGGCAATTCTGAATGGTATTTTGGATGTTATATATCAGCTATGGATGGGGGAGGAGGTAAAATCATTTACATGTCGTACTACAACCTCTTGTTCTAATCTTGAATGATATACAGTTCTTTCTTTTTTCTTCCTCCTGCCCACCACAGTGTCTTTTTCAGTTTCAGAGCAGCCCAGCAGTTGTGACATTCACTAAATTCACTAAGTAGTAGAGGAGCAGAAGAGGCCAAGGCCCATGAGTAGCTCCTTGATAAGAAAGTTTTGGATTCCTCATCTCCATCAGAATCTCCCCAGTCCTTCTGCCTTGCTAAGACATCAGATTTATTCTCATCCAGAATGTCACTGCCTTCCATGTCCTTCCATAAGATTTTCATCTTTGCAGGGTGGCTTCTTGCATTCCATCTTCATGCTACCACCGTTATCTTCATGGGGGGTAATATCATCTCCATGTGGGTCTGTGTGTCAAGAACCACCTCATGAGGTGGGTTTGGGTCCCCTGCACTCACAGTAGTCTGAGGTCCTTCTTGCACTGCTGTTGGGACAGTTGTTTCATCTACCATGTGAGTTTCTGGTACTGTATCACCTCCATCTAGTTGTTCATGTTCTGGTGGATGAGGAGTAGGGACCCCGGCATCTTCAGAGGAAGCATCCTCGTTGTAAGATGTGGTCACAGATTGGTTGTTAGGTGTCACAGACTTACTGTCAGGGGCCTAAGGCTGCACCTTATCTTGTTGTTGGTCAGACTACTTGCATTGTTCTATCTGTTGTTCAGTTTCATGAGCACAGACCAACTGCTGATGTATGGAGCCATCTTTTAATTTTTGGGTTACAAGGTCATCTGGGTCTAGATTCTCTGCCCTGTTGTGAGAAGCCCACTAACAGTAGTTGTGTGTGTCACCAGGCTCCTTGTATAGACTACAGCACATGTAATTCAGGCAGAAACAACTAACATAATACTCTAAACAGGAGTTTCACTTAGTCTGGTCATGTGATTGGGTGAGCCACATTTGAAGCAGGTTTTGGGTTGTCTTGGGTAGAAGCAGTGGCCTCTGTCTTTTCCAAGATAAAAACAGTAAGGGAGAGGAGAAATCTCTTTGTCATTGTGCTTTAATTTTACTAGAAATTTCCAGCTGCCAGTCCAAATTTGCTCCAAGTCAATAATGGGTTCTGGATGGCCAAAGTTGTCACACCTCTGAATGAGCCAATACAAGATGCTGAAAACATTTACCCCCACATTTTTAAACAAGATGGCAATTGTGCAAAATGTAGGCTTTGTCATAGTGATGGCCTGAAAGGGCATCCATAATGCTTGATACTTCAATTTCCCAAATTTTGCCCCCAAACAGTATAAGGTCACAGTTTTCTTGGAGCTAACATCAAATATTGTATTTCCTGAGGAGTGAATGAGGGAATAAATTTCCAAAGAGAAAAAGTTTATTTAAAAGAGCCCTCCCCACATATGTCCTATCTAGTGGCAGCTGCAGCCCCCCCCCAAATATCAAAGCTGGACTGTGTTCTTTCTTTGAGCAGGGACTGTATGAGGTGGAAAAAATGAGCTATTTTTGAACCCTGAGTATTAGACTGTGGAATGTAAGAGGCTATATTGTATGATCAATGCCAGAATTCAAACTACATGATGGCTCTGCTGAGCTAGGTGAAGTTACAGAGTGCTGTCTGTCAGAGAGCTGACTGCTTGTGCCTTCTTTGGGGTCAGGGTATCTGTCAGAAACCTCTGGTTTCTGATCTGTTTTATCAGTCTCTGCTGCAAGTGCCAGTGCAGCTGACTGAGACTCACTAGAAACATGAGGGTTAGAAATGGTGTTTATGATGTTCACATTATCATTACTCAGGGGACTCAGAGAAGTAAGTAAGACAGTGTTTTTATCTGCCCTTGAAGTTAAATTCTGCTCCAGTGGATTATCTTCTGCTAAAACATGGTCCTGAGCATGCTGTGGGGGAGCAGTCAGTGTTTCTTCATTAGACTTAACAGTGGGCTGGGCTGCCGAAGTGGCACTCCTTTGATCTTCCTGCCTGGCTGTTCCCACAGCTGGGTGCCCAGTGACAGGATTTACTCAGGCTGTCAGACAGGTACCATCATAATGTGGGAATCATTCCTTCCTGTACGAGACTTTACCCAGCCAACACCTCCCAGTGCTTTGGTAACACTCCATTCTGCATCTGTGGGATTTAACTTATGGGTTCTGTCAGCATGGTCATTCATCATGAGGAGTCTCTTTGGGTTTCTGAGTATTCAGCCACCCATTCTGTGCCACAGCATTCTCATCATCTGGTAAATCCACCACACCAGTAGGTCCAGACACCTAGTTAATCTGAGATTTGGTTCAGGGTCAACAGGGAAAACTGTATGCTCAGTGCCCATAGGACCTTCAGTTTCTGCAGCATCAGTAGTAGCATTAGACATTACTTCCATGGACTGATCTGGGACACAGGAAGAAATCAATCAGCAGGTGTTGAAAACTGCAGACTTTTTTCTTTTCAGCATCCAGGGCGAGTAACTTAGAGGTATACTTTTGTTCCTCCTCTTCCATCATGGCCATCAAATGCTTCTTCTTTTTAGAGAACTGTAAGGCCAACTTGGCCTTAGCAGACGGTAAATGGTCCATCCTTGCACCACTAGGCATTTCCAGTTCTTCCAGGTTGACATCTGTACTTTACAGGGCAAGTGGGAGGCCTTCCCTACACTCCATCAGCATCTTCTTTTCTCTCTCTCTCTCTCCCAGGGTTATAGCTATCTTGCTACACAGTTGAACTGTGCCCCCAACTCCCACTGGAAATGAAGAGTAGGGTAGTGTCCTTGGCATCCTGGCCAGATTTCTCCCATTCACTAAAAAATATCACCAGCACCTTAACCAAAGTCAATTTCAATTGGTTTGCATCTGTATCCTTCCCCCAGGACAATGCTGAAAATAAGCAGTTTTATCTAGCCCTCCTTTCCCATTCAGCAAAGACTAAAAAAACTATAATTTTACAGTAAATCTGCACTATGCCTCTGTTTGCTTGTTTGGAGATTCAGTGTGACCACTGTTGTCTTTGGATGTAATGATGTCCATCACTAATCAAGAATGAGAGGACACGAATACAGACAATTGATGAAATGTATGTTAACATGTGTCTGAATATTGCAGTTTAAAATGTTTTCTTAGATACCGGAAAATAATTTATCATTTTAAAGCAATACAGTACAGTAATGCAATTTTATAGAAGGACATAAAAACAAGTAACCAGAGGGATCCCACACTGGTTGATTCAGCAAACAACATTGTTTTTTTAAATATATTTAAAGTGATGTGGAAATGGGTTCCAGCAGCAGGCTCACCAAGTTTACAAATGACACTAAGCTGGGAAGCATATATCCACTGCCATAGGAGATAGATGAAATGTAGAAGGGTCTGGAAAGGTTTGTAGAAATGGACAGTAAAATGAAGGATGAGCTTAGCTGTTCAGAAATGCAAGGTGATGCATCTGTGAAAGAAGAACACGAAAGCAAAATACTGCCTAAACAACAAATGAGATTGCTGAAACCAAGCAAGAGAACACCTGGGAGTACTGAACAGTGGCAAATAATATGAACAAGTGTGGGACAGCAGTTGCTGTAGCAAGGCAAGCAACATCATGGTATTCATCAAGATGAACTTTGTAAGCAGTTCAAGAGATGTTATAAAGCCCCTGTACAGATCTCTGGTCAGGTCTCACTTTGAATAGAAAGTGTAGTTCTGATCACCATTCCCAAGGAACCATACTGACCTGACTAATATTGACAAGGTACAGAGAAATGTGACAAAAGTGTCACATTTGAATAACATTAGTTAACAGGTCCAGATTATAGAACTGGGCCTGTTTGCCATGGAACAAATGAAGAATCAAAGGGCAAATAATCTTCAAATATCTGAAAGAGATAACACCATCAGGACAAATTCAGCTTTTTTCCATCCATTATTTATCCTCCCATAGCCAGTACAGGCTGGGCTCCATCTCAGCACTTTCCATACTGACTCCACTGTCCTACATCTCCCTAGAACCCTGACAGCCTGAGTACCCCCATGGACATCTCCCCATGCAAGATCATGTAGGGGAAGGTGGTCCTTCCCTCTGCAGTACACATATCCATATCTGGCTGCAGGGTCCTGCAATGCAGCAGATGGAGATCAGTGGGCAGGCTTCATTCTGCATTGTCCAGCAACTTTTTCTCCATAAGTTGAAGTCCCTTCTCCAATCTGGGGCATGATCATAGCACCTGCAGCACCTCTGTTCTTCTGCCCTCCTAGCCCTTCACTTCCACCAGGCCTCTACCAGGTGGAAGTCATTTGGCAGATCATGCAGTCCACCCCCAAGGAAAGGAGAGCAGCCCATCAGGTGCTTATTCCTCTCCCACTCCTGCCAAACCCCCACAACCCATGCTGATTCCCAAGCAGGGGTTACTGGCATGATGAGAGGTAGGCCGCTTACAGCATCTCAGCCCTCTGCACTACCAGGCCTTACAAATTCATCTTTTTTTGAGATGCACAAGAATGAAAAGGCAGAAGTACCGATGATGTCATTGAAAGAGGGAAGATTCAAATGGAAAAACTATAGAGGCATGTAGGGTTTGTGAGACAAATGAAAAGATGATGTGTCTGACCGGGTTGGGTAAGACCCTGACCCAATTGTTATGCAGAAAGAGTTAAAAAGCAAGTATCTATTTTGTCATCTTTTGTGCCACTTGCCTGCCTATTGTCTATCTGATTGCATAATCAAACATTTCTTGTGGCATCTAGGAGTTGACCTCTCTAATGGTCTCACAATTTCCCCCGCCATCACTCTTTCTTTCTTTCTTTCTTTCTTTCTTTCTTTCTTTCTTTCTTTCTTTCTTTCTTTCTTTCTTTCTTTCTTTCTTTCTTTCTTTCTTTCTCCCTTGCTTCTCTGTGGTAAAAAATACATGTTGATCTTTATTTTGATGTGCTTACGCAACTGAATGAGATAATATGAGATGATGTTTGTGTAACTTGATTTGCTTTGTGGCTTTCTGCCTCTCTATCCATGGGATATACTACCCTGTAGGGTTATGGCACAAGGAACCCTAGAGGAGGGTTCCCCCCTACAGGTGCCAGGAATGAATGAGTTGGCTAAAGATAGGTTAGGAAGAAGCCCAAAATGAATACCCAAAAATGTCAAGCTTTGAAGAGATGAGGATGATGAATGAATTCTGCGAGAAGAAGGGCTAATTTCCTGAGGAGAGAGGGGAAAGCCTGGCCACCATCTGCCTCCATCCAACAGCAGAACCTAACTAAATAATGAGAAGAAAGCACTAACTTTAACTAAAATTATGACCATTGTCACGGAGGAGAGGAAAACCCCAGTTTGAGGAGGAAACCTCTGGGGATCCAAGGCCTAGGTCACCTTCCCTCCAGGCTGACAACATTTGATTTGAGGATGTATATCTTTAAAGAAAGGGTTCAGTAACTAGAGGAATATGAGTAGGGAGGATGACAATGGAATAGGGACTATCCCTAAAAGAAAACACAGATCAAAGATGGAACATGAGGCTGCATGCAAATTGAATACAAACATGAGGCAACAATGAATAATGATGGTGATGATCACCACAGGAGGTCAGCAGGTCGATGAGGTAGTATAAGATCCGATGATAGGTATGATCGATTAAGTGAGGTGAGGAAGTAGACATAGAGGTTGACAAAGCATGATTATGTGATGTGAACAATTAGATCCTGTTGTTGTGGTCAATGAATAGCACCAGAGTCAATGATGGTATGGTCGAGAGAATGATGAAACTAGATAAACCTTGCTGGACCCAAGGAGGGTATGCTTGAGTAGTCGATGAGAGATAGTAGATCAGTGAGCAAGGATGGGAGGGAGTAAATCTATTTATAAGTCAGAGCAGCAAGGATCAAGATGTGCTCATGAGGATATTCCAGATGTGCCAACGAGGAGACAAATAATACTGTAGACTTGCTTGATGGAGCGGTGCACTTGATTGAGCAATGCAAGTGAACAGATACCGGGGTTGAAGAGGCATGCTTGATTATACGATGTAAATGATTAGACCCTGAACAATTAGACCCTGATGTTGTAGTCAATGAGGTAGTATGGAACTGAATGATACGAATGTTAGAGTAAGCGATGTAAATAGATAAGCTATGAGGTAATGCTGAGTGAATGATGACTGGCTTTATGAACTCGATATGACTGGAGTTATGAACTTTACATATACGGCATGATGGCCGTGGTTGATAGGCATTATAGGAGTTTTGATAGGTATGCCCAAAAAGAAATATCTACAGTAGGCCATGAAGGGAATGAATCCTGAAGAGCCGGTATGGAAGCGGAAGAAGAGGAGACTGGAAGGAACGGAAAAAACAACCCGAACAAAGGTATTGTGCGCCATGGAGCAACTTGAACCATGCTGCTCCTCGAAAGGAGGCAGACTCAGAGGCTAATAAGGTGGGACAAGAACCAAAGGGATGCAAATTAGAAGGGGAGCACAGGACGGTGATCACGAGAAGACAAATCAGATAATGAATGATGAGGAGGGAAGCCATGAGTGGAAAGAAGCTATGAAGGACAGAACTAGAATAAGCGATAGGCTGAGGAAGGTAACATGAACAGATGAGGAACAATGAGGGATTGATGCCATGAAAGCAGGTACTGGAAGTGAGGTGGGAAAGGACAAAGGACAATAGGGAGGGCAGTAGGGTAACATAGGACCTGGCCAGTATGGGAGAACTTCACAGGGTGATTCAGATTAGGCGGTGTATAAACCATGATGGATATGGCCAGATAGAGCAAGGGAATAGTGCAGACATGGCAGTGAACCATGCCTAGGTATATTGAAAGAGGGATTTGAATTAGATGAGCAGATCAAGGCCAGGTATCACGGAGCTGAAGGGGTGAAGAAGTCGAAGGATCTCAAATGAAAGAATTGATGACAGATGACATGGAACGAGTAGACTCCGTGAAGAGGGAAAGCTCCCCAAGGGGGCAGGAGGATGAGCTGGATGAGGTTGCACGTAGGCCCAGTCCCTTGGAAGATCAAATGAAGTCAGCCATGGTAGGCCCAAGAATAGGAATGGCAGAGCAAATGAATAGATCAATCATGGCATGATGAGATAGAAGCCCTGGCTGGATAGAAACCAGGATGTCTGAGAGTGTCGAAAGAGCTGAGGGAGCAGAATGAGGGCACCATGAAGCAGGAGTAGTTGATGGGGAAAGTGAGGTTGGAAAGAACGAAGCTCAGAGTCAATGGAATTAGAGGAGCACGGGATGACCAAGCTGACTGGCTGCAGGGCAGGGGAAATGAGATCCATATAAAACACTGGAGATACACCAATTATCAAACTTAGAAAAGAGAAGGGTGAGGAGAAACAAGGTCAAAAAGGTTGGAATACTACAAGGAAGAGACAGGGTGAAGCAGACAAACCTGCTGAAGCTGGCGAATGCAAGCAGAACTACAAGGCAGATCCTCAGAGCGGGGGGGACAAGGGAAAATATCAGAAAGCACTAAGATATGCAGAAAGCAACAATCGGCATGTGTTGCAGTCTACTAGGTGAGAGACTGGAAACTAGGAAGGGGTAGACTTGTATTGCAGAATTAGACAGACTCCCAAGGGAGACTAGTACTAAGGATAACACAGAAGGATGCAGCTGGTAGCAGTCAGTCTCTAGCATTGCAGGATGATAAGGTAGCCAAAGGTGAAGGAAAGAGGGGCAGCATCCAAAAGCTGGCAAGCTGCGCAGTCAGAAGGACCAGAGATACAGCGTCAGTGGAAGACCCCAAGGAGTCGGAACTGTTCAGTCTGGACTAGACGAGCTGTGCATTGGCCGCAGGATCTGGGACCACAGCTACCTCTAGTCAGGGTGGCACGAAACCTGAAGCAAAGAGCATAAGATCAAATGAGAGGTATGCCTGATTGAGCAAGGTTAGGAATTAAGACACTGAGGCCGAGAAGGCATGAACGTATGAAGTGAATGAATAGACCCAGATGTGCAGGCGATGAGAGATCATAGGATGCAAATAGAGTGATGCAAGTAATGAGGCTCCTCGAAAGGAGACATACTCCGAGGCCAAGGAGGCATGTCTTGGACCAGAGGGTATGTGAACTAGAGGGGCGATATGCTTGATAGAGCAACGGGACCAAGTAGACTCCTTGAAAAGAGGTAGACTCCGAGGTCAAGAAAGGAGATCTGGAACCAGAGGCAACTTAGGTTGAGCGATCGAGGATTAAAACTGGATGAAGTACAATGAGGAGTGGTCTAGGACTAAAACTGGACAATGCATGAGGAGGAGGAGCGACACTAATAGCAGAGTGAAGCCAAGACGGCAGGTAGAAGAAAAAGCTCCAGGACAAGGAATGGAAATGTCAGGAAATGGAGGAGCGCAAAGGAAGTCTCAATTGCAGGCTCGAGATAGTGCTAGAGTAAGTGATGAAAATAGAGCAACTATGAAGTGAGGAAGAGGGAACGACTACTGAAGCCATAAACTGGAGACATGCTGAATGAGGGCCGTGGGTCAATGAGGCAGCACGTGATGCAGGATAGGTATGCCCAAAGGAAATATCAATAGCAGGCAAGACATGATTGAAGGCAAGACAGAAGCAGCCAGAGACAGCCAAAGGATGAGGCTGGCAGAGCAAGTGGGCAACAAGTGAACTGAACTACAAGTATGCAGGATGGAAGAGATGCTGGATCGAATGAAGGGAGCAAAGTGGATGAAAAACAATGATGGAGAGAAGCCATGAAGGCCATAACGGGGTAAATACTGATGGTAGGCGTAGATCGGACAGAAACCTAGAGAACTGGTGAGAAGACAGTAGACAGGAACTAGAATAGATTCATCAGGAATGCTGCGGTGCGATGAGAGGGCAAGGGATGCATGATAGGGGTACCCAAAAGAAAAACAATAGCAGGCGTGGAGTGGAGCACATCCTGGATGGCCAGATGAGAACTGCAAGATTGAGTATGAGAGGGCCAGTGATGACTGGTGAGGACATGGACCCTGAGGACCTACGGGAGGTACAAGAAAATACCAAAGCAAAACTGAAAGGCTGGGTAGCTGCCTGCAGGAGGAGCCAGGTGAGGATCCAAGAGGGGAAAGTGAGACAGGGCAGAAAATGGAAACACTGGTATGCCAGAAAGATAACAAAGCAGAAGAAAGAGTAACTGAGGCAGTCTCATACAGAATAAAGAGCTCTGCAGCTGGAGAACCAAGCTGAACTGGCAAAGGCAGGCCATAGGGGACAAAATCACTGAAATGCATACCTCACAACTGGTCAGCACCAAATGAGTGACAAGCTGATTAAAACAGGAGCAAAATTATGTGATACAAATCAGGAGACATGACACTGCAAGCTCGGAATACCAAGGCTATCAATGCACAAGCAGCCATAATGAGTGCCAGAAACTGAGCATACTAGATAAAATATATGTACATTTTTTTTTAGTGAAGCCTCATGGGGGAAAGTCAAATCAGGTGCCCCATTCAGAACAAAGAATGGCAGTGAGGTGAGAGAGATAAACCACAAAATGAGGGACAGCAGAGAGGAATGCCAAAAGGCAGTGGCCGGAGGAACGCAATAGAAAGGAAAAGCCACCCACAAAGAATGCAGCGACCAGACCTGCATGTACTGACCCATCCAAATAAGGGAGTTGCAGCAACAAGGCCGGTTGCCCCACACACTGAAGTATCGTGAAGAGAAAACTGGTAGCAAACATACTTACCATGAAGAAGGAAGGAAATGGTTCAAAGTGAAGACAGTCCAAAATGGAAAAGACCAGGACTGTGGACAGGCAGGGGATAATGAGTCAGGACAGAAGGGCTCCAAACTAGGAGGCAACATAGGTGCACCAATGAGGCAAAACGAGTTAGTGTTGCGAGATCCACCAGTCAGCCATGAATCAGGCTCCAGCCGAAGCATGGTAACGATCCAGGCATCGAGCAGATGGCATGGTGAAATGCCGGGGAGTATGCCAAACCCAAGAATTAGAGGTGCAGGGATGGGACTAAAGCAAGTAGGAGGGAACAGAGCAACACAAAAAAGGCAGGAGCGAGGAAGGGGATAGGGTAACTAGAAAAAAAGGGGGAACACAGAAAGGACACTGAGGGTGAGTGGAAAAGAAAATTTAAACAGCATGGGATGCAAACAGAAAAGAGAAATGCTCAGCCAGAAAAGTCACAGAAGGGGAGCCATAGCTAGCAAAGTGGCACGCGATGCACTATGTGCAAGGAAGGCGAGGCAAAGGCACCAGTGGCATGTAGCTACCGAGTCGAGCATAAAATGCTCCAAGCCAACTAAAAAGAATCCTGGTAAGCCCAGGATGTTGACGTTTTTAAGCTCAATGGGTGAGTGACATTTGTTGCTCCACCCATCAAACCACAGGCTTAATGCACTCCCAATAAAACTGAGATCCCTTTTTTCCCCTTGGTTTGCAAATGTATATAGTTATATACATGTTGTGTGAATTGATTGCAGAAAGAAAATATTTGGGTTTCTTAAAAAGGTGATAATCTGTAACACAAGGAGTTAACTTTGAAATGTATTTTGACCTTCACAAGCTTGTTAACTGAATTGTCAAAAGGAAACCATCTCTGGGACAGAACGTTCTATTTTTTGCACCCATTGAGATTGGATGTACTCTTCAGGCTAGCCTCAGGAAAAAATTGACAGTCTTGTTACTTTTTGTGAAAAACTGGAGATGAAACTTAAAAGAACAGAATGCAGAGTTTAAACTTCCAGGAAAAGACATCTTATAAAAAGAGGGCAATGTTTTATTTAGAGAGAGAGAGAGAGAGAGAGAGAGAGAGAGACTCTCAGATGTACTGCCTGTATGAAGAACTATCCTGTACAGTTTTATTTATTTTATTATTTTACTGATATTGATAATAAAATTCTACTTGCAAATTTTGTAACTGCTCCTGATTTGCCTATGCTTCCTGACTTACGCCTCTATGACAGTGTGACCCATGTAGTTCACCTCCCTGTTATCCTAACATTAATAATCTAAAATGCCTTACTCTAGAGACAGCTATCAAGCCTTGTCTTGAAACCCACAATACTGTATGCACTTATTACTGTCTCAGGTGATCTGTTCCATAACCCTTCACTTTCTATGTGAAGAAATGTTTCTGTACATCCCTCCTGTCTCCTCGTTAGCCTGAACCTATGCTCCCGGTTCTGAAATCCCTAGTTCTGATGAATAGTCTGTTCTGGCTTTCTATTTATTTTTTATACTCATTAATGATTTTGAATACTTCAGTCATTTACACTTAATCTTCTTTTCTCTATGAGGAACAGAATCAGGTGTTCCACATTCTTCATATGGCATTTTTTTTCAACCTTCTAATCATCTCTGTAGCTCTATTAATTACTTTTTGCAGTTTTTTTATATGTTTTATTTTTCATTAATGCTGTGACCGACACTGCAAACAATACTTCAAAGGTTGTCTAAGCAGTACCTTGTATAGTAGTGTAACCCCCCCCACACACACTACATTGCACAGTAAGCTACCCTTTGGTACCTTCGACTGGGCACCCAAACTACTTTGGACACTTTTGTGGTACCATCCCTAGCTTTGGGAATGTACACCAAGCTCATTACTTCTAGAGGTCAGAAAGAAGTGGGGGTGTACAAAAGAAAACACACACAAATGACCAAAATACCCAGGTCCTGAGGAGAGAACTTTTGCTCAGGGCTATGCTAGGTCTGTACTTCTGAAGAGGTACCCAGTAATTCCACACAGGAAGTGGTAACAAGACTGTCCAAACCAGGTTGAGGTTCTAGAGTGTGGCTTTATTCCAAAGATGGTACACTAAAGCAAAGGTGGATCCCAAGAGTTTATACTTCATGGCACAAGGCAATGCAGAACAAAAAAAGTCTGTAGCAGACAGAAACTGTAAACATCCCATATTGTGTAGGACCTCAGACTCTCTTCAGCGGCAATGGCCTCAGCTAAAACACACATTTTCTTCTAGTGGCACTGGCCACAGCTGAGCACACAACTTCCCATATGGCATAGGATTTAAACATTTCAATGTGGCAACTGCCCATGACAGAGCACACTGGTGCTCAAAATTAGCACAACCCACACCAGGGGGTAAACTTTCTCTTCAGGCATTAGCCAAGACCTAGCCTGAAAAAGCAGGTGCCCTTACAGAATCTGTAATGCTGAACTGGTAACTCCAGATGGGGGTCTGCCCACCTTTTGCTTCCACATCCTTACCCAGCCATTATTTCAAAGATATACTTCAACATTTTTAGTAAAACAGTAGAACTATGCATTCTAGAATGTCTGTCACATCCTGCATAAGAAACACACTACTTCCGAGTGTAAATTAAAGTCCTGCACAATGTGCCAAGTCTCTCTGGGGACTCCATGATTGTCAGTCAACTTTGAAAGGCATGAGAACAGTCTCAAAACAGAACAGGACTTGGTGTATTTGTCCCTTTATCAGAGTACACACCAAAAGAAAACAGGCACATTCATCCTGTGATACCCAAAGTCAGATTACTCACGATTGTACACAAACAGCCAACTTCAAACTCCTGCATCAAAATCAGGGGACTGACCTTGGATCCATTCTGCAGTCCTCATCTCAGAGGAGGTGAGAAAAAATCAGGGACTCCTGCTAGATGGCTTCCACCACTTCTCTTGGCAGGCGGATGAGTTCTCAGCACTAGGGTGAGAAAATAGGCTCTCCTCACAGAGCCCACACTGCAGCTCCCCACTCCTCCAACTGCTCACACTGGCTGCTGACACAGAACTCTCTGTCTGACTCTGACAGACTAACTGAAAATTCTAAAGCACCCCACTCACAGCTAGCTACCATGGCTTATGCTCTTGTGAGAGTTCTAAATGACATAACGTCTCTCCTGTCTGCTGAGACCAAATAAACAGAGAGGGAGCAGGTGAAAAACCATTTAACTAGTTATTCACCAGCTGCCTTTCCTACCTAGTAGTGACACTGATGGGATTCTAGTAACCCCAGGGGAC
The DNA here is from genome assembly GCA_016271365.2 of Neoceratodus forsteri. NCBI lineage: Eukaryota > Metazoa > Chordata > Ceratodontiformes > Ceratodontidae > Neoceratodus > Neoceratodus forsteri. The sequence continues at coordinate 854,204,429 of CM028131.1, forward strand.
TGGGTGGTTGCACTTGCCCCAAGCCAGGTAAATGACTGTCTGCAGTCATTTCCCCACCCCAGCACCAAGCCATCCTACCCTCTGCGATACCTGTGGGGGGGTGATCAGACCCTCCCCTACCATGTGACAGGCACAAGCAGGTGACACTAAAGGCACAGAGGTTGGCTGATGAGACTTCAGCCTACAATCTATCTATGGATATTCAGTGGCTCCAAGGAGACTGCTTGAAGCATGCCCTAATAGACCAGAACTGAGGTCCCTACTGCAGCTCAGATCCACAGCCTGTCTATCCCCCTAGCCCTCTAGGGAAAATCTATCTGACCAGGCTGCCCCTTGGGGAACCTCCCCCCAAGCTCCAGGGTACCTGCAAACAAAAACAACAAGGAAAACAACACATTGCAATGCATTACATTTACCAAATTTTCCCTGCATCCTCACACCTTTGAAGGAAAAACATGTTAACTCCCTGTTAACACAGACAATTCTAAAACTCGAAGAAATGGGGAACTTGGTTGAGCTCCAGCATTCTCTTCTTTTCTTCTCTTTTTTTCTTCTTTAGGAACACCTGTAAGAGAAGACAACAAAACACATCCTGCATGCTACACAGTGCCTAAACCTCCCCATGAACACTAGAGAACCCCCCAAATATTTTTTTATATAAGTACAAAAGTAAAAAATGGAAAGAGGACATTTATACAAGACATTTGGGGGTGGTAGGCCCTAAAATGTTCATCTAGTGACAGAATGTTGTTGCCCGAGGAAAGGTCCATAAAAGAGTCTGTCCTGGGCTGGAGCCCGCTGAAGAACAGTCCTGGAACAGGGGAGGGCCTGAAAAGTATTGCAATCCATGGGGAGAGTCTTTTCAGACAGTCAGTGCAATTCCATGGACAGTCTTCAAGCGTAGGATGTATTGTGAAAAGTCAGTTAGGTAACAAAAATGTTCCTTGAAGACCGAAAACAAAGGATCACCTTACTTCTCTGACTTGAGAACCCTCTCCCTTCAGACCAGATGGCATCTTAGGATACAGCTGGGTTGATGTCCTCTGAAAAACCAGGCAATGAAACAGGAAAACTCCTGCACTGATATCATCTAGAAACCAAATGATGGAACAGGAAAACAGTTGGGTTGATGTCATCTGGAAGGCCAGGTGATGGGAAAACACTTCTGGGTTAATGAATCTGAATGCACCTGAAGAATCCTGGAATACCAGTATAGCTGCATCTTCCTCCTTGGATACTGCTGCTGCTGGAAGGCAGACACCGGGCAGCCACTGCTTGCTTCCCTCTAGGCATGCTGGACATATTCAACAGGAGTGACCCCATTAATGGTAGTACCACTCACGGTGAGGTGCAGGGCCTATGACACCATCTGGGTGTTCAAAGTTGATGTTGTGGAATGTCTCATTCCGTGCCTTGTCCACAATTCATAGTGTCCATCAACAGAGTTCTGTCCAATTTCCAGAATTTAAGTCGATCATTTATGACCATGTCTCTGTCACATTCTGCTGCACCAGAGTACAAATTCTTGCTTGCCTCTTCCAACAACCAGGATTGCCTGTTCTGTTCAATTTCCTTCCAGACTTTGTGAGGAAAGGTAGGAAAGGACTGCCATAGATGGCGTCAGCTCTCCTATGTATCAGTCTCTCCTTCTTGCTACTCTTCACAAGTGTGAGGCCCATGGCCCAGCTTGGAGTGGCCAGTCCTGGTTGAGCCAGTGCCACATACTGAAAGAATGAAATAACTTGTACCCGACCATCTCTGTAGGCAGGTTACTGGAGCCTTCTTCTTCTCTCTCTCTCTGGCTCCTCTGAGGCCAGAGCTTGAGGTGACTCATGGGGACCCTCAACATGGAGATACATATCTTCATCCTCCTCTTCTTCACTCATGATCTGAGCCCAGGAGTGAGCAGGTGACTTCACTCCTGAGACAGTCCACTCCTCACTGGGTGTGGAGGTAGACACCTCCCAATTCAGTGTCTCTTGCAGTTTGTCCTCCCCTACTAGGCTAGGACTTGGACCCTCCTTCCATGGGTCCATGAATTCTTCCATTGCACTGCCCACCAGGGACATGGGTGTAGAAATCCTTCTTTGTTCCCGCTCTTGCAGTTAATTAACATTGCTCTCTCCTTCTGTACCACACTCTGTGGGGCTTTTCCCAACAGGTTTGACCTGGTGCTGTGTGCTGCTACTTACAGAGTTTCCTACTCTGGTCCACATGGGAGCCAAATGAATTCATGATGCCCTCTCTGGTGCCGCACCCCTGCTCATATCATACTTCACAAGGCAATCCGAACAGTGGGTTATCAGAAACACATCCCTTCCAGCCTTGAGGCACATAAAGCACAGTCTCACCGGGTAGCTAGGGATTGCTACAACTGGAGGCAATCCTTCACCATAGAAAGTTCTCTCTATTTCTCTCAGTGCTGCCACCTCCTCTGCGATCATAGCTCAGGCATGATCCGGATAGCATGGAGTTCCCAAAGCCATGTCTGAAAGCAAACACATGAAAGTTGGTTGTTTCTGAATTGCTCACTAGTCTATTTACAGTCTCACAAAATGGCTCCCTGCTGCTGTGTTTACCTTTGCTAACCCTGCCCTGTAATGGCAGCAGTAGCTCTCCTCATGCATCAAATCTGTTTCTGACTCAAACGGTGTCTCCGACTTTTTCTGGCTACTGATTTTTGCTCAAAACTGTAATCGACTGCACTGATTGTATCTCTCAGCACATTCATATGATTTTAACTTGACTTTGCAATCAGAATCAACCAAAGAAATATTTACACATGCTTAAAGTCACTTGCAAGCCACAGTATTCCTATTGCACAGGATTGCCTGTTTGCTACAGCCTAATATATAACTCACAGTCCGGCTCTTGCTTAGAAACATTTTACTGATTCTGAACCCATTATAAATGCTCACAGTCTATGCTCAGAATTTTTTTTGTCGCCTTTGTTTCAACACACAGTCCTTCTTTGCAAAACAATCACACTGCTTTCACACAGATTCAGTTGGCTTGAAAAATCACACACAGTTTGATGCTCAGCTAGCTGGGTTTTACTCACTGAAATCAGTAGCTGGCTTTCTCCGATGGAAATTTTTGCCCTGGTGCCGATCCTGGAAGTACACTGGAGTGAAACGGGCTAGCGGTCCTGCTGATCATAGCCAAGAACACCATGCTCACTTTCCAGTCGGTCAGACAACGGGTTGAGCCTGAATTTACACAGCAAAAGTCTTTTCTACAGATTAGAATGTTCACAAGCCCCTCAATGGTTGATCCTGGTCTGACCAGCTCACACACCACTCTCTCTCTCTCCTCCTCGAATACTCGGCTGCACACAGAAGCTGGCTAGGGGCCGGGACTGATGGCAGTCGCACCAATAACTTGATGCCATGCAAATGAGCCTTTCTCTCTCGCTCGTTCTTCCTTCATGGCAATTGTCGAGCAGGAGCAAATTTAAACTGCAAATTGTAACTGTTTTTCTCAGCTGCAGTTTCAGTGGCAGGAGAGGTGTTTTGATCATTTTCTCCACAGATTCTAGCAATTTCTTTAGTGACTCTCCCAATTTGCACACAAAACACATGAAACTTTCAGCGTACATTTCTCTGTCTGTTTCCTAAAGTCCACACTACTTGTGGCATTTGAAAATTGCAAGTTAAAAAGTTCTGTAAATGTGTTGGATGCAGAGTCAAGGACATACACTTCCAGGCTTTATTGTCCATTGCAAGTTGGCACACACACACAAGCAGCACTCTGTTCCTTCTGTACTAGCAGGCATGCAAGCAGTGCATTCGGCAGGCACTCTTCTAGGCAAAATCCTTTTGTACAAAGCTTCCATTTCTGTTTGGGCAACCATGCTACCAGCCAGACAAAACACTAGCCATACCCTCATCAAAAATCTCTGGTTCTTTCCCCAAATTAAACAACATCCCAGATGAACCCCCATTTTTTGTACCCCCACTACTTTGCACAGTAAGCTACCCCGTGGTACCCTCGACTGGGCACCCAAACTACTTTGGACACTTTTGTGGTACCATTCCTAGCTTTGGGAATGTATACCAGGCTCATTACTTCTAGAGATCAGAAAGGGGTGGGGGTGTACAACAGCAAATACACACAAATGACCAAAATACCCAGGTCCTGAGGAGATCACTTTTGCTCAGGGTTATGCTAGGTCTGTACTTCTGGAGGGGTACCCAGTAATTCCACAAAGGAAGCAGTAAGAAGAATGTCCAAACCAGGCTGGGGTTCTAGAGTGTGGCTTTATTCCAAAGATGGTACACTAAAACAAAGATGGACCCCCAAGAATTTACATTTCGTGGCACAAGGCAATGCAGAACAACAAAAGTCTGTAGCAGACAGAAAATCTAAACATCCCATATTGTATAGGACCTCAGACTCTCTTCAGCAGCAATGGCCTCAGCTGAAAGACACATTTTCTTCTAGTGGCACTGGCCACAGCTGAGCACACAACTTCCCATATGGCATAGGATTTAAACATTTCAGTGTGGCAGCTGGCCATGATTGAGCACACTGGTGCTCACAATTAGCACAACCCACACTAGGGGGTAAACTTTCTCTTCAGGCATTGGCCACCATATCCTGAATAAGCAGGCACCTGTACAGAACCTGTAATGCTGACCTGGTCACTCCAGATTGGGAGGCTGCCCACCTTTTGTCTCCACGTCTATACCCAGCCATTCTTTCAGAGTTACACCTCAACATTTCTAGTAAAATAGTAGAACTATGCATCCTGGAATGTCTGTCACATCCTGCATAAGAAACACACTACTTCTGAGTGTAAATTAAAGTCCTGAACAGTGTGCCAAGTCTCTCTGGGGACTTCACAATTGTCAGACAACTTTGAAAGGCATGAGAACAGTCTCAAAACAGAACAGAACTTGGTGTATTTGTTCCTAGATCAGAGTACACCCCAAAAGAAAACAGGTACATTCCTCTTGGGATACCCAAAGTCAGATTGCTCACAGTTGTACACCAACAGGCAGCTTCAAAGTCCTGCATCAAAATCAAGGGATTGCCCCTTGGATCCATTCTGCAGCCCTTCTCATCTCAGAGGGGATGAGAAAAAATCAGGAACTCCTGTTAGTGTCCACCACTTCTCTTGGCAGGCAGATGATTCTCAGCACTAGGGTGAGATAATAGGCTCTCCTCACAGAGCCCACACTGCAGCGCCTCACTCCTCCAACTGCTCACACTGGCTGCTGACACAGAACTCTCTGTCTGACTTTAACAGACTAACTGAAAATTCTGAAGCTCCCCACTCACAGCTAGCTACCATGGCTTATGCTACTGCAAGAGTTCTAAATGACATCACCTCTCCTCTCAGATGAGACCAAGTAAACAGAGAAGGAGCAGGTGAAAAACTGTTTAATTAGTTATTCACCAGTTGCCTTCCCTACCTAGCACTGACACTGATGGGATTCTAGTAACCCCAGGGGACTGAGTGGTTACAATAGCATTATCACCTGCTTATCTCTGCTATTATCTATCACATATTGCAACTTTTTCAGCACTCCGAGTCATCAGAATAGGGTTATAGAAGTGCTCTCTGATGGACAAACACAAACCTCTATACCTGATCCTATCTCTCCCGATTCCTGTGGGATCTTCTTCAGTTTAGTGTGTGCATCTGTCTATTCTGGCCACATCCCATATTGGCTGCTTGCTAATTGCTTTTACATTAGGTAAAAACAGGGTTTCCTTGTCTTAATCACTTTTTATACATGTTCTTTCATATATTCTGACTGAGAAACTGACTTTTTGCATTTATTACAGTGAATTTGTGTTGTTTCTATGTTATATTTTAAGATCATCTCCCTCTGATTTCCCTCGGAGAGTGGATCAGGATTTGTTCTCAGTGAATGTTTCATTTCTCGTGTATAAGTTTCATCCTTTCTCTGTTCTTTTGCCTGATTAAATTAGTTTTCAGTTGTGTCAGCTGGTCCTGCTGATGTTTCCTTGAAATTTAACATTTTTCCTAGCTTGTTTTGACCTGGTGTGCTCATTAAATTTGAGCTAATCTGATTGTTTGAGGCAGAAATAGTTTTAGGCTACAGAACTGCTTTTGTCTACTGTAGATCTTATTAGGTTTATTTACTGATGTGGTGCCATTTCTGCCTCACCCAATGCCTCCACGTGACAGATGATCCTGGGTCATATGTGGTTCCCTTTCTAGCCACAGCTCAAGAGGTCTTCACTGATATACTCACTTGTTGAGTATAATGTTGGTTGCTCAGGAGCTCACATACAGTATCTTCTCAGCACACACTATCTACTTCTAGTTGTTCTTTCACTTTTAGTTTGATTTTTGCTTGGAAGTCACATGTGAAGTGTGTGCTGGTGTCTCAGGACCACGCGGCTTTTTCAGTCAGACCACTCGACTGTCAACCACAATGGTAAAGATGGAAACTTAGGGATTGGCAGTCTCTGTGCACTGAGTTCCTAGGTGGTTGCTGCAAGGCTCTGGGTGTTTTTTTTGAGTTGGCCTCCAACACTTTTGGTTCTTTTGAAGTTTTGAGGTTCTCCAAGTTGATGGTGCCACTATCTCACAAGATGACCAGATCTCAGTGGCCATCTTATGTGAGGCTGCTGATTGTTTTCTTTGCAGTGCAGGTAATTGATGTCAAGCTCTCATAGGCACCAGATTTTGGCAGACATCTTTATGGTCTACTGACTGCTCCCATGGTTCACTTGGAAGAATGGTACAGAGGTTTCACCATACTATGCAAAATCTAGTCAGCCATGTTGTGGAGCTTTTTTTTATTAAACTCTATGTTTCCTCATGGTAGCCACATTCTTCATGTTGGTAGACATGTTGTGCTTCATGGGCAGTGGTCATTTTGTGTATTGCCTCATCAGTGGCCATTTTGTGTAGCAATTCCTTCTGATAGAAGCCATTTTGTGTAGTGTTTTTGCATGCCAACAGACATTTTGTGTATGTTTCTGTTGTACAATGGTGCCAGCCAGGATGCAACACAGTAATGCTGCAGTATATCACAAACTGCTGTGATATACTACATGAAACAATGTAATTCAATGGCAATTAAGCCCTTTTACCATGCAGTATTTTGTGGCATGTCACTTACTGCAAGTTACTGCATTGCAATGTGCCTGGCTCTGCTGTATGTTTTACTACAGTTCCATGTTGTTGGATCCTTTCTAATATAAGCCTCCAGATTCCTGATGTTTGCCTGAGGCATTGTTGTGGCTTTCCTTTTCAGAGGTATTCTTAAAGGAGGATAACTATGGTGTTTACTTTGTTTCTGTTGGGCTTGGTAGGGTGTACCCATTTTCAGGAAATGGGCATCAGTGTTATCTAGCTCCACTCTGTCTGTACCCTGTTGTCCATGCAGAAATTTGTTGTGAAGAGCCCCTGTTGTGACATCATGTTCTGACACAATATACTAAAGAGCTAGACGCACAGAAGTAATTTGCCCATATTCAACTCCTGTTCCTCACATATAATAAGACCCCCTCAACTTCTCTTCCATCTTGCTAGCTCTTCTTTTAATCTCACCCACACCCTCCTGTACCCTCCCTGTTCTTTTTCTTCTCTATTCTCTTCTCTCTATCTACCCTTGCCTTCCTCTTCAGCCTCCCCTATTCCCTTACTTGATTCCACTTATCTTGCTTCCCATATGACCCGCCAGTCTTCCCCTTTGTGGGGTTCAAGCATTCTGAAAGGGTGGGTTGGCCCACTAGCCCCCTTCTCCTTAACACCTTTGCCAGGGACCCTGGTTTTCCATTTTTACTGGTAACACCGGTAACAATCACGGAATCCTGCTTGGTTTGCGGATTTTGAATTCTTGTACCGGTGCCTCACGGAAATCGCATGTCACTGCACAGAATCTCTAAGATTCCAGTATCTTTTTATTTTTTTATTTTCTCTTTCTTTGTCCCCTTCTCACAGCATTGGTATCCTCTAGCTTCACCCCCAGCTAATGCTCAGGGAGCTCCTGTGGGCCTGCCCTATCCTGCCTGGGTTATACTCCCGGGTGGGAAGGAGGGGACCTAGCTCACCCCTCCACACTCCTTAGTGTGTGTCGGGCAGCCCAGTGGGTCCTTCATGGAGCCTGGTTATGAAGTCTGGGGTACCTGGGTCCCTTCTGCCAGTGGCCAATGTGGGGTGATTGTTCCTGGTTTTCTGGTCTCTGTCCCTGAGGGCACCAGCACTAGAGATCCAAGGAGGTAGGTCACATAGAGACATGCCACTCTTCCAGATCCTGGCTAGCATCCTCCCTTCCTGATCACTCTGCAGCACCATTGCACCACCACCCGTGGTCACACCGGTTGTGGTAAAGAAGCAGAACCTGCAGCCCACCCTCCCCAGAGGAGGAGAGCAGCCCCCCAGGTGCTCGATCCTACTCCCCTGGCCAGACCTCCAGCAACCCGAGTTTGCTTCTGACCGTCGGTCACTGGCATTGCAAGCAATAGTGCTATTGCAGTGCCAGCAGGCTGATCCAGATTTCAGCATCTTAAAATGAATGCTGCTGTAATTTGCATTCTTTCTGCTTTGCTGCATATAGAAACAGTAAGGAAATCACCCACACTGCTTTGTTGTAATCAGCCATTCAGTTTAACCACCCATGCCTAGTGGTTAGAGTAACAAACGATGATTGAACTGGGTACATCCAGCAGACTTGGGTTTGAGTCCCACAACCTTCACTTGCATCCAAGCAAGTCACTTAACCTCCCAAGTGCTTCTAGGTCACTCCTTAAAACAGACAGTTCTGCCTAGTGGGCCTTACCTGCTTTTACAAAGAATATAAAAATAAATACCAATATATACAAAATCACACATGCCCACAAAATGCAAAGCATCATGGGCTGCATATGCAAATCACCACAGAATGTTATGCTGGTCCAACTTTAAGCAGAATTGCATGGTGCCGAAAGGCCTCTCACACAGTTTGCAAAGGGTGCTAACAGAAGACATAGACACGTGTTTCGTCCTACCAGGACTCATCAGTATGCCTCGTCTGTTTGACACCCCAGTGGAATGGACCAGCTACCCTAAGACAGGTGTGTCTTGGATATGTTGTGGTGAACCCATTAAAATAAAAAACATTTAAAGACAAAGAACCTCTGTGCGCAAACACTGAGGCAAGGGTTACCTAAAGGCATTTGGCTGAGAAGCCAAGTTTCAAGAAAATACAAAATCACACATGCCCACACAATGCTTACTACATCATAGAATAGTAGTCAGGGTACCATGTAATTTACTTGAGTTTTACTTGGGCTGCAATGATTTTGTATAGGTAAAGATAAATATTCAGATATGTTTTATAAGCTTGTTTTTAGATTTTAGTCAGGTATTCTTTGCATATAAGCATCTAGGTTGTAGATTGCTAAATGCAGGACCACTGTTACCAACTAACTTATTCTAGTTTATAATCAGCAGGGCCATCCAAAATCCTCAGTTGTTTGAATGAAAACTAGTCTGAATGAAAGTATGTTCACAAAGAAGAAACTGCCTTACTACTTATGAAAAGACTTCACAGTTAGCACCCCATTAAAGTGAATTGGATCATTTGCACCTTTTCTCCCACCTGCTGGTTCTGTCTCTGTGACAACAAAATGTTTTCCGACAGATTACTTCAACAACAAGCAAATGTTAAGTATTTAAGAGTACTTAACAATGTAAGACCCCAGGGGCTGTATGATGCTGGTGGGCAGAGTGGTGCTCAATTCACATCTGAACAAAGACATGAAAACTGGAAGACACCCTTTTCATGGACACCAAGTAGAAAAAAAAGCATTCACATGTCTGAGAGATGCATGAATCCATTTAAGGTCCTCTACTAATCACTTGTGGATTTTTTAGGTGAAAACACTTTATTTCAAAGAAGCAACTTCAAGCAATTTTTTTTGCTCCTCCTACCCCCTGGCCATCCACTCCTTCAGGCCTGTCAAGGCCCCCTACCACCGCTGCTGAGTCCTGACCACCATCCACTGCCCCTTACTGCTTTGCTACCAGGTAACCCAAAGCAACCCTTCATTGAGTGGGCCCCTACCCCTATGGGAGGGTATCAGGGGAGGAGAATTGCCCCAAAGAGCTTCCTGTGTATCCTGGGCATGTCAGGGGTCAGAACGGACACATGTCTGGGACTTCTGGTGTATGGCAGGACCAGCAGCTATCCTTCAATTGGCCAGTGGGTATTTTCCAATTTTCTTGGGAGCGTGACAGGCTACATGATATCAAGGCACAAGCCAACATCCGTCACACTCCTCCCACAGTGAGGACTGACATGCTGTCATGCCTCTGGCCTCCACCATGGGCCAGCAAATGCTGAGCCATGAACCCACCTTCCCTCTCAGGAGAAGGGAGTGATCGTTGACACTCGCCTTCACCACCAGCTGGCCCCTCCAACTGCCAAGTCTGTTCCCTATCCTCAGATAAATTATAGACAATGGTATCCAGCTAGCGGTGATGGTTCAGATTAATTCACATCTGAGTTCTAACAAGCAAAGAGACCAAGTCATTTGTAACTTGTGCATGTGGGGTGAGTTTTGAAAGGGGATCATAGTGCTGTCACTACTGCCATCACCCAGAGGGATGTGTACTGCATTGTTGCTACTGCCATCACACCGAAGGGGTAGGGGCTGTAGTGCTTCTGCCATCACCACTGGTGGATGGGGAATGTGAGGCCTGCTGACATCCCACCTGAGGGATGGGGCTCCATATTGCTGATACTGCCATCACATGAGGAATGATGACCGTAGCACTGCTGCCATCACACCTTAGGGATGGGGCCAGAGTTGCTTCCATCACACCTTAGGGATGGGGCTGTAGTGCTGCAGCTGTCATCACATCTTGTACCTAAAATAACTTTTAAATTGGTACAAGGATGGAAGGATGTGCAATAGTGAAGGTCAAAATTGCTAAAATGCATGTTAGCAGAGTTAAAAATTGTTAAATAAAGTACATAGAACCAAACACCGGTAAAACCGGATTTTGGCTTAGCAGACACCGGTGACAATACCATTTTTTACAATGTGCAAAATGGAATATGCCCTTTCTCAAGCCCGGTAAACCAGTGTCCCTGACCTTTGCTAGTCTCTCCTATTATACTCAAGCTCTCACCTCAGCTCTTAGACTGAATACTGTATAATAAGGTTGTGCTTGCAAAATTGTGATTAACTTATTTGTATATCTATTGCACAGGACATAGTCTGCACTTTAGTATGTGCTGTATGTATACCAATGCTGATATGTACTTTACTCAGTTGCCCAGATATTCAAAAGAGCTGAGCCATGCGCAATAGGGTTGTGCCTGCGCAAGTCCAAAAATGAGCCATTCTGCGATATTCAGCAGGAGGAAGTTGCACCCCCAAATCACGATGAGCAAAAGCACAATGATAATGAATGTATGCACAACTGAAGGGGGATGAACTATGCATAAATGTCACAGTGCGCTATTCAACAACATGCGCCATGAGCAACAGGGGAGCCAGCGGACATTGCGCCATAGTGGAAATGAGCCAAAATGAAAGGGAGCAAGGGAGAGGTGAAAGAACGCTACAGGGAAGGCACATGAGGCCGATCTCTAGCAGGACAAACTGGGCAGCAGGGACACACAGGGCAGGCTAGAAAAGGGCACCTGGAACCAACAGGCTCAGAGGAAGGTGTGGGGAGCAACAGTGCAGAAGGGGGAAGTACTTGCCACACAGCAATGAGGCCAGCACAGGCAGGTGTTCACGGTGCAGGGGAAGTAGCAGCCAGAACAGCAGGAGGAATACAGAAACAGCTGCCGGGGGGGTGAACACAAGCCAGGGACATGGACAGTGCCACCATCCAGATGGAGGCAGTAATGAGGGGGGTGAGAAGGTGGGCAGCAGGGGGGTGTGGCCGTGGAAGGGCCCGTCGGCGATATGCCCCCAACAGGCAGTACCGAGCCCGCACCAGCTTCAAGCTGTATAGTGATACGGAGATTGTGGGCCAGTACCACCTGAATCAGGCAATTTTGAGGTGGCTCTGTGAGCTGTGCAGTGATGTGATGCAGGCACCCACACGATGGAGCCATGCTCTGTCAGTGGAGACAAAAGTAACAGCTTGCATGTGCTTGCTCGCCATGGGTACCTTCCAGAGACCAACTGGGGACACTACAGGCATAACCCAGTTGGCCACATCATGCCACCTCACCCAATTCCTCAGCAAACTGCTGCCACATGCTGCGGAGTACATCAATTTCCCCAGCACACTGGCGGAGCGCACAGCAAACATACAGGAGTTCCACAGGGTAGCACGTATGCCTGGCATGCTAGGGGCAATAGACTGCACCCATGTGGCCATCCACACACCACCTGGCCCTGAGGGGGTTGCATATATAAATTGCAAGGGCTATGCCAGCATCAACTGCTAGGTGGTGTGCGATGCTAGGGGGTGCATAATCAATGTCTGTGCCATGCATCCTGGAGGAGCACAAGATGCCTTCATCTGGCACCAGTCAACACTGTGCCACAGATTTGAGAATGGGGATATCCCCACTGGCCACCTAGTGGGTGAGTATGCAAACCACATGGACAAACATAGGGCTTGGGGGGGGCATGGTCAGAGGTGACATGGGTAGTGGTCAACATGGCCTGGGGCAGGGTGATGCTGATCACCAAACTAACCTCAACCCTCTACACACAGGTGTCAGTGGATACCCACTCCACCCCTGGCTGCTCACACCCTACTACCGGTGGGCGACCTGCGACCCCATCGCAGCAACGCTACAATGAGGCACACACCACTACATGTAATGTCATCGAGCGGGTGTTCAGGATGCTGAAGGCACATTTCTGTTGCCTGGACACCTCCGGCAATGCCCTACAGTACAGCCCCTCAAAGGCCTGTGGGTTATTCCTGGCCTGTTGCATCCTGCACAACATGGCCAATGAATGTGGGATAGCCAAACAGGTTGAAGAGGAGGACAGCGATGGGGACAACGAGGACGCCAGTGACAATGGTGATGGGCAGCCCCCACTTGGGTGACGGGACCCCCCAATTGCTCCAGCTGGCACAGCTGCACTGGGACACCATCACGGAAGAGCACTTCAGCCAACCCAGGTAAGTCATGGGGCCATGTGCAACCAACAGTGGCTAAGGCACAACCCACAAACACACATGGACACACACCAGGGGTGCATGCCATCAAGGGAGCTGGCTGGGCATGGAACCACACACACAACTAGGGATGAGTGAGGTCTAACAAGTCACATGGACACACACACACAATGCACCAGACATGAACAAAGGGTAGGAGGCACACTGACCCAGAATGCCACCCCTAGCCACACACATGTCCACAGACCACCATGCCCACTGCCTTTCCTTGTGTGTGTGTGTGTCAGATGCTGAACACCATTGCACATTGGTGTACAGCGCAATGCAGGCATCATCATGCACACGCAACTCATGACAGCAGCTGGGAGGGTGCACAGATGGACTGTGTGTCCACATGCAGGGCCGGATACCCACCCGTGTAATGCCTGCTGAATGACACAATGCACACAGGGCAACACCAGACAGTAGCCGCATTGGGAGACAGGTCAGTCATGTGCCACAGTGCCCCAGCCACCATGGATGCTCGGGTGGCCCTGCTGAGACCTGCCAGCACTGACAGGCTGACCACTGGCCTCATGGGGTGGCACCGATGGTCCCCCAGGGGTTCCACTGCGTGAACATGACCGTGCTCGCACAGGGGTCTGCAGCACACCAAACTTGCCTGCGCCAGGCATGGTCGGGATGCCCACAGCTGAACCCGGTGTTGACAAGGATGTTGTCACATGATGCCGGGAACAGGGGGTGGACAGTGCACTGTGTGGTGTCTGTGACGCATGGGCAAATAACTGTGTGCCCATTGTGGCCATGACAGCAGCGAATGCCTGTGTCTGCCAGTCAATGACAGCGGTCACATTCTCCCACAAACAGTCCATCCCTGCCAGGATCAGAACGGTGTCTCTGCGGCGACGCTCCTCTGCCCGCTCCAGAGCTGCACGCAGTGCATCCACCGACGTCTCAAGCTGCATCTGCTGGTTGACTGATGCTTGCAGTATGCGGGTGTGCTCATCCAAGAGGTCATCTGTCTCCTCGGCATCCTGTCCCTCAGGGTGTGTGCGGCCCTGTTGCTCAGCACCCCTTGAGGGCGGGCGCTGTACACCAGGACCAGGTCTGGGTATGTCCACAGGTGGTTCACTGACACTGCCCCCTGATCCTGTACCCCCAAGCCCATTGGCTGACTGCTGATGCTGCCCCTCCAGCTGCTGCTCCTCCCCAGGGCTCACTGGTGCCGCCGCAGTGGCCACAACAGTACCACTGTCCTGTACACACACCAGTGCTGCCCCACTGGTGCTGACAGGCACAGGCTGGGACTGTGATGACACGCAGGCCTCCGCGGCAGCACCACCCACAGCCATGGCCAAGATGTTACCTGCTGTGTGGCCATCCCATGGCACACACATGTCACTGACCATGGCATTAGTGACATCATCATCAGTGACGGACCTGGCACCAGCCTGAGTCACAGCATGCTGGCATCTGTGGATGCTGGCACGCTGGGACATGGGCAGAGCCTCCTCTGCACCTGTTCCAAAAACTTCAGTCTGGACAACCAGGCAGGCCCATTGTCGCACTGAGCCACATATACCTGTGGAGGTCAATGGGCCCTCCTCCATCTGCATCTGACTGGCCTCAGTGGACAGGTCCACCACTGCTGACCAATGCAGATGCTCAAGATCTGTAAGGGAAAATACAGTTGCGTTACTGCATGTGACCTACCCTGCCCCCCCATAGACAGACCATGACCTACCATGCGGTGATGGGCTACCACCCGTCTGGAAGCCACCAGCCAGAACACCCTCAATGGCACAATGTTGCATGCTGCCAGCAACCATCTCCTCCTGTGAGGTCAGGTGTAGCACCTCCGGCTGTCCCCCACCTGTCGCAGCTCTTGCTGCCTTGATGGCAGCCACCTTCTCCTTTATCCTCCTCCTGTCTGTTCCCATTTTCTTCTTGCACTCCTGCACGGAGTGCTGGTGATTGCCATGCAGGTTCACTGCACGTGCCACATCCTCCCATGCAGCAGCACGGGCTTGTGGTGTTCCCTGCTGTCCGCTGAGAAGTGGCTCCTGATCCAGGTAGGTCTCAAACAGGGCATCTGTCTCGGCCTTGGTGAAATTAGGCCTCCTCCTCCTCCTACCACCACTGTGTTCCTCCTCTACCATAACTCTCTTGGTCTTGATTTAGCCTGTGAGAATGAAAGTTGTTACCTGTGACTGTGCAGTCCAATGCATGTCCCAAAATCCACAGTCTACACTCCCAAACAGCATGCAACTCACCAATAGACTGCAGTAACCAACTATGGCCAGTGCAGCCCAATGTCACACTTTTATAGCGCAACCAATGCAAATGAGGCGCAACTTTAAGTGGATGCAATTGCAGTGCCAGCCATTGAATGGCTGATTATCTGATTTGCATATGACGGCTGAATATCACGCTGTTGCACTTCGTGCAATTGTGTTGATCGTGCTGAGCCAAGGGCGCAGTTCTGTGACATGCACGGTACACACTTCACTGCACATGCCCGGGTTGCTGATGCATGCGCCTGCCATGCTGCTGACATGCTGTGCACGGGAGGCAATGCAGGGTACCGCCACCATTGTGCCAGTGGCACTGCAGCAATGTTCACCTATATGGCACTGTGGCACTGGGGCATCATAGGCGCACTGGAGCAACAGCGTGGTAGGCCACTACTGGAGGTAGCACACAGGCACCCAATCACGCTACATGCATTGGGTTCCAATGGCACTGTGCCTGTCTGTGCGCCAGAGACCCTTGACCCTGTGCCCGACCTTTGCCCCCTAGGTGCCATGCATCAGGAATGGGTGCACCACTATCGTGCTGTTCAATAACAGCGCAATAGGGAATGGCAGCACTATACCGTGCAGCATCTGCACGTGGTGGAGCCATGCTGCAGAGCACCATTTTGAACCTACTGAGCAAGTGAGATGATGCAAAGGAGGGCTGCCCAGTGGATCCAAATTGAACTGGCTAACCTGGTGACCATTGTTGAGCCACTTTATGGCCTACTGTTTGGGGATGCACCCTTGGACAGGTCCAGGAGCCAGGTGTGGCAGAAGGTGGCCAACGCCCTGGAGGAGGCCACAGGAAGGGAGCAGATGGTGGAGCAGTGACGCCACAGGTATGGCAACCTAAGGAGGAGGGAACTGGACCTGCTTGCCCACCTGCAGACATGTGCCAGGAGGGGCACAGTGCAACAGCCAGGAAGGTGTTACATCTACACACTTTTATCTTCCATATGGGTATCACCATTGCACGTGTCCAGAACATGGGGGAGGGACCATCCGGTGTTGGCTGTGGTGGTGTTATCAGGGTGTAGGGTGGGTGGGTCTGGCTGGGTGGGATTGCACACACATGGGGGCAGGGGGACTTTGCTACAGGATTGTACTGATGTTCCTCTCTCCCATGTTTGCACCACAGGGCCGGAAGAGAGGTGGCTGGCCAGGGAGCAGAGGCACCAGCAGGAAGACAGGGCCAGTAGGAGGGGCGACGGTCCACAGCACCAGAGGGACCAGACTGATGATGGTGAGTGCCATACCTCCATGATTACTATTGCATGCTGTGTAACAGGGCAGGCAGCGGGGCATGGACACCATCCATTGACACCACTGCCATGCACACAACTTGCTACAGTCAGCACCGCACCACATATCCATGTCACTAAACAGCCATGGTGGTGCTGTGCAGGACTTGGCCGGTGGGTGTGTGCAGCGGTCCGCATGGCTGTATGCATCTGGGTGGGCAGGTCTTGTGGACGTGATCACTGTGGGTGGTCACACACCATCACAGAGGCATGTCCCACGGCTGTATGCCATGCACAGTGGGTGGGCTGTATGGGGCTGTGCATTCACACTTATTGACTGTGCTCCCTTGTCCTAGGTGTCTGCCAGCTGCAGGCTATCCAGGAGGCACTGCAGGGAATTCTGACAGTGGCGAGGGCATCATTGGACATACTGCGGGGGCTTGAGCGGCTGGGTGTCCAGCGGAGACACGGAAGGTGGAGCAGCCAGAGCGGGGAGCGAGGCTCCCAGTGACCATCTCTATGCCCCTGATTTCCCCTACCACCCTGGACCCCTCTCACACCCCTCCTTTCCTGTCCCATTTGTTCACCCCTGCCCCTTACTCACCCCCACCTTGTTTGTGGCCCTCCCCCACATCTGTACATACTTGTAAATAGTTTTGTTTGATGGTTTTCATTACAAGTCTTTTGATATGAATACTGTAATAGTCTCTGATTTGCAGTGGGCTATAGGTGCTCAGCTGCAGTGGTGTGCATGGCATCAGGGGTGGTGCAGTCATGGGTATGTGTGTGTGTCCATGGGGAAGTGACTATGGTGTGGGAGTAGCTATCAGTCAGTGTCTGTGGTGTGTGTGATGTTCCCTGTGCACTGGATGACTGTGTGCAGTGGTGCATGGTACATGCTCTGTGTTCATGGTGCACCTGTCAGCCCTTCCATGGCCTGTGCAGCTGACACCCTTGCATGTCTGTGACCTGCACGGTCTGCTGACATGTCAGTGGGTGCCTGTCCATGGAGGGCAGCCACTGTACCTGTCACAATGCTGGGTTGCCTCCTGTCACTGGTGTGGTGTATGTCTGCCTTGGGTGACACTGTGGCCTCCGCAGTTGTTGTCCCACCTCCATGCTGTGGCTTGTGTGTGTTGCAGGGGATGTGCACCACTGTCTGTGACTTGTGCTCTGGGCAAATAATGGTGGCGTACAGGTCCACAGTGCCTGTGCAGGGTGGCTGGCACTCCTGCGCCATGGAGGAATGCAGGCCGTGTATACACAGTTTCCATGGGCCCACACTGGGGGCTTGGTTACCCTGCTACTGCATCCTTGTGTTGTTGTGCCCTTGGGTATGGGTGGGTTTTTGTCCATGCACTGTGTTGCATCCGGTGTGGTGCATGCTTCCATGCACCACTGTGGGTGTCTGTGCTGGCTGTTTTAGCCAGTGCTGGGTCGGGGTGTGTCCTTGAGAGGGTGTGCAGGGTGCTGTACCACTGGTGGTGGTGTCCGGGGCATGCCCTGTCATGTGTGGGGTACCTCATGTGCCGACGCATGGTCAGTCTCTCAGCTGTACCTCGGGGGGGCTGTGCATGGTGGCACTGTGTATGCCGTTGTTGCATCTCTGTGTGCTGCCACCTGCTGATGGGTGCTCATGGTGGGGCTGCCTTGCATGGTTCTGTGGTGCACAGGGTTGCATTGTCAAAGTGGAGGTGGTGGCATGCATGGGGTTTCCTGCAGTGGTGGACGCTGCTCCTGGGTAGGGTGTCTGGGGGTCACTGTGCAGGATGTGCTCTGCATTGGGGGGATGGTGTGGCATGGGGTGATCAGCCCTCCTTGTGTGACAGTCACAGCTTGCCAGGGGGTGTGATGGGGCACCATGGCCCAGCTGTGGGTTGGTTGCTTGTCTCCATGGGCCAGTGGTTATTCTAGCCTTCCCCCAGTTGTGCAGTGCATGGGGTGTGGGGGGAAGATGTCTATTCTGCTGTGTGTTCCTCTGCCCATCTGTGGCATGGGTGGTGGGCCCCTACATCTCTGGTTTTGCAGTTGCATCGCTGCACTGCTGCTGGGGGGCATCCCTGGTTGCACTATGGTGCCTCTGGACTGCTCAGCTGAACATCCCTTGTTGTGCTATGGCGCATCAGATATGCTCAGCTTCCCCTCCCTAGTTGCGCTATGGCACAGGTGGTGCGATATTCAGTCGTCGGCTGTAGGCGCATCTTGGCCGGCTCAGTTTTTGAATATCGCGCCTCTTGCGCATGGGTGCAATGGACTTGCGCTTGCTCCTGCTGTTGCATACTTTTTGGGTGCAGTTTGAATATCTGAGCCAATGTGTATTATGTGCTATCCACAATTATTCTGCCACCTCCCTCTTGATTTTTACTATTTCTGTAATTATTGTTGCTACCTCCACTTTCCCTTCCCCCAGGATGCACCAGGAGATGAGCTACTGCAGCTCAGTGTGCCTTTCTTGTTGAAATGTTTTCAAATAAAAATAAATAAATAATATGACCTGGGAATAATGATTAATAACTCTCTGTTACAAGTTGATCATTGTATAACTGCTAGAAGTATGGTCACCTGAATAAAATGCTCTTTTATGAGTAAAGCAGATTAGCTTGTTATCCCCCATACACAAGTTATGTTCATTCCATTATGGATTATGGATCCCAGTTTTGGTCACCATATTTGACTAGAGGCATTAAATTGATAGAAAGTGTACAAAGAACACTGACAAGGCAGATCCGTTGACTGAAGGAGTTCCCTTACCAAAATAGACTTCAACAAACAGGGTTACACTCACTTGAGGCTAGACGATAGAGAGTGGATTTATTATTATTATTCAAAACATTAAATAATCAGGATCTTATGGATGAATTCCAAGTGAAATAAAACAATGTTAGAAGTCATTTGAGGCCACAGTATAAAAAATGAATCATTCCAAAAGCGGTTACTGCTAAACGAGATAATTTCTATACCATTAGAGCTGTAAAAGTATGGAATAGGCTTCCTCAAGCTGTAGTGGATATCACAACCTTGGAAACATTTCCTTTATTATTTGAAACAACTACTGGCTTATATTACCCACTTATGTGGGAGACATTCTTGATGAGCCTAGTTCTCCCTCATGTCTCAAATCTCCTAGTAATCCTAGTAATATTGTAGGTGTGCCTTATCCAATATGTACCTATCAAGCCTGTTAATAAATTCAAGTGTTATCCTTAGTTAAAACAATGTCCACAGGTAATTTACTTCATTAGTTAAGAATTCACATGGTATAGTAATATTGTGGTGTTTGGCTTCTAGCCCCCCTTCTCATCTCAGATTCACAGGTCTACTGTTCCTTCACTGGATGGGTTGAAACAGAAGAATCTTCAGAAAATACCTTAATATCTTGATATCCAGAGATTTCTGTTCCCTTTTTCTGGTTGATAATGATTCCCATGGAGATAATCTGACTGTGGACACATCAGCAGAGGAAAATATTGATGTTTCAGCCTCTACAGTATCCTAGTGTTTGATAGTAGACATGCTCCAGAAACTACTGGAGAAAATAGAAGTCCTGTTAAACCCAAAATGCATCAGAGAAGATACAGAGGGGCCAAAGAACAAGCAAGGAGCTGGCAGTATAGCCTAGAGGTTACAGTAATGAGCTGTCAATGATCTTGGCAAATCCAGGAGACCTGGGTTTATTTACCACAACCTCCACTTGCATACTGTGTGACTCTGAGCAAGTAACTTAACTTCCCAGTGCTCCAGGGTCACCACTGAAAACAGGCACTTGTGTCTAGTGGGCCTTCCCAGGTTACAAAAGAAGATTAAAAAAGAGTCACAGACCTGATAAGGAAAAGGACCCAGATAACCCAAACAAAAGAATTCTTCTGGAGAGGAGTACTCAGATGAAGAAGAGGGAGAACAGAGGGAGGACATTGCTGCCATCCTGTTCCTATGAGACCATCCCTCAGGTGGTTATGATACCGTGTGAGACACTCAAGATTGAGGAGCCAGTTCCCCAAAAGGAACAAGCGCTTGACTCACTGATGAGAAAAATGAAAAAATACCCCATCTTTTTCCCATATTGTAAGGTGCTTGAAGTGCTGTTATAGAAAGAATAAGAAGAACTTGATCCAGCCAGAGCAAGAGAAAAGGCCACCTTTGACAGAAGGTATGCTTCACAAAAAGACAAGAACTGTGGTCTCTTCCCCAAGAGTAGACCCACAGATAGGAGCACTAACTCACCTTCCATCTGAAGAGTCTAAAGCTCTAAAGGACCCACGGACAAGAAGGTGGAGGATGTCATCAAGAAGGCCAACAAAATACTGAGCATGGCAACCAAGGCAGCCACAGCATCTACCAGGACCATTCTGAGATGGATGGAGGCCATTCAGGATGACCTCCCTAAGGCTAGAAAGCACAAGGCACTATGGACTACATGATGCAGGCCATCAGATATGTGGCAGATGCAGTCATGGACACATTAAAGCTGATGGCATGCACCATGGCTACAGTCAATACAGCAAGGGAATGCCAATGGATAAAATAATGCCAAGCTGATCAAAAATACAAGAACATGCTGATAAAATTACAATTTAAAAGCAACATGGTGACTGGACCAGCACTGGAAAAATATATCAAACAAACAGGCAAAGGCAAGGATTTGATGATGGATACATCAGGTTTCCTCCCAAGCTTCAGGAAGAACAGATTTTGCAACAGCTTTCAGACAGTTCGCAAGACTAATTATTTTTAAAATGGAGAATCATGCAACTTTGGATTCAAATCCAATCTCTTCAACAGACAAGGAAATCTCTGAAACAATAAGAGTCAAGGTGGATGATCCAAGGGCAACATCATTAGCCATCCCATTTATTGCAACAGAGGTTTCCAGACATGAGGAGAACAGGGTCAGGAATCGGAAGTTGCAGTAGGAGGAAGACTTCAGCTCTCTGCTCAGACCTGAGCCAACTCAATAACAGACAAGTGGGTACTGCAGGTGATCACAAAAGGTTATGCAACATAATTCTAACCACTATCTAGGAACAACAGGCTCATACAGTCATGAGCATCTTCAAACAACTTGTCTTTACCTCAAGTGAGGGTATTGCTAAATTGGCTACTAAAAGATGGCGCCATTATGCCAGTGCGATGGTACGAACAAAAATCTGGGGTCTACAAAGACATTAGACCTGCGTTGCATTGTGGATCTAATGTTCATGAATTTGTTTGGTACAAAAGATTAAAAATGGAGACCTTACAAACCTCAGTTGCTCCTGAGATTTTGCATTCTAGACCAGCATTTCCAATACCAATTTCTACTGTTCAAGCTCACATCAGCCCCTATGAGTATTCACAAAAGTCATGGCAGCACTGACCAGGAACCTGAGAAAGGAAGGGATACACGTCATTCCATACCTCAACGACTGGCTGATAAGAGGCAGATCCAAAACACCATCCAAATAAGTGACATGAAAAGCTCAAGAAATACTGACTCAACATGGGTGGATAGTGAATGGAACAAAAGCAATCTCAATCTATCTTCACACTATGACATCTAGGTACAGTATTCGATACCACATGAGGGAATAGTACAACTTTAGATGACCACAATATCAACCTAAGGAAGCATTGCAACATAGTTTTTTCCCCCAGGGTTTCAACATTCTGGGATTTGATACAATTGATGAGGCTCATGGCCTCTTGGATAGACCTCCTCGACTGGGCAAGACTGCACATGAGGCCACCAGAAATGTTCCTTCTAGACAACTGGCACCATGCCTCACAAGATTATCAGAGAATGCTGCAAGTATCCCTATCAGTAAAACAATCCATTCAGTAGTGGATTCCAAACCACAGCCTCAGACAGGGAGCAACTCTGGACAAGCAGATCTTCATTACAATAGATACAGATGCCAGACTGCACAGTTGGGGCATAATTCTGCACAGTTCAACAGTACAAGTGAAATGAACAGCTTCTGAAACCAAACTGCCTATTCAATGCCTGTGGCCCTACTATGAATCCTAGTATTTACTGGTTTAGTTCTATGCATTAGTGCCCTGATTTGCCTCAATTTGCTCACTTCAGTATGTATCATCCACCTATGTTCTAGTCTGCAACCTCTCTCAATCATGACCCTATCCTGCAGGTTCTCTATGGTCTCTACATTAGGGGAAATTGCAATAATTTGGCCTACTTCCTACAGGAAAAATTGGGTATGCCTACCTTAATAGACACAGACCCACTTAATAGGATCCTGCCATCCCTACTGTAGCTGCTATCCATAGACAAAGAGCAAAATTCTGGCCCTACACTCACCCAGAGGGTTTGATCCCTTACTGATAATGCTGGGCTAAACATGAGGACTGAAGTTTGTTCCAACCATGGGACTGACACTGCTCTGATTAGGCTGTTCACTGACATTCTAGATGCCACAGACAATGGGCAAATGACTGATGCAGTCTTCATAGATCTCACCAATGTATTTGACTTGGTTATTCACAGTCTCTTGCTTGAAAAGATAAGGTAATTTGGTTATGACAGACTTTCTCATCAGTAGTTCTTGAACTACCTGACCAATAGATTGCAGCTGGTGAAATGGAAATTGGTGCAATCCTCACTATGGCCCATTGTTGACGGCATCCCCAAAGGATCATTTTTGGATCCTATGATGTTTTCCTTCTTTGTGAATGATGTGCTTGACAGCTGGGGCGGGGCTACCAAAAGCACCCTGCCCCCTCTCCATCAGTATAGGAACCCTATCCTCTAGGCCCTGAGATGCACAAAACTCAGCAATCTCAAAGTCCTTTACAACAAATAGGTCATTTTGTCTATACTGCCTCACCCAAGGAACATCATTGTGATATTCTCTGCTCCTTAATTGGGCCTCTCTAGAAAATAAGCTGGAGTACCCACTCCTCTGCTTGGCTTTCAAGCTTATAAAAGTTATTACCCCTCCCTTCGGGGCATTCTAGTCTGTAAACCCCTGAGGAGCTCTCTCAGGTCCTCCAGCAGCACCCTTCTTGATACACCCAGAGAGAGGTCACATACAGGCAATAGATCCTTTGCTTACTCTGACTGTCCCTGTGGAATACTG
Organism: Neoceratodus forsteri; assembly: GCA_016271365.2. Lineage (NCBI taxonomy): Eukaryota > Metazoa > Chordata > Ceratodontiformes > Ceratodontidae > Neoceratodus > Neoceratodus forsteri. The sequence continues at coordinate 854,228,106 of CM028131.1, forward strand.
TCCCCTCAACCCTCCTAGACTGCTCCACACTGGGAGGCTTAAAAACAGGCCTCAAGGTACACCTTCTGGAGTGGAGCAAGTGCTGTTGCTATCGTTGATAAGCTTGTGTTGCCCATATAAGACTATATTGCTCAGATTCTAACCTGCTCTTTATTTATTTGTATGCTAGACTGCTCCAGCTCAACTGCTGCTGGTCTCATGTTATCTGTTAATTGATCAGACTTGTCTTGTAGTCTGTTTTGGATAACTCTTGTACCCATGAGGATGTTTTGAATTCTTGTACTGTATCTTTTCCTGCTTTTGTATTCTCAGTGATGTAGCCCCAAATTGCTATAATTAATTTGGGGTCACCCCTGAAAAAGGGGCTTTTAGTCTTAGTGGGCCCACCCAAATAACAAAATTCAAATAATTAAATAAATGTTCTACAGAACAGAGCATTCAAACTGGCCCTTACGCACTTCTATTAGAGAGTCCAGCAGTGTCATGTCAGAATAAGAATGGACAACAAAGAGACAGTGTCATACAGCAACAAACAAGGGGGTACGAAAAGCAAACAAATTGCCAGAGAGTCAACCTGTCTGTTAACATGAGTGGAATGTCACCTAGTGAGCCTATCGACCATTTACTTAGCAGGAGAACTCAACAAACACATGGACTGACTCAGACTCAGACTCTGAATCCAGGAGAATGTCAACTCAACTAACAAGTATTCCATATAATTCAGACTTGTCCATTTGAGCTCGACCTCATGGCCCCAAAGAAAAACAGACATGTCCCCCACTTCTTAAGGTACAATACAAAGAACATGAAACATCAGCAGTAGATGCACAGTCCACACTGTGGAGATTCTCAAGAGCATACATATGTCTCCCCATCTGACTAATAGCATGAATGATTTACAAGATTCAAGACTCCAGGAGCACAGTGGTCTTCACTACCCTGAACTGGCCTAGGAGAATTTGGTATGCTTTGCTCATGCAAATGTTGATTGACAAACAACTGTTACTTCCAAACAGACTGGACCTATTATCACAGAGACCCATCCTCCATCCAATCCTATAATCATTCATGCTGACAGCATGGTTACCAAAAGGAACATATTTCTAGCCACAGGACTTTCCCACAGAATTATAGACACTATGTTACAGTTCTGCAAAGTGTCAATGAATTGAATTTATAGAAGATATTGAACAATTTTTACTAGATGTTGTGATTCCTGCTCATTCAATGCCATGACTGTTCCACACCGTGGTTATTAGAATTCTTACAGGTTGGATTTGACAAGAGACTGACCACAGCTTCCCTTGTGGTACAGCTGGCAGCTATATGAGCAAAATAAGGAAAAACTGATGGTTCGCTACTGGGAGCATACCAACAGGTTCTCACCTTCCTCAAAGCAACATCCAATATCAAACCTAACCAGCAGACATTTGTAGCACCACGGCAACTAAACATCATGCTAGATGCATTAACCAAAGTCCCTTTCAAACCCAATGATAAGATCTCCCTGTATTTTCTGATCCTTAAATTGGTATCTGATTGCCATATTCTTGGCCAATAGAACAAGTGAACTCCAGACACTGGCCTGTAATGAACCTTGTCTCTTTTTTTTCTTTATTTTTATTATTTTTTCAGGATGGTAAACATGGTAATAAAGCAATATAACAACATGCCATATTCAAGTAAGCTTGCTTTCAGTGTCTTTAATAATATCTATACTTAGCACAATTCCATTTCTATTCAGGTCAAGGAGCAATGAGGAGGGCCCCAGGGGCACTAAACCCATTGATTTAAGAGGTGGGAGATGTCCCGCCCCTCAACCCCCTATAGGATGGAAAATGGTAGAGGACCCTATAATATTGTAGGACCAACCAGCCCAAGCTTAGAAGTGAAGTCCATGCAGTCTGTTGTTGAGGGACCAAGTCTGTCCTGTGGTCTGCTACATATAAGAACTAATCTGTCCACCTATTCTGTATTACAACTAGGTTGTTCCACTGTCAAGCTGTCATCCTCTCCATTATGTATATATTGTATATCATATCCTTCCAATGGTGAATCTGCAGTGCAGCTTTTTGTAGCCACAGTTTAGTAATTGCTTTTTTTCCTGCTATTTGCATAATCACTAATAGATTGGTGCTTGTGCTTCATCGGGGGGGGGGTATAATAGTAATGCAAGTTCTGGTGTGACCGTGCCCAGTTCTGGGAACAGGACAGCCAAAGGGAGTTTCTACTTCCCTCCAATATATGATAAGTTCTGGGCATGACCAAAAGACATGTGTGCATGGGAATATTGGGACTATGGTTTGGGGGTCTACATATAGACACAAATTAATACTTAGAAAATGACGTATCTGTAGGTATCTATAAAAAGGTCACTTGAAGCTGGAATTCTGTTTGCAGTTGTTGAAATGTCTTGAGGAGTCCATTGTTCTAAAATTGTAGGGCTTGCAGCAGGCCCTGCCTGGCTCATACTTGAAATCTATGGTCCTTGCTCGCAAGAAGAAAAGTGTGATTATGTGCTGGGGTCCCAACCCATTTAGCTCCTATATTTTTTTCTGGCTTACTCAGAAAATATTTCAAGTGGTATAGTATGTCTGCTGTATAGGGAGATGGTTCTTTTGAGAGGTCTATCTTTTTGGTTGCATTATAGTGTCTATTGTTAAATCTGTATTAGCAAGTGTGGCCTCCACCTGGACCCAGTGAGGTGTTTCTGATACTAGACATCTCCAGTGAAGTATATGGGTGATTAATGTGGTTGTTGCATTTTAGTAAAGTTTGGGAGAGCCATCCCCTGGATTTAGGTAGTTGAAGTTTTTTGGGTGGTTCTAGGGTGATCACCATTCCATACAAAATGTGAAATCAGTCTGTCCGAATGCTGGAATTCTAATATTTTTTTTTCTGGCATTATTGGGATGTTTTAATAGAGGTGTAAGAGGCATGGTAATATGTTCATTTGGATTACTTGTATCCTGTTTATGAGGGACCGGGGTAGGTGCTGCCAGGTTTGTAGGTCCTGCTTAATCTTGTCCTTCAGTTGTGCATAGTTTTGGTGGCAGATTTTAGTCGGGTCTATTGTTAAGTTTATGCCTAGGTATTTTATGTGGGGTTTATTGTACCTGTACTGGAATTGTTGTTTTAACAGCTGAGATGGAGAGAAGTGGACCTGTAGGGCCTCATTTTTTATGCTATTTATTTTATATCCCATGAGATGATTGATTAGTTGGAAAGCCTGTGATAAGGCTGGTAAAAAAAAAATGTTGGTTTGGTTACATATACCAGCAGGTCATCTGCATAGTAAACAAAATTGTGCAGGTGGTCCCCAGCTTTATATCCATGTATTAATGGAGTTTGTCTAAGGTATTGAGCTATGGGTTCTGCATAAAGGGAAAATAGGTAGAGGGATAGAGGGCACCCTTGTCTGGTGCCTCTAGTTAAAGGGACATGGATCTGTTGATTTTCACTGAGGCATGGGAGTTTGAATAGATTCCTTTTATGACTGCTAGGAATTCAGGGGGAAATTTGAATTTGGGAAGGGTGTGTTGTAGAAAAAGCCAGGAGACCCTGTCAAAAGCTTTTTGGATGTCTTAACTCAGAATCAATAAGGGGGACTTAGTATGGTGGGTATGATTCATAATATATAATGTTCTTTTGATGTTGTCAGTAATTTGTCGGGAATGAATGAAACCCGATTGGTATGGATGCATGACGGTTGGTAAAACTGTGTCTGATTGATGTGCCAATATACAGTAAAGTGGTCATTATGAGAAAGTTTACCAGTAATGAGGTATACCCCAGTAGGTACAGTATACTGAGTGGTACCTCATTACATGTTAATGGAGTAGTGCTGTATGTGGTATGCCATACTGAGGTATGTGGTATTGCAGTAGTTGGTTAATTAATGTAATACCCCTCATTATGTGCTGAAATGTGCCATGCGGTGCTGTTTGCAGTGACATTTTACTGACTTAGTTAAAGTGTTCTGGCAGGTGTCCCCACAGTCCATAGTCCAAGCATTTTCTCAGCATGGGAGTTGTGGCATACCTCCATGCAAGTGTGGTATTGCATTCATTCACCAAGGCACATTGGTTAAACACCGTAGTCTTACATTTTCCAATCCCAATATTTCCCGAATTCATTCAATGGCTTCTTCAGGGACACTAAAACATAAACTAAAGAAAGTTTCAACTTCTTTCTGCGTTGCTGTTTATTTAATTACATGTTACCAGCGAGACAGTACATCACTCAAAATCTGAATATCTAAAATGTTAGAAATAAAAAATGCAAAATGGAATGAAGCAGAGAATACAAAGGAACTGGCAGAAAATGTCACAGGGGTTTTAATAATGAACACTTTAGTGGAGGAGAACCAGTGTAGCCATGTTCAGACAAATGAAAAACAGAATATAGTATATATGAATGGCAACATCATAGAGTATATGCTAACATTATGGTAGACAGACTGATCATAAAAGCTCATAAAAAAGGTGTGGAGATTGGGACAACAACATTAGCTTTTTAGAAAACTACAAGAGACCAAGCCAAAATTAAGCAGAAGCTTTAATACCTAAATAAAAATGAAATAGAGGGTAGATGGCAGTTGGTGGGGGGGGGGCTAATGGGATTAAGAGCAAAATACTACAGAAGCTCTAGTACCTGGGAAGAACTTTAACAGAAGAGTAAGTGGGAAACAAAGATTCCCAAAGGACTATCAGTGCATAGCAAATGCTGGAAGCCAAGACAAGTGGCTGATCTTGGGCTTGTTTATACACATTATAAAAAATGTCCTTTCAAATCTGAAACATGTGTCAATACTTTGACAAAATTGCACAGCATAGTTATATTTCCTTCCATGTGTTTTGAATTGGGAAGGGGCCTTAGTCAAGTAGCACGCATGGTAACCTTCTCGGAGGTGCTGCCCATCTATGGCATAGGAGAGGCTAGGGTGTTCCACACCATGGGATTCAATCAGTGATTGAAAAACTTGTGTGGAGCTCAGGGATTTGGCTTCATTGGGGACTGGGGGTCCACCTGGAGTGATTCAAGCCTATACTGGCATGATGGGTGGCATCTGTCCAGGAGGGGAACCAAGATCCTAGGTGATAGGTTTAAATGCTTCATTGGCAAGCATTTAAACTAGCCAAGGGGGGAGGCACTGGAAAGGAGCAGGAAATCCTAGCCCCCCCCAAAAAATCACGGTAGTAAGTGTGGCAAACACCAACATAGAGGTGTTGACAGGGAGAAAGGCAGGGTAAATGGAGAAAGTGACAAAGGCAAGAAGGACAGGATGGGGCAAAAGGAGTAAGGCCATCAGGAAATGGAGGGTAATGAGTACCAATGCCCTTAGTCTGGGCAACAAGCTCCCTGAGCTGGTGGCCTTGATGGAAGAGGGATGCCTGGATATCGTAGCAGTCACAGAAACATGGTACACAGAGAACCATGACTGGGATGTTAACATACCAGGGTACATAACCTACAGGAGAGACAGGCAGGGAGAAGAGGGGAGGAGTAGCTCTCTATGTAAAGGAAGGGATAAAAGCAACTGAACAAAAGAGTAAACAGGAGGAGAGAAGGCACTGTGGGTCACCTTGGAGACTGAAAGGGCACCACAATCCAGCACAGGGGTTGTGTACAGACCACCATGTCAGGGGAGGGAATGGAAAAGGATATGATAGAAGGCATTCTTAGAATGGCAGAGAAAGGGAGATACTGTTGATGGGAGACCTGAATCTGCCAGATGTTAACTGGAGCACATTTGCTGCAGCCACATCTAAAGCAGGGCCATTCTTGATGCCCTACAGGTGGCAGGCCTCAGATAGCTAGTTTGAACCCACTCATGAGGGAGCAATCGTGGACCTCGTGACTCAAACAGGGGCAGTGAGAGGATCTCAGATCTAGAAGTGGGTTGCCATCTAGGGACAAGTGACCATCAAACAGTGTGGTTCACGTTAACTCAGCTACAGAGTCAAGCCATACAAAAGTGAGGGTACTGGACTTTAGGAGGCTGACTTTGGCAAGATGGAGAGTGCCTCAGAAAGCACTAGCAAACAGGCTAGAATGAGGTGTTGCGAACAATGGGGAATCATCAAACTGCCATCACAGAGGCAACAAGTCTTTGTGTGAAGCAAATAAACAAATCAAAACAAAAGAAAAAGCCACTATGGTTCTCAAAAGAGGTGGCTGTGAAAGTCAGGAAGAAAAAGATAGCATTCTGGAAGTATAAGGAAACACAGAAGAAGCAGGACAGAGAGCTGTACCAGTTAAGGCAGAAGGAAGCAGGGAGGGAAGTCAGACAAGCAAAAGCCCAAACTGAGGAAAAGATAGCCAACTCAGTTAAGAAGGGGGATAAAACCTTTTATAGGTCCATCAGCGAGTGTAGGAAGACAAAGGGAGGGATAGTGAGGCTGAATAGAATGAATGGTGGGTGGGCAGAGGGGACAGTGAAAAACAGGGATACTGAATGAATATTTCTGCTCAGTATTCACAAAAGAGGAGGGGGAAGTGCCTAATCCAATTAACAGAAGCACTCTTGATGGGGGGGTCGATCCCAGTCCTTTCACAGAAGAAAGGGTTCTGCAAGAACTCCTAAAACTGAAGGTGGACAAAGCAACGGGTCCTGATGGAATTCATCCCAGAATTTTAAAAGAATTAAGGGAGGAACTAGTGAAACCACTGGCTACTCTTTTTAATAAATCATGGGAGGATGGTGTGGTACCCGAGGACTGGAGGAAGGCAGATGTGATTGTCCTTCACAAAAGTGGACCAAGAAAGAGGCAGAAAACTACAGACCTGTCAGTCTGACCTCTGTGGTAGGAAAAGTGATGGAGTCACTTCTGAAGGAAAGAATAGTTGAGTACCTAGAGGTCAGTGGGGCGCAGGACCCAAGGCAGCATGGGTTCACAGCGGGAAGGTCATTTCAGATGAATCTAATAGATTTCTTTGACTGGGTGACCAAAATAGTAGGCCAGGGAGGGGCTGTGGACATGGCCTACCTAGACTTTAGCAAAGCATCTGACACAGTCCCACACAAAAGATTAATAGTCAAATTAACTAGCCTACAGTGGGTCCCAGGGTGGTAGCCTGGTAAAACATTGACTGCACAACAGGACACAGAAGGTAATTGTAAATGGAGTCCACCTGAAGAAAGAGGGGTTACTAGTGGGGTACCGTAAGGTTCAGTATTGGTACCACAGTCCTTTTAATGTCTTCATCAGTGACATTGCAGAGGGACTGGAAGGAAAAGTATGCATTTTTGCAGATGACACAAAGATCTGCAACAGGGTTGATACACAAGGAGGCATGGAAAGGATGAAAAGGGACTTGGCAAGGTTGGAGGAATGGTCAGAAGTATGGCAGCTAGAATTCAATGCAAAGAAGTGCAAAATAATGCACCTGGGAAACAAGAACCAAGGGGAAGAATACACACTGGGTGGGGAGGTAGTAACAACAACAAAAAAGGAAAGGGACTTGGGGGTAATCATTCAGATGACCTTAAGGTTAGCAAACAATGTGAGAAGGCAGTAGGGAGGCTGGGGTATACTGGGATGTAGATAGAGGCCTCCAGCAGCAGAAAACAGGAAGTTGTTATCCCTCTGTACAGACAGTTGGTGAGACCCCCATCTGGAGTACTGCATCCAGTTCTGGAGACCCCATCTCCGCAAGGACATAGCCAGGATAGAGGCAGTCCAGAGGAGGGCAACTAAAATGGTGCAGGGTCTGCAAGAGAAGCCGTATGAGGAGAGACTAAAGGAGCTTAATATGTATACCCTTGAGGAAAGAAGGGAGAGGGGACATGATAGAAACTTTAAGTACCTCAGTGGAATCAACAAAGTCCAAGAGGGTAGCATCTTTCAGAAAAAGAGACATGCAAGAACAAGGGGACACAATTTAAAGATAGAAGGAGGGCGGTTCAGGGGCAATATGAGGAAGTATTATTTCACAGAGAGGGTAGTGAATGCATGGAACAGCCTTCCTGAGGAGGTTGTGCGGTCTAAAACTGTGGGAGAATTCAATAATGCATGGGACAGACATAAGGCAATTCTTGTGGGGGGTAGGAAGAAATAGGCTGTTGGTTAACTAGGATCTGCGGCCTATCCTGTAGGTAGGGAAATGGGCAAACTAGATGGGCCAAGCGGTCCTTATCTGCCGTCAAAGCCTATGTTTCTATGTTTCTACGTGCATGTGCATCTCAATTTCAAACTGCATCAAGGAAAAAAATGACTAAAGCTCCAAAACTAAACTACAGTTATGTACATTTAGACTAATGGGCTACTGTTTCACAAATGGCAGGTGCATACTGTATACTGTATACTATACAATCCAATATTTTGCCCCTGTGATTCAGTAAATGCAATGCCCAGTCTCCCCCTCTCTCATTGTTTGTTTACATTTGGTGGCTGAGAACAAAGTAGGTTAGACAGGCTTTCCAATTAGGCTAGTACTGAAGATGAGCATCAGTAAATTATTTGGAACATATAGAACTAGAATATAGAAAGAGCCCCTGTAGCTATCCAACTGCACCCATTTTTGTCCATTCAGGTCCTTCAAATGTGTAGACTCTCCAAAGTAATGGATTTCCCAGTCTGAACTTGAGTGAATATGGTCCCTCAGTGTAGCAGTTGTCCCTTCTTCAGTCACAAAAAGGGTATGAATGAAATGATGAAGTGATTCTATAGTTACACCTGAATGGCTAACAAGCAGCCAATCCAGTTTCAGTATAGGAGCACTACATCATTTTATTCACACCTCTTGTGACTGATGAAGAACAAGTGATTCCAACATTGTACAGTGTTCATCCTCATCTCAAATGGGTTATTCTTTTACTTTTGTGGGTTGTTGGGGTAAGGGTGGAGGGAACCAGAGCCTACAGGGTGTGCTGGTGGGGGAGGGGATAACTTTAAAACTGATAGGATTTGGCTTGATCCAAGGTAGTGGCAAGGTCCGAAAAAGACTTTCCCTGTTTCCAACTGGTCCCTGATCCCTGATGCTGCCACAGCTATGTTTGTATTAAAAATAACTGTGTCCTTATCAGTGCACTTCTGCTGAACATTATGCTGTAGCCATTTACTGAGCTACTGACTACTAAAGAAGCTAAACAGATCTGAACTAAATTTGAGCTTATGTGGTGGTAGGGTGTGTGTGTGTGTGTGTATGACGGGGGTATGTACCGAGGTGCTGGCTGCTCCATATTTGTTTAAAAAATACACCATTTATATAGCACAGTAGTACCAAGTTACATTCAACTTCTGCATGATAAGATGTGAGTCTCTGGTTGCTGTTTAGGTGGGGTGAAGCTCATTTGCAGTGGGGACCCAGTTTATAAATACAATAGAGTTACACACAAATATATCACTATAAAATAGTTTCGCATGTACAAAAGAATAAAAGTTATATTCAAGTTATACTCAATTTACATTTTTGGCAGTAGAAATACAACTTACGCAGCCCTGCAGATAGTGAAAAGATATTCATAAGTGAAAGTCAAAAACAGGTACAGTTAGACAAATGTGTAATGTAGCACTGATTTAACCCAGAAAGTGATGGTAGTTTTTTGTCCTGAGAACAAAAACAAGGTGGAAGGGAATTACATACAATGGACCCTGTGAACTAATGGGGTGGAGTGGCTACTAGTGCATATCTGCGGCGTGCAACCACTCCACACCCTATGCGTCCCCTGCATGGGATGCTCTAAGGGGGACGTGCGGGCGATGGGCATGCCAGCACTTCGTGCCATGCAGTAAGGCATGTAATGCTGGCCGTGGGGGTGTAGATGGGTGTGCAGGCTACGCCAGGGTAAACCCTGCTGTAAGCCTGATATGCACCCCCTTGTACCCAATGGTGGAATGGCCACCTACACTCAGGACAATGGCAGCCTTGCCCCCCCATGTCCACCAGGCACAGCCAGGCACAGCACACAGGTGTGCAGCCCCTATGAGGTGCCAACCCTCACAGTGTCCTGGGGTGCAGGGGCATTGGCCCAGGTATGGTGCCCCCCAACTGCACCACATCCCACCTGACATCAGCCCCTTGGGGGATATGGAGGAGTACAGCCCCCCCACATCCAGGCACACCACTTTGGTGCCCCACTGTGGATGAGCAGGTGGCATACCCACCTCTCACCCCCCACAGCTGCCAGCTATCAGTCATCCATGGGGCACGCTGCCAATGAATGCCCTACTGCATAAGGGATTCAATGTGGGACCTGGTCTGGGCATTTGATTGGATGCCCAGCCAGAACCCTGACCCTGCCCCCAGCCACACTGCAGAGTCCTGTGCGCTGGGGGGGATGGGGCCACGGATAGGTGGCCGGTGGTCGTGCATGTCACCGGTGTGCAGCTGTTTGCAGGTATGGGGCTCCACGGGCAGGTAACATGCCTCCGGTGCGTATTACCCACCCATTGGTGCACAGTGACCTATGCACACAAAACTATTAAAAAAAATGTGTAGTGCATTTATTCTTTATCCTTGGAACTTCAAGTTTAATAAGATGTTCATTCTTCATCCATAGAACTTCAAGTTTAATAAGATGTGCACTGAGCAAAGAATAATTTATTTTTAGTATTGAAGTATGTACCGTTAAGTAGTCTGGGACTAGCCCTAAATACACTTAGAAGAAGACAAGAGTTTATGTATGCCCCTTCTGTTTTTCCAGAGAAATCCATACCAGCCTTTTGTAAAGATGGCAGTGGTGAGTCTTTCTGGGACAGTTTAAGATCAGCACAAAAAAGTGAAAAAAGCATCATGAATATTTTTCCCCATTACCGACCACATCACCCATCCACCCGATGTGTTTTAAAAAAATTAATAACCTGGTGGCTAGAGGTTCCCCCACTCAATCACCTGCCTGCCCGATGTGTTTATAAAAAAAAATCCCTGTTGGTTGGCGGTCCCTCCCCCCCCTGATCACCCATATCCAGTACTGCCCAACCCCTGCCCCACTCCCATCTCTTTCCTGGAAATTCAATAAAAATGATTAACTTCAAAAAATAAATGGGATAGAATCAGGGCATCTTCCCTGTATCCATGATCCATTCTTTCAATGGCAAAGGTATCAAGTTCTGCAAGTGGGCATACCTACAGCACATGCTGTACAGGGTGAGATTCAGTGAGATTCAGGCCTGAGTACACTTTGTCCTCACTTCTCAGGTCCTCCATATCCAGAGGTTATGGATTACTGGTGTCACCTTGTGCTCAGATCCCCCAAAGATGGAGCTGGTCATGTCATTAAAGAGTGGGAGCTGCCAGTGTGTTAGATCCTCTGCGAGCTGTGCCTCCAATGCTCCATAATTTATATTGAGCTGAGGCTGGTGGGACTGATTGATTGAATCCCTGACTTCGCAGCTGCATGCTAGAGAGGCTGAGGAGGCACTTCAGCAGGAGCACCAGAAATGCTCGCCACTGCTCTATAGCAGGTATGCCACCATTGCCTGTGTAGAGCTCAGAAAAATTTTACACTAATACGAGATTCTGAATAATTTATAGAGCAGTGAGAAGCGATAGTAGTGCTTTAGTTCTGGTGCCCTTTCCAGTGTAACTTGTGCTGCAGATTTAAAAACAGACCTGCTGAAGTCTCTCTCTCTGTTCCGGTGTCAGAGTCCGGTGGGAGCCATACCGGAGGGGGGTAGTAGGAGCGGTCCTGCGGAGGACTGGCATTCTCAGCAAGTTCTGTGTTTTGTATAAATTTGATATTGGAGGCTAAACTACGTAGGAGTCTGTAATCAAAGTTTCCCTCCATTCATCTGTGTCATCTGTGTTTGACATTAGTCCCGCTTTTAGTTAACTTTCAGAAATTTAAAATATATAAGCTATATACAAGTCAAAAGTTTTTTGTATAAGCATATAATGGAGAACTCTGCCATGACGGAGATGATTAGAAATATTTTTAAACTATTTGTTAAACTATTCTTAAATAAAAATCCATTGCACAACTCAGCTAAATATTGCTATTCGATTTATTGCAAGCTATGTTCGCACGGTTTAATTAGTTATTTTTAGTCAAAATACAAGGGTTTAAACTAGGGCTAAAAGGTGGAGACCTTGGTTTTGATTTTGTTTTAAAACCACATTGGTCTGACTGATTATATTTTAGCTTTCCGCATTTTCTTTTGCACCTTAGTAAGCTTTTGTAATTGGAGGGCCCAGTGCTGCGGTACTGTGATGTTTGATGTAGAACACACGTGGTGGTTGATTTGGTTATCTATTGAGATATATTTAAATTAGTTCTCTCACTTTTCACTTTTTGATTCTGGTTTAATTGTTGAGCAGATTAGAAGTTAGTAGACCGGAAAGCACGGAGGGCTCTCTCGTGCAATTCAAATTAATTGGACAATTTATGTAAATTGTCCAAATTGCGAGCATTGTTTAAAACCGAAGCACTTGATCTCAGTCTAATTGGCTCTACTTGGACATAATCAAATACAATAGAAATAGGATTAAGTTAAGTTAAAATGTTATTAGTTTATTTACACCGATCTATGTTCTAATTCAAAATTAACAGTAACACCCATTAAATTATCACTGATTAATGAGAAATTAATGACAGATTCCGGATTGCCATCAGCCAGCCAAAGAAGAATGTCCCGCTGTTTTGCTGTTTTGCTTAGGTGATTCATTGGTAATTGATTAGCACAAGCAGACTATCTGACTAGCTGCTTTGCTCATAATTACTTTGAGTATATTTGTACTGAGTGTTAATGGCTATTCTCTGCTTTGCACTTACTCAGTTCGCTTGGTACAATGTGATACTGTGAATAAAGGAGACTGTAGCGATTTGTTTAGAAGTAGACTTGCATTCTTACTTAAGTCTACAAATACAGGGTACCCACTTGTTTATTCTTTATTACGAAAAGCAGTTTGGCATTTTGAAAGCTAGCGACACTATCAGCATAAGCATTGATGCGTTGTGTGTCGACACTGTGAAGGGGCGGTGTTCTTCTAAAAACAAAACGGTTTCGGGACTCCACCTGAGTGACTGGTTGGCTCTTCGGAATCTCTCTATTGGAAGATGATAAAAAGGTGTTAAACCTTTGAGAGCTCTTGGATTTTTACTAAAATTTTAAAAGTGAGTACTTAGGTATTCCATTATAACTTTTTAGTATATGTATAGGTTATTTATTTGTTAGTAAATAGGGTTTTTAAGGATTTATTTTAAATACTAGCATAGATTTTCATGGTATTTCTTTATGACACATATCTTGGTTTAACTTTTACAAATTACAATTTGTGTTAAAAACTGTATTTAATATTGTTACTTTGCTATTTTAAGTAAGCCATTTTTTTTTGTCAGCCCCATTAGCTTTCTCTGTTTGTCCTTTTTAGTGCAGAGAAGGACAAGAGGACAAGAGGTGCACCTGTGCAAGAAGCTTTTTACTGCTTACGGGTCGCCATTTTATGGTCATTATAAAAGGGGACTTAAAGGGAACTTAAAGTTATTACAAGATACTACGATCTCAACGCTTTGATAAAGCCTCTGCACTTATCCCAGTGATCTATTACAACAGGAATACAAAGGACTCTGAAAGCCTCTCTAGTGATATACATCACAAATTGCCATTGACATCGACATTTGCTTTTATTAGCTCAGTATTAGAATTTCCTGGAGTTGGAGTAGGAGTTGAAGCTTTTGGAGTTTTTTTCTGATCATTACATCTCCAGCCTATTGACTTCTGGGATTTGGAATTAGCTAACCTATAGATTTTTATTAATAAAGATTGTTTGTATTTGTATTTAAGTTAAAATTTAAGAGTTTTGTTTTCTTTTCTCTCTCTCTTTCTCCTTTATTATGGTCCAGACTAGAAGTGGAAAAGGTAATTTAATACTTGGGGGAACTTATCCTGACATTGAAGTTAAAGAGGGAATTGAAGGAATTGGCTTTGGAAGTACCTTGGGCCTGAAAATAAAACTGGCTCCCAAAGATTTAAAAGTCAAAGATACCCATAAAGGGAGAAAATCTGTTATACAAGGGAAAAAAGTTAGCCTACAGCCTAAATTAGTAAATTTGATATCCAATTCAAAAATATGTCTGTAAAGCAGGATGAAATTCACATTGACAGTACTATAAACAAAAGGCAGTTGAAAATTACAGAAATATGGGCTGATAAGAAAGGAGGCCTAGGTATCTTTCTACTCCAAAATGCACCACTTCATTACAAATAGATGAAGCTAGTAAATTAAAGAAAGATTATTATTCCCCAGAAAGGGTGTATAATGAGTACACCCAAAACTACCTTCCAGAAGAAATCTCTTTTAATAATTATGCATGGGAAACTTTTTTCCGGAAAGAAAGTGGAGAAGGTTGTAGTAATAACAACTCTAACCATTCAATTATAGCCCTTTCTACTGATGATGCCCTTAAGCCCTCTTACATGGAAAGTTATCTTACTACAAGAACTAAAAATGATACTGACCTAAGGTCTGAAGGACCATCCTTGCATCCTTCTAACATGGATGAACTGTATCAAGGGAATAAAGAGTTAAAGGGGATAATTCAAGAACTGAGTTCCATTATAGAAGGACTCAAAAAAATGGCTGAACAAAATGGGGACACTCCTATGGTTAATCAGGGCTTTGAAGTTTGTTCTTCAGAAATTAGGGACACTTCACAGAATGGATTTACTGAGCAATAAAAAGATTTCACTTATAATAGGAGAATTTTTTTGGCTGGTTCTTCATTATCAAAACAAATGCTGGAAATACTTAAAAACAAATATTATGCAGACATTACTGTGTTAGAGAATATTCTAATTTTGAAAGAAGAACTGTCAATATTAGAGCAGATATATTCTATAACCGAGCTCTTATACAAAATTTCAATAAAAATATTAAAATACAAGAGGAGACTATAAGTGAAAAGAATTTGACACCAAAAATTAAAAAAATGGAGAACAGGGGAATCCAGGTTTCATTGCCATCACCGTCAAATTTAAACAAAAACAGTTTATCCTTTTGTCAGATGAAAACATCAGATAAGATAACAAATAAAGTAAAAGTAGTAACTCCATCAGCATTTAAAAATGGGAAAAGCAAAACTGGGAAAAGAACAACAGAAGAGAAAGGTAAGATCACAGAACATTATATTAAGGAAGTAAAGAAAGGGGAAATTTGCCAGTATATAATAAGACTAATGGAAATACTGGAATAGAGCTAACTGAAGATAGGGAAAAAACAAATGAAATAGACGTAAAGGAAAAGTTTAACCTCACTTATGAGGATGTATCCAGCTTTATGATGTCAACAAGGGCTTCTGGTATGGCTATTGATAACAAGATTGAACAACCTCAGGCAATAAAATCTCTGATTAAGTCAATAGAAGGGGAAATAGAAGGAGATATGGAATACCAGATTGAAATATCTTGAATTTTAAGACCCTTAACAGAGACCAGAGAGGATCTACAGGAGAGGGTTTTATATATGTTAGAGATTATACCATCATTAGTGAAGGAAGAGATATTCATTACAAAAGACCACCAAATATGGCATTTTATGATACAGTTTTACTATACTGTGAAACTAAGAAATGGCCAAATTGATAATGGAAAAAAAATGCTTCTGGAGGGAAAAGGAATCTCAATTAAGTTACCTCTTTTAGTTCCTAAAAATACTTGTTTAGAATGTAAATTAGACAACAATGGATATAGGGATCTCAAAAAATGTTGTAATCTCACTGAAACATTCCCTATGAGAATAAGTCCTAAAAAGATAAGAAGGGAAAGGAACGAGGGCAGAGACATAGCAAAGATAATTGAAATAATTGATAAATATGGGAAAAAACAAAATGAGAGTTGGCTATGCAGAACAGTGGTCATATTTGGATGGGAGACAACCTGATATGACTCTGATGCTGGCATAAGAGAAGAACTGCTCTCCTTCCTCTCAAGAATTTCTGGATCCAAAATATCTAAGAACATGGTAGATTATATCAAGGTTTACAAAAACACAACCAGTTCTAGTCAAATTGATTGTATTTTAAAAATCCAGAAAAGGCCAAAATTCTTATGGATCTGGTGGAAAGTTTAGACAAATTGGGGATATATATTACTTATCCAAATGAAGTGAGTAGAGAAATGAAGGAGGATTCCATCAGGAAAGATGAAAAGGATATAGATTATCCCCTTATAGACCTTGAGAATTGGAGGGACCCAAATGTTTTGAAACTTTGATAAATTTGGATCCAGAATGACATTTAGAATCTGTTATACCAAGCGGAGGAACAGCTTCAGTCATAAAGAGGGAAAACTAACCATCTTGTCTTGGAATATTGAAGGTTTCCATCTGAAAGTTATGGACCCTGAGGTAGTTATTTTCTTGGAATCATTTGACATAATTGCCCTTCAAGAGACTTGGTGTATGGAAGAGGTTACTCCCAGATTTCCCGGCTTTGCACCTTATAGTTTCCCAGCATCTAGAGAAAAGAAATTTGGTAGATATAAGGGGGGTCTAATATTATTGATAAAGACTAGTTTAAACTTGAAGATAAAAGAACTATCTCGCAAGACCTATAATATTCTAACTCTTGAACTGGGCTAAGGATTCCCAGAAAATAATATTGTGTAATGTTTTCTTCCCCCAGAATCCAAATCTACAGAAATGGAGGATCCCTATATCTCAAACCTTAAATTACAACTAAATACTATTAGTGAAACAGAAGGAAACTGGCACATTTTCATCTTGGGAGATTTCAATGCAAGAATAAAGGAGGGAATCTCAGAGGGTCTATATTCATCTTTAGCAGGAGCTCTGGAAGCAATCAACCCCAGATTGACTTCATTAAGATCTACACTGGAGAAAAGATTCAACCATAGGGGTAGAGAATTATTAATAGCATTGGCCAGTAGGAATTTTTGTATTCTGAATGGAAGAACTAGTGGGGACAGAATGGGAAAATTGACCTTTAGGGGCCCCTTGGGATACTCTATTCCTGATTTGATATGGGCAAATCTTGAGGGAATAAAAATAACTCATCAATTGGAAATTATTGAGGGTTTAGAATCCTCTCACCTTCCTTTGTCACTTACTATAGATAACAATTTTATAAAAACAACTCAAGAGACTGGGGAATACTGTTGAATACGTGGAAATACTTAATGAAAAAAGAATAAGATGGAACCCAATCTATCAGAATCAATTGCAAGAAATATACTCTGGAGAAATAACGGCAATCTCCTCCCAAGACAAAGCTAATTCTGACATTTATGATATCTGGGAAAATATTCAAACAAAATTGAGCACTTTTTGTAAGGAAAATAAAATAATCAAAAAAAGAAAGTTTAAATTATATCAAATCATGGTTTAATCAAAGATGTAAAAAAGCAAAAGCTAATTTTTCTAAAAAATGAAGACAACACAGGAAGATTACTAATAAAAATAAAATGGATTATCAGAATTTGAGTAAAGAAAGAGAGATTTATAAGAAAGTTTTAGAAGAATAAAAAAATAAAAACTCCTTCCTTTTATGGGAAAAATTAAGAATAGCGGTCATTGAAAGAAATAGTAAACAATTCTGGAAAATAGTAGCACAAGGATTTAATAAATACCAGGAGAAAATAGAAAGTCGTATTACACAGCAATCTTGGATTGTATATTTCCAAGAGTTATTTTTCACAAAAGATGAAGATGAAGAGGAAATAAATATAAAATATGAGGCAAATTTTCCAATCCCAATTTTGATTACAGAATTAGAAATACTTAACTCAATAAATTCCCTAAAGTCCAATAAAGCACCAGGGCCTGATAAAATTATTGGAGATGTCTATAAATCTTTCAAAGAATGGTGGATTCCACTTCTCTATTTAATGTACAATGGTTTTGTCCAGAATTCAAGATATCCTCAGAGCTGGGCCGGTAGCATTATATTTCCAACTTTTAAAAAGGGTAACGTAAAAGATCCAAGGATGTATAGACCCATTAGCCTCATTGATGTGTCCAAAAATTTTTTTTCAAAAATTACACTTGGTAGACTGTTATCCTGGCTAGAAGAAAATTCAATTTTGGATGAGGCTCAAAATGGATTCAGAAGAAATAGGTCCACAGTCCATCATTGTTATGTTTTACATCATTTAGCATGGAAATATACAAAAATACATAAATCAAAATTATATTGCTGTTTTGTAGATTTTTCAGTAGCCTTTGATAGTATTAGTAGGAAAATACTTTGGACCACATTGGAAAAACTTGGTCTAGAAAAGACACTTTTGGATATTATTATGAGGCTACATGAATAAACTTGGGCAAAGATTCAATATAATCAATATGGTCACACTACTGAGGCATTCTGGACTAATACCGGGGTTAGACAAGGTTGTATATTAGCACCTACTCTGTTTAATATCTATTTAAACACTATTCTACTTGAAATTAAAAATACAGAATTCCATGCACCAAAAATCAACGAAAGTAGAATTGACAGTTTAGCATATGCAGATGATTTGGTCCTATTATCCACCACTGCATTGGGACTTAGAAGGAAAATGAAGTGTTTTGATACTCTTTGCAGAGAAAGAAAGCTTAATGTAAATTTAAATAAAACTAAAATTTTGATCTTTGGAAATTCTCCCAGATATGATCCAAAATTTGTAATAAAGGGAGAAAAATTAGAGATAGTTAAAACTTATGATTATTTGGGAATACGTTTTCTTATAATTTAAATTGGACCAAACATATAGAACACATCAAAATAGGACATTGTCTTCTATGAATGCATTTAAAATATTTCATGCTAAAACGGGGAAGTCCTCGATAAAAGGGATTTTAAGAGTATTAAATACAAAAATTAAAACTAGCATAATGTATGGAGGAGAAGTATGGGGATTTGCTAATATTAACCCATTGGATACCTTACTTAATAAATTATATCAACATATTCTTATGTTACCTCCAGGAACTCCTAATTGTATTCTTAGATTGGAACTTGGTCAATATTCTCTGAGTTCCTTAATAAAAGAAAGACAAATTCTGTTTTTACTTAAAAATTTTTTACTACAGGATCATCGATTGCCCAGAAAGTGCCTTGAGGAGGAGATAAAAATGGAAGAGCTGGGTTTTGTACATCCTTCCATAAAACTAATTAGGAAAATCATGTTCCCACTGGATCATACTCTTTATGATATACATATAAAGTCTTGGGATGAGATTGTTTCAATAATTAAATGCAGAATACGAGATCTAGACTCTAATTTAACATTTTCTAAATTAGCTCAGACTAAATTACATAATGATTATAAACATTTTAAAGGTCTTTGGGGTTATGAGCAATATTTAACATATTTAACGTGCCCAAAAATTAGGAGAGCATATTCGAGATTCAGAACAGAAAGTTATAATGCACAGTTTATTCTACATAGACAGAAAAGAAATAATATTATGTCTCCCTTCTGCAAATGTGGCAAATTATGTAAAGATGACCTGAAACATGTCATCTTATTATGCCCTCTTTTTGAACAAAACAGAAGAAAATGGTTGGGCTCTATACTCAGTGGTCTCAAACTTTCTTCAGATGAGATCATTGAATACCTCTTTACCTGTACTAAGAAAATTGTTTTACAAAATGTAGCAAAGTTTTTATTAACAACATTTCTTTGGCTGTGAAAGTTTATATTCTTAAGGTTTTTCAAATATTTATAAGTAGCCAATTATATGTCTATGGAACAATTGTATTTATGTGTTTTTGATTATAAGTTATAAATTGTATTAGCTTTGCTGAACAATAAAATTGAATTGAATACTTAGTACAGCCTAGGGCAGATTTACACAGATTTTTCTAAACTCTTTAATTTTATGCACATATGTATAGTAAATGGGTATACTTGTTCAGGATGCATAGGTGTTTTTAATTACAATGATAACCAGAATGGATGAGGTCATGGGACTGTGTGCACAGTGTACAGTATAGAAAGCAGGGCTGAAATTTTCTGTTTTGGAATTGGATTTAGCCCACCATAGATCAGCCTTCCCAGACCTGCACTGGCAGGAGAGTTTTCCATGCTAAAACCAGCACTTTCAGAAACCATTTCCTTTTTTCCCCACGCTGATGATTTTAGCAAATCACAAAATTTGACAATTCAGTTTAGGAAACAATTCCTTCATTTATGATTTTAACCCCCAACCCCCACCCCAAATGCATGTTTTCCAGAACAAAGAACCTGTAATCAAACATGGTGAAGGAGTGCTTTTTTTATGTTGATGATGGGGTAGTGCCCACTGGCCACAACTGCCTAGATGTACAGAACTCATTTACAGCACCACTGTTGTATCTCAAGTCTACACTGCTTGCGTCTTGGTTATATTTGGACCTATATTACCATAAAATGAAAAAGACATGGAATGAATGAACAAAAGGCTCTGAGGCATCTTTGTTAATTTAGCATATATACCTTTTTATATAAAAAATAAAAAAAAATTGTATGGGAGTTTGAGCCTTCTTACTTGATTTTTGCAGATAACACCTGTAGTGTGGTGCCAAGCTTTTTTTTTATTAAACTTTGACTGGTTATTTTACTAGGGCACAGATACAGTACAAGTTACATTAAACTGTTCACTCAACTCACTGGCATAGCATTATTCAATGAGTTTCCTAATCTGTGCAGTGTTTAATTCAATGAATTAGTAAAAGGTTAGTATTGGTTTGCAACTAGCTGTTATGCACTATAAGCTTTATTTTCAGCTGAGTGCTTATGAGTTTCATTTCAGAAGGCAGACTAAACAACTCTTAAGGAATGCTGTGATATTTATAAACAATGCCATGAAAATGCATTGCATAAACTCTGCAAAACAGCTACTGCCATTTCACTAAACAGGTACAAGAGAGCTGAATAGCAGTGAAGGATAATTGGAAAACATTTAAAAGCTTCAACAGTTCGAGCTGCCAATGCAGTAGCATCACAAAAAAATGCTATACCAGTGAGTTGATGGAACAGTTTAATGTGACTTGTACTGTAGCATCAAAAAGCAAAACAGTAAAAAAACAAGCATTTTAGAAGTTGCCAGATACATCAGAGCAACCAACTTACATGTGGTAGTGTTTTGAATAGGTATGCTGACTGTAGGATGACACTGCGATTGTGAAGACCATCACAGCATCAGATTTCACCCAAAATCGTCGAGTTGCTATGCTGGTCCCCGCAGACAGCGGCAGTGCATCTCCCGGTGTTAAGTCTCATCCCCTGATGAGACCAGGGGGTGTGAGGGAAGAGCCCCCCACATGGGGGATTGGGGGGTGCAGCCCCCTGAAGAAAACACTTGCATATCCCCAACAGTAAAATGCTGACACTCGGCATTGTGTCTGTCACTGTTGGGGATGTCGCCCCGCTATAGTAAAGCCATTTTGAATAAACATGTAGTGCTTATTTCTTTTTTCTTGACCTGTAAATATACAACAAAAATGTGTACAAGCAAGAGACCAAACAGCAGCAATACCAACCGACAACATTCACATTGAAACATAGACATTGACGGCAGATAAGGACTGCAAGGCCCATCCAGTCTGCCCATTTCTTTTTCTACCTTATAAATGTGCCATTGGCCTTTGCTCTGTTAATGTCCTATCTATTCATACTGATCTGTATTGCTCCCTTATGTCTATCCCATGCCTGTTTGAAGCCCTGCACTGTATTCATATCCACCACTTCCTGAGGTAGGCTGTTCCATGCATCCACCACCCTTTCTGTGAAAAAGAACTTCCTCACATTACCCCTTAATCAGCCTCCCTCTGATCTCATGC
The DNA here is from genome assembly GCA_016271365.2 of Neoceratodus forsteri. Taxonomy (NCBI): domain Eukaryota; kingdom Metazoa; phylum Chordata; order Ceratodontiformes; family Ceratodontidae; genus Neoceratodus; species Neoceratodus forsteri. The sequence goes on from CM028131.1 coordinate 854,249,815, forward strand.
TGTGTCCTCTTGTCCTGCTGTTTTTCTTATATTGAAACATATTAGACTCTTTCACCTTGTTAATGCCCTTAAGGTGTTTGAATGTTTTGATCATATCACCTCTCTCCCTCCTTTGCTCTAGGGTATACATATTGAGTGCTGTTAATCTGTCCTCATATGTTTTCTGATGCAGTCCCTGCACCATTTTGGTTGCCCTTCTCTGGATTGCCTCAATTTGGTTAATGTCCTTGTGAAGGTGTGGCCTCCAGTACTGCATGCAGTACTCCAGATGGGGCCTAACCAGTGTCTTGTAAAGAGGGATCATTACCTCCCTCTTCTGACTTGTGATACCTCTGCTAATACACCCCAACATATTAATAATTTCTGCTGACAGCTCACTAGCAGAAGAACTATTTTATATAATACAGTTCTTTTAAAATGTTTATAATTATTATTTATTTAATTAAAAAATGTCATTTTAAAATGTTAATTCAAAACCCATTTATATGTGCATTAAGACACTCCAATGTGTTGGTTGCGAAGGGGGTGTGGTCATCACAACATAATTAACATCCTGGAGTATCTTCTTGCTTATGAATGGCATGCATATATTCAGTACAGATCCAGGATAAACAAATAATAATTTAAACTTGGCAAAGAATTCAAAACTTTCCTCATTTGTCTCACTGTTCATAATTTTAAATTTTCAGGGTCTGTTTTCTAAGTTTCATAGTGCATACCTCATGCAAACTTTCTGCTTGCATCTTTCAGATTATTACATTGCCTTGTCCTGATTTTACTTATAAACTTTTAACAACACTTTTTCAGAGTCTGCCTGAAGCTGCCACTAAGTAACAAAGTGTTTTTTCATTGTTTGTTTTTATCTGTATTATTTTAGTTAGTTTAGTTAGGGTAACCTTAGTGAGTTAGAGCAGTGAGTTTTTAGCAAATGTTTTCAGGTTTTAGGGGCTTTACTGTGCCATTTTAACATTTTGATTTTGCGTTCTCACTTGCGATGTAGAATGCTGAATATTTTGGCCATCAGATTGCTAATGTTGCATTCTTCTAGTAAACTGTTGTACTTTGCTTTGCTTGTAGTTGCTATCTTGCATCACCTATCCTACAGTGATTTTTAGTGCTATTTCACTTTAAATGTTTCTGTCTTCTGTCCATGACCTGGCCTGCAACCTCTGGCAGAGCTCTGTCCCAGAAGAACTGCACCCACTAGCCTAATTTGTGGTCAAGACGCTGGTGGAGTAATTCCAAAGTTGGAGGACAAAAACAGAGGATTAATTGTGGATTAATGGTGTAGCAAGGACCCCATTGACTGTTGCCCTGTGTATCATCATGGATGGTGAGTCCATTTCAATTTCATCTGGGTTTTTTTCTGCATGGAGGCTCTTGGACATTTGGAAGCTGTGTGAATGATTGGTTGCTGAACTGGCGGGGGCCCTTTCTTGCAGTTCTGGGAAGCAGTGATCTGGTCTAGGTCTCTGATGGGAGGGGGTTGATTGGGGCACCTGCTGGAGAGTGGGGTGCCATTGCCCACCTTGTAGGATATTTTCAGGTGGTGTCCATTGAAAAACAGTCTTCTTCCTGATACCCTGAAGGAGGCAGTAGTAATGCCACTCCTTAAAAAATCTTCTCTTGACCTGGACTGTCTGGCTAACTATAGGCCAGTCTCTAACCTGCCTATTATGGAAAATGTTATTGAGAAGGTGGTTGTGCTGCAGCTGGAGGTCCATCTTACCATCCACAACATCTACGATCCTCTCCAGTTAGGGTTTTGGAAGAGGCACAGCACCAGATTGCTCTTGTTCAGGTAAGATCTCTTGATTGCAAGGAATTGGAGGACTCATCCCATCTTGGTCCTCCTTGATCTCTCTGCAGCATTTGGCACCGTGGACCATGGTGTATTGCTAGAGTGCCTGTGGTTCATCTGTGGATTATCTGGTATGGTCCTCAGATGGTTCCATTCTTTTCTGTCTGGCAGGTCTCAGAGAGTGGTGTCCGAGAATTTTTCCTCTGACCCGGTCTAATGGGGTACTGCAGGGCTCTGTGCTTTCATCCATGCTGTTTGCTGTGTATATGCTGCCATTGGGAGACATTGTTAGTTGGTATGGGATGAGTTTTCACTGCTATGCAGATGATACTCAGTTTTACATGTCCTTTGTGCACGAGCAGGATGATGCTGTCTCGGTGTTTAATAGCTGCCTGGCCACGATCCAGGACTGAATGAATGCCAGTTGGCTGAGGTTGAACCCTGATAAGACTGAGGTGTTGGTTGTGGACCTGGGTTGTCAGGCAGAGGGGGCTCAGGCAGGGTATCTAGCTGGGCTTTGGTTGGGGGCAGCAAGCTAGTGACCTCTGATCGGGTGCAAAATCTGGGTGTTATTTTTGATGGTGAACTGATGCTTAAGTCTCAGATGTCATCTGTCATCAAGTCCTCATATTACCATCTGAGGAAAATCACCCAGATCAAGCATCTGGTCCTGCCTGATGACCTTCCAGCATTGATCCATACCTTTGTGATCTCTCACCTTGACTACTGTAATTCCCTATACCTAGGGCTACCGGAGGTTGATACTCGCCGCTTGCAGCTATTGCAGAATGTGGCTGCCAGGCTGTTGACTGGCTTACTTCACTCTTGTCATGTCATGCCTGTGCTCTGTGGCCTGAAATGGCTGCTTATTCAGTGGTGTATCACCTTCAAGGTCTGGTTACTGACCTATAGAGCCCTACATGGACAGAGACTAGGTTACCTGCAAGATCTTCTGTGCCCCTATTACCCCTGTTGTCTACTCTGCTCCACTGATGAGGGATTGCAAGAGGTTCCCAGGGTCCATTTAAGGACCTCAGGTGCTTGATCATTTGTGTCTGTGGCCCCAACCCTGTGGAATTCTCTACCTTGTTGAATAAGGGAGTGCCTGAGTGTGAAGAGCTTTAATTCTGCATTAAAAGCACATCTTTTTAGCCTTGCCTTTTTGGATTATGAAAGAATTACTCGTCTATCTGACTGACGATTGTATTTTAATTATTGTCTTATTTATTGTTTAAATTATTATTGTACAAGCACTTGGATACATGGTGACTTGTGCTTTTTAAAAATAAAATGAGTTGGGCTGACTTTCTATTGTATTCCTTTTGCAATGATTATTTATTTTCTTAATTTTTTGTTTAAATTGTTACTGTTTTAGAATTTCTGTTTTTGCTTAACACCCTGTAATCCCTTCCCAGGTCATACCTGCAAATGAGCCCCCGCTCAATATGTTTTTTCCAATCACCAATTTGCAAAAAAAAAAAAATCAACTTCATTTAGATAACAAAGCTGTGGGACAGCATAGGCTAGTTAAAATGGTTACTAGGCATGTTGGAGAACAGTCCATGAATGGTTGGCTCTGTCAAAGATTTTAGAATGTTAAAAAAATGACATGCATAGAGCAAAACTATGACTTTGAACAGAAGTAGTGCAAATTCTCAAAGTATTGAATAGGAAGCACTCAATTTGTTACTTTCTTTATTTTATATGTATTAGGGAGTTGTGCCACTTCACAATGACATTTAATTTAATGTCTCTTTCTCCCATTATTTAACATGCACCCTCTCCAATAAGAGGAAGTTTTTATTAATTAAATCAGATTTGCTCAGTAGGAGAAAAGCAGACAGTGGTTCAATGGTGGACCGCTCTGTTTTGGTTAGGGGGAGTGGGGGTGGGACACTATCTGCTGGGGTGGGTGATAGGGTGGGCCACTAGACCACCAGGGAATAAGTAAAAAAAATACATACTTTGGATCGGGGATAGGGAGGGATGGGGTTCACTAGACCACCCCGGAAAAATCTTGTAATTCCAAAGCCCATTCCTCCCCATCAAGCCTTCTCCGATATTGCCCAATCTGCAGACTGAAGGAGACTCTTCCTTTATTTACTATCAGTGCTAATGCTGGGTCTGTCTCTACCTGTATACTGCAGGTAACACTGTGTCCTAATTTACTAAAGATACAAATTCTGGTGATACTGTACCTGGGTGTGGGATGGGGGTTAAGGAGAGTTCATTTTTTTTCTAAAAGTATCAACTTCCATTCAATTATCATAGTAAGTGTTTACTATATTTATTAACTGTTACAGTCCACAGCCTTTGAAAGGCAAGGCATCATATATTATATATGGGACCACAACATCTTTTATTTTTTTTAGAACAAAAAGCATGCATATTGCACAATTCCACAGCCTTAACAGCACCCTTTATTACATGTAATTCTGATTCTGAGATCACCAGCTTAAAAAACTGCAGTGTTTTTGCCCTAACTGTGAACATCCCACACTAAGGTTCAAATAAGTTGAAGTGTCAGTTTTCCAGGGGCAGTCGGGCTCCTGGTTTGTCTTTAGATTAGAAGGAAAGTGTATGTGGGGAGGGGAGAAATACTAAACTGGCGCTCTCACTGGAACAAAGACAACAAAGCAACATGCACTACAGTGTTGAACCATGCATTACTATTGCATGTTAGGCTCCTGGTTTGTCCATAGATTAGAACAAGAGTGTATGTGGGGGAAGGGAGAAAAACTAAATGATATCCAGTGATAACAGCGATTGTATATGGGCAACCATCAAAACAGCGACCCATATTACAGCACTATTATCATGGGTGACCTGCTAGGGTAGCGAGGACTGTGAATGTGATGGGAGGGAAAGGGCGAGTGGAAAAGGAAAATAACAAGGGGAAGGGGAGGGATAGGGAAGAGGGTTATTACCCTCTAGTGTGCCTGCTCTGCTGGGCCAAGCATGTGGTGTAGTGGGTAGGAAGGCTGGCTCCAACAGAGCAGGTCCTGGGTTTGGGACTGGGGCCAGGAAGAGTATTTTTGTTCCTGCAGCTGTGGGACTTACATTTTTCTATAAAACTGGGCTGTGCCCTCTCCCTGACATGCACCCCCCTGGAGTTGACAATCCGTAATCAGGGGATGCAGGGCAAAGCCCCCCATGAGGGGGGCCACCAACCCACAAACACACTTAATCTATTGTGTGTGCCTGGTCACCTGCAAGTGTATATTGCCAAACTCCTTTTCAGCGATATACACTCACCATAATAGTGATCAGCATAATGCGTTTGCTATTATGACATGGAACCAGACTAAACTGGGGAGGTTTAGAGACTGGGTGTGGGGTGGGAGTTAAGGAGCTGCAATTTGCAGATCAGTTAAAAAGAATAATTCATTCATATGATGTAGAGTGCTATGCCCTTCATCAGGTCCAGCAGTTATGAACAATATACTGTACAGAATATGTTGTGGATTATAGATGGTGATTTCAGAACTACATAATGAAGCGGACAGTAGTGACAGAGAAGCTGGCCTGTGTTACCTGCAATAATTAAACACTTTAGATGTAAGGAGAGGGAGAAGTAAGAATTTTTTAGAAACTATTGTTGTCGGGAATACATCTAAAACAGCACTGAGTGAAATAAAATCATAATTCTTCAAGCTAGAAAACTTTTTGATTAATGAACTAAAGCTTACTATACATATAACATTATTACCCCAACCCCCAAACAATTTAAAATTAAAGGTTAAAATCAAGTGCAAAGAGTATTAAGTGTGGTAAAGACATCCTCTTCAGAATTTGAGAATATTGACTATTAGAAATGGGAAGAAGAAGAAGCTACTATGCACTAATAATGTTGTAGAATTTACAATTCTAATTTCTAAATTCTAGAATTTACAGGACCTCCTTGTGAATGAGCTTGCTCAATGGAGTTTTCCTGCAATAAACTTGAACTTGAACTTGAAACTTGAACAATTAATGAAGATATTAGGAAGTACAGTACTCCAAACTGATACTAAAGGAGAGAGAAATGCTGAAAACTGTATGAAATAAGAACAAATCACACAAATGATATTAAGTAATTAGATCAAGGATTATAATTATGATTAGCTGAACATGTTCAAACCCTGACAGAAAAGAAGTAATCAAAACTGCAAAAGAAACATAAAAACACACAAAAAGGATGGATCTAAGATCATTTAGTTCATAATAGTGACTTTACAGAGTGGTGGGATCAGAACCTTGCACCAAATTATATAAGTCCCACACTGAAGTTAAATTGTATTTTATTATTATATTTTTACGTTTATTAATGATGCTGCTCTATAAAACATAGCCCATTGACTCAGTATAAAAAAATATTCTGCTTGTTAACTTCAAGCAAGTGAGTAACATACCTTAAGCCTGTTTTTGACTCCATGCTAGATAACCAATCACTTGCCCCCTCCTTCAAGGGAGCCAAAATACTTCTGTTTTATAAAAAAGGGAAAAATATCTTCGTTGTATCATCCCATATCGCTTATTAATTCTGACACCAAAACCCTGGCAAAACTCCTGGCCATCAGACTTGAAAAAACACTTCCTACCCTAATTCATTCTGATCAGAATGGATTCATTAAAGGCAGATCCTTAAGAACAAATATCCGTCGGACTATAAATATTCTAGACTCCCTCTTAGATTCAGATCTAGCAATGATGTTTGTTGATGCAGAAAAGGCCTTTGATCATGTGGAATGGCCTTACATTAAAACTATAATGCGCAAATATGTTTTTGTCTAACTTTTACTAAGTGGGTGGTTGTGCTATACTCAGGTCTGGTGGCCAGGGTAAGAACCAACTCAGATCTTTCACCCAATATACAGTTACAACAGAGCACCCGGCAAGGATGCCCTCTCTCTCCTCTTATTTTTGCTCTGGCCACTGAGCCGTTGGCCATAGCAGTACGTGCATCTACCTCTGTTAAGGGTCCCATTATTAATAATGATGAGCATCATATAAGCTTCTATGCTGATGATACTATGGTCTATGTCACAGATTTAAACCTAAGTTTTCCTTATAGCATGGACATTCTCACACAGTTTGAGAAAGCATCTGGTTATAAGGTAAATTGGATCAAAATGGAGTTAATGGAAACCACTTATGACTCCAATCCTTTTATCTCCCCCCCCCCCCGAAACCTTAACATTCAATCTGTTACCCAGATAACTTATCTTGGAGTAAAATAGACAATAAGTTATCAAAACCTCAGACTATAAAATTTGATGCGGTGATAGAAGAAACTAAAAAGTTGTTAGTACTTTGGGAGACATTACCCTTCCTGCTAATGGGCTGCGTGAATGTTATCAAAATGGTCAATCTCCCTAATTTTTTTTTCAAACAATACCCATGCTCCTAAATGACAACTATTTTAAAGGTATTGATTTAATAATTTAAACATTTCTTTGGAAAGGAAAGAGACTCAGATTAAGAGTTGAGAAATTATATTTACCTATATCTGAAGCTTGGCTGGCTCTACCTTATTTTAAATATTATTATACAGTAAATCTTGCCATATTACCAATTTGGTTTAAGGATGACTTGTTTGGCTCAACATACAGCTTATAATTTAGTCAGTCCCCTTTTAAACACCTAAGGTAATTTCCTTTATATTGGCCCCCTTAAACCAAAGATATATAATCTGACACTGAGTACCACAACTACATTGTATGTATGTTATAAAATCTTTCCTCCTAATCTGTATAAACCATGTTTTTCTAATTTTACTCCCATATATTTGAATGCTTGTTTTCTTCCTTCAAACCAAAAAACTCCTTTTAAGAGTTGGCATTCTAAAGGATTAGTAGAAGTTGTTCAATTCTATCAACAAGTCCTTATTCTAGACTTTGCCTTTTTGAAGCAAGCACATAATATCCCTAATTCTCAGTTTTACTGCTATCTTCAAATTCAGGACTTTATTAATAAGAATAGTAATGGCCCTGCTGAATGTACTAGCTATAAGCCCCAAGGTTGCTTGTGGCATCCCTGTGAAGTTGTTGTTAATGATGGGTGTATCTGGTAAACATAGAGCCAGAAACATTGGGACCACAGCCCCCCATGGCTGTCTAAGAAGTTGTTAGGATCCCTTCCTGCCTCTCTCCTTGAGTGCTTCCCCACCTGGCTCAGTACAACAATGTCATCAGATGGACTCCCTGCCCCCTTCCCCCTCTGGATCAACAGCATCATTGTCTCTGTCTCACATTTACCTCAGGTTAGGAGGTTTCTGAATTATTCAGTATTTTTTCAGGATTTCTGACTGGCCTGCGATGCTGAATTATTTATTGAAGAGGGTCCATCACTGACTGCTTGATATCAGGGTTACTGGGTTGCAGCCTCTCCATCTAGCAGGTACCCGGGTCTCTTTGGGAATTCTGCCCATGTGTGGTGATATCTAGGCCTTTTTTCTTCCGGTCTTGTGCTGCCTCCATTGCAATGCTGTGGGTTTTCTGCCCTTCTGGAAATTGGACAGTAAGCTTAGTGGGGCAGGGGTGTGAAATTTCAGTTTATGCTGTCTCAGTATTGGGAAAAGGGGGATGTATTCCCTGTAGCTCTTCATGGTGTAAGGAGCATATTCATTGTTGAAAAATGTTTGTGTGGAGCCATGATGTACTTTTTTCTGTGCCCAGGCTTTTTGCAAGATATGCTCCTTTGCTTGATATTTATGAAATCTTATGATGATTGATCTGGGTCAGGCCATCAGGTTAGAGGGTTTGTGCCCTGATGCCCTGTGGGTGCATTCTATTTCAAGCTGGGTCTCCATGTCTGAAGTCAGCACGGTGCAGAGAAAAGTGTCTAGCAAATCCATTGTGTCTGAGCCTTCTGTGCTTTCTGGTACCCCATACAATAGGATATTTCTTCTCTGACTTCTGTTTTTGGCATCTTCCTGCCTGTTTATTATGTCCTGTTGTGTTTTTTCTAGTTGTTAGAAGTGTTGTTTGTAGGGCTGTAGGCTGGGTTTCTTGATAGTCTGCATAAAGTTCTAGTGTGCTGACCTTGGAATCAGTTTGGGATAGGCCCGATCTCAGCATGGATATGTCTTCTTTGAAGTAAATAAATCGTGGTTTGATGTCCTTCAGTTCAGAGTATATGCAATCCAGTTTTTGATCTTTTTTTTTCCAGGCATTCCAGCTGAGACAGCTGGCATAGTCAAGGCCTATGACTTCTCCGAGGTCCCCAAGTCAGACAAGTCGGTGTTGGATCCCTCACCATCTATGGGTAAAATTTCATATTTGTTCCTTCCACACTTGTTTTTGATGGAAGCCATACCTCCAGTTTAGTTTTCAGATGTTAGTTTTGGCAATTTGTTGTTCAAGGAAGCTTAGTTATAATAGTCTGGGGCCAGAGCGTGTAGATCAGGTAGCCATTAAGGGGGTGGTGATGTCATTGAAAGTCATCATAATGAACCTTTTCTAACCTTTCATAAAGACAGAGTCACCCTCAAGACAGTTCCCTCTTTCTTGTCTGAAGTGACTTAACCCTCCCATTTGGCTAAGTAGAGATCCCTTCCCTCTTTTACTCAGGATCAGACAATCCTGACAGAGATTTACTCCTTAACCTTTTGGAGTCAAACAATGGATACATGTGTTGTGTCTCCCAATAGAGATACCTGTCTGGGCTCCAAAGGGTTAACTGAGATTTTATCAGAACAGTTAATGCATGTTTAAACAAAACAACATCAGGCTGGCCTGGTGGTGCTGAGGGTTGAGACACTGGACACCACACCTCGCACTACACCAGCAACTCGGGTTCAGGAATGAGCCTGGGTTGTCGGGGGTAGGCAGGGGGAGGAGAAAGATTGAGCATCCGTAGGATTGCTCTACTTCTCCTGGGAGGGGGGTGTGCTGCTATCGGTGCACTGGTGGCCTCTAGCATCAGCTAGGGGTGATTCAGTGACACTAGCAGTCTAAAGGGGGATGTGCTGGGCAGACACTATAAAGTAGTGCATGCGGTAGCGTGCACGCTCCTGTTCCTTGGCGTCATTGCACGCCACACACATCAGAGGAGAAACCAGAACAAGAAGAAATCAGGCACCTGGTCGTGGTGGCATCATGGCTGTATCCGGAGGGGGGTCCTGGTTCCGAGGGTACACAGCACTTACTGGATTCTGTTCGGGTGGGGAATATAAGGGGAACTCTCCGCCAACCCACCGCAGGGGGGGCAAGCTGCGGGGGTAGAAGCTGCGGGGCCCGAATAGGAGTGGGGAGTTCCTCGGGACGGTGGCCAGAAGACCTAAGGGAGATGCCAGGATGTGTATAAGGTAAGGTAGACCAGAAGCCTAGGCGAAAAAAGGATTATATAAAATAAATAAATAAATAAACAAAACAACATCATTCAAAAGATCAGAAAGATCATTCACTCTGTTCCATGAATGCAAGCAAGATCAACTATTGCTAGATGGCTGAGTGTGGAAATATATGAAGTCTACAATGCTTTGGGCTTGCAAGTCCCAACAAATCTGAAGAACCATTCCACACAGGTGATATCTACATCCTGGGAGGAAAGAAATTCAGCACTTGCAGAAATTTGTGCCACAGCTACCTAGTCTTCACTGAACCTTTTTTCTTGGCATTACAGACTTGATATGTGGGTCTCTGATAAAGCCAATTTCGGTTTTAAAGTCTTCATTCAGTTAGTAAGCCAGTTCCTCCTCACCCTACGCAGATTTCATCATATACTGCTTCCTAGACCATCCTATTGTGATGGATCAGAGTGCTGCAAAAGGTGTGATAGATAATGGAAGTTTTCTCACCTTGTAAAGTTGATTAAAGGAGAATCTTTTATAGCACTCTGCATCCCACCCAGTGAGGAGGAATATGGCCCCTTCTTCATGATCTGAGGCATATAACATTATCTTGCTTGATCTGAGACTATTTGTGCATATTAACACATGACAGTATCTTGTTTAATCTGAGACTAAAATGAAAGAAACTTTCAAACACCAAAGAACGCACATTTGATAGTAACTTCAATCAGCTTAATTCCATTTCATTCAGGCAAACTATCCCCCTTAAAACTCCTAAATTTTGCATATCAGTTATGGTGGCCAGTTAACCTGAATGAAATGGAAACAAAACTGATGGAACCTACTAGCAAATCTGTGCATTTTGGTGTTTGAATGTTTCTATAGTTTTGGACTGTCTTATTGTAGACCCAGAGTACACCTGAATCCTTGATAAATAACCCCTGAAGGCTTGGGAATCCTCCTTTCTTGTTGCTTAATCTGAGACTAGCCATGAAGACTTACGTTAGTTAGCATCATTCAGCCATAAAGTAGTCTGCAGTGACACAGAGCAGAACAATACCTGCGTTGTGACTCTTTATAGATTTTTTTGCTTGCAAACTGCCCTAATCAGAGGGTATCTTAATGAAGCCCATTGAAAATGACACTTGTCCCCCTCTAGCACTCTCTGCTTCTATTAGTCAACCACATTCTAATCCATACTGATACTTCCCCTTCCACTCCCTGCTTGCCAATTTTGTATAAATGTTTTCCATGGGGCATCTTTATAAAGGTTTCCCTAAACTGCGATCATACTATGTCTAGCACATCCCACCATCTACCCTTCTGTTTACCTCACCAAGAAACATAATTAAAATGTATCTACTATGTAGATGATTTGTATGATACAGAAACTCTTAAATATTTCCAATAGTTATAAACACAATTTAATATTCAAAAAACATATTTTTCAGATACATTCAACTGAGGTAACTGTTGGAAAAAACTAATTCCCAATTATATGAGCTGATTGCTCATGTGTATTCCAGATAAAAACTGTTGTCAAGAATATATAATTATATCTTAGTGCAGGAACCTGTTGTTGTAACCAATCTAAAAGAAGGGTGGCAGAGAGAACTTAAAATGTCAATATTGGAAAACCAGTGGGTAGTAATCTTTAACTCAGGAAGGTTTTCTCATAATAATGAGATAAACCAAGATCATTTTTTGATTATGCATAGGATCTATTACATACTCTATTTTCTAAATAAATGCCATTCCAATATCTCTGATCTTTGTAGTAGATGTAGAGTTGAAGTGAGAACTTTATCTCATGTTATTGTCACGTGCTATAAGTTAAAACATATTTCAGGCACAATATATTTACAAGTATAAATAAAACATTAAATATTAAACTTTTTCTAGAACCTATATTATGTCTTCTTGAACTTTCTTAATCACAAAATTTGCCAGACATTCATGAACTTAAAAGATACATTGCCCATTTGTGGAAAGATAATAGCCCACCTTCTTGGGAGTTATGTAAAAATTTGCTTTGTGAATGTATGTGGTTGGAGAAGAATGATTATTATTCTGTTAAACAAATGAAGGATTATTAGGATATTTGGTAACCACCTCACAGTGCTATAAAGAATATTATCATTTAAGTGTTTTATTATTCTTTTCTTATTTCCCAGTAGTATATTATTGTTGCGATTATCTACTTGAATTAATTTCCTGGATATTTATTTTGTCTAATGGCATGTGCTGTATAATTGTCCTTAATAAACAAGAAACCTAATTAAATTTGTTTGACAAGGCCTCCCCATACAGAACCACATTAGTTATCTGTTATTACTCTATGCTCCAACAAATATGCTACTAAACCATCCTAAACAATAATGTCTAACATTTTACCTACAGCTTTGGTCACACTAACTGACCTGCAGTTCCTGGTATCTCTCCTGGATCTCTTTTAAATAAAGGCATCATGTGTGCTGTCCTCCAGTACCCCGACACTTGCTTTGTTTCTGTGGATTTTTTAAAAATCCATGACAGTGGCTGTGCTAATTCCTCTCTGCAAAATATGTGATGATGGACATGGAGTAATCTTCCAGAGCAGGTAGTATAAACTGATATTGTAACAACTTTCAAACAATGACTCAATATGTTCTTTGAAGACAAAGGCATGACGGAGTATTCCCACTGAGTTGGTGGGAGGATTGAAGTCAATGGACCAATGGTCTTCTTTTCTACTTAATGCAATATGCACATACAGTGAAGCCAGCCATGATGCAGTGCAGTAACTTGATGTGACATGTCACAAAATACTGCATGGGAAAAGGACATACAGTAATTGCCAATGAATGACACTGTTCCATACAGTATTCTGCAGCATTTTGTCACATACTGGAGCACTACTGTGTTGGTTGGTATACAGTATGTGTATGAAATGTATACTATATTTGTTTTTCATAGAGTGCATCATAGACTGCTTCACAGGACAGTAATTTAAAAGAAGAAGTGATACCTACAGCAACATAGCAATCTCAGCTCAGAATGGAGTCTAAGTCCATCATGTCTATACTCCTTCTTTACAAGCGGTGATGAAACAAGTATGCTCTGCAAACATGTACAAATTTATAGGGAGTCTCTAATTACTCTAGAGCAATTGGAATAAAAATACAGCAGTATTCAAAACAATGAACAGGAGACAAAGCGTTCACTCTACAAATCTGTGCTCAGAATGACTATCCTAGCATTTTACACGTAGCAGTCAAAGTATAAGAAAAGAAGCGGGTCTGGAGTTGAGATCTGAAAATGTTGAGTGCATCCATGAGGTACAGCAAGTCTGGCTCAGGCTGAAGAGACAGCTGAGCTAAAGGATTTCCCCCAATCATATGGAGGATAACATGAGGGACAGAGAAAAGCAAGGATTTACAAGAATGGAGAATGTGGAATCTACAGTATAATAGGGAGTGATTAGGTCAGAGAGATGGGGGTACAAACAATGAAAAAAGTTTAAAACAAAATAAAGTGATTTTGTAATTATTTGGAGGATGGGAAGTCAATGCAGGTTTGTAAGTATATAAGTAATATGGTTCTGTCTGTGATGTGAGAGTGTCGAAAAGGGCAGGAAACATCTTTTGCGATAGACTAAAACTTACGAAAGATTTAGGAGACCATGCAGGGGGAGATGTTACTGTCATGTTGGGAGGAAAGACATGAATGAGAGATTTGGCTGACATAGGACTGAGACAGTGGTGAATGCTGGCAATATTGTGGAGATGTGAACAGGCAGATTTTCAGATGATAGAGATGTATAGTATGAGGCAAAAATAAGTTTAACATCAAGGAAGACACAGAAGTGATCAACATAAGAGGGAAAGGACAGGTTTAACTCATGAAGTTAATGGAAGTTGCGATTTGTAGCTAAGATAGCTTTGTGTGCTGTGATAGAAAATGTTCAATTTAGAAGACAGAAGGTAGAGCAGGATCAGAAATTGGCCAAGGCTAAAGATGGGTTGTGGACAATGACAGGAGACAAATGGAGAAAAGAACCAATTGACAGAACTTTTCAGTAAGCCCTGAAACAGACGACTACATGTGGAGGAGGCTCCACCACCAGAAAAGCAGAAGGAATGAATAGAGAGGAAGTAGTTCAACTCTGACAGTTGAAGGCGGTCCTGTGGCATGATGGGTTGAGGTGCTGGATGCCACACCCACCACTGCATAATGATCCAGGTTTGAGACCAAGCCTCAGTCATTTGGAGATGACTGTGAAGTGGGGGGGAGGATTGAGCATCCCTGGGGATGCTTTTCTCCTCCATTGAGGGATGATAGTCATGCTTCAGTGCAATACTGCAACCTGGGTGACCAAAGGTGGCAGACTTACTGGGTGAGGGACATCGGTGGGGATGATGTTCCCCATGGTTGTGTACAAGCTTGCACACAACCCTGAAGTTGGTGTCCCAGGGGAGAAAACCCGGAGGGAAAATCCCAAACAGAGCAATGATGAGAGGTTCAACCCTTGCAAGCCCCACACCACAACAGGGCCCTCTCTCCATGAACTGTATCAGTTCTTTGGCACAGGTATGGGGGGTTCTGCTGACCCCACTATGGGGGGGGACCAATGGGGGAAAACTGGAGGTAGAACTAAGTCCCTGGGGTGATGGGTGGCAGGGCTGCAGGAGTCAGACCAGAATAATAGGACCTGTACTGGACAAACATAAATAAATTAACCAAAAAAAAATATATAGTGAAGAACTGAAACCCCAGCTTAGTGTTCAAGCCTGTCAAGTAGGATGATGTGGCTGATGGTGTTGAATGCAGCCCTAATATCAAGAAGATTAAGTCGAGAGAAGAAGCCATGAACACATTTGAGGAGAAGACTGTTGACAAGAAGAGTATTCTCAATGCAATGTATGGAGCAGAAACCAGACTGGAAGAGAAAAAAGGAAATTTAGAAAGATAGATGATCAGACAGGTTTAAGAAGATAGCCTTTGTATAGAGGAAGGTAAGGTTGGAGATGGTGTGGTATCTAAAGAGGAAGAGGGGGTAAGGAGAAGGCATTTAAAGGAGTACAGAGACAGTAGCCTTCTTGAGTTATTTTGGAAAGACACCAGTGGATACAGGCTGATTTATATTAGCAGAGTTCTAGGAGGACAGGGTGGAGAGACAGAAGGAGAAGAGCCACTATGGGTCAGTATCACTGCTGACAGTGATTACACATAGATGACACAACACTATGTTACACTCTGTGGTTTATATGTAGCTGGTAACTGTCACAAACAGAACAACTAAAATTTACAGAAAGTGTTTTGAAAGTTATTTTCCCTTCAACTTGTTCATATTATATTACTATAGGTTTCCTAACTGAGTTACAATTGTGTTTCATATATGTTTTCTATACATCTGGCAGTGGTTTACATGTTGTTAACATGCAGTGATACCTTTGATCACTATTTTTCTAAAGAGCAATATAGTATAGTTTCAAAACACATACAATGTGATACTGCTCATAAACCTATATCATTATGAACAAACACAAGTGAGAAATCAAGTTGTTTTAAATTTTTTTTCTGAAATACTGAGTAGCAGGTTTGTGACACAACAGCTACATATAAAGTGTATAGTGTAGCTTAGCAACGTCAGCTGCATGCAAATTCCCTTGGTGTAAGATATTATTTTGTTCATAGAAGGTGTAATGACACACAGGTTGCTAGTGGAGATGGGGAGAGGGCAGACAATGGGGGAGCATTTAGTTGTGAGAACAAGGAGTAGGAGATGGAGCAGAATAGCTTACTACCAGTGTTAGAATGCACACTGAATGCGATGGCAGGGGCAGAGGGGGATTATGAGGATGAGGACAGTGATGAATGGAGTAGGGGAAATATGTTTCAGGTGTCAGAGATCTCATTAATGAGGCTGAAGAAGAAGAAGAGTGCCAAGGCAATGTTTTGTTGGTTAAGATGGAGGGTAGGGAGGGCTAGCAGGTCAGGAAAGGGTGAGAAGGGTTAATGAATAGGGAGATGAAAGGCAGAAGTTTGGTTGGATTTCAGGTTTGATGAATGAGGGAAATATAGTTGGTTATGGAGAAAATAGTGGGGTGCTAATTTTTAATTTTTGTGTTTCCTTTAATTTTTGCCCCTTTTTCCCATTTCTCACACTAGCAGTCACACTTCTGTCATGGAATACTTTCTCTGGCTAGAAAATGGCAAGAGGCTGCCTTCACAGCTGACTGAAATTCTCGGTTGGTTAGTATGGGTAACACAAATCCTGGGTGATCAGTGCCATTTGTCCATGGAAGCTGAGCACCTCACTCCCACAATCTGCTTAGTCCTAAATTGGATTGAACATGGAACTTTTGGGCTTACACATGAGCCCCGTTCTTACAAGTGAGAGCACAAGTTGCTGTCACCACAGTGTTGGGCTGCACAAGTGTGAGGATTCAAAGGAAGGATGGATAGCTAGGAAATTTATCTCACAACACCGATACATCAGTTAAATCATTCAGCTCTGCACACAGAACTTTAGGCCCTATACATTTTAACCAGTTGTAATAATGTGGATTACATTTGGATAATGATTACAGTAAATATTACCAGTGAGTCATTGTAATGCTGTTAAGTTATTTGTATTTAAAGCGTTGTTTACTGCAGACTTTTAGGATATGCAAGTTACCACTTTCAGACACTGGTAGCATTGTTCTGGGTATTGCAAACCTTGCTATTTACAATAAATAGGAAAGAAGGAGAGAACTGTTATGTTTAAAATGGATGATTTTAGTGTCTATGTTCCAATGAACCCCTTTATGGTCCCTTAACATAGGAACAGAGTTCTGTGAACTTCCCAAAATTCGACCACGTGATCTTTGACCATTGAACCATATAAAATTCATCAAACTCCTCTAACGCTGGGCTAGTTTGCACTGGTTTGAGAATTAAAAAGCATTAGGAAATGGGATGAAATGACATACCATAATATAGTGTTCTAGGTAAATGAAGCACACAAAACAGCAGGATGATGCAGTGGACCACAATGAGGGGTACTGGTTATAAAAATTGTGTTCATTCACTGAATGCCAGACACAGGTAATATGAGCAGTAAACAAAAGTATGAGGCTAACAATGCTCAAATAAAATAGTTGTGATAGGTGTATGTATGCCCAAAAATACCAGTACAGAATCCCACAGAATAGGTTACTGGTTCAAAAAATTGAGTGCCACACATGGATAAAGCTTCCCATTATGCCATAGATAAGTGTTGTATGCATTGGTTTCATGGGCAACATTGCCCCAAAAATTATTTATTCAACCTGTGCAGACCTGAAAAAAATTAACAAAACCTTCATCTGAAGAAGTCTGAGTGAAAATAATAGAGGAGCTTACCACAGTGTGAGCTACTGGTTCCAAAAATGGTGTGCCCATGGGGCCAGTGCCACACATGAACAAGGCTTCCAGTCTTGCCATGGATAAGTGTTGCTCACACTGGTTTCATGGGCAATGCTGCCCCAAAATTAATTGTTTGGCTTCAAGTTCAAGTTCAAGTTTATTGCAGGAAAACTCCATTGAGCAAGCTCATTCACAAGGAGGTCCTGTGACATGGCTTCTGTAGATCTACCAAAAATGTACAAAACCTTAATCTGAAGAAGGCTGTGACAACAACCATGCAACATCCCAAAGTGTGTGTGTAGGCTACTGGTTCCAAAACCAAAAAAACTAATAGACACAGAAGCCCTCCCTATCCACCTCCTCCTCCTCCTCTTCTGTTTTTACCCTAGCTGGAAATGTAGGAGATTCATCAACCATAAACCATGGCAAAAAGGGCTTCAGAAAAAATGGCAGGATCATTTTTAAAAAACTGAGCATCTCTACATTTTGGGTCAAACTGTATGTTCCCTCATTGGTGACAATATTGCCTGCAGCACTGAAAATTCTCCCTGAGTATGTGCAGTACTTGCCGGTAGGCAACTAAGGTGTTGAACAGCTACATTTGTCATACAGGGCCAAATGGTCTTTTTTGGTACCAGCATAATACAGGCTTGTCTCCTTCTGTTAGTGGCACATTCTCATCCAGATAATCCGGCACCATTTTGTTTGCTGGCATCTCAGGCACCACTGTGTCAGAAACTGACTTGTCATGCTTTCTCATCAAGCCATAGTCAAACAGTTGTTCCATAGTGGTTTGTCATTGATGGCTGTTTTTCTAGGGGGTACAGTAGCAGTAGCAGTAGCAGTGGCAGGTTGACTTGGAGGCAAAAATGGATGACTCCTGTGACATTCAGTACTAGCAGTAAAAACACATTAGGATCCTCCTTCGTCCCTCTCTTCCAGCTGGCCTCTCAGAGAGATTGTAAGGGATGATGATGAATGTTGTTCTTCTGCTCTATTTGTGCTCCTGTTCTTATATTGTGCTATACATACAAAGAACCAGTGGATAAGCCAGGCTTTATAGGACTGTTGATTCTTATGGCATTCCTGTGCATCAAAGAATGTCCCACATATGTCTTGAACTGAGGGTCCTAGAAAGTGACCAAGATGTAGTGGTCATATGTATACATTTTTGATATGTGCTGATCATTCCAAAAACATGATTTTATCCTTTCTACTAGACTGAGAGCAGTGGTAGCCTTCTTTTCCTCATATTGAGTTTTCATATGAAAAAGTCACAGGCTAATGAGAGAAATGAGGGGAGTACCTGGCTTAAACCAGCTGCGTCAGCACTTACCACCTTTGTGAACTCATCAAAGGGCTTCAGCACAATGCAGAGGATTGCCTATGGGTACCACTGATTTGGGCTGATGTTTGCATCTCCCTTGCCAATACCATGCTCAAAGGCATATTAGTAGATAGCCTTCTGATGTTCTAGCAGCCATTCCATCATGTGGTAGATGGAATTCCATCTTGTTGCCATATCTTGTTTCAGGTGGTGGAGGGGAAGGTGGTTCCACTGCTGAATGTTTAATAGCAGCTTCCCTGCCTTTACAGGATGGCTAAAATTACTATAGACTTTTTTGGCCAGACTTACACATGTCTGCACAGTGATGCCTTCGTCAGACAGGAATCCCTGAACTAAATTTTTCAAGTTTTCCAGAAACTTCATAACAACAACAACAACAACAAATTCATTTGCAAGCAGAATTGCCATTAAGTCAGTAAATAATGTGGAACATCTAATGCTATATGGGGAAACTCCCAAAGACACGTGTGTGTATATATATATATATATATATATATATATATATATATATATATATATATGGACACTGAAACCTTAAGTAAAATACTGTACATACTGTGTATTAACTCTTACATTTCAAACATAATTCTAACTGAAAGTGGGTTTGAAGTTCAAAACTGAATGGGCATTATACCAAGGGGGTTGCCTGATTAAAGAGGCAGGCCTGTTTGGCCCTGGTCATATGACCTGGGTGATGAGAGCTCAGTTGGACAAGGAAATAACAGGTGTGGGGGAAGAGAAAAGAGGGGGATGGGGAGGTAAGAAACATGGGAAGGGGTGGGGCCACATGATAGACAGTAAAAGGGGAGGGGACAAAGGAGGCAAGGCCAGAGGGGATTGCTTGTGAAAAGAGAGAGAGAGAGAGAGAGAGAGAGAGAGATAGTGGGGAGTGGGGGGTTTAAGAAGGGCTGCATAGAGGAGGGAGCCCTTATTCTTTTGCTAGCTAGCAAGATGGAACAGTTAGAATAGCACATCAGTTGGTAATTTTTGTTTTACTGAAAGAGGTTTGTTTGGTGACGATTACAGGACTATTTTAAACATGGAACCAAAAGGATGCAAGAGCTCCAAGGAGGAGGCAGTGTGGAGAGTGATGGAGCTGGTATAAAAGGCCCAGAAGATGCTGTATGCAGTGGAAGACATTCCAGCTGGGCTAGAGCCTACCACAAGGGTCAGGAAGTGGAAAGACAGAGCTAACCCAAGGACCTGGGGAGAAGCAACCCACAAAAGTGGGCCTCCTTACCCCGGTGCCCCCTCAGCTGGCTCCTCCTCAACCAGTTCCACCCCAGCCACAGCCACCCAGCCTGGTCCCTCCACAACCTAACCAGCCCCAGCCGTAATCACCACAGATACCCAACCCAGTGCCTCCACAGCTGGTTCAACCACAGCGGGCGCTGCCACAAAAACCGAGTGGAACAGATACAGTGGACCGCACCCTAGAGGGGAATGTAAAAGAATATGTGGAGCAGATTATTGGCTCCATGGGTGAAAATGGTATTGCTGAATTAGAAAAGGTACTGGGGGAAATTAAGAAAGGGAAGAAGGGTGAACAGGGCACTTAGTCTGGGCTCACTAGAGGGGTGGAGGGATTAGACATGGAGATAAGGACACCAGGAGTTAGAATAGGAGACCTAGCCCCATTGGCCACAAAAGAAAAAATATGGAAAGGGGAGTTTTTGGATACATTTGCCCTAGTGGATAAAGAGACGGTGAAAAAATATGAAGAGATAGAAAGCTTTGGGGAAAAGGACATGGCTGCAGCTCTGGTGTTATAGGGCAGGAAGGAGGAAGGGGTAGGTATGAGGGGGTGAACTTGGGATGCATGGCCAGTGGAGTTCACATACTGTACTACAGTGCCATCGTACAGGAGAAGTGGCTGGAAGTGGCCATGCCTTTACTGGCATATTTCCTGTTTACTCATGGCACATATAAAAGAAGGGGAGCACCCACTGGATACAATATGACGAGCAATTTCACCGGAGGATGGCCTGACATGGGGATGTGAGATGGGACACCTGGCACTCAGATTTATGGTTGGAAACCATGATGGGGCAAGGGAGGGGGGGTAACAGGGACTGGGCCAGGAATGAGACAGGCATACAAAAATTTTGTTGTGGATTTAATAGAGTGCAGTGTCCTGGCCAAACTGTCAGTTCAAACATGCTTATTCCAAGTGCTCGGGGTCACTCCCAGCATCCAGATGCCAGACATATGGGGACAGGGGCACAAGGGCCGGCACAAACAGGCAGCCCTTTTGGGGAGGTTTCTTGGGGGCACAGGGGGCACAATGGGGCTATGGGGGGAGGGGTTTTGGGGAGGAGAGGTTTTGGGCAGGGAGCAGGTGAGGTAAAGGTCAGACAGATTGGGAGAAAACAATACCAGCTAGCATGGTCACCAGTGAAATTGAAAATTTTGAGGGAATGGATGATGGATTACCCAGCTAAGGAGGCTGGAAGAACATTGGAGGAAGGCTTTACCAGAGGTTTTAATTTACACTTTATGGGGGAAAGGATAAGCATGAAGGCAAATAATTTATGGTCAGCTAAAGGTAAGGAAGTGATGCTGGCCCAGAAAATACAGAAAACAATTAAGGCAGGGAGGGTACAGGGAACATTCTTGGACCCACCACTGGACAGTTTCAGAGTGTACCCATTGGGTTTGGTACCCAAGAAGCAATCTGGGGAATACAGAGTGATCCGTCATCTGTCACACCCTGAATGGGAGTTTGTAAATGACTATATAGGGGAGGAACTTAGCAGGGTAATGTACACAACATTGGAGGAAGTGGTACAGATGATACGGGCAGTAAAAGGGGCATGGTTAGCAAAAACTGACATCAAAGCAACTTTTCAGCTGCTCTCAGTGCGGTCAGAGGACTGCGACTTATT
Organism: Neoceratodus forsteri; assembly: GCA_016271365.2. Taxonomy (NCBI): domain Eukaryota; kingdom Metazoa; phylum Chordata; order Ceratodontiformes; family Ceratodontidae; genus Neoceratodus; species Neoceratodus forsteri. The sequence goes on from CM028131.1 coordinate 854,271,492, forward strand.
GGGTTTCAAGTGGAGGGGAAGTACTATTTTGACAAAGCCATGCCCGTGGGCTGCTCCATTATTTGAACCACTTTTGAAATGTTCAGCACTTGGCTACAGTGGGTATTTATGGCCAGGTATGGTCATCGGTTGGTTGTTCACTACCTAGATGATTTTCACCTAGTGGACAGGGGGAAGAGGATGCTGGGGCCATGCTCAGGCAATTTTAAGACATGTGAAGGCACCTGGGGGTCACCTTGGTAGAGGATAAGACCGAGGGCCCTAGCCTATGTTGGAGTTCTTAGGGATTGAGCTAGATGCTGAGATGGGGTTGTTCAGACTCCCAGATGAGAAGATGCAAAAGCTGAGAGAATTGCTGGAGGTGGTAAGAGGGAAGAGATGGGTGCCTTTGAACCTAGAACAACAGCTGCTGGGGCATTTGAATTTTGCCTGCCCAGCAATAGCACTGGGGAGGCTTTCACATGGTAATTGGCAAGGGCCACAAAAGGAGCCACCAGACCACACCATGGGGTGGATATTACAAAAGGGGTGAGAGAAGACTTGGGGATATGGGAGGATTTTCAGGAGACATGTAACGGGATGACATTTTGTCAGGACGAGTGGGTCTTTCAATTAGATCTGGAGTTATACACAGATACGGCAGGGGGCCGTGGGATGAGGGCCTATTTTAAAGGGAGGTGGGTCTCTGAACAATGGCAGAGGAAATGGGAGAAAATAGGATTGACCAAGGATATCACTTTTTTGGAGATTTTCCTGATATGGGTAGCCTCTGTGGTGTGGGGGAGGATTTATGGAATCAGAAAGTAACTTTCTGGTGTGACAATAGAGCAGTAGTGGGTGCACTGAATAGGAGGGGGCACTTTCAGATACAGTGATGAGGGTGATGAGGCAGCTAGTGTTTCAGGGTTTATGACTTAACATGTCTTTTAGGGCAAAACTCATCAAAGGGGTATGGAATAATGTGGCTGATAGCCTCTCCTGTCTCCAAATGGACAGGTTCCGGGCCATCGCCCCAGGTGCAAAAAACAAGAAAAAAGCGCTAACTCAACACTTGTGGGAGACTGGCTGGAAGGAGCTGAGCCACTCTTTCATAGCTCATGGTCGGCCAGGACTTTAAGGACATATGAGGGTACATGGAGGATTTTCCAGACTTTCAGAGGAGAACAAGGCATAAAGGTAAGTGGGGTGGTCACAGAAGAGCAGATAGTGAAATTTGTGATGAGTAAATGGATGGAAGAAGTGGCACATGTGAACATTGGTGTACACCTATCAGCCATAGGCCTAGTATGCAGTTTGAAAGGGTGGGGAGACCCAGGAAAAGGACAGCTAGAGAAAATAATGATGCAGGGTTGGTTGAGGCTTAGAGGAAAGGATGTTGATGGAAGATGCAGAGGTGCTGCTGGGTAAGTTGGTGAGGGCCCTGCCTAAGGTTCGTCATTCACCAGCCGAGGCATGTCTATTTACAGCTATATTTATGACCATGTTCCATGGGGTGTGTTGAGTAAGTGACGCTTTGGGACAAGCTGGGTCTGGAGGGAGGCAAGGTTTTCTGTAGGAACAGGTAATATGGCAAAGGGACAGTTTGGGGCTATGGCTTCAAAAATCCAAAACGGATTAGGCAGGAAAGGGGACAATGCTAATCATACAGCAACAAAAATATGAGAAGATATGCCCAGTGTGGGCGCTACAAGGGTACATGGCCATTAGGCAAGCAAGGGAGGGTCAGTTACTTATCAGTGGGAATGGAGCCCCAGTAATGGGGGCACAGATGATGGCAGTGTTAAAGAAAAGCCTGGGATTCATGAACGGAGAATCTGAAGGGGTATTCATCCCATTTGTTAAGGACTGGTGCTGCATCAGAGGTGGCAGCTAGGGGTGGGTACAAGCAAGAGGTAAAAAAAGTGGAAAGATGGGCCTCGGACTGCTATAAGACATACATGAGAGAACTGACCTGCTAATTTTGTATCTGCTTTATTTCAGGTGGAAGAGGCCCAGAGGTAGAGCTGGGTCAGAGGGGAAGGGGGGAGGAAAACACAAACAATTTTGTAATCTGTTTTTCTCCTGTTAATTCCACAGGTCCCACAGGATGGTGGGAGGTATGGATCTATGGTTCCTCTTTTGTGTATTGGGCAGAGTGAAGGGTGGAGGGCCGAGTTGGGGGGAGACAGTTATAACAATATTGGAACACCGTCAGGTTGCACTGGAAGGAGATCAGAAAGATGAGATAGCCACAACTTCTGCTGCTGTTGGAGAAACTGAGGACAACACAGCCAGAGCCACACATGTTAATATTGCATTTGAGGGGAGATGATCTGAGCTCATGGCATTGATTGAACATTTTATGGCAGATAAATGGAGAGATTGCCTGAGGAAGAGAATAGTGGCCAGAAGTGGTGGTGGCATGGTATCTAGGCAGGTTTGGAGACAAACCAGAGATCATAAAGTGCTGGATGACATGAGAAAGCAAATGAATACACGGGTTGAGGCATACATTAAATAATTTGGGGGCATGGTGGTAAAACATGAAAGCATACTGGAGAATTGCCCAGGGTTTTATAGGGCAGATGGGGTACATCTGTCTGACATAGGAATAGACATGTTTAACCTAGACTTGGGGGAAGCGATAGAGCAATGGAGACTTCAGAAAAGGCTATAAGCAATAGAAAGGGGGGAAGCCCACCTTCCAACACAAGCTGGATGTTGGCTGATGGTGAAAAGAAAGGGAGGGGAGGGACAGCCTGGGGGGGACCCTGGCCTGGGTGTACATCCAGGCTGTGGGAGAGGCACCTGTGCACCTAAGAGGCACTGCAGGTGGGGTATGGGTGTACACCCGTACCCAGCAGGAGAAAGAGAGAGGTAATGAGAAGGAGGAGGACACCCAGATGTACAGCTGGGTGACAAGGCAGTCAAATAAAGATAAGAGAAGATGATGATTCTGATGACATGAAATTGTGGATTTTATGGAAATAATGAATACAAAGATGAAAATGAGGATGTAAATAAGAGATGGAAATTTGATATGCTATCTATGTAATAAACATTTTGCTGACTGAGCATCCAAAGCTTTTAAGTTGTGTTGTGGTTTCTTTGATGGGAAGGGGATTCAGCAACGACTACCTTTGTCCAGTGATGATCAAGGTGGTTAATTGCTGTGACTTATTCTGAACAGAGGGAGAGGATAGGAGAATTACTGTATGTGTCCTTATAGGCCTTATACCTTGAAGCCTTTGTTGGGGATAGTGAGAGTATTCATTTCAAGGAATCTCTTACTGATTAAGGCTGCTATGTCAATGGTGCGACTGTGGGCCTGTCCTTCTTCAGAATGTGCAGGTGATGGTGAAGATAATACCCTTCTGAGATTTTACAATAAGTTGATTGAAGGTAGCCCCCCCCACCATGTTTGTGTAAGTCTCCAAGCTGCCTGTCACCTAGAAATGGACCCTCTTGAAACTGACAGTTTTACCCAGTTTTGTTAACCATTCCTCAATTATTGGGGGTTCTGGTTCCCTCCAGTGCCTGACGATGATATCTTGGCAGTTATTAAAGCACCCATTAGCCACCTCACTTAATATTTGCCTATTTTCTGATGTGGGTGTCAGTTCTCATCTGTGTGTATCCCCAGCATTGCTAGGTTGTGTGTGAGCATCAGGTCTGGGGATATCAACTCCCTACAGATGACTTGGACTGAGTCCCAGTAATGCCTGAGTTTGAAGCAAGCCCAAAGGATGTAAGTGAGGTGTCCAGTTTGGCCCCCACACCAGCAGCATTTGATTGGGTCAAGAAGGCCCCATTTGTGTAGTTGTGCAGGGGTCCTGCACCTCTATGGAGGATTTTGTGTTGTGTACATTAGTTTTAGAAGTCTTTCCTTGCCAAAGCCAGGTACTTCCAGCATTGGGCCCACTCCTGCATGAAGTATACTCCCCAATTTTCTCTGCCGTTGTTTCTGTGTCATGACAGAGTGGTCTGGGCTGTAGTTAAGACTTTTGTAAATGGAACTGATTTTTGATAAATGGGGTTTATGTATAGCAGGAGGCAGTCAAATAGGTGGGTTCCTGAGCTTTGTATTTGGGGCCTAAGATGGGATGTGGGGCACGCCTAATTTAGAGGTTTCTCCAGTGGTGGTGTTGGGGTAAGATGTATTGTTCCCTCAGCTGTTGGAAGGATTTTAAGGTCGCAGTAGAAGCATCTGTTGGGTGATGAGGATATTCCTCAATCTTGCCAGTCCTTCCAGTGAATTGGCTTACCTCGAATCATTATTCTGTTGTTTCCCCATAGCGGCAGGAGGAGTGACATCTCAGACTTCCACCCTGTAAGATTTGCTGTATGACACCACTCCAGATGGGAATGTGCAATAGTGGGGTGTGATTTGAGGGGTTTGGGTATGCTGTCAAAGCAAATTGCATAGATAAAGGGCTTCCTCAAAAGGGTTTCCTTTCATTGGATCCAGTTTGTAGGATCACAAGCCTCATTTGCTGGGTTCATAGTGGATGTACTATGTAAGGCCTATGCTGTGTGCTAAAGGGCAAAGTCCGGGAAGTACATGCACCCTCTGGAAAATTCTTGGGTCAATTTCTTGTGGCTGAGCCACCGGTGTCCTGATTTCCAAAAGAAGGGTAGCATGTCATCACATAGAGCTGGTAGGAGCTTAGGGTAAATGCACATTGGGGTATTGTGTAGGATATATTGAATTTTGGAGGAAACCATAATTTTGAGATCATGAGCCCTCCTTCAGTATGAGAGGTGTATAAGTGGCCATCTTGCTAGGTTTTCCTTTAATGATTCTCTCAGGGTTGTGAGGTTGTACTTACCCATATTGTGGAGGTTCCATGTGAAGTGTTTGCCCAGGTATTTGAAATGTCCTTGGGCATCAGTCACATCCCAGAGGAAGCTTGACATCCAAGAGACCGATTCATGCAAGGGGAGCAGGATGGACTTGACAACATTGACCTTATAGCCTGACAGAGGTCATTATTCCTGTATGAGTTAAAAAGTGCAGGAATGGACTTCTGCAGGTTGGTTAGCATCAGGATTATGTCATCTGCAAAAGTCAGAGCTTGATGCTCCCTCCCAAATGGAACTCTCATGATGTTGGGATGTTTGCAGATTGCCTGGAGAAGGGGTTCCAAGGTGACAATGAAAAGCATGGGGGAAGGGGGCAGCTGTGCCACTTTCCCCTGTCCAAAGGAAGGGGGGGGGGGCAAGAGACCATAAGTTGGCACTGAAGTAAAGGCTCAGTTGTAAAAGGTTGAGATCCAGCTAAATGTACATAGATAGCTTACTCTCCACATATGATGCAGACAGCAATTTATGAGGCAAATTTTTTTATGACTCACAATATACAGTAAGTAGTGCCTCAATGCAGTGAAAATAAGTAGTAGTGCAGATACACCAGTCTCCTCATCCTAGGCTCGAACTGTGGCCCCAATATTTCAGCTCCAAAGAGCCTTCATCACGGGGTGTGGCCTGAGGGATGCAGCTACCTCTTAAATACACCCATTAGTATGACATCATGACATTGCTCTGTGCAACAGTGACAAAATATTTTATGTGTGTACATACATAGTCTAATAAATCTTGTCTATATATAAAAAAATATACAATTTGTTGCATTCAATATGTAGCACTGATATTAATAACCTACTAGTTTTTTTTTTTTATTTTAATCTTTAATTCTTCATTCTGCCTAAAGAGTGAACACAAAATAAAAAGGCAAAGAGAGGGACCATCAGGCAACTGGACCAATGTAATGCAATTGCCCTGAATTTAATGACCAGTGCTATGGCTCCCAATTTTTAGTCTTTTAGGGATCCACCAAAACATCTGAACCATGGTAAACCTGAAAGAAGCAGAGAAATAGATAAATTAATAATGTTAGGCTGGAGGTCAATTAATATGCAAAAGGTCAAATCTTCCAAAATTCATCAGAGTATATATTGTTTCTTTTTTCCCATATTTCACACAAGAGAGCAAAAAAGGGACCAATGAATGGGCACATAAAACATTATATTGACAATACAGTCATTTATAGATGTGGTTTAAGATCCCAGTTTTCATTAAGACTCTTAGGTTTCAAACTGCCAACCCTGTAAATCCAGGCATTTTCTTTCTTTAATAGCAAGGCTTTTCTATCCCCTCCCTTCCCCTCCTGGGAGTTTTAACCATTTCAGTTCCCATAAAATTAAGATATTTAGGGTCAGAGTTGTGTTTATTAAAAAATGCCTGCCTACTGGGTTTCCTGTCTTTTGTTGATAATCAAGTGTACATGCTCTTGAATGCTCAATTTGAGATTCCTAATCATTTTGCCAACATATAGTAACCTGCATGAACATCATATCACATAGACCATGAAAGTGGTGTTACAGTTGATAAACTCTGATTTCTGCTTCTTTACCTGTTAGTGGATGTGTACACTTTTTGACCTCTACAGGATAGGTGCAACTATTGCAGTTTGTACATCTATAAAAGCCCTTCGGCTTCACAGATAGCCAGTTACTTGTTTGCTCTCTTGATTCTAGCTCAAATTAACTGTGTACCAGGGTATTCCTGATACTTTATTCCTTCTTGAAAGAAATTCTGGGTTTCTGCCCACTGCCCATCTTACTCCATCATCCCTCAAATGTATGGGCCAATTTCTGTAAATTATATTTCTAATCTTCCCTGCTAGATGGTTAAATTCAGTGACAAATGTAATGGGGTTAAATTCTGCATCATTTTCTCTTTTCCGATTCTTTCAGTAAGTCATCCATATTTAAGAACTTAACTTATCTTTTGATGCTATTAACAATTGTTTTTCATACCCTGTATGTAAAAATGTGTCCATAGGTTCACCTGCCTGTGACTCAAAGGAATCTACAGAGCTACAATGTTGTTTCAATCTTGCAAATTGACTGTAGGGGATAGAATCTTTTAATGTTCTTGGGTGTGCACTCTGCTTGTTACAGTGCATTAGTAGCAGTGCTTTTCCAATTACATTTAGGTTCTACACCCATTTTGACTTCCTGTTTATTACTGCTTAGTGTAAGGTCCAGGAAATTCAGACTTGACAGATCTGTGGTGTGTGTGAACGTAAGACTTAGATCATTGCTATTGAGCCATGCAATAAACATCTCAATTTCACTGATATGCCCTTCCCACACACATACCTTATCATCAATAAAGCAGTACCACATTTTGATGTTATAGTATGGATGTTCCCTCATGTTTAGAATCAGTTTCTCTTCCCAGAGCCCTAGGAAGAGGTTGGCATAGGATGGTGCCATTGCTGCCTCCACTGCTGTGCCACATGTTTCAATAAAGTGTCTACCCTCAAATTCAAAATAGTTATCTAGAATGAACTCTAGTGCTTCAATGCTGAAATAAGTAGGTTTACTGTCTCTATCTGATTGTTTCAAAAGGAAGTGTCTGCATACTTCTATTCCCTGTGGGTATACCGTCAAGTGGGCACAGGACTTATGGAGAAGAGATATGGACAATAGAGTTAGGGTGAATGCGATCTCAGCAGTTGGGACTTCAGCGTGGCGGTGACTATGGGCAGACAGGAACAGGGGGCCCTGAGGTCTTCTCCCCTCAAATGTACGAGGTGTGGGGGTGTTTATATTGATTTGAGGGAGGTATGAAGGGGGCAATCCCCCCCGCAATGGGGCCAACATGCGGTGTGACCTGCAAGGTATGCAACTCAATTGCCTGTCACACACCTTGCTGTCACCTGATTTCCCACATACTGATCTTTGTCAACCACTTTGTTTTCGCACTTTTGTGGGTGAACCTCCCTGCCTATGTCTAATGGAAGTCTACAAAGCCTCTACATCTATGCTGACTCAACAGTAGTTCTCCTTCCACTCAAAATTATTTAATTTCCTCAGGACATCTCCTGTATCTTTCAAGTATGATAGAATAATGACAACACATTTTTTAAGAAAAAAGTCCACAAATCTGCCCAGATTCTCTGTTAAAGATCCCATCCCAGACACTGTGGGACAGATTTTCAGAGAATGACGCACAGGGTGCTTACATCAAAAACAACTGACGCAAGGAGCAGGATGTGTCAAATCATGCATCAATTCTGATTTTCAAATGGTGCTTGCATCAAAAACAGGTCTACATGTACCAGAGTGTCCTTCCCCTTATTTGGGATTTTCAAAGAATGCTAGTCCTGTCCTTGTGCTTAAGATGCATGTCGCTGTAGTGGGCAAGATTATGGAGGCACTCCTTAAGGAAGGGATAGTGCAACACCTGGAATCCATAGGGGCACAGGATCCAAGACAGCATGGGTTTACAAAAGGAAGGTCCTGTCAAACTAATCTCATAGATTTCTTTGACTGGATAACCAGAGTGGTGGACCAAGGGGGGAGCAGTTGATGTTGCCTACCTTGACTTCAACAAAGCTTTTGACACTGTTCCACATAGAAGATTGATAAATAAGCTGGGTAGGCTCAGGATGGGTCAGAAGTTGGTCAACTGGGTGGCAAACTGGTTGACGGGCAGAAAACAGAGAGTGGTGGTAAATGGTATACAGTCAGAAGAGATGCAAGTCACAAGTGGGGTACCTCAGGGATCAGTCCTGGGGCCAGTCCTCTTCAACATCTTCATTAGTGACCTTGCAGATGGACTAGAGGGTAAGGCTTGTCTGTTTGCAGATGACACCAAGATCTGCAACAGAGTAGATGATCCAGATGGGGCAGGGCAGAATGAGAAGAGATCTGGATAAACTAGCAAAATGGTCAGAAGAGTGGCAACTGGGATTTAATGCAAAGAAGTGCAAGATCATGCACATAGGGAAGAGAAACCCTGAAGCCACCTATAGGCTGGGAGGGGAGTTGTTAGCAGTCACAAAGGAAGAAAGAGACTTGGGCATCATCATCACTGATGACCTGAAATCATCCAAGCAGACCTCTAAAGCAGTAGGTAAGGCTGGGGGTGTTAGGGTGTATTAGTAGGGGTATCACAAGTCGTAAGAGGGAGGTAATAATCCCTCTTTACAAGACACTGGTTAGGCCCCACCTGGAGTACTGTGTGCAGTATTGGCCACACCTTCACAAGGACATTAACCAAATTGAGGCAGTCCAGAGAAGGGCAACCAAAATGGTGCAGGGCCTGCATCAGAAGACATATGAGGACAGATTAACAGAGCTCAATATGTATACCCTTGAGCAAAGGAGGGAGAGAGATATGATGAGGCATTCAAACACCTTAAGGGCATTAACAAGGTGAAAGAGTCTAACATGTTTAAATATAAGAAAAATAGCAGGACAAGAGGACACAGCATGAGATTAGAGGGGGGCCGATTAAAGGGGAATGTGAGGAAATTCTTTTTCACAGAGAGGGTGGTGGATGCATGGAATGGCTTATCACAAGAAGTGGTGGCTATGAATACAGTGCAGGGCTTCAAACAGGCATGGGATAGGCATTCAGGTCGTGCCTGAAAATAGGCAGGTCTGTTGCCTAGCACACTTACCCGGTTACCAAAAGCTAATAAATAAATAAATAAGGGAGCAATACAAATGACTATGAATAGATAGGCCACTGACAGAGCAAAGGCCGATGGCACATTTATAAGGTAGAAAAAGAAATGGGCAGACTGGATGGGCCTTGCGGTCCTTATCTGCAGTCAACTTCTATGTTTCTATGTTAGACCAGCCAAGGGACACTACAGCACATAAAGAGACCCGCTGCAGGAGGTCAGACCTGACTATGCTACTATTTAGGGCCAGTATTCTCCTGCAGGACTAGTTTAGAACATTTTGAGGGCTTAGTCTTAGCCATTTCATCTGCCATTTATTTTTACTTAGCTTGCATCATTCTCATCCTTTGCGTAATTTTTTACTCAACTTGCACCATTTTTTTGACTCAGCTTGCACAGTATTTTTACTCAGTTTGCACCATTTTTTACTCAGTTTGCACCATTTTTTACTCAGTTTGCATCATTTTCTTTCCTTGAGTCATTTTTTTGACTCAACTTGCATCGTTTTTGACACAGTTTGCACCATTTATTCTGGTGCAGCTTGTGTCATTCTCATCCTTTATGCCATTTTGTTAATGCAGTGGACCTCTTACATCTAGTTCTTGCAAAATATGGCACACAGTATTTGGTGTACCTAGATCTGACTCAAGCTGGTTGTTTGACACAGCTTGTGTGGCTCTAAGGGCCCTTTGAAAATCTGGTCCCATGGGTCTGCCAGGGGGATTTAATAGAACTTTGTTGACCTTGGGCAAAATTTAAATGTGGGGATCACTGGTTATTCATTCCAAATAAACTTTAATTCATCCTCAGTTATCTGTTCATTTAACCTAGGTCTAGTCAACATTTCAAGCAGGGCTGTGCGAATACCTTTTCCCAAATATTCGGCCAAGTATTCAGTATTCGTTATTCGGTAGTCGGTATTCAGCCAGAAAAGGTGTTTTTTTAAGGAAACTTTAAAAAAGCCCTTCAGCAACACCATTAATCACCCATTGAACCTGGTATACCACATACACCTCAATGACACTTCAGCCACCAACACTGAGCTCTCACTAATGCAACACAAACTTCATGTGGCACACTTGATCCACCACAACACACGCATAGCACTCTGAAAACAACATCAAGCATTGCATTGGTTCAGCACTAGACAGTGTTCATGGTCACAGACATGGGGTAGAAGGTGCTTCAGCCATGGGCATAGGAATAGTGGTAGCAGTGGCTGCAGAAGTGGTGACAGCTGAAAGGGTGGCTGCTGCAAGAATGGCACTGGTGGTGGTGGGAAGCACACTGGCTGTGGATGTAGCAGCCATAGTGGTAGCAGTGAGGACACTGGTGGTGGTGTCCTCTGCTTGCTGCACAAAGCATGTATGCTCTAATTCCCCCCTACTACTGTACAACAGAATGTGATGGTGAACGTACAGATGGACAAGTGGTGACACTAGTAGCAGTAGTAGTACTGCTAATGGTATTAGTGGTAGTAGTACTATTACCAATGCTACAAGAACTAAAAGGCTTGCTTGGGGAGAATAATATTTGAGCCCATCGAATAAAGGAGACACCTGTATGTCATTATCTATGTAGTCTATCTCACCACCTTCTCTGGAATTGTATTATGTATCAATAATTTACAGTGGAGCAAGACAAGATGCAATTCAGTACTTCGCAGTAAATGACATGCCACAAAATATTGAATGATGGGAAGGCTTAATTGCCATTAAATTACATTGCTCCTTGCAGCATACTGCAGCATTTTACAGCAATTTTGCAAGATACTGCATTGTGTACTGTCTGGCACCACAGTATGAACTATGTTCTATAATCTTGATGTTCTGTTTCATCCTTGGGTATGTTAGTTGTGGATTGTTTTGTTACAAGGGCGTCTCAGTCTCATTCATTTTAACTTCACTTATTTATAGTGTGTGTTTCTTTAAGGGTTGTATATTCATAGCCTGTTTGTACGTTCCCCACATGCACCCTGACAAAGACCAGGTTCTGGTCAAAACACCAGGGCTCTATTGGCATCCTCCAGCCTTAGCACAAACAAATGTATTGGCAACTTTATGCTGCACTGCTCTTAACTGTATTTTGTTACTGCAACCCCCGCTGAGTGCTTCCTTTGTTCTACATAGATTGTTTGGGGGGTTGGCAGCCCAGGGACAACACTAGCAGTAATTATGTGGATGTGCTGTATGTTTGTGATCTATCATCCTGTCCCTCACCACTTGGGGCCAGCAGTGCAGATGCTTTGCTGGGGATGGTCCAAGCATGTTTGCAAGATTGTTAAAGACATGATGGATCTGGTCACTGCTGGTTACTGGGTAAAACACAATCTATTACTACGTAGTACCTGTGTGTATGATGCTCTACTTAGTGCTTGTGGAACTACAGTAATACACCAACCTTACAAGTTATACTGCACCGCAAAAAAATAGCAGTAAAGAAAAACACTGATACTAAGAAGGGGAAGAAAAGGGAAACCTATTTAGTCCAACATGGAACTCAGCAAGGAACAGACAGATGACATACAGTTAACTCAGTGAGACAAGCCTGCCCCACTAGGTGCAATGGTTTAATTAACAAAACAACAAAAAACAAACAAAAAAAATGCATGTGCACAACTGTGCACACACAAACGGCACAGATTCGCAGGGGGATATATTTCACAAGCACAGCTTAATTGTGTGCAGTGGGCTGTAGAAGTGGGTGGGGAGGGTCAGCTGCCATGTCAGCATGACTCAGTTGGTAGCACATCCGCCTCTGGACCAGAAGGTAGTGGGTTCTCGTCCCACACTGGGATTGGATTTGCACCTAAAATTCACAGGCATTCGAATGCAGTATCGGAGGGTGCTGTACTGCTAGGGTTTGCCATCCTTCAGTTGAGACATTAAACCGAGGTCCCTTCTGCCCATCCTGGTGTTGTCCTGGTGGGTGTCCAGGTGGAAGTAAAAGAACCCAGGGCACTCTTCACAAACAGTAGGGAACACTCCCGGTGTTCTGGCCAACATTCCTCTTCCCATCAACCGGTTCATGAAATTATCCAGGCTGTGTGTGGGCGATGATGTGCGATATGGCCGCCACTTCACCTTCAGTCACTTCATTACCAGTCTAGCATTGCTTGTAAAGTACTTTGGGATGCACTGTGTATGAAAAGCTCTATATAAATGCTGATTCTTCTTCTTCTCCTCATGTGTACAGGGATTTATCCCCAGAACCAGAGGAGACTAACAATACTAATTCAGTGAGTCAATCTTGACTGGCTTAGAACTGAAGAAGTTTATTTCAAAATCTGTGTGCACACAGCTGTGCACACGTGTGGCCCTGCCTCATGAAAAAATATATTAAGCATGCACATGCAGGGTGAAGCCTCACAAAATCAAATATTTTGCACATATACAGCAAATTATAAGCAGTGACCTGCAGGAGGGGGAGTTAACAGACACCCTCATCAGTAATGCAGGGAACCAAGCCTGGACCCAGACAAAAAACTCACAAAAATAAAATGTGCTCCACCCAAAAAAAATCACACTGGAGCTAAGTCAGACAGCAGCAGAGAAGGGGTGTTAGCAGACAGCCCTCCTAGTCCCTGTAACTGAGTATAGCAATAAGGACAAAACACCTGTCAGAAAGCCAAACATAGTTTTTCTGACACAATCTATTCCTTTTTTAGCAAGTTTAAGGTTTCAAAAGTACTGCAGAGCAGCTCTCAGAACCCACTGTCTCCTGTCTTCTACCAGCTCAGAGTGAGAAAGTCACATGGTGTGCTTGCCTTTGAGCTCAAGAAACAGTTTTTGATTGGCCAACAGAGCTCTGCGAGACTTGGAAATCTCACTGAATAGTAGTTCCCGAATAGTGGCTGAATAGTGAACTATTCAGAAAATGCCTCCAAATATTTGGGAAGCCTACTATTCGTGGTATTCGGAAAATACTATTCGGCCCATGCACAGCCCTAATTTCAAGCAATTGTTTTTTAAAAATTATCATAGGGTTATAACTGATTTCTTTATAGTTTTCTTGTTTCTCTAGGAGGGTTCAGGTTATTTTTTGCAGTGTTTCCAATCCAATACCACAACATTACCTCCTTTATTGGTGGGCTTTATGATGACATCCTTGTTTTCCAATAGTTACCTTAGTGCTGCATTCTCCCCCTTGCTTAGATTGTTTATAATTAACATTTATGTTTTGCAAAAGCTCCTCAACTTGTTTAGATATGACTTTCTCAAAGCAGTTAATCATATTGTTGTTACTACCAGGCAGAATGTCACTTTTTCCCTAAATGTCATTCTTCTTTGTTTTAACAATCCATAGTCAGTCTCTGGTAGAGACGTCCCAGAAACATTCTGACTGTTAATCTCTTCATTCCTGTCTTGCTCTTGTTGCAATCTTTCCAAGTCTTCCTGTTAAAAAGCATCGATGAGGTTTATAGAGTTCTTTGCTCTGAGTTATTCTACTGCTACTGCAGCTTCATTATCAGGGGTTGTCATCATTCTGATGATATAGTCCAAATCTTCCTTAGTCTCCCTATGTATTAATTCTATACAGTTAAATCACATGTTTGATAGTTCTGTTCCCTTCCTAAAGAAATATCTGAGCCTTATTTTACAGAAGAATTTATTCAGGTCAATGTGCATCTCGAATTTATTTGGTTTCGGTGTCCTAACAAATGTAAGGCCTTTTTGCAGGACAGATATCCAATCCTCTGTTAACTGCAGTGCTGAGAGATTAATTATTTGCAGCTGCAATTTTGTCTTCCTCTAAATTCCCATGTTTTGCCTTATGCTTCTACCAGCCCTTTTGCCTCTTCTCGTTCTTCTGTTTCTCCTTCTTGGTCCCTCCGGTTTTCTCTTGCCTAAAAAACTTTGATTTTTTAATGTTGTTTGTTTTTTCTGGGGATGTTGTAGTTTTATTATTGGATTCTTTAATAAAAGATGTGCCTCTTCTCTTTCCCTTTGACGTGTCAAAACAAACTCTGGATCGCCCTCTACTATGTGTTCATTTGTAACTCCAATTAAACACCTGATCACTTTCGTAGTCATTTTGGTCTTTTAATAGTTTGTTTGTTTTTGATTAATTAGTTTGTTCTCATATATTTTAAGTTTACATTGTAGCTCAGATTCTAACATTTTAAAGTCCCTGCTTGTTTTGTGTTTGTGCTGGTGCTGGTGTGATGGTGCTGCTGATGTGTGATCTAGAGAGTTCTGAAAGATCAGGAGAATAGAAGTCAGCTGCAATTACGTACTCTAACAAATTCATAGAATTAATTATCAATGAGAACCAATAAAAACACAATAGATTATCAGAAGAGATAAAAGAAATAAAGGTTCCATGTCATAACAGTGAATATGTTTTGGTGACTCACAAAACAGTGAGTACACCCTGCCGAAAATCAACTCAGCACATCATAGTAAATGCCGAACACCAAATTGGTACACATGTAAAATACTATTTAACGTGGGGGGCTATTCCCCCACTACCCCCTTTGTGGGGGTCAAGCTCCCCACCCACCGAAAAACTTATATAATCATCTCCGAGGGGGGAAGACACTGGAGAAAAGAAGAGGGACCAATGATGGCAACAAGTTAAAAAAAAAATAAACAAACACCTGCAAAAGACAAAAAATGTACCTGTATGCAGTCCTGAACCCAGAACCTCCAGCGCTGCAAACTGTGTCCCTACTCACTATGCTAGGTCGGTAGCTCACTGGCATCATGCTCCATGTCCCTATTTAGCCCATCCCTCTTCCTCTGTCTTCCACTGCTAATCCCTCCCTCTCCCTCCCCCTTCCATTGCTATTTTCTCTCCTCACCATTTTGCCCATCCTCCCTCACTATTCTGTCCCCTCACTCTCCACTCCTCATCGCTGGTCCTGAAAGTGACCAAACTGAAGTGCTCATTTCTGAGTCACTCAATTTGGTTTGATATATTGACGTGCTACTGAAATAAAAGCAGACATCTGCAAATACAAAACAAGCAGGAACTTTAAAATGTTAGACTCTGGGCCATAGAGTAAACTTAAAAAGCATGAGAAAATCATTTGGTTCTACTGTGGATGCCAAATGGAGAGTGGGGGTACCACTAGACACCAGGAAATAATTTAGTTTTACTGAGTCTGGGCATCAGAAGGCAGGGGGCACCATATGACACCAGGGAAAGGGTTATTGTTAATAAGGCCAGTGATCAGAGGATGGGGAAGGCCACTGGACACCAGAAACTGGGTTATTTGTAATGAAGCCAGTGATTGGAGGAGGGGGAACCACAGGACACATGGGATTATTGTGTTTGTTATAGGGACGAGGACTTGGTTCAGAGGGTGCGGGTACCGCTAGACACCAGGGATTGTGTTTGTTACGGGCATGAGGTTCAGAGGATAGTAGATGCTACTAGACACCAGGAAGCAGATGTGCTCCCCCAACTGACAATCTGGTTGTTGGCTGCAGTGGCAGGCTTCTCCTCAGCCTGACTTGCTCTGTACCACCCCACACCATGTCATGCCACAGAGTGCTGCTCCAGGGACAAAGAGACTGACTGCTGTCGCTCCTAATCCCACTGCTTGCTGACTCTTCCTCTTGTACATGAAGCCCACCAACCAGAGCCCTGACCGTGCCTCCAGCAACACAGTGAGCCAATTGGCTGCCACAGCTCCAATCCTCTTCCTGGTCATAAGAATTGCCTCACTAAGTGGTCCTGCCTCGCTGTAGCCCTTCCATTCAAACAGTCATAGTGTAAAATGCAGTGAGGGAGTCTGCCTAGGAGTCAGCCATGGAGGCAGCCATTGGTCAGAAATTCTACCCATCAGCGTTCTGTCCCATCTATCTGTATGTACTGCCACTCCAAGCAAAGCTGCACTATATGATACCGTAGCCATATGACACTGATCTTTGATACTTATACTGATACGTATGTACCTATAAAGCACATACTCAGTACAGCCCACATAATCAGAACAGCCCCCTAGTGCAGTTCTATGTGTGGAGTCAATTCAGGTATCTTCCCCTGTACTGTGCTAGTTAATATCTCTGTACCTAGTTACACCCTATCTGGTTGGACCCTCAGTGCTTGTATTATAATAATTATTGAGGTCTATTAGGATCCATCCCCTATACTGTTGTTCCTGGAAGTACCTGTCTCACCCAGTAGCTGCTTTTGGGAATCTTTAGTTAATGTAAGAATCTGTTCAGCTGTCTCACTAGCCTTGATTTTTGCTACTGTTCATATCCTATTCTTTATATCAACTGCTGCTGTCACACCTATAGCATTCTGCCTACTCCCTACCTGGGTCTCTCTGCATTTGTGTTTGTTATCCATAGCCTGAACTAACTTCTTCTGGGTCACTGTGCTTAAGCTTCTAGCCATTGTTTATTATTCATTACCATTTGTATTTTCTTCCTTATCCTTACCTAATAACTGCGTAGTTCACTGTGTTTTAACTCTCTAGCCACTGCTTCAGTCTACAGTGCCAGCATTAGTCATTGCATTTGCTTATTCATAGCCTTCACAAATAACAGTGTAACTCACTGTGATAAAGTTTGCTAACCACTGTTTCTACCCACTGTGCCTGTGCTAGTCAACTGTGTTTGCTGTCCATAGCCTAATCCAACCACTTCTCAGCTCACAGTGCTTAGGCTCACCAACCATGGTATTCAGCCAACTGAACTAGTATCAGTTGCTTAATTTTTTTTGCTTAGTCTAAGTACATTTTGTTTCTAGTCCTGCCTATTAGGGATGAAACTGTTCATCTGCCACTTCTACCACCTCTACTATTCACACCTACCTCTTATTAACCTAGCTACAATTCTTGTTACCATGGTCTACACCTTTCCCTTATATTTTGCCTTTCTGTCCCTTCTATCCCTATTCCCCTCCCCCCACATGGCCTACTCATCTACATTTCTTCCCCTTCCCCCCCTCGCTCATCTCTCCTCCCCAACTTCATTCATCTCTCCACTCCTTCCCACACTCACTCACCTCTCCCATTCCCCATTCCCCTTCCCCATACCCCAATACACCTAGCTTTCAGCATACTCCCTCCCATAATCTTGAATTTCTTCATCACACTTGTCTCTATTCTCCACTCTTACACCTCTTCCTCTGTTCCCCCTGTTTAAAAGGGATGGAGTCTCACTCCATTCTCCTCCTCCTTTTCCTTTTCCTCCTTCTGGCTGGCAATGTAGAACCTAACCCTGGCTCCTCCTCTCTCTAAACTCCTCATTCTCTGCCCAAATGCTTTAGTTTTTTTCCATCTCAGCACAAGGAGTCTCTTTCCCAAACTCCAAGCTCAACACCCTTAAAGTTTACATCTCCCAGCACTCCACTGACCTCTTGTGCATCACTAAAATCCTAGTTATCTTCCAGGGTTCCTGACTTCAATTTAGTTCTCCCAGACTTCCACCACTACCCTCAGGACTGAGGCAAGCATGGAGGCAGGTTAGCCCTCTATGTCTATCAAAACCTCTCAAGCTCTATCTCCCTCTGGGAGTTCATCACTTCCTCTCATGAATTCCTGCTCGCTTAGCTATCCATCCCTTCCTCCCTCCCTATTTTTGTTGGTGTTGTCTTTGCCTCTTCAAAAATCTCTCTGTCCTCCCTTGTCAACTCCCTTTCACCTCTCATCTCCCATGCTGCCTCTGATGAGCTCATCCTGCTTGGGGCTTGAACCTTAATTAGCTCTCCCCTTCTTCCAAGCCCACTCTTCACAAGATTGAGTCCCTGAATCTTGCACTGCTAATCCCTGAGGGTATGCCAACTGGAGAATGAAACCCCAATGGTGAAATCCCCCACAGTGACAATTTCAACAAGATTCTAAATTGTTGCTGTGGGGGCTGTAGTGAAATTTTGCACTTCTTTGACTTTCACCCCCCCCCCATTTTAGTTAACTCCAGCTCAGAGTTAACAATCCTTAGAAGGGGCACAGTTTCCCACATGGGGGTTTGGGGGGCACAGCCCCACAATAGAAAAACACCTGATGTCTGACATGCAAAATTTCACCTGTCAATATCAGGAATCACGCTATGCCGAATCTCAATAACACTGTTGTTGAGTCGGCATAAGTAAACCATCACTGAGCCCTTCTGACTCAATCTGCACTCCCATAACCACTCCCTCCTGGACTGGGTGCTCTCTTCCTACCCCCACTGGATCATAGCTGCAGGCATTCTCCTGGATGCCTTCAGTGACCATTGCCTAACCTACTGTATTAGGAAAGTGTGTTCCCCTCAAGCTGCCCCCAAATACCTTTGGTTTAGGCCTCACAGATCCCTTGACACCAATGCCCTCCTAAATGATCTTGGTGCCTCCAACTGGTCCCCTGTCTATTCAGTCACAGACATTGATACTGCCTTCTACCTCTTCACTACCATTCTTAACAAGATCTGGAATACCCATGCCCTCTTTAAAAAGGCCAGGATAAAATGTTTCCACCTCTCCTTCATTACAGCTGACCTCACTGATTTGAACAAACCTCAGGACCTTGTGTGGTTATGCTTCAAGTCCTCCCAGTCCTATTCTGATCTCCATCACCACAGGTCACTCAGGAACACTTGTACTAGGCTGTCTGCATCACAAACACTCACTATTTCAAGGCTAACCTCCAATCTAATCTAAACTCTCTCTGAACATTTTGGAAGGTTATCCTCTTCCTGTTCCATCTCCCTGCCATGTCTGTCCCCTTTGTCCTCCAGGTGGATGACTCACTGGTCTCTGACCCCCTCCATTGCCACTCACATTAACAAATTCTTCACAACCTGTGCTCTACCCTCTCTCTCTCTCACCTCCAGATCCCACAGTCCCACCTCCATCCCCTTCTTCAGAAGGCTTTAACTTCCCTCCTGTATTCCACCAGGAAGTCTTCCTCACCCTATTGTCACTAAAGCCATCTAAGTCTATCCCCGATGGTTTGGACCCCAAACTCCTTCACATCTCTGCTCCAGCCATTGCCCTCTCACTCTCACCTTCTGAACCTCTCCATTCCCTCAGTGTTGTCCCTCAGACCTTGAAAGTCACCAAGGTTCCACCTCTGCACAAAGGGGGCAACCTCCCTTCCCCGGGTACCTATCAGCCAATTTCACTCCTTCCCTCTCTTGCTATGCTTCAAAAATTGTTTGTTGCCATATTGGTCCTTGTACAATGAGATTACAAAATAGGTAATCTAATACATTTTATTGGACCAACAGAGATTTACAGAAAATCCTTAAGCTTTCGAACCTACAGGGTTCTGAGGAAGAACTCTGTAGGTTCAAAAGCATAAGGATTTTCTGTAAATCACTCTTGGTTCAATAAAAGGTATCAAATCACCTATTCTGTGCATCCTGCTAAGCTTCAAGAATTCATAGTCTACTCTAGACTTGCTGACTTCCTTTCCTCCTCAAACTTCTTCTCACCATTCCAGTCTGGCTTTAGGAAGAACTGCTCTGCAGTCTCATCCCTGCTGCGTGTAACTGATTCTATCCTCTCAAGAATGGATCAAGGACACATCACTGCAGTCATCTTCATTGATCTAGCTAAAGCATAAGAAAATTCTCCCTTAATCCTTCCCACACCTTTCATGTTACTTTTCTGCTATCCCTCACCCTACCCATTTTCATTGTGCGATACTGAGGAGCCCTCCCCCCGTAATGCCAGAAATAACACAGACACTGGGGTACCCAATCCCCAGCATCAGTACCTGAAATAAAGAAAATCATCCCTCAGCTTTTTTTTAAATACACCCTGTAAAAAAGAAAAAAAAATCATCAATTGCTGTTGGCATCACCACCTTTACTGTCCTCCCACCCAAGCTGCCTATTCAGCATCCACAACCCTACACCCCTAAACCCTTACTTACCTACTGGAGATGCAATGACATAATCCTCTGTGGACCAGAGACACATCTTCACTGTTCAACGCAGGACCACAAACTGAGAAAATCAGGTATGTTTTTCAATGTATCTCAGTGGGTTATGTACTTGTCATCATAACTTGGTCATTTTTGAAAATGTTCCCCAAATTTTCAACATAGCTTTTTTGGGGCCCCACCTCATGAACAATGACAGTGAAATTATTCAAATCCATTCTGAAATGTGATTTCACAGTAGTTGCATAAAATTTCCCTTTGGGAAGGATTTGAACATTTTCTCCACTCTTGTTCATGAGGTGGGGTTAAAAGAAGGCTAAAGTATGTTCAAAATTTGGGGTAAAATATTAAATATCTAAAAAAAAACAAAGTTATGAGCCTACATTAAAATTTATGAACACACACTTGTAACTTTGGTAATTTACAAAATTTATAACCACAATGTTCAACATAGGGAACAAAGAGGAAGCAGGGAACTACAGACCAGTCAGCCTCACCTCAGTAGTGGGAAAGATCATGGAAGCACTACTGAAGGAGAGCATGGTGGAACATCTGGTTGTCAATGGACTACAGGACCCAAGGCAGCATGGTTTCACCAGGGGGAGGTCATTTCAGACCAACCTCATTGAATTTTTTGACTGGGTGACTAGGGAGGTGGATCAGGGAGGACAGTGGACATGGCCTATCTGGACTTCAGCAAGGCCTTTGACACTGTGCCACATAGAAGACTATTACACAAACTGGGGACTATGGGTGTGGGCAGGACAGTAGTGTGGTGGGTGGGTAACTGGCTGGGTGGCAGGACACAGAGGGTGGTGGTAAATGGCTGTCACTCCACAGAGGGAAGAGTGACCAGTGGGGTACCACAGGGATCAGTGCTGGGACCGGTCCTATTCAACATCTTCATCAGTGACATTGCACAGGATATAGAAGGCAGAATTTCACTGTTAGCTGATGACACAAAGCTCTGTAACAGAGTAGACACACCAGAGGGTGTAGACAGAATGAGAAGGGACCTGCAGAAACTTGAAGAATGGTCAAGGGTTTGGCAGTTGAAATTCAATGCAAAGAAGTGCAAGATAATGCATATGGGCACAAAAACCCTGGCACAATATATCAGTTGGGGGTGAGGATATAGCATGCACCAAGCAGGAAAGGGATCTTGGGGTTGTCATCTCTGATGACCTCAAGGTAGAAACAGTGTGACAAGGCATCAGGTAAAGCAAATAGGATGCTGGGATGTATAGGCAGGGGCATCACCAGCAGGAAAGGGAGGTCATAATTCCGCTATACAAGACACTAGTGAGGCCCCACCTGGAGTACAGTGTACAGTTCTGGAGACCATACCTACGTAAGGACATAGACAGGGTAGAAAGGTTCAGAGGAGGGCAACAAAGATGGTGCATGGGTTGCATCACAAGTCCTATGAAGACAGGTTGAAGGAACTGAACATGTACTCCCTGGAGGAGAGGAGGAGAGGGATATGATAGAGACATACAAGTATCTTACAGGGAGGAACAGGGTGCAGGAAAACACTATTTTAAGCAAAAGATGTTTCAGGACTAGAGGGCATGGGATGAAGTTGGAGGGAGGGCGATTCAGAGGAAACATGAGAAAGAATTTCTTCACAGAGCGGGTGGTGGACAAGTGGAACACCCTGCCAGAGGAAGTGGTGGGGGCTGAAACAATCACAGGATTTAGAATGCATGGGATAGACATAAAGGAATTCTAGAGGTCAGGGGTAAGGGGAAATAGACTTCTAGGAAAACAAACTGAACTTACATGCTCAAATGGGCAGACTGGGTGGGCCATAGGCCCTTATCTGCCGACACTGTCTATGTATCTATGTATCTATGTATCTAGCCTTTTTCCCCCAACACCTCATGAATGTGACAGCTGTCAGTTTACAAATCCTGGGCAAAATATGTTTTCCAACTTGTGGCATGAAATCACCATTCGGGCAGATTTTCAAACTTTTCTCCATCCTTGTTCATGAGGTGGGAAGGCTATGTGGGGTTATCCAAATGCTATGTTGAAAATATGGGGTAAAAATATGAACAAAACAACAAAGTTATAGGCCTACATTGAAATCTTTCAATGTTCGCTCATAACTTTAGTAATTTTCAATATTTTGACCACATCTTTCCACATAGCCATATTTTCACACCACCTCATGAATATGACAGCTGTCATTTTCCACATCCTACCCAAAATGTGTTTTCACACTTCTGGTACAAAATAACCTTTTGGGTAAGATCTGAAAAACTTTCCCCACCCTTGTTCATGAGATGGAGTCATAAGAACACTGTGGGGTCATAAAAAGGCTA
This sequence comes from Neoceratodus forsteri, assembly GCA_016271365.2. NCBI lineage: Eukaryota > Metazoa > Chordata > Ceratodontiformes > Ceratodontidae > Neoceratodus > Neoceratodus forsteri. The sequence continues at coordinate 854,294,104 of CM028131.1, forward strand.
TGTTAAAAACTTGGGGTCAAAACATTAAAAAACAATTTTTGCAGTGTATATTGACATTTCTCAATGCATACTTGCAGCTCTGATAATTTTTAATAACAAATGTTTGACATAGTCATTTTTTAACACCACTTCATTTATGTGATGGCTGTCATTTCTCAAATCCTATCCAAAATGTGTTTTAACACTTTTGGAACAAAATGAAATGTTGGCCACTGTTTTACAAATGACACCTGTCATGTTAAGAAGGAATGGTCATAAAAAGACTATGATGAACATTTGGGGTACAAATGTGAAAGAACAACTAAGTTATGAGGAAATGTTTTCTTGTTCCAATGTTTACTCGTAACTTTATTTTTGCAGATTTTGGCCCTTAATGTTCAACATCTCCCTTGTGTTACCCAACTCCTGAACGTGCCAGGTGGCACTTGTCAAATCCTCTCTGAAACTTGTTTTTACCATCTCACAACAAAATCAGCTTTCAGATGGGATTTTTAAAATTCCACCTGTCTTGATCATATTGTCAGGTCATGAAAAGACTGTTGGAAATTTAAGGTCAAAATGTGGGAACTCACTGGAAATTAGATATTGTCTCTCAACTGCCCTATCCTGGGTAATTATAATATAACAATGTGAAAAAGCAGGACACCAGTGAAAATGAGATACTGCATCTCACCTGCTCTATCCTGGGTAAATATATACTGAAGTAAAAATATGTACACGCAAGACTTGGTACAACAGCAATGCCAGTGGTGAACATCTGGCATTAACAAATGCTTGTTTTGGTTGCCCTATGATCACCAGCCTGTCTGTCTGAATTAAAACCCTGAGAAAGTGCATCACTTTTTCTTTAATGAGTACATTATGGTTAAACAACTTAATTACTAAATCTGAGTAATTAGAAATGGGTGTATTTAAGACAATTATGAAATGGGCTCTGATAACTTACTGTTAATGTTCCTGTAAGCACTTCATGATGCTGGGTTTGTGTTAATGACACTGATTTATCAGAATCTATCACTGTGTATACCTAACACACTTTTGCTGTGCCTTGTGTGATTTCTGTTTCTAGCCATGATGTATGACTCAAGACTTTGTGAATGATGTGCTGATGTCCTCTGAGATATGAAAACAGATTCTGCTTCAGGGACTTTATTCAGGAATAGAAAATGTAAATAAATGAAGCAATATATACATTTACACAGAACAAAAAATGGTGTGTTACAAAATGTATTTTGTCTATGGAATGAAAAGCAGTTTGGACTGAATGCATTTTCTCCACCAGAACAAAAATTATGATTGGCAAGTCATATCTTGGCCACAGAATAAATTAAGATTTTTTTTTAAATACGGTTCTCACTACAGAATGAACTGAGATGTTTGACAGACTCCAGTCTTTTTATGGAATGACATGAAATGTTTAACAAAATCCTCTCTGTTTGCAAAAGGAAGTTATTTGTTTGGCAAACTGCATTCTGTCCAATGACTTAATTTAGCCTTTTTGCCTATGATTACAATAAACCAATGAAATGAGTTATAATTATATGGATAAAAAGTCCCCTGTTCATGTACAACTTTTACCAATTAAAAAAGGCTGAGTCAACCCAGTTATAGAATGTTCAATTTCCTGCAACAGCCTTCTTTCTTCGTCAGCTGTTGAGTCAGTTAAAATGGCAGCAGTTATTAATGGATTGTGTGAGTGCCTCTCCAGATTAATTGAAAACTTCACAGCATGTCAACTTCTTGTACTTTTCCATAGCTCCTTCTGTAAAATAAAGAAAAGATTCAGAGTGTCATACAATCACATTCATACTGTTAAGAGTTGGTTTGAGATAATTATAGCACTTCACTCAGCTAACGGGCCAAAAAAAAGAAAAAAAAAAGGAATTTGAAATGTCAATTCTTGGGTAAGCTGACTAACAGCATTTATAAAATGCAGAACAAAAACAGATTTAGTGACCAATTTACTTAAGGGTACATTTCCTGGGGCCTCCAGAGTAATAATAATGTAAAACTTTAGTTGCCTATCATGTGCTTGTACTGACACAAAATTAAAGCTCCTCAGTGCAGGTCTGTATTCAACATGGCTGTGATATGTCAAAGGTGGCTAAGTGGCTGATGGATGGTACTGTGGGAAGAAAAACAGACATTAGACTTTTGATTGGAAGCCCCTCTTGTAATCACATTAGATCCCTTCTGTGCAGAAATGGGGTAGCATTTATATTTCTAATGCAGCTGTCAGAAATGGAGGCTCTGCTGCCACATTCCCTCTTCAAACCTCCAAAATAAAATTTTACCAAATAGCAAAGTGCCCTGAGACTGGCATAACATGCATTTTATTTTTTAGAGGACTAAATCTAACTTCAAAGGAAAGATGGGTATACAACTCACCTTTGCCCCGGGACACTGAGAATTATCCAAATACATCCTATCTGTCCCCTGTGGGCCCTAGTAAATGGGTACTGTATATTGATGGCTTTTCACTAGGGGTGTTCAAACACCTTTTTCCAAATATTTCATATTTGGGATCCAAATATTCAACTATTTAACATTCATTGTTTGTCAAGGGAAAAAGCCTTCTAGCCCTCTTTAGGTGGGCTGGGCTAGTTCCCAGCCAAACCAGTTCCCACAATAGTCATTTCACAACCTCACCCCCTTTCCCTGCCTTCAACACATTGTTTTAATCAAAATAATGCTGAATCCTGGCTGGCACAATGCTAGAAGCTGACAACATGAGTTCAAGAGAACCTCTCCCTAACCCAACCCTCCAGTTCTCTAAAATATGGAATTTAACAGGTAGCCATCAACCCCTGATCCTTGATTTCAGGGGCAAGAACAGAATGAAATCCTGACTAGTAAGCTGTCCCTTCCAAGAAAGCACCAGATCCCACTCAGCTACTCATGTGATTGAAACAAATGTGATTGGCTGCATGATTGGAAGGGAAGGAAGGCAGAGCAAATGGCATAATTAATTATGCTAAGTAAACTGATTGGTCAGTCTGCTTAGCAAAATCAGTGACACCATTTTGATATGTGAACTATCCCATCATCAGGGTATTACAACGGCAGTGAATACAGTCTGATCTATTTTATTTAGAAGCTTCTCAGACAACATGAATTAAATTAACAGTGGTCTCAGCTTGAGAAAGTATTTGACTGGCATCTTCACGTTGTTTATATATATATATATATATATATATATATATATGTGCGTGTGTGTGTGTGTGTGTGTGTATATATTTATACAACATATGTTTTGGGATAAAGGGCAGGATAAAAAGTAATATACCAGCCAGGTCATGGAGATATCAGTGATATCTTCACAGAAGATATCACTGATATTGCCACATTCCTATATATCATTGTAATGAAAGTTAAAGTTTTTCACTTCCCATCATGCGGCTGTTTCTCTTTAAGAGCCGGACCCACCCCCCACCTCCACGCATCTCTCAGATCTCCTTGAACCTGCCTGTATCTTTAAACAAATAAATATTTAAAAAAACATATCTGGTTGATCCTGTGACTTTCTTTTATCCAGTTTCACCTGAAATGTAACCTGACTGAGCAGCTATCCCGAAAAATAACGTGACTGAGCGCTATGAATTTCAAAACGTGAGACACTGTCAAACCTTTAGAATAAGGGAACCTGTGTTGCAACACTTAGAAAAGTATGTCTTTTTGTTAATTTTAACATTATTTTCTCAAAAGAAGCTGCCAACAGTATTGAGAGGTGAGAGAGATAGTCAGCAGCTTCAGAACATCAGATGGAAGCTTGAACATGTGTTGCTATGGCAACAGACACTCGTGCTTTTATCTGGTGTTCTTAAGCTGCCAACTTGCTCACTCTCCTCCCAGTACAGTCTGCAGCTTCTTTTGAGAAAACAGAGCTACAATTAACAAAAGACACACTTTTCTAAGTGCTGCAATACAGGCTCCCTTATTCTAAATGTCTGACAATGCCTCACATTTCGATGTTCAGAGCATTCAATCACGTTACATTTCTGGGGATAGTTGCTTGGTCATGCTACATTTCAGGTAGAAGTGGATAAAAGAATGTTGCAGGATCAACTAGATATGTTTTTTAAACAACTATTTGTTTAAAGACACAGGCAGGATCAACCAGCTATGTTTCATTAAATAACTTTAAAGTGGCACGATCAGACATTTTCTAAAATAATATATGCAATCTGTTGTGTTGGGGGAGGGATGGAGAGTTGCGCTGGGGTGGTCACAGCCAGGTCAACCAGAACCCAGACAAGGTTTTTTTTTTTTATAATAATTTTAAAGCGGCAGGATCAACCACATATTTTTTTTAAATACCATATGGCATCTGTTGTGTTGGGAGAGATATGCACAGTTGAGTTGGAATAGCCATCACCTGTATTTGAGGATTGTACTGAGGGGGCATTTGAGGATTGCGTGGAGTGGGGCTCAAAATATATATTGCATAAACAGAACATGACATGGCTTGATTGAAGATATCATATTTATCTTCATGAGAGGCCAATGACATCATGATATCTCACTTGTGGCTTCACCACTCATGAAATATCATTGGCCTCTCATGAAAATAAATATGATAGCTTCAGTCAGGCCATGTCATATCATATATATCAACCCTAACTGATGCAGTAAGGGAGTTTTTTGCAATGAATTTCCCTTCTTTTTGAGAACATGCAATGCTACTCATTTCCATACTGTTTGTGGGAGCATTGGCCCACTGGACCCTGCACTCCCACCTAACCATAAGCCTAGAGACATTGTGCAGTAGGGCTGTGTGCTCCCAGTTTTGCATAATGGTATCCATAATTGGAAGCATGGGCCCACTCCTACCTACCCATAAGACTAGAGACATGGCTCAGTAGGGCCCTGCGTTCCCAGTTCTGTATAATGTTATCCATATGTGTGAGCATGGGCCCTCTGGGCCCTGCACTCCGTCTCACCCATAAGTACAAAGACATAGCTCAGGAGGGCTCAGTGCTCCCAGATTTGTAAAATGGTATCCATAGGTGAGAGCATGGGCCCTTTGGGCCCTGCTCTCCCACCCACCCATAAGTACAGAGACATAGATCGGGAGGGCCCTGCGCTCCCAGGTTTGTAAAATGGTATCCATAGGTGAAAGCATGGGCTCTTTGGGCCCTGCTCTCCCACCCACCCAAAAATGTAGAGGCATAGTGCAGGAGGGCCCTCTGCTCCCAGTTTTGCATAATGGGATCCATATGTGGGAGAGTGGGCCCTCCAGACCCTGTACTCCCACCCACCCATAAGCGTAGAGACACATAGCACAGGAGAGCCCTGTACTCCCAGTTTCGCAAAATGGTATCCATAGGTGGGAGCATGGACCATCTGGGATCTGTGCTCCCTCTCACTCACAGGTGTGTTCCCAGGTTTGCAAAATGGTATCCATAGGTGGAAGTATGGACCCTCAGGGTCCTATGCTCCTACTCACCCGTAAGTTTAGAGGCACAGCACAGGAAGGCCATGTGCTCCCAGTTTAACATAAATGGTATGCATAGGTGGGAGAGTGGCCATACTCTCACTTGAGATCTCCCTGGTTTGATGGGGATCTCAAGGTGATGAAGATCAAGGGTCAGAAGTTGGAGCATTGCTGATGGCGGACCCGGTCACATGGGGAAAAACTAGCCCTGCATGCTCATTATTCAAAGTACCAAGGGGCAATCTCCCATAAGAAGACAGAGTTCCTGTCCAGGGAGATTGCCGCAGGGAAGAACCGACCTGCTCAGCTTTTTTGAACTGTGCACTGACTTTTACTTTCACTCTTTCTATAGCCAAAAAAAACCTTTTCAGCCACATCATGTGAGGAGTTTGCTCGGTTCTTTTCTGATGGGGTGTCCTCTATCCATCAGGGAATCCCATCAGTGGACCCTATTGAGGTTCACAGTGATCGGCCTGGGGGGAATAGAAGCACTCCATCTTTCCGGGTGAAGTTTAAACCAGTGGAGGTGGCCAAGATCATTGAGGTTATCGCCAGGCTAAAACACACATATTATGAACTGGACCTGGCACCAACACATTTCTTGATGAGATGTGTTGGTTGCATTGGCCCGGTATTTGCTGGAATAGTCAGGTTTTCATTGATGGAGGGTATTTCCAGATGCCTTGAAAGAGGCTCTGGTGAAGCCCCTTCTGAAGAAGCCATTTCTTGACCCTGGTGTTTTGGCGGATTACTGTCCAATCTCCAACCTTCCCTTTTTGGGAAAGGTTGATGAGAAAATTGTGGTGCAGCAGCTTGAACAGCACCTCATGACCTTTGATATCTATGCACATCTCCAGTCATGTTTCAGAACCAAGCACAGCACTGAAACAGTGTTAGTCAGGGTGCATAATGATCTCCTCAGGGCAAGAGATGGAGAATGGTCAGTTCTCATTCTCCTGGATCTCTCAGCTTTTGACACTGTTGATCACATGGTGCTGCTTGATCACCTCAGAGAGTATTGTAGACTAGCTGGCACTATCATCTGTTGGCTTGAGCCCTTTCTCTTGGGCAGGAAGCAGTGGGTGGTAATGGGGAATTTCTCCTCCACCCCAAAGTTCCTGCCTTGTGGAGTGCCTCAGGTGTCTATCTTATCACCTATGTTATTTTCAATGTACTTGCTGCCTCTGGGTGAGCCCATTAAGTGTTACAGTGTGGGCATTCACTGCTATGCAGATGACACCCACCTGTATATGTCATTTGCCCCCGGAACATTGGACACCATGGAAGTGCTGAACAATGGCCTGGCAGAGATCAATGACTGAATGTCCTCCAGCTGATTGCAACAGAACCTGGACAAGATGGAGGTAGTAGAGATTGAGCCAGGTTGTGGGAGTGTCACTGATGCTTGGATGCTGGGACTACATCTGGGTCCAACACTGTTGGTGGCCTCCAGTAGGGCGCGAGATCTTGGCATGATCTTTGACAAAAAACTGACACTTGAGTCTCAGGTGTCGATTGTCATCCAAAGTGGCTTCTACCACTTGAGAAATATCACCAGGCTCAAACCTCTGGTTCCACTGGACGACCTGCCTACTCTGGTGCATGCCTTCATGACCTCCAGGCTTGATTACTGTAGCGTCTTTAATTTGGGGTCTCTGGAGATACCCTCTGCTGACTACAGCTGGTCCAGAATGCTGCCGCTAGGTTGGTGACTGACCTTTCAAGGTCTAGTCATGTGACCCCAGTGTTGTGTTCTTTGCACTGGCTGCCTGTCAGGCGGAGGGTTATTTTCAAGGTGAATCTTCTCACCTATAATGCCCTACACAGGCTAGGCCCTGGCTACCTTGCTGAGTTCCTAACACACTGCACCTAGATATGCTCCCTCTGCCCCACAACTAGTGGTCTCCTTGTGGTTCCCAGGACCAGGCTAAGAACTTCTGGTGACAGGGCTTTTAGTGTTACCGTTCTGGTCCTGTGGAATGCTCTACCTCCATCTCTTAGGGAGGCTCCATCTGCCAATGATTTCAAAAGGGGTCTTAAGGCTCATCTTGTTGCCCTGACCTTCCCCGAGCAAAGTAGTCTGATCAGTGTTGTTTTATTAAGCTGTTGATCTGACTTTATGACTTTTGTGCTAGTATTGTTAAGTGTTATTTTACCTGTTTCATTTACTTGCTTTATCTTGGTTTTAATGTGAAGTGCCCAGAGAATATGGGACTGGGTGCTGTACAAATAACATTTGCCTTGTCTTGCCTACCCATAAATATACACACATAGTGCAGGCCAAGAGAGATTCCAAATATCCCTTGTAATGCTTATTTGACAATATCTCAGTACCCATAGCAACTATGGAAACAAATTCCACCACGGTTGTATTCATAATCTGGTCACCTCCACACATGCTTGTGTACTAAGCTATATTTAGTGAAAAGTCAGTATCTCAAACCATTTTTGAGATATAGGCATTGAAAGGCTGCCACAACTTTATCCTATGGAAAAATCTGCAACTTCAGACTGCTGTAACTCTGGAACCGGTGTAAATATTTTCACCAAATCAGCACAAAGCATGTCTGTGGTGCAAGCCCTTGCTACCCTGTAAATTGCAGCCCAAAAGTCCTAACCACTTTTTTGTTATGAAGTGGCAAATAAACAGGCTTTATGGGACTGTTTACCCGCGTAACTTTCGCAAAATTCTGTGGACTTTTGTAAAAGTCCCACTTCTAAAATGGCTTAACTTTCGTGAATCAACTGTGGGACTTTTGTGAAAGGCCTGCCATTTTAGAAGCTGGACTTTTACAAAAGTACCTGTGGAACTTTTACAAACGTCTGTTGAACTTTTGCAATGGTTCTGCGCCTAAGATGGCGGAAACATTTTTAAAACATATTTCCAGGCATACTTTAAAAAAAGTGATACCAATTTCATGTTCCTAGGGCCCCAACTATGTAAGCCCAACTATTGGGGTTTACCAAGGGGCAATAGGTTTTGAACTACATCATTTATTCTGACTCACTAACTGAAAACAAGATGGCAGCAGTACGAAAGTACCAAACCCATTTGCAGCAATAAAAAGTGCTTTCAAGACAGCAAAAAGTGCTTTCAAGGGAAACATATATTTTTTTCCCAAAGGCTATAATGGGAAACTTTAAACTTTATTTACTTTTGAACTGATTAATATTTTTTCACCAAACTTTAAAAAGGCACTTTCCTGACCCAGTCCTCAGTGAGACTCCTCACCCACCCCTGACAGGGTGCTCTGCTGTACTGGTGGTGGCATGGCTCACTCTCCTCACCACTGTCACTGCTTCTCTTCTCCCTGCCCACTGAAGCTCCCTCCTGGCCAACACAAGAATCCTCACCTGCCCCTGACAAGGTGGTCTGATGTGCTGGTGGCAGCACATCTCATACTTCTCACTGCTGCTGCTCCTCTTCTCTCTGCCTACTGAAGCTCCCACGTGGCCAACACAAGGTAATTCCTGCAGCTTCTTCCAGCCTTTTCCCTGCCTGCCCATCTGAAACTTAGGTGCTTCCACACTGATTGGCTAGTACCTCCAGTCCTCGGCTACTCTGGCCAATCGGCAATACTCAGGCTCCCGTTTAAAACTCTGAGCACTTTTCTTACTTTGTTTTAAACTTGAAATGATTTCTACCTCTGGTTGAGCCACTCTTGCTGAATTTTGGATGACTTTTCAATTTTTTACTGTCATAGCCTGTTGCAATATGATTGTTATGTTTATATGTTAGCATAATTCAGCCACTTAATTGCACCAGTTGTGAATCTGCATTGTTAAACTGCCTTGTCTTAGTACCTAACTGCTCTGACAATGCCTTTCTTTCACTTGCTAATTTGCCCTCCTCTGGCTGTTTCTCTCCACCTAACCCATCTAAGTTTCTGATCTCCCTCTGTCTACTCCCCACTGACTTTTGTCTCCCCCACCCCCTGACTATTGTCTCCTGTAGCTATTAACCTCTGATTCACTGTTTTCTCTCCTCAGACTCCTCACCCGCCCCTGACAGGGCACTCTGTTGTGCTGGTGGTGGCACAGCTCACTCTCCTTGCCATGGCCACTGCTCCTCTTCTCCCTGCCTACTGAAGCTCCATCCCGACCAACACAAGGTAATTCCCATGGCTTCTTCCTGCCTTTTCCCTGCCTGCCCATCTGAAAATCTGGAGTGTTCATGCTGATTGGCTAGCACCTCCAGTCCTCGACTTCTCTGGCCAATCAGCAACACTCAGGCTCTCATTTGAAACTCGGAGCATTTTTCTTACTTTGTTTTAAATGTGAAGTGATTTCTACCTCTGGCTGATCCACTGTTGATGTCTTTTGGATGAATTTTCTCCCACCTACCCTCACCCACCCTGATACTTTTTAAATGCTCTTTCTTTGACAACATCCCTGCCCCTTCCCAGGCTTCTTTAAGTTGCCACCTCTTCAAGTGCCCCTCTTGCTTTTGTTACCCAAAAAGTAACTGTCCCTCTTGCTTTTGTTACTCAAATAAGTAGCTGTGCCCCTAGATTTTCCTGACTTAGTAACACCTGTACTTTCCTCCCCTAGTCACCTGTTCTAAGATTATATCCAGAATGAACCTGTATCTGATCCTCTTGGTGGATACCACCATGACTGGCCTGCTGCTGGTCATGGATTTTTGTGCATCAATACTTGTTTTAGGTCAGCTAAGCCTATGCTCCAATACCTCAGCACGCTCTCCACCTGACATCACACCTATCATGGTTAGGTATGAGAACTTTCCTTTGGGCACTAACGTTCAGGTGCTACTTTCAAACTTTGAGAGGTGTCTGCTTGGACTTTTTGTTCAATCCCTTACCATCCAGTCCCCACGCTGACTCCTTCCTACCAGTCTGCTCCTTTCCCTCCTTCTCCTTGCATTCCTTGCTGATGATGTGGAAAGCAACCCAAGCCTCATAAACACACATATTGATCATACTAACGTTACCTGGGCAAGACATATTGGCCTCTGAGTTGCACACCTGAATGTCTGCAGCCTCCCATCAAAGTTCTCTGAGCTTAAGGCTTGGGAGTCCATGTACAAGCCTCATGTGCTAGGTCTCTCCAAGACCTGGCTAAAGTTGTACCATGATGATGCATCATGCCAACTTCATGGCTACTCCCTTCTCCACCTGGACTGACCAGGCAGCAAGAGGGGTTGGGGGTATTGCACTGTGTGTGCAGGACCACATCTCTGTCAGTGCCACTGGCTGTTCAATCCCCACCTACTTGAGTGAGAGGATCCTTACTGAGCTAACCCTGGGTGCATCTAAAAAGCTTTACGTAGGCTGCTGCTGTAAACCCCTGTCAAGATGCATCCTGGGCCTATCCAATTTTCTAGATGGGCTTGCAAGCACCACACCATCAAGAGACACCATCTTACTTGGGGACTTTAAACTGAACTGGGTAGCAGCTTCTGAAACTGACTACATGATCCTATTGAAATCCCATAACCTGGAACAAGTCTTCTCTTCCCCTACCATATGCAATCCAAACTCACTAAACCACTCCATCCTGTACTGGATTGTCACTAACTGGGTTGATCTAGTCCTCCATGCAGGCACAATGTCTGATTCAATTAGTGACCATACCCCTACTTACATTGTTGGCCACCAAATCTAGCCATCCTCCCCCCAAACTGCTGTTCTTTAGGAAGTTTAATAGCCAGGATCAGGACTATGTCTTAAGGGATGCTAAGTCCATAAAATTGGTCCTCCCTCTATATGCTCAGCAATTTGTCTACTGCAGATACTTTCTTTACTGACACCCTTCACAAGTTACAAGACAAACACTTCCTCCTCACTACCAGAAGGGTTAAAGATGTCTGTACTTGTTGGTTATCCAAGGAGCTGTTATCACAAATGAAAGACAGGTACAGCAAATGGAAAGCCTACAAAGCATCCCCCTCACCTCAGCTGTGGAATGCCTATCATGAACTGTGCAATTCATGCAAACAAGCTGCCAAATCACTTAAGCACAAATACTTAATCAACCAGCCAAAGAACACCCTTGGCAACTCTTACAGTTTCTGGGCCTCCATCGGTTCCCTCCTGAATCCTAAGTACAATAAACAAATTACGCAGCTTGTATTCCCCTCAGGCCCCATCTATGACCCTGCTAAGATTGCAGACACTTTCAATTCAGTGTTTACTGACCTACCCTCATTGGTAAATTCCCTCCACAGCCTCCTACTGGCCAGAGCAACAGTGCTTGTCGCTCCCATTCCTCTACAAATGCTGACCTTCCTCCCACATTTTACTTTAGGAGCATTGGTCAGAGTGTCATCATTAAACTGTTGAAGACACTTCCACCCAGAGGAAGCCCTGGTAGTAATGGTCTGTACACCACCTTCCTGAAGCTCATCTCCACAGCTATTGTCAAACCCCTAGCTCATATATTTAATAGAAACATAGAAACATAGACTTTGATGGCAGATAAGGACCGCTTGGCCCACCTAGTCTGCCCATTTCCCTACCTAGAGGATAAGCTGCAGATTCTGTTTAACCAACAACCTATTTTTTCTTACCCCCCACAAAAATTGCCTTATGTCTGTCCCATGCATTCTTGAATTCTCCCACAGTTTTAGACCCTACAACCTCCTCAGGAAGGCTGTTCCATGCATCCACCACCCTCTCTCTGAAAAAAATACTTTCTCACATTGCCCCTGAGCCATCCCCCCCATCTTCAAATTGTGTCCTCTTGTTCTTGCACATCTCTTTTTTCTGAAAGATGCCACCCTCTTGGACTTTGTTGATTCCACTGAGGTACTTAAACATTTCTATCATGTCCCCCCTCTCCCTCTTTTCCTTAAGGGTATACATATTAAGCTTGCATTATCATCATCCTTAGTTCCTGACTCATGGAAGTATGCTCATGTGGTACCAATTTTTAAAGCAGGTGATCCCCTCACCCCTGAGAACTACAGACCCATCTCCCTCCTCCTGCATTTAAGTAAATTACATGAAAAAATCATGCATCACCAACTATCAGAGCATTTTGAAAAAGACAACCTCCTGTGCCACCTTCAGCATGGTTTCCACAAACACCATAGTACCTCCTCAGCTTTGGACCTCTTCTCTGACCACGTCCTTAGAAATATGGATATGGGCAAGGGCACAGGTGCATTTTTTGTGGCTCTATCGAAGGCCTTCAACCTAATAGACCACCACCACCTTCTTCAATCCACCCTGGTAAAATGTGGTTGCTCCCCTGAAACTGCTATTTGGTTCTGTAGCTATCTCTCCAGTAGGTTCCAGTCTGTGCTACTAGGTAAAGATTCCTCTGCCACCCTACTCAGCCACACTAGAATCCCCCATGGCTCCATTCTTGGTTGGCCCACTACTTTTTTCCATGTTCATTAACGCACACCCTGTCAATAGCCTAAATTGCAAGTCACTCCTTTATGCAGACAACCTAGTCCTCTACCATAGTGATAAATCCCTGGAATCCATCTCTTCCACCCTCACACTAAACTATGGTGCCACAGATTATTGGTTCCTCTCCAACAAACTCCTTGTAAATGAAAAAAGACCAAAGCCATACTCTTTTGCTCAAAATCTTTCCTTGCCAAGGTCGCCAAATCAAACTCCACCTTCATGGTACTCACACCAGTAAGCCCTCACTCAAAACAGTCCCCTACTTTAAATATCTAGGTGTGACCCTTGATCCCTCCCTTACTTTCACATATAAGTCTCACTATGAAGAGTATTCACCAGAATCTAGGTGCCACCTACCACCTTAAGCAATATCTGTCCCCTGAGACAAGCCTAGCTGTTGCACAAGGTAACCTCCTGCCCCTACTTGACTATTGCCCCCCTGTCTACTCTCTCATGTCCTCTTCACTACACTCTTGTCTAACCACAACATATAATTCCATATGTTGCTTTGTCCTTCAAGCCCCCTGCTCTACCCACAACTGTATGCTCTATTGATCCCTATGGTGGCTCCCACTACAAGGTCATTTCAACTATGCCATGGGATGTTTAGTAGATAACTCTCTCAGGAACTACCCGCTATCACCCTGTGTTTCACTGCTTACTGATTGGGTGGTTTCCAGGAGCCTTAGGGTTTCCTCCGTTACTCCTCTAGAAGTCTCTTATATCTCAATGGTTATGGAAAGTAAAGCTTCTCTGTCACTGCCCCCTCCCTTTGGAACCAACTCCCATCATACCTGTCACCTTCACATCTGGCTTTCAAAACCAATCTGAGAGCCTGGCTCCTAAAGGAGTCTACTTGTAACTGTTCTCTTGTCAACAATAGGGCCCAAAAATTGCCCTAGCTCATGGGATGTGTTGTGGGTTGCCTGTCTATCTTCCCACCCAGCCATCCCCTCCAACCCCCCTCTCCTTTTACTCTTCAGTATTACCCCCTTTTATCTCTAGTATGTACTGTGTGCTGACTGCCCTATATCCCTACTCTGCCATCTCCTCTGACCATCCCATCTCCTTCACCCTCTAGCATTACTACGCATATTTCTCTCCTGTTCTGTTCTAATTTCCCAGTGTCCATGAAGCTTGCCTGTTCCAAAATTAAATTGTTCTCTCCTCTGTTAGTTACCCTATGTTAGCTTAGGCAACAGCATGCCATAGCATGTTGCTGTTGATATCTGTACCAGCTGCCTTACTGTGATATCAGATTGCCTATATTTTCTTTTGTACTCTTACACTGATTTTTTTGTATCTTTCTCTGTACATACCTGTATATTACTGGTCAAGCTGTCTTATGGCTGCATATCCTGTATCCTACAACTGTCTTGTGACTGCATATTTTAAATGTGTTTTTTTACTGAATGTACTGACTGAACTACTTATTATGTATTATGACTTCATGTTAGGGTGTGTATCCCCTGAACCCATGTATTGTATTTCTACTGCTGCATTCACCCATTTATTGTATTTCTGTTGTTGTTTCTTGCCTGCCACTCTGTGGCCTGGGTCATGACTGAAAATGGTCCTTTGGATCAGTTCACTTACTCAGTTACCAAGGACATGAATAAAAATAAAATATACCCTGAAAATTTCAGACCAGATGGACAAACCATTTGGGCTATAGAGATGAGCAAAGAATTTGCCAGAAGTTGAGGATTTGTCACACATTTTGACACTCTGCAACTCCTCAAATGAAAATCCAACTGGAACTAAACTTTCCAGATACAGAGATCTATGGTACCAGACCACACATGCAAAAATGTCAGGCAAATCGGTCAAACAGTTGCAAAGTTATTAAAGTGCAAGATTTGAGATTTAACATTACTATGCCATTATGTTTTAGATAGATAGACAGACAGGCAGAGACAGACAGATTGATAGATAGATAGACGGATAGATATACAGTATAGTGTAGTTGTGCCCCTATAGTTAAAGTTGTATGGACACTTCAATGTTAAACCCCAATATTGGTACATTACTAATTTCACAGCTGTTTAACAGATTTGCACTAAACTTTGCATGTGCAGTCTTATATCTACTACCCAAAACATTGTACCATGGCTTTTACTCTGGAAGTCTTAAACAAACATCATCCAATTAATACCTGGGTGCAAAGAGCCATATTTCCTAATTGGAAACTGCCACATCATTATAACTCACTAATGATCACCCTCTACTGGGACTCCAGAAGACAATCCAAGCATCTTAAAAAGTACAAGCAGAAACTCACTCCAACCTATTATGAACTACGAATGGCATCGTTGAAACTCCTGCTCCTCCTACTTTTAATATCTGGTGGGATACACCCAAACCCTGGTCCTGTTGCACTGAAGCCGACAAAAACAGGAAAGTTGGTAATGGTCTCTCCATTATCACTCTAAATATCTGCAGCCTCCTTCCCAAATTGGCATCTCTTCAAACTCTAGCTGGACAAAAAACCTGATATACTAGCCATTGTGGAAACCTGGCTATCTCCCAGCACCCGGATCATGCAGTCTCGGCAGAAGGCTACAATCTTTTCAGACTCGACCGGGCAAGCAAGAAAGGTGGGGGCTGTGCTATCTACATAAAGGACAACCTCTCCTGTCAATGAGGCAGCTTCACCCCCACAAATACGCAGATGCAACTCCTCCCTATCAAACTGCTTCTTGGTGCACAAAACAAAGTTCTCACAGTGGCCGCAGTCTATATCCCTCCAAAAGACCACTGTGCCAGTATTAAGTCTGTACTTGATTTTGTTAGTCTGCAGCCCTCTGAAAATGAGCTCCTCCTCCTCAGGGATTTCAACATAAACTGGCTCACCTCTGACACTGGCTCTTACAAAGATGACATCCTAGCAGCAAACCTGACTCAGATGGTAACCTCCCCAACCCGGAAAAGTTACAAAACTGGTACAAGCACCTTTATTGACTGGGTTCTCACAAATCACCCTGACCAGATAAAAAACATTAAAGTCCTCCCTGACTCCCTCAGTGACCACTCCCCAGTGTCCTGTACCTGGTCTAATAAATTTCTCAAGCCACCCCCCAAAGTTATAACAAGCAGAGTATTGCCTTATGGGAATCTTATCAAGTTGAAAACCCATCTTCTACAACAGGACTGGATGCCAATCCTTGAATCAACTGATATTAATACCGCACTAGAATACTTCATTAAATCTTTCAACTCTGCATGCGACTTATACGCCCCAGTAAAAATACGTAAAATCAAAGTGCTATCAAATCCATGGATTACTGCAAACTACTTGCTGAGCTCAAGGTTGGGACCACCTCTAGGCAGTTGCCAGAGACACAGGCTCACCTCATGATACCCTAAAATACAAGCAGGCACGAAATAGATGTACCTCACAAATTAGGCAAATGAAGCGCCTATTTCAAAATGCCCTTGAATCCACATGGGGTGATGGAAGAGCTTTTGGGACAACATATGAAACATAATGGGTAAACAATCAAAATGCTCACCTACCATTATGAAAGTTGATGAATCCACCACTCTTGACCCAAAGTCTATTGCAGATGCATTAATAAGACATTCACAGACCTTAGTGGGTCCTCCCCAGATTTCTTCTCGACTTACCTGTGCCTAGCCTAGTATCACAAAACACCCTCATGACAAACCACAATTTTACTTCAAGAAAATCAAAGTGCATGAAGCACACAAGTACATAAGAAAGGCCTGCTCCAAATCCAGAACAAGTAGTGACACTCTAGATCTAAAAATCCTGTCTCTCACCCTGGATGAAGTAATTCATCCCCTTGCAAAAATTCTTAATCTGTCACTTTGCCAAAGTCAATTTCCCAACAAATGGAAATCTGCCATAGTTATGCCAGTGCACAAAGGGGGACAAAACCTCAACAGGAAACTATCGACCAATATCAATACTCCTCCCTCTCCAAAGCACTTGAACGAATAGTGGCAGACCAACTCTCTGATTACCTGGACAAATACAATCTACTCTGTAATCAACAGCACGGCTTTAGGAAAGGACATAGTACAACAACAGCCTTACTTGATTTCTCTGGAGAAGTCCACTCAGCCCTGGACAAAGGGTGCCAAACAGGTGCAGTCTTTATTGATCTTACAAAAGCTTTCGACACAGTCCATCATGGCCTACTTACCTCCCTACTTTCTAGCCTAGGCCTGGCCGAAGGTCCTTGTGCTTGGTGAAAGTTACCTGTCCAATCATCACAGGCTGTAAAATCTCTAATGAACTCTCCGACTTCAAACCAGTTCTCTCGGTGTACCACAGGGATCAATTCTTGGACCGCTCCTCCTTTAGCCTGTTCTTAACTCCCTCCCAGATATCTGCCAGGAAAATAATCTTATATGCTGATGATGTTGTAATTCTCTCTTCCCACAAGGATCCAAACTCCCACGAGAAAGCCTGCAACTTGCTCTCTAGTGTTGAAAGGTGGTTCCTGGATAGTAAACTTGTGCTAAACCACAATAGAACAAAAGCCATGCTCTTCTCCAATCACCAAAACAAAAATAGGCATACTCCACTCACCATACAAACCTCTTGGAATTACACTGGACCAAGTAAATACTTTCAAATACCTTGGCATCACTTTTGACCAAGGGCTCACCTTTGCAACCCACATTGACAACACTGCGAAAACAGTGAACCAACGCCTTGGAATACTATTCCGTAACCGTCAATTTCTAAATCAAGCGGCACTGAGAATAGCTATACAGAGTTCCATAATCTCAGTCATTGACTTTGGCCTTATTATTTATGGCTCAGCTACCTCCACTGCTCTAAGGCGTATCTCAATTACTCTAAATAAGGCCTGCCGGCTCCTCACGGGGGCTCAAAGACTGACTCACATGTGTGATCTGTACTATGAATCAGGCTGGTTGAACCTATCAAATCGTCTTATTTATCTCACCTGCACAATGGCAAAAAAATCTATCTTGGGACTGACTCCATTATGTATTCAAAACCTACTCCGACTGAATCCTGGCTCATGACCCTCCACCAGATCTGAACATCAACCTTTCTTGGTTCTGAGATGCCGGACTGCACAGGGACAAAGATCTTTCCATACAGGGCCCCGACATGGTTCAATGCGCTTAGTCCACCTACTCTATCCTCAACCTCGCTTGAAGCTTTCAAATCCATGCTCTATGCCCACCTCACCACCACTAGCAACTGTGATTGCACTAGATAAAGACTGCTACTCCTCATGTCCATCCTCACAACTGAGGCCTCTTCCTCCCTGACTAATGAACCCTCTGGTACCTCTACTACTTCCTGTCTCCCACCCAAACTCACTCCCCACTTTTTCCTGTCCCCTCTCACTTACTCTCCCACTCACCACCTTTCCCTCCTCTCTAGCCTCCTTTGCACCTAATGATCACCCTCTCCTGGAAGTTTCTCAACTCTCGAAATTGTCTACCGCTTGAACCTGTTATAGCTTGTTTTTCTAGGAAACTTAAAACTGTTACTGCCTTAAACTGTTAATAGCAAATTTATGATGTAACTTTCCTGTCTGGTTTTACCTGTAATGTGTATCGTGCTTTGTTAAATGTTCTTTGTGACGTGGAACCTTTGTAAAAGAGCCCTGGCTCAAAGGTATTAATTCCTAGACTAATAAACTAAACTAAAACTAAACTATATGGAATATTTCTGAATGTGCCAAGTTTCATTCCAGTCAGATCTGCAGATTCCAAGCTACAGATAGCGCAATAAGTAAATTCTTTAGGATTTTTCCCATTGGTTTAAATGGGTTTTCTGTCAAGTTGACTAGCAACCAGACAGGTTGGAATTTTGGTCTGAAATTGTCTGGGTAGAAAGGGGCTGGCCCAGAGATGTGCCTTTTGTATGTTTGGTGAAAAAATATTAATCCATTCCAAAATTATTTAATTTTGAAATATTGAATATCTGGTTCTGAGAATGCTCAGCAAGCACCAAAAAATAGCTATATGAAATGAAAAAAGAATTATTTTTCCATATTGACATCATCCTTTTTCATGAGGCGAAAGTCCGTTTTCATTTGGTCGCCATTTTGTTTTCTGGTTTTCCCTAGGGAAAATTAAAATGTCAAAATCCACAAAAATTACATTCTGGGGATCAACCAACACATGTTTTGCTTGCTTAGCTGGATTCTGTACTTAACTGTTTGAGAAATGCTCCTAAAATAAAATTTTTTTAACATCAGAAATCTTTTTTCATGACTCATGATATGAAAAATGAATCTATTTTTGTATGATGTCATCCTTGTTTGTGAGGGCAAAAACCTTTTTGTATGAAGATTCAATGTATTTCTATGGGGTTTTTAACTTTTTGGCATAACTTTGACATCTTTACATACTTTGAACTCAAATATTCAACATGGCCTTTTTGGGACTCTACCTCAGGTGATTATGTGGTTGCTTGTCAAAATCACCTTTTGGGCTGGATTTGGAAATGTTCACAACCCTTGTTCATCAGGTGGGGTTGTAAGAAGGCTATGTTCAAATCTGAGGGTCCAAATATGTAAAAATGCTACAGTTATGCACATACATTGGAATTGTTCTCTGCTCCCTCATAACTTTGGCAATTTTAAATATTTTGATTCAAAAATTTTTTCAGCATAAACATCTTTTTACACCACCTCATGAACATGACAGCTGTCATTTTTCAAACCTTGGCCAGTCTGTGCTTTTGCACCTGTGGCACTCAATGACGTTGCAGTGGTGCAGAATAACATTTTGGTGGGGATTTCAACATTTTCATTATTGGGTTCATCATGTGAGGTAATAAGAAGGGTAGGCTGACAATTTCATTCCCCTTTTGCTACAAATGCAAGCCCAGGCCTTCTGGGCCCTGCGCTTCCACAGCAACATATATGTACACATCAAAGGAGGGATGGGATCACAGGTTCTTGAGGGCCCTTTACTCTCACAGACAAATGAGGATGCAATTATAGTACATCAAAAAGTAAGGAAATTATTTATAAAACCTTCATTAATGCACTAGTTAGGGTTGAAGTGACAAAAATAGGGAAATGTGGCATTAGGGTTTCCAACCTCAACACCCCACCCCCACTCTGCAGACAGCAACAGACATGTTGTCAACCCTAATGCTCACCACATGCCATGAGCAAATAAGCTAAGATGTGTACAGTTTATGAGAATTGGGAGAGTGTTAGGGTTGACAACCCCAAGGCACGCCCTCATGCCTGCTGCTGCATGCAGGGTGGGGATGGAGTGTTAGGGTTGGAAACCCTAACACCACATTTCACAGCTGTTATTGCTGCAACCCTAACTGATGCATTAATGATGTTTTTTGCAAATAATTCCCCTTCTTTTTCAAAACTATAATAGTAGCCTTTTTTGCTTGTGGGGGTGCAAGGCCCTCTTTGCCCAGTGAGCCCATCCCTTCATAGATGTATACATGTATGTTGCTGTAGAAGCATTTCAGTCAAAACAACAATCAAACTGTTAGCATAGCCTTTTTATTACCTCAGCTCATCAACACTGGGCTGAGAATTTTCAAATCCCCACCAAAACGTCATTTCACACCACAGGTAAGAAAATACATTTTGGCCAGGATTTGAAAACTGAAATCCATCACATTCATGAGGTGATATAAAGAAATGGCTATGTTGAAAATTTGGGGGGAAATATGGAAAATTATGAAAGTTAGGAGCAAGCGTAGCGAAATGTCAACAGATGCACAGAACTTTGCCATTTTAACATATTTTGACCCCAAATTTTCAACATACTTCCTTATGACCCCACCTCATAAATAAGTATGGTGAACATTTTGAAATCTGGCCTGAAAGATGATTTCACCAATCGACTGTGAAAGCACCTTTCGGGCAGCATTTGTGGAAATACACCAACATTGTTCATGAGTAGGGGTCTCAAAAAGGGTATGTTGAAAATGTGTTGTCAAAATCTTTAAAAATGATAAAGTTATGCACCAAAATTCAAACCCCATTGAAATACATTAAACCACATTTACCTTGGTTTCTCAATTCCCTGGTAGTCTAGTGGTCCCTCTCCCATTCCCAGATGTCCAATCATCATCCCTGTATAAAAAGATATATTTCCCTGTCAGTCTAGTGGTCCCACCACCCTCTCCTCTGATGTCTTATCACTTTTCCTGGTTAAAATACTGAAATCCCTGGTAGTCTAATGGTCCTTCCCCCCTACCCATTCACCAGTTGCTGTCCCATAAATTATTTTAAATTTCCCTGGTAGTCTAGTCACACCCATCCTGTCAGGTAGTCACCCACCAGCCTGTTCCCCCCATCCCAGCTCCCAGCCAGTGACAAGCACAGTCCTCCATCACCACCACAGCTGGCTGCCTGCTGAGCTGGGAATGAGTGCATGCTGTATACAGTACGCAGTCATTCACAGCTCAGTTGGCAGCCAGCTGTGGTGGTGAGAGGAGGTCTATACTTGTCACTGGCTGGGAGTTGGGATGGGGGGAGCAGGGTGGTTGGTGACTACCTGACAGGATGGGGAGTGGGAGGGTCCACTACACCACCAGGAAAATTAAAAAATAGTTCATGGAATGGTGATCAGTGATCGAGAGGGGGAGGGACAACTAGACTACCAGAGATTTCAGTATTTTAACCAGGGAAGGCAATTGGGGAATGGGAGTAGGGGGAGGTGGAGGTACCACTAGACTATAAGGAATTTCAGTACTTTAACTGGGATGATGATCAGATATTTGGGGAGGAACCACTAGGCTTCTAAGGAAGAATATACTTTTGTATATGGGGACAATGATTGGACATCGGTGGAGGGAAGAGGGCCCACTAGTCTACCAGGAAAAGACATTTTATTTATGTGGGACAGAGACAGTGATCAGTGAATGGGGAAGGGGTAGTGACCACTAGACTACCAGGGAAATAATATATGTTTATACTTGGATGGTGATTTGACATCAGGGGAGGGACCACCTAGGCAGTCATTTTTCAACAAATTGTGAAAAAGAATGCTTTTCCATGGTTCCTATTTCACAATTTCCAGTAAAAGAAAAATTCTTTTTGCAAATTGTGAAACAGGATCCTTTTTTGTGATTTTTTTTCTTGCAATTTGTGAAAAGGATTTCAGCATGTTAAAAAACTGCAATTCCAGATGAGTTATAAAAAAACTAACAGCAGAATCTACCAGAATTGGTTCTGATTAGCAGAACACATGGGTCAGTTACTGCAGTAAACATCACTGTTTCCTGTTTTTTAACTTTGTTTGCCTTGCTAAGAAAAAGCAAGATGTTGGCAGCAGAAAAAAAAGGTTCTCCATTTGTGACAAAGGATTACCGATTTGCGACAAAGAATTACCCATTTGCAACAAAGAATCCTTTGACGAGCAGGATATCTATCTGGTCTAATAGGAAGTAATGGGAAACTTTGAAATTTAATAACTTTTGAACAGATTAATATTTTTTCACCAAACCTTCAAAAGGCACTACTGTGACCCATGACCTATATACCTTAAAAATTTCAGACCAAAATTCCACACAGTTTTTGTAGAGCGATGTGATAAAGAACTTTATCAAAAAGGGTATATTTCATATTTTTGACAACCCCCATGCACTCACACATCCAACAGGAATGAAACTTGCCACATCAAGAGATCTATGGTATATCACAGCACATGCAAAATTTAATGCAAAGTGTTTCAACAGTTATAAAGTTATTAAAGTGCAAAATTTCAGGTTTAACATAGAAGAGACTGCTGAACCCTAACTATAGTGGCACTACTGCATCACTATAATCTATACAGTGATACCCACCAGGATTAAGAACAGTGTCACAGTTTCTTGCATGACAGAATGGACTAATTTCCATTGAAACTGCATTGTTTACTGCAGTAACTCTGCTACAGCATGCTGCAGTATTGGGTTTAATCCTGGAGAGCTTCACTATATATTATAGTGGCAAGGTCACACCCTTACACTAGGTTTAAATCTTCATTTCAATGTTAAACTGAAAATCTGGGACTTTAATAACATCATAACTGTTCAAGCAATTCACATGAGTTTTGTATGCTCCATTAGGGACCAACAACCTCTTGACACAAAAAAGGAAGTGCAAAAGAAAAAGGAAACTACTTTGGTTGTCAAAAACAGTAGCAGAAAAGATCAGAGCCAAAAGGCTGGCCTTCAGGAAATATAAGGGAATGCAGCGGGATGAAGATAGTGAGGCATACCAAACTTCCATAAGGGAAGCAGGGAAGGCAGTGAGGCAGGCAAAGGCACAAACTGAGGAAACACTAGTACAGACAGTTAAAGAAGGTGACAAGACTTTCTATAGATACATTAGTGAAAGAAGAAAGTCCAGAGAGGGTATTGCTAAGATCAAAGGAGATCAGGGGGCATGTGAGGAGGAGGACCATGTAAAAGCATCTATCCTAAATAGATACTTCTACTCAGTATTTGCTGAAGAGAAGGTAGGTCAGGGCTCACAGCTTTGCACCATGGATACAGGGGGAAAGGAGGTGTGCACTGGTCCTCTCACAAAGGAAAGGGTCCTACAAGAGCTCGATAAGCTCAGGGTGGACAAAGCAATGGGACCTGATGGCAAACATCCCACAATACTAAAGGAGCTAAGGGTGGAACTAGCAGAGCCATTATCAGAACTATTTAGTTAGTCTCTGAGCACAGGAGAGGTCCCAGAAGACTGGAGAAGGTTCATGTGATCCCACTCCACAAGAGTGGTAGCAGGGAGGAGGTAGGGAACTACAGACTCATCAGTGTTACCTCAGCAGTGGGCAAGATTATGGAGGCACTCCTTAAGGAAAGGATAGTACAACACCTGGAATCCATAGGAGCACAGGATCCAAGACAGCATGGGTTTACAAAAGGCAGGTCCTGTCAAATAAATCTCATAAATTTCTTTGATTGGGTAACCAGAGTAGTGGACCAAGGGGGAGCAGTTGATGTCGCCTACCTTGACTTCAGCAAAGCTTTCAATACTGTTCCACATAGAAGATTGATTAACAAGCTGAGTAGGCTCGGGGTGGGTCAGAAGTTGGTCAACTGGGTGGCAAACTGGTTGACAGGCAGGAAACAGAATGGTATACAGTCAGAAGAGATGCAAGTCACAAGTGGGGTACCTCAGGGATTAGTCCTGGGGCCAATCCTCTTCAATATCTTCATCCGTGACATTGCAGATGGACTGGAGGGTAAGGTTTGTCTGTTTGCAGATGACACCAAGATCTGCAACAGAATAGATGATCTAGATGGGGTGGGCAGAATGAGAAGAGATCTGGATAAACTAGCAAAATGGTCAGAAAAGTGGCAACTGGGGTTTAATGCAAAGAAGTGCCAGATCATGCACATAAGGAAGAGAAACCCTGAAGCCACCTATAGGCTGGAAGGGGAGTTTCTGGCAGTCATAAGGGAAGAAAGGAACTTGGGCATCATCATCACTGATGACCTGAAATCATCCAAACAGACCACTAAAGCAGTAGGTAAGGCTAGGGGATGTTAGGGTGTATTTGTAGGGGTATCACTAGTCAGAAGAGGGAGGTAATAATCCCTCTTTACAAGACACTGATTAAGCCCCATCTGGAGTACTGCGTACAGTACTGGAGGCCACACTTTCACAAGGACATTAACCAAATTGAGGCTGTCCAGAGCAGGGCAACCAAAATGGTACAGGGACTGCATCAGAAAACATATGAGGACAGATTAATGGAGCTCAATATGTATACCCTAGAGCAAAGGAGGGAGATAGGTGATATGATTGAAAAATTCAAACACCTTAAGGGTATTAACAAGGTGAAAGAGTCTAGCATGTTTCAATATAAGAAAAATAGCAGGACAAGAGGGCACAGCATGAGATTAGAGAGAGGCCGATTAAGGGTTAATGTAGGAAGTTCTTTTTCACAGAAAGGGTGGTGGATGCAGGGAGCGGCCTACCTCAGGAAGTGGTGGATATGAATACAGTGCAGGGCTTCAAACAGGCATGGGATAGCCATAAGGGAGCAATACAGATGAGTATGAATAGATAGACCATTGACAGAGGAAAGGTTGATGGCACATTTATAAGGCAGAAAAAGAAATGGGCAGACTGGATGGGCCTTACGGTCCTTATCTGCCATCAGCTTCTATGTTTCTATGTTTGTATGTTTCTATGATGTAGCAAGTTTTGTTCTGGTCCAATGTGTGGGTGGGGAGAAATGGAGTGTAAAACAACATGTAAATTAATACTTTTTGTCAAATTCTTCGTCACTGAGCTGTGCAAAACCTGGGTGGACTTTTGGTCTGCAATGTTTAGGGTATTTAGATATTGGGTCAATGTGGTGCCTTTTGAAGGTTTGGTGAAAAAATACTAAACCATTCTAAAGTTACTAAATGTTAAGGTTTCCCATTATTTCCTTCCGGATAAGTTAGATGTCAGGCTCAAAATAGGATTCTTGACCACAAATGCGGAATCCTTGTTCACAAGCAAGAAATCCTGTTAAGCAAATGTGGAATCCTAGTTTATGCTGCCTTCATTTTGTTTTTGCTTAACTAGGCAAACAAATTAAAATTTTAAAAATAATAGAGGGATTTAGTAGACGCCAATAGTGATGTTTACCTATTTAGGGCCAGATGAATCAGATTCTGGGCTCAGTTTTTAAGAAAATGCTCAGAAATGTGTTTATTTTATCCTCAGAAAATCTTTTACCACAAATTGCAGAAATCTTTTACCATGAAAGAGGATCCTTTTCCACAATTTGTGAAAAAGAATTATCTTTTACAGCAAAACAGGAGCCTTTTTCGCAATTTATGATAAAGGATTTTTTATACAGCTGTTTCTTTGTCACTTAATAGCAAAGAAACTGTTTGGAATTGTGAGCTGAAATTTTCAGGGTACAAAGGGCTTGCCCCACAGATTTGCCTTTTGCTGATTTGATAAAGATATATTACTTGGCTGTGCAGTTCTTCAGGGTTAAATTTTGCTTCATTCCCCACAGGATAATATTGTACTGTGAAGAAATGGTTTCCAATTTTGTTCTCAAATTGTCAGTGCATAAAGGGCTTTACCTTCCAATGAGCCTTTTGGTGCTTTCGTGAAAATATATTAATTTGTTGTTGAGTTACACAGGTTTCAGTTTTCCCTGTGTTTCTATAGGATAACATGTAAATATCAGGTATTTCTTTTGCAGTGCACACTATAGGATGGAAGTGCAGGGCCCTTGCACTCCCACAGGCAAACAACGTTAGCAGTATACTATCTCAAACATCATGTGGGCCCTGTGCTTCCACATGCAGATATGAGTACCATTAAGGATATATGAGACATGGGATTTTTAGGACCCCATCTCATGAACACTTTCACTGTCATTTCATTAATCGTGCCCAGAAGGTGATTCCATGATTACTGCACAAAATCACCTTTCAAGATCAATAACTGAAATTATAGTGCCAATGGTCATTAAGTGGGGTCCCAAAAAGCCCATGCTGAAATCTGGTGAAAAAAGTCTGAGTTACTTGTGTTTGTTGAAATTTTTCTACACACACATAAAACTTTGGTAATTTTTAATAGTTTGACTCTAAATTTTCAACATAGCCATTTTTTCACACTACCTCATGAACAGTACAGCTGTAATTTTTTACATCGTGCCCAAAATGTGTTTTAAATTTTTCACACCTTTGGTGTAGAATGGCATTTTGGCACGGCTTTAGGAATTTTCACCCATGGGGTTTGTGAGGTAGGGTCATAAAAAGACTATGTTGAAAATCTGGGGTCAAAATATGAAAAAATGACAAGGTTATGACCACTTGTTCCAATTTCTCTAAGCCTGCTTGTAACTTTGGAAATGTTAAATATTTTTACACCAGATTTTCAACATAGCCTTTTTTTTTACACCACCACATATGTGTCACAGCTGTCATTTTTTTTAATCATGCCCAAAATGTCTTTTTGCACCTGTGGTACAGCACGGCATTGCAGTTGCGCACAATTAAGTTTTGGTGTGAATTCCAAAATGATTTGCACCTTGGTACTTGAGCTGGTATAATAAGATGACTATGCTTACAATTTGGTCATTGTTGTCCTATAAATGGAAGTGCAAGGCCTGAAGAGACCTGTGCTTTCATGGCTACATACACATACTTATGTATGGAACGATGGGAGTGCAGGACCTCCTGGCCCTGCACTCCCACAGACAAATAAGGATATGATTATACTTTCTTAAAAACTAAGGAATAAGGATATGTTTATACTATCTGAAAAGTAAGGAAATTCATTGCAAATAAATGTCATTAATGCATCAGCTAGGATTGTTAATAAAGTGACAAAAGCATGGAAATGTGATGTTAGGGTTACCAACCCTAACACTCCACCCCACCCTGCAGACACTGACAGGCATGGGGGGTGTGCCTTGGTGTCATAAGTCCTTATGCTCACCCCATTCTCCTATACTGTACCCATCTCAGCTTATTTACTTATGGAATGGGGTGAGCATTAGGGCTGATCATCCAAGGCACACCCTCAATGCCTGTAAGTGTCTGCAGGGTACGGGTTGGATGTTAGGGTTGGAAACCCTAAGATCACATTTCCTTGCTTTTGTCAATTTAGTAAAAAACCCTAACTGATGCATTAATTGTGTTTTTTGTAATGTGTATATATATATATACTGTATATATATATATATATATATACTGTATATATATATATATATATATATATATATATATATATACATACACACACACATATATACATATATATTTACATCAGGGTTGTAGCGACAAAAGTAGAAAAATGAGACATTAGGGCTGTGCCCCTAACACTCCCCTACCACCCAACCCCAACAGCGCACACCACACTAACCCTCCAAAGACCAACACACATTGGAAAATATTTATAAATATGTACAGGATCAAGGGAGGGGTTCAGTGATTGCTGACCACTAGACACCAGGGAATGAATAAAAAAAGGGAACACCTCCCTGTTGCAAGTTACGGCATTTTATTTTCTCCTCTCATTAAGCGAGAAAACAAAATGGTGGCTGACAAACAGGGATTTTCTCACAAAAAGGGATTTTCTGAGATTTCTGAATCCCTTTTTGCAATCCCTGTTCATGAGCCATTCATGACCAGGAATCCTTGATCGAAACTGCATCTATCCCAAAGACTGAACTGAGCATGCTCAGAACCCACATTTTCAAAATGTTATACCTTTGGAACATATTATTATTTTTTCACCAAACCAATGGTGGATTGTTCCTTAGGATAACCTCTTTTTACTCTGAAAATTTCAGACCAAAATTCCAAACAGTGTGGGTACAGCACGGTCAGTAGAAAAACAGGGATGAATTGGAAATTAGCAAAAGATGCATTTTTTGGTGATCTGTTGCATGAAAGCTGCACATCCAAGCCAAACAAAACTTGGCAAATCAAGAGAACTACCACCCAACACTGCCTATTCCAAATTTTGTGCAAATCTGTTGAACAGTTGCAAAGTTATTAATGTGCAGAATTTGGGGATACACATTAAAGTACCCTAACTATAGAGGTCAAACTACTCTTGTGCAGATAAACCATTTATTACACTTGCTTCCATTGCATATTCCATTTATGCAATTCCTTTGTTTTTGCTTTTGTAGGGGACACTTTTTAATCAAAAAGGTGAATACAAATTGAATATTCTGCCATTTGTTGCTGATTATAAAAAATCTAAAAGGAATCTAGAATTGAAACACCTCTCATTTTGTAGATACTTTTATGCTGAACACCTTTTGTGCTCAAAGTACCATACTATCATTTTTGGTTTTTAGGTTATTTGCATTAGTTTGATGAAAAAGTACACAAAAATGGAATTTTCTGCTATTTGTCATTAATTACATAAAAAACCTAAATAGCATCTATAAATGAAACACCACTTATTTTATAAATATTTCTGTGCTGAATAAACTTTGTGCTCACAGTACCGTGCTATCATTTTCACGATCGCTTGCACAAGTGCGCAAGGAATGTTTTGGGAGAGTAGCACACTTTGGAGGTGTGCCTCTCCTTTCAATCCACTGCTCCATTGAGCAGGCATGGTGATCCTGCACCAATGGGTGCGGGGAGCTGTGTATGACAGCGGTGGTCGCCGCTTCAAAAGAAAACCACCGGCACAATATACGAAACACGGCGATCACGCCGCCCCCAAAGCTTTGGTGCCAATAGGGAGCCCACCCAGCATGGCAAACATCCACATTGTTTGCTGATGGGGTGCCTAATCCCCCGTCAGCTCCACGGCCCCCCCAAGCCATCCTTCTGCCATGCTGGGAGCCCACCCCAGCGTGGCAAACGTCCCGCGTTGTTTGCCGACGGGGGTGCCCAATCCTCCTTCGGCTCCTTGGCCCCCCAGTCATCCTTCTGCCATGCTGAGAGCCCACCCCAGAATGGCAAATGTCCCACGTAGTCTTTTTTTACCTGTAATGCAAAAACGGTCCCGCAGCGCTTCTCCCAGTCCCCCCTCCCACAACCCACACCCAACCACTGCGCACCCAGCCTCCCCAAACCCCCACTCACCCCATACCTACCTCTGTAGCTCAGCACGATGATCTTCGGTGGACCAGGAACAGGTCTGCACTCTTCAAAGCTGACCGCGAACTGAGGAAATGCCGGTAAGCTGTATAATGGGCTAGATAGGGGTTTTTCAACTTTATTGCATATCTCAGGCATTTTTTGGAATTTTTGCACCAAATTTTCAACATGGGTTTTTGGGATCCCTTCTCATGAATGATGTCACTGTCATGGTGTTATTCCAAGCCCAAAGGATGATTTACTTGATCACTGCATGAAATCACCTTTGAGCCTGAATTTTCTTGCTGAGTCACTGGATGAAATCACCCTTTAGCCTGAATAACACCATGACAGTGACATCATTCATGAGACAGGGTCCCAAAGCCCCATCTTGAAAATTTGGAGCAAAAATTCCAAAAATTGTTTCACGAATGCAGCGCAGTTCCTATGCACGCCATAGTTTGCGAATTTTCAATATTTCACTCCAGATTTTCAACATTGCCATTTTACCACACCTTCTTATGAGTAGTACAGCTGTCATTTTTCACATCTAACCCAAAATGTGTTTCCAGCCATGTAGCGCACAATGGCGCAGTCGGTGTGAGAAATCAATGTATGGGACACATTAAGAAAATCACAGTGACACTGTTCATGAGCAGAGGTCTTAAATTGGCTATGTTGAAAATTTGGTGAAAAAATTCTAAAATGACTGTTTTACAAGCATGTGTTGCGCGGTTCCTACCTCCTTCGTGCACGTTTGCAAATTTTCAATATTTGCACTCCAGATTTTCAACATTGCCATTTACCACACCTCCTCATGAGCAGTACAGCTTTCATTTTTCACATCCTGCCCAAAACATGTTTGCACCCATGTAGCGCACAATGGCGCAGTCGGTGTGGAACTCAATGTATGGGACACATTAAGAAAATCACAGTGACACTGTTCATGAGCAGAGGTCTTAAAATGGCTGTGTTGAAAATTTGGTGAAAAAATTCCTAAAAATGACTGTTTTACGAGTGTTCATTGTGCAGCTCTTATGCACGCTCGTAAGTTTGTGAATTTTCAATATTTTCACTCCACATTTTCAACATTATCATTTTACCACACCTCTTTATGAGCAATGAGTAGTGCAGTTGTCATTTTTCACATCTTGCTCAAAACATGTTTCCACCCATGTAGCGCACAACGGCACAGTTGGTGTGCGAACTCAGTGTATGGGACACATTAAGAAAATCACAGTGTCACTGTTCATGAGCAGAGATCTTAAAATGGCTATGTTGAAAATTTGGTGAAAAAATTCCTACAAATAACTGTTTTACGAGCATGCATTGTGCAGTTCCTACGCACGCTCGTAAGTTTGCGAATTTTCAATATTTTCACTCCAGATTTTCAACATTGCCATTTTACCACACCTCCTTATGAGCAGTACAGCTGTCATTTTTCACATCCTGCCCAAAACATGTTTCCGCCCATGTAGTGCACAATGGCACGTCGGTGTGAAATCAATGTATGGGACACAGTAAGAAAATCACAGTGACACTGTTCATTAGCAGAGGTTTAAAATGGCAATGTTGAAAATTTGGTGAAAAATTCTAAAATGACTGTTTTATGAGCGTGCGTTGCACAGTTCCATGCATTTCGTGGGTTTTGTAATTTTCAATATTTCCTCAGGTTTTCAACATTGGCATTTTACCACACCTCCTCATGAGCAGTGCAGCTGTCATTTTCACATCCTGCCCAAAACATAGTTTCCACCCATGTAGGCATACAATGGGCAAGTCGATGTGCAAAAATCAATGTATGGGACACATTAAGAAAATCACAGTGACACTGTTCATGAGCAGAGGTCTTAAATTGGCTATGTTGAAAATTTGATGAAAAAAATTCTAAAATGACTGTTTACAAGCATGTGTTGCGCAGTTCCTACGCATCGCGAAGTTTGCAAATTTTCAATATTTTCACTCCAGATTTTCAATATTGCCATTTTACCATACACCTCCTCATGAGCAGTGCAGCTGTCATTTTCACATCCTGCCCAAAACATGTTTCTGCCCATGTAGCCTATAACGGCACAGTCGGGTGTGTGAACTTAATGTATGAGACACATTAAGAAAATCACAGTGACACTGTTCATGAGCAGAGGTCTTAAAATGGCTGTGTTGAAAATTTGGTGACAAAATTCCTAAAAATGACTGTTTTACGAGTGTTCATTGCGCAGTTCCTATGCACGCTTGTAAGTTTGCGAATTTTCAATATTTTCACTCCAGATTTTCAACATTGCCATTTTACTATACCTCCTTATGAGCAGTGAGCTGTCATTTTTCACATCTTGCCCAAAACATGTTTCCGCCTATGTAGTGCACAATGGCACAGTCGCTGTGCGAACTCAGTGTATGGGACACATTAAGAAAATCACAGTGTCACTGTTCATGAGCAGAGATCTTAAAATGGCTATGTTGAAAATTTGGTGAACAAATTCCTAAAAATAACTGTTTTACGAGCATGCATTGTGCAGTTCCTACGCACGCTCGTAAGTTTGCGAATTTTCAATATTTTCACTCCAGATTTTCAACATTGCCATTTTACCACACCTCCTTATGAGCAGTACAGCTGTCATTTTTCACATCCTGCCCAAACGTTGTTTCCGCCCATGTAGTGCACAATGGCACAGTTGGTGTGCAAAATCAATGTATGGGACACAGTAAGACAATCACAGTGATACTGTTCATTAGCAGAGGTTTTAAAATGGCAATGTTGAAAATTTGGTGAAAAAATTCCTAACAATGACTGTTTACAAGCGTGCATTGCACAGTCACGCACACTCGTAGGTTTGCGAATTTTCAATATTTCCACTCCAGATTTTCAACATTGCCATTTTACCACACTTCCTTATGAGCAGTACAGCTATCATTTTTCACATCCTGCCCAAAACGTGTTTCCACCTATGTAGCGCACAATGGGGGGTAACAAAAAGGTCATGCTGAAAATGTATTGTGCAAATACCAGCAATCGCACAGGGCATTAGGGTAAAGCACCATACGTGCCAAACACCACTGCAAATACCTGCAAGCGAACGTTCAGCATTGACAAATGCTTGTTCATTTTAAAGTTATTTACATTTGTTTGCTGACAAAATGAAAAAAAAACTACTTTTCTGCTTTTTTTTTGCTAATTATCAAAAAATCTAAAAGGTATCAATAAACGAAACACCACTCATTTTGTAGATATTTATGTGCTGAACAACTTTCATGCTCACAGTACTATGCTATCATTTTTCATTTTAAAGTTATTTGTATTTGAATATGGTTAATACTGCTAGTGAGGTTGAACATTCTAAATGACATAAGCACTATATAGATAAATGGCTGATGACATAAGCACTTTATACATAAATGAAATGTATGTACACAGTTATTCAGATAAACAGATTTATTACATTCTGTTTATCTCCACCCCATTGCATATATATATATATATATATATATATATATATATATGTATATATATTATAGGGTGCAGTCGAAGGAGGCACTTCAATGTTAAACTCAAAGTTTTGCACTTTAATAACTCTGCAACTGTTGAATGTATTTTCACAGAATTTGGTATGGTCCTCACTGTGGTGTAGATCTCTTGATCTGGCTAGTTTCATTCTGGTTGGATGTGCAGTCTCCAAGTTATGAAGAGATGAAAAAACATGTTTTTACCCATTGACTTTGCTGGGATTTTTCTTTGAACTTGCCTACAACCCAGAGGGTTTGTTTGTTTGTTTGTTTAGTATGAAATTTTCAGGACAGAAAAGGACTACCCCACAGATGTGCCTTTTGCTAGTCTAGTGGAAAAACAAAAAGCTGTTTTTAAGCTATTACAATTTAAAAATGTGAAAAAGCTGTTTCTGAGCATGCGCAGTAGGCACTTCAATATAGCTGCATGATATGAAATGGGAATCTTGCCTTGAATGAGAAAACTCCTCTTTTGTGTGGCCTCCATCTTGTTTCCAGTTTGCTTAAAATTCAAATTTGGAAACGTCCCAAAATGATATTCTGGGAAGGAACCAATACATGTAGCTTCCTTATTGTGATCCCTTAGGTGCATTCTGTATTTTACTGTTTGTAAAATGCCCTTAAAATGTGTTATTTAACATTTAAATTCTTTGTTCATATTGGCAATATACACAGTAGGATCTTACGTCATATGATGAGATACAAACTAGGATCCTACTTCGTATGGCATACAATGTAGGATCTTAGTTCGTATCTCATCATAGAAACTTCGTATGACTCTGATACAAACAAAGAATTTAAATGTGGATATCTCAGCCATTATTTTGCATTTTCTCCCCAGATCTTCAACATAGGCATTTTGGGACCCTCCTCATGAACAATGTCGCTGTTACTGTCACTGTCATCTCATTAGTCAGTCCCAAAAGGTGATTTCATGGTCACTAAGTTGAATCACCTTTTGGGACCAGGTAATGAAAGTCACAGTGTTCATGAGGGGAGGTTTCAAAAAGTCCATGTTGAAAGTTTGGTACAAAAAAATCAAAAAAATGGCTGTGTTACAAGTGTGCATTGCGCAGTTTCTATGCATGTTCATAACTTCTCCAATTTTTAATATTTTCACTCCAGATTTTCAACATTGCCAGTTTTTCACACCTCATCATGAACAGTACGGCTTTCATTTCTCACATCCTGCCCAAAATATGTTTTCACACCCATAGCACAGAATGGCACGTTCGCTGTGTGAAATCAACTTTCTGGGTAGATTAACAAAATCACAGTGCCAGTTTTCATGAGGTGGATTTCCCAAAAAGCCAGTGTTGAAAATTTGATTTAAAAATTCCCATAAATGGCCACATTATGACTGTGCATTGTGCAGTTTCTATGCACGCTCATGACTTTGCCAATTTTTCATATTTTCACTCCTGATTTTCAACATTACCCTTTTCCACACCTCCTCATGAACAGTATACAACTGTCATTTTTCACATCCTACCCAAAACATGATTTCACACCTGTGTTGCAGTATGGCACATTTGCTGCATGAACTCAACTATCAGGACAGATTAATGAAATGACAATGACATTGCTTATGAGGTGGGGGTCCCCAAAATGCCATGTTGATAATTGGGTGAAAAAAAAATGAAAATGTCTGAGTTACATGCATCCCTTGAATTGTGGTGCCTGTGGCTCCTTTCAGTACCCGTATCTCGAAAACATTTTTAGACACAGATTTTTCACTGTCTGCAACTTAGTCCACCAGGGAGCTAAGCACCTGTGGAGGTTTCAAAGTCGTGATTGCAACTGCAATGGAATGTTTTCCATATTTGCTATGGTTACTGAGATATTGCCAAATTAGTGTTACAAGGGTTACTTTTCATGACTATTGGGCTGCCGTATGTCCGTATTTATATGTAAGTGGGAGCACAGGGCTCAGAGGGCCTGCACTCCCACCTATGCATATCATTATGCAACAATGGGTAGCAAGAGGGGAGTGCAGGGCCCAGAGGACCCATACTGTCACAACAACATACCAGTTACATTACACTTTCTCAAAAAGAAGGGAAATTCATTGTAAAAAACTATGTTAATGCATCAGTTAGGGTTTTTCTTAAAGTGTAAAAGCCAGGAAATTTGATGTTCAGATTACCAACATTACCAACCCAATCCCACCCATCACCCTCCACTCACCAACAGGCATTGGAGTGTGCCTTGGAGTCGTTGGCCCTAACTCCTCCTATACTGTACCATTTCAACTTTGTTTACACATGGAATGGGGTGAGAGTTAGGGACGATGATGCCAAGGCACTCAATGCCTGTTGGTGTATGGAGGGTTGGGGTGAGGTTGAGGTGGTAGGGTTAATAACCATAATGTCAAATTTCCCAGCTTTTTATGCTTTAATAAAAACCCTAACTGATGCATTAACATAGTTTTTTTGCAATGTATATATATATATATATATATATATATATATATATATATATATATTTATATGCAATAGTAGTGGGCTCAAAACTCATTGAATAAATCTTTTTATCATCATAGCCATTGAATAAATAACATTTATACATACAGTATCTATGTCATCAAGATTTATACACATAGTAGCTATGTCACATTCACTCCAGAAGTTATTTAGAATGTTTAGCCTCAGCAGCAGTGCTAACCATATTCAAATGCGAATAAATTTTAAATGAAAAAAAAAATAGCAGGCATTGTAAGCATGAAAGTGGTTCAGCACAAAATTATCTACAAAATGAGTGGTGTTTCATTTATAGATACCTTACAGTTTTTTTTTATAATTAGCAAAAAAACAGCATAAAATGCAATTTATTGTCTACTTTTTTTACAAACATATTCAAATAAATTTAAAATGAAAAATAATAGTATGGTACTGTGAGCAATGAAGTTGTTCAGCACAAGAATATCTACAAAATGAGTAGTGTTTCATTTATAGATACATTTTAATTTTTTTATAATTAGCAAACAACAGCAGAAAATTAATTTTTTTATTCACTTTTTCGACAAACAAATGCAAATAACTAAAACAAAAAGGTAGCATGGTACTGTGAGCATGATGTTTGTTCAGCACAAAGTTTTCTACAAAATGAGTGGTGTTTCATTTAATAGCAACCTCTATGCTAGGCAGATATACACTAGAAAAGTTAACAAAAAGTCCCAGAAATTATCATTTAAAAAAAAAGATAACCAAAAGCAAATGTGCCTGTAGTAACAGAAAGCATAAATGCTTACACCACTCTTGAGGTTACCCAAGGTCAGTCAGTACTTGTGTAGATAAATCATTTATCTGACAGCTCACCATTGTAATATTATATATATATATATATATATATATATATATATATATATATAGTATATATGTATGGGATATATGGGGGTGAGTGTGTGATAATCTATTTATCTTGTACAGGTGTCTGTGACCTCAAGTAACCTCATGAGTGGTGAAGCCATGTGTGAGGGTTATGAGAGGTCACAGGCAACTGTTCAAAGATAAATAGGTTATCACACACTCACCCACCCCACGTATTGGATTTATGCAACTGGCATGTCCTTTAATGTTGTATTTTTGTGTTTTTTTTTTTCTGAGGAAGTCTTTACTTTGCAGGTAGTTTTTATCAGTGGTGCCTGAGTTTGTTGAATGGGATAGTGAGCTCCTATGTTTACTGGCTGGCTGGTTTGGGGCATTTCTATTGGTTGCTAGTGTGTGTTGTAGCAGCTGATTGGCCTGGGATTTCAGTTCAGCACTTCAGTAGGTGTGAGTGTATATGAAGGTGGGTTGAACATTTTTTAAAACATGGTGGTGGTTGTGCTATGATTAGCGAGTGGCGGGAAAGCCACAGGAGTCGATGTTAATGTTGGTGTTTGCCAGCTTCAGGAGAGACATGGGATTTAGTTGTAATGTTGGAGTTTATGAGCAGTGGAAGAGACACGACCCCGAGAGAATGGAGCTCTGTGCAGTAAGTGCGAGCTGGACAGAAGAGTATTGTACCATGGAGCTGGAGAGAAAGTGGCTGCTGGTAATGTCTATGATTTATGATGTGTCATTTCAGTAGGTGAGGTTTTCATCAGTATAGAAGAGGCTCATGGAGAGACGGGAACAGTGGGGAGCTAAAGAAGACTATGCAGCAGCTATACTGCTCTGTCTTTGATTGCTTAATGGTACAGGTACAGTTTTAACTGTAATGGGAGTGGCAGTGTGAGAGTTGGTGCTGCAGGGGAGAGGGGCAACAAGAAAAGAAAAAAACTTTGTTGCTGTATTTTTCTGAGTAGCAGTCTGTAAGGTTACAGCAGAGGTTTGGCTGTTTGTTGTGGCTAGTATACATAAAAAGGAGATACTATGCTGCTGGGGTGTTGTTTGTTTGACAGAGAGGGCAAGTGAAAGTCCTTGGATGTAGCACAGGCCGGTCAGCTGGGGGGAGTGATGTACAGTAGTCACAGTGTAGATAAATGGAGTGTGATGTAGTCACTATGTGGATAAATAAAGGTATCCACACAGTGACCCAAATAAACAGATTTATCACACTTTGTTTATCCGGGCACCTGTTGCATAAATAAATATATATTTATAAATATATATATATATACACACACACACATACATACAGGTATATGGATATAGATACAGATATATAATGTGTATATATATATATATATATATATATATATATATATATATATATGTATGTGAATACATGATGGGCAGGAGTGGAATATGGAAAGTATTCTCACTCCTGCAGAGTGAAATATACAGTGCTCACAATGCAGGAGTGAGAATATTTTCCACATTCCATGATCTGCCCATCATGTATGCTATTTATACCATGGAAGTGAGGCTAATTTCAGTGAGAGAGGTATGTTTGTTGTTATGAGGTTCATGTCACTTTAAATGATGCTAGTGCTGTGGTAGTGTATGTGTGTGTGTGTGTGTGAGTGTGTGTGTGAAGTTTTATGAATGGGTTGTTGTAGTGAGCTGTTGTTGGTTGGTGTGTGTGGGGGGTCTTGACTCGGTGTGCTGTGTTTTGGTAATTGGTTGCTAAATGGAGGTTCTGCTCTGTGATAAGCTGGATGTTTGCAATATATAAAGGTTATTTGTTGTTCATTTTGTAGGTCAATATGTGGCAATGCAGGATTCAATAAAGTGCTAAACTTGGGTTTTGAAATGCAGCACAAGAGATCTGAGATTGTTACATTTTGAAGGAGTGCTGCAGCTGACTGTCATTATCTATCTTAATTGTGTTAATTTTAGTGTAGAGCCTGTTTTGGAACTCAGGAAATTACAGGGGTGTTTCTTAGTGTTTTCAGATGCAGGTGAGTGATGTCAGCAGAGTAGGTATAAATGGTATTTATTTTAACTCTGCTGATGTCATCAGGATTTATTTCACTCCAGTGAAAATAACGTGGTTTATTTATTTATTTATTTAGCTTTTGTTAACTGGGTAAGTACACTAGACAAGTATTATGCCTATTTTCAGGAACGACCCGGGAGAGTACAGACAGTGATATAGAAATAGGGCAGGGAAAAAATGCAAGTATATCACACAGCATTACAAAAAGTGCAGAGAACAAATGAAAGTACATCATGGCGGCATAACAATAGGTAGGAGTAAAATGCAAGTACATCACACAGTGTTACAGGATAGTGCAGAGAACAGTGCTCATTCAACATGACAGCATAACAACATAAAGGGATGGTTTCATTCATTTTACAGGGGAGCAGAAGTCAATAAGGCAGCCTATAACATCATAGTAGGACGCCACCAGGGAGACGGTAGGTCAGACATACATTTAGGGACATGTAGATCACTGGAATTGATCTCACCCATGGTATAAATATATATATATATATATATATATATATATTTTTTTTGCTGCAAAACGTCATTAATACATGAGTTAGGGTTGAAGCAACAAAAGTTGGGAAATGAAGCATTAGGGCTTCGAACCCTAATACCCTCCACTCCTACCACCCCACCACACCCTACACACACAAACAGGCATTGGGGTGTGCCTTGAGAGTCATTAGCCCTTACTCTCACCCCATTCCATGTCTATAAGGTGAGATGGTGCAGTATATGATAATGGGTGATAGGCCTGACAACCCCAGGCACACCCCAACTCCTGTTGGTATGTGGAGGGTGGGGTGGGGTGGGGTAGGGTGGTTGGGGTGGTTGTGTTAGGGTTTGAAACTTTAATGCCTCATTTCCCTACTTTTGTTGCTTCAACCCTAAAGAATGTATTAACAAAGGTTTTATTGCAATGAATTTCCTTACTTTTTGAGAAATTGTAATCTTACCTTTATACGTTTATGGGAGCACACGGCCCTCAGGCCCAGCACTCCCATTAGTGTTGTGGTTGCACAGGACCCTAGGGCCCTGCATTCCTATGTAGTCATAAGTGTATAGACTTTGCAATTAACCCTCATCTCCTTGTGGGAGCACAGAGCCCAGAGGGCCCTGCACTCCCATCCCACTCCCATCACTTCATAATGGAATCACTTTTTTGGAGTGCAGGGCCCGTGTAATGAATGTTCATCTCCATGTGGAAGCACAAGGCCCTCTGGGCCCTGCACTCCCACTATTGCATAATGGAGGACCCTGCAGTCCCATTACTGGATAACGGTATCCATATGTGGGAGTGCATGGCCCAGAGGGCCCTGTGCTCTCATCTACCTATAATTGCAGAGACACAGTGCAGGCCTATATATATTCCAAGTAACCCTTGTGCTGAAAATGGTGCAATATCTCAGTAACCATAGGAACATTTGAAAAAATTCCACTACAGTTGTAGTCATGGACTGACAACTTGCATCATTGCTTAGTACACCTGAAGGTGTACTAATCTGCATTTAGCAAAAAATCCGTATCTTGAACCATTTTTGAGATATAGGCTTCAAAAGGTACTGTGTCTGCCACAATGT
This sequence comes from Neoceratodus forsteri, assembly GCA_016271365.2. Lineage (NCBI taxonomy): Eukaryota > Metazoa > Chordata > Ceratodontiformes > Ceratodontidae > Neoceratodus > Neoceratodus forsteri. Next base: position 854,333,851 of record CM028131.1, read on the forward strand.
TATCCTATAGGAAATCTCCAAATTTTGAAATGTTGTAGGTATGGAAGTGATGTAAATTTTATGCCAAACCAGCAAAAGTCACAGCTCCGGGGCAAGCACTTTGTACGCTGACAATTTCAGCCGGAAAGTCCTAACCATTTCTTTGAAGTGAAGAGACAAAGAAACAGTAAACTTTAAAACCCTTTTCATGAGGAGTCAAAATCTCTTTTGTTGGTGCGAAAAGGGATTTTGACACCTGGTGAAAAGGGAACTCATCTCAGAAAAAGGGATTAAGGATGTTGCCCTCCTTTTCCCACAAGTCCTAATCCCTTTTCACAATGCAGAAAGAGATTTTGACACCTCGTGAAAAGGGGATCGGTACTCAAAAAGGATTTTGACAGCTCACAAAAAGGGATAGGAGTTGTCAGACCAGATTGCCCTGCAGGTAATCCCTTTTCATGGGACCAAATTCCCCTTTTGCAAGGTGTCAAAATCCCTTTTCGCAGCACAAAAAGTGATTGGAAGTGAGTCACAAAAGGGATTTTAAAAATCAAAAGTAAGCTTCCTGAGGCAACAGTAAAGTAACCAAAGGGAGAGAACTGTAAAGGATGTCTACATGAACAAAATACATACTTGGATGTCTCCAGAAGACATCCCTGGGTTATGAAAAATGATTATTTATTATGGTACTGTTACTTTAGAACTATTGAGATAGTCTAATGAGAGTCTTACACAAGTTTGTGAAAGTATAACAAAAATCTAATTTATTATACAGGGTTTCCAGTTAGAAAGACGCACATTTTCCAACATAACATTTTGTTTCCAGAACCATTATATCAGTGACAACCATCAAATGCAAAATACCAATACATTCTAATTGTATTGTTAAGCATTCTGCCTATCTTTGGCTACTGCTAAATAAGTATAAAAATGATATACTCACTTTAGCAAGTTCATGCACAGTGGGAAGGCTGATGTGATGCCACCACTGGCTATTGGACTGTGCAGACAGCTTAGATAACAGCTTAGCACATATATATATATATATATATATATATATATATACATGTTATTTCATAGACTTGCTGTCTCCACCAATTCCACAGGCTTTGCATGATTTTAAAAATACAAGTTTTTCATGAGGGTCAAAAATGACCTCATAGGTGCAGTGTCCTTTTCTCTGGTACAGGAATAATCTGTTTACCAGAGAAGGAAACAAGGTGTAAGCATTATCAATAGAACTGCATGGTACAATCTGAGTTCTGGGACATTTGAGGTATAAACAAACATCTTATATTTTACCACTGCTTTCTTGAAGGCCTGTAATTTGAGATATATTTTCTGTCATTCTGTGTGTGTTAACCCCTTAATGTGCCTATCCTTTGTGTTTGATGAACTAATGCTATGTGTCTAAGGCTAATATATTAATACAAGCATATAAAGTTAAGAAAATACGAAAGACTACCTGTCTCAGTGTTTTTACACTGAGCTCATAAAATCTAACTTAATAAAAAGAGTTCAAACTGTTTCAGTGTGTTTATGGAAATACACTCTGAGTTTATAGAGTCTAACTAATAATGTATCTGTCACAGTACACCTGGCATGGGTGTATTGTGCTCATGGAATCCAATAAAAGAATGCAAATCCTACCTGCCCGAGCACCTATGATCATGCTGAGATCATGTAATCTAACTAATATAAAAGCTAACTGTCACAACAGTCATTGTTCGCATAAATCTGACTAATGATATGTTCATTACCTCGTGATGGCTTCTAACACTGGGCAAAGATATAATGTTTTATTTGGGCTCCCAAAATGAAAACAAGATGAAGGCTCATGAAAAGGGAACTTTTTTATCATGAAAAGGGATTTTAAGGATCCCTTTTCATGAGCTGTCAAAATCTCTTTCCGTGAGCCTGAAATCCCTTTTTGCATCTTGCAGCAATCCAAAAGCCTGAAATGATCATGCTCAGAACACAGAATTTCAAAATTTAATAACTTCTGAATGGATTAATATTTATTTCACCAATCCAGTGCTAGCTTTTTCTTTTGGACCTGCTCTTTCTGCCTTAAAATGGAAGATCAAAATTCCAAACGGCGTGGCAGCAGTGCAATGAGGAAAAAACAGTCAAAACAGGAGAAAAAAAGTGACTTTTACTGGGTTTTATTTCACTATATACAGCACAAAATCCACAAATCCAATCAAAATAAAACTTAGTACTTCAATAGATCTACCTCACGGGACAGATCATACCAAATTTCATTCAAATCCATTAAATGGTTGCAAAGTTTTTAAAGTGCAAAATTTGAGAGTTAACATTAAACTGACTACTGAACCCTAACTATAGCATGTGTGTGTGTGTGTGTGTGTGTGTGTGTATATATATATATATACACACCAGTATATATATATATATGAAATGTAATAAACACAGGATCAGACATTAATGAATTATGCTATATTGTTAAGTCTTATTGTGTATGGAAATCAGTGGCTCACAGAAAGTTGCTGTGCATGTTCTAAAATTTATTGTTCATGTGCTATCATTAAGTGCACCTGTGTCCCCACTTGTGTTGAGTCTCCCAAACACCCATTTTCAGTTTCAATTACCATGACTTCTGCAGGCCACCAAGCCATTCAGTCTCTCTTTCTGTATCACTTTCATTCAAGTACATTTTAAAGGGGGCATTGCAGTAGTGCACTGTTTCAAATAGGCAACAGGCGTAGCTCTATGTTGTGTTATTATAGGATAATGGTATACTTTGGAAAGTGAGGCACAAGACAAAACTGAGTTCCTTACACATCTTGCTTCTGCAGTAGTGGTTTGCAATGCTCATCCTCAGTTTCTCTCACCATGACTTCTGCAGGTCACAGCTTGCCTTCGTGAATGCACTAGCAGTTTGTGATGGTCACCCTCAGTGTGTTTGAGGGGGATTCCCCTGAGCATGGTAGTGCTCACTAGGCAGAGTTGCTCCTCAGCTCAAACTCTCTCTCTGTCTATGCAGGTGCTGCTGCCACTGAGGGACTACTACATGAGCTTCGTAAGTGCTGGGCTTTGATACATAGAGGAAACATGATCCTTGGATTTTACCTTTGTTTTTATTTTATATATGAAGTAAGTAACAATATCTACTGCTAGCACTAACCCAGCTGAGCTGTTCTTTAGCTCTCACACTCTCTCTTGTCCCCTTACTAGTTCCCTCTACAGAACCATATACTATAAAAATAAAATATAGGTGACCATACACAACTCACCTTGTGTTTCCATCTCTCTTTTCTCTTCAATCTCAAGGTCCATATGATGTTATCTCAACCCCTCAATGAAAACATCAGGCTTGTTGTGTATGGCCACCCATACATTGTTCCTTATATAACAAGTGGTATTTTATATGACATGCATCTCTAAGGTTTGCTGTCATAGTCATGCAAAACACACACAGTACCAGCAGTACCTGAGAGTCCTGAGCATGGTCAGAACCCAGACTCTGGTTCTACTCAGCCTCTCCAGGGAGGGAAAGGTATGTGTAATCATGGATGTTAAAGCAGGTTGCTTTGAAGAAAATTTAAGGACAACTATAAAAAAGAGTGTGATAACATAACCTGTGCATCCTGCACTAAATAGATGTCTAAGGGTATCATTTTGAAAGACTGAAACTCTTAATTCCAAGTGTCAGAGTCCCAAGATTGATTGCTCAAACCTCAGAATCCCAACAATTGGTAATTGCCCACAGCAGAGTTTGTTATCATAAGTAAGGGGGTGGGGGCGAAGCCCCCTAAAATATGGAAAAAACCTCTGCCATGAACAATTACTGAGTTTCAGGATTCAGAGTTTTGGACAGTCTCAGGATTCTGACACTCAGTATTTAGAGTTTCAGTCTTTTGTCATATATCTTGTCTAAGAGTAGCAATGTAATACCAAGTATTAAATGGATGTGAGGCACAGGTAAACTGTGATCCCCTGAGCAAATCCATGAAGAACTTTCAATTCAGGAGGTAATGATACTAACTAGAGGTACTAAGTTATCAAGGTGCATTACAGTAGTCTGTAGTACCACTGGATGGGCGGTTGGCAGATTGGATGGGGATACACTGACAATACTTTAAAACTGACAGTAGAAATTACAACTATCAGACAAGTACTGATTAAGAAGTGGTAACATTCAGTGCTGACCAGTTGTCTGCAAAATCAAAACCAAATGATGTGTGGTGGGGTTGCTGAAGCTTGAAAAACTCATTCAAATGAGGGTTTATTCTTCTTTATACAATATTGTTTTAGAATACCCAGTGTTTGCTCCTATTTCTGGAACTTTTCCAAGGGGTAATTTGTTTTCTGAAAAAATAAATTGAAATGATAATATGTCTGAATAATATTCAATAGGCAATTTAGCCATATTCACAATTCATGTTAAATTGGTATCTGATCCCTTTAAGTGCTGATTGTCTTACTATTTCATATTTCAAAGAATCATCCTGTAATGCTTTTTCTGTAATAAATAAATACTTTTATAGAAATGTATTTATAAAAGTAAATGTTGTGCAAGCATCATTACTCAGTGCAAAAATTCAGTCTGCTTAACAAAAAGCTAATCTCCCCATATCCATGAGGTGTGCGTACCTGTTAGAAACTTTTTTCTTTTTAGATATGCATTGTCAAACTTGTTGATCAATTTTCCTGTTTAGGGGATAGTAGAAGCATCTTTTTAGTTTTTATTCCCAAATGCCAGTAAGAGTGTTATTTTAGTCTGGTAATGTATCTTACCTTAAAAGACTGGTGAAGCGTACACCAAAATGTAGTCTCGCCGGCCCATCGGTACAGCAGTTGGATTCCCGCTTGCGACACCAGCGATCCGGGTTCAGGAACGGACCCAATCACTGGAGGGCCGGCCGAGGGAGGTAAGGATTGAGTATCCCGTGACAGCTCTCCTTCTCTGGGGGGAGGGCAGGGGACAGGTCCAGTGTCTTGCTGGCTCCTAGCGGAGGCTGGGAACAGGCCAGACAAATGTGCCCCAGTTACTTGGGGGAGGAGCAGATGCCGGCGTACGCCTTGTCATCACCACACTGCTTTCCCCACAGAAAAACCAGAAAATTGCCCACTGGCCACCTAGATGATGGCTCCCTGCTCTCTCAGGTACCTCCAGTGCCCGTCCAGGGCCTCCTGGTCCTCATCGGCATCCCCAGGCCCTAGTATAAGTGTGTGCTGGGGACCCTTCCTTCCAGTGCCCTTCCCTCTCGGAGGAGGGGGACCCACCTGGTGATAGGGATACACCGGGATGTCCCGGGGGTTCGGCCATGATATGAGGACCAGAGGGGGGCTGGATAAAGGCCAGTGGGGTCGAGGAGCTTTCGGAGCCCGAAGGAGTGGGGGCCAGTGTGGCATGGGGAGGTGATAAACATAGCATGCAAAAAAAATGTAGTCTCAATGGCATCTCAAGCATAGAGAACACTGTCTTCCTCACTAGATAACCTCTCAAGCTCACCTGGTAACCCACGGAGTGATATCAGATGTTACTTCCACGTGCTGGCGAGGATCATGAATATGGTTGCTAAGGCAACCAGCAACATTGTCGGTTTACTAAAAGCAGGGAATAGCTAAGATGTAGGTGGGCTCATAGCAGTGAGCAAGTGTGGCAGGACAGGTTCTACATCTAGTATATACGTGAAATGCTTTTAATGCACTGAAAATTTCCATGCTGTTTATTTAACAAAATAAGGTGTTTAAAATACAGTTTTAAGAAGAATAAGGGCATGCCACCTTCCCAGTAACCCGGGGGGGGGGGCAGGAAGTGGTAAGATGTAAACAACAGACCACTATCTATTTAACAGCAATAGTTATTAGCATGTGTTCCAAATTACATTATATTGCACAAGCTTTACATTGTATATTTTAAGCAAGAGCAGGTGATGTAGCTCTGGGTGCCTTACAATGAAATAACATGACTTTATATATAGTATTTTTAATATACGTATCTGTTTTTGGTTATGCCTATTACTAACCATGCCTATTTAAGCTTCTATTGGTATATGATAACAAGTTTGAACATATGGTCAAGCACCCTGTGCTGTTTCATTTGCTTGCTGTACAAAAAATGTGTCATTGATATCCTTGCTCATCCAAAACCAACCAATGCATATTACCAGCATGATTGTTTGTTTCAATGTTAATACCAATTCTGGGATTTATTGTGTGTAAGTTGGATGCCAATTTCTTCTTAACTGCTTCTTGTTTTTTGTGTAGTCACCACCACGATCTGGTGGTGGTACAATCTCAAGTCCCCAAAATCTTAATGAAGCCACAGTGTGCTTTGCTCCGGTAAAGTGCTGAGCCACCAGGGAAGTTTCATCATTCCATCTTATATCTCCTTTGTGTTCCCATATTCTTACTTTCAATGCCCTGCTGGTTTGACCAACATATAGCTTGTCACATACACACTGTATTACACAGATCACACCAATGGTGGTGCAGTCTATGTGTTCTTTGATTTTAAACCTTTCTCCTGTATACGGGTGTAGAAATTCTGATTTTTTAGACGTATGTTTGCATAGACAGCGTTGCATGCATGATGTCATACCAGGTTGTAATGGTCCAAGCAACAACTGTGTAGGTTTAGCTTTCCTGAACTATGATGTCACTATTTGGTCCTTAATCTTGCAAACTCTTTTGACTGCAATAATATGTTTTTGTGACAGAGCGGGGATACCGGGGTTATCTATCATCAACAGATGCCAGTATTTGTTGATTGTACATTTAATATCAGAACACTTATTATTATATTTAGTGGCAAAAACAATTCTTGCTGGAGCCATGCTAGATTCCTTTTGAGCCAAGAGGTCTGACCTACTTGTATTCTTTATTCTCAAATTTGCCTTTTTAACAGTGTTCAGTTTGTACCTTCTATTTCTGAATCTTGATATAATTTCTTCTTTTTGTTAAATTATGTAATGTTACTACAGTTTCATTTAAGTCTAACAAGTTGTGAATAAGGGATGCTGTTCTTCAGTTTAGGTTCATGGAAACAGGTACCATGTAAAATTGTATTTCTATCAGTCACTTTTCTGAATAAGGTTATTTCTAGTCCTTCATTTGTTTTGTATATTTTAAATCTAAAAAAAATAAATGTCTGTGTCACTGTATTGCATGGCAAATTTCAAGTTGTTATCTCTGGTATTGCAATAGTTATGAAACTCTGTTAGTGTATGAATGTTACCTTGCCAAAGGGAAAAAAAATATCATCAATATATCATAACCACAATGTTACTTTGTGAAAAAATGGATAATTATTGAGGTTCAAGACATGTTCAGATACAAAATAAGAGTAAAAAATTCCATACAGAACAAAAAACATATTATCAACAGCTATGTACAGGTCACTGTTTGGAGACTTACTATTTTGAACCTGACACTAACAAGAGATAGATACTGGCTTAGAAGTACAGGCAGCATATTAAATATGTGTCAGCCAAGCATTAGAAACATATTACCTATGATTTGGGATAATATCTGGTGATTTATGAAATGAGGGACCCATCCACCCTGGCACTTCAGAGCAGCCAGCAGGTCTAGCAGTCCCTACTCTGTTGTTCTGTCTTCTGCAATGCAAAGGAAATTATCTCCATGTTATACAGGCATATTGAGTGAACATGCACCCACCGTTCTGAAATTGAGGGAATGGTTGTAGTGAACCAAAGGTGAGTAAGGCAATTTTTTGCCGCAATAATGCAGATACTCAAATAATAAAGCAGTATTTTACCTTTATAGGGCACTGGGAAATGTAAAAGAATAAAGAGGGCAGCAGAAAGGTAATGTGATCAGAAAAATGTTTGGATAATTCTTTCTCAGGGACATGAGGAAGGGCTGAAGGACTGGATAATTACACAGAATGTGAGAATGAGTAGCTCTGAGTTTGCACAGCCTTGCCAGCATGTTGGGGTTAATGCAATACCCTGATGTACTTGCTTAACAGAAGAGATAAAGGAGCAGACCAAATGCTTCTGTGCAAACTATCTCCATGCCCAGGAGGAAGTCACCTTATGTACAGAGGTACAGTACCTCTGCCATTTAGGCAGAGAGATATGAATATTAGGTTTCTGAGTCAATTTCAAAGAGGCCAAAAGAGGTTTTCTGAAAACAAGCTAAGAAGCAGTTGATAGCAGAGAGAGAGATTCTACATCCCTGTTGCTGAGAAGCATTAGGCTTCCAAACTGCCACAAAATTGGAGGTTATTCCTCCAATGTAGGACAATGTAAATGAAGTGACAATAAGTAGCACAAACCTGTGAAAATGTATAGTGATCCCCCCATCCTAAGGAGTATGTGTCTGATATATACTGAAAAGAATGGAAACCAGAGGATGCAAAAATTGAACCAGGGGACTTAAGTCTAATCAAAGCCAAAGTCAGAATCTAGGGCCTATATGAAGGGGTATAAAAGGAGGGTGAAAGGCCACTGGAAGCAAAGAGAAGTAAGGCTTCCTTGAGATGCAGTCTTTAAACTAGGTCTAGCAGACTGTGTCTAATGCCGTCAAGCTTGGATTGCCAAGATGGGTTCAATGTCTGTGCCACCTCACAATGAAGAGATAACACTTTACCTGTTGCTCTGATAAAAGGTCCTGTCCCATATAGACTCATTTCTGGGGTGGGAAGTGTAACTATTTGGCCAGTATAGATAAAGCAGCAATTTCCAAAAAAATTGGGAACAGGTGCCAATTATCAGAGTTCTGCTGCATCAGAGACATCAGCATGGGGAGCACTGATAACCTAAAAAAGATTCCTGATGCCCCAAGGTTACTGGGTGCCAAGATATTTAAGTAAATCCCTTGACCAATCCAAAAAATAGGCCCATCGAAAGACAGCATCGTGAGATCAGTTGAAGACCAGAATATCCATTTTAGTTTGATTTATTTTTATACACTGACATACTACCCAAAAACATTCAGCCTATCCAGTAAAAGAGGGAAGCAACCTCAGGGTTGCCTAAATAGAATAGAATAGAATGTCATCTGCATATAAGGAGTGATAGTGTTTTCTCCTTTCCATACACAGGCCTTCCAAATTTGGTGTCTGACAGAGATATTGTGCTAGGGGTTTAAGCTGCAGGGCAAAAGTGAGAGGGGATAGGAGATATCTCCATCAGGTTTCCCACTACAGAGTAAAATCTGGGGAATGACGTCCATTAGCCCTCACTAAAGCATGAGGTGAGTCATACAGTAGGGCTAGAAGATTACAGAAGCTAACCGAGAATCCAAATTTTAACAGGGTGACATGGAGAAAGCTCCATGATAAATGGTCAAAGACCTTCTCTGTGTCAAGACTGGCCAAAAGAAAAGGGGTCTGTGTAGAGACAGCATGGGATTCACCTTGTAACATAGCATTACAGATGGGTGAAAAAGCAGGAGAAGGAATGTTTTAAAGGACTGAATAAAAATCACAGGTGTAACCATCTGGACCAGGGGCCATAGCCATGACATTTTGTAGGGTTAATTCAATCTCCTTTGTAGCAGTGGGTCACATTAGGTCCTGAGACAATACCTCTACCAATTTGGAAAGGTGTAAAGAAGAAAGAAATGAGTCTTGCTCCAAGAGACGAGGTTCAGAAGGTTGCTTCCATAAATCTTGATGACATTACTAAATGCATTAGAACTCTGAACAGTAGACATCACTAGTTCCCCATGCACTGTACAGATCTTGGAAATGATGTCTCTTTTCTGAAAGACTTGCAGTCTGTGTGCCAACAGACAAGTCACTCTAGGGCCACTCTGGTAATAACTATGCTTCAAATAACTGTTTGCCAAGTTGGTCTGTTACGTATTAAAGGCATCTATGTCTTTTTTAACCTCTTCTCAGATGGATCAGCCAAGGTACCAGCCTTGTGCTGCTGTCAGAGAAAGTAAAGAGTGCCTTCTAAATCCCTTCCCTCAATCAAGCTTTCTTTTTTTTAATTTAATAAACTTTATTGAAAGAGGGAAATAACACCATATAACACTAGTACATCAATCACTTTTAGGTATACACTTTAAACAAAGCAAATGAAAATGAACATCTACTGGATAACAAAACAAAAAAGAAAATTCCCACCTTCCTCTCCCCTCCCGTAAAGCTCCATCCCCCCATTCTCTCTACCCCACCACCTTATGAAGGTGACACCAAACCTATGGGGGAAAACTAAATAACTTTTTCATCTAAGGTGCAAAAATTCAGACATTCCCCTGAGAGGGAGAAAGGAAATCCCTAATAACTAATTAAAGTTGGTTAAAAACCATTAGAGAGAGAAAAAATCAATCAGTGGAAAAATACCTCAAGTTCCCAGCAATAATGAGAAAAACAGAGCCTATGAGGTCTTAAAATCCATTAAATTATGATTAGCAGTGGCTATAGATTTTTCAACATTGATAACTCGGAGAGCTTCCTGTATACATTCTGACCTCATAGGCAAATAGTTCACTTTCCAATGTCTCATTAATAGCAGTTAAGTCACTCCAGTAATGCATGCCATAAATAGTTTATCAGTTTTAGATGAAATTTTGGAGAAATCCCCCCAGATGCAGATCTCCACCGTAAAGTAACATGTATGGCCAAATAGAGAGAGGACTCAATCCTGCACAACATTCCAAAGGCCTGCCACCCTAGGGCATGACGAATCATATGCAGTAGTGCCCTCTGCCATTGTAAATATTTAGAGCATTTGGGGTCTACTAATCTTACCATTTTATGTAATTTCACAGAAGTAAAGTTATGGAGAATATCGAATTGAAGCAAGTGAATCATTTCCTGCTTGATAATAGAATATCTGTTTCCCCAATTCTCAGCCAAAATATCCTTACAGTAAGTTAAACTTAGAGCCTGTTTCCAATAAAAGGCATCGGGGGAGTCTGAGCCCATAAAAATTTACTAAAACTCCTTGTATAACTTAGAAATTGCTCTGGCTTGGACTGCCAACTATGAAAGGGTGTCAACAAGTGGGTCCACCCTTCGGTGTCTAGGCAAAGAGCCAAGGGCTTGTAAGACACAATACCTCAGCTGTGTATATTGAAAGTGTTTATTAGCTGGAAATTGGAACCTTTCACTGAAAGCATCAAATGCTATGAAAGCATTCCCATTTAAATGTTCTGCCACTCTAAATCTCTCTAACCCTTTTTTTTAGTAGTAGCAGTTTTTTGGCAAGTAAGAAATTGCTGTTCATAAAAGGGTTGAATGACATCTGTTGCATGAGATAAGTGGAAGGAGTGACACATTTAAGAATGGGCCCCTAAAGACCAACGTATGGGGGTAGGTTTACGCGCTGAAGGGAGTTTGGCATAAGGTATCTATACTAAGACCCTTAAAGAAAATTGGTAGTGTTCTACCATTGAATGTTCTATAGTTAGCCAAAATGGAATATACTGCCTATCTTCTATTAGTTGCCCCACTGAAATTATTTTGCACCATGTAGGGCTTAATAATAATTAAGCACAAGGGGAAGGTGCACACCACCCACTTACCATGAGTCTACATAGTTTAATTAAAGCCCATCAAGGTGTTTTACCCAGCCAGATAAATTTAGACCAAATGGAGTGTATACGATTGAACCATAATTTAGGGAGATGAATATTTAGCATGTCTAAGGGATAGAGAAGCTGCAGCAAAATTGCCATTTTAATAATATTTATACACCCCCACAATGACAGAGGCAATTTCTGCCATCTCTGAAGATCCAACTCCATTTCATGAATAACTGGATCTAGATTCGACTTCTTTAATCTACATAAGTCAGATGATAGTTGAATCCCCAAATAGGGCAGTGTAGGTGATTCTCAGGTGAGTCCCAGTGTGGAAATTTCCACTTTGGAGCAGTGAATAGTTAATGGGAAAACTTTTGTTTTAGATAAATTTTAATTATATCCAGAAATCAATCCAGAATTTGTAATTAAAGATAGAACTGCTGAGACTGAAGTGCACCAGTTAGAAATATGTAACAGCACATCATCTGCAAACAGATGATTTATATTCTTTGTGACCAGCCTGAATTTCCCTAACTAGCAGACAATAAATGAGTTTTCTTGCCAGGGGTTCAATATAAAGGTTAAATAACATGGGGGATAATAGATATCTTTGTTGCGTGCCCCTTGTCAGTGGAAAAGAAGTAAATAAAGTACTATTGCATAATATTTTTGCAGATGTGGAGGGATAAAGGATTTTAATCCAGTTTATAAAATCTAAAGACAGGCCTAATCTAGGAAGCAGATCAAAGAGATAAGACCACGAAACCCAGTCAAATACTTTGTCTGTGACTAGGGAGACCAAGACAGAATCGGAGTTGGGCTCCCTGGATGCAGAAATTAAATGACAAATTTTGAGGAAATGGTCACTAGACTGCCGTCCCACAACAAATCCAGCTTGTTCAGGCCCAATCAGGTTACTCCAAATGTTTTAAAGTCTAGCAGCCAAGACTGATGCAAGGATCTTCATATCTACCTTAGGAAGGAAATCAGTCTATAATTATCTGATATATCTGGGCCTGTTCCTGGTTTAGGAATCAAAATGATTTTGCTTCCAGTAAATCTGTCTCTTTAAGGTCTGAAACATGTAAATAATTAAATAGGAAAGTTAGGATTGGGACCAAATCATCTTTAAATGTCTTGTAAAATTGGGGTATAAACCAGTCAGGGCCTGGGGCTTTCCCAGGTGTCAAAGAATTAATCATGGAGACGACTTCCAATTCAGTAATAGGGCCCGATAACACCTCCTGCTGTGCCTTTGTCAACCGAGGAAGCACAATATCTGCAAAAAAATCTCTTCACTTAATTTGCCAATCAATGGCCGAGGCCTGTGTAGTATATAATTGGGTATAAAAAATCCTAAAAATTTCCACCATTTGCGTGGGGTTAGAAGTCAGTTGCTGAGTATACGGATCTCTTAAGGCAGGAATCCATTTAGCTGAAGCTTTCTGCTTAACATGAAGAGCCAGCAGCCTACCTGTCTTCTGACCCTGTCCTATATATGTAGCCTGAATGTTGGTGGCTGCATGTATTATTTTCTCTAGAAGATAAGTAGAATATTGTCCCTGCAATCTATTAAGTTTTAGCTTGTCTTCCTCGTTTGAATGTTTGCTAAGAAATTCTTCAAATCTTTGATCTTATTTAATCATTCCTCTGATTGAGCTAAAGATTTCTTTCTGTGACTTGTGACAAGTCTAATAAATTCCCCTCACCAAACTGCCTTCAATGAGCCCCACAAAAAATCTATATTTGCGATGGAATTTGTATTCTCCACAATAGATTGGGTTATAAAAATGTTTAATTGAGATATTATAGTAGCTTCTGTCAGCAGTAAGTAACTAAGGGACCGGGAATAATTCTTAGGTAGAGGCTGGGGTGAGGCAAGTTGACAAAGGACTGGGGAGTGGTCCAATAGTACCCTGGCTTCAATATCTACTGATATCACAAAATGAAGCATGGTCTGGCTGATTACAAAATAGTCTATACATGAATAGAAGCCATGGGAAGGGGAATAAAAGCTAACTGATTTATCCTCGGGGTTGAGAAGTCTCCAGGGGTCCACTAATTCCAAGGATCCCATGAACTCCCTTAGAGCTCGTTGTGCCAAGGAAAGGCCACTTTTTCTCTGAGAGGATCTGTCCAAGGCTAGAGAATGGGCCAAGTTCCAATCACCTCCTAGGATAAGGGGTAAGTGGGTGTAAGGAGCTAGAGCTGATGCTAGAGTGGTTAAAAAAAAACAGGGGAATCATTATTTGGACCATAAATGGAGCCTATTATTAATTCCCAGCTGGCAAGTTTGCTTTGGACCAATATAAACCACCCCTCTGGGTCAGTAACCTTTTTCATAAACTGGAATGGAACCAAGTTTCCCACCAGAATGGCCACTCCTCTTTGTCGTGCTCTGAATCCTGAGCCATAATCCTGCCCCACTGATAGTTTGTTCAAGTTCTGTATTTGATTAGGGGGAAGATGGGCTTCTTGGAGACATACAAAATGAGGGTGAAATCTTTTCAGATGCCATAATATACAATATTTTTTAACATTATCTCTCCCTCTTTTAATGTTCCATGATGCAAAATTCCAATTAAGGGCCATCTTAATTATGCCAATTCAAACTGCTTACCTTTAATTGCCCCACAATTGGGTCACCTGCAGTACTCCCAATGTCCCAACTGAAGCCCAAAGATCCCTTTTCCTCCCCCTCCCATAGCTAATTAAAAAAAATACAATTCCCTAAAGAATAAATAGTACAACCCCAATCCTAAAACCCTCTCCTAAACATGTGGTCCTTGAAAGCCAGCAAGGAGGTAGCTCCATCTGGACCATCAAGCTAGAATCAAATCAGCTTATTCCCTTTCCCTAAAAGTCAACCCACAAAGTGCAGAATAAATGTTCAACTTATTAAAGTATAATTTGCATTGCAATAATATAACTACACAGAGATAATGAATACTGCATAGATTATACATTACAACATTATGCAAGTCTCTAAAAAAGAGTAAAGTGAAGGGCTATCTCCTGGGACCATGTATTTGTTAAACAATACTAAAGCTTTATGCTGTCAAATAATAAATCCAAAAGAGAGGTAAAAGTCCATATTATTAATGTCTCATCCTATTGGGGAAGTTGCAAAAATTAAGTGCTTATAAAAGACATTATTTAGAAATTGACTGCCTCTACAAAAGAAACAGAAAAAAAGAATAAAAGAAAAGCAATATGGCATAAAAGGAAAAAACATTTTTTCCCCTAGCAATAATAGTTTACAACCTCCTGTAACGAGGACTGTATATATAAAAAAAAGCTTCTCAATTCGAGCAACCTTTTCATATGCTCACTGGGCCCCAACTCTAAATTAAAGGCAAAGTTTGAACATGGAAGATCCCAAGTAGTATAACAAAATATTGGACTTGTACTCCTAACTACATAGCAAAATTAATATGGGTTTACTTATATGAGTCTTCTTAAATGCACAAAAGAAAGTTTATAACAAACCAACACCTTTAGAGTAAAGAAAGTATGCTCTTAAAACATATTAATATATAAAGCAGTTAGAACATCGTTGATGGATTAGAACCAGTGTCCTAAGGACAGTTCTTGAAGCTTGTGCATATTAAAAAAAAAAGAGCACCAAATCCTCTACCTCACTATGACAGTAATGATATTTAAGAGTATCCACACACAGGCTTACCATCTTATTACTAGCAAACACAAATACAATATATACCAAATTCATAAACTCCTCTAGTAACAGTCCAATTAATATCTCTTGCAGATTGTGAAGCAGGTCAGTTCACACTTGCCGTAAGACCGAGGAAAAAAAATAGTCTGAAGAATAATATGAACAACCAAAAGTATCAACAGTATTTGTAAATAGCTAAATTAAAATATGTAATTATTAGAACAATTTGTCTTCATCAGAGGGTCCATACACAAAGTTAGGTTTCTTAGCAATCCCCTGTTCCCTAGGGATAGACAGCTGAAAACTCAATAGGAAAAGTCGAACATCACCCTGTATTATTAAATAACTCCGGTATGATTTTAACTAGTTCCGCTTGAGCCTGGGCTGCCAAGTCAAACCTGACAGTGCCTTTGGCAGTAGTTACTTCTAGCCATGCAGGAAAATGGTATTTACTCACCTGGTAAACATGATTATTTGAATACCCTTTATAGTACTCCGTAGTCAGAACCATCAGGTATTCCTCATCCATCCGATAGGTTGATGCACAGTCCAATCAAAAAACAGGCCAGCCGAGGCCAGCCCCTTTGTCCCACCTGAGGATTTCCAGTGTGAATCTTCCATATCACTCATGAGTACACTAATGGAGACATAGGAAAAAACAACATATTCCACAAGCAAGAGACAATCACGAGCCAGAGAAAAGGAATAACTGTAGGCTGGTGTATACTGGCCTTCTGACTATCGCCTGGTAGCCCTGACTGCCTTACTGTAATAAAGAAGTACCACTATATGAATTGTTCAAAAAATGCATTCTTTTATTTTGAGTTGAAAATGACCACATCTACCAGGTTGTGATTGAAGGTTAACTGCATTACTTTGTATATCAATTTACATCCCTTATAGTACCAGACATATGACTGAATGCATTTGAGAAGAATAAATAGTGGAACAACTTTTCCCACATCTGCCTTCCTGGGTGGGGCTGCGGAGTACTATAAAGGGTACTCAAATAATCACCTTTACCAGGTGAGAAAATACCATTATGTTTCATACCCTTTATTGTACTCTGCAGTCAGAACCACCTGGACCTTACTAGCAGTGTGGTTATAGAATATTTCTTGGGTGGGGCACACTAAAGGCAGAGAGGGTGTTAGTTATTTTGGTTGTGTACCTGCTTTTAAAACTGCCCTGGCAAAAGAGGTTCTTTCAGTAGCCTCCACTTCCAGGTGATAATGTCTGGTGAAAGTGTGAATGGAGGACCATGTTGCTGCGGAACATGTCTGCTACTGAGGCCTCCCCTTTTTCCACCCAGGATGTTGCAATTGCTCTGGTAGAGTGGGCTTTAATTCCCTGTGGTGGAACCTGGCCTGATTCTTTATATGCTGTGGATATGGTCTGTCTTATTCACCTATCTAAGGTATCCTTGGATAGTGGTGCCAGAATGGTTTGAAAAGTGGTAGGGCCAAGGATGTAAGGGGCAAATTTTCCCCTATTAAATATATTACCATGATAGCAAAAAGTGATAGGGCCATTTATGAAAGTGGTAGGGCCTTGCCCTAGTGGCCCCCCTGTTCTGGCACTTATGTCCTTGGATGCTGCTTGCCCTGTTCTTTTCCCTGTGGTAAGGATGAAGAGACTGTCGGTTTTGCTCAGACTTTCCATCATGCTGAGGTGTCTCTTCAGTTGGTGTACGACATCCAAGGGGTGTGGTGCCCCTGTGTTGATACCAGAGTCTGTGTCTAGGAATTGTAGCAGAACCACCTGGTAAGTGTGATATGTAGTTTATATCTTTGGGAGGAAGGAGGGCACCTTTCTGAGTGCCACCCTGTCATTGTGAAAGGAGAGGAATGGTGCCCTGCTTGAGAATGCTTGTATTTCGCCTATCCTCCTAGCTGAACATATCACCACCAGGATTATTGCTGTGAGGGTACACCAGTGTAGTGTATACTGTTGAAAGGTTTGACCTTGGAGTACTTCTAGCAAGATGTTTAGCTGCCAAGGTGTGCATATAGGCCTGACTGTGGATGATGCTAGCGTGACTGCTTTTAGCAATCTGATTACATCGGGGCACGATCCAATGGGTCCCACCCTGGGTAAGGGTTCTTTTATGGAGGAAATGGCAGAAGTCTGTACCCTGAGTGAGGCTGGGCTGAGCCCCTTATTTACCCCATCATTGAGAAAGTCCAGTATTTGTGGTAGACCTGCCACGGAAGGGGGATGTTTCCCTCTCTTTGCACCATTTATGGAAAATACTGTCTTTGATAAGTCTTATTAGTCGACTGTCTTCTAGATTGCAGCAGTCATTTCACTACCCAGTTGTGATACCCCAGGCTTAGCAGCCTGTCCCTTTCAGTAGCCAAGCCATTAGTTTCAGTGTTGCTGGATTTGGGGGTAGAATCGGGCCCTGGCTCAGAAGGTCTCGCCAGTGGGGCAACGGCCTTGAATCGTCCACTCTCATTGCCTAAATTAGTGAGTACCATGGTCTCCTGGGCCACTCTGGTGCTACAAGGACAACTGTTGATCTCGATACTCGAATGTTTTGCAGGATCTTGTTCAGCATGGTGGTTGGTGGGAATACATAGGCCCATCTGACTTGCCAAGGTGATGACAGAGTGTCCACTTCCCTTGCTTTGCTGTCTGCAAACCTTGAGTGGTATACTGGTAATTGTGTTTTCTGCCATGAGGTCCACTTGCAATGGTCCCCATTTGTTCTGGATTCAGCAGAATATCTTGTGGTTGAATTTCCACATGGCTTGATTTATTGTGACCCTGCTCAACCAGTTCTCTTCTGTGTTGGCTGAGTCTGCCAGGTAGGCTGTTGAGATTGACAGCACATTTTGTTCTGCCCATGATAGTATTCTGAGCGATTCTCTAATCATTGCTCTGCTTCTTGTTCCTCCCTGCTTGTTTATGTATGCTATCATCACCTGATTGTCACATCTCACTATTACTGGGTTGTTTGCAATGAAGTGGCTGGAAGAACAGTAATGCTAGGTGGACTGCCTTCATTTTCAAGACATTGATAGGGAGCATTGTGTCTCTGTGACCATAGGCCCTGTGTGATGTGGTTGGGGTAGGTTGCCTCCCCAGCCTGTTAGGCTTGCATCCCTGGTGATGACTGGTGTGGGCGGTTGAGCTAGTGGGCGTCCCTTCATTACGTTTCAGTGTATGGTCCACCACTTCAGGTCGGAGAGAATCCTCACAGGGGGGTGACCTTGAATTTGAAATTTTGGGAGGTCTGATCCCATGTCTCGATCAAGAACCTCTGTAGTAACCTTGTGTAGTCTGGCCCAAGGCATCACGTCTATTAAGGCAGCCATCATTCCCAGTATCTGGAGATAGTCCCAGACTGCCCTGGTTGGTTTGTGGATAGTCCTTTGGACCAGAGAGCATATGTTGATCACCTTCTCCTCTGTCAGAGTTACTAGGCTGAGCTGTGTATTTATTACTGCCCCCAGGTGGACAAGTGACTGTGATGGAATTAGCTGGCTTTTTGCTGTGTTTATCACCCAACCACGCTTTTGAAGGCACTGCACCACCAGAATTGTGTTGTAGTGTGCCTGATCCATTGTTCTCACCCATAGAAGCCAATCATCCAGGTAGGGAATGACATGAATGCCTTGTTTTCGTACGTGTGCTGCCAGGACTATTAGTGTCTTGGTGAACACTCAGGGGGAAGATGCCAAGCCAAATGGAAGGCAGGTTTATTGGCAGTGTTGCCCTTGAATGTTGAAGTGTAGATACTTGCAGTGAGACTTTCAAATTGGAATATGTAGGTAAGCGTCCTTCAGGTCTATTAAGGACAGGTAGTCTCTGGGTTGCATGGCCAGCAGGGTTGACCACAGTGTTTCCATTTTGAACTTTTTGTATGTGATGAATTTGTTCAGATTCTTCAAATCGAGGGCTGGCCACATTCCACCTGTCTTCTTTGGGACCATGAAGAACAAGGAGTAAACACCTGTGCCTCTCTCCTCTATAGGGATGGGTGAAATAGCCCCGTTTTGTAGGAGGTCCAGAATTGCTAGGTGGGTTGTCTGTGCCCTCTCGGGGCACTTTGAGATAGTGGAGACCAGTGGCCTGTACTGGGTTGGCTTGTTGATGAATTCTATGGCGCAACCCTTTTCTATAACTTCTCTCACCCATTTGGCCGTCGTTGTGTGGGCCCATTGAGCCGCAAATGCCTGCAGTCTTCCTGCTATTGGTGGGTTTGCGTGGGCTCGCCTGGCTTCATTGCTTCTTGCTGTGGTGCTTGAAGCTTGGCTTGTGTCTGGCATTGGTGTACTGCTTGACTGTGTTGGGTTTTGTCCTGTTTGTATAGGACTTGTTTTGGAATCTGGGCCTTTGGTTCCATGGTCTGGATCCCTGGGTGTTATAGTTATGATGTTTTTGCCAAAACATTTTACTTTTTGGTGAAAGGATCTGTCTGAGGGGATGTATATGTCTTTTTCCTTTGTGATTGTTTGCTCCCTTTTTTAGTAAGATATGGTGTCAAGCCCTCACCAAATAAGGTGCCCTCCTTGAATGGTGGCTTCATCAATGCACCTTTTAACTCACTGTCCACATGTCACAATTTGAGTCATAGTGCCCTTCTAGCCCTGTTTGTTAAGACCGCCATTCTTGAGCCAAACCTCAGTATGTCGGAGGGAGTGTCCATTATGTATTTGACTGCCTGGATCACACATTCAGCTGCATCTGCCTGTGGGGAATCGTCTGGGATGTTTTCGGTTATGATGTCCAACCACCCGTGCAGTGCTCTATTGGTGAACCAAATAGCTGTATCTATGGAGCAGAGCATGCCTGAAACTTTGTGGATTTTCCTAAGGTGCTCCTCAATCTTCTTGTCCATCGGGTCCTTAAGTGCCGCTGTGCTCTCAATGGGAATAGTGGTGCACTTGGAGAGTTCTGACATCGGTTGGTCCACTTTGGGAGTCTTTCCCCAGTGTTCACTCTGACTGAGACAGTGAGTACCAGTTGCCCACCATGCTCCATTTGGGTAACCTGGTAGGTTCAGGGGCATCATATTCCTTGTTGATAATATGCGCGATAATTTTGCATGTAGGGAAGTGGATCTTCTCTTCTGGTTCCCCCATTGAAAGCAGAGGGTCCTCTGACGTGAGCAGTTGCCCCACTATTTTTAGGGCTCCCTTGACCATCTTTATGAGCTTTGATGTTATCACCATGACACATCCTGGTTGATTTGTCTGAGTGAGTTTTGTCCGGGTCTGCCGGAGTCTCTGGTGTGGTGCTATCCATGTCCCATCTGAGACATTTTCATGATGTGTCTTCCACTTGATCCCTCAGTTTGTTGGGACTGGTGCGGGATTGCCCACTTTAAATGTTTCCAGTATCTGGAATAGCAGTTGTGCCTGGTTAGCATCCAATGCTATCAGGGTAGTTGGTGGTGGTGGTGGGGTCCCACAGTCTGATCTTTCATTGTCCATTTCTCTGGAATCCTCATTGACTGCTAGCACACATACTGCGCATGCCATATCCCCATCGTTGGATTCTGAGAACAATACTCCATATTCCCTGCATTTTCTCATGATGTTCTTATCCTCAGACCTGTTGGTTTGGATGAGAAAAAGTGTATCAGGTAAGGGCTCATCATGCTGAAAATGCACAAGTAATAAGTGAATCTGTGCAGTCTACATATTTAGAACTTGCCCCTTTGTTAGCCTTGAAAATTTGGTACCAGTTTCTGGAACGAGCGTTGTCCCTTTAAAAAATGAGCAAGCATGAGGCAGTATTATGTGGGTCCTAGCTAAAATGGCCAACTGGAACTCTCGTGAGAACTAGCATGGTGTGGGATCACTGTATTAAATGATTGTATCCACTCAAGATGGCCGCCGCACTATCACGAGACTCCCCATGACATCTGCAAGAGCTGTATGTCTTGCTTTCATCTCTTAATCTTGCGAGAAGCATGGGGCATTATGGGTCATTGTGAGGGGCTGAAGAGACAGTATGGCTGCTGAGTGTCTTGGTGGGTGGAGTAATTGTTAGTTTATTGCCCACTGAGACAAAGAAGGCTGCAGAAAAGCTGCGAATGGACCTACAGGCTGTGGCTTCCTCTTCCTTCTGCTTGGCTGGATACGGGGAGCTCTGGAGAGATTGCAGTGCCTGAAGGACTTGAAGGTAAGACAAGTTTGAGCATTCTGTCAGTAGGGGGAGTACCGCATTCAAGTGGCTACTGGAGGCATGGAATTCGCTTGGAGGGTGTGAAGGGAACAGTTGTGGAGCATCTTGGGGCATGCCCTGGCTGTCTGGGTGGGGGCACTCCATGAGGGCCCCCCTCATTTTCAAATATCTCCACACTGCCTGTTACTGCGGTGTCCGGGGGTGCACTATGAGGGACTCCTGACTGTGTGAGTTTGACAGCATGGGAAGCAAAACAGACTGGCAGTACAATTCATTGCAGATAGTGGCAGGGGCCACAGTGAAGTCATAGATGTGGGAAAGAAACACCACATGAGGGTGCCTTCCCCTGCTAGCAGTGCCCCTTTATTATTTTCTATTAAATGTCCCTGAATCTTCATGAAGCACTATAATAGAAGCATATCCTCTGCTAATAGCATTTAATTACACTTGATGGCTACCAGGCTTAGCAAAATGCTGGAGGAAAAAACACAATTCAATTACCTTGTCAAAAGAATGTAGAAACTGTTGGGAGCAGATCTGGATCACTACCAACCTCCTTGATGCATGAAGTAAAACTGGAGATCCTCAGATGGGACAAGGGGGGTGGCCTCGGCCAGTCTGTTTTTTGATTGGATCGTGCATCAACCTATAGGATGGATGAGGAATACCCGATGGTTCTGACTTCAGAGTACTATAAAGGGTACGAAATATAAAGCATATTGTGTTGGATATGGGCTGCCTGTAATTTTGACTTAATATCTTCATGTGCAGGTCAGTCTTGTTGGACCTTAAAGGTGAGATCGGGCACAAGTTTAATGTTCTTACCCCCTGATTGCAAGCAGTCCAAACTTCTCATTTTTTTTTTTTTAATTATTAATTTTTCTCTCCCCCCGGGATTCCTCTGCTATACCTCTGATGTCCCTCCCCCCACACCAGCACTGGGTATGAGACCCCCTCCCCTTAACCCCACAACTTACCCTTCATGGCAGGGGGTGGAGAGCGTCTCGACCCACCGGTCTGGATATAGTATCAGGGAGGTGCCCTCCCGAGCCACCGCAGAGAGGGACAATTGCCATTCCTGCAGAGGAATCCCATTTTTCACTTGTTTTCCTGTTCTTCTCTAAGAGGCTATGGCATGCAGTGGTGCCAGTGGCATTAGCGCACATGTTCCCGTGTGCACCCTCGCCAAGTGCCTGCCTCAGTCCCCTCCCCACATTCTTTAGAGCTGACATGCCACCTCCAAGCCTCTGCTAGAGGGCAGGCAATCATCGGGCCCTACTAACCCCCCTTCCAGGAGAAAGACAGCAGTCCTGGGGACACTCAATCCTTCTCCTCTCTGCCAACCCCCAGCAACCCATGTCCATTCCCGAACATGGGTTGCCAGCATGATGTGAGGTAAGGCATCCAGCGCCTCAGCCCTTAGTGCCACCGGGCTGGATACTCCTCATTTTTTTTAAGCAAATAATCTCTATGTAAATAATTCAGCACTCAGAACATCTTCGGGTAGAGAGAACTGCAGGGGGAGGGTTCCAGGAGCCAGCTTAGGTCTTAACGCATGGTGGGCATGCTCAATCACATGCTGTAGCTTAGGCCATCTGGGGAAAGTCCAGATATCTTGCTGCAAAATTTCTGAACAAATTCCACAGGATGCAGCCCTTCTTCCCCTTCGGGGAGTCCCAAAATAACGAAAATGTTTCTGCGTGACCTCCCTGCCAAGTCATCAGTTTTTTGTTCCATCTTGCCGAAATTGTGGCATAGTGTACCCAATTCTGGTGCTATTTTGTTTATGCGATCTTTGACCGTAGAGACCCACACTTCTACATTGGTGATGCGATGGGTATGTTTCTTTACAGCGGGTTTCAATTCCTTGAAGTCTTCAATGAGGGCAAAAAGTGCCGATTTTATTGTTAACATTTCTTCATATAACTGATTGGTGGTGATACCAGCTGAAGCAGAATCCAGTGGTGTGGAAGGGGGAATTACATCGACGGAGCCTCTTAGCTTCAAGTACCAGGCCGCTATCTTGCTCACCCTCCAAATCTTCCAAATGTAGCAGAGGATCTTCTGAACGTTGATCCATAATTTGCTTCTCCATAGTAGCACTAGATGGTAATCTTCTGAAAAAAGTCTCTTTTGAATAGAAATGTAGGCAGAGGAGAGAAGATTTGAATCAATTTAAACAGGTCCCAACAGAGCTGTGCAGAGGTGCTGCTAATTCCAGCACAGCATCACATGATTCCACCTCACTCAAGCTTTCTTTATGTTTCCTAGAAATAAAGGCTATTAATTCCCCTCCCAAAACAGATCACAAAATAGCAGGGGTAATCTCCACTAGATCAATAAGTTCTAAGCACTCGCGTGGTTTCGCTGCATCAAATTTAATAAACTATGAATCTTTCAAACAGTAGGCATTAAAGCACCATACTGCAGACTTTCAGAACAAATCAGAATCAAATAATGTAACCTCAGGGGCATGATCCGAATAAGAAACAGGCCCCATGGAACAGGCACCTGCCTATGTAAATGTTTAGTAGAGAAAAAAAAAACATAGTCGAGCCTGGAGTAGGTCTGTAGAGAAGCAAAAAATTAGGTGTAGTTCTGAGTAAAGGGGTGTAGACAATGCCATACATCTTGCCACCACAGGCAACCACCAGACATTTAAAATATTTATGAGGAGGGAGCAGGCTTGGTGAAAGCACCAGAGAGGAGACCATTCCAGGCTTCAGATGTAAATTGAAATCCCCTGCTAAAATAAGCATACTGGAAACATTTAGCAAAATCCTGATGTGTAAGTTGCTTTGGAAAACCCTGATAAGATCCCAGAGGGACATACCTGTTGGCCAGAGTTACGGGTATTCTGTTCAGGGTACCCTTGACCAAAATGAGACAGCCAGCTTTATCTTTAATTACTTTCCCTTCCACAAGAAAGTGGAATGGGACAGCAGGATTGCCATCTTCTGCACTTCCCCACGAGCTGAGAGGAGAAATAAATCTGTGAAAGGCAAATTTAAATAATTTTCTGTGTGTGATGTTGGACAAAGTGTCTCTTGCAATAAAATTGTATGGGGTGCTCCCGCTTAGTGGCATCAAGGACCTTTGGAAGATGCAACGGGTTATGTAGCCTGTTTACATTGATCTAATAATGCTTAAAGGGAGGTTAGCCACAAGAGGTCAATTGAAATTTATAGCAGTATAAGAATCCATACTATAACACCTCCCATACACATCAGAATCAAAAGAGCTGTAGTTCACTTCAAAGCAGTGCTCTTTAAACAGTAACAACACTGTGAAAGACACTTGGAAAACAAACTAGAGAAACAGTAAGAGTACTTCCAAGGTGGAAGATGGGGGTCTTATCACACCTCTAAAGCCTTCAAAAAAGGGCAGATTCCTCAGCGGGAGGAAGTCCAGCAGGAACTAGTCCTGCAGTGCCTTTGTGTGCCAATTATGCTCTCCTGAGTAAATGGGGGGAGGTAACAGGGAATGACATCACCAGGTCTTAGGTAGTATGAGATGACAAAGCAATGCCACGTCCAAGACCTCATGCACTATATGGACTGAGGGCCCAGTCCAAGGAGGCAGATACCTGACCCCCAGTAGTTTGTTTAATGTAGTTTATTTCTTCAACTAAAAGTCATTATGATACAAAGGAAAACAGTTTACAATTTTCAAACAGTTAAGATATGCCAAATATACATAAAAAATGTTAATCAATAGACAATGCATAGCAACAAGAATATCAGGGAATAATGTCTACTGGAGATTTCTACTAAGCAATAAAAACTATGGCCCACATTTTCAAAAGAGATGTGCGGCTCAAAGTGGAGATGCACCGCTCATCCCAGAAAATGAGCAGGATCATGATATTCAAAAGGGAGAGATGAGTCCTGCATCTATAATGTATGCAGTGCATGTAGATGGGTGTTCCCATGAATGTGCCGCGCATCCCTATATTCAGCCAAAATGTGCGGCACATCTGCTGCACATCTCAGAGACGAGCCACCCAAAGTTAAGAATGGAAAAAGCATGTCTAAATGGCCAGCCACCCATAGGCATGCCACAGAACTGCAGGCAAGCTGTCCGAAGACAGCCCTTGACAGTGTAACAGGACATGCTCCAGGCACCCACACACAGCAGTGATGCCAGGATGGATAAACCCTGAGCCACAGGTGCCATGTCACTATCAGCACCATAAAGGGAGCAATCCCCCAACACAGCACCCTGAATGTAGACACCCAGCAGTCGCATGCCAGTGCTGTCAAGTGACCACCCCCCCGTACACACTAGCAGAGTGAACAACCACAATGTAGCAAATGTACCAGGGGCCATGGCTTGCACCCATGTGGCCTGCACCCGGGGTGCTGTCTGGGGCAATGGTGCCAATGGTAGCCTGGTGGACAGGTGGCAGTCTGGCACAGGCCAGGGACTGACCTGTGGCACACACCCATGGTGGTACAGCATAGGTGCACACAAAAGGGAGCCTCCACTAGATTATCTGGTCACCCTCTGCACACTGTCATTCCTTGAAGTCATCACCATGTTCCACTAATATGGAGGGGTGTGGGGCACTGCAGGTGACTGTATGCTGCATATGGAGCTGATGCATCACATGATTATGGTGTACCAATCAGAATGTGTCACCCTGTGCCCTCCCCTATTGCATGTCCAGGTTGGCCCCCTGTACCCTAATCTGGCCCTGATCATGGCTATGGGTAATAGCACTGAATCCAGGCCAATGCAGTCCACCCATCCACACGCAAACAGCCCATCACACCTACCTAATATGCTGCAGTACCTCCCGTTCACCTTTGTGGAGTGGTGAGGCAACCCTGCACAGCTGTAACTGAGCATGCCTGGCGTATGCAAATGGCCTGAATACATTCCAGTAATGAGCTGTGCATGTGGGAGATGGGCTCGGAATGTGCAATGAGGTCATTTGCATATCCAGGCTGAATATTGCAACTTTGCTCACCCCCCAAGTGGCTTTGCATTATGCATTTCCCCATGATCTGCATGGGGCTCATGTCACTTGCTGTGCCACGCATCTCCCGCTGTGTGATCATGCATCTTCAAGATGCTCTGACAGACATGCATGTGCACATTTCACAGCACATCTTCTGAATATCCCATTATTTGGGCCCAGCGCATCTCAGATGCCCTGCGCAGACACTTGCATGTGTCTGCAGGGGACTTTTGAATATGGGGGCCAATATTTCCCTGAATAAGTGATTAATGGAGAAATAAAATCAATTCGACATAAAATGCTTAGAGTCAAAATTAATTCTCCCTTTAACAAGTTATCATTTCTTATTTAAAGGACAGTGGGCTCTGATAACGCCCATCTATGTGTTTGACAGGACCACAATCTGTTAAAACATAAGCAAAGCAAAAAAATGACCTCAAAATCAAATTCATAGCTTGTCTCTAGTTAGTTGTCATAGTAATCAATCTCCATAATTATTTATATTACGTAGTTATCTTAGAAGACCAGTCTATAGGACTTCACACAACTGTTCATTTCATTTCTCTTATCTAGCACTAGCACCTTATTTCATTTAAGTAGGCACACAGTGTAAAACTGTTTATAAATGCTTATAGCAAAATCTCTTTGTGCGATTGTATCAAAAAGAAGTTCACTTCATTTAGGACAAGTCACCATAAGAAACACAAAATAGAGTATTAACCCTGTTATAAGCCCTGAGGGAAAATTAACTAATAATATATTTCTATCTCTGCGACATGCTTTGTAGATATATATCTTTTTGAAATTGAACATGAAAAATGCTAGCTAAAGGGCTGGCCCGGTGGCACTGAAGGTTGAGGCACTGGATGCCACACCTCGTGCTGTGCTGGTGACCCGGGTTCGGGAGTGAGTCCAGGTTGTCGGGAGTCTGCAGGGGTGGGACAGGGTTGAGCATCCATAGGACAGCTCTCTTCTCCTGGGGGGGAGGACAGGGCACAGTGACAGGCATAGAATTGACACCTAGCGGAGGCTAAGTGTTGACATGCCTGGTCCAGAAAGATCAGGGTCGGAGGTGGGGCAGCCGGCAGGCATCCTGCATGTGGACACGTGCACATCATGCCCATTGCTGGTATTACATGCTCTGCCTCTGTAGGAAGAAAATGGAAAAAGGGGTGCCCCAGTCATAGCAGCTCGAGGGCTGTCCAAGTGTACCCATGCCGGCTCCAGGAGGGGATCACCATTATGGATCTAGACTTGGTGGGGGAGTTGGTCACCCCCTGTCACCCCACCATGGGGTAATGGGTGATCGCCCTCTGTGGGAGCCAGTGCAGGTCGGACTAAGGCCGGAAATATGGAAATGAGGACACCAGGGCCGACCGGGGCCCCACAGGGAAAAAGGTAGTAGGAAAAAAAATGGTAGCTAAAAATCAGCTGCTTTCTAGTCAAAATATTAATTCAATGAGCTTTTTTAGGTTCCAGTGTGCAAAACTGTCATAGAGATACCATTACAGCTTGAAACTTATACAGCTAAAACAACATATGACACTATGAGAAAGTACACAGATGTATATTTATAAATAAGAACCCGTTTAAAGATCCCATCCATTCTGAATTGGAACACAATGGATTTTCATAGAATAGAGCCCATTTAGAACCCATTAATTTACCAAAGTAGTTGTTAACATGTACATTAGATGTTCCATCCATGCTTAACAGTTAAAGATAAATGGGATTTTTAGTCCTATATCCATGACAATGGCTTCATGGCAGGGAGTCCCATATTATAATGTCTGAACAATCTGAAATGTAAAACAGCACCACGTAACAGCGGTGCCACTTCAAGCAACAGCATTCTTTAATAGGGAGTCCTGCTGTTTATTGTGCACCTAACCAGGTCCACTAGATGAACACCAGTGACTCAAATAAAAGACCCCATCTGGAGTACTGTGTGCAGTTCTGGAGACCCAATCTCCGCAAAGACATAGACAGGATGGAAACTGTCCAGAGGAGGGCAACTAAAGTGGTGCAGGGTCTGCACCGGAAGACATATGAAGAGAGACGAAAGGAGCTTAATATGTATAGCCTCGAGGAAAGGAAGGAGAGGGGGGACATGATAGAAACGTTCAAGTACCTCAAGGGAATCAACAAAGTCAAGAGGGTAGCATCTTTCAAAAAAGAGGTGTGCAAGAACAAGAGGCACAATTTGAAGATGGGGAGAGGCTCAGAGGTAATTTAAGGAAGTATTTTTCACAGAGAGGGTTGTGAGATCGCATGGAGCAGCCTTCAGAGGAGGTTGTGGAGTCAAAATCAGTGGTGGAATTCAAGCATGCATGGGACAGTCATAAGGCAATTCTAGGGGTTGGGGGTAGGAAGAAGTAGGCTGCTGGTTAACTAGGATCTGCAGCTTATCCAGTAGGTAGGGAAATGGGCAGACTGGGTGGGCCAAGCGGTCCTTATCTGCCGTCAAATTCTATGTTTCTATGTTTCTATAAGAAGTCTTACACAGGGTCTCTATTTCAGGGAGAATACAAAATACTTAAGAATATCATGAATTCCATTGTTGGGAAATTTCTAATTCAAAGTTTTTTCTATACTGAGGTTTTGCAGAGCTGTAAATTCAACTTGTATAAAACAATAACATGTGTTTGTAATTTACAAGGCTAATGTA
This sequence comes from Neoceratodus forsteri, assembly GCA_016271365.2. Classification (NCBI taxonomy): domain Eukaryota; kingdom Metazoa; phylum Chordata; order Ceratodontiformes; family Ceratodontidae; genus Neoceratodus; species Neoceratodus forsteri. Next base: position 854,362,750 of record CM028131.1, read on the forward strand.
TGCTGAAACATGTTGAGAATTCAATTGCCATCCATGGGAGAGGAAAGTTAAACATTACTTTTTCAGGGGTTTTACCCCACAATCCGCTTCCACTACTCACCAAGACAGCGTTCTTGTGAAAGCTCCCATAATCGGCATTCCACAATCATCAGGCCAGCATCTTTGTAAAATTTAAAACACTGGACATAGAGGTACAATATAATTCTCATTATGTAACATGCCAAGACCACAGTAAGCTCAAAGGTAAATGGGTTCAGAAAATATTATTCAAATAGTCTTTTATGAAAAGGTATAGCAATTTCCACCTTGTGCAGGGAGAGCACAGGAAGATTAGCTCTGAGTTCCTCTTTTCAACGGTTCCATTGCTGTCTTTTGTAAATGGAATCACAGCTTATCTATGGCCTAATGATGCAAATCTCCCTTTTCATAGGGTTCTCGTTCATCTACATCACAGCATTTCCATATATATCCATAAGCCTTGATAGGAAGGAGGACTTCGTTCATGCCAAACTTCCAATCTTTCCTGAACTTCATGGGTTGGCTCACCTTTTTTTTACAACGCCGCACATACTGCTTGTGTCATTGCCATGATCACCTGTAGAAAGATAAACAGAAACACTACACTGAGAGTGGTACATTTTGTAAATCTCAGGTATAACCCTTACCCCAGGCAACCATAACATAACTTTCATAAAATTAAACAGGCATATATATATTCACAAGACTGACATGCTTGTCTGGGTAGCAGTGTTCAGTCCCAGCATAATTCTTCTCACAGCCTAATGCTGAGATCTTCTTCATCCTCCAGTTAACAAGCTTTGCAGCTGAAAAACAAAATTCTCAGTACAGCAAGAAAAATGTGTTTGCTGCAAACAGAGCTTCAGTACAGCAAAAGCAAAGTCAGACCCCAAGAACACCACAGATGCCTTGGAGCCCAATACAATTATAAAACTCCTTTAATTTAGCATTGCAGAGATGCATTCAGAACACCAGATTACTGGCTACAAACTCCATTTTGGTGTTCTGTTTTGGTGTACAGAAAAAGAGAAAACAGTCCAGAATCTACAAATAAGATTAAAACCGACACATGTTTTATTCACCATCTCAAACAGAAATAAAAACAGAACAAGTTTCAGCAGTAAATAAGTTGTAAACACCATTTCTGTACCAAGCTGTGGGGAGCAGAGCAGCACCACAGCCGTCTTGCTGCTCCACTCCCTCCACTGAGCCCCAGTAGAAGCATGGGATGGAGGAGACAGGATACTATAATGAGCACAAATAAGGTCAGTAAAAGGAGGGAGCTCAACAGAGAAACAGAAGAGGGGCACCAATTGTAATCTGCAAGAGAAACAGTTTAAAAAAATACTCAAGTCTACACATATACTTGGCATAAAAAAACAAATAACAATAAGGTGTCCCTGCCCATGGCCTGTCAATTAAATGTAAAAAAACTCTGGCAGGGACAAATAATACCACAGGCAGACTATCCCACAGGTATGTGCCAGTTATCCAAAGTAAACAGGAGGGCCAGACAGCCAAGGCATTTCATCAACAGTGTTGAGTCAAGTGAGCACATGTAGGGACTGTCAGGAAACCTAGTTTTATAAAGGTACCTTATAACATGTCCAGAGAAGTCTATATCTTTAGTCCAGTTGATGAAGCAGAAAGATGATGCATGATGACATCTCAGTAAAAGAATGTCTGTTCACAATATTTCAAACTGAGGATGGTGGTACCATCAGGAATAAATGTAGGGGAGTGTAGGCAAGCCCATGCCACCACTTACCTGGAGGAAACTCCTTACCCCTCTTCTTAGATTCCCAGTGGACCAGCTTAAACAAACAGTAGAGAAAAAAAATAAAATGCAAGGACAGGAGATAGTCTCATATGTCCTCAGCATAAGTCATATAGCACAAATCTGGGGTATTTCTGCTGTGATTTACCAATATTCAAAGAAGTGAGAATAACTTCTACATGTCTCTTGTAATCCAGAGGAACCCAGAAGGGGCTACATAAGCCTTTCATTGACAGTCTCCTGGAGTTCACCTCTTCTTGAGAGGTTGAAACAACAGTCAATAAACACCAAGATATCCTGTTCCAAGAGATTTTTAGAGACTTAAGCTTTAAACAACCTCTACTGCTAAGAACAAAATCACAGTTGGATTACAGGGATGAGAGAGAGGGAAACATTAAACCTTCAAATGGAGTAAACTTATTTTGGCTGCCAATCCACCCCACCATCTCCAAATAATCATGCAATCCTTCAGTTAAAGCAGTTGAGAGACCCCTATAGCAAATGGCTACAGTTCAGACTACCAGCAATAAAGCAGCGGGGCCCAAACTAGAACAACACACAACGTAACAGGGGCTCCACAATAAGGAAAAAACAAAGATAGCAGCTTCAAACAGTCAAACTAACATCCAGCCTAATACTCAGATTCAGGTAGAAATTGACTGCAGAGGTTAGGACTCCTGGGCTGAAGTGGGTGTGCCAACCACACAATGAAACTTCCACAGCAAAGACCATCACAGTGACAGAAACTGACAGAAAGCATTGAGTCACTGTGATGGTCCCCTCTCCAAGACAACTTCAACTCAGAATTGAACAAATAAATACCACGGGGTGTGGGGGGTTCAAGGTAAAGAAAGAAAACACAATGACATCCCCGTCAATACAATGCCGACACTGCATTGTGTCTGTTGATGTTGGGGATGTCGACAATGTAGATGTTGCCACACTATGGGTAAATCATTGAAGTGTCCACCTTCAACCAAGTGATGATCCTAACATAATGGACTCTGCACACATTTTACAGTCCATGCCTGCTGCAGTCTTGTACCAGGAGGGGAGAGCAGTCACCGAGGTAGAAAGCATCTGCTGTATGCAAGAGTAGAGAGGAATATGAACTTGTATACTTGCAGATCTAATTGGGCTTCTGTGGCCATGTGATAGAGTTGTTGTCCATCAGGGAACTACACCGACACATTGGAGGGGTAAGGAGTTTGAAATTTTAACTTATGCTCCCAAAGAGCCCCCAGTAGTGGGTTGTATTTTATACACTGAGCCATAATGGTCAGGGGATAATCATTATCAAAAAAAAACCTGACCCCATTGTATAAGATTTCCTTTGAATGCCAAGCTTTTAATAAGACCTCCTGTTTAATGGAGTACCTGAGTAAATGCATGATGACAAATCTGGTCTGGCCAGCTGGTTCAGTCAGCTTAGGAACAAGTATCTCATTGACTTGCTGGAGACGGAGGAGGTATTCAGGAGGGAGAGAAAGCATTTGGTGTAGCAGATGGTCAATAACTGAATTTGCTGGTCTTTCACCCCCTCAGGAAGTTTATAGAGCCACAAGTTATTTCTGTGGGATCAACTTTCTATATATTCAATTTTGGCCTCATTTGTTGCTGTTGCTGGTGGAGGTTTAGGATAAAGGCCTCTGCAACATCACTGTGCAATCAGTGGCAGTTATCTGTGTATTAAGCTCATCAAGTCTGATGCCCGTGACTTGCATTTTACTCTGCATCAGCTGAGTAAAGTCTTTAATTTCTGAATGAAACTCAGTGAAATATTTAATAAGGAAGTCTAGTTTCTTGTCCTTTTTGAGTGAAATTCATTTTATTTATTATGCTTTATACAGGGGTGACTGGCTTCCATCGGTCTTAGCCCCAAAGCTCTGCCCCACCACTACAGACCAAGACAGACCTCAACCCCCCAAAGCACCATGGCTTCAGCCCCCAGAGCAGGGTTGCCAGTTCCCTGACAGAACGAAATATGGCAACTGTGGGGGCGAGGGGTCATGGGCTGTAGTATGAGGTCCAATCCACGGTGGCAAATGTCATCTCACCGGCTGACCCCTATTTTTCAAGAACTCTTCCCCAGTAGGTGGGACATGCAATGACATCCATGGTGCAATACCAATGACTGTCCCGCCTCTCATCAGTTTAGATGCAGGTCGCTGCTAATCCCACATCCTCCTCCAGAGGTTAGCAATGCACCGGACACTCAGACAACCCCTCCCCCTGGAGAAGGAAAGCAGTCTTTGACATGCTCACCACTGGCTGGCACTCCAACTCCAGAGTCCATTCCCAAACATGGGAAGATGGTGTCACTGGCAGAAGCCCCACCACTGTACTGGTGGACCAGCCTCAGTGAAATATTTAATAAGGAAATCTAGTTTCTTGCCCTTTTTGTATACCTTCACTTTCAATTTGCTTGGTTTATCTGGACTACTGCACCACTGTGCAGTTGCACTCAAGGACTGCAAGGCCTCACTCTCTGAGTTGCCATCCTGCAATCTATTGGCATTGCTCAGCTCCACAGCAGATTTTACACTCCTGGGCTTTATCATAGTTGAACACAGCCCTCTAGCTCACTGTGAAGATCAAACTGGTAGAAAAACTGTTGCAGGAGAGGGAAATTGTGCAGGATTTGGGACACAGCTTCTCTAAGTTACAGCCATGCACTAGTTGACATCACCAAATGTTGATATGGGTTACACTGCATAGACTGGGTGGAGGTATTCCCTCATTTTCCTCAGATATTCTTCCCCCATTATGCAAAGCTAGATGACTCAAATGGTCAAAACCTGTCAAGTAAGCAAGCAAGGTAGAAGGGTTTTATCCATTTTGGTAAAATTAGCCATTTTGCCTCCTGAATGACCACTTGTAGCCAGCTATGATTGATCCAAGATAACTGAGGGTTCACCGGTTCAGTGGACAGCTAAGTATGGATTATTCTGCAATTAATGCTTATGCAATGTAGTACAGTGTTTATGTAGCTTTAATTGGGTGAGGGTAATGAGTATTGTGCTAGCTCATTATAGTTGGTTAGGTGATTGTTGACAGTGAATTGATGGACTGGTACTTAGTAGACTATGTTTAGTACATGAGGCTTTCCATGCTTTCTTTCCCTGAATGAAACTACCATCCTTTCAGAGTACCAGTGGCACAGGAACCCTTTTGAGGAGGGTTCCATCCCTACAGGAATTGCAAGACCTGAGACCCTTTGCCTAAAAGTACCATAAGTAAGAACCCCAGAAGAAGAAAGGTGAGGCACTGGAGGAGAGGGGAGAGAATGGTGGGAGCAAAGGACAAGTGTCTGAAGGATACATGTGGTATGCGTGCTTACATAGTGATTGATGGGAGCATGGCATGAATCACCTGATGCTCCACCAAACATCATGCTCATCTTTGAAATTTACTGGTTCTGTGGGCAACTAAGTATGGATTAATTACTGCAATTGATGTTTAAGTAATGTATGGAACTTCAATTGGATGAGGGTACTGAGAATTGTAATAGGAAAAGAGGTCACTCAGAGTCCCACCACAGTGCCTCCAACATATTTTCACACACATTTCAACCAAAAGAACTGGATACATGTGTGCAATATACCAAATAGGCACTTACACAATACTTCTATACATAGCCTAGCCAGTCAGCATAGTATCTTTTTAAGCATACTGCTTCAAACAAGCAATTGAACTAATGAATGCTCATCAAGCAGGCATAAGAACTTCTGATGATAGTTCTTTAAATAAGAAATATAATTTCTGACACCAAAAGGTGGTGCCACAACTTGAGGAAGCACCCACCTTTGGCACAAAATGTTGATGTCTGTGTCCCAGTCCATTTACTGCTGTATTGTAAAACTTCCATTCACATAAATAAAAGGTATTGTACATAGATGTATTGTGTAAGTGCTTGTTTGAAATACATGTCTGCTCAACTTCTTTGGTTGAAACTACTGAGTATTGTAGTAGCTCAGTACTGTTGATTAGGTGATTATTGACAGTGAGCCAAAGGACTGGTACTCAGTAGACTATATTTTGTACTTGGCCTTACACACTCTCTGTCCTTGAATGGGACCACCACCCTTTATGGAGGTACCAATGGTAGAGGAACCCTCTTGAGGAGGGTTCCACCCCTAGAGGTGCTACAGGATCATGGGTCCATTTTTTCTAAATGTACATTAGTGAAGATACACACAAGACAAAGCTGACAGTGTGAACAGAACTGTGAGAACATCATCTTCTGCTGTGAAGACAGAAGACCATGGTGCTGAGCAAAACCAAGTGAAGGAACAGAAAGAAACCACCATCCAAGATCCTAACCTGACTAGTAGAAATGGAACGTAACTAACAAACAAATTTTTTTATGAATTTCAGCACAGAAGAGAAGAAAAACACCCTTGTGGAGGAAACCTCTGGGGAATCCAAGAATTTAGGTTGACATCTTTCCAAGGTAATACAATACAATTATCCCCTAAACATGAAGCTGAACCTGCAATGTGTCCCTGCAAGTAGGAAATATGTCTGATTTCTATTTCTGCCTCATGAAGACTTTCAACCCACAAGGGTGATACAGGGTGAGACACTGCAACCAAAGGAGTCCCTGAAAAAGAGCTTGCTCTAACACTATGAGGTGCACACAGGCTGAACCTGAATGCCATTGGAAAGTTAGGGCTATAGAACAAACCTGAGTAAAACAAGAAGACACGAGGAACAGCTGCTTCAGGCCTGGTATCCCTATTTTTCTCTTCTGAAGAACAAGACTCAAGGATATAAGAAGCATGTGAGCAATTGAGGAGATGCCATTAATAGGTAAAAGTATATGAGCCCTTGAGAAGCAGTTGTTGGGTGAGTGCCCTGGTCATTGGGGTGTGTGCCCAATTGTCATGTGAGTTGTGCCCAGTTGTCGTGTTCCCTATTGTTGTTGAAATGTATGCCAGATATCAGTGGGCAAAGTTGAATTAGTAGGTATAGTTTTGTAGCTTGATAAGGATGAGAATTGTGTTCTGAGGAGAAGACAGGGTCATTTGGTAAGTATGGTCTGAAGAGGAGCAGTAGATTGAAGACCCAAAAATACAAGCAGCAGTCAACTGCAACAGTTACTTGTGTATTGTAGTTTGAAGGATTTTTACACATTACAGGACGCCGGATTGCCTATTAGGAGAACCCAAGTGTTCTCCACTTGAATAACTCTCCAGCAGAGCCTTCCATCTGACCCTGCACAGGGGTTAAGTCAGCATTAGCCCACTAGCTTGGGAGCATTCCTAATTTAGCTCCACTCTGCCCAGTTGGTGACTTTCTTCTCTGAAATGACTTGGACTGCCTAGTTGGTACTCTCTTCCCTCTCTCATATGTGCCTTGCAATTGGCTTTGTACAGTCTCAATATTTTCCTTATTTTATCTTCCTTAGCAAGTCATCTTTTTAGAGTACAGCTATATGTAGTGTGTTTGGGAGGAATATGATTCCAGGGTGTCTGGGCCTGTGTATTGCTTCATGATCCACTTTGCTGGGGCTTCTACTGCACATTAGAACATGAGCATTTGCAGCCTGCTTTTTTTGTCATGTACTGATGGTTGAGACCCAAGTCAACATTTTTTCATATAATGTAACTGCCTGAATTGCCTGGTATAGCAGCATAGGAAACTGCAGCAACTTCACAAGTAGCCCATATGCCATATTTCTATAGGAAACCCATTTAACTGCAGGATAACATAATAAACTGATAAAGATTCATTAACCCTTGGCTGCAGATTCCACCTACCCTAGGGCAAAATCAGTGGAACAGCCATTTTAATGCCCTCAGCTACAGTATTTCCTTTCTGCCTCAGGATCAAATTACAATCAGAATCAGATTACAGACCCTGAGGGCCATTTTGTGCTGCTGTCTGGTCATTTATATGAACAACCAGTAACTTTTGTAAATGTATCCAGTACCTGCCAGCTGGTAGTGATAAAGGGGTTTCTTCATACTCTGTTTAAAGGAAAACTTCACCCTCATATCTTATAAATTTTATTTGTTTACTTGTCAAAAGACAACTCTTTTCCAGTAGCTGATGGGGATATACATGTTTGCTTTAGTTTCTAGTCATTGCTCATGCTAGTCCCATGTAACTATACTGGGTGATTTCCATTTGATGCTTGTTGAAATCCCATTGTCCATGAAAGATGCATTAACATACGAGAACATGTCATCAGATCACCCATTTATACCATGTATCTCTATGCTGAAAGTATAAATATCCTGAAAAAAAATCTTCTGGAAACACACAAATTGAAAATTTAAAGAGAAAAACTCTGTATTACAACTCATAGAGTTTGCAAAGGTAACTGATGGTAAATGTGGCATTTCACACCTTGCTGCAACTTGTTTTGTTGAAATGTAATTAAGCAGATAGGCATACTGTGGAGTCTAAAGGGTGCTGACAAATCATGTTATTATATGCTAATGATGCTCTCGGGGCAATGAGATCTCAAAAACCAGAAAATGGAGACCCCCTAGGATAGTTATAGGGACTAGTATGAACAGTGAAAATAAACTAAAACAATCCTATATATCTCCCTAACAGCAACAGGGAAAGAGTTGTCTGATGACATGGAAACAAATAAAATTTACAAGACATGAGGATATCATTTTCCTTTAATGAACTATTGGGTACATCATTTGGACATCTAATAATGGAGGGGGTGATATTAATTTAATGCTTTCCCCTGCCTTCAGTTCCTCCCACCACTCCCAATTTCAGGTTACTAGTTCTGAAAAATACCTCCCTGGCCCAGCTGAACCAGTAAGGCTTATTGGATACTTAGCACAGGCACCATCCTTCAGGCCACTCCTTCATTCATCATTTCTCCCCATCACTGGAGGCATTCTATGCGGGATTATTTCTTTACATTGGTGGAGGGCTATCAAGGAGTACAAGATTTGGATCATTGCCCAGTGTTACTTTCTGATCACACATCCTTACTTTTGTCTGTGCACCTTGGAAAACAGCACAGACTTACCCACTGCCATTTTAATCTCTCCCTTCTGAAGGATAAGTCTTTTGTTGAAACCATGGAGGAGAAAAAATGCCCAAGTCATAGCATATAATTCAGACCTGGAGATTTTAGCACCAATATTGTGAGACACGGTCAAGATCATGATCTGTGGTGAGATAATATCTTAAGCCTCTCAAAAAGCCCACCAGAGGAAGAAGCAAAATTCCTTGTTGGACTTGCTACATTCATTGCAGGCCCTGCATGGGGTGAGGATCAGGGAGGTGGAACTGCAAATCAGGAAGGTGAAACAGGATCTGCTGAAAATAATAGACTACAAGACTAAACAAGCCCTGCTTTATCTTAAATTGTGATACCAAGCGGGACGGGCCCAGGGAGCTAGGACATTGGCTCATCACTTCTGGGCCTGGTGTAAGACAAAGTGTCTCTTGTAGCTTCATGAGCCTATTACAGTGCAAATGGAATGCAAGGCAGACCAGTTGCTCAGATCATTAGAGATTATTATAAGTAACTATAGTCTGATACTAACCCCACCCCCTCTCAGGCAGTTATTGGCTACCTTTTGAAACGCCCCCTTCCTCACCTCACAGATGTGATGAGGGATAAGTGTATAGAACCCATTACCACAGCAGAAATTCATCTGACCCTTTCCCATATCAAAATGGACAAATGTCCAGTCACTGATGGATACCTGGAAGAATTTTATAAGAAATTTTGGGACAGTTTGGGCCATCTCCTACATAACACATTGTTAGCCTTCCAGCAGGGTATCCACTACCCCAACCTGGCAATGTGCTAATATTACTGACCTTTTAAAACCTGGCAAAGATCTGCATGCCCCTGCATACTATTGTCCCATTTCCATTTTGAATGCAGATTACAAGTTATTTACCTCAGTGTTGGCCAACTGCCTGGGTGATATTCTTCCCACATTATTGCATAATGACCAGTCAGATTTTCTCTGCCAGTGGGAAACTCATGACAGCCTTTCACTGGACTTTCCACCTTTTAGATTATATCCACTCTAGACATATTCTATCCCTCCTTTTCAGTCTGGATGCTGAAAAGGCATTTGATAAGGTGATGTGGAGTTTCCTCTTAGGCAGCACCTGAGGCTTTAATTTCTCTCCTTATTTTCTGCAATTCCTTTGGCCCCTATAAACTGCACTGAATGCATATGTTTGGATAAACAGCTCTCTCACTAACCACTTCACCCTGGAGTGGGGCACCTGACAAGGATGTCCCCTGTCTCTCTTTTGTGTGCTCTCTATGCTGAACTGTTGACAATGGCAATTTGAAATACCCATGGGTGGATGGTGTACCAGTAAGAGCTATGGATTTAAAAGTGGCTCTTTATACAGATGGCATTTTGCTCACTTTGTTGAAGTCCTCTCACTCCTGACCTGCAGTCTGGTCAGTGCTTACCCACTTCAAGGCCTTGACAGAATATAACCTCAATATAAATAAACTGAAGGTTTTGCAATTTTATTATTCTTCCCCTATGAAACTCAGTAACCACTTATATGGTACAAATATACCCTGAAATACTTAGGGTGTATATCCCGCATCATCTGTACCACTTAGAGCTGGCTACTTGTAACCCATCACACAACAAAGGTCAGCAGCCATTAAGACAGACACTCTCATTTAAATGTTTTCATTTTTAGTTTTTCATACCTGTAGATTAATGAGCATTATTGCCCATTATCATCAGTGACAAGTTCATTAATGCACAAATACAAGACAAATCAAAGAATGAAAAACACTAAAAAAAAAATAATACATACAGTATTAAATATGAGTGGATTTGTAAAAACGTGTGCAAACATTACATTGAAAGAACCATTATTTTAAATGATCTTTAAACATAGATAGGGTAGAACTGTTGACAAGTTTGCTAGGTAACAAACTGTGAAACTGGGGAGCCCTATAAAGTAAGGTTCTTTGGCTGGAAGATATTAAAAATATATTATAAAGCCTTCTATGTTGAGACCTTGTGCCATGCAGATTATGAGTCTTACTAAATAATGCTGAGACAGATCCTGGTAATAAAACAGCCTTTTTGCAGCATAACACCCAAATGTATTCTGCATCTGTCTTCAAGAGAGAGACAACTAGCAGTTGTGTACAAAGTACAGTGATGAGTGGATCTTGGAAGACTGGTTATTAATCTACAAATATTATTGTACATGACCCAAATTTTGGAAATTGTACATTCAATAGCTGCTATATGAATTGGTAGCCCATAGTCTAATACTGAAAGTAAAATGCTTTGGACTAGCAATTTACAAGATTCTAGGATGAGAAACTTCCATAGTGGTCACAACAAACTACATAACCTGAGGGTAAGAGATCACCAGGACCAGATGGGTTACATCCTCAGATCTTAAAAGAGTTGTCAGCAGAATTGGCAGGGCCCATAACATTATGATTTAATAAATCTTTAGAAGAAGGTGTCATGCAAAGTGAGTGGAGATCTGCAAACATGACACCCATATTAAAGAAAGGAACAAAGAGTGATATTAAAACTACAGACCAATTAATTTAACATGCATAATTAGGAAAAGAATGAAAAAGTATGTTAAAAAACATCTTGAAATATATATGTGTGAAAATGACAAGATTGACGTAATATAGCATGGGCTTACACCAAAAAGATCCTGCCAAACAAATCGTATACACTTGTTTGATCAAGTGAGCCTGGCCTTGGAAGAGGAACTCTCTGTGGATGTGGTCTACCTTGATTTTTCCAAGACTTTTGACCTTGTACCACAGGAGCTTATTGATAGGTTATATGAGCTGAATGTAAATCCCAAGATCATTGTGTGGATAACTGCATGGTTAACATCAAGGAAGCAGAGGGTATGTATCATAAGTTACACATCAAGAGTGGGGAAGTGTTACAAGTGGAGTCCCTCAGGGTTCTGTTTTGGGACCTACCCTCTTTAATATATCATCACTACAAACATCAAAAAAATCACGGATGAGTAAATTTGCAGATGACTGCAAAATAGGTGCCATCGTCAACAATCAAAAAGCCAAAAAACCTACAGGAAGATCTTGAGCAAATTGGGGCATGGGGCTTGGGCTCTACAGCACAAAATGTTTTTTAATCTTGATAAATACAGTATCATGTACTTTGGCAAAAAAAAAAAATTGTATAAATACTAAGTGGTAAAGAATTAAAAAATTCCAATTGCGAAAAGGATCTGGGAATATACATTAGTAATGACCTAACCTTCAAGTATCATATTATAGAAGTTATGAAAGGGCCAATAGAATGCTAAACTGCATACTGAGAAATATACACAGTAGGGACAAAACAGTGTTGATGCCACTTTATGGGTCTATGGTCCGAACACTGATGGAGTACTGTGTGCAGTTGTGGAGTCTGCATCATAATAGGGATATAGAACGACTTGAGAAAATACAGAGGAAAGCTACCAGAAATATTCATGAGATTAAACATCTTAGTCATGAAGATAGAATTCAGGAATTGGGTTTGTTCACTTTGGAATACCGTAGGCAGCGAGATGACCTTTGCATGGTATACTCAGCCTTTAATAATAGGGATCTGTGGAAATGCATAGGTTTGAAATCTAGGATATGTAATCATATAAACAGAGCTCACTGCTACCAACTTAGGGGTGACAAATGTAAAACAAACAAAAGAGGAGCATGGATAAATTAGAGGGTGGTAAATCGCTGGAATGGCTTACCAGATGAAGTAGTAACAAGTAGCAATATACTTTAGATACATTCAAAATAAGTTTAGAAAACTATATTAAAGGTATTACAATCCATTGAAAAATGGCGAGTCACATTCATGCAAGCTATTGACTTGTAATAGACCTATGAAACCTATGAAACTATCCAATCTAGTGTAGTTCCTGTACCTGTTTTGTAATTATTTGTGGCAGGGAGGTCTCATCAGATAAGATCTGGGGATCGGCATGATGCATACGACTGTGCTCAGAGAGCTGGCAGTGGAACTAGATGAACCCCTGGTAGGGCTATTCAGTAACTCACTACAGTCAAGGGTAGTTCTGAAGAACTGGAGGGTGATGAACATGGCTGCACTCTACAAAGGAGGGTAGACAGGGAGCAGGTGGAGAACTACAGACTTTCAGCTTTACCTCTATTGTACAGAGGCTGATGAAGTCACTAATCAAGGAGGTCCTTGTGGACTACCTGGAGATTAATGGTCTCCAGCATAGTAAGCAACATTGGTTAGTGGCAGAGAGATCTTGTCAGATAAGCCTAATAGTTTTCTTTGACTGGATGATGAGAACACTGGATGGGGGCCACAACATGGATCTACTCTATTTCGATTTTGGCAAAACCTTTGACTCAGTGCCTCACAGACAACTACTGAAAAAGATGGAGGCTCTGAGGGCAGCAAGGTACATAATAAGATGGGTAGAAAATTGGCTGATGGGGAGTCACCAAATGATCATAGTAAATGGGGCTAAATCTGAAGAGAAGGAGGTCACAAACTGGGTGCCATAGGGATTTATCCTGTGCCTGGTTATCTTCAATATGTTCATCACTGACAATGGAGAAGGAATCCAGGGCATGTTGTGTCTCTTCACAGATGACACAAAGCTCTGTTGGAGGGGGGAGAGTTATGAGGGAATTGAAGAGATGCAGCATGACCTGCACATACTGGAGAGGTGGTCTAAAGTCTGGTAGTTGAAATTCAATGTCAAACAGTGCAAAGTGATGCACATAGGAAGCAAGAACCCCAGGATGGAGTACTGGATGGGAAGGGTTAAGCTAAGTACTACGACAGAGGAAAGGGACCTAGGAGTCATCCTTAGTGACACCCTCAAACAATCATGTTAATGAAATAAGGCAATTAGTAAAGCAAATAGGATGTTGGGATACATCGGAAGAGGTATAGATAGCAGAAGGAAAGGAGTCATTTTACCTCTTTATTGGTCAGTGGTAAGGCTGCACTTGGAGTACTGCACCCAGTTCTGTACTCTTCTCCTAAGGAAGTATAGGACAGGCTGGAGATGGTGCAGTGAAGGGTGGCCAGGGTGACACAGGACCAGCAGGGCAGATCTTATGAGAAGTGGCTCAAGGCATTAAACATGTTCTCGCTTGAAACAAGATGTGAGAGAGGTGATATGATAGAGACCTTCAAATTGCTAAAAGGAATGACTGAAGTGAACTATGAGGAGTTAGCATTAGCACAAATTCATGGTCATGAGTGCAGTAGTGGAAACTGAAAGGAGGAAATTTTAAGAAGGATATGGGGAAGTACTATTTTACCAAGAGGGTGGTGGAACTTTGAAACAGTCTGTCAGCTGAGATGGTAGGAGTCAAACCATAATGGTTTCAAGCAAGGTTAGGATAGAGTGAAGGCTACTGTGGCTACCCAGGGCAACAGTAGCAGGGTGGAGATTAGGGGTAAAGATGGGGAGGGTTAATGCCCTGAGTGACAATTACCTGTCCCAGAGACAGGTAGTGAACCATTGGCAGACTGGTGGGTCATTGGCCTTTTTCTGCCAACATTGTCTATGTTTCTGTGTTTCTGTGTAACAAATACAAGCATAGCTGCATACTTGGATGCATCTGTCTCTCGGATTTTTTCCTAGGATGGAGACCATCTGCATGAATATCCTCCCAAGGACTGTGTATTTTTTATCATCCTATCCAATTTTCCCTTCACAAACATATTTTATCTCATGGGGTAGGAATGATATCTAGGATCTTCTGGGGCAGAACTAGACCCTGGATTGAAATGTACCTCTTTAGAAATTACAAAAGATAAGATGTGTTTGAATTTAATCACATTTTAAGTGGTACTCCCTGGCTTTCCATTTCTGGGTTGTGTATTTATGGTATCTCCCTTCTTGTTCGGTCCTTTGAAAGCTTTTGTAATTCCATTTTAATGACTTGTTTCAAATTGATAGCTACCTTTATGTGAATCCAAGTGGCAGTGGGAACACAGGAAGGTTTACTTTATACGTGGCTGTAACATTCCAGCAACTGAACTATTTTAGCAGACTGTCGAGTGTTACACCACTAATAATCTTTTGTAGTGCAAGAGTCAGGGATTCAGACTCCACCTCTGCTTAGATACAGCAGATCATACCTTTTGCAACTGATCAAAGCAGGGCCTCACCTATGTATTCCAGTGTTTAACTCAACAAGGTATCCAAACATTGCAGGACCTACGGTCCACCTATGGCCAGAAGCCAGGGGATCATTTTTGGTACCTGCAGTTTTGCTCCTATCTTACAGCCTTACGGCATACCTAAAAACAACTCCCAACCCCTTTCCCATCACTGTTAAGTTTTTTATAGGGGATCTCCTGGAAACCAGTGGGGGCATCTAACTGGTAACACATATGAGGGATCGGTTCAGATTTTGCTATAAAATTGCCCCCATACCTTTAAGGTGGTGTGTGGAGCTGGAGATACCTATCCATTGGTTTTCACAGAACCCCCAACCTTGTCACAGTGGCATTCCACTGTCAGCTCTATTTAGACCATGGAGCTTTCGGTTTCCACTCTACAGGGGTGCCTGCCACATTTCAGGACAAGGTGGCAACAGTGGGTATTGTATATCATGGATCATGAAGCCTCCTTTGCTCATGATGCCTGATGAGGTGTTCTGTTTCTCAGGGGAGTACAGACCTTGCAGATTTTCCTCTCTGACTGTTCCCTTCCGATCCTATCACATCACCCTCTCTATCCACCCAGATTGTACATGGTGACTCAGATTACACCTTTATTTGAGTTTTCTGATCTTTCTTCCCCCCACAGAGAATTATTGACTATAGGAAGCTTATCACTGGATGGATGAAACAACAGCTATTGGATGTGGACATTACTTGGATTGAAAAGCCTTAATTATATTATTTAGTGCTTTATTGTATACCATCACGGCAGGCTATACTAAAGTCTATAATTTCTCAGTCTGTATCTACAGTATTTCTCTAAAAAACCCTCAGTAAACATCTCAAGTATTAAAAAAAAACACAAAGAGCAAAGCACAGCCATATCTAAGAAAGCAAGAAGGGCAGGAAGGAACACAGCTGACAGGCAAGGCTCAGCAAGGCAGAGGCAGGCCTCCAGTAAACCCCCAGAATGGAAGCTGAAGTGAGGGGAGGCACAGAAAGCCACAACAGGCTAGCAGCAACAGAAAGAAGAACAGCCTTCCAGCACACCCCAAGGTGAGAAGCAGCAAGTGGTGGGTATGTAGGCAACAAGAAGAAAACCTAACAGAGGCATCCAGACAGCAGGGCAAGGGTTTGAGCAAGCAAGACTGTGAAAGCAGTGACCAAGCCAGGGCCCCAGCAACAGACAAGAAGTGGCAACAGGAGGCTGCCCCACCATGGAGCAGGCCAGAGAAATGGAGGTGCCCAAGGAGCATCGGGAGCCAAAGCACAAAAAAGTAGCCACTAAGCCGAAGGGTAAGGACCAGCAACAAAAGAATGACAGCACAGGCATGAGAGTGTAGGCAGCAGTATGACTGCACCAAACAGAAAGAGAAATAGAATGACAAAGAGCCTGGTGGTGAGGCAGGAGCCCCAGTTCAAACTGGCAAAGAGGAGAATAGAAGTGAGACAGAGCCTAAACAGCAGACAAAAGAGTCAGATGTCTGGGAATAGCAAAAAGAACAATGGATTCAGAGATGCCCAAGCCACATCTGTGCAGCAAAGCATGATAGGTCAGGAGGATGAACAAGGTAGGTGGGAGATCAGCAGTCACACAGCTGCATCAAAAACATGAGTGTCCGAAGGATGCTAGTTGGGCATGTGGACTTAAGTAACACTTGATGAGGGCATGGTGTGAGTCACCAGCTGACCCACCGAACCCCAGGCTCAGTCTCACAAGTATCTGAGGAAAGATAAGCAAAAGTAGCCAAGGGAGACGGAGTGAGTATTATGATTTCTAGGCCTTCAAACAATCCTGTAATACCTCCAACCAAACGTTTACATGGAGAAGGCATTCCCAAGATATATGTGTGAGGCATGGCCATTCATTTTTATGTCTCCAACACTACATGTGTAATAGTATCCCCTAGACTGCAGAGCCTTGGGGTTCCTGTGCCATCTGTGAATGATCAACCTGCTCTTTAAATCTCTGCAAGCCATATATATTAGTTTCAGGCAGATATGCCTTCTCTAAAATGGGGTGACCAAGCTCATTCACCTAAGCCAGACATAATGCATTGGCAGTGAAGGGAAATGAGTAAAAGCTTGAGCTGTGTTTCTGCCCCGCTGTTTCCTTAAACTTGACCATCCAATTGTAGTACCCTGTTAAATGATGGAATAAT
This sequence comes from Neoceratodus forsteri, assembly GCA_016271365.2. Classification (NCBI taxonomy): domain Eukaryota; kingdom Metazoa; phylum Chordata; order Ceratodontiformes; family Ceratodontidae; genus Neoceratodus; species Neoceratodus forsteri. Next base: position 854,379,834 of record CM028131.1, read on the forward strand.
AAAATGACACATCGACTAGTAAAAAATTATTTTAGGACTGTATGGGTTAAGAGTTAGCTTATGCTCCTTGCAGTACTGCTAGAACCAGCTACATGAACTGTGGAAGGTGTTAGAGAGGCAGCAAGAGACAGTGTAGAATATCTCTGTTTTGTCTGGAGTAGCAGAGAGAAAAGCACCTAGCCTAAGAGCTGGGGCTCCAGGTCTCTGAAGAGCTGGGCCTGGGGTAAGCCTGCCAGGCATGGATATGGGGGTAGGACTCTGAGTCTGGAAGGTGGCACTGGCATGTCAATTGGTCCTGGTCCGTGGAGGGCCTTTTCCAGAGGCAAAGTTGAGAATCAGGCAGCCTTCAATATTATTAGAGTACAGAGAAGGGACTCAGAACAAAGAAGTTGCACTGTGACAGAGAAACTGCTATGAGCAGAGAGAAAGAAAGCCCAGTGTGATAAGGGCCTTTATGTAAACAGATATATGAAAAAAAAAGATACCAGAAAGGGGCCTTAAAGAATATCAGGGCTGTGAGAGAGTCAGAGGGTTATGAGACAGCTTGAGTAAAAAAAAAAAAATTATGGTACAAAAGGAGTATTCAGTGCCCTTGCCTAGGGGCCCAGTAATAGAGGAAAAGTACACCTTATGTATGAAGACATTAAGATAGGAGAGGAACTCAGAGAAAGATCTCATCAAGATGCAAAGGGTAATAGTAAATGGAGTCCACAGAGAAGAAAGGAGGATAACTAGCAGGGTACCTCAGGGTTCGGTACTGGGACAGGTCCTCTTTAATGTCTTTATAAGTGACATTGGAGAGCACCTGGAAGGACAGATATGTCTCTTTGCAGATGACACAAAGATCTGCAACAGGGTTGATACACAAGTTGGGGTTGAAAGGATGAAAAAGGACTTGGCAAGGTTGGAGGAATGGTCAAATATGTGGCAGCTCAGACGCAATGCAAAGAAGTGCAAGGTAATGCATCTGGGAAGCAAAAACCCAGGGGAAGAGTACACAATGGGGGGTGAGTTAATAACAAAAAAAAAATCGAAAGAGACCTAGGAGTAATTATATCAGATGACCAAAAGGTGGGCAAGCAATGTGAGAAGGCAGTAAGGAGGGCTGGGGGGATACTGGGATGCATAGGGAAAGGCATCAACAGTAGAAAACAGGAAGTTGTTATCCCTCTGTACAGACAGTTAGTGAGACCCCATCTGGAGTACTGCGTGCAATTCTGGAGAACCCATCTCCGCAAAGACATAGACAGAGTGGAGGCTGTTCAGAGGACGGCAACCAAAATGGTGCAGGGTCTGCACCAGAAGACATACGAGAAGATACTAAAGCAGTTTAATATGTATGCCCTTGAGGAAAAGAGGGAAAGGGAGAGCATGAAAAAATTACTTACCATAGTAATCTTACTTCTTCCCAGTGATGCTCAGATATTCATAACTTTATGCAGTAAGCGGGAGGGTTGGACTGCCCGGAGAGATGGAACACATGCAAATTAGTAGAATTCTTTGCACATGCACATCTTTCAAATACTGCCTCTACCAACTGTAGTGTTCTAACCTGCTCAGATTTGTGAGAAGCCTGGAAGTCAGGCATTAGGAAACTAACGTAATTAATATTTTATAAAAGATGGGTTTCCCCTAATTAAAGCATAAATTTAGAATAAGCCTCCAAAGTGAGGGTAACTTTAATAAAAAACACATCAATAAAAACTCTAAAAGAGAATATTGAAAACTCCAGTTTAAAAATGATTAAAACTGAGAAGTACAACAGATATAATATGGCTTGGTGGCACCAGTGTGCGGAGTGCAGAGGCTGAAGTTCTGGAAGGGAGAAGGAGGAGTTATGAATATCTGAGCATCACTAGAAAGAAATAAAATTACTATGGTAAGTAATTTTTTCTTCTAACCCCAGTAATGCTCAGGATATTCATAACTTTATGCAGACAACTAAGCAGTACCACTGGAGGTGGGCACATAACTTATCTTGGAAACAGACTCTGCAGGACTGATGTGGCAAATCTAGCATCACCCATGGATAAAATATCCAGGTTATAATGTTTTGTAAAGGTGTGTACTGTTTTCCAGGTAGCTACTTTGCAAATGTCCAACAAGGGAACCTCCCTGGCAGCTGCAAGGGTAGCAGCTGTTCCTCTTGTAAAATGCGCCCTCAATTCCATCGGGGGCTCTTTACCTGCCTTAGTGTAGCACAACTGAATACACTGGACTATCCACCGAGAAATGGATCTTTGTGAGGCTGGTTTACCCCTTTCTACATCCCCATATGTAAGGAATAGTTGTTTTCCAGTTTTCCTAAGATCTTTAGTGGCTGTCATGTAATAGCTAATAGCTCTTTTCACATCCAGACTGTGTAATCTTCTTTCACCAGAACTGGTATGTTCTGTGAAAAAGACAGGTAGATTGATTGACTGGTTCAGATGAAAGTCTGAAACCACTTTAGGAGAAACTGTCTGTTAGTTCTGAGGACTACCTTATCTCTGTGAAATGAGATATAGTCCTGGTCAATGCAGAGAGCCTGGAGCTCGCTTAATTCTCCTTGCAGAAGTAATAGCCACTAGGAAGACTGCTTTCCAAGTAAGGTATTTCAAGTGGGCAGTAGCCATGTGCTCAAAAGTGGACCCATGAGCTTGGCTATACACACATTCAAATCCCAGGCAGGCACTGGTGCCCTGTGAGGTGGGTGTAAATGCATCAGTCCTTTAAAAAATCTTTTGAAAAGTTTATCAGATGCCACTGACACCTTGGTGCCCACAGAAAGGTAGGCAGATACCGCTGCTAAATGAACCTTAAGGGAACTGGGTTGCAAACCTTGTGAATGCAAATGCGTGAGATAGTCCAAGACAACTGAAACTCCAGCTTTTTGTGGTATAAAGTTCATGCTGGTACACCAGAGAGAGAATCTCTTCCATTTGGAAGAATAAGTTTTTTGCGTGGAGGGTTTTCTATAACCCTTCAAAATATTTAGGACAGCTTTTGAAAGCTTTAAATCTGCATACTCTAATTCCTCAAGAGCCATGCTTTGAGATGAAGAGACTTGAGATTCAGGTACAACAATGTTCCCTGATTGGAAGTCAGGAGATTGTGTCTGAGGGCTAATTGTATCGGTTTGCTGACAGACATGGAGAGTAGAAGAGAGCACCATGGCTGCCTGGGCCAGTCTGAAGCTATCAAGATCAGAGATGCTGAGAGGATTTTAGCTTCAGTAACACCCTGAAAACCAGAGGAAAGGGGAAAAGCATACAGGTGCTTGCCTGTCCAATCCAGAACCAGAGCATCCAGAAGAACTGTCCCTGTGCTGGTGGTCTGCAGCAATATTGAGGTAGTTGGTGGTTCTGGTGGGATGCGAACAAGTCTGTCTCTGAAGTGCCCCACCTTTTGAAAACAACCTGTACTACCTGCTTGTTCAGAGTCCATTCGTGATGGGCCTGATTGATGCAGCTCAGTGCATCTGCCAGATTATTGTTCTTTCCTGGCAAGTGAATTGCCTGTAAAGAGACCTTCAGGGTGTATGCCAGTGTCCAAATCTTCATGGACTCTGTGCAGAGGAGGCCTGACCTGGTGCTTCCCTCTTTGTTTATATAATACATTGTGGTGATATTGTCTGTTCTGATCTGAACCAACCTGCCCACGAACAGTGAAGATAAAGCCTTTAGGGCTAGCAACACTGCTGTTAGCTCCAGTAAGTTTATGTGCTGAAGGAACTCTGCTGCTGACCAGATTCCCTGAGTCGTGTGCTTTCCTAAGAGAGCTCCCAGCCCAATAGGGATGCATCTGTTGTGAGTACCAAAGAGGGTTTTCCTCTGGAAAGGCACCCTTGCCTTAAATTGGGTTCCTGTTTCCACCACAAGAGGGCCCTTAATAGTGGGACTGTCACTGGTATAAGTTTGAACAAGGGTCTTTATTCTGACCCAGTGAGCCCTGAGGTGAAACTGGATGTCTCGCATGTGGAATCTGGCTCCTTGGACTGTGGCTGTGGATGCACCCATATGACCTAGTAGCTGCAGAAACTGTCTTGCGGTTCTTAAACTGTTCAGGACAAAAGAGTTTGCTATTAACTGAAGACTTCACACCCTGTCTAAGGGTAAAAAGGTTCTGCCCTAAAATGTGTTGATTTCTGCCCCTATAAACTGCAAAGTTTGAGCAGGTGTTAGGACTGATTTCTTTTGGTTTATTATGAACTCCAGAGACTAAAAGGGCTTGGGTGATTTTTATGGAGTTCTTTACTTGGTCTGGTGAGTTTCCCACCACCAGCCAATCATCCAGGTAAGGGAAAACAGTCACTCCCTGTCTTCCTAGGTATGCCACTACAGCAGCTAGGCACTTTGTGAATACCCTTGGTGCTGAGGAGAGACCGAAAGGAAGAGTTGAAAACTGATAGTGGCCTGAAGGGAGCCTGAATCTGAGGTATTTTCTGAAAGATTCTTTTATGAGGATGTGGAAATAGGCGTCTTTCAAGTCCAATGATGCCAGCCAGTCCCCCTTTTGGATTGTTGGCAATATTCGAGCCAAGGTTACCATTTTGAACTTTAGTTATTTCAGATGCTTGTTCAAAGCTCTGAGATCCAGTATTGGCCGCCACTCCCCACTTTTCTTTGTTGTTAGGAAGTATCTGGAGTAAAAACCTCTTCCTCTCAGGGTGGTAGAGACTAATTCCACTGCTTTGAGATGTAACAACTTTTGAACCTCTGCTGCTAGCAATGCCCTCTCTGCTAGAAGAGGTGAGCAGTAAACCCTGGTTTTCTGTGGAGGAAAATATTTGAAGTCCAAAGACAGACCCTGACCCACTACCTCCAGCACCCACTTGTCTGTGGTGATGCTTAGCCAAGCCTGGAAGAAGTGGGAGAGTCTGCCTCTGACAGGGAGGGAGGGAGGGAGGAGGAGGTGGCCTGAGCCTCAGGGGTTTTGCTTTGGTTGTGGCTGAGGTTGGGTTTGAGAGCCCCTCCTAAAGCCCCTTCTACCCTTACCCCTAGAGTATCCCTGTTGTGGATACTGCTGGTACTGAGGCATGGCTACTGCCTGGAAAAAGGGTCTGGTCATAAAAGACCTTCTTCTGCCCCCCCCTTTCCATAGGGCTTAGTGGATGGAGAAGCACGCTCTTTAGCAGAGTTGTTTCTATAGGCTGTCTTATACTCATCCACTTTTTTCATGAATGCAACCGTGGATTCCCCAAAAAGAGAGTTTCCCTCTAAAGGAATATCCAATGCCTTGGATTGAGTATCCTGAGTAAGGTTAGTGGCCCTGAGCCAAGCAAACCTTCTCTGTGCCACGGTGTTAGCCATCCATCTGGCTGCAGTGTCATTAGAATCAACAGCCTTCTGGAACTGATACTTAGCTGCCTCCAGCCCAAACCTGGCAGTTTCAGCCAGGTCTTCAGACAAGGGTGAGTGGGCTTTCATGGACATGTCCAGTAAAGACTGCCACAGGGATTTTTGATACTGGGCAGCATAAGCTTGAAAAGTAGCCTGTCTCATGGCCAAAGAGGCTGATAAGTAGCCTTTTTTGGCCATGCTATCCATTTTTCTGGAGTCCTTGTCCGGAGGGTGGGAGGACAGGGGGACTCTGGCTTTGTCGCAGGCTGCCTGCTGTATAACCCCTTGATGATCAGGATGGGAGAAAAGGAAATCAGCTCCCATCCTGTCCAACTGATGCTTTTTATCTATTCTCCTATCAATAGGAGGAACAGAATTAGGGGTCTGTAGAAGTTTTAAGGTGTCTTTTTTAAAATTTGTATACTGGCAAGAGGAGGGCTTTTGTGGGTGTCAAACCTATCATATTTAAATATTCAATTTCCTCCTCGTCCTCAATCTGCTGTGTGGTAGCAATATCCAGATATCTGCCATTCTCCTTACAAATGTAAATGTGAGGAGTAATCCTCTGACACACTGGGAGGAGAACCAACATCTTGCTCAGAAGATTCCTCTGGAGGAATAGGTTCATCATCCTGAAAAGGATCATCCTCCTCTTCATAATACTGCTCCTCCTGTAAATAAGACAGCACACCACTGCTGGCCTGGGGACCCTGGGTAGGGGTAGGCTGCTGGGGAACAATATTTTGCAGTGCCTGGATAATTTTAAGAGCCTTGGCTATTTCTTGAGCTGAGGGCATGTCAGGCATCTGAGCAGAAGACCCTGGTTTAGAAGGGGTGGATTCTGCATGCTTAGTTTTCTTAAGTTTCTTTGAGGGAACCGAAGAGTCATCCGGTTCTTTCCCTCTTTTTGCCCCCTTTTCACCCATCTCAGGGGCAGCGGTAAGAAAATTTATGGATTCAGCCACAGCAGTTTGGGGTGTCAGCTGGTCAGAGCTGGAGGAATCCCCAGGAAATTTTTTGTTTAGCCTTTCAAGGAATTTTCCACGCTTTTTCTGGGAAAGTCTTGCAAACTTCACAATCCTGATCCAGATGTTTGAATCCCAGACAAGCCACACATAAGGTGTGCTTGTCTGCTTTAGCAAATACATCTCCACATGTTAAGCAACTCTTGAAATCAGGTTCTCCGGTTCTCTTTTTGGGTTTATCTGACATGGTAATGTCTAGAAAAGGCAAAAAAAACACTAACCGCTAAGTCAAATAAAGTACGGTTATTTAAAAGTTAAAACCCCTTTTTTTTTTTTTTTTTTGTGGATGGTTCCGGAACCAATAGGAATCAGAGGAACTGAACCAGGAGATGACAGGTGAACTGGATCAGCGGTTCTGTAACTGATAAAAAGCGATTACCAAAACAGTAAAACACACCAAAAAACTAAGTTAATAATCAAACAAAAACAAGGCTCTTTAATGAGAGAACCCTGATAACTAAAGACTAACCCGGTTCCCTCATGGTTATTCCGAACTGCGAGGAACTGGAAAATAAATGTAATCTAAGCAATAAACAAGATTTATACTAACCATTAGTAGAGGCAATAAAAGAAATAGAAAATACTTCAGGTTTTTAAGGTTTTTGAATCTTCCTCATGTGAAAGAGTAAGATGACCACTCCGAGTGAACAGACTTTCAGGCAGAGAGAAAAATCTGAACAGGTTAGAACACTACAGTTGGTACAGGCAGTATTTAAAAGATGCTCACATGCCAAGAATTCTACTAATTTTCAAGTGTTCCAACCCTCCAGGCTTTCTGCATAAAGTTATGAATATCCTGAGCATTACTGGGGTTAGAAGATAGAAACTTTCAAGTATCTCAAGGGAATTAACAAAATACAAGAGGGTAGCATCTTTCAGAAGAAGAAATGTGCAAGAACAAGGGGCACAATTTGAAGATAAAGGAGATGGCTCAGAGGTAATGTTAGAAAGTATTTTTCACAGAGAGGTTGTGGATGCATGGAACAGCCTTCCTGAGGAGGTTGTAGAGTCAGGAACAATGGGAGAATTCAAGAATGCATGGGACAGGCATAAGGCAATTCTAGTGGGGGTAGGAGGAAGTAAGCTATTGATTAACTAGAATCTGTAGCTTATCCGTTAGGTAGGGAAATGGACAAACAAGGTGGGCCAAACAGTCCTTGTCTGCCTTCAAATTCTATGTTTCTATGCTTCTATCACTGGATCTAGGCACTGAGTAATAGCATTTGGAGCAATATACCAACTTCAGAGTTAAGCATGAGTCCCCCTAATGTATCCTTCCAAAGTAAGCATAAATAAATATAAAGCTTCAAAAAGTAAATTGAGCTCAGAGACGACATAACACCCAGTTTTGGTCCCAGGTTGATGGAGAGGGTATTCTATAGGGAAAGTATAACTGCCAGTGGTGGAGTCAAGGTGAAATCCTCTACCCAAAACATTGAGTTGCTCCTGTTGGTTGGTCAGACCTGTGCCACGTCCTAGTAACTGAGACTGTCTGTTTCCAGGAAGATCCCAATAAGCCAGTGACTGAACATAGAACATAAGTTATGGATCTTATCAAGGATGAAATGTTTAACATCCTACAGTACCTCTAAGTGTAAAGAAAAAGTGAATGTGATCTAGAACTGAGTGAATGCAACCTTAACAAGCCACCCTGGTGAAAGATGTCATTTGGTAGCCCCCAAAATGTCTGCTTGTTTAATAACCCTCCCCTCCCAATGCTTAACTGAAAAACTTTGTGTGGACAATGAATCTGTTTAATAATATCTGAGGTTTGTCTGATGTCAGGAGCCTCCTCCAGCATTTGAGGGCCCTGTAGTAATCAGTGTCCGTGGTCAACTAAGTGAGCAATAACACACAACAGGGTGCTCAGTTATTGGGTAATTACCATATGTCTCCACACTCATTTTAAAACTGAATTGGTGTCAGTATTTTTCTAAAGGACAAAGAGAGTCTGTGTTCTGACTGTCCACAACTGTAGGGGGAAGGATGTGCTGGCAACATCAACACCACATGTTCTTGGTAATCAGATAGGGGTAGTGTAGGTATGGTACAAATACTTCCGTTCGTATTCACTGAAGAGGGGAGGGACAGGGAGCACAGCTGAGTAACAAAAACGAAGGAAGGGGGGAGATGGACATATCTCCACTCATAGAGGGGATAGTCCTGGAGGAGCCCACAAAACTAAAGGTGGACAAAGCAATGGGGCCAGATGGCATGCATCTGAAGATATTAAGAGAGCTGTGAAGGGAGCTAGCAGCACCTCTGGCAGCCATGATCACTGACTCACTCAACACGGGGTGGTTCCAGAAGACTAGAAGAGGCACACATAATCCCTCTTCATAAAAGTGGTAGTAGGGAGGAAACAGGGGAGCCTTGAACCCGGTTAGCCTCCACCTTAGTAGTGGGTAAGATAATTAAGGCACTGTTTAAAGAAAGAATAGTGGCATACTTAGAAGCCATCAATGCCCAGGATCCAAGACAGCATGGATTCACTGCAGGAAGATTGTGTCAGATGAATCTGATAGATTTCTTTGACTGGGTGACAAAGGAGGTAAATCGGGGGGCAGTGGATGGCACCTAATTCCAATTGCAGCAAGGCCTTTGACACCATCCCACATAGAAGACTGGTAAACAAGATGGGTAGTCTGGGCATGGGGCAAAAGGTGGTAAACTGGGTGAGAAACTGACTAACAGGCAGGAGGCAGAGGTAGTGGTAAATGAGACCCAATCTGGGTAGAGGCGAGTGACCAGCATGGTACTTCAAGGATCAGTCCTGGGGCCAGTCTTATTCAATGTCTTATTTGTGACATTGCAAAAGGGCTGGAGGGAAAGGTCTGCCTGTTTGCAGATGGCATCAATATCTGCAACAGGGTGGATACACCAGAAGGGGTGGAGACAATGAGGAGGGATCTGGGGAAGCTTGAAAAATGGTCAGAGGTGTGACAACTAAGGTTCAATTAAAAGAAGTGCAAAATAATGCACCTAGGAAGAGGGAATCCTGGGGAGAGCTACAGGATGGGGGGTGGAGTTGCTGACTATCACCAAGGAAGAAAGGGACCTGGGGGTTATCGTTTTAGATGACCTAAAGGTGTCCAAACAGAGTGCTAAGGTGGCAGGGAAGGCCAGTGGCATGCTGGGGTGCATAGTCAGAGGCATCACAAGCAGAAGGTGGAAGGTGGTGATGCCAGTGTACAAAACACTGGTAAGGCCTCAACTGGGGTACTATGTGCAGTTCTGAGGCCACCTTTGTAAGGACATTGACGGGGGAGGTAGTTCAGAGAAGGGTGACAATGATGGTGCAGGGCTTGCACCAGAAAACATATGAGGAATGACTAAAGAACCTCAGCATGTACTTGCTGGAGGAGATGAGGACTGGGGTGACATGACAGAAACATTCAAGCACCTCAAGGGTATAAACAAGGTGCAGGGGTGCATCTTCAAATATAGGAAGAGTACAAGAACAAGGGGACATGATATGAAATTAGAAGAGGGCAGGTTGAGGGAAATGTGAGGAAGATTTCTTCACAGAGAGGGTGGTGGATGCATGGAATAGCCTGCCACAAGAGATGGTGGAGGCGAGGACAGTGGAAGGATTTAAACATGCCTGGGACAGGCATGGGGAACTTAGAAGTGGGAAAAGGCCAGTGACCAGGTAGGGTCAGTAACTGCACAAGTGTAAGATTCGGGCATACTGGATGGGCCTTCGTCCTTATCTGCTGACAGTTTCTATGTTTTGACTCAGCATCCCCACAATGATTCTCCACTTAGAACAATTTAGGCTCCTGGTCTTTATGAATTAAAAGCACTTGAATAGTGTTCTTGCCATGAAAAGGCATAGCACGAGTCAGACACTGTGAGCTAACTTTCATAGATTGCTAATCCAGTTTGCCAATCTGCATGCTCCAAGGTAACCCAGCAGAGTCATTATTACCCAACTAGGGACTGCCCTTCTCTCACTGTATGTCTAAGTAATCCAGATCAAGATTAGTAAATTATGTTCACCAGACTGATTTTTCTGTCAGTCTTTAATTTCAGTTATCTATGCATCCAGCTGAAGACCAGTGCTGTGAACATCAACATAGAAACTTAGAAACATAGAATTTGATGGCAGATAAGGACTGCTTGACCCACCCAGTCTGCCCATTTCCCTACCTAATGGATAAGCTGCAGATCCTAGTTAACCAGCAGCCTACTTCTTCTTCCTACCCCAACCCCCTAGAATTGCCCTATGACTGTCCCACACATGCTTGAATTCCACCACTGTTTTGACTCCACAAGCTCCTCTGGAAGGCCGTTCCATGCATTCACAACCCTCTCTGTGAAAAATACTTCCTTAAATTACCTCTGAGCGCCCCCATCTTCAAATTGTGCCCCTTGTTCTTGCACACACCTCTTTTTGAAAGATGCTACCCTCTTGGACTTTGTTGATTCCCTTGAGGTACTTGAAAGTTTCTATCATGTCCCTCTCCCTCCTTTCCTCGAGGCTATACATATTAAGCTCCTTAAGCCTCTCTTCATATGTCTTCCAGTGCAGACCCTGCACCATTTTAGTTGCCCTCCTCTGGACAGCTTCCATCCTGTCTATGTCTTTGCGGAGACTGGGTCTCCAGAACTGCACACAGTACTCCAGATGGGGTCTCACCAGCTGTCGGTACAGAGGATAATAATTTCCTGTTTTCTACTGGTGATGCCTCTCCTATGCATCCCAGTATCCCCCAACCCTCCTTGCTGCCTCTCACATTGCTTGCCCACCTTTAGGTCATCTGATATGACTACCCACAGGTCCCTTTCCATTTTGTTGTTATTAGTATCTCACCCCCATTGTATATTTTCCCTGGGTTTTGTTTCCAGGTGCATTACCTGCACTTAGCATTGAATCTAAGTTGCCATACATTTGACCATTCCTGTAACCTTGCCATGTCCCTTCTCATCCTTTCCACCCCACCTTGTGCATCAACTCTGTTGCAGATCTTTGTGTCATCTGCAAAGAGTCATACTTTTCCTTCCAGTCCCTCTGCAATGTCGCTTATAAAGACATTGAAGAGGACCGGTCCTAATACTGAACCCTGTGGTACCCCACTAGTAACCCCCCTTTCTTCAGAGTGGACTCCATTTACTATTACTCTCTGTGTCCTATTCTCCAGCCAATTCTTTACCCAGGCTGTCATCTTGGGACCCACTCCCAGGCTGGCTAACTTGTATATTAATCTTTTGTGTGGGACTGTGTCAAATGCCTTGCTAAAGTCTAGGTAAGCCATGTCCACAGCCCCTCCCTGATCTACTACTTTGGTCACCCAGTCAAAGAAATCTATCAGATTTGTCTGGCATGACCTTCCCACTGTGAATCCATGCTGCCTTGGGTCCTGTGCCCCTCTGACCTCTAGATACTCGACAATTCTTTCCTTCAGAAGTGATTCCATCATTTTCCCTATCACTGAGGTTAAACTAACAGGTCTGTAGTTTCCTGTTTCTGCCTTGCTCCCACTTTTGTGAAGGGGAATCACATCTGCCCTCCTCCAGTCCTCGGGTACCACCCCATCCTCCCATGATTTGTTAAAGAGGGTAGTCAGTGGTGTCACTAGTTCTACCCTTAGTTCTTTTAGAATTCTGGTATGAACCCATCAGGCCCCATTGCTTTGTCCACCTTCAGTTTTAAGGGTTCTTTCAGAACCCTTTCTTCTGTAAATGGGCTGGTATCAACTTCTGTATCCAGAATGTTTCTGTTTGTTTTAGGTACCTCCCTCTTCATTTGTAAATACTGAGCAAAAATATTTGTTTAGTATCTCTGCCTTTTCACAGTCATTCTCTGCCCACCCTCCCTCTCCTTTATTAAGCCTCACTATCCCTTCCTTGGTCTTTCTTCACTCCCTGATGTACCTATAAAAGGTTGTATCCCCCTTCTTAACTGAGTTGGCTATCTTTTCCTTGGTTTGGGCCTTTGCTGTTCTGACTGCCTTCCCAGCTTCCTTTTGCTAACTGATACAGTTCTCTGTCCTGCTCCTTCTGTGATTCCTTGTATTTCCTGAATGCTTTCTTTTTCTCTTGAACATTCACTGCCACTTCCTTTGAGAACCATAGTGGTTTCTTACATCATTTTGTTTTGTTTATTTGCTCCACACAAATGCTTGTTACCTCTGTGATGGCAGTTTTTATTATTCCCCATTGTTCTTCCACCCCTCCTTCCTGCCCATTTTCTAGTGCATTCCTTAGGCACTAACCCATTTTGACAATGAGGACTGGGGTCTGCAAGATCAAATCATTGATCTTGTCTAACAACCAGCGAATAGGCTCAAGAAGATTTCAACAGGCTGCTCGACAGGAATTGGGGTCGACAAGCCCATCGGGGGTACCAAAGAGCTTTCTACCTTACCTTTGACTGAGGGAGCCACAATCAGAGTTGATCAGTTAAGGGATCAGGAGGACCTCGATCTTTCCCAGTCCCACGACTGGCACCAGCAGTGCTTGCGTTTCTTGCTGCGGTGGCCAGGCCCCCACCCTACTCCATTACCAGCTGGCATCAAAGGTCCTGGCAAACCACTTTGTTGCCTTTACTTGGCATCAAGTGGGCAGTGGGTTCAGCTGATTGGAACTGATATACAAGATAACAATCTTCTGTGACTGATCCCCAGCAGAGATGTAAACCATAAAGGATTCTGGGATGTTGCCCAGAATGGCAGCAACTTGTACCATTAGGTGGGGATCAAATGATTATCCACATAAAATGAAGTAAAACCATGCAAGTCAAACAATGACTTGTGTACTCAAAGGGAAAATCTTGGACAGCCCACATTTAACTTACACATTCTTCTTTAAGATTTATAGCCACTAGCCAACACAGCCTGTGTTTAAGAAAAGTCATGCCCCACAAACTTTCCGCTTGCCCAAGTGATGCTCTTATTGGAATGCCACCTTTCTGTCAAATGCATTTCTGATTCAGATTATTTCTCATTTTAAACAGCAGTATACTGTTAATCATTAATTGTCTTGCTTTCACAACTGCCAGTGTTACTGGTTGTCAAAATTAAGCACTCCAGATTCCACAGCTTCTCTTATTGCCTTTTAAGCTCAAAATCCATATTGCCATTGACAGTTCTTGTTTCCCTCATCTCTTCTGGTTAAGCAAAGTGGACTGGGAAAGATCAACAGTCCACTGTTTACCTTAGTGCAAACTAGTTTCCGCTAACTGCTAAGTGAAAGAACTGAACACATCCATGGCAGTCTTTGTTTACTCCCACTGATTAAATAAATAAATATTACAATATATCATTTATTTAAACTAAACATAAGTTTTAAAATTACAGAAAGTACTATGTAGATCGCTGTATCACATATGACTGTAACTGCAGCGTGCATCAGGATGCAGAAAGGATATTTAGCATATGTTAACTACAGTCATGTCTTTCCCCAGTATGCAGAAGAAATTCTCTGCTTGTACTACAATAGGATATGTGTACACATGACAAAGAATGCAAATATGTACTGGTCTAGGCAAGTCAATTAACTGGCAAATATTAGCCACTACTGTAAATACTTCCTGAAAGCTTATTTTTGAAGGATCTTCAGCTTTTCTAAAACGCTAGACTCAAGCTAATATACTATATTTTTTGCTTACCAAATAGATTTCCCATGCTTTGTAGATTGGACAATAAAGTGCAGCATGTCTCGATACATTATACAAGATTCAGCATATTGTTTTTTCTGCACAAGACCCAGCTTTGACTCCTCTAATAAACATTTCCTCCTTCAACTATGATGCAGTACTCTGAGCTGAACTGCAGTATTACAAAAGAAAAGCGCGCACGCACATACAAACAGCACACACACACACACACACCCCTCAATGACCTTCCATTTAAGGCATGTGATTTGCAACATATTGGACTGCACTGCTAGACACGCATGCGTTTCAAGGATTGCATAATTTTCCTTCTCGCTGTAGCCAACACTAGAGTCTACTTTACAGTGGACTGGATCTTGCTTTTTAATACCATGTAATGGAACAACAAACAATCCTTACGTTTAATGCTCTTTTATGGCACACAGTTAAAAATGTCAGCACACTGAAACTGTTATGCAGATAAGCAAGGCAAAACCCTGCATGGACACTAGGTCCTGGGGCAGATAGGCAACTTCAGGCAAACTTGATGGACCTGTGGTCTTTTCCTGCTATCACTGTCTCTATGTTTCTAAACACAACACGAGAACTCAACCGACTAAACTACAAGCTCAGTTGTACTATCAAAATGTCAAGTACCTTCTGTACAGGCCACCAATACAGGGGGAGGATGTGGACAGGATTTTCAGGGAGGCCACAGACAAAATGGTAATACAAGGGGGCATAGTAATTATGGGGGACTTTAATATGTTGAACGTAGAAATGAACATCCTGGCTGCAGCTACAGCTAGGAGCAGGGTCATTCTGGACTCCCCACAAGGGGCATTTTTCAGGAAGCTGATTACAGATCCCACTAGAAACAGGGCACTGCTGGATCTGACACTTACAAACAGGGACAGCATTGCAGAAATCACTGTGGGTACGTAACCTTGAGTACAAGCCATCACTTCACAGTGTAGTTTGGCACATGGATCGTACAGGAGATAAACCACACTTGTAAACAAGTCTCAGACTCAAAGGTATTAATCCCAATCTGAAATAAATAAATAAAATAATAGGACAAGAGTCCTAGATTTCATGGGTAGATTTTATTTATTTCATTCTGTTGACCGGTAAGCCCACTGAGCCCAAGTGGTCCCTTTTCAGGGTGACCCGGCATTAGCTACATAGAAACCTGAGTAGAACAGGGCACAGCAATGATACAATACAATAGATCACAAGCAATAAGCACTGTTTTACCAGACAGTCATGAAAAGTAACAAGCAATGGGCACTGTTTTTGCCAGGCAATCGCAGAAGTACCTTTAGACTTGCACAATGAAACAACATTCAGAGGCTAGGCACATGCTATAGGAGGCAGAAGTAGGCTACAATGAAATGGGAGACTGCCTTAGGAAATACCTTGAAGGGGGAAGGTAAGGGGTGGGCACAATGGAAAAGAATAAAAGGAGAGAATGACTAAAGTAACAGCAAGCTATTTAAAGGTCATAAGCAAGTTTAAGAGGAGAAAGAGACTGCTGTGGTTCTCAAAGGAGGTAACCAAGGCGGCAAGGAGAGGAGAAAATGGCTTTCAGAAGTGCAAGGAGACCCTAAAGGAGGCTGACAGGGAAGTATATCTAGAGAAACAAAGGGAGGGGAGGAAGGAGGGCAAGGACAGCAAAGGCTCAAACTGAGAAGAGGATTACCCAGAAGGTCAGTAATTGGGATGAGACCTTCTTCAGGTACATGAGCGAAGACAGGAAGATGAGGGGTGGTATAGTGAGGATCAGGAGAACAGGAGGGGGACTGTGCAGAGTAAGACCAAGAAAGCTAAAGTTTTAAACAAAATACTTCTGCTTGACCTTCACAGTGGGGGAGAGATAGGCAGACATGCATTAACAGTCACCAGGAAGGGGGGTATGTAGAAACAAGTCCATTTACAGAAGAGATTCCGCCAGGGGTTGAAAGGCCTAAAAGAAAACAAAGCAATGGGCCAGACAGGATCCACTCAAGGGTAATAAAGGAGCTGAGCACAGTGCTAGCTGCCCCTCTGGCAACACTATTTAGCACCAATTTGGAGATGGGGTGGTTCCGGAGAACTGGATGAGTGCAGATGTGACCCCTCTGCACAAGAGCAGCAGCAGGGTTGAGGCCTTCAATCACAGACAAGTCAGTCACACATCAGTGGTGGGGAAATTAATGGAGTCCCTACTGAAGAAGAAGAGACTGATGAAGTACCTGAAGACAAATGGGCAGCAGGACCACCATCAGCACGGCTTCACAGGGAGGAGGTCATGTCAAACAAATCTCAGATTTCTCTGACTGGGTAACTAGGAAGGAGGATCAAGGGAGGGCAAGAGATGTGGCCTATTTGGACTTCTGTAAGACCTGTGACACTGTACCACAAAGGAGGCTAATAAAGAAACTTAACCTGTGGATGGGAGAGAAAGTGATGAACTTGGTATCTAACTGGTTGAAGGATAGGAGGCAGAGGGTGGTGGTAAGCGGTAGTCACTGGAGGACGAGAAGGTGAATAGGTTTGATTCTGAACCTGCCAATTACTCCTTGTGTGACCCTGAGCAAGTAATCAAACCTTCATCTGATTAATTTCTCTTTAGTCAGTCTCTGAGCTACATAATTCTTACTGTGCTCTGAAAACAGCTACAAAATGTCATGCATTCATGATTCTAAATGTATCTTGGAAAGCACAGAACTAAAATACAGTACAGCAAAGCAGACGTGCTCTTCCCAAAAATGAAAAACTTTTAAAAATCAAGAATGAACAGAAGAATCCTTAACTGAGTGAATTAACACCACAGCTCAAGTCATACCTCTCAACTTCTTGCCTCATAAATCAGGGACAAGTCTTAAAAAAGTCAGGGTCAAAAGACCAAAATCAGGGACACATCTTAAAAACTGATTATATCTACTCAAGAAGCTGGAAAAATAAGGGGCTTAGTGTAAAATTCATTTTCTGAAGAAGAGCAAGTCTATAACTTTAATGTTTGACAGTATTTTGTGTTTAAAATCCCTACTGTTAAGTCACAAAAACACACATTTTAAGATGGACAGAAGAAAATTCTAAGACAAAATCAGGGAAATCCCTGAAAATCAGGGAGAGTTGAAAAGTATGGCTCAAGGTACCCCGAATCCTGAAGCATATATCTGTGAAATGTTACCCTCGGGACTGTCACATAAATCAGGATAGCATACTGGTACTGCCATTGGTCAAATGTGGAGAGAAAATAGACACAGACAGAACTCTCTCATTTTTGTTCAATCACATTCTTTCTTATCAGGCTCTTGAAAGACTAGGTTCCTCTTTTTGTTTTTTTTTAGTTTTGAGACAATGATGGGAGTATGTGGGAGGGGAAAATTAGACACAGGAAAAACAGGTGCTTGCCAGGTTTGGGACACTATAATTTTACATGCAAACATAAATGTCACTTAATTTCCATGTAGAAATAATTCAGAATAACAAGCTGTCAGGTAATGCAATACAGTTGCATACAATGTACAGTTAAAATATGAACTGGTGGTACCATCATTTAAAAAAATCAATGAACACTGTAAAAAAATGAATAAAGAAAAACATTTCATTACAGGACTCATCCCCATTAAAAAAATGCTGCGTCATTTTCAAACATTATGTTAACAAAGGACAGATATTTATTTACCTCAGGATTCATAAATGTCACACAACATTAGAATGGCTTACTGACAGACTGAGAGTGCACGTCTGCGTCCCTGTATGTGCGTTTCTATCACTTGCGAGCCAACTCATCAATCTAACAAGGATAAGCTCATATGCTCCTAAATCAAAATGTCCTGATGCTGCCACATTGCCAATGTAAACAGTTGGCAATGTCGGTGTGGTAACACAAGAATGAATCTTGCCAAAATGTTATCAATATTCAGTAAAGTTCGGTCAGAGTGAGGTGAGCTGCTTTTCCCCATCAGAAAGATTGCTGCAGAGCTCCACTCCTACAGCTGTAAAAACTAAAAGAACTATGCATTTTTACAGCTGCAGGAGTGGAGCCTGGAGCCATCTTGCGAGCACCTTAAAAATTACCTACCAGATCCAGCTGAACAACAAATTTGGAGTTGCAGCACAATCATTCCGCAACTGTAAAACATGCCACTCACCCACCTTCTGTGGGTGGACTACTTTTCTTGCTGTTACCCACCATGCTCAAGATGGCTGCCAGTCAACTCATGCATGTGCACTGAACTCATGGTGGAAAAGTCTGACATGGCCAAGATGGCCACCAGAGCTCAGTGTCCTTGCGCATCTTCACCACAACTACAGAAGTGAAGTTGCACATGCGCAACTGCTCGTGCATGCATACTGAGCTCCAGTGGCCATCTTGGGCATGGCAAGGGAGAGCAGAGGACTGCCAGGTTAAGATTGCATACAAAGACCCCTTGGGGGTGAAGAGAGGAAAAGCCTGGCAGGTGAAGACCAGCATCTTCATCTTTCTTCAGTTGTCTACAGCTGTGGTGTGCCACCAACTACTCCAACAGCATGGTTCCGTACAGTCAAATATCTGTAAACCCCCCCTGTTAACCTTCAAAACTGTAAATACCCCAGGCTGCAGCTTTGGGGAGTTCATTATTTAGCTAGCTAGCTAGGCAAAGAATTAAGGGGGTTAAGCCTTGGGCTGGACTTTGCTAGTATCCAAGCAGAGCTCAGGAAGAAGTTTAAGGCTGCATCTGTTTACAGTTACTGGGCCCCAATGCAAGTTTCCCCAGCATCTTCATCACGGTGGTGTTGTACCCACCCAAGGAACTGTATAGACACATGGACAGCTGCCATTTGAGAAATTGGGTGCATCCATAGCTGGGAGGTGGGGATTGTGTGGGGTAAAAGTGTTTTTACTGTGTTATGCTATTTCTCTCCCTTTTTCCCCCTCTCCCAAAATAAAACTGTTCATTGTTAATGTTAAATTCTGGTACAGCGATTCATTGTAAAAGGGGGAAAGTGTTGATTGGTGGGGAAGGTACTGTGGGGGAAGCTAGTATAATTTTCTGGGGGATGTTAACCTGTAACTCATTTCCAGGTACAGTATTCCCAACCACTATCCCAGGTGGAGGCACCAAGAACACTTACTGTTCCTGCACTAAGGATACACCAGGAACCTAAGCCACCCCTCTCGGGGTGTATGCAGTGAGAACCCAAGGGCACTGGAAATAGCAAGGTGAGTCCTGAAAAATCTGGCTGTTACATATTTATTCTGTATGCATACTGTTTTTAATTGCATGTTATTTGTTTCACATGGGTCACCATTGTAAATAAGCTATGCTCAGTGGTTATAACCTTAAATAAATTAAACAAAATTAAATAAAAACCATGTAGTTTAAAGCTTTTTTAACCAATTGACATGGGTTGTTCTGCAAGGGTAAAAAAAGTGGATGGAGAAGAGGCATACTGCAAACATGTGAAACAGTCACAACATAAAATATAAACTAAATGATTGGCTTGAATCAAACTGGAGGTGCATACTCACAAATTCTACAGGTTTGAACAACAAAATGGGATAGTTTGAATCTATCATACACGTAAAACATTAGATATCATCTGAGTGACAGAAATGTGGTGAGCACCAGAGGATAACGGAAATGAAATCAAAGGTTTTATCCTGTTTGGAAAGGACAGAGATAAAAGGAGACAAATGGGAGGGATGTATGGCAATGGCAATCTGCATTATGTGAACAAAACTATAAAAACATACCAGGTACTGCATGCAAGGTACAATAGGTTGATAATGAGAAACAAATGCTTCAGAATCAATATGGATAAAACAAGAAAGAAAGAGGTAGAAGGTCCTATTTTGTTGCATTTGTTATAGACCAGCAAACAAGGATGAGACAATTGATGAAAAAAAACTGTCAGAGAAACTGATATAGTTAAAGAAAAGACACAGTAATCATGGGGACCATAAGCCCAGGAAGGTAACCTGGGAACCCAGTACAGCTAAGACAACAGAAAGATGGCTATTTGTAAATACATTTCTGGAAGATAACATCATGCAATATGCAAAGATGCCTACGGGAGCAACATTGTAAACATTTCAAGGAGGACAACATTGTAAGCATTGTTGTTAGCAGTGAGGATGCTTTGATCCAACATGTAGCAGTTATAGAACTAGTGGAATCAACAAACATAATATGTTAGTTTCACATTGCCACCAAAACAAAACTAAATTAAAGGGTGTATTATGATAAAATATTTAAAAAATCAATGTCAAAGCCTTTAAGATGGAACTAAGGATGTGGAATTGGAATGAGACATTTGAACAAAAGACAATGAAGATAAAAGGAATATTCTGATGAGTAACTGAAGTTCTCTTTAAATCTAGTCTGTGCCAGTAAAAATAGATTTTTTGGGTAAAAAAGCATGGAAACTGGCATGATTAAACAAAACAGTGCATCCACCACAAGATAAGCACTGCACATCACTTATAGTAGTTGTGCCCCCCACATCCCGCTTGAAATTTGCATCTGATCCCTTCCCCAAATTTAAACCTTGCACTCCTCCTGATTATATTTACACCCCACCACTCTTAAAATTGACACACTGCACCCCTACAAAATCTGCACCCTGTATAACCACACAATTTGTGCTCTGCAGCTCTCTTTAAGATTTTCATTAGATATCCCACAAAAATGTACCCTTTTAAAATTGTGACTCACACTACTCCTGATATACTAAGAAGGGTATGGGATGCCAGTTTGGGAGGTGTGGGGTCTCAGTTTAGGAGTGTGGGTTGAGGATATGAAATTTACGAGGTTTGCTGGAAGCAAGGTTATTATGGTGCAAATTTTGAGGGGTATGGGGAGCACATTTCTGTAAGGGTATCAAACGTTTATTTTAAAGTATGTAGGGTGCAGTATATAAAATTCAAGAGTGGAAATATTGTGCATAAGCTGCAAGAGTAGCAAAACAAATCCGAGAGGTGCAGGAGAAACAATTCTTGGAAGTACAGTAGTTGTCAGGCATAAAACTTAGTAGGAGCAGTGTGTGCTAAATTAAGGAGGGGTATGTGGTACACAGTTCACAAAACAAAGTTTAGGAGGACTGTGGGCCACAAGGCAAGGATTTGAGTTGCCAAATTTGTGAGGGGTGTTGGGTGTACAAGGTGGCAGATCCACATGGAAAAAATGTAAAAAGGGGTGGGGGTACACATTTTGGAAGAAGTGTAGGGTGAATATTTCTGAAGAGGCACAGGGTACAAAGTTCTGGATGGGTAAATGGAGCAATGTTTGTGATTGGTGACAGTAATTCTTTATGAAACACTGATCATACAGTGTTGCTGTCAGTGATAGCTAGGCTGTGAGAGTGCCCATGCTGACATCACATGACATCATCATCAGCCCTTCCCAGAGTCCAGCCTTTTTATAGACAGAGAAATTAAGGTTACAGAAAGGCTGCTGACTTTTAAACAAAGTAACTTAGAAATCTGAATTTTGTTAGATGCCTTCTGGGATCTGCTTTTCCTAATTTTAAATGTATTGCTATTGTAAATGTTGGCAATATCCTCTCTTCAAGACCATTCTGATGGAATAATTAAAACTAAGAATGGTCAACTCACTACAAAACCCATTAGAACCCTTTACACTCCTTTCTAAGAATAACACCAGATTTCCCCAAAACTAGTATTATGTCCCCACATATATAAACTTTGCATCTACCATAATGACATTTTAGATTTTAAGCAGAATTTAAAGATATTTAAAGCAGAAAATGCTGTACATGGTGCCCCATCCTAATGCAGTATCAGTAAGAGAGGTCAATACTCCAGTAATTGTAGAAGTTATTGTACTTAGGCCTATTACAATAAGCAGTAACTACTGTACGCTTTGTGCATTGACTCAGGAGGAAATAGGGGGCTCTATGACTTTGTGGCCTTCACCCTGTATACAGTATTCATCCCTGACTCATAGTCACTGGTTACCAAAGATTCCCTGCCAACAGGGAAGTAGGTCATGTTTGCACATACATGAACTCTTGGTGCATGTGCATGACTTCCTGAGTTGGCAAAGTATTAAAGGCCAGGAGCTCGGGGAGTTCACCCGCTCCTGCAATAGCACAGGATTCAGAGGTTCACTGCAACTCTCTTACAGGCTAAGACATTTTTGGTAAGTGCTCTGAGAAAACTCTGTTCCCCTTATCAATGAATGTTGGGCATGCTGAGTAACATTATAATTGTGAGTGGTACATAGAGGCAAAAAACACTGGGGATGAAACACTGTAGTAGTGTTTCCAGTTGTCAGGATTCATCCTCCAAGGTATATAGTGTATGGTTAGGGTCTACTGTGTATGGAAATCATACTTTCAAAAACCCGGTTATACCATAGTATGATATCAGAACTATGGTATAATGACCTTTGAAACATACAATAATATGAAGAAGCCAGCAGAATAAGGCCAATTGGTCTATCTAGCCTGCTTGAATTGCAGGGTCCTCAGCTTATGCTACTGACCCTGCCCCCTACCTCCCCTTCCCCTCCATCTGCCTCTGCCTTGGCCCTTATTTTCCCCTTAACTCTATCCCAGCCACTCTTGATGCTGCCCATTATTTTCAACCAAACCACCTCTTCTGGTAACACATTCCAACCTGACACCCCCCGTCTGTGAAATATTGCCTCCTAGCCTCCCTTCTAAACCTCCTTCCCTCCCTCCAACTTGGGTCTGCATCCCCTCATGTTTCAGTTTCCACTGAGCTTAAAGAGGCCCTCCTTATCTACCCTATTTATTCCTTTCAAATACTTGAAGGTCTCAGTCATGTCCCCTCTCTCACTCCTCTTCTCCAGGGAGCACATGTTCAGGGCCTCCACCTCTCCTCATATATTCTACCCTGCTAGCCTATGATCCTATTTATTTCCATCCTTTGGACTATCCCCAGCAGGTTAATGTCCTTTATAAGGTATGGGCACCAGTACTGTACACTGTGATCTGTACTCCAGGTGTGGACTCACTAATGACCTGCACAAGGGCAGTATAACCTCCTCTTGCTTGCTGCTGATCCCTCTGGCAATGCAGCCCAACATTTTATTTGTCTTTGCAGTTTTCCTACACTACGTTTTGACATCACTACTATGGTACTACAATTTTCTGACATAAAATCCTTTTGCCAGCTGAACTCCATGCAGCTTTTCGTTTCACACCAGTTTACTAACAATCTGCACAGATAGCCATGGCAGTGTTCTCAAAAGTATACATGTTAACTTGGTCACGTGATGGCTGCCTAGAGGATAGCTGCTCTAGCTCTCTGCTCCTCCACCACCGATGCCTTTTCTATGCTATTTTTCTACTTTTCCCCAAATGCACAGTTGATCTTGCTGCATAGTTCGAGAGCTTATTACCTCAGAATCTAGCTGCGATTACTTAATCCTGCTGAGAGATGGATGATGAAATGAAATCCATGCTACCATGACTCACGCCGCCTCCTACCCCTGAGAGAAACAAGCAGGCCAAGAGAACCAGGCAACAGGCACTAAAGTCCTCTGCTACCACCACTGCAGGGTTGCACACTCACAGAGGAGAAATTCTTGGCGAAATAAAGCCTCTTCATGCCTCACTTACTTTGCTTTGATGTGCAATTGAAAAGGCTCCAGTCCTCTGTGGGCTCTGTCGCTACTGGGGTCACTGACTCGGAGGCCCGCATTACTTCTCTGGAGACATGGAAGGGCAAATCAGATGCAGAAGTGGTCTCCTTTAGGCAATGCCTACACAAGCTCAAGGATAAGTTGGAGGATCTCGAGGGACAGAGCCGCTGCAACAATATAATTATTTTTGGGCTCCCAGAACAAGAAGATGGAACCAACCCAATACTTTTTGTGCAAAAGTTGTGTGGGAAGGTGGCAGGCCCTTCTCCGAATGGGCCCTCATACATGATAGAAAGGGCTCATCAGTCTCTGCGCCGGCAGCCACCCCAGGGCTCCCCCTCATGGCCCATCATATTCAGGCTGCTCAACTTCCTTGACAAACAGCTTATCCTTAACAAACTCAGGGACACTAAAGAAATTTCCTGGGAAAATCATCTTTTGTGGTTCGTGCAAGACTTACCACCCACAGTTAGAGCTAAGCTCACCGCATTACATCCAACAGTCTCTAAATTGATTGCTGCCGGGATACCTTTTAGGGTACGATACCCAGCAATTCTCAAGTTAAGCATGAGAGCTTGTGGCTTTCTATGGATTCACAGAGCAAGCTGCAGTGGATCTTCGCAAGCCATACCCGGACCTTTTCAAATGAATACTACCTGGGGCTTGGATTTCTACACTGCTCTCAGTTGCAACACAGATGTAAGTAAATGCTTGCTTTTTGCCAACTATTCAAGTATGAATGCCCTGATCAGAGCATTTGTTTATTCAATGTTTTGTGGGACTACACCTGGACATTGTTTTGGGGAGTTTCCTGCATGTAGAGTGTTTAATTTTCTGGACTATGGGAGCTACTAAGAGGCCAGGAGAAGGCCTTCCCGTGGATTGTGAGCCTGGACTGATCAGTTTCTGTTTCTTATTAAATGTTCTACTTAATAACTGTTCTCATGCATGAAGAACCATAGCTCTGATTTGCCTAACTTTTTATTTCAAACTTTGCAATTTGGCCTATAGACGTCTCTCTACATTTGATGCTGCCTAAGTGGTTTAAAGGACATGGCACAGGATATTTTACTTTCATCTAAGAGTGCTTTATTAGGGGCGACCACCATTTACCACATTACGGACATCCTACTGTGCAAAGAAATTTGTTTTATGGATCTTACAGTTACCCTCTACACAAGTGCCAGTTGTGTATAACTGTCCTAACTGTCTAGACTCATACTTTTTGGAGAAGTTTCTCCATTTGCACCTCTTGTTTTAGGCCTGCCAGATTTGTCTCTTCGTTTGTTACCACCTCTCTTTTGACATTCTAGACTTACAGACTGCATTAATTTTTGCAAAGCTTATTAGTTAGCATTCCTCTTCTACAGCTTTTTCTCTTTGGATCGCTATTACATACAGATGCAAAACCTTTGTGGGGATGATGGTTTAATGTTTAATAGTATATAGCTACTTCTTTTTCTGGGGCCTGATATTGCAGTAGAATATAATGTTATTGAAATGTTTGCATGCTTGAATATTTTTACTTGCTTGGCAAACAAGGTTTGGGGTAAAGCTGGTGGGGAGGATGGAAGTTGTCTTGCAGGCAGTGAGTATGACTTGCATCATGGGCATAGATCATTATGGAGTTCAGTCGCTAGGACCGGGGTGGTAACCTTTGTTGTCTCTTTCTATATTATTTTTGATGTCAGTAAATGTGGGGATGGTACTGGGTAGGGTGGGGGTGGGTATACTAATGCTGTCTGTGAACCCCTTTTTTTTTCTATTATGGATATAGAAGGCCCTCCTCTCAAGACTTTCTAACTAGACTCCTAAAAATAACTTTATCTCATTCTTGGTGTTCTCAGGTTTTAACAGCTCATGAGTGGCCCATATAATTTTGTAAGCTGGAATGTTAAAGGTGCCTGGGATAGGTGCAAACAATCGGTTATACTTTGTCACTTGAAGCTTCTCCATGCGGGAGTAGCTTGTCTACAGGAGACACATCTCTGTCAAGATGATGTCCACCTATTCCGCAGGAATGGGGTGGGGCAAGCCTACGAATTGGGAATATCCTCTAAGCAAGGGGGAGTAATCATATTAATAGCTAAGGGGATCCCCTTCCAGCTCACCCAGGAATTGTGGGCCCCTTTAGGGCGCTATATCATAGTGAAAGGAACCCTAGGTGTGCAGCCTATTCTGATTGGCTCAGTATATGGTCCCAATGTGGACTCCCTGCAGTACTTTACTCAGTTCCTTCCACTGTTAACCCTCACCCTTCCCCTTCCTATCCTACTGGAGGAGCGACTGGAATCTTGTCCCTCCATCTAATTTCAACAGGTCAGATGCCAAAGTCTCTGATTTATCACCAGCCAGAGGGCACTCCGGGATTTAATGGATTGGCTTGGATTAATAGATGTTTGGTGAGTGCTTAATCCCTCGACCAGACAGTATTCCTTTTACTCCCCGCCTCATAAAACTTTCTCCAGAATTGATTATTTTCTGGTCAGTTCCTGTTGCCTGTCAGGAATTCTTTCCTCAGATATCCACCCCATGGTTCTTTCTGATCATTCCCCAGTAGGGATTTCTTATTTGGCAGGGCAAGGGCCACAACAAGACACATTGTGGCACCTTAATGCACAATTATTACACTCCCCAGAGCCATTGTCCCATATCCACAAGTTTATCACCAATTTCCTTGATTTTAATAGAGGATCGGTGCAAAGGGCAGACATCTTGTGGAGTGCCTTGAAGTGTGCCTTCCGGGGGCAGTTAATCTGTCTTTCCGCTGTGAGAGTCCACAGTAGTAAACTTTGGCTTGAGGAGCTTCTAAATGCCATATGAAGATTAGAACACTCCCTATCACACTCCTCACCAGAAGAAGATTGGGCTAAGCTCCACTCTTTGCAGGCTCAATATGCTGATCTCCGGACACAGAAGGCCAAGTTGGGTCTCCACCGCACCAAACTGAAATATCTGGAATCTGGAGAAAAAGCCAGGAAACTCCTTGCACTCTGGTTGTGCCAGATAGAAATGGTTAAATTTATTCCAGGCCTTCGCCCTCACCCAACTTCCCCAGTAATTACTGATGCTAGGCAGATGGCTACAGCATTTGGCTCTTATTTTCAGACTTTATATTCCATTGACCCAGGCACTAACCCCTCCCCAGAAGCTACCTCAGATTATCTTGACTCAGTAGAAATTCCCACCTTGGCTTCATTACTAGCAGAGTTTCTGGGTGCTCCCACTACATTGGCCGAAGTTGAAAAGGCTATCAAATTGCTACCACAAGACAAAGCACTAGGCCCAGATGGATTCACTAATCATTTTTATTCTGCCTTTGCCTCCCTCATAGCCCCGTTACTGAGAGAGGTATTTAATTACTGGTTTGAGCATGGTCTGTGTGACCCAGCTTTTCTCGAGGCTTTAATCATCCTAATAGCCTAAAAGCCTGGTAGAAATCCCTTATTGGCTGAGAATTGCCATCTTATCTCTGTTTTAAATTCAAATGTAAAAATTCTTTCCATAATTTTAGCCCTCCATTTAGCTCCTCTCATGGGACCACTTATTGGATGTGAGCAGGTGAACTTTACATCTGGTCGCTTTTCTGGGGACCATCTCAGGAAACTCTACATATATACTCCACCTCCAGGAGAGTAGGTCCCTATGTCCCTGGTCTCCATGGATGTGGAAAAGCCTTTGCTAGGGTGTCCTGGAATTTCCTGTTTGTAGCTTTACATAAATTTGGCATCCCTCCAGATTTCATAAAATAGGTTCAAATCTTATACTTGGCCCCATCTGCTCACATCCTCTGCAATGGTTGTTTATCAACCCCCTTTCCCTTCTAGTGGGGCAGCCGGCAGGGTTGCCAGTTATCTCCTTTTTTATTTAATTTTTACTTAGAGCCCCTATTACAAAGGCTGTGCCAGCTCAATACATTACAAGGAATCCCTGTAGAGGGGAAACGCAATACCCTGTCTGCATATGCTGATGATTTATTATTGCATTTGGAGAACCCTTGTACCTCCATTCCAATCTTGCTTCAGGAAATCTCTAAGTTTTCTCAGGTATCCCTTTATAAACTAAATTTCTCTAAGACTAAAGTTTTTCCTCTCAATAATCTGGTCTGTAGAGAGGATATTCCGTTTTTTGGTCTTTCTTGGGAATCTAAAACCTTAACTTATCTAGGAATAAAAATTACCTGGTCTTATTCTTCCATGGTCAGGGAAAGCCTGGGTAAACTTACAGATGTGCTCAAACTAGACTTAAACAGATGGACTGCATTGCCATTATCCTTATGGGGCAGGTGAACATCCTTAAAATGTATGTTCTGCCTCGTATACTATATCCCTTGGGGATGTTAGGATTCTACCTCCCAAAAATCTGGTTTTCCAGACTAAGGCGATTACTTAATGTTTTCCTCTGGAAAGCATTGGCTATCCTTAGAGCCTATATAAAATTGATTGCCCTGAAGCAGAGAGGTGGCTTAGCCCTGCCTTCTATTTTTATATATTATGGTCAAGGTCCCTACTTTTCTGCGGCACATTGGGTCCAATTTCTGGGGCAAGACTACCATTTGCCACAGAACTTCTGCAACAGTGGCTTGTAATTTCTGCCAGAAGTTCTGCGGCACTAACGAACTACCACATCACAGTGTCAGCTTGTCATCCTGACTCCACTTTCATGGCAATGGTTATCACAATCAGGATGGGGGAAATCACAGTAACACTAGTTCAAAAAAAGAAATATCTATCCCTTAAGGTCATAGCCTAATACATAAATGAAATATGCAGAAGGGACCTTATGTGATAAATAAGGTATTTCTATACTTATGCTATCTATACCACTCATGAGGTCCCCACTGTGTATCACTTATGTATTTATATGTGCTGTCCACACAACTCATGTGGTCCCCACTGTGTATCACTTATATATTTATATGCAATCTGTACCATATCTACAAATGTGTGTGTGTGTGTGTGTGTATATATATATATATATATTTTAATTTCCATGAAATTGCATCCTCATTCAAATAGGTCCCTTTGGAAATGGAATAAACAGAATAAAGAGAATATTGCAAAACTCATTTTTCATGCCAACCTGCTTCCCCTGACACACTACATAACACAATCGGGCCATGACATGCACGTGAACCCATTGTGAGATAAAGCTCTCCAGCCCATCACAATGTGTCCCCTGTGTGACAGAACACTGTGCCATACCTTCCCAGGCTCAGAGCAGTGATGTGTTCCCCAATCCTTATGCTGCCCAGCCAGCTACCAGAGCTCATCTCTGAACCTGAGTTGTCAGCACAGGAACACAACATGCTACCCTCTGGCCCACAGCTAGCCCTGAACACATTTCTCCATAACGTTTAGGTGATTCTATCAATCAAGGTCAATATGTAATCAATAACCCTGGCAAAAATGTGTACAACACAGTTATTTATTTAACAGGTCTATTCTTTCAACAGGTCTACACATTATTGTATTCCACTTTTCTGGGCATAATTATTTTTCTTAAAAATGACAGGTTAATTCATTTTACCAATTATTCATTTCAGATGGCATCTCTATACCTTAAAGGCAAAAGTAGGTTTGTACAAAGTAAGGTATGAACTAAACAGGGCTATGCTATTGTTAAGGTTTTGTTTAAGTTGGCCCTAGTGTAATAACGTAAGACTGAAAATTGTATTAGGCTGTAGTGCAGGTTGAGGAAATATCACTGTGCCTGATGTGCTGTACTACCGCCCCTGGCAGTGGGAGCTGTGGTAGAAAAGTGACTATTAATTTCTGTGGCAGAATGCAGCCATTTTATTAGCTAATGTTTGATGTTACAACATTAATAACATTACATTCTGAGCATAAAGGGTTTTGGATATAAAAGAGAGGAAGGGAACCATGTTCTATGGATAAATGGAAATAATAATAAAGAATCACCAAGAACAGTGAATTCTGTGGCACTGCAGAAGTTATGAAGTAGGTTGCAAGTTCTGTGCAAAATTCTGCAGCCACAGAATTCTAGGAGCCTTGATTACGGTGTTCAACATGCCAGCAAACTACTCCTTTGGGAAACCATATTGGGAACAGCTGCTTTCCATGATTACACCCCAATCTGGTTACAAATGGAGAGGGACATAACGAGGAAGACAGGATGTTCACTGGCCAGTCTGCTCTATTTAAGACCTTCTCAGCTCCCACATCCACTGTGCTCTACCCCTATCAAATGGTCTCTTAAGATTGGAGCCAGTTGCAATCATATTTAAATTTTTCTTGGTCCTTGGTACCCTCTCAACCTCTGTTTTGCAATCCCCATTTTCAGATGGACCATCGTCCCATTCCGCCATGTTTTTGCCCTCCATTGAGTAATTACACTCTGACTGACTTGCTTCAGGGGAAGAGTTTGTCCCCTTTTCCTCCTTGCAGTCTCGATACCAAGTAAAGGGCCCTAAATTTTTCAAATTTCTTTAACTTAAATGTGCAATCTCTGATTTCCTAGGCCCATGGCCTTGTCACCTACCATAGGCTAGTGTAGTTGAACCTCTCCTAAGTCTAGATTGGCAGCCACATGCAATCTCTTGCTCTCTAAATACTTTCAAGCTAAAGATCCCCAATTGCCCACTGGGATATGTTATTACTGGGTTCAAACTCTACACCTGCCAAATGATACAGCCTTTCGGAAACAAGTCTCGATTAACCTCTATAAATACATTAAACAGGATCGATTGTGACTAATGCAGTTTAATATACTGCACAATTTATATTATATCCCTGCAAGGCTTTATAGGGTTGGCAGACTCTTTTCTTCTGAATGTAATAGATGCAGGTAAATCCCTGGCTCCCTTGTTCACCTTCTTTGGCACTGTCCTAAAATTTGGCCCTTTTGGACTCTCATTAAACAGGCACTAGACCCCCTGCTGGGATTGGATGATCTTTTCACCCTTGAGAGTTGCCTGTTAGGCATTTTTCTTCCTGGTACTCCACAAAATTGGAGGGATCATCTCTCCATAGTTGCTGCCATCATCAAACTAATAATTCTCCGACATTGGAAAGATGCTGCCCTTCCCTCTTTCCCAGAATGACACAAAGAGAGAGATCCTTCTCACCTTCCAGCTGGAAAAACACATTGCTACTATGTGCAAAAGATTGCACACCTACTGCACTACATTCAAATCACTATACACATTATTATCTCTATGAGGTACTTAACCCTTTCTATAACCCTGCTCCCCTGATCACTTGTCATGCCCATTTCTCAATGATGACAGCTTGCATCTATCTCACTAATGTATTTTTCTGATGAGTGGTTTGTAGACAGGGTGGGAATGTTCTGGGAGGGATAGGGTGGGAGAGAGGTGGGGGGTTCATTCTGTTATGCATGTCAAAACCTCTAGCACATGACACATATTTGTGTCATATGTATGTCTTCCTTTACCTGACTTTTCCTGTCTTTAATGTAAATACATTACTTGGTTGGCTGGATGGTTATCTTTAAAAATTAATAAAGTATACTAAATAAAAAAAAAGTGTCATGGTGAGGATCAGACACTCTCAGTGCCGTAGAAAAAGTTGTGCTGGTTTGTTAAGCTTTCTAGCATTGCTGCTCTATCCATGGAGTGGGAGAGCATGCTGTATGAGAGTCCTCCCAGCTACAGAGATGTGGGTATGATCGGCATCGAGGATGCTGCTTCTGCTTTTGTGTTGACACTCCATTTTACTTTACATGACGTTGGCTGATTATTGAACTACACAAAAATATTAGCCACATTTTATGTTGAGTGGAAAGCATATTTTCTGTTTGATTATTTTTCTGCAACTTGCAGTTCCTCCACTGATAAGACAAGATCCACTCTCCAGTGGAGGGAGCTACCTGGGATGGTGTTTTGCAAGGCGTTGGCTGCTGCCCACCATGTAGATTCCCAGTTCCCCCTTGTATTCTACAGGGCAAACATCACTGAGCCTGGTACACACAACTCCTATATTTCTAGTAATGTTAAATAAAACTTTTTAAAGATGTAATAAAATACATATATTTTTATTTTGTTGGTTGGACTGCCGGAGAGATGGAACACATGCAAATTAGTAGAATTCTTTGCACATGCACATCTTTCAAATACTGCCTCTACCACCTGTAGTGTTCTAACCTGCTCAGATTTGTGAGAAGCCTGGAAGTCAGGCATTAGGAAACTAACGTAATTAATATTTTATAAAAGATGGGTTTCCCCTAATTAAAGCATAAATTTAGAATAAGCCTCCAAAGAGAGGGTAACTTTAATAAAAAACACATCAATAAAAACTCTAAAAGAGAATATTGAAAACTCCAGTTTAAAAATGATTAAAACTGAGAAGTACAACAGATATAATATGGCTTGGTGGCACCAGTGTGCGGAGTGCAGAGGCTGAAGTTCTGGAAGGGGAGGAAGGGAGGGAGTTATGAATATCTGAGCATCACTAGAAAGAAATAAAATTACTATGGTAAGTAATTTTTTCTTCTAACCCCAGTAATGCTCAGGATATTCATAACTTTATGCAGACAACTAAGCAGTACCACTGGAGGTGGGCACATAACTTATCTTGAAACAGACTCTGCAGGACTGATGTGGCAAATCTAGCATCACCCATGGATAAAATATCCAGGTTATAATGTTTTGTAAATGTGTACTGTTTTCCAGGTAGCTACTTGTAAAATGTCCAACAAGGAACTCTCCCTGGCAGCTGCAAGGGTAGCAGCTGTTCCTCTTGTAAAATGCGCCTCAATTCCATCGGGGCTCTTTACCTGCCTTAGTGTAGCACAACTGAATACACTGGACTATCCACTAGAAATGGATCTTTGTGAGGCTGGTTTACCCCTTTCTACATCCCCATATGTAAGGAATAGTTGTTTTCCAGTTTTCCTAAGATCTTTAGTGGCTGTCATGTAATAGCTAATAGCTCTTTTCACATCCAGACTGTGTAATCTTCTTTCACCAGAACTGGTATGTTCTGTGAAAAAGACAGGTAGATTGATTGACTGGTTCAGATGAAAGTCTGAAACCACTTTAGGGTGAAACTGTCTGTTAGTTCTGAGGACTACCTTATCTCTGTGAAATGAGATATAGTCCTGGTCAATGCAGAGAGCCTGGAGCTCGCTAATTCTCCTTGCAGAAGTAATAGCCACTAGGAAGACTGCTTTCCAAGTAAGGTATTTCAAGTGGGCAGTAGCCATGTGCTCAAAAGTGGATCCCATGAGCTTGGCTATACACACATTCAAATCCCAGGCAGGCACTGGTGCCCTGTGAGGTGGGTGTAAATGCATCAGTCCTTTAAAAAATCTTTTGAAAAGTTTATCAGATGCCACTGACACCTTGGTGCCCACAGAAAGGTAGGCAGATACTGCTGCTAAATGAACCTTAAGGGAACTGGGTTGCAAACCTTGTGAATGCAAATGAGTGAGATAGTCCAAGACAACTGAAACTCCAGCTTTTTGTGGTATAAAGTTCATGCTGGTACACCAGAGAGAGAATCTCTTCCATTTGGAAGAATAAGTTTTTTGCGTGGAGGGTTTTCTATAACCCTTCAAAATATTTAGGACAGCTTTTGAAAGCTTTAAATCTGCATACTCTAATTCCTCAAGAGCCATGCTTTGAGATGAAGAGACTTGAGATTCAGGTACAACAATGTTCCCTGATTGGAAGTCAGGAGATTGTGTCTGAGGGCTAATTGTATCGGTTTGCTGACAGACATGGAGAGTAGAAGAGAGCACCATGGCTGCCTGGGCCAGTCTGAAGCTATCAAGATCAGAGATGCTGAGAGGGATTTTAGCTTCAGTAACACCCTGAAAACCAGAGGGAAAGGGGGAAAAGCATACAGGTGCTTGCCTGTCCAATCCAGAACCAGAGCATCCAGAAGAACTGTCCCTGTGCTGGTGGTCTGCAGCAATATTGAGGTAGTTGGTGGTTCTGGTGGGATGCGAACAAGTCTATCTCTGACGTGCCCCACCTTTTGAAAACAACCTGTACTACCTGCTTGTTCAGAGTCCATTCGTGATGGGCCTGATTGATGCAGCTCAGTGCATCTGCCAGATTATTGTTCTTTCCTGGCAAGTGAATTGCCTGTAAAGAGGCCTTGCCAGTGTCCAAATCTTCATGGACTCTGTGCAGAGGAGGCCTGACCTGGTGCTTCCCTCTTTGTTTATATAATACATTGTGGTGATATTGTCTGTTCTGATCTGAACCAACCTGCCCACGAACAGTGAAGATAAAGCCTTTAGGGCTAGCAACACTGCTGTTAGCTCCAGTAAGTTTATGTGCTGAAGGGACTCTGCTGCTGACCAGATTCCCTGAGTCGTGTGCTTTCCTAAGAGAGCTCCCCAGCCCAATAGGGATGCATCTGTTGTGAGTACCAAAGAGGGTTTTCCTCTGGAAAGGCACTCCTTGCCTTAAATTGGGTTCCTGTTTCCACCACAAGAGGGCCCTTAATAGTGGGACTGTCACTGGTATAAGTTTTGAACAAGGGTCTTTATTCTGACTCCAGTGAGCCCTGAGGTGAAACTGGATGTCTCGCATGTGGAATCTGGCTCCTTGGACTGTGGCTGTGGATGCACCCATATGACCTAGTAGCTGCAGAAACTGTCTTGCAGTTCTTAAACTGTTCAGGACAAAAGAGTTTGCTATTAACTGAAGACTTCACACCCTGTCTAAGGGTAAAAAGGTTCTGCCCTAAAATGTGTTGATTTCTGCCCCTATAAACTGCAAAGTTTGAGCAGGTGTTAGGACTGATTTCTTTTGGTTTATTATGAACTCCAAGAGACTAAAAGGGCTTGGGTGATTTTTATGGAGTTCTTTACTTGGTCTGGTGAGTTTCCCACCACCAGCCAATCATCCAGGTAAGGGAAAACAGTCACTCCCTGTCTTCCTAGGTATGCCACTACAGCAGCTAGGCACTTTGTGAATACCCTTGGTGCTGAGGAGAGACCGAAAGGAAGAGTTGAAAACTGATAGTGGCCTGAAGGGAGCCTGAATCTGAGGTATTTTCTGAAAGATTCTTTATGAGGATGTGGAAATAGGCGTCTTTCAAGTCCAATGATGCCAGCCAGTCCCCTTTTGGATTGTTGGCAATATTCGAGCCAAGGTTACCATTTTGAACTTTAGTTATTTCAGATGCTTGTTCAAAGCTCTGAGATCCAGTATTGGCCGCCACTCCCCACTTTTCTTTGTTGTTAGGAAGTATCTGGAGTAAAAACCTCTTCCTCTCAGGGTGGTAGAGACTAATTCCACTGCTTTGAGATGTAACAACTTTTGAACCTCTGCTGCTAGCAATGCCCTCTCTGCTAGAAGAGGTGAGCAGTAAACCCTGGTTTTCTGTGGAGGAAAATATTTGAAGTCCAAAGACAGACCCTGACCCACTACCTCCAGCACCCACTTGTCTGTGGTGATGCTTAGCCAAGCCTGGAAGAAGTGGGAGAGTCTGCCTCTGACAGGGAGGGAGGGAGGGAGGAGGTGGCCTGAGCCTCAGTGGTTTTGCTTTGGTTGTGGCTGAGGTTGGGTTTGAGAGCCCCTCCTAAAGCCCCTTCTACCCTTACCCCTAGAGTATCCCTGTTGTGGATACTGCTGGTACTGAGGCATGGCTACTGCCTGGAAAAAGGGTCTGGTCATAAAAGACCTTCTTCTGCCCCCCCCTTTCCATAGGGCTTAGTGGATGGAGAAGCACGCTCTTTAGCAGAGTTGTTTCTATAGGCTGTCTTATACTCATCCACTTTTTTCATGAATGCAACCGTGGATTCCCCAAAAAGAGAGTTTCCCTCTAAAGGAATATCCAATGCCTTGGATTGAGTATCCTGAGTAAGGTTAGTGGCCCTGAGCCAAGCAAACCTTCTCTGTGCCACGGTGTTAGCCATCCATCTGGCTGCAGTGTCATTAGAATCAACAGCCTTCTGGAACTGATACTTAGCTGCCTCCAGCCCAAACCTGGCAGTTTCAGCCAGGTCTTCAGACAAGGGTGAGTGGGCTTTCATGGACATGTCCAGTTAAGACTGCCACAGGGATTTTGATACTGGGCAGCATAAGCTTGAAAAGTAGTTTGTCTCATGGCCAAAGAGGCTGATAAGTAGCCTTTTTTGGCCATGCTATCCATTTTTCTGGAGTCCTTGTCCGGAGGGTGGGAGGACAGGGGGACTCTGGCTTTGTCGCAGGCTGCCTGCTGTATAACCCCTTGATGGTCAGGATGGGAGAAAAGGAAATCAGCTCCCATCCTGTCCAACTGATGCTTTTTATCTATTCTTCTATCAATAGGAGGAACAGAATTAGGGGTCTGTAGAAGTTTTAAGGTGTCTTTTTTGAAAAATTTGTATACTGGCAAGAGGAGGGCTTTTGTGGGTGTCAACCCCATCATATTTAAATATTCAATTTCCTCCTCGTCCTCAATCTGCTGTGTGGTAGCAATATCCAGAGTATCTGCCATTCTCCTTACAAATGTAAAATGTGAGGAGTAATCCTCTGACACACTGGGAGGAGAACCAACATCTTGCTCAGAAGATTCCTCTGGAGGAATAGGTTCATCATCCTGAAAAGGATCATCCTCCTCTTCATAATACTGCTCCTCCTGTAAATAAGACAGCACACCACTGCTGGCCTGGGGACCCTGGGTAGGGGTAGGCTGCTGGGGAACAATATTTTGCAGTGCCTGGATAATTTTAAGAGCCTTGGCTATTTCTTGAGCTGAGGGCATGTCAGGCATCTGAGCAGAAGCTG
This sequence comes from Neoceratodus forsteri, assembly GCA_016271365.2. Taxonomy (NCBI): domain Eukaryota; kingdom Metazoa; phylum Chordata; order Ceratodontiformes; family Ceratodontidae; genus Neoceratodus; species Neoceratodus forsteri. The sequence continues at coordinate 854,416,091 of CM028131.1, forward strand.
GTTTAGCAGGGGTGGATTCTGCATGCTTAGTTTTCTTAAGTTTCTTTGAGGGAACCGGAGAGTCATCCGGTTCTTTCCCTCTTTTTGCCCCCTTTTCACCCATCTCAGGGGCAGCGGTAAGAAAATTTATGGATTCAGCCACAGCAGTTTGGGGTGTCAGCTGGTCAGAGCTGGAGGAATCCCCAGGAAATTTTTTGTTTAGCCTTTCAAGGAATTTTTCCACGTTTTTTTCTGGGAAAGTCTTGCAAACTTCACAATCCTGATCCAGATGTTTGAATCCCAGACAAGCCACACATAAGGTGTGCTTGTCTGCTTTTGCAAATACATCTCCACATGTTAAGCAACTCTTGAAATCAGGTTCTCCGGTTCTCTTTTTGGGTTTATCTGACATGGTAATGTCTAGAAAAGGCAAAAAAAACACTAACCGCTAAGTCAAATAAAGTACGGTTATTTAAAAGTTAAAACCCCCTTTTTTTTTTTTTTTTTGATGGTTCCGGAACCAATAGGAATCAGAGGAACTGAACCAGGAGATGACAGGTGAACTGGATCAGCGGTTCTGTAACTGATAAAAAGCGATTACCAAAACAGTAAAACACACCAAAAAACTAAGTTAATAATCAAACAAAAACAAGGCTCTTTAATGAGAGAACCCTGATAACTAAAGACTAACCCGTTCCCTCATGGTTATTCCGAACTCATGAGGAACTGGAAAATAAATGTAATCTAAGCAATAAACAAGATTTATACTAACCATTAGTAGAGGCAATAAAAGAAATAGAAAATACTTCAGGTTTTTAAGGTTTTGAATCTTCCTCATGTGAAAGAGTAAGATGACCACTCCGGTGACAGACTTTCAGGCAGAGAAAAATCTGAACAGGTTAGAACACTACAGTTGGTACAGGCAGTATTTAAAAGATGCTCACATGCCAAGAATTCTACTAATTTTCAAGTGTTCCAACCCTCCAGGCTTTCTGCATAAAGTTATGAATATCCTGAGCATTACTGGGGTTAGAAGATAGAAACTTTCAAGTATCTCAAGGGAATTAACAAAGTACAAGAGGGTTGCATCTTTCAGAAGAAGAAATGTGCAAGAACAAGGGGGCACAATTTGAAGATAAAGGAGGATGGCTCAGAGGTAATGTTAGAAAGTATTTTTTCACAGAGAGGGTTGTGGATGCATGGAACAGCCTTCCTGAGGAGGTTGTAGAGTCAGGAACAGTGGGAGAATTCAAGAATGGATGGGACAGGCATAAGGCAATTCTAGTGGGGGGTAGGAGGAAGTAAGCTATTGATTAACTAGAATCTGTAGCTTATCCGTTAGGTAGGGAAATGGACAAACAAGGTGGGCCAAACAGTCCTTGTCTGCCTTCAAATTCTATGTTTCTATGCTTCTATCACTGGATCTAGGCACTGAGTAATAGCATTTGGAGCAATATACCAACTTCAGAGTTAAGCATGAGTCTCCCTAATGTATCCTTCCAAAGTAAGCATAAATAAATATAAAGCTTCAAAAAGTAAATTGAGCTCAGAGAGAACATAACACCCAGTTTTGGTCCCAGGTTGATGGAGAGGGTATTCTATAGGGAAAGTATAACTGCCAGTGGTGGAGTCAAGGTGAAATCCTCTACCCAAAACATTGAGTTGCTCCTGTTGGTTGGTCAGACCTGTGCCACGTCCTAGTAACTGAGACTGTCTGTTTCCCAGGAAGATCCCAATAAGCCAGTGACTGAACATAGAACATAAGTTATGGATCTTATCAAGGATGAAATGTTTAACATCCTACAGTACCTCTAAGTGTAAAGAAAAAGTGAATGTGATCTAGAACTGAGTGAATGCAACTTGTAACAGCCACCCTGGTGAAAGATGTCATTTGGTAGCCCCCCAAAATGTCTGCTTGTTTAATAACCCTCCCCCCTCCCAATGCTTAACTGAAAAACTTTGTGTGGACAATGAATCTGTTTAATAATATCTGAGGTTTGTCTGATGTCAGGCGAGCCTCCTCCAGCATTTGAGGGCCTGTAGTAATCAGTGTCCGTGGTCAACTAAGTGAGCATAATAACACAACAGGGTGCTCAGTTATGGTAATTACCAAGATGTCTCCACACTCATTTTAAAACTGAATTGGTGTCAGTATTTTTCTAAAGGACAAAGAGAGTCTGTGTTCTGACTGTCCACAACTGTAGGGGGAAGGATGTGCTGGCAACATCAACACCACATGTTCTTGGTAATCAGATAGGGGTAGTGTAGGTATGGTACAAATACTTCCGTTCATATTCACTGAAGAGGGGGAGGGACAGGGAGCACACTGAGTAACAAAAACGAAGGGAGGGGGGAGATGGACATATCTCCACTCATAGAGGGGATAGTCCTGGAGGAGCCCACAAAACTAAAGGTGGACAAAGCAATGGGGCCAGATGGCATGCATCTGAAGATATTAAGAGAGCTGTGAAGGGAGCTAGCAGCACCTCTGGCAGCCATGATCACTGACTCACTCAACACGGGGGTGGTTCCAGAAGACTAGAAGAGGGCACACATAATCCCTCTTCATAAAAGTGGTAGTAGGGAGGAAACAGGGAGCCTTAGACCGGTTAGCCTCACCTTAGTAGTGGGTAAGATAATTAAGGCACTGTTTAAAGAAAGAATAGTGGCATACTTAGAAGCCATCAATGCCCAGGATCCAAGACAGCATGGATTCACTGCAGGAAGATTGTGTCAGATGAATCTGATAGATTTCTTTGACTGGGTGACAAAGGAGGTAAATCGGGGCAGTGGATGGCACCTAATTCAATTTCAGCAAGGCCTTCGACACCATCCCACATAGAAGACTGGTAAACAAGATGGGTAGTCTGGGCATGGGGCAAAAGGTGGTAAACTGGGTGAGAAACTGACTAACAGGCAGGAGGCAGAGGGTAGTGGTAAATGAGACCCAATCTGGGTAGAGGCGAGTGACCAGCATGGTACTTCAAGGATCAGTCCTGGGGCCAGTCTTATTCAATGTCTTCATTTGTGACATTGCAAAAGGGCTGGAGGGAAAGGTCTGCCTGTTTGCAGATGGCATCAATATCTGCAACAGGGTGGATACACCAGAAGGGGTGGAGACAATGAGGAGGGATCTGGGAAGCTTGAAAATGGTCAGAGGTGTGACAACTAAGGTTCAATTAAAGAAGTGCAAAATAATGCACCTAGGAAGAGGAATCCTGGGGAGAGCTACAGGATGGGGGTGGAGTTGACTATCACCAAGGAAGAAAGGACCTGGGGTTATCGTTTTAGATGACCTAAAGGTGTCCAAACAGAGTGCTAAGGTGGCAGGGAAGGCCAGTGGCATGCTGGGGTGCATAGTCAGAGGCATCACAAGCAGAAGGTGGAAGGTCGTGATGCCAGTGTACAAAACACTGGTAAGGCCTCAACTGGGGTACTATGTGCAGTTCTGGAGGCCACACCTTTGTAAGGACATTGACGGGGGGGGAGGTAGTTCAGAGAAGGGTGACAATGATGGTGCAGGGCTTGCACCAGAAAACATATGAGGAATGACTAAAGAACCTCAGCATGTACTTGCTGGAGGAGATGAGGGACTGGGGTGACATGACAGAAACATTCAAGCACCTCAAGGGTATAAACAAGGTGCAGGGGTGCATCTTCAAATATAGGAAGAGTACAAGAACAAGGGGACATGATATGAAATTAGAAGAGGGCAGGTTGAGGGGAAATGTGAGGAAGATTTCTTCACAGAGAGGGTGGTGGATGCATGGAATAGCCTGCCACAAGAGATGGTGGGAGCGAGGACAGTGGAAGGATTTAAACATGCCTGGGACAGGCATAGGGGAACCTTAGAAGTGGGAAAAGGCCAGTGACCAGGTAGGGTCAGTAACTGCACAAGTGTAAGGTTACGGGCATACTGGATGGGCCTTCTGTCCTTATCTGCTGACAGTTTCTATGTTTTGACTCAGCATCCCCACAATGATTCTCCACTTAGAACAATTTAGGCTCCTGGTCTTTATGAATTAAAAAGCACTTGAATAGTGTTCTTGCCATGAAAAAGGCATAGCACGAGTCAGACACTGTGAGCTAACTTTCATAGATTGCTAATCCAGTTTGCCAATCTGCATGCTCCAAGGTAACCCAGCAGAGTCATTATTACCCAACTAGGGACTGCCCTTCTCTCACTGTATGTCTAAGTAATCCAGATCAAGATTAGTAAATTATGTTCACCAGACTGATTTTTCTGTCAGTCTTTAATTTCAGTTATCTATGCATCCAGCTGAAGACCAGTGCTGTGAACATCAACATAGAAACTTAGAAACATAGAATTTGATGGCAGATAAGGACTGCTTGACCCACCCAGTCTGCCCATTTCCCTACCTAATGGATAAGCTGCAGATCCTAGTTAACCAGCAGCCTACTTCTTCTTCCTACCCCAACCCCCTAGAATTGCCCTATGACTGTCCCACACATGCTTGAATTCCACCACTGTTTTTGACTCCACAAGCTCCTCTGGAAGGCCGTTCCATGCATTCACAACCCTCTCTGTGAAAAAATACTTCCTTAAATTACCTCTGAGCTGCCCCCCCCATCTTCAAATTGTGCCCCCTTGTTCTTGCACACCTCTTTTTTTGAAAGATGCTACCCTCTTGGACTTTGTTGATTCCCTTGAGGTACTTGAAAGTTTCTATCATGTCCTCTCCCTCCTTTCCTCGAGGCTATCATGATAAGCTCCTTAAGCTCTCTTCATATGTCTTCCAGTGCAGACCCTGCATCATTTTAGTTGCCCTCCTCTGGACAGCTTCCATCCTGTCTATGTCTTTGCGGAGACTGGGTCTCCAGAACTGCACACAGTACTCCAGATGGGGTCTCACCAGCTGTCGGTACAGAGGGATAATAATTTCCTGTTTTCTACTGGTGATGCCTCTCCCTATGCATCCCAGTATCCCCCCAGCCCTCCTTGCTGCCCTCTCACATTGCTTGCCCACCTTTAGGTCATCTGATATGACTACCCACAGGTCCCTTTCCATTTTGTTGTTATTAGTATCTCACCCCCATTGTATATTTTCCCTGGTTTTTGTTTCCCAGGTGCATTACCTTGCACTTAGCATTGAATCTAAGTTGCCATACATTTGACCATTCCTGTAACCTTGCCATGTCCGTCTCATCCTTTCCACCCCACCTTGTGCATCAACTTTGTTGCAGATCTTTGTGTCATCTGCAAAGAATCATACTTTTCCTTCCAGTCCCTCTGCAATGTCGCTTATAAAGACATTGAAGAGGACCGATCCTAATACTGAACCCTGTGGTACCCCACTAGTAACCCCCCTTTCTTCAGAGTGGACTCCATTTACTATTACTCTCTGTGTCCTATTCTCCAGCCAATTCTTTACCCAGGCTGTCATCTTGGGACCCACTCCCAGGCTGGCTAACTTGTATATTAATCTTTTGTGTGGGACTGTGTCAAATGCCTTGCTAAAGTCTAGGTAGGCCATGTCCACAGCCCCTCCCTGATCTACTACTTTGGTCACCCAGTCAAAGAAATCTATCAGATTTGTCTGGCATGACCTTCCCACTGTGAATCCATGCTGCCTTGGGTCCTGTGCCCCTCTGACCTCTAGATACTCGACAATTCTTTCCTTCAGAAGTGATTCCATCATTTTCCCTATCACTGAGGTTAAACTAACAGGTCTGTAGTTTCCTGTTTCTGCCTTGCTCCCACTTTTGTGAAGGGGAATCACATCTGCCCTCCTCCAGTCCTCGGGTACCACCCCATCCTCCCATGATTTGTTAAAGAGGGTAGTCAGTGGTGTCACTAGTTCTACCCTTAGTTCTTTTAGAATTCTGGTATGAACCCATCAGGCCCCATTGCTTTGTCCACCTTCAGTTTTAAGGGTTCTTTCAGAACCCTTTCTTCTGTAAATGGGCTGGTATCAACTTCTGTATCCAGAATGTTTCTGTTTGTTTTAGGTACCTCCCTCTTCATTTGTAAATACTGAGCAAAATATTTGTTTAGTATCTCTGCCTTTCACAGTCATTCTCTGCCCACCCTCCTCCCTTATTAAGCCTCACTATCCCTTCCTTGGTCTTTCTTCACTCCCTGATGTACCTATAAAGGTTGTATCCCTTCTTAACTGAGTTGGCTATCTTTTCCTTGGTTTGGGCCTTTGCTGTTCTGACTGCCTTCCCAGCTTCCTTTGCTTTAACTGATACAGTTCTCTGTCCTGCTCCTTCTGTGATTCCTTGTACTTCCTGAATGCTTTTTCTTGAACATTCACTGCCACTTCTTTGAGAACCATAGTGGTTTCTTACATCATTTTGTTTTGTTTATTTGCTCCACAAATGCTTGTTACCTCTGTGATGGCAGTTTTATTATTCCCCATTGTTCTTCCACCCCTCCTTCCTGCCCATTTTCTAGTGCATTCCTTAGGCACTCACCCATTTTGACAATGAGGACTGGGGTCTGCAAGATCAAATCATTGATCTTGTCTAACAACCAGCGAATAGGCTCAAGAAGATTTCAACAGGCTGCTCGACAGGAATTGGGGTCGACAAGCCCAACGGGGGTACCAAAGAGCTTTCTACCTTACCTTTGACTGAGGGAGCCTCAATCAGAGTCGATCAGTTAAGGGATCAGGAGGAACTTGATCTTTCCCAGTCCCACGACTGGCACCAGCAGTGCTTGCGTTTCTTGCTGCGGTGGCCAGGCCCCCACCCTACTCCATTACCGGCTGGCACCAAAGGTCCTGGCAAACCACTTTGTTGCCTTTACTTGGCATCAAGTGGGCAGTGGGTTCAGCTGATTGGAACTGATATACAAGATAACAATCTTCTGTGACTGATCCCCAGCAGAGATGTAAACCATAAAGGATTCTGGGATGTTGCCCAGAATGGCAGCAACTTGTACCATTAGATGGGGATCAAATGATTATCCACATAAAATGAAGTAAAACCATGCAAGTCAAACAATGACTTGTGTACTCAAAGGGAAAATCTTGGACAGCCCCACATTTAACCTTACACATTCTTCTTTAAGATTTATAGCCACTAGCCAACACAGCCTGTGTTTAAGAAAAGTCATGGCCCCACAAACTTTCCGCTTGCCCAAGTGATGCTCTTATTGGAATGCCACCTTTCTGTCAAATGCATTTCTGATTCAGTTATTTCTCATTTTTTAAACAGCAGTATACTGTTAATCATTAATTGTCTTGCTTTCACAACTGCCAGTGTTACTGGTTGTCAAAATTAAGCACTCCAGATTCCACAGCTTCTCTTATTGCTTTTAAGCTCAAAATCCATATTGCCATTGACAGTTCTTGTTTCCCCTCATCTCTTCTGGTTAAGCAAAGTGGACTGGGGAAGATCAACAGTCCCACTGTTTACCTTAGTGCAAGAGCTAGTTTCCGCTAACTGCTAAGTGAAAGAACTGAACACATCCATGGCAGTCTTTGTTTACTCCCACTGATTAAATAAATAAATATTACAATATATCATTTATTTAAACTAAACATAAGTTTTAAAATTACAGAAAGTACTATGTAGATCGCTGTATCACATATGACTGTAACTGCAGCGTGCATCAGGATGCAGAAAGGATATTTAGCATATGTTAACTACAGTCATGTCTTTCCCAGTATGCAGAAGAAATTCTCGCTTGTACTACAATAGGATATGTGTACACATGACAAAGAATGCAAATATGTACTGGTCTAGGCAAGTCAATTAACTGGCAAATATTAGCCACTACTGTAAATACTTCCTGAAAGCTTATTTTGAAGGATCTTCAGCTTTTCTAAAACGCTAGACTCAAGCTAATATACTATATTTTTTGCTTACCAAATAGATTTCCCATGCTTTGTAGATTGGACAATAAAGTGCAGCATGTCTCGATACATTATACAAGATTCAGCATATTGTTTTTTCTGCACAAGACCCAGCTTTGACTCCTCTAATAAACATTTCCTCCAACTACGATGCAGTACTCTGAGCTGAACTGCAGTATTACAAAAATCAAAAAAATGTGCGCACGCACATACAAGCACGCACACACACACACACACACACACACACACACACACACACACACCCCTCACTGACCTTCCATTTAAGGCATGTGATTTGCAACATATTGGACTGCACTGCTAGACACGCATGCGTTTCAAGGATTGCATAATTTTCCTTCTCGCTGTAGCCAACACTAGAGTCTACTTTACAGTGGACTGGATCTTGCTTTTAATACCATGTAATGTAACAACAAACAATCTTTACGTTTAACACTTTTATGGCACACAGTTAAAAATGTCAGCACACTGAAACTGTTATGCAGATAAGCAAGGCAAAACCCTGCATGGACACTAGGTCCTGGGGCAGATAGGCAACTTCAGGCAAACTTGATGGACCTGTGGTCTTTTCCTGCTATCACTGTCTCTATGTTTCTAAATACAACACGAGAACTCAACCGACTAAACTACAAGCTCAGTTGTACTATCAAAATGTCAAGTACCTTCTGTACAGGCCACCAAATACAGGGGGAGGATGTGGACAGGATTTTCGGGGAGGCCACAGACAAAATGGTAATCCAAGAGGGCATAGTAATTATGGGGGACTTTAATATGTTGAATGTAGAAATGAACATCCTGGCTGCAGCTACAGCTAGGAGCAGGGTCATTCTGGACTCCCCACAAGGGGCATTTTTCAGGAAGCTGATTACAGATCCCACTAGAGACAGGGCACTGCTGGATCTGGCACTTACAAACAGGGACAGCATTGCAGAAATCACTGTGGGTACGTAACCTTGAGTACAAGCCATCACTTCACAGTGTAGTTTGGCACATGGATCGTACAGGAGATAAACCACACTTGTAAACAAGTCTCAGACTCAAAGGTATTAATCCCAATCTGAAATAAATAAATAAAATAATAGGACAAGAGTCCTGGATTTCATGGGTAGATTTTTATTTATTTCATTCTGTTGACCGGGTAAGCCCACTGAGCCCAAGTGGTCCCTTTTTCAGGGGTGACCCGGCATTAGCTACATAGAAACCTGAGTAGAACAGGGCACAGCAATGATACAATACAATAGATCACAAGCAATAAGCACTGTTTTACCAGACAGTCATGAAAAGTAACAAGCAATGGGCACTGTTTTTGCCAGGCAATCGCAGAAGTACCTTTAGACTTGCACAATGAAACAACATTCAGAGGCTAGGTACATGCTATAGGAGGCAGAAGTAGGCTACAATGAAATGGGAGACTGCCTTAGGAAATACGTTGAAGGGGGAAGGTAAGGGGAGGGCAGGCACAATGGAAAAGAATAAAAGGAGAGAATGACTAAAGTAACAGCAAGCTATTTAAAGGTCATAAGCAAGTTTAAGAGGAGAAAGAGACTGCTGTGGTTCTCAAAGGAGGTAACCAAGGCGGCAAGGGAGAGGGGGAAAAATGGCTTTCAGAAGTGCAAGGAGACCCTAAAGGAGGCTGACAGGAAGTATATCTAGAGAAACAAAAGGAGGGAGAAGGAGGGCAAGGACAGCAAAGGCTCAAACTGAGAAGAGGATTACCCAGAAGGTCAGTAATTGGGATGAGACTTTCTTCAGGTACATGAGCGAAGACAGGAAGATGAGGGGTGGTATAGTGAGGATCAGGAGAACAGGAGGGGGGACTGTGCAGAGTAAGACCAAGAAAAAGCTAAAGTTTTAAACAAAATACTTCTGCTTGACCTTCACAGTGGGGGGAGATGGGCAGACATGCATTAACAGTCACCAGGAAGGGGGGGTATGTAGAAACAAGTCCATTTACAGAAGAGATTCCACCAGGGGTTGAAAGGCCTAAAAAGAAAACAAAGCAATGGGCCAGACAGGATCCACTCAAGGGTAATAAAGGAGCTGAGCAAGTGCTAGCTACCCCTCTGGCAACACTATTTAGCACCAATTTGGAGATGGGGTGGTTCCGGAGAACTGGATGAGTGCAGATGTGACCCCTCTGCACAACAGCAGCAGCAGGGATGAGGCCTTCAATCACAGACAAGTCAGTCACACATCAGTGGTGGGGAAATTAATGGAGTCCCTACTGAAGAAGAGACTGATGAAGTACCTGAAGACAAATGGGCAGCAGGACCACCATCAGCACGGCTTCACAGGGAGGAGGTCATGTCAAACAAATCTCATAGATTTCTCTGACTGGGTAACTAGGAAGGAGGATCAAGGGAGGGCAAGAGATGTGGCCTATTTGGACTTCTGTAAGAGATGTGACACTGTACCACAAAGGAGGCTAATAAAGAAACTTAACCTGTGGATGGGGGAGAAAGTGGTGAACTTGGTATCTAACTGGTTGAAGGATAGGAGGCAGAGGGTGGTGGTAAACGGTAGTCACTCGGAGGACGAGAAGGTGAATAGGTTTGATTCTCGAACCTGCCAATTACTCCTTGTGTGACCCTGAGCAAGTAATCAAACCTTCATCTGATTAATTTCTCTTTAGTCAGTCTCTGAGCTACATAATTCTTACTGTGCTCTGAAAACAGCTACAAAATGTCATGCATTCATGATTCTAAATGTATCTTGGAAAGCACAGAACTAAAATACAGTACAGCAAAGCAGACGTGCTCTTCCCAAAAAATGAAAAACTTTTAAAAATCAAGAATGAACAGAAGAATCCCTTAACTGAGTGAATCAACACCACAGCTCAAGTCATACCTCTCAACTTCTTGCCTCATAAATCAGGGACAAGTCTTAAAAAAGTCAGGGTCAAAAGACCAAAATCAGGGACACATCTTAAAAACTGATTATATCTACTCAAGAAGCTGGAAAATAAGGGGCTTAGTGTAAAATTCATTTTCTGAAGAAGAGCAAGTCTATAACTTAATGTTTGACAGTATTTTGTGTTTAAAATCCCTACTGTTAAGTCACAAAACACACATTTTAAGATGGACAGAAGAAAATTCTAAGACAAAATCAGGAAATCCTGAAAATCAGGGAGAGTTGAAAAGTATGGCTCAAGGTACCCCGAATCCTGAAGCATATATCTGTGAAATGTTACCCTCGGGACTGTCACATAAATCAGGATAGCATACTGGTACTGCCATTGGTCAAATGTGGAGAGAAAATAGACACAGACAGAACTCTCTCTTTTTGTTCAATCACATTCTTTCTTATCAGGCTCTTGAAAGACTAGGTTCCTCTTTTTTTTTTTTTTTAGTTTTGAGACAATGATGGGGAGTATGTGGGGGAGGGGGAAAATTAGACACAGGAAAAACAGGTGCTTGCCAGGTTTGGGACACTATAATTTTACATGCAAACATAAATGTCACTTAATTTCCATGTAGAAATAATTCAGAATAACAAGCTGTCAGGTAATGCAATACAGTTGCATACAATGTACAGTTAAAATATGAACTGGTGGTACCATCATTTAAAAAATCAATGAACACTGTAAAAAAATGAATAAAGAAAAACATTTCATTACAGGACTCATCCCCATTAAAAAAATGCTGCGTCATTTTCAAACATTATGTTAACAAAGGACAGATATTTATTTAGGACAGATATTTATTAACCAACTCGGCAGAAGGCAATACTGGACCTTGTGCTCACAAACAGGGACAGTGTGATGGGGGTAACAGTGGGGGAGCACCTGGGTAACAGTGACCACCAGTCATTGTGGTTTGAAATCACAGAAAGAGCAGAACCAAACCACACAAAAACATGTATCCTGGATTTTGGGGGCAGACTTTGGAAAATGGGGAGATGCTTGAAAGAGGCATTAAGGGAATGGGACAGGAATCAGGGATTGAGGAACAGTGGCAGTATTTAAAATGGGATTATAAGAACAACAGAATTATGCATTAAGCAGGTTAGCAAGAGGAAAAGAGGAGACCATTATGGTTTTCCAAAGAGTAGCAAAGAAAGTGAAAGCTCAAAAAGACTGCATTCAGGCAATACAAAAAGACACAGGCAGAAGGGGATAGGGAGAAGTACCAGGAGTAACAAAGGGAGGCAGGGAAGTCAGTAAGGGAAGCCAAAGCTCAGACAGAAGAACACATTGCAAAATCAGTGGTTAAAGGGACAAAACCTTTACAGGTACATAAGTGAAAAAAGAAGAACAAAGGAGGGGATAGTTAGACTGAAGGGGAGGATGGGGCAGCGTGGAGGATGACAACAGTAAAAGCCTGACATATTAGACATTATTTGCCTCGCCTTACTAAGGAAGAGGGGGTAATGGGCCTGAAGGGAGTACAAGGGTGAGAATGGTGCAGAATGGACAAGCCTTTACACGAGAAAGGGTCCTGAAGGAACTGGAAGTAATAAGAGTTGACAAAGCAATGAGGCCAGATGGTGCACCTTTAGGGTCCTTAAAGAACTAAGAGAGGTGGTGGCTGGAACTCTGCTATCCTGTTCAGCCAATCACTGGAAACAGGAGGTACCCAAAGACTGGAGGACAGCAGATGTAGTCCCTTATACAAAAGTGGGAACAAAGAGAAGCAGGGAACTATCAGACCAGTGTAGCCTCACCTCGGTAGTGGGAAAAGATCATGGAAGCTACTTACTGAGAGATTGGTGGAACATCTGCTTGTCAATGGACCACAGGACCTAAGGCAGCATGGTTTCACCAGGGAGGTCATGTCAGACCAACCTCATTGAATTTTTTGACTGGGTGACTAGGGAGGTGGATGAGGAGGGCATGTGACATGGCCTCTCGACTTCAGCAAGGCCTTTGACACTGTGCCACACGAAGACTATTAAACAAACTGGGGAATATGGGTGGCAGGACAGTAGATGTGTGGGTAGGTAACTGGCTGGTGGCAGGACAGAGGTGGTGGTAAATGGCTGTCACTCCACAGAGGGAAGAGTGACCAGTGGAGCCACAGGATCAGTGCTGGACCGGGTCCTATTCAACATCTTCATCAGTGACATTGCACAGGATATAGAAGGCAGAATTTCACTTTGTTCGCTGATGACACAAAGCTCTGTAACAGAGTAGACACAATTAGAGGGTGTAGACAGGTGAACAAGAGAAGGGACCCGGCAGAACTTGAAGATGGTCAAGGGTTTGGCAGTTGAAATTCAATGTGAAGTGCAATAAATGCATATGGGCACAAAACCCTGCACAATATATCAGTTGGGGGTGAGGATATAGTTGGCACCAAGCAGAAAAGGATCTTGGGGTTGTCATCCTGATGACCTCAAGGTAGGGAAACAGTGACAAGGCATCAGGTAAAGCAAGCAGGATGCTGGGATGTATAGGTAGGTGCATCACCAGCAGGAAAAGGGAGTCATAATCTTGGTTACACAAGACACTAGTGAGGCCTCACCTGGAGTACAGTGTACAGTTCTGGGAGACCATACCTACGAAGGGCACTGGCAGGGTAGAGAAAGTTCAGGGAGGGCAACAAAGATGGTGCATGGGTTGCATCACAAATCCTATGAAGACAGGTTGAAGGAACTGAACATGTACTCCCTGGTGGAGAGGAGGAGAGAGGGATATGATAGAGACATACAAGTATCTTACAGGGAGGAACAGGGTGCAGGAAACACTATTTTTAAGCGTAAAAAGATGTTTCAGGACTAGAGGGCATGGGATGAAGTTGGAGGAGGACGATTCAGAGGAAACATGAGAAAGAATTTTTTCACAGAACGGTGGTGGACAAGGGAACACCCTGCCAGAGGAAGTGGTGGAGCCGAAACAATCACGGATTTAAGAATGCATGGATAGACATAAAGGAATTCTAGAGGTCAGGGGTAAGGGGAAATAGATTTCTAGGAAAACAAACTGAACTTACAAGCTCAAATGGGCAGACTAGGTGGGCCATAGGCCCTTATCTGCTGACACTGTCTATGTATCTATGTATCTATGTATCTATGTGTCTATGTATTTACCTCAGGATTCATAAATGTCACACAACATTAGAATGGCTTACTGACAGACTGAGAGTGCACGTCTGCGTCCCTGTATGTGCGTTTCTATCACTTGCGAGCCAACTCATCAATCCAACAAGGATAAGCTCATATGCTCCTAAATTAAAATGTCCTGATGCTGCCACATTGCCAGTGTAAACAGTTGGCAATGTCGGTGTGGTAACACATGAATGAATCTTGCCAAAATGTTATCAATATTTAGTAAAGTTCAATCAGAGTGAGGTGAGCTGCTTTTCCCCATCAGAAAGATTGCTGCAGAGCTCCACTCTACAGCTGTAAAACTAAAAGAACTATGCATTTTTACAGCTGCAGGAGTGGAGCCTGGAGCTCATCTTAGACACCTTAAAATTACCTACCAGATCCAGCTGAACAACAAATTTGGGTTGCAGCACAATCATTCCAAACTGTAAAACATGCCACTCACCCACCTTCTGTGGGTGGACTACTTTTCTTGCTGTTACCCACCATGCTCAAGATGGCTGCCAGTCAACTCATGCATGTGCACTGAACTCATGGTGGAAAAGTCTGACATGGCCAAGATGGCCACCAGAGCTCAGTGTCCTTGCGCATCTTCACCACAACTACAGAAGTGAAGTTGCACATGCGCAACTGCTCGTGCATGCATACTGAGCTCCAGTGGCCATCTTGGGCATGGCAAGGGAGAGCAGAGGACTGCCAGGTTAAGATTGCATACAAAGACCCCTTGGGGGTGAAGAGAGGAAAAGCCTGGCAGGTGAAGACCAGCATCTTCATCTTTCTTCAGTTGTCTACAGCTGTGGTGTGCCACCAACTACTCCAACAGCATGGTTCCGTACAGTCAAATATCTGTAAACCCCCCCTGTTAACCTTCAAAACTGTAAATACCCCAGGCTGCAGCTTTGGGGAGTTCATTATTTAGCTAGCTAGCTAGGCAAAGAATTAAGGGGGTTAAGCCTTGGGCTGGACTTTGCTAGTATCCAAGCAGAGCTCAGGAAGAAGTTTAAGGCTGCATCTGTTTACAGTTACTGGGCCCCAATGCAAGTTTCCAGCATCTTCATCACGTGGTGTTGTACCCACCCAAGGAACTGTATAGACACATGGACAGCTGCCATTTGAGAAATTGGGTGCATCCATAGCTGGGAGGTGGGGATTGTGTGGGTAAAGTGTTTTTACTGTGTTATGCTATTTCTCTCCTTTTCCCCTCTCCCAAAATAAAACTGTTCATTGTTAATGTTAAATTCTGTACAGCGATTCATTGTAAAAGGGGAAAGTGTTGGTTGGTGAGGAAGGTACTGTGGGGGAAGCTAGTATAATTTTCTGGGGGATGTTAACCTGTAACTCATTTCCAGGTACAGTATTCCCAACCACTATCCCAGGTGGAGGCACCAAGAACACTTACTGTTCCTGCACTAAGGATACACCAAGAACCTAAGCCACCCCTCTCGGGGTGTATGCAGTGAGAACCCAAGGGCACTGGAAATAGCAAGGTGAGTCCTGAAAAATCTGGCTGTTACATATTTATTCTGTATGCATACTGTTTTTAATTGCATGTTATTTGTTTCACATGGGTCACCATTGTAAATAAGCTATGCTCAGTGGTTATAACCTTAAATAAATTAAACAAAATTAAATAAAAACCATGTAGTTTAAAGCTTTTTTAACCAATTGACATGGGTTGTTCTGCAAGGGTAAAAAAAAGTGGATGGAGGAAAGAGGCATACTGCAAACATGTGAAACAGTCACAACATAAAAATATAAACTAAATGATTGGCTTGAATCAAACTGGAGGTGCATACTCACAAATTCTACAGGTTTGAACAACAAAATGGGATAGTTTGAATCTATCATACACGTAAAACATTAGATATCATCTGAGTGACAGAAATGTGGTGAGCACCAGAGAGGATAACGGGAAATGAAATCAAAGGTTTTATCCTGTTTGGAAAGGATAGAGATAAAAGGAGACAAATGGGAAGGGGGATGTATGGCAATGGCAATCTGCATTATGTGAACAAAACTATAAAAACATGCCAGGTACTGCATGCAAGGTACAGTAGGTTGATAATGAGGAAACAAATGCTTCAGAATCAATATGGATAAAACAAGAAAGAAAGAGGTAGAAGGTCCTATTTTGTTGCATTTGTTATAGACCAGCAAACAAGGATGAGACAATTGATGAAAAAAAAATGTCAGAGGAAACTGATATAGTTAAAGAAAAAGACACAGTAATCATGGGGGACCATAAGCCCAGGAAGGTAACCTGGGAACCCAGTACAGCTAAGACAACAGAAAGATGGCTATTTGTAAATACATTTCTGGAAGATAACATCATGCAATATGCAAAGATGCCTACGGGGGGAGGGGGGACATTGTAAACATTTCAAGGGAGGACAACATTGTAAGCATTGTTGTTAGCAGTGAGGATGCTTTGATCCAACATGTAGCAGTTATAGAACTAGTGGAATCAACAAACATAATATGGTTAGTTTCAACATTGCCACCAAAACAAAACTAAATTAAAGGGTGTATTATGATAAAATATTTAAAAAATCAATGTCAAAGCCTTTAAGATGGAACTAAGGATGTGGAATTGGAATGAGACATTTGAACAAAAGACAATGAAGATAAAAGGAATATTCTGATGAGTAACTGAAGTTCTCTTTAAATCTAGTCTGTGCCAGTAAAAATAGATTTTTGGGTAAAAAGCATGGAAACTGGCATGATTAAACAAAACAGTGCATCCACCACAAGATAAGCACTGCATCACTTATAGTAGTTGTGCCCCCATCCGCTTGAAATTTGCATCTGATCCCTTCCCCAAATTTAAACCTTGCACTCCTCCTGATTATATTTACACCCCACCACTCTTAAAATTGACACACTGCACCCTACAAAATCTGCACCCTGTATAACCACACAATTTGTGCTCTGCAGCTCTCTTTAAGATTTTCATTAGATATCCCACCAAAAATGTGCCCCCTTTTTAAAAATTGTGACTCCACACTACTCCTGATATACTAAGAAGGGTATGGGATGCCAGTTTGGGAGGTGTGGGGGGTCTCAGTTTAAGGAGTGTGGGTTGAGGATATGAAATTTACGAGGTTTGCTGGAAGCAAAGGTTATTATGGTGCAAATTTTGAGGGGGTATGGGGAGCACATTTCTGTAAGGGTATCAAACGTTTATTTTAAGAAGTATGTGGGGTGCAGTATATAAAATTCAAGAGTGGAAATATTGTGCATAAGCTGCAAGAGTAGCAAAAACAAATCCGAGAGGTGCGGGAGAAACAATTCTTGGAAGCACAGTAGTTGTCAGGCATAAAACTTAGTAGGAGCATTGTGTGCTAAATTAAGGAGGGGTATGTGGTACACAGTTCACAAAACAAAGTTTAGGAGGACTGTGGGCCACAAGGCAAGGATTTGAGTTGCCAAATTTGTGAGGGGTGTTGGGTGTACAAGGTGGCAGATCCACATGGAAAAAATGTAAAAAGGGGTGGGGGTACACATTTTGGAAGAGGTGTAGGGTGAATATTTCTGAAGAGGCACAGGGTACAAAGTTCTGGATGGGTAAATGGAGCAATGTTTGTGATTGGTGACAGTAATTCTTTATGAAACACTGATCATACAGTGTTGCTGTCAGTGATGGCTAGGCTGTGAGTGCCCATGCTGACATCACATGACATCATCATCAGCCCTTCCCAGAGTCCAGCCTTTTTTATAGACAGAGAAATTAAGGTTACAGAAAGGCTGCTGACTTTTAAACAAAGTAACTTAGAAATCTGAATTTTGGTTAGATGCCTTCTGGGGATCTGCTTTTCCTAATTTTAAATGTATTGCTATTGTAAATGTTGGCAATATCCTCTCTTCAAAGACCATTCTGATGGAATAATTAAAACTAAGAATGGTCAACTCACTACAAAAACCCATTAGAACCCCTTTCACACTCCCTTTCTAAGAATAACACCCCAGATTTCCCCAAAACTAGTATTATGTCCCCACATATATAAAATTTGCATCTACCATAATGACATTTTAGATTTTAAGCAGAATTTAAAGATATTTAAAGCAGAAAATGCTGTACATGGTGCCCCATCCTAATGCAGTATCAGTAAGAGAGGTCAATACTCCAGTAATTGTAGAAGTTATTGTACTTAGGCCTATTACAATAAGCAGTAACTACTGTACGCTTTGTGCATTGACTCAGGAGGAAATAGGGGGCTCTATGACTTTGGCCTTCACCCTGTATACAGTATTCATCCCTGACTCATAGTCACTGGTTACCAAAGATTCCCTGCCAACAGGAAGTAGGTCAGGTTGCACATACATGAACTCTTGGTGCATGTGCATGACTTCCTGAGTTGGCAAAGTATTAAAGGCCAGGAGCTCGGGAGTTCACCCGCTCCTGCAATAGCACAGGATTCAGAGGTTCACTGCAACTCTCTTACAGGCTAAGACATTTTGGTAAGTGCTCTGAGAAAACTCTGTCTCCTTATCAATGAATGTTGGGCATGCTGAGTAACATTATAATTGTGAGTGGTACATAGAGGCAAAAAACACTGGGGATGAAACACTGTAGTAGTGTTTCCAGTTGTCAGGATTCATCCTCCAAGGTATATAGTGTATGGTTAGGTCTACTGTGTGGAAATCATACTTTCAAAACCGGTTATACCATAGTATGATATCAGAACTATGGTATAATGACCTTTGAAACATACAATAATGAAGAAGCCAGCAGAATAAGGCCAATTGGTCTATCTAGCCTGCTTGAATTGCAGGGTCCTCAGCTTATGCTACTGACCCTGCCCCTACCTCCCCTTCCCCTCCATCTGCCTCTGCCTTGGCCCTTATTTTCCCCTTAACTCTATCCCAGCCACTCTTGATGCTGCCCATTATTTTCAACCAAACCACCTCTTCTGGTAGCACATTCCAACCTGACACCCCCCGTCTGTGAAATATTGCCTCCTAGCCTCCCTTCTAAACCTCCTTCCCTCCCTCCAACTTGGGTCTGCATCCCCTCATGTTTCAGTTTCCACTGAGCTTAAAGAGGCCCTCCTTTCTACCCTATTTATTCCTTTCAAATACTTGAAGGTCTCAGTCATGTCCCTCTCTCACTCTCTTCTCCAGGGAGCACATGTTCAGGGCCTCCACCTCTCCTCATATATTCTACCCTGCTAGCCTATGATCCTATTTATTTCCATCCTTTGGACTATCCCCAGCAGGTTAATGTCCTTTATAAGGTATGGGCACCAGTACTGTACACTGTGATCTGTACTCCAGGTGTGGACTCACTAATGACCTGCACAAGGGCAGTATAACCTCCTCTTGCTTGCTGCTGATCCCTCTGGCAATGCAGCCCAACATTTTATTTGCCTTTGCAGTTTTCCTACACTACGTTTTGACATCACTACTATGGTACTACAATTTTCTGACATAAAAAATCCTTTTGCCAGCTGAACTCACATGCAGCTTTTCGTTTCACACCAGTTTACTAACAATCTGCACAGATAGCCATGGCAGTGTTCTCAAAAGTATACATGTTAACTTGGTCACGTGATGGCTGCCTAGAGGATAGCTGCTCTAGCTCTCTGCTCCTCCACCACCGATGCCTTTTCTATGCTATTTTTCTACTTTTCCCCAAATGCACAGTTGATCTTGCTGCATAGTTCGAGAGCTTATTACCTCAGAATCTAGCTGCGATTACTTAATCCTGCTGAGAGATGGATGATGAAATGAAATCCATGCTACCATGACTCACGCCGCCTCCTACCCCTGAGAGAAACAAGCAGGCCAAGAGAACCAGGCAACAGGCCGCAAAGTCCTCTGCTACCACCACTGCGGGTTGCACACTCACAGAGGAGAAATTCTTGGCTGAAATAAAGCCTCTTCATGCCTCACTTACTTTGCTGACTGACGAATTGAAAAGGCTCCAGTCCTCTGTGGGCTCTGTCGCTACTGGGGTCACTGACTCGGAGGCCCGCATTACTTCTCTGGAGACATGGAAGGGCAAATCAGATGCAGAAGTGGTCTCCTTTAGGCAATGCCTACACAAGCTCAAGGATAAGTTGGAGGATCTCGAGGGACAGAGCCGCTGCAACAATATAATTATTTTTGGGCTCCCAGAACAAGAAGATGGAACCAACCCAATACTTTTTGTGCAAAAGTTGTGTGGGAAGGTGGCAGGCCCTTCTCCGAATGGGCCCTCATACATGATAGAAAGGGCTCATCAGTCTCTGCGCCGGCAGCCACCCCAGGGCTCCCCCTCATCAGCCCATCATATTCAGGCTGCTCAACTTCCTTGACAAACAGCTTATCCTTAACAAACTCAGGGACACTAAAGAAATTTCCTGGGAAAATCATCTTTTGTGGTTCGTGCAAGACTTACCACCCACAGTTAGAGCTAAGCTCACCGCATTACATCCAACAGTCTCTAAATTGATTGCTGCCGGGATACCTTTTAGGGTACGATACCCAGCAATTCTCCAAGTTAAGCATGAGAGCTTGTGGCTTTCTATGGATTCACCAGAGCAAGCTGCAGTGGATCTTCGCAAGCCATACCCGGACCTTTTCAAATGAATACTACCTGGGGCTTGGATTTCTACACTGCTCTCAGTTGCAACACAGATGTAAGTAAATGCTTGCTTTTTGCCAACTATTCAAGTATGAATGCCCTGATCAGAGCATTTGTTTATTCAATGTTTTGTGGGACTACACCTGGACATTGTTTTGGGGAGTTTCCTGCATGTAGAGTGTTTAATTTTCTGGACTATGGGAGCTACTAAGAGGCCAGGAGAAGGCCTTCCCGTGGATTGTGAGCCTGGACTGATCAGTTTCTGTTTCTTATTAAATGTTCTACTTAATAACTGTTCTCATGCATGAAGAACCATAGCTCTGATTTGCCTAACTTTTTATTTCAAACTTTGCAATTTGGCCTATAGACGTCTCTCTACATTTGATGCTGCCTAAGTGGTTTTAAAGGACATGGCACAGGATATTTTACTTTCATCTAAGAGTGCTTTATTAGAGGAGCGACCACCATTTACCACATTACGGACATCCTACTGTGCAAAGAAATTTGTTTTATGGATCTTACAGTTACCCCTCTACACAAGTGCCAGTTGTGTATAACTGTCCTAACTGTTTAGACTCATACTTTTTTGGAGAAGTTTCTCCAATTTTGCACCTCTTGTTTTAAGCGCCTGCCAGATTTGTCTCTTCGTTTGTTACTGCACCTCTCTTTTTGACATTCTAGACTTACAGACTGCATTAATTTTTTGCAAAGCTTATTAGTTAGCATTCCTCTTCTACAGCTTTTTCTCTTTGGATGCGCTATTACATACAGATGCAAAACCTTTGTGGGGATGATGGTTTAATGTTTAATAGTATATAGCTTACTTCTTTTTTCTGGGGCCTGATATTGCAGTAGAATATAATGTTATTGAAATGTTTGCATGCTTGAATATTTTTTACTTGCTTGGCAAACAAGGTTTGGGGGTAAAGCTGGTGGGGGAGGATGGAGGTTGTCTTGCAGGCAGTGAGTATGACTTGCATCATGGGCATAGATCATTATGGAGTTCAGTCGCTAGGACCGGTGGTGGTAACCTTTGTTGTTCTTTCTATATTATTTTTGATGTCAGTAAATGGGATGGTACTGGGTAGGGTGGGGTGGGTATACTAATGCTGTCGAGAACCCTTTTTTTCTATTATGGATATGAAGCCCTCCTCTCAAGACTTCTAACTAGACTCCTAAAAATAACTTTATCTCATTCTTGGTGTTCTCAGGTTTTAACAGCTCATGAGTGGCCATATAATTTTATAAGTTGGAATGTTAAAGGTGCCTGGGATAGGTGCAAATGATTCAGTTATACTTTGTCCATTGAAGCTTCTCCATGGGAGTAGCTTGTCTACAGGAGACACATCTCTGTCAAGATGATGTCCACCTATTCCGCAGGGAATGGGTGGGGCAAGCCTACGAATTGGGAATATCCTCTAAGCAAGGGGGAGTAATCATATTAATAGCTAAGGGGATCCCCTTCCAGCTCACCCAGGAATTGTGGGCCCCTTTAGGGCGCTATATCATAGTGAAAGGAACCCTAGGTGTGCAGCCTATTCTGATTGGCTCAGTATATGGTCCCAATGTGGACTCCCTGCAGTTCTTTAGTCAGTTCCTTCCACTGTTAACCCTCACCCCTCCCCTTCCTATCCTACTGGAGGAGCGACTGGAATCTTGTCCCTCCATCTAATTTCAACAGGTCAGATGCCAAAGTCTCTGATTTATCACCAGCCAGAGGGCACTCGAGATTAATGGATTGGCTTGGATTAATAGATGTTTGGTGAGTGCTCAATCCTCGACCAGACAGTATTCCTTTACTCCCTGCCTCATAAAACTTTCTCCAGAATTGATTATTTTCTGGTCAGTTCCTGTTGCCTGTCAGGAATTCTTTCCTCAGATATCCACCCCATGGTTCTTTCTGATCATTCCCCAGTAGGGATTTCTTATTTGGCAGGGCAAGGGCCACAACAAGACACATTGTGGCACCTTAATGCACAATTATTACACTCCCCAGAGCCATTGTCCCATATCCAC
This sequence comes from Neoceratodus forsteri, assembly GCA_016271365.2. Taxonomy (NCBI): domain Eukaryota; kingdom Metazoa; phylum Chordata; order Ceratodontiformes; family Ceratodontidae; genus Neoceratodus; species Neoceratodus forsteri. The sequence continues at coordinate 854,438,537 of CM028131.1, forward strand.
AAGTTTATCACCAATTTCCTTGATTTTAATAGAGGATCGGTGCAAAGGGCAGACATCTTGTGGAGTGCCTTGAAGTGTGCCTTCCGGGGGCAGTTAATCTGTCTTTCCGCTGTGAGAGTCCACAGTAGTAAACTTTGGCTTGAGGAGCTTCTAAATGCCATATGAAGATTAGAACACTCCCTATCACACTCCTCACCAGAAGAAGATTGGGCTAAGCTCCACTCTTTGCAGGCTCAATATGCTGATCTCCGGACACAGAAGGCCAAGTTGGGTCTCCACCGCACCAAACTGAAATATCTGGAATCTGGAGAAAAAGCCAGGAAACTCCTTGCACTCTGGTTGTGCCAGATAGAAATGGTTAAATTTATTCAGGCCTTCACCTCACCCAACTTCCCCAGTAATTACTCGATGCTAGGCAGATGGCTACAGCATTTGGCTCTTATTTTCAGACTTTATATTCCATTGACCCAGGCACTAACCCCTCCCAGAAGCTACCTCAGATTATCTTGACTCAGTAGAAATTCCCACCTTGGCTTCATTACTAGCAGAGTTTCTGGGTGCTCCCACTACATTGGCCGAAGTTGAAAAGGCTATCAAATTGCTACCACAAGACAAAGCACTAGGCCCAGATGGATTCACTAATCATTTTTATTCTGCCTTTGCCTCCCTCATAGCCCTTACTGAGAGAGGTATTTAATTACTGGTTTGAGCATGGTCTGTGTGACAGCTTTTCTCGAGGCTTTAATCATCCTAATAGCCTAAAAGCCTGGTAGAAATCCCTTATTGGCTGAGAATTGCCATCTTATCTCTGTTTTAAATTCAAATGTAAAAATTCTTTCCAAAATTTTAGCCCTCCATTTAGCTCCTCTCATGGGACCACTTATTGGATGTGAGCAGGTGAACTTTATGTCTGGTCGCTTTTCTGGGGACCATCTCAGGAAACTGCTACATATATACTCCACCTCCAGGGAGAGTAGGTCCCCTATGTCCCTGGTCTCCATGGATGTGGAAAAGCCTTTGCTAGGGTGTCCTGGAATTTCCTGTTTGTAGCTTTACATAAATTTGGCATCCCTCCAGATTTCATAAAATAGGTTCAAATCTTATACTTGGCCCCATCTGCTCACATCCTCTGCAATGGTTGTTTATCAACCCCCTTTCCCTTCTAGTGGGCAGCCGGCAGGGTTCCTAGTTATCTCCTTTTATTTAATTTTTACTTAGAGCCCCTATTACAAAGGCTGTGCCAGCTCAATACATTACAAGGAATCCCTGTAGAGGGGAAACGCTATACCCTGTCTGCATATGCTGATGATTTATTATTGCATTTGGAGAACCCTTGTACCTCCATTCCAATCTTGCTTCAGGAAATCTCTAAGTTTTCTCAGGTATCCCTTTATAAACTAAATTTCTCTAAGACTAAAGTTTTTCCTCTCAATAATCTGGTCTGTAGAGAGGATATTCCATTTTTTGGTCTTTCTTGGGAATCTAAAACCTTAACTTATCTAGGAATAAAAATTACCTGGTCTTATTCTTCCATGGTCAGGGAAAGCCTGGGTAAACTTATAGATGTGCTCAAACTAGACTTAAACAGATGGACTGCATTGCCATTATCCTTATGGGGCAGGTGAACATCCTTAAAATGTATGTTCTGCCTCGTATACTATATCCCCTGGGGATGTTAGGATTCTACCTCCCAAAAATCTGGTTTTCCAGACTAAGGCGATTACTTAATGTTTTCCTCTGGAAAGCATTGGCTATCCTTAGAGCCTATATAAAATTGATTGCCCTGAAGCAGAGAGGTGGCTTAGCCCTGCCTTCTATTTTTATATATTATGGTCAAGGTCCCTACTTTTCTGTGGCACATTGGGTCCAATTTCTGGGGCAAGACTACCATTTGCCACAGAACTTCTGCAGCAGTGGCTTGTAATTTCTGCGGAAGTTCTGCGGCACTAACGAACTACCACATCACAGTGTCAGCTTGTCATCCTGACTCCACTTTCATGGCAATGGTTATCACAATCAGGATGGGGGAAATCACAGTAACACTAGTTCAAAAAAAGAAATATCTATCCCTTAAGGTCATAGCCTAATACATAAATGAAATATGCAGAGGGGCCCTTGTGTGATAAATAAGGTATTTCTATACTTATGCTATCTATACCACTCATGAGGTCCCCACTGTGTATCACTTATGTATTTATATGTGCTGTCCACACAACTCATGTGGTCCCCACTGTATGTGATCACTTATATATTTATATGCAATCTGTACCATATCTACAAATGTGTGTGTGTGTGTGTGTGTATATATATATATATATATTTTAATTTCCATGAAATTGCATCCTCATTCAAATAGGTCCCTTTGGAAATGGAATAAACAGAATAAAAGAGATATTGCAAAACTCATTTTTCATGCCAACCTGCTTCCCCTGACACACTACATAACACAATCGGGCCATGACATGCACGTGAACCCATTGTGAGATAAAGCTCTCCAGCCCATCACAATGTGTCCCCTGTGTGACAGAACACTGTGCCATACCTTCCCAGGCTCAGAGCAGTGATGTGTTCCCCCAATCCTTATGCTGCCCAGCCAGCTACCAGAGCTCATCTCTGAACCTGAGTTGTCAGCACAGGAACACAACATGCTACCCTCTGGCCCACAGCTAGCCCTGAACACATTTCTCCATAACGTTTAGGTGATTCTATCAATCAAGGTCAATATGTAATCAATAACCCTGGCAAAAATGTGTACAACACAGTTATTTATTTAACAGGTCTATTCTTTCAACAGGTCTACACATTATTGTATTCCACTTTTCTGGGCATAATTATTTTTCTTAAAAATGACAGGTTAATTCATTTTACCAATTATTCATTTCAGATGGCATCTCTATACCTTAAAGGCAAAAGTAGGTTTGTACAAAGTAAGGTATGAACTAAACAGGGCTATGCTATTGTTAAGGTTTTGTTTAAGTTGGCCCTAGTGTAATAACGTAAGACTGAAAATTGTATTAGGCTGTAGTACAGGTTGAGGAAATATCACTGTGCCTGATGTGCTGTACTACCGTCCCTGGCAGTGGGAGCTGTGGTAGAAAAGTGACTATTAATTTCTGTGGCAGAATGCAGCCATTTTATTAGCTAATGTTTGATGTTACAACATTAATAACATTACATTCTGAGCATAAAGGGGTTTTGGATATAAAAAGAGAGGAAGGGAACCATGTTCTATGGATAAATGGAAATAATAATAAAGAATCACCAAGAACAGTGAATTCTGTGGCACTGCAGAAGTTATGAAGTAGGTTGCAAGTTCTGTGCAAAATTCTGCAGCCACAGAATTCTAGGAGCCTTGATTACGGTGTTCAACATGCCAGCAAACTACTCCTTTGGGAAACCATATTGGGAACAGCTGCTTTCCATGATTACACCCCAATCTGGTTACAAATGGAGAGGGACATAACGAGGAAGACAGGATGTTCACTGGCCAGTCTGCTCTATTTAAGACCTTCTCAGCTCCCACATCCACTGTGCTCTACCCCTATCAAATGGTCTCTTAAGATTGGAGCCAGTTGCAATCATATTTAAATTTTTCTTGGTCCTTGGTACCCTCTCAACCTCTGTTTTGCAATCCCCATTTTCAGATGGACCATCGTCCCATTCCTCCATGTTTTGCCCTCCATTGAGTAATTACACTCTGACTGACTTGCTTCAGGGAAGAGTTTGTCCCTTTTCCTCCTTGCAGTCTCGATACCAAGTAAAGGGCCCTAAATTTTTCAAATTTCTTTAACTTAAATGTGCAATCTCTGATTTCCTAGGCCCATGGCCTTGTCACCTACCATAGGCTAGTGTAGTTGAACCTCTCCTAAGTCTAGATTGGCAGCCACATGCAATCTCTGCTGCTCTCTAAATACTTTCAAGCTAAAGATCCCCAATTGCCACTGGGATATGTTATTACTGGGTTCAAACTCTACACCTGCCAAATGATACAGCCTTCGGAAACAAGTCTCGATTAACCTCTATAAATACATTAAACAGGATCGATTGTACTAATGCAGTTTAATATACTGCACAATTTATATTATATCCCTGCAAGGCTTTATAGGGTTGGCAGACTCTTTTCTTCTGAATGTAATAGATGCAGGTAAATCCCTGGCTCCTTTGTTCACCTTCTTTGGCACTGTCCTAAAATTTGGCCTTTTGGACTCTCATTAAACAGGCACTAGACCCCCTGCTGGGATTGGATGATCTTTTCACCCTTGAGAGTTGCCTGTTAGGCATTTTTCTTCCTGGTACTCCACAAAATTGGAGGATCATCTCTCCATAGTTGCTGCCATCATCAAACTAAATTCTCCGACATTGGAAAGATGCTGCCCTTCCTCTTTCCCAGAATGACACAAGAGAGAGTCCTTCTCACCTTCCAGCTGGAAAAACACATTGCTACTATGTGCAAAGATTGCACACCTACTGCACTACATTCAAATCACTTACACATTATTATCTCTATGAGGTACTTAACCCTTTCTATAACCCTGCTCCCCTGATCACTTGTCATGCCCATTTCTCAATGATGACAGCTTGCATCTATCTCACTAATGTATTTTTCTGATGAGTGGTTTCGTAGACAGGGTGGGAATGTTCTGGGAGGGATAGGGTGGGAGAGGGTGGGGGTTCATTCTGTTATGCATGTCAAAATCTCTCAGCACATGACACATATTTGTGTCATATGTATGTCTTCCTTTACCTGACTTTTTCCTGTCTTTAATGTAAATACATTACTTGGTTGGCTGGATGGTTATCTTTAAAAATTAATAAAGTATACTAAATAAAAAAAAAGTGTCATGGTGAGGATCAGACACTCTCAGTGCCGTAGAAAAAGTTGTGCTGGTTTGTTAAGCTTTCTAGCATTGCTGCTCTATCCATGGAGTGGGAGAGCATGCTGTATGAGAGTCCTCCCAGCTACAGAGATGTGGGTATGATCGCATCGAGGATGCTGCTTCTGCTTTTGTGTTGACACTCCATTTTACTTTACATGACGTTGGCTGATTATTGAACTACACAAAAATATTAGCCACATTTTATGTTGAGTGGAAAGCATATTTTCTGTTTGATTATTTTTCTGCAACTTGCAGTTCCTCCACTGATAAGACAAGATCCACTTTCCAGTGGAGGGAGCTACCTGGGATGGTGTTTTGCAAGGCGTTGGCTGCTGCCCACCATGTAGATTCCCAGTTCCCCCTTGTATTCTACAGGGCAAACATCACTGAGCCTGGTACACACAACTCCTATATTTCTAGTAATGTTAAATAAAACTTTTTTAAAGATGTAATAAAATACATATATTTTTATTTTGTTTCTGAAAAGAAAAAGTGCCACCTAGTAGCTGCACTGGCAGGCTGCAAACTGACATTCACATGCTGACTGCTGCCCACTGCCCCAGCCACTCCCTGTACTCTACAGTGCAGGCCCGCTGGCGTCTGGCACACACAAATGCTGCACTTCTAGTGGCCTTGAAGAAAACATTCTTAATTGTGTAACAAAATATGATGTATATTTTTTTATGTTGTTCCTGCAAAGAAAATATGCCAGCTAGTAGTGGGCACTGGAAGGCTACCAACTGACCCCCATTACCCTGGCTTCTAGTCCCTTCCTATTCTCTACGGGGTAGTAACAACTGAACCTGACAAGAGCTGGTGCATTAACACAGTGTTTTTGCAAATAATTTCCTTTCTGTTTGACACAGTGGAATCGTATTCTCATTCATGCATATCCAGTAGAGACCTTTGTGAATAAATGCAGACACGCAGGGCCCAGGGGTCTGTATCAAGGGAAAGTTCAAATCATGTCTTTTTCCCATATAGTTTAAAATACTTCTGTGATCATGCAGGACAGAGTGGTGATTCCTGTTGAGTAGGGTCACCCAGTCACCAAATGTGTTAGTGCCTTCATATTTTATCGAGAATGGGGCCCTAAATTTTACTCTTATACAAAAAGAAATGCTTAGAAAACACATTTAAAATTTGATGCTTATATTCACTATACCCTATACTGTTATTCATTACCGTGTATGGTGGAATGTTCTTTTGCATAAAAATCCATGCCTGGAATACAGTTGTTGTGCTGCAGTAGTGGCATCAGTATGTTGCTGTGCTGTAGTAGTGATGTCACTACTGCAGCACAACAACTTAGAATGCCACCACACAGCTGCTTTCCTCTAGCTGATTCAGCTGGGGCAGCTTTTTATTTTGGTTCAAACAGAAGCAGCTGCAGCTGCAGTCACTAGTTGCACCTTGAATCAGTAATTTGAGCCTACAACCAACCCTCAAGTGCCCCAACCCCCACCCATCAGTTCTCTGAAAGGAAGCAGAGAGTCTGAAAATGGGCATGGATACCTATACACTATGAAAGATAATGAATGGGCATCCATACACAGACAAGCCTGTGACTTCATCTTGAGTTTTCTATGACAATCAGGTAACCTCTTAGTCTTCCTTCTTGAGGTTCCTGCTGCCATGGAAACCTATTAATGCATATACAGGATTGTTTGTATGGCTAACCTTAAATTATCCTCTACATTACATTGAAAAAGATTTCACCAATCTGAACACAGAGCAAATGTCCCATTATTATGCCTTAACCAGAATGTAGACTCCAATAGGCTTGATTCTCAGAGGTTGACGTCGGGCTTACACAAGCCCTACATCAAACCCTGCACTGTGCTAAACACATTGACGCACCTTGCACCAGATTCTCAAAGGACGCGCACATTTAACCCTTTTATGGATGCTTATGACACATATTTGGCACATATCCTGTAAAAAGGTCCCATGATTGATACAAAGTTAGGCAAGCAAAAGCTGGTGTAACTTGCAGCATGTGATGCATGGGATCGAGAATCCGATTACCAAGTAGGAAATGCTGCAAGCCCCATGTGCCATGTGTTCGGTGCACCTGGTGCTTGTGGCATGCCAACACTTTTGAGAACTGAGTCCCATAATGGGACTGTACTCTAGGCTAATCCATGTACTCTGACTGACTAAGGCAAGTACAACAGTGCATCTTGTAGCAGTGGCAAATTCAGGCCTTGGTGCAGGCACATGCACCACCCCCTTTGATGTGGTGCAAACTGCAGCTCAGTTTGAAACTGTTGCTTGTTGGAATTATACAGGGAAGAAGACACTACCTAGCATCAGGGGCATCATTTAATGGTCATCAGGGTTCTACATTCTGTTTGCAACCCCTGCTGCTGCCTGGCTCTGTTGTAGTCTGGCTGTCTATTTTATTCCTCTGTGTTTTTTTAAGAGTTTGTTGCCTGCTGCCACCTCCTTCATCCATTCACCCAGCATCCTTTCCTCCTCCTCCCAGTCCCAACCAGTAGCATGAAAACTTTGCTTGTCATCAGATCATTGGATCATGGCGTCACCGCAAAGGTGCAAAAACATTTTTGAACTGTGCAGCATCGTTGGTCTGTTACTGTCAGCACAGATGTGAGTCAGCCACTTGGAGGGTCAGGAGACAGAGCACTGGATCAGGAGGTCAGTCACTGCTTGGGAGTCATGGGGTGGGGACAGACTGAGAAGAGAGAGAGAGCCTGGAGATGGACAGTTGGTCCAGTCAGAGCCTGGCACAGCAGAAGCATCACTTGGTCACCACTATGGTAGTGTGAGTCCAGACTGAGGAGTACTACACTCCGGTTGGGTATAGACTAGAGAGAGAGAGAGAGAGAGAGAGAGAGAGAGAGAGAGAGGCAGAGAGCCACCACAACACAGGTAAAGCCTGTATTTGGCCCCAATACTCATGATGCTGTCCACCACCATTATGGCACATTGCCCCTGGACCAAGGCTGTCAGCCCCATGGGAGAAGGGGAGGTGAAAATCGAGCCAGGAGCTGCAGAGTTGTTGAACCTGAGCCTGGCCAAAAGCAAGATGAGGATCTGTTGACCCATAAATGCCTTCATGGTTTGGGCCAAGGGGACACAAATAAGCAGTTGGCACAGTAGGACCTGGACCTGCACAATGCGGAGCTCAGCAAGATGCTTGGTGAGTTAGTGATGCCTGCCTGAGGAGGCAGCTATAGTTCTCATACAAACTTGTCATTTGAACAAATAGATACACAGATCAGTTTTAGATTTGTTCTGGAATACCAGGGGAATGTGCTCCTATTGGCTGTTATGCACTAATGGGCACAAGTTACATGCCAAAGGCAAATCACCCGCCTGCGCAGCTCCTCACCTGTGGACAGGTGCGCACCGGCCATTGTTCACTAATGACCACCACCTGTTCATGGCCCCACCCCACCCCCAGCGTGAAGGTCCATGCAGGGCAGGTTGGCAGAGTTGCGGACCCAGCCAGGCATCCAATCGGATGCCTGGCATGGGTGCCACAGTGGATCGCTTGCACAAAACAGTGTGTTCTGGGTGCATGAATAGCCTCCACAAACACCCGGACATGCACAGCTATGCCCCCATGTAAAGAGGTCAGAATCCCCCCACCACACCTTCCAGCAACACTGCTGTGCCCTGGCCCCATAGTGCCACTTCAGACCCACTCCCCCAACAACTGTGCCCCCAAGGCGATAGAGCAGAGCAGAGCCCCCCCAAGCCATGGTGGACCCAATGCAGTATGGCTAACATGGCTCCCACACACAGGAACCCCTACCCCATCAGTGCCAGTCCCCCCACTGGTACCCGAACCTGCCACACATCCAAGACCCCAACTCAGTAGCCCAGCACCCACAAGACAATAGCCAGTGCCCCTCCTGTGGCACTGACAACCCCTAACACTCCTTTCTGTTCACTTACCATCCTGTTGTGCTAAGTGAACCTGACAGTTAGTGGCACAGCCTCAACACACTAGTCGTGTAGTCTGAGTGATGCTGGGAATGCAACCCCTATTTATAGGAATGCGTTCCCAGCATCACTCAGATGGCCAGCGGCCAAGGAGGTGTGTGGAGAGCTGTGTCACTGGCCGTTGGGGAGTCACGGCACTGATGGGAGGGTAAGTGGACAGAGGGAGGGGTGGAGGTTGTCAGTACCACAGGAAAGCTGTACAGCTAAGGGACAGGATGGGCATGTGTGGGGAGGGAGGGCACTTGGCACTACAGGGTCAGGGCTGACCCAGAAGGGGGGGCATGGAGTGGCACTGCTGGTATGGACCCAGCTCTTCCTTGTCCGGCTGATCAGCCCATCAGCTGCCCTGGCCCCACCAGCAGCCTAGTGGGCTGGGGCATAACGGGGATCAGTTGCCTTGTTCCACTGCAGCTGACAAACCATGTACAAGGGGGCACTCAGTGGATTATGGCAGGGTCCCAGCTGCCATAACCTGCTCCACACTGCACCCCCCCTGTGGACAGCACTATGCACCTTGGTGCATGGCGCGTAGTGTTGGCATGCCCCCACCAGCCCCTGGCGTGTTGCTGCCTGTGTGGCCGGGGAACAGGTGCATAGCTGACTTGCACCTGGATTGTGAATGGCACGAAGGGTCTGTGGGACCCTGCTTCGTGGCATTCAGTCATTGCGATGCCAATGCGCCCAATTTCGGCAGCGCATTGGCATCATCCATGGGGCCCATTGCTTTCAAAATACATGATGATTCTACTCCTTCTGGGAACTCTGTGTGGATCTTAGTGCTAGTTCTCATTTAGCATCTTAAATGCACCTTAATAACTTTCAATGTTTCATGTAGTGTGTGAGTGTATAGGGGAGGGGGGCAGAAAGAAGCTCTGTCCCACAGCTCTGAAGTGAGCACCACCGCCACTTTGTGCCAAATGAATGGACAGGATATTTCCCATTTGATGAGAGGGGAGGGAGGGAGGTAGGGTTATATAGACACAATATTTGCTGTACTGACCCCTGTAGTCCTAGCATTATATGATTACCACCTGTCCTGATTTTGTCAGGACAATCTAGGTTTGTGCAGCTGTGCCCAGGCCAGAAAAAAAAAAGCTAACTGTCCTAATCTTATAGTACAAAAATATTTCTATAAATCCTAAATGTCCTGATTTTATAGTAGGAAAATATTTTCATTTCTTCCCTTTGTAAGTGTTTTTTTTTTTTACTATTTTCTTACTATGGTGATTGGTGGTTTTGGCCATGTAATCGACTGCATTTGTACATAAATTGCCTAAAAACTTAACACTGTTCCCTGATGAAGCCTTCATAATGAGGCACTGCATAGGGCTGTTAGTCCATGATCCCTATGGTGTTCTGAGTATGATTGACCATTTGTGATATCATGCATGACCTGCATCAGGTGTATATTTTTATTTGGTGCTTTTAATAACGGCAGTCAACTCAGTTGTTTGTTTGTTTGCTGAATTTTGTTGACCCGGTAAGCCCACTGGGCCTAGAAGTCCCTTTTTCAGGGGCGACCAGGGGGGAGGGGGATACAGATGGTAAGCAACTGAAATTGAACCAGATTAAGCTGTTGGTGGTATTTGTAGTGAATGAGAGAAATTTGGCCAGGACACTGGGGACATTCCCCTACTGGCTGCCTAGTCGCCACAGTAGGTGTCTTCGCTGACGCCACGCTGCATGATGGCAGCACTTCAGCAACAGCACTCGGAGATGGAGGTCGGAGAATGTACGGTATCTGATATTGCTCTATGTACAGCTTTGCAGGACTCACCCAGTTTGCCCACGACAATCCCTCGCTGGAAACAGCACCGGAAGAGAACATGAGTATCCAAGAGTTGGCTGGGATATTCAGCGAGTGGGAGTTTGCTTGGCGAGGAGGTATTGAGTCGGCGGCATTAAACCCTGTTTCAGCACATTTTCTCCTGTACCCGAAATTCAATGGTAACGGCTTCTACGGAACAAATTTCCCGGGAACTGATGCTACAGGGACTGTTTCTGAGACGGACTCAGAGCGTCACAATCAGTGCGACGGCGCTTTTGACGGGTATCGTGCTGAGGCCCCACAGACTTTCTTTGGATTGGTCTGAAGATTCAGCTCTTTCAGGAGCGGGCTGGCGAAGACTGAATCCGTCGTTGGATTCCTGATTCTGCCTGGAATACCTTCGTCGGACTCCTCTTCTTCAAAGCATGCCACCGATTCGAAACACTGGGCCCAGGTATTCCTCCATATTCAGACAATGCACCTGAAAGCGCGTGATTACTGAGGGTGGGGAGTGTACTTTGGCTTCTCTGAAACCAAATACCTCCTTTAAAAGATTCTACTGGGGATAATGCTGCAAATTTGTTGTGGGAGGGGTAAAGACTCCCAATCCAGACCTCCTATGTCAGAGTTATTTAGAAATAAATTAGAGCAGGCCCGAGGACGCAATGCTGTTCGGATACGATATAAGGAGGTCTCCCAGAGCATCCGGATAGGTATTATGTTTTTTAAACAGCTTTTGAAAAATTCTATGGGCTTTTCCTTCTGACATTTATGCCTTAATCCACATTTCTGGTGAAGATTCGTTTGACATTAGTTTTCAGACTAATATTCACTTAGACAAATTTTGGGATAATCGCTATTCTAAAACCACACCCTGTATGGACCCCTTTTGCTATCCCACTTACCAGGCCACAAACTGTTACATTACTATTATGTTTCGTAATGAAGGGGTAAATGTAAGTGATATTTATCATTGGTTACAGTCTAAATGTGACATTCTGAGTCCGCCTGAGGCCTTATTAGATTCTGAAGGCATATGGACGGGGCTGGAAATTTAAAGTGAAGCTTTTTAGTTAATTCTGAAGTTGTGCATCTTCCTAACAGCTTCTTTTGAGTCAAAGATGAAGTCTGCTTTTGGCGGTCAACCCTGGAGCTTGCTAAGTGTGGAGCTAAAACCCATATCAGTAGTGTCTGTGAGCGTTGAAATGCCCCTATGTGGAGGTTTTGGTCATTCTCTGGATATGTGTACTAACATTTTTTCAGTGTAACCTCTGCGACAAAAGAAGGGCCATGCCTTTCATCAGTGCCCTTAGGCTCATAGAAGTGTACTGAAGGTTGGGATCAGGATGACTTGTTAAAAACAGCCATGCAAAGAAGCAGGACCTCTGATAAAACTGCTTCTATGCCCCCAACCCCTCAGGTTGTAGATCATTTAGCAATTTCTAAAACTACAGGGACTGGTAGTATAGAACCCCATACTCTGTAGACGGCCACGCTACTCCCCACACTCTTGCCTCAGTAAACAGACTTCTGGTCCTTCCATGCCCCCTTTGAAACGGTGAAAAGCAGACGCCTCACTAGAGCCTCTATAAAACAACCTCCATAACCCCATTACCTACAGAAAACTTTTCTCCCTCTACAAGATGACCCTAGAGTCAGATCTTGAATCTGATACTTCTCATGTATCAGAACTTATTACTGAAGATGAAGATAGCAAAGCAACGGAGTTAGCAGAAGAAAAGAAAGGAAAAGGAAAGAAAAGGAAAGCTAGCCAGAAACATGGCCCTTGACACCTTAGCTCCCTATGACCATTTTGAAGCTAGCATCCTACAATGTATGTAGTATAAAAACGTTTCAAAGACAATTACCCATTCTGATGTATTTGGGTCTTTGAAGCTTGATATAATTCTTTTTTACAAGAGACTAGGGTGACGCTCTCTTTGAAACCAAACAGCTACAAAGGAAATGGATTTGGGGACTTTCTTTGGACCTTTGGTCCAGACATTCGGATGGTCTTGGGTATTATTTGGAATACGTCTTTTAAAATATCTAAAGTGATAGATCTTAGACCTGGTAGGTTATTAATTTTGGTTTTTCTTTGGGGAAATTTCCTTCGCCTAATTATTTGTATGCACCTCAGACAAAGTTATCTCGGATAGAAATCTTGAAGACGTTAAACCCTTTTACTAACTAGAAAGCATATAATTTGGGGTGGAGATTTTAACTGCTCCTCAGACATTAATATGAGTAAACAGCTTGGTAAAAAGTATATTGCAATACTAATTTTCTTCACAAACTCATCAAAGATTCTGGTCTCCAAGATGTTTTTAGAAGTCTACACCACAGGGTGGTGAAACATATTTTAGATATACTTTTGCAACTCGTATTGATATGCTTTTGTTTCTCGATATCTCTTTCCAATATCTTGCTCAGTTGCACCTACTGAATTTCTGATCATTTTATTTTAATTGGCAATCTTCACTGACACATATTCCCCTATTTTCTCCTCTATAAATTGTCGGTGGAGATTAAACACTTCCTTTTACAGGACGCACTCTTTTCTAAATTAGAAGTTTTTTCCTCAAAATTTTCTACTATGGATCTATTTGACCTTTCCTCACGATTGGTGGGTGCAAATGAAGGTGAAATTAAATCCTTGTTCATTAAGTGGGCAAACTTAAGGCAAATTCAGAATATCTGCAATATTTATTACATAGAAATCAGTTGTACAAATTAATGTCTTTACCGCCTAAAGACCGTACTTAGTCCATTCCCAAATTATAACAATAAAGAAATTAATGAAAGCTTTTCAATACGATAGGGCTAAATCTTTAGATTTAGAATTTAAATATGGAATTAAACAAAGTCCTATGTCTGATCCTTTCCAGGCCTGTAAAACTCGTCTCACTAACACCTTAATGACAGGATTTGTTAATTCACGGGGAATTGATTACCACAGATATCGGTATGTTATCTATTATTCAGCAACATATACAAGAATATTTCTCGTCTTCAACCCGTTGTCTATGGAAACATTTCCGCTTCAAAGATTTCCACTTACCTAAGCTTCCAGATAATCTTTACAGTCACTGGTAATTCCTATTACTTCATATGAAGTTGCAGAGGTTATTAAAAGTTAAAGACTGGAACTGCTCCAGGTCTGGATGGTATACCTAATGAGTTTTATAAAGCTTGCTCTAAATATATGGAATTTTTTGCCTCGGTTTTTAATTCTGTTTTAAATTCAAACTCAGCTGATCGACCTTGTCTATTTCTCTTATGACCTTTTATACAAAAAGGCGATAAAGTTAGTAACTAATTGGAGACCAATTAGTTTATTAAATACGATTATAAGATTTTAATTAAGATTCTACATAATGCTTAATAAAGGCCATAAAATTTCTGATTCATCAGGCACAAACTTGCTCTATACCTACTAGAACTATTCAACAAAATCTTTTTCTGATAAGAGATCTTTTTCCACTTTACCACAAAACTCTCTAGATCCTGGGATTATAGTAGCCCTTGATCAAGCCAAGGCTTTTGATACGGTTTGTCATTCCTATTTGTATTTTGTTTTAACTCATTACGGTATTCCGAAACATTTGTTCACTGGATAACTAAACTATAGTCAGGCAGTTACTATACCAATTGTGAACGGATTACTGGGCAATTGAAATTAAAATTAATAAAGGTGTACGCAAGGTTGCCCTTTAAGCCTTCTTTGTATACTTTCATTTTGATCCTGTCATCAGAAGTATTGTGTCTGACCATCAGATTATAGGGCTTTCTCCCTCCCCCTGGTTAGACAAAGTGAAAGTTACAGCATTTGCAGATGATGTTACTTTGTTATTGGCAAATGTTTTGTCACTACAATGAGCATTAGAGATTTTTTCTTTTTTTGGGGAGTTTTCAGGGGCATCTCTTAATATGGAGAAAAGCTTTATAATACCTTTACAACATACTCCCTCACTGCTCACTAACTATTTTAACATACCTGTGTCATGCACTCCTCAAAAAATATTGGGGATATGGTTCGGAGTTGAGATATAGGCCTCTATAATTGGGAAAGACAATTGGGTATAGGAGAATCAAAAGTAAACCTTTGGAAAAGCTGGACTCTTTGTAAACTAAAGGAATAGCTATTATTAAACAATTTTGTTACCCCTGTTTCATATATTAGTCATCTTTTCCCTCCTATATCTGTAGAGACTAGGTTATATAGCATTTTTTTCCAGATGCTTTGGGAAACAGACTTAACCCTGTTAAAGGGAATACATACCTCTCAAAAAAGATGGAGGTCTACACATGATCAACCCTGTTGTTTTTCCATTCTAATTTTTATTTTCTTCTTTCTCGTTCTTTGGTCACAACCTCTTTACCATGGCATTTTTAGGTCCAGTCAATCTGGCATAATATTTCTTTAAATGGTCATTGTTTCCCCAAACTTATCTCCTCTGATTCTTTGCCTAAGTATGGACTTCCCACCCTGAGGAAATTATATCAGTGGAAGATTCCACTACAAAATTGCTTTCCCTGTCTCGGAAATCTTTTTATTCATATATTGTTTATGAAGTCCAGAAAATTACACTGTTATTTCCTAATTGTACTCCCACTAAAATGATTTTTGCATTGCATAAATTAACAGATTATAGAATCTTAGTAAAACTTGGGACATTGTTTGGATTTCTGCTCACGGAAGATTAGGCGTTAGAGGAATCTGAAATACAAACCTCTAGATGAAAGATATTGTTAAGACCACAATGTATTAATGTAGAAGAAAGTCAACAACATTTTTTATAGATTGGTAGATAGTAAGGCTTTTGGTCTCAAGCAGCACTTTACTGGAAGATGCCACATTTAAATTTATTAACTTATAATTTCTCATTTTAGGGAATATACTGGGATTTGGAAAACTTATCATAAAAGCACTTTAAATGTTTTCTTAGCCTTATTACAGTATTCCATTATGGCAAGCTCGCTGTAAATTCGTTACAACAGCAACAGATATCTTATCCTGTTATAATTGAGTCTGTTCGCAATGATTTGCTTGCTATACATATGACTGATAGGAAGTTTCTTCTAATGAAAAATTACAAATCTATGGAAACACTTTCCTATATCGTGATGATTTTCGCTAGGATTGTATGTAACACATTGTTTTCTTTTGTTTTTCTTCTGTATAATTATTTCTTTGTATTTATATTTCTGGTTTGCCCTTTTTCTTTGTGATGTTATGTTTTTTCTCAATAAAAACTTCCCCTACACTTTTCGATAAGTGCCATGGAATCTTTAACATCCACCTGAACTACCACCAATCCAGGCAGATGGGACCTTGGTTTAATGTCTCATCCGAAAGACACAGATGCTTTATGGGGCCTCAGTGGCAGAGATACAGGGGATAGGGGGATGTTAATGAGGGCAGTTCCGAATGACCTTTCTTTATGGACTTTAAGTTATGATCTAAGTACAAAAATGATGGACCTGATTTTCAAATGATTTAGAATGACACAAGGGTCTTGCTTCAAAAGACTTTGATGCAAGTGGTGACTTGCGTCACAACTTGCCTCAAATGCAAGTTTCTAAAGCAGCCTGCATCTGACCCAGACACTGCTGGGCCAAAGCCCCTTTGTACCAAAGTTGCATCAAACAACCCAGTGTGCAGTGTCACAAGGGGGTCTGTGCCACGGCAGAGTTGAAACATCCCCTTTTTGGGGATTTTACAAGCCCACCATGGACGTAGCATATGGCATGTGGCACCACTTAGACCAACCAGAAGGTGGTCTAAGTGGCTTGCAGCAGTGGGATGGGGTCCTATAGTGGGCAGTAGGGGCACAGTAGGGGCACAGAAGGTGACAGAGACAGTGTCAGGGGGACACTTGGGCAACAGCTACAGTGATGTGGCATTGGCAGGGTGCATTTGCAGAGTACCATAATATAGATTTAAATGCACATTATACTGTGAGCATCCCTAGTAGTCCAGCACCCCCAATCCCCGATATCACCTGTACAAATGAACAGGTATGTTCCCTGGTGGTACGGTGGACTCCTACCCCTGATCCCTGATGTCCCCAAATATATTACTAGACCTTCTCTGGCAGTCTAGCAGCTTCCCCAATTCCCGATCTCCCCCAACACCATATACAGACCAGTCTCTGGTGGTCTAGTGGATCCTCCACCCTCCCAATAATGACATGCAGTGTCCCAATGCCTAGCTCTCCCCCATTCTGAATCAGAGCCAGCAACCAGCACAGCCCTCCTCTCACCTCCATGGCTGGCCGCTGACTGAGCTCTCATTAAGCACGTACTGACTACAGTATGTGCTCATTGAGAGCTCAGTCAGCGTATGTGAGCTAGAGAGAAGAAACAACTAGCTGCTCAATTCAATTCTAGATGGGAGTGGGCAGGGTGGTGGGACACTGCCTGTTGGGGTGGGGGATCCATCAGACTACCTGGGATTATTCTCTACATGGTGTTGGGGCAGATTGGGGATCGGGGGGCAGTATACTTCCAGGAAAGGTCTTTTAATATATTCAGGGAGATCTGGGATCAGGGGTGGGGGTCCACTATACCACCAAGGAACATATCTGTCAATGTGTTTGGATGACATCATGATTGGAGGGGCCGCTGACTACCAGGGATGCTCGCAGTATAATGTACAGTAAATCTATATTACAGTACACTGCAAAGCACCCTGCCAGTGCCACATGACTGTAGTTATTGCTAAGCTGTCCCCCCAATACCCCCTTTGTCACCCTCCATGCCCTTAGGGCACCTGGTTCCCCTCCTGTCCAGCAGCTTCCCCCCAACTTATTGTACCGGGGGCTGGATCCCTGTGACAATGTTCGCAGATGTGCCAACTGTTTGGCTTAACTTGGCTCATGCAGCAAACCCATGGGGTTTGGCACAGGGACCCTGCTTTTTGTAAAATTAGGCTAAGGGTCCCTGGTGCACCCAGAGTTTGCCACAACCCTTAGAGCGATGCAACTTGCATCACTCTAACTGCTCTTTTAAAATCAAGCCCTATATAGTTTACTTGGGTATTTCATACTCTCAAGTCCCCTCCCACCTTGCAATTTACTCCAATATTTACTGCTGTGGACTCTGAGCCCTCCCCATAATCTCCTGTTGGTGTTGCAGAATGATGCTGCCTATGAGTGTGACAGGAATTACAAGATTAATGACACCCAGCAAGACCCTTAGCTGCTTGGTTGTCCTGTTCCACACCCGAAAGAAATGTGTTCTGTGCATCCTGAAACTCGGCTTAAAATGTACCAAAATGTACCATTTTACAAATTACATTTTCAAAATTTTCTGGGGGCATGCCCCAGACCCCCCATAAAGAGGTTTGGTTTTCCACGCCATCTATGCCGCCCCCCCCTTTGTCAATTCCTCGATCTGCCACTAGTGAGAAACCATCAAAAATTTCCATTTTTTTTCACAAACATGGTGACATGGTGTAACACCAGAAACCAAGCAATTATGGTGCCTTTCTTAAAACTTCTTTTTTTTTGAGTATGCATGGTAATAACTAGACCAGGGTGTTAAAAACTGCTCTGCCAACAGCCTCAGAGTTTATTCAACCTGGTCCTATTACGACCTTGTAAACCCTGACCACTCTCCCATTATGCTAACCAGATTAGCAATGTAAACAGTTAACTCTGTGCCGACCTCTGTGCTGCAGTCATAGTTCATGGCTGAGCCCCAGAATCCCACACTGAGGATGGCAGGAGACAGGATGTGTTATTCAGATGAGACACTGGGTTGCCAGGGAGGGATAGTGGGAGGGTGTGTGCTGCCTGGCAACTGTGCATCCACTTGAAGGCCAACCAAAGAGCAATGCTGCTGCTCATGCACTCCTTGTTCAGAGGAAGGGTGCTGCCATTACAACCCCATCATCAGGGTCATGGATGTAATGATAAGTGAATGGGAGGTCTACACAGTTAAAAACTGATGGGGGCACTAAATTATACTGTTTCGGCTTTCCTCAGCCAAGAAGTACTATTTGGATGGAAACTTGGTTGGGGGAGCATGTTCTGCCCCCCAGAGTCTATGGGCATAATGGTCCTGATTATGGTAGGAGATCAAGAAGCAGTGGGGGAAATCAGAGGAAAACATGAACACTTAAAACAAAGAGAACTCTGTGAGAAAGAAAAGGGAGTTGGAGTTTTCCTTCATCTAAGAAAATAATATTTAAAGAACAGAAAAAGACAAGATGTGAGCCAAGCCCACCCTCCAGAATTTCAACCAGTAGACACAAAGTAGTGAAGGATTGAAGAAGGATTGGATAATGTGTTTGTCGTATTTCTTTACAGGATACATGAAAAAAGAATACAAGGATGAAAAGTCATCTGTAGCCACCCTTTCTTACCTTTGAGGTTGTGGATTCTACTCCATTTGAGTTTGTGGCTACATTTAATGTTTTTTTTTTTTTTTTTATCCAAGCATTCTTTTCTCACAGCATGAAAAAAAATACCATTCAACAAGCATTTGTCAATGCCGAATGTTTGCTTGCTGGCATTGGCATTGGTAGTGTAGGAGTGAGAAAGATGCATAATAGGAATGGCAGTGAAGTATTTAACTGAAGCCAACCCCACCACCACCCTGCAGAGACTGACAGGCATAGGGGTGTGACTTTGGGTCGTCAGGCATAACGGCCATGCCATTTCACCACACCCTACCCTGCAGACACTGACAAGTGTCATGGTGTGCCTTGGGGTCTTTAGGCCTTATGCTCACCCCATTCCATCAGGCAATATAGTGAGATGGGTGTAGTATAGGAGAATGGGGTGAACTTTGGGGTCGAAGAGTCCAAGGCACACCTCGATGCCTCTCACTGGCTGCAGGGTGTGGGTGGGGGTGGAATGGTATGAGCATTACAGGCAACAATCCCAAGTCACAACCCTGATGCCTGTCAGTCTCTACAGGGTGGGGGTTATGGTCGGAAACCCTAATGCCTCAGGCATTCATTGGTATTTTCACTCCAAATTTTCAACATGGGTTTTTGTGACCCCACTTATGAACAGTGGCAATATCAGTTTGGTAGCCGAAAGCTGATTTTGCACAGCGACTACGCCATTTGGCACCACAGGTGCGAAAACACATTTGAACAGGATGTGAAAAATGACAGCTGTACTGTTCATGGGAGGTGTAAAAAATGGCAATGTTGAAAATCTGCAGTGAAAATATAAAAAAAACTGAAGTCACGAGCATGCGTAGAAACTACGCAACACACCCGTAATGTAATTAGTTTGGGGATTTTTTACAGCAGATTGTCAACACAGGCATTTTGGGACCTCCGCTCATGAACAGTGTCACTGTGATTTTCTTAATCTGTCCCGAACAGTGGTGTCTCACAGCGACCACGCATTTCTGCACCGGAAGTGCAAAAACACATTTTGGCCAGGGTGTGAAAAATGACAGCTGTACTGTTCATAAGGAGGTGTGGAAAAATGCCAGTGTTGAAAATCTGGATTGAAAATATTACAAATTCATGTACTTATGAGGGTGTGTGGAAACTGTGCAATGCTCGCTCATAACACAGTCATTTTATGGACTTTTGCCACCACATTTTTAACATAGCCATTTTAAGACCTCTGCTCATGAACAGTGTCACTGTGATTTTCTTAATCTGTCCCAAACATTGATTTCGCACACCGACTGCGCCATTGTGCGCTAAATGCAGGAAAATGCATTTTGGGCAAGATGTAAAAAATGACAGCTGTACTGCTCATAAGGAGGTGTGGTAAAATGACAATGTTGAAAATCTTGAGTGAAAATATTAAAAATGCATGAACTTATGAGCGTGTGTAGGAACTACGCAACGCATGCTCATAACACAGTCATTTTTGGGATTTTTTTCAACAAATTTTAAACTTAGGGTTTTGGGGGCCTACCGCATGAACTGTGCCACTGTTGTTTCATTACTTGGTCCCGAAAGGTGGTTCTGCGCAGTGACAGCGAAATCACCTTTTGGGACCGAATAACAAAATGACAGTGACTGAGTTCATGAGGTGGGGCCCCAAGAACCCCATGTTGAAAATTTGGTTAAAAATCCCCCAAAATGGATGAGATATGCACCAAAGTTGAAAAAAAAACATTTATGCCTTTGTACAGCTTACCGGCATTTCTTCAGTTCGCAGTCGGCTTTGAAGAGTGCAGATGTGTTCGGTCCACGAAGATCGATAGTGCCAGGCTCCAGAGGTAAGTATGGGGGAGGTGTGGGAGGTGGATGTGCAGAGGGTAGGCGCGGGTTGGGGAGGGGCAAGACAGTCAACGAGGACTTTTTTTAGTTGAGTTTTTTTTTCCTTCTGCAAGAAGACGACACAGGACTTTTGCCATGCTGAGGTGGGCTCCCAGTGTGGCAGCTAAAAGGTTATTTTTGGGGGGTGGCAGTGGAGCTGATGGGGGATTGGGCACCCCTGTTGGCCATACCGACTTTTGCCATGCTGGTGTGGTCTCCCAGCGTGGCATCTTCATCAGGAAGATGATGCAGGACTT
Organism: Neoceratodus forsteri; assembly: GCA_016271365.2. NCBI lineage: Eukaryota > Metazoa > Chordata > Ceratodontiformes > Ceratodontidae > Neoceratodus > Neoceratodus forsteri. The sequence goes on from CM028131.1 coordinate 854,459,654, forward strand.
TTGCCATGCTGGGGTGGGCTCCCAGCATGGCAGCTGAAAGGTTATTTTTGGGGGGCAGCAGTGGAGCAGATGGGGGATTGGGCACCCCTCTCAGCCATACCAATGTTTGCCATGCTGGGGTGTGCTCCCAGCATGGCACCTAGAGAAGTCTATTTGGGGGCAGTGGAGCCAATGGGGGATTGGGCACCCTGGTCGGTTATACAGTGTACGCGGGTGGAGGGGAGTGCATGAACATGCTGGGGTGGGCTACCAGTGTGCTACGTAAGTGGAGGACCACGACAAACTGTCTATGACAGTTCAGATGCAGTGAAGATGTACAAGTAGGCAATTTGCATACTGCCATTGGCAGCATGCTAATTGCCTACACATTACCACCACTGATTGTGGCTTTTTTTCCACAGAACTGTACACCACTGCATCTGAACCCTGTCATAGACAGCTCAGACACTCATTGGCATGGTGCAGCCGCACCTGCAAAAGGGACCAGGGCATTGGAAGTGGGGGAGGCACACCTACGAACTCTCATATGGTGGCACTATGTTTCTTGCACATGCGTGCAAGCAAATATAAAAATGGCATTTGACTTTTTCGAATGTTGCTTTTGTTCTATACACCATCAAATGAAATTATTTGTAAATCTTTCAGACTGTTCATTGGATTATTAACCTTCTGCATGAAGCAAAAGATAGCTGACATACATGCCCTCACAGGTTGCATTCTTCAAGTGTTGATGGCTCTCCAGTCGCCACACTCAGAAGAATCTCATTCATGAGAAAGCAGAATGCTAACAGCTTGTAACTTTGCCATGGAATTGCCATTTAGCAGAAGTTCTTCATATTTTTTCCTCTGTATAGGAACTTGTGTTTTTTTTTTTTTTTGTTTTAGCCATTCTATTCCATTTGATAGAGAATATGCTGCCTAATACCATGTCTACTGTACAACTGTACTTGCAATTTGTGCATGCATTAATTCCTGTGGTGAGAACAAAACAAAAGAAAGAAATCTGTTATTTGTACAGAAAACTCCACTGTGCTTTTCAGCTGTAGTTTGGAAACTCAATGAATTCCATTGTATAATTTTGATGATTTATAACTTGTATCTGCACCAAAGAATCATAAGTATATGCACCAATCCAGGAAGCAGCATGGGCTAGTTGTGATTAGGGGCTAAGGCTCGGGAATCAGGAAAGTCAGAATCAGAAGCCACCCAAGCCACTTACTCTCTCTGTGGCCATGAGCAAGTCATTAAACCGCTCTATGCTTTAGTCTACCCAGTCTTAGAAACAGGTAATGCAGAGTCCTACTGATAACAAGATATTACTTGCATCTCAGCTGGATTAGAATACAGTGCAGACAGGGTATGTTCAGCAAGGACAAACCTCATAAACTGACTGGCATTATTTTCCGGGTGATACAAAACCAGATTGCAACCATTGTGTTTCAAAAGTCATATTGCAATCAATATTTCATTGGATTTACAGTAGCAGCCCTCAGTTGTCTCTAGCCCCTGGATCTAACTGTCATTTTATTATCTGACTGTGTGTGTGTGTGTGTGTGTGTGTTTGTGTGTGTGTGTGTGTGTTTTGTAATTTACTGGAAAAACATGAAAAAATATTCCTCATGAAGATTTTAATACAGCAAATATCTTGCGTCGTTGCTATTAACTTGTAGTTTCCCAGTATACTTTCCTCTAATAATGCAAGGATTTTTGAATTTATAAAACATGATTTGTGTGGGTAGAACCAAACTAAAATCTTCAAAGCTCTCTCTTGACCAGGTAGATCCTCTCAGCACAAAACTGGGGGATGCATTGTCTTAGCACTTTGAAAAAAAATCCTCCTGAAAAGCTGTTGATTCTGGTCACCAGCCTCCATCCAATGCTTTGTAATGATGATGTTGCTAATCTGTTGGGATGGTTGCTGATCTCAACATGGGCCCCCTTCTCAAAGGCTGCTCCTCAGTGAGAATATGCACAGTGCCACCCCAGTGCATGACTGAAAAGCCTTTCGGTATCTTGTAGCCTGGCCGTAAAAATGGAGCATAAAGCCCAGATAACCATAGCTTTCCTACTTTTGCATGTAAGGGATTAGGATTTGCAGTTGCTTGTGAATCGCCATCTTCATATCTTCCATTTTCACCCTTTTTGTGCAGTTTCAGTATGGGGTGGTTGTTTTAAATTATATAATTTTTTGCACTGCACACAGAGCTCAAAGGGGCTATTTAACATACAGACGCAGAGGCTTGCATATATCTGTTACACTGAAAGGCAAATTCAAAAGGAATGAAAATGTTTGTGTATTTTTTTTGAGAACAAGACAACTAGTCAAGTTGTAGAACAGAATTAAAAACAAAGTTGAGGATAAGGTAACTCATTGTTATCCAAACTGAATCTGTGTTCATTGACAATACAGTTATACTTTTTTGGAAATATTCACAATCAGCAGTGACTGAAAGTGATGAGCATTTTTTACATTTTGATAGACACAGAATGCTAGCTAGATTGCATGCAGAATTGGCATAATCTGCTTTATGTCAAATTTGGCAGTTTTAACTTTTACTTGACTTTGAAGCCCCCTACTCTGACATGAAAATCATGATAGATAGATAGATAGATAGATAGATAGATAGATAGATAGATAGATAGATAGACAGATAGACAGACAGACAGACAAACAGACAAACAGACAGACATATATATAGATATATATATAGATGGACAGACAGACAGACATATAGAAGTGGAGTCCAGTGTGTGTGTTTGTGGTTTTTTTTTTCTAAGACATTTCTCTAGATCTGAATATGAAGAGAAGTTAGTCATTGGATATTTTTCTTTTTGGTCTGCAGTCCATTGCTGTTTGAAGACCCTGTCAGGCTATAATAGATACCACCTTCAAACTTTACTAAAGAGCATCCACTGGTGCTGAAATTTAAGTTGCCCAATACAGATGTGCTTGCTATGCCTCCTCAATGCTGCCATGTGTACTGTTCAGTGGGTGAATGGAGGCGGCTGAGGAGAACTGGAGAAAATTCCACCCAACTTGGCATTGTTGGCTGACGATCACTGTGCTCTCCCATGCCATCCTATCTCCTACCACACAGATGTCACTATACCAGCTGATTTTCAAACCTAACATTGTGCTTCCTTCCTTTCTTCCTCTATAACCCAATTGGAGGGGAGGGGGGCAGGGATAAGCCAGATGTGCAGAACATGTAAGAAGACCAAGTGATACTGGTGGCAATGAGTGGTAATGGAAAGTGAGTCTGGGGAGCAGCAGGGGTGTTAGATGATCTGAAGGACTGCAGTGCTGATGGGTAAGGGAAAGGGAAAGGTGTAAAAAAGTCACATACCTCATTAAAATGAATAGGAACTACTTTAGCACTCACCACTCAGTGATACCTCTGCATACCACAGGCAATGTATGTAGGTCTAAACATTTACTATTTCTCAGCCACAAAGATACAAAATATTATTCTTTGCTACAAATTCCAGACCTATACCTTTTAAATTAGAAGGCTTACTCAGAGGTAATAAGCTTAACATCTAAAAATTAAAACTGGTGTTGGCCTTCACTGTCAGGATGCAGACTCCTATTTATTTCTGAAGAAGTCCAAGATACAGGAGTAAATGCCAGTAAAAAAATGAATTCCATTGCATTATTTTGATAATTTTATAAAATGTATTTGCATCAAAGAATCCTAAGAATATGCACCAATCCAGGGCTAATTTTTTTTCGAGGTGACACAAAACCATACTGCAAATGAGTATCCACTGTAATTATAAACATCTTAAAAAAACCTCAAAGGAATCTGTATCATATACAATGTAGAACAGGACCTCGCCAGCCTTCTTCTCCTCCTCCTCAGAAAAAGGTGTCTACTGAGCCCAGATTATGGGTGTGATGAACAGAGAACAGGGTCAGCTGTTCTGCCACTGTCTGTACCACCGGGGCAAGTTGTCAAAAAAGAACTGAATATGATGCTGAAACCAAGACATCTGGGTGGAGCTGCAGCATCAGTACAGTGTATGGAAGGGAAAGGGGAAATTGTTTAACCAGGAAAGGCACACTAAGCCGGAGTTCATTTCCAGGTGCGACCTGGGAGCACAAGGAAGTTAAGTGAGTTGCTCAGGGTCACACAGTATGCAAGTGGAAGCTGTGGGATTCAAACCCAGGTCTGGTCTACTGGATGTCACCAGATTTGTAGCTCAGAGCCTTAGACCACTTTACTATAATGCCTGTATGGTATACAGGACAATGTAGTGGAAAGAGTTTTGGGGGTCAGCTTCCCACAATTCATGTTTTTCTGCAGCATCCAATGTTCTATCACATTTCATTTACGTCATACAATGTACCCAAATCTGTAATGGTGAAGTAGAAACATAACCTCTACATACATTAACATCTTAATTCTAAGTTTTTAATCCCATTTCCTCTCTCCCATGGAACTCGAGTTCTAACCAGATCAATTCACCTGGTCACTGTTTGACCTTGAGCAGCTCACTTAGCCTCTGTGGTCTGTGGCTTTAACTTTTCAGTTTCAGTATAGGCAGCCAAAAATCTAGGGAGCACCATCCAACTGAAAATAAGATGCTGCATCTCAGTTGAGCAACATTGGGTAAAATAAAGTGTTAATAACTAGCCAGCATATGTTAGGTAAAACACATCCTATCATATTGTTTTTAAAACATATTGTTAACAAGGTGTGACAACTCAAAGGGAAGTTGACACACAGCTGCAGCCAAAGCTTTTAAGGGAAAGTGCAATTTGTGTGGTTAAATATGGAATTACTCTTAAAGAGACTCCATGTGGGTGGTCCAGTGGTGCTGAGTGTTGAAGCACTGAACACCACAACTCGCACCACTCTGGTGACCTGGGGTCAGGAGTGACCTCTGGTTGCCAGGGGTTGGCAGGAGAGGGAGAGGATCGAGCATCTGACAGACTGCTCTCCTCTCCTCTCCTGGGGAGGGGATGGTAAAGACAAGGGAGGCATAGGGTTTGGAACAGAGCCATTAGGGGTGAAGATATCAAACCATGGAAGGCACTGTGTACTAATGCCTATAGCCTGGGAAATCAAGATCCCAGACTTAATGGCTCTGATGGTGAAGGAGGACCTGGACATTGTCACGGCCACTGAAACATGCTATACGGGAAACCATATCTGGGACATAACCATACCAGGGTACATAGTCTTCAGGAAAGACAGGGTGGGAAGAATTGGGAGGAGGTGTAGCTATTTACATTAGGGAGCGATCAAAGTATTTGAGATTTAGGGAATGCAAAAAGGGAAGGAGGCTTTGTGGGTCACACTGGAGACAGAGAATGGCACCGCCATCTGCACTGGAGTTATCTACAGATCTCCAGCACAGGGGGAGGAACTAGATAGGGTATTAGTGGAAACCATCCACAAAGAGGCAGAAAAAGGGGGAATGTTGCTGGTAGGGGACCTAACTATGCCAAATATAAACTGGAACACCTATGCTGCAGCCACAACCAGGAGCAGAGACATCCTGGATGCCCTGCAGGGGGTGGGTCTCAGACAGCTTGTGGTGGAGCCCACCCAGGAGGAAGTGATACTGGATCTGGTTCTCTCAAATGGGGACAAAATTACAGATGTATTGGTAAGCAGCCATCTAGGATCCAGTGATCATCATACAGTGTGGTTGAAGTAAAAGCAGTGAAAGTCAAACCACACAAAAGCTAGGTTCAATCTGTGGCTCATAGTATAGTGCTTGTGTATATTTATGAGTCTGGCGTTTACATGCTTGAGGTTGTGAACTTAGACTTTGGCCTTTCTCTGTTTCCCACCCTCAGTAGGAATGCTGGGGAGGTGTAGGACTAGAGGCCCAGTGTCAAGGGTGAGATAAGAGTGCCATAGGAGGAGGAGGCAGGGGAGAAAGGTGGGTGATTTCAAAACATTCAAAGCTGAGCACCAGAAGTGCTGGGATTTAAGTAGGGGATGTGGGAGGAGCTATTCTCCCCACTGAATATCCAGCTTTAGCCTTCCCATTCAATGTCTGGTTCATACTGTAGTTCTTGTATACACTTATAAGCATGGCTTTTACGTGCTTGAGGTTATGAACTTAGACTTTGGCCTTTCTCTGTTTCCCACCTTTGGTATGAAAGCTGGGTAGGTGTAGAATTAGATGCCCAAAAAGATTATTAACAGTTTGATTACCTTCTCCAACTCCAGAGAGTGTAGCCAGTAGCATGCAGGAGAGGAAAAAAAAACCTTGTGGGGGAAACCTCTGAGGACCCATGGCTACTGACCTGCCAGTCCTCTGGGTGAACTACTAGGAGATAATCCTATGGGAGGACTGAGGTTTGGTTTTGGTTAAGTCCACTGTTCTTATCCTTGGAGACTTGCTGGTTGATGAGATGTGTCCTCTGGATTTTGGCAGGTGTAGAAGTCAATGCTGTAGGATGAAGATTCTAGGAAATGAAGGAGAGTCCATTTCTGATGATGTCCGGATGAGGAAAGGTAGTTGAATCAATCAATCAATTTTATTTTATACTGGAAAGAGTGTGAGCAAACATGCCCGGCATGGAATCACATCCAGGGTTTTGTATAGTAGTTGAGAATTGGAGACTGAACATAAGGATAAGTCCAGGGAGCAATGTCAAGGGATAGAAGGTCATTATCTGATGAACCTCTGAAATTCGGGGAAGACACATGCTGTTGGAGGTGCCATGACAAGATGGAATGAAAGTGAGCAGGAGCTCCCTGAACAGTCTGATGAGATAAGCAGCGGCAATAAAAATCCAGGGACCAGCTGGCATTAGACAGCTAAATGGGAACCCCCATGGAGGCAGAGTGAGGAAGCTTAATTGAGGAGACCCCTACATGGGTCATTGTTGAAGGTCTTTCCCAGCGGACCCAAGAAAAAGTATAAGATGTCCATGGAGGTTCAGATTGTGTCTAGAAGCTGAGGATCCAGATGCGGTATGGAGGAGGGGATAAGGATAGGCCAACATGCAGGCAGTTCAAAGGACATTTGGGTGCCAGGCATGCATAGGGAAAGTAGAGCTGATGTCGGGGAATGATGAAGTAAATGTAAAGAGAGTTAACTGGGACATCCTGTATTGCAAGTCCTGGAAGGAATGAAACGAGATCAGACATCAGAGGTCCTGGGAGCTGAAGTGGCAGGTATGGTACAGTACGACACAGCAGGACAGGTTAGTCACCTGGAAAGATGGTGGCAGAGGAAAGAAAACTAGGGCTCCAGAGCATTCAAGTTAGGCTTGTGTGGACAGTATAATGTCACCAAGATTGCAGATAGTAAAGGTGTGGGTAAATCGTACATGCCTAGAGAGCTGTATGGCATTGTTCATAAGCGGGAAATGTATCAGGAAGTCATATTGATAGCATGTCGATCTACGATGTATGGATGTTCATAATCTTGTCAACTTGAGTGATCTACCTGACACTGCCATTATTCCTCAGTAGAAGTTGGATACTATCATTAGCTTTGATAGGAAAGTACCTAAAATATATCAGGACTCATATGTACATGAGCTTTGCTCTATGATGATGCCCTGCATAAGAAACTGAATCTGGAACTGGGATGGGAAGGAAGCCAGAATGAACCAGCCATAAAAAAAGGCCCCAATTGGGCTGAGTTGGAACAGCGGAACCCCTGTGGAGGACCACTAGAGGAAGCACATAGGTATTCGAGCAGTACGCTAGACCACGAGGAGGCTAGCTGGAGCAGCGAGACCCTCATGTAGGTCTGCCCAAGGAAGGTTTAGCAGTGCATGAGTGGAGCTGGACCCCCATATAGGCTAGTTGGACCAGCAGGACCCCCACGTAGGTCTGCCCAAGAAAGGAGTAGAACTGAGTCGAGCTAGGCCCCCACATAGGCTAGCTGGACTGGCAGGACCCCACGCATAGGTCTACCAGAGGAAGGAGTAGAATAGATTAAGTCAAGTTAGGCCCACACATAGGCTAGCTGGACCAGTGGGACCCCAATGTAGGTCTTCCCAGGGAATGAGTAGAATTGAGTGAGTTGAGCTAGGCCCCTTTGAAGGCCAGCTGGACCGGTAGGACCCCCATGTAGGTCAGCCTTAGGATGGAATATAATTGAGTGAGATGAGCTGGGCCCCAGTGAGGGCTAGCTGGATCAGCTGGACCCCCAAGCAGGTCTGCCTGAGGAAGGAGTTGAATTGATTGAGTCAAGCTAGGCCCACACGTGGGCTAGCTGACCTGAGGGACCCCCATGTAGGTCCGTCAGAATAAAGCATCTGGAGTGAATGAGTCAAGAGCTAGGCCCCTACATAGGCTAGCTAGAAATGGGGAGACCCCCACTGAGGTCAGTCAGAGGAACGAGCCCAAAGGAGTGGGTTCTCAAAAGAAGAATTCCAATGGAGCAATAGAATATGCAGCACAAGATATTGGAGGTCAAGGGAGGGAGCCCAGTGAAAAAGAGTGGGACTGACAAGTGCCTGAGCAGGATGCAGAGCTCTCATAATAATTTGGTATAGTCCCTGTATTTCCAGGGCAATGTTGCCCTGCTTCCCTGGAAAATACATTGTTTCCTAGGGGAGCCAGATGCTACTATGTTCCTGCAGAACCAATGTGAGTCTATGTAAACAATTTCCCCCTAGATGAGTCCAAGTATGGCAAGATGGTAAATGAAATCTGAATAGTGCACAAGTAAACTTGATGAAGTACGAGATCACGTGATGGGTCTGGCATTGCTAGCTGCTGTTTCCCTGGGATCTCGCTTCCCCCTCTTGGAAATCTACTATAATCTAGTGTTTTCTGGTTCAAATTAATGGGATCGCCTTAATATCACTGCTCCTGTCTATTTGACGAAGTTTTCTGGTTAACTTTTTGGCGTTTCTGGTGGATTAATAAGCCGCGATGGAGGCCGAAATGAAAGAGGCCTTGCCCGGACATACGCCCCTGGTCTCGCCTGAAAAGCAGGCTAAAAAAGCAAAACCTCTCTAGCACTCTTCGGCCAAGCAACTGGGCATCCTTTCAGCTTCTGCACCATTGTCAGAAGAACGTTTCCTACAAGAGCTGCAACCATTTAAGGAAACCCTACAAGACATCGCGACTGATGTTAAAAATATCTGCAGCGAGATGGCTGATCTCAGGATCCGAGCGGCAGACACCAAGGCACGTACCCACTCCCTAGAGGCTTGGCATGACAAGGCAGACCCTGAGATTACCAAGCTCAGGCAACAAATTACAAAGCTGCAACTTAAAACTGAAAACCTAGAGGGTCGCAGTAGGAGGAATAATATCCTGATCTTTGGGTTACCAGAAGGAGCTGAGGGTTCCTCTGCGATTCTATTCACTCAGAAACATTTCACCAAGATTGTGGGCCTTTCCCACATAATCCTACCTATCTAATTGAAAGGGCGCACAGGTCTCTACACCCAAAACCGGAGGAGTCTGCCTCCCCTCGCCCGATGATCATCCGCCTACTCAATTACTTGGAAAAGCAACATATCCTTGCAAAAGTTAGAGAGCTACAGGCTATCCACTGGGAGGACAAGCGACTACGGATTACTCAGGACCTGCCTTTAGAAACCCACCAGAAGAGAGCCACTTTTCACCCCACTGTTAGCAAACTGATTGCTGCCAGTATCAAGTTTCAAATGGCCTACCCAGCTCGCTTGCAGGTTTTGGTGGATGGAGTATGGCTCTCCTTTGACTCTGCTGATCAGGCTCAGGCTGAATTGCGCAAGAAGCTGCCCTCATTATTTAAACCCTAATGCTGTGAGCCATTCTACAAGCTACCCAAAAGTTTTGTTTGTTCTAATTGCTTTTCAGTTGGCTTACTGTGGAAGCGATCGGTCCAGATGGGGCCTTGGTGAGGTGAGGTAACTCCCGTTAGGGAGATGACGGCGGTGGACTGAGAAGGAGGTGAGCAGTTGGCCCGAAGCCCTGGAGGAATCCACGCAGCATCGAGGCATCTTATTCCCATGGACCTTTTATTGTGCAGTTGGCTGTTTCCACTGGGGGTTGTTTTCTTGTGTGGCGCTGGCCCGCTGTCAATCTGGTTCCCCAGGGAAACAGCCATATCTACGAGGGGTCATCTGTTTCATCTATTCCTGATCGAGATATTTTCATCTTGCTCTAAACCATTAAGACTGAAAATACTATCTTTTATTTCCCTCTCTGTTCGCTGCTAACCCTCTTTTCCCTGGTTGTTTCCTTTTCCATATTATCTCTTTGGTTTTTGCTATACTAGGAGTGAGGGCGTAGCCAAGACCCTGCACACTCAGTCTGCCTCTTCTTGATAATTTTTCTTTATGACTTCTGTTTCTCTCCTTTACTTCTTCTTTTATTTTTTTTTTAGTTTTTCTGTCCCCTTCTGCATCTGCGTTTCATGCCTACAGTTATGTTTTCTCTGCACTCTTTTTTGTTCCGCCTTTTTTCCTTTTCTTTTACTACCTCATCTAGAGTTCCAGGTGCAGGGTTGCTCCCCTGTTGGCAGACTGGCAGTATTACGATTCTTATATGAAGGGTGTCCTGTTTCATAACCTTATGGTGTTTCTCCATCTGGACTAGGACAACGATACTGCTTATTGGTTAGGTTCCTGGGGGTGTGTGGGGGGGGGATGGCATTAGCTTAGGGATAGCCAACCACACGTACTGGTGTATGGGGGGGGGAGTACCCTAGTTACTCTCAGTCTTTTTTTTATATCCTATGCCACTATGGGGAATATCTTCTGGTCCTCAGGTTGGATCATATTTGTGCCTAAATTAGGACTTGTGGCTCATTTTATGTACGAAGCAGTTATCTCTAGTTTCGTATGTTTAGATATGATTACAGAGAGTAACTATGATAGGGTACACATGGGGTCTCTACCATTCAAGAGTAATGAGGTATTCCAGTGGGATCTAAAGTAGGTAGAGTGTTAACTGTAAATAGTTGTAAGGGGGTATGGATTATAGGGGGGGGCATTAGATAACCAAGGTGTTCTGCATCTCTTTATTTTTAATGATGGGGCTACCCATCACATTTCAATTGTTTTAATGGATGGAATTAATCTTATGTTTCTCCCTTGGATTTGTGAGAACAGCAATCTTATAGCTTTCAAGGAATATCTTTTGGAGGGGGGGTTCCAGGTGCACTTTCTCATTACAAGGGACCGGATGTGCATGGTGCTTTGTAGAGTTTAATGGCTAGTGGCCTGAAAACATTTATAACCTGGAATGTTAGAGGGCTTGTGAACTTAATAAAAGAATCCATATTCTTAAACATTTATCATTACTGCATGCCCACATCTCCTTCATCCAAGAAACCCATCTTCTCTCTGGGGAAGTGGTTGGCTTGCATAGACAGGAGGTCGGGCAAGTTTACGCTTCTGGTATGTTGACTGTCAGTGGTGGAACTGCCATCCTAATTCACCGGTCGATGCCTTTCAACCTAAAACGATTATCACAGATCCACAAGGGAGATATGTGTTGGTTCATGGCCTACTGGAATGTACTGAATTAGTCCTTGGGAGTGTATATGGGCCAATGGGGGGGAAATACTGACTTTTTCCTGGACTTGCTGAACAAACTGCAAATGTTTCCCACTCTTCCATTAATTCTGGGGGGGGATTGGAATTTACCACCCACCCAGGACTTAGACCGTTCCAATTCCCACTCAAGTCCTTCTCCAGTGTCCAGAAAGCATTAGCTGAATTTCTCGATTCTGCTGGGCTGTGTGACCCATGGTGATTGCAAAATCCTAGGGTCCGCTCCTTCTCTTTTCACTCAATGGTGCACTCAACTTGGTCCCGGCTGGACTATATTTTACTCAGCCGTTCACTTATACACAGTTTAAATGATTCAGCCATAGAACTGATTATTATATCAGACCATGCTGTGGCCTGGGTCACCGTCATGTTAAACCATAATCTCCCCAAAGGGACCCAGTATGGCGTCTAAATACACAGCTTTTAAAGGAGGACTATGTTATTACCAGGATCTCTGACTTGATTCAAGTATTCGTTGCAAATAACCAAGGCTCTGTCACAAGAATGGACCATGAATGGTGTGCCTTGAAATGCTTTTTGAGAGGAGAGTTCATTAGGCTCACCTCTACCCATAAACGGAAGAGAGAGGCTACCATTACCTCACTCCTGGCTCAAATCCGTTCACTTGCGCAATCTCTCACTTCATCTCCCTCTCCTGATCTCTTGAAAACATTATTGAATTTAAGGAATCAGTACTCTCGTTTAGTACAAGAAAAAGCAGAGTTTCTCATACTAAGAACTCAGGCAAAATATATAGAGCAAGGTGAGAAGACGAGTCATCTCTTAGCCTTGCGTCTGAGGAAATTAGAGGTGCCAAGGTTCATCCCCTCCATTAATGACCCTGACAGAATTACTAAAACACACCCTAGAGACATAGCTTCTGTTTTTAGACAGTTTTATTCTTCTCTTTATAATCAGCGTCCCGCACCCCCGTAGCAAGGGGAACTACTAGAATACTTGACTGCTTCATCTCTACCCATTTTCTCTCTTACACAGCAGTCCTTTTTATCTGTTCCTATCTCCCTCCAAGAAGTGTTATTGGCTATTCATAATCTCGCTATGGATAAGGCCCCCGGTCCAGATGGCCTACCTTCAAACTTTTATAAAGTCTTTGCCAAAGACCTTGCTCCTAGCCTGTTGCATCTGTATCAATATATGCTTTCCGGGAAAATCCAGGATCCATCCCTGTTGAAGCCTCTATTATCCTTCTCCTTAAACCAGACAAGCCACCCCAGTCTCCAGCGAGCTACCGCCCAATTTCCCTATTAAATTGTGATATTAAAATTCTCGCCAAGATACTCGCTAGTAGAATTGAACAAGTCTGGACTCATCTTCTCAGTCCGGAGCAAATAGGATTTGTGTCTGGCAGAACCCCTGCTGACCACCTTTGTAAATTGTCGTATCTGGTTCAGGTGGCAAAAACTTCCCCTATCCCTATGGCTCTGGTATCTCTAGATGCAGAAAAAGCCTTTGACAGAGTGGATTGGAATTTCTTGTGGGCAACGCTACAGACAATGGGCTTTCCCAATAATTTTATTAAATGGATTCAAGCTCTATATTCCTCCTCTCTGGCTAGAATACACTGCAACGGAGTACTCTCTGACGTCTTCCCTCTTTTCTCGGGTACGCAGCAGGGATGTCCGCTTTCTTCTTTCCTCTTCAACATATATCTCGAACCCCTGATCAGGCGATTGAAATCCTCTCCCTTAATCTCCGGCATTTCAGTAGGCGATAGAGTCACTTTTCTCTCAGTCTATGCAGACGATATATTGCTTCATCTCTCAGATCCGGTCTCTTCTCTAACAGAGGCACTGAATATCATTGACATTTTTGGGAAATTCTCGAACTACAAACTCAATAGTAACAAAACTGAAATTTTCCCCCTCAATTACTTAACATATAGCTCAGCTTTTGGCAAGTTCGGTATGAAATGGACCCCCTGGTCCATTAAATACTTAAGTATCCATATTACCTCAGATTTATCTTTACAGCGTAAACTTAATCTGGAGGATTTGTGGTACAATATTCAGCAGGACTTATTAAGATGCAAAAAGCTTCCCCTCTCATTATGGGGCAGAATTAACACCATCAAGATGAATATCCTACCCAGACTGTTTTACCCATTAAACATGCTGGATGTATGGTTACCCTTGTCTTTCTTTCAGCATATTCATTCCGATGTTAATTCCTTTATCCGGCAGGATAAAGCAACCAGAAGATCCTATCTTAAGCTGTCCCTACCCAAGGAGCTAGGAGGCTTGCGTCTCCCTAATTTTTTATTTTATTACTGGGCTTGTCATCTGTACAAGTGTGGGAAGTGGCTCTCTTTATCTGAACTCCTTGCTCTTCATGGGTATGTCCCAATCTGGTTGCACATTGAATTGGACATTCTTGCTGCCCATAATCTAGCTCTATCCTCACTTTTTTATAAGCCCATTAAAAATATACCAAAGCCCTGCAGTCTCTCCAGATTGGTATTTCATTAAGAGTCCTCTCTCAAATGTTTAGTTATTGTAAGGTATCCCCGAGCTCTGATTTTTCTCAGCCAATCTATGCCAACTTGAATCTCAAAATAGGTGGTGCTCCTATATCTCAAGTTGGCTACCACTTTCTCCTGAACACACTGTGGCTGATTTTTACTCACAGGACTCTATTTTGACCACTGAGGAGATTCTTGCCAAATTTGATTTAACGTCATGGGCAGTCTTTAAAATTCTTCAGCTTAAGCACATACTAGTCAAAGTGTTTGGGAAAGAACCCAAACCCTCCTATATTGGTGCCTTTCTCCAGCAAATTAAGATCTCAGCTAGTAAACCACATGGCATATCTACTTTATATAAACTGGTTCTCACATACCTGCAACCTCCCTCGGTTGCTGGATCCAAGATCTGGCAGACTCTTTTCCCTGACAAAGCTATTAATTGGCAACATATATGGACAGGTCTATATAAATACCACACTCAAGATCGGTACAGGCTTACGCAATACTGTATTTTAAATAATATGTATTATACTCCTATCAAACTGGCTCAAATGAAGTGTCTTTCTTCCAGCATGTGCTCTAGATGTAACAAGGAGGAAAGCTCGCTCCTCCATATATTGTCATGAGAAAAAATATCTCCCCTGTGGAAACAAATTGAATCAACTTTAGATTCATTGCTGGGGCTGCAGGGCCTCTTCTCCCCCATCATATGTATTCTGGGAGATTACTTCAGAATTTCTGTGAAGGAGAGAAGATTCCACATGGCCTTAATCTCAATGGCGGTCAAAAAACTAGTGCTTAGACACTGGATGGATCAAGCTATTATTTCTTACACGGAATGGCTGCATGAAATATCATTTGCACTCCGTGTTGAGCACCTAATTGTGAGTGTACGTCACCGTCAATCATCTTTTAACAACAAATGGGAGAAATTATACGCCCTCTATTTGTCTTGATAGGGTGACATAGATAGTTCACGAGCCTCTCTTCTTTCATTCTTTTTCCTTTGGCTTTCTTTGTTTCTGCAGGGGATTCCCTAATGTCTTTGTTATGGCCCCTTACTGTTCCTTAATCATTTATACAATTGTTAATCATCCTGGTCCTCTTTTAGTTCTGTTGTGTTAGGCTAAGGGAAAAGGTGCACCATGGAGTGGGGGGGTGGGAGGTGTAGTTTGCTTTAAGGTAGTGTTAGTTATTTTTTCTCCGAATGTCTTACCTTTTCCTGTTAATTAATTATTTTCAGTTCAATATGTACTACTTGTTGATGTCAGTGTATGCCATGTTTTTTTTTGTTACCATGTGCTTTCGTTATACTTAATAAAGTATGTTAAATTTAAAAAAAAACTTGGTGAAGTACATGAGTTCCAAGCTTGCAGTACCATGGTTGGGAATGTGTCCAGGAGAGAGGAGACATGAAACAGATGGTGCCGGTGTCAGCAGCACAGGTGGAATGGTGTCACATTCCGATACTTTGAAGCAGAAGTCAATCATAGATGGCGAAACCCCAGCATGACAAAAGTGGATAATACTCAAGGGGGGAATCGGAGATGCATGGTTGAATATGGATGTATTGTGCACCAGCAGACAGTACCTGCAGATGGTCACCAACACTGATGGAAATGCAGCCTGTGTGCTCATAACAGCAGATAATCCAGTGCACCTTTCTGTGTGGTTCGATCTGCCTTCCCAGGTAGACATGAGAGGCTGTGTTGTGAAACTCTGCAGATAGCCAGTATACCCACTGGGTATGCCATACAGGAATAAGAAGCCAGATTTGCCAACTATGTTTTTATAGGAATATGCAAGAAAATATATTGTGGCAGAGTCATTAGCAAAGCATCAACTAGGAATAGTGCTCACTCCTAGTGTAACCCTCTTACAAATGGGGTTCCTAAATTGTCTTCCTGGACTTGCCTAAATGCCCACTGCCAGGCTGGTGTTCTGTATTCTAGCAGTTTTAAAAGTGCTTGCATGTGAGTGCTCTATTAGCCTCCGTGCCTGTCTCTTTAAGAGGGCATCATTTTCATGGGTTATAATTATTCTGGTTGGGGGCTGAGTGGTTTTAGGCTTGAGTCACACTTGGGCTGCAATACAGCTACTTCATTCTGTCATCGCTAATTGCGCAGAGGGAGCTTTATTAGGATCTGTGATTGTTTGCTGATTATCTACTTTAATAGTAATGCTATAGTAGTTTGTCTAACCTGCCTTCCTTTGCAGCATGGACTTTCTGTTTGCATCACCATCTTGGTTCTGGACTGCCAGTTTGGACCAATGTGTACCTTTGGGGACCCTAAAATGGAGACTATCCCCAGGGGTCTTGTGGGAGTGAATTTCTGTAAGAATTGTAGTTTTTACTGTCTGGCACCTAAACGGCCCTGGAGGGGGAGCCCTTACTGTGACAGACAGATGGATTCACCAACCGAACCTATTTAATCACTGGGAAGTCCCAGAGCTGCCTGCAGCAGTGAGTCTGTGTATAGTTTGGTAGTTGGAGTTGAGAAAGTGAACAGCTCGAGTAATTCGAGCAGCTGCTCCTACATAGTAGCATGGGGGAATCGGTGGGAAGGCTGTCTGGCCTGCCTGCTACCATCTTCTCGAGTGAAGAAGTCTGCATTAATATCTTGGACTTTATCCAAATTTGCTTTGATTGTGACTGGAATCCTGAATTGTGACAAAGTGAAATTCACCTGGTGTGGACTGAAGATTTGCCTCAGTGTGATCGGCCTGTCAGGACTTGAGACAACCGCAGAGCAGACAGTTTGCGCAGAAACACTGCTGATTGCCATCAGACTGTCATCCGAACTGTGGTATTGGCCTATCCTATTGTTCTGAATGTGCAGTGTGGGTCATGATTTTGTTCCCTCCATTGCTTGAATGTGTCATGCTAGCTGGAAGCTGTATCCAGCACTTTACCGGACTGTATCCAAACTGTTCACCTGATCTAGGCCTCACCATCTCAGTCTAGATTGCCACTCACACCACAGAGTTACATCTGACGAAAGACCTGACTGGGGATTCAGCTCACTGCTCAACACCATCGAACAGGATCAACCACGATGGTGCGTCATGTGGGCCCTGCTTCTCCTGGCACAGCAGTCAATCATCCTGAGGTCTTCATTTCATCCATCCTGCCTCCTGGTCTGGGTAGCATGAGTAAACATCAGGGTAGCTCCCCACAACAGAGCTCAAATCAAAGTGTGTCATCTGATTTAATTGTTTTGGTTAATCATTACAAATTGAGCCATCCGGCTCCGGAATACAAATTGTGGGTGAAAGTGCATGTTGAGTTTTTCCTTCCTAAGGGCCCCAACAACAGCTGCAATGCTGGCCCACCCCGGGCAACGCTTCAGGCTAGCCTGCAGACCAGCTGGGTACCCAGAGTGTGTGTTACTGTGTTAGAGGGACTCTTAGAGGCATGCATGCTTAGCCTGATTAAATCAGATCCAGAATCAAACACCAGATTACTGCCCCTCCCTTGTTCATGACCCCAATAAATCAGATCTAAATCTTTTTGCATTTACCCTGGCTATTGTGTAC
The DNA here is from genome assembly GCA_016271365.2 of Neoceratodus forsteri. NCBI lineage: Eukaryota > Metazoa > Chordata > Ceratodontiformes > Ceratodontidae > Neoceratodus > Neoceratodus forsteri. The sequence goes on from CM028131.1 coordinate 854,477,149, forward strand.
CTTTGTGGTGGGGATACTGTGTTGCTATTACCTTTCTCCATTGCAGGTCTTGTTTTGCAAGGGGTCTCCTGGGCTAGTGCTGCTGATCCGGCCCTGGTGGCAAGTCTGCCAAGTGTGGGTATAACATTGCATTCTGGTGTTCATTGTAACTGTCTAATTGCTGACTAGTATAGGCCACTAGAGGGGTTAGAGGGGGGTATCAGTGTCCCTGAGGGCTGTACCCAGAGCAGCTACGCTATCCTTAAGCCAACCCTCCAGGTGGAGGCACCCATTCACAGAACTCAGGCTCCTCAACCTGCGCTTAGTCACGCAGGCAGTGGTAGTATCCCTTGCGATAGCACCACCTGGGGTTACACTAGTAATAAGAAAATGCTTGCACTGTACAACAACTGTGGAAGATGTTCAAGGCATTTGTATTGGCAAAGAACATCTTTTGTGGAAATTTCTTGTACAGAATGGAAATATTTGCTAGTGATTCCTAAGTTTACTAAGTCAAAAGAATCACGCAGAACACATAAAGTCAAAGTAGGGAATCACTGGACATTCACAGAAGTATGGTTCAATGGCTGGAGTCCCAATGCAGAATGAGTCCGTAGTGCAGAACAAAGCCAGGTACGGAGGTTGCTGTCACACCCCAAAGCACTGGCAAGGTGACCAAGAGTTGGGGTGGGCTGCTGGGAGACCCGCGATTGGAAGCTGTAGTGCAAAAGAGCAGAAGGCATGGTCCAGACTGGAAAATGGAGTCCTGCATAATGGCGGTGTGGCTGCTTTCCAGGTCACCAGCAAGGGCACAGAAAGGCATAGTGGCTGGTAAGGGAAAGAAGCACCCAAAAGGAAATGAGGAAATGTAAGGATGATGGATGAAAGAGGTACAGGCCAGAAAGGCAAAAGGAAGGAGCGGGAGAGAAACAAATGGGGGAGCACAGTAGGGGAAGAAGGAGAGGGGGAGGAGAGGGGAAGAATGGACAAAGAAAGTGGACAAAACAAGGAGGCAAGGCAACATGGATACAGTAAATGGGGGTGGGGGTGGGTGGGAGAGACCCAGGAGGAGAAGGAGGGATAAGAATGGGAAGTAGGAGCACCCAGCCAAACCAGCCACACGACGAGGAGCTGATTTCAAAACACTTAAAGCTGAGCACTGGAAGTGCTGGGATTTAAGTAGGGGATGTGGAAGGAACTATTCTCCCCATTGAACCTCAGGCTTTAGCCTTACCAATCTTGGAATTCAAGAATGCTGACTTTACAGAAATGGGGGAATGCTTCAAAAAAGCCCTGGCAAAGGAAGAGGGGGGGTGTCGAGAAACAGTGGGGGAACCTTAAAGGAGCCATACAACAGGCAACAAGCCTCTGTGTGAAGCAAGCAAGTAAGACAAAAAGAAAGAAAGAAAAAAACACTATGGTTTTCTAAGGAGGTGGCAGGGAAGATTAGGGAAAAAATGGCATTCAGGAAGTACAAAGAAGCACAGAGGGCAGCAGACAGGGAATTAAATCAGGTAAGGCAGAGGGAGGCAGGTAAAGCAATCAGGAGCGCAAAGGTGCACGCAGAAGAAAAAATAGCCTGGACAGTAAAATAAGGGAACAAAACCTTTTTCAGGTATGTTAGTGAAAGAAAAAAGTACAGGGGAGAGATTGTGAGGCTAAATAAAGGAGGATGGGATTGTGAGGAGGGGGACCTAGAAAAAGCAGAAATCCTAAATGAATACTTTTGCTCAGTATTCACAAAAGAAGGGGAAGGCAGGGCCACAGTTAGGTGGAGAAACACGAAGGGAAGAGACGTGGATACCAGTCCATTCACAGAGGAGAGTCCTAAAGGAACTCACAAAACTGAAAGTGGACAAGGCAATGGGGCTGGATGGGGTACATCCCAGAATATTTAAAGAACTCAAAGAGGTGCTGGTAGCACCAGTGACAGCCCTACTCAACAAATCGCTGGAGGGAGGAGTGGTTCATGAAGACTGGAGGACAGTGAATGTGATACCCCTTCACAAAAGCAGGAGAAAAAAGAAGGCTGGAAATTACAGGCCTCAGTGGTAGGTAAAATAATGGAATCAATGTTAAAGGAAAGGATTGTGGTATATCTTGAATCTAGCAGGGCACAAGACCTGAGGCAACTTGGATTCACAATAGGAAGGTCATGTCAAACAAATCTGATAGATTTCTCTGGCTGGATGACCAGGGTAGTTGATCAGGGAGGGGCGGTAGACTTGGCCTAGCTAGATTTTAGCAAAGCCTTTGACATCATCCCACATAGGAGGCTAGTAAGCAAGTTGGGCAGTCTGGGGTGGACCCAAGATGGTAAACTAGGTCAGAAATTGGCTGAGCAATAGGACACAGAGGGTGGTGAGAAACGGAGTTCAATCCAAGGAGAGAGGTCACCAGTGGGTAGCCACATGGATCAGTGCTGGGGCTGGTCCTTTTTAATGTCTTCATAAGCAACATTATGGAGGGACTGGAAGAGAAGGTATGCCTCTTTGCAGATGATACTAAGATCTGCAATAGGTTGATAGTCAGCAGGGGTGGAAAAAATGAGAAGAGACCTGGGCAAGCTGGAGGAGTGGTCAAGAGTGTGACAACATGGATTCAAAATCATGCACTTGGGGCACAGAACTCCAGGGGAGGAATACACAGTGGGGGGAGGTAATGATGACAACCAAGATGGAAGGGGTCCCTGGGGTAATCATAACAGTTGACCTAAAGGTAACCAAGTAATGTGAGAAGGCTGTGAGGAGAGCTGGTGGGATGCTGGGGTGCATGGGGGGGTATTACCAGTAGAAAACAGGATGCGGTGATGCCACTGTACAAACAACTGGCAAGACCTAATTTGGAGTACTATGTCCAGTTCTGGAGGCCACACCTCTGAAAGGACATAGACAGAGTGGAAACAGTCCAGAGAAGGCCAACAAAAATGATGAAAGGACTGCACCAGAAACCATATGAGGAAAGACTGAAAGAACTCAATATGTATTCCCTGGAGGAAAGGAGGGAGAGGTGGGATATGATAGAGACTTTCAAGTACCTCAAGAGGCAAAACAAGGTATAATAGGGCAGCATCTTTCAGAAAAAAAGATGTGCAAGGACAGGGGTTCACAATATGAGGCTGGGGAAGACTCAGTGGGAACCTGAGGAAGTATTTTTTCATGGAAAGGGTGGTAGATACATGGAACAGACTCTCTATGGAGGTGGCAGAGGAATAAACAGTAGGAGAATTCAAGAAAGCATGGGATTGACAGAAGGCAACCCTGGTGATAGGGTAGAGAGGGTGAGCTGCAGATCAGTTAGGATCTGGAGTATATGCAGTAGGTAAGGAAATGGACAGACTGGGTCGGCCAAGCTGTCCTAATCTGTCGACAAATTCTATGTTGTCCCACACTTGGCTGCCCCCTAGTGGAGTCCGGAGGGCAGCAACAGAGACAGGGAGGCAAAGGAGTGTGGATATGTGGCATGCGCATGCCTCCATTCATGCAAGCACATGCCACGAGGGGAAGGGATGCAGAGAAAACTGGAAAACTGGAATTGGCAGGCTACATGATGGCCTGGCAGTGTCCCCAGTTCTGGCTTAACCCGGTTTCTGGATTGTGCTTTTGTGGGGGGGGACTGGCACTCCTCCCTCTGGTCCCACCATGGTGGGGGGAATCTGTGGAGGGATTGCGGGGAAGAGCTGGATCAGGGTTGGCCAGGCTCTAAAGATGAGGCCTCAGAGAGGGGGCTAGAGCTGCCTGCCAGGTCTGAGAGGGGTAGAAAAATGCAATAATAAAAAAAATTAAAAAAAGACTGTATGTGGAATACAAAGTGCATTATAGGGGTGTGATCATGCCCCTATAGTTGGGGTTCAACCTTCACTTCTATTTTAAAACTCAAAATTTTGCTCTTTAATAACCTAACAACAATTCAAGCTGATTTGCATTAAAGTGTATATGCCCCATCGTGGAACAAAAATCTCTTGATGTACCAGGTTTCATTCCGTTCTGATGTGTGGGTGTGGAGATAGAGTGTTATTATAGGGCCACAGTCGTACCCCTATACTGTAGTTAGGGTTCAACCTTCACTTCTATGTTAAACTTGAAATGTTGCACTTTAATAACTTCACAACCATTCAACCAATTTGCAAGACATTTTACTTCCCCTATTAGGGACCAAAGTTCACTTGACATGCCAAGTTTCATTCTGGTTGGATGTGTGGGTGCAAAGATACAGATTGTCAAAAAATGTGAAAACTGACCTTGTTTACATCTTCTGCAAAAGGCTTAAAAATTGCATCTCAGGTTAACCCTTTAAGTTCCAAATAGCTTTGCAATCATTTCAACAGTATAACTATATACAGTTTTAGCTTTGCAATCATTTCAACAGTAGAACTATATACATTTCAAACAAAGGGATCCAAGTTTTACTTGAAGTATTACACATAAGCATTCACATATATGTTTATACCAGCAGATATGCAAAGGGGGAGAAAAGACAGAATAGCAAGAGAAGGTAGAGAGATAGCGAGAGGCAGAGAACTGTGAAACCGTCGGGATGATCAAGTCCTAGGTCTCACGAGAAAATTTGGTTGCGCTACCAGACAGAGAAGAGACAGAAAAGGAGAGAATAGAACAGATCCTTGCATTTAAACTCTTTTTCCATAACAACTGGGACAGGGCTGTATTCAGCCATGTCACATGCCACCCCCCACCTTAAGAGCGGAATCTGTTTTACAAAAACTGGATTCCAAAACTTTCTAGTAATTTTCATCTAACATAAGCATATAATCTTTACAGTTCTGTGCATATACAGTATCCTTTTTTCCACAACAAAAGAATAGCAAATAGTGAAGTTTAAACTCACACATTTGTTTTTTTTCAGCCTTCAGAATTCTCAATTCCAGATCCATATCTAGACAGAAAATCAGCATTGACATTCCCTTTCCCAGATTTGTGCATCACTTTAAATTTAAATGGCTGCAGTACCAGGTACCATCATGTGATTCTGGAATTTTTATCCTTCATTTGGTTAAGCCAACAGAGAGGATTGTGATCTGTTACAAGTACAAAGTCAGCTCTTAGTAAGTAAAACTTAAGGGACTCCATGGCCCACTTTGCCGAAAGGCATTTCTTTTCTATGGTGGAGTAGAGTACCTTTTCTCTCTGTCATGCAATTTCTTACTTATGTAAAGAATAGGATGTTCCTTCCCATCTATATGCTTACTCAAGACTGCACCTAGGCCTACCTCTGATGAATCAGTCTGTAAAAGAAATTGCTTCTCAAAGTCTGGGCTTCTTAAAACAGGGGCTGAACATAATGCAGCCTTAATGGCCTGAAAAGCCTCATCACACTCTGGGGTCCATTTCACAGTATTTGAGTACTGTTTCCTTGTGAGTTCAATATGGGGAGTAGCTAACTCAGCAAAAATTGAAACAAATCTTTGATAATAACCAGCCAGCCCTAAAAATGACTTGACATGTTTCTTTGTTTTAGGGATAGGACTGTTAGCTACAGCTTCTATCTTGGAAACCTCTTGTCTGACTTCTCTATTTCCCAAAACATAGCCCAAATATCTGGTTTCCTGCATGCCTAATGCACACTTGGTAGGATTAATTGTCAGATCTGCCTTTTTGATCGATTGGATAACTGCTTATAGGTGTTCCAGGAGGCTTTTCCAGTCTGGACTATACACTTCAACATCATCCAGGTACGCAGCACAAAAACCAGTCTGAGGGTATAAAATTACATCCATGTACTAGTGGAATGTGTCAGGTGTGCCATGTAAACTAAATGGCATGGTGGTGAACTGAGCACACACATATAAGATGTTATAGATTGCTTCTGATGAGGGTTATCTTCCCATGTTTCTTTTATTACATCTAGTGGCCCTCTAGGTTGTCTACCATACAGCATTTCAAATGGTGAAAAACCTGTAGATGCCTGTGGCACTTCTCTGTAAGCAAAAAAAGTAGGTAAGGTAAGTATTGGTCCCAGTCTTTCCCTTCCCCTTTTTACAATCCTTTTCAACATGAGTTTTAGGGTTTGATTAAAACGCTCAACAAGACCGTCTGTCTGAAAGTGATAAGGGGCGGTTCTAATGGCAGTGATGCCTAATAGTCAGTACAGCTCCTTCAGTAATGCAGCACCAAAATTGCTACCCTGATCAGTAATAATCTCTTCTGGTATGCCCACCCAGCTGAAAATTTTGGCAAACTCTGCTGCAACTTTTGGGGCTTTGACAGTAGGTATAGGAACAGCCTCAGTGTATCTAGTAGCATAGTCACATACTACCAAAATGAATTGATTAACCTTTTTACTTTTTTCAAAGGTGCCAACCACATCCATTGCAATTCTCTCAAAAGGCACATCTACCAAGGGTAGGGGTACCAGGGGCACCTTGTCTTTTTTAGTGACTGGTGCTACTTTCTGACACTCAGCACAGGAACTGCAATAGGTAGCAACATCTTCATGAAATCCAGGCCAGTAAATTCCATACAGCATTCTGGCAAAGGTGCAATCACTCCCCAGGTGACCAGCCATAGGACTAGCATGTGCTATCTGTAACAACTAGGATCTATACTTTTGTGGTTTAACCAATTGTTCTATCTGGTCCTGTGTCTGAGTTTTTTTTTTTACTTTTGTTTTACCAGGTGAGACACACTAAGCTGAAAGCTTGTTTACAGGTGCAACCTGGGAGCACAGGGACGTTAAGTGACTTGCTCAGGATCACACAGTATGCAAGTGGGGACTGTGGGATTCAAACCCAGGTCTCCAGGTTTGCAGCTCAGAGCCTTAAACCACTGCACTATACTGCCTCCCAGTTTAACCCAAACTCTGTACAGTAGTCCAACACATTTTTTTAAACATAGGTTCACCTTGTTTTGATTTCACCCCCAGCTGCTTAAAATAACCCTGGAGAGAAACATTGTTAGCTTGTTCCAAAAGAAAGTCAAAATCAGTGATCAGTTTAGTTTCAACATTTGCATATGCTAACCCCTTATGCCCATCAGTCTTTTGTTGCCACTGTTTCTTCAGGTGTCATCTTTCTTCCCTGAACTTCCAGATCTTGGAGCTGTGCTCAAACAAGTCTGAATCAAAATCAGCAAAAGGAAAAAGAGTCCCCACCATCTGAGATTTTCTTTGCCTGAGTTCTTGTCACCACAGCTGCTGAAACATCAGGATTGACTCCCTCTTTGATTAACTCAGTAAATCCTAGAAAGTCATTTCCAATAATCACAGGTACAGGTAACTTAGGTACTACCCCCACTTTCATTTGGTGTGACATCCCATTAATAGTCAGAGTCACTTTGGTGGTGGGATAGTATCAAGTGTCCCTTGGTTGTAGATGCCACCAGTGCCTGGTCCTTTTGGACATTGTTTTAATAGCACTTCAATATGTACTATGGGCTGTCTGCTTCCCAAATCTAGAAGTCCCTTCACCGTCATATCTCCCACCTTCACATCTGTTACATACTTGCCCCAATTTGCTAAGGACAAATCTGCTCCAGTGTCACTCTTCTTACTACGGCAATTTCTTGCACTATGACATGGCTTATTACAGTTATAATAAATAAAGTTTTGGGGCACAGATTTGTTACCCCCACCAGAGTTCGTATCAGACTTGGAGTTTGAATGGGAAAAAGAATATCTTACCGGTGCTTGGCTTTTACCTCACTGCTGTGGCTTCTGTCTGGTAATTTGGTAGTTTTCTGCCAAAGAAACAGCATTTTCCCCACTTTCTGGTCAGTGTTCTTTTACCCAAAGCTGCACATCTGTAGTAAGGATGTTGATGAATTGCTCCATTGCAAATGTGTCAATGATCTGTGGGACTGTTTTGCTCTCTGGTTGGAACCATTTTATCAGGAGTTCTCTGAGTCAGGTGAAGGCTTCTTGAGGATTGATGACTGAGTTGTATTTCAGAGACCGAAATCTCTGCCTGAAGGTCTCTCCTGAGATGTCATACGTTTTCAGGATTTCACTTTTCACCAGGTCATTGTTTTCTGACTGTGCAGTGTCCATATTGCTGTAGGCAAGTTGAGCTTTCCCTGTCAGGTAAGGTACCAGTCTTATTGCCCATTGCTGCTTTGGCCACTGGCATGCTGCATCAACCCTTTCAAAAGTTGTCAGGTATGCTTTGATATCATCAGATGGACACAACTTTGTAAGTTTAATATATTTCAAGTTGCCTGTGTCCTGTTGCTCATCTGGAACTGTGCCAGATCCTCTGCCTTTGAAAGCCTGCAAGGCATCCAGTCACTGCTGCTCCTGTCGCTGCATCACATCTTTTCTCTGCTGTTTGAGTTGTTGCATTTCTTCTTTTCTCTGTTTCTCCGTCTCTTTTTGTTGTATAGCCCACCATTTGAAAAGGGCAGTCAGGCTTTCAGGTTCTGTCACTGCCTGTTCTTTAAATATAATTGGTGCTAGCTGCACAGTCTCAGCTTGGACTTCTGTCTCTGCTAGTTTGGCTGCCATTCTCCTGGTAACCACTCCTGGGCTTGCTGCTGCAGAATCCATATCTTTCTTCTATGCTTCCCTGGTACCAGGTCTAGTATCCATGCACAAAACTCCTGGCTTAGAGTAAGCATGGTGTAAGTCACACTTAGGCTGATACCATCTGTCATCGAGGCACAGGTCAGGGAGCATAGGAAAACCAGGAGCAGTTGTAAAATTCACAAGAGTTTTATTATTAGTAATAGTAAAATAAAAAAAATAAAATTGTTCAGAATAACTATTTACAATGGCAGTATAAACAGAGACAGTCCATCTGGGTTTCTTCTCAATTTCCAATCTTAGCCTCTGTGTAACTCTTTAGCAAAATATTGCAGCTCCTTTTTATAAGACTGTGCAGGATCTTGTTAAGAAAATAGCATGCTTCTCACACAGTGTTCTTGAATGTTTCTAATGTTCTTGTCAGTTTCAGCAGGTGCAGCAAAAAGAACATTGTGACCCAGAACTGACCTTTTGTTTACATCTTCTGAAAAAGGCTTAAAAATTGCATCTGATGTTAACCCCTTAAGTTCCAAATAGCTTTGTGATCATTTCAAAAATGTACTGTAACTATATACAGTTTTAGCTTTGCAATCATTTCAACAGTAGAACTATATACATTTCAAACAAAGGGATCCAAGTTTTACATAACATTTTACACATAAACATTCACATATATTTTTATACCTGCAGATATGCAAGGGGAGGGGGAAAATACAGAACAGCAAGAGAAAGTAGAGGAATATCGAGAGGCAGAGAACTGTGAAACTGTTGGGGTGATCAAGTCCTAGGACTCACGAGAAAATCTGGTTGCACAACCAGACAGAGAAGAGACAGAAAAGAGAGAATAGAACAGATCCTTGCATTTAAACTCTTTCTCCATAATAACTGGGATGGGTTGTATTCAACCCTGTCACACAACCCAGCAATGCTACCATCCTGACTGAATTACAGGACTTTTGAATGGAGGTCTGCTCACTCCGGACAGAGTTAACAGCAGAACTTGCCACAATCAAGAAAAAAAGTAAAAAACTTAGAAACAAACCACAGCTCTTTAGACTCTCGAACAGATCAGCTGGAATGCATGGTCCTGCATATGCTGAAGGAAAACAAAAATTGGGCCAATAAATGTGAGGATTTAGAAAATCACTCCTATTGCAGTAACATAAGAATAACAGGCATCCCAGAAGATGAGGAGGATCGCGGCACAGGAGATTTCCTGGATGGACTACTCAGAGAAAGATTGCTATTTGACCTAGAGTTCCCTTTAGACATAAAAAGGACATACCGAGAACATACACCAATGCCATAGAGCTGCGAGGAGAGACCACACTCATTGTATTGAAATTCCTAAGTTTTGTGACAAAACAGCAAGTACTGATGAGGGCATGGAGACTTAAAACCATACACTCTAAAAATGCTCATATCTATTTTGACAATGACTACTCACCTAATGTGGCAGCCCAGCGTGCAGCATATGACCCAAACCTTCAAGTTCTCAGGACACAGTAGCTCAAATTCCAGACACTCTACCTGGCATGATTAACTGTCATGTTCCCTGATGGCCCGCAAACCTTCTCGACTCCGGAGGATGACATACAAGTGCTAGCCTCCAAGGACCTCTCTGTGCCACTCCCTCGTAGAGGACAGCCCTCCACTGATGAACGGGACTATTGAGCTATACTGTGGGACCAAATACTTGACAACTGCACCAGAAAACAGTAAGGCCTTTCCACTCTCCAGGACATTAAAGAACTACCTCAGGCCTTTCAGCATACTGCACCTGAATGCAATTGACAAGGCCCTGCTGTCAAAATGGGTTGTGGTACTCTACAAGCAAGATATTAAGGACAGTTGCTAATCTGTTTTTTTTTTTCTGGGACTCAACCTGGGAAAAAGAAACTCCTGTTAATGCTCGGGAGAAGAAGGGGGTTACAGAGGGCAGGAAAGAGAACCATAGGGGGTACATGAGATAAACAATCTCTAAAGCTGGGATTCTCCTGTGGTGTCGCTGATCTGCTGAAGGGTGCATATATTGTTCAGCACAGTTTGAATGGGAATGATATGGAGATAGAGCATCAGGTGAATAGTTTTAGATTGCAAAGTTGTTTCATCAACCCGTCACCCTCTACATCCATCATTACGCTTATGGCCATGGTTTCAGGGGAGAAGGCTTTTTGCCACCTCCCCTACTGATCAGTAACATGATGACCCCCAAGCTTCCCAAATAGGGAAAGAATACATCAGTCAGATCCCCCTAACAAGTTCAGGGGATTCAGTACAACAATGAGTGACAAATAGTAAATGCTGATGCTTCAGATGACTGTCCGATGGAAATGAGAGTCTCGACATGAAAGGTGGTTGGGGGGTAGCCCATCTCACTAAAGCAGCCACCCATTTAGGATTGTACTATTGGATGTGAAGTTAGGGGACAGGCAATAAGCCTGAGACCCTCTGCAGATGTACTGGTGGCTACAGGAATGGAACCTCCCTGGATGCTAGAAATGCCAGAAAATAAACCAGGGAATTAAAAAATAGTTCTGCACCATGTGGGTGACTGATCTATAGATGGAACCCCCCCAGCTACTGTACCCTGCTCCTCTGCTACAGCCTGACTCAATGGTGTAAGAATAGAGAGGAGATGAGTGAGGGACTCGCTAAATAGACAAATGGGGCTCCAGCTTTGACTCACTCCATACACCCACTCACTGTTAGAACAATTGCCCTAAGAGGACAACACCTACAGTAATATGGGCAGGGAAAAATAGCACAGAACACTGACCCTGGCAAAAAGAGCTAGTCATCTATAGGCAAGGAGGGACTCTAAGTAAGGATGCAACTAGATCAGAATTTCAATCCATACATAAAGGCTCGATAAGGGACCTGGGGCAGGATTCACAAAGAAAGCTGAAATTCCTGCAGTTGCAGGAAAAAGGCTTGCTGCAGTGTGGAAATGCAGTTGCACTGTATTCTCAAAGAAAACCAATGCAGCTGCGGATTTCAGCAAAAAGTGCCACAGGTGCAACAAATTAGCTGCTGCAGGACTTGCACAAGTGCTGTGAATCCACAGCTGTGGCTCTGAGAAGGCTCAGCAATAGGAAACCACAGTAGCTGAAGCAGCAGACTGTAACAGTGCAGCTATAATATGAAACTGACAGGACACACAGAGACCTGCAATCAGTCTCCAACTGGGACCACAGCAGCACCACAGGTACCAGCGATACCTTGGCACCACAGTGGCTGACTGTCCCTGCTGGTCGTCCCTCCCTGGGGTGTTCCTGTGGCCTGTGTGGGTAGCACTCCCTGCTGGCTGGTCAGGTTCTACTGCCTGTGGGGCTCTGTCATGGGCTGCACTGGGTCTAGTGGTTGTTGCCTGTTGCCATATCATGGCAATGTGTGCTTTTGGTGCTGTAACATCAGCCACTGCTATACTGTCTGAGATGCTGATATCTGTGATTCACTTCCACCTTAATTGATTCCAATTGTTGGGGCAGTACTGCAGTGTGCTGAGGGAGAGTTACACCTCATTCCACTGTGAGTAACATTCTTTCCACAACTACGGAAAAAAAACTGGCTGTGAATAGCCTTTCAGTGGCTGTGCCTTACTTATCTCACACCTTTTTGTCCTCAGGGACTTCCACAGCTGCACTTTTTTCCACTGTCCGTAGTGTTTTTTTCTGCAGCTGCTGAGGTTTTTGTGAATAGCACTTGGAGCAATCTCCCCTTTTTTTCCATAGCTGAGGAAGATTTGGGGACTTAGGGAAGGTTTTGCACCTTCTGAAGGCTTTGAGAATCCTGCCCCTAATGTTTATAATCCCTAGGAATTTATGAAGCAAGGCAGTTTAAACTGTGGCTCAGACTTATGGGAATAAATAGAATTTTGCACAACTTCATGTGTGTGTGTGGGGGGGGGGACTATGCCTGCCCCTATCCATGCTGCAGAGAAGAAAAAATGAACAAACCAGACTTTAAAATTTCTGTCTGATGCCACATGAGGTTCAACATAAGCAGGAAACATAGGGCATCTATAACAAGTGAACTCAGTATTGAGCCCTATGAAAATATAAAAACACAACTAGCAAAAAAAAGAACAAAAAAAAAAACTGGTGGACACCTCACTACATAGGCATCCCCTCCTAATGTGACCCATCAGAATCAGTATGTATTAAGGGTCCCCGACAACGGATGAGGGCCTGACCCTATGGGTCAGGAGGGAAGGAAAAGGGGGGAAACAGACATGCTGACCACCAACCTTAGCTCTCCATACCACCTCAAGTTGAAGGTCTGGCCACTAGATCCAGATTGAAGATCTATATAATGATGACCATCTGGTCAATCATACACATCCCACACTGACTCCAACTGGTTTCATATGGGCTTTTCCCTCACCATGCTCTCTGCTTACACCTTAAGAAACAAGGTAATCACTTGAGATTCTGTACTAGTGCATGGCTGGGGGGAGGACCTGCAGGGCTGGGGTCTGACTGCTTTCCACACCCTGAAGTGATGTACTTTATGAAAGAAACAGACTATAATTTCAGTGGTGACACTGAGGGTGTGGGGATATATATACAGTGTATATCTAGCTATCTATCTATCTATCTATATATATATATATATATATATATATATATATATATATATATATACTGTATTCATTGAAACAAACTTTGTTAATGCACTAGATAGGGTTAAAGTGACAAAAGTAGGGAAATGTGGCATTACGGTTTCCAACCCTAATACCCCACCCCACCTTGCAGGAAGGAACAGGAAAACCCATTACAGTGTCACCTCTCTTGCCTCTTTTCAAATCAGGCATATGGTGTGCCTTGGAGTTGTCAACCCTAATGCTCACCCCATTCTATCAGTAAATAAGCTGAGATGGGTACAGTATATGAGAATGGGGTAACCATTAGTGGAGTGTTAGGGTAGGAAACCTTAATGCCACATTTCCCCTACTTTTGTCAATTTAACTCTAACTAGTGCATTAATGACATTTTTTGCAATGAATTCTGTTACTTTTTGATATAGTATAATCATATCCTTATTTGCCCATTGGAGCGCAGGGCCCCATCCTTCCATAGATGCATATATGTATGTTGCTGTGGAAGAGCAGGGCCCTATGGGCCCTGTGCTTCAATTTGAAAGACAACAGCAACCAAACTGCCAGCATAGCCTTCTTATTACCCTAGCTCTTGTACCCAGTACAGTAAATTTTGAAATCCCTGCCAAAACATGATTGTGTGCCACCACAATATCCTTCCATGCCACAGGTGAGAAAACACACTTTGGCAATGATTTGAAAAATGATAGCTGTCACAATTATGAGGTGGTGTAAAAAAATGGCTATGTTGGAAATTTGGGGAAAAATATTTAACATTTCCAAAGTTACGGGTGAGAGTAGCAAACTTTCAACTGATACACATAACATTTCCATTTTTAGATATTTTGAGCCCATGAGCCAAATGTTCAACATAGCCCTTCTTATGACCCCACCTCATGAACAAGTGTGTGAAAATTTTCAAATCCCACTCGAAAGGTGATTTCTCCAAGTGACTACAAAATCGCCTTTCAGACTTGATTTGCAAAATCCCACCACTACTGGTCATGAGGTGAAGTCCCAGAAAGGCCATGTTGAAACTTTGGCTCAAAATATGCAAAAATGGCAAAGCTATGCATCAGAGTTGAAAACTCCCATTGAAATACATTGAATCACATTTACCTTTGTTTCTCATACTGCATTCGGCGGTTCTAGCAGGAAGATGCATCTTCAGTCGGAGAGTAGATCTTCACCCTGCTACATGTTCAATTGAGTGAGGGTGTGTGGGGATGTGGGGGGTGTGGGGAGATCGGTGCTCAGTGGGAGGTTGGGGTGGAGGGGATGTCGGCACGGCAAGGAACTGTTTTCTTTTTTAGAAGAAAAAAAGACACCAAGGGATGGTTTCCTTTATTTCAGATGGGTACAGGTATTGGGGGGTGCCACTAGACAGTAGGGAAACTATAATAACTGCGAGGATAGTGATCAGAGGGGTGGGAGTGCCACTAGACACCAGGGAAAAATTTAATAACTACCGGGATGATGATCAGAGAGTGGGGAGTGCCTCCGGACAGTAGGGAAAAATCACAGAACTATGGGAACAGCGATAGGATGGTTGGGGTGCCACTAGACTCCAGGGAAATATTAAATAATTACAGGTATGGTGATCAGTGGGTGGAGGGCACCACTAAACACCAGGGAATGATCAAATAAGTATGGGGATGGAGATCAGAGGGTGGGGGTGCCACTAGACACCAGGGTAAAAATAATTTGAGGGACAGTGATCGGAAGGTGAGAGTGCCACTAGACACCAGGGAACAATTAAATATGGACATGGCAATTGGAGGGTGGGGTGGTGCACTAGACACCAGGGAACAATTAAATAGTCCTGGAGATGGTGATTTGAGGGTGGTGAGGAGGGATGTCACTAGACACCAGGGAACAATTCAATAATTTTGGGAATGACAATCAGATGGTGGGGGGGCACCACTTGACAACTTACTCCAATTGATAACAGCACTCTCAGCAAATCCCGGTGCTCTAATATACAGGAATACTTAGAAGAGAGGAAACTAGCATTTCCGGTAGTTTGCTGACCATCACCATTAAAATCACAACAATAGTAGCCAGGTTAGAAAACTCCAGCGCTTTGAAGCTCCACTATCCTCTTCATCAGGTGGAATGTTGGGATGCTCCCCTCAACCCTTTTCAAGTATTATTCCTTAATCACTCCCATGTCCTGTTTTGTTAACACCTGAAGGTTTTATTGCTGAGGTTCTTTCCATGAACATAATTTTTATGAGTGTAGCATACCAACATGCAAACCCATTTACTAATACACATTGCTTATTGCTGTTCAAAGATCCCTTCATCCGTTTATCTCTATATAAACAAACTGTCATTTAGTTATATGCCATTCATATGATAAAAAGAGTGCCCATTCTAATTCAACATTAAAATCATTTACATTTTTGATGGTGTATCTTAATTAATATTACAATTATACCAGTCAATCTGAAAAAAAAACAACACTGCCCCCAACTAATACATCTAAAATTTACAAAGTGGGGTGGGGTGAGAAAGGGGAGGGAGGTTTTGGGGAGAAGGAAGAAGGCATGGGGAGGATTTTAAAAAGACAGATCATCATTTTTTATTACATTCACTTCTTTCATCGGAGTGGTTTAATCGCACTTCAGAATTAAATGAATACATATTGGTGGTCATCCAAATGCTAAACTGAACTTCCCCAAATTGAATAAGCAAACCAGACCAATCACTGTCTGGGCGCATTCAAAACCTATATTTTCTAGTCCGTTTGTGATAGTAATAAACAGAATGTGCATGTAATGGCAATTGCTCCAATCCCCATACTTCTTAATGGAAATAATTGACCTTAGAGGCTTGGGAGATCTATCGTATAAAATATGACTTTAAAGGTGATTGCTCCTAAACATGACAGTTCATAAAAATTAAAATTCTTCATTTATCTTTTTTCTCTCTGCTGTGTACCTCTGTTGCAATAAAATTTTGTCTAAGAGCCTTCATCATAATTACTGTAAGGGGGTCAAAAAACATCACTATGTCCCTAACTATATTTTGTGTCTTTTGGGCATTCTACTTAATATACTACATTTACAGCACCCGTTTCTGACCTCCTTACTATTACACCTTGCAGGCTCTGATGGATATGGTGCAAGTGGATTTATTGCTTAACATTTTGTTGGAGTAATGCACTACAGACTTTTCATTAGCATCAATTTTAGTTAACACAAGGTCCTGCCTTTTCTTACCACGTAACTTTAATCACAGTAGATCGACTTCAGGCTAATGTACGGAGTACATAGAACACCTGGAAGGGAGGTCACTTGGACCAATCCTCAACATTTTAGGCTGCAGTATACAGTCAATATAGAGGACTTCATTGGGTATTATTGTAGTGTCAGTGTGTATGCTTGTGTGTGTGTGTGTGTGTGTGTGTGTGTGTGTATGTGTGGGGGGAGGGGTAAAATTCTGTCCAAGCAGTTAGCGTATTCTCTCAGAGTAGTTGTTGCTATGTAAACAATAAGCATTGCAACCGAATGTTGATGGAATTATTACACTTGGCACAGGTAAAATGCATTTGCAAACCCTTCAGCACAGAGAAAACCTAATTGCCAAGGCATACACAGATTGTATTTATGTTGACAGATGCAAATCTGTTGTAAGTGAATGCAGAGCTGCTTTAAAGGTAGGCAGCAATTGTTACAATCCCCACTGCAGAAAAGCATTCCACTGTCAATATCTGCAACAAGAAAAGGCAGGCTGCTAAAATATAAAGCTATGGACTCAAAAGTAGTATAATATTATACAGTGGAACCCACTTGGAAAGGGAAGAAATTTACTCACATTTATCCCTCAAATGGGGTTACCACAAAAATTGCTTTGTATCCATTACTGGAGTCCAAGAAGCTGGACAGTGGGAACATAAACATTCCTGCACTATAAGTTGAGTATCATGTAAAGACCATGCACAGTGTCCAACATCAGAAACAATTTCATAGACTTAAAAGACAATACCCAGATCACAGTTTTAGCAAATCAAATACCTCTTTATTTTATTTCAGAAAGTGGGATATAGCATTTTTGGGAACAGAATAACAGTGCTGCAACTTCTATAGTATCATTTAATCATTTGCCCTGATGACTTTCCAGCAGATATATCCAAAAACTCTCTCTGTGGCTAGTGCTGTTCCCAATTACCAGCTCTTGGTCCTGATGCCACCTTTTCAATGTCCACACAATGTATATAGTGTAGACCTACTGCTCCAGATGTGCAAAGTAAGCATGCAGACGGGTTTAATTAGGCAGGAGCCCACAGAAACTCAGCTGGATTTCTTTTTGCGATTTCATATTGCTTTATTCCACACTGAACCCGAACAACTACATTACCTAATGTTGTGCATGCAGCTACATCTATACTATAATAAAACTATAGTTTAGCACCCTTGATAAAAGAAAACAATTCAGCGTCTCATTTATTTCCCATTTACCTCAGATACCATCTTGGCAGGAGGCAGAAGTGCTAAACAAAGTTTACAGTATCTGAATTCCAAATTGCTTTGCACAGAAGGTGAAATGCAATGACCAGTAAACATGGAAAGTCTTACTTTGTATTTCAATAAGCTGAAAATGTGGCTTACATAGGCTTTCTATTACCTTCTGCAGTCAGAAATCTGCCTTCTTTCAACGATTAACATTTGGTAAATTTCAATGTAATAGTTATAGACCAACCCTGGTGAATGATAAACATATAATTAGATACATTGTAACAGCCTCTTAAATGACGATTGCATTTATTGTGTTTGATAATGAAACCGTGTCCTAGTAACGCTCCTTTTTTCACAATTGATTTATACCTGATAAAAACAAGAGGGGTAAATTAAGGTAACACGAGTCTAATATGCCACAGTACTTGCCACCAGGAATTAAGCATTAGGCTACCTGCCACCTAGACTGGCTTTGACTATGGCTGATGTGTTTATTTATCAAGTTTACAAATGAGCCTCAAAAGAAAGGTAACATTGTAAAACAAGGTCAATATGTGGGAGCCCACTTAAAAGTAGATATTGCCTCTCAGCTGCCATTTCTTGGGTAATAGCAATCTAACAATGTGTCAAAGCAGGACACCACTGAAAATGAGATTGCATGTCATCTGCTCTATCCTGGATAAACATACGGTACAAATGTGAACTAGCAGGACTCGGTACAACTGCAATACCAGTGGCAAACATTGGGCACTGACAAATGCTTGTTTAAAATAAAATTTAATTCAGTGTCACTTCATCTGATAGATATGGTGTGCAAATGTTTTTAATTGCTTTGAAAAAAGTATTGTGGCAATTACAAGACTGATGAGATTTGAAAAATAACCAGCCAGGCTGACTTACTATTGTGCAATACCAAATGAAAAGTCACACTCCAAAATGAACTGCACCATTCTGTTATACAATTTGGATAGTGGCAACAACATTGTTTTTGAAGCATGGCACTACATCACATGGCTTACAACACAGCACAAGTAGAGATGCAGCGAAGTTAAATTCTGCCCGCAAAGTGTACGTGAAGTGGCCACTTCGCATTGCCATTCTGCTGTGGGAAGTGCACATTTTTAACCCTCAATTTACCACTTCACATTGTAAGTATGGCTTTGCATTGCTCACTCCACCTTACTTCACTTTAAGGTGGAGTGAGAATTCACAGGCAGCCCACACAGTCACATGGCTTACACAGTGTAGGTCACATGCTTCAGGCAGGCAGTAAGTGACACATGCTTGAAAGGGAGTTCCACTTTCACCCTGTAGTAGGAGAAAGAGGTTGTGTACTGCTTAGTCAGAGAGTAAAATCTTTTAAAAAACTACTTTAAACCTTCAATTTTTTTTGCTGATTAGGTGCTTATTTTTGCATATTTTTTGTCTGGATTTGTGTTTGTGCAGTATTTCAGTTCAGTATTTATTTATTGTTAATTGATATTGTGTGTTCTGTGTGTGTGTTAAAAATACTACATTGTGTGCATCTTGTGATTGTGTGGTCTGCCTGTGAGAATCTCACTCTGCCTTAAAGTGAAGTAAGGTGGAGGAGCAATGCAAAGCCATAATTACAGTGTGGAGTGGTGAATTGAGGGTTAAAATGGGTACCAACCCACTATCTCTTGATCTCGAGAGAAACATTCAGGATGGTGCTCTGGTCCAGACACAGCCGGCCATCACATGTACACAAACCCACTCGATCTCTGAATGGAGGGGGAGAGACTAGGTGGTTTTCATAGATGTGGCAGAGACTGAGTATGTGTGCACACATGTGGTGGCTGGCTGTGTCTGGACCAGAGCACCATCCTGAGTGTTCCTCTCCCAAAGCAAGAGATAGTGGAGTTGGTGCCATGGAAGCACCACCTCCTGTGGCACCTACTTTTGTTCCCCCGGTGCCAGCGCCTGCTTTGGTCCCTGTGCCAGCAGCTCATCAGCAGCAAGAATTCAGGGAGGAGGAGGAGCTACAGCAGTTGCAGCAGCAGGTTTCTGCACCCCTGGCCCCAACTGTACAGCAGCAGTCCCTGGCTCCAACAACAGCTGGACCCCCCCACTCCCCCGCACGTGCCTGGTCCTCCTCGCACTTCATTAGTGTGGGAGTTTTTCATTACACTGCCTGGGGACATTTGTGCGGTGTTGAGGTGCCGTGGCCACAGAGAAGTCATCTTGGCACAGGAAGTCAACACACCCACATGTATAACCACCACCACCACCACCACCTAGAGTGGCGGGCTAAAGTGATAGAACAGGGCAGTAATGCAGCTGCTGGCCCTGCTGGGGAAGAGGGGACAGAACACTGTCCATCTGCGTATGGTGTGAAGCGGGAGGGCCATGGCAGAACCGTTGCTCCACCGCCACAATCTGCAGCACTTCCTGATGATGGTGGCAACCCTTCCAACTGCCTGCCACACAGGTCGATTTGGGCTCGCTGTGGAGTGAGATGGATGCTTCAAACCACCGGCTAGACTGCATGAAGCAGCAGTTGAATCGCATTGAGGGGCACCAACTACAGATCATGGGGATGCTTCAACTGCTGCTGTCCCATCACAACATTGAGTATTAGTTTTAGTTTGTCCTTGCACCCACCACCACCACCACCTTCTGTGTGAAAAAATAGTTCCCGATGTTGCCCCAACCCATTCCCCCTCTATCTTCAAATTTTGGTCCCTTCATCATGCACATCTTTTGTTCTGGATGAGGCTAACCTCTTGTTGAGTCCCTTTTGGTACTTGATAGTTTCTATCATGCCTCCCTTTCCTTGTGTTTATATGTAATACCCTCTAGTGTATCTTCATCTGGCTTTATTCTGGTGCATATTCTTCAACATTTTAGCTGCCCTCCTTGTACAGCCATTTTAATGTGATGGCTACCAATACATCCCAGTATACCGGTCCCTAGCCCTCCTTACTTCCTTCTGGCATTTCTCTTGCATGCCTTTAGGTCATCTGACACAGGTCACTATCCATTTTTGTTGTTCTTAGTCTCCTCCCATCGTGGCACCATTATTTGTATAATAATGTTAAGTGTGTGTTCAGTCTTTCTTTTGCCTAACTTGTTTACCTACCAAAATGGTGAGAACCATTCCCAAAGACAGCTGAAATAAAATAAAGCAAAAAAGTGGTGTCCTTGCCCTCATTATATTCCTATTTAACAAAACCAGAAACCCATCACTCCAGACAAATAAATGCCAATACAATATGTTCACTGCTAGTGCAAATGTATTTATGGCAAAACAAGGGACACTATTGACCCTTGTGCTTCGGTGGTTAAGCCTTCATTAGTGTGCCCCCTAATGTAGGCCTAAGCACAAGGTGCAAGGGTCATTTGTGTGTGGCTTGTTTTGCCATCAATAAATTTGCACTAGCATTGAACATTTTTTCTTGGCATGTATTCATCTAGAGTGCTGTCTTTCTGGGTTTGTCTTGTACTTTTGGAGGTAGCTACTCTGTACCAGCACCCATCCACAGTGTTAGTACAGCGTGCTTCTGGCAACCCTGTTATATTCCTACTTAGTAATGTCTGTTTACCATGAAATATTTTTGGTGACTCAGTAATGTTTCCTTTCTGTTGTGGTGGTTTGTTTGTTGGAAAGCAGAAGTGAGCAGTGCAATAATCTGCTAAACAGCATGTGTGCACTGCACTGTCAGGTGCACACACTGCCCAGCCCCCTGAAAACATATATGATAGCTGACTTGCTCCACTCTTGATGGTATAAAGAATATACAGCATATATTTTATTAGTACCATCATGAACAGTGGACCAAGTCATATAATATGTTTTAGGAGCTCACGGGCAGTGTGCACCTGTTATGCACATACATGCTGTTTAGTGGATCATTGCACTGCTCACTCCTGCTTTTCAACAAACAAACCATGACAGAAATGAAATCACGTTGGCACCAAAATATTTCATGGTAAACAGGCATTATTATAGGAATATAACAGGTCCAGAAACACGCCACACTAACACAGGGCTGGGTGCTGGTGGACAGCAGTAGCTACAAAAGTGCTGACTAAATCAAAAGCCACCACTCCAGATGAATAGATGCCAAGACAAAATGTTCACTGCTAGTGTAAATGTACTGCTGGCAACACAAGCCACACACCAATGACCCTTGAGTTTCAGTGGTTAGACCTTTTTTTGATGGCCCCCTAATGAAGGCCTAAATGCTGAAGTGCAGGGGACATTTGTGTGTGGCTTGTTTTTCCATCAATAAATTTACACTAGCGGTGAACATTTTTTCTTTGCATTTATTTGTTTGGAGTGGTGGCTTTCTGATTTAATCTGGCACTTTTGCAGTGAGCTGCTCTCCACCAGCACCCAGTCCCAGTGTTAGCGCAGTGTGCTACTGGACCTGTTATATTCCTATTTAATAATGTCTGTTTATCATGAAATATTTTTGGTGCCTCAGCAGTGTTTCATTTTTGTCGTGGTTTGCTTGTTGAAAAGCAGGAGTGAGTAGCAATGATCACTAAACAGCATGTGTGCACTGTCAGGTGCACACTGCCCACTCAGCACACTGAAAACATATTATATGACTTGTTCTGCTGTTCATGATGGTACAAATAAAATATACATTATATATTTTTTATTCTTTATACCATCAACAGTGCAAAAAGTCAGCTATAATATATGTTTTCAGAGTGTTGGGCAGTGTGTGCACCTGACAGTGCACTGCACACATGCTGTTTAGCAGATTATTACACTGCTCACTCCTGCTTTTCCACACACGCACACAGCAAGACAGAAATAAAACATTACTGATACCACTAAAATAATTTATTTTTGGAAACAGAGATTATTAAGTTGGAATACAACAAGGATGGGAAGGACACCACTTTTCTAGCTTTTATTATGTAGAATGTTTTTGGCCAGTGTTTGTAAAAATCTTGGGATGCTGTCTTATGTCCAGAAAATTCCCAACTCCAGATGACTAGAAATGAGAGCATAAAATGGAATGAAGTTCCATTAATTCATGCCGCACCCAGTTATGCATGCAGTGCACCCACCCAGTCCCCAGAATTAATGTGCACCCCAAAATGCTGCTGTCTTATGTCCAGAAAATTCCTGACTCCAGATGAACAGAAAGGAGAGCATACAATTGAATTAAAAGTCTTTGTTAATTCATGCCACACTCAGTCATGCATGCAACCACTCCAATAAGAATTATGTCACCTGCTGCTGCTGTTGGAATTTCATGTAATGCTTCTTGACTTGACTGGGATGATGCACAGTGTCTTGCCAAATGATGTGCTAAAAGGATGACCTGACCATTGAGTTAACCATCCATGATGATGTGATAATGCTGTTGGTTGCCCAAAGCCTGCTGCACTGACCCCAACAAGAAGGATGCTCTGTGTGTGTGTACACCAATACTACCTTTGGTAAGTTAATGTACCTGGCACCGTCATGGTTTTCCACAGATACTGATCTTAAATGTTTATATCAATATATATATATATATATATATAGATATATATATATATATATATATATATATATATATATTCATGTAATCATTGCTTTTATTGTATCACAGGTCATATTCTTGAACTTGGGTGCATATTTCTTGGCTTGATGAGGAATGTTGCCATTGAATACTGTCAAGCCAGTGCAGGTAAGTATTTTTTTTGGAAGAGGGTGGGTATTATTTTTAAAAAAGTTAAAAAAGATTCATTAACATTTTGGTCATCTTTACAGGTCTTCAGCGTATCATCAGAACTGAAAAAAAATGTAACTGCTGGGATTCATGAAGAACGTAATTTGTCTCATGATGAGTGACTGGTGTGACATGAATAATGAACAGTGTGCAAATACCTATGGCTGTACATCCCTAACCTGTACCACCCCAAACTCCCTGATTTGAAAACTCATATCAATGAGTCTGACTACAATGGTCAAGATGAGATACTACAAAACAGGCTTACATGCAGCTTACAATACAAAAACATAACATTTTGTAATTCGTGATTCGTGAAACATGACCATGAAGATGAAGAACACAATTTGTATCGTAACTGACTTGTGATTATTGCCCTGACTTAACGCACATTAATGTGTACAATGTTCATGATGAAATATGCACCACACCAGTACTCTGAAGAGAAGCCAAACAAACAACTGTGACTTAAGATACAGATGGAGATTTGGCCTAAAGAGATGTAAACACACAGACAGATTATGACTGCACTGCGCACTCAAGAGATACAGATGAAAAAGCACACCACCTTAACCAGTGCTCACAAGTCACAAATCCAAATCTGGAAAAGAATACCTTTGTCGGTTGGGGAGGCAGTGCACTGCAGTAACAGTCCACTACCAAGATACTACAAAGCAGTACAAAATAACACAGATGGCTAGCAGGTTCACAGTGCTACAATTACTGTGTGGCACAATAAAATGTGTCTGATTTGATGGCACTTTATATCACACTCCGCACACACTACAGGTGAACTAATGCACAGCAAATTGAAAACTTCAGTAATATAACAAAATCTTTCAAACAAACTGAAATTATGCTCTGCTGCCTACAACAATCAGCAAAAAATGTCAAAAATTACTGAAATTATTACTGTTTGTACATTAACACAGTTATACAAGAAAAATATAATCAAAACAGAAAGATTGCCTTTCTCCCAGTTTATCTACCTTCCTCCACCACAGATACGCCCCTTCCCAAGCACACTGCAAGTGTCTGTCACTACACAGACTGAATGTTCAAAATTAACACTGAAAATCCACACAAAAACAAGAAACACTCGATGATATAAGCACAGGAGGGTTTCCTGCAATTGATGTACTAAATTTTGAGAAAATAAAATGGCTCAAAATGGCTTTTTTAATGGTTTTTAGAGGGTTTGAATCTCAGAGCTCTGAGAGCAAACTATCTCCAGCTCCCACTACACACACACTACACAGAACTGAGGCTGTGCAGAACAATCTAATGCCCATGTGACCTGCAATCCCATGAATCACTGCAAAATTTACCTTGAGCTCACCAACAAGGTGAAGTGATGTGAAGTATATTGATTTCAATGTACTTCACATTAAAATAATGCATAAGTAGTGGGGAAGGTGAAGTAATGTGTAGTCATTGTTCCCAATGGACTTCGAGTTCCTCGTTATGATACGAAGTACTCCACTTTGCATTGCGGATTACTTCACGGATTCCACCTTAATTCGCAAATTGCTTCATGGAGTGGATTTTGGCCACTTCGCCTACCTCTAAGCACAATACACAAAGCTCCAATTATGATGATCATAAATAAATATAGCCAAAATACATTGAAAACTTGCTGTCAGTCCAAACCTCACAACTGCACCCTATGAGATGCCCCTTTGTCATTCGGACCTGCTCCTGAAAGAGCTGGAGTTACTGTTTGTGCTGCCGGGCAGGGGAGACAGAGGAGCTGAATCAAATGACATAAGTGATCTGTCATGCAAAGTAGGAAGAGTGTTTTAATTCTATATCCCCCACTACCTTCCCACCTCATTTATGTATATACATGTTGCCAGCTAATACCTGATCAGCAGTGTGGAGGGCCAGTGCCACGTGACTAGCCACAGCCACCATGCTGCTCCCTCAGCTCCCACAAGATGTGCCCAAGCTGTGAAAGGGTTTCTACTGTCTCCTCTGAGTCCCAGTGTACTGGCTCCAAAGCAGACCCATGATCTACCACTACAGGACCTGGGAGTCAAGTTCAGGACATAAACCTGGTTTTCCTGCATGGAAGCCCATCACTTCCACAGTGCCATTAGATCAGACAGTACAGTTGTTATTTCAGCACCCAGCAAAGATTTTCAAAAGAAACAAGAACTAATACATACCCAACTGTTGTTGAGAACTATATACAGCTCCACATAATTTTGGTAATTATTATCTGCCTTTTTGAAGGCTTGTCACAGCTATTTGTACACTGAATACATAGCATATGTACTTCTGGGTTTTATCGACAGCAAATGTTTGTGGACAAGTCTGGTTTTCATGCTGTTTTTGTGAATGAAAGTTGCCTGGTTATTTAAAGACTCTTAAACATGTTTTCAAACTAATGTTTTAAGAAACCACTTTAAACAATATGGTTCACAAAACATCAGCAACTTATTTCTCTGTTTACCTATCACTATATAATGTTTTTCAGCTATTAATTGAAAACTTATTGAAATGGCTTTCTCTAGAGTTCAAAAAAAAAAAATGAATGAAAAGAAAAAATGAGCAATGTGCATTCTGGGATGCTTTTTTTTATTTTTTTATAAAAAATCCCCAAGCATGAAACAAATTTGCAAGATGGAGGGGAGGGGACTACACACTAGGGAGCTATGACAGTTCAAACTGTCATGGAGTTTACTGTTTGCAGTCTTTTCAGTTCAAACAGTAAAGTTCAAACTCTGAAGAACTGTGAATGGTTATTTTCCAATTGAAGGATCCTTCCCTATGTGAGTGACGGGCAAAATTATTCTCATCTTACAAACATTTTTTTCCATATTAATTTTTAAATAGTAATAAAAGAATCAAATAAAGTATGTAAAGGAGACCTAATTACAGGTCTTGTTCATTACTTACCAGACAGCACTTGTGCAGAAAAAACATTTTTAAAACTGGAAAATAATAAACAAGATGGCTGACATCACGAACAGTATTTCTCTGAACAGTATCAGTAAATCCTTAACTATTTACAGTTTAAACTGTTTTCATTTACCTGCATGTCCTAGCAGCTATCACAAACAACATTAAAATTCAAAAATGGTGAGATGTCTTTTCACAAAACCATCCAAAGGCACACCCTTGGCACAGACCCCATCATCCCTGAATATTTCAGAAAAAAATATAACTCCATCTGAACTGTAGATGAGGGCAGCAAATCCCATGTTAACTGATGGGAAAAAGTGTTTTTGTTTTCTGTTTTTATCACTTTATGGCTCAAAAACCACACAAGATTCTTTCACTTACTTTCCACATCATGAGACACTGGCAGAATGACTGCGCACACCAAATATCGGGCTATTTTTTCAAAAAATGCCAAAGTTATTAAGGTGCAAAGTTTGGAATATAACATGGAACTGCTGGTACAACCCTAACTTTAGGGGCCTTACCGCGCCTTTCTAACATGTATATTATAGGGGCACAGTCACGCCTTTATAGATACGGTTGAACAGTCACTTCTATGTTAAACTCAAAATTGTGCACTTTAATAACTTTACGACTGTTCAACTGATTTGCATGATATTTTGCACGTGCAATCATTGACCACATATCTTTTGATGTGCCAAGTTTTGTTCCAGTCAGATGTATGGATGTCGAGATATGGAGTGTCAAAGAATGTGCAAATTATCTCTATTTTTTCATTTGTTTATCACTCCGCAGCACAAAAATGACTTGGCATTTTGGTCTGAAATTTTTAGGGCAGAACGATCTTGGGTCACAGACATGCCTTTTTTTGCTGTTAAATATTTTTATTGAAGTATAAACAAGAGTACAAACAATCAATCATACTGGTTACATTGACAGAATTAAGTAAACCAGAAGTATGACTTATATCAAGCAATTATAAACCAAGTTATAATATACCAAGAATGTTTATGTTTTAGTTTATCTAAGTGGGGGGGTTTATTCAAATATTTTAGTTAAGGTGGGTGGGTTTGTATGGGTGTTATTTGGGGATAACTGTGGGCTGGAGTTCTGGTTGTGCCTGTATGTGTTGGCAGCTTGCTCCCCCTGTCAGGCAGTCCTCCTCCTCCAAGCTCCGTGATCTCTGCCCTTTTGACTGACCCCCATTGTCTGTGACATTTTATGGCCACTGCAGGGCATTGGAGATAGTGGGTAGAAGGTGGAGGGGTGGGGGTCCCAGACTAGGAGGGAGAAGAGCGAGGCAGTCAGATTGGGGTAGTGAGAACCAGGAGATGCCCTGGTGCAAAATGGAACTCTGAGTGAGGTTCACCTTGCTTGGTGGCCATAACCATGGGCTCCACTTTTAGTGGGCCGGTAGCTGGGTTGGTCCCGGTAGCACATCTGACTCGCACAGTGTTATGCAATGCTAGATTCTTAAGAATAAGACGGCCAATATAGCGGATCTTGTCGATCAACGGATCTAGGTTACATCACCAAGACCTGGCTGGATGATAATGCTGGCCCTATTTTGGAAGCAGTGATTCCTGCCAGTTTCTCGGTGATCCACCATGCGAGACTGGATCACAGGGGGTGGGGATGTAGCTATTTGTTTTAAATTGGAATTGAACATTATGGATGTGCCAGTTGAGGGATTCGGATCCTTTGAGTGTGTTGTGGTCATGGGTGTGGGGTGCAGGATCATCCTTATTTACCGTCCACCTGGTGATGAGAAGTTGTTCCTGTAGGAAGTCGCAGACTTCATCATCAATATGGTGTTGGAGTTCCCCAGATTGATGATGCTGGGTGACTTCAATGCCTGGGTTGATGATGAACTCTCACCATTTGGTAAAGAATTCCTCCAATTTATGCCATCATTGGGCCTCACACAGGTAGTTACCTCTGCAACTCACGTTAAAGGCTACTCCTTGGATCTGATTTTCCTCCAGGGGCTGGAGACCACCGACTTGGTGATGGAACCAGTCAGTTGGTCCAACCATCATTACATAGGTTTCAATTTCTTTGCTCCCCCTTATAGACCTGTTCCTGTGGAGATGGTACAATACCACCCTTTGCAGGGTGTGACCCCTGATGGTCTTTTGGTGGAATGGGACCTATCAGGATTACCTTGTACAAGTGAGGGTCCTGAGAACCTTCTACAGGCCTATAACCAGGCCACAGTGGGGGCTCTGGATGCCTTAGCTCCTGTCTGTGTTCACCCTCTCACCCTCCTCCCTCAGTCCCCTTGGTATGATGGGACTTTGAAGGAGCTGTGGCGAACAGGGCGAAGGCTAGAACGTATCTGGTGAGGAACCATTCTCGATATCAACAGACTTAGACTGATAGCACATTTTTGAGACTATTAGACAGCAATCACCTGAAAGAAGGCAGGATTCCTGTCTGGGGAGATTGTTGCAGCTCAGAATCGACCAGCTCAGCTCTTCCGGACTGTGGGCAGACTGTGCAATCCAGCCTGCTTACAACTTCAGAGAGCCTTTTCTCATTAAAAGTGTGAAGACTTTGTTCAGTTCTTTGCTGATAAGGTTGCCAGCATCAGATCAGAGATCCGTTCAGCTCATTCTTGTGGGGGGGAGTTAGTCAGCTGAATTTTGTTACACCTCAGTTTTGCTGGATGGAGTTTGATCGGCTAGGGATAGATGATGTCATGATGTTCCTGAGGGATATGCACCCAAACAGCTGTCATTTGGACCGGGGCCCTACTCGCCTTTTATTAGGCTGCATCGATGTCATTGACCCAGTCCTTGTGGAGATAGTCTGGTGTTCACTGGAGATGGGTGAGTTTTCTTGCTCCTCTAAGGAAGCAGTGGTGACTCCTCTTCTCAAGAAATTCTCACTTGACCCAAACTGCCCTACTAACTACCATCCCATCTCTAATCTTCCCTTTGCAGGGAAGGTTATTAAGAAGGTTGTGGCACTACAGTTAGAGGACCATCTTACCATCCATGACATCTATGACCCTTTCCATTCCAGATTTCATAAAAGGCATAGTACTGAGACTGCTCTGGTTCAGGTGCTGAATGATCTCCTGATCACAAGAGACCAGAAATCCTGCAACTTCTTGGTATTTCTTGATCTCTCTTAGCTTTTGACACCGTGGACCATGGGTGTTGCTGGACTGCCTCCAGGCTATCTGCAGTCTGTCTGGTATGGTCCACAGGTGGTTTGATTCATTCCTTACTGGTAGATCTCAGAGGGTGGTCTTTGGAGTTTATTCCTCTGAGCTGTTCTCTCTGTCATGTGGGGTACCGCAGGGCTCTGCGCTATCCCCTATGTTGCTCATGGTGTATATGCTGCTATTAGGGAACATTGTGAGATGGTATGGGCTGAGGTTTCACTGTTATGCAGATGATACACAGCTCTACCTGTCTGCACCTGGCCAGGATAGTGTTCACTCGGTCTTTAATAACTGCCTGGCAGAAATCCAGGACTGGATGAACACCAGCTGGTTGAAACTTAATTTGGACAAGACTGAGGTGTTGGTAGTGGATCCTGGTCGCGGATAGAGGGGTCAGGGATGGGGTATCCCTCTGGACTTTAGCTCGGAGGGTCCCAGTTACTGACCTCTGAACAGGGGCGAAATAAGGGGGTAATTCTTGATGATGGTCTGACACTTCATTCTCAGGTATCAGCCATAGTTAAGTCCTCTTTTTTCCATCTGAGGAATATTGCCTGGATTAAGCACCTTGTTCCTTCTAGTGACCTGCCTACTCTGATTCATGCCTTTGTAACTTCAAGCCTTGACTACTGTAACTCCCTCTACCTAGGGCATCCTGGGGCTGATATCTGCCATCTGCAGCAGGTGCAGAATGCGGCAACAAGGCTGTTATCCGGATCTTCTTGATCCAGTCATATTATGCCTGTGCTGCGTGAACTGCATTGTCTGCCAGTTCAGTGGTGGATCACCTTTAACGTCAGCTTGCTGACCTATAAAGCCCTACACAAACAGGGACTGAACTACCTGCAAGATCTCCTGCATCCTTACTGCTCCCTCTAGCCACTCCGCTCGACTGTCGAGGGATTGCTAGAGATTTCCAGGATATGGTTAAAAACTTCTGGAGCCAAGGCATTTGTATTTGTGGCTTCCACCCTGTGGAATTCTCTGCCTCATCGGGTGCAGGAGTGCCTGACAGTGGAGAGCTTTAAGGCTGCCCTAAAGACTTATTTATTTCATCTGGCATTTGGGATTGTTCTGTAATTTATGATTTTATGATATTGTTTGGATTATTGCATTATTGTAAACATTTTAACATTTTATTGCTGTAATTGTTGTTTGGTTGTACAGCGCTCTGATACATTGTTAAAGAGCACTATATAAACAAAGTTTATTATTATTATTTATTGCTTATTTACAGGTGAAGATAGTACAGTTAATGGACCTCCAAATGCCTCCAACAAGTTAAATTCTTAGCAGAGCAATTGACACCTGCTGTCAGGGGCATTAGACCATGGTGGGTTCTCAAGAGGGATGAACATGGATAAGAGGGCCTTTATCATGTCAGGAATATGACCTATTCCAGGGCATCCAGAAAAGGTCACCAAATGCACAAGAATGTTTTGTTAGACCCTTTGCTACCAGCTGTATATTTTCCAGGGCTATACATTGTGTCAGATTGTTAGACCATTGTTGAATAGTAGAGGCACTGGATGACATCAATAACTGGGCAATGATCTTCTTTGTCATGACTAGAGCTAGGGACCAAGAGGTTCAACCAACCTCTTTTGAGGATGGCAGGGGTTGGCTCCCAACAGGAGTTCTGGGGTGATTTGGAGGGGGTGTATCCCAAGACTCTGCTCATTATCCAATGCATCTCATACCAGAAGGGTGTAACCTTGGGACATGTTAAGGCAAGATGCAAAAAATCTGTGTCCTCCGCTGAACACTTTAGGCACTCACTAGAGCTCTCTGGGTTCATGTAGTGCAGCTTTTTTGGAGTGTTATATGTCCTGTATATAAAATTTAAATGTACCTGTCTAAGTTTATTGCTACATGAGCAGGTTAGAGAGTGCTTGGCTGCCAGCCTCCATGTTACCATATCAATAACTATTGAGAAATCATGTTCCCATTTAGCTTTAATAGCGTCAGCAACCAGTTCCTCATTCCCCTGAAGGGTATGGTAGAAGTTCATTATTGACATTCTGGAGTGTTGGAGCCTATAGGGTTACTCCTAAAATGGCTAAGGGTTTGGTCCTTCCCATTTCCTGATGCAGAGTAGTGTGGTACCCAACTAGTATGTCACATCATGAGGTACACAAAAAAATCCCTTGGGTCAATGTGCCAAGCCTTTATTAACTCAGAGAAGTCACTCAGCACACCACCATTGTACAGCTGAGATACTGAGTAGATGCCCAAGTGACAGCATCTGAGCAACCATTGGTGCAGCTTGACCAAGCATGGGCCTCTCCTCCTCATAGCAGTAATGAGATCAGTGCAGGGTGAGGGAGGAGGTGGGTGGTTTAACTTTCTATGATAGGCTAACCAGGCCTTAAGAGTGGATACTGTGAAGGAGTTAGATATCATAGAGAGACAAAGAGACCAATGGGATCCAGATAGGTGCTCAGAAGTAAGGGCACCCAGCAGCTATACCTCCAAGCAGCATCCAAGTGAGTTTAGTTGATGGTAACCAGACTGGCAAAAAGGCCAGTGGAGAAGCCAAATAATAATTTTGAAAGTTCAGGACCCCCCCCCCATGAAGCTGGTAGCTGTAATATACTCCGCTTGATGCATGCATTTCCCCCTCTACAAAAAATTGGTGTACTATGGAATTAATTTAAGTGTTTAAAGTGGGCTAATGGGACCAAAATTGGTAAAGACTGGTATAGATAAAGGCACCTCGGTAATATATATGTCTTAACAGTACTGATGCGACCCGATAGGGAAAGATGTAGTGACTGTCATTGATCACAGTCCTCCACTAATTTAAGGAATAAGGGTCTATAGCTTTGAACATACAGAGTGCTGGATTTAGCCAAAATATGGCTGCCCCAGGTATTTGAGCCAGTCTACCAAAAGCGGACTGCCTAAATTAGAAATTGTCTCTATCCAGCCAACCTGAGGGAGTAGCACAGTTTAGTTCCAGTTGATTTTGTGACCAGAAAGGGAACCATGCTCCCTCAGGAATGAGTGGCCACTGGTTGGTCCTGGTTGGGTCCAATAAATATAACAGCAGATCATCTGCATATAAAGCAACTTTATGTTCATGTACCCCTCCTCCCCTGAATCCCCAGATACCAGAGTGTGTACAAAGGGCTGTTGCCAGTGGTTCCAGGGATAGAACATAAAGAAGGGAGGACAATGGGTACCCCTGTCTTGTGCTCGTCTCAGTGAGAAAGGGGGTGTCAACTCACCATTGACTGAAATATGGGCCATAGGTGAAGCATACATCGCTGTGATCCAGCCAATTAGCTGGTGGCCCACACCCATATGTTTGAGTCTTAAACATGTGCAATCACTCCATGCAGTCGAAGGCTTTCTCGGCATCTAAGGCAAGAATGACTGCCCCATCATGTTTGGAGGATTTCCCCCATGAATGGATAATGTTGAGGGTTCTATGAATATTGTGCTTCCCCTGTCAGCCCTGGACAAACCCTGCTTGATACGGAAGAATAAGTGATGGGAAAATTGGTTCGATGAGCATAGCTATGGCCTCAGCTAGAATTTTATAGTCTGGTGTCGGCAGGGAGATGGACTAATAGGAAGCGCAAAGGATAGGATCCTTACCCTGTTTTTGAAGGACAGTTATCATAGCTGACCATGTGGAGGGGGGGTAGAACATTGCATTCCAGGCTCTCAGCCAGCATGTAGTGGTTCCACCCATTCAGAGCCCTTAAGCGTTAGTGAGGCCAGTCATCAGGTTGCCAAGATGGGATTTTGCTGACCCCTGTTTTTGTGGGGGCTGTGCCCTATATCCTCACCCCCCCTCTTTATTAATATTCTAACTCTGAGGGGGGCAGACCTCCAGGAGGGGGTGTGAATCCCAAAATCGGTGCCCTGATGTGCCGGTGCACTAATGCCGGTGCTGTAATGGCTGAAAAGGGCATGTCATGTAGTGGTTTGACCAAGTCCTTGGAACGAATTTTTAAAAAGTCAATGGGTAGACCATCAGGGCCCGGGGCTTTACCTCCCTTAAGTGCCCTAATAGCTTGGTGTAACTCCCCCACACTAAGAGAGGCCTCTAGTTCTTAAGCTTCAGTGGTGCTTTGGGATGAAATTGTCACTTTCCCCCAAAAATCATCCAGTTGTTGGGTGGAGGGGGATACCTCTGAGGTATAGAGGATTTCATAAAATGCACCAAACTCTGCACCAATTTAAGATGAATCCATGTTTAGCAACCTGGATCGGGCCTTAATTTGTCTGATGTTCTTCTGCCCCTCTTGCCACCACAGCTGCCAGGCTAGGTATTTCCCCCCTTTGTCCCTGTCAA
The DNA here is from genome assembly GCA_016271365.2 of Neoceratodus forsteri. Taxonomy (NCBI): domain Eukaryota; kingdom Metazoa; phylum Chordata; order Ceratodontiformes; family Ceratodontidae; genus Neoceratodus; species Neoceratodus forsteri. The sequence continues at coordinate 854,510,741 of CM028131.1, forward strand.
AATATGCTCCCGCTTGTCATAAAAGTTTGGAGTACTGAATTTGTGAACTACTTAATAGGTTGAAATGTAATTTCAAGTTCTGAACCACTCTATGCAGGGAGGGAGTCAGCCCTTCACATATGTGCCTCCTCACATGCAGTTATCTTGGTTGGGAGCTGCTTGAGTTCTAACTTCATTACCATTTTGGCATGAGCCAAGTAGGCAATAACATGGTCCTGGATGTATGCTTTTAGCACCTTTCACCTTAACCCATGAGAGGTGTCACCCCTCGCATTGTGAAGCAGATACTCCTTGATTGTTCTAGACATAAATGCAGAAAAGGGTTTATCCCAATGAAGTATGGGGTCCAGGCGCCATGGACAGCAGACTGGAGAGGAACCCAGAGCAGTAACAGTCAGTGTCAGTGATGCATGATCAGGATAGTATTTAGCAGAGTGTGTGACAGAGAGGAGGAGCAGCTGACCCACAGTCTGTCAAGTCTGGCATATAAGTGGTGGGCATGAGAAAAAAATCTATACTCTCGGCCGGCTGGGTGTAGGTGCTGCCAGACATCTGTTAGGTTAAACATAGCTTCGATATCCCCCAGTGCCCTTGCATTCTGGGCGATGGGGATGGGGGTGGGGTTAGACCTGTCAAGAACTGTGTCATGGACACAGTTAGTCACCCCCTAGGATACATGGACCAGGGAGGAAGGCCACATCCACTGCCAACCACTAAAAAATCTTGGGTCCTCAACATTCAGAGCATAGAACCGAGCCCACTGAAAGGGTGCCCGCTACAGCCATGGCCACATTTGCTAATTTATATCTGCCAGCTGAGTCCACGATTGTTTGGAGGACATACACTTAGACCTGACAAGGGAACCAAGTAGCTACCCATCGGGCCATTGTTGAGAAGCAGGCAGTAACCCATGTTCCACCCATACTACCACTGGTCTTCCCAGCTTCCAGGTCGAATAGATGGGTTTCCTGCATTAAAAGAACCTGAATCTTAGCTCTCTTAATCTCATCTGAGACTCACCTATGCTTAATGACAGACTTTAGTGCATTAACATTCCATGTGGCAATCTTGACAGTTTTAGCCATTGTTCAGCCCGTTGTACTGCCAAATATTGGTTGGAAAATAAATCCATCTAGATGTCCACAAATAGTATGTGCGTATTAGTGACAGTACATGAAACATAAGTTTCCAATATGTAAACCAAACTTTTTCCATATAACAGACCCCCCCTCTCTCCCTTCCCTCAATAACAAAACCAAACATTGTATCAGTAGTAACTGCTGAGTAAACACAACCTGGAAATGAACTGCTGAATGATTAGCAAACCAGGTATAAAACATTCCTCCTTTCCCCCTTTTCACTGGACTGCAGATCACCCAGTTAAGCAACCTCTGCAAACTAATGGCAGAAATGGAGTTTAATGTCTAGAGCTAAATCTGAATGTGGGCACTGTTGAAAGAGCTTAATCCAACGGTATTTCTCAAACAGCAGACTGGCAATAAATCATGCAGAGTTGGGAGGAGGCTACTTCCCAACCTCCTCCAGTAATGCAAACTAACAGAGCAAATTTTAAAGCATACAGACAAAAGAAAAACTATGACCTCCCTTAAAGGAGATAAAAAAATGATTGTCTGATGTAATTGTATTTTTTTATTTATTTAGTTTTTGTTGACCGGGTAAGTGCACTAGACAAATCCTGCCTATTTTCAGGCTCGACCCGGTGGAGGGGGATACAGATGAATGCAAACTGACCTTGAACTAGATTATGCTGTTGGTGGTATTTTTAGTGAATGAGAGAAATTTGGCCAGGACACCGGGGAAATTCCCCTACTCTTTGGCCTGTAGGGAGACTTGCTGACCATCAGGATGGAGGGCTCAGTTGCTGAGCAGCCTTTGTTGCAGCAAGACGTGCTGCAGGCCATGGGGCCAGCTACAGTTTCTATATTGGAGAATACAGAGTCCGAAATTTTTTTTGAATCACCTACGAAACCAGGTTTATCTGCTGATACAGAAGTTTCAATAGATACTTCGGCTTTGCAAGAAAAAACGGTGTGCGTTTGCTGCCAACCTCAGAAGTTTTTACAGAACACCACACAGATTTGACTGCCTGTCTTTTGGTGCAGTCTTTGCCTCCTAACAAGCAGCGGAATGCGGAAGCACCATTTGGAACCTTCATGACAGCTGAGGGATTGCAGACTGACAGCAAGGTTGCTACGCAGCAGAAAACTGAAACTAACCCGCAGGCTAATACAGCCCCAGCTACAACGCCACAATCCTTTTGTCCTGGAAAGTCAGCTACAGGTACTGTTTATGCTTCTTCTGCCTTAGATCAGCAGCACGCCACAGTCTTTTCCTTTGCTGCTAAACAGAGGGTTATTTAAATCAGTGACTAAAAAAACTATTTCTGAACAAAAACGTTCCTGGGCTGACCAAGTAGATGATGCTGACGCTTCATGGTCAGTCAGTAAAGCCCTGACATTGGTGGGCTGGGCACAGCTCCTGGAGTCTGGTAAATGGATTTCGGGTTTTTCCCCAATTGTTATTCCGGGGGTAAATATGAAGGGAAGTGATCTGCCTATTTCACTGGTCCCAGAATCTACTACTTCTGTTCTTCTCAGTATGGTTAATCAGGCCCACTCTATGGAAGATCATTCTTTGGACACTGCAAGTTCACCCCTAGCCCTTCCTCCCAAACTATCTTTCACACAGAACCCAGAACCTGGTTTTAAACCACAGGGAGGTTTGCCTTTTTTCTGAAGAACTTCCACCTTGGCCGTTGCCCTCTTCTTTTGGGGAGCGTATAGATGACCAGGCCTCTACGGACACCCCTGCACACCCATCACCAGGATCTGTGCCTGGCCTAGAACAAACTAAACCACGTTCTTATGCCTCCTTTTTTCGTTCTTCTAATTTCTCAGCTAAAAGACATAATGCAGTTTGTTTTGTTTACAAAGGAGGGATGGATGTTTTCCCTGATCGAAAATTTGTAGCAAAAGCTTTATTAAAGGATAGTTTGCAATTTACTTCAACTGAAATGTATGCTTTAATACATGTATCAGGGGAGAAGACTTTTGATGTTAGCTTTAAATTAAATAGTGGTTTGGATAAATTTTGACTAAATATCGCAAAGTACGACAGACTCCTTTGTGGTCCCTTTTTGATGTTTTTCCACTTACTAAACCTGCACATAAAACCGTCATTGTTCTCTTTAGAAATGAGGGCGTAAGTGTTACAGATCTTGTTTATTGGATGAAACAAAGGTGCATGGTATTGGGACACCCAGAAGCAATCTTTGATTCCGAAGATATCTGGACAGGGGGGTTGGAGAATCAGGGTTATACTACGCTCTGCAGAAGATGGTTTACACCACCTTCCTAATTGTGTTTTCTTGGGGCAAGACAGAGGGGTTCTTTTCTATGCAGGCCAACCTAAATCTTGCTATAGATGTAGGAAATCAGGTCACAATAGTAGTGCTTGTGACCGTTTGCGCTGCACCCTTTGTAATTCTTTGGGGCATGTGAGTGAACACTGTAGAAACACAGCAGTTTGTTCCTTGTGTAATGCACACTCGGGCACTCTTATGCTACTTGTCCTGAGGCAGCCCATCGGCAATCAGACTCACAGGACTCTGAAGAACAGAGACTGCTGATCACAATTGCACAGCGCTCGAGAGCCACTCACTCTACAGCATCCACTCCACCTTTAGTTCCCCCTCCTTTGGTATCACCAGGTCTGGAGCTTTCTGTTGATCAGGAATCTTTTGCTACTACTTCCCCCCCTTTGGATATTCCCTCAGGAATGTTGCAACCCAACCCTCCACCCCAGGTTACCATCCCTCTTGATTCCCGGTCCATGCCCCCAGCTTCCTCAAGAAATGCCTTTTCATTCCAGGGAAACTAGGAGTAAGACCTATAATACTCAGCCAGCTTCAAAGTTCCTAAATTAGTCAGTACTCCCACAACTAATCATTTTCATGCCCTTCTCCTACGCACAACATGTATCAGATGCTGAATCTGAATCCTCCCAGTCAAGGTAGACCTCCTGGGAAAAACTGTAGAAGTGGAATCTGAGGGGTTCAACCCTCAGTTCTCCCATCTAAATCCATCTCCACAGCTGCCAGGAAAGGGAAGAAAAATAAACTTAAGCCTCCATGAAATTGTTTCCCACGTCTAAATGCTTTCCTCATTGACTTTCTGTTCACTTAATGTGAATAGCATCAAAAACCAGTTACGACAATCTGCTTTATTTTCTTTTTTGAAATCCTTACATTGCAATGTGTTCTTTTTACAAGATACATGATTGCATACAGTCACCAAAATCTCTGGTGCTTCAAAACGGTGGCATACAGGGGTTTCATATTGGTCATTGGGACTAGAACAATGTACTGGGGTAGCAATACATTTTGAGCTAGATGTAAAAGTTTTGAAATTGATTGATCTAGTCCCAGGTTGAGTATTAATTTTGGATATTATATTCCAGGGGGTGTGTTTTAGATTAATTAATGTATATGCACCTCAAATCAAACTAAAGCAACAAGGGTTGATTTGTCCCAGCTTATACAACCATATTTGCATACCTCCTTTAATGTTATGTGGGGGGGGGTGATTTGAATTGTGGTTTGTCTAATAGAGATAAGGGTAAGGGGTTAAAAACTACTAAGATTTTTTGTGACATGTCTTGTTTGGCTAAGGTGGTCCAGACTGCAAGTTTGGTTGACGCATAAGCTCGTTTGCATGAGATTACCATTCCTACCTTTTATAAAGGAGCCCTAGCTTCCAGGATAGATTTCTTTTTCATTAATAAAACTTTACCTTTAAATTTGGCATTGGTCACCCCGGTGGAATTCTCTGATCATTGTACCTTGTGCATAACAGTTGGGTCTACAGTAGCATTCTCTTTCGGTAGGGGCCTCTGGAGACTCAACTCTCAACTGCTGTTGCATCAGGACATTTTGCAACATTTACAATATTTTGCAACAGCAAGGAAGTCTCTATATGAGATGTATGAGGATCCCCTTTTATGGTGGCTAGATACTAAAACAGATGTTATTTCATTGTTGAATTTTTTGGGGAAATCCCAGTGTTCCACAGCTTATTTTTCCTATTTACAACTCAGAAAACAGATGCAGAAATTAATGTCCATGGCCCAGACTACTAAACATGACTTTTCATCTCAAATAAAAATACTTAAGGAAAAGATGATACCCTTTCATAAGCATCAATCAACAGTTTTACACTTTCAACAGAAATTTGGTACACAGGGAAATTTTGCTACTGTTTGTCCTTTTCTTGGTAATAAGGAAAGGGTGGGGAAAAAAAGTTGTTGCCAGTCTTATGGGGCGCAATGGTCAGGAGAAATTTTCACAATATGATATGATGTCGGAGGTGATGTCATACACGCCATCACTTTTTAAAGAACAGCCTGTTGATTTGTTATTTTCTCAGGCTTATCTACATAATGCTGAGGTCCCAGACTGTCCTCCATTTATATTATCTTGTTTAGTGAATCCTCTTACACCACAGGAAGTTCTCACTGCCATTCATTCCCTATCTCGCAACAAAGCACCAGGTACAGATGGTTTGACTGCCGAGTTTTATAAACTAATCAGAGCTGTGTTGTCTCAGGAACTTGACAATGTTTATAATGACTTGTTAATGCATTCTGATTTTCCTTTTGAAATGATGGGGGAATTTAAATTTTTCTACATAAGAAAGGTGATAAGAAGCTCCTTTCTAATTGGAGACCAATCAGCCTATTAAATGTTGATTTAAAAATTTTAATGAAAATTTTGAATACACGACTTTTGACAGTATCTCAACATTTAATTTCTCCTGCACAGTCCTGTGTGATCCCAAACAGATCCATAATTGATCTGTTACTCTTTCTATGAGAAATATTTGATACATCACATACGATTGGATTACTTGGGTTTGTTTTATCATTGGACCAAAAGGGAGCCTTTGATTCTGTGAATCATGAGTTTTTATGGCTTACTTTACAACACTATGGTATTCCATATATTTTTATTTCTTGGTTATGGAAACTTTATAAGTCCGCTACAGTGTCTCCCTTGGTTAATGGACACTTTGGGCCTATGCTTCCGGTAAAACGGGGAGTATGGCAGGGTTGTCCAGCTAGCCCTCTATTATATGTGTTTAGTACAGATCTGTTGTTACACACTTTGAATAAATTGATACCCCCTATTACTGTTCCAGGAGTATTAATACCTTTTTCAGCCCTTGCTTATGCAGACAATATTTGTATTTGCACCTCCACTATTTCTTCAGTTCACTCAGTTGTTAATAAGTGTAATTTTTTTGGCTCCCTTTCTGGTACATCTTTAAATATACCCAAATGCCTTGGACACACTTTGGGTGGAGGTACCTCTGCCCAGGCTCAAGTATGTGATATAAGTTTAACGTTACACCCCATTCGGATTTTGGGTATAGTTTTTGGTTCTTCCACCCCGGCTATTCATAATTGGGATATCCAACTGGAAAAGGGCAGAATTATGGTACAGAATTGGAATAAATAGCAGTTTTCCAAGCTTAAACGTATCTATATGATACGGACATATTTGCTACCTCTATTTTTATTTTTAAGTAATATTTTTCCCCCACCTAAACAAAGGGAAGCAACTCTATTTAGCATTTTTTTTAAGCTGTCTAGGGTAGCCGTCTTAATCCCATTAAGCATAATATTCTTTATTTGCCTGTATCTCAGGGTGGTTTGAACATGATAAATCCCTTACTGTTTTTTTACTGTCAATTCCCTTTTTCTAATTTCCCACCATTTTTAAAACATCCACCAAAATTATGGACAGGTCTCTTTTGGCAAACAATAGGGCCTTGGTATCAAGATTGGGTGTATGGCTAATTAGGGCGTCTTAGTACACTTGCCACCGTGAATCCCTATCAGCGTGAGATTTTTCTTAAATTGTGACAGTGGAATATACCCAGTGATTGGTTACTCTCCAAACAAAAAAAAAATTTATGTCAGTCTGTTCTTGATTCGCATTTTCTGAACCAATTACACTTCCAAAATGTCCAGATGAGCAGCTTTTGTCCTTCAGGGTTTAATAGCCCACAAGCGTATTCCTCCTAAATTGTGGGATGTTTCCTGGTTGTGTGGTCATGAGAGGCTTAATGTTAAGGGTAATCAATTTCATAAACAGTTACAGGACCGCAACTGTTCTCGTCCTGGTTGCTTTCAAGCATTCGAGACTATGCAGCATTTATACTTTTTATGTCCATGTATTTCCAATTTTTGCAGTTATGTTGCTAATGTTTGGAATAAACCAGTATTTGAAAATGTAAATTACGATATTCTGATTTATGGTTCATATACTCCGGATTGGAGAAAGTGGGATACTAGTACATTGCATGTTCTTTTCGCAGTATTTAAGTGGTTTATTTGGCAAAGTAGGTGTCTTTTTACTTTACAGCAGAAGGATCTTTCTTATATGGAACTTTTGCAGAAAATACATTCAGAATTGTTAATTATTTATAAATATGAAGCGGGAATATATAACCGTGCTCAATTAAGGTTGAATTGGAGGAATTTACCATGGGTGACAGACAATGATGTTCCTGTCACATGATATCATTCTTTTTTTCTCTCTTGTTTATTATTTATTTTTTTCATTTCTTTTACTAAGATGTACTAACTGACTTTGGGTTGTTCTCTTTTTCCTTACTTTTCTTTTACACATTTCCTTTGTTTCTCTTTATTAACAATTTTTTTTCTGTATACATTGTGAATTAACATTGGTTCTTGATTTCCTTTTTTTTTGAAGTTTTGTCAATAAAAAATTCCCCTACTCTTTTCGATAAGTGCCATGGGATCTTTAACATCCACCTGAACTACCACCAATCCAGGCAGATGGGACCTTGGTTTAACGTGTCATCCGAAAAGACGGAAAATGTTGCAGACCAGGATTAGAACCCTGGTCTCCACTGTTACTGGCCAAGCTGTTCTATGACCTAGCCCTCCATGCCACAGGAGCAGCTCAAACTGTTAAATAAGTTACACATAATGAACAGTTGCCATCGTGTGTTTTTTTTAGTATTTTAAATGCTAAAAGTTCACATTTATTTATATGCTCATTATGTTAAGGACCATCAGCTTGACAGTCTGTGTTTTTGTATCGGGAGTCAGCGTATGGCAAGCTCTGAAATGCCCACATCACAGATACCCGATACTACATTCAGTTACTTGCAGCATTCACTTCACACTGTACTGGTTAACAACTTCAACACGTAAAGACTGATGCTATACTGCACTTCTTAAAAGGACACCAACTAAAAGAACCAGCACTGAGCAGCAGGCTTAAGAAATTACATAGCGCTTTATTTTCTTAAACAGATAAAAAGCACACTAACTGTTCTAACAGTTGCTTCACCAAGGCAGTGTATTACTGCAACTCTAACCCAGTCAAGACCAGCATCTTGCAAGCAGGGCACCCTAACTTGTTACACAGACAAGGCAACAAACCACAAGTTGGCAGAAAATAAGTATCATCCCTCACACTAGGGTAAATACTTGGCTCAGGCATCTAAGAGGCCGGGGGAGGGGTTAGGGCACAAAATAACATTTATATTTACTCTGAGTATGGGAGATGCTATGCTGGGCTATGCTGTGTCTTCTTTCTGAGGGGGCCCCATAACTTTTCACTGGACTGACGGATGGGCTGTCCACAACCATAAAATTGGAATTGTATTGTATGGCTTTATTTTCTGACAAGATGTTAAGCAGAATTAGGGTTGTTCCCCAAGTTTGTACTGTCCAAACAGATAACACAGCTTGCATTAGAAGAAACATTTGTTTTCACACAGAAGCAGTACTGTACATTCCAACATGAACCTTTTCCAAAAATACAAACTATCCACACCTTTGCGTAGGGATCTCTGAATTTCTGACCAAGTGTAAATATAGTGGGAATTACCACACACTTAATTTGAAACTCCTGATGAGATGGACTATGTTAACACCTGCAGGCCATGGTGCCTATCTAGTAACCAGTTAGCCCTGAAGCATTGACTGAAAGTGAGGTTCTGCCCACACCATCATCAGTCAGTCTCTGCCATTCTATTTAGGACACACAAAACTGGATCCTTTAGCCCCTCCTGGATTGCTAAAGGCATCCTTTACTTTAGTACAGTTTAACAACACATATCTACAGTGAACTGGGTCTTGCGTGTCTGTAATCTAGTCATTGCAGAGGCACATACAAAACCAAAAAACCCAAAGTCTCTCTCAAATGCACACTGCACTCATGGTTTGGTATTCCCTTTGTTACAGACATTTGATCACATTTGAAGAAACATTCCTTCGTCAAAATCCATAGCTTTTGCTGAACCTCTTTACAGTCTCTTTCTCTGGGCTGCTGTGACAATCTTCAGTCCATCAGGGAGATGCCCATTGAACTACTAATTTCTCAATCTCTTCTCACATCTTGAGTGAAAATTAACGCACTGGAGTTCCACTGGCACAAGTCTCCAACACTTCTTTTAGGCACACTATTGTTCCACTCACTAGGGTGAGGAAATGATGACCAGAGGTCCTTCACCCAGCCCAAGGAAAGCTGTCAGGCACCTCTTGCCCTCTATGGGATGGAGAGCTCCTTTCTCTTCACTCTCCAAACTGGAACTCATACTCTGAACTCCCAAGATTCTAAACTGCTTCCCCTGCAGCCGAGCTAAAAGGTTTATACTGCTGTGACAGTTCTAAATGACATCACTCATTTTCAGGGACACTGGTTTACCGGGATTGAGAAAGGGCATATTCCATTTTGCACATTGTAAAAAATGGTATTGTCACCGGTGTCTGCTAAGTCAAAATCCGGTTTTACCGGTGTTTGGTTTTGTGTACTTTATTTAACAATTTTTAACTCTGCTAATATGCATTTTAGCAATTTTGACCTCCACTTTTACACATCCTTCCATCCTTGTACCAGTTTAAAGTTATTTTAGGTACAAGATGTGATGGCAGCAGCAACACTACAGCCCCCATCCCTAATGTGTGATGGAAGCAGCACTATGGCCCCCATACCTCTAGTGTGATGGCATCAGCAACAGCACTACAACCTCCATCCTTCAGGTGTGACAGAGCAGCAGTACTATGTTCTCCATTCCTCATGTGTGATGGCAGTATCAGCACTATGGCCCCATCCCCTCAGGTGGATGGCAGCAGTACTACATTCCCCATCCACCAGTGGTGATGGCAGAAACACTACAGCCCCAACCCCTTCGGTGTGATGGTAGTAGCAGAAATGCAGTCCACATCCCTCAGGGGTGATGGCAGTAGTGACAGCACTATGATCCTCTTTCTTCAACACCCACACCCCACATGCACAAGGTACAAATGACTTGGTCTCTTTGCTTGTTAGAACTCAGAAGTGAATTAATCTGAACTATCACTGCTAAGGTGGACTACCCTTGTTTTTTCCCCCATCTATAATTTAACTACCTGAATTGTATTTCTGCCTGTGACACAGCTGACCAGGGTTAGGGAACAGACTTGGGTGTTGGAGGGCCAGCTGATGGATGAAGGCTTGAGTGTCCAACAACCACTCACCTTCTCCTGGGAGGAGGGTGGGTTCATGGCTCAGCATTTGCTGGCCCTGGTGGAGGCCAGAGGCATGACAACATGTCAGCCCTCACTGCAGGAGGGAGCATGACGGACGGCTTGTGCCTTGACATCATGTGGCCTGTCAAGCTCCCAAGAAAATGGGAAAACACCTGCTGACCAACCGAAGGATGGCTGTTGGTCCCTCCATAAGCCAGAAGCCCCAGACATGTGTCTGCTCTGACCCCATCCATGCCCAGGATACACAGGAAGCTCTTTGGGGCAATTCTCTTCCCCAGGCAGCCTCCACAGGGGTGAGGGGCCCACTCAATGAAGGGTTACTTTGGGTTACCTGGTAGCACAGCAGTAAGGGTCAGTGGATGGTGGTTGGGGCTCAGCAGGTGGTAGTGGGCCTTGGCAGGCCTGAAGGAGTGGATGGCCAGGGGTTAGGAGGAGCAAAAAAAAACTGCTTGAATTTGCTTCTTTGAAATGGAGTGTCTTCACCTAAAAAATCCACAAGTGATTAGTGGAGGACCTTCAAATGGATTCATGCATTCATGCATCTCCCAGACATGTGGATGCTTTTTTTTTTTTACTTGGTGTCCATGAAAAGGGCATCTCCCAGTTTTCATGTCTTTGTTCAGATGTGAATTGAACACTACTCTGCCCACCAGCATCATACAGCCCCTGGGGTCTTACCTTTTGTATGTCATTGACTGTGCTTTTAAAATCCACTGGCCAAACATAAGTACTCTTAAATACTTAACATTTGCTTTTTGTTGAAGCAGTCTATCAGAAAACTTTTTGTTGTCACAGAGACTGAAACAGCAGGTGGCGAAAAAGGTATAAATGATCCAATTCGCCTAAATGGGGTGCTAACTGTGAAGTCTTTTCATAAGTAGTAAGGCAGTTTCTTCTTCGTGAACATACTTTCATTCAGACTAGTTTTCATTCAAACAACTGAGGATTTTGGATGGCCCTACTGATTATAAATTTGAATAAAGTTAGTTGGTAACAGTGATCCTGCATTTAGCAATCTACAACCTAGATGCTTATATGCAAAGAATACAATAAAAATCTGACTAAAATCTAGAAACAAGCTTATAAAACACATAAAATGTATCCGAACATTTATCTTTACCTATACAAAATCATTGCAGCCCAAGTAAAACTTGGTAAATTACATGATACCCTGACTACTATTCTATGATGTAGTAAACATATATTGGTATTTTTTTTATATTCTTTGTAAAGCAGGTAATGTCCACTAGGTAGAACTGTCTGTTTTAAGGAGTGACCTAAAAGCACTGGAAGGTTAAGTGACTTGCTTGGAGTCGCACAGTATGCAAGTGGAGGTTGTGGGACTCAAACCAAAGTCTGCTGGATGTACCCAGTTCAATCACCATTTGTTACTCTAACCACTAGGCATGGGTGGTTAAACTGAATAGCTGATTACAACAAAGCAGTGCGTGTCATTTCCTTATTGACTCTATATGCAGCAAAGCAGAAAGAATGCAAAGCACAGCAGCATTCATTTTAAGATGCTGAAATCTGGGTCAGCCCATTGGTGCTGCGGTAGCACTATTGCTTGCCTTGCAATGCCAGTGACCCAGGGTCAGAAGCAAACTCAGGTTGCTGGAGGTCTGGCCAGGGGAGTAGTATTGAGAACCAGGGGACTGCTCTCCTCCTCCAGGGAGGGTGGGCTGCAGGTCCTGCTTCTTTACCACCACCTGTGTGACCATGGGTGGTGGTGCAAAGGTGCTGCAGAGTGATCAAGAGGGGAGGACACTAGCCAGGATCTGGAGCAGTGGCATGTCTTTGTAGAAATACCTCCTTTGATCTCTAGTGCTGGTGCCCTCAGGGACAGACACCAGAAAACTAGGAACAGTCACTCCACATCGGCCACTGGCAGAAGGGACCCAGGTGCCCCAGACTTCATAACCAAGCTCCATGAGGGACCCACTGAGCTGCCTGACACACACTAAGTGAGTGTGGAGGGTGACCTGGGGTCCCATCCCTTCCACCTGGGGGTACAATCCAGGCAGGATAGGGCAGGCACACAGGAACTCCTGAGCATTACCTGGGAATGAAGCTAGGGGATACCCAGCCTAGGGATCTCTGAAAAGTGGAAACTGATGTTGTGAGAAGGGACACAGAAAGAAAATAAAAAAAACAAATTGAAAAAGATACTGAAATCTTAGAGATTCTGTGCAGTGACATGCAATTTCCGTGAGGCACCGGTACAAGAATTCAAAATCCGCAAACCAAGCAGGATTCCGTGACTGTTACCGGTGTTACCGGTAAAAATGGAAAACCAGGGTCCCTGCTCATTTTCTACCTAGCCTAACTAGCTAAACAATGGTATAATGTGGTACAGAGTTTCTAAAAAACTCCCTACTTGCTGCCCAGAGACCTACCTGGTCTAATACTGATGGGATTCTAGTAACCCTAGGAGACTAGGTGGTTATAGTACAATAGCTGGGAGGTATAAAACCTAGCTGCCAGTGACTCGACCAGTCTTGCACCACTACTCAAGAGTTTTAGTGCCAGTTCTTTTGGTTAGTGCATGTTTCATTCAGTGCATCCAGGTGTGGGCAATTTGAGTGGAGTGGTGACTGTAGTTTACGCATCACATCTTGAATGGATACCTGACTAAAACTTGCCTAATTATTTGCAAACTCTCACAAGGCCCCCCCCCCCATCCTTGGCTGATCGCCATACATATGACAAAGCCAGTAATTATTTAAACAACTTATTTGTGTAGAAAAAAAAAATCCCTCCTTGGTGTCACTGATGTCCCCATCCTATCCTCTTACTTGTATGTGACCCTGAAACCCCCTCTCCTCACAAGAAAGCTCCTTATTAGCTTACTCTTCAATGCCCTGTGTGGCTCGGCAGCACCAGTAGCCACTAAATTGCTGAAATCCTTTTTTTCTGAGGCTGACATCAGCTTGATTCTTCACTTCTCTGGCCCTCTCATGAACTGTAACCCGGCCAGGGAGCACAGGAAAAAATCTGCTCCATTTTACCTATGGCTAGTGACTGAGTCGCTGAAAGAGTCCATTCTCTAGTTATCCCCCACCCTGACAGCACAGTTGAGTAGGAAGCACAAGAAAGCAGAGCAGAGCAGCAAAGCAGCAGGCTTACTCCCTGCAGATTTCTCCTGTGTTCCCCAAAAGAAAGGATTACCGGCTTTTTCATATGTATGACAATTAGTCAAGGATGGTGGGGGAACTGTGAGAGTTTGCAAATGTTGTCAATTTTTTGCTGGGTGTCCATTCAAGACACGATGAGTAAGCTACAGCCATGACTCCACTCAAACTGCCCACACCTGGATGCACTGTATAAAACATGAACTAACCAGAAGAACCAGCACTAAGACTCTTGAGACTGTAGGTGAGACTAGTCAAGTCACCAGCAGCTAGTTTTTGCACTCACAGTTATTGTAATACAGTGCCTTGGTGAAACACTTATTTGAACAGTAAGTGTGCTTTTTATCTGTTCAAGAAAATAAAGCGCTATGTAATTTCATAAGCCCGCTGCTCAGTGCCAGTTCTTCTGGTTGGTGTCATTTTAAGAAGTATGGTATAGCATCAGTCTTTAGAGTTGAACTTGTTAACCAGTAAAGTGAAAGCCACAAGTAACTGAATGTTGTATCGGAAGTCTGTGACGTGGGCATTTCAAAGCTTGCCATACTCAGACTCCCGATACAAAAACACAGACTGTCAAGGTTCCACCCATTCAGTGTGCCAGCAGCAGTGTGCCCAGTAATTAGGATGCCAAGTCCCAAAGTCGCCAACCCCTCTCTTTGTGGGGGGCTGTGTCCCCCATACCCCCCCTTTCTAAATATACCAACTCTGGGGGGTGGACCTCGGGAAGGGGTGGTGAATTTCACTATTTGGCACCCTAATGACAGGCCCACTGCCACCGGTGCCCTGAACGGGTGCAGTGGACTGTCAAGCTGATGGTCCTTAGCATAATGAGCATATAAATAAATGTGAACTGTAAGCATTAAAAAAAACAGACACAAAGGCAACTGTTTGTTATTTATAACTTATTTAGCAGTTAACTATGACAGAAAATCATTTCCTATCTCCTTTAAATCTGAGGGATGTTGCCCCCATGGGTAGGGCCCCCCTAAAGAAGGGATACCTCAGGTTAGTTGGGACAGTAGGAGGCAGTGGATGGCCAAATGGGGAAGTGGCAGAGGTAAGGGATGGCCACCTGAAGGAGTGGGCAGCCAGGTTGGCAGGGTTAAAAAGAGCAAACAAAAACAACTCAGAGGGATTGCAGTAAATAAAATGTAAGGAGTTGTCATAAGTCATAACATTGCTGCCTCCAGGTTCATCTGCAGCCCTGCTTGACCAGTACAAGAATTAAGACTTTATTGTGAAGACTTATGTCCCAGATCTGGACCCGAATAAGGGTCAACCTCAAGGAGCATTAACTGTCAACTTGTTGCTCCAGATGCGAACTTTGCACTCAGGCTTAACACTTCCGACCCAAGTTACTGTGCTGCAGATATTCCATAGATAGGTAATATTCCAGTAAAAAGGGAAGACACAAGGCTCCAGTCTCCATGAGGCTGCCACATAAAATAACTGGACATGGTTTTGCTACGATGATGATGAACCCATTGTTACCCATGTCCCAAGACATGGTTGGGAGTACAGCAAGAAGGATTGACTATTTAGTCCCACTGGTGGTAGGGGGCAAATAGGGCACAGACAACTAGTCTCAGAGACTGTTTGATGCTTGCGTTAGGCCCCAGGAATGTCTACTGAGAGACACCAAGCAGGAGCAGTCCTAATTTGAGTACAGAAGCATCCTCTGGTGGGGGTAGTCACTTAGATTAGTGTGGGATCATCTGACCCTCCCGCATGACAAACAAAATATGCACCATGCAGTACTTTGATGGGCACTGTACAAATAAGAGTCAAAGGTCACCAGGACACCACCCGAGCAGACACCCAGACCCAGAGGCACGGTGGTTCTTCCCTGGGAGAGAAGCTCCTCCTCCTGGCCTCAGTCACCCCAATCTCACATGAAGAACATTGTTGTGTGATGACAGAGGGATTTTAAAAGCAACAGTGGCTGTGGTGGCTCAGGGGAAAAACCCCACACTGACAGTGGGATCAGACCAGAAGGCAAACAATGAAACAGAAAGTTACTTATCATTTAACAGGAGCTGTCCATTGTAGCCGATTCCTCCTCGACCCAGCGCTCAGCCAGCAGGTAATTAGTGAAATACCTAGTGAGTTTCCCTGGGTGGTCAATTTTGAGTTTAGCTGGGTACAGGAAAGCAAATGTCCAGCTAAGGATATGAAGCCAATATTTGATGTGGTTAACCTCCTGCCTCCAGGATTGAAACTCCCTGATATAATCCTGGAATATGAGCATACAGCTGGTGTCTGTTGAGATGGGGCCCTGGATTTAGCTGCACATAGCATACTTTTTTTATCAGTGTAGTGCAGGTATTTTATTAGACAGTGTCAGAGATGATTGCCTGGCTTGGGTGGGGGCCAACCCAATGTGCTCTTTCTATTTCAAACTGCAGACCATCGAAGTTTAATTTTAAGTGTTGGACCAACCATTTCTGCAGGCCCCGCTCAGGACTGTTCCCCTCCATACCCTCCAGAGGCCCCACAATCCATAAGATGGATCTTCAGGATTGGTTCTCTTGGTCATCCACTAGATTTTGCAGCTCCTCCAGTGTCTCCTTCAAGCTGTTGCAATCCTGGAAGAAAGAAGCGATGGTGTTCTCCAATTCTCTTACCTGCCTTTCCAGTTAATCAATGCAGGTGGAATGAGAGGCTGTTGTTTCCAAGAGTCCAGTTACCACTGACTGTAGGTGGGTGATTTGGGTTATAATATTAGAGAACCAGGCTTTCATTTCTGCCTACATGTTTGCCAGTGTGGTGGGGACCCCCGTCAGAGACTGCTCCAACTCCATCATGCTGCACTTCTGCTCTGTGGCTGTTTGGGCCTGCAAATGTGTCCGGGCCTCTGGCCAAGAGTGCTGCTCCCCTGGAGGCTCTGCCATGTCAATAGTAAGTTTTAATTGTTTACTTTTTTGCTTCTCTGTTGCCATTTTCTTGAACGAATCGGTAACCAGAAATTATGCCACTCTGCCTGAACACGAGACTGCCATTAGGACTGAATATAAATATGTGCCCAGAGGAGCGAAGCTGGAACATGTCTGCCATGCTGTTGAGCTAGCCACTCCCCCACTCCCCGCACACAGATGTGCCTTTTGAAGAGTTTGGTGAAAAATATTAATCCATTACAAAGGTATTAAATTTTAAAGGAAAGCTGTGAAAATCAGCAGTCCCCTTCCCCCAAAAGCTTTACCCCCTGATTAAGCATTTCACAAGTGAAATACAGTTTTTCACTTCGAATGCACTTTTTTTTTGTTTTGGAAAGTCCAGTGTTCAACAAAATGTCAGAACCACTGCAGATTCATTTCACCAGAAAGTGCAGTGCCACACTGCTCACATCAATACAAGTGTGTTGAGGCGAGCCGTGTGGTGCCGCACTTTCTGGTGAAATGAATGCGATGCTGGTTCTGACATTTTATGGGGCTACAGACTTTCAAAAAACGAAGTCATTCGGTGAAGTCGAAAAACTGTGTTTCACTGCAAAATGCTGTCCGGAAGTAAACTTTTATTGAAGAGCTCCAAACCTCACAGCTTTCCTTTAAAGTTTTCCATTATTTCCTATAGGGATTGCACTTTCCAGTTAGATGTGAGCCTGGACAGAGGATTCTTTGTCTCAAATGGGTAATCCTTTGTCACAAATGGGTAATCCTTTGTTGCAAATGAGTAATCCTTTGTTGCAAATGGGGAATCTTTTTTCGTGCTGCTACTGTCTTGTTTTTTCATAGCGAGGCAAACAAAATCAAAAAACTTAAAAAATGGTGTTTTCTGAAACAACCAACATGTTTCAATAATTCTATAATTACCAGTTCAAAGGCAAATTTTACAAAACAACAAAAAGAAGTCATTGGTTTAACCAAAGAGTTATTAGGATCTGGAATAACTTATCAAATCGGTCAGTCAGTAGTCCAAATATGGAATCTTTTGAAAAATCTTTGGAGTCATATATGGGGTATGAAAATATCAGATGTTTCCACTGAACAGTGGCAAGTCACATTAATGGCTAATTGCAAAGTGACTTGTATCTGTTTCTATGATTCTATGATTCTATGTGTTCTGCTAATCCAGGCCCATTCTATTGGATTCTGCTGTTAGTTTTTAATAAATCACCTAGAAATGTGCTTTTTTGAACATGCTGAGCTCCTTTTATGCAAATTGTGAAAAAAGAAACAGAACAGGATTCTGTTTCACAATTTGTATTTCTTTTTCTGCCAATTGTGAAAAAAGAAACATGAAAAAGGATACTGTTTTGCAATTTGTGAAAAAAAAAAGAATTCGATCATGGCTGTTTTTTTGTCACTGCGCACTGAAGAAACAGTTTGGAATATTGGTCTAAAATATTCAGGGTACAAAGGGTTTACCCCACAGATGTGCCTTTTGCTGGTTTGGTGAAAATAGGTTACTTTGCTCTAAAGTTCTGTGAGTTTAAATTTTGGTTAGTTTCCCATGGGATCACATTGTAAAGCGAGGTGTACACACTTGTTTCTTTGTCACTGCGCTGTGAAAAAATGGTTTGAAATTTCGGTCTGACATTTTCAGGTACAAAGGGCTTGCCCCATAGATGTGCCTTTTGCTGGTTTGGTGAAAAGATTAATTTGGTGTGGAGTTATACAGGTTTCAAATTGTGCTGTATTTCCCATAGGATAACATTGCACTGTGAGGTGCTTCTTTGGCACTGTGCACCACGGGATGGGCACACTATCTCAAAAATTATGCATGGATGGGAGCGCAGGGCCCAGAGGACCCTGAACTCTCACACGCAAATACAGATACCAATATGGACTGAAATAAGGATACAATTACAATATCTCAAAAATTATGGATGGATGGGAGCGTAGGGCCTAAAAAGTCCTGCACTCCCACATACAAATACGGATACCATTATTGCCAGATGGGTGTGCACGGATGCAGGCAAATAAGAATAGGTTTATAGTATCTCAAAAAATAAGGAGATTCTTTGCTAAAAACTTTGTTAGTACACTAGTTAGGGTTGAGGCCACAACAGTAGGGAAATGTGGCATTAGGGTTTCCAACCTAACACCCCACCCCACCCTTCTGGCAGCAACATGCATGAGGGGTGTGCCTTGGGGTTGTCAACACTAATGCTCACATCATTCTTATATACTGTATCCATCCCCACTTGTTTACTCATGGAATGGGGTGTGAGTCAGGGTTGACAACCTGAAGGCACCCCCCCATACCAGTTGATGCCAGCAGACTGGGGGTGGGGTGTTAGGGTTGGAAACCCTAATGCCACATTTCCTATTTTGTGGCTAACTAATGCATTAACAAAGTTTTTGCAAAGAATTTATAAATATGTGTGTGTGTATATATATATATATATATATATATATACATACTGTATTATACCGGCAACGATAGCGCCAGTATAGTAGGGTTTATGTGAGCATGTAATGTTAAATGCCAATTTTGCAGGGTAACAACTTTGGCCAAGTGTTCATGAGGGGAGGTCCCAAAAAGCCCCTGTTGAATATTTGACGCAAAAATTTCCAAAAAATGACTGCATTATGAGTGTGCATTGCACAGTTTCTATGCAGATTCGTAACTTCATCAGTTTTTAATATTTTCACTCTAGATTTTCAACATTGAGATTCTTTCACACCTCCTCATGAACAGTGCAGCTGTCATTTTTTACATCCTGCCGAAATGTGTCTTTGCAGCTCTGGTGCAGAATGATACAGTCGCTGTATGAAATCAAATTTTGGGATGTACTAACAAAATCACAGTGCCACTGTTCATTGGGTGGGGTCCCAGAAAGGCAATGCTGAAAATTTGGTACACAAATTCCCAAAAATGACTGCATTACAAGTGTGCGTTGTGCAATTTCTATGCATATTTGTAACCACCGATTTTTTATATTTTCACTCCAGATTTTCAACATTGAGATTTTTTCACACCTCCTCATGAACAGTGCAGCTGTCATTTTTCATATCCTGCCCAAAATATGTTTTTGCAGCTCTGGCACAGTCACTGTGTGAAATCAACTTTTGTGATGTACTAATGAAATCATAGTTCCACTGTTCATTAGGTGGGGTCCCAGAAAGGCCATGTTGAAAATTTGGTGCAGAAATACACAAATTCACCCGAGTTACACGCGGTCATTGAAATTTTATGACGCACATGCGTAACTTTTACAAATTTTAATATTTTCACTCCAAATATCTAACATTGCCAGTTTTTCACACCAACTCATGAACAATACACCTGTTATTTCTCATATCCTGCCCAAAATGTGTTTATGCAGCAGTGACACAAAATGGCACAGTTGCTGCTCGAGATCACCTTTTGGGACTGAGTAACAAAATTATAATGCCAGTGATTATGACGTGGGGGTCTCAAAATGGCCATGTTGAAAATCTGTAGCAAAAATACCAAAACAAATCTCACAAAACTGGGATGCTATTATACTATCTCAAAAAGTAAGGAAATTAATTAACAAAAACTTCATTTAAAACAAATTTAGGGTTCTAGACATAGGTCTTCAACCAAAGTGATACAGGTCAGAAAACTGGATGTTAGGGTTCACAACTGTTATACCCCTCCCATACCAAACCCTATCATTGGAACTGCACCCCTCACCCTCCACATAACAACAAGCATCATGGTGTGACTTGGGGTAGTGGGTCCCACCCCACTCCCCCACCCAACCCTACCATCGCAACACCACCCCCACCCTCCACACACCAGCAATTGTTGGGGTGTGCCTTAGGATCATGGGCCTAACTCTCACCCATTCTCTTATACTGTACCATGTCGGGTTCCTTACAGTTGGAATGGGGTGAGCGTTATGTTATCCTTAGGAACAATCCAGCACTAGTTTGGTGAAAAACATATTGATCTATTAGAAAGTTATTAAATTTTATAAATTTAGGATCTGAGCATGCTCAGTGCAGTCTTTGGGAAAGATGCACCATTTCAATCAAGAATTCCTGGTCCTGAACAGCTCATGAAAAGGGATTGTGAAAAGGGATCCCTTTTCAAGAAAAAATCACTGTTTGTCAGCTGCCATTTTGTTTTCTTGCTTAGTGAGAAGAGAAAACAAAACCTTATAACTTGCCACACGGAAGTCTTTTGTAAAAACCAAGGCATGGATTTTGGTGAGGGAGATGCCCTCTACCTGCCCATGCCTTTGGTTTTTGTAGTTATTTAAAAAATGGCAGTTTTCCCCTCATGAGAAGGGAATGGCTCACGAAAAGGGATTGTGAAGAGGGATTGGCTCATGAAAAGGGATCATGAAGAGTGATTTCTAAAGGCCACTGCAAAGAAACAGTTTGGAATTTTGGCTGAAATTTTCAGTGTAGAAAGGGCTTGCCCTAAGGATGTGGCATTTTCTGGTTTGCTGAAACAATTTACATTGGTTCCATAGTTCTGGGACTTTAAAATCCCTTTTTGCAATCCCTTTTTGTGAGCCGATCCCTTTTCGCAATCCCTGTTTGTTAGCTGTCGAAATCCCCTTCCATGAAGGGGAGGGTAACATGACCCTACCATATGAAAAGGTATCAACTTGCAAAAAGGGATTGCAAAAAGGGATTTTTAAAAGGGCACTGCAAACAAATGGTTTGGAATTTCTGGCTGAACTTTTCAGGGTAGAAAGTTCTTTTTTGTAATCCTTTTTGTGATCCCGTTTCATGAGAAAGTTCCTTTTTGCAATCCCTGTTCATAAGCTATCAAAATCCCTTTTCATGAGGGGGTCGCATGACCCTACTTCACGAAAAGGGATCGACTTAAAAAAGGGATTATGAAAAGGGATTTTAAAATGGCACTACAAACAAATGGTGTGAAATTTTGGGCTGAATATTTCAGGGTAGAATTGGTGTGCCCTAAAGATGCAACTTTTCCTGGTTTGGTAATAATATTTACATTGCCTCCATAGTTATAAGACTTTGACGTTTGGAAATTTCCCATTATGGTGTGATGGAAGTGTGATGGTAGTGCAGGGCCAGGAGGGCTATGCACTCCCAGAGGGAGATGCAGTGTTGAGAGCACAGGGCCCAAAGGGCCCTGTTCTCCTACAGGGAGATGGATAATATTATGTAGTTATGTGGCTTCAGGGTCCTTTTTTATGCAGTAGCAGGACTGCAGGGCCTGAGGGAGATGTCAGTTCATTACAATGCCTATACACTTATGGATAGATATGAGTGCGGAGCCCATAGGTCCCTGCACTTCCAAAAACTTATACCATGAGACCCTGCACTCACAAAAACATATAAGGGTAAGATTAAACTTTCCCAAAAAGTAAGGAAAGTAATTGCAGAAAACATCCTTAATGTATCAGTTAGAGTTGAAGTGACAAAAGTAAGGAAATGAGACATTAGGGCTGACACCCTAACACCTCTCCCACCTGATCACCCCACCATCCACAGACCAGTGGGCAATGGGATGTGCCTTGGGGTTGTCAGGCCTAACTCTCACCCTGATGTGCCTTTTGCTGATTTCATGAAAACAATTACACTGGTTCCTGAGTTACAGCACTCTGAAGTTACAGCACTCTGAAGTTGTGAATGTTCCCATAGCATTGCATGGTGCCTTTCAGGGCCTATATCCTGAAAACAGTTTGAGATAAGGATGTTTCACTAAATGCAGCTTAATACACATTTAGGGACCTAGTAAACCTTAATTTAGGTGTACTAAGCATGTGTGGAGGTGGCTAGGTCATGAATACAATTGCAAAATAATTTTTTCTGCACTTGCTATGGTTACTGAGATATTGGCAAATTAGCATTACGAGGGTTGCTTGTAATGCCTCTAGGCCTCTGCTATGTGTCTGCATTTATGTGTAGGTGGGAGCACAGGGCCCACACTCCCACCCATGTATATTATTTATGCTAAACTGGGAGCACTACTCTCATGGGTGGGTGGGAGCACAGTGTCCCGAGGGCCTGTGCTCCCATCTGTGGATACCATTTTGCAAACCTGAGGACATACTTATAGGTGGGTGGGAGCACAGGGTTCAGAGGGCCCATGCTCCCACCTATTGATTCCATTTTGCAAACCTGAGGAGACAGTTATGAATGGGTGGGACAACAGGGCCCAGAGGGCCTGCACTCCCACCTCTGCATTCCATATGACTAACATTTCACTTTCTCAAAAACAAGGGAAATGTATTGCAAAAAACTCTGTTGATGCATTAGTTAGGGTTGATTTCCACACCAACAAAAGTGTGTAAATTTGATATTAGGGTATCCAACCCTACTGCCCCACACTCCACACCCTCCCTTCACACACCAACAGGTGTCGGGTGTGTGTGTTGGAGGTCATCAGACTAACCCTCACCCCATTCTCCTATACTGTGCCAGCTCAGCTTGTTTACAAATGGAATGAGATAAGAGTTAGGCTTGATGGCTAGCACATACCCAATGCTGTTGGTGTGTTGAGAAAATGAGGGTTGAGAGTAGTTGTAGTGTTAAAACCTAACATCAAATTTACACACTTTGTTAATGGAAATCAGTCTAACTGATGCATTAACAGAGTTTTACAATAATATATATATATGTGTGTGTGTGTGTGTGTGTGTGTGTGTGTGTGTGTGTATACAGTATTTATGTATATATATATATATATATATATATATATATATATGTATATATTTTCACTGTAGATCCAAATATCTCCACTAGGTCCCCATTGGCTGGAACTGCCAGCCTGAGCAGCATAATCAAAAATGCAGCTGCTCTGTTCCAACCCAGCTCCCACTCACAGTTTCAGTTCTCTGCGGCACCCAAACACTCTCTTTCACTTTCTCCCCTCTTCACAAATGATCAAATAATGCCAGGCATCACAAAATCCTTTTTAAATCCAGTACCATCCCCCTACCTCCCACGACAACACTCAAGCACATTCTACCTTCCAACCTCCCTCCCTCTACCCAACAAACACGCACACCAGTAACAAATGCTCCTTCCCCAGACTATCTCCATGAAAACAACTGCTCCCTTCTCTGCACCCGACTGCTAAATCCTCAAAGTGAAACTGTGCAATGATGCACAGACACACACAGCGTCAGAAAGGAGGCAGAACCACTTGGCTATCCAAAAATCATGCTTGGTCATCTTGAAAACAAAACAAAATAAAAAATAAAAACCCAGTAAAATAAAAAAATAAAAAATGAAGAGAGGTATAGCATAAATAGAACATGCCACCCCCTCATTAAAAATATTGCCAATATTTTTTGTTCTCATTCTGACTGACATGGAGAAATCACTCATGGCTTCACCACTCATGATCTCATCCTGTCAATCAGCCTAAAATGAAAAATATTGGCAATATTTTCACTAGGGTGTGGCATATCCCATATGTGTGTGTTGTGTGTGTGTGTGTGTGTGTGTGTATACAGTATATATATATATATATATATATATTTTGATACAATGGGGTGACTGATAAACGTTTTAAATAAAAACACATATTCCCACTGGAGAGAGATAAATTCTGATGATGTAACAACTGTGAGATTATTTAGATTTACATGCACAGTTGCTATGTCACAACCTGCTATTTCCACTCTGGTAACGTATCCACATGCTCTTCCCTAACTGAGCTACTTCTCTACAGAACAATATTTTAAATCATATGCCGCACAAAACTTGTACCAGTAAGCTGTAACACATACAATTAAAATACAAAATATCCCCACAGTAAGTGCAAACCAAAGCAAGAAATTACAACTCTCATCGTGATACACATCCGAGTCGAACCTCTGCCACAACAAAAATACATATAAAATACCCCACATCCCTAGAACAAGACAATTTCACCAAATCCCATTCTTGTATTTTGCACCACTACCTGTTAATTTTTACCTGCACAGCTCAGTGTAGCTCCACATTTTAAACAACTGTTGAAAGCAAAGCATGTTTCAAATGAGTGAAAAGCGAAACTCATGGACTCGCACCACAGCACCGCTAATGAGAACTGCACAGGACTAAAAAACAAAACAGAGACCCAGCATATTGCTGCTATAGTCCATGCAACATAAACCATGCCAAAGTAAAAAAATAATTGCAAACAAATCCCAAACCACTGAAATTAAAACTGCAATTGAAATCCCAATTCAGGAAGACACCAAACAAACTCCTACCCATTCCAGACAAACAACAAATCAACTCACAGAAATGCATGAAATGCAACCAATCAGCAACAACAGCCAACAACATCAACCAATCACAACACACTCATTCAGAGAACCAACCAATCAAACACCACAACCTAACCACACACAGTTCATTCAAACAAACTCTGTAGCTTTACAACTTCAGTCAAAATAACACAAAATGTAACATTTTGATGAAAGAAAACTATTTAGTAAAGCAACTAAATACACAGTCCCCTATTGCATAAATTGAACACATGATGGGCAGGAGTGGGATATGGAAAATATTCTCACTCCTGCATCGTGAGGCATGGATACCTCACTTGTGTCTTCAGCACTCGTGAGATATCTATGCCTTACTCTGCAGGAGTGAGAATATGTCCATATCCCATTCCTGGCCAATGTGTCCCCTATTTATATAATATATATATATATATATATATCTGCAGTATATAATGGCTTCCCATTTTTCATATTGGAAATCATGCCATAATTTGCCGTTATAAAGGAGTGTTTATAACAGCAAATACATGCATGGTTTTCCTTGTTCTATGCATGCGCCCATCACAGTGTGTCCCTGCCTGCCACTTGCCGCTTCCTTCTCGGTTGCCAGAGGAACTTGGCAGTAACTTATTGAAAATAAAAATTATTTCTCTTTTTTCCACAAATGGGGGATAACAACACATTTTTAAACATTTGGAAATCCCACACAACAGAAATCTGGGGACTGGTCAAAAATGGGATTGGAGCACTGCCACACTGGAGCAACAGATATTTTATATAATTGCTTTGGCAAAAAAGGGAAACCCAGCAATTACATGAAATAAAATATGGGGTGGTGTGTGTAAACTTGAAGTTTATACACCCCCTCAGTGTTAGATGCTTTAATAAACCCCTCGAGCTTTGCACTCGGGGTTTATGTAACATCCAACACCTCAGGGGTTTGTAAACATCTTGCTACACACACCACCCCTTACTTCATTCTATTTTTGGTATATGGATATTGAAAATAATAGGGTACTAAAGCATACAAAAAATACATGGTAATATCACAGCTCCAAAAGTGATAATGCCATCAATACACATTGATAATAGTATCATTCAAAGCTTGTAATACAATTGTTCAGCACCTGAACTATACTATCATCACTAAAACTAGAGAGCGCAAGTGCAGGACTCTCCTTCACCAGGCTATACTACCACTGTCAAACAACACCATCCTCGATGCAGTACATGATTGGCTGGTTTCTGTCTATGGGTGGGCAGAACACTTTCAACCAACTCGACGGTCATCTCTCTCGCTTAGTGAGACTGTACTGCATCCTCGGTGCTCAGGTGTTCTTCACATTTCTCTCTTTTTTATTCATCTGCAAAATGGAATTATCTAGTTGATCCTGTGGTCCCAAAAAGCGGTAGGCCTGTCACCAATTTTTGTATACAGTACCATGCTGATGGGGGCATGAGAGAGATGGGGTGAGAAAGTGTGGCAGTTGGCCAGAATGAAAGATTCCTTCACTGAAGTGGCCGACTGTCCGACACAAAATGATTAAAAAAAATTTGGATCCATATATTAAAAGCAAAATAACAAATTCTGTAGTGTGCATTACAAGGGGTGATTCCATCTCAAGGTTCTGGAGACATGGGCACCTCTCAAGCATCGCTCTTGAGGTTCCCATGTCCCCAGAGCCTCCCAATGGAATTACTTCATTGTAATACACACTAAGGTACCTAACATATATATATTTATACCACAGGGGTGAGACCAATTCCAGTGAGATAAATCACATTATTTTCACT
Source organism: Neoceratodus forsteri (assembly GCA_016271365.2). Taxonomy (NCBI): domain Eukaryota; kingdom Metazoa; phylum Chordata; order Ceratodontiformes; family Ceratodontidae; genus Neoceratodus; species Neoceratodus forsteri. Next base: position 854,537,369 of record CM028131.1, read on the forward strand.
GCAGTGGAATATATCCTGCTGATGTCAGCAGCGTTAAAATAAATACTGTTTATACCTACTCTGCTGACGTCACCCACCTGCAAGTGAAAGCACTCGCCAACACCTCTCTAATCTGCCTACTTCCCAGATATTCCCTAGAATCTAACCAATGCTATTAACATACAAAATGACACTCACCTGACAATGTTTTTTACAGTGGCACCCTGCAGATCTCTTGTGCTGCATTTCAAAAGCCAACTTGACTCGATCAGTGAAGCCTACACTACGAAATATTGAACTACAAACTTAGAACAAGAAATATAACATTATTTTTACTTTAGAATGCTTTAAATATATTATTTACCAACTTGTTTAATTTAAAACACTTGTTCTATAACTAAAAAATTAATGTGGAAGTATCGCACAATAGCGGTACTGCTCTACCAAACGCTTCTGTGGAAATAACACAGCGAACAACACAACAAATATCAAATGTGCAGCAAGCGTAAAAAATATTCATCCCAAAATGTATAAATAAACATTGTATTAACATCCAGAAATAAACAGACATACCTGCCAACGCAAATCAGCACTATCTCTCCCAGCACAAAACATGAACCCCCCCCATGTACCCAGTCAAGAACCGGAAGACACCACACCCAATCAACACACACACACACACACACAAAGACATCAACCAACAGCAGCCCACTTTATCAACCCATTCATACAAACTCACACACACACACACACATATATACACTACCACAACACAGCATCAGCATGAATACAACTCGAGTGAACCTTACATCACCAAACATCTGTCTCTCACTGGAAATGGTCTCACCCCCATGGTATAAATAGCACACATGATGTGCAGATCATGGAATATTCAAAATATTCTCACTCCTGCATCATGAGCACTGGATATTTCACGCATGCTTTCAGCACTCGTGATATATCCAGAGCTCACTCTGCAGGAGTGAGAATATTTTCCATATTCCACTCCTGCCATCATGTATCCTCTATATACCTATATTTATATATATATATATATATATATATATACAGAGAGAGAGAGAGAGAGGGAGGGAGAGATTGCAAAAACTTCATAAATGCTCCAGTTAGGGTTAAAGGAACAAAAGTTGGGAAATGAGGTGTTAAGATTTCCAAAACATCCCATCCTCCCAAACCAGGCAGGAGAGCAAGTGGAAAATTCATAAAAATGTTGTCATTTTAAAAATCTAACACTAGAACCTAGCTAAACAGGCCCATTTAACTTGATTCTGATGTTTGTTGTTTACAATTAGGGCCAGAATACTTTTTCTGAGCACCTGAAATCCCAGGTGCCCAGCTTAGCGACAGAAGCACTTCCCCAGTGGTTTCTGTAGTGGTGTTGACTGTCCTCTGATTCCTTTCCTCTGCCCTTGATACATCAGCCGGCTATATCCCAGATGCCGTATTGGATAAATAAGTGCAGTTAATAAAAATAAACAGGTTGTATAGGTTGTTCACTAATCTTATCACTTTGCTACCCAACAAGCTTTCATCTTGTCTGTCACTATGCACCTGCATAGGCAGCCCTGCAGATTGTTTTGCTTTCTGGTCCGGTCACCTCCAGATTGTGCAGACTGCTCTCTGGTGCCATCACTATGCCCAGACTGCATAGGCTACCTTCCTTTCCATGTCCCAGATCTCTGCCCCGGAATGAACTAGCTGCACCTTGGTTTTATTGCTGTACTCTGGACTGTATAAACTGCTCTCATGCCACCACTGACACTTCCTTCTGACTGTACCATGATGCATGCTGCTGCCCCCTCTGCAGACAGAGTTCACTGAATGTAGTTCTGTGATGATGCTAGCACAGCATAAATATACCCCCAGTGCTGTGAGCAGGTGGTCAGCACCTCTGCTGCAGCTGGATAACTCAGCTAGGTTGTGGCCTGGGTGATGCAATCCCTCACCTACACTGAACCAAGGCACTCATCCTGTGGGGCCTCCCCTTACACTGGTATTATTTGCCTGCAGGAATATTTGGAAACATACTTTTGGTTGTACACTTGTGCTTGGGACAATAACACTGTGCACAGACAGACCAGAGTTGGACCTTTGTTAAACTTAAGTGGGAAGAGCTGCAGCATGTCCTCCACTCCCCCAGGAGATGACAATAGTACAGGCAGTCAACAGGTGAGCCCATCACTCTCAGATTTACCTTTCACTTGCCATTTGGCTTGGCTCCAGCAGTTTAAGAAGCAGAGTGTGTGAAGCGGTAGATTGTTGCAGTGGCAATACCAAACCTGCTGTTCTACTCCAGAGTGCTGCTTCAAGTGCCAAACTGGCTGATTTAAAATGGGTCCATTGCTAACAAATGCATTAACCATGTGCTGAAAAAGTGTCCTGTTGAATATTTTATTTAATTAAACCCAGGAAAATAAAACTGTCCTCAGACTTCTTTTTTAGACCTGAAAAAAGAAAACAGTCCCTTGTTGGTCCCACCATCCCTCCCCATCCCAGCCCTCCCACTGAGCACCCACCACTTCACCCCTTACTCTATACCTTCTACCATCGGGTTGTGGCTGTCATATTCTTGGAACAAGACATATCTCCATTCTTCAAAGCTTTACTGGGAACTGAGAAATCAAGGTAAGTGTTGTACAATTTATTTCAATGGTGTAATATGCTAAATGTAAATTAGAGAGGGGTTGCTGTCAAAATTATAGCTTTAATCCTCCCATTTAGGGAGCTGCTAGCCTGCCATCACATGACCCTCTTATTCACTATGAAAAATAAGGGATGAGCAGCTCTCTGTCATGTACAGCCTGAACACCTTGATGCATTAATTCTTAATTTCAGCATCCCACGCTGTAGCACTGCTGAATGTTTGGTGCAATAAGTTTCGATCATATGCCTGTATTCTGAAATGTTTGTGTGGAAGACCTGTTTGATTATTGATCTCTGTCACATTGGTAAAAACATTCAAAATTACACTATAGCATATAGTAGAACATTGTTTTGCATAGAAATCCATCATTTTCAAAATGTTGTGTCGAGGGGAGCTGCTACACAGTCATACTCTTCTTTGAACTTCCATAACTCCTGCTCCTTTTGTGCCCCTCATGTTTTGACATGCAAGAGATATTGCTTGAATCCACTTGCCATGTTTACTCTCACAAAAAAATTTCAGAAAAAGTTTTTCTTACTATGTGCACAGTTCTCTCTTTTTGCCATTTACAAATTCTTTTCAGCACATGTACCCAGTAGAAAAAATTTTCAAATCCCCACCAAAACATAATTCTGTGCAACTGCAAAGCCATTCCATGCCACAGGTGCAAAAACACATTTTGGACAGAATTTGAAAAATGACAGCTGGGGCATACATAAGGTCGGGTAATAAGAATGCTATGTTGAAAATCTGGGGTCAAAATATTTACAATTTCTGAAGTTACAAGTGGGCATACTGAAATTGCAACAAATGGTCATAACAGGCATTTTTTTATATTTTGACCCCAAATTTTGAACATAGTCCTCCTATGATCTTACCTCATAACACCATAGGTGAAAATGTTGAAATCCATGCCAAAACACCATTCCACACCACTGGTGTGAAAACACATTTCAGGCAGGATGTGAAAAATGACAGCTGTACTGTTCATGAGGTGGTGTGAAAAAATGGCTATGCTGAAAATTTGGAGTCAAAGTAGTAAACATTACCAAAGTTACTCACATGTGAAGAAAAATTTCAATGAATGCTTGCAACCCCACCATTTTTAGGAATTTTTTCAGCAAATTTTCATCATGGCCTTTTTCAGATCCCACCTTATGAACACTGGTACTGTCATTTTGTTAATATGTTCAGAAAGGTGATTTCATGCAGTGACTGTGAAATCATGTTCCACCCAGTCAATGAAACAACAGTGACAGTGTTCATGAAATGGGGTCCCAAAAATGCCATGCTGAAAATTTGGTGAAAAAATACATAAAAATGGCAAAGATATCAACAGAAGTTGAAAACACCATTGAAATACATTATATGGCACACACCTTAATTCTTCAGTGTGCAGTTCGGCTTTGAAGAGTGCAGACATGTCCTGTTCCACAGAAGATGAAAGTGGATACCCTGCAGAGGTAAATTTCAGGTAAGGGGCTGTGTGGGGTGATGGGTGCTTAGTGGGAGGGTAGGGATGGGGGAGGGGTCTGGCAGAGAAGATGAGGGACAATTTTCTGTTTTTCAGCTTACAGAAAAAAAAAAGACATTGGGGGACAGTTTTCTTCTTTTCAGCCAGACAATAAAAAAGGATTTCAGGACACTGTGAGTGGGCTTCCCAGTGTCCCACAGTACTGCAAATGAGGGGGGAGACCTTTGTAGTGCTGACACAGGTATTGAGCACCCTGATGTTGCCTAATAAACAAAAAATGGCCAATTCAGGACACTGGGAAAGGGCTCCCAAATGTCCCACAGTGCCGCAAAAGGTGGGGAGGGTCAGTGCTGACACAGGGATTGGGAACCCTGATGTCAGCTAATACAGAAAAATGGCTATTTTGAGACACAGGGGAGTGGGCTTCCCAGTGTCCCACATTGCTGGGGGGCTATGTGCAGTCTCTTTTCAGCATTGGTCAGGACTCAGCACAGGAGCCTCAACAACACCTGGTTTGTTCTGCTTGTCCTGTGGCAGAGAGGACACAGTACATGTCCATGGGACCAGGGGCCCTGGGCTCTGTACCCCATTTCCCTTATTTTTTCCCTTCATTCTGGGTGAAAAAATACACAAACAGACAGGATTTGAACCTAGGGTTACCACCTTTTAAGAAGCCCAAAGTGGGACATTTCTTACTGAAACAGGATTTTTCGCAGGACAGTATGTAACCTCGATCCATACAACAGTCTTGTTTTCTATATATAATCAGAATTAAGGCTAAGTATTGTAGTTTCTTAGTTGCTTCTATTGTTTCTTATCATTTTAAGGTATTGTAGTTCAGTTATTGTAGTTTTCTAGAACATTTAGTGGAAAGTTAGAAAATATTTTTTCTACAATAAAATCAGGTCATTTGGTATTTTTCATGTTTTTTTGCAGGACACAGCTGCACAAATCAGGACTGTCTTGCGAAAATCAGCACAGGTGGTAACCCTACTTGAACCCAGGACCCTTGTTTGTCCCCACCCTGTGCCTTGCCTTCTGTGCCATGGGGGAACTATGTTGAACAGACTGTTTTATGTTGTTAGCAATGTGATGCTGCAGGTGGATATTTAATGTTTGAAAATGTAGCGTAATTGCGAAAATAGGCTATGCCTGTTTTATCACATACCCAGACACCAGATATCCACTTTATGGGAGAACAGTGATCCTGTCCTGGTCCACAAAGATGATGGCGCATGACCTCCACAGGTAAATATAGAGTAAGAAGTGGGGTGGGGAAGTGGGTCCTCAGTGGGAGTGCCAGGATGGGGGAGAGGGGTGGCAGGGATGACAAGAGATTATTTTCTTTTTTTCAGAGTGAAAAAAGACATCAGGGAACTGTTTTCTTTTTCACAGGTACAAATAAATGAATATTTGGAGATACTGGGAGTGGACTTCCCAGTGTTGCACACTGCTGAGGGCTTTCATTGCCAACATTAGGATTGGTCCCCCGATGCCAGCAAACAGTAACTGAAGGGACTGTGGGGGGTATCTGACACTGGGAGTGAGCATCCCAGGGTAAGATTATATAAATAAATATAAAACCATGGCAATGGGAGGGTTGGGGTGCAACTAGACACTGGGGAAACATAAGAAGGGGAGGTGCCACTAGACACCAGGGATAGGAGAAATTGATAGGCCAGTAGGGGTTCCCACCAGACACCAGGGAAAAGGGGCAGCTCAATGCTGACTCTGCAGCTGCCAGCAAGAGGTCCAGCTGTGGCTGCAAGAGTCAAGAAAATCCTGTTGTTTCATACAGAGAACATGGCAGAAGTGGTCCTCTTGGTAACATCAGCACCTGGAATATCAGGTGCCCAAAAAATGTATTTCTGGACCCATTTAGCTAAGTTCTGATGTTTGTTTTTTCTGTTACATTCATTTTTATATGTATTCTTTATTTTGTGTCTCTCGCTAATGGAAAAACAAGATGGAGGATACAATATTGCTCTGTGAAACTAAAGCAGGCTCAGTGTGACCCTACATGTGCAATAACAGTAGTTCCTGTGAAAACAAGGGAGCACCTGTGAAAACAAACTAGGTTCTATATAACCCTACATGCAAAAATGGAGCGCCTCCTGCGAAAACAATGCTATTTTCGTGTGGAACACTTAACTTTTCCCATATAATGGGAACATTCAAAATTTTATTACTTTTGAATGGATTCATATTTTTTCACCAAACCTTTAAAAGGCACATCTGTGAGCCAAAGATGTTCTACCCTGAAATTTTTCAGACCACAACATAAAGACATTTCTGAGAAGTGGCTGTAAAAAGAAACATCAAAAAACTGGTAAATGTGGGTTTTTTTGATGCTTTGTATCTCAAAAAACCTCAAAACTGATTCACATGAAATTTGACAAATCAAGAGATCTACCAATACAAATTATTCATGCCAAATCTTTTTCAAATCTGTTCAACTGTTCCAGAGTCATTAAGGTTCAAAAATGCAGGTTTAACATAGAAGTCTGCACTCAATCCTAACTATACTGGTGCTACTGCGCCAGGATAATATATATGACATCACAAGTGGTGGAGCCATGAGTGATATCTCAAGGTCACACAGCAGAAGTGAGAAATATCAATGATATTTCTCCTGGGGCCATGGCTTATTTCCTTTATCCAATGCTTGTTCTTGTGGCTTTGGAGTTTCCTTTTTGTTGCTGTAAACGTTGTTTTTTTTTCTATTTTTTTACATTTGTCATTTTCAGATGGCTGAGTGGTTAGGAGAGGACACACGATATCCATGATGCTGTTACATGCATCATTATTTTCAATGCGAGCATGCTAGTGGTATGTAAACACAGTGGTTCAGCAGCTGTTTGTGATTGAAACTACAGCAGGAGCTGCTTGAAAGTAAGACAAGGTGCACCTTCCTTATCAAGGAGGAGCAGAGCTGGAGTGCCAGATGGGAGGCGAGAGAGCTGGCGTGCTGGTTGAGTGAACCCATAAGTGTGGTATGCAATACAGAGGGAGTAATGCTTCCCTAAAGAATGCTAAAGCATGTGGTTGTAGTGCAACATTATGAGTGACAGAAACTAAGTCTTGTTGACATTATTATTAATTTTTCAAACAACTATAAGGTTTACTAGGAAGCGAGAGAAATCAAAAGTGATATCATTGTGTCTGAGCTGAAATGAAACTGGTTGGTGGAAGCCAGCAGGCAAGTGAATTTTTTAGTTCTGAAACTAGAACTGAGCTGCTCATGCTGCTGGCTTCACCAATCCAAAAGCTACAGAGAGGGCATTTTTTTGTCCTGGGGACACAGTGAGAATATTGGACTTAGAGTAAGAATATTTCAGTATTATCACTCTAGGTCCAGAGGGAGCAAAATATCAGTGATACATGCCACAGAATATCCTGGCAAGCATTGGATAAATATTAACACATCCATAGAGACCACTCCAAGGGTTGTAAGATTGATCTTAGGGTGATACATGCAGTCGTAGGGTGTGAGAACCTCAAACCAAAGGTGAAAGATTCTGATACCTTCAGACTTTAAATGAGATCACTCTTTCAGCTGGAAGAGTGGTCTCCACACATGTATTGATATATTATTGATCAAGGCAGCTCAATAATACTATATAGTAAAGGTTTTAGAAACATCTTCTGAACTGAATAAGCCCTTTCCACAGCACCTACATTTGAGGTACTCTTTACAGGATGAAAGTGCCTCATGTGCAGGGGGGAGGTGTGCTCGATTGGTCAAGGGAACTCCCCTAATCTATTATAGCCATCAGAGGGTGTCTCATGCTAAAATTTCTAAATCCCTGAAGTACTTAGTTTCATTCCACATAGTCCATTTCCCAAGTGTTTTCTAAAATGTTCTACAAAGTAAATTTTAATTTTAAATTCAAATTCCCTTAGAAAAGAAATTTTAAACATAATTTATAATATGCTCCTATGTATAGTTCATGTCATGCTTATAAGAATTTCTTTTCAAGTCCTTTGTGTGACAGAACAGCTCAGTTTTGTTTCACAGTTCTCTCTTCAAAAGAACTTGACAATACACCGTTATAACCAAATGAAACACAGTAACTGTATGTATAAACATTTATGCAATGTTTGTGTAATTACAAATACTAAAATAAATGATTTATTAACCACTAGGAGAAATTAAATGAGATTTCACTTGTGAAACATCATTTAGTGTATTTTCTCATAGCAGCATCCTTTTGATTGGTAGCTGTATCCACCAGCCCCCTACCCAGCACTCTACTCATCTAAAACAATACAAACTGCAGTTTAAAAATTGTAAAAACAAAATAATGGCCTTGTTCTCTGCTTGGAACCAGTACACATTACCTTACTGACAGTCCAATTACCATTTAGAAAATGGTCAAGAGAATCTTAACATTCTGATTGGCTAGGACCCTGAATTAAGCGGGCGGGTATTTTTCAATAGAGACCACTAAACATCTAGACCCAGTTGTTGCCACCAAAAGGTGCCCATCACCTAAAGGTATCACTGTGCCTGGCATCAGCTACATGAAGCAGCAGTCCAAGAGAAATGCAGGTAAGATGACACCTGGCAAACCACCCTCCCCCCAGTCTCTCTCTTAATTTCAGTTACATACATTAATTAAACAACACTTACACATTTAAAAAAAAAATAATGAAGAAAACAAAGCCATCAGTCAGATCAGCTCACATAACAGAAGCTGGGCAGTGGGGGGTTTAAAAGGACAGCACACACCTTTTAACTGAACATCTCCTCTGGCTGTCACATTCACTTAACAGTGAAATGCCACAGTAAATGCCCCAGAAACAAAACAAGCACAAAAAAATGTACACAGCCATCTGTTCCAACCTGCCAGAATGCTATCCCCATTCCTCTGTGCTACTGCCGTGTTTGGCCTCTTTCTCTCTTCTCCTGCTGACAAACAACAAGAAATGATAAAAAAAAAAGCAGCTTCAGTGTTAAAAAAAAAAGATACCTCTTCTCTGCTGCTGCCCTTCCCTACTCTGGTGTAATCCTTTTGAGACCATGCCATCCCATGCAAACAGAGTGGGGGGGGGGGTAACGGACTGACACTCTCTCAAGCAAACCAACTGTGACAGTGGGTGGGGGAGAGGGGGGCAGGACATCTCACCACAGAAGCAACCATAAATGGCTATAGTGCCCTCTAGTGACATCAGTGGAGGGACTATTTTATGGAAAAAAACAGTTTTACAATCATTTCTACTTTTTTTTTCATTTTCTTGACACTTTCAATTTCTTACATAAAGAAATGCCTCATGTAGCCCATTTTCTAAGCATAATAATACCCTCCAGGGTGGGCAGTATTGGGAAATACCGGTCCTTCCAGGGGCTATAAGGCTCATTATGCCCCTGAGCAGTCTGGTATTTCCTAATAATGCCCACCCTGTCAGGTATTATTGCTTACATATACCATGATCTCCTGTTCTATAACAGTTTTCCCCTTTGTATTTTTTTTAAACCCCATCGATTACAGTATTTTTGGTTTCTCATGGCTGCACATACTACACACGTTTGTGAGACTAAACATTGCTCCTCTGAAGCCTAGCTTCTCCTCAAACGTTGCTGTTTATCACTAGAAAAAGTAACAATTACCCCACTTTTCTCTGCTCCACTGTGTCTACAAACTGCTCCCCCACTACTTAAAAGCAATGATAATCTCAGCTCCAGTTCCCTCAAACCCACATGCGACCAACAGGCTCCCTGTCTCTACTGCTGATTCTTTCTCTTTCCGATGTACTTGACACAATCTCTCTCCCTGGTGAGGCCAACGTTCTCTCTCCCTGACACTCTCAAACTTGTAATTTAAAATCTCTTTCTCTTGCTCACCCCAGCATTACACATTACATCTCTCTCTTTCTCTCTCTCTATATCTCTCTCTCACTCTCTCTCTCTCTGTCTCTCTACAGCAGCTCCTGTGAAGCAATAGAAAAAAAAATCCAATGTGTGTGTGTGGGGATGAAGGGTTACAGACAAATGTCAAAAACAACATTGTAGAAGGGTGGAACTACAAGGCAGTTAAAAAAGATATAACGGGAGGGAAAACACTGCTGATTTAGAAAATAAATTAGTTACACATGGAAAAACACTACTGAGTCAGAAAACAAATTAATTACAGTTACAGTGCATATATTAGACATACAATGGGTGAGGTGGAAATAAATAATTTATTTCCATTTGTGGGGGTGAGCAGGACTATAGCCACTTGTGAGTTGTGGTTCCACCCCCTCACTCATGGAAATAAATGGTTTGTTTCCACCCTACCCATTGTGTATCCTTTATATGTAATACGGTGTGGTAGATGCTGGAACACTGAGTGCACAGATGTCACATTGCAATTTTTAAATGTGCTTCATCACTTAATGGGTTTAGTGCACTGGGGGAAGTGTTTGTTTTTTATAATAATAATGGACTGAAATACAGTATACTACAGCTGCAAAACAGCATTGTACATTGTATTTTTCCATTTCACCACTCCTGGTCAGCACCCTTGAAGAAATGGACTTGGTTTATTTTATGTTGCAGTACTGTTTCTATGTTATTAATTAATTTATCTAAAATCTCTGAAAGGACAATTTAATAGCAAATGCAGTATAAATAGTAAAGATGATGAGTAACGTGGTATGTTGAAGTATTGGCTCTGCACATATGACAAATTCAAAACAAAAATTTTAGCAAAAAAGTTTCAGCAGAAAAGTTCATTTAATTGGTAAATAGCTGGGATACAATAGGGTAAAAAAGGCGTTTGCGTTTGTTTAAACATTTTTGGAATTTGCTTCTGTTGACAATACAAAAAAATAGTGATGCTCAAATACTTCAATTCTAACCAGCAGAAATCCAACAGACACTGGGACTTTTTACCCAAATCTGGTACTAGTCTGGCTAATATTAAAATAATTTGGTCAGACTGACTACTTATCCAACTAACTTTCCAGCACCACTTCCCTCATCTTGTCAATCGGAAAAAGCAGCAAAAAATGACAGGAGAGCTCTCCATCCCCTCTTCACCCTGGCCACCACATGCACAATTTAAAGCAATAAATAATATCCTTCCCTCAGCCTGCTTAGCACCCCATCACTCCATTCCTTAGCCACCACACACATAATATGAAATGTATCACCTTCCCCAGCACACTTAGTACTTCATCCCACCCTTCTCCCCAGCCACCACCACACAATATGAAAATACACCCCCTTCCCTAGCCCTCTTAGCACCTAATCCTACTCTGCCCACCAATCAACTATAAACACATAACATTTATATGATTGTCACAGCCCTCTTAACACCACATCAGTAAACTGCCATCTGAAGGAATGACAGATAATGATGAAAATTATATTAATTTTATTAGTACTATCTCTCATTCATTCTAGCTTTAGCCAGCTGAGGTGGTGTGAGGATGGGAAGTGCTCTGCCTGTCATCATTACACATAATTTTATTAATATATAGGTGACTGGGGAGGAGAGTTGAATGGGATGCTAAGTGGGCTGGGAGATGGGATACAATTTCATATTGTGTGTATGATGGATGGTGAGGAGGGCACAATGGAGTGCTAAGTGAGTTGGAGAAGGCTCCATGTCAGATGAGTGAACCAGGAAGGGTTACTGACAAGGGGGAGCAGAAACAAGAGTGAATGGCAAGGTGGCACAGAGGAGGGAATAGTGACCTTCAAAATAGCAAATGGTTGAATTAAAAGAGTGGGAAGTCACCCAGGATGCTGGGGGGGGGACACATGGAAGTGCACATGGAGACAGTGCAGCGGCTGCACAGGAGGCTGGCAGGATGTGATTGGATGGGCAGGTGGGTGGGGGGCCCAGGGCACACAGGTGGCACAGTGAGGAGGCAGTGTGCGGATGGTAGACAACAAAACAGGGCACCACGGACAGGCAATGGGGGGCGTGGGGGATAACATGCATAGTGTAGACTGCAGGACACATCCCAGCACAGGTGGAAGCAAGAACACATAGATGTCGAGCAATGCGATGGTGCCTACTGATGGCACAGGATGGGCAGGTGCAGCAGAGTCAGTGTCACAGTGCACATTGGGCAGCAAGGAACTCACCTAGATGACAGCAATAGATGGCGGGTGGGGTGGTGATGCAGAGTTGAAAGTTGTATGAATGACCACTTAGATAGTCAGCCATGCTGCGCTTGCTGTAATCCTCAACAATGCCCTCAATTTTCTGGGTCAGGCCTTTGTACCTCTTGCGCTTCCTGGCAGAGCATTCCTGAGACAATCTGCTGCATGCGGAGCTGCTGAACCACTTGGTCCTTGCAGAGGCAGTGAATGAAATGCTAGATGCCTGGATGGGTGACACCGAGCTGGGTGTTGGAAGCCTGGTGCCAGCCTTTGACCACATTATTCATATTTACCAGCCCAGCAGGGTGACATCATACATATTCCATACCTCCAGTGGAAGGGTGGGCGATTCCTGGCGGTCCGCCAATGAGCCTGCCAAGCCAGGTCTCCTTGACATAGTTGAGAACTGGTCACAGTAGTGCTTCATGCTCCCTGTAGTATGGCATGTCACAGAGAGTGCTATCGGCATCCACCACATCCCCCACTGGCATGAAGGTGAGGGCGAGCACCATCCTGATCTGCAGTGTAAATTCCTCATCGAAGGAATCGTGTTGCTGCAACTCAGGGGAACACTGAACATGGCATCACATGGCTTGGCAGAAGTGAAAAAAGCTCTCCTGCATGGCCACCCCCTCTAAAACAACAGAGAATGCACACCAGGCCACCCTCTCAAAGTTCATCAGTGCCATTCTTGAGGTACAGTTACCCACCAGTCACCACATTTCACCGAGCACCCGAGCATATGCCTACCCCCTCCACCCACACATCAACACATATACAGCAGGCACCATGATGACTGCATACAGTCCATGGATTGAGTAGAGTTGCCGGAAAATGGATGGTGAGGCACAGAAAGTGCCACCAAGGATCCAATCCTTGCAGTCACCTAGGAAGCGTAGGGACCATTGTGTCATGAACAACAGCACCCTGTCATCAGTTGGCCTTCTATCATGCAGGAGGAAGGGCTCCCCACGACAGTGACAAGGTGCTCAGGTGGGATGACTTGTTCCTTCACTGTGGCTGGAATAGCAGGACAGCCCCTTGCAGCCTGCCACACATGCTGCACCATCCTTTTCAGTAGTGGTAGGGAAGGCAGCTTGCCAGCCAAAGCTTCTGACACCCCAGAGGTACACTGGATGATGACATGCCCTGTAATTCACCATGCTAGTCCTGGCCCTGGCACGGACCTTGCCACAACCCTCTCTGCCTATCTCCCCAGCATCAGGGACATGATTGTGTGGCTGGCCCTGGTGCACAACATGGTCTGCCTCATGTGCAGGTGGGCAGGGAACTGAGTATTTATTGTACTGGCCACAGGGCCAGTACACTTTCCTCTGACTTCCTTGTCTCTCCTGCAAATATCTCCCACCAGGGATAGTAGGGTCTCCCTTCTGGTTTGTCAGGAAAGTTGGTGTGTCCATCTTTCCATTTGCCATCTGTGTGAGATGGCCCATGTTGTTTCTGGGCTGCCTTTATGCTTCTGTATGTCATGTGATGGGGCTTGACAGATGGGGTGTGCCTGCGGGGACCACCCACCATGCGGGCCGTGAGGTCAAAAGGAGCTGCACATCTCACAGTGCGTGTTTGGTTATTTCTGCTCAGTAGCATAAGCAGCATGTCATGATGCATGGTGCATGCGGTGCAGCAAGTAGCTGGAGAGTACCCATTATGGCTGCCTTCAGCAGACCGGCTCTGTGTCTCCAGGAAGGTGAATATTATCACTCATTGTTTCACTGTTTGCTGACTATGCTGTGCATGCCTATGGTGCATATCTAGTTGCCGCTGTGGCACCTTGAACCATTGAACCACAGCAGCATTCATTCCCACACTACCTGCCTGATTGATGCCTACCACCATATGCCATGAGGCTTGCCAGCTGCAGCACCATTGGTTGATGCATTCTGTGGCTGTGGTGTGCTGTTGGGTGCCTGCTGTGGTTCTTGGCCTGCTGGGTGGAGGGGTATTGGGCAGTGGTGTGCCTGAATGCCCAGTGGTGCACCCAAGGGAGGGGGGTTGTGTGTGACTCACCAGGCACTGATGTGCCACAGGCTTCTACAGATGGCAGACATGGGCATGTGTGTGTTTGTGTGCATGTGCGCATACACATGCACATGTTTGTGATTTTGGGAGTCACCCATTTGATGGGTTGCCCAAATGGTTAGTTGCCCTTTTGACTTGTCGCCCTTTCGATGCATTGCCCATATGATGATTGCCATTATGCCAAATCGCCAATGTGCATCATGCACCAATGTCCTTGCATGTACAACTTCATGCTACTCAGCCTTGTGTAACAAGCTGTATTTTCAATTGCTCCCTTTCCTCAGCTATTATCACTGGATACCTTGGGGACAGTACAATTTCATATTGTGTGTGGTGGCTGGGGGAGGAGGATAGGATGTGGTGCAAACTAGGCTAGGAAAGAGGCATACTTTATTATGCATAGGGTTGCTTCAATCCCAGTTAGTGATGTTAGACAATTGACTGCAAAATTATTTTCCAATCAGACCTGACTATCTAACCATTTGCAGGATCAGAAACTACATTATCTGGCATTTGCAAAGCATCAAGAAATGCTGATAGCTGGCATTATCCACTGGAACTTTGAATTATCTGAGCAGCAGTACACACTAATAGATATCTAGCACAGTATTATCCACTTTTTCTTTAATTTTATATCTTTAATTGCATTAAGAACATGTCATCTCTCCACCAGTCTACCTCTACTCTTCCTTGCTTATGCAGGCATTGGCTGAAAAGGATTTGGAAGACAATAATACATGGATATTCATGGATAACTCTACTGGCACCTTTGTCATGAGAGCTGTATGGAATTTTTAAATTGGCTTATGATGGAATTCTGTAGAATTTCAAACATTTGACAGAATTCTGCAAAATTTAAAAATTCCACTGCATTTTGCAGAATTCTTCAGATACACAATTCCAAAATTCAAAAAGTGTGCTTTTTACTTAGTGTTTCATGGAAAACTATCTACAGTTTCAATTAAACAACATTTGGAACTCCATGGAATTTTTCAAAAATTCCAAAAGCATTTTTGTCAGTGGAATTCCACATTCCATACAACTCTAAAGAACTGTCAACAAAACGAGCCTAAACAAAATTCATGAACAACAGGGAATATTCATGAAGTGTTAATATCAAGAATGTAGGTGGGATCCAGCAAATGAGCTACACTTGAGGGTGGAAATCTTTATCATTCCTTAACTACCTATATATTTAAGTGCCCTTTTAGATTACATTATTTTTCATTTTCTGCACATGATTGCTACCATTTTAAAACTAAATCTGAAATGCTGACTCAAAAGGGCTGTTCTGAGGATTACATGAATGCAGTATTTCCAGAAAGCACTGGAAAGCCAGCTACAGTATTTCAGAGGTTTGTAGTTACTGTGTGGTCATCAGAAAACAAACCTTATTAGTCATCTCTCTCAGCCAATGTATCTGGCACTTCTTCTATTTATATATTTATATTACTGATTAACATCAGTGGTACAACCACATAGATGTTTTTACCAACAACCCTGTTGCACAGATGACAAAAAGGCAGTTGTGATCTTACTGGCTTAAGAAAATGCAAGCCTCTCAGCTGCAATTATTTTCAAATCACTTTTACTCTTCCCATAGGTGACTGTGTTGAGAAGCAATGCGTGACTTGTACTTACATTTTTGTCCTACCTTAGTTACCAGTCTTTCACTTTATTTTACAATAAGTGTCACTTTCTTTGCACTTAATTTACAAATACTTGCTAGATAGTCATTAAATATGGAAACAATGCCATTATTTCTAAACCACAACATTGCTACCAAGCCAATTAGTAGTCACGCAAATTAAATATTTTAGTGTATAGTTACATACCAATTAGCAATGTTAGACTGCATGTTTATTAGCTATTGCATAAGTTCATGAGGAACTGATTTACAGAGGTGGGAAAATATCATCTATAGAGTTGTTGGTCAATCAATTTAAATGTAGCTGAATCAAGGTACATTATGATCATATCTTACTTACCATTTTGGTTTACTACATGAATACCTTTAAATAATAAACAGCTGAACCAATGGACAAGATGTACATATGTTGGTAGCCACACATGTCAAAATAAAGTTAATAATGTCAAAAAAACATAACATAGTAGGTGCACAATTGATTTTCTGTTGCAATTTGCAGTTGCTATTACATTTGTAGTTACCCCTAGAAGAACAAATTACATAATGACAGATCTGATACAGTGGTAGTTTCACAATAAATTAGCTGTTACACTTTGCAACAGCTATTGCGTATAGATTACACATGGCAGATTGAATTGATTAGTGCTAAAAGTGAAGCAGTAGCTGCACATACAGTATAACTATTTTCTCAGACCAATTGTGTAACTACACAATTTCAAAATGTGAAGGTAGATAACAACTGCATATAAGTTACACATAACTATATAGTATTTACACAACAGTATAGCATTTACACTACTCTTACAATGCAGTTATATAGTAGTTACAGTGTAGTTACTTACACTTAAAGTGTTACTATTATGTTTTATAGCTCTGATTAGCTAAAGTGACTGCTCAGTCAGCTTTTATAGTGCAGAGCTGATGGAGAAGGTGAATTGCCTAACTGTAATGTTAAAACATAACATACAAATAAGTAATGGTTGAAATGAAGGCTCAAATACTGATTTAACCTACTTATTTGCATTAATCAGAAAGAAAAAAAAACCTTCAGGCATTAAACAAGCACTGTTTTTCTAGATTACTCCTGCTCTCCATTAATCTTTATAGTCTCATGTTTATCCAAGCCAGTTTCAATATGCAACCTGAAACATTAAAAAAATATGCCTATATAATGCACATGGTCCAAGAAAAGCAGGTTTCAGTTCTTCGTATTATAGTTGGCTGCTGCAGCCTATAATCAGAAATCAACTAGTACAACAGGATGTTGAACTGTCTGTAAAATAGTCAGTGTTTAAATGAAATCTAAGTAGGGAGTTATGGTCAACCTCTGTATGTAATTGAAAAATGTTGCTTAAATTGTTACTGGATTGCTCATTTGGCAGCTTTATTGTGTTTTATATAATTTTTATTCCATTGCTGTACCCTTCTCCAAGTGTGGCAGAAAGCACATCTTTTATATTAGTCTACCTTTCTGGTTAAATGGATATAGAATAAAATGTGGATGAAGAGTGAAGTGGGATTGCTGGAGATGCAATATAAATATAAACCTCCAGTGAGACTCCTTCAGAAATGCAGAGATCAATGAACTTTGACTCTGCCCTCTTTACTACAACACTTTTGGGCAGAGAAACATTATTTGTCTAATGCCTGAAGGTACTTTTTTGTGAACTGTAAATAAGCTGGAAGTGGTGTTTTTCTAGTTGTTAGAGCACTAGCTTGGGAACTGGGAGATCATAGGTTCAAACCCCACTAGAGCCAAAAACTCATGGTGTGGTTATTGGCAACTCACTTAATCTCTTAGTGTTCCAGTCCACTCAACTGTAGAAAAGGGGAGAAGCAGAACTATGCTTGACATAAGATATTGCATGCAATCTGTGCTATCCTGGTTAAATAAATTACAACAAAAAACTGCATTCAAGCATTTGTTTAATTAATTATTTGTATGCTATGTCTGAATGCTACAGTTAGCTATACATTTAATTTATTGTGTGGGATGGATGGAGGTGCAGAATGTGATATTTGTACCATTGAAACAAAACATACAAATAAATTGTGAATTCAACTAAGGATTTAATAGTAAAAAAAGATGCCAATTACACAGCACAGGAGGTATTTAGAAACTGAGGTTACAAACTTCAACCATCTATACAAACAGAGCCTAATCATTCAAGCACAAAAACTAGTATTGCTTGTGGACTGTACTATATGGTGCGTGTCAAATACTTGATTTTTCAAGTTTATTAAAATGTTTCAGACATTCTCAGAATGAAAGTATAGCACATCTAAGGCAACCTAAACTACAAGAAGAGTATCCATGCATAGGGTGCCATACTTGCATGGAAACAATGTCAGAGATAAGACATCTAAAATTCTCCAAAACTGAGGTTTTATCTTTAAGTGAATCCAAGTCCATTCACAACAAAATTCAACTTGGTGCAAAGTCTTTTATTTATATCAAGCACTGAAATCAGTGCAGCATAGTGTTCTATACTGAAAATATCTAAATAGAGAGCTAGAGAGATGGATAATTAGGCAGACAGATAGATAGAGAGATAGATAGATATAAAAACTACATTAATGCAGATATTAAAGTTGAAGAATACATTGCTGACAAAGTAATGAAATTAAAATATATATTTTAGCATAAACCTTTTCACTGGAAAAAATGTTAAAATACAGACAAAACCAACAATGAGCTATGAACAATCAATTAAAATGAACTGTGTAAGGTACTGTACATGATATAATAAAAGAATCCAAAAACAGAAGCAACAATACAAAACAATATTTTATGAATTCTGGTGATGTATACAGTAACAAAATGACCATTATTGGAGAAAGTACCATGTGATCAAAGTAAGAACTGGACTCGTTGGTGTAGTTGCATAAAGTCATGAGGGTAGGATTTACTGTTTAGAACAGACAACAGCATTGAGATGTATGGTCTTTAAATCAGGGTAGGGTAAGACCAGTGTGGATATCCTATTTAGGATGATAAACAATGACATCAAATTTAAGGAGGGGGGTTACACGGTTGTGGGGGGAGGAAATGAAAATTAAGGTTTTAAGTCTTGGGCATCTTAGCAAATTAGTGGTATGGTGTTGCTTGGGGTTTCCAATCCTAATGCCCAATCTCCTCCCAAACTGCTAGCCTCATGACCCAAGAAACAAGCCACAGGTCCAGGTCTATGCCCATACTATGGTGCTTGAAGCCACACAGCTGTGGCTCTTCATGTGGGGCCCACAGAATCAGTCATAACTTTCTTTACAGAATGAAGCAGAAGTTCATTCATTACTTTCTTCACATAGTCATTGCCTGCCCTGGACCTGTAACTTACCATTGAATCATGAGGCTAGGAGCTGGGGAGAAGGGGTGGACATTAGTGTTAAAAGCCCCAAGGAACAACACACCAAAAATTTGATAGAACTTATGAGACTTCAGACCTAATTTTTTTTTTATTTCCTTACTTATCCATTTTGCATTTTTCAACCCTATAATTTGCAACAAGGTAGTTTTTTTCCCAACAAATTTCCTTTCTTTTTATGATACAGGAATTGTACCCTCGTTCATTTAGGTTCCTTGGGGACCCACAAAAATCCAAATAAACAGAATATTTGACATACTGCAAGTCCTGCATCACCAACCACATTATTGTCAGGACCCAGCAAAATGCTCTATCTGGTTGCGTGCAAGGCCCAGCACATAGCCAAACACTAACCACCTTCATGGCAGGACATGCAGGCCCTGCTACACCAGCATGGCCTATCTGGCTGCATGTATACATGTGGGTCCTCTGTACAGCCACTCATCAGCCATGATCATGCCAGGATGCATGGAGCCCTTTGAACCCTGCCACACCAGCAGTCTGTCTGGCTATGCACAGTGCCCTATGGACACTACAGAAAACCAAACTACCCTACAGACCTCAATGAGCATATCTTACAAAGCCAATCAAGTAGATTCCAAGACACTCATACAAACAAAAGTCCTCACAAAATTATTTCCGAAATCACAAAACCTGTATTATTTATAAAACTGTTGTTAGTGTTCTCAGTAGTCATCACTAAATTTCAAAATTTTTATGAAAAATTCAAAATGTTTTGAAACATTAAACAAAAGGAACTACCCGCATAATTTAAACTGCCAAGCAAAGAAGTGGCAACCCTGAAATCCACCTTGTTTTCAAATTGAATGTATGTGCATGAGTCCCACTCATTGTGTCCCTTAGGTGGGATTCAAGACTGGACCCACAATCTTTAGGAACAAGTCCAGAAATTTGCCAAGACTGTCTATCAAGCCTTTTATGGTTGTATGGGTGGAGCCATGCTGACATATTGCTATGATGTAGGAGAGAGAAAGGACTACGGAAGTACATGACTGGATACCTAGACTGTCTCTTTCCACTGAGTTCTTCTAGTGGAACTGAACCACATTTCTCTGCCTCATCTCCATTTGCCACAATGCTGTTCCTTTGTCTGCCCACCCTGCCTGCACTACACAGCACTATTTGCTTTCTTCTGAATTGAACTTCTAAGCCAAAAATGCAGTGGTAAAAACATTGTATCCTGCAACTAGCCCCATGCTCTTTCCAGCACTGTATTTCTATCAATTTGATAGGAGCCCTATAATTGGAAGTGTAGCCATAGCTGATATATTTTATCAGGATTCTGTATTGTCAGTAACCACAGCTTCGGATTAAAACCATTTCCATAACTGACAAAGTGGCAGGGGAAGAGGGAAGCTATTCCAAAAATCCAATCAGACAATGACAAATAACAAACAAGCCTCCTGCCTTCCTGGATGTTTGTAATGCAATCATGCCCTTTATGTTCCCAGATATCATATTAAATCAACTCGTCCAGCTGCCCTCTTTATTGTTAGAAGATTTCATATCTCTGGTATCAAGTACATAGAAGACAAAGTGGGAATTAAGATTGTGCTGTTACAATTGTGACTGGTGCCATTAGTCAGATCTGAAAATACTGAAAAATTCACTTATCTGAGTGATGTGTTCACCTCCCAGAGTGGAAAAAACAGGAGAAACCAAGTCAAGATTTCCAATGTTGTGGAGTTCTGTCCATCGGACAATAGTGGTGTAGGCATGCAGTGCATCAAACAATATTTTGCACTGCATACCTGCACCACTGTGGAGGAACACATCACTCTAATAGGTGATTTTTCAGTGTTTTCAGAGCTGACTGTTTGCACCAGATGCATGTAACAGCATGACATGTCCCACTTCACCCCTCTCTATATTGGGGTTGAAACAAAAGGCCAGATGGTGGAAAACTGGCTGAGGGACAGAACCCAGAGGGTGGTTGTGGGGAGAGTTATCTGGCACCACAGAGGTAACCAGTGGGATCCCACAGAGCTCAGCACTGGGGCGGTGTTGTTCAATGTCTTCATCAATGACATTGGGGATGGCATTAAGGGCAAAATATGCCTATTCACAATGACACCAAGCTCTGTGGAGAGTGGACACAGCTGAAGACATACAGAACCGACAGGAAGATCTGGAAAAGCTGGGAGGTGGTCCAGGATTAGGCAGCTTGGCTTCCATGCCAAGAAATGTAAAAGTATGCATATCGGTGCCAAGAATCCCAGGTTATAGTACTACTTGGATGGAGTTTGAGTATTTGCATCAGATGAGGAGAAGGACCTGGAGTGATGCTCACTAGTGACCTGAAGCACTCCACACAGTGCAAGAAAGCAGCAGCAAAGGAAAACAAGATGCTGTGATGCATCTCTAGGGGGATCAGTAGTAGGAGAGAGGAGGTTATACTGCCCTTATACAGGTCACTGGTAAGGCCGCATCTAGAGTATGGAGTTAAGTACTGGTGCCCACACCACAGAAAGAACATTAACCTGCTGAAGAAGGTTCAGAGGAGGGCTACAAAGATGATAGCCGGTCAGCAGGTTAAGGCATATGAGGAGAGGTTGAGGGCATTAAACATGTACTCCCTGGAAGGGGGGGAGACATGATTGGGACCTTCAAGTACTTAAAATGGATAAATAAGGTTGATAAGGGGAGTCTCTTTAAGCTGAGTGGCAACCATAACATGAGGGGGCATAGTCTTAAGCTGGAGGGTGGGAGGTTTAGGAAGGAGATCAGAAAGCACTTCTTCACAGAGAGGGTGGTGGACACTTGCAATGCACTGCTGGAAGAGGTCATCTTGTTAAAGACAGTGGGCAGCTTTAAGAGAGGCTGGAATAGGCCTGGAGGAAGATAAGGATCAGGGTAGGGAGGATGGGAGGAGTGGGGAGGGAGGAGCAAGGACATTAGCTCAAGCTGTGGACCCTGCAATACGAGCAGGCTTGATAAACCAAATGTGCTTCTTCTGCTGGCTTCTTTGTATGTTCATATGTACTTGATACCAGGATACAACATTCAGTTCTTAAAATTAGCCACTTTAGTAAGTTCACCTCTTTGTCCAGTCTATAAACATGTACTCATTTCATGCAGCTTAAATTTTGTCAGAGTCATTCATGGATGAGCTCTCAGCACTTCAGCACCATGTAGAGATGTATACACACCACTGTATGCACATTAGCATCTGGTAGACAGAGATAAAAGTGGGTCACCAGGATTACTCATTTTCATTACAATCTTTAAAATAGTGGTATGACATGGCATCCTTTCAGCATTCAGTGTATATAGTAACTTGCCATGAGGGCTGTATTCACCTTTTTAATAGGAGGGACAAAAGTCAGACACAAATGGACAGTGTCACTTTAAAGCAGTATAGAAGCTGTGTTGGCTCTGACAAGACTTTTGTTTAAGTAGAGAATTATGATTGGGAGTTAGCTGTACCTCAGTGAGGTGAATTACTTGTTTCCTGCAGTGCTGCAGAGGTTTCTGCCTCCTCTTTCCTTTCAATCTCTCTGGGTTTTCCTTTTTCTACCAGTTTTCTTTCCACTTTTTTCCATGGGTTCCTTTTCTGAAAAACCTCTTGCCTCAAAGTGATGTCATTAGGTTCAGATATGGATTTGTCTGAGTAACTGATATTTACTTCACTGATGGTTAACTTTTATATGGTTTCTGTAGTGGGAGTGTCCTCTGCATGCAGACTTGGGGTAGGATTCACAAAGAAGGTCAAAAATCCTGCAGCTGCAGGAAAAAGGCCTGCAACACCGTGGAAACACAGTTGTGCGATATTCACATAGAAAACTTGTGCAGGTGCAGAATTCCTCAAAAAGCTCCACTAGTGCGGAAATTCAGCAGCTGTGGAAATTGTGCAAGTACTGAAAATCCACAACTGCAGATCAGCAGCTGTGGAAATGGCATAGGAGGAACAACAACAGTGACCCTAATTTTGCTGGAGTAGCAGACTTCAGCAGTTCTGCCATAAGCATGTAGATGAAAGCACCCACAGAGTCCAGCAACCAGTCCTCAACTGGGACCACTGCAGTACCACAGGTACCAGCAATACCATGGCACCAAAGTGGCTGTCTGTCACAGCTGGTCATCCTCCCTGGAGTGTTCCTGTTGCCTGCAGGAGTAGCACGTACTGCAGGCTGTTCAGGCACTACTGCCTGTGGGGCTCTTTCATGGGCTGCACTGGGTCCGTGGTTGTTTTTGTTGCCATTCCATGGCAGTAATGTGCTGTGCTGCTGTAACATCAGCTACTGATTTACCTACTGGATGCTATTACCTGTGCCCAACTGCCACTTTAATTGTATTTCAATTGTTGGGGCACTACTGCAGTTGCTGAGGAGTGTTACACCTCACTCCAATGTGTGGGAACATTTTCTGCAACTGCAGAAAAAACCTGAGCTGAGAATAGCCTTTGAGAGGATGTGCCATACTTAAAGTACCTTTTTTCCAGAGGAACTTCCACACATGTACGTTTTTCCATAGTCCATAGTGCATTTTTTCTGCAGCTGCAGAAGTTTTGTGAATAGCACTCAGAGCAATTTCCCCTTTTTTTCCCCCGTAGCTATGGGAAGTTTTAGGGACTCAGGGTAGGTTTTGCATCTTCAGAAAGCTTTGTGAATCCTGCCCTTTGACTTCTGGTAGACCAGTATATTAACAAGATGGAAGTCCTTGTTGCCTCTTTCAAGCTTGCTTTGACTAACAGAGATTAGCTCTGATGATTCAACCTTTTCTAACTTAGTAAGTAGCTGCTCATCAAGCTTATGGAATAAAGGATTTAATTGAAACTTTGAGTGTTTTTGTTTAGTATTTCAAACCTCTTCTAAGATTTCCACATGCTTATTGGTATCTTCTGCAATAATAAGTTCAAGAAAGTTTTAGTATACCTCTCAGCAGCCTCTTCCCACTGTTGTTTCCTTGGAAAGTTTTCTAAGCCACAAGAGGGTGTTTTGTTACCTCTGAAGAAGGAAGAGGCAGAAACCTCCGCAGCATGTATGGAAACAAAAGAAGTAATTAACCTCACTAAGGTACAACTAACTTAACAATCATATTTCCCATCTTATTAAACGCTTGAACTTTGTTTCACAGACTGAATCTGATGAGATTCTGTAAACATTTGACTTGTTTAAATTCTTTAGAATGATATGTCTGTGTGATTATTTTTCCAAAGACTACAGGCTGACACATAAAAGGTTCTGGGTAGAACAAGGGTGTTATGGAGCAATACAATATATAACAGTGTTATCCCTATCGAGTGTCTCTCCTGCTAATTCACCAAATAACATTATGGTAGAACTATTAACAGGTCAAAGTGATTCTGCCCCTCCCCTGGGTAATTAAAGTGACAATCCCACTGAGAGATCTGATTTTACTGCCTAAGATTTTGTTAATCTGGAAGCAATGGAAATGATTCTGTACTATACCTCTTCATCAGGTGGAATGTTGGGATGCTCCCTCAACCCTTTTCAAGTATTATTCCTTAATCACTCCCATGTCCTGTTTTGTTAACACCTGAAGGTTTTATTGCTGAGTTCTTTCCATGAACATAATTTTTATGAGTGTAGCATACCAACATGCAAACCCATTTACTAATACACATTGCTTATTGCTGTTCAAAGATCCCTTCATCCGTTTATCTCTATATAAACAAACTGTCATTTAGTTATATGCCATTCATATGATAAAAGAGTGCCCATTCTAATTCAACATTAAAATCATTTACATTTTTGATGGTGTATCTTAATTAATATTACAATTATACCAGTCAATCTGAAAAAAACAACACTGCCCCAACTAATACATCTAAAATTTACAAAGTGGGGTGGGGTGAGAAAGGGAGGGAGGTTTTGGGGAGAAGGAAGAAGGCATGGGAGGATTTTAAAAGACAGATCATCATTTTTATTACATTCACTTCTTTCCATGATGGTTTAATCGCACTTCAGAATTAAATGAATACATATTGGTGGTCATCCAAATGCTAAACTGAACTTCCCAAATTGAATAAGCAAACCAGACCAATCACTGTCTGGGCGCATTCAAAACCCTATATTTTCTAATCCGTTTGTGATAGTAATAAACAGAATGTGCATGTAATGGCAATTGCTCCAATCCCCATACTTCTTAATGGAAATAATTGACCTTAGAGGCTTGGGAGATCTATATTATAAAATATGACTTTAAAGGTGATTGCTCCTAAACATGACAGTTCATAAAATTAAAATTCTTCATTTATCTTTTTTCTCTCTGCTGTGTACCTCTGTTGCAATAAAATTTTGTCTAAGAGCCTTCATCATAATTACTGTAAGGGGGTCAAAAAACATCACTATGTCCCTAACTATATTTTGTGTCTTTTGGGCATTCTACTTAATATACTACATTTACAGCACCCGTTTCTGACCTCCTTACTATTACACCTTGTAGGCTCTGATGGATATGGTGCAAGTGGATTTATTGCTTAACATTTTGTTGGAGTAATGCACTACAGACTTTTCATTAGCATCAATTTTAGTTAACACAAGGTCCTGCCTTTTCTTACCACGTAACTTTAATCACAGTAGATCGACTTCAGGCTAATGTACGGAGTACATAGAACACCTGGAAGGAGGTCACTTGGACCAATCCTCAACATTTTAGGCTGCAGTATACAGTCAATATAGAGGACTTCATTGGGTATTATTGTAGTGTCAGTGTGTATGCTTGTGTGTGTGTGTGTGTGTGTGTGTGTGTGTGTGTATGTGTGGGGAGGGAGTAAAATTCTGTCAAGCAGTTAGCGTATTCTCTCAGAGTAGTTGTTGCTATGTAAACAATAAGCATTGCAACCGAATGTTGATGGAATTATTACACTTGGCACAGGTAAAATGCATTTGCAAACCCTTCAGCACAGAGAAAACCTAATTGCCAAGGCATACACAGATTGTATTTATGTTGACAGATGCAAATCTGTTGTAAGTGAATGCAAGCTGCTTTAAAGGTAGGCAGCAATTGTTACAATCCCACTGCAGAAAAGCATTCCACTGTCAATATCTGCAACAAGAAAAGGCAGGCTGCTAAAATATAAAGCTATGGACTCAACAGTAGTATAATATTATACAGTGGAACCCACTTGGAAAGGGGAGAAATTTACTCACATTTATCCCTCAAATGGGGTTACCACAAAAATTGCTTTATATCCATTACTGGAGTCCAAGAAACTGGACAGTGGGAACATAAACATTCCTGCACTATAAGTTGAGTATCATGTAAAGACCATGCACAGTGTCCAACATCAGAAACAATTTCATAGACTTAAAAGACAATACCCAGATCACAGTTTTAGCAAATCAAATACCTCTTTATTTTATTTCAGAAAGTGGGATATAGCATTTTTGGGAACAGAATAACAGTGCTGCAACTTCTATAGTATCATTTAATCATTTGCCCTGATGACTTTCCAGCAGATATATCCAAAAACTCTCTCTGTGGCTAGTGCTGTTCCCAATTACCAGCTCTTGGTCCTGATGCCACCTTTTCAATGTCCACACAATGTATATAGTGTAGACCTACTGCTCCAGATGTGCAAAGTAAGCATGCAGGCGGGTTTAATTAGGCAGGAGCCCACAGAAACTCAGCTGGATTTCTTTTTGCGATTTCATATTGCTTTATTCCACATGAACCCGAACAACTGCATTACCTAATGTTGTGCATGCAGCTACATCTATACTATAATAAAACTATAGTTTAGCACCCTTGATAAAAGAAAACAATTCAGCGTCTCATTTATTTCCCATTTACCTCAGATACCATCTTGGCAGGAGGCAGAAGTGCTAAACAAAGTTTACAGTATCTGAATTCCAAATTGCTTTACTGAAGGTGAAATGCAATGACCAGTAAACATGGAAAGTCTTACTTTGTATTTCAATAAGCTGAAAATGTGGCTTACATAGGCTTTCTATTACCTTCTGCAGTCAGAAATCTGCCTTCTTTCAACGATTAACATTTGGTAAATTTCAATGTAATAGTTATAGACCAACCCTGGTGAATGATAAACATATAATTAGATACATTGTAACAGCCTCTTAAATGACGATTGCATTTATTGTGTTTGATAATGAAACTCGTGTCCTAGTAACGTTCCCTTTTTTCACAATTGATTTATACTCTGATAAAAACAAGAGGGGTAAATTAAGGTAACACGAGTCTAATATGCCACAGTACTTGCCACCAGGAATTAAGCATTAGGCTACCTGCCACCTAGACTGGCTTTGACTATGGCTGATGTGTTTATTTATCAAGTTTACAAATGAGCCTCAAAAGAAAGGTAACATTGTAAAACAAGGTCAATATGTGGGAGCCCACTTAAAAGTAGATATTGCCTCTCAGCTGCCATTTCTGGTAATAGCAATCTAACAATGTGTCAAAGCAGGACACCACTGAAAATGAGATTGCATGTCATCTGCTCTATCCTGGATAAACATACAGTACAAATGTGAACTAGCAGGACTCTGTACAACTGCAATACCAGTGGCAAACATTGGGCACTGACAAATGCTTGTTTAAAATAAAATTTAATTCAGTGTCACTTCATCTGATAGATATGAGTGTGCAAATGTTTTTAATTGCTTTGAAAAAGTATTGTGGCAATTACAAGACTGATGAGATTTGAAAAATAACCAGCCAGGCTGACTTACTATTGTGCAATACCAAATGAAAAGTCACACTCCAAAATGAACTGCACCATTCTGTTATACAATTTGGATAGTGGCAACAACATTGTTTTTGAAGCATGGCACTACATCACATGGCTTACAACACAGCACAAGTAGAGATGCAGCGAAGTTAAATTCTGCCCGCAAAGTGTACGTGAAGTGGCCACTTCGCATTGCCATTCTGCTGTGGGAAGTGCACATTTTTAACCCTCAATTTACCACTTCACATTGTAAGTATGGCTTTGCATTGCTCACTCCACCTTACTTCACTTTAAGGTGGGTGAGAATCCTGAGCAGCCCCACAGTCACATAGCTTACACAGTGTAGGTCACATGCTTCAGGCAGGCAGTAAGTGACACATGCTTGAAAGGGAGTTCCACTTTCACCCTGTAGTAGGAGAAAGAGGTTGTGTACTGCTTAGTCAGAGAGTAAAATCTTTTAAAAAACTACTTTAAACCTTCAATTTTTTTTGCTGATTAGGTGCTTATTTTTGCATATTTTTTGTCTGGATTTGTGTTTGTGCAGTATTTCAGTTCAGTATTTATTTATTGTTAATTGATATTGTGTGTCTGTGTGTGTGTTGACAAATACTACATTGTGTGCGCCTTGTGATTGTGTGGTCTGCCTGTGAAATCTCACTCTGCCTTAAAGTGAAGTAAGGTGGAGTGAGCAATGCAAAGCCATAATTACAGTGTGGAGTGGTGAATTGAGGGTTAAAAATGGGCACCAACTCCACTATCTCTTGATTCGGGAGAGAAACATTCAGGATGGTGCTCTGGTCCAGACACAGCCGGCCATCACATGTACACAAACCCACTCGATCTCTGAATGGAGGGGGAGAGACTAGGTGGTTTTCATAGATGTGGCAGAGACTGAGTATGTGTGCACACATGTGGTGGCTGGCTGTGTCTGGACCAGAGCACCATCCTGAGTGTTCCTCTCCCAAAGCAGAGATAGTGGAGTTGGTGCCATGGAAGCACCACCTCCTGTGGCACCTACTTTTGTTCCCGGTGCCAGCGCCTGCTTTGGTCCCTGTGCCAGCAGCTCATCAGCAGCAAGAATTCAGGGAGGAGGAGGAGCTACAGCAGTTGCAGCAGCAGGTTTCTGCACCCCTGGCCCCAACTGTACAGCAGCAGTCCCTGGCTCCAACAACAGCTGGACCCCCCACTCCCCCGCACGTGCCTGGTCCTCCTCGCACTTCATTAGTGTGGGAGTTTTTCACTACACTGCCTGGGGACATTTGTGCGGTGTTGAGGTGCGCCGTGGCCACAGAGGAAGTCATCTTGGCACAGGAAGTCAACACACCCACATGTATAACCACCACCACCACCACCACCTAGAGTGGCGGGCTAAAGTGATAGAACAGGGCAGTAATGCAGCTGCTGGCCCTGCTGGGGAAGAGGGGACAGAACACTGTCCATCTGCGTATGGTGTGAAGCGGGGAAGGGCCATGGCAGAACCGGTTGCTCCACCGCCACAATCTGCAGCACTTCCTGATGATGGTGGCAACCCTCTCCAACTGCCTGCCACACAGGTCGATTTGGGCCTGCTGTGGAGTGAGATGGATGCTTCAAACCACCGGCTAGACTGCGTGAAGCAGCAGTTGAATCGCATTGAGGGGCACCAACTACAGATCATGGGGATGCTTCAACTGCTGCTGTCCCATCACAACATTGAGTATTAGTTTTAGTTTGTCCTTGCACCCACCACCACCACCACCTTCTGTGTGAAAAAATAGTTCCCGATGTTGCCCCAACCCGTTCCCCCTCTATCTTCAAATTTTGGTCCCTTCATCATGCACATCTTTTGTTCTGGATGAGGCTAACCTCTTGTTGAGTCCCTTTTGGTACTTGATAGTTTCTATCATGCCTCCCTTTCCTTGTGTTTATATGTAATACCCTCTAGTGTATCTTCATCTGGCTTTATTCTGGTGCATATTCTTCAACATTTTAGCTGCCCTCCTTTGTACAGCCATTTTAATGTGATGGTTACCAATACATCCCAGTATACCCGGTCCCTAGCCCTCCTTACTTCCTTCTGGCATTTCTCTTGCATGCCTTTAGGTCATCTGACACAGGTCACTATCCATTTTTGTTGTTCTTAGTCTCCCCTCCCATCGTGCACCATTATTTGTATAATAATGTTAAGTGTGTGTTCAGTCTTTCTTTTGCCTAACTTGTTTACCTACCAAAAATGGTGAGAACCATTCCCAAAGACAGCTGAAATAAAATAAAGCAAAAACGTGGTGTCCTTGCCCTCATTATATTCCTATTTAACAAAACCAGAAACCCATCACTCCAGACAAATAAATGCCAATACAATATATTCACTGCTAGTACAAATGTATTTATGGCAAACAAGGCACACTAGGACCCTTGTGCCGTGGTTAAGCCTTCATAGTGTGCCCCTAATGTAGGCCTAAGCACAAGGTGCAAGGGTCATTTGTGTGTGGCTTGTTTTGCCATCAATAAATTTGCACTAGCATTGAACATTTTTTCTTGGCATGTATTCATCTAGAGTGCTGTCTTTCTGGGTTTGTCTTGTACTTTTGGAGGTAGCTACTCTGTACCAGCACCCATCCACAGTGTTAGTACAGCGTGCTTCTGGCAACCCTGTTATATTCCTACTTAGTAATGTCTGTTTACCATGAAATATTTTTGGTGACTCAGTAATGTTTCCTTTCTGTTGTGGTGGTTTGTTTGTTGGAAAGCAGAAGTGAGCAGTGCAATAATCTGCTAAACAGCATGTGTGCACTGCACTGTCAGGTGCACACACTGCCCAGCCCCCTGAAAACATATATGATAGCTGACTTGCTCCACTCTTGATGGTATAAAGAATATACAGCATATATTTTATTAGTACCATCATGAACAGTGGACCAAGTCATATAATATGTTTTCAGGGGGCTCACTGGGCAGTGTGCACCTGTTAGTGCACACATGCTGTTTAGTGGATCATTGCACTGCTCACTCCTGCTTTTCAACAAACAAACCATGACAGAAATGAAACATTGCTGAGGCACCAAAAATATTTCATGGTAAACAGGCATTATTAAGTAGGAATATAACAGGTCCAGAAACACGCTACACTAACACAGGGGCTGGGTGCTGGTGGACAGCAGCTATCTACAAAAGTGCTGGACTAAACCAAAAAGCCACCACTCCAGATGAATAGATGCCAAGACAAAATGTTCACTGCTAGTGTAAATGTACTGCTGGCAACACAAGCCACACACCAATGACCCTTGGAGTTCAGTGGTTAGACCTTTTTTTGATGGCCCCCTAATGAAGGCCTAAATGCTGAAGTGCAGGGGACATTTGTGTGTGGCTTGTTTTTCCATCAATAAATTTACACTAGCGGTGAACATTTTTTCTTTGCATTTATTTGTTTGGAGTGGTGGCTTGATTTAATCTGGCACTTTTGCAGTGAGCTGCTCTCCACCAGCACCCAGTCCCAGTGTTAGCGCAGTGTGCTACTGGACCTGTTATATTCCTATTTAATAATGTCTGTTTATCATGAAATATTTTTGGTGCCTCAGCAGTGTTTCATTTTTGTCGTGGTTTGCTTGTTGAAAAGCAGGAGTGAGAAGTGCAATGATCTGCTAAACAGCATGTGTGCACTGTCAGGTGCACACTGCCCACTCAGCACACTGAAAACATATTATATGACTTGTTCTGCTGTTCATGATGGTACAAATAAAATATACATTATATATTTTTTATTCTTTATACCATCAACAGTGCAAAAAGTCAGCTATAATATATGTTTTCAGAGTGTTGGGCAGTGTGTGCACCTGACAGTGCACTGCACACATGCTGTTTAGCAGATTATTACACTGCTCACTCCTGCTTTTCCACACACGCACACAGCAAGACAGAAATAAAACATTACTGATACCACTAAAATAATTTATTTTTGGAAACAGAGATTATTAGTTGAATACAACAAGGATGGGAAGGACACCACTTTTCTAGCTTTTATTATGTAGAATGTTTTTGGCCAGTGTTTGTAAAAATCTTGGGATACTGTCTTATGTCCAGAAAATTCCCAACTCCAGATGACTAGAAATGAGAGCATAAAATGGAATGAAGTCTCCATTAATTCATGCCGCACCCAGTTATGCATGCAGTGCACCCACCCAGTCCCCAGAATTAATGTGCACCCCCAAAATGCTGCTGTCTTATGTCCAGAAAATTCCTGACTCCAGATGAACAGAAAGGAGAGCATACAATTGAATTAAAAGTCTCTGTTAATTCATGCCACACTCAGTCATGCATGCAACCACTCCAATAAGAATTATGTCACCTGCTGCTGCTGTTGGAATTTCATGTAATGCTTCTTGACTTGACTGGGATGATGCACAGTGTCTTGCCAAATGATGTGCTAAAAGGATGACCTGACCATTGAGTTAACCATCCATGATGATGTGATAATGCTGTTGGTTGCCCAAAGCCTGCTGCACTGACCCCAACAAGAAGGATGCTCTCTGTGTGTACACCAATACTACCTTTGGTAAGTTAATGTACCTGGCACCGTCATGGTTTTCCACAGATACTGATCTTAAATGTTTATATCAATATATATATATATATATTGATATATATATTAATATATATATATTCATGTAATCATTGCTTTTATTGTATCACAGGTCATATTCTTGAACTTGGGGTGCATATTTCTTGGCTTGATGAGGAATGTTGCCATTGGAATACTGTCAAGCCAGTGCAGGTAAGTATTTTTTTTGGAAGAGGGTGGGTATTATTTTTAAAAAAGTTAAAAAAGATTCATTAACATTTTGGTCATCTTTACAGGTCTTCAGCGTATCATCAGAACTGAAAAAAAATGTAACTGCTGGGATTCATGAAGAACGTAATTTGTCTCATGATGAGTGACTGGTGTGACATGAATAATGAACAGTGTGCAAATACCTACGGCTGTACATCCCTAACCTGTACCACCCCAAACTCCCTGATTTGAAAACTCATATCAATGAGTCTGACTACAATGGTCAAGATGAGATACTACAAAACAGGCTTACATGCAGCTTACAATACAAAAACATAACATTTTGTAATTCGTGATTCGTGAAACATGACCATGAAGATGAAGAACACAATTTGTATCGTAACTGACTTGTGATTATTGCTCCTGACTTAACACATTAATGTGTACAATGTTCATGATGAAATATGCACCACACCAGTACTCTGAAGAGAAGCCAAACAAACAACTGTGACTTAAGATACAGATGGAGATTTGGCCTAAAGAGATGTAAACACACAGACAGATTATGACTGCACTGCGCACTCAAGAGATACAGATGAAAAAGCACACCACCTTAACCAGTGCTCACAAGTCACAAATCCAAATCTGGAAAAGAATACCTTTTGCCGGTTGGGGGGAGGCAGTGCACTGCAGTAACAGTCCACTACCAAGATACTACAAAGCAGTACAAAATAACACAGATGGCTAGCAGGTTCACAGTGCTACAATTACTGTGTGGCACAATAAAATGTGTCTGATTTGATGGCACACATCGCACACACTCTCGCACACACTACAGGTGAACTAATGCACAGCAAATTGAAAACTTCAGTAATATAACAAAATCTTTCAAACAAACTGAAATTATGCTCTGCTGCCCTACAACAATCAGCAAAAAAATGTCAAAAATTACTGAAATTATTACTGTTTGTACATTAACACAGTTATACAAGAAAAATATAATCAAAACAGAAAGATTGCCTTTCTCCCAGTTTATCTACCTTCCTCCACCACAGATACGCCCCTTCCCAAGCACACTGCAAGTGTCTGTCACTACACAGACTGAATGTTCAAAATTAACACTGAAAATCCACACAAAAACAAGAAACACTCGATGATATAAGCACAGGAGGGTTTCCTGCAATTGATGTACTAAATTTTGAGAAAATAAAATGGCTCAAAATGGCTTTTTTAATGGTTTTTAGAGGGTTTGAATCTCAGAGCTCTGAGAGCAAACTATCTCCAGCTCCCACTACACACACACTACACAGAACTGAGGCTGTGCAGAACAATCTAATGCCCATGTGACCTGCAATCCCATGAATCACTGCAAAATTTACCTTGGAGCTCACCAACAAGGTGAAGTGATGTGAAGTATATTGATTTCAATGTACTTCACATTAAAATAAGTGCATAAGTAGTGGGGGGAAGGTGAAGTAATGTGTAGTCATTGTTCCCAATGGACTTCGAGTTCCTCGTTATGATACGAAGTACTCCACTTTGCATTGCGGATTACTTCACGGATTCCACCTTAATTCGCAAATTGCTTCATGGAGTGGATTTTGGCCACTTCGCCTACCTCTAAGCACAATACACAAAGCTCCAATTATGATGATCATAAATAAATATAGCCAAAATACATTGAAAACTTGCTGTCAGTCCAAACCTCACAACTGCACCCTATGAGATGCCCTTTGTCATTCGGACCTGCTCCTGAAAGAGCTGGAGTTACTGTTTGTGCTGCCGGGCAGGGAGACAGAGGAGCTGAATCAAATGACATAAGTGATCTGTCATGCAAAGTAGGAAGAGTGTTTTAATTCTATATCCCCCACTACCTTCCCACCTCATTTATGTATATACATGTTGCCAGCTAATACCTGATCAGCAGTGTGGAGGGCCAGTGCCACGTGACTAGCCACAGCCACCATGCTGCTCCCTCAGCTCCCACAAGATGTGCCCAAGCTGTGAAAGGGTTTCTACTGTCTCCTCTGAGTCCCAGTGTACTGGCTCCAAAGCAGACCCATGATCTACCACTACAGGACCTGGGAGTCAAGTTCAGGACATAAACCTGGTTTTCCTGCATGGAAGCCCATATCACTTCCACAGTGCCATTAGATCAGACAGTACAGTTGTTATTTCAGCACCCAGCAAAGATTTTCAAAAGAAACAAGAACCAATACATACCCAACTGTTGTTGAGAACTATATACAGCTCCACATAATTCTTGGTAATTATTATCTGCCTTTTTTTTGAAGGCTTGTCACAGCTATTTGTACACTGAATACATAGCATATGTACTTCTGGGTTTTATCGACAGCAAATGTTTGTGGACAAGTCTGGTTTTCATGCTGTTTTTGTGAATGAAAGTTGCCTGGTTATTTAAAGACTCTTAAACATGTTTTCAAACTAATGTTTTAAGAAACCACTTTAAACAATATGGTTCACAAAACATCAGCAACTTATTTCTCTGTTTACCTATCACTATATAATGTTTTTCAGCTATTAATTGAAAACTTATTGAAATGGCTTTCTCTAGAGTTCAAAAAAAAAATGAATGAAAAGAAAAAATGAGCAATGTGCATTCTGGGATGCTTTTTTTTATTTTTTTATAAAAAATCCCCAAGCATGAAACAAATTTGCAAGATGGAGGGGAAGGGGCACTACACACCAGGGAGCTATGACAGTTCAAACTGTCATGGAGTTTTACTGTTTGCAGTCTTTTCAGTTCAAACAGTAAAGTTCAAACTCTGAAGAACTGTGAATGGTTATTTTCCAATTGAAGGATCCTTCCCTATGTGAGTGTCGGGCAAAATTATTCTCATCTTACAAACATTTTTTTCCATATTAATTTTTAAATAGTAATAAAAGAATCAAATAAAGTATGTAAAGGAGACCTAATTACAGGTCTTGTTCATTACTTACCAGACAGCACTTGTGCAGAAAAACATTTTAAAACTGGAAAATAATAAACAAGATGGCTGACATCACGAACAGTATTTCTCTGAACAGTATCAGTAAATCCTTAACTATTTACAGTTTAAACTGTTTCATTTACCTGCATGTCCTAGCAGCTATCACAAACAACATTAAAATTCAAAAATGGTGAGATGTCTTTTCACAAAACCATCCAAAGGCACACCCTTGGCACAGACCCCATCATCCCTGAATATTTCAGAAAAAAATATAACTCCATCTGAACTGTAGATGAGGGCAGCAAATCCCATGTTAACTGATGGGAAAAAGTGTTTTTGTTTTCTGTTTTTATCACTTTATGGCTCAAAAACCACACAAGATTCTTTCACTTACTTTCCACATCATGAGACACTGGCAGAATGACTGCGCACACCAAATATCGGGCTATTTTTTCAAAAAATGCCAAAGTTATTAAGGTGCAAAGTTTGGAATATAACATGGAACTGCTGGTACAACCCTAACTTTAGGGGCCTTACCGCGCCTTTCTAACATGTATATTATAGGGGCACAGTCACGCCTTTATAGATACGGTTGAACAGTCACTTCTATGTTAAACTCAAA
This sequence comes from Neoceratodus forsteri, assembly GCA_016271365.2. Taxonomy (NCBI): domain Eukaryota; kingdom Metazoa; phylum Chordata; order Ceratodontiformes; family Ceratodontidae; genus Neoceratodus; species Neoceratodus forsteri. The sequence goes on from CM028131.1 coordinate 854,573,629, forward strand.
ATTGTGCACTTTAATAACTTTACGACTGTTCAACTGATTTGCATGATATTTTGCACGTGCAATCATTGACCACATATCTTTTGATGTGCCAAGTTTTGTTCCAGTCAGATGTATGGATGTCGAGATATGGAGTGTCAAAGAATGTGCAAATTACCTCTATTTTTCATTTGTTTATCACTCCGCAGCACAAAAATGACTTGGCATTTTGGTCTGAAATTTTTAGGGCAGAACGATCTTGGGTCACAGACATGCCTTTTTTTGCTGTTAAATATTTTTATTGAAGTATAAACAAGAGTACAAACAATCAATCATACTGGTTACATTGACAGAATTAAGTAAACCAGAAGTATGACTTATATCAAGCAATTATAAACCAAGTTATAATATACCAAGAATGTTTATGTTTTAGTTTATCTAAGTGGGGTTTATTCAAATATTTTAGTTAAGGTGGGTGGGTTTGTATGGGTGTTATTTGGGGATAACTGTGGGCTGGAGTTCTGGTTGTGCCTGTATGTGTTGGCAGCTTGCTCCCCCTGTCAGGCAGTCCTCCTCCTCCAAGCTCCGTGATCTCTGCCCTTTGACTGACCCCCATTGTCTGTGACATTTATGGCCACTGCAGGGCATTGGAGATAGTGGGTAGAAGGTGGAGGGTGGGGTCCCAGACTAGGAGGGAGAAGAGCGAGGCAGTCAGATTGGGGTAGTGAGAACCAGGAGATGCCTTGGTGCAAAATGGAACTCTGAGTGAGGTTCACCTTGCTTGGTGGCCATAACCATGGGCTCCACTTTTAGTGGGCCGGTAGCTGGGTTGGTCCCGGTAGCACATCTGACTCGCACAGTGTTATGCAATGCTAGATTCTTTAAGAATAAGACGGCTAACATAGCGGATCTTGTCGGATCAACGGATCTGGGTTACATCACCAAGACCTGGCTGGATGATAATGCTGGCCCTATTTTGGAAGCAGTGATTCCTGCCAGTTTCTCGGTGATCCACCATGCGAGACTGGATCACAGGGGGTGGGGATGTAGCTATTTGTTTTAAATTGGAATTGAACATTATGGATGTGCCAGTTGAGGGATTCGGATCCTTTGAGTGTGTTGTGGTCATGGGTGTGGGTGCAGGATCATCCTTATTTACCGTCCACCTGGTGATGAGAAGTTGTTCCTGTAGGAAGTCGCAGACTTCATCATCAATATGGTGTTGGAGTTCCCCAGATTGATGATGCTGGGTGACTTCAATGCCTGGGTTGATGATGAACTCTCACCATTTGGTAAAGAATTCCTCCAATTTATGCCATCATTGGGCCTCACACAGGTAGTTACCTCTGCAACTCACGTTAAAGGCTACTCCTTGGATCTGATTTTCCTCCAGGGGCTGGAGACCACCGACTTGGTGATGGAACCAGTCAGTTGGTCCAACCATCATTACATAGGTTTCAATTTCTTTGCTCCCCTTATAGACCTGTTCCTGTGGAGATGGTACAATACCACCCTTTGCAGGGTGTGACCCCTGATGGTCTTTTGGTGGAATGGGACCTATCAGGATTACCTTGTGACAAGTGAGGGTCCTGAGAACCTTCTACAGGCCTATAACCAGGCCACAGTGGGGGCTCTGGATGCCTTAGCTCCTGTCTGTGTTCACCTCTCACCCTCCTCCCTCAGTCCCCTTGGTATGATGGGACTTTGAAGGAGCTGTGGGCGATCAGGGGCCGAAGGCTAGAAACGTATCTGGTGAGGGGAACCATTCTCGATATCAACAGACTTAGACTGATAGCACATTTTTGAGACTATTAGACAGCAATCACCTGAAAGAAGGCAGGATTCCTGTCTGGGGAGATTGTTGCAGCTCAGAATCGACCAGCTCAGCTCTTCCGGACTGTGGGCAGACTGTGCAATCCAGCCTGCTTACAACTTCAGAGAGCCTTTTCTCATTAAAAGTGTGAAGACTTTGTTCAGTTCTTTGCTGATAAGGTTGCCAGCATCAGATCAGAGATCCGTTCAGCTCATTCTTGTGGGGGGGGAGTTAGTCAGCTGAATTTTGTTACACCTCAGTTTTGCTGGATGGAGTTTGATCGGCTAGGGATAGATGATGTCATGATGTTCCTGAGGGATATGCACCCAAACAGCTGTCATTTGACCGGGCCCTACTTCGCTTTTATTAGGCTGCATCGATGTGGCATTGACCCAGTCCTTGTGGAGATAGTCTGGTGTTCACTGGAGATGGGTGAGTTTTCTTGCTCCTCTAAGGAAGCAGTGGTGACTCCTCTTCTCAAGAAATTCTCACTTGACCCAAACTGCCCTACTAACTACCATCCCATCTCTAATCTTCCCTTTGCAGGGAAGGTTATTAAGAAGGTTGTGGCACTACAGTTAGAGGACCATCTTACCATCCATGACATCTATGACCCTTTCCATTCCAGATTTCATAAAAGGCATAGTACTGAGACTGCTCTGGTTCAGGTGCTGAATGATCTCCTGATCACAAGAGACCAGAAATCCTGCAACTTCTTGGTATTTCTTGATCTCTCTTTAGCTTTTGACACCGTGGACCATGGGGTGTTGCTGGACTGCCTCCAGGCTATCTGCAGTCTGTCTGGTATGGTCCACAGGTGGTTTGATTCATTCCTTACTGGTAGATCTCAGAGGGTGGTCTTTGGAGTTTATTCCTCTGAGCTGTTCTCTCTGTCATGTGGGGTACCGCAGGGCTCTGCGCTATCCCCTATGTTGCTCATGGTGTATATGCTGCTATTAGGGAACATTGTGAGATGGTATGGGCTGAGGTTTCACTGTTATGCAGATGATACACAGCTCTACCTGTCTGCACCTGGCCAGGATAGTGTGCTCACGGTCTTTAATAACTGCCTGGCAGAAATCCAGGACTGGATGAACACCAGCTGGTTGAAACTTAATTTGGACAAGACTGAGGTGTTGGTAGTGGATCCTGGTCGCCGGATAGAGGGGTCAGGGATGGGGTATCCCTCTGGACTTTAGCTCGGAGGGTCCCAGTTACTGACCTCTGAACAGGGGCGAAATAAGGGGGTAATTCTTGATGATGGTCTGACACTTCATTCTCAGGTATCAGCCATAGTTAAGTCCTCTTTTTTCCATCTGAGGAATATTGCCTGGATTAAGCACCTTGTTCCTTCTAGTGACCTGCCTACTCTGATTCATGCCTTTGTAACTTCAAGCCTTGACTACTGTAACTCCTCTACCTAGGGCATCCTGGGCTGATATCTGCCATCTGCAGCAGGTGCAGAATCGGCAACAAGGCTGTTATCCGGATCTTCTTGATCCAGTCATATTATGCCTGTGCTGCGTGAACTGCATTGTCTGCCAGTTCAGTGGTGGATCACCTTTAACGTCAGCTTGCTGACCTATAAAGCCCTACACAAACAGGGACTGAACTACCTGCAAGATCTCCTGCATCCTTACTGCTCCCTCTAGCCACTCCGCTCGACTGACGAGGGATTGCTAGAGATTTCCAGGATATGGTTAAAAACTTCTGGAGCCAAGGCATTTGTATTTGTGGCTTCCACCCTGTGGAATTCTCTGCCTCATCGGGTGCAGGAGTGCCTGACAGTGGAGAGCTTTAAGGCTGCCCTAAAGACTTATTTATTTCATCTGGCATTTGGGATTGTTCTGTAATTTATGATTTTATGATATTGTTTGGATTATTGCATTATTGTAAACATTTTAACATTTTATTGCTGTAATTGTTGTTTGGTTGTACAGCGCTCTGATACATTGTTAAAGAGCACTATATAAACAAAGTTTATTATTATTATTTATTGCTTATTTACAGGTGAAGATAGTACAGTTAATGGACCTCCAAATGCCTCCAACAAGTTAAATTCTTAGCAGAGCAATTGACACCTGCTGTCAGGGGGCATTAGACCATGGTGGGTTCTCAAGAGGGATGAACATGGATAAGAGGGCCTTTATCATGTCAGGAATATGACCTATTCCAGGGCATCCAGAAAAGGTCACCAAATGCACAAGAATGTTTTGTTAGACCCTTTTGCTACCAGCTGTATATTTTCCAGGGCTATACATTGTGTCAGATTGTTAGACCATTGTTGAATAGTAGAGGCACTGGATGACATCAATAACTGGGCAATGATCTTCTTTGTCATGACTAGAGCTAGGGACCAAAGAGGTTCAACCAACCTCTTTTGAGGATGGCAGGGGTTGGCTCCCAACAGGAGTTCTGGGGTGATTTGGAGGGGGTGTATCCCAAGACTCTGCTCATTATCCAATGCATCTCATACCAGAAGGGTGTAACCTTGGGACATGTTAAGGCAAGATGCAAAAAATCTGTGTCCTCCGCTGAACACTTTAGGCACTCACTAGAGCTCTCTGGGTTCATGTAGTGCAGCTTTTGGAGTGTTATATGTCCTGTATATAAAATTTAAATGTACCTGTCTAAGTTTATTGCTACATGAGCAGGTTAGAGAGTGCTTGGCTGCCAGCCTCCATGTTACCATATCAATAACTATTGAGAAATCATGTTCCCATTTAGCTTTAATAGCGTCAGCAACCAGTTCCTCATTCCCTGAAGGGTATGGTAGAAGTTCATTATTGACATTCTGGAGTGTTGGAGCCTATAGGGTTACTCCTAAAATGGCTAAGGGTTTGGTCCTTCCCATTCCTGATGCAGAGTAGTGTGGTACCCAACTAGTTATGTCACATCATGAGGTACACAAAAAAATCCCTTGGGTCAATGTGCCAAGCCTTTATTAACTCAGAGAAGTCACTCAGCACACCACCATTGTACAGCTGAGATACTGAGTAGATGCCCAAGTGACAGCATCTGAGCAACCATTGGTGCAGCTTGACCAAGCATGGGCTCTCCTCCTCATAGCAGTAATGAGATCAGTGCAGGGTGAGGGAGGAGGTGGGTGGTTTAACTTTCTATGATAGGCTAACCAGGCCTTAAGAGTGGATACTGTGAAGGAGTTAGATATCATAGAGAGACAAAGAGACCAATGGGATCCAGATAGGTGCTCAGAAGTAAGGGCACCCAGCAGCTATACCTCCAAGCAGCATCCAAGTGAGTTTAGTTGATGGTAACCAGACTGGCAAAAAGGCCAGTGGAGAAGCCAAATAATAATTTTGAAAGTTCAGGACCCCCATGAAGCTGGTAGCTGTAATATACTCCGCTTGATGCATGCATTTCCCCCTCTACAAAAAATTGGTGTACTATGGAATTAATTTAAGTGTTTAAAGTGGGCTAATGGGACCAAAATTGGTAAAGACTGGTATAGATAAAGGCACCTCGGTAATATATATGTCTTAACAGTACTGATGCGACCCGATAGGGAAAGATGTAGTGACTGTCATTGATCACAGTCCTCCACTAATTTAAGGAATAAGGGTCTATAGCTTTGAACATACAGAGTGCTGGATTTAGCCAAAATATGGCTGCCCCAGGTATTTGAGCCAGTCTACCAAAAGCGGACTGCCTAAATTAGAAATTGTCTCTATCCAGCCAACCTGAGGGAGTAGCACAGTTTAGTTCCAGTTGATTTTGTGACCAGAAAGGGAACCATGCTCCCTCAGGAATGAGTGGCCACTGGTTGGTCCTGGGTTGGGTCCAATAAATATAACAGCAGATCATCTGCATATAAAGCAACTTTATGTTCATGTACCCCTCCTCCCCTGAATCCCCAGATACCAGAGTGTGTACAAAGGGCTGTTGCCAGTGGTTCCAGGGATAGAACATAAAGAAGGGAGGACAATGGGTACCCCTGTCTTGTGCTCGTCTCAGTGAGAAAGGGGGTGTCAACTCACCATTGACTGAAATATGGGCCATAGGTGAAGCATACATCGCTGTGATCCAGCCAATTAGCTGGTGGCCCACACCCATATGTTTGAGTCTTAAACATGTGCAATCACTCCATGCAGTCAAGGCTTTCTCGGCATCTAAGGCAAGAATGACTGCCCCATCATGTTTGGAGGATTTCCCCATGAATGGATAATGTTGAGGGTTCTATGAATATTGTGCTTCCCTGTCAGCCCTGGACAAACCCTGCTTGATACGGAAGAATAAGTGATGGGAAAATTGGTTCGATGAGCATAGCTATGGCCTCAGCTAGAATTTTATAGTCTGGTGTCGGCAGGGAGATGGACTAATAGGAAGCGCAAAGGATAGGATCCTTACCCTGTTTTTGAAGGACAGTTATCATAGCTGACCATGTGGAGGGGGGGTAGAACATTGCATTCCAGGCTCTCAGCCAGCATGTAGTGGTTCCACCCATTCAGAGCGCTGGCGTTAGTGAGGCCAGTCATCAGGTTGCCAAGATGGGATTTTGCTGACCCCTGTTTTTGTGGGGGGCTGTGCCCCATATCCTCACCCCCCCTCTTTATTAATATTCTAACTCTGAGGGGGGCAGACCTCCAGGAGGGGGTGTGAATCCCAAAATCGGTGCCCTGATGTGCCGGTGCACTAATGCCGGTGCTGTAATGGCTGAAAAGGCATGTCATGTAGTGGTTTGACCAAGTCCTTGGAGCAATTTTAAAAGTCAATGGTAGACCATCAGGGCCCGGGCTTTACCTCCCTTAAGTGCCCTAATAGCTTGGTGTAACTCCCCACACCAAGAGAGGCCTCTAGTTCTTAAGCTTCAGTGGTGCTTTGGGATGAAATTGTCACTTTCCCCAAAAATCATCCAGTTGTTGGGTGGAGGGGATACCTCTGAGGTATAGAGGATTTCATAAAATGCACCAAACTCTGCACCAATTTAAGATGAATCCATGTTTAGCAACCTGGATCGGGCCTTAATTTGTCTGATGTTCTTCTGCCCTCTTGCCACCACAGCTGCCAGGCTAGGTATTTCCCCTTTCCCTGTCAAAATATGCTCCCGCTTGTCATAAAAGTTTGGAGTACTGAATTTGTGAACTACTTAATAGGTTGAAATGTAATTTCAAGTTCTGAACCACTCTATGCAGGGAGGGAGTCAGCCCTTCACATATGTGCCTCCTCACATGCAGTTATCTTGGTTGGGAGCTGCTTGAGTTCTAACTTCATTACCATTTTGGCATGAGCCAAGTAGGCAATAACATGGTCCTGGATGTATGCTTTTAGCACCTTTCACCTTAACCCATGAGAGGTGTCACCCCTCGCATTGTGAAGCAGATACTCCTTGATTGTTCTAGACATAAATGCAGAAAAGGGTTTATCCCAATGAAGTATGGGGTCCAGGCGCCATGGACAGCAGACTGGAGAGGAACCCAGAGCAGTAACAGTCAGTGTCAGTGATGCATGATCAGGATAGTATTTAGCAGAGTGTGTGACAGAGAGGAGGGAGCAGCTGACCCACAGTCTGTCAAGTCTGGCATATAAGTGGTGGGCATGAGAAAAAAATCTATACTCTCGGCCGGCTGGGTGTAGGTGCTGCCAGACATCTGTTAGGTTAAACATAGCTTCGATATCCCCCAGTGCCCTTGCATTCTGGGCGATGGGGATGGGGTTGGGGTTAGACCTGTCAAGAACTGTGTCATGGACACAGTTAGTCACCCCCTAGGATACATGGACCAGGGAGGAAGGCCACATCCACTGCCAACCACTAAAAAATCTTGGGTCCTCAACATTCAGAGCATGAACCGAGCCCACTGAAAGGGTGCCCGCTACAGCCATGGCCACATTTGCTAATTTATATCTGCCAGCTGAGTCCACGATTGTTTGGAGGACATACACTTAGACCTGACAAGGGAACCAAGTAGCTACCCATCGGGCCATTGTTGAGAAGCAGGCAGTAACCCATGTTCCACCCATACTACCACTGGTCTTCCCAGCTTCCAGGTCGAATAGATGGGTTTCCTGCATTAAAAGAACCTGAATCTTAGCTCTCTTAATCTCATCTGAGACTCACCTATGCTTAATGACAGACTTTAGTGCATTAACATTCCATGTGGCAATCTTGACAGTTTTAGCCATTGTTCAGCCCGTTGTACTGCCAAATATTGGTTGGAAAATAAATCCATCTAGATGTCCACAAATAGTATGTGCGTATTAGTGACAGTACATGAAACATAAGTTTCAATATGTAAACCAAACTTTTTCCATATAACAGACCCCCTCTCTCCCTTCCCTCAATAACAAAACCAAACATTGTATCAGTAGTAACTGCTGAGTAAACACAACCTGGAAATGAACTGCTGAATGATTAGCAAACCAGGTATAAAACATTCCTCCTTTCCCCTTTTCACTGGACTGCAGATCACCCAGTTAAGCAACCTCACAAACTAATGGCAGAAATGGAGTTTAATGTCTAGAGCTAAATCATGAATGTAGGCACTGTTGAAAGAGCTTAATCCAACGGTATTTCTCAAACAGCAGACTGGCAATAAATCATGCAGAGTTGGGAGGAGGCTACTTCCCAACCTCCTCCAGTAATGCAAACTAACAGAGCAAATTTTAAAGCATACAGACAAAGAAAAACTATGACCTCCCTTAAAGGAGATAAAAATGATTGTCTGATGTAATTGTATTTTTATTTATTTAGTTTTGTTGACCGGGTAAGTGCACTAGACAAATCCTGCCTATTTTCAGGCTCGACCCGGTGGAGGAGTACTGAGATGAATGCAAACTGACCTTGAACTAGATTATGCTGTTGGTGGTATTTTTAGTGAATGAGAGAAATTTGGCCAGGACACGGGAAATTCCCTACTCTTTGGCCTGTAGGGAGACTTGCTGACCATCAGGATGGAGGGCTCAGTTGCTGAGGCAGCCTTTGTTGCAACAAAGACGTGCTGCAGGCCATGAGACCAGCTACAGTTTCTATATTGGAGAATACAGAGTCCGAAATTTTTTTGAATCACCTACGAAACAGGTTTATCTGCTGATACAGAAGTTTCAATAGATACTTGGCTTTGCAAGAAAAAGCGGTGTGCTTTGCTGCCAACCTCAGAAGTTTTACAGAACACCACACAGATTTGACTGCCTGTCTTTTGGTGCAGTCTTTGCCTCCTAACAAGCAGCCGGAATGCGGAAGCACCATTTGGAACCTTCATGACAGCTGAGGGATTGCAGACTGACAGCAAGGTTGCCACGCAGCAGAAAACTGAAACTAACCCGCAGGCTAATACAGCCCCAGCTACAACGCCACAATCCTTTTGTCCTGGAAAGTCAGCTACAGGTACTGTTTATGCTTCTTCTGCCTTAGATCAGCAGCATACAGTCTTTTCCTTTGCTGCTAAACAGAGGTTATTTAAATCAGTGACTAAAAACTATTTCTGAACAAAAGCGTTCCTGGGCTGACCAAGTAGATGATGCTGGCCTTCATGGTCAGTCAGTAAAGCCCTGACATTGGCGGGCTGGGCACAGCTCCTGGAGTCTGGTAAATGGATTTGGGTTTTCCCCAATTGTTATTCGGGGTAAATATGAAGGGAAGTGATCTGCCTATTTCACTGGTCCCAGAATCTACTACTTCTGTTCTTCTCAGTATGGTTAATCAGGCCCACTCTATGGAAGATCATTCTTTGGACACTGCAAGTTCACCCCTAGCCCTTCCTCCCAAACTATCTTTCCACAGAACCCAGAACCTGGTTTTAAACCACAGGGAGGTTTGCCTTTTCTGAAGAACTTCCACCTTGGCCGTTGCCCTCTTCTTTTGGGAGGCGTATAGATGACCAGGCCTCTACGGACACCCCTGCAGACCCATCACCAGGATCTGTACCTGGCCTAGAACAAAATACACACGTTCTTATGCTTCCTTTTTCGTTCTTCTAATTTCTCAGCTAAAAGACATAATGCAGTTTGTTTTGTTTACAAAGGAGGGATGGATGTTTCCCTGATCGAAAATTTGTAGCAAAGCTTTATTAAAGGATAGTTTGCAATTTACTTCAACTGAAATGTATGCTTTAATACATGTATCAGGAGAGACTTTTGATGTTAGCTTTAAATTAAATAGTGGTTTGGATAAATTTTGACTAAATATACAAAGTACGACAGACTCCTTTGTGGTCCCTTTTGATGTTTTCCACTTACTAAACCCACATAAAACCGTCACTGATCTCTTTAGAAATGAGGGCGTAAGTGTTACAGATCTTGTTTATTGGATGAAACAAAGGTGCATGGTATTGGGACACCCAGAAGCAATCTTTGATTCCGAAGATATCTGGACAGGGGTTGGAGAATCAGGGTTATACTACGCTCTGCAGAAGATGGTTTACACCACCTTCCTAATTGTGTTTTCTTGGGGCAAGACAGGGGTTTTTTCTATGCAGGCCAACCTAAATCTTGCTATAGATGTAGGAAATCAGGTCACAATAGTAGTGCTTGTGACCGTTTATGCTACACCCTTTGTAATTCTTTGGGGCATGTGAGTGAACACTGTAGAAACACAGCAGTTTGTTCCTTGTGTAATGCCGGGCACTCTTATGCTACTTGTCCTGAGGCAGCCATCGGCAATCAGACTCACAGGACTCTGAAGAACAGAGACTGCTGATCACAATTGCACAGCTCTAGAGCCACTCACTCTACAGCATCCACTCCACCTTTAGTTCCCCCTCCTTTGGTATCACCAGGTCTGGAGCTTTCTGTTGATCAGGAATCTTTTGCTACTACTTCCCCCCCTTTGGATATTCCCTCAGGAATGTTGCAACCCAACCCTCCACCCCAGGTTACCATCCCTCTTGATTCCCGGTCCATGCCCCCCCCCAGCTTCCTCAAGAAATGCCTTTTCATTCCAGGGAAACTAGGAGTAAGACCTATAATACTCAGCCAGCTTCAAAAGTTCCTAAATTAGTCAGTACTCCCACAACTAATCATTTTCATGCCCTTCTCCTCGCACAACATGTATCAGATGCTGAATCTGAATCCTCCCAGTCAAGGGTAGACCTCCTGGGAAAAACTGTAGAAGTGGAATCTGAGGGGGTTCAACCCTCAGTTCTCCCATCTAAATCCATCTCCACAGCTGCCAGGAAAGGGAAGAAAAATAAACTTAAGCCTCCATGAAATTGTTTCCCACTGTCTAAATGCTTTCCTCATTGACTTTCTGTTCACTTAATGTGAATAGCATCAAAAACCAGTTACGACAATCTGCTTTATTTTCTTTTTTGAAATCCTTACATTGTTCTTTTTTACAAGATACATGATTGCATACAGTCACAAAATCTCTGGTGCTTAAAACGGTGGCATACAGGGGTTTCATATTGGTCATTGGGACTAGAACAATGTACTGGGGTAGCAATACATTTTGAGCTAGATGTAAAAGTTTTGAAATTGATTGATCTAGTCCCAGGTTGAGTATTAATTTTGGATATTATATTCCAGGGGGTGTGTTTTAGATTAATTAATGTATATGCACCTCAAATCAAACTAAAGCAACAAGGGTTGATTTGTCCCAGCTTATACAACCATATTTGCATACCTCCTTTAATGTTATGTGGGGGGGGGGTGATTTGAATTGTGGTTTGTCTAATAGAGATAAGGGTAAGGGGTAAAACTACTAAGATTTTTGTGACATGTCTTGTTTGTGCTAAGGTGGTCCAGACTGCAAGTTTGGTTGGCGCTAAAGCTCGTTTGCATGAGATTACCATTCCTACCTTTTATAAAAGGCCCTAGCTTCCAGGATAGATTTCTTTTTCATTAATAAAACTTTACCTTTAAATTTGGCATTGGTCACCCGGTGGAATTCTCTGATCATTGTACCTTGTGCATAACAGTTGGGTCTACAGTAGCATTCTCTTTCGGTAGGGGCCTCTGGAGACTCAACTCTCAACTGCTGTTGCATCAGGACATTTTGCAACATTTACAATATTTTGCAACAGCAAGGAAGTCTCTATATGAGATGTATGAGGATCCCCTTTTATGGTGGCTAGATACTAAAACAGATGTTATTTCATTGTTGAATTTTTTGGGGAAATCCCAGTGTTCCACAGCTTATTTTTCCTATTTACAACTCAGAAAACAGATGCAGAAATTAATGTCCATGGCCCAGACTACTAAACATGACTTTTCATCTCAAATAAAAATACTTAAGGAAAAGATGATACCCTTTCATAAGCATCAATCAACAGTTTTACACTTTCAACAGAAATTTGGTACACAGGGAAATTTTGCTACTGTTTGTCCTTTTCTTGGTAATAAGGAAGGGTGGGGAAAAAAGTTGTTGCCAGTCTTATGGGCGCAATGGTCAGGAGAACTTTTCACAATATGATATGATGTCGGAGGTGATGTCATACACGCCATCACTTTTAAAGAACAGCCTGTTGATTTGTTATTTTCTCAGGCTTATCTACATAATGCTGAGGTCCCAGACTGTCCTCCATTTATATTATCTTGTTTAGTGAATCTCTTACACCACAGGAAGTTCTCACTGCCATTCATTCCTATCTCGCAACAAAGCACCAGGTACAGATGGTTTGACTGCCGAGTTTTATAAACTAATCAGAGCTGTGTTGTCTCAGGAACTTGACAATGTTTATAATGACTTGTTAATGCATTCTGATTTTCCTTTTGAAATGATGGGGGAATTTAAATTTTTCTACATAAGAAAGGTGATAAGAAGCTCCTTTCTAATTGGAGACCAATCAGCCTATTAAATGTTGATTTAAAAATTTTAATGAAAATTTTGAATACACGACTTTTGACAGTATCTCAACATTTAATTTCTCCTGCACAGTCCTGTGTGATCCCAAACAGATCCATAATTGATCTGTTACTCTTTCTATGAGAAATATTTGATACATCACATACGATTGGATTACTTGGGTTTGTTTTATCATTGGACCAAAAGGGAGCCTTTGATTCTGTGAATCATGAGTTTTTATGGCTTACTTTACAACACTATGGTATTCCATATATTTTTATTTCTTGGTTATGGAAACTTTATAAGTCCGCTACAGTGTCTCCCTTGGTTAATGGACACTTTGGGCCTATGCTTCGGTAAAGCGAGGGAGTATGGCAGGGTTGTCCAACTAGCCTCTATTATATGTGTTTAGTACAGATCTGTTGTTACACACTTTGAATAAATTGATACCCTCTATTACTGTTCCAGGAGTATTAATACCTTTTCAGCCCTTGCTTATGCAGACAATATTTGTATTTGCACCTCCACTATTTCTTCAGTTCACTCAGTTGTTAATAAGTGTAATTTTTTGGCTCCCTTTCTGGTACATCTTTAAATATACCCAAATGCCTTGGACACACTTTGGGTGGAGGTACCTCTGCCCAGGCTCAAGTATGTGATATAAGTTTAACGTTACACCCCATTCGGATTTTGGGTATAGTTTTGGTTCTTCCACCCGGCTATTCATAATTGGGATATCCAACTGGAAAGGGCAGAATTATGGTACAAGAATTGGAATAAATAGCAGTTTTCAAGCTTAAACGTATCTATATGATACGGACATATTTGCTACCTCTATTTTTATTTTAAGTAATATTTTTCCCCACCTAAACAAGGGAAGCAACTCTATTTAGCATTTTTTTAAGCTGTCTGGGGTAGCCATCTTAATCCCATTAAGCATAATATTCTTTATTTGCCTGTATCTCAGGGTTTTGAACATGATAAATCCCTTACTGTTTTTTTACTGTCAATTCCCTTTTTCTAATTTCCCACCATTTTTAAAACATCCACCAAAATTATGGACAGGTCTCTTTTGGCAAACAATAGGGCCTTGGTATCAAGATTGGGTGTATGGCCAATTAGGGCGTCTTAGTACACTTGCCACCGTGAATCCCTATCAGCGTGAGATTTTTCTTAAATTGTGACAGTGGAATATACCCAGTGATTGGTTACTCTCCAAACAAACAAAAAAAAATTTATGTCAGTCTGTTCTTGATTCGCATTTTTCTGAACCAATTACACTTCCAAAATGTCCAGATGAGCAGCTTTTGTCCCTTCAGGGTTTAATAGCCCACAAACGTATTCCTCCTAAATTGTGGGATGTTTCCTGGTTGTGTGGTCATGAGAGGCTTAATGTTAAGGGTAATCAATTTCATAAACAGTTACAGGACCGCAACTGTTCTCGTCCTGGTTGCTTTCAAGCATTCGAGACTATGCAGCATTTATACTTTTATGTCCATGTATTTCCAATTTTGCAGTTATGTTGCTAATGTTTGGAATAAACCAGTATTTGAAAATGTAAATTACGATATTCTGATTTATGGTTCATATACTCGGATTGGAGAAAGTGGGATACTAGTACATTGCATGTTCTTTTCGCAGTATTTAAGTGGTTTATTTGGCAAAGTAGGTGTCTTTTACTTACAGCAGAAGGATCTTTCTTATATGGAACTTTTGCAGAAAATACATTCAGAATTGTTAATTATTTATAAATATGAAGCGGAATATATAACCGTGCTCAATTAAGGTTGAATTGGAGGAATTTACCATGGGTGACAGACAATGATGTTCCTGTCACATGATATCATTCTTTTTTCTCTCTTGTTTATTATTTATTTTTTCATTTCTTTTACTAAGATGTACTAACTGACTTTGGTTGTTCTCTTTTCCTTACTTTTCTTTTACACATTTCCTTTGTTTCTCTTTATTAACAATTTTTTCTGTATACATTGTGAATTAACATTGGTTCTTGATTTCCTTTTTTGAAGTTTTGTCAATAAAAATTCCCTACTCTTTTCGATAAGTGCCATGGGATCTTTAACATCCACCTGAACTACCACCAATCCAGGCAGATGGGACCTTGGTTTAACGTGTCATCCGAAAGACGGAAAATGTTGCAGACCAGGATTAGAACCCTGGTCTCCACTGTTACTGGCCAAGCTGTTCTATGACCTAGCCCTCCATGCCACAGGAGCAGCTCAAACTGTTAAATAAGTTACACATAACGAACAGTTGCCATCGTGTGTTTTTTTTAGTATTTTAAATGCTAAAAGTTCACATTTATTTATATGCTCATTATGTTAAGGACCATCAGCTTGACAGTCTGTGTTTTTGTATCGAGTCAGCGATGGCAAGCTCTGAAATGCCCACATCACAGATACCCGATACTACATTCAGTTACTTGCAGCATTCACTTCACACTGTACTGGTTAACAACTTCAACACGTAAAGACTGATGCTATACTGCACTTCTTAAAAGGACACCAACTAAAAGAACCAGCACTGAGCAGCAGGCTTAAGAAATTACATAGCGCTTTATTTTCTTAAACAGATAAAAAGCACACTAACTGTTCTAACAGTTGCTTCACCAAGGCAGTGTATTACTGCAACTCTTAACCCAGTCAAGACCAGCATCTTGCAAGCAGGGCACCCCTAACTTGTTACACAGACAAGGCAACAAACCACAAGTTGGCAGAAAATAAGTATCATCCCTCACACTAGGGTAAATACTTGGCTCAGGCATCTAAGAGGCCGGGGAAGGGGTTAGGGCACAAAATAACATTTATATTTACTCTGAGTATGGGAGATGCTATGCTGGGCTATGCTGTGTCTTCTTTCTGAGGGGGCCCCATAACTTTTCACTCGGACTGACGGATGGGCTGTCCACAACCATAAAATTGGAATTGTATTGTATGGCTTTATTTTCTGACAAGATGTTAAGCAGAATTAGGGTTGTTCCCCCAAGTTTGTACTGTCCAAACAGATAACACAGCTTGCATTAGAAGAAACATTTGTTTTCACACAGAAGCAGTACTGTACATTCCAACATGAACCTTTTCCAAAAATACAAACTATCCACACCTTTGCGTAGGGATCTCTGAATTTCTGACCAAGTGTAAATATAGTGGGAATTACCACACACTTAATTTGAAACTCCTGATGAGATGGACTATGTTAACACCTGCAGGCCATGGTGCCTATCTAGTAACCAGTTAGCCCTGAAGCATTGACTGAAAGTGAGGTTCTGCCCACACCATCATCAGTCAGTCTCTGCCATTCTATTTAGGACACACAAACTGGATCCTTTAGCCCTCCTGGATTGCTAAAGGCATCCTTCTACTTTAGTACAGTTTAACAACACATATCTACAGTGAACTGGGTCTTGCGTGTCTGTAATCTAGTCATTGCAGAGGCACATACAAAACCAAAAAACCCAAAGTCTCTCTCAAATGCACACTGCACTCATGGTTTGGTATTCCCTTTGTTACAGACATTTGATCACATTTGAAGAAACATTCCTTCGTCAAAATCCATAGCTTTTGCTGAACCTCTTTACAGTCTCTTTCTCTGGGCTGCTGTGACAATCTTCAGTCCATCAGGGAGATGCCCATTGGAACTACTAATTTCTCAATCTCTTCTCACATCTTGAGTGAAAATTAACGCACTGGAGTTCCACTGGCACAAGTCTCCAACACTTCTTTTAGGCACACTATTGTTCCACTCACTAGGGTGAGGAAATGATGACCAGAGGTCCTTCACCCAGCCCAAGGAAAGCTGTCAGGCACCTCTTGCCCTCTATGGGATGGAGAGCTCCTTTCTCTTCACTCTCCAAACTGGAACTCATACTCTGAACTCCCAAGATTCTAAACTGCTTCCCCTGCAGCCGAGCTAAAAGGTTTATACTGCTGTGACAGTTCTAAATGACATCACTCATTTTCAGGGACACTGGTTTACCGGGATTGAGAAAGGGCATATTCCATTTTGCACATTGTAAAAAATGGTATTGTCACCGGTGTCTGCTAAGTCAAAATCCGGTTTTACCGGTGTTTGGTTTAGTGTACTTTATTTAACAATTTTTAACTCTGCTAATATGCATTTTAGCAATTTTGACCTCCACTTTTACACTCCTTCCATCCTTGTACCAGTTTAAAGTTATTTTAGGTACAAGATGTGATGCAGCAGCAACACTACAGCCCCCATCCCTAATGTGTGATGGAAGCAGCACTATGGCCCCCATACCTCTAGTGTGATGGCATCAGCAACAGCACTACAACCTCCATCCTTCAGGTGTGACAGAGCAGCAGTACTATGTTCTCCATTCCTCATGTGTGATGGCAGTATCAGCACTATGGCCCCATCCCTCAGGTGGGATGGCAGCAGTACTACATTCCCATCCACCAGTGGTGATGGCAGAAACACTACAGCCCCAACCCTTCGGTGTGATGGTAGTAGCAGAAATGCAGTCCACATCCTCAGGGGTGATGGCAGTAGTGACAGCACTATGATCCTCTTTCTTCAACACCCACACCCCACATGCACAAGGTACAAATGACTTGGTCTCTTTGCTTGTTAGAACTCAGAAGTGAATTAATCTGAACTATCACTGCTAAGGTGGACTCCCTTGTTTTTCCCCATCTATAATTTAACTACCTGAATTGTATTTCTGCCTGTGACACAGCTGACCAGGGTTAGGGAACAGACTTGGGTGTTGGAGGGCCAGCTGATGGATGAAGGCTTGAGTGTCCAACAACCACTCACCTTCTCCTGGGAGGGAGGGTGGGTTCATGGCTCAGCATTTGCTGGCCCCTGGTGGAGGCCAGAGGCATGACAACATGTCAGCCCTCACTGCAGGAGGGAGCATGACGGACGTCGGCTTGTGCCTTGACATCATGTGGCCTGTCAAGCTCCCAAGAAAATGGGAAAACACCTGCTGACCAACCGAAGGATGGCTGTTGGTCCCTCCATAAGCCAGAAGCCCCAGACATGTGTCTGCTCTGACCCCATCCATGCCCAGGATACACAGGAAGCTCTTTGGGGCAATTCTCTTCCCCAGGCAGCCTCCCACAGGGGTAGGGGCCCACTCAATGAAGGGTTACTTTGGGTTACCTGGTAGCACAGCAGTAAGGGTCAGTGGATGGTGGTTGGGGCTCAGCAGGTGGTAGTGGGCCTTGGCAGGCCTGAAGGAGTGGATGGCCAGGGGGTAGGAGGAGCAAAAAAAACTGCTTGAATTTGCTTCTTTGAAATGGAGTGTCTTCACCTAAAAAATCCACAAGTGATTAGTGGAGGACCTTCAAATGGATTCATGCATTCATGCATCTCCCAGACATGTGGATGCTTTTTTTATTTGGTGTCCATGAAAAGGGCATCTCCCAGTTTTCATGTCTTTGTTCAGATGTGAATTGAACACTACTCTGCCCACCAGCATCATACAGCCCCTGGGTCTTACCTTTGTATGTCATTGACTGTGCTTTTAAAATCCACTGGCCAAACATAAGTACTCTTAAATACTTAACATTTGCTTTTTGTTGAAGCAGTCTATCAGAAACTTTTGTTGTCACAGAGACTGAAACAGCAGAGTGGCGAAAAGGTATAAATGATCCAATTAGCCTAAATGGGGTGCTAACTGTGAAGTCTTTTCATAAGTAGTAAGGCAGTTTCTTCTTCGTGAACATACTTTCATTCAGACTAGTTTTCATTCAAACAACTGAGGATTTTGGATGGCCCTACTGATTATAAATTTGAATAAGTTAGTTGGTAACAGTGATCCTGCGTTTAGCAATCTACAACCTAGATGCTTATATGCAAAGAATACAATAAAAATCTGACTAAAATCTAGAAACAAGCTTATAAAACACATAAAATGTATCCGAACATTTATCTTTACCTATACAAAATCATTGCAGCCAAGTAAAACTTGGTAAATTACATGATACCCTGACTACTATTCTATGATGTAGTAAACATATATTGGTATTTTTTTTTATATTCTTTGTAAAGCAGGTAATGTCCACTAGGTAGAACTGTCTGTTTTAAGGAGTGACCTAAAAGCACTGGGAAGGTTAAGTGACTTGCTTGGAGTCGCACAGTATGCAAGTGGAGGTTGTGGGACTCAAACCAAAGTCTGCTGGATGTACCCAGTTCAATCACCATTTGTTACTCTAACCACTAGGCATGGGTGGTTAAACTGAATAGCTGATTACAACAAAGCAGTGCGTGTCATTTCCTTATTGACTCTATATGCAGCAAAGCAGAAAGAATGCAAAGCACAGCAGCATTCATTTTAAGATGCTGAAATCTGGGTCAGCCCATTGGTGCTGTCGGTAGCACTATTGTGCCTTGCAATGCCAGTGACCAGGGTCAGAAGCAAACTCAGGTTGCTGGAGGTCTGGCCAGGGGAGTAGTATTGAGAACCAGGGGACTGCTCTCCTCCTCCAGGGAGGGTGGGCTGCAGGTCCTGCTTCTTTACCACCACCTGTGTGACCATGGGTGGTGGTGCAAAGGTGCTGCAGAGTGATCAAGAGGGGAGGACACTAGCCAGGATCTGGAGCAGTGGCATGTCTTTGTGAAATACCTCCTTTGATCTCTAGTGCTGGTGCCCTCAGGGACAGACACCAGAAAACTAGGAACAGTCACTCCACATCGGCCACTGGCAGAAGGGACCCAGGTGCCCCAGACTTCATAACAAGCTCCAGTGAGGGACCCACTGAGCTGCCTGACACACACTAAGTGAGTGTGGAGGGTGACCTGGGGTCCCATCCCTTCCACCTGGGGGTACAATCCAGGCAGGATAGGGCAGGCACACAGGAACTCCTGAGCATTACCTGGGAATGAAGCTAGGGATACCAGCCTAGGGATCTCTGAAAAGTGGAAACTGATGTTGTGAGAAGGGGACACAGAAAGAGAAAATAAAAAAACAAATTGAAAAAGATACTGAAATCTTAGAGATTCTGTGCAGTGACATGCAATTTCCGTGAGGCACCGGTACAAGAATTCAAAATCCGCAAACCAAGCAGGATTCCGTGATTGTTACCGGTGTTACCGGTAAAAATGGAAAACCAGGGTCCCTGCTCATTTTCTACCTAGCCTAACTAGCTAAACAATGGTATAATGTGGTACAGAGTTTCTAAAAACTCCTACTTGCTGCCCAAGACCTACCTGGTCTAATACTGATGGGATTCTAGTAACCCTAGGAGACTAGGTGGTTATAGTACAATAGCTGGGAGGTATAAAACCTAGCTGCCAGTGACTCGACCAGTCTTGCACCACTACTCAAGAGTTTTAGTGCCAGTTCTTTTGGTTAGTGCATGTTTCATTCAGTGCATCCAGGTGTGGGCAATTTGAGTGGAGTGGTGACTGTAGTTTACGCATCACATCTTGAATGGATACCTGACTAAAACTTGCCTAATTATTTGCAAACTCTCACAAGGCCCCCCCCCCCATCCTTGGCTGATCGCCATACATATGACAAAGCCAGTAATTATTTAAACAACTTATTTGTGTAGAAAAAAAAAATTCCCCTCCTTGGTGTCACTGATGTCCCCATCCTATCCTCTTACTTGTATGTGACCCTGAAACCCCCTCTCCTCACAAGAAAGCTCCTTATTAGCTTACTCTTCAATGCCCTGTGTGGCTCGGCAGCACCAGTAGCCACTAAATTGCTGAAATCCTTTTTTTCTGAGGCTGACATCAGCTTGATTCTTCACTTCTCTGGCCCTCTCATGAACTGTAACCCGGCCAGGGAGCACAGGAAAAAATCTGCTCCATTTTACCTATGGCTAGTGACTGAGTCGCTGAAAGAGTCCATTCTCTAGTTATCCCCCACCCTGACAGCACAGTTGAGTAGGAAGCACAAGAAAGCAGAGCAGAGCAGCAAAGCAGCAGGCTTACTCCCTGCAGATTTCTCCTGTGTTCCCCAAAAGAAAGGATTACCGGCTTTTTCATATGTATGACAATTAGTCAAGGATGGTGGGGGAACTGTGAGAGTTTGCAAATGTTGTCAATTTTTTGCTGGGTGTCCATTCAAGACACGATGAGTAAGCTACAGCCATGACTCCACTCAAACTGCCCACACCTGGATGCACTGTATAAAACATGAACTAACCAGAAGAACCAGCACTAAGACTCTTGAGACTGTAGGTGAGACTAGTCAAGTCACCAGCAGCTAGTTTTTGCACTCACAGTTATTGTAATACAGTGCCTTGGTGAAACACTTATTTGAACAGTAAGTGTGCTTTTTATCTGTTCAAGAAAATAAAGCGCTATGTAATTTCATAAGCCCGCTGCTCAGTGCCAGTTCTTCTGGTTGGTGTCATTTTAAGAAGTATGGTATAGCATCAGTCTTTAGAGTTGAACTTGTTAACCAGTAAAGTGAAAGCCACAAGTAACTGAATGTTGTATCGGAAGTCTGTGACGTGGGCATTTCAAAGCTTGCCATACTCAGACTCCCGATACAAAAACACAGACTGTCAAGGTTCCACCCATTCAGTGTGCCAGCAGCAGTGTGCCCAGTAATTAGGATGCCAAGTCCCAAAGTCGCCAACCCCTCTCTTTGTGGGGGGCTGTGTCCCCCATACCCCCCCTTTCTAAATATACCAACTCTGGGGGGTGGACCTCGGGAAGGGGTGGTGAATTTCACTATTTGGCACCCTAATGACAGGCCCACTGCCACCGGTGCCCTGAACGGGTGCAGTGGACTGTCAAGCTGATGGTCCTTAGCATAATGAGCATATAAATAAATGTGAACTGTAAGCATTAAAAAAAACAGACACAAAGGCAACTGTTTGTTATTTATAACTTATTTAGCAGTTAACTATGACAGAAAATCATTTCCTATCTCCTTTAAATCTGAGGGATGTTGCCCCCATGGGTAGGGCCCCCCTAAAGAAGGGATACCTCAGGTTAGTTGGGACAGTAGGAGGCAGTGGATGGCCAAATGGGGAAGTGGCAGAGGTAAGGGATGGCCACCTGAAGGAGTGGGCAGCCAGGTTGGCAGGGTTAAAAAGAGCAAACAAAAACAACTCAGAGGGATTGCAGTAAATAAAATGTAAGGAGTTGTCATAAGTCATAACATTGCTGCCTCCAGGTTCATCTGCAGCCCTGCTTGACCAGTACAAGAATTAAGACTTTATTGTGAAGACTTATGTCCCAGATCTGGACCCGAATAAGGGTCAACCTCAAGGAGCATTAACTGTCAACTTGTTGCTCCAGATGCGAACTTTGCACTCAGGCTTAACACTTCCGACCCAAGTTACTGTGCTGCAGATATTCCATAGATAGGTAATATTCCAGTAAAAAGGGAAGACACAAGGCTCCAGTCTCCATGAGGCTGCCACATAAAATAACTGGACATGGTTTTGCTACGATGATGATGAACCCATTGTTACCCATGTCCCAAGACATGGTTGGGAGTACAGCAAGAAAGATTGACTATTTAGTCCCACTGGTGGTAGGGGGCAAATAGGGCACAGACAACTAGTCTCAGAGACTGTTTGATGCTTGCGTTAGGCCCCAGGAATGTCTACTGAGAGACACCAAGCAGGAGCAGTCCTAATTTGAGTACAGAAGCATCCTCTGGTGGGGGTAGTCACTTAGATTAGTGTGGGATCATCTGACCCTCCCGCATGACAAACAAAATATGCACCATGCAGTACTTTGATGGGCACTGTACAAATAAGAGTCAAAGGTCACCAGGACACCACCCGAGCAGACACCCAGACCCAGAGGCACGGTGGTTCTTCCCTGGGAGAGAAGCTCCTCCTCCTGGCCTCAGTCACCCCAATCTCACATGAAGAACATTGTTGTGTGATGACAGAGGGATTTTAAAAGCAACAGTGGCTGTGGTGGCTCAGGGGAAAAACCCCACACTGACAGTGGGATCAGACCAGAAGGCAAACAATGAAACAGAAAGTTACTTATCATTTAACAGGAGCTGTCCATTGTAGCCGATTCCTCCTCGACCCAGCGCTCAGCCAGCAGGTAATTAGTGAAATACCTAGTGAGTTTCCCTGGGTGGTCAATTTTGAGTTTAGCTGGGTACAGGAAAGCAAATGTCCAGCTAAGGATATGAAGCCAATATTTGATGTGGTTAACCTCCTGCCTCCAGGATTGAAACTCCCTGATATAATCCTGGAATATGAGCATACAGCTGGTGTCTGTTGAGATGGGGCCCTGGATTTAGCTGCACATAGCATACTTTTTTTATCAGTGTAGTGCAGGTATTTTATTAGACAGTGTCAGAGATGATTGCCTGGCTTGGGTGGGGGCCAACCCAATGTGCTCTTTCTATTTCAAACTGCAGACCATCGAAGTTTAATTTTAAGTGTTGGACCAACCATTTCTGCAGGCCCCGCTCAGGACTGTTCCCCTCCATACCCTCCAGAGGCCCCACAATCCATAAGATGGATCTTCAGGATTGGTTCTCTTGGTCATCCACTAGATTTTGCAGCTCCTCCAGTGTCTCCTTCAAGCTGTTGCAATCCTGGAAGAAAGAAGCGATGGTGTTCTCCAATTCTCTTACCTGCCTTTCCAGTTAATCAATGCAGGTGGAATGAGAGGCTGTTGTTTCCAAGAGTCCAGTTACCACTGACTGTAGGTGGGTGATTTGGGTTATAATATTAGAGAACCAGGCTTTCATTTCTGCCTACATGTTTGCCAGTGTGGTGGGGACCCCCGTCAGAGACTGCTCCAACTCCATCATGCTGCACTTCTGCTCTGTGGCTGTTTGGGCCTGCAAATGTGTCCGGGCCTCTGGCCAAGAGTGCTGCTCCCCTGGAGGCTCTGCCATGTCAATAGTAAGTTTTAATTGTTTACTTTTTTGCTTCTCTGTTGCCATTTTCTTGAACGAATCGGTAACCAGAAATTATGCCACTCTGCCTGAACACGAGACTGCCATTAGGACTGAATATAAATATGTGCCCAGAGGAGCGAAGCTGGAACATGTCTGCCATGCTGTTGAGCTAGCCACTCCCCCACTCCCCGCACACAGATGTGCCTTTTGAAGGTTTGGTGAAAAAATATTAATCCATTACAAAGGTATTAAATTTTAAAGGAAAGCTGTGAAAATCAGCAGTCCCCTTCCCCCAAAAGCTTTACCCCCTGATTAAGCATTTCACAAGTGAAATACAGTTTTTCACTTCCCGGAATGCACTTTTTTTTTGTTTTGGAAAGTCCAGTGTTCAACAAAATGTCAGAACCACTGCAGATTCATTTCACCAGAAAGTGCAGTGCCACACTGCTCACATCAATACAAGTGTGTTGAGGCGAGCCGTGTGGTGCCGCACTTTCTGGTGAAATGAATGCGATGCTGGTTCTGACATTTTATGGGGCTACAGACTTTCAAAAAACGAAGTCATTCGGTGAAGTCGAAAAACTGTGTTTCACTGCAAAAT
The DNA here is from genome assembly GCA_016271365.2 of Neoceratodus forsteri. Lineage (NCBI taxonomy): Eukaryota > Metazoa > Chordata > Ceratodontiformes > Ceratodontidae > Neoceratodus > Neoceratodus forsteri. The sequence goes on from CM028131.1 coordinate 854,597,582, forward strand.
GCTGTCCGGAAGTAAACTTTTATTGAAGAGCTCCAAACCTCACAGCTTTCCTTTAAAGTTTTCCATTATTTCCTATAGGGATTGCACTTTCCAGTTAGATGTGAGCCTGGACAGAGGATTCTTTGTCTCAAATGGGTAATCCTTTGTCACAAATGGGTAATCCTTTGTTGCAAATGAGTAATCCTTTGTTGCAAATGGGGAATCTTTTTTCGTGCTGCTACTGTCTTGTTTTTTCATAGCGAGGCAAACAAAATCAAAAAACTTAAAAAATGGTGTTTTCTGAAACAACCAACATGTTTCAATAATTCTATAATTACCAGTTCAAAGGCAAATTTTACAAAACAACAAAAAGAAGTCATTGGTTTAACCAAAGAGTTATTAGGATCTGGAATAACTTATCAAATCGGTCAGTCAGTAGTCCAAATATGGAATCTTTTGAAAAATCTTTGGAGTCATATATGGGGTATGAAAATATCAGATGTTTCCACTGAACAGTGGCAAGTCACATTAATGGCTAATTGCAAAGTGACTTGTATCTGTTTCTATGATTCTATGATTCTATGTGTTCTGCTAATCCAGGCCCATTCTATTGGATTCTGCTGTTAGTTTTTAATAAATCACCTAGAAATGTGCTTTTTTGAACATGCTGAGCTCCTTTTATGCAAATTGTGAAAAAAGAAACAGAACAGGATTCTGTTTCACAATTTGTATTTCTTTTTCTGCCAATTGTGAAAAAAGAAACATGAAAAAGGATACTGTTTTGCAATTTGTGAAAAAAAAAAAGAATTCGATCATGGCTGTTTTTTTGTCACTGCGCACTGAAGAAACAGTTTGGAATATTGGTCTAAAATATTCAGGGTACAAAGGGTTTACCCCACAGATGTGCCTTTTGCTGGTTTGGTGAAAATAGGTTACTTTGCTCTAAAGTTCTGTGAGTTTAAATTTTGGTTAGTTTCCCATGGGATCACATTGTAAAGTGAGGTGTACACACTTGTTTCTTTGTCACTGCGCTGTGAAAAAATGGTTTGAAATTTCGGTCTGACATTTTCAGGTACAAAGGGCTTGCCCCATAGATGTGCCTTTTGCTGGTTTGGTGAAAAGATTAATTTGGTGTGGAGTTATACAGGTTTCAAATTGTGCTGTATTTCCCATAGGATAACATTGCACTGTGAGGTGCTTCTTTGGCACTGTGCACCACGGGATGGGCACACTATCTCAAAAATTATGCATGGATGGGAGCGCAGGGCCCAGAGGACCCTGAACTCTCACACGCAAATACAGATACCAATATGGACTGAAATAAGGATACAATTACAATATCTCAAAAATTATGGATGGATGGGAGCGTAGGGCCTAAAAAGTCCTGCACTCCCACATACAAATACGGATACCATTATTGCCAGATGGGTGTGCACGGATGCAGGCAAATAAGAATAGGTTTATAGTATCTCAAAAAATAAGGAGATTCTTTGCTAAAAACTTTGTTAGTACACTAGTTAGGGTTGAGGCCACAACAGTAGGGAAATGTGGCATTAGGGTTTCCAACCCTAACACCCCACCCCCACCCTTCTGGCAGCAACATGCATGAGGGGTGTGCCTTGGGGTTGTCAACACTAATGCTCACATCATTCTTATATACTGTATCCATCCCCACTTGTTTACTCATGGAATGGGGTGTGAGTCAGGGTTGACAACCTGAAGGCACCCCCCCATACCAGTTGATGCCAGCAGACTGGGGGTGGGGTGTTAGGGTTGGAAACCCTAATGCCACATTTCCCTATTTTTGTGGCTAACTAATGCATTAACAAAGTTTTTTTGCAAAGAATTTATAAATATGTGTGTGTGTATATATATATATATATATATATATATACATACTGTATTATACCGGCACGATAGCGCCAGTATAGTAGGGTTTGTGTGAGCATGTAATGTTAAATGCCAATTTTGCAGGGTAACAACTTTGGCCAAGTGTTCATGAGGGGAGGTCCCAAAAAGCCCCTGTTGAATATTTGACGCAAAAATTTCCAAAAAATGACTGCATTATGAGTGTGCATTGCACAGTTTCTATGCAGATTCGTAACTTCATCAGTTTTTAATATTTTCACTCTAGATTTTCAACATTGAGATTCTTTCACACCTCCTCATGAACAGTGCAGCTGTCATTTTTTACATCCTGCCGAAATGTGTCTTTGCAGCTCTGGTGCAGAATGATACAGTCGCTGTATGAAATCAAATTTTGGGATGTACTAACAAAATCACAGTGCCACTGTTCATTGGGTGGGGTCCCAGAAAGGCAATGCTGAAAATTTGGTACACAAATTCCCAAAAATGACTGCATTACAAGTGTGCGTTGTGCAATTTCTATGCATATTTGTAACCACCGATTTTTTATATTTTCACTCCAGATTTTCAACATTGAGATTTTTTCACACCTCCTCATGAACAGTGCAGCTGTCATTTTTCATATCCTGCCCAAAATATGTTTTTGCAGCTCTGGCACAGTCACTGTGTGAAATCAACTTTTGTGATGTACTAATGAAATCATAGTTCCACTGTTCATTAGGTGGGGTCCCAGAAAGGCCATGTTGAAAATTTGGTGCAGAAATACACAAATTCACCCGAGTTACACGCGGTCATTGAAATTTTATGACGCACATGCGTAACTTTTACAAATTTTAATATTTTCACTCCAAATATCTAACATTGCCAGTTTTTCACACCAACTCATGAACAATACACCTGTTATTTCTCATATCCTGCCCAAAATGTGTTTATGCAGCAGTGACACAAAATGGCACAGTTGCTGCTCGAGATCACCTTTTGGGACTGAGTAACAAAATTATAATGCCAGTGATTATGACGTGGGGGTCTCAAAATGGCCATGTTGAAAATCTGTAGCAAAAATACCAAAACAAATCTCACAAAACTGGGATGCTATTATACTATCTCAAAAAGTAAGGAAATTAATTAACAAAAACTTCATTTAAAACAAATTTAGGGTTCTAGACATAGGTCTTCAACCAAAGTGATACAGGTCAGAAAACTGGATGTTAGGGTTCACAACTGTTATACCCCTCCCATACCAAACCCTATCATTGGAACTGCACCCCTCACCCTCCACATAACAACAAGCATCATGGTGTGACTTGGGGTAGTGGGTCCCACCCCACTCCCCCACCCAACCCTACCATCGCAACACCACCCCCACCCTCCACACACCAGCAATTGTTGGGGTGTGCCTTAGGATCATGGGCCTAACTCTCACCCATTCTCTTATACTGTACCATGTCGGGTTCCTTACAGTTGGAATGGGGTGAGCGTTATGTTATCCTTAGGAACAATCCAGCACTAGTTTGGTGAAAAACATATTGATCTATTAGAAAGTTATTAAATTTTATAAATTTAGGATCTGAGCATGCTCAGTGCAGTCTTTGGGAAAGATGCACCATTTCAATCAAGAATTCCTGGTCCTGAACAGCTCATGAAAAGGGATTGTGAAAAGGGATCCCTTTTCAAGAAAAAATCACTGTTTGTCAGCTGCCATTTTGTTTTCTTGCTTAGTGAGAAGAGAAAACAAAACCTTATAACTTGCCACACGGAAGTCTTTTGTAAAAACCAAGGCATGGATTTTGGTGAGGGAGATGCCCTCTACCTGCCCATGCCTTTGGTTTTTGTAGTTATTTAAAAAATGGCAGTTTTCCCCTCATGAGAAGGGAATGGCTCACGAAAAGGGATTGTGAAGAGGGATTGGCTCATGAAAAGGGATCATGAAGAGTGATTTCTAAAGGCCACTGCAAAGAAACAGTTTGGAATTTTGGGCTGAAATTTTCAGTGTAGAAAGGGCTTGCCCTAAGGATGTGGCATTTTCTGGTTTGCTGAAACAATTTACATTGGTTCCATAGTTCTGGGACTTTAAAATCCCTTTTTGCAATCCCTTTTTGTGAGCCGATCCCTTTTCGCAATCCCTGTTTGTTAGCTGTCGAAATCCCCTTCCATGAAGGGGAGGGTCACATGACCCTACCATATGAAAAGGTATCAACTTGCAAAAAGGGATTGCAAAAAGGGATTTTTAAAAGGGCACTGCAAACAAATGGTTTGGAATTTCTGGCTGAACTTTTCAGGGTAGAAAGTTCTTTTTTGTAATCCTTTTTGTGATCCCGTTTCATGAGAAAGTTCCTTTTTGCAATCCCTGTTCATAAGCTATCAAAATCCCTTTTCATGAGGGGGTCGCATGACCCTACTTCACGAAAAGGGATCGACTTAAAAAAGGGATTATGAAAAGGGATTTTAAAATGGCACTACAAACAAATGGTGTGAAATTTTGGGCTGAATATTTCAGGGTAGAATTGGTGTGCCCTAAAGATGCAACTTTTCCTGGTTTGGTAATAATATTTACATTGCCTCCATAGTTATAAGACTTTGACGTTTGGAAATTTCCCATTATGGTGTGATGGAAGTGTGATGGTAGTGCAGGGCCAGGAGGGCTATGCACTCCCAGAGGGAGATGCAGTGTTGAGAGCACAGGGCCCAAAGGGCCCTGTTCTCCTACAGGGAGATGGATAATATTATGTAGTTATGTGGCTTCAGGGTCCTTTTTTATGCAGTAGCAGGACTGCAGGGCCTGAGGGAGATGTCAGTTCATTACAATGCCTATACACTTATGGATAGATATGAGTGCGGAGCCCATAGGTCCCTGCACTTCCAAAAACTTATACCATGAGACCCTGCACTCACAAAAACATATAAGGGTAAGATTAAACTTTCCCAAAAAGTAAGGAAAGTAATTGCAGAAAACATCCTTAATGTATCAGTTAGAGTTGAAGTGACAAAAGTAAGGAAATGAGACATTAGGGCTGACACCCTAACACCTCTCCCACCTGATCACCCCACCATCCACAGACCAGTGGGCAATGGGATGTGCCTTGGGGTTGTCAGGCCTAACTCTCACCCTGATGTGCCTTTTGCTGATTTCATGAAAACAATTACACTGGTTCCTGAGTTACAGCACTCTGAAGTTACAGCACTCTGAAGTTGTGAATGTTCCCATAGCATTGCATGGTGCCTTTCAGGGCCTATATCCTGAAAACAGTTTGAGATAAGGATGTTTCACTAAATGCAGCTTAATACACATTTAGGGACCTAGTAAACCTTAATTTAGGTGTACTAAGCATGTGTGGAGGTGGCTAGGTCATGAATACAATTGCAAAATAATTTTTTCTGCACTTGCTATGGTTACTGAGATATTGGCAAATTAGCATTACGAGGGTTGCTTGTAATGCCTCTAGGCCTCTGCTATGTGTCTGCATTTATGTGTAGGTGGGAGCACAGGGCCCACACTCCCACCCATGTATATTATTTATGCTAACTGGGAGCACTACTCTCATGGGTGGGTGGGAGCACAGTGTCCCAGGGCCTGTGCTCCCATCTGTGGATACCATTTTGCAAACCTGAGGACATACTTATAGGTGGGTGGGAGCACAGGGTTCAGAGGGCCCATGCTCCCACCTATTGATTCCATTTTGCAAACCTGAGGAGACAGTTATGAATGGGTGGGACAACAGGGCCCAGAGGGCCTGCACTCCCACCTCTGCATTCCATATGACTAACATTTCACTTTCTCAAAAACAAGGGAAATGTATTGCAAAAAACTCTGTTGATGCATTAGTTAGGGTTGATTTCCACACCAACAAAAGTGTGTAAATTTGATATTAGGGTATCCAACCCTACTGCCCCACACTCCACACCCTCCCTTCACACACCAACAGGTGTCGGGGTGTGTGTGTTGGGGTCATCGGGCCTAACCCTCACCCCATTCTCCTATACTGTGCCAGCTCAGCTTGTTTACAAATGGAATGAGATAAGAGTTAGGCTTGATGGCTAGCACATACCCAATGCTGTTGGTGTGTTGAGAAAATGAGGGTTGAGAGTAGTTGTAGTGTTAAAACCTAACATCAAATTTACACACTTTGTTAATGGAAATCAGTCTAACTGATGCATTAACAGAGTTTTACAATAATATATATATATGTGTGTGTGTGTGTGTGTGTGTGTGTGTGTGTGTGTGTATACAGTATTTATGTATATATATATATATATATATATATATATATATATGTATATATTTTCACTGTAGATCCAAATATCTCCACTAGGTCCCCATTGGCTGGAACTGCCAGCCTGAGCAGCATAATCAAAAATGCAGCTGCTCTGTTCCAACCCAGCTCCCACTCACAGTTTCAGTTCTCTGCGGCACCCAAACACTCTCTTTCACTTTCTCCCCTCTTCACAAATGATCAAATAATGCCAGGCATCACAAAATCCTTTTTAAATCCAGTACCATCCCCCTACCTCCCACGACAACACTCAAGCACATTCTACCTTCCAACCTCCCTCCCTCTACCCAACAAACACGCACACCAGTAACAAATGCTCCTTCCCCAGACTATCTCCATGAAAACAACTGCTCCCTTCTCTGCACCCGACTGCTAAATCCTCAAAGTGAAACTGTGCAATGATGCACAGACACACACAGCGTCAGAAAGGAGGCAGAACCACTTGGCTATCCAAAAATCATGCTTGGTCATCTTGAAAACAAAACAAAATAAAAAATAAAAACCCAGTAAAATAAAAATATAAAAAATGAAGAGAGGTATAGCATAAATAGAACATGCCACCCCCTCATTAAAAATATTGCCAATATTTTTTGTTCTCATTCTGACTGACATGGAGAAATCACTCATGGCTTCACCACTCATGATCTCATCCTGTCAATCAGCCTAAAATGAAAAATATTGGCAATATTTTCACTAGGGGGTGCATATCCCATATGTGTGTGTTGTGTGTGTGTGTGTGTGTGTGTATACGTATATATATATATATATATATATATTTTGATACAATGGGTGACTGATAAACGTTTTAAATAAAACACATATTCCACTGGAGAGAGATAAATTCTGATGATGTAACAACTGTGAGATTATTTAGATTTACATGCACAGTTGCTATGTCACAACCTGCTATTTCCACTCTGGTAACGTATCCACATGCTCTTCCCTAACTGAGCTACTTCTCTACAGAACAATATTTTAAATCATATGCCGCACAAAACTTGTACCAGTAAGCTGTAACACATACAATTAAAATACAAAATATCCCCACAGTAAGTGCAAACCAAAGCAAGAAATTACAACTCTCATCGTGATACACATCCGAGTCGAACCTCTGCCACAACAAAAATACATATAAAATACCCCACATCCCTAGAACAAGACAATTTCACCAAATCCCATTCTTGTATTTTGCACCACTACCTGTTAATTTTTACCTGCACAGCTCAGTGTAGCTCCACATTTTAAACAACTGTTGAAAGCAAAGCATGTTTCAAATGAGTGAAAAGCGAAACTCATGGACTCGCACCACAGCACCGCTAATGAGAACTGCACAGGACTAAAAAACAAAACAGAGACCCAGCATATTGCTGCTATAGTCCATGCAACATAAACCATGCCAAAGTAAAAAAATAATTGCAAACAAATCCCAAACCACTGAAATTAAAACTGCAATTGAAATCCCAATTCAGGAAGACACCAAACAAACTCCTACCCATTCCAGACAAACAACAAATCAACTCACAGAAATGCATGAAATGCAACCAATCAGCAACAACAGCCAACAACATCAACCAATCACAACACACTCATTCAGAGAACCAACCAATCAAACACCACAACCTAACCACACACAGTTCATTCAAACAAACTCTGTAGCTTTACAACTTCAGTCAAAATAACACAAAATGTAACATTTTGATGAAAGAAAACTATTTAGTAAAGCAACTAAATACACAGTCCCCTATTGCATAAATTGAACACATGATGGGCAGGAGTGGGATATGGAAAATATTCTCACTCCTGCATCGTGAGGCATGGATACCTCACTTGTGTCTTCAGCACTCGTGAGATATCTATGCCTTACTCTGCAGGAGTGAGAATATGTCCATATCCCATTCCTGGCCAATGTGTCCCCTATTTATATAATATATATATATATATATATATCTGCAGTATATAATGGCTTCCCATTTTTCATATTGGAAATCATGCCATAATTTGCCGTTATAAAGTGTTTATAACAGCAAATACATGCATGGTTTTCCTTGTTCTATGCATGCGCCCATCACAGTGTGTCCCTGCCTGCCACTTGCCGCTTCCTTCTCGGTTGCCAGAGGAACTTGGCAGTAACTTATTGAAAATAAAAATTATTTCTCTTTTTTCCACAAATGGGGGATAACAACACATTTTTAAACATTTGGAAATCCCACACAACAGAAATCTGGGGACTGGTCAAAAATGGGATTGGAGCACTGCCACACTGGAGCAACAGATATTTTATATAATTGCTTTGGCAAAAAAGGGAAACCCAGCAATTACATGAAATAAAATATGGGGTGGTGTGTGTAAACTTGAAGTTTATACACCCCCTCAGTGTTAGATGCTTTAATAAACCCCTCGAGCTTTGCACTCGGGGTTTATGTAACATCCAACACCTCAGGGGTTTGTAAACATCTTGCTACACACACCACCCCTTACTTCATTCTATTTTTGGTATATGGATATTGAAAATAATAGGGTACTAAAGCATACAAAAAATACATGGTAATATCACAGCTCCAAAAGTGATAATGCCATCAATACACATTGATAATAGTATCATTCAAAGCTTGTAATACAATTGTTCAGCACCTGAACTATACTATCATCACTAAAACTAGAGAGCGCAAGTGCAGGACTCTCCTTCACCAGGCTATACTACCACTGTCAAACAACACCATCCTCGATGCAGTACATGATTGGCTGGTTTCTGTCTATGGGTGGGCAGAACACTTTCAACCAACTCGACGGTCATCTCTCTCGCTTAGTGAGACTGTACTGCATCCTCGGTGCTCAGGTGTTCTTCACATTTCTCTCTTTTTTATTCATCTGCAAAATGGAATTATCTAGTTGATCCTGTGGTCCCAAAAAGCGGTGAGCCTGTCACCAATTTTTGTATACAGTACCATGCTGATGGGGGCATGAGAGAGATGGGGTGAGAAAGTGTGGCAGTTGGCCAGAATGAAAGATTCCTTCACTGAAGTGGCCGACTGTCCGACACAAAATGATTAAAAAAAATTTGGATCCATATATTAAAAGCAAAATAACAAATTCTGTAGTGTGCATTACAAGGGGTGATTCCATCTCAAGGTTCTGGAGACATGGGCACCTCTCAAGCATCGCTCTTGAGGTTCCCATGTCCCCAGAGCCTCCCAATGGAATTACTTCATTGTAATACACACTAAGGTACCTAACATATATATATTTATACCACAGGGGTGAGACCAATTCCAGTGAGATAAATCACATTATTTTCACTGCAGTGGAATATATCCTGCTGATGTCAGCAGCGTTAAAATAAATACTGTTTATACCTACTCTGCTGACGTCACCCACCTGCAAGTGAAAGCACTCGCCAACACCTCTCTAATCTGCCTACTTCCCAGATATTCCCTAGAATCTAACCAATGCTATTAACATACAAAATGACACTCACCTGACAATGTTTTTTACAGTGGCACCCTGCAGATCTCTTGTGCTGCATTTCAAAAGCCAACTTGACTCGATCAGTGAAGCCTACACTACGAAATATTGAACTACAAACTTAGAACAAGAAATATAACATTATTTTTACTTTAGAATGCTTTAAATATATTATTTACCAACTTGTTTAATTTAAAACACTTGTTCTATAACTAAAAAATTAATGTGGAAGTATCGCACAATAGCGGTACTGCTCTACCAAACGCTTCTGTGGAAATAACACAGCGAACAACACAACAAATATCAAATGTGCAGCAAGCGTAAAAAATATTCATCCCAAAATGTATAAATAAACATTGTATTAACATCCAGAAATAAACAGACATACCTGCCAACGCAAATCAGCACTATCTCTCCCAGCACAAAACATGAACCCCCCCCATGTACCCAGTCAAGAACCGGAAGACACCACACCCAATCAACACACACACACACACACACAAAGACATCAACCAACAGCAGCCCACTTTATCAACCCATTCATACAAACTCACACACACACACACACATATATACACTACCACAACACAGCATCAGCATGAATACAACTCGAGTGAACCTTACATCACCAAACATCTGTCTCTCACTGGAAATGGTCTCACCCCCATGGTATAAATAGCACACATGATGTGCAGATCATGGAATATTCAAAATATTCTCACTCCTGCATCATGAGCACTGGATATTTCACGCATGCTTTCAGCACCGCGGTGGATATATCCAGAAGTCACTCTGCAGGAGTGAGAATATTTCCATATTCCACCCTGCCATCATGTATCCTCTATATACCTTATTTATATATATATATATATATATATATATACAGAGAGAGAGAGAGAGAGGGAGGGAGAGATTGCAAAAACTTCATAAATGCTCCAGTTAGGTTAAAGGAACAAAAGTTGGGAAATGAGGTGTTAAGATTTCCAAAACATCCCATCCTCCCAAACCAGGCAGGAGAGCAAGTGGAAAATTCATAAAAATGTTGTCATTTTAAAAATCTAACACTAGAACCTAGCTAAACAGGCCCATTTAACTTGATTCTGATGTTTGTTGTTTACAATTAGGGCCAGAATACTTTTTCTGAGCACCTGAAATCCCAGGTGCCCAGCTTAGCGACAGAAGCACTTCCCCAGTGGTTTCTGTAGTGGTGTTGACTGTCCTCTGATTCCTTTCCTCTGCCCTTGATACATCAGCCGGCTATATCCCAGATGCCGTATTGGATAAATAAGTGCAGTTAATAAAAATAAACAGGTTGTATAGGTTGTTCACTAATCTTATCACTTTGCTACCCAACAAGCTTTCATCTTGTCTGTCACTATGCACCTGCATAGGCAGCCCTGCAGATTGTTTTGCTTTCTGGTCCGGTCACCTCCAGATTGTGCAGACTGCTCTCTGGTGCCATCACTATGCCCAGACTGCATAGGCTACCTTCCTTTCCATGTCCCAGATCTCTGCCCCGGAATGAACTAGCTGCACCTTGGTTTTATTGCTGTACTCTGGACTGTATAAACTGCTCTCATGCCACCACTGACACTTCCTTCTGACTGTACCATGATGCATGCTGCTGCCCCCCTCTGCAGACAGAGTTCACTGAATGTAGTTCTGTGATGATGCTAGCACAGCATAAATATACCCCCAGTGCTGTGAGCAGGTGGTCAGCACCTCTGCTGCAGCTGGATAACTCAGCTAGGTTGTGGCCTGGGTGATGCAATCCCTCACCTACACTGAACCAAGGCACTCATCCTGTGGGGCCTCCCCTTACACTGGTATTATTTGCCTGCAGGAATATTTGGAAACATACTTTTGGTTGTACACTTGTGCTTGGGACAATAACACTGTGCACAGACAGACCAGAGTTGGACCTTTGTTAAACTTAAGTGGGAAGAGCTGCAGCATGTCCTCCACTCCCCCAGGAGATGACAATAGTACAGGCAGTCAACAGGTGAGCCCATCACTCTCAGATTTACCTTTCACTTGCCATTTGGCTTGGCTCCAGCAGTTTAAGAAGCAGAGTGTGTGAAGCGGTAGATTGTTGCAGTGGCAATACCAAACCTGCTGTTCTACTCCAGAGTGCTGCTTCAAGTGCCAAACTGGCTGATTTAAAATGGGTCCATTGCTAACAAATGCATTAACCATGTGCTGAAAAAGTGTCCTGTTGAATATTTTATTTAATTAAACCCAGGAAAAATAAAACTGTCCTCAGACTTCTTTTTTTTAGACCTGAAAAAAAGAAAACAGTCCCTTGTTGGTCCCACCATCCCTCCCCATCCCAGCCCTCCCACTGAGCACCCACCACTTCACCCCTTACTCTATACCTTCTACCATCGGGTTGTGGCTGTCATATTCTTGGAACAAGACATATCTCCATTCTTCAAAGCTTTACTGGGAACTGAGAAATCAAGGTAAGTGTTGTACAATTTATTTCAATGGTGTAATATGCTAAATGTAAATTAGAGAGGGGTTGCTGTCAAAATTATAGCTTTAATCCTCCCATTTAGGGAGCTGCTAGCCTGCCATCACATGACCCTCTTATTCACTATGAAAAATAAGGGATGAGCAGCTCTCTGTCATGTACAGCCTGAACACCTTGATGCATTAATTCTTAATTTCAGCATCCCACGCTGTAGCACTGCTGAATGTTTGGTGCAATAAGTTTCGATCATATGCCTGTATTCTGAAATGTTTGTGTGGAAGATCTGTTTGATTATTGATCTCTGTCACATTGGTAAAAACATTCAAAATTACACTATAGCATATAGTAGAACATTGTTTTGCATAGAAATCCATCATTTTCAAAATGTTGTGTCGAGGGGAGCTGCTACACAGTCATACTCTTCTTTGAACTTCCATAACTCCTGCTCCTTTTGTGCCCCTCATGTTTTGACATGCAAGAGATATTGCTTGAATCCACTTGCCATGTTTACTCTCACAAAAAAATTTCAGAAAAAGTTTTTCTTACTATGTGCACAGTTCTCTCTTTTTGCCATTTACAAATTCTTTTCAGCACATGTACCCAGTAGAAAAAATTTTCAAATCCCCACCAAAACATAATTCTGTGCAACTGCAAAGCCATTCCATGCCACAGGTGCAAAAACACATTTTGGACAGAATTTGAAAAATGACAGCTGGGGCATACATAAGGTCGGGTAATAAGAATGCTATGTTGAAAATCTGGGGTCAAAATATTTACAATTTCTGAAGTTACAAGTGGGCATACTGAAATTGCAACAAATGGTCATAACAGGCATTTTTTTATATTTTGACCCCAAATTTTGAACATAGTCCTCCTATGATCTTACCTCATAACACCATAGGTGAAAATGTTGAAATCCATGCCAAAACACCATTCCACACCACTGGTGTGAAAACACATTTCAGGCAGGATGTGAAAAATGACAGCTGTACTGTTCATGAGGTGGTGTGAAAAAATGGCTATGCTGAAAATTTGGAGTCAAAGTAGTAAACATTACCAAAGTTACTCACATGTGAAGAAAAATTTCAATGAATGCTTGCAACCCCACCATTTTTAGGAATTTTTTCAGCAAATTTTCATCATGGCCTTTTTCAGATCCCACCTTATGAACACTGGTACTGTCATTTTGTTAATATGTTCAGAAAGGTGATTTCATGCAGTGACTGTGAAATCATGTTCCACCCAGTCAATGAAACAACAGTGACAGTGTTCATGAAATGGGGTCCCAAAAATGCCATGCTGAAAATTTGGTGAAAAAATACATAAAAATGGCAAAGATATCAACAGAAGTTGAAAACACCATTGAAATACATTATATGGCACACACCTTAATTCTTCAGTGTGCAGTTCGGCTTTGAAGAGTGCAGACATGTCCTGTTCCACAGAAGATGAAAGTGGATACCCTGCAGAGGTAAATTTCAGGTAAGGGGCTGTGTGGGGTGATGGGTGCTTAGTGGGAGGGTAGGGATGGGGGAGGGGTCTGGCAGAGAAGATGAGGGCCAATTTTCTGTTTTTCAGCTTACAGAAAAAAAAAAGACATTGGGGGACAGTTTTCTTCTTTTCAGCCAGACAATAAAAAAGGATTTCAGGACACTGTGAGTGGGCTTCCCAGTGTCCCACAGTACTGCAAATGAGGGGGGAGACCTTTGTAGTGCTGACACAGGTATTGAGCACCCTGATGTTGCCTAATAAACAAAAAATGGCCAATTCAGGACACTGGGAAAGGGCTCCCAAATGTCCCACAGTGCCGCAAAAGGTGGGGAGGGTCAGTGCTGACACAGGGATTGGGAACCCTGATGTCAGCTAATACAGAAAAATGGCTATTTTGAGACACAGGGGAGTGGGCTTCCCAGTGTCCCACATTGCTGGGGGGCTATGTGCAGTCTCTTTTCAGCATTGGTCAGGACTCAGCACAGGAGCCTCAACAACACCTGGTTTGTTCTGCTTGTCCTGTGGCAGAGAGGACACAGTACATGTCCATGGGACCAGGGGCCCTGGGCTCTGTACCCCATTTCCCTTATTTTTTCCCTTCATTCTGGGTGAAAAAATACACAAACAGACAGGATTTGAACCTAGGGTTACCACCTTTTAAGAAGCCCAAAGTGGGACATTTCTTACTGAAACAGGATTTTTCGCAGGACAGTATGTAACCTCGATCCATACAACAGTCTTGTTTTCTATATATAATCAGAATTAAGGCTAAGTATTGTAGTTTCTTAGTTGCTTCTATTGTTTCTTATCATTTTAAGGTATTGTAGTTCAGTTATTGTAGTTTTCTAGAACATTTAGTGGAAAGTTAGAAAATATTTTTTCTACAATAAAATCAGGTCATTTGGTATTTTTCATGTTTTTTTGCAGGACACAGCTGCACAAATCAGGACTGTCTTGCGAAAATCAGCACAGGTGGTAACCCTACTTGAACCCAGGACCCTTGTTTGTCCCCACCCTGTGCCTTGCCTTCTGTGCCATGGGGGAACTATGTTGAACAGACTGTTTTATGTTGTTAGCAATGTGATGCTGCAGGTGGATATTTAATGTTTGAAAATGTAGCGTAATTGCGAAAATAGGCTATGCCTGTTTTATCACATACCCAGACACCAGATATCCACTTTATGGGAGAACAGTGATCCTGTCCTGGTCCACAAAGATGATGGCGCATGACCTCCACAGGTAAATATAGAGTAAGAGGGGTGGGGAAGTGTGCCTCAGTGGAGTGCCAGGATGGGGAGAGGGTGGCAGGGATGACAAGAGATTATTTTCTTTTTTTCAGAGTGAAAAAAGACATCAGGGAACTGTTTTCTTTTTCACAGGTACAAATAAATGAATATTTGGAGATACTGGGAGTGGACTTCCCAGTGTTGCACACTGCTGAGGGCTTTCATTGCCAACATTAGGATTGGTCCCCCGATGCCAGCAAACAGTAACTGAAGGGACTGTGGGGGGTATCTGACACTGGGAGTGAGCATCCCAGGGTAAGATTATATAAATAAATATAAAACCATGGCAATGGGAGGGTTGGGGTGCAACTAGACACTGGGGAAACATAAGAAGGGGAGGTGCCACTAGACACCAGGGATAGGAGAAATTGATAGGCCAGTAGGGGTTCCCACCAGACACCAGGGAAAAGGGGCAGCTCAATGCTGACTCTGCAGCTGCCAGCAAGAGGTCCAGCTGTGGCTGCAAGAGTCAAGAAAATCCTGTTGTTTCATACAGAGAACATGGCAGAAGTGGTCCTCTTGGTAACATCAGCACCTGGAATATCAGGTGCCCAAAAAATGTATTTCTGGACCCATTTAGCTAAGTTCTGATGTTTGTTTTTTCTGTTACATTCATTTTTATATGTATTCTTTATTTTGTGTCTCTCGCTAATGGAAAAACAAGATGGAGGATACAATATTGCTCTGTGAAACTAAAGCAGGCTCAGTGTGACCCTACATGTGCAATAACAGTAGTTCCTGTGAAAACAAGGGAGCACCTGTGAAAACAAACTAGGTTCTATATAACCCTACATGCAAAAATGGAGCGCCTCCTGCGAAAACAATGCTATTTTCGTGTGGAACACTTAACTTTTCCCATATAATGGGAACATTCAAAATTTTATTACTTTTGAATGGATTCATATTTTTTCACCAAACCTTTAAAAGGCACATCTGTGAGCCAAAGATGTTCTACCCTGAAATTTTTCAGACCACAACATAAAGACATTTCTGAGAAGTGGCTGTAAAAAGAAACATCAAAAAACTGGTAAATGTGGGTTTTTTTGATGCTTTGTATCTCAAAAAACCTCAAAACTGATTCACATGAAATTTGACAAATCAAGAGATCTACCAATACAAATTATTCATGCCAAATCTTTTTCAAATCTGTTCAACTGTTCCAGAGTCATTAAGGTTCAAAAATGCAGGTTTAACATAGAAGTCTGCACTCAATCCTAACTATACTGGTGCTACTGCGCCAGGATAATATATATGACATCACAAGTGGTGGAGCCATGAGTGATATCTCAAGGTCACACAGCAGAAGTGAGAAATATCAATGATATTTCTCCTGGGGCCATGGCTTATTTCCTTTATCCAATGCTTGTTCTTGTGGCTTTGGAGTTTCCCTTTTTTGTTGCTGTAAACGTTGTTTTTTTTTCTATTTTTTTACATTTGTCATTTTCAGATGGCTGAGTGGTTAGGAGAGGACACACGATATCCATGATGCTGTTACATGCATCATTATTTTCAATGCGAGCATGCTAGTGGTATGTAAACACAGTGGTTCAGCAGCTGTTTGTGATTGAAACTACAGCAGGAGCTGCTTGAAAGTAAGACAAGGTGCACCTTCCTTATCAAGGAGGAGCAGAGCTGGAGTGCCAGATGGGAGGCGAGAGAGCTGGCGTGCTGGTTGAGTGAACCCATAAGTGTGGTATGCAATACAGAGGGAGTAATGCTTCCCTAAAGAATGCTAAAGCATGTGGTTGTAGTGCAACATTATGAGTGACAGAAATCTAAGTCTTGTTGACATTATTATTAATTTTTTCAACAACTATAAGGTTTACTAGGAAGCAGAGAAATCAAAAGTGATATCATTGTGTCTGAGCTGAAATGAAACTGGTTGGTGGAAGCCAGCAGGCAAGTGAATTTTTTAGTTCTGAAACTAGAACTGAGCTGCTCATGCTGCTGGCTTCACCAATCCAAAAGCTACAGAGAGGGCATTTTTTTGTCCTGGGGACACAGTGAGAATATTGGACTTAGAGTAAGAATATTTCAGTATTATCACTCTAGGTCCAGAGGGAGCAAAATATCAGTGATACATGCCACAGAATATCCTGGCAAGCATTGGATAAATATTAACACATCCATAGAGACCACTCCAAGGGTTGTAAGATTGATCTTAGGGTGATACATGCAGTCGTAGGGTGTGAGAACCTCAAACCAAAGGTGAAAGATTCTGATACCTTCAGACTTTAAATGAGATCACTCTTTCAGCTGGAAGAGTGGTCTCCACACATGTATTGATATATTATTGATCAAGGCAGCTCAATAATACTATATAGTAAAGGTTTTAGAAACATCTTCTGAACTGAATAAGCCCTTTCCACAGCACCTACATTTGAGGTACTCTTTACAGGATGAAAGTGCCTCATGTGCAGGGGGGAGGTGTGCTCGATTGGTCAAGGGAACTCCCCTAATCTATTATAGCCATCAGAGGGTGTCTCATGCTAAAATTTCTAAATCCCTGAAGTACTTAGTTTCATTCCACATAGTCCATTTCCCAAGTGTTTTCTAAAATGTTCTACAAAGTAAATTTTAATTTTAAATTCAAATTCCCTTAGAAAAGAAATTTTAAACATAATTTATAATATGCTCCTATGTATAGTTCATGTCATGCTTATAAGAATTTCTTTTCAAGTCCTTTGTGTGACAGAACAGCTCAGTTTTGTTTCACAGTTCTCTCTTCAAAAGAACTTGACAATACACCGTTATAACCAAATGAAACACAGTAACTGTATGTATAAACATTTATGCAATGTTTGTGTAATTACAAATACTAAAATAAATGATTTATTAACCACTAGGAGAAATTAAATGAGATTTCACTTGTGAAACATCATTTAGTGTATTTTCTCATAGCAGCATCCTTTTGATTGGTAGCTGTATCCACCAGCCCCCTACCCAGCACTCTACTCATCTAAAACAATACAAACTGCAGTTTAAAAATTGTAAAAACAAAATAATGGCCTTGTTCTCTGCTTGGAACCAGTACACATTACCTTACTGACAGTCCAATTACCATTTAGAAAATGGTCAAGAGAATCTTAACATTCTGATTGGCTAGGACCCTGAATTAAGCGGGCGGGTATTTTTCAATAGAGACCACTAAACATCTAGACCCAGTTGTTGCCACCAAAAGGTGCCCATCACCTAAAGGTATCACTGTGCCTGGCATCAGCTACATGAAGCAGCAGTCCAAGAGAAATGCAGGTAAGATGACACCTGGCAAACCACCCTCCCCCCAGTCTCTCTCTTAATTTCAGTTACATACATTAATTAAACAACACTTACACATTTAAAAAAAAAATAATGAAGAAAACAAAGCCATCAGTCAGATCAGCTCACATAACAGAAGCTGGGCAGTGGGGGGTTTAAAAGGACAGCACACACCTTTTAACTGAACATCTCCTCTGGCTGTCACATTCACTTAACAGTGAAATGCCACAGTAAATGCCCCAGAAACAAAACAAGCACAAAAAAAATGTACACAGCCATCTGTTCCAACCTGCCAGAATGCTATCCCCATTCCTCTGTGCTACTGCCGTGTTTGGCCTCTTTCTCTCTTCTCCTGCTGACAAACAACAAGAAATGATAAAAAAAAAAGCAGCTTCAGTGTTAAAAAAAAAAGATACCTCTTCTCTGCTGCTGCCCTTCCCTACTCTGGTGTAATCCTTTTGAGACCATGCCATCCCATGCAAACAGAGTGGGGGGGTAACGGACTGACACTCTCTCAAGCAAACCAACTGTGACAGTGGGTGGGGGAGAGGGGGGCAGGACATCTCACCACAGAAGCAACCATAAATGGCTATAGTGCCCTCTAGTGACATCAGTGGAGGGACTATTTTATGGAAAAAAACAGTTTTACAATCATTTCTACTTTTTTTTTCATTTTCTTGACACTTTCAATTTCTTACATAAAGAAATGCCTCATGTAGCCCATTTTCTAAGCATAATAATACCCTCCAGGGTGGGCAGTATTGGGAAATACCGGTCCTTCCAGGGGCTATAAGGCTCATTATGCCCCTGAGCAGTCTGGTATTTCCTAATAATGCCCACCCTGTCAGGTATTATTGCTTACATATACCATGATCTCCTGTTCTATAACAGTTTTCCCCTTTGTATTTTTTTTAAACCCCATCGATTACAGTATTTTTGGTTTCTCATGGCTGCACATACTACACACGTTTGTGAGACTAAACATTGCTCCTCTGAAGCCTAGCTTCTCCTCAAACGTTGCTGTTTATCACTAGAAAAAGTAACAATTACCCCACTTTTCTCTGCTCCACTGTGTCTACAAACTGCTCCCCCACTACTTAAAAGCAATGATAATCTCAGCTCCAGTTCCCTCAAACCCACATGCGACCAACAGGCTCCCTGTCTCTACTGCTGATTCTTTCTCTTTCCGATGTACTTGACACAATCTCTCTCCCTGGTGAGGCCAACGTTCTCTCTCCCTGACACTCTCAAACTTGTAATTTAAAATCTCTTTCTCTTGCTCACCCCAGCATTACACATTACATCTCTCTCTTTCTCTCTCTCTATATCTCTCTCTCACTCTCTCTCTCTCTGTCTCTCTACAGCAGCTCCTGTGAAGCAATAGAAAAAAAAATCCAATGTGTGTGTGTGGGGATGAAGGGTTACAGACAAATGTCAAAAACAACATTGTAGAAGGGTGGAACTACAAGGCAGTTAAAAAAGATATAACGGGAGGGAAAACACTGCTGATTTAGAAAATAAATTAGTTACACATGGAAAAACACTACTGAGTCAGAAAACAAATTAATTACAGTTACAGTGCATATATTAGACATACAATGGGTGAGGTGGAAATAAATAATTTATTTCCATTTGTGGGGGTGAGCAGGACTATAGCCACTTGTGAGTTGTGGTTCCACCCCCTCACTCATGGAAATAAATGGTTTGTTTCCACCCTACCCATTGTGTATCCTTTATATGTAATACGGTGTGGTAGATGCTGGAACACTGAGTGCACAGATGTCACATTGCAATTTTTAAATGTGCTTCATCACTTAATGGGTTTAGTGCACTGGGGGAAGTGTTTGTTTTTTATAATAATAATGGACTGAAATACAGTATACTACAGCTGCAAAACAGCATTGTACATTGTATTTTTCCATTTCACCACTCCTGGTCAGCACCCTTGAAGAAATGGACTTGGTTTATTTTATGTTGCAGTACTGTTTCTATGTTATTAATTAATTTATCTAAAATCTCTGAAAGGACAATTTAATAGCAAATGCAGTATAAATAGTAAAGATGATGAGTAACGTGGTATGTTGAAGTATTGGCTCTGCACATATGACAAATTCAAAACAAAAATTTTAGCAAAAAAGTTTCAGCAGAAAAGTTCATTTAATTGGTAAATAGCTGGGATACAATAGGGTAAAAAAGGCGTTTGCGTTTGTTTAAACATTTTTGGAATTTGCTTCTGTTGACAATACAAAAAAATAGTGATGCTCAAATACTTCAATTCTAACCAGCAGAAATCCAACAGACACTGGGACTTTTTACCCAAATCTGGTACTAGTCTGGCTAATATTAAAATAATTTGGTCAGACTGACTACTTATCCAACTAACTTTCCAGCACCACTTCCCTCATCTTGTCAATCGGAAAAAGCAGCAAAAAATGACAGGAGAGCTCTCCATCCCCTCTTCACCCTGGCCACCACATGCACAATTTAAAGCAATAAATAATATCCTTCCCTCAGCCTGCTTAGCACCCCATCACTCCATTCCTTAGCCACCACACACATAATATGAAATGTATCACCTTCCCCAGCACACTTAGTACTTCATCCCACCCTTCTCCCCAGCCACCACCACACAATATGAAAATACACCCCCTTCCCTAGCCCTCTTAGCACCTAATCCTACTCTGCCCACCAATCAACTATAAACACATAACATTTATATGATTGTCACAGCCCTCTTAACACCACATCAGTAAACTGCCATCTGAAGGAATGACAGATAATGATGAAAATTATATTAATTTTATTAGTACTATCTCTCATTCATTCTAGCTTTAGCCAGCTGAGGTGGTGTGAGGATGGGAAGTGCTCTGCCTGTCATCATTACACATAATTTTATTAATATATAGGTGACTGGGGAGGAGAGTTGAATGGGATGCTAAGTGGGCTGGGAGATGGGATACAATTTCATATTGTGTGTATGATGGATGGTGAGGAGGGCACAATGGAGTGCTAAGTGAGTTGGAGAAGGCTCCATGTCAGATGAGTGAACCAGGAAGGGTTACTGACAAGGGGGAGCAGAAACAAGAGTGAATGGCAAGGTGGCACAGAGGAGGGAATAGTGACCTTCAAAATAGCAAATGGTTGAATTAAAAGAGTGGGAAGTCACCCAGGATGCTGGGGGGGGGACACATGGAAGTGCACATGGAGACAGTGCAGCGGCTGCACAGGAGGCTGGCAGGATGTGATTGGATGGGCAGGTGGGTGGGGGGCCCAGGGCACACAGGTGGCACAGTGAGGAGGCAGTGTGCGGATGGTAGACAACAAAACAGGGCACCACGGACAGGCAATGGGGGGCGTGGGGGATAACATGCATAGTGTAGACTGCAGGACACATCCCAGCACAGGTGGAAGCAAGAACACATAGATGTCGAGCAATGCGATGGTGCCTACTGATGGCACAGGCATGGGCAGGTGCAGCAGTGACCGGTGGCACAGTGCACATTGGGCAGCAAGGGAACTCACCTAGATGACAGCAATAGATGGCGGGTGGGGTGGTGATGCAGAGTTGAAAGTTGTATGAATGACCACTTAGATAGTCAGCCATGCTGCGCTTGCTGTAATCCTCAACAATGCCCTCAATTTTCTGGGTCAGGCCTTTGTACCTCTTGCGCTTCCTGGCAGAGCATTCCCTGGAGACAATCTGCTGCATGCGGAGCTTGCTGAACCACTGGTCCTTGCAGAGGCAGTGAATGAAATGCTAGATGCCTGGATGGGTGACACCGAGCTGGGTGTTGAAGCCTTGGTGCCAGCCTTTGACCACATTATTCATATTTACCAGCCCAGCAGGGGTGACATCATACATATTCCATACCTCCAGTGGGAAGAGTGGGCGATTCCTAGCGGTCCGGCCAATGAGCCTGCCAAGCCAGGTCTCCTTGACATAGTTGAGAACTGGTCACAGTAGTGCTTCATGCTCCCTGTAGTATGGCATGTCACAGAGAGTGCTATCGGCATCCACCACATCCCCCACTGGCATGAAGGTGAGGGCGAGCACCATCCTGATCTGCAGTGTAAATTCCTCATCGAAGGAATCGTGTTGCTGCAACTCAGGGGAACACTGAACATGGCATCACATGGCTTGGCAGAAGTGAAAAAAGCTCTCCTGCATGGCCACCCCCTCTAAAACAACAGAGAATGCACACCAGGCCACCCTCTCAAAGTTCATCAGTGCCATTCTTGAGGTACAGTTACCCACCAGTCACCACATTTCACGAGCACCGGCATATGCCTACCCCTCCACACACATCAACACATATACAGCAGGCACCATGATGACTGCATACAGTCCATGGATTGAGTAGAGTTGCCGGAAAATGGATGGTGAGGCACAGAAAGTGCCACCAAGGATCCAATCCTTGCAGTCACCTAGGAAGCGTAGGGACCATTGTGTCATGAACAACAGCACCCTGTCATCAGTTGGCCTTCTATCATGCAGGAGGAAGGGCTCCCCACGACAGTGACAAGGTGCTCAGGTGGGATGACTTGTTCCTTCACTGTGGCTGGAATAGCAGGACAGCCCCTTGCAGCCTGCCACACATGCTGCACCATCCTTTTCAGTAGTGGTAGGGAAGGCAGCTTGCCAGCCAAAGCTTCTGACACCCCAGAGGTACACTGGATGATGACATGCCCTGTATTCACCATGCTAGTCCTGGCCCTGGCACGGACCTTTGCCACAACCCTCTCTGCCTATCTCCCCAGCATCAGGGACATGATTGTGTGGCTGGCCCTGGTGCACAACATGGTCTGCCTCCATGTGCAGGTGGGCAGGGAACTGGTACCTATTGTACTGGCCACAGGGCCAGTACACTTTTCCTCTGACTTCCTTGTCTCTCCTGCAAATATCTCCCACCAGGGATAGTAGGGGTCTCCCCTTCTGGTTTGTCAGGAAAGTTGGTGTGTCCATCTTTCCATTTGCCATCTGTGTGAGATGGCCCATGTTGTTTCTGGGCTGCCTTTATGCTTCTGTGTATGTCATGTGATGGGGCTTGACAGATGGGGTGTGCCTGCGGGGGACCACCCACCATGCGGGCCGTGAGGTCAAAAGGAGCTGCACATCTCACAGTGCGTGTTTGGTTATTTCTGCTCAGTAGCATAAGCAGCATGTCATGATGCATGGTGCATGCGGTGCAGCAAGTAGCTGGAGAGTACCCATTATGGCTGCCTTCAGCAGACCGGCTCTGTGTCTCCAGAAGGTGAATATTATCACTCATTGTTTCACTGTTTGCTGACTATGCTGTGCATGCCTATGGTGCATATCTAGTTGCCGCTGTGGCACCTTGAACCATTGAACCACAGCAGCATTCATTCCCACACTACCTGCCTGATTGATGCCTACCACCATATGCCATGAGGGCTTGCCAGCTGCAGCACCATTGGTTGATGCATTCTGTGGCTGTGGTGTGCTGTTGGGTGCCTGCTGTGGTTCTTGGCCTGCTGGGTGGAGGGGTATTGGGCAGTGGTGTGCCTGAATGCCCAGTGGTGCACCCAAGGGAGGGGGGTTGTGTGTGACTCACCAGGCACTGATGTGCCACAGCTTCACAGATGGCAGACATGGGCATGTGTGTGTTTGTGTGCATGTGCGCATACACATGCACATGTTTGTGATTTTGGGAGTCACCCATTTGATGGGTTGCCCAAATGGTTAGTTGCCCTTTTGACTTGTCGCCCTTTCGATGCATTGCCCATATGATGATTGCCATTATGCCAAATCGCCAATGTGCATCATGCACCAATGTCCTTGCATGTACAACTTCATGCTACTCAGCCTTGTGTACAAGCTGTATTTTCAATTGCTCCCTTTCCCTCGCTATTATCACTGGATACCTTGGGGGACAGTACAATTTCATATTGTGTGTGGTGGCTGGGGGAGGAGGATAGGATGTGGTGCAAACTAGGCTAGGGAAAGAGGCATACTTTATTATGCATAGGGTTGCTTCAATCCCAGTTAGTGATGTTAGACAATTGGACTGCAAAATTATTTTCCAATCAGACCTGACTATCTAACCATTTGCAGGATCAGAAACTACATTATCTGGCATTTGCAAAGCATCAAGAAATGCTGATAGCTGGCATTATCCACTGGAACTTTGAATTATCTGAGCAGCAGTACACACTAATAGATATCTAGCACAGTATTATCCACTTTTTCTTTAATTTTATATCTTTAATTGCATTAAGAACATGTCATCTCTCCACCAGTCTACCTCTACTCTTCCTTGCTTATGCAGGCATTGGCTGAAAAGGATTTGGAAGACAATAATACATGGATATTCATGGATAACTCTACTGGCACCTTTGTCATGAGAGCTGTATGGAATTTTTTAAATTGGCTTATGATGGAATTCTGTAGAATTTCAAACATTTGACAGAATTCTGCAAAATTTAAAAAATTCCACTGCATTTTGCAGAATTCCTTCAGATACACAATTCCAAAATTCAAAAAAGTGTGCTGCTTTTTACTTAGTGTTTCATGGAAAACTATCTACAGTTTCAATTAAACAACATTTGGAACTCCATGGAATTTTTCAAAAAATTCCAAAAAGCATTTTTTTGTCAGTGGAATTCCACATTCCATACAACTCTAAAGAACTGTCAACAAAACGAGCCTAAACAAAATTCATGAACAACAGGGAATATTCATGAAGTGTTAATATCAAGAATGTAGGTGGGATCCAGCAAATGAGCTACACTTGAGGGGTGGAAATCTTTATCATTCCTTAACTACCTATATATTTAAGTGCCCTTTTAGATTACATTATTTTTCATTTTCTGCACATGATTGCTACCATTTTAAAACTAAATCTGAAATGCTGACTCAAAAGGGCTGTTCTGAGGATTACATGAATGCAGTATTTCCGAGAAAGCACTGGAAAGCCAGCTACAGTATTTCAGAGGTTTTGTAGTTACTGTGTGGTCATCAGAAAACAAACCTTATTAGTCATCTCTCTCAGCCAATGTATCTGGCACTTCTTCTATTTATATATTTATATTACTGATTAACATCAGTGGTACAACCACATAGATGTTTTTACCAACAACCCTGTTGCACAGATGACAAAAAGGCAGTTGTGATCTTACTGGCTTAAGAAAATGCAAGCCTCTCAGCTGCAATTATTTTCAAATCACTTTTACTCTTCCATAGGTGACTGTGTTGAGAAGCAATCGTGACATGCCCACATTTTGTCCTACCTTAGTTACCAGTCTTTCACTTTATTTTACAATAAGTGTCACTTTCTTTGCACTTAATTTACAAATACTTGCTAGATAGTCATTAAATATGGAAACAATGCCATTATTTCTAAACCACAACATTGCTACCAAGCCAATTAGTAGTCACACAAATTAAATATTTTAGTGTATAGTTACATACCAATTAGCAATGTTAGACTGCATGTTTATTAGCTATTGCATAAGTTCATGAGGAACTGATTTACAGAGGTGGGAAAATATCATCTATAGAGTTGTTGGTCAATCAATTTAAATGTAGCTGAATCAAGGTACATTATGATCATATCTTACTTACCATTTTGGTTTACTACATGAATACCTTTAAATAATAAACAGCTGAACCAATGGACAAGATGTACATATGTTGGTAGCCACACATGTCAAAATAAAGTTAATAATGTCAAAAAAACATAACATAGTAGGTGCACAATTGATTTTCTGTTGCAATTTGCAGTTGCTATTACATTTGTAGTTACCCCTAGAAGAACAAATTACATAATGACAGATCTGATACAGTGGTAGTTTCACAATAAATTAGCTGTTACACTTTGCAACAGCTATTGCATGTGTAGTTACACATGGCAGATTGAATTGATTAGTGCTAAAAGTGAAGCAGTAGCTGCACATACAGTATAACTATTTTCTCAGACCAATTGTGTAACTACACAATTTCAAAATGTGAAGGTAGATAACAACTGCATATAAGTTACACATAACTATATAGTATTTACACAACAGTATAGCATTTACACTACTCTTACAATGCAGTTATATAGTAGTTACAGTGTAGTTACTTACACTTAAAGTGTTACTATTATGTTTTATAGCTCTGATTAGCTAAAGTGACTGCTCAGTCAGCTTTTATAGTGCAGAGCTGATGGAGAAGGTGAATTGCCTAACTGTAATGTTAAAACATAACATACAAATAAGTAATGGTTGAAATGAAGGCTCAAATACTGATTTAACCTACTTATTTGCATTAATCAGAAAGAAAAAAAAACCTTCAGGCATTAAACAAGCACTGTTTTTCTAGATTACTCCTGCTCTCCATTAATCTTTATAGTCTCATGTTTATCCAAGCCAGTTTCAATATGCAACCTGAAACATTAAAAAAATATGCCTATATAATGCACATGGTCCAAGAAAAGCAGGTTTCAGTTCTTCGTATTATAGTTGGCTGCTGCAGCCTATAATCAGAAATCAACTAGTACAACAGGATGTTGAACTGTCTGTAAAATAGTCAGTGTTTAAATGAAATCTAAGTAGGAGTTTATGGTCAACCTCTGTATGTAATTGAGAAAATGTTGCTTAAATTGTTACTGGATTGCTCATTTGGCAGCTTTTATTGTGTTTTTTATATAATGTTGTTATTCACATTGCTGTACCCTTCTCCAAGTGTGGCAGAAAGCACATCTTTTATATTCGGTCTACCTTTCTGGTTAAATGGATATAGAATAAAAATGTGGATGAAGAGTGAAGTGGGATTGCTGGAGATGCAATATAAATATAAACCTCCAGTGAGACTCCTTCAGAAATGCAGAGATCAATGAACTTTGACTCTGCCCTCTTTGCACTACAACACTTTTGGGGCAGAGAAACATTATTTGTCTAATGCCTGAAGGTACTTTTTTTGTGAACTGTAAATAAGCTGGAAGTGGTGTTTTTCTAGTTGTTAGAGCACTAGCTTGGGAACTGGGAGATCATAGGTTCAAACCCCACTAGAGCCAAAAACTCATGGTGTGGTTATTGGCAACTCACTTAATCTCTTAGTGTTCCAGTCCACTCAACTGTAGAAAAGGGGAGAAGCAGAACTATGCTTGACATAAGATATTGCATGCAATCTGTGCTATCCTGGTTAAATAAATTACAACAAAAAACTGCATTCAAGCATTTGTTTAATTAATTATTTGTATGCTATGTCTGAATGCTACAGTTAGCTATACATTTAATTTATTGTGTGGGATGGATGGAGTGCAGAATGTGATATTTGTACCATTGAAACAAAACATACAAATAAATTGTGAATTCAACTAAGGATTTAATAGTAAAAAAAGATGCCAATTACACAGCACAGGAGGTATTTAGAAACTGAGGTTACAAACTTCAACCATCTATACAAACAGAGCCTAATCATTCAAGCACAAAAACTAGTATTGCTTGTGGACTGTACTATATGGTGCGTGTCAAATACTTGATTTTTCAAGTTTATTAAAATGTTTCAGACATTTCTCAGAATGAAAGTATAGCACATCTAAGGCAACCTAAACTACAAGAAAAGGTTATCCATGCATAGGGTGCCATACTTGCATGGAAACAATGTCAGAGATAAGACATCTAAAATTCTCCAAAACTGAGGTTTTATCTTTAAGTGAATCCAAGTCCATTCACAACAAAATTCAACTTGGTGCAAAGTCTTTTATTTATATCAAGCACTGGAAATCAGTGCAGCATAGTGTTCTATACTGAAAATATCTAAATAGAGAGCTAGAGAGATGGATAATTAGGCAGACAGATAGATAGAGAGATAGATAGATATAAAAAAACTACATTAATGCAGATATTAAAGTTGAAGAATACATTGCTGACAAAGTAATGAAATTAAAATATATATTTTAGCATAAACCTTTTCACTGGAAAAAATGTTAAAATACAGACAAAACCAACAATGAGCTATGAACAATCAATTAAAATGAACTGTGTAAGGTACTGTACATGATATAATAAAAGAATCCAAAAACAGAAGCAACAATACAAAACAATATTTTATGAATTCTGGTGATGTATACAGTAACAAAATGACCATTATTGGAGAAAGTACCATGTGATCAAAGTAAGAACTGGACTCGTTGGTGTAGTTGCATAAAGTCATGAGGGTAGGATTTACTGTTTAGAACAGACAAGCATTGAGATGTATGGTCTTTAAATCAGGGTAGGGTAAGACCAGTGTGGATATCCTATTTAGGATGATAAACAATGACATCAAATTTAAGGAGGGGGGTTACACGGTTGTGGGGGGAGGAAATGAAAATTAAGGTTTTAAGTCTTAGGCATCTTAGCAAATTAGTGGTATGGTGTTGCTTGGGGTTTCCAATCCTAATGCCCAATCTCCTCCCAAAACTGCTAGCCTCATGACCCAAGAAACAGCTACAGGTCCAGGTCTATGCCCCATACTATGGTGCTTGAAGCCACACAGCTGTGGCTCTTCATGTGGGGCCCACAGAATCAGTCATAACTTTCTTTACAGAATGAAGCAGAAGTTCATTCATTACTTTCTTCACATAGTCATTGCCTGCCCTGGACCTGTAACTTACCATTGAATCATGAGGCTAGGAGCTGGGGAGAAGGGGTGGACATTAGTGTTAAAAGCCCCAAGGAACAACACACCAAAAATTTGATAGAACTTATGAGACTTCAGACCTAATTTTTTTTATTTCCTTACTTATCCATTTTGCATTTTCAACCCTATAATTTGCAACAAGGTAGTTTTTCCCAACAAATTTCCTTTCTTTTATGATACAGGAATTGTACCCTCGTTCATTTAGGTTCCTTGGGACCCACAAAATCCAAATAAACAGAATATTTGACATACTGCAAGTCCTGCATCACCAACCACATTATTGTCAGGACCCAGCAAAATGCTCTATCTGGTTGCGTGCAAGGCCATAGCCAAACACTAACCACCTTCATGGCAGGGACATGCAGGGCCCTGGTTACACCAGCATGGCCTATCTGGCTGCATGTATACATGTGGTCCTCTGTACAGCCACTCATCAGCCATGATCATGCCAGGATGCATGGAGCCCTTTGAACCCTGCCACACCAGCAGTCTGTCTGGCTATGCACAGTGCCCTATGGACACTACAGAAAACCAAACTACCCTACAGACCTCAATGAGCATATCTTACAAAGCCAATCAAGTAGATTCCAAGACACTCATACAAACAAAAAGTCCTCACAAAATTATTTCCAGAAATCACAAAACCTGTATTATTTAATCATAAAACTGTTGTTAGTGTTCTCAGTCGTGCATCACTAAATTTCAAAATTTTTATGAAAAATTCAAAATGTTTTGAAACATTAAACAAAAGGAACTACCCGCATAATTTAAACTGCCAAGCAAAGAAGTGGCAACCCTGAAATCCACCTTGTTTTCAAATTGAATGTATGTGCATGAGTCCCACTCATTGTGTCCCTTAGGTGGGATTCAAGACTGGACCCACAATCTTTTAGGAACAAGTCCAGAAATTTGCCAAGACTGTCTATCAAGCCTTTTTATGGTTGTATGGGTGGAGCCATGCTGACATATTGCTATGATGTAGGAGAGAGAAAGGACTACGGAAGTACATGACTGGATACCTAGACTGTCTCTTTCCACTGAGTTCTTCTAGTGGAACTGAACCACATTTCTCTGCCTCATCTCCATTTGCCACAATGCTGTTCCTTTGTCTGCCCACCCCTGCCTGCACTACACAGCACTATTTGCTTTCTTCTGAATTGAACTTCTAAGCCAAAAATGCAGTGGTAAAAACATTGTATCCTGCAACTAGCCCCATGCTCTTTCCAGCACTGTATTTCTATCAATTTGATAGGAGCCCTATAATTGGAAGTGTAGCCATAGCTGATATATTTTATCAGGATTCTGTATTGTCAGTAACCACAGCTTCAGATTAAAACCATTTCCATAACTGACAAAGTGGCAGGGGAAGAGGGAAGCTATTCCAAAAATCCAATCAGACAATGACAAATAACAAACAAGCCTCCTGCCTTCCTGGATGTTTGTAATGCAATCATGCCCTTTATGTTCCCAGATATCATATTAAATCAACTCGTCCAGCTGCCCACTCTTTATTATTGAAAGATTCATATCTCTGGTATCAAGTACATAGAGAGGGCAAAGTGAGACACGTTGTGCTGTTACAATTGTGACTGGTGCAAACTAGTCAGATCTGAAAATACTGAAAATTCACTTATCTGAGTGATGTGTTCACCTCGGCAGAGTGGAAATAAAACAGGAGAAACCAAGTCAAGATTTCCAATGCTGTGGAGTTCTGTCCATCCGGACAACAAAGTGTAGGCATGCAGTGCATCAAACAATATTTTTTGCACTGCATACCTGCACCACTGTGGAGGGGAACACATCACTCTAATAGGTGATTTTTCAGTGTTTTCAGAGCTGACTGTTTGCACCAGATGCAATTGTAACAGCATGACATGTCCCACTTCACCCTCTCTATATTGGGGTTGGGGAAACAAAGGCCAGATGGGTGGAAAACTGGCTGAGGGACAGAACCCAGAGGGTGGTTGTGGGGGGAGAGTTATCTGGCACCACAGAGGTAACCAGTGGGATCCCACAGAGCTCAGCACTGGGGCCGGTGTTGTTCAATGTCTTCATCAATGACATTGGGGATGGCATTAAGGGCAAAATATGCCTATTCACAATGACACCAAGCTCTGTGGGAGAGTGGACACAGCTGAAGACATACAGAACCGACAGGAAGATCTGGAAAAGCTGGGGAGGTGGTCCAGGATTAGGCAGCTTGGCTTCCATGCCAAGAAATGTAAAAGTATGCATATCGGTGCCAAGAATCCCAGGTTATAGTACTACTTGGATGGAGTTTGAGTATTTGCATCAGATGAGGAGAAGGACCTGGGAGTGATGCTCACTAGTGACCTGAAGCACTCCACACAGTGCAAGAAAGCAGCAGCAAAGGAAAACAAGATGCTGTGATGCATCTCTAGGGGGATCAGTAGTAGGAGAGAGGAGGTTATACTGCCCTTATACAGGTCACTGGTAAGGCCGCATCTAGAGTATGGAGTTAAGTACTGGTGCCCACACCACAGAAAGAACATTAACCTGCTGAAGAAGGTTCAGAGGAGGGCTACAAAGATGATAGCCGGTCAGCAGGTTAAGGCATATGAGGAGAGGTTGAGGGCATTAAACATGTACTCCTGGAAGGGGAGACATGATTGGGACCTTCAAGTACTTAAAATGGATAAATAAGGTTGATAAGGGGTCTCTTTAAGCTGAGTGGCAACCATAACATGAGGGGCATAGTCTTAAGCTGGAGGGTGGGAGGTTTAGGAAGGAGATCAGAAAGCACTTCTTCACAGAGAGGGTGGTGGACACTTGCAATGCACTGCTGGAAGAGGTCATCTTGTTAAAGACAGTGGGCAGCTTTAAGAGAGGCTGGAATAGGCCTGGAGGAAGATAAGGATCAAGGGTAGGGAGGATGGGAGGAGTGGGGAGGGAGGGAGGGCAAGGACATTAGCTCAAGCTGTGGACCCTGCAATACGAGCAGGCTTGATAAACCAAATGTGCTTCTTCTGCTGGCTTCTTTGTATGTTCATATGTACTTGATACCAGGATACAACATTCAGTTCTTAAAATTAGCCACTTTAGTAAGTTCACCTCTTTGTCCAGTCTATAAACATGTACTCATTTCATGCAGCTTAAATTTTGTCAGAGTCATTCATGGATGAGCTCTCAGCACTTCAGCACCATGTAGAGATGTATACACACCACTGTATGCACATTAGCATCTGGTAGACAGAGATAAAAGTGGGTCACCAGGATTACTCATTTTCATTACAATCTTTAAAATAGTGGTATGACATGGCA
This sequence comes from Neoceratodus forsteri, assembly GCA_016271365.2. Classification (NCBI taxonomy): domain Eukaryota; kingdom Metazoa; phylum Chordata; order Ceratodontiformes; family Ceratodontidae; genus Neoceratodus; species Neoceratodus forsteri. Next base: position 854,629,574 of record CM028131.1, read on the forward strand.
TCCTTTCAGCATTCAGTGTATATAGTAACTTGCCATGTAGAGGGCTGTATTCACCTTTTTTAATAGGAGGGACAAAAGTCAGACACAAATGGACAGTGTCACTTTAAAGCAGTATAGAAGCTGTGTTGGCTCTGACAAGACTTTGTTTAAGTAGAGAATTATGATTGGGAGTTAGCTGTACCTCAGTGAGGTGAATTACTTGTTTCCCTGCAGTGCTGCAGAGGTTTCTGCCTCCTCTTTCCCTTTCAATCTCTCTGGGTTTTCCTTTTTTCTACCAGTTTTTCTTTCCACTTTTTTTCCATGGGTTCCTTTTCTGAAAAACCTCTTGCCTCAAAGTGATGTCATTAGGTTCAGATATGGATTTGTCTGAGTAACTGATATTTACTTCACTGATGGTTAACTTTTTCGTATGGTTTCTGTAGTGGGAGTGTCCTCTGCATGCAGACTTGGGGTAGGATTCACAAAGAAGGTCAAAAATCCTGCAGCTGCAGGAAAAAGGCCTGCAACACCGTGGAAACACAGTTGTGCGATATTCACATAGAAAACTTGTGCAGGTGCAGAATTCCTCAAAAAGCTCCACTAGTGCGGAAATTCAGCAGCTGTGGAAATTGTGCAAGTACTGAAAATCCACAACTGCAGATCAGCAGCTGTGGAAATGGCATAGGAGGAACAACAACAGTGACCCTAATTTTGCTGGAGTAGCAGACTTCAGCAGTTCTGCCATAGCATGTAGATGAAAGCACCCACAGAGTCCAGCAACCAGTCCCTCAACTGGGACCACTGCAGTACCACAGGTACCAGCAATACCATGGCACCAAAGTGGCTGTCTGTCACAGCTGGTCATCCCTCCCTGGAGTGTTCCTGTTGCCTGCAGGAGTAGCACGTACTGCAGGCTGTTCAGGCACTACTGCCTGTGGGGCTCTTTCATGGGCTGCACTGGGTCCGGTGGTTGTTTTTTGTTGCCATTCCATGGCAATGTGTGCTGATGCTGCTGTAACATCAGCTACTGATTTACCTACTGGGATGCTATTACCTGTGCCCAACTGCCACTTTAATTGTATTTCAATTGTTGGGGCACTACTGCAGTTTGCTGAGGGAGTGTTACACCTCACTCCAATGTGTGGAACATTTTTTCTGCAACTGCAGAAAAAACCTGGCTGAGAATAGCCTTTGAGAGGATGTGCCATACTTAGAAATTACCTTTTTTTCCAGAGGAACTTCCACACATGTACGTTTTTCCATAGTCCATAGTGCATTTTTTCTGCAGCTGCAGAAGTTTTGTGAATAGCACTCAGAGCAATTTCCCCTTTTTTTCCCCCGTAGCTATGGAAGTTTTAGGGACTCAGGGTAGGGTTTGCATCTTCAGAAAGCTTTGTGAATCCTGCCCTTTGACTTCTAGTGACCAGTATATTAACAAGATGGAAGTCCTTGTTTGCCTCTTTCAAGCTTGCTTTGACTAACAGAGATTAGCTCTGATGATTCAACCTTTTCTAACTTAGTAAGTAGCTGCTCATCAAGCTTATGGAATAAAGGATTTAATTGAAACTTTGAGTGTTTTTGTTTAGTATTTCAAACCTCTTCTAAGATTTCCACATGCTTATTGGTATCTTCTGCAATAATAAGTTCAAGAAAGTTTTAGTATACCTCTCAGCAGCCTCTTCCCACTGTTGTTTCCTTGGAAAGTTTTCTAAGCCACAAGAGGGTGTTTTGTTACCTCTGAAGAAGGAAGAGGCAGAAACCTCCGCAGCATGTATGGAAACAAAAGAAGTAATTAACCTCACTAAGGTACAACTAACTTAACAATCATATTTCCCATCTTATTAAACGCTTGAACTTTGTTTCACAGACTGAATCTGATGAGATTCTGTAAACATTTGACTTGTTTAAATTCTTTAGAATGATATGTCTGTGTGATTATTTTTCCAAAAGACTACAGGCTGACACATAAAAGGGTTCTGGGTAGAACAAGGGTGTTATGGAGCAATACAATATACTGTAGTGTTATCCCTATCGATGTCTCTCCTGCTAATTCACCAAATAACATTATGGTAGAACTATTAACAGGTCAAAGTGATTCTGCCCCTTCCCCCTGGGTAATTAAAGTGACAATCCCACTGAGAGATCTGATTTTACTGCCTAAGATTTTGTTAATCTGGAAGCAATGGAAATGATTCTGTTTGAAACTACTAATAAAGCAAACAATCATGTGTTTGTGAGTGACAAGTTTTTGATGTTTCAGGCAGGAATATGCAAAATCTCAGAAGGGCCGTTTTTAAACCTAAATTGTAGATCTGCCCAAATACCAACAACCCACTTCTAAAAACCTTTGAAAGCATTGTTCTCAAGGAAACTGATGATTTGCTTAAAAATATGCCCCCATTGGTCTGCTGTAATCTAACCCCAGCTGAATCTACAGCACTTAAAAAAAATTACTATGATAAAGAATGTAGTTATTAAGCTGGCAGACAAGGGTTGCAATATTGTCATTCTCACTGAAGGCAATTACCTCAGAATGGTATAAGATCTGCTGGAAAATCAGAGGTGCTGCCTATTTATGTCAACGGTGAGGTGAGAGTACTTCACACCATGCGATTCAATAGATGGTTGAAAAATGGTACAGAGCACAGGGGGTTGGCTTCATTGGGAACTGGGGTTCCACCTGGAGGGATACCAGACTATACTGGCAGGATGGTCTGCATCTGTCCAGGAAGGGAACAAGTCTTCTGGGCGATTAGTTTAAATGTTTAATTGGCAAGCTATTAAACTAGTCAAGGGGGGAGGCACTGATAAGCAGCAGGGAATTCCCAACCTCCCCCCTACAAAACAGAATACTAAATGAGGTAAAGACCAAGGTAGAAAGGTCAGTAGGGAGCAGGGCAGGGGTGAATGGAGAAAGCAAAGTCAATGAGGATAGGGATGGTGCTACAAGAGGTAAAAACATCAAAAAATGGAGAGCAATGAGTACTAATGCCCATAGTCTGGGTAACAAGCTTCCTGAATTAGTGGCCTTGATGGAGGAGGAACATCTGGATATTGTGGCAGTCACAGAAACCTGGCACACACAGAACCATGACTGGGATATAAACATACCAGGATACACTATCTACAGAGGGACAGGGAGGGTAAAAGAGGAGGAGGAGGAGTAGCTCTCTACATAAGGAAAGGAATCAAAGTAACAGAACACAGGGGTAAACAGGGAGGAGTGGAAGCACTGTGAGTCAATTTGGAGACAGTCAATGGCACCACAATCCGCACAGAGGTTGTATACAGACCCCCATCTCAGGGGGAGGTCATGGACAAGGAAATTATAGAAAGTATTCTTACAATGGCAGTAAAAGGGGAGATATTGCTGATGGGGGATCTGAATATGCCAGATGTTAACTGGAATGCATTTGCAGCAGCCACTTCTAAGAATGGGGTCATTCTAGATGCCCTACAGGGAGCATGCCTTAGACAACTAGTATTGGAACCTACTTGAGAGGGAGCAATCTTCGACCTGGTACTCTCAAATGGAGATGGCAAGAGGATCACAAATTTAGAAGTGGGCAGCCATCTGGGAACTAGTGACCATTGAACAGTATGGTTCACGATAAACACAGCAGTAGAGTCAAGCCATACAAAGGCAAAGGTACTGGACTTCGAGAGGGCTGACTTTGCCAGAATGGGTGAGTGCCTAAGGAATGCACTAGCAAATGGGCAGGAAGGAGGGGTGAAAGAACAATGGGGAATAATCAAAACTGCCATCACAGAGGCAACAAGCCTTTGTGTGAAGCAAATAAACAAAACAAAACGATGTAAGAAACCACTATGGTTCTCAAAGGAGGTGGCAGGGAAGGTTAGAGAGAAAAAGAAAGCATTCAGGAAGTACAAGGATTCACAGAAGGAGCAGGAGAAAGAATTGTATCAATTAAAGCAAAAGGAAGCAGGGAAGGCAGTCAGAACAGCAAAGGCCCAAACCGAGGAAAAGATAGCCAACTCAGTTAAGAAGGAGGATAAAACCTTTTATGGGTACATCAGGGAGCGAAGGAAGACCAAGGGAGGGATAGTGAAGCTTAATAAAGGGAAGGGGGGAGGACAGAGGATGACTGTGAAAAGGCAGAGATACTAAACACATATTTTTGTTCAGTATTCACAAATGAAGAGGGGGAAGTACCAAAACCAAACAATAGAAACACTCGAGATACAGGGGTTGATACCAGCCCGTTTACAGAAGAAAGGGTTCTGAAAGAACTCTTAAAACTGAAGGTGGACAAAGCAATGGGGCCTGATGGGATTCATCACAGAATTCTAAAAGAACTAAGGGTAGAACTAGTGACACCACTGACTACCCTCTTTAACAAATCATGAGAGGATGGGGTGGTACCTGAGGACTGGAGGAGGGCAGATGTTATTCCACTTTACAAAAGTGGGAGCAGGGCAGAAGCAGGAAACTACAGACCTGTTAGTTTAACCTCAGTGATTAAGAAAATGATGGAATCACTTCTGAAGGAAAGAACTGTTGAGTATGTAGAGGCCAGAGGGGCAGAGGACCCAAGGCAGCATGGATTCACTGCGGGCAGGTCATGTCAGATGAATCTAATAGATTTCTTTAACTGGGTAGCCAAAGTAATAGATCAAGGAGGGGCTGTGGACATGGCCTACCTAGACTTTAGCAAGGCATTTGACACAGTCCCACACAAAAGATTAATATACAATCTGGCCAGAATGGGAGTGGGTCCCAAGATGGTAGCCTGGGTAAAGAATTGGCTGAAGAATAGGACACAGAGGGTAATAGTAAACTGAGTCCACTCTGAAGAAAGGGGGGTTACTAGTGGGGTACCGCAGGGTTCAGTACTAGGACCGGTCCACTTTAATGTCTTTATAAGAGACATTGCAGAGGGACTGGAAGGAAAAGTATGTCTCTTTGCAGACAACATAAAGTTCTGCAACAGATTTGATACACAAGGTGGGGTGGAAAAGATGAGAAGGGACTTGGCAAGGCTGGAGAAATGGTCAAATGTATGGCAGCTTAGATTCAATGCTAAGAAGTGCAAAGTAATGCACCTAGGAAACAAAACCCTAGGGGAAGAGTACACAATGGGGGTGAGATACTAACAACAACAAAAATGGAAAGGGACCTGGGGATAGTCATATCAGATGACCTAAAGGTGGGCAAGCAGTGTGAGAGTGCAGTACAGAGGGCTGGGGGATACTGGGATGCATAGGGAGAGGCATCACCAGTAGAAAACAGGAAGTTGTTATCCCTCTGTACAGACAGCTGGTGAGACCCCATCTGGAGTACTGTGTGCAGTTCTGGAGACCCAGTCTCCACAAAGACATAGACAGGATGGAGCAACTAAAATGGTGCAGGGTCTGCACCAGAAGATATATGAAGAGAGACTTAAGGAGCTCAATATGTATAGCCTCGAGGAAAGGAGGGAAAGGGGAGGCATAATAGAAACTTTCAAGTACCTCAAGGGAATCAATAAAGTCCAAGAGGGTAACATCTTTCAGAAAAAGAGGTGTGCAAGAACAAGGGGGCACAATTTGAAGATTGAGGGGGGATGGCTCAGAGGTAATGTGAGGAAGCATTTTTCACAGAGATGGTTGTGGATGCATGGAACAGCCTTTCTGAGGAGGTTGTGGAGTCAAAAACAGTGGTGGATTTCAAGAATGCATGGGACAGTCATAAGGCAATTCTAGGGGGTGGGGGTAGGAAGAAGTAGACTGTTGGTTATCTAGGATCTGTAGCTTATCCATTAGGTAGGGAAATGGGCAGACTGGGTGGGCCAAGCGGTCCTTATCTGCTGTCAAATTTTATGTTTCTATGTTAAAATCAACAGAACTACAGAAAGGTTACCAGCAATCCCACTGAGGTAATCAAAAATAAATGTCTCAACCTCTTGGAGTGGGGTAGGGCATCCAACTTCTTCACTGATTATGAATTTAAATGTCTTTTGGTAGATGCACCAGTAGTACTCACTTTTTATGCCCTCCCCAAAATATGTAAGGGGCGTGTCAGTCGTGTGGGACATCCTATCATGTTAGGGGTTGGACCATTGATGGACAATCTTTGTGAATTTCTGGAAATTTAGAATAGAAGTTGATGGCAGATAAGGACAGCTAGGCCCATCCAATCTGCCCATATACCCTACCTGTATCAATGACCGCTGACCCTACTTGGTCATTGACTTTAGCTTATCGTTCCCACCACTGGGGAACTTATGCTATCCCATGCATGTCTGAATCTCACCACTGTGATCACTCCTACCACCTCCTGGGGCAGGCTATTCCATGCATCCACCATCCTTTATGTGAAAAAGAACTTCTTCACATTACTCCTTATCCTGCCCCCCAATCTCATATCATGCCCCCTTGTTCTTGTACCTCTCCTGTACTGAAAGATGTGTTCCGCTTGCACCTTGTTTAAGCTCTTAGGATACTTGAAGGCTTCTATCATATCTCCCCATTCCCTCCTCTCTTCCAGTGTATACATATTGAGGTCTTTTAATCTCTCCTCATAAGTCTTCTGCTGCAAGCCCTGCACCATCTTAGTCACCCGTCTATGAATCTCCTCCACCCAGTCTATGTTCTTATGAAGATGCAGCCTCCAGAACTGCACACAGTACTCCAGATGATGCCTCACCAGCGTTATGTATTATGGTACTACCACCTCCCTCCTCTGCTGGTGAAACCCTTTCCTATGTACCCCAACATTCCACTGGCCCTTCATATAGCCTATGTACTTTGCTTGGCCACCTTTAAGTAATCTGAGATGATAATCCCCAAATGTCATTCAGCCCTGGTGACTGTCAACAACTCCCACTCCCTATCTTGTAACTCTCTGAAGAGTTTCTGCACCACAGGTGCATGATTTTGCACTTCTTCAGGTTGAACTTCAGTTGCCACACTTTGGACCATTTTTGCAGCTTTCCTAGGTCCTTCCTCATTTTTGCCACCCCATCTGGAGTGTCTACCCTGTTGCTGTTCTCGGTGTCATCTGCAAACAGGCAAACCTTCCCTTCCAGCCCTTCTGCAATGTCATTAATAAAGACATTAGAAAGGACAGGCTTCAGGACTGATCCTTGAGGTACCCCACTGGTCACCCCTCTTTCCTTGGATTAGATACCATTTACCACCACCCTCTGCTTCCTGTCCCCCAACTAGTTTTTAACCCAGTTCACCACCTTGTGGCCCACACCCAGGCTTCCCAACTTATTTACCAGTATTTTATGAGTAATGATGTTGAAGGCCTTACTGAAAATGAGGTAGGCAACATCTACTGCTCCCCCCAATCCACCAACTTCATCACCCAGTCAAAATAATCTTTCAGGTTGGTTTGACATGACCTTTCTGCTGTGAATCCATGCTGCCTTGGATCCTGTGCGTCATTGGATTCCAGGTGTCCCACAATCCTTTCCTTAAGCAATGCCTCTGTAACCTTATCCACTATTGAGGTGAGGCTGACCAGCCTATAGTTTCCTGCCTCCTCTCTGCTTCCATTTTTGTGAAGAGGGACTACATTTGCCCTCCTCCAGTCTTCCAGAACTACTTCTATAATGAGCGACTCACTGAATATGGCTGCCAGTGCAGTGGTGCTGCTAGCTCCATCCATAGCTCCTTTAGTATCCCAGGATGTATGCCATCTGGTCTGATTGCCTTGTCCAGTTTTATGAGCTCCTCTAGGACTCTCTCTTCTGTAAATGGATTGGTGTTCACCTCCTCTCCCCCCTCCCCCATGTATCTGATACCTAGCTGTGGTCCCTCTCCCTCCCATTCTTCACTGAATACTGACCAGAAGCATTTATTCAGTATTGATGCCTTTTCCAAGTCTCCCTCCACACACTCCCCTTCCTCCCCCACAAGACTTACAATCTCGGCCCTGGCCTTTCTTCACTCACTGATGTACCTATAAAATGTCTTGTCCCATTTCTTCACGGTTGTGCTGATCTTTCCTCTGTTTGTGTCTTTGCACTCTTAACAGAGTTTCCTGCTTCCCTCAGACAATTTACAGTAGATACACCACCCTATCCTCTTCCTTCTGAATCTTCTTGTATTTTCTGAAAACCCTCCTTTTGGCTCTTACTTTCTCTGCTACAACTTTAGAGAAACACAGTGGTTTGTTCCTTCTCTTGCCTTTGTTTCTCAGTCTAATGCACTGGTTTGTCACCTCCACTATGGCTCTTTTTAGGTGTACCCACTGCTCCTCAACTGCCCATTTTACATCGCTCCTTGCCAGGGCTTCTTTGATACCTAGCCCCATCCAGGCAAAGTCCTCTTTCCTGAAATCCAAGACCCTTGACTTTGTGTGACTTGACTGTGACCTTGTAACCATGTTAAACCACACTGTGTGGTGGTCGCTGGATCCCAGGTGCCCTTCCACCTAGACATCTGAGATTCTGTCTCCATTGGTAAGTACTAGGTCCATACTTGCCTTGTCCGTGGTGGGTTCTAGCACTAGCTGCCAGAAACCTATCCACTGCAGGGAGTCTAAGATATCTCGGCTCCTGGCTGAGGTTGCCAACGGGATGGTCCAAACCACATCTGGCATGTTAAAATCACCTAGCATCAGTACCTCCCCTTTTATTGCCATCTCTTGTATTTCTTCCACTAGCAATCTGTCTTCCTCTTCTCCCTGAGCTGAAGGCCTGTAGATCACCCCTGTTTGAATTACTGTGCCATTTCCAGTCACAAGGGTGACCCACAGTGCCTCAACCTCTCCCTGTCTGCCCTGTACTGCAGTTGCCTTTATACCTTCCCTGATGTACAGGGCCACCATTCCCCTCCCCCCTTTTTTTACCCTCCCTATCCCTACTGAATAGAGCATAACCTGGTACACTCACCTCCCAATCGTGGCTTACAGTATACCACATCTTGGTTATTGCCGCTATGTCCAGCTCAGCCTCTGCCATTAAGGTCACCAGGTCTGGGATTTTATTTCCCAGGCTGCAGGCATTTGTGTACATGGCCTTCCACACTTTCCAGTCTTGCATCCCACTTAAGGAAATATGATGGACATTCTGGACAAGTTTCAGAATTTTTAACGGAATAGCAATTACCTGTGGCTTGGGACTGATGTGGAGGCACTGTACACCAGCATACAACATCAACAGGGTGTTTAAAGGCCTGTTTTCATTTTCTGAAAAAACATCCACTGGAAGTCACCTCAAACTGTTTTTGTAATTCACAACACTGTAATCTTTGTAATGTTTACAGTGTAGCAGTTATTTGCTTGTTCAGGATCACTGTTGAGATTTTTGCAGGAATAATCAAATTGATAATTCTCTCTCTCCTTCATTCATTTTCAGCTATACATGGCAGCAGATGATGTAGGGTGGTGTGGATACCCCTTACTCACAATACAGAACAAAAAACTGAACACAAAGGTGATCACTGCTCCACTGAGACGCCTATCGCTTATCTGTTTATTTTCTATCTAAGCAATTATCAGTAAAGTAGTGTTTGTTACTATGTATCTCTGGTCTGCGATGGCTGTTACAGAATGCTGTCTACCTTTATCAGTACTTACTAAATTTAGCCATTAGCTGGAATAATGTTACTATAGTGCTAGTTCCATACAATAATTACTCTTTAGTATACATTTTTGTATTTTTTATAGTAAATGGGTTTAGACATATCACGCCTGTCTATTGGTTCTCTTGTTCAATTATCTTTCCACTGCTTGATTGTCCGATCTAAGGAGAACGAGTATGCCTTTGACTTGTTGGCTGAAGTGTAACAGTGCTAGGAAGACCACTTTCATCTCCAGGACATTAATTGGGAGTTTTGACTCAGATAGGGACCATTTTCCCTATGCTGATTGTCGCCCTGTGACTGCCCCTCAACCTGCAAGGCTGGCATCCGTGTCGATTATTACCTTGTACTGAATGTCCTGTGGCATCCCTTTGGAGAGATTGTTCTTGTTTGTCCACCAGATCAGTGAGCGAACCACCTGCAGAGGGATAGTAATTGTCTTGGTGAGATAGAGGTTGTGTATAGCCCCTGTCATGTGGCAAATGACAGTAGCCTCCTCATGTTCCATCTGGCCCAAAGAACTATGTGCATGATGACATTACCCCAGAATCTGGGAGACTAACTCCAGTGATAGGTGTCTGAGTCTCAGAAGCCTGGATACCTACGCTATTAGGTTGTTGATATGCTTCTCCGAAGAACATACTAACCCCAAGGCTGTATCAATTATGGTACCCAGGTGTTCAATAGATTGGCTGAGGTTGAGGCAGCTCTTGAGGAGGTTGATCACCCAACCATGACTGTCCAGGAACCAAGCAACTGTCTGCATCTCTTGGACTGACTGTTGGAATAATCTGATTCTGATGAGTTAGTCGGCCAAGTATGGAATGACTTGGATGCACTGCTCCCTCATTTTGGCTGCCAGCACCATGGACACCTTCATGAAGACTCGGGGGGGAATGACACTAGTCCAAAAGGGATAACCTGGCAGTGCTTACCTAGGATGTGAAATCTGAGGAATTTGTTATATGAGGGTCTTATGGGGATGTGGAGGGAGGCATCCTTCAGCTATACCGATGTTAGAAAATCCCCGGGGCTTATGACTTTCAATGTGGATCTGATCATTTCCATTTTGAACAGCTTGTATTTTTTGGAGCAATTTAAGAATTTTATTCTAGTACTGGCTGAAGGCCTGCTGCTTTCTTGTGCACTATAAAGTAGATGGAATATATTCCTCTGCCTCTTTTCACTGGTGGCACTTCTGCAATTGCCTTGTTGTGGATTAGGTCCATTAGGACCTAACAGATCTGAGACAGTTGTAATTTGTGTTTTTATACTGGTGAGATAATAAGTCTGTTCAACCTGGGAATTTCCATAAAATCTAGGGTGTAACCCTTTTGCACAATCTCCAACACCCATTTGTCCTCTGTACTGAAGATATTTTCCATGCCTCGGCAAACTGAAGTAGGCACTCACCTACTGGGAAGTTTGGTAACCTTGGTAGTGGGTATAGTTATAGTTTTGACTGTGGCTTGGAGCCAGAGCTATTTGGACCTCTGCCCCTGGCAGATCCACCCTTACTTTTGAACCTGCCAGATAGTTGCTGGTGGAGGGGTATGAGGGTTGGAAGTTGTTTCCTCTTTTTCCATAGTGGCCCCTTCTCCTGCCTCAAAAGGAGTTCAGACGAAACCTCTGCCCGATGGGGAGGTATGTGGATCTACTACTGTAGCTTGATTTTCCGAGGTGATTTGCCATCTTCCTTGTCCTTGAGGTATTTCACCAGTCCCTCCCTGAAAAATAGCAACCCCTTGAAGGGGAGTTTATGCAACATACATTTAGTCTTGTTGGCTGCATCCCATAGTTTAAGCCATAGTGTTCTACTGACTCTATTAATAAGTGCAACAGCCCCAGTGTTAATCTTGAGTGAGTACATTTCCATGTCAGCTAGGTATTTTGAGGATAGGATGGTGTTTTCCAAGAGTTGCACATCCACTGACTTCTGGATCATTGTTTTCATAATATTTTGCAACCAGGTTAACTGCAACCTGATGTAATAGATTGCCGATGTAGCTGCCCTGGCTGCAAGTCTGGCCAGTTCAAAATTCTTCTTTAGTTTGTCCTCCAGCTCTCTGTTCACTGGATCCTTCAAGCCTGAAGATACCCTCCAATGGAAGGATGGTGTTTTTATTTAGGGATGCTATTTTCAGGTCTACTGTGGGAGGGGTGCACCACAGCAACAGCCTGTCCACCTGCAGAAGGTACATTGTGTCCCAGGATCACCATTCAGGAATGCGTGGCAGGTCCATGGAGTCCCATTCTTTGGCCACCACTTCATCAATAGATTTACATACTGGGAAAATGTTGACATTTCTGGCTTAGGGTAGGAGGGATGGAATCAGCTTGGATTGTGGTGGCGGAGGAAGATTGTTGAACCCCACCATGGACATACTGTAATGTTGCAGACCAGTGCTGGGATCTGATCTGGAAAGCACCATTTGGCAGTTAGTGACTTAGGATAGACTACCATGTCCTCCTCATCCCTGGAATAATTTTCTGAGTCAGATTGGGGGCCTGTGATCTGGGTTCCACAGGTGTAGGATTGGTTGGGGTTGACAGTGTCAGGCTAGCCACTGGGTTGGTCAGGCTGGGAAGTGCAGACCTATCAGTTTTGCCAGTTTCTCTAACATAGCCACTATAAGCTGTTGTTGTGCTTCCATAACCTCTTGGTTTTGAAGAAGAATGGCAGCTGTATCCATGTTTAAACTGGATTCTAGAGGTGCGCTGGCTTGGTTGGAGGACTGGGGTATGGAAGTGGATAGTTGCTGAGATGACCCATTGGACCCCATACTGGACAACCCCTCCTTGGATGACTGAGTGGATTCCTCAGTGCAAGCGGAACATATCCAGTCAAGTTGACCTGGAGGGATTGGGGCGGCACAGTCTCTGCAAACATTTGACTTGGCCATATTGTCCTGTGGAGATAAGAATGAGATAAAGAGATGGAAGCTGAAGCTAGTTTCTTCCATAAGAGATGTAAAAAGATGAGTTTTAAAATTTTATGGTGACTTATTGGGCTAGGAACAAAAAAGGTTATCTCAAATTGTATAAACAGCCCCAAGAAGAGTTGGGGCACCTGTTCCTTTAATATGATGGCTTGCATGCACAGGCAATATGGTTCCCAGAAGTGTGGCAAGGGCTAGTGTGGCAGACATGTATCCTGTATAATGGGCCACCCTCAACAATATGACTTCCAGATCTGGGCTGAACAGGGGCCTTATCAGTGATTTTCTGAGGGAGAACGCCAGAACGCCAGGCTGCTTTAGTTATATTAAGTGTGTAGGCTCTCACTCAGCGGCTAAACTAGGAACCCCTTGCAGGAGTTCCAGGGCACCACCATGCTGCTTGCAGGATTTGACAGCCCCACTAGCAGGGGTGCCCTCACTCCTTTAGGCAAGAAATACTCTGTGTGACCACTGACTGAGTGCTCACAGAGATCTGGGACCTTCAAATCACCCTCGAAGCCGATATTATACAGCAAGCTTTGAAAGCCAGTAGGCATGTAACTTATCTGGGGAAGAGAAGCATGTATTTCAGGGTGAAAGGAATCAAATTGCTTTCAGATTTATTTTAGCTATGGCTAAAGAGTCAACATTTAAGAATTCCCATACTCTGCCACCTTGCACTGCTAGTTTCAGTTGTTAGTAGGTATCCCTATATAAAACAGTGGTTAAGGCAAATATAAGAAGTAAAGAAAAGCCTGTCACAGAGAACAGGATCACATGCCACCAGCTCCACCTACCTTAGCATGAGTTGTTTCTGGTTAGGGCAGAATAACTTGTTCACAAAATCTGCTGGTATTAGGAACTGAGCTGAGGTGCTGCAACCTGATCAGAGGCACATTTGAAACTGAGCCAGTCTGGGTGGGCTCCAGGTGAAGAGGGTCCAGACTTCTTTAAAGTCACATGTGCATCAGCACCGTATCAGGTGAACACAACACTTGATGTTATAATTGTGGAGTGCCTCAGAGATTATCCCACACAGTTATCAGTAAAGTATTGTTTGTTACTATGTATCTCAGTTCTGTGATGGTTGTATTATTAAATGCCATCTACCTTTATTAGCACTTATGAAATTTAACCATTAGCTAGAATAGTGTTACTATAGTGCTAGTTCCAGCACAGTAATTACTCTTTAGTATAAATGTGTTGCATTTTTTTATAATCCATGGGTTTAGAAGTGTATCACTGCTGTCTATTGGTTCTCTTGTTCAGATCTCTCCACTACAACTGACTGCTGAGCTTATGTTAAACAGAGCACCCAGTTGGTAGCTCTGTGCTCATTACATCTCTGGTATACAAGGAATAGGTTAGCGAGCTAGACCCCCCTCCCCCGATGAAGGCTATGGTCAAAGCTCTGGGGCATCTAGTGACTTAGCAAGTCTTACTCCTTGCACCTGTCTATTTGTATCCCAAAATTGCTCCAATAAATCACTTGGATTAATATCTTTGTATCCTATGGATTCTTTTTACCTCAGGCTGCATACCTGTCATTGAGTGCCAGACTCCATTTTTGGACTCATCTTCATGTTTTCTGCCTGCATTTTGACTTATTATTGAAAAACTGAATAATAACAAAAAGGCAAATTCTACACTATGAAAAGAAAAAAAGACTTCCACTGCAGTAGTCCATGCATCTTTATTTAATTATGACCCTTAGAGAACCAACAGTTTTTTCTGCATACTTTATGCACTGTAGATGCTTAACATTCACTTGTTAGTCACTTACACTTACTTGTACTTTACTAATCTGTTTATTGTAATAGTTTTGATTTTGTGTAATATCTGGGATCCTTTTTTCTGTCTTTATATCATCCTATTAATCCCCCCCACACACACAGTTTTGAGTGAATGGCTTGTAGGTGTAGTGTGACAACCTGGAAGAAAACCTGAAGGGAAGAAAAGGCATCTTCTTTTGTGAAGGACTGAAAGTGAGCTGTGAATGAATGCTATTAGAGAGATTGTAAAAAAGTGGGATGAATTGTCTGGATGCATTGAATGTCTGGTCCTTTGTGGGAATGGCCAGCTTGATGTGAAACAGAGGCTGAGCAAATTCATGAGACAAGCCGTGTTTACATGGCAGCAGCACCTCCAACTCTGACCGCAACAACACAGTCCTGACCACCCATGATTCGATCATCTGCACATCTACATGGCCCCTCTCCGAATTGTTCCAATCCATGCTGGTGAGGGGCCATGTGTCAAGGGGTCAGACAGCGGCTCAAGGACTCATGAGCTATGGAACAAGTTGCAGCAGCACACACAGTCAGTGGAAGCCACTGTAAGCCACTCGCTATGCTCCATGTTCCCAGTTTGCTAGGTAATCCAGGACCATGTTAGCGAGTGGCTTACCATGATCGAGTGTCTGTCTACACTGTCACACTTGCGCTGGAGCAACCTGAGAGCTCATGCAACTCCAGTACAAATGTGACCATGTAAACACAGCAACACTAGGAACCAGTCATTTTCCACCTGTTTGTGTCAGTGAAATAGTAGGCAGATAACTGCAGTAAGCTAGCTCATTATTATCAGTAAAACAAACTTGTTTTCTTTTGAGCCACTTAAAACATTGGTATGTACAGTATAAAAATGGTAGCAGCCTTATGTATTTAATACATTAAATATTTCAGTTTTGTTGACTATCAATGGTGCTGTTTTAAAACTGGTATGACCCTGTTTAAAGCATGACTATGCATTACATACATGTTTTAAAGCACCATTCCTTTGGCAGTTTTAAAGTACAGTTATGCATTAAAGAACATTGATTGTGCTTTTCTTGCACAAATATCCAGTCAGGCAATAGAAACCTTACCTGCCTCTTAAGCAGGCAAAGAAATTTAAACAATTTTACAGGATGGCATTTTAGAAAAGGAAGGGCTCATATTTTGGCCTCATGGAGCCAGCTGCCTGCTCCCTTCCACTTACTGGGTGTGAACAACCACCTAAAGCTTAGATGTTTAGATCAGGAAGAGGACATTGAGGCATACTAACTAGAAGTCAATGGAGTCTATTGTTTATTCACATGTTTAGAGTCCTGCTTGTTGACATCAAAGCCAGCACTCAGCTGACAAGGTTCTTATTAGCTGAGTGGTGGTTCTGATATCACACAGGACTCCAAAGTATAAAAAAATGTGAATGAAAAAGGGCTCCTGTGCTCCCCCAATTTAGATGTCTCGAACCAGCTGAGCACAGGGGTGGGGCACTCACTCCCAGAAGAGAAAAGTAGTGGACTGCTGGCTTCATGGGGTCAAAATATGATCCCTTCCTTTCTTAAAATGCTATTGTGAAAAAAATGTTTTCATTCCTCTGATTGCTTTAGAGATAGTTACAATATAGAGAATACCGGGTGGGCAACTATGCACAACCAGAGTGTTGTGCCACAGAGGGGTTATGATTCCCAGAAACCTCAAGAGCAAAGCTGGAAAGGTCTTTGGAAATCAGAACCCCAAGGTACAGATAAACAAATAAAAAAAGGGTGCTAGCAGGAAGGCCTTCACTATCAGAGGTGCCATCTTTCAAGTCCTTTCTGCTTACTTTTACTGGTTGTCAGGGTAGAAGTTAAAGATCCCATGGCATTTTTCACAAGAGTAGAGACTTTTTCCCAATATCTTGGCCAACATTCCCCTGGTTAAGCAAACAGGGCCATGTAACTGTCCCCCAGGTTGCACCTCGAAACAAGCTGTCAAAGTTCAATGCACCTTTGGTGGTGTCAGTGTGGTTAAGTTGGTAGCACATCTGGGTTTGGATGAGAAGGTCTTGAGTTCTAGTTCCACACAGGAAATGGGCCCATAGCATAAATACTGGCACCAAGTGCAATACTAGGGTGATGCTGTACTGCTGGGGTGTGCCATCCTTTTGTTAAGATGTTAAACTGAGGTCTGTTCTGTTCATCTCTGCTGCTGTCAAGGTGGGTGCCTAGGTGGAAGTAAATGAACAAAGGTGCTTTTCACAAGAGTTGGGGAATTTCCCTGGTGTCCAGGCCAACATTCCCCATCACATAAAACAGGTTCATGTGATTGTCGAAGACTGTACATGGGTGTTGATGTGTGTAATGCTTATCAGAAAATGTTCAGTGACTCTATTACCAGTTTCACACTGCTTCTAAAGTGTTTTGGGATACATTTTATATGAAAAGTGGTATCAAAGTTCTTCTGCTGCTGCTTCTTCATCTTCTTTTTTTTTTCTTCTTCTTCCTTCCAGGTCAGAAGTTACAGACAAATACATTAACATAAAAACAGGTCATTATATAATTGCTTTAGGCTGTGTATATGTTTTTTCCCCCAATTACTTAACCAGGTCATTAACCATACTGTATGCTGTGTGCTTAAAGGCCTCTGAATTTGTTATCATTCAGTTCTCCCCAACCAGAATTATACTCACTGTTTATTGAAGTGATTCGAGATACTTCTGTTTAAAAAGTGTTATATAAAATAAAATGATATCCTATTTGTCCCAAGTCTATACACACCACAATGATTAACATTATACACTGGAATGTTTTGCATATAGAGTAATTCACGAGTTACTGTGTGATGAAAACTGATTTACAAATCTGAAGTGTGTTTTACCATATAAACCATGAATGAAGCTTGAGTATTGTTTAAAGGTAAAACACACCACGATTGTGTAAACAACCAAGTAATCACACAGTCATCAAAATTTTCTGAAACCATCTTTTAGGGTCTGATATCAACCTGAACTAATGAGAGTGAACGAGAGTGTGAGTAAGCTGAAAGACACCATCCCTACTGTTTGTTTGTTTATTTATTTATTTAACAGACTTTAGGATTATAACTTTAAGTCAGGGACTCATATACAAAGGCTCCGCATCAGAAAAAACAAATACAAACACTTAATACATATAGACATAGAATGGCAGCTAAAGGGTACAGTTTTTTCAGTTATACATTACAGAATCAAAATCAGCTATACGTTGCATTGAATGTGCTACCGAGAGCTGTATTTACAGTTTTCAAGAGAACAATAAGTTTGCTGATAGAGAGAAGGAGTAACAGGTTTGATATTTACAGTGAAGTAGAGAATTAGACAGATATCTTGTGAGTGCAGCCAAAGGAGGCATTGTTAATAGGTAATGTTTGGTAGCCCTATCTGTAGGAGCTCAGTGGCGGGGTGGTCCCGTAAGATGATAGCTAGATGACTCGACACTAGCTGGTACTGTACTTTGGCAGTGCTGTGAAGTGAGAATGTGCTCTTTGAGGGCTGACTTGAAAGGTCCTAATTTGGAGATGGAGGAGACATCAGAGGGGAGTTCATTGTACCAGACTGGGGCCCTGTGTGGGAATGACCTTTGGACTAATGAGGTTCTAACCCTCGGGATGGACCACACCTGACTGTTGGTAGTGCGGGTGTTCACCAAGCTGTGGGAGGTTAGGAGAGAGGCAGAAACCCCCAAGGGAGTAAGCCCCAGGTGTATTTTCTTTGTGAGGAGACATGTTTGATAAAATAGCCTTTCATCCAGGATGAGGATATTTGTCAGGGCATATAGGGTGTAAGTATGGCTACGCTTGTCTGCCCTGGAGAGGAGTCTGCATACTTTGTTTATGGCCCGATGTATTTTGTTAAGGGCTGTGTGGTCAGCAGCTGAGTAGACAGTGAGCCCATTATCGACTAAGGAGAGGACTGAGGAGGTAACAGCCAGATTAAGGGCTTCCAGAGGTAGGCAATCCTTGTGCAGATACAATCCGCCTATTCAGACATTTATGGCTGATGACAGAGTGTTACCGTGTGAATGGAAGGAGAGGCTGGAATCAAACGTAAGGCCCAGGTATTTATATGTATTGACCTGTTCTAGAGGAAGGAGAGAGTGGGAGAGGATTGTTAGATGTGCTTTCTTGGCCTTATTCTGTTGGTGGGCAAAGAGCATGGTCTTTGTCTTTTTTACATTAATCACAAGTCTTTGGTCTATGAACCAGTTTTCAATCTGGTTAAATGCGTGTTGGAGGGAGGACTGCAATACTGTGGGATCTGAGTGCGAGGCTAAAAGAACCGTGTCATCCATGTAGAGTAATAGGTTGCTGGAGCAGGAATTGGGCAATGTTTTTAGGTAGATACTGAATAATAGCGGGCTGAGGATGGAGCCTTGGGGAACCCCAGAGCAGACTAGTAGGGTGGTTGAGAGGGTGCTGTTTATTTTGACAAATGTGATCTAGCTGTGAGGTGACTGGTAAACCAGGAGACAGATCCTTGGGACAGACCTATGTGGCAGAGTGTGCTTAAGAGTAAGGGGTGGGAGACTGCACCAAAGGCCTTTGAAAGATCGATGAAGACAGCTCCAGCTAGGTGTTTTCTATCCACAGCAGAGTGAATAAAATTAGAGAACTCAGTGAGAGCCATAGTTGTACTGAGTCCAGATCTGAAGCCTAACTGCTCCCTGCAAAGTAGATTATGAGCAAGCAGGTACTCAGTGAGTAGGGTGGCTATTATTTTTTTGAGGGCTTTTGAGAGTGGTGGAGAATGGATATGGGATGGTAGTTATTGAGGGAGGTGCTGTCACCATTCTTCAGTATTGGGGTGACTGTGGCAGTCTTCCAGGCTGCTGGGAACTGCCCCAGACTTAGGGAGTGGTTAATGAGGTCAGTCAGGGGGATGAGGACTGTATCTAGTACTAGATGTAGGATTTTCATATCAAAAGAATCTTTGCAATAGCAGGAGCCACTGAGTGCTTTAATGAGATAAGGCTTTGCCTCATTCGTAGAGATTGCCCTGAGATGGAAGGGAGGACACTGGGCATTAGAGGGCGGGGTTGCAGGAGTGGGATCAAAAAAATTATTTGGGAGTACTGCACTAAGGTCAGAGAATGATGAGTTGAGGCAGTTTACGATGGACAGCGGGTCAGTGGTAGGGACATTGTTGACAGTTAGTGGGGGGGGGCAGAATTTGCAATTGAGTTCCTTGATATTGTCCCAGAACAACCAAGCATTCCTCCAGGAGGAGGCAAGGGTCATTTTGTAGTAGCCAGTTTGGACTGTTTTATGGCCAGAGTGCATCTGTTATGAGATGCTTTATAGGCTTGCCTGTCTACCTGTGTGCCGGATGTGAATGCTGTATACCAGAGATCACCTCTGTGCTTTAACTGTTGGAGCAGTGCAGGCATGACCCGGGGGCATTATGTTTCTTGAATTGCACTTTTGCTAGTGAGGCACAGATGTCACATGCTTTATTAAAAGAACAGGTGAAATGATCAAGGGCTTCATCTATAGTAGGGGCCTGGGGGATGGGGGATCAATACCATTGAGGTAAGTATTTTCTTAGGTTTGTGAGACCTCCACAACACCAGGGCAGTATAGTTTGGGTTGGGTTTCTGCTGATGACATGACCAGGAAAAGAGGATGGGTGAGTGATTACTTAGGGAGTCTGGAAGGACCACCAGGTCAGAGATTCTGTGAGGACGGTTTTGTGAGGAGAAGGTCGATCAGGGTGGTAGAGCCATTAGTAAGGTTCACTCTGGTAGGTTGGCTGACCAGCTGGGTCAGGTCCAGCTCAGCGAAGGTGTCCTAGGCATGGGAAACTAAACTGGCAAGCCAGTTCACAATAAAGTCTCCAACTATAATGTGTTCCATTTTGGGGGGAAGCCTGAGATGTAGTTAGCAAGGGATTGTATATCAGGAGCTTGGTTTCTTGGTTTTCAGTTAGTGTGACTGTGTAACAACTTCCCATACTGGTGATCAATCAGTTGTATGTTTCTCCTTATCAACCAGGTTGATACAGAGAATACTAGATCTGATTTCTGGCTGATATCAGACAATGTCAGGTAATTTTTTACAGTATCATATACAGTATGCATGCTATTGGCAATTACATGATTGTGGAAACTGGGTTTTCTTACTATACATTATAGCTAGGTAACTGGCTTTCAACTTCATTCATTATCTTTTTATTTATCAGAGGAATAAAACTTATTCAGGTAAGAAACCAATCCTGAAGAATCCTAGGAGTTGAGGGAGAAAATGGGACCAGATGTTACAAGGGGTCACAGTGCACCCATGCAGTGCAGTTAACTGAATCATTTGTTTTGGAAACTGGCTACCATATGAACCACTTTCCCAAATTTGTGGCCACTTTGGGGAAAAATGTTCTCACAATTGGCAAAAAATGTTTACAAATCATAAACAGGCCAATAAACATCAAATGTCCCATTAGTGTGTCAACTACAGTGCTCTGACGAACAATATGAGTGAAACAATAATCAAAAAAAATTAAAGCCCTCCTGGAATCAGTGAGTTTGAGTTCTTAGAAAAAGGAACATCTTGACTACAATTCTGAGTTCAAATTTTTTCGTTCCTATTCAATCAGAACAAAACTTAGAAGACCTTTTAGAAACCCTAGAATGGCCATATGATTCCCTTACTCTCACATCACCTCCATATTATTGCTACACCTCCTCCTACAGCTGCCACTCAACCTCGAAAACAGAGATTCCACATCCAGATTTGTCTTCCTCCCATCCATGTCTCCAGTGAGGACAACAACATAGTATAGATGATTAATTGCCAAAGAGAGGCACCCCACTGAGGCAAGAAGTGAGCCTCTATTTGACAATCGATGCTTTCAGATAAAATAACATATTTTAAGTATTGTATATTAAGTAAGCAAAAATACCTGACAGTGTGGGCAGTCTTGGGCTATACTGGACCACTGATGGGTGTAATGAGGCCCAACCCCACAGGCGGAGGGCCTTACAGCCCTGGAAATTCTTGTATAGATAAATTCTGTCCACCCTGGAGGGTATTATTGCACTTAGAAAATGGGCTACATGTAGCATTTTTAAGTAAGAGTTAAGAAATAAAAATAAATAAATAATGTATTTTATTTTTTGATAGAGTAGTCCCCATCTTGGTACAGTTTCCAGCAGAGAGCACTGCAGTGCTTCAGATTTCCTCCATTCCAGAGACTAACCCACCACCCCCTCAGTTCTGTTGATCCGTCATGCCCCCTCCCCTATCGGTGCTCAGTTTTTCTTTCCGTTGGGATCCAGTCTGCAGTGTGATCAAGCAGCAATCACCTCCCCCAACAGTGCTTAATTTTCTTTTACATTGGGATCCAGTTTGAGAGCAGTGTGATTGGGTAGGGAGATCATGTTTTGAATTGATATGGAAGAAGTGGAGTGTAGCACAACATCAGGCATGGTGGCTGAGAGAGTGGGGATTGTGTACACCAGCAGCAAATGGTACCTGAGAGGGAGATTTAAATTTCCACTGCTAATCATCACATTTAAATATATTGTACTGTACATACTAAGTGAGCAGCAACAATGGGGAGTATGTGATGGCAAGTTGCTTTGTGAGCGTGAGTGCGCAGAACAGGACTGTCCAGTGAGCAGGTTAGCAGGTTTGATTTTATTGAGCCAGGATGAAAACTGCCTCATTGGTGTGTGGAAAGAGGCAGAGTTGTCTAAAATATAGCCAACAGCTGCAGCCACAAATAAGGCAGGATGCAAGGTGCAGGTATAAAAAATTGTTTAACTGGCATTTTGTGCATTAACAAAAACAGCTGTTTTTTTCTGGACTGCAGTCTCTTGCTCAGTAAGTGAAAACAATGGTGGCCATTTCCGTTCTCAACATTCTATAGGCACCATGAGTTTTGGGGTAAATAGTCATGTTGGCAGGGTACTAGTTATTTTCCAGTCTCTTTTGGCATACAAATGTACCCCTTGCTCAGGAATTCAACCAATCAGAGGCTGGGAAATCTTCAGCCCATCTTCTAATTTCTAATAATGGTCAGATAGTTTATAGAACTTGAATTAGAACTACAACTACTGTGAGTTCGCCCATGGCACTTTGATCTAAGATAGAAAAATATCCTAGCATAATTTTAATTTAATTTTTTTGGGAAGGAACTTGTTTTCAACAAGCTCTTATACTAGCTGGTCCATGTTTTGAGTCATGATTTGCAAAAGAAAGGGAAGTTAATGTGGAACAGAGAGTCAGGAAGGCTTAACTCAGAACCATTGATATAGAGAACACTCTGCCCAGAGCTGGTTATACACAAAATGGCACCCCAAGTGGACACACTTAGGGCAGTCCCCTTTCACACCACCTCCTGCCCTCTCTCCTCCCTTCTGCCTACCCCACATCCCCAAGTTGTAAAAACATTCTGAACATAGGAGTAAAAGCATTAGTTTTATTTATATATTAACAATTTTTGCATTTCCTCCTACTCTACTTCAAAGTTCCCCTGCTGTGCTGGTGCCCCAAGCACCACTTGCTTTACTTATGCCTAACCCTGCCTCTGGGTCTTCCACTATTTGTAATGAGGTAACAGAATTTGTCAAAAAAGGCAGTAACTACAGTTGTGGAGTAGCAGTAGTTTGGATGAGAATATAGGGGGTACTAATACCATGAACATGTGGGTCGGTTGTTAGGGTGTGGTTATTGTTCTACATGCATTAAAGGATCCCTAAACCCTTTATTTTTACCTAGTGGATTTAAAATAAATAAATAAATAAAATTGCTCTATAGCCCTTTAAAGGAAAGGCTGTTGTTTATATCTACAGTATGCCAAAACTGAATTTATTTAGAGTAAATGCAGTTTTGTAGCATTTAAAAATATAACCAGCCTTTCTCAATTCTTTTTTTCACTTGTTCTTTTCTCAGGATGGCACAGACCAAGACATAAATTGTACTTCACGTTATGCTATTTAGTTCAGTATCAGCAGGCAAACTTGTGAAAAACCTCACCTAACCTATGCACTAGTGTAAATAATGCACAGGTTAAGTGATGATTTTTATTCTTTTATTTGTTTTGGGCAAGTTTATTTGCAGTCATTTGTACATAACAGCAGCACTTTTGCTGAATTACCTCTGCTGCACTTTCTTCATTGACCTACTTGTGCTGCATGTCAGTACACACTTCATGGTTTGTCAGGGAGGGAAATGGAATCAGAAAAGGATGTTTTTTACATTTTTAAATCCTACAAAACTGCATTTACTCTAATTAAATAAATGCAGTTTTGGTATAGATGCAAACAGCCTTTCCTTTAAAAGTCTATGGAACATTTTATTTTATTTATTAGACAAAAATAAAGACTTTAGGTATCCTTTAATAAAATTCTTATTTATGTCAGCTGCCATACTAAAGAGCATCATATACTGTGTGCCGTGTGTCTGTTGCACTAGAGACCACCTCAGCCTGTTAGACTCTGTGCCTAAACACCACACATGGTTCTCCAACCAGCAGAAGTTACTGAAAAAAAAGTACATTCTTTGTATTAGAGTACAATAGCCACACTATGTACTTGCCTGATAAATTGTCTTTATCTTGTAAGTTTCAGAACTCTGACTGCTGTAAGCATAATATCACAGTAAAGAACCTTGATGGTAATAATGAATCACTGATAATTGACTGTGTTACTATGGATGACGGTGTTACCTGATAGTACAGAGCATCAAAGTCACAAGTATACAGGCTTTATAATCAGGACCACTAAATTACAATGAATGAAGCAATAACATGTCTGATTTCAAGCCATGGAATTATGGGATTGCACGGGTATCTAATAGTCCAGTTTCTATGTTTTTACTAATTTACTGTTTATCATTTGTTAAGTGTATAATTACTACATAGAAAATGAATGAAAACTATCTATAACCAAATTAATTTATTTTCAGGTGTGACCTAGGAGAAGGGGATAAGGGGAAGCACAATCACATACGGAGGATAAATGAATGAGCATGGCATACAAATTGTGTGTACAAATTAGGCAACACAAAGTGCATACTGCTATAGTGAAGGGAGGCTGAGCTGGTGCTGAAAGTAGGAGTCAAAACAGGTTGATAAACTTCAAGGAGGTTGCCAAAACTATGAGGTTAAAGGGGGGGAGAGATAGGGGTAGGGAAGGGTTAAGGAAGATGGATGGCATGAGCAGGGGGGTTATAAAGCAATTAAATAAAGCAAAAGAACAATAGTATAAGAAATAACTTATATCACAAGTGAAACTGCTCACTGTACTTACGGACTGTGGCCTAGTGATCCTCCATTATGGTCCTTCAGCTGAAGGGTCATAGATTAAGGGTAACACACTGAGAGCGATAGTGTGGGATGACAGTCGACAGAAGTTGCTACACCCCTGATGTGATGCCCTAAACCACACTTCAGTTTAATGTGTTTACTTGAAACCGATTATATGTGTTAACTGTGTTCCTTTGTATACTGTGTGTGTTGTGTGTTTGGTTGTTCTGTATTTGTGAATATTTGAAAAACCCAATGAAGCATATTTAATTAAAAAAAGAAACCAATTATATGTGTTTCTGAAGTGTACAAATGAGACCAAACAGCATCAGCTTCACTAGTACAGTAAGTAAGTTAACAGTGTTAGTGACTCAGAAGGTTGCACACTTACCTCTGAGGACAGAAGATTGGAAGGTGGTGGATTCTAGCCCCACACCAGGAACTTGAGATAAAACTCAGTGCAGACATTGTAGTGTAGCATGAGTGGGATGCTGTACTCCTGAGGTGCCATCTTTCACATGAGATATTAAATCATTGTCCCTTTAGCCTGTTCTGTTGGTTGTTCAGGCACTTCTAGAAAAGAGTAGGGCAATTTTTATTAAAAGCAAAATAAAAGTCATACAATAAATATACAGTAAACAAAAATCAATACAGAAAAATAGAGAAAAGAACAAGTCTAGGGGAAATTGCACATATATATATATATATATATATATATATATATATATATATCACAAATTAAACTCAATACCAAAATCCAAAAGTCTTATTTGGTCTACCATGGCAAAGGAGTAGTTCCCCATTAAGCATCATCTTACCAACCATGTTCAATTCTAATTCATGAATGCTACGGATTTCTTGTATGATACTATGACACAATTTGGTTTGAGATAAATATTGTTGTTGTAACATCAGTCTACAGCAAACATGCTAAATGCAATGAATGAAACATGCAAACGAAACTGTCAAACTATATTTAAGCCATACATATAAAAAAACATAGAAAAGAGGCATCATAGGGTATGTCAGAAAATATTGAAGTTTTCCATCTATTGACCAGTAATGTCCAAAAGTCCTGAATATATGAACACTCAAAATATGAATGTTGTTTCTAATGAGGTAGTGCAAGTAGGTCGTGGACAGAACCATTCTCGAGTGTCCTTACGCATCAGATTATTTTTCACATTTAGTTTATCATGTGCACACAACCAAATATCATCCTTCATCTTATCCAGTATTCTGAGTTCAGTCAGCATTTTCCCAATATACATATTCTGTACAGCAGATTCTCTGGAAAATCTAGGTTGTTGAAAAAAAACTGGTACATAGTACTTTAAAATACAGTATACAAGCCATGGGACCCATCATTGGGATGATAGCCATAAAACTGTACCAGTGCTAGCATATGTAAACATTTTATAAAATAAACTAAAGGATTAGGCATACATAAACTAGATGGGTTAATGTCCAACTAGGCTACACCTTTTTATAGGGTTAAAACTGCTACCCCATAAGCACACACACACACACACACACAAAATACTTCCAAAGCTTTAGAAGGGAGTATACATAACTTAAGTATAAGAAAATAAGAATTAGATAAGTTTAAATTATAAAAAGCCTTTTCTTTTTACTTATGTGCCATTTTTTCCACTGTGTTAGCTTATTTTGAGGAATTGATGCTCCTAGTTCATCTGAGCCATGTCTCCAGGTCCGAAGCAAACACCTAAGATTTTATGTTGATTTATTGTAACCTTAATCCCACAGCCTTAAGCATGTGAATTTCATGCTCCCCTATGGCTACACAGGAATGTTTCTGGAAATGTTTGCTAGAACTGGTAATTCTAGAAAATCTTTTAAGTATTTCCCTGGCATTTTCACCTGAACTACAATCAGCAAATTATAAGACAGAAGTCACCAGCATACATTAATGTTTTAACTTCAGGGGTCTGTTCTGACAAAGTAATACCTTTAATATCAGAGGAGAAATTAAATAATCTTGTTAAAGGATAAAAGGAGATAATATACAAAAGGGGGCTGTGGGGACAACCTTGTCTAACTCCCTTTTTACAGCTGCAGGGCGGAGCTCTGCAGGTGTCTTGCTATCAAAGCAAAAATATGGAGCTCATCAGATTCTCAAGGGTCTTCATAAAATTGGTGTTGCACTACAATTACTCTGCTAGAGGCAGTCTGGTGTGTCCCTACATTGCACTATTTTTTCCCTGTCTGAAAAAAAAGAAGCATTTTTTTCTTTCACTCTGATAACGTTTTTAAGTTTTGATGGGAAATGATCACTAACAGTACATATATTTCAATCTTAATTTGTGAACAACAGGACTTGTGTGATGATGTGGTTACTAGCTTCAATCTGAGCAGTAGTCTCTTTCAAGAAAGATCCATAGTTTATGGTTTTTACTAAACATGTCTACTTATCAGCAGTCCCCAGCCATAAACTGTAACTGAGACTGAAGAATGAGGTTCAGATTTCAAATCATAGAGTAAAGTGTTGCTGTCAGTTAATGAGATCTGCAAGAGTTAAAAAAGGACAATACTAAATACATATGAAGAAGCCAGCAGAAGAAGACCATTTGGTCTATCTAGTCTGCTCTTATTGCAGGGTACACAGTTTGAGCTACTGCTCCTGCCCTCCCTCCGACACCTCCCATCCTCCCTACCCAGGATCCTTACCTTCCCCATGCCTACACCAGCCTCTCTTAAGGTTGCCCGCTGCCTACACTAACACGCTAACTTTTAAATCACTTAACGAGTTTCATATTGGTTATTTGGTTTATTGTTTATATTTTTGAAATTAATTGGTGAAAGTTATTACAATAAAGAAGGCTAAGAAAGGAATGTTGCATGCAGGCAGAGTCAACAGGCTTTGTGTGTCTTTCCCTATATGGGAATGTGTGTGTGTGTGTGTGTGTGTGTGTGTGTGTGTGTGTGTGTGTGTGTGTGTGTGTGTGTGTGTGTGTGCCTGTGAGGCACTCTGATAACCCTTTCCTGGTACATTAACCTTTTTCTAGTCAGTTTGTAAATGGCTGTAATGCTATATTGTAGAGTGTGAACTGTTCAGAACATGAAGCAGTGCATGTGTGTTAGTGTGTCATAGTGCTTATTTTAAATACAATAAAAGTTAGGGTCAGATGTATAAGTAAATAAATGCCGTATTAGGCAGTGTGTGTGTGTTAGTGTGTGTGTAGTAGTAGTATGGCATGGTGTCAATATAGCAACAACAACAACATTGCTGTCAAATACTGCGAAGCCAATACAGCTAAAATAAATATAGCACTTGGTAAAAACAGCAATCCCTAAGTCAACTCTGCAAAAACGCACAGACAAAATTCCACCTTATTACATGGGGCTGTGCCCCATGAAACCCCCCCCCCACATTAACTGAACCACCTTTGTGGGGGAGGCAACTTGGAGATGGGGATAAAACTGGGTGGGGGTAGAATTGTCAAAACCTAGCAAAACTAAAAAGAAAAAAAAAGAAACCACAAATAATCCGGGACCAGGAATTAAATCCCACTCCACAGATGTTCCACTACCCTCCAATGTCTGTGACTCTACCCTCTGAGCTATGGTAGCTGCTTTGAGGACCACCACCCAGCAGAGCTCTTATCCTGTGCATCTCTGCATCCTAGCCAACAGCTCCAGGTGTAGTGCTACCTTCACTATATTTTCCGTGTGTTATTTTTTCCCCTGTAGCTGTTTTGCTGCATGCTGTTTTATCACTCGTGGTTTTGCTTGTGACATTATTCCATCGCTATATTAACCCAGTACTATTGTGGCAGTAGTAAGATATTTTATTCATTACATGAATTGGATACTCAGTTGAGCAAAAGCTCATTTTCAATGAGGTCATGTACACTCACACACAGTGAATACAATTGCAAAGGTTGTCAAAATTTCTTACAGTGTTACACATGCAGAGAAAAGAGGAAGTCTTTTTATAACAGTACAAGCACTAAAATATGTTATCCCTGGCAATGACACAGTAATATAATTTACTTTAATCAATTAGCTTAATAAGAATATCATCCTGTGTCTGATGGTAAACAACAAGGCAATGATTTTTTCTTTGACTGTTCTAAGTGCCATTTTTTGATGTAATGCAAACTAATAAACATCTCTATTGGTCTGAGGTCAAAATGACCTCAGACCAATAAACATGGGATGAAATTCCAGAGTTTAGGGCCTCTGTACAAAAAATGTTGTCTGGCAATGCTGTGTGTGTGTGTAGACAGTGCACTGCTATGTTATACTGGAACACCAATGCACACATATGTATATGTATTAGTCATTGTTTGTGTGTACTACAGCAATTAAACAGTGCAGTTTGGTGGCTCAGTGTTTAGTGCAAAAATTACTATTCCACATTCCACCACTATCTAGATTAGTTTCAGCCTTATGCATGTCACTGCTCATTTAAATGAGGTAAGTAAGTAAGTAAAATTTTATTTATAATAAACGCCCTTCCCAAGCTCAGGGCGCTTTTACAATAAAACAAGTGAAATCACATTTCAAACAATAAATCAAACAACCATACAATACACTATTATTTCTAATAGTTATTGAGAGGTATTCAGCAATGTTCTTTAGAAATTTTCTTTTCAGGCTCCAAGGGACATCAGAGGTTGGGGTGTGCCACGAGACACCCAGGAAAGAAATATTATAGGAAATATGTAAAAAAAAAAATATATATAGATATAGGTTGGATAAGCTAGGAGAAATGGGGGTGGGAAACCAGATGATCAGATGGATAGGCAATTGGCTCCAGGACCGGACCCAGAGGGTCGTAGTTGGTGGGATAGTCTCATCCCCAAGGAGGGTCATTAGTGGGGTCCCACAGGGATCAGTCCTTGGGCCCCTTCTGTTCAACGCCTACGTATCTGACATAAGGACAGGAATCAGGAGGAGATGAGTCTCTTTGCAGATGACTCGAAACTGGGGGCAGTGGTGGATGGGGAGGAGGGGAGGGTGGCCCTGCAGGGGACCTGGAGGCTCTGGAAGATGGTCTAGAAAGTGGAAGCTGAGGTCCAATGCAGGAAATGCAGGTACTCACCTGGGGGCCAGAAACCCAGGCCAAGTGTACACCCTGGGGAATACTACAAGTCTCGATAGCTGAGAGGGACCTGGGGTGGTGGTGGATGTCAAGATGAACAACTCTGAGACTTGTAGGAGGGCAGCCAAGGCCAACAGGATGCTGGGATGCATCACTAGGGATCACCTCCAGAAGGAGGAGTGATACTCCCTCTGTATAACTGCTTGGTGAGGCCGCACCTGAGTACTCGTGCAGTTTTGGAGCCACACTTAAAGAGGGACATTAACCTCCTGGAGAGGGTCCAGAGGAGGCAACCAAAATGATTTGGGGCTTGGGGTACAGGACCTATGAGGAGGCTCGAGAGCTAAATATGTACACATTGGAAGAGTAGGGACCGGGGGACATGATAGAGGTCTTCAGGTACATGAAGAGGGTAAATAGGGAGGAACAGTTGGGGTGCTTGAGAGGAAGGAAGGGCCACTAGAGGCATGGGTGGAACCTGGAGGGAAGATTCAGGGAGAAAGGAGGAGGTGCTACTTCACTGAGAGGGTGGTGGAGCCATGGAATGCACTATCTAGGGGGCTGGTGGAGGCAGAGACAGTGGAGGGGTTCAAGAGGGGGTGGGACAGGTACAGGGGAAGGGTTCATTAAGCAAAATCCATTGCAGCAAGAATATCCGGAACTGGGACGGGAGAAGCCAGAGAAGGCGAGGGGGACAGCAAGGTCAGCACCCAGGGTGGAGGCTGACCAAACGAGCAGACACGAAAGACCGTTGAGCCTATTCTGCTGGCATTTTAGTATGTTGGTATATATATATATATATATATATATACATACACACATATATGTGTGTGTGTGTATATATATATATATATATAATATTATGTTTCTTATTTATAGTTAATTACTGGTCATCATATCTAATATATGGATAACCATGGTTATACCCTGCATTGCTCATGCTCTGTGATTTTCCATATATTACTGTGGGAGGACCCTGCACTCCCATCCCTCTATAGATGCATGAGCAAATTATCACCATAGCCACCTGAGTACCCCAGGACATGTATCGAGTACAGAAAAATTTCAAATCCCTGGCAAAATATAATTCTGCACAACTGTGACACCATTCCATGCCACAAGTGTGAAAAGTCATTTTGGATAGGATTTGAAAAAGTGCAGCTTTGAGGTCAGGCAATAAGAAGACTATGTTAAAAATCTAGGGTCAAAATATTTAAAATTTCCATAGTTACAAGCAGGCATACCAAAATTGCAATGAATGGTCCTTACTTTGGCATGTTTTCGTGTTTTGACCCCAAATTTTGAACATATTCTTCTTATGATCCCACCTTATTAACCCATAGATGAAAATTTTGAAATCCATGGCAAAACACCATTCTGTGCCACAGGTGCGAAAACACATTTCAGGCAGGATGTGAAAAATGACAGCTGTATTGTTCATGAGGTGGTGTGAAAAAACGGTAATGTTGAAAATCTGGAGTGAAAATATTAGAAATTACCAAAGTTGCGGGTGTGTGTAGAAACATTTCAATGACCGTGCATAACTCAGCCATTTTTAGGTTTTTTGTCACCAAATGTTCCACATGGGCATTTTGGGACCCCCACCTCATGAACACTGGCACTGTCATTTTGTTCCTTGGTCCTGAAAGGTGATTTTGCACAGTGACCACAAAATCACAATACGGGTCCAGTTAATGAAACAAAAGTGACAGTGTTCATGAGGTGGGGTCTTAAAAAGTCCATGTTGAAAAAATGATGACAAAATACCTGAAAATGCCAAAGATATCACCATAAGTTCAAAACACCACTGAAATGTATCATGCAGCACTTACCTGGATTCTTCAGTTTGCAATTCAGTTTTGAAGAGTGAAGACATGTCCCGGTCCACAGAAGATGACAGCTGACAATCTCCAGTGGTAAGTATAGGGCAAGGGGGTGTGGGGTGATGGCTTCTCAGTAGCAGGGTCAGAATGGCGGAGGGGGATGGGAGACATGACAAGGGACCATTGTCTTTTTTTGGATTTAAAAAAATAAGATGTTGGGGGACTGTTTTCCTTTTTACAAGGAAATGTTAAAAATAGTTCAGTACACTGGGGATGGACTCCCCAGTGTACCACAGTGCTGGGGGGTAGGACATATCTGGGGACACTGGGAGTGGGCTCCCAGTGTCCCACACTGGTGGGGGGCTTCTAGTGCTGACATGGGGATTGGGTACCCCACTATTGGTAACTCATTAAAATACATATTTCAGGGACACTGGAAGTGGGCTGCCCAGTGTCCCACAATGTAGGGGGGGTAGATGTCTCAAGACACTGGAAGTGGGCTCCCCAGTGTCCTACACTGACAGGGTTGGGGAACGCCT
The DNA here is from genome assembly GCA_016271365.2 of Neoceratodus forsteri. Taxonomy (NCBI): domain Eukaryota; kingdom Metazoa; phylum Chordata; order Ceratodontiformes; family Ceratodontidae; genus Neoceratodus; species Neoceratodus forsteri. The sequence continues at coordinate 854,661,477 of CM028131.1, forward strand.
TTTTTTTGCAATTTAACAAACTGTATTGATTTCATAATAACACCGCAACCAATGGCTCAGACACACAGAAGGAAACAAGCATAACCATAAAACAACAACCCCAGATTACATAGCAGCAACACACAATAAACATTCATCCCTCCAACTCCCACCCCAGCATGCTCCATGCACCCTATGTAGAAAGACTGGACTGACTGCTATGAGGGATAGCCTACTAAAAGATGGAATCATATTGGGGGGGGGGTGTCTCTTAATAAAAAATGACTTTAAGATGGGAATAAAAGGACTGCCAGCAATCCTAGAAAGCACCCCATGTAGCGTTTGAAAGAGCAATGGCTCATTCATCATTTAAAGCTGTTAGATATTCCTAAAGCCACTCCGAATAAGACAAAACCCTATCCCCTTTCCAGTGGCAAAATATTATCAATTTAGTAACCAATGTAATGATCTTCATGCATTTCTTTGACTTGGTAGAGAGAATAGCTGAATAGTCACCCAGGAGGTTCACTTCTAAACATAGAAACATAGAATTTGACGGCAGATAAGGACCGCTTGGCCCACCCAGTCTGCCCATTTCCCTACCTGATGGATAAGCTGCAGATCCTAGTTAACCAGCAGCCTACTTCTTCCTACCCCCACCCCCTAGAAAGTAAAAAAACCTAGCAAAATCAAAAAAACATAGATGTCTTCCTCATGATCAGCTGCCAAAAGGTTTTAGTCCTTGGGCAAGTCCACAACTTATGGTATAATGTACTATCCTCTAGTCCACAGTTGTCACACAATGGCAATTGTACCCTGCTCATTTGGAATAATCTAGAGGAAGAAAAACAAAAGTTATGCAGAATGTTAAATTGTAACCACTTTAGTCTATCCTGCTTGACTACCCAATAGACATACTGTCAAACCCTCCACCAATACTCCTCTGACTGGTTAATGTCCAGTAAATTTTTCCAGTAATATGCCACTGGAGTGAACTTCCCCAGGACCACTGGAAAATCTCTTTATAAAGGTTAGAGACAGACCTATTATTTCAAAGTTTTTCCACTGTGCAAAATATCTGCCAGAGAATCAATAGATTCAGCTATTTACTTGGAGACAGAGGATGGCTGGTGATTTTAAGGTTGTAGTTACCATACAGGGGTTGGGCAATATCCTTATAACAAAGGAGATTAAGCTCTTTACAGAGCTGAGAGTGGGCTTTCACATCCCACTCCATCAGGGTCTCCCTGAGTTCCTTAGGCAGAGCACTCTCACACACTTATAATAGCGAGGGCAAAAATAATCCATATCTGCCTGCCAAAGGAGTCTCTATTTCATATCAACTTGGGAAGGGCCTGTTCAGCAGAGGAGGTTTACACCATCAGAAATATCTGGCCAAATGAATGGCTGAATAGTAATAGTAAAGATGTGGAAGCTGCAGACCCCCTGAGCCTTGCTGCCTGCACAATTTCCCATATGCTCTTCTCAGTGGTTTCCCCTTCCACAGAAATGCTGAGCACATCACATGAATTTTTCGAAACCACCCTTTAGAAAGAAAAATGTCAAGCATATACAGTGGATAGAACAATCTTGGCAACACCACCATTTTGATTACATTTGCCCTCCCCCAAACAGACATGGGTAATTGTTGAAAATGGACTACATTCTCCTCCAGGTGTTTAATAAGTAGGTCCAAGTTCATGGGTTTCAACTAGGAAACCTCTTTCAAAAGTTTGATTCCTAAATATGATAGGACATGTGCCTCCCATTGTAGTACCATATAAGAGACCTCTCCTTTTGTGCACAAGGGGGAGAGTGAATAAGCCACTGTTTTGTGCCCATTCAACTGATACCCTGAAAAGGAACTAAACTGGGATATAATGTTTAAGGCTGATTGCAAGGATGATTTTCAATTAGACAGATGTAACAATATATCATCTGCAAAAGATGACAGTTTGTATTCTGCTCCCGCTATTCAGATACCCTCAGCTTCCCTGACCTGATTCAATCTGTTGGCCAAAGGTTCAATATACAAGTTGAATAAAAAGGGGAGATGGGGGCAACCCTGTCGAGTCCCACTTGCCAGCCAAAACAATTCCAAAAGTTCATTGTTGCAGAGTATCTGAGCAGAGGGGCAATGATAGAGAATTTGAATTTTTTGATAAAGTCGGAAGGGACCCTATAATGGCTTAAAACTTTGAATAAATAGGACCATGCCAAATGGTCGAAGGTTTTCTCTGCATCCAGGGACACCAACACTGCATTAGCCTCTGGGACCCAGGACACTGAGAAAAGATAAAATAGTTAACAAAAATTGTCACTGGGATTCAGCCCCACAACAAACCCTGCCTGCTCTGCGCCCAGGAGTGAGGTCCATACTTTTGACAAATGAGTAGCCAGAATTTTTGCATCAATTTTAATATCAGTCTTTAAGAGGGAACTGGGACAGTAGTTTCCCACTTGGGTAGGATTCCTCCTAGGTTTCAGCAACAGCACTAGCTTAGCCTCAAACAAAGCTTTCTCCACTACTGGAGAAGAACCCCAAGCATTAAAAATCTCAGTAAGAAGTGGAGCCAGATCCTCTTTGTAGGTTTTATAGAACAAGGAAGAGAACCCATCTGGTCCAGGAGCTTTGTCTAAAGGAAGCAAATTAATAGCATATATCACTTCCTTCTCCATAAAGGGACCATCCAACAACCTCTTTTGCTCTGCTGTTAATACAGGGAGATGGGCTTAGGACAAAAAGTCATCCATCACCCTCCTTTAGGAGGGTGACAAGGCAGGAGGGGAGTACAGCTGTTGGTAAAAGTATTTGAAAATAACTGTCATATCATTTGCATTGGTAAGCAAGGTGTTTGTATTGAGATCCCTCAATGCAGTGATCCATTTACACCCTCTCTACTGCTTCAGGTGGAGGGCCAGAAGCCTGCCTGCCTTGTCACCCTGACCAGTATAGGCAGCCTTAATCCAGAAAGCCACCTTATCTACTTTCTCTAAAAGGTAAGATGAATATTCAGCTCTCAGGTGGGCTAGCTTAACTTGTCAGTCTTCTGATGTGGAGGGGGGATAGTTTGTTTTCTAGCTTCCTGATTTCATGAAGCCAGTTATTCACCTGGGCTTGTTGTTTCCTTTTCCTAATGGTGGCTAACTATATGAACTCCCCCCCTCCAAATAGCTTTAAGCTCAGCCCACATGGTATCCCCAGCCAAAACTGATGCCTGATTAAATTGATTAGTCTCTATCAGGAATTTTTTTAAAGTGAGCTACTAATGAGGGATCTTTTAACAGCAGAGTATTTAGGGACCATGAATGCAGTCTGAAAGTTAAATGCAGAATTTCCATTGATAAGTGCACTGGGGAGTGGTCCGAGAGCACCCTGGCAAAAAAACTGACCATCTGAAATATAGGAGAGCAGTTTCTTGCTGACTATAAAGTAATCCAGTCTTGAATATACCCAGTGAGCAGCTGAATAAAAAGTAAATTCCTTGGACAAGGGATTAGCAAAATGCCAGGGGTCTATGAGCTTGAATAAATCGATTTCTGCAGGGACTGTTGGGATAGGGATAACCCTCTTCCTATTCTTATAGGACCTATCCTGGTTGTTAGCAAACACTAAATTCCAGTCCACCCCTAAGAGCAGTGGAAGATGGCTAAAGGGCACCAGAATAGAGACATGCTGCATAAAGAAGGAAGGGGAATTCTTATTAGGGCCATATATAACCCCAACACTAACTCAAAGTGACCAGTTGTTCCCAGAACAAACAAAAATCTACCATCCAGATCCTTAATTTTCTGTTAAAGTTTAAAGGGACAGGTTTTCCACACCAAAAGTGCAACCCCTCCACATCTAGTGCTACCACTTGCTCCAACAGCCTGTCCCACCCACATTTTACAAAACTGAGTGCCCTGCCCCTCTGAAAGATGGGTTTCTTACAAAAAAAAACTACTAAGGTAAAAACTTGTTTAAATGCCTAAGGATCAGGTATTTTTCCTATTGTCTCTCCCCCCCTTTAGTGTTCCATGATATTACACTTATTCTATTGCAATAACTAAAAACATCAAGTCTTGACCCCTCCCGGGTGAGGATTTACAATGCATGTGGGTGCCCCACTCCTTTTTCTATTGCCCCTGAAACAACACATCCACTAACAACTCCCTCCAAGCTATAGTCAACAAAAAACAACAAAGTCTCCTGTATAAGGTAAAAAATACACCATCCCTGGGCCTTATGCCCACTCCACACCGACTGGCCAATGATGTCTAAGGGAACCCCTCCAAATCCAAATAAAACTCCTGAAGTGTACTATAAAAATAAATAACCTCTATTGTCCCCCTCCATACCCCCCCCGATCCCTGTAAATATATATTCTATGACCACATCAAAAATAAACAATAACCTCCAGATTGCAAGATCATCTTTGTGGAGATGAGGAAGTGAATTATAGGTCCCTGCTGTCCAATCATACCAATAAGTAAAGTATTTAAACAAACCCTAGTTTAAGTACTTACAAGACACCCAAAGCCACCACATTCCTATTGAAATTAGAGAGCCCCCCCCCCAACAAAAATGAGAATACCTGACCTGACTTTATAAAACAAGTAAGAGACTGCCTCCTTCATCAGGAATGACTAACAAACAAGTCATGATTAAAATAGAGCCTTGAATTCTTAATGCCAGGAAGAGCGGCACTATGGGGGGGTCATTGATATAAGGCACTACCCAAAAACTATTGGATTAAATAAACAGGAGCTCTGAAATAAGAGAGAGACAGCATTTTACCTCTTTAAAGACCCAGATTTGCTTTCATAGCTTGCCAATGAGTTTGTAAATGATACTAACAAGCCCCACAATTATGGAGATTTCAAACAATAGATATACCACATTGCAATTAATACTACAAAGTATTAAATGATGAACAAATTGACAGCGTTAACATAGATCAAATGAATATCCCTGTGAGAACCCTTGCAAGGAATTAACATCAATTTGCCACTAGAAGGACCTTTTCCACCATCTTAAAAGATGTTAACACTATTATAATAGGGCATTACAGGGTAGAAAATTCCAGAAAGTTCAAACCCAGCCAATAAAACAAGTATGTTTCTACTGTGAAGGTCACAGAAAAATAAAAGTAAACTGTAGCAGTGAGAAATTATTCATCTCTAAAAATAGCCACCTTAAGAAACCCTTGGTAAATTATAAACAAAAACAAGAGCAGTCTTAGATTGCACAGCTGCTGTCCCATCTTTTTCAACAATGACTACTTTGGCTGGATAATAGCTAAATGCCTCTTATGCCCTGGAAATGGTGTCCAGTAATAAAACAACTTAAACAATTAGTTAACATTTTTAATAAAAACATCACTAAAGTCCAAGAAAAATCTTCTGTCTTCCCAGCATAATCTGAGCCAATGGGCATTCAAAGCCTCAAGCATTCTTATCACTAAAAAGGTAGGGTAATATCTTCTTCAGCTCAGTCCGGGTTTGCTGTGGCATATCAAACTAATGCTGTCCTGATGCAGAAGTGCCCTCTAGCCTCACAGGGTACAGCAGCCTATGTTTTATCTGTGCCACCCAAAGCTTGACCATTAACGATCTAAAGGAGGCCCTCGCTTTCTGAACGTTCAGGGTCATATCAGGGACCAGTCTCAGTTTTTCACCCAACCATTGCAGCTCTGCTAATTTCCTTACCTCAAACAAAATAAACTCCTGATCCAATAAGTTCAAGAGTTCAAATATTATGGGTCGAGGAGGTTTTCCAGCCATGAGCTTGGCTCACAAAGCCCAATGAGCTCTTTCAATAATATAGTGGGGGCTAGTTGCACAGGGGCCAACTAACTTAGCCAAGAATTTCTGTAGAAACTCTCAATAGTGTTGGCCCCTTCCTCACCCTCCGTGATACCGATCAACACCAAACTGTTTCTTCTATTATGTCCCTCAAGGTCATCTAATTTATCCTTCAGCTTGCTGATCGATCTCTTGAGAGACACCATTTTGGGCTTGAACTTTTGTTGATGTTCTTTGAAAGAGACAATTCTGACCTCTGTATCTGAAATCCACTGTGTGAGGCCCCTGAGTACAGGTTTCAATTCTTTCATGTTGACAGTGTGGGCAAAGAGCGCTTCTTTACTAGTCCATAACTCTATATCAGTCTGACCGGGAGATAGCTCTTCAGAGACCAGGGTAGATGGGGAAGCTGGAGAGGAGCTACAATGAGGGCGCTTGGTCTCCAGCTCAGGGAGTGGTTCCTCCTCCTCCACTGCATTATGCTCCTGGCAAGATCCTTCATTTTGAGACACTAATTCCATATTTATCTCCTCTGAACCACTCACAGACATCTTTATTATATTGTAGACACATGCTGAGCCAAGTGGAATCTTGATTTAGGTGGAGTAATAGTAAATAAACTGAGAATTTAGATGGAGCTCTTCTACCTAGCTCCTACCCTGATGCTAGCATCATGTGACCCTGTCAGGTTGGGGAGCTTCTATCTCAGGACACTGGTAGTGGGCTCCTCAATGTTCCACACTGGTAGGAGGGCTTCTACCACCAACGCAGGGATTAGGCACCTCAATGTCGGTAAAGATATTTGTAATGTAAACATGCCTTAGCCCCCTTGGAGGCAGTTAAAGAATAAAAAAATCCTTTATTTAGGTAAATACCAATGGGGGCTAAGGAATCGATTAAGGTGGCAGTTTGGCTATAAAATGGCCAGGAAAGGTTTTATTTTTTTCAGTGGCCAATGTTGTTTTTTTTAAAAATAGTGGCACAAATTGTAACATTTTTTTGTGAAACAGTGTCACAGTTTGTGGCAGAATCCCCCTGTTTCATGCAACAGTGCTGCAATCTGCAGCATTTTCATAAAAGTAGTGCCACAATTTGTGACAGTAGTGTTACAAATATGCAACACTATCAGCGTCTGATTAAATTTCTGGCCACTGTGTCTGAAAACTAATACCAGAATCTTGTTTCTCAGGCCCCGATTAGGTAAACACAACTAATGGTGTTTACCAAGGGACAGTATTTTTTTAATTATAGTGTTTTTTCTGCATTGTTAACTGAAAACAAGATGGCAGAAGCACAACACTACTTTTCAAATTTGCAAAAGCAAGTACTGCTTTTGTGAAAGCAAAATGTGCTTTAGCACAGCATATCTAATTTTTCCTATAGGATATTATTGGAAATTGTAAAGTTTAATAAGTTTTGAATGGATTAATATTTTTTCACCAAACCTTCAAAAGGCACATCTGTGACCCAGACCCCATACATCCTAACAATTTCAAACTAACCCCCATAGTCATTTTGGAGAAACAGTGTGACAAAGGATTTGCACCCAAATGGTAAATTTCACATTTTATGACACTCCACATCTCCACAACTGCACATGCGACCAGAACAAAAATTATTACATCAAGAGATCTTTGGTCCCCAGCAGTACATGCAAATTTTCATGTGGCGTGGACGAATGGTTGCATAGTTATTAAAGGTCACAATTTGTGGTTTAACAGAACTGGCTGTTTAACTGTACAACTATAATATATATACCACAGGATAGTTGTTCTAGAATAGCAAACGTAGTGGTGTGTCTCTTTAATGCTTTTACGCTATTAACACTAAGGGATGCTAATTTCAAATAGGGAGAAGCTGCCTTAAAAAGGGGGTGAGATTGATTTCAGTTTAGATGCCTTCAGCTCTGATCAGGTTTACCATTGTTTCTTGCTTGCCTGGGAAACTGAAGGTACTGTATCTTCTGTATCTGAGGATACTTCTTTCTATGATGACATCACAGAGAAAGTAATGGAAGACACATCAGAATCTTCCTCAATATCTCCCCATTGTTGAAGGGTAGCAAATGTATTTCCCAAAGGCACTGAAAATGGTGTTGTAGGCTTTTCCTTTTTATCATTTTTTCCCAATAATCTGAAAGTTGTCATTCGAAGAAGTGGGAGGAGGGGGCCTCTCCAATGGGTCTTCTGGTAGAACTGCAGAATTATTCAAGGAATGAGGTATAGGCTGAGAATCAGAGGGAGTAGAAATCTCCTCAATGGCTACTTGGGGTAAGTCCTGGGGGTGGTTGCACACATATTGTAGGGTTCAGACCATTGCCTAGGGACACACCAGGAGTGGAATTGTCAGGCTCCTGGGTCATTTTAGCTGGTAAAGAGTTAGATGCACTTCTTGTTGCATACTCATTAGGTGGTGTCAGATTAGTAAGGGGCTCAGAAGGAATAGTCAATTTCTGTCTTGAGGCCCGGTGCATATGAAAATCTTGTTCCAAATTATCAGAATTATTGTGCACTGTCAGAGGCATGGAAAAAGGGTATGTCCCTCTCCTTCATAGAGGTTACAGTGAGGGGCAAAAGTACAATGTAAGGTGGGATTCCAAGTTCCCCACAAAGATTACATTTTATCTACTCACAAGCACTACTGAGATGTTGCAAAAAACTACATTTAAAGCTGGATTTTGGTTGTCCTGGGTAAAACAGTATCCCTCTGTCTCTACCCAGAAAAAAACTACTGGGAAGGTATTGTATACCAGTATCTGTGAAAAGGCCTAACTGAATCGGTAGATCATGAATCATGATTTTTTTGGCTGACATAGCAATCACTTCCACTCACCAGTTATCATCGTCTCATCATCAAGCAACTTTATGATTTTTGACGATCTTCTGGAATGGGGATCTGATCGAAAAAATACTAAAACTTTCAAATTCTTACTGGTGATTTTCGTGATTTGGTTAATTTTCAAGTGATAATTATTGACGATCACATAAAGTTATTTTTTTGATTAATTTTTATAATTTTCTTAACTTACAAGTGATTATTATTGATGATCACATAAATCCTCATCAAGGAGCTGTGCTATGCTGGGCTACAATATATTCCAGACTGGACATGAGTAGCTGTTGCTGAATGGTGGATTCTGAAGCTTTGTGTGTGCGTGTGTGTGTGTGTTGGGATGGGGAATGGTTTACTTACTTACTATTTATAAGTTGATAAGCAACATATCACTTCTATTTTTAAACTTCTGGCACTCCCAAATTTCTAGATGGTGTAACTGTCATTTCTAGGTGGTGTAACTCTCCTATAGCAGTCAAGTGAAGAAGGAGATGGTGGAACTGGCTGTACAGTTTTTAGGACCGCAGTGGGTGGAGCCCTGCAGGCCTCTGGCTATGAGAAAAGGACTTTGTATTTCTTGCATTCCTTCCAACCGAACAAACTTTTGGATTTGCACCACAGTTGCTTCCACCACTGTGAAGCAGTAAGCATGTTGTCTGGCTTGGAAATAACACTGCACTATTTTTAGTATCAGCAGTCACAGCAGATGACAGCACATTCTGCTGTGTCCAAGATGGCCATCAAACTGTATTGTGCATGCATGACTTTTAGAGATGCTCTATGCAGTGAGTGGCCATTTTGGACACAGCAGAGTGTGCCATCTTCCGCCATGTCTGCCGATCTTTTCTTTTTTTAAATTATTGATATCTCCCACCCAATCCTCCCTCTCAGCACCCCCCCCAGAAACATAAAAGTGACACTGGGGGTGCCAAATCCACCAATGTCGTGCTCTAGACTCCTTGGCATTTTCTTTTTTAAATTAACCCCCAACCAACCCACCCTTTCAGCACACACCACCCCACATCCCCCCAAATATATGCTATATTCTTTTTATTTACTGATGAAGCATCATGTGTTAGATGCTAAGTGCCAAGGTAGAGAGTCCTCCCCTGGGCTCTCTAACTGAAAATAACATGGCATACAGTATATGTTTTGAGTCATTTGTGCTCTTTGGATTTCCTGAGATATTTAAAAGGACTTTGGAGTGCATTGTGATGTTTTACTGTATGTGGTCTGTTTGAACTGCACCCCTCCCCAATGCCTGTGCATGTTTTATTCTTGTGTAAATGACTCCACATCCCCCCCAGAAACATAAGAGTGACACTGGAGGTGCACAATCCCCCAGTGTCATGATCAGGAATTCTCATTCCTTTGTTTCTGTATTGTGTTTTTTTTTTGTCCTTAAACCTGAAAAAATATATCTATCAATGTCTTTTGCACTGTTACCATCTTTACACCCAACCCCTCCACACAGTACCCACCCCCTCCAGCCCTTACTTACCCATCAGGGGTCCAATACCATAATCATCTCTGGATGCAGACATATCTTCACTCTTCCAAATTAGACCACAAACTCAAGAAACAGGTATGCTGTTCAACGTATTTCAATTGGGTTTTGAACTTAGTGACATGACTTCTGCATTTTTGCAGATTTTTCACCCTCAATTTCAACATGCCTTCTTTGGGACCCTACCTCATGAACAATTGAACTGTCAAAAGGCAGATATGTCCCGAAAGGTGATTTCACAGTCCCTAAGCAAAATCACCTTTGAGACAGGAGTTGACAATTTTCTCTGCACTTGTTTATGAGGTGGGGTCATAAGAAGGCTATGTTGAAAATTTGGTGTAAAAATATTAATAAACAGCAGAGTTATGAGCCTACATTAAATTGTGCGACTACAGGCTTGTAACTTTTGTAATTTTCAATATTTTTACCCCAAATTTAAAACACAGCCATTTCTTTGGAGCACTCCCAGATTTACAACACAGTCATATCTTTACAACATCTCATGAGTGTGACAGCTACCAAATTTTTCAAATCCTGGCCAAAAAGTGTTTTTTTTTACACCATGAAGGTGATTTTTTGGTCCCTGCGTGAAATCACCTTTTGGGCAACAGCCGAAAATTTTCTCTGCCCTTGTTCATGAGGTGGAGGAATATGAAGGCTATGTTGAAAATCTGATGTACAAACATTAAAAAACAATAAAGTAATGAGCCTATGGTGAATTTTCAAATGCAAGCTCGTAACTTTGGTAATTTTCAATATTTGTACCCCAAATTTAAAACACAGCCATTTCTATAGAGCACTGCATGAATGTGACAGCTATCATTTTCCAACTCTGGCCCAAAATGTGGTTTTGCATTCTGAAAGTTGATTTTGCATTCCCTGCACAAAATCACCTGTAAGTCAGGAGTTGAACATTTTCTCTGCCCTTCTTAATGAGGCAGGGTCTTAACAAGGGTATGTTAAAAGTTTGGTGTAAAAATATTAAAAAAACACATTTTCAACATTTGTACTACAAATTCCTTGACTGCAGCCCTTTCAGCTCTTGCCAGAGTTTGTGTAAAAGGTGGTGGAACTAAGTTTCTGTAAGCACCTGCCCGGTTTAACCATTGCATAGAGCTCTAAATGCTTACTATAGAGAAAAGAACATCAGGAAATCCTACACATCTTCATTACTTGGGAATTATGTAGTAAATGTGTAATAAAGTGCTATTGCTATTTTATTAAAGTGCTTCCAGTATTGTGCAAAAAGTACTCACTCCTTTAGAATGCCTGTATTACAGTGTCAAGAGCTTTGTGCATCATGGGCACCTGTAATACCAGCATTCAAAAGGAGCACTTTTTGAACAGTACTGGAACCACCTTAATAAAATAGCAGTAGCTCAAACATACATTAAATGTTTATGAGTGGCAGGAGTATGACAGAGGTCTGCAAAGGTGTTTGAGGGAAATCCCCACCTTCAAAGTTTTCCATCCCCCCAAAAAATATGTGTCCCCCCATTTGGTAGACCCTGGGGGTGAATTTCTCCTGAACCCAAAAGCAAATGTTAAGCCCTGCTCTGTTTTGTAGCCCCTTAGTAGCCCCATTGTTTTGTAGCACCATTCTTTATATCCTAGTTGCTTTGCAGCATATCTAATAGCTCTCTTGTTTTGTAGCATCTCTTTCTTAATAGCCCACTGCTCACCACCACCACAGCAGGCTCAACCCAAAGCCTTCAGGTATGGCCTCAGGCACCTCAGAAGGAAAGACTGGGTTTGTGGAAGACAACTGCCACAGGAGCTGTACACAAGGCCCTGTCCTGAGGGAAAGTTTTATGGGGGTATTGCAGTGGTAGGATGTGATGTCAGCCTACAAATGACAGACTGAGATGGGGGGGACTATTTCTTATTTGTCCTTTGGGCCCTGTGTGTGTGGGCTAGGAAGAAGTGCCTGGCAGACAACATAAAAAAAATACCAGCACTACAAGTGAAGTGTTGGGGCTGACAGTGGACCAATCTACAAACCACACATGAATAATGCCATTCAGAAGCAGCCAGGAGACTGAAAGGCAATTTTGGGTCACTCAGCAAAGGACAGCCGAGTGTCCTAAGCACCATTAAGTGGAGTAACCATAGACAAGTGGTTGAGTGGGAGAGTTCATTCCAGGTTTGTTAACTAGGAACTTTAGTCATTGTGTGACCTTGAGCAAGCAAGTGGGAGGGGGAGGTGGAGGGTGGAGAGGAACATGAGATGGTGGCTAGTATGCAGAGCTATGAACCTGGAGTCCCAGTACTGAATCTCACAACTACTTTTCTCACTGAGTGTCCCTGAAGATGTTGAGAAAGAGTAATGAACTGACTGTTTGTCCACTGGGCTGTAATCCTGGAGTCTCAACCAATTTACTCACCACATGACCCAGAGCAAGTGGTGGTGGGGGAATGGGACAGGTTGGTAGTGTGCAATTAAAAAAACAACCAAGTAGGTACCAGAACAAGGAGCTGGTGCCTTGATGAGAGGCTAAAGCTTCGGTATCACACAGAGTCAGGCAATTTCTGCACTGAGCACATGAATAACTCAAGATCAAATCTGCGATAATGCAAAACATTTATTTCTTTTTAAAAGCAGCAAGCAGCACCACTCTCAAAATCCTGAGGGTGAGAGGGGTGCTGCTCACTGCTGTTAAAATTAAATAAATCCTTTTACATTATCTTGGACTCGAGTAATTCATCCGGTCAGTGATGTCTGCCTTAATCTGTATGATACTGAAGTTAGTGTGTAGGACTGCAAAGTTGGAGTCCCAGGGTTGGATTCCTTAGCCACATTTTTATTGTGACCTAAACAAGTGGAGTTTGGGATGACCAGTTCACAGATATGATAAAAATGCCCCACCCTTCCCCCCACCGACAGTGACTGAATTCAGCTTCCCTTTTCACATCTTGTGGGTTCCCCCCAAAATATTTACTCTTTCTCCTAACAATGTTTTGTGATCCCCAATTTTACAAGCTTTCCCCATCACCATATTTGTTTGCTCAGCCTTCTGCTCCTCGAATCCCCCCATCTTGTTTTCTCCATTCCCAGTGTAACAATAAATTGTAAAATGTTTTGGAGTGCAGTTAAAGGTGCTAGAAATGTCTCTTACAAGGATGTCATCTCATTAAGTTTGGGCACATACTAGACACAGCTACTTCCAGAATCTGTTCCCTGCTCTCCCCACAGCCAGCATCAGCTCCCCACTCTACACACTGTCAGTCTTAGTCCCCCACAGGCAATATCAGACCCTGCTCCAACACACCTACAGCTCTTGCTCCAACAGACACTATGCTTTACTCTAAATTTCCACCCCCAGTCCAAAAGCTCTCAGTGACCATAACAGGCTCTGGGGTGTTCTGTATGTCACATCACTTTTTCATTCAGTACACTATATCAGTACATTAATGCCTTGATTTCTGAAGAGGATGGTAATGTATTTGAAAGCAGGTTTTGTAAGAGGAATAGCCGTAAAAGGTGTCCAAAGTAGAGTGTCTTTGATTAAATGATACTGGTTCCAAAAATATTCTAGAGAATGAACTGTTTTAAGTCTTATGTCAAAATTATTGGCCCCAAGAGCATAAATTAAAGCATGCACATCAGGGGCCAAAAACAGCAGACTGTTTAATTAGGACTTTTCCCACATAAGCTCTGTCGGAAAACATTTCTAGTCCCCAACCCCCTTTATATTTCAGTATAACAGCATTCCTTCTTTTGGCAGACTCTACTGGATGGTGGAATAGGCCTACCTAGCTAGTAGTTTTTGCCTGGAAGAGAATGCTATAGGTGTTTCAGATTATTCTGCAGTATTAGAGCTTGTGGATGGAGAAGAAAAACTATGTGAGGTGGAGGGAGGTGGCGATTTCCCATCAAGAGCAGACATGGCATCCCTAGCTGAATCAGAATCAGATACATGTCATACATATAGTATTTTCAGTAGAGGGCTTTGCATCCATGTTTATTGTAGTAGAATCAGTTACTGAGTCCTGTGCAACAGGGAGAAATATTTATGGTGTTAGGGTGAGAAGGATTTGTTTTTGAAAACAATGCATGTAACTCCTCTTCATCTGTACTTTGAAATTCACCTTGTTTTTCTGAGAGAGGGAGCTCCCTTGCAGCTGGAGGGTCAGCTCACTCAGTTTCCATAGCGACATTGCTCACAGAGCTCAACTCCATGTCAGTTACCAACTTCATTTTTTCAGTATCAGAAGAGCCCTTTACAACCAGTTTACACAGGCTTGCCCTAGAACCCAATGTTTTCCCTCTTGTTTTAAAGCTGTCATTGTCTGAAGAGGTGCAGACATTTAGTGGTAGCACGACAATAGAAGACATACTTAGAATGTGTTGTAGTTTGCTTTCCTCTCTGGAGTTCAGCATGGCTGAAGCAGCTGGCGGCTTCTTTTGAAGTACTGGCAGATCATCTGAGCTGTTAGCAGTGTCTGTCAGGTGCTTTGCCAGTGTGCCTGAACCAGGTATTGGAATCTCTGGATCAGGAGCCTGTTTTTCTGAAGCATTGTAATCCACCCAGCATTAATGAGGGAAGCTTCTGGAGACCAGGATTCATCAGGTAACACTAGGATTGAAACATGAGTAGGACTGTGTGTGGAGGAAGTTGTACTGGGAGAGTTAGCCCCAGTCGACAAACCTTCTTGTGGAAATTTCTTGTCTGGTAAATATTGAGGACTACAGGGTGACTGTTTTTGTGTTTTCTTCTGCTCCAGTCTGCATTTCCTTTTTAAAATGTCACCTCTTCCTCCCCATCATAACCATGAGATATTTTTGTTCTCTTGTAGCTCAAGATGAAGCTTTTTTTCTGCAGCAATAAGCTCAGTGTCTGAGATATCTTTAAAATTAGATGAAATATTAGCAGAATCCACCAGACTCCACAACCTCAGATGAATGTGGATCAGAAGAGAAGGCTAACTCCTCTGTCTGAAATTTGGACTGCACACCTTACAGCCACAGTACTGGAATTTTTTTAAACCAAAAAACTAACTTATTGTTCATATCATACATACATGTTTTGTTTGTTCAATAGGACAAAGGTATATTTTTTAGAAATTATATAAACAAAAAAAATGACCTTAGTGTCTTCTTCCTTTTTCTGACTTCCTTCTTATCCTATCCAATGTATATTTTTCCAAATGTTTTCCCTTCGCACTTCCCCAAATGCCTTTAATTCATAATTATAGATAGCATCCAATTCTGGGGGGGGAGTGGCCAACAGTCGAACTTGCAGCAGCACACTTGCAGAGCTCTGTAGGGCAAAGCTTTGAACACCTACTTTTAGTGGTTAAAATTAGTTTTTACTGATTCCAGTAAAGCTAAGGTGAAAGGGGACATTCTCCGGAGAGAAGTGATCATTGATTGGAAACTATCAGACTGAATCAGGATATGGGCAGAAGCAACAGACTGGGAGTAGGAGGTGATGGGGCCCGATAGAAGGACCCAAAGCCCAGCACCAGCAAAGAGACAAATAAGGAGCCTACCCAGGGAGTTGGAGGTGAAGCCCTCTTACAGCCTTCAAATGCTACACTATTAAAAGCCATACATCTGAACCAAAAAATGGAGGACTTTACTACACAATTTAAAGTTTTAGGTACCAAAGTGGATCTGTCTGAGAGTGAAACAAAAACTGCCTCCAAGTCAGCAAAGGTGGCGCTATCAGTGTCTGCAGATCTTACCAGAGAGAATGTTTTGCTGCATCGTAGGCTGGAAATTTTGGAAAATATCTCCTGTGCCACACACTTACGCATTTTAGGACTGCCAGAAGGTAGTGAGGAAGCATCCAATTCTGTTTGTAACTTAAAAATCACATCTTCCAGTATCAGATTTTGTCCTTGTAGGAATCGTTGCATCTTACTTGCCATATAGTTCATTTTATATAGGCAAAAATTACATATATAGTTTTCTTAACTCATTTTTTCCACTCCTTGGAGAGTTGCCCATAAACCAATTGTTCATATAATATATTCTTAAAACATTTGGTATTCCACATTCTGGCTAATTTTTCCCATAAGATATTACTAAAAGAACATTCAAAGAAGTGATGTTCCATAGTCTCTATCTATGCTGTATAATCTCCATTTAAACACATTCTTTCTTCAATCGTTTTATGCTCATGGTTGTTACGCACATTTAATTTACTGTGACTACATAACCATATAGTTCCTTTCATATTCTTCAAAATTCCACTCTCCAGAGTAGCTTCTAAAATTGTATTTTCCTTTATGTGATTTGGCACCTTAAATACTGGAGTTTCATAATAGTTTTGTTCCACAATTTTCTTATATAGTTCCTTTCTTGTTAAAGTATCTATTGTTTCTTTTTGTAAATTCCATTGCTTTACATATTTTCTACTTATCTCAATATATTCTGGAAACTGTACATCTTTAATTTTCTTTATGGTACCCCATGTGTCTTGAAAATCCCTCCTCCACAAACTTACTAAAGGGGTCCAAATGTTTTCTTCCTTGCCATCAAAGGCTTAATGTGTGTGTTAAAAAAAATATTGCTTAATAAAAAGACAGTTGGCTGAACCATATTCAAGCCCCTTTCTTTAACTGGCCTATATGTATGATTTCTTTTAACAGGGTTTAACTTGCTTCCCCACAGTAATTAAAAAAAACTAACATTTTTATTTGTAAATTTTGAGGGACAGGAAAAATATATGCTAAGTATTAAAAAATTGGAAGTGTGTAATTTTTAATTAAATTATTTTTATTTTGACATATTCCATCTTTTCCATTTTATTTTCACTTTTTTGTGCTATGTCAATGTTCTCCTCCCAGTTTTCTTGTATAGCTCCCTGAATTTTATTCTTAGGATTTTTACATTACCTGATACTATAGGTATTACTTCTGAAGCTTCTGCTGGTACTTGCCCTACAAGGATGATCATACTTTGGTGTTTGTTGATCTTGATTCGAGTATAACTTGTGTTCTTTTCAAATACTTTAGATGCTTTATTCCCTGATTGCGTGTTTTACATGAAAAGAACACAATCATCTGCAAAAGCACTTGTTGTATGTATTTTGATGCACTTTTTAGTTTCAATGGGCTCTATGTTTCTATTTTCCTCTGTTTTCCTCATAATAGGATCCAAGCATAATACATATAGTGGAGGGCTTAAGGGACACCCTTGCCTCACACCATTTTGTATAAACACAGGTATACCAATACTTTTATTTACCATAGGTAACAGCTGAGCTTCCTTATATAAAGCTTTGCATAATAATAATACATTTATTGGGGCACCATATTGCTGTAAAACTTTCTACATAAAATTATGTTGTACTGCATCAAAGGCAGTCTCTTGATCTAATATATATACATACCCATCTAATTTTTCTTTTTGCCCCATTTCCATTACTTCTGTAATGTGTATTAGGTTGTGTTTGATATCTCTACCTGGAATAGCACAAGTCTGAGTATCTAATAATAAATTCTGGGCTGCCATTGCCAACCTTTTATTTATAATTTTGGCCAATATTTTGTAATCTGAAGTCAATAATGTAATAGATCTCCAGTTCTTTATATCAGATTTATTCTCTTTTTTAAAAAGAAAAATTGTTATCCCTTGCTTCATGCTGCTCCCTGTTTCCCCTATCTAAGATACATGATTGTATACTTCTTTGAGCATAGGTGTTCGATCTTCTACATATTTTTTATAGCATTCATTAAGTATTCTACCTATACTCTGGGCAGTATCATTGGCTAGAGCCTGGATTGCCTCTCTAATTTCTGTCTCTTTAATCTGTTCTTGCAATCTCTGTTTCTCATTTTCTGAGATTTTTGGTGTTTTTCTACTTTGTTAAAGAAAAAGGCATCCTCTACTTGTTCCCCTTTTTGATTTTTTCTTTCATGTTCTGCTGCACAATTAATTTCATTTGCCTAAGATTTGTTTGCTTATACCATGTTCCATCTATTAATTATGTCATTATCCTACTTTGTATTCTTTCCTTATTACTGTCATGTGGATTTACCTAAAATTGTGTTCCCTGAGTACCCCACTTTTGCGCCATAATTAAGGACTTAGCCCTATTGTATTGACATTTATACATTTCCTCTATAATTGCTTTTATTTCTTCTGTTGCATCTATTTTTCCAGTAACTTGGAGGGTTAAAAGTTTCAAGAACTTGGCTCTTAGACTTAAATATTTTGTATGGTTGGATCCTTCTCTCTTTTTTTGATCCTTCCAACAGTAGTTGCCTTATGTCTAATTTTGTATCTTCCCACCATTCTAACATATTTTCATACAAAAACATACAGATTTCCTCACTAGTAATATATTTTTAATTTCTTTTTGTGTACATTCCTCCTGCAATAGTGATAGATTCATTTTTCAGTAGCCTTGACCCATTTTTTTTTTGCTTTAATGCAGATTTACAATATGTTTAACAGCCTCATGGTCTGATGTTCCAGATGAATATCTGTCATTTGTACTTTGGTATCTTTTGGTACAAACCAGAAGTCCATTCTTGTTGACATTTTACCCTCATAGTATGTGTGTTTTGGTTCTTTTTTGTGTAATTTGTAGGCATCCTCTAATTCTGACCTTTTCAGTATTGTATTTAATTGATTTGTATCACAAAATATTTTCCTTGATTTCCTACCCAATACTTTTTTGATAGTCCACAATTAAAGTCTCTCCCATCGTACTATCTTTGAAGTGTGTAAAAAAAGCTTTATTTTTTTGCATGAGATTATTCCTTTCCATTTTAACTTGAGGATTATATATATTAATGAACCTTAGGTAAGAATTTTTATAAACCACATCCACTATCAAAACTCTTCCTGGACATAAATCTATTACTTTTCCAATGTTAAAATCTAAGCTAGAAAACAGTATCCCTACACCTGAACAATTTTCCTCCCCTATGGGCCACAGTGATGACCCCAACCTCCAATCCTTTTTTGCCTGCTGTATTTCTAGAAAAGAATGTAGTCTGGTGTCTTGCACATACACAATGTCCCCTCTTAAGTCTTTTAAAATTGAGAAAGTGGTTAACCTCTTATTCCTGTTTTTAACACTATTTACACTGCATGTGATACGTTGTAAATCCGCCATGCTCAAAAGGACAAGAAGAAAGAGAATTAATCAAACTATTATACATGCTTAATGTTTGCTTTCCTTTTTTTGAAAGCTGCATGTCTGTTGACTCATATGCTGAGGATTGTTCCTGTACTGATTATGCTATTTAAGAAGAGTCTGACTCTCCTTCTGAATCCGCTGATTCTTTTTCTTGCAACACTCTATATTTGTTGTGCAATGTTATTTTTCCATCATCTTGTTTTTTTCAATTTTGTTTTTGGTGGCTTGTATAACTTTTTTGACATTGTGACCATTTGAAAAGGTTGGCCTGGTGGTGCACGTGGTGGAGGCATGACCTGCCTTTCTGTTTGCTTTATGATCCAGTTCGTATTTGTTTTCTCCACTTCTTTCTGTTTTTCTTTTGAGTCCATAGTTACTGTTATATCCTGATTGTCTGATTCTATATCAGTTTCTCCTTTTGAGGTGGGGGGTGTTCTGTAGTTTTTCCCACTGCTTGGTTAATTTTGGAAGTTGCATCTTCTCCTTTTTCTTGCTTTTCTTTTACCAGTCTGTCTCTTTGTACCAAAGTCACATATACATCCTGCTCTGCTTTCTCTGCAGGATCTGGACTATTGTGAGTAGCCCATGGACAGTTTGTAAAATTGTGGCCATTTCCTTCACAAAGGCTACATTTTATTTTGTTTTGACATGATGTTCCAAAATGGCCTATTTTTCTACACAGGCCACATTTGATTTTATTACAATCAATGCAAACAATCACGGTAGTAAGTGCGGCAAACACCAACATGGAGGTGTCGATAGGGAGAAGGGCAGGAGTAAATGGAGAAAGTTACAAAGGCAAGAAGGACAGGGATGGGGCAAAAGGGGGTAAGGCCATCAGGAAATGGAGGGTAATGAGTACCAATGCCCGTAGTCTGGGCAACAAGCTCCCTGAGCTGGTGGCCTTAATGGAAGAGGGATGCCTGGATATCATAGCAGTCACAGAAACATGGTACACAGAGAACCATGACTGGGATGTTAACATACCAGGGTACATAACCGACAGGAGAGACAGGCAGTGGAGAAGAGGGGGAGGAGTAGCTCTCTATGTAAAGGAAGGGATAAAAGCAACTGAACAAAAGAGTAAACAGGGAGGAGAGGAGGCACTGTGGGTCACCTTGGAGTCTGGAAAGGGCACCACAATCCGCACAGGGGTTGTGTACAGACCCCCATGTCAGGGGGAAGGAATGGACAAGGATATGATGGAAGGCATTCTTAGAATGGCAGAGAAAGGGGAGATACTGTTGATGGGAGATCTGAATATGCCATATGTTAACTGGAGCACATTTGCTGCAGTCACATCCAAGAGCAGGGCCATTCTTGATGCCCTACAGGTGGCAGGCATTAGACAGCTAGTTTGAACCCACTCATGAGGGAGCAATCTTAGACCTCGTACTCTCAAATGGGGGCAGTGAGAGGATCTCAGATCTAGAAGTGGGTTGCCATCTGGGGACAAGTGACCATCAAACAGTGTGGTTCACGTTAAACTCAGCTACAGAGTCAAGCCATACAAAAGTGAGGGTACTGGACTTTAGGAGGGCTGACTTTGGCAAGATGGGAGAGTGCCTCAGAAAAGCACTAGCAAACAGGCTAGAAGGAGGTGTGGAGCAACAATGGGGAATTATCAAAACTGCCATCACAGAGGCAACAAGCCTTTGTGTGAAGCAAATAAACAAATCAAAATGAAAGAAAAAGCCACTATGGTTCTCAAGAGAGGTGGCTGTGAAAGTCAGGAAGAAAAAGATAGCATTCCGGAAGTATAAGAAAACACAGAAGGAGCAGGACAGACAGCTGTACCAGTTAAGGCAGAAAGAAGCAGGGAGGGAAGTCAGAATAGCAAAGGCCCAAACTGAGAAAAAGATAGCCAAGTCAGTTAAGAAGGGGGATAAAACCTTATATAGGTACATCAGTGAGCATAGAAAGACAAAGGGAGGGATAGTGAGGCTGAATAGAATGAACGGTGGGTGGGCAGAGGGGGACAGTGAAAAAGCAGGAATACTGAACGAATATTTCTGCTCAGTATTCACAAAAGAGGAGGGGGAAGTGCCTAATCCAATTAACAGAAGCAATCTTGATAGGGGGGTCGATCCCAGTCCTTTCACAGAAGAAAGGGTTCTGCAAGAACTCCTAAAACTGAAGGTGGACTAAGCAATGGGTCCTGATGGAATTCACCCCAGAATTCTAAAAGAATTAAGGAAGGAACTAGTGAAACCACTGGCTATTCTTTTTAATAAATCATGGGAGGATGGTGTGGTACCCGAGGACTGGAGGAAGGCGGATGTGATTCCCCTTCACAAAAGTGGGACCAAGACAGAGGCAGAAAACTACAGACCTGTCAGTCTGACCTCTGTGGTAGGGAAAGTGATGGAGTCACTTCTGAAGGAAAGAATAGTTGAGTACCTAGAGGTCAGTGGAGCACAGGATCCAAGGCAGCATGGGTTCTACAGCGGAAGGTCATGTCAGGCGAATCTAATAGATTTCTTTGACTGGGTGACCAAAGTAGTAGACCAGGGAGGGCCTGTGGACATGGCCTACCTAGACTTTAGCAAGGCATTTGACACAGTCCCGCACAAAAGATTATTAGTCAAATTAACCAGCCTGGGAGTGGGTCCCAGGGTGGTAGCCTGGGTTAAACATTGGCTGGGCAACAGGACACAGAAGGTAATTGTAAATGGAGTCCACTCTGAAGAAAGGGCGGTTACTAGTGGGGTACCGAAGGGTTCAGTATTGGGTCCAGTCCTTTTTAATGTCTTCATCAGTGACCTTGCAGAGGGACTGGAAGGAAAAGTATGCCTTTTTGCAGATGACACAAAGATCTGCAACAGGGTTGATACACAAGGAGTTGTGGAAAGGATGAAAAGGGACTTGGCAAGGTTGGAGGAATGGTCAGACGTATGGCAGCTAGGATTCAATGCCAAAAAGTGCAAAATAATGCACCTGGGAAACAAGAACCCAGAGGAAGAATACACAATGGGTGGGGAGGTAGTAACAACAACAAAACAGGAAAGGGACCTGGGGGTAATCATATCAGATGACCTTAAGGTTAGCAAGCAATGTGAGAAGGCAGTAGGGAGGGCCGGGTGTATACTGGGATGTATAGGGAGAGGCATCAGCAGCAGAAAACAGGAAGTTGTTATCCCTCTGTACAGACAGTTGGTGAGACCCCATCTGGAATACTGTGTCCAGTTCTGGAGACCCCATCTTCGCAAGGACATAGACAGGATAGAGACAGTCCAGAGGAGGGCAACTAAAATGGTGCAGGGTCTGCAAGAGAAGCCATATAAGGAGAGACTAAAGGAGCTTAATATGTATACCCTTGAGGAAAGAAGGGAGAGGGGGGACATGATAGAAACTTTCAAGTACCTCAGGGAATCAACAAAGTCCAAGAGGGTAGCATCTTTCAGAAAAAGAGACTTGCAAGAACAAGGGGACACAATTTAGAGATAGAAGGAGGGCGGTTCAGGGGCAACGTGAGGAAGTATTATTTCACAGAGAGGGTAGTGGATGCATAGAACAGCCTTCCTAAGGAAGTTGTGGGGTCTAAAACTGTGGGAGAATTCAAGAATGCATGGGACAGACATAAGGCAATTCTTGTGGGGGGCAGGAAGATATAGGCTGTTGGTTAACTAGGATCTGTGGCCTATCCTGTAGGTAGGGAAATGGGCAGACTAGATGGGCCTAGCGGTCCTTATCTGCCATCAAAGTCTATGTTTCTATGTTTCTATGTTATTACACACATTATTTAGCTGTCTTCTGTCCCCATGCCTATAACATGCCATTGGCTGTCCTCCGTAGAGAAAACACTCCTCTGTCCCTGCCTAAGAAAAAACAGCTTGGTGAGTGTTGTATTTCTCCATTAGTTTGTCTCAAAGTCACTTTGAACCTGTAGTCGCCTGTCCATAAGTGTTCCACACCAAAATTGGTTCTGGGAGGCCATTCAGATCACATTTTTGTTTTAGCCAAGAGGATATGTCGGCTACATTGACTCCTTCATTTTTAAACAGTACAGTCACCATTTTGTGTGCAGGTTTGGTTAATGAGATTACTATAAATGGCCTTCATGGGGCGTTGCTTTTAACTGGCGATATTGTTTCCAGAAACTTTCTAGGCCGGATGGATGCTTAAAGCTTAAATCAAAAACAGTGTCCCGGGGGCGTGGCCTGGCACCGAAGAAGATGGAGGCTTAACCTCAGAGCTCTGCATTGGCAAACTGCATCTAGTATCATCCTCTGCCATCTAAGATTATAAACTACATCTTACTCAAGAGAACAAAATAAGGAGTGATACTGTAGCTGTCAAGAACATTTTTGACAAGGTACATCTATAATCCTCTGCAATTTTGGAGATTTCGGTATAACCCTGTAAGGCTTCATAATGGCCTACTCTGATAAGCAATCAAACCCATTGGAAAAAATAGAAGAAATGTTCAACAAATTATCTATGGACATGAATGATTTAAAATCTTCCACCCAATATAATACACAAACGATGAAAAACATCGACTCCAGGTTGGCTTTCACTGAAAACAAAGCTCTCTCAATGAAGAATCTATACAGGATTTACAAACAATCATCAGGTCTCAAGATCGACAGATTAAAGAACTACAATCAAAAATTGAAGATCTAGAAAACAGAACCCGAAGAAATAACCTTCGTATATTTGGATTTCCCGAAGAAGCGGAGGCTAAAAATGCTACGGCTTTTCTACAACAAGAGCTGCCGCGTATTCTACGTCTCAACTCTGGTAGTGATCTAATCATAGAACGCTGTCACCGTGCATTAGGCCCAAAACCCTCGGCAGAACAAAGACTGAGACCCATAATTGCAAAGTTCCTTAAATACACCAATGTAGAATTAATATTACAAAAAGCACGGGAGATCGGACAACTTAAATGGCACGATCACAAAATTTATATTTATCGAGACTTTTCTAAAGAATTATCTCTAAAACGGAAGGCCTACACTACATCCAGACGATTAATGCATCAGATGAGCATATGTTTTACTCTAAGGTACCCGGCAATTATGCTGACCTTCATAGGGAATTCATTTGAAGACTTTCATGATCCCGAATCTCTCATATCATTCTTAAATGAATATACAGCTTCCGATTACAGCGAATCCACATACCGACAAGCTTTACTTACATCCAATATCCAGGAAAATACTGGCCCGGACAAGACAAGCAATAAGGCTACTTTAAATGGACCCGACTATGCTTTGGATACCTCGAACTAGCCATCAAAAGTGCAGACTAATGTTGTGCAAAGTGAAACACCCTCCCATATAGTTCAGACAGTGATGAGTAATTGCAGTTATGAAACCCCAAATAAAAGTACCGCCAAGTCTGATACGGAAACCCTTACTCTCCTGAATGTCGCTGTGCAAAATAAATACGCTGTGCTCCAAGATTTACCTTCTTTTTGTGATGGAATGGAAGCAGAGTCGGGTGTCTTGACAGGGGAGGAAGCGGACTGCGAACGAACTGAGGCGTCCTGGATACGTGGTAGCGAGAGTTCCCCTGTCAAATTGGCCGAACCTCCGAAGAAAAAGCGCCGCGGTAAGAACAAATATAAAGGAGATATTATACCCTCAAAGTATTCGAGATGAATGTCCCAACGTTATGCCTAATGTGCTGCAAGTAATTGTAGCCACAAGATCTCAAACAAAAATTACCACTAAGTTTGATCTGTAGGCATTTATTACCCTAAATGCCACATCCTATTATCACACTGAAGGCTGACAATAAGCTTAATTTTACAATAATAATGTGTTGTGCTCCTAAACTGACCCCCCCTTTTTGTGATGACATTGATGCAAAACCGGGTGCCTTGACATGGGAGGTTGCGGTCTGTGAGCGGACAGAGACTTCTCGGTCACCCTGTGGCGAAAGTTTTCTTATTAAATTTGATGAACCCCCGAAGAAAAAACATCAGTGACAAGAGCTAGTATAAGGCGGTATTATATTTTTGAAATATTCGAGATGTCTGTACCGATGATTACCTGGTAAACTACTATGCGTTTGGATGGTGTAATGAGCATAAATAACTCGAATTCTGACCCATTGTGCTCGATATGGAAGACTTACTCTCCATCCAGGTACATCAACTGAGGTACAGAGCTACAAATAGAACTGGAAGGGTTAAGTGGCTGTAAGGTTATAAGTGGCTGTGTCGGGACTCGAAATTAGGCACCTCCACAGATGTTATTGCGGACGCTGCACTTCATGAATAAATATATTTGGAACTGAATTCCTATAACCATGGGTCGATAACATCGCTCCGTATGCTGGGTTTATCTATTGAATGATAGATTTATGTTTCTTTCGTCTGGATTGTAGCTGAGCAGCCTGACCATAAAGAATCTAGCCTTTGCCTCGATTTTGTTCGGGATCTTTATCTCTATCAATATATTTTTAAGTTTAAACTAATCTTATTATATTCAAACCTTATAAGCAGAGCTTACAATGAGAAGTGCATTTATTTGCATGGAGTTTAAATAATATATAAAAAGGCTGTTACAAGACTGCTACTTCCAGTGCTAACCAATAAGAAGAGTAGCGATACAATGCAATTTCTTTAATTCTCCTTGTAATAAATAATGGAGCCATAGTCTGGAACTTTTTTTTTTTTTCTTCTTAGTTCTTATATTATACAAAGCAAACTAAGGGGGAAGCTCCCTTATTAAGCAGAGATGAGAGATAATTCAACATAAAAGTGTAATCATAGTTTTTTCAATAAGGGATAAATATAAGTTCTAGCATCTATTGATCATATTGTGCTAATATATTATATATCGATTATGTTGTGCTAACATATTATATTTAATTTGTATTTATTATCTTACCTCTTGAGGTTATTGCATATTTCACATCTGTATAAAAGGATATAAATAAACCTTTTTTTTTTTTCTTTCTCTCTCTCTCCTTATCAGAGGAGATGCTAGATGCAGTAATGTTAGTGTAAGCTTATATCTTTAACTTTAGTAGAGTTAAACCATATAATACCCTCTACCCCTTTTCTGGGGTTATTACAAATCATATATTTAGTCATTATTTGATAGATTCTGGTTAAATTACTGTTCTAAGGAAGTTTGGATAGGATTTCTCCCTTGTTTTAATTGGGACTTCCCTTCTTCCTGTTTGATAAGCTACATCCTAGAGTACAGAGAGGTGGTCTTGGTCTTGTTTGTTTCTTTTTTCTTACATTTAGACTGACCTTGTCCACTCTGTACATCTTAGATGATAACTTTACATTATTGTTACGAATTGTTAATGTTTAATATTGTTAGAATTACAAAAGTTAGAGAGAGCTGCATTGAAACAAACCAGACAGAGAGGATACATCTTTCCAACTTACCTATCTTAACAATACCTGCCAACATTATGATAATAAGCAATATTCACTATAACTCGACCTGCATGTCATTATCTAACCTAAATCTGCATTATTGTCCCCTGACATTATTCTTACTATATAGTAGGTTAATAACTTAATATAAGATGGCTAATTTAGCTTTATGCACATGGAATGTCAAGGGACTTAATGCACCGAATAAACGTAAACAAGTTTTAAATTATCTTAGGAAACATAAAATACAAATTGCATTATTACAAGAAACTAAACTGTTAGAAGCAGATAATGACAGATTAAAAAATGATTGGGTCGGTCAGGTGTATGCTGCATCGGCTACTATGAAGAAAAGAGGTGTTGCTATACTGATACATAAAAAACTGAAATGGACACCCTCTAACATTCTGAAAGATACTGATGGCAGATGGCTTATTATAATGTTTAATACCCCATCAGGGACATTAACTATAATCAATATCTATGCACCAAATTCAGATGACCCTCAATTTTTTCAGAATTTGATTCAAATATTAATTACCTCAAATATAAACAATTCTCCAGTATTATTCTGAGGGGACTTTAATTTTACCCTAAGGCATTCATGGACAGAACAGCGGCTCAGTAGACTGTCATCCAAAAGTTCAACTATTATTTCCCAGATAATGCGGGACTTAGGCCTATCCAATATGGAGAACTCTCCACCCTAGAAATAGAGAATATACATTTTATTCTTCGCCATCAGACTTACAGCAGAATAGATTATTGGTTAACTTCTCCTACAATAACTGCTAATATAATTGAAACCAACATTCTCCCAATAATTATATCGGATCATGCTCCTGTTAAACTTTTATTTACCTGGGGCTCCCACTTATAAAGTCCTCTACATGGAGATTAGATCCATTATTGCTTAAGGACACAGATTTTACCTTGGATAAAACACAAATTGAAGAATTTGTAGAACTTAATGACCCAAAGATACTTCCATGGGTACTACATGAGAGCGCTTAAAGCTACACTACAGGGTAAAATAATTAGCTATGCGATTCATAGATGGAAACTTGGGAACAACAAATTAATAATCTAGAAAATCTATTGGAAGCAAAACAAGATTATATTCTAGTATCTCTCATCCTGATCCTTCCTTGAATCTTCACTATGAAATTTTGCAATTACGAATGCAAATCAATGAACTAATCTCTAGAAAAACAGAGACTGCTTTACTTAGAATTAAACAAAATTCTGGGAAGGTGGGAGAAAGGGTAAAATTCTTGCCTACAGACTCAGAATGCAACAAATGGAGCGTCACATTGCTGCCTTAAAAGATTACTCTGGGAAGATTCAAACTAGTGAACCCCATATCAATAAGATAATGACATCCTTCTATAAAAAACTTTATTCTTCATCTCTTTCATCGTCATCCTCAGACGTTTCCTCCTTTCTAGATAAAATAGCACTCCCTTGCCTCTCACAGGAGGCAATACGCTCCTTAGATTCACCGTTCACTACAGAAGAAATAAAGAAGGCCATTCACTCTCTTAAATCAGGGCATTCCCCGGGTGGAGATGGTTTTCCTGCTAAGTTCTATAAGCTTCTTGATGAACAACTATGCCCTTTATTATGTAAGGTATTTTATGAATCTTCTTTGTTAGGACATCTACCACATACCATGACAGACGCAATAATTACTACTCTTCCAAAAAAAGATAAGGACAATACTATCCCTGCTAATTATCGTCCAATATCATTACTAAATACAGATGGCAAGATTTTGCTAAGATCTTGGCAAACCGGTTGGAACATATATCCTAAGTTAATTCATAAATCACAAGTGGGCTTTGTTAAAGGAAGGATGGGCTCTGATAATTTACGCTCTTTAATTAATCTTATTTACAGAGCCAAATCTCTTAACTCTCCAGCGGCAACAATTGCCATAGACTTCGAAAAAGCCTTTGACTCTTTGGATTGGAACTTTCTCTTTTTGGTATTATCTCATTTTGGTTTTAGTAACCAATTTTGCTCTTGGATTAAACTTCTCTATACTAAACCTCATGCCAGGGTACTAACCAATTCTACATTATCACAGTCATTTACGCTAGAAAGGGGGACCAGGCAAGGGTGCCCTCTCTCACCATCTCTTTTCATTCTAGCTCTGGAAACTCTTGCTGCTTTTCTTAGACAGAATAATGATATAAAGGGCATTTCTATTGGTCATACGCAATATACAACACTGTCATATGCCGATGATATGTTAATTTTGCTAGATAATCTAAAAATATCTGGAGAATTGCTTAAAAGTATTTTTAATCTTTTTTCCAGACTTTCTGGACTTACAATTAACTATCAAAAATCTGAGATATTACCTTTGAATAAACATTGTATGTCCATTATGAATACACATCTGGGCTTTCGCTGGTCTCCACGACATATTACCTACTTAGGGATTAAAATATCAACTGATTTGGATAAGATATGGGAAAACAATCTACGCCCACTACTTACCAATATTAAAATAGATTTAGATAAATGGAAAAATCTAAATTTATCTTTACTTGGCAAGATATCCGCAATTAAAATGAATATCACACCTAAAATTCTATATCTATTTGCCTGTATTCCACTTAAGATTTCTCCCTCTTTATTAGAAAACATTGACAAAACTATAGGAAATTTTCTGTGGGAAGGTTGTACTCCTAGATTCAACCGTATTAAATTACGATCGCATTGGTCTCAGGGTGGTTTTGGATTACCATGGTATACGGCTTATCTGTGGGCTTTTAGAGCTTCACAAACTATTAAATGGTTTATTAAACCTAATCATAATGTACCATTGTGGTATGATATGGAAGCCTCTTTGTCTCCAGGATATACGCCCAACAGCAATATCTACTTTGCATTATCACCTAAATTAAAGAAACATCCCATAATTAATGCATTGATTTATTATTGGTTTAAAATGCATAAATGGCTTAAATCTGATCCTTCTCCTCTACCCTTTACACCCATTTGGGGCAATCCAAAATTTCTTCTAGAAAATAAACCAATATATTGTAGATCGTGGATGTACAAGAACATTTTATTCTTGAATGATATTTTAACTGACAATGGTAACACATTGAATTCTTTTAGGGATATTCAAATAAAATGGAATATTCCTAAGGAAGAATTCTGGAAATATTTACAAATCCATAAGGCCATATTCTCTAATTCTCAACAATTTAATAAATCAAATTACCATTTTCATATGAAAGATATGGATCAATACCTCCTATGGCTTAATCAGTAAAATATATAAACAGATTAGGGATACATTACCGAACCAATCACTTTTAGCTAGAGATAAATGGAATCGGATACTAAATATAAATATTACGGATTCTCATTGGAACAGTTGTTGGAAGCTTTGTCATAATGCTTTTAAAGATATGCGTAGTAGATTGATTCAATCTAAAATTTTACATTTATGGTATAAAACACCATCTCATTTATATAATATAGGTTTAGCACCTAACAATAACTGTTGGCGATGTGACTCACCAAATGGAAATCTCTTACATATATTATGGTCTTGCAAACCTGTATCTAATCTGTGGCAAACTGTCCATGATTTAGTCACCCAGATTATTAGACGTGATATCATTTTCGAACCCAAATTATGTCTTTTAGGAATAACAAACAATAATATAAACTTAACAAAATACCAACATTGATGGTTACAGATTCTATTTATGCAAGTTAAAAGATTGACTTTAACTCACTGGAAAACTCAATTTATACCTACTCTTAAAGACATCCTAAATAATTTGACTTACATCGCCTCTTTGGAAATAATTTCATACCTAATAACAGACCGAATCAATGAGTTTTATCTGTGTTGGCAGGACTACTTACATTTTCTTCAAAATCATAAGTGATAAGCATTATACAATATCTCTTTCTCTCTCTTTATATAGACATAGCTTAAGTACAATTATAATTGCATAAACTACTTTCTATGCAGCTCTCGATTTAGTATAGAACTTATATTTATATTAAGTGAATTTTCTTTTTTTTCTGTGAGTGTTTCTTCTTTTTCTTTATTAGAATGACAGTATAGTACAAACTGAAAATATATAATGCAATATGTGTATATAAACCCTTTTTTAGGGTATTAAATATGTGACTTAGTATACTGGAAATTTGACAGATTAATATGCTTAACACATTATTATCTTTACTATCCATTATATAATGTGAAATATTGTCTATCTCAGACATTGTGAAATGTACTATATGTAAAAGACAAATCTTAATAAATGAACTGCAAAAAAAAAAACAGTGTCCCCAGGAGTGTGAATTAGTGCATATATTTCATATGCATAAAAATGCATTCTGTCCTTGATTAAATTCCTACCCATAAACAATCCATCTGGGACTTCTGATGCTTCTCCTCTAGAGTTTAGCCTAACTGCATTGCTTCTTTTAGTATGTTCATTTGCTAATTTTAGATGCTCTGGGAATAATTTCTCCCTAGCATTGGAGCCCCATGCAGATTCTGCATTTTGGTTTTTTTCATGCTCATTGTCACTTATACTTTTTTCCACTCGTGTGATTTAATCCTGCATTTCAAAGGATGATTCTATTTCTCCTTCATTTTCATCACTTATTTCTTCATCCTGAACATCCCCCTCCCATGCACTATATTACTTCTGATTAGACTTTTTAGCATTGCGTTCACTACTTTTCACCCCATTTTCATTCTGTGACTGACCTGTATTTGTTAGATCCTGCTCAATGCACCCCATGGTTTGTATGTCAGTGTCTTTTACTTGTAGTTGCTCCTCCTGCTCCTTCTTCTCTGGGAGATTTGGATCCCAGCCATTTTCTGTTTTCACCCACCCTGCTCCTTGCGAGACTGCCATAGCCTAGTCAGGTGCATCAGGAAATGGTATCAGTTCTGAGTCTTTTGTGTTTGTTTCATTTGCATTATGCATTCTTTGGTTGTTGGAAGGATGCTTCTAATTCATGTTGCTCTTTAGCTGAGTTTTTCTCCTCTTGAAGCTGCGCCTCTTCTATTTTTAGCCCCCTTCTTAGGCCAAGTCATAGTTTGTGCCATTCCCTTCAGGGCGCTTCTGCCTTTTGTGAATTCTTTCTTTTTTCCTTTCTTTTTTTGTTCACAATGCTCATTTTTCTCCAGATTCACTGCCTGTGATTCACCACATTTGACAGCTGTGGTATGCTTCAATACTTCCACATCAGCAGTCTTTGACATAGAAGCCTGGGCATTGTCCATTTGTACCTTCTTTGTTTCCTTGACAGAAACCACAACCCTTTTCCCATATTCATTCAATGCCACTTGCAGTTTTTCCTTTCGTTTTCATGTCATTGATCCTCTGCACAGCTTCTTCCTTTTCAGAAAATTCAGGGATTTCAATACCTTTGGCTCCAGCCTCCTTCATTGTTGTATTCTCCTTTAGCTCACATTTCTGCAATGCCAGCTCTTTTTTCTCATTTGCTTCTGTTTTGTTGGTCTCTAGAAAAATTGAGATTGGAGAGGAGACCTGCTTACTAGGACTGTGCATCCCAGAATATTATTTTCCAAATATCATGAATAATGGGCTATCCAAATATTCAGCCCCGAATATCGAATAGCCCACTGTTCGAGTGGTATTCAGCCGGGGGATTGTCTAAAATGAAAAAATAAAGCCTTTTCTGGCTCTCCCCCTAATGAGCAGTAAAAAAAAATACATATCATCCCTAGTGTCTAGTGGTCCCCCCCCTCCAGCTGATCACTGGCCCAAACTGAAGAATTACCCCACCACCACCACCAAGATTTACATCAATTCCCCTCTCCCCAATGTCTAGAAATAAAAAAAATCTTCTGACTTCCTGGTGTCTGGTGGACCCCTCCACCTATCCCACCCCACAATCACATAGTACCCACCCCTTGCCCCAAAGTACCCCTTGCAGGCCACCAGCATAGCCCTCCACTCCACATGGAGCCCTCACTTCCATAGCTGGCAGCCTGACTGAGTGCTTCAGTGAATGAGCTTGCGCTCTTTCATTGAAGCACTCAGTCAGGCTGTTGGCCGTGAAGGTGAGTGGAGGGCTGTGCCACTGGCCTGCTTGGGGGACTGGAGGGAGTGGGGGATGAGCACCATCTGATGTTGGGTAGAGGGGTAGGGGGTTCACTAGACACCAGGGAGTCAGAATATTTTTTTTATTTTTAGACATTGGTGATGGCTAATTTGATTTAAATCTCAGCAAGGGGGGATTCTTTCGTTTGGGCCAGTACTCAGCTAGGGGGGTGGTGGGACCACTAGACATCAGGGATGATAAATTTTGTTTTACTGTTGGCAAGAGGGGGTGAGAAGGCTTTTTTATTAATTTTAATCAACCCCACCTCCTGGCCACAAATAATGAATACTGAATAATGAATATTTCAGCACCGAAAACCGAATATTCGTTAAATGGTATTCGCACAGCCCTACTGCTCACCAGTCCCTTGCACTTCTATTTGCACCAAATACTCTCAGGACTGGCCATCCTGCGCACTCCTCCACAGCAACAAGGGCTCCCCCTACTGCAGAGTAGGGGTGTTTATTACAGAAAGAAAAATCATACAATAACAAATCACCAGTAAATACAAAAAAAAAACACACAGCAAATAACTCACCCTGACTGGTCCCACCACTACCATAATGAATAGCAAAATAACAAAGAAAGAAATAAAGTAAATGGTACAACAATTATGAAGACTCTGGAAACTAGCAATATCACTCTGTAATATACACATAAAATAATAAACCCTGCAAAGAAAAAAAGGGAAAAAAGGGGGAGGATAATAGGAAATGGAATAAGAGGAGACAAAAGTACTCACAAAAAGCAGGATAAAAGCTAACAAAAAGAAAAACACATCAGGTCCAGGAAGCAACAAGCAGCCACAAGGCTCCCCTGGATACTCTGTCACAAAAAAAAAAGTAATGTAATCGGTGCATCAGAATCCGTAATCCAGGGAAGATTATTCCATTTCACCTGTAAAGTCTGTGACATTCTGCATTTCAATTCCTCATAATAAATCTTGTGCAAGTCAGATGTAAACTTAATAGCTCATTCTGAAAAATCCATATCATTCTGTTGAAGCATATACACACTTCTGGAAATCCAAATATACACTTAACCACTGCAAAAAGAACTTGTAAAGTACCCATATCCCACCTACTCCAGGCAGGCCCATAAACCCCATAAATCAATTCATTATAACCTAGTGTGCAAATCATCAGCATCTGCCACTCGTCTGCCAAAAAGAAACCCATATTTGAGATATAGGAGCAGGAAAAAAAGTGATGCAGCATCTCCAGTTATTGTAAGCAGAGAGGTCTGCTACACAGTTTTCTGACATCTGTTTGTGCTTTTGGTTAGCACTGACATTCAACCTCTCATGACAACAGAGCCAGTGGACATCCCAAACATGAGGGGGGATACAAGTATTAGGCAACAGAGTCAATAGGTCCAGTATAAAAGATTGGGGGCACTGTGGAAAGGTATGTCGATCCAAAAAATGAGACAATATAGTCCGCTGATAGAGATTTCCTCTGACCAGTAGTGATAGTCTGACTAATAATCTGCCATGCCTTAACCTTAAGAAACAAACACCACTCATAGAGTGGAGCAAACCCAGTCTTCCCATGACCCCTAAGAGTGTCTAAGTTCCATCTTTTAAACCAGGAGCATACAGATGCATAAAAAAGCTGAGTCCAGCACTGGCCTGTGTGAAACAAAAGGGGCTTGAGGTTGCTAACAATAAAGACAAAGAAACAAATACCATAGAATTCACCATCCAAAGGCCACCAGCCTTCAATGGCCAATACAAAATATTTCTTCTCAATGAGTTTAAGCGGCTACCCCAGACAGCCTGAAAA
This sequence comes from Neoceratodus forsteri, assembly GCA_016271365.2. Classification (NCBI taxonomy): domain Eukaryota; kingdom Metazoa; phylum Chordata; order Ceratodontiformes; family Ceratodontidae; genus Neoceratodus; species Neoceratodus forsteri. The sequence goes on from CM028131.1 coordinate 854,695,932, forward strand.
AAAAAATACTGTACAGCGTAACTTCCAAAGTTTTGGGAGGGGGAAAATAGAACTAATATATAAAAAAAATAGGAATAAGGTAAGTTTTAATAAAAAAAATGGACCTCCTGTGGCCTTGGCTCTCTCCGAGCAGGCCACAGCTAACAGACCACCCGAATGACCCCCAGACAGATTCAGACAGCCCATCTGTGGGCTTCCCAAGCTGCTCTGGTGGCCTTGGCTCTCTCTGAGCAGGGTCAGTCAGTTGGGTGGTCTGTTAGCTGAGGCCAGGAGTAAAAGTACACTTTTGGATGTGCTAATGGCAAGCAAACCTCATCTCTTCTCCCACGCTGATGTCTTCTTCTCAGATGCCAGCGACCATTGTTTATTGCGGGAGTAAGATCCACCAACAACCCAGCACCCATCAGCAAGTTCTCTATGAAGAGATCCAGGCCCAACTTCAATGAACATGCCTACCTAAATGAGTTAAAGTACTCCCCTGAGTGGCAAAATTTCTACCTAGCCAAAACGATTATGTCAGCTTACAATATCTTCCACAACATTCTATCAAGGGCCCTTAATAAGTATGTTCCCCTGTTTAAAGTTCGAACTAAGACCAAAACCTGTAAATGGTTCACCCCTCAGATCAAGTCCTTGCTTCTAGAAAGAGATAAGCTCTGGAAAAAGCATGCAGACTGAACACTGCAGAGGATTGGAACCAGTTCAGGAGACTATGAAATTTATGTACCAAAACAATCAGAGAATCAAAGGCCACCTTCTTTCAATCCGAACTCGACTCTGCCACAAAGAGCCCAATCAAGCTCTGGAACACAATCAATGATCTGCTAGGCCACTCCCCAGGTAATTCACTCCCAACAAAGATTACGTCTGGCAACTTGACTATAACCAAAAAGATGGATATACTTGACGCATTCAATAACGACTTTGCTACTGCAGGCATGGCATTTGATAACTCCCCTGCAAACATACTTCACTCCCAGACTGCCAGACAACTGCCTGAAACTCCAACAGTTTTGCCACCTTTCTCGCTTCAACCTGCCCCACTGAAAGAGGTAGAGGACCTCTTGCTTCAGTTGGATACTAGAAAAAGTGCTGGGGCCGACACCCTTGACACTTACTTCCTAAAAATTGCCTACCACGTACTAGCAATACCCGTCACCCACCTTTTTAACTTATCCCTGTCTCAGAGCACCTTACCACCTATATGGAAGACAGCACATGTCATACCACTGTTCAAATCAGGTGACCCTGGCAATCTCAATAACTACAGGCCAATTTCCCTCCTTCCAGTCCTGTCCAAGCTCCTAGAAAAAATTGTAAATGCACAGCTGAGGACTCACCTTGAGTCTAGGGAACTGCTAGATCCTATGCAGTCCGGATTCAGAGCTATACATAGCACTATCTCAGCCCTCGCCAAAGTTACTAATGACTGGCAGCATAATCTTGAGAGCAAAAACTTTATTTGAGCTGTTTTCCTTGATCTAAGCAAGGCTTTTGACACCGTCGACCATAGTCTGCTCCTCTCCTCCCTTCAAACCATAGGTGTGGACCCCTCCTCTCTGCGTTGGTTTACTGACTATCCTACAGGGCGCCTTCAACAAGTTAAAGCTGAAGGAGGCCTGTCCCCCTTAAAAACTCTGCAAAGAGGGGTACCTCAAGGTTCTACATTAGGGCCCTTACTTTTTGCAATCTGCATTAATAACATCGACTACTGTATAAAAGAAGCCAACATCCATCTATTTGCAGATGATACAGTTCTCTACGTGAGTCGCCCAACACCTGAAGCTGCCTGCAATGACCTACAGTCAGAATTCAACCTTTTGCAAAGCCAACTCCTCCAAAAAAAGCTACTCCTTAATGCCAAAAAAAATAAAGTGATGGTCCTCTCCCCTTTTATCTGTACAGCTAACCCTGTGTCCAGTGGGACAGTTTCCCAAATTACCACAGTTCTAGGTGAAAAACTAGAATTTGTTACAAAATTCAAGTATCTGGAAGTTTGGATAGACCAAAGATGCTCCTTCATTGAACATATCGAGGACTTGCTAAAACAACTTCGGCAAAGGCTTGGATTGTTTTTTACAATCAACCAATTTCTCACCAGAGATGCCAAGAAACAACTTGTCCAATCCATTTTCCTATCATTTGTTGATTACGCTGACTTCCTCTACAGCCAATGCCCCAACTCTTACATGGCTAAACTGGACACACTCTACCATCGAGCACTGAGGTTTACATGGGACTCCCCTTCGACATGCATCACTGCACCCTATATGCGGCAGTGGGGTGGACATCACTAAAGTTTAGGCACCACAGAAATGCCACTCTCTGGACCTATAGAGTCATCTCTAATAAGCTGCCTTACTATATCTCCTGCTGTCTTCCCCTGAGTATAATTGGAAAAAACGCATTAAGAAGTTACTCAGCTATTACACTTAAAGTACCCAAAGCAAAATCCTGCTTCGGCAGGGCAGCCATAAGCTTCGTGCTACCTACATTATGGAACGATCTACAAAAAACCCTCAAATTAAGCACTCTAATCAGTATAATTCCTTCAAGATGCTTTATTTCTGTACAATCAGAGAAGTATGTAACTGCTTCACCCACTCAGACCCAGTACAGGTGTCTGCACTGGTATATAGCCACGCCTAGACCCAATTTTTTGTACTGAGCCCCCAGCTTGCTCCTCACCAGCCTAATTGTTCTCTCTCTCTCTTATCCCCCTGTCTTATCAACACTAGGCCCGTCCATCCCCTTATTCTTCCTTTCCCAACCTCAGATAGGAGCTCACTACCCTGGGTTGTGACATCCTACCATGCCCCCGTACTTTATAGCATTCAATCCTGGGGCTTACACATACTCCTTTTCTCCATCCACCTTCTCTACATCCCATTTTACCAACTCCTTTCTGTGCACCATGCCCTCCTAGCCTTTCTCCCCCTACCTCCCTTCCTTCCCCCCTACCTTCACCTCTACCGGGTGTATATTTTTATTTTTTTTCTTCCTTTACTTCCTCCTGCAACCTTAGATAACCTGCTTTATCTTCCTATAGACACTTCTATGTATGTAAATACCATGTAAGCTGTACAATATCTGAATAATTCTATGTACATATGAACTTCTTTTTCTTCCTCTCTGTAAAGAGTATTATCTGTATTGCCTTGTAAATACCTGTGTTGACCTGTATATACAATTGTTCATGCTCCATCCAGGTCCATCTTGCAAATGAGCTTCTGCTCAACGATGAACGTTGGTTAAATAAAGACTTGATTGATTGATTGATTGATTGATTGATTGATTTTCTTTAGTCATTTTATGGCCATTCCACTGAGATACCAAAGTTTTCCCTTGTTCCAGTTTAGGGGACCAGTTTAAGACTTCCATGTTACCCACCATAAACAAAATACCTAAGATCTTCACAGGTGTGGTGACCAGAGCGACTCCAGCAATGAAATACGCCTCATAGCCACATGTCCCTAAACACATTCCCTGACATTTCTCAAGGTTCAGGGAAGCACCGGAAAAACATCCAAATTCCTGACATGTCTGGACAACAGCCTCCACTGAAGCATCACCTGCAACCAGTAAACAATGATCATCCACATAAGCCGCAGCTGTGAAAGTACCAGCCCTTCAGGGCACTGGAGATGTCTGATGGATGGGGTACTATTAAGCTGATGCAATAAAGATCTATACTAAAAATATAAAGAAGCAGGCATAATGGGCAGCCCTGCCTAACCCCTGTTTTAACCAGTAGCAGTGGCCCCACCCAACCAACCATTTGCCAGCAGTGTAACCATAGCTGTACAGTATACAGAACAAATCCAGGTAATAAAAGTTGAGGAATTCTGTATGATTTCAATACAAACCATAGGTATTCCCTATTGATAAAGTCAAATGCCCTGTGTTGGTCCAAAGCCATAACAACCCCTTCAACTTGATTTTTCCTCCCCCTGTCAAAACTTTCACTGAGCAAAATCAAATTATCAGTCACTAACCTGTGCTTGACAGAACAAAATTGAGCTGATAAGATAAGGCACTACTGAAGCCAGTCTGGACTGAAGAATGTTTGATAAAATCTTGAAATCACTATTCAACAAACTAATTGGTCTCCAGTTCTCAATACATTGTCTGTCACCTTTCTTAAACAAAAAAAATCATACTCCCCTTGGACATTTCCAAAGGGATCTTCAAGAAGGCTAGCATAGTAATATGAACCAAAGCCAATTCCTCAACAAGGTTCAGCAATAACAGTTTGTAAATATCTCCCAGGAGCTGTCTGGTCCTGGAGCCTTTCCGGCTAGCAATGACCGAACAGCCACCATGATCTCAGAGGAGAAAATAGCACTCTTCAGAGATTGCAGACTATCAGGGGGACACCATGGTATGGCAAAATTACCAAAAAAAAACAGTCCTGATCTATAGAAGAAACTGACTGAGAGGCAAACAAGCGTAAGGAATAAATTGTTAAAATCTCCATGATGTCAGAAGCTGAAATAAGAACTATCTAGTGCTCATCTTTTAAGGTTAAAAGAGTTTTTTGTGCTATTTTACAATGACAAGTGGTGTATGGACACACCACTGCCACCTTTCCCTCTGTCTCATACTCTTGTTGCTTCTGGAGTTCAGCAGCTTGTAGGGAATGGTACTGCATCATAGCCTGTTTAAGAGAGGAAATCTGGGAAGAATAGTCAAAGCCTGTACTATCACTCAGTGAAATTAGTTTTTGCAACTGTTCCTATTCAGTAAGTAGTCCCAATATTGCAAATCCCTCAGATGCTTGCCTACTTTTTTTAGGAGTGCAATCAGATCTCGTTTAGTATCCATTCAACATAAAATATGGGAATCATATATAACCAGAACAGATTTCCTAGCAATAACCAATTGTGCAATATGAGCCCTCAAAACAACCTGTTCTAATTGTAGTGGAAAAAATCTCCACAAACCAGGGCCAAAAGGAGGAGAGCTATGGGTAGTAATAGTCAGCTTCAACAGTTCATGGTCAGAAAATTTCACTGACTCTGTTGTCATGGAGGCAATAACTATGCATTTTGGTAAAAAAAAGAAATCAATCCATGTGGCCAAAGGACCTTTATGGAAAGTGGGCCTAACTGTGTCATGCACTGAAACATATGCATCTTTCAGATCAGCCAGCTGAATCACAGATTTTAAACAGGACATATCATTAATAAACTTTCTTAGTCTTAGCAGAATAAGCTCTATCAGCAAGACTGAGTCCACAGTTAAAATCACCCCCAAATAATAAATTATGTGGTGTAAATAAATATGGCTTGATCAGCTGCAATAAATCAATGCATTCTGCCTTAGTTTGGGCAGCATAAATATTAATGAGACAAAATAAATATCCCTCAGTACTAACATCCAAAATCAAAGTCCTTCCAGGAAATGAGTCAATCAATTTTATAAGTTTAAATGTAACATCATGAAATAAAATTCCCACTCCAGAACAAGCCACCGTACCTAATGACCAATAGGATGGCCCTACATACCACTCCTTCACCATTTAGAGACATCAGTCAGAGAGTGCAACCTGGTATCTTGTAGAAAAAAATACCTGGACCCTTTGAAATCAGTTTAGAAAATGTGGCAGCCCTTTTCCTGGGAGACTTGATGCTATTCACAGTACAAGAAAATAAAGAAAGGGATGACATTACACGTAAGGGGGGAGTGGAAAATCAAACAGAAAAATACCCAAACCCACCACATGGAAATCATGGTGGATTTTTCTGCCTCTCCTTAACAATTTTAGGCTTGGTCTTCTTCTTTTTGTGGGAAGTTTTATCTTCCTTCAGTAGAGAAGACTGCACCTTATCGAAGGCGACCTCCACCAGATCTGACCCTTGATCTAAAGTATAAGAACCCAGGGAGGATTCATCAGAGTCCTCACTGGACCAGTCAGACTGGTATGGAAGAGCCTCAAAATGATTGGCAAGAGGCAAATCAGAAGTTTTGGGTAGCTTCTATGGTGGTGGCTTCCTGCCATCCCATTTATGTAGGACAATCTGCTCCTCACTCCCGGAAGCAGAAACCAGAAGAGGGGGCCGAGGCAGAGGGGGCATAGTCAAGTCAGCAGGCTGCACTTCCATGAGGACAGGCTCAGGAGTCTCAATGGAAACAGAAGGTGTAAAAGGCACAGATTGCTCAGTCAAGACCGACTCACCCGATACTATGGGGGGCATCAACCACTCTCATCGCTTCCTGAGGTGGGGGGGTACAGGATCTACCCTGTGTGAGGGGAAGGGCAAAGGAGGAATACTTCGCCTATCCACCTTCTGAAACTTGCTGGTCATGTCTCTCTGGGCTACCATAATCAGGACCCACTGCTCCACATCATCAGCCTGATTCCCTTGATTGCAGGCTGCCTGAGAGCAGGCTGCATAGCTATGACCAACCTTGGAACACAGGCTGCATGCTCATTTATTAGTACAATGTCCACTAGTGTGACTTATCGTATTACATAAAGTACATTTCAACTGGTCACACATGCTACTAAGATGTGTGGATGAATCACACTGGTAACAGGCCTTGGGCTGGCCCGCATTGAAAAGAACACCTCTATCCCTACCCAGATAGAAGCTGTTAGGAAGGTATTGCAGGCCAGAATCAGAGGAGTTCAAAACAACCCTGGCACTCCAACCCCTGTCCAGATATTCTCAGCATCAAATATTACTTCAGGTGCTCCTTGGACAGTACAACGTTGCTTTAGCCAAAACACCAGATCGGTCACACTGACCCCATCCTTTCAAAACAGGATAGTAACTGTTCAAAAAGCAGGTTTAATCAATGGTGTGGCATCAAAAGGAGCTCAAACAGGTGATGATTTGAGGTAATGAAACCACTTCCAAAACATTTCCAGGCTGGAGCTTAATTTAAAGCTAATGTCAAATGTTGTCCCACTCGAGACATGGATCAAGGCATATATTTCCATGGCTTGAAAACCCATAGAGCCCTTTAACAGGGTACGAGCTACATAGATCCTGTCCATGTGAGTCCAAACCCCCTTTGTAATGAAGTCACACTGTATTATACCTCTAAGCAGGAAGCGTTGGTGTATGAAATAGTGAAGCATAAAGTCTTATCGGTGTCAGCTGTAAGGCTTGGGGCACAATGTTGGAGGAAGCCTCGGATAAAGAACCAGCATTGTCAAGTGTGGAAGAGGCAATCTGTATTGGCCGCATGGTAGTGTGACCTCCTGAAGTATTGGGAGTCAGGTCCTCCTGGTGTGAGAAAAAAGGTAAAGAAGGGGGAAGAGTAAGGCACAGTTCCGGTGGTAAAGCCAAAGGAGACGTGAGCCCAGGACTAACAGCTTCCATTTCTGAATCAGAGTTCAGGGTCACCCCAGTTCCAAAATCCATAACAACATGTGGCATAGAAGCAAGTGCAGAAGTAGACATAGTAATCGGAGTCATACCTGAAATCCATTTTCCAGTCAACAAGTCCACCGCCCAACCTATGCTTCTAAGTCACTTTTCAATGGGATCCTCTGTAGACATTCCAAGTGGAGAGACCTCTGGAGCAACTGCTCATTTCTGGGGGCCCTGACATAGGCCAACCCAGTTAGAAGCCAGCAACGTCATTCCGGATGGAAGCCCCTGATCAGGAACAATGCTAAAAACAAATGAGGCAGGATTCCACACTGCCATGGAAAAATCAAACGTCACCTTGTCTCCTGGGCCAGACCCAGAAGGAGTAGCTGAAATGTACTCCTCTAGAACAGCCAGACCATCCCCCAGCACCACAGCCCCATCTCCAATGTTCCTCCTCACAGCCAGAGAAGGATCTTCCATTCCTGCCAGCGGCACAACACAGCTAGCTGATCCAGAGCACAACTGGTGGTACAGGTCAGCTTTCTTTTTTTCAAACTCGCATTCAGCTTCAGCAAGAAGACAGTGAATGTCAGCATCATGCTGATTCATCACTTCTTCTATTCATTCCCCTTGCTCCAGAACACTCAGTAGTGCTGGAACAAGCTCCACATGAATGTCCACTATTTTCTCAGCAACCATAATTTCTTCTGCTTCTAGATGCCCCGTGGCATCATAGTAAGCCTCAACCTCTAGTACTCCAGAGGCAGGGGAGGAGACCCACTCCCCAGCCTCCCACACATCCAACTCTGTCGGCAGCTGTCCTGAACTAGCCATCGCACGGATGGTCAGTGGTTCCCCCTGTAAGAGATTAGGGGAATTCCCCCAGTGTCATAACAAAAACAAAATAAAAAAAGTACTGGGGTAAAGGTACAGATTTCTTCCAAATAGCATGCTGTAGTAAGTGTTAGAATGGGAATGTTGGGAGTAGTGCTGTGCAGTGGTTGTGGAGCAGCAGTTTTCAGAGAGACCTTCTGGAGGCTGAAGTACTGCCCCATCTGCATACTGTACACCTATCTGGATGGAGGAAGGAGGTTGCTGGACTCCAGGCCAAGTTGGATGGGATGTGGGGACCTCTTCCCCCACCCAGTGGCCACCAAGTCCACCACCATTACCTTAGAGGATACCAAGGAGGAGGTTTGGCTTGACTTTGGTGGCTCCAAGAGGGTGGGAGTGTCATGTCGGGGGACTTTCTTTCACTGCTCTCATTGGATTGACCCCCTGACAAAGGCTTGTACTGAAGTGCTGGGGTCTGGGTCTTGAGAGCCCTGGTCAAAATAAATGTGCATTTGCTGATACTTATTGCCTGAAACAATTTTTTTGCCTGAGTGCTATGTGTATAGACATTCCCTGATTTTGGGGTGCCAACCCTTCACACAGCACCAGCCCATTTCATTGACTTGCAGCTGCTGTACTTTGGAACTTCCTCTCGTGGGATGGGACTGCTTGGAGAAGGCACCTGTGGAAGTGGCCAGCGAAGATGTGGGGGTCCTCACTAGGGGATTCCTCAAGGTAGGTGGGAGTGGACCCCAGCAGAGGAGAAAGCACTTCCTCGTGGGGAAGTCAATCATCGGGAGGGTAGAGCTGGGAACAGGAAATGAGGGAAAGAGGAAAGTGAGGTGCCTACCTGGTGCCTTAACTCAGAGGGATGGAAAGCAGATCCTAAGGATTGCTAGGGCAACAGGGCAGGGGGAGGAGCAGGATGTTATTGTCCACATAGCGACACATGACTTGGCTAGTGATGGAGCTCGGACCATGCATGAGGATTTTGGGGAACTGGGTATGAATTTTTGGCAAGTAGCATGCTCAGTGGCTTTCACTGAGGTGTTGCCTGTCTATAGTGAGGGGAGGGAGTAGGGATCACTGCAGCAGGAGCTTAAACTCGTGATTGGAGGAATGGTGTAGAGTGGAGGGATTCAACTACACTGGGGACTCGCCTGTGGGGGATACAGGCCTATACAGGCATGATGGTCTGTATCTGTCTAGGAGAGAAATCACAGTGTTCAGTGAAAGGTTTAAATGTTACTTTAAAAAACATTTAAAGTAGCAGAGGGAGGTGGCGGAAGAAATAAGGGAGGCATAAACTGCTCTTCCCCCACAGACTGTAGTGGAGAGAAGGGATGACACTGGGGGATGCAAATCCCCCAGGGTGCAAAATAAAGAGAAAAACAGAGTGGTTGAAATGGAAGGAGATGGGAACATGAGCTGTAAGAAGTAAGGGGAAAAGCAGAAAGGGAAAAATGGTGACCAAGGTGGTAGTGGGCAGAGGGGTAACACAATGAGGAAGGCCAAGTGTGCAAATGAAAGAAGTCTAGGAAAAACTATTTTAGATCTAGAGGCCTTCATGGCAGAGGCAGACCTGGATATCATGACTATTACTGAGTCGTGGTGCACAGGAAACCATGTCTGGGACATTGCCATATGAGGCTATACTCTGTTCAGGAAAAATAGGGAGGGAAGGAAAGGACAATTGGTTGTCATGTAAGGGAGGTTATCAAAATGACAAGAGGCACAGGGAATATGGGAGGTGGGAATAGGAGATGGGAAACAGAGTTACCTTACAATTTAGATAGGGCACTGGTGGAAACCATTAACACAATAGCAGGAAGGGGGGTACTGCTGTTGGTGGACTTTCATCTGCCAGATGTAGATTGGAGCCTACTAGCCACAGCTTCAGCTAAAAACTGGGATATCCTGGACTAATTTCAGGAGGGTGTTTCTCAGGTAGCTAGTTAAGAAGCCCACTCATGATGGGGCAATACTGGACTGGACCTTGTGCTCACTAAGAGGGATAGTATTATAGGAAATCAAGGTGGGAGGTCACCTGGGGACAAGTGACCACCCTACAGTGTGGTTCAACATAAGGATGATGGAAGACGCAAACCACACAATGATGAGGGCACTGGACTTCAGGAGGGCAGATTTAAAAAATGGGTGAATGTCTCAGAGGTGACCTAGCATGATGACATAACATGGTGCCGGAAGAACAGTGGTTTAAACAAAGGGAAGTCATACTGAAGACAACAAACCTTTTTACAAAGGAACAAAAACAAGAGGGAAAGAAGACTGCTATGGTTCCCAGAGGAAATGGCTGAAAAGGTTAAGCTGAAAAGGGTGGCCTTTAGGAGGTATTAAGAGACACAGAGGAAAGAAGACAGTGATGTGTATCAAGGAAACAGAGCAAAGCAGGGAAAGCAGTGAGGAGCACAAAGGCACAAACTAAGGAAATAATATGAGGCATTTTTAGGTACATAAATGAGAACAGAAATATTAGGGAAGAGGCTCTGAGGGTAAAAAGGACCAGATAGGACTGTGCGTAGAAAGACTGGGAAAAAGCAGATATTCTGAACAAATAATTTTGTTAGTCTTCACAGAGGAAGGGGAAGGGGATGGGCCACATAAAAAGAATAGGGACACTGGAAGTGGGAGGTAGACACAAGTTCCTTTATAGAGGAGAAAATCCTGAAAGGACTTGCAAATCTGAAAGTGGACAAAGCTATGGTGCCAGACTGGGTACACCCAAGGGTACTGATGGAGCTCAGGGAGATACTGGCTGCACCTCTAACAGTCCTTTTTAACTACTTAGTGGAAACAAATATGGCTCCAGAGGACTGGAGGAGGGCAAATGTAGTACCACTTCCCAAAAATGGCAGCAGAGAGGCTGTCAACTATAGGTCAGTCAGCCTGACATTGGTGGTGGGGAAGCTAATGGAGTTACTGCTTAAAGAAAGGATTGTGGAGTATCTTGAAGCCAGTGAATTACAACATTCAAGGCAACATAGATTCATGGGGGAAGTCATGTCAGACAAATCTGATAGATTTCTTTGACTGAGTGGATAAAGAAATTTATCAGGGTGAGGTGGTAGACTTGGCCTACTTAGATTTCAGTAAGGCTTTTGAAATTGCTCCAGATTGAAGGCTCATAAGAAATCTGAGCAGATTAGGGAAGAGTCAAAGGGTGGTAAACTGGGTAGCAAACTGGTTAAGGGATAGATGACAGCGGGTAGTGGTAAGCAGAGTTCACTCCAGAGAAGGGAGGGTGACCAGCGGGGTACCACTTGGCTGATATTTGGAACCAGTCCTCTTTAATGACTTTATAAGTGAAATTGCAGAGGAGCTGGAAGGAAAGGTTTACCTCTTGGCAGATGATACCAAAATCTATAATATGGTGAACACTCCAGAGGGGGTGGAAAGAATATGCAGAGCCCTGAGGAAATTTGAGGAGTGGTCAAGGAAATGGCTGCTGGGTTTCAATGCAAAAAAGTGCAAAATCATGCACTTGGGGTGCAGAAACCCAGAGGCAGAATACAAAATGGGAGAAGTATTCATGGTCACCAAACAGGAAAGGGACCTGGAATAATCATATCAGGGAGTGGGCAAAAAATTTGATATTTAAAAAAAAACAGTAGGTAGAGCCAGTGGGATGTTGGGGTGCATAGGGAGGGGCATCACCAGCAGAAGGAGGGAGGTGGTGTTGCCACTGTATAGATCACTAGTAAGACCTCACCAGCAGTACTGTATCCAGTTCTATGGAAGGATATAAACAGAGTGAAGGCAGTCTGAAGGAGGGCAACTAAAATTGTGCAGGGGCTGCATCAGAAGCTCTATGAGGAGAGACTGAAAGACCTTAATATGTACACCCTGGAGGAGAGAAGGGAGATATGAGATATGATAACAACTTTTATATACCTCACAGGGGTAAATGAGGTACAGGAGGGAAGTATTTTTTCAGAACAAAAAGTGCTCAACAACAAGGGGACATGCTGTGAAGCTGGAGAGGGTAGTTTCAGCATAGCTGTGAAGAAGTACTTCTTCACAAAAAGAGTAGTGGATTCCTAGAACAGCCTTACAGCAAAAACAGTGGTGAGATTCAAGAATGCATGGGATAGGCACACGACAATCATAGTGGAAAGAAAGGAGCGGGGAGGAGGGGAACGCTGTAGATCAAGTACAGTATGGTCTGCGGTAATATTGTGGGTAGGGAAAAATGGGCAGACTGAGTGGGTTAATTGGCCATTATCTGTCATCAAATTCTATGTTTCTATGCTTCTAACAAGGTACAGGAGGAGAATATTTTGCAGAGGAGGAAGTGCACAAGGGCAAGAGGACATGCACTGAAGATGGGGGGGGGTGTAGGAGGGATGTGTATTTACACCCTGGAAGAGAGAAGGAAGGGGGAGATAACGTAGAGACTTATAAACACCTTGCAGGGGTAAATAAGGTACAGGAGAGGAGCATTTTTCAGAGGAAAAGATGCATGAGAACAAGGGGTCATGCAATAAAACTGGAAGGGGGCAAATTCAAAAGAGATGTAAGGAAGTACTTCTTCACTGAAAGAGTGGTGGACACCTTGAACAGTCTACCAGTGGAGGTGGTGGAAGCAGAAACAGTGGTGGGCTTCAAGCATGCATGGGATAGTCACATAGTCACAAAGGAATCTTAGCAGAAAAGCGAGGGGGGGGTAGCCAGATATCAGGTAGGGTCTCTTGTAGTAATATAGGCAGGGACAAACTTGGTAGATTAGGTGGGCCAAGTAGTCTGTGTTTCTATGAAAAGAGGTGGCTGAGAGGGCAGATGATCCTGGTTTCTAAATACTTAAGAGGATAGACAGGGTGAAGTATGCACAGATGTTTGAACTGGTGATTGCAAGCAGAAGCAGAGGGCATGTCTTCAAACTGAGTGCAAGAGGGTCAGAATAAGGTGAATGTTAGAAAACATTACATCACACAGCATGTGATTAACATGTGGAATAGCCTTCTAAGCGATGCTGTAGAAACTAGCATTGTTCAAACTTTCAAAGCAGGGCTAGACATATCAGATTCCTGTAAGAGAATTGCATTAAGGGTTACACAGCATGATTGAGTAGGATAACATTCCAGCTGATATGCCTAGAAATGTGTCCATTCTCAAACATTATATACAGTAGTCAATGCTGTGCAGTCATAGTGTCGGGCACGATGGATCCTAAGTAACTTCGATTATCACCATAGTATGTCACTATGAAATGACTACTGCCTTAAATCAGTTTAAAGATCATTTAAATATTTGCATCTGAACACCAAGACAGCTAAACCTAATACCTAATTGGAAAGATACTTTCGTGGGCATTCCGAATATGAGGGACACAGTAAACTTCCCATTACTCCACTGAGAGTGGACCATTAAAACATCTCATGCTGCAATTATTATGACTCAGAGAGTGGGCTGTATTTTTGATATCTCAGTAGCGAAATTAAGTATGACTGCATTGAAATTTGTGCACACATTTTATTCCTGCTACAACTAATGATTTCAAGGATTTAGTAGCCCTGTTCCGCTGTCGATTTTTTAAAGTTTACCATTTATTCCTGTTTCTGGGACATAGAAAAAACATTAGGACTGATCAACCCCAAAAGTTTAAGAGCCATGTCCACACTATATTTCAGATGAAGTAATGTAGGACAAGTAGGGGAGAACAGTAGGTTGGCTCACAGTTTTGGATCGATCCGGTATTGTCCAGTGTGATCTGTCCAGTGAGGTTCAGGTCTAAGCCAGGTCAACCTGATCTGAGTCAGGATTGTTCTTTCTTTAATACAAAATTCCCCTTTCTTGAACACCCTCTCTTCTCCCCCAACAACAAAACTGAACCGCTTTCTAGGAATATTGCTTCGTGTGCTGCTCATCTTCTGAACTCCCCTGTAAGTCTATTGGCAGCTCCCCCAATGCCCCATTACAAAGGAGGAGCAGCAGAATATTGAACATGTGGCCGACTGAGAATAAGGAGGAGCACAGCAAGCTGGAGTCCACCACTCTTTCAATAAAGAAGTACTTCCTCACATCTCTTCTGAATTCACCCCTTCCAGCTTCATTCCATATCCCCTTGTTCTCATGCATCTTTTCCTCTGAAAAATGCTCCCCTCCTGTACCTTATTTACCCCTGTGAGGTATTTATAAGTGTTACAGCTCCCCTCTCCCTTCTCTCTTTCAGAGAGTAAGTACATATCCCTCCTACACTCCCCCCCTTCCAGCTTCATTGCATGCCCACTTGCCCTTGTGTACCTTCTCCTCTGAAAAATACTCCCTCCTGTACCTTGTTCACCCTTGTGAGGTACTTATAGGTCTCTATCATGTCCCTCCTTTCTCTCTTCTCTTCCAGGGTGTTCATATTCAGCACCCTCAGTCTCTCCTCATAGGGCTTTTGATGAAACCTCTGTACCAGCTTAGTTGCCCTCCTTTGGACAGCCTCTACCCTGTCATGGTTAAATACTTTGAGTATGTCCAATCTCTACTCAAAGCCCTTGCTCCCCTAGCCACTAGTTTGTCTTTTTTTAACTAGCAAGTACCATATATCCTAGCTTGTGCAGTAAGCCATGTAGGCCATAATAAAATCAAACATATAAGATATGTTCAACACTTGCAAGGGAGTCTGATGTAGAGATTCTCCACAGAGTTCTATATCCATCTATATAAAATATGTGTACTTACTCAGTCAAAAGCATTCAGGAGCTTCCAACTGCATAAAACCTGAAGGAAAACTCAATCATGTGTAGTAAATCAAGGGCAAAATACTAATAATTTTCTGATATGATTTAGAATCCTCTTACAAAGAAGTCATAAAATTCTCAGTGCTTACGAAATGTTAAAATGAAAATGAGTCATTGCTTTAAGCTGTGCTGCAAATCAACAAGACGATGGTACACATGCACATAGACCAAAACAAAGCAAGTTTATGCAAATGCTTTTTGCTTATTCATCAGAACAGACAGAAATAGGCACAAATAGCATTTTTGCATAGAACTGTAATTTAACAAGTTAGCACCACATGTTTTGAGTCTCAAACTGAGTGCACCGCTTGCAGTTTTAGGGCATGCAAATATGTCCTTTACGGAACTGCATACACACACATATGACTGCACATAGTTGCCAGACAGACAATCTGCCTGCATTTACAGTATCTAATTTGAATGAGCAGCACTAACTACACTATTGGGAACAGCAGAACCACTTTAATCCGGCTTACATCCCACACAGTATAAGCAGATAAAAGGGTCTTTAATTTGAAAGCATTTAAATGCATTCATTTTTAAGAAAGCTTTTGTGGCACACTAATAGTATTTTTATACTGTACTGTATGTTACTCCCTTCCCCCCAAGAAACAAGCATTTGTCAATGGCAACCATGTTTACTTGCTGTTAGAAGCTAAGCCAGCAGCAATATCTAATTTTAAATGGGTTCCTGCTTTTACACATTTTTACAGTGTATTTACCCAGGACCAGCTAAGATGCAATATCTTGTTTTCAGTAGGGTCTTGCTTTTTTTCTCCCACAGATCTGTTTCTCACCCTGGTCTCATCTGGTGGCACCCCTAAGTCTCATCACTGACTTACTCATGGACATACAAGTTATTCACCATTTACCCATGACCACAATGTGGTGGGTGATCAGCCATATTAGTTCTGCAGCAGCCTGTGAGGTGGTGCCGGCCTGGACTGCCAGCCCTTTCCCCCTGCCACCTGCTGTTCTCCCTTGGGGTGGTGGAATGCAATGAGGCAGTCGCACATAAGTGAGGTGGCACGCCTGAGTGTCAGGAGTGCGATGGCAACCCTTCCCCTCCCACTGCTCCTGATTGTTCTGCCAACAGGTTTCCGATAACTGGCAGTCATGCAGTAAGAACAGCTTCCTCCCATCCTCAAAGGAAGAGAGCAGTCCCATTAATGCTCAATCCTTCCTCCCTCAGCCAGCCCCTGAGGACCATGTTTGTTTCTGAATGCATATGACTGGCATAGCAAGTGGTAGCACAAGTGCCATTCTACTGGGCTGACTTGGGGTCTTGCTTTTATCCATTTTTAAAATGTATTTTCCCAGGATAGGCCAGCTGAGATGCACTGTCTCATTTTCAGTGGGGTCCTGTTTGTACCTATTTTTACATTGTGTTTACCCAGGCTATCACAGTCGAGATGTAACATCTAATTTTTAGCGGGGGTCGAGCTTTTATCCATTTTTATAATGGATTTACCCAGGATAGACCAGCTGAGCGGCAATATCTCATTTTCAATGGGGTCCTGTTTGTACCTATTTTGCATTGTTTTTACCCAGGCTAGCACAGTCTAGAGGCAATATCTCATTTTCAGTGGACTCCAAGATTTTAGCACCAAATTTCCAACATAGTCTTTTTATGACCTTGCATCATGATTAAGACAGGAGGGATTTTTTAAAAATATCATCCAAAAGATGATTTGTGGAGTGACTGCAAAAGCATGTGTAACCCCCTTGTAAATGGGGGTTTGTGAACACTTCCTCGGAGCTCGTTTTATGCTCCATGCCTGGTCCGTAATCGGCTTAAACGCTGCTTAAATGGGGGACAGTTGAGTGCTCCTAAAAGCCTCCATAAGCTGTCTCTTTAAGGACTGCCTGTTGCAGCCGTAAGTAGCTAAAATGGAGGGGAGCTGTGTGGTTGTATGCCCGAGTCCCGCCCGGGACACTGAAAGAATGACTCCCTTCTGCCATCGCTAGTGGTGCAGAAGGAGTTCTCTTGGGGGATGCGATTGTTTGATGGAAACAATGTAAAATAAAAATGATAATGTGGTTGTTCTAACCTGTCTTCCTTTGCAGTAAGGACTGTTTGATTGCCTCCTCCATTTTGCTCCAGAACTGCTGAATTGGGCCAATCAGTACCTCGGGACCCTACAGAGTTGGCTGACCAATAGAGGGACTGCTTGTATTTTGGGAAAGGCATTATGGGCTAAGGAGCTTTTTCGCACCACTGAGGGCAGGAGGAAATGACTGGCATGTTCAGCCAGCCAATAGAAGCGGGTAGCGCCCGAACTGAAGGAACAGCCCCTGGCTGTTGTGGGCAGATGCGTTGTGGCTGAGGTGAGGAGAGGAGCTCTGTGCTTCTGCGCTGTGGGAGTGTTCGCGCGGGAAGCACGTGAAGGCCTGAAGTTGCCGTTTTTGCCCCTTGTGAGAATTCAGACTAAATCCGCTGGTGTGCGGTCGGAGGACGCTTGTGCCAGCCCAGCTACCTACCAGGCTCAACCTGAAGGGACTGGAGAGAATTGCTGAGTCACGCTCAGTCCGCCTGTAATGTTGAAACTGCCATTCGCTGTTTGAGTCCTTCTGCAATTTGTGACAGCTTGAAAGCAGCTGCCTGGTATGGTACCCCTCTGTTGTTGCCATATAAATGTGTGAGAAGGCTGGTGAAGTTCGGGCTCCGTCCTGGCAGCGTTGAAGGAATCGTTATTTGCTGGGGTTGTGAGTACTGATTCAGGGTAGCTCCCTGCAGAGTGTGTACACAGTGGTTTCCAGTGCATTGTTATACTGCTGACTGCCTAATTAAACTTTCCTCCTATTCTGACCTGCTCCGGACTGTAATGTTTATCTGTGTTAAGGGCCCCAACCAGCTGCCACGTTTGGACTAGCCGTTAGGGCTTGGGTACCCCGGGACAGTAAATTCAGGGGTTAGGCCTGTGCACAGAGCCCTAGGTAGCTAATATTAGTATAAGCTAATTAACCTGATTTTTCTCCCTCTTCCTTGTTATTCCCCCTTTAATAAATCAGATTATCGTGTTGCAACTACATCCTGGCTGGTTTGAACATCCCTGGTGAACTGCTGCATAGTGACTGTGACATAATTGTACCTTACTTTACAGGGGGGTCCCCAGAGTGTGCACAGAGATACTACCCGGGGGGGTAAGTGTACTGGTGAAAAGAATTGTTGGTACACAGGGTGAGCCACTAAGTGGGACAAAAAGGGGGTTGCAGTAACCCAGAGGGCTGTAACCGAGGCGGTCTAGACCGTTCTAACCCCAACCTCTGGGTGGAGGCACCCGACAACGGTTCTGGGCCCTTCCCCCTGTCTCAGTGGAGGCAGGCAGGGGTAGTAGCCCTAAGGGTAGCGCCCCCTAGGGGTTACACATGCTTCAGAAAGGGATTTGAAAAATAGCACTTGTCACATTCATGGGGGGAGTGGGGTAACACAAGGTATATGTTGAGAATTTGTGACCAAAATTTGCAGCAATAAAGTTATGAGTAAACACTGTAAAAATTCAATATTTCTTCATAATTTCATTGACTTTCTTTTTTGCGTTTTTACCCTAAATTTTTAGCAGTCATTTTAAGACCCTACCTTATGAGCAAGACAAGTGGAATTTTTTAAATCCTGTATGAAAAGTGATTTTGCAGAACAACTTTAAAAACATGTTTGGAGGTGATTTATAAAATGACTATTTTATGCTAAATTCAGGATGCCCCTGCTCTAAAGAGAACTCAAAGTCCATAACTTCTTGGGTCATCCTGTAAGTGACCAAAAATAGTTCCAAAAAGTATGTAAAAGGACGAACTCCACAACAAAATCTCTTCAGAGAATATTTCTTTTTATTCATGCCAAAACACTTTCAAGGCTACGTTTCATGGCTAAGCCACTTCCTCAGGCCGCAGTGTTATTTCTGTCCAAATATTTTATTTTAGAATGACTACCCCATACTTCATATTTTTTGTAGCTCCCAGTCTTGGCAAAAACTGCTCTCAACAGTCCTAAAATCTCTCCTACTTGCTTTTGTTCTTTTGCAGCATATATCTCATTTGTTTTTAAATGTCATCAGTTTCTCAGACCAGCAGAGCAGCAACAGACTTCCACCTAAATGGGGACCCCACGAAGGTGGAGGTCTGTTGTTGCTCTGCTGGTCTGAGAAACTGATGGTTTTTGAAAACAAACAAGATCTATGCTGCAAAAGAACAAAAGCAAGTAGAAGATATTTTAGGACTGTTGAGATCAGTATTTGCCAAGACTGGAGCTAAAAAATATGAAGTTTGGAGTAGTCATTCTAAAATAAGATATTGAAGAGAGTAACACTGCGGCCTGGGTGGCAGCTGAAACGTCTTGAATGGCATAATAAAAAAAATATTCTCTGGAAGAGGCTGAGGAGTTCATCCTCTACATACTTAGGATTTATAAATACACCTGTCATGTTCATCTGGTGAGGTAACAAATAGGATATGTTGCACATTTGGGGCAAAATCTGCAATAACCATGAAGTTATGAGTGAACATTGAAAAAATTAAATGTTTCTTCATAACATCTTTGTTTTTTGGCATTTCAACTCCAAATTTTCATCATAGACTTTTTATGACCCCCATTAACAAGACAGGTGGAATTTTTTAAATCCCTTCCAAAAGGTTATCTTGCAGAGTGACTGTAAAAACATGTTTTGAGGAGATTTAAAAAAGTTCACCTTACTTATTCATGAGATGAGGTCCCAAAAAGGCTATGTTGAAAATGCATTGTAAAAAATGTTTAAAAAATGACAATTGATGGGTAAAAACTCAAAATGCATTAAAAAGCCATTAACCAAAGTTACTTTGTTTTCCTAGTTCCTGGTCAAAACAGCATAACATGGTGGTGGTCATCAAAGGACCCAATAAATAAGTGAGGGGTGGTGGGTGCTGAGAGGGAGGTCTGGGTGGAGGGGGAGTCAGGTGGCCAGGAGACAGATGATGAGAGACCATGACGAGCGAGGGACTGTTTTCTTCTTTAAGGTACAGTACTTGGTTGGTGGGATGGGGATGGGCACTCCAGTGATGCATCATGTTTTGGGGGATAGTCAGCACCAGGTGCCCCCCCTTCCTCTCTTCCAGGGTGTGCACACTGCCAGACTGTGCTGGGGGGGGGAGGAGACAAACATTGTGTTAGGAGGGGGGGATACCAGCAGCGGTATTGGTTACCCAATTATGGTGTTATTCAAACAACTGTGGGGGACACTGGGTCAAGCAGGGGGGATACCATCAGCAGGGTTGAGCATCCATTACCAGTGATATTCAAATAGTTTGAGGGGCGGACAAACACTAGGTCCAGCAGTCCAGCAATGGGGGGATACCAGTAGTTGGGCTGAGAACCCACTGCTGGTAATATTTACACAGTACTGTAGGTCTAGCAGGAGGGGATATATTGGCAGTGGGATGGATAAACACCCACTGCCCATAATGTTAAAAGTTGGATTGGATGGGCAGGTGGAAGACCAGTGGTGAAACGAGCAGCAGGAGGCTGCTGCTAATACGTGGCTCACAGCCCAGCTACCACAATGCTCAACTGCATTGGCCCCAATGTGGCCACACCTGCAAATGCCCTACAATGCTGGCATGCTGCAAATATAAATATGTAGAAGCCAGCCTTGTAAGCAGTCAAAATCCACTTGAAGATTTGCCTGTATAGCTGAGAGGTCTCTACCACTAGAGAGAAGCACCATATCATCAGTGTACAGGATAATAGAGGAGAAACTGGGCAGAGAGGGTAGGTTGTTAATAAAAAGAGTGAAAAGGAGAGGGTCAAGAATTGATCTCTGGGGAACTCCAACACAGGTGGGGACAAGGTCAGAGAGAGCAGTATCAATTTGAACAAACTACATTCTTCCGGTGACATAGCTATCGAACCAGGAGATGGCAGTCTGGGAGAAGCCCAGGAAGAACAGATTGGAAAATAGTAGAGGGTGATCCACTAGATCAAATGCCTTTGTGAGGTCAATAAAAATGGCCCCCATGAGCAAGTCCTTATCCATAGCCACTAGGACATCATTTGATAGTTGAAGTAGCACAGTTGTGGTGCTGTAACCTGTTCAGAAACCATGCTAGGTGGGGGATAGGAGATTCTGAAGATGCAGATATTCGAACACCTGGGAGGCAACTATCTTCTCAAGTATTTTATTGAGAGTAGAGAGGATGGCAATAGGTCAGTAGTTTGTCAGGTTTTTGGTGTCCCCTTTTTTGTGCACAGGAACCACCTGAGCTGTTTTCCATAGCATTGTCACTGTCTGGGTTGTGATAGATAGATTGAGAATTCTCACAAGTGAGGCAGCAAGAGCAGGAGCTTCTGATTTGGCAAAATTGGCCAGTAACCCATCAGATCCAGGAGATCCATGGGAAGGGGTAGTTCGAAGGATATGCAGCACCTCAGTAGAGGAGACCGATCTAAGGTTAAAAGAAGATCTAGGAGGCAGTGCTTATCGAGAGAAGGAGCCAGGGACTGATTAAACTTTTTTAGGTGCTCAGAGAAGTCAGGGAAATGAGCGTTCAGAGCATTTGCAATCATGGGTAGCATGTTACAGTTCGTACCATTTAGCGTCCTTTCAGTTATTGACGGCTTGGACCTTTGGCCTATGAAGTTTTTGATGTGGTTCCAAAAACCCCAGGTATCTCCAGCAGAGGCTTGAAGTAGTTTTTGACAGTAGTCCCTTTTTGCTCTCCATATGTCTTTCTTGCAAACATTCCTCAAGTTTCTATACCTAAACCAGTCCTCTGTCCATTGGGACTTCTCTGCAGATGCCCCTAGGCATTGTCCTGTCTTCTCATAGAGTGAATGAGATCCTTGTGTAACCATCTGTTTGCAGAGCCCCTCATTCACCTCCTTTTCAGAGGAACATGCAAATTCTGGAGGAAGAGTAGCTTAGAAATAAGGTAGCCCAGGGCATTATTTATATCCTCAGTGATATAGATGGGAGACCAGTTGATATTCTTTATGTCTTCAAGAAGTGCACTTGGTTTGAGCTTAGTGAAGTCATGAAATTGTATTATTTTGGGTGAGAGATTTGGGCAGTTGCCATTCCAGATGCAGAAGATAGGCAGATGATCGCAAATAAAATCAGAAAAGGTGCTAGCAGCCATGATTGTATGTGCTCTGTTAGTAGCAGTCCAGTCCAAAAGGGACTGGTGAGTGCCATTAGCAGAGATTTGAGTAGGGCTAGATATCAATTAAGATAGGTGGAGTTTCACAAGAATTTCAGTGTATGATCCAGAGTGGCTACCGGATAGTTCAAGGTTGAAATCACCCATTAGAATTACTTCATATTTACCCTTTAGAGTGGAAAGATAGTCCATGAGGCCAATTAGACTAGGGAGAACCCTCTTAGGAGGACTGTAGGCACATACCAAGTTTAATCTTTTTGCACCACCTAAGAGCAAAACAGCATGCAGGGTTTCATAGGACCCTGATAACCCGGAATATTGAACAGAGATATTAAGGTGTTCTTTATAGCAGAGAGCAACCCCCCCCCCACACACACACACCCCTTTGTTTTGAAGGGCAGGTAGGTAGGTAACATTTTATTTCTATACAGGTAATACATGTCATTTGGACAAAAGTCCAGTTTACAAGACAGACCTGTACAACCTCTATCTACTGTAAGTTTATACAAAGTTCCAGAATAATACATAGACAAACATATCAATAAATAAAACCAAATAACAAAATACAAAAAAAAAATACATAAAAAGAAATTACTTCCTTTATCAATATATAAAAAAGAATTATTATCAGTTTCTACAACACATTATCAAAATATTCAACACTTACAGACATGGATGTTTAATTCCTTTATGGTATGAACAAATGTAGAATGATTTGTAATTTCCCTTACATCTACAGGAAGAGAATTCCAAAAACAAGCAGATTGAGAAATTAAAGTCCTATCACCATATTTATTTCGTGATTTTCCTACAGTAATCTTATTTAAATGAACTGATCTAGTTAATAACCTTTTAGAATTTTGTTTCACTGGAAACAGCAGTAATGAAATTGGATGATTTAAACAGAGATGTTTCATTTTATGAATTATGATTAACCAATGACATAAATCATTTATTTCTAAAGGTAGCCAATTCACTTTGTTCAATAATAAACAATGATGAGTACCATAGTTCCCCTTTAGTACATATCTGGCCACTCGAAAATAAGTTTTATCCAGCTTGGCCAAAAGTGTTTTATTAGTTTTCCTATATATCAATTCACCATATCTTAACACTGGAATAATTAACTGATCAGCCAGCTTTTTCCTATCTATTGTCATGGTTATGGGCAGTCAAATCTAATAAGTTAGTAGCCATTTATTTTATACATGGTATCAGATATATCATGCCTAAGCCATTTTGTCAAGTCCACAAGTCAGCACTGTAGGCAAACCCAGGCTCTCCAATTAGGAGAAATTTATGAGACGCTTTTTGATATTCATGTGAGTAAGTTTCATACCTTTGAAGGAGAACCAGGAAGAGCAATTGATATGCCCTTCATTTGAGCAGGGGCCTAGATTTAGCTCTAGGTTTCCAGATAGAGGTAGATGCAGCAGAGGCACCCACGGTTCTCTGGAGTGATGAAAGAGGAGTCTGAGGCATTTTAGCACCACAGGAGGGTGAGTGAATAGGTAATAACCTAGCTTGGCGGGGTGAATGACATAAAAAGATAAGTTTTGTTTTGGATGTAAATTTTTATTTGACAGAACATTAGACAAAACAGGATTCATCTTGTGCATGATGCACACAGTCTCAAGCCATGCAATTTAGTGAGAGGTGGGAGAGGGTCATAAGGGACAGTAGCAGTCCAACTGTGACAAGAAATAACCCTGACTGAGTAGGAGAAAACATGATGGCAGGAGAAAAACAGCAGACAAGAGACAAGCAGAAGGAAAAAAATAGATTTATGCAGTCTAATATTTCAGTGTATATATATATATATATATATATATATATATATATATATATATACACTTATATATATACATACACATATATACATAAAAAGGCTAAAGTAACCTTCACGATTTTGTAAGTGAAGACAGCCTATAACTGTAGAAATGGTTAAACATTACCAAGGGATTCAGGAACTTTATCGGAAGATTGTGAAATATAGATTAATAGTCTGGAGGAAACAGAAACCCGATCAAAAGAAGATCAGGAAAAATTTGTGTGGGAAAGAAAACCTATAGTGTCTCTCAACCTCACAGGCTTCTTCCCCTCCAACATCATGTTCCCTTCTGGCCTGGCCTTGTGCCATGTTGGGAGGGTTGACAGAAACCTCCATCAAACCCCTCTGGTGCACCAAATATTTGCCGCAACGCTCCGACTGTGTCAAGTCTGAGGTCTTTGGTGTAGGGACCCCCATTGTGCTGAAATTGGGCACAGGGTCCCTGGCACACCCTGAGTTTGCTGCAATTGGGGATTGGTGTATCATGCGCTGATCTAGCAATTCTTTGAAAATTGAGCCCCAAGTCCATATTTGAATCTGGGTCTTCCAGTGCTGATATGGCAGTCCAGATGTGAGTCTGAATCTCCCAGGTTTGACATACTGAAGTGCAGAAGTGAACTTGGATCTCCTGAGAATGACAAAGCGGATCCCTTATGTGACTATCAGTCTGCCATGACTACATAGCCTGTGCCTAGATATGATACTGGATCTTTCAGAGCATTTACAACTGTCCACAAGTGAACCTACTGTACCTCTACTAAAACTGAATAATGTGAGCCCAGAGATAAACCATAGGCTGACAAACAAAAGTCCAGTTGTGAGCTGAAGATCCAGGACTAATAAACCTCAGCCCAAGCCTGAACCTGGGTCTCCCAGGACTAATAAACCCTAGTCAAGATGTGAACGTTGATCTTCCATATCTGATAAGACAAAGTTCAGATGTGAATATGAGTCTCACAGATTGATAAACCAAAGTCTAGACAGGAAAATTGATTCTCCTGAGACTGACAACCTTGAATATGGTGTGAACCCGGGCTTCCCAGGGTTGAAAAACATGAATCTAATCTGAACCAGGGTTTGTCAGGATGGAAGTACTCAAGCTCAAAAGTGAATCTGGGTCTCCTATGGCTGATACACCAGAATAATGATGTGGATTTGTGTCTCCCAAAACTGATAACAAAGGTTATATCTAAACCTGTCACCCAAGGCTAATTAGCATGAGCCCAGATGTGAACTGGATCTCCAAGAGCTAATACACCCATGTCTACATAGATTTTTGGGATACAACTCGAGGAGCAGATTTAAACTTTGGTCTCCTGGAGCTGATTAAAGGGGAGGATAGGTAAACAGTGTCCTTCATATGAAAGCCAAGCATCTTACTTCATAATGCCCCCAGCACCGAGACAGTTCCAGTGTGCCAGAACAATGTACTGGAACTGAATGCATCATGAAAGCTCTTTTAAATAAGGAATTTTGCTGAATTAAAGTGACAGAATTCTGATCATTTTATGGCTACACCTGTCCTAAATAAATTAAAGGTTGTCACATTTTTTGGAAACTATGAAAAGAATGCAGATCATATCCCTAAGGTGGCATAAATGGATTGCATGATCCTGGGAATTATTAGAAGGAGCTTTGTAATCCTTCAGGGTAAATAATATTGCCACTGTATTAGATGCGTAAGGAACTAGATGGGCCAGGCTGTCCTTATCTGCTGGCAAATTCTAATCTAATTCTATGACTACACTTGCAGTAGTGTGCCCACTTCTGCTCACCATAATGTAATGCAGAAGGGAAGTTGAAAAACTGGAGAGGGTGCAAAGGATGGTAACAAAATGATACTGGGAGTATGGGGAAAGGATTTAAAAGACAGGCTATGGCTTAAAATCAATCAATCACTCTTTATTTTACCAGGTGGAATACCATTGAGGTAACTCATTTACAAGGTGGGCCTGGGTCAGTTCACATTATACACAGCAAGGAACAATAACAACAACAACAGTGTAAAAGGATGATAACAGGGAGTCCTTTAACAGGTCAAGTAAAGTTGCAAAACAATGTATATGATACAGTACAAGGAAGGTTACATAGTCAGACAAGCAATATTCTACATATATACAATCGAGCATATAATCCATGTAATCATAACATATATATATATATATATATATATATATATATATATATATATATATATATCTACACAAAACAGGCAAGGACAAAATAGGTAATCTCCAGAGGTGGGGGGTTAAGTATCAAGCGGGAAAGCATCAGGTTAGAATGAAAATAGAGTTGGGCCAGTGGCAAAGAGGGTTGAGGTGCTGGATGCCACACCTTGCGTCACAAAGGTGACCCGGGTTCGGGAATGGACCTCAGCGGTCAGGGGTCAGCAGGGGGAGAAAGAGATTGAGCATCCAGAGGACTGCTCCCTCTTCCCCGGAGAGGGTTGGGGTTGTGAACGCTCAACGAGTGACCTCTGGCAGAGTCCGGGGGTAGTCAAATAAGCATTGCGGCGTATACCAGGCGTTTGAGCCACGGCATGCGTTGCCTTAGCAGCCGGGCTCCACAGGAGATGTAGCACATAAGGAAACTCACCGCCGATAGGCGAAGGAGCCTCCCTCTGCAGACCACACTCCCAGACAGGGACTCGGCTCCTAGGCTATCACCCCCTCTCCGGCCCGGTGTCTCAACACTAAGAGAAAGAGTGCCCTGGGCGGGGGCGGCCCTCCCCTGGAGGGTAGACCCGGGGTATACCCGGTGTCGGAGAGGAGCCTGTGGGGTAATACCGAGCCACGTTGGGAGGTAGAGACTGTGGTTCCAGGAGGCCGATGGAGAGAGTTTGGAGCTAAGGGGTGAAAAATAGAGTTCGAAAAAAGAAAAGAATGAGAATAGAGAGGAAGCCGGGTAGGAAAAAGATAGGGACTAGAGGCCTACAGGAGAAGGAATGAAGGGAGTAATCAGTAACTAGGCAGGGCATGGATTTATATGGCCATTAGTGGAAGCAATTACAAGCCTCCTTAAAAGAACATGAATACAGATTTTTTAAGAATGACAGCTTCACGGGGAGAACAAATCTCAGAATTTTTTTGCATTATTCCAAAGAACAGGAAGGGTGTGACTTATAGCCGCTCTGCCGAAACGCCTTCTAACCTTGGGAATGACGAGAGAAATATAGGCAAGACTTCTTAGGGGTTAAAATGTTCATATTTGAGGAAATGAGACTAACAGCAGACAAGACATCAGTATCTAAGATCATGATATTATACATTAGGGTGCATAAGGAAGATGTCAGGTGTCATATTGATAATGGTAGAATCTTGGCCTACAAGGATAGGCTATGGATGCAGGGATTAAAATTAATGGACAGTTGAAATGTTTTCACTAATAGGTTTATTTGACTTTGGAATTCACTTCCAAAGATTCTATTAAGACAGCATTGTAGAATTCAAGAGGTGACCAGATACATTTTTGAAGAACAGAGATATTAACTGACATAATTGTTGAGTGAATCGAGGACAGGCATGGAAGGTAATGCCTATTTTTGCCCTGACAAATGCAGTTTAATGCTATGAAGTCATTCAAGGAAATGTTGTACCTCACCACCATGTAGCTTACAGGATAATCTCTGCCTCCAAGGTAGTGAAGTATTTCATCCCATCACAATTTTACTCTTTGGTGGTCCATGAAACACAGGACAAGCATGTGGGCATAAAATGGTATGGACAAGGCTTGGTAGATTCATATCATGCATGTTGACACATGTTCTAGGTGGGAGCAGGGAAAAGAAGAAAAGGGCCACAGCTGAGAAGATGACAATAGATCAGCCCCATGTCCAGCATTGGTTACCCATATACTGATGTTTCTGAAGTTTCCTTCCCCCCCCCACCCCGTCTGCACTGGATCAACCAGCAAATGAATTGAGGCCATGCCCCACACTGTGTTGCATGCATTGAAGGGGGTTCTGCTGGAAGCAGGGAGTGGAGCCGTGACCGTCCATTATTTTAGCAACATAGTCACATAGTGATTTAACATCAGTAGGGACTGGTCCAGCATGTATGCCCCCACACACACACACACTTTATAAGCAGGGATGAATAAATGTGTTCTGAAAACATGCACTCATTTATAAGGATTTCTCTACCCACCTCTGTTATCCAAGGTATCCTGTGATTCCCATAGTGAACAGAAATATGTCCAGACTGACCCTGAAAACCTGTACTGTCTCCGTTTTTCGGTAGGTTATTCCATAGCTTCACCACTCTCTGGGAAAAGAAGTGCCTTCTAAAATGACCGATGACTGTACCACCTCTGAGCATTAGGGTGTGCCCTTTCACTCTGCTGGAGGACACCACATCTACTGTCTATGTCTGATCAATCTGGTTGACACACTATAGCTTGCAGAAGACTGAGATCAGGTCCATTCTCAGTCTCCTTTTCAAATGTGAACGTTAAGGAAAACTAACTTCTACTTTAGGATTTCTGTCCTCTAAACCCCTAATCATTTTGGTGGCCCTGCATTTTATTTTCATGGCTGCTTCGATGTCATTTTAGTACTGAGGAGCATAGAACTACATGCAGTACTCCAGGTGGTGTCCAGGGTCTTGTAAAGTGGCAGGATTGCATCCCCTGCCCTACTGGTCACATCCCTTTCTGCACCCCAGCATTCTGCTGGCTTTGTTGCCAGCAGTTGTGCATTGCTTGCCATGTTTCAGACCCTTGTATACTGTGATTCCCAGGTCTTTTTCCTTCTCCACTGCAGCAAGTGGAGCCCCACACAGTGTGTGGGAAATATTGTTTTTCCTCCCCAGGTGTAGCACATTTCTTTTGGCTGCACTGAATATGAGACTTCTAGAGTCCAACTGGTTGACCAATTTGTTGAGGTTTTAATAAAGTTTTGTTCCCATCCCCATGGGTGTTCACCACCCTAATGGGATTAGTGACACTTGAAAGTAAACATTCTCTGGAGACACGCACTTCCAGATTATTGATAAAAATGTAGAGTTGCAGTGGCCTCAACACATATTCTAGAGGGCTGACACTTAAAATACCTCTATATTTGAATTGGTATTTGTCCACTACAACCCTCTGCTTCCTACCCACAAGTCAGTTAGCAATCCCCCTTGTGATTACATTCTGTCTACCGCACTGGTGTACTTTGTCCAGAATGTTCTCCTGTATCAGTGTCAAAGGCCTTGCTTAAGTCCAAATAGTCCAGGGGGATGGGTGGCTTCTCAGATGAGAGACAGTTGAAAGCTAACACTACTGTACACCTATGTAACTGTTGTACATTTTAAAATCTTTAATAAAAATAGCGAACAGCAAAAAAGGAAAGTCATGATTATGAAGGTGTGGAACATAAATGGAAAGCAAAAAAGAGAACTATGAGTTTACAAAATGTTTTCATTCCTGTACTCAGAGTCTGCTCAGCCAGTACATTGCTCTAACACACTGGAACTGTCTCGGTGCTGGGGGCATTATGAAGTAAGATGCTTGGCTTTCAGCGGAGGGGAGAGGTATGATCTACTTAACATTTGTGCACCCCTGCCAGTTGAGCCAGGAGCAACACTGTTGCTGGCTTTGAAGACAGCTGCTTACTTGACCATCAGAGGAAGGGGCCACCATAACAGCCCTAATCATAGCCATTGGGATGAGCAATCATAGGAGGGACTCTGTATCCTGGAAACACATACAGTACATCAAAGGGAGCAGCACTTTTGCATCAAAATAAATACAGAAAATTATTCTAGCTGAGGAAAATAAATCCATTGAAAGACTGAAGTGTATTGTGCAGTGTGATCCCTGAATCAAAGTAATATATCACCAGACTGCTTCTTTGCATCTAAAAAGTGCCATTATTAGCACTGCCAGAAGATGTAAAAATAATCTTAAAGAAAGATAGGTATGATAAATATGTTTGTGTTCAGCTGTTTCAAGTACTTGCAAATTAACTTCCAACTTCTAATGTGTCAAACTGAGCAACATTTCATAGATTTAGCACTTTTTGAGAAACTGTTTTGCACAGTCTGGATTCATGAAGTTAAGATGATTTGTTAACAGTAAAGATAGTAAACTAATGTTATAGTAGGTGACTACTCTTTAAGTCATCAGGAAGTTTAACATTCAGAGTCAGGTCCTGAATGCTCTCCTCAGGTACAAAGTGCTGCTAAAACCACAGAGGGCCTCCTCTGAACTTCATCAGATCCCCAAACCACTACTTTATACCTGTGAAGGGTTTTCACTGCCTGATCCCATGGCTTTCATTGGTGGACAAAGTGGGATCCTGAGCTACATTCTATGGCATCCTCAAAGCCATCCACCCTGTCTTTATCTGTGGACAGGGGATGAAGGTCAAACACCTACACTATGTGCACCTCTTCAGTGGGCATCATTGTCCTCAGTGCCCCTGATCCTTGTCTCCAAGCCCTAAATAATGGCGCAAACAGCTTGGGAGAGGAGGCAGGAGCCATTTTTTTAATTAATTGGTCATTGTTTTTTCAGTTAAATGTTTTATTGAACATTTTCACAAAAAATGTTAAAGACATTACATATCAAACTAATATACATTACATATCTGGATGCTAAATGTCGCAATAAACAGACATGAATGTGGATAATCTGCTGAGGGGTTACAGAAACAGAGGCTGTAAAAAGAATTGTGTGACAATAAAAGTATTTATTAGAACACTAAAAGTACACAGAACATAAAATCACAGGGTTATGAATAATCACAAAAAGTCATAGACTATTTCAAACTAATACAAGCAGCTGCCCAGTGTGGGGATATCAGGAACCAGACAGAAGGTGTAAAAACACCAATTGTACTGTCACACCCATTGCCACTCTTTCCTATTGAAGCATATAAACATTTAAGCACCACACTTCAGCTTCCAATGTCTGTGCAAACATTATCAAATTCTGATATGCTTCTAAGAATTTTTACATCAGTTGGTGGTGTGGGGGCCAAAGCCCCCCACAGAAAGTAATTTTAGTCACTGTTTTAGCTGTTTATGGTGGTTGCTGTTATGTGCGCATGTTATTTAAGAGTCGTGGTTTTTGTATGTGCTCTTTTTTTTTGCACTGT
Source organism: Neoceratodus forsteri (assembly GCA_016271365.2). NCBI lineage: Eukaryota > Metazoa > Chordata > Ceratodontiformes > Ceratodontidae > Neoceratodus > Neoceratodus forsteri. Next base: position 854,726,877 of record CM028131.1, read on the forward strand.
TTTGACATGGAACCATGGATGGTGCAAGCCAAATCAAGATTTAGGAGGTGAAAAAAGGTTGTGTGATATCCCTTAATCCAAGGTAGCCCCCATCCTCCTTTGCTCCAGTGTCCTCGCAGTTTGGCCCAACTATACCTGGGCATTTGGCCACCCTACAGGAAATCTCCAATAATTGAATCTGTCTTGGACAACCATGAATTCATGATATGCAGCAGTACCTGGACAATAAGGTGGACTAGTTTGTGTGCCAACATCATCTTGTAAGCCTCTAGTTTACCTGCGAATGATACAGTCAGATGCTTCCACCTGTTAAATTCCACCTTAGCCATGTCCAACATGGGTGAGAGGTTCAGGGTAATCTTTCTGGAGAGAGAGACACAAGGATCTTGATGCCTAGGTATGTCATATTATGCTTGGTCCACCAGAGTCCCTTGTCTGTGAAGGGTTCAGGTTTGCATGAATCATGTAGGCTTAACACCTCCTCCTAATAGGAGTAGCATGGTTGGGGGAGTGAATAATGAGATTTCATTTCTGAGTTTATTGAAGAACTGTGGGTCATCGCTGTTGCAGCCATAAACATTTGCTGCTACCAAGGGTCCCTAAGGGGTGATTATTTCTGCTAGCAGCCATCTACTCTCTGTATCTACCTTGGTGTGGGCAAATGACCAACCTAGATTTTTGTGAATAAGTATGGAAACCCCACCTTTCTTGGTGGCTGTAGCACTGTGGACTTCAGCCCCTACCCATTCTCATTTGAGCTTGCTTGCTTCCCCACTATCCAGTTTGGTTTCCTGGAGGCATGTGACTTGGGTATGCAAGTGTTTCAAATGCGCCAGTACTTCTTTCCATTTTATTGGGGAGTAGAGGCCACTCACATTCCATGTGGATGCCCATACCTCAGCCATGTGATCTCACAGTGGGTTTCATATGTTCTTCTAAATACTATAGCATTCCTTTCTCTCCAAGGTCTGTGACCCATCATTTGTTGTCCCCTGGGGTATACGTACCCATTACATATAAGGCAGTGTACATAGGTGATGAATGTAATACATGAGAAAATATGTGGCCCAAAATAACAGTAACAAGCCCAACAGGGGCAACAGAATCTCAATCCCCTAAATAATTCCCATCTTGTCATCCTGCCCATACCACCCCTCCCTGTCTACCCCTCCTGAACTTGGGTCATGAAGCATTCCAAAAAGGCATATCCAAAGCCAAATGACCAAGTGCATGAACAGTCTACAAGGTGGACACATCTGTGGAACCAGCTATGTTGCCCATCAGGTTGTGCTAAAGGGTTTTCCACTGGTAGAAGGCTCAATCCCAAACGGGAGGGAGGACCTTAGTGTAATGCTTGCCCTTCTGATGTATAGATTATTCCTTGAGCAAGATGGTATTTCAGCCCTGAGCTCATTTGTTGCAGGTCATGGATTACACCTCTACTAATGTGTTAGAAACCGGGGGACCATGGGATCCACAAGAGGTGTGGTCCATCTATCCCTGATGCTTAAAATGAGGTCCATGGGTCTACTAGATCTAAAATGGGATGGTGGGGTTGAATGATCTGTAATCTGGCAGTTGTCAAACAGACACAATACTGCATATTCATAGAAAGAGAAAGAAAAATGAATTCCAGTTTCCCTAATGTGGGGGCTTACCTGCCATTTTTTAGTGCTAGATTGCAGGAAGTATGATAGGAACAGGCCTGGATGCTAAGAGTAGGTGTTCAATCATGAATTTGTACACTGTGGGCACCTCAGTCTGCACATGTAGATCCTCCACCCCTCGTGCTCCTCAGCAACTTTAAACCTCCCCCCTCTTCATCTCTTCCACAACAAAAGCATGCAGCAACAATTAACAAAATCTGGTGAGTATGGCTACAAAATAATATTTTACAGGTATTATGAGTCATCTACATGGTACTTGTTCACATAGATTTGCATTGTTTATATGGGAAAATACATGATAAAGGCTTCCATAGTGTAGGCCCCCTCTCCCCACGTCCAGGAGTATGTTGGAGAAAATCCTGGGGAAGGGAGCACTGCACAGCATAAAGAGTTGACATACCTGGTTGGCCTGGTTGACCAGACCTGAAGAAACTGGGGTTCCCTTAGACCTCTGGATGCTGAGCTGAATGACAGGAGCAATGAGATATTCATCTTCACCTGCCTGGCCTTGCCATCTTGGCCCTGAGAGGCCTTTGTAGGCAGTCTTCACCAGGTAGGTCTCTCAACCTCTTTTCGTCTCCTGATGCACACCCTGGAACACACACTCTAGGGGCTGGGCTGTGGAGGCAAACTTCTTGTTAGCAACAAACAGTTTACCCAAAACAAATGAGGCATCACTCTGAACTGCAGTAACAAGGGGACCCCATTTAATGAACAATTAAGGCAAAACAGGAAACAGTCACTCTATGGAGTAATAAAACACAAACAAGGTGCTCTGGACCGATAGATCACATCTGAAGCTTTTTGGTGCTCTGGACCAGAAAGTCCACATCAGAAGCTAAATTCCAGGCAGCTACTTCACAGGCAGGTAGCCAACAGTCCAAAGGTAGGTAACTTAACTTGTTGCCGAATCAGGCCTTTAACAGCAAACAGTAACAAGTCTTCATAAACACTAAAAATTAACAGTTTCTAGGGGCCATGTAGAACTAGGGGGCTGTCCCCAGATTCCCCGGAACCAACTGGTACTCTGTTCATTGTTCCTCCATACTCTGTGCAATCACCAAGTAGTCTGTGGAACCAGGGGCTTTGCCCAGGCCCCTGGAATCTCTCACCTCTCTGGTGCCATTCTCTTCTACCTACTCTCTTTTTCTTCTAGTGCCTGAAGGCTGAAAGTGCTACTCTTACTACTTTCTCTGGAGCAATAATCTCTCTTCCGGGGTCCCATTCAACAGTGGTCCTCTGGGCCAATGCAACTCAGCCCACACTCATACTGCATCATCTGGCAGCCTCTCAATTTTTCTGGGCAAGTGCAGCTGCTCTCACTGCTGCTCCCAACAGCTGCTCTCCAACGGAGCCCCAATGAGGTGGTCTCAACACAGAATGGCTGTTGCCATATCCAAGCTGCAGTCCCAGGCAACTACTGTTACAAATTTGAAAAAAAGATACAGTCTTCGTCACTGAGTGGGCAATCACCCCACTCTGTCCTCACTCACTCTCCATGATGATCCCACCTGATTCCCACCTGCATCTTCTTATATCCTGTACTCAAAGGCACCAACAACCACCCAACAAAACCACTGGTCCACGTTTAGACTAAATCCAAGGTGACAAAAAACAACAGTGCCCTCAAAGCCCTACCAGACCTATGGGACCAGTTGTCCCCAACTAAACTATTTACACTTTGTGCCCACATATGGCACTAACTGGCACCAAACTACTCCCCCTAGATTGAAGCAGCTGCTCATTTAATTTTTTTCTAGCTGGTGGCCATGCATGCTCAGAATGCTCAAACTGCCATAAAACTATTTATAATTTTATTTACATGTTTTTTTCTCTGTGCTAGTCCTAAGCCAGGCCGAATCAGGAGACTGGACCCAGGACCCAGAGCAGCCCCTCATGCACCCCAAGTTGTGCCCACCAGTCTAGTTACAGAACCCACAGTCCCATCACCATGGCAACCCCCAAGACTGAAACCACCTCCAAAATACGTCTGGAGGTGCAGAAAATAAAGGAGCAGCACCTGGCCTTCCCTCCAAGAGCCAAGACACCACCACAGGGTGGCCAAGGCCAGGAGGGATCAAACCTGGGACCAAACCAGGTCTGAATCCCACCAGAGTCACTGATCAGCCAGTGGGGAAACACAGAACCATAACTCCCACAGGTAAGCTCAATCTGGGGAACTTGCACTAGGAAACAATGTAATCTACAGGAAAACATAGGGAAATTTCCCAGTGTTACAAAAGAACCTTTGGAGTTTATGTCTGTTGTGGTTTGTGTAGAGTACTGGCAGATTTAAGCTCTCCCCTACTATTCCACATGAAGCACAAACATTTGTCAATGCCAAATGTTCACCACTGGTATTGCTGCTGTACCAGCTGTTGCTCGTACACATTTTTACTATATATTTACCCAGGATAGTGCAGATGAAATGCAATGTCTCATTTTTGGTGGTATTCTGCTTTTACACATTGTTGGATTGTAATTACCCATGAGGCATTATGTAATTATCTTTGGGTTCCCACAATTTGACCCTAAATTTGCAAGAGTGTTTTTATGACCTGACATTATGATCAAGGCAGATGGATTTTTTTAAAATCCCATTTGAAAGGTGATTTCACTGTGCCACTGTGGAAACAAGTTTAGGAGGTGATTTGAAAAATGACAGCTGTCATGTTCAGGAGGTGGGGTAACACAAGGGATACATTGAACATTAGGGGCCAAAATCTGCAAAAATAAAGTTATGAGTAAACACTAGAGCAATTCAACATTTCCTCATAACTTAGTTTTTTTTTCACATTTTTACCTCACATTTTCAACATAGTCTTTTTTATGACCACTCCTTCTGAAAATGACAGGTGTCATTTATAAAACAGTGGCTGAAACGTAATTTTGTGCCACAAGTGTGAGAACACTTCTTGGCTAGGATTTGAGAAATGACAGATGCACTGTCACATTCATGAGGTGGTATAAAAAATGACTATGTTAAAAATCTGGAGTCGAAATAATGAAAATTACCACAATTACGAGTGTGTGTGTATAAACATTTCAGTGTACACTCATAACTTTGTTGTTTTTCAATATTTGTACCCCAAATTTTCAACATAGCCTTCTTATGACCACACCTCATGAACAAAGGTAGTGAAAATGTTCAAGTCATGCTTGAAAGATAATTTCACACCAGAAATGCAAATGTAATTTTTGACCAGAATTTAAACAATGACAGTTGTCACATTCATGAAGTGGTGTGAATAAATAGCTATGTTGAAAAGTTGCGGTCAGAGTATTGAAAATTACCACACTTACCAGCGTGCATTGAAAAATGTAAATGTAGGCTCATAACTTTGTAATTTTTTTCATATTTGTACCCAATTTTCAGCATAGCATTCTTATGACCCCACATAGCCTTCTAATGACCCCACCTCATGAACAAGGATGGAAAAATTGTCCAATCCTGCCTGAAAGATGATTTTGCATCACAAGTGCAAAAACAAATCGTGGCCATGATTTGAAAAATGATCTCCTGACAAAGCGTCACGTTATAGACGCGAAGCGCCGAGATTTGCGAGTGCTCACTGTTGCTCTCTGAATAAAGACTAATAACAAGTATCTTTTGAATCAGATGAATTCACTAATACATGGATCTGAACTTTGGAGTGTGTCTTGGTGTCCTGATTGTGGATGTTTGAAAAATGACAGCTGTCACATTCTTGAGATGGTGAGAAAAAAAATGGCTATATTGAAAATTTGGGGTCAAAATATTGAAAATTACCAAAGTTACGAGTGTGCAGTCGTAAATTTTAGCATAGACTCATAACTGTTTCTCTTTTTATTATTTTTACCCTAAATTTTCAACATAAACTTCTTATGACCCCACCTCATGAACAAAGGTGGAGAAAATCGTCCATTCCAGCCTGAAAGGTAATTTTGTACAGCGACCATGAAATCTGCTTCTTATTTTATTATTTATTTATGACTTTGACTACCAGGTAAGTGCACTGATCTGATGGACCATTTTCAGGCATGACCTGGGCCACAGAAGTGGCAGATTCATTAAACACAAACAAGAAAACTGTTTACACAGAAATGTTACAAATACATAGAGTACAATCACAAAACTGTTGTACAGGCAGAAATGGTACAATGCAAAAGTACAACCATTATGAGCTAAACATAGCACACTAGATCAATAGCAGGTTGCAACTAGGAATAGCAAATAGTCAAGAGTACCTAATACAAATACAATGTGCAAGCAATCAAAACTAGCCTTCCCCCCATGACCAAGCGAGGTGCCCATGAAGCCTAGCAACCACTGAGTACAAATGGTGGAGATAAAAGGGTCTGGATGCAGAAACGGGGTGGCACAAGGGGGGGGCTACTGAGGTGAACACTTACAGCTAGTTTCACCCAGAAGCCAGGATCTGAAGCTGAATTTGAAGATGAAATGTGTGGTGGATGTTCGAAGAGGTGCTGGTAAACCTTTCCACAGAGAGGGGGGGCCACAACTGATAGAGCATTACCACCCATACTGGTAGTGACTCTTGGAACCTCTAGGGGAGGGACACCAGAGGAGTGGAAGGTCCTAAGAGAGTTTCTGACCTTGAAAAGGGAGGAGAGAGGGGACACATTATGATTCCCAAGGGTGTTGTCCACAATGCAGTTGAGGGTAAAGTCAAAGCAACCTTGTGGTGGAAGCCAGCCGAGTGACTGGTAGAGGTCACAGTGATGAGCAGAGAATGGGGTAAGCAGGAAAAATCAGCAAGTGCTGTTCTAGACTGACATGAGTCTAGCACAAAGGGTAGAGGAAACTCGCAAGTAAATGGATGAACAGTAGTCTATCCCTTTTGGGATAGATTTGCATAATTTCACAACCATTCTTCATGAGGTGAGGTTCCAAAAAAGCCATGTTGAACATTTTGAGAAAAAATACTCAAAAATGACCAAGTTATGATGATAAGTTCAAAACCCATTTGAAATACATTGACCAGCATACCTGGTTTCCTCAGTTCACAGTTCAACATTGAAGAATGAAGACATGTCTCTAGTCCAGAGATGATTATGGCATTGGACCCTCTGTAGGTAAGTAAAGGCTTGGGGGTGTGTGAGGTGGTGGGTACTAAGTGGAAGGTTCAGGTAGGGGGACAGTAACAGTGGCAACAGACATCGATGGATTTTTTTTTTTTTACAGGGTGTATGTTAAAAAAGGTACGAGGGACGTTTTTCTTTATTTCAAGAACTGACACTAGGGATTGGCATCCCAGTGTCAGTGTTATGTTTGCCAGCACTGGGGTGGGCTCCCCCATGTTGCGCAATGAAATGGCCAACATGTGATGGAGTCAGTGTAACAGCGGTCACATTCCTGTTTCCATAGAGACTGACTTAAGTGAGGATGCATGATGGGGAAAGTTTTTCTTCCCATTACAGAGTGTGGCTCCAGTGGAACAGAGTGCCAAAGCAGTGCATACAGGATTAGCTCGTGAAGGTTTAAGTGGTTTGAATCTTGAGGTAGAAAACTGCCAGAAGAAATTTAACTGGATACATGTATTTGGCATGAAGAATTCACTTTATTTCCTCTAGAGCTTGGGTCAAGAGCAAAGAAAAACATTGATGGCCATTTGGGCTTTTAAACATCTCACTGAAAAAAGACCAACAGTGTCTAACTGTACATCACTCAGCTGCTCTCCTTCTGGAGTAAGAAAATAGTGAAGGGTGTGTGGGGGGGCAGAGAAGTACTCGCACTGAAATGAATGGATAGGATGCAACCAGATGTGATTCAGATCCACTCTGTGAACAGACAGAGGCTGTGCTGCATTTGCACACATTCCAGACATTAAAGAGCCCCCTTTCTCTACTGATGTAATCACAATACATCAGCATAGCTCCGCTATGCAGCCTTAAAAAGGGAAAATCATACATTAGGCAGCTCATCTATCAGCAGTCCATGACAAATCAAAGGACACACTTGTTGGCTGATGTGGCCCCTTTAAGAGCTTGAGAGCTTAATGAGGAAAAGTCATCAAGAGGCCCAGATCAGCCCAAGAATATTCAGGAGATGCCATGGAGGCATAAAAGGTTACCTAATTTAAGTTCATCTGGTTGCGTCTAGAAAACAGCGGTTCAGGGTGGTAAGAGTTCTGGAGCTCACTGGCTAGGCATTGGTGTATTTGCAGCTTGGGTCTCAGCTGTATCCTGGGGTTTGGCACAGTGATCTTCTGAACTGGAAGAGTCTCCTGAGGGTAACTGGGTGACCACTGACACCAATATTACAAACTCTGCCCACAACTTGTATTGGACTGCAGGTTCCGGTGCTGCAGGCAGTGAGCCCATGTGGATCATCGATTGGGACCACAGTGGAAGCTTTTAGGAGAGGTGCATAGTGGTTACCACCCAGAACCAGTGAGTTAAGTTCTGAGAAGACAGGGGAGTCTTGGCTATCTTGTGGCTCCAACTTCTTGGTCATATAGGTCATTTCTGGCATTTCTGCTGGGCTGGCTTTTGTTTACAGTTGAGGTGCTTCTTTGGGGAGGGGTACCCAAGATTGTTGTACACCAGAGGGGCTCTGAGTGGAGGGCCATACTGTCAGTGTTGGTGGGTCATGTTCTCCGGAGACTGAGTTGTGTCCATAGGTTGGGCACCATGGTCCCCCTCCCCCAGGTCTGTGCTTTGTGTGGTATTTTGTTTAGTCTGTCTGTGGCCAGGCCTGGGATACATATATGCTTCTGTTGAATTAGGAATTTCAAATTGATTCACAACTCCATTTTTTTGAATTTGTAGGGACACAGGGTACTTTACGGTGTATGGAATATTGAGGTCCATGAGCGCTTGGCAGGCAGGAGTATAGGCTTTCCACCTCGCTGACAGTTCCTTCAAAAAGTCTGAAAAATATTTGATTATATGCCCCTCCACTTAAGATATCTTTTTAGTTGGGCCTAACGTGTAATTTTTCTCTTTATAGGTGAACCTTAGGAATATGGCCAGTATAGGTCTGGGCTGATCTCTGGGTTCAAGAGGGAGCTAGACCTATGCAAGTGATCAATTTCCAGATGCTTCAGGCATTGTTCTCCTAAGATCTTTGGCAATGCAGCTTGGAATAAGAAGTTGACATTCTTCTGTGCATATCCCTTGGGGAATCCGATGAAGCAGAGGTTGTTCCACCAACCTCTATTTTTGAGGTCTTCCACCTTTTCCCACAGAATTCTGAATGCTCTGTTCTGATCCCTAAGGTGAACCATTAAATGTTCAATTTGGTCCTTTGTAACAGTGACTTATTGCTCCACAACATTCATGTGGTGTAACATTTGTATAACATCAACATTTATTTTTTGTTATGTGCTTATTTCCTGTTTATTTACTTGCACCATCAGCTGAGAGAACATGTCTTCTAATTTCTGACAGAGCAGCTGGGGTCAGGTCCAGTCCCTCTGTTTTGCTGTGGAGGCCAACTAAACGATTGCAGACCAGTATGACAGCTAGGACATCAGTGGAGTTTTAACACTGAACACCGCACCAGTTCAGACTGAAGGCACACCACTATGAACACAAAGAACTGCCCTATTGGACTCAGTGCCTTGACCCAAATTAAGTGCTAGAAACAAGCAGAAGTACACCAGATTGTTGATAAGGGCTATCAGAGTAAAAGGTTTAGGCTGCCATCTTGCAGGCTGCCAAGCCACACCCTCCTTACTTGGCCATTGTTGACGGGGTATGGCAGTCCAAGATGGGTGGACTGCCATATTCCATTATCTTCTGATCACATGAAGCAGCAGGTCTTAGATGATGGTCCTTCTGAGCTCCTGATTTCAAGCCCAGCTCTGCCCTCAGACTGTGCCCAGTATCTGTGTGGTGATCTATACTTGTGGCCAGGAGTGTCAGGGGAAAGGGATGCTACCAGCAAGATGGCTTCACAGAGCAGCATAGGGGAGTGGAACAACATGTGTGGCAATACATGAATCACAAGCATGCCTACCTAGCTGTGGGTATGCTTTTGAATATGTATTCCAACAGGGTACACACTTGCCAGTTTTTCTAGAAATGTACTGCATAATTTACAATGAATCTGAATTATTTAGAAATATGCTGTTCCATTCATAATATACTCCTGTTGAGCAACCCAGCCTGGCACCTGTCAGGCAGAGTGATGGGTGAGCCCCTCTTCCTTTTGGAACTCCCCTGTTGGCCCTGCTCTAAGCATGTGACTCTTCCACATCACTGGCCAAGTAAGCAGGTACTTGCCAATGTAAAACAAAACAAAAAAAGGACCACTATCTCACCTGGACCAAATTAGTATTGATATTAGTTTATTTCATCCACAAGCTAATACATGGCTTCAATTCAAAGGTCTTTAGCTATTTTGCTAGCATGCACCAAAAAATGTTAAAGTGCATTAGTAAATATAATGTGCCTATGGAGTACAAAATACAAAATAATTAAGTGCAAAATACAAAATAATAGTGCAAAGTCAGTGAACAAGCACAGGAAAAACAACAGCCTGGAGGAACTGAGTAAATGGGTCCTGGCACTTTACTCAGTAGCACTTCATCAGGGGCAAATCACGTGAGTCTACATGCTCCTTTTAAAGCCAAAAACTTCACAGCTAGTGGTTCGAGTAAGTTCAAACCAATTGGTGAGTTCGTGTACCTCCAAATTTAAATATTAATTAGCAACATCATCTCTAGTACGCCTGGATAGAAATTAAAAGGAAAGATAATAAGCCATAAAGGAGTTTCTAACCCATCACCATAAAAACTAATAAAGTAAAAAAAATAATTAAAGCAAACATCAATATTACAAGAATCATATTAAAACTCAAAACTTTAAAATAGTTTGGTGCATGATAGCAAAAGAGCTAAATGCCTTTGAATAAAAGAGAAATGTTGGTTTGTGTATGAAATAAAGCCAGATTTATTTGCTCCTAGCCAGAGCCTGATCTGGTGTTTGTTTTCTGTTCAATCAGGTAGGCAGCCTGTGAACACGAAGCTGCTGTGGTTCTCAAGCACAACAGCTTGTTTGTGCTGGTACATGGAAATATAAGGTTGCTTGTAAGGGAGCACTGCTCCTTCCTACATGACACCCCCTCTGCCTGGCCACCATGGAGTGGTCATGAAACGGAAGGAGGTACCCTCCCTCCTTGATGCAAGAGGCATCTAAGACAGGCACCGGAACCCTGACTCATTCAGCACCAGACATCCCACGTTTGGGGCATGGATATGACGTTACTGATAGGAACATTTCATACCACCTTTACTAAGGCTGTACCTCGGTTTGAATCAAGAGCTGTTACCTAGTGCTGGGTGAAATTTAAATTCAACCAGAGAAATTCCTGTGAAATGTAAACTTTATTTCCACACAATTTTGCAATAAATGGGGGAAAACTTTGTAAAATTTCACTTTAAACTGTAGGATTTTTGCATAGAAACATAAAATTTGTCAGCAGATGATGACTGCTTGGCCCAACTAATCTGCCCATTTTTCCCTGCCTTTACTATCACAGTAGATCCTACCTGATCTCTGGCTAGCCCCACCTTTCCTACCAAGATTCCTTTGTGCCTATCCCATGCATGCCTGAAGTCTGGCACAGGTTTTGCCCCACCACATCTGCTGGAAGACTTCCAGTATCAACTACTGTTTCAGTGAAGAATTACTTAATCACATCTTTCCTACATTTCCCACTTTACAGCTAGCTTCATTGCATGCATCCTTGTTCTCACATACCTTCTCCTCTGAAAAATTCTCCCCTCCTGTACCCCATTCCTCCTGTGAGATATTTATAGATCTCTATCATGTTATCCCTCTCCTTTCTCTCTTCATGAGGGTACATATTGAGATCCCTCTTGTCTCTCCACATAGGGTTTTTGATGGAGCTCCACAGCATTTTAGTTGCCCTCCTCTGGACAGCCACTACGTTGTTTATGTAATTCCTGAAATGTGATCTCCAGAGCTGGACAAAGTACTCCAAGTGGGGTATCACCAATGATCTATACAGTGGTAACACTACCCCTCACCTTCTGCTGGTGATACTCCTCCTTATGCACCCCAGAATCCCGCTGGCCCTACCTACTACCTTGTCACATTTCCTCACCACCTTGAGATCATCAGATATGATTATCCCAAGGTCCCACTCCTGTTCTGTGACCGGCAACATCACTCCCAACATTGCGTACTCCACCTCTGCGTTTCTTTGCCCTAGGGGCATAATAGCCACTCCTGGAGTTTTCTCAAGTCTCTGCATATTCTCTCCACCCCTTAGAGAGTGTCTGCCCTATTGTAGATTTTGGTGTCATCTGCAAATTGATAGATTGCTGCTGCTCAGAACCAACCAGCTCAGCTCTTTTGAACTGTGGGCAGACTGTGCAACCCAGCTTGTCTACAGGTTTGAAGAGCATTTTCACAAGATAAGTGTGATAAGTTTGCTCATTTCTTTGCAGATAGGGTGGCTGACATCAGGCATGGAATCTGCCCAGCACCCTTCTATGGGGGTTAGTGGTAGTCGGTGCAGGGTCGCTACCCCACGGTCTTCCTGGATATCTTTTGACCAACCGGAGATAGGGGACATCATGCGGATTGTCCAGAAATTGCAACCAACTTGCTGTAGCTTGGATCTGGGCCCTACACGCCTATTATTACGGTGTAAGGATTCCATCGGCCCCGTCCTTGCAAAGATTGTTTGGTGCTTTTTAGATTTGGGAGAGTTCCCTGATGCCCTGAAAGAGGCAGTGGTGACACCATTTCTTAAGAAAGCTTCTTTAGACCCAAGTGTCTGTGCAAACTACAGACCTATCTCTAACCTTCCCTTTGTTGAGAAAGTAATTGAGAAAGTAGTTGTGCTGCAACTGGAGAACCATCTTACCATCCATGATGTTTTCGATCCTCTCCAGTCAGGTTTCCAGAAGAGACATAGTACAGAGACCACTCTGGTTCGGGTGCTCAATGATCTCCTGATGGTGAGAGACCAGAAGCTCTGTTCCATCTTGGTGCTGCTGGATCTCTCCTCAGCATTCAACACGGGGTTCTGCTCGAGCATCTGAGGGTCATCTGTGGACTGGCTGGTCCAGTTCTTAGATGGTTCCACTCTTTCCTAGCTGGCAGGTCTCAGAGGGTGGTGTCGGGAATTTTTTCCTCTGAGCCATTCTCTCTGCTATGAGGGTACCTCAGGGCTCAGTGCTGTCCCTCATGTTATTTGCAGTGTATTTGCTGCCCCTTGGAGATATTGTAAGATGATATGGGCTGAGTTTTCACTGCTATGCAGATGATACACAGCTCTGTCTGTCTTTTGCACCCGACCAGGATAGTGCGGTCTCAATGTTTAACAGCTGTCTGGCAGAAATCCATGGCTGGATGAAGTCCAGCTGGTTGAAATTGAATTCTGGGAAGTCTGAGGTGTTGATGGTGGATCCTGGGCACTGGATAGAGAGGTTGGTGGTGGGGTTATCGTCTGGGTTTTAGCTAGATGGTGTACAGCTACCCACCTCTGAATGGGTGCATAATCTGGGGGTGGTATTTGACGATGGGCTGACACTGTGGGCACAGGTGTCGGCAGTCGTCAAATCCTCCTTTTAACATCTTAGGAACATCGCCAGAATTAGGCACCTTGTTCCATCCAATGATTTGCCCACGTTGATCCACTCCTTTGTGATCTCGCGCCTTGATTACTGCAACTACATATACCTAGGGTTTCCAGGGGCTGATGTCCACTGCTTGCAGCTGGTGCAGAATGCAGCAGCACAATTATTGACTGGGACTTCATGTTTCAGTCATATTACTAATGTGCTGCATGATCTGCACTGGTTGCCTATACAGTGGCGGACCACCTTCAAGGTCAGTCTTATGACCTATAAAGCCATACATGGAATGGGACTGGGTTATCTGCAAGAGCTCCTGGTTCCCTACAGCTCTGGCTGACCTCTCTGCTCTGATAACGAGGGGTTGTTAGAAGTTCCCAGGGTGTGGTTGAAGACATCTGGTGCAAGGGTTTTTATGTTCGTGGCGCCATCCCTGTGGAACTCTCTACCTCATCAGATTAGAGCGTGCGGGACTGTGGAGAGTTTTAAGACCAGTTTAAAAACGTATTTATTCAAACAGGCTTTTAATACTTGAAGTATTAGGAATTCAGAGGATTTTAAATTGAAGCTGTTGTGTTATGTTTTATGTGATTTTATTAAGTTGTTCTTAAGATGTTGTATGTAAAGCACTTAGATTTTTGAATTGAGCTATAAAATAAAAATATTCTTTATTATTATTGTGATTTTATTATTACTTTCCCTTCCAGCTATTCTGCAATGTCATGTATAAAGATATTCATTGCAAAAAAACCTCCATTAATGCATCAGGTACAGTTGATTTCCACATCAACAAAAGTGTGGAAATTTGATGTTAGGGTTTCCAACCCTACTACCCCATGCCCTACCCCCACCCTTTTTGCAATAAAATTCCCTTCTTTTTCAGAAAGTGAAATGTTAGTCATGTGGAATGCATAGTTGGGAGCTGTGCCCTCCAGGCCATGCCCTCCCACCCCTCCATAACTGTCTCCTCAGGTTCACAAAATGGAATCCATAGGTGGGAGCACATACCCTACATTCCCTGTGCTCCCATCCACCCATAACTATCTCCTCAGGTTTGCAAAATGGTATCCAGAGATGGGAGTGCAGGGCCCCCCACCCACCCATGACTGTAGTGCTCCCAGTTTAGCATAAATCCTATGCATAGTTGGGAGCATGGGCCCTCTGGGTCCTGCACTCCCAACTATACATATGTGCAGACACAGCACAGGCCTAGAGGCATTCCAAGCAACCCTTGTAATGCTTATTTGCCAATATCTCAGTAACCATAGCAAGTGAAGGAAAAAATTATTTCATAGTTGCATTCATGACCTAGCCACCTCCACATGTGCTTAGTACACCTATAAAGCTGCATTTAGTGAAAAATCCATTTCTCTAACCATTTTTGAGATATAGGCTCCAAAAGGTGCCGAGACCGCCACAATGCAATTCTATGGGAAAATGTGTTACTTCAGTCAGAGTGCTGTAACTCTGGAACCAGTATAATCTTTTTCACCAAACCAGCAAAATGCACATCTGTGGTACAAGGGCTCACCACTCTGCACATTTCAGCTCAAAAGTCCAAATTGTGTAGTGGCAGTGAGGTGACAAAGAAACCACAATTTTGGGGAGAGTACTGTCGCAAATTGCAAAAGTTTCACAAATTTGCAAAAGTACCATGTGACACTTTCACAGATTTCAAAAGTGTTGTGCTGCCATTTGCAACAATACAAATGGCCACATCAAAATATGCATATTTCTAGGTCTTTTGGAAAAAAACTGAAGCATCGGTGCTCTTCCTAGGACCCCATTTAGGTAAACACAACAGTTGATGTTTACCTAGAGGCTCTATTTTTTGAACTACAATGTTTTTTTCTACACTGCTAACTGAACACAAGACAGCAATGGCATGACACTACTGAGAACATTTGCAACAGAAAAAGGTTCTTTCACAACACTACAAGTTTCTTTTTTGTGGAACATATATTTATTCCCATAGGATATAATGGGAAATTTGAAACTTTAATAACTTTTGAACGGATTAATATTTTGTCACCAAACCCTCATAAGGCACATCATTGACTCAGTCTCCATATCCTATGAAAATATTGGACCAGACAGACAAACCATTCAGGCTGTAGAGACGAGCAAACAATTCACACACGTTGAGGATTTTTCACACCTTTCAATGCTCCGCAGCTCCACAAGCGAAATCCAACCAGAATGAAAATTTTCAGATCCAGAGATCACTGGTATGGCAACATGCATGCCAAATTAGAGGTGATTCGGACTAACAGCTGCAAAGTTATTAAAGTGCAAAATTTGGGGTTTAACATAAAAGTGGCTGTGCAACCGTAACTATACCTGCCCTACTGGGCAGGTATAATTAAAGAGGACTGATCCCATTCCTGAACCCTGAGGTATCCTGCTGGTCACTGTCCCCTCCCAAAAGTGAGTGTTATTTACCACCAGCCACTGTCACCTATCCATAAACCAATTTTGTACCCATTTTACTACCTTAAGCTCCACCCCCAAACTACCTAGCTTCTGCATGACCTTCCAGTGTGGTACTGTGTTGAAGGCCTTGCAGAAGTATAAGTAGGCCAGGTCCAGAACCCCACCCTGATCTATTACCCTGGTCACCCAGTTTGAGAAATTGATCAGGTTTGTCTGACATGACCTCCCTATGAATCTGTGGTGCCTCAAATCTTGTAACCTGCTGGATTCAAGATACTCCACTAGCCTTTCCTTTAGAAGAACCTCCATTAACTTCCCCACCACTGACCAGCCTATAGTTGTCAGCCTCCTCCCTGCTGCCGTGTTTATGAAGCGGGCTTTCATCTGCCCTCCTTCAGTCCTCTGGAACCACTCCTGTTTCCAGTGAGTTGTTGAATAGGGCTGTCAAAGGTACATCCTGTACCTCCCTTAGTTCTCTTAGTATTTTCAGATTCTCAAGTCATTTCAGGATTCTTTCATCTGTGACTGGACGTGTCTACCTCCCTCACCCCAGTTTTCCTGTTGATTTTATATGATCCATCCTCCACCCCCTGCACTGTGAAGACTGAACAGAAGTATTTCTTCAGGATATCTGCTTCTTTCTGATCCTTTTCTGAACAGTCTTCCCTGCCCTTCTTAACCTTACAATCCCTCCCTGTCTTCCTCTTATCACTTGTATAGCTAAAACAGGTCTTGTCTCATTTAGTTACCCTCTTGGCTATCCTTTCCTCAGTTTGTGCCTTTTCACCCCTCACCACTGTCTTTGCTTATCTGCTTTTCCTGGTACACCTCTCTATTCTCTGCCCTCCCTGCATCTCCTTATACCTCCTGAATGCTACCCTTTTAGCCTTTACCTTTGAAGCCACTTCCCATGAGAACCAAATGGTCTTCTTTTTTTCAGCTGTTCTTGCTCACTTCTTTCATACAGAGGTTTGCTGCCATTGCTATGCATTTTCTTAATTAGCTCCACTGTTTCTCCACCCCACTCAGGCAATTCCCAACCCTCCTCCCTCCCACTAGGTTGTCTCTGAGGCATACACCCATATTTTTAGAAATCTGTCCAGGACCATCGACCTTGTGTGATTTGCCTCTGCTGCCATCCTTATATTAAACCATGCTGTGGAGTGATTGCTGGTCCCTAGGTGGCATCCCACCCTGATGTCTGTCCATGTTTGTGAGCACTAGCTCCAGTATTGCCCCATCACGAGAAGTCTGTTTGACTAGTTGCCTAAGAAATGCCCCCATGCAGGGAGTCTTGGTTGTCCTAGCTTCTAGTTGATATTGTGGCTGGGAGGCTCCAACCTTAAAATACCTCACCAGCAGCACCTCCCCTTTTTTTGACATTGTGCTAATAACATCTCCCATTGCCTTATCCAGTTCCACTGTCTTTGCTGGAGGTTTATCAACCCAGTGTGAATAATAGCTCTGGCTCCTGTCTCTAGGGTGACTCACAGTAACTCCAGCCCCTCCTTTCCCACCAGATTCCCTTGCATTTCCATGGTTTTGATACCCTCCCTTACATATAGCACAAGTCCTACTCCTTTTCTCCCCTCCCTAACTTTCCAGAACTGAGTGTAGCCTGGTATGGTTCCACCACACAAGTTCAACAGTAAATATGTCGAACAACATTACAGCGATGGCACAACATGGACAGTCAGCATTGTGCCATCAGAAAAATAGTAAGCTAACAGGTACCCTACCTTACCTCTTCATCCAGCAGAGCTCCCTTCATGCCTGCTGTTGCCTGCAGACACGTGCCTCCCCCTAAGACACCAGTAACCTTTCCACTTCTTTACTGTTCCACTGACACGCTGAGACACACATGTGATGGGACACAGTGGGCAAGGGAGTTTTTTCTAGTGCTCTTGTTAGATGGCACTAAGCCTCTAGTAGCTTGACTGCCCCCCCCCCATTACACACTTGATTCACAGGGCTGTCTGAATCTCCTCAGCCCCAATATTCATCTCCTCAGCTAGGTTCTACACACTACCTGTTACAATTGTAAAGGCAAGTGCCCCAAACACTGTCTAAAAATCTAATTTTCTACCCACTTGCACTGCTACTACAGTATGGAGAAAAAATATAAATAAATAAATATGTATGTATATACATTTAAGTTAAAGCTGGGTAGTTACTCTCCTCTCTGTTAGCAATTTCTACACTCCCAGCATATATTTTAAAATAATTTGGTGAACTGTGAAAAATATGTATCTAATAAGTAGAAACTGGTATAACTGGGACCATAACTGGGAAGGGAAGACACTGGTGAACTGGAAGAGCAGAAGGATGTAACTGTGAGGTGACACTGTTGCAACTGACACTGATGCAACTAGGATGAAATATTGACTAACAGCTGAGGTGAAACATCTATGTAACTTAAAACTGAGATGCACTGACCCAACTGAGAGAATACACTGTTACAGCAGGGAGGAGACACTGCCATAACTATTGATACAGTACATGGTTGTAACTTAGTGTAGATACTGCTATAAACAGGGTAATGCTGGTAAAACTTGCATGCAACACCCTTGTAACTGGAATAGTGATGTTTATGTTTGTGTCATTTCACAACTTTGCATAGTTCAAAGTGCCACTATGTGTAGTTCTTTGCCTGGCAAAGTGGACACTTCAGCAGTGAAGTACCACTATGTGTAGCGTTTTTGTAATAAAGAAAGTTCTAAAAATAAATCCACACACAGTGTTACATTCCCCACCTCCTTCCTACAAATATTGTCTCCACCCAATCCCCTCTAGCACTCACACCTCCCTCTTCTCCCAGTCATGGTGAAATTGCATTAGAAAAAAAAATCAGTCTGTTGTCACCCATTCCCTACCCACCCACCCCATGTCCTTGATACTGTAGAATAACCCACCCTCCTCCACCTACCCAGCCCAGTATTAGTGACAGACCCTATTTCACCACTCATGGCACCACACAATCCACCTTCAAACATTCATCCCTAAAATGGATATAAAACAGGCCCCATGGTATGGCAACTGGAACAGTACTCCCTCCACTTCAGGTAGACACTAACTTCTGAATGAAACTGGGCATGTTCTCCTATTCTGATCATCCTATTGGCTCATCAGCTGGCTAATCAGGTGATTACTATATTAACATGCCACCATTTTCATTTAGAAATGGTTGGCTGGCTGAGGCAGAAGGAAGGCTGTGCCAGCTGTCATGCTATGAAACATGTTTTTATTCTTAATTTGGGGGGGAGTAAGTGGGGTAAGTAGGTGATGGTGTTCCAGGGAGGTAGGGTGAGGGGATATCTCTTAATACTGGGTTGGTGGGTGAGGGGAGGAAGGTAGGTTATTTTGTGGAACTACAGACATTAGGTGGGGATGGGGAAGGGAATATATGACTACAGACTGACTTTTTCTAATGTGACTGCATCAGGACTGGGGAGGAGGGAGGTATGGGTGCTAGAGGGTGGAGATGTGTGTATAAATACTTGTTATTGGTCATGCATGGGGGGGATGAGGTAAAACCTTTTTTTTAATAATTTGCCAGGTAAAATTGGGTGAAGTTGGAAAATCTCATCGACTTTGTGAAGTTTGAGGCTTCCCGACTTGACAGCATCTTTGCTAGCAAAGTCTAAATTCACTCTGTCTTTAAACTGGAAGAAGACTGATTAAACCCTGATACATGTATAGCTGGGATGAGAAACTGTTGCAGCTGGGAGGATACAGTGCTATAACTGGGGGCAGATACTGCTGTAACTGAAAAACATTAGTTAAACTGTGACGTGACACTGCTAGAAGAGGAACATGACTCTGCAGTAACTGGGAGAAGACACTGCCATCAACAGTAGTAGACACTGCTGTCACAGAGAGGAAACACTTGTATATAATAACTCAAAGAAGACACTGCCATAATCCTAAAGAGTCAGTGCTGCGACTAAGACACTCACATAACTTGGATGAGACATGTGTATAACTAGTAACAAGCACTGCCATAACTAGAAACAGGCACTGCTGCAACTGAAACACTGGTCAACCAGGAGGAGACACTGCCATAACTTGGTGGACACACTCGCAAAACTCATTACCAGGTGTGGCCTGGAGGAAGGAATATGTGGAAATATGAACCCAGTAGAAAAAAAAAAAACTGAATTAAAACAGAACAAATGATACAAGTCTGTGCACTTGTGCAGGTAACAACAAAGTGGAATTAACATATACACAAATAACACAATAAGATCTGAAAATGTAATACAAATCAGCAGCCATACTATTGGAAAGGCTATGCCTGGAGTTCGATGGCCAAGCAGCCAGCCACTCCCACTTCCTGAGCTATATAAGCAGTTCCTCTCAGCCTCATTGTGAAGCACTTTTTCTTTGCAGCCGAATGCTCTGTTGGTTTGTCCATTAAGCTGGTTGGGCCCCCCCCCCCAAACTCCACCTGCTGCTTCTGCCTGTCTGCTGGATTTCTGTTTTTTTTTTTCCTGCTTCTGGTTTGTTTTTTGTCTTCGGATGCACATGCTTCATCTGTCTTTGTTCCATGTTTTCTGTGTTTGTGTGTCTGGTTTTGTTTTTTGGGGGGGCTTTGTTTCTAAGCTCCTAGCATACTGCTACTCCATGGCTCATACTTCTTGCTTTCAGTTACTCACAACTCGAATTGTTTTCAGTTACAACACTCAAATTCCTTGCAATGCAACTGCAAACATTATCTGTGTGTTCAGCTCAGCCATAGCTGCTTTCCATTTTGCATACTTAATTGCTTTCACCTGATTCTGACTCACACTGAACCCTGGCTATACAGCTTAATCATGCTCATCTTAGTCTACTTGCCTCATTGCTGCAGTTCATTGCATTGCCTGTGACAGCTGCTTTCAGAGTATTGTGCCTCCTTTAGTTTATGGTTATTGCAGTTTGCAACTCAATGTACTCTATACAGATGCTGCTTCTATGTTTGTCCTCCTTCTTCAAGCTCTGAACCTTGCTATGCAGTTCAATCCTGTTATTCCCTTTATACACTGCTGTTCTACTCTGAGGTTAGGTTAAGCTCATGCTGAGGCTATTAAATTAGATTTAATATCTGCATGTGATTCTCAGCCCTTCCATCACTTCCTTATTTGTCCTACGGCAGGAACTGGGAGGTGTATGGGGGGGGGGGGTCATGGCCCACGTGGCTAATTATTTCTGTTTTAAATCCTGTCTTTGCCACCAAAAATCCTCAGAGTTTGTCACCTTGATTTGGTTTTGCAATGCCTGGCTAACTTGCCCCACTATTCAGTGCTGTTTCATTGCTACTATGTTATGCAGACCTATGTGCAGGTCCACTTATTACTACTCTGTTACTGACCTACATGCAGGTCCACACTTGCTTATGCAATCATTGCTCATTGCTTATGCAAACCATTGCTTCATGCCTACTGCCATCCCCTTGGCTTCAACCTCTGGGATTCTGCTGCACTCAATTCTGCATTCAACCTTTCAAGGTCTCAGCACTCAATGCTCATCATGATCTCAGCACGCCATGCTCATTCAGCTCACCAGCTTTTTCAGCTCTCAATCAATTTCTGGGGCATGCCAGCCATTCTATTCTGGCACAGGGTTCCTGCAGCCAATGGTCTTGCTCTGCATTTAGTCCTCATCTAGAGCATATCCAACTTGGGGCGGGATCCTTCTCACCTGGCCTATAGCTGGGAATGTCCTTGCCCTGAGCTTGGCTTTAGCTGCCTACTACGTGACAGCAGCTCCTGGTGTACAATTTAAGACTAGTGGTGAAGGGTGGTTATGACGATCTCCTTTGGCTTTAGTGTTCCACTGTAACAGTTAGCCATTGACTTTAGTGGTTTCCCTAGCAAGACACCTTCACCACATTATCCCTATGACTGCCTCTGGTTCACCTGGTTTAAGTTTAGGTTGGGTAGGCCAGGTGAGTGCATCAGCAGTCATTTCTCTCCTCCTCCACTTTGGTTGCATGTATTGTTGCAAAGTTTTCTCGCAACCTTCCATGGTGTTCCTGCTAGAGTGTTTGAGTGAGAGCCTTCCTCCAAATTGGAATATTTTCCACCTTCCTTTAATTGGGTTTTCCAAATTGCAGCTGCAGAACTGTCACTAAATAAACTATCCCAAGCCTGGAGGGAAGGTAACCTAGACCTTGGATCCCCAGATATTTTCTCCTCATACATTTTTTTTCTCTCTTCTATTGCTTCAGGTCATAACTGTTGGTTAGCATAGTAGTGTCTCCTAGTTTCTTTAGGTAGGTTCCGCTGTTGGATGGAGGTGGAGGATGTCCTGCCATTCCCTCTCTCCTTAGAGGATCCCCTCATTCTCAACGAAAACCATCAGTATCATGCTATGCAAGCCTGGGCATTTCATTACATCATTAAACTGAGCATCTCATTACATTATCAAACTGTCTGTGCTTCTCTACTACTATGTTACAGTTATTGCTCCTACATCACAGTTACTGCTTGCTTTTAAGCTTTGCGTCACCTCCTTCTATAGGATATGATTGTACTACATTTCTTTTGGGGATTCCTAAGGTTCCTTTAGCCACGGGAATTGTCCCATGGAACCTCTAGGAGTGGAACCCTCTCCGAGGGTTCCTTGCCTTTCGTACCCTTACAGGGTGGTAATTCCTCTGTAATAGAGAGTGTGAACAGCCAAAACCAAACTAACACAGTTGCACAAGCATAACACTATACTGGCTGTGCAGGACATTGAATGTGAATTAAAAACATGTGTAAGAACAAAGTGACATAAGTTCTTCATATCAAGTTCGTGATAATATCAGATTCAATAATAAAAATGAAAACAGTGGTGAGGAGGAGCTTTCTATAGAGCTACAGGCAGTGGCTGAAAAGAACAATGCTTAACACATATTTTTCTTCACTTACTCGCTGACCCATGGTGGATGGAGGGGATCATTGGAAGTGCACACAACAAATCAACAATAGTACCCACAATGAAGCCACCAAACATCACGCTAGCTCCAACACATGCCCCCTGGTAGCTGACTACCTGGCAAAGATGCATTGTGATATGTCAATCAATCTAAAGGGAGGCAGTATAGCGCAGTGGTTTAAGGCTCTGAGAGGAAAATCTGGTGACATCCAGCAGACCAGACCTCAATTTGAATCCCACAGCTTCCACGTGCATACTGTGCGACTCTGAGCAAGTCACTTAACTTCCCTGTGCTCCCAGGTCACACCTGTAAAAAAGCTTTCAGCTTAGTGTACTACTCCTGGTTAAACAACTAAAGGGATGGATGCACTAGATATACACCAACATTACAGTTGATGTACAGAACCTAAAAAAATTATTGGTGGTGCAACTTGTATAAACATTATAAAGGACAAAATAATGGTGTTCAAATTATTTGCATTATAGGAGCATTGTAGCACCCTATTTTTAGGGCTGAGAAGGGGTCTGTATGTTAAACCTCAACTTTTTAACTTTAATATCTGTGGAATCATTCAACGGATTTGCATTAAATTTTGCATGCACGATCTCATGGGGTAGAACCCCAAGGAAGACTGCACCCAAGATTTGTTTTAGAGGTGGGAGGGTTTAGGATTAGAAACCCTAAAACCACATCTCCCTACTTTCTTTACTTTATTCTGAACCCTAAATGTTGCATTAACACAGCTTTTTGCAAAGAGTATATTTTATATATGCTTTTCAAGTGTGGCATTATCCAAAATGATGGTACCACAGTCCCTTTCATTCACAGATGAATATTAAATTATCATTCAAATACATAAATATCACATCAGTGTTTGTATGTTCGGGAGTGGGTTCACCCATGTCCTCTTCAGACACCACTTCTCTGTAAAGATATGCAAAGCTGGAAAACTCCACTCCATGAGTGAATTTGCTGATTTCCCTCAGTTCGTGAAGTTAATCTGTGGTGCGAAGTCTCAACTTCACCCCCCCTCAAAAAAAAACTCTGTAAAATGCAGAGTTTGAACTCCATCAGTGGTGTTTGGCAACTTTGCCAGCAGAGTTCAAACTCAACATTATGTGGATTTTTTTTCCCCAGTGTCAGTGATCCACCCCCTCCCCCGCTGATCACCACCCCATATAGAATGACATTCCCTGTTGTCTAGTTGTCCCCCCACCACCCCACTAATCACTGGCCTGATGTCAAATAAATTTCTCTGGTGTCTAGTGGCCTCCCCCCCACCAATTGCTGATTATCAGCCTGGTGTGAAATTCATTTTCCTGGTGTCAAGTGGTCCCCCCTAACTGATTGCTGGCCCAATGTAAATCATAACATTTCCCTGGTGTCCAGTGGTCCCTCCCCCACCCGTATCCATGGCAGACAAAAACATATTCCCTGGTGTCTAGCAGTCCCACCACCACAGCAGGTAGTGCCCTACCACCCCACTCCCCCCAACCCCGACCCTGAGTGGGTGACCAGCACAGCTCTCCAATCTCCACCATGCTAGCCACCCAACTGAGCTGTCAATGAATGTGTGAATACTTATACAAGCAGGCACTCATTCACTGAGCTCATTTATTCTGTCAGTGGTGCAGAAAGGAGTGGAGGGCTGTTCCAGTCACCAACAGTGAGGGGGAAATGGTTTGGAGTTCCACAGTGATGTCCCCCCATCCCAACCCTGTGCTGCCAACCAGAACAGCCCTCCACTCTTGTCTGCACTACTGACAGAATGAATGAGTGTGACTTACAAGCTAGCCTGTTAATGAATGAGCATTTGCTTGTACAAGTACGTGCTCATTTATTGACAGCTCAGTTGGGTGGCCAGGGTGGTGGAGAGCAGAGGGCTGTGCTGGTCGCCCACTTGGGGTTGGAGTGGGGAAGCAGGGTGGTAGGGTGCTTCCTGCCAGGGTGGGGTGTCTGCTGGACACCAAGGAATAAGTTTTGAAACATCAGGCATGGGTGCAGGTAGGAGGAGGGACTACTAAACATCAGGGAAACTTTATGAATTACATGGGGTCAGCAATAAGTGGGGGGCCACTAGACACCAGGAAAATAAATTTTACGTTGGGCCTGGCGATCAGTGGGGGGGGTGAAACTGGTAAACACCAGGGAAACTGGGCAGGCAATTGGAAGGAGGGGACCACTAGACATCAGGAAAATTAATTTTACATTGGGCCTGGCAATCAGCGGGGTGTGTGAAACCACTAAACACCAGGGAAACTGGCCTGGCAATTGGTGAGAGGGGACCACTAGACATCAGGGAATTTAATTTTACACAGGGCCAGAGATGTGCAGGTGGGGGGCACTAGACATCAGGGAATTTTATTCTACGTCAGGCTGGTGATAGGTGGGTATGGGGGTTGGAATAACTAGACAACTAGACACCAGGGAAAGATAGGGCCCGCAATTGGCAGCATGGGGAGTGGGTGCCTTTTCTAACTTCTCCTTGTTTTTGGATTTTTTTAAGTGCAACTTGCACTTTAAAAAAAAGCAAAGCAAGAAGTTACAAGTGGCAAATTCCCTATCAAACAGGGAAACTTTGCAAAATGATCCATGGAGGCAGATTTTATGTTTTTGCTGGAAATTTGCTGGTGAATTAAATTCGTTGCATCTCTACTTCTCTGACATTGAATGCCCTATCATCTCCTCCAGAATGGTTACCACTACTGGACCATGCTGCTCCACTGCTCCTCCCTCATCGCCACTTGCCTCTTCTGATTGATGAACAGCTGTTGGTGTTCTGACATAGTCCTGCTGGCCTAGTAACTTGGAATTAGTGTGAGATACCCTTGTCATAGTGCAGTCTAATGTGCCCAGTCTCTACCTGAGTGGGGTCACTGTAGCTGTCTTGACCTGCAAGGCCACTGTATGCTTCTGCAGAGCCTGATTTCTGCTGCAACTATTGTGGCCTGCTGTGCAGCACATACCTCCTGGTGAACATTTTCTGGGGGAACCTTGTGACTTCACTTGCTCATTTAACTTTGTGCTTTTCACATCTGTTACTGCCACGATAAATAAATCTCTTGGTTTGCATTTGAGCCTCCTGGGGTTTTTCTTTAGCACAGACCACTGTTCTACCCTTCCATGCCTGGCTCCTTTTGGTACAGTTTTAAATATTTTCTGCCTCCTGCAAGGCATGTCAGTACTGCTCCTTCGTCAGCCCACTATCTGACACAGTTTTCCAATGACAGCAACTTCATAGAATCATAGAATCATAGAAACTTGACATCGGTAAAGGATCATACTGGCCCATCTAGTCTGCCCCTTACCCCCCTTACTCATCACTCCTTCTGCCAGATCCCTTCCCCCTGCTACTCAGACCCATATGTCTGTCCCATGCCTCTTGAATCTGCCCACTGTTTCAGCCCCCACCACCTCTTCTGGTAGTCTGTTCCAGGCCTCCTCCACCTTCTCCGTGAAGAATCGCCCCCTCACATTGCCTCTGTATCTTCCTTCCTGCAGTCTTAGGCTATGCCCTCTAGTTTTAGCCCCCTCCTTCTTTTTAAGTAAATACCCTTCCCTTACTTTGCTGATCCCCTTCACATACTTAAAAGTTTCAATCATGCCCCCTCTTTCTCTTCTAGTCTCCAACGTATACAGATCCGGTTCCTTACACCTCTGCTCATATGTCTTCCCTTGCATACCCTGCACCATCCGTGTTGCCCTTCTCTGAACTCTCTCTCTCTATCCCTTCTACACTACCGGTCAAAAGTTTTAGAACATCCCCATTTTTCCAGTTTTTATTGAAATTTAAGCAATTCAAGTCCAGTGAATAACCTGAAATGGTACAAAGGTAAGCGGTAAACTGCTAGAGGTTAAAAAAAAATTTATGTTAGCAAAAACTGCTGCAGAGAAATTGCAAAGAAAGCCAAGGTGTCAGTGAGTACAGTTTCCTACACCATCAAAAGGCACTTGGAAACTGGAGGAAACTCTGACAGGAAGAGGTCTGGCAGACCCAAGGCCACAACAGAATCAGAAGACAAGTTTCTGAGAGTCAACAGCTTGCGTGATAGGCGGCTCACAGGACAACAGCACAGAGTGACTGGCACCCTGAACCAAAAGGGCTACCACAGCATTTTGCAGCGCCATGCAATACCCTCTGGTCTATGCCTAGTTGGTCAGGGGTTCATCCTACAGCAAGATAATGACCCAAAACATACCTGCAGGCTATGTCAGAACTACCTTCAAGAAAAGAACAAGCAGTGAGCTTCAAATCATGGAATGGCCAGCACAGTCTCCAGACTTAAACCCCATCGAGCTGGTTTGGGATGAACTGGACAGACGGGTGAAAGCAAAGCAACCTACAAGTGCAACACATTTGTGGGAACTTCTGCAACAGTGTTGGAAGAACTTCCCAAACAATATTTGATGTCCATTGTAGGAAGAATGCCTACGAGTGTGTTCGGGGTTACAGTATATCTGCAAAAGGTGGCTACTTTGATGAGTCAAACATTTAGATTAAATTTTGTTAAACAAAATGATTCTATGATTTCTTTTTTATCTCCAATTGTTTATTTGTTCTATGCTTTAATTTCAGAGTACATTGAGACATTAACCTGCGTAAATTTCAATAAAAACTGGAAAGATGGGGGTGTTCTAAAACGTTTGACCGGTAGTGTATGTCCTCGCATAGGTGCGGTCTCCAGAACTGGACTCTGTACTCCAGATGCGGCCTCACCATGGCTTTGTAGAGGGGCATCAGTACCTCCCTCCTTCTGCTAGTAATGCCCCTGCCGATGCATGTGAACATTCTATTAGCCTTTCCCACTGCCCTGCTACATTCCCAAATCCCTCTCCTGTTCCATTACTTTGATCTCCTCCTCTCCTAGGGTGTATCTTACTCGTGGGTTCCTACATTCCAGTTGCATCACAACACACTTTTTAGCATTAAATTTCAGTTGCCATGTCTCTGACCATTCCTCAAGTGTCTTCTGGTCCTGCCTCATGTCCTCTCACCCCCAGGGTGTCCACCTTGTTGCAGATCTTTGTATCATCAGCAAATAGGCACACCCTCCCCCTCAGTCCCTCTGCTATATCACTGATGTAAATGTTAAAAAGGAGGGGTCCCAGTACTGACTCCTGGGGTACCCCACTCATCACCCCCCCCATTCTGGAGTACCCCCCATTAAGCATCACTCTATGGCTTCTGCCCGGCAACCAGCTCTCCACCCACTTGGTTATTTTCCCACCCACCCCTACACTTTCCAGCTTGCTTACCAACCTTCTCTGAGAGACGGTGTTGAAGGCCTTACTAATGTCAAGATGGCTACATCCACCACCCCTCTATGGTCGATCACCTGCGTCACCCAATCAAAGAACTCAATAAGGTTCATCTGGCATGACTTTCCCTTCATGAGGCCATGCTGTCTGTCACATCTTGCAAGCCACTCTTCTCTAGGTAGTCTACCACCTTCTCCTTATTTAGTGCCTCTATGACCTTCCCCACCACTGAGGTGCGGCTGACCAGGCGATAGTTCTCTGTCACCTTCTTACTACCTTTCTTGTGCAAAGGCACCATGTTCATCCTCCTCCAGTCCTCCGGCACCCTCCTCAAATCCAGAGACAAGTTCACTGGCTTCATCAGTGGGGCAGCCAACTCCTCCTTCAGTTCCCTGATCACCCTGGGGTGCAACCCTTCTGGCCCCATTGCCTTGTTCACCTTCAACCTGCCTAGTTCCTCCTTAACTCTGTCAACACTGAATGGGCTTTGATTTACTCTTTTGCCCTCCATCACCCTCCCCCTAAGCTTAGGTCCCCTGCCCTCTTCCTCTTCTGTAAAGCCAAGCAAAAGTACTTATTCAACTCTTCTGCTTTTTCACAGTCCCCTTCCAGTTGTATCCCTCTCTACCCCTCAGACTTCTGAGTCAATGGCTAGCTGCAGAAAGGCACAGTTGTCCCCATGCTCATGCATGGCACCACTCCCACTGTGGCCATGCCACAATAGCTGCTTGTGGGTCAGTTGCCAATCATGCTGCTGCTTCACATGGTGGTGACTACCCACATGCTGCTGCTTCCCTGGTTTTGGAATGATTGTGGGCTCCTCCAACTTTTCCCCACTTTCTGGTTGATCCAGATGTCCATCCAGATGTGCTACCACTGGAAACTGAGGTGAATCGTGCAGCCCTGTCTCTTTTGGCTGTCCTGTAACTGCTTGACTCCCACATAGGCTTGAGTTTGCACAGTCAGCTGGTGCATGGGTGGACTACCTTCCCTCTACAGTACAGGCCACTGTAGAGGGTAGTCTTGCTGAATCATCATCTGGTCAGAGTCTGCAGTGATGTCTTCCTAATATGGTGTGTCACTGAAAAGGATTAGCCTCTGCTCCTAGTTCTGCCAAAACCATGCTTCTGAATTCCAGCAGCTGGGCATCGTCCACATCTTCTGCATGGTCAGACTTAGAGTCATCAGAAACATAGAAGCATAGATGTTGTCAGCAGACAAGGGCCTTCGGCCCACCCAGTCTGCCCCATTATCTCTATCGAATGTGCCGTTCATGCTCTGCTGGTATTAGCAGCACCTACAGGTTAACATAACATGGGTATGCAATCAGCACACAGTGATGCGTCAACCTGTACTAGTGCACTACATTCCCTTGGCACTGTGCAATGCTGACACTACCAACATGCTACACATAGTACCTATCTCAACCAACTTTCCAAGGTCTCAAACTAGCTTTAAACACTGAATTGTTAGAAGAATATGAATGTTTTTGCAATAAACTCATGTTATTTTGTCTTGTAAAATTGTATTTATTGTAAGTCTTTCCATGTTGGTTCATAACAAAACCTGCAACTTTATTATAACAGGACAACTTTGCAAATAGGGTCTTCTTGTTGTGCTAACAGTTATATCCTGTCTAAAAATAAAGGTTTTTAATACAACTAATATATTTCATACATTGTCATAATGCCCCTAAGATCTGGCAACAAGTGTTGGACTGGTGAGGGCCTAGGTAGAAACTGGGCAGACTGGAAAGACCATAAGTTTTTTCTGTCCGTAAACATCTATGTATCTATGTAAGATGGTTCACCATCACCTAATGTGCTCCAGCAGTATATGTGGTCCACAACAACTGCGCCTTCCATGTACAGATGCATACACTGCACAGTTCACATTGCCTTGACTACATGGTATACAGACATGTGCATGCCACCACCAATGGTACAGTATGCCTGTTATGCATTGGGTATATATGTCCAGCTGCCTGCAGCACGTCACACCCTGAGAGGGACACATACAGTGACAGATGTGTTGCTTGTGCTATGTGTACTCATCTGTACTAGGGGTACATACAGCATTATCTAGAACACCAGAAATAGGTACCCGGTTATATTATCATTACCAGAACAGTGCCGCACTATACGGCGCTAGTCTGGTAAGCACTCTAAAGGACGGTGACCAGGGATTTACAGCGCTTGCTATAAGTGCTCCCCTGATCACTGTCTGTAGTCCTGAAAAAGAACAAGGGCACCACTGATCTGGTAGCTGGCCAAACCGCTCCTGTGGCATGGAGCGAGGCATGGAGCAACTTGGTCGGTAGAAATGGAGTCCAGCATTCTAATCCTAGTCTCCGGCATTTTGGCAGCATTGGGGCTTTGTTTTTTATTTGGGGCAATAGAAACAGTGTTTCCATGGCCCCATGCATTTTATCTTTCCCCACGATCCGCTCCTCCCCTCGGAGTGAGAATCTATAAGTCTGGAGGGTGTGGGCGGACAAAACCCCCCCACAACAAAAGGATTGGCACCTTTTTTTGCCGTGTGCACCTTACATTCGCTATTGTGACCAGCACTGTTTGGACCCAGTGCCCCAGAAATATCCTCCACATTGACATGCTGCAATGTGGAGGCCATTGGCTCATTCTGCAATGTAATGGTAGGTGCTGGTGCTGGTGATGGCCACCCACCAGTGCCTTGCTTACTTTGACAGACCAGGGACAATCTGTCTTTGTGCATTGCTCATGTCCTCAAGCATCTTCTTATTTTCCAGAATGCTTCTTCCCCACCCACCTAGAGCATTCACTGTCTCTGTAATGTGCCATTCCCACTCAGCATGTTGCCAGAAAGGCTCTCTGGTCACGTACTCACAAGCCAGGACCTCAAACTCCACTGAACCGTACCTAGCCTTGCACCATCTACTGTCATTCTCAGACATGCTACCTATACACAGTAACAGCAAAAACATATATGTCAATGGTATATGATACCAGAATTTCTGCATGTAACAGGCAGCTTTAACACATACGGTTTTACACATAAATGAATACCTGATGATAGAAAATACCTGTTAAATGACTACTATAGCTGTACAGCAGTAGATCACTATGCAATTGCTGTCAGAAACCATGACAAATGAATATCTGATAGCAGCATAATCACGGCAAAGCAATCAGTCTGACCTGCACTTAGGCTTTGCATTTAACAGAGCTCCACTGCAGTAGGGCACTAACCTCTTTTAGGTGTCCATTTGTTCTTTGCTGCAGGTAGCCTTGCTCCTCTCCAAGGCACTGTGCTTTTACTCACAGCATAGTCCCCTGAGGAAGCTTGGCTTTGAAAGTGCTACACAGGGGTGTTTGGCTGGTTGGTGATGTGTTCCAAATAAATACTGTAACTTCTGCAATGGTGTATGTGACATTTTTTGCTTTTCTATCTTTTTCTCACAGCACAGTGCCTAAGGCCTTTATAACGGGATGTTTATGGTCCATGATGAAATACAGACAGCAGAAGGCTAGACCACTCGAGTTGGGGACAACCTATGCGATATAGCTGATAGACTGAAAATAGCTGCTTGCAAATTTATTATTGCATACAATGGTTGGAAACAAACACAGAGAGCACTAGAAATCCAACAAGCCCCAACACATCGACCATTAGGTCATCAGGTAAAAATATGTTGAGCAACAAACCCCTGCACCACTATACACGTTTCCTGACCTGATCCCTGCTGTGCCCGATCGGCACCGCTGGACCTCAGCGGCACTCCCAGCTGCCGCCTCTGACTCGCTGAATGAATCCAACCCACCCTCCTGGTTCTGCTGCCTGGATTAATCGATCGGATCCCTGCTGTGCCTGAGCGGTGCCCCTGGACCTCGGCAGTGCTCCCAGCTGCCACCTCCGACTCACTGAATGAATCCAACCTGCCCTCCTGGTTCTGCCGCCCGGATTAATCGATCAGGTATTACCGCTAATCTCTCCCAGAGCCATCAGCTTGCGGTGGCTCTCTGATTGGTGCACCTGCCAACTCAGCGGCTCCGATTGGTCCAGCAGGCAGCGCCAAGCTCCCGATTGGTGCACCTTTAAGCCTGCTCTTAGCCCCGGTGTGATAAGCTATTCTACGGCTTTGGACAGTCATGCTCTGTGGTTTTTTAATCTAAACTATTTTGTTAGGCAGTGCTGCATGTGTTTAACAGCCCTGATGAATGTTACTCTATTAGAAATGTATAGGGCAAGGGTGTAGACGGGCATACTCACTGTACACATTTGTGTACACTTTTGCTGAGTGCCTATCACAAACCATAAGTCACTCTGTTAATATTATCATTCTAATCTGTAGTATTGGGGTTAGTGTAGGCCACTGAGGAGTGTCTTTATTTAAACTTCTGTTGTTTAGGAGACAGATACATGTATAACCTCTTTAGAGGGTAGAGGAATCATCGGACAACAATCTGACTTGTTTGGAAGGAGGTGCCATTTGGAAAGGATGTGTACATTTTTTAATGGGGGAGTAACTGTTGGAGATTGTGTACAAAATGGAAATTTCTGGATACAACCCTGGTATAGGGCCCCTAACTTCACTTGTCTATGTACTAGTGCAGCTATCAATGTAATCAGCCCTGTTGTAGCCACTAATAATTATCGGATATAAGTTAGACTGCCGCATGCCTGAAACTGCTACAGTAATTTTACAGTGATTTTAAGTATTACAGCCCAGTTCTTGGTAATGTATGGTATTTAAAAATTGTGTAATTGTTGCACACCTCTCATTCTACCCTTGAAATTGTCTACTGACTTAGCTCAGTACTAGCTCCTGTGTAGCCTTCTGCTTTCTCTCCTGGCCAGGGTCTCTTTTGGCCCTACCTCCCCCCTACTCTCTGTCTGCTCTATTTCCCCCACTAATCCACGCTCCTCTGGCGCCACTTTCCAACCCTCCCATTAGCCCTGATTCCCAACTCCTGTATCTTGGAGATCTCTTCCCAGTCTGCCCCGCCCCCGCTAAACTGCTCTATCACTTCATCTGCTCTTAATCTCCTCCCTTTTGTTCACCTTTAACCACCACCCTCTCCAACCTTCCATTGCTAATTTCTTTCCTTTTGTCCTATCTAACACCTCCACCCTCTACTTGTCGAATGGCAGCTGTCCCCTGCCCCCCTCCTGTTCCACTGCTTTAACTAACTCCGTGTTCTCCTTCTCTCACAGATCCCTGCTATGCCAGAGTGGCACCCCTGGACCTTGGCAGCACTCCCAGCCACTGCCTCTGACTCACTGGATGAATCCAACCCACCTTCCTGGTTCTGCTGCCCGGATTAATCGATCAGGTATTATCACTAATCTCTCCCAGAGCCGTCAGCTTGCGGCGGCTCTCTGATTGGTGTGCCTGCCGACTCAGCGGCTCTGATTGGTCTGGCGGGCAGCGTCAAGCTCCTGATTGGTGCACCTTTAAGCCTGCTCTTAACCTCGGTGTGATAAGCTACTCTACGGCTTTAGACAGTCCTGCTCTGTGGTTTTTGTCCTGTCCCCCTTCCCCTCCCAGGCCTCCTTTAAATCCACTACTAGCCCCACCATAAAGACCCACTCAAACACCATTGGCACCTACTGCTGCCCTCCTTGCCTAAAGTTGCCTCTTAAGAGGGTCGTGTTGCTTGCCTTCCACCACTCTTAACCACCAATTGCAAATCCTGGTTCTCAACCTCCTGTCCACAGCTACTATGGCACTCACAGCCCAGAACCTACTCCTAAGCCCCTCCATCTTACTCTGCCTACCTTCCCTCCTACCCCCTTATATCCTGAGTCCCCTCCCTCTTCTTCGGCCAATCCAACTCTTCCTGCCCATCCCCCCACTACTCTATCTCACCTGCCCCTACCTGGTCCCCGTACACCTATAGCCCCTCCTCCTCCCTATACTTCTATGCCCACCTTTGGTCATCCCTACACCTAATCACCTTTCCTCTCATCTCATGTTGGCTGCCCTAATGCGTCTTCTAGGCGGAGCTTGCACGCAGCCTTGTGCTATCATATTTGTTCTCACTATCTAACACTAATCTTACTACTTCTTGCAGCAGGCGACATTCACCCCAACCCTGGCCTAGCACCGGCCCTACATCCCCTAAGCCCCGCGATCAACACCCCTAAATTAGCCACCACTGGTACACCCTCTGACTCCCTCCCCCAAGGATTGCACATCCTCCTACTAAACATTCATGGCCTAGCCCCCAAACTCGACCTACTCCAGGTGCTATCTGTCTAGCATGCTCCTGACATTATCATTCTATCGGAAACCTGGTTAAACCCTAACTTTCCAGACACATCCATTGCCATCCCAGGCTTCAATGTTTCTCATCAAGACTGCTCCACCAGAGGCGGAGGAGTTGCAATATATATACAGCCTCAAATCTACACTTCTCTATTACCCTTGCTAAATCAGAGCCCAAAGCCTTTGATCTGCTCATGCTCCAACTGACCCTCCCCTTCTCTCTCCTTATTTATTTTGCAGGTGTATACTGCTGCCCTGGAACTCCTACCGTGACAGTCACCAACCTTCTAAGCCTCATAGCCTCCCTAGCCCCATCTGGAGAACTTTATATTTTGGGTGATTTTAATCACAGCTGGCCTTCACCCACCTTTAACAAAGCCCGCTCTGAGATTACAGCCCTCAATCTAACCCAGGTCATCTCAGAACCAACTAGCTCAAACCACAAGACAGACAACCACTCCCTGATTGTCTGGGCCCTCACCTCCCACCCCCACTGAGTCCTAAAGCCGGCCTACTTCCTGACTCTATAAGCGACCACCATATCACTTACATAGTCCGCAAGATCCATCGCCTTAAATCCCCTCCAAAATTTCTTGTTCAAAGGTCA
Organism: Neoceratodus forsteri; assembly: GCA_016271365.2. NCBI lineage: Eukaryota > Metazoa > Chordata > Ceratodontiformes > Ceratodontidae > Neoceratodus > Neoceratodus forsteri. Next base: position 854,761,546 of record CM028131.1, read on the forward strand.
TACAAATCTCTAAACATTGCCCTCCTTCTGGATGAACTAACCCATGCAAACTGGGGCTCCAACCACAGTAATTACACCATAGATGATGCCCTGCTACATTTCCTGAATACCTTCCTTAGCACCTGGGACAAACATACCCCCAAGCGTCAGATCAGGGTCTGAGGGACACACCTTCCCTAGATTTCTCCTGAACTAATAGCATACCAAAATGCTCGGGGGCAAAGCATGGAAAAATTACAAGTCTTCACTCCTCCCAAGTGATTACATCAACTACCGTATCCTCCATAACAAGTGCACCAAGGCCACCCGCTTAGCCAAAGCTGAATACTTTAACTCCACCCTCAATGCCAACCTGCTTAATCCATCTAAATTTTGGAAAGTTACCCACTCACTTCCCCCCCCCACGTCAAATCCTACCCCCCTTCTATTGTCACATGGTGCTCTTCTCTCAGACCTACTCATGGTCACCTCCGAGGTCAAGTCCTACTTCACCACATGTGCTTCATCACTTCTTGCCTCCCTACCAATGGTAACTCCACCTACCCACCATGCTGCTGCTGCTAATCCCCCCAAATCTAACACCTTCTACTTCGGGACCATCTCCCCATCAAAAACTCTTGCTGCACTACTCTTCCTAAACCCTACCAAGGGTAAGTCCCCTGATGGGCTAGACCCCAGACTCCTCTACCTCTCTGCCTCAGAATCTAACTTCTTCACCCCCTTACCAATCTGGTTTTAGAAAGAACCACTCTACTGCCACCTCCCTCCTATGACTCTCTGACACAGTCCTCTTGGGGACGGACAAGGGTCTCATTACTGCAGCCATCTTTGTTGACCTAGCCAAAGCATTCGACACTGTCTCCCACCCCTGCTGCTATACAGTCTCTCTGAAGCTGGCCTATCCAGGCCTGTCTCCAGCTGGTTCAGAGCCTACCTGGAAAGGTGAACCCAATCGGTCAAAATTGCTGGGTCCACCTCTCCCCCACTCCCTATATCCACTGGTGTCCCCCAAGGCTCAGTTCTTGGCCACATCCTCTTTTCCATCCTCCTAAATAACCTGCCTCTTGTCTGCTCACCTTCCTCAATACACATGTATGCAGATGACACCGTCCTCTTTTACTCAGGATGTACCCCCGAGGAGGTTACTACCAGTCTCCAGATGGACTTCAACAAAGTTCAGCACTGGTTTAGCTCCCATCAACTCTCCCTTAATACCAAAAAGACTGTCTTCATGACCTTCAGCACTAGGCAGAGACTATTCAGGCTTACTACTCCCCTGAACTTCCACACCCTAGATGGGACCATCCTAGAGGACGTGCCAACTTTCAGGTACCTTGGCATCTGGCTTGACCAACATCTATCCTTCTTGGCTCATGTGGATGCTATCCTGAAAAAAAGATGCCCTATGCTCGGTGCTCTCTACAGAAACCATAGTTGCCTCCCCTGCCAGTGAGACATGAAATTGTGCAGAAAATGATATTACCTACTTTCGACTACTGTGATGTAGTCTACAGTGCTGCCCCTAATGTCAACACTATCCAAACTGGACCCCCTCTTCAACGCTTTCTGCCGCTTTGCCCTCAATGCCCCCTCTCGCACCCACCACTGTAAGCTTACCACACACTGGCATTCCCCTCCCTTGACTGCCGGTGCCTACTCCACTGTGCTAAATGTGTGTCCAACCTCTGGCTCGGGTCCCTTCCACCCTACCTCACCTCCTCCCTATCCCCAACCTGATTCCCCACTCTTGCCCTTGGATCTACTGACTGTCGCCTGTTAGTAATCCCTCACCGCTGGACCAATGCTGGCCAATCGGCCTTCTCCTACCACCTCCCAAAACTCTGGAATGACTTGCCATCACAAATCTGGCACTCCTCCTCTAGGTATTCCATCTTCTCTGCCCTGACAAACTTCTGCGCCGTAAACTGCCAGTGTCACTAACCTCCCCACACCATAGTACCTTCTTCCTTCCTCCCCCTCGGCCCTATCAGAGACCCTATGCAGCCTGATCAGCCTTAGCTATGGCTACAAATGCTGGCATATATTCCCAACCTCAGCACTTACCCCCTACTGCACTTCTAACTTGACTTGACTATCTGTCCTTCGCATTACCGTAGCTAGTAGCCGACATGTATGGAGACATATTTTACACCTCTTGTCATTATAATCATTGTACAATCTCTCCTTCACCCCAAGTAATAATGTAGACAACAATGTTGATACCTCCTTGTGGCAATGTTTCCCATGTTCCTCCTACCTTATGTTCCTGGGGTGTTATACAATGCACTGTCATGTAATTTCACTCTGGGGTGCTATACCTATGTACCGTCATTTATTCTCACTCATGTAATTTTGTTTCCTGTGCAAATGTATACAGTACTGTCCTCTGCAACCCCTACCCCCAAGGTCGCACCATGAGACAAGCATCTTTTGCTCAGCGTACCTTTCCTGGTGAAACATTTCAATAAATAAAAAATGCAGGTGGACCGATTGTGCCTGTTGCATTATGTAATGAGAGCTGCATATTCCTGTTTAATATGGCACTATTTAAACCTGTCATTAATGACTGTGTGCTGTGCTTTCATTATTGTAAGCTGTGCAACAGTACTGAAAACAGATGTTTGTGATCACAAACACATTTATTTTTCGGATGGTGTACCATCACGGATGAGATGCTAAACCGAGGTCCCATCTGCCTGTTCTGGTGATAGTTCAGGTGGGAAGAGGGAAAGTAAAATACAATACAACACACAATCAAGAGTATTTACAAGTATATACATAAAATCTGATCATTGTATACAAGCATAATTCAGTTACAACATATTGAAAGATGTTCACAAGATTTCCATAGCTGGTTTAACTGACTTTTTGAAACAGATTTCATGTCCTCATGATAAACAGCTTGTAATGCTATTGTTATGTATTTTAAAGTTTCAAGGGGAGTAACATTTTGCTGTTGTAGCACCCATCTACATCAGGCTTGCCACATATGGTATTTTAATAAAGCGCATATCACTTGAAAGGTTCCTTTGTGGAAACAAGTCCATTGTGATGGATAAAGTTCTAAAACTAATATATCATAAGTTATGTTTTTAAATCTATTGGTTTTCCAATACAAATCAACTTGGTCCCAAAATGCTTTAGCCTGAACACATTCAAAAAATAGGTGGGATTGGGTTTCCAGTATTGCAGTACTCTATGGTCTAAGGCTATACCTTTCGGGTAGTTGTTTATGTTTATTATTATTCCTAACATTCAGTTTGCCATGAAGTGATAGCCATAAAACACCCCATATATGTTTTGGTATTCTTTAATTGGTCAGCCAGGTTAGTGATAACTCATTTTGTCCTGTAAGGCAGTTTGGTATTGCTAACGGGTTACCACTAGCAGTTTCTAACATTACTTCATATAAATTAAGTCTGACATATGTTGTTGTGGGAGTATATGGTATTTTCCATTTTATCATTTTCTGGAATACTGGTTTAACATATTCTGGCACAATATATGCTGCAGAAATAAGTCTGTATTTGTATGAGACCAGGCCAATGTGCAACTATTCATCCACTCAGAGACTACGTCTTTCCATGGTTTTAAGTCAGCATTCCTTACAGAAGATGAAACTAAAGGACAACCTCTGGCACCAGGCAAAAACCATTGGGAAACCTGTCGATATCCAATCCTACAAAGCTGCTAGGAATTTGTGCACTCTGATCATCCAGCAGGAGAAAAGTAACTACCATAGAGAAATGCTTGCCAACTCCTGGGGCAATAGTAGAAATTTTTGGTCAAACATTAAGGGTGTCACAGGCAAGGTCCCAAAGGTGACACCATCAATGTTCAACAATGATGAAGTGCCAACTATGGACCCTCTCAATATTGCAAATATCTTCAACAATGCTTTTTCTGATCTGAGTAGTGTCCTCCCCTTGGACTTCTTTGATGAATCACACTCCTCTATATCCACAATGCGGCAAGAAGACTCACTTCATGTACCTCCCGATAGTTGCAACACTAACTCTCACTTCTACTTTAAGAAAGTATCAGTTTACTTGGTTAAAATGCACCTACGCAAGGTCCTGGGTAAGTCAGGGCACAGTAGTGACTACCTTGACCCAAAGCTAATTGCACTTACCCTTGATGAAGTATTAGCTCCTATCACTAAGATTTTCAACCCATCACTAAGCCAATCTCAATTTTCTCTAAGATGGAAAACTCTCTGATAACTCCAGTACACAAATCTGGGGATTGTACCCTACACAACAATTACAGACCAATCTCAATCCTCCCCCTCTGTTGAATGTCCTGAAGCTTATAGTTGCGGACCACTTAATTGACCACCTTGAAAAATACTCCATCCAGTGCCCGCAGCAGCATGGCTTCAGAAAAGGGCAATGCTTGACAACTGCCCTCCTGGTATTCACTGGATTCATTTTTCAGTCACTCCACCAAGGGAGTTTTGTTGATGCAGCCTTCATAGATTTAAAGAAGGCATTTGATATGGTGAACTATGCATTGCTGCTTAAACAATTAACCTCAACAGGACTCTCAATTGACTCTATGCACTGATTTAAAAGCTATCTGGAGGATCGCTATCAAATGGTAAAAATCTCCAATGTCACTTCTGACTGGCAGAACGTACGCTCAGGCGTGCCTCAAGGATCCATCTTTGGCCCTCTCCTCTTCAGTATTTTTGTAAATAACCTGCCACACTGTTGCCGTCAAAGAATCATTTTGTATGCAGATGATGCTGTTATATTCTCAAGCCAACCTAACCCCACTCTTCTCGAATATCACCTTCAACTCGGTTTTGAGGAAGTCGAAAAATGGTTCTGTGACCAGAAACTGGTATTAAACTACAGAAAAATGAAGGTTATGATGTTCAACACCTTTCGCAGTAAGTTTAAAGCACATGCCTTCAATATTAAAAACCAACTTGGTGTTTCACTTGATCTGTTGGAGCATTTCAAATAGCTGGGAGTTACCTTGGATAGCCACCTCACCTTTGCCCAGCACATAGCTAAGGCTGCAAATATAAAAATTGGGCTCCTCTATCAGCATAAGCGTAATCTAACTCCTGAAGCCCTCAAACTGGCTATCCATAGCTCCTTTCTCTCTATCATAGACTATGGCCTTGTTATTTATGGCTCTGCCCCCCCACTTTGAAGGATAATTGTTGCACTTAATAAAGCATGCAGGCTTCGTATAGGCTCAGATCACCTGACACATTCCTGTGAACTTTACGCACAGACTGGCTGGCTACAGCTTAGTAGTAGGATTAAATATAAAACCTACTTACTTGCTAAAAAAGTGCTCCTTGGCCTACTTTCTCTTGGGTCTGCAGCGCTGCTGACACCTTCATGCAGATCCAAGCATACTTGTTCATCTGTCAACCAACTACTCCACATCCCCAGATGCCAGACTACCCAAAGTCAGCGATCCTTTCCTACAGAGCTCCCCTTTGGTTCAATTTCTTGCATTTTGATAGATCTTCTTCGCCTAAACTTGGCCAGTTCAAGTGCCTGCTAAAATAGTACCTGATATCTAACAGTTCCTATGACTGCTTCCTCCAGTGACTCCTCTTATCATGCATATCATATGTCAGTGCCTCCATTGTCTAAATGTTCCCCTTTATCAAATGCCTCCCCTAGACTCACACCTTCTTCCCCTCCTCTCTGTTTTCTCTCCTGCCTCAGTCTCTCTTCCTCTTCCTCTGGCGCCTTTTCCTCCACCTCCACCCTCACCCCATCCCTCCCCAACTTTTTCCTGTACCCCATTTCAGCTCCCCTTTAGTCTACATTTTCCACTCTCCCTTTTGTCTATTGCTTAGCTTGACAAGGCCCAGAGCTGCTGCTCCTACCCCCATAACTGCTCTTTACCTCACCTCTCTTTAATTGCTGGTATAATTACTGTGTTTATCTATTATTTTCCTTGATTTGAGTTGTTATTGTGTCATTTAGACTACCACTGTTAGTTCTCCTGTATTTTAACTGTCCATTTGTCATTTTAGATTACATCTATTTAGTATTCCTTTGTCTGTTTGTTACCCTCACCTACTGACGTAGAACCTTTGTAAAAGAGCACCTTGCATGCAAAGGTATTATAATCCTAGATGGAAAAAAAATAAAATAAATAAATATGTATATTATATTGAATAAAGGTACTGTAGTAGAAAACTATAGGGTTAGGCATTTCTAAACGTCCCTTAGAAATTGTATGGTATGTAGTGTTTCTTTTAATAAGGTTTAAATGACTGCACCACAGTGCTTGAAAGAATAAGTTATAAATCTTTGTTTCTAACTGTAGATGTGGTGGAAAAATGTAACTATTGTTTAGAAATGTGGGTAATAACAGTGATTTAATCCAAAACACCCTTTTAAGTTTTGAAAATTGTCTTCCTTTCCATTGTGATAATAAACATTCCATTTTCCTAATCTTTTTTCCCAGTTTATTTGTGCTAGGTTTCCCATTCCGTATTCAACTCCCAAAATAGTAATAGTATCTGTGACTATCTGTATGTCTGCGTATGTTTGCTTAGAAGTTTAAGCACTGTTTCCTAATAATACTTCTCGACTTTTATTAATATGGGAATACAAAATATCTGAAAACGTTTTAAAATGATTTTTTATGGAGTCCTCAGAAGTGTTGTTTTTTACTATGACCACTAAGTCATCTGCATATGCTTAAGCCTTTACTGCTGGGCTATTTGCTGTTAATGAAATTCCGTATATTGATCTATCTATTTCTAAATTTCGCAGAAATGGGTCAATACAATAAATATGCAAAAGTGGACTAAGGGAGCTCCCTTGTCTCACTCTTTTTTCTTGTTTTATCATTGCCCCATACCTACCATTTATCAGAGGTGTAATGGTAGCAGCTTGGTACAAGCATCCAATCTAGTTTACAAAGTCTTGGGGCATTCCATATTTTGTAAGAACATGGACTAAATAATCATGAGAAACAGAATCAAAAGCTTTTTCTTGATCCAGACTTAACAAAATGCCTATCTCTCTGATATCAACTCTGTTGATATTTGCAAACTAATTCCCTTAGGAATATCAGGTTATCCTGAATGTTACCTGGGACTGAGCATGTTTGGACAGGACTAATTAATATATTTGTAACTGTGGATAGTCTCTTTGTCAATATTTTTCCAAGAATTTTGAAACTGGCATTTATCAGACTTACTGGTCTCCAGCTTGATATTTGTTTTCTGTTCCCCTTTTTAAACAGAAATATTAAGTAGGCTTTTGTCAAGAATGAGGGACTGTTTTTGAGTATAGTATTTCATTATATATAGTCGCTAAGTATGGTGCAAACTCTGTGCTAAATGTCATAGAATTCAGTGGGCAGTCCATCAGTTCCAGGAGCAGTTTTATTTCTTAAGGATCTTATTGCTGTCAATACTTCCATGTCTGTAATATCCTTTGTTAGTTCTAAGGATTGTGATATTGTCAAGTAGTGTTAAATTGTGAAGATACTGGGAATGTCCAGAAGTGTGTGAGGGTGTGTCAAATGCTTTGGTAGTATATTTGTCCACTGTCTGCATATCTGCTTCTTTAGTATGTTCTAATTCTGTCTCCTCTTCCAAGCTAGTTATGATCCTAGTGTCTATTCTATGTTTACATTCTTTAAATGGATCAAAGGTTTGTTTTTTACCTTGGGTACCAAATCTAATTTCCTTTTGTAAACATTTGGCTCTGTCAGTGGCTCAGCAGGTTGCACACTCGCCTCTGAGGCCAGAAGATCAGAAGGCTGTGGGTTCTTTCCCCACACCAAGCACTTGGGTTAAATTCCAATTCTGACACTGTAGTGCAGCATGAGGTAGGTTCTGCACTCCTGAGGTGCTGTCTTTCGGATGAGATGTTAAACTGAGATCCCGTCTGCCTGTTCTGGTGGTTGTTCAGGTGGATGTTAAAGATTCCATGGCATTTCTCGAAAACAGTAGGGGAATTTTTATTCAGAACTTAAAAGAACATACAAACAAATCAGTATTTTTACATGCAAAATCATATAAAAGAAAAAACCTACCACAAAAAAATATTACTTCATACTTTAGACTCAAAACGTAAATAAGGATATTAAAAACTTAAAAGAATATACAACCAAATCAGTATTTCTGCATACAAAATCATAAACAAAAGAAAACAAAACACAAAAAAGTATTACTTCATACTTTAAATTCCAAATCTAATAAAAAATATTATAAATGTACCCCTCACCAACTAAATGAGATGGGGAATTTTTAATCAACAACTTAAAATGACATATCAAACTAACCAGTACTACTTCATACAAGATCTGAAAAAGGGAAAAGAAAAAAAGCAAAGGTGAAATCATAGAACAGTATTGCAGCATATTTAGCACCCCCGACCTTCACCAACAAACTGCCCAGTTCCCAGAACCTTAGCCATGGGTGCAGCAGAGACCCCTACAGCTAGCATAGGGGAATGCCTTTATTTATTTCAGTCTCTTCTTTTTTTTCCACATATGAACATATCAGTATTGCATCATACCAAATCAAAAAACCAAAAGGATGTAAACGCAAAAAAAAAATGCTTGAAACAAAAAATTTAAACCACTAATCATCCCTTCCCCATCCCTACCAAAAGAGTAGAGAAACTGTCCTTACAAACCTAAAAAGATAGATAAACAGATCATGATACCCTCATATAATGTCTTGTCAAAAGCAGAAGTGGGGACCACAACAATTAAGAGCCATATACCATAAAACCCTAGAAAGGAAAAAAAACTTACTAGAAACACAGCCCCTCCCCACCCTATGATAAGAGTAGGGGGATGTACCAAGACAAAGGATCACTACTGAAAAATATAAACCTCAAATCTGATCCAAATGCCTCCAATACTCCTCAAAAAGAGCTACCCCATAAACCTTGAAGTCAGAAACTTTCAAGAGACGTAACTCTGTACTGATAATATAATATAGTTCTATTCCTGTTATTAATTGTTGTTAAAGGACTAACCGGCACCGGCAAGTCCGTATCCAGTATTGAAAATGGATAAAAATCAACCGGAGAGTACTAACATGAATGTTTACTGGCAGCAAAGGGGTAATACCATAAAACAATAAGTCAGGATCAGGAGGGATCAGAAAACCAACATTCCATCTAGAGTTTACAATATCCCAAAAGGCTATAATAAATGGACCGGAAAAATATAAATGATCCATAGTTTCTATCTTTTGGTAGCAAGAATCTCATGGGCAATATCTCTCCTCCAAGGGTTTATGTTTGTGATTACTATTCACATTCACCTTACCATGACTAGCCAACCAAACAGGATCCCACATGCTTTCCAGTATCCTAGGGTCCCTAATATATGTGGAAATACAATTCTGCTGGGTCTTTGAAAATCCAGAAAAGGGATGTTCTGTATAACATTCAGCTAGTACATCTAAATATAATAATTTCCTAGAGAAATGCAGGGCCGATTGATATCCAGTATGCCATTTCTTAACATTATCAATAACCCCAGTTTAAACAGGTAATAGGGGATTTCATTTATTTTAATGTAAAAAGTGCCCCCGTTCCCACTCTCCTAGTACACCTGTCAATACCAGAAAACCCCATCAACTCCACAATTGGGTACAACCCTTCATCAAAGGAATCAAATTATTATATAAAAAAATAGTGAAAAAAAAACAAAACCGGGTTTACCATCCCCACCCCCCCATCCTTAATACCCATATATAGAATGGACCTTTTTATGGGGTTAAGCTGACTTCCCCAAAAACAAGAGAAGAAGTCTCCCATTATCTTCCTCTCGAGGTGGACAGGAACTGGATACACTGCACTAAGGAAGAGAAAAATGGGAATCAAAAAAGATTTGATTAAGTATATCCTCTTTTTTTTGGACGCCCTCCACACATTCCATTTCTGACCTTCTCTAAACCCAGCTGCAACCTATTTTCCCAGTTAAACCCTTCAGAGTCTTGACCACCAAAATAAACTCCCAAATTTTTACAGGGGGCCATTGCCACCGATATGCCTGCCACCATCTTTGAAGTCAAAGAAAAACCCTGTAACTGCAGACATTTTGTTTTTCCAATATTCAAACATGCTCCAGTAATTCTACCCAGACCCTCAATAAGATCACATGCCACTCAAATAGAAATCTCATCTTTAACCAATAAACACAAATCATCTGCATATGCCACTATTTTAAGAGCCTGGCCTACACTTTCTCCCAGGCCCACCAAACAAAGGGAAGCCTGGAGGATTCTCAATAAAAGATCCAGATTCTCAATAAAGGATCCAGAGTAAAAACGTAAAGCAATGGGCTGAGAGGGCATCCCTCTACCGATTTTACACTTCAACCCCAGTCCAGCCATTCTCAAAGGGTCAGACAAATGCCAAAGCATAGCAAAGTTGCAGCCATTGTATAAAAAGTTCTAGTATCCCATATACCCTCAAACATTTCCAGAGGAAGGAATGTGACACTCCATCAAATGCCTTTGCCTGGTCCAGACTCACTAGATACCCATCCTCCCGCTGCTCAAATTCTCTTCCACCCTTCCATTGTGTCAATTCTTGTAATGAGAGAAGAGCTTCTGTGATTCTCCTACCTGGAATAGAACAAAATTGAGTTGGACTTAAAATATCACCCATTACTGCCTTAAGTCTGTTTCCCAATAATTTAGCCAAAATTTTGAAATCCATATTCAATAATGTGATGGGACACCAATTTTGAATTTCTGAGTGACACCCTGATTTATATAAAAAAGTTAACAGTCCTTTGTACATCTGTGTAGGAAGGAAATATTGTGACAGAAAATAATTAAATACAGGCACTATTTCTAATGGCATAAGCTCCCAAAGAACTTTATATAACTCCCCAGGCAAACTATCGAACCCAGGAGAAACATCATTACAGAGGCTCTTAATTACAGTCTGTATTTCCACATGTGTAAAAGGTGCTTCCATAACAGCCTCATGGACTCATGGACCGTACTAATGGTTAGGAGATGAGCAGCCTGTGATAATTGGGACATAAATTCAGAATCAGGGACCGGAAGACCAAAAGTATTTTGCACATGATTTTTCAACAGTGTCATAATCCCCACATTCTCCTTCATCACCTCCCCTTGAGGGGAGACCAAATTAGCCAGTTCTTGTTTTTTCCTATGGCCATGACTATCCACAAAAGGATTAGTACACTCCGCTTTCCCATGTGTTCCAAAAGACTGTTCCCTCTGCAAAGAGCGAAGTCTATCATATTGAAAATAAGACATTTCTGCCTTCACCAATTTGATGTCTGCACTACAATCCATGCCCTGCGAAACCACTTGAGAAAGGAAAATCTGAAGTTTATCTCTTAGTACCAGATATCTAGAATAGGAGATTGAAGCTTTGACCTTTGCCCTCAGCTGAAAAAAGCAATCAAACAGTCTTTAAAATCTCCCCACCACTGTCCCAAGTCCCCATCATCTAAAATAATTGTGGTACACTTACCTCTTACAATGACGCCTAAGTCCTGTATAATACCAGGTTCATTCAATAAACTAGCATTCAAAAGCCAGAAACCTGGACCCACCTCATGAGGTGGTGGACACAAAATGTGCACCCCCACCAAAGTATGGTCCAAAGTTTCTATGAGAAGATTAAATGCTTTATGAACAGGCAACATTTCCTTTAACAATATGAAATCTATAAGGAAAGACAATTTCCCTTTATAAAAATTGGGTTTAGGCTGTGTGGGCCTCAAAATGTGGGCATCTTTCAACCCCACCTGTGACATAACTTTCTTAAGGAAGGCCTTGTCACAATATTGTTTGCCAGCTATACTTCGAGTCTGAAAATTACTAATAAAGTCACCCCCCCAAAACATCTGCTACTTATATGGAGGTAAGGTTGTAGTCTAGACAATAATTCTATTCAAAGAGCTTTTGACTGTGGGCCATAAATATTATCAAATGACAAGGAGTAGAATTTACCACAACATCCAACAACAAAGCCCTCCCTGGCTCAATGTCCACCATACGGAGAACAGAAACAAAGGGGGTCAAAAAACAAATTCCTGCTCCACTGCAGCGGTCAGGCCCAAATGGACCAATAAGAAGACCCCCACCCCCATTCCTTAGTGGCCTGCTGAATCTCACAAACAGAATGCAGACTGGTGTCCTGTAAAAAAACTATATCAAAACCCCACTGTTGCAAAACAGAAAAAGTGGCAGTGCGTTTAAAGTTAGTCTTGATACTGTTAACATTGAGGCTCATCAACCTCACATGTGTAGACTCAGGGAGGGTGTTTTAAGAGCCTAGTACTTGATCGTGTCCTCCTTATTGAAAGAGCAATAGGGGATTGTACAACCACATCCTCTGACTCCATCCTGCCAGTGGAGGTATCCTCAGATTGCATGGGTTGATCCAAATCCACTCTATCCCCACACGATGAAAAAACAGAAAAGTGGTTCGAAAGGGGCAATGGGGAAAGGGGTGGACCAGCTATGCAAGTTTCCACTGGAAAAGTAACCATATCCATATCCCCTGAATCTGGGATACCATTATCTATAGATTCCTCCTCCACGCTATTCAAGATGGGTGCTTCTTGAACTGGGGCAGAACCACCAGAAACTTTCTGAATCACAACAGTAGTGTGCTGTTGGCAATCAGGTTGAGAAACAAGGGGGATCAGTGTTGGAGGACTGCAAGGCTGCCAGCCCCTGGATCTCTCCCCCTCTGGGCCTGATAAGACAGTGGGTGGGGATGAACCCGCCATTTCTAAAGGTAACCCTCCAAGAGGGGCTCTGGGGTCAGGTTTGGAAGAAACTCCTCTGTCTCTCACACCCCGACCTCTACCTCTGCCTCTTCCCCACTGTGAAGACATGGGGTCAAGGTTAGCACTTGATTCTGAGGACTGTCAAAAGGGCCTTCTTGCCTGTGATAAAAAAAAGTCATGGTCAGAGGCATCCTCTGAGTTGTGGGAGGCCCAAGGAGAGGCAGAAAAGTCATGTTCATCATCTCCGCATAAGTTGCAGAGTGAGGAAGCCGAAAATTGGGCTGCTTTATGGCCTATAACTCTGCAATGAAATCACCTGACCTGGTCACATTCATGTTTAAATGTGCCAGTGAACTGCACCGATAGCAACTTTCAGTTGCCCTGCATAAAAGAGAATGCCCCTGTCCCTGCCCAGAAAGAAGGAACAGGGAGATGTCATATCCCTTGATTAGTTTGTGTTAACTGTATTCAGAAATTCCAGCCCCCGTTCCATAAGCCATTGTCATCCATGATAGGTTTGAGGTGCCAAACAATGTGCATCTCTTCTCCATCCAAAAAGTAATATCACTGATGTCTACTCCATTGTTCCTAAATAACACAGTAACAGTTTTGATAGTTGGCTTAGTAATGGGGATGGCAATAAACTCTTTCCAGTCTCCAGAATCTTTAACTTCATAATAGTGGCACCAACATTTATCCAAAATAGACATAGTACAAAATCTAACATCGTAACTGTGATCCCCTAGAGTGTGTATAAAGGCATAGACTTCCACTGGTGTGAACCCCGGGGAGTCTTTGATGAGGTGTTTACCCACCCAAAGCCTGTCTGGTGAAATTGGAGCCTGCCCCTTGTATCTGAGGCGAACCATAAAACACCGCTTAGCAGCCTCAGCCGGCTTGTGAAACAGCCCGGCATAAGAAATGGGAGTCTGCTGTGCTGATTCTTCCAAATAGTCCCTCCCCTCTGTTTTTATATCATCTGGTACTATGTGCACTGATAAGTTACCTATGGAAGGCTCATCACCCAAAGTATCCTTTCCTGGCCGCACTGCAATACATGCTACTGGTGGAATACCTGTTTGAAATGCTATACTCAAAGGAGCATCTTGCAAAGCTACCATGTCTGAAGCCTCTGTACCCACTCGCGCAGCTGCAGCACACTCAACAGGGGACTTAGCCTCCACTGAAGGAGACTGCTGCACACTTCGGTCATCACTTGTAGAAAGATCAAGCAGCGAACCAGTATCTGGCTGTGGTGAACCTGGCAAGGGAATAGAGGGATCAGAAATCCACTGGTTGTCCACAAATAACCACCCTGCTTGCTGTAAAGTGGCACCCGGCATCCAATCCTGTGGTGAGACTGAAAAGGGAAAGCTGGACTCCGAGGGCTGGGTACCAGCATTACTCTGTGAGGCAATTTCTGCTACTCCAGACAAAGGCTCTGGACTGAGCCACACCGGTAATCTTTTACTAGAATGTAATAATGCACTGGCCAAAGAATGTTTTTATTTCTTCTCTTCTTCTAGTTTAGATGTTTTTACCTGAAAGTCTCTTTCTGCTTCTGTCAGCATATCTGCTGATTGTTTCTTTTTGTCCTCCAAATTCTGCTTTAAATGCAACTCCTCTTGTAAATCCTCTATATCCATGGACATAAGGGGTTGGTTTCTAAAGTTACCAGAGATGGTGCTCAATACAGGGTGATCTGAATCCATACCCTGAACTTCAACAGGATTCTGCTCATTCTCCAGAGCTCCATGAACAGCACTTTCCACTTCCATGGTCAGATCAATTCTGAGAGTCTCTGTTCCTCCTGCAGTGCTCCAGCGCCCCTGCAGGAACAGTAGGGGAATTTCCCAGTGTGCTGGCCAAAGTTCCCCTATTCACTAAAAATACCACCAACAGCTTAATCTGGTTCAATTTCAATTGGTTACCATTGGTACCTCCAGGTTGCCCCTGAAAAGGGACTTCTAGTCTCAGTGAGCCCACCGGGTCAACAAAATTCAATAAATAAATAAATATTGTAGTTGGACCATTTCTTTTTTGAATTTACTAATTTGAGAACTGTAATTTATTTTTAAGGTTTCTTGTTTAGATATGAGTAAGTGGAATTGTTTTCTTAGCTGAAGGTAGTGAATATATTGTGTAGTAGCTGGTCGTCCTGCTAATTTCTGAAATAATGATTTAGCATCTTTTTTTGTATCTTCCCACCACTCTAGGATGGATTGATACATACAAAGAATGGATTTCCTAGCTGTCCATAATTTTTTATATTCTTGAAGGGTGTTTTTATTCTCCAGTGAGTCAATGTTTAGACACCAGGGTCCTTTCTTACATGTTAGAGTACAGTCCCAAGCTACTTCAAAAATGCACAGCTCTGTGATCTGAGAAGGCCACTTCATGTGTTTGTGCTATGCATACATTAAGGTTTTGAGAGATAAATAAAAAGTCTATTCTTGTGGCATGTATAGATGTTCCCACTCGTGGAGTGCAGCTTTCTGTATGCATCTCCCAGTTTGGCTTGTTTAAGAATATCATTTTGAGCATTCGTGTCACAAAATCATTTTTGTGTTTTGAGGCCTCTATCAGTTTGGTATACACCACAGTTAAAATCACTGCTCAATAAATCCATCTCAAGCTGTATAGGTATGGTTGAATTTTTTGAAATAGATTAACTCTATGTGCTTTCATCTAAGGAGTGAATTTATCAAGCAAAATCTGTTAGTATCAAATGTGATATCTAGAATAAGAACTCTGCCAGGTTCAGGATCTATTCATTTTGTAACTTTCAAATTATGATTTCTAAACAGAATACCTAAACCATCGCATGTATTTTCATCAGACTACCAAAAAGTGGCACCCAAATGGAAGCACCACTTGTGCTCAACTCAACATTCCCCGACATGCCGCACAGTGACGGCACAATACCAACACCAGTATTGTGCCATACCAAAAGACAGTGTTTCTTTGTAAGGGGCTACACCCCCCCACACCCCCAGCATTTAAATATAATCAACTCCAGGTCAGAGTTGTTCTGGGGAGGGGGCAGAACACCAGGAGAAGCTGCCTCAGTGAGAACAGACCATCACAGTGACTGTTACTGTAATGGTCTGTTTTCAGGTTTCGCTGGCGGGGTGACACACTAGAGAGGGCCACCACACCCAAACCCCACATCTTTGTGGTTTGTGAAATATCAAACAGAGTCTCAAGCCTAGTAACTTGTAGGCAAATAATATAACAGCTAGACTTTTTAGCTCACTCATGATTGTTAATCTATGCTTGTCATTTTTTTAAGATATTAACATTCAAAGTGAAGATTTTTAATGACATCTGTTTGAGTTATGTGAGCATAGAGACATATTCATGCTAAGTTAGATCTAGTACTCCTTTTTTTCTCACAGTATCCCCACCACCTGTATCTTCTACTCCTGAATAGGAGGCAATAGAAGAAGTATTTTAGTCATCCTCTTCCTCCGTGTCTCCCTGTTTTTTTTTTTTTTTTTACACAAAGCTTTATATCTGTTTCACTTACAACATTCATTTTTTCTTTTATGATTTTCCTGTTTTTCACTTTGGGCTCTTTTCTCTTTCCTGACTTATTTCTGGGTCTTTTTTTTGGTTCCACCAACTTATAACCATCTCCCTCTTGAGTGTAAGGTTGGGATGGAGGGGGTGGCATCTTATTCTGTAGATTGTCGTCTATAGGGACTGCTACGTGATCTGAAACAACTGGTTCGGGGTCCTGATTAGGGTTGGGCTCCTATAGTCCTGTTCTTCCTGTTCTCTTTCAGCATTCTGTGTATCTTGCTCAGTGTTTTGTTTCCTTTCCCTTTTGTAAAGCAGCAAGTCTAATTTCTGAAGCCTCAGCTGAGCTTTTCTTTTGGGTTTGCGTAATGAGTTGTTCATGTTCGACAGGTTCTTCCTGGTTATGAGAAGCCTGTGGGCACCTGACATAAGAATGGCCCTTTTCTTCACATGGATTACATTGAAACAGGTTAAGACAGGTAGCAGTTAAATGGCCTAATTGATAACAATGGGTGCACCTTGGGGTGACACAAGCATTACTTAAATGTATCCTTGACCTACATCTGTGACATGATTTTGGTTGTCCTGGGTAAAATAAGGAACCCCTTTCTCTACCCAGAAAAAAAACAACTAGGTAAATATATAATACCTGAATTATTCATGATCAATTTCACTTTCACCCTCCAACCCCCTGTCTATATTTGCTCTGAATCAAGGATGGAGGAAAGATGTTCCAGAACTTTGCAGCATTTTTTTATCAAAATAATATATCAGAGACATTTACTCCATCATTTTTAAACAATATAATAATGGTGCACACAGCAGGTTTTGTAATAAGGATCACCAAAGAAGGCATCTTCAGTAGGGTGTCCTTCAAAGTCTAATACTTGCTCCAAAACCTGTCAAGGCCTTCTACAGTTTTGAAACTTCTGTCATAGTTGTGGTCATCAGTATGAATTAAAGCAAAAATTTCAGAGGGCTAACATTTCAAAGAGTTCTTCAATGAAGTTCTGGCAATATAAATCCTATCAGGAAGTGTATCCCTATCCCCCTTGAACATAAGTCTTATGGCATTTTTCCAAGGTGCTGGTTAACCTTTTGCTTTAAAAAGATCTGACATTCATAACAGAGGTTTGTAGAGGGCTTGTTTTTGGGGTCTTGTAATGTTTAAGTCCAAACCAATAGATAATGCAATTTCCTTCTCTATTTCCTGATTTCTTTCGTCTATATGTGGTTTAGAAGGTCCTGCTATATTTAATTCTGGGGCCATGTATTTGCAAAATTGTTGGGTGTTATACCATGGCTTTGTTTATGTGGTGTAACTTCAAGTTTGTTTGTATTATTTATAGTGGTATTACCAGCTGGTTTCGACAAAGCTGAAGTATTACTTGCAAGTTTTTCAGTGCTTTGTTGAGGTACCATGACATTTGTAGTTTTGGGAGCTGGGGCATCCTGTGGGTGAAGCGGCAAGGAGTAGTGTTGAACAGCTTGGTCAGATGGGTCTGAGATCCAAGTTCCTGTGTTGTCCCGAAAATATCCTACCTTCAGAAGTGCTTCTGTTGCAGACCATGTATTCATGGAAGATATTGGTATGTTTCTTGTTTGTACTGGGTCAGAAATGGAGGTTTTAGCAGGGGTCTGAATTTGTTCAGGCAGTCGCATTCCTCTTGTGTTTCTGGGACCTAGCATTTTCTTTACAGGCATTTCCTGTTGTGGTAAGCCTTGCCTTGTAGAGCTCTGTTCTTCAGGTGGGAGGTGTAACACCTGTGAGGAGGGCATCACATTCTGTTGCAGCTTGGCGTCGTGCCCTGCAGAGTCAAGTGCAGCTTATTGAGATACAGGGGCAGCTGTAGCGAGGTGCGGAACAGGTTGTTTCAATCTTTCTGCGACCAGTCTATATTTTTCTTCCTCTTCTTCAATCTGTAACAACAGTTGCCTACATTTCTCTTTTAATGCATTTTTGTGCTGCAATTCTGCACTAGAAGTGTTTACTGGCTGCAGTGTCTCATTATTTACTGTTGAGTTACTCATGGTAGAGTTGTTTAAATCAATAGAATACCCAGGTTTAGTAATGTCCAGTCCAGATGTGGATAATTCCTCAGTCAACCAGTAAAGTAGTCATTGCTGTAGAGATTTCAGGCTCATGGGATATCTCCATTTCTTCAGGTTCAAGGCATAGCTCAGACAACAAATTAGATCCAACAAACGGTGAATAGGATGGCAGTCCTGTATAACTTTTTTCTTTATCCTCCATGTCAGCTATGACAGTCTGTGGAAAATCTGTTTCCATTTTCCTTTTAGAAACCAAATCCTCATCCCCTAAGGAAACACTGACTGGGGTCGAGGACCAGACCTCAATCTGTAGCATAGCCTCCTCTTCCAAAGCCGGACGGTATCTGCCATCCTGGAAGCAGACAGCGGTGCCCCCTACCCAAGAGTAGGGGAATTTTATTGTTCAAACAAAACATAACAGTCTGAATAGAAAACAAAAATTGATTACATCCAAGTAAATCAGAAATGTTTTTTGACAAAAATAGAACAGTATTTTCTTATATATTAAAGACAATCATTCCACACACACAAAAAAAACATATGAAATTATAGCTGTTACTCCTCAGTTAATTCCCCCAATAAACAGAGAAGAGAAAAGAAAACAAACAATGGTAAGAAAGAGAAATAAACTACAATGAGATCTATCCTTGCCTGCATAACATAAAGAGACCCTCTTTAAAGGGAGAACAGAAATTAATTTAACTGTTCTTTATAAAAGAAATACAACAGTTTTCTGTCATTTAATGTATACGTAATAACAGTGCTAAACATTGCACAGTGATTCACTCTTGGATCTTGCCTATGCTACCACATAAACCTCTTCTTAATCCTAAATTAGTTAATCTAACCATGCTATCCTTCACCCATTGCATCAGCTCTGACTTTAGGTAATGTCTTATAGTCCATGGTTCTAACTTGTTTTAAAGAATTCTCAATCATTACTTCTAAAGCAAGAGAAGAGGTGATTAATTGTTGAGTCAGAAATTGGCATCTGACTTGCCAGAGGTAAAATTTAATACATGCAAAAATAACATTAAGAGTGCTGGGATTAAACATTTTCAAATGCTCTATATAGTCTCCTAACAGAAATGCTTCATAAGTAAGATTCTGAATACTGTATATGGCCACTGCCACTGAGTGGCTAAACTATCTAGTAACCCTTGTGTTGTGGGACATTCTAAAAAAATGGACTTGGGTTTCTTCTTTCTGTAAACAGTCTCCCATAGGACAAAACCTTTCTTTTATTGCTTTGTGTTTCAGGTTTCCCCTCACACCCAATCTGCTGTGACAACTGAACCATAAAACGTCCCATGTATGACTAGGATCCTTTTATCATTCAATAATAACAACATTACTGGGTATTTTGATGGAAAACATTTAGGAAACTCTACCACCATTGTGAATTGAGTGGACATAACATGCATATACAATTGTTTTCTTGATATCATAGAAAGTGAAGCTTTGTATAAGTTCCATTGTCTCACTTTTCTTAGTGAAGAGTCAGCATATTCTAGGATATGAAATGTCTGTAATAATTTAAGTGGGTGAATATCCCATTTTGCAGAATATACCCTAAAAAGATGCTGAGTCCAAGACTTCCAAGGTGTACCATCAATTTTTAACTCTATCTGCAAGGTGGAAATCCAAAAGAAAGAATGAAAGAAAAACAGGAGATTTATCATCCCCAACCCCCCAGTCCTTAAAGGTAAGTATGTAAACTCTCGTTTGACAGGATTCAGCCTGCTGCCCCAGAGCATCTGAAAAAAGCAGCTCAGTAACCTTGTATCAAAACAAACTTGGGGGGATAAATAAAACTCAAGTAAGTAAAAATGGGCAGTGAACATTATTTTTATAAATGCCCTCATTTTTGGGAAAATTTCCTACTTTTCTGTAATTGGACTTTTGACTCACATAATTTCATTTTATTCTCCCAATTTAATATCTGAAGATTCCCAGATCCGAAAGAAATCTCTAAGACCTGAATAGTTGAGGGAGTTATGGGAAAACCTACAAAATCCATATTCTCTTCTTGCTCAGTGTGAGAGCCTATACGAACCACCTTACTCTTTTCCTGGTTTATTCATGCCCCTGATTTTAGGGAATACCATTTTAATGATTGCATAATTTCCCTACCTGATCCTGGTGTGTCTACAAAAAAGCATAAATCATCGGCATAGGCTGCCACTTTTTGCTCCATCAGGCCAGTCCCTGGTGATAGTCTAACTATCCTTGTATTGACTATAATCCTTCAAATTAATGGATCCAAAGCATAGGTATACAATAGTGGACTAACAGGGCATCCTTAATGCACTACAGTTTTCATTGGTATTGATTCTCCCATTAGCCCATTAACATAAGGCATTATGCTGGCTCCTCTACATAAAGACTAAAGCCACTCTAACATGTTTCTTATTAAACCACAAAGAGACAAAACCTTAAATAGGTAGCTGTGAGACACTTTATCAAAAGCCTTGGCTTGGTCAATTGCCATCAGGTAACCTTTGATCTTATTCTGCCTCCCATATTCAAATATATCTCTCAGAAATGTAAGATTTTCTGTAATGTTATGCTCGGGTATTGAACAAGTTTCAGCTTCACGAATAAGGAATTTACTTTTTGTAAACACATACACAGCATATTTGATAGAATTTTATAATCTGTGTTAAGCAGACTTATCGGTTTCCAATTATTCAAATGCTGCTTACTACTCTTCTTGTGTATAAAAATCATGATGGCCCCTCCAAAATTGTTAAATTCAGAAACATCCTGCAACATGGCATTAACATTTTTTTTAAGAATTTCACTAAATCAGGTGAGAATTGTTTTTATAAAAGGCACTAGTGGCCAGCCCGATGGTGCTGAGGGCTGAGGCGCTGGCCACCACACCTCACTCCACGCTGGTGACTGGTGTTTGGGAATGAGCACAGGTCACCGCGGGTCAGCTGGAGAGGAGAGGAGAAGAATAGAGGATCTGAAGGACTGCTCTCCTTCTCCAGGGAGGGGGGGTCCACAGCAGTCAGTATGTGGTAGCCTCCTGGTAGAGGCTGGGAGACTGCACGCTCGTTGCACTCAGGGATGGAGCTGAGGGCAGACGTCTGGAAGGGAGCACGTGCGGATGTGTACGCCCCCCATCTGGTGATGTCATTGCACATCCTTGGTTCCGAGGGGGAGGGGAAAAAAGGGCACTCAGTTGAGCGGCTTGATGGCCGTCTGCGACCTTTGCCTGGTGGCTGGGCACCCAGGCTGGATCCATGTTCTGTGTGGAGTCTGGGGGGCTCCCTGAAGCCCTGCTGTGGAGGATTCAACCACAGGGGCATATGGGTGCCTGGGACCAACTGGGTAGAGGCGTATGGTGGCCAGAATCCCCAATCAGATGTGGGGACAAGGGGAGCAGACTGAAGGTGGCCTGGAAAAAAGGAGAAAAAAGCAGTAGCCAAAAAAAATAAATAAATAAAAGGCACTAGGCAATCCATCCATCCCTGGAAAGGAGCCATCTTTTAGAGTTTTAATTGCCAGTTCTATTTCTATAGAGGAAATTGGGGCATTGGGTTCCTCTAACTGTGTATCAGTTAATGGAGGAGGAAGAGTTTGTGATAAATCAGCATTTGTTAGATCAGTGGGATACTCTGTTTCAAAAGTCTTACTCAAATAAGTCTGAACAATCCTGAGAATGTCCATATTTAGATATTTTATTGTCCCATCTGAATCTAGTAATTATGTCATTAAGGTTGAATCTAGCCTTTGTTTACAAGCAAAAAAAGGGGTCTGAACATGGCTGAACCTAGATACCATACCTCATCTCTGCTTCTAAGGTGGCAGCACTGCCATATTAATATTTAAAATTTTTTTCTTTCAACTCAGAAATGGGTGCTAATACTTGAGTCCTGTTATCATGTGTAAATGACATATAGTAATACAACCTATTTCTGATATCCAAATATTGTAGATATTCAGTGTTTGACTTTACTTGTCCAAGATGGGTAATTAAGTTTTTGATGCCCATCTTAGTATCTGACCACCAAAGCCATATACTATTTTACATGCTTAAAAAGTATTCCTAATATGTAATAAGTAAGATATTTCTGTACAGATCTGTTCTTGGTCTAAAAGGGAGATTTTCAGTCTACAACATTTAGGGACAGTCTATAACCTTGGTGGTATATTAGCCATACTGAAAATGCAGTTTAAAACTATATCGTCTGAAAATTTACAGGGTAATGACCTGAATTTTTGAACAAGTAACAGTCTAGAACTAAACGTGTTCAATTTGTGTTGCAAATATATTCTGAAAATAAATGTATACCCAATATCTTCATGTAATTTACAATAAGTATCCACTAAATTAACTGTAGTAATGATGTTCAATAAGGCATGTGAATCATAGTATATTTTTGGGGTGGATGCTATCCCTCAATTTAATATCTAAACCACAGTTCATATCTCCTCCCCAAATGATGTGTCTAGCAGTGTAAAAGTATGGTCTGATTTTGTCAAACAGCTCTGTCCATGTGGTTTTCATTTGTGCTGCACAGGTGTTAATGATTCTTAATGAAAAATGATTATAAGAGCAGTCCAAAAGCAGTGCTCGGCCTGGAAAAAATATATCCACTAGCCTATGTAACAGAAAGTCTGTGCCTTTAAACAAAATACCTAAACCATCTACAGCATCACTTCCAAAAGTCCAATACAAGGGATCCCACAACCACTCTCTCCTTGCTTGTTCTGTATGAAACAGGGAATTTAATCTTGTTCCCTGAAGCAAAATAATCTCATGTGTGGTATGGTGAAAATATGACAAAACTGTCAATCTTTTCATATAGTTTCTCATACTGCACACATTCAGGGAAGCTACACATAGTGCTGCCATATACTAGATTAGTGGAAAGAAACATTATCCCAGACTCCCACCTTTGTCAGGTTATTTCCTTTTTTTTTTTTTCCTTTTTTTTCCTTTTTCTTTTGGAGTTCTACAAGAACATTAGGATGCTCTTCTTCGAGATCTGAAACCATTTCAGACTTAGATGAAACATCAGATTCCAGATCTGAATCCCCATCCTTGCTGCCTGTAGAACTTGAAAGGTATTTTGTAAGGGAAGTGAGACAGGTTTGATAGAGTTTTTGGTCGAGTCCCTGGTAACTCTTCTAGCCTTAGGAAGTTGAAACTCCGGGGGAGGGGGCCTGACTGTCCTTGAGCCCTGGGTAGGTCGAAAGTCTGTAAATCCTCTGAGGGTCCAGAGGGGTCTTATATGGATTCTACAACTTCCATAGATTCTCCATCTGCCTGCTCACTAACACCCTGTGGCTCTTGTGGTGCAGCTGGTGTGGGGCCCTGGAGGGGGACAGGTAGAGGGGGAAGGGGGATCCTGACCCTGATCAGATCTATCTTCAGGTTGGTTTTCCTGTGCTGTATGTACCAGATTTTCCTGGTTCAACCCATCCATTCTGTTTTGCCCTGCCCAGCAGCACCGATGGTATACATACCCTACCTCCTCACAAAGGTTACATTTACATACATTGGTACAGGCCATGCTTTCATGGCCAAAGTCCCCACAGAAAGCACAATGCAACCAATCACAAGAACTACTTAAATGTGTATGTGACCCACATTTGTAGCAGGCGTTTGGCTGGCCTACATAAAAACAGATCCCCCATCCCTGCCAAAAACAACTATTAGGAATGTGATGAATTACTGAATATTGTTGAAACAGTTTGAGTCAGAATCACCCCCAAATGCCCTCCATATCAATTATTGTCTCAGGTTGCCCCATAACAGTGTAACATTTTGTAACCAAAAGAATATCATTCATGTTAACCCTTTCATTCCTAAACATCACTGTTACCGTTTTCAGAAGGGGTTTAGTCAATGGGTGGCCAGAAAATTCACCCATAATGGAGTAGATTGCAACATGTTGTATTTTTTTCTTAAACTGCCCAATCCAGCATGCTGATGGAAACTGAAGTCATACACATCTTCCCCTGATATACTTATCAGAGCATAAATTTCTGATGGTTGGAATAACATGGATTCCTTCAATAGTTTACAGGCAATATACACCCTGACTGGGTGCTCCTGCAGCCCCCTCGGTATCTCAGGTGTACTGCAATTTTTCTCCAGGCTTGGGTTAGTTTATTATGAAATAGTTCAGAAAAAGTCATCTCTGGTCTTCGTGGCCCTGTTTGATCACCATTGGGGGGCGAGGAGAGAAAATCATCATCAGAATCTTCCAAAAAGGAAGTGGAGGTGCCAAGCCTCCCTGTGGCATCCTACGGTCAGAGGTATTATTCTGATCTGCTGTGGAAGCTGGCTTCTGCTTCTGTGCAGAAGTATTTGCACCAGTTACATTTTTCAAAGTCCCTGGGCCTTCAGAGCAAAAAGGACCCTGAGTTTGCCCCTCTGAAAGTTGTGCACCCCTGTGCACTTTAGCACTTATTGAATGAGTAGTCTCTTGATTATATTCTCCCTCATTCTCAGCCCACTGTTGGGCAGATGTTAGAGTGGAACCTGCTGCTCCTTGTTCACAGGGCCCCATCTCTGGTTTCCTTGGGGCTGTTGTAGCAGCACAGCCTGAACTCATCCCTGTCTGTGTCTCAGAAGTAGCCCCCTGAGAAAACTCAACCCATTGAGAGTCAGGAATCTAACTGTCTGGAGTCTGCTTCCAACTTGCACTTTCTAAAGCTCTGCCTGATGACCAGGAAGTGAAATCTATCGGTTTATCCACCTCTGTTTGAGTGGATACCGAACCTCGCTATGGGAGACCAAGCACTGCTTCAGTTCTTTCATTGTTTGCCCCGGAAGGGCTGCCCAAAACCTCACAACAGTCTTCCCCCACTTTCTGCTGCACAGCATAATGTGGCATGGAAACTGCATCTCACATTTCATAGAAAATCCCAACATCTACCAAAGCAGCTTCTCCCACTGCTGCCTGCCATGGGGTTATGCCCTCAAGCTCAAAAGACGATATTACACTGTCTGTCTCAGAAATAGAAATTCCACTCATCCTCAAGGCATCCCATGAGTGCTCCTCTGACATGGCATTCTTCTCTTTGATATTCAGGTCAGTAGCTACATCCATATCCATGGAATCATCCAAAATTGATTATCTCACTGGGTGAAAGGCTTCCTCCATCTCCTTCTCCTCAGAATGGGGATAGGCCATCTCGGACAGGAAGCCAATAGCACCCCCTGACAAGAGTAGTGGGAATTTTTATTATAATTGTCAAAAACAAATTTATATACATACTGAACTGACATTTCAAGAAAAAAAAAACATCAAAAATAAAGAGAGAAATAAAATAAGTATTTCAGCCAAACCCCCATACCGTATTTCATAATAACTCTTTCAATTAAATAATATTTATAAATTTTGAAAACATGTATCCCTTCCCCCACCAAAAAAAAGGGAATAAGGAATTTTTTCCTATAACCTCAAAGTAAAAAATAGAAAACAATACCTGTAAATCATCTGAAGGTAAACCATGTTTGAATCACATACTACAACCCTATACTACAAGGGAAAAAAAATAAGTATCATAAGCATACAAAGGTGGATAAAAACAGAAAGCATAAAACAGCTTACAGTATTCAATTCATACAGATAAAAAAAGGCAACCCCCTTTATAATAAAACAAAACATAAGAAAAAAGCATACTGTAAAGATGTTATGAACTGTCTTCACTTTTCCCATCCTCCTCCTCTTCTAAGGAAAGTAGATGAGTATTTGGCACTTTACACATAAAGACAAAAAATCAAAGGTGTGCATAAGTCCTTAAGTCCACCTTCCAAACACATACAGTAGTTTTATTATTCTTTGTGGTATAACTAACCTTTCAGCAACACTTAAGGTATAAAATTCTTATTGTCAAACACAGAGGCTTGGTACCACTAGTCACATTTGTAACTCCAAAAAAGGACTCGAAAACAATCTGAATTCCTATACTGTCTGTCCAGTCTATATGTCTCCACCACAATTGATACAGGTACTGAGAAACAACTAGTTTCTCTCTGTTCCTAACTTCTAACACAGCTATATGGACAATCCAGAAAATTTGGTATGCAGTGTGTTCACATTTATAGAGGGTAAATTAACACCTAATATGCCACATGTCATATTTTATTAAAATGAGAATTAGGTATATAGTACCTCTATTATATTTGGACCAAGACTTAGGTAGTATCTCAAGGAACAAAATATCCTTCATCAATAATTTAAATGGTGAATGGGTCCATTTGGAGCACAACTGAGACCAGAAAGGTAAAATAAAAGAACATTCAAAATACAGATGTTTAATAGTTTCTAATAACCCAGTGCACCTCTCTTTCCTAGGACACAGTCTCTCAGATTTATCTTTCTGTTTCAAATTGTTTTTTATGTTAAGTTTTTAATGGGAGCAGAGCCATAACACATTCCACATTTTGCCCTGTAACCTATTGTTAGTTAATACATGTCCATCTTGTAAATGAGCTCTGCTCAATGGTGTTCCCTTGGATAAATAAAGATTTTGATTGATTGATTGACTGACTGACATAGTGCCTGTTTGTTTGGTTTCTTCAGGTGCTCTTTGCCAGAAAGAAGGATAATCTATGAAGAATTTGGTTAGCACATGAGAGTAAAATTCTTTGTGTGACAGGGTTAATGTCAAGCTTTTAGGTACAGCCCATGTTTTTAATTTCTGAAAGAGGTACACCATATAATAAGGTAGACCCTATAGGGATTTCTGTTTAGGAATTGGGGAAACTGCTTCCCATGTAATTACTCAAAGTTCAACATGGTCTAGGAGCCAAGTTTGCCAAATCTTACCACTATTCTGAAGTATGGGTTTAAAGGTTGGATTCTTGCCATATCTGATTTCTGTTTTCTACTGTACTTGAGTGCTCCTTGTCTCCTGTTAATCATATTTAGGACTATTGACTTGGTAATCTGAATAATTCTTCAACAATTGTATGACCACCCTAGCCTATAGTATTCTTGCTGTTATTCTAAGGCTGTTTTATTAATGCTATTTGTGTAGATTGTCCTGACTTATCTTTGCCTTTGCACCTCATTGTTGTTCATTCGATGTCTCTGCTGTATTTACTGTAACTGTACTCTCCTGGGTCGTGCCTGAAAATAGGCAGGCTTCTTGCCTATTGCACTTACCCGGTCATCAAAAGCTAATAAATAAATAAGATTATGGTACAAAAACATAGAGATAAAAGAACTAACGGTTGAATCATGTTTAACTCCCCTTTATTTATAGATAGATATGTAACACCTTTCTTAATAGGGTTCAACCGACTCCCTCAAACACATTGAAAGAAACGATTGTATAACAATGTCTCCAGCTGTTTGGGTGGAGGAAATATTATGTAGAGATGCAAAAACAGTGGAAGTGAAAAGGTTTTCATCATATAAATCCTTTTAAGTTTTGACATGTGCCAAGTGTTCCACTGGCGAACTTTGGTAAGGCCTTCAGTTAATAATATATTCCAGTTATTCATACACATACCACCAGAGCCAGAATAAATGCCTAAAATTTTTATAGCACCTTGCTGAACTTGGATGTTAAAAAAATCTGTCTGATTATGACCCACTGTCTGTATAGGGAGACATTAACATTTGTTAAGATTAATGTCTGAATATGTAGTTTCGAAAAAGAACTAAACTCTATTGGCCACCGTCTTGCAAGATGCCTGATCCACCAGCAACAGGCACACATCGTCAGCACAGGAGATGGATTTAACTTCTGTATCTTCACTATGAACCAACAATCCAAAAATGTCTTCATATTGTTGTAAAAAAATAGAATAATAGATAGTTAAGTGTGTATTACATGGCAGTAATACCATCGACAGCTTTTGGGGACATGGAACCTAGAGAGCGAAGCTCAAGAAGTCCTCAAGTCCCCAAAACCTTGAGATGGTATTACTGCCTTGTAAAACACTTATCTTTCTGTTATTTTCTGTAATATATTGATCCATTGATAATACTACAGTTGGAGATGACCTTTGAACTGTAGTATTATCAGCAAAAACGATAGTATTATCACTTTTCAGGATAGTATTATTGAGAGTAGTGATGTATTACTGGGAAATTTTTGTATAACTTAGTATAGTATTATTGAGGCTTATTCATATATTACAATATAACAATGGCTTAAGTGCCAATATATATAATGAAGGGCTCAATGGACATCCTTATCTCACACCTCTAGCCACTGCACACTGCTGTCCTAACCAACCATTGACATATGGTTTTACTACTGATTGAGAATAGTACAACCTAATCCAGCCTATAAACACATCTGGAAATCCATGGGTTTTAAGACTTAACCATAAATACCTATGACTAACCCTATCCATCGAAAGCTCTAGCCTGATCTAGGCAGATCAGAAAGCCTTGTAACTCTTCATTTCCCCCTTTTTCCAGTATCTCCCAGAGTAATATAAGGGCATCATGTATTTTTCTTTCAGGAATGGCACAAAACTGAAAAGGAAAAACTATGCTGTCCAGCGTTACTGCTAAAATATTGCATAATAATTTCCCCAAGATTTTGCAGTCAGCATTAAGTAGAGTAATTGGTCTCTAGTTATCTAGCAGTGTTCTTTCCCCTTTTTTATAGAGGAAGATAATTAAGCCCTCATACATACTAAGAGGGGGAGTGTTCTTCAGTAATAAATTGGAAAATAGAAGCAACAACTCTTTTTTAAGCACAGGAAACAAGTATTGGTAAAACTCTCACGAAAGTCCATCCGGGCCTGGAGCTGGTAATGAGGGAGAAACAAACCTGAAATTAATCCTGGTGGAGGTGGAGCCTCTATAATAAGTATGGGGAGCCTGGCCTAGTGTACCTTCAAATATGTCC
Source organism: Neoceratodus forsteri (assembly GCA_016271365.2). NCBI lineage: Eukaryota > Metazoa > Chordata > Ceratodontiformes > Ceratodontidae > Neoceratodus > Neoceratodus forsteri. Next base: position 854,790,697 of record CM028131.1, read on the forward strand.
ACTAACCTTGTGGTATTCAGAACATAATTCAGATAAGATGCATCACAATACAATTTAGTTGTTTTTAACCCTCTATCCTGAAATAAACAACTGATGTTAAAGTCATCTCCAAAAAGAATATTTTTGATTGTATAAAGATATGGCAACATTTTTTTGAATTATTCTATCCGAGTGGATTTTTGTTGTGGAGTGTATATATATTAATCATTCTAAAGTCAATACCCCGAAATTTGACATCTAAAAGCAGTGCCCTGCCTGGTTCAGAATCTACTAAATGGGTGACATACACATCATGAGCCATAAAACAAATTTCTACTCCGCTACAAGTATCTGGTCCCCCAGACCAGAAACTAGAACCCCACACCCAAGCAGTTGAGGCAGCAGTAATATAATTTGGGTCAACAGGTGAGTGTCTTGCAGAAATACCACATCAAAAGTGTAGTCAGAGAAAAGTGCAAAGGTAGCCAGCCTCTTCTTCTCTGACAGAATACTATTAGTATTCAGTAAGGCTATCCGCACCTCATACTGCCTCATTTAGATACGAGAGAGTGGTATTTCTCAAGGAACTTTTCTGGATGAAGATCTAGTACCCATCTATCTTTTCTTAGTTCTGGCCGGTATAGAATCCCGAGTCTCTTGTTTGTAGAGATTGGATTGGGCATCAGCCTGAGAGGATTCTAAAGACATGGAATCTGAGTCTCTAGCCTCTTCTGAGGTACCCTTTTGTAGCACCAAGAAGGGGTTTACCAAAGTTGTGTTGTTGGCGGGGTTGGGGGCACCCCTCTTGCAGCTTTCCCTTTCCCCTTGGAATGAACAACCTTAAATTCTGCAGCTTTGTTAGTCATCATGGGTGGAGGAGGGGCATAACACCAGGATCAGTTGTTTCCTGGGTTGGCACTGGGGGTTCTGTTGGCTGGTTACAAGAAGGTGCAACTGTAGCTGCAGGTGGGTTATAGGAGGTTTTTTTTTGAAGGACTGTGGGTTTGCAAAGGTCTTCTAGGAGTAGCTGGTCCCGGCCCCTAAACCCTGAAGCTGTTTTAGATTTCTGGATATAGAAATCCTGGACCCCACAGTTAGCATCCTCTGTATTATGTGAGGCCCAGGGGCAGTCAGTAAAGCAGTGACCTTCCTCATCACAAAGGTTACATCTCTGTGTGTTCCGACAATGGTAGTCTGAGTGGCCCACCTCTCCACATTGGGTGCATTTAAGTATTTCACAGTTAGGGCTAATGTGTTTAGCCAAGCCATACTTAAAACACTGCCTGGGTTGACCAGCATAGAAAATAAAGCCCTTGTCCATCCCAATATACATACAGTTTGTGAGGTGCTTGAAGTCATTTCCTTCATAAAATAGCTTAATCTTGATCCCCCCCCCCCCATTCCAGAAGCCTTCGTTATCCAAAACAGGCTCTGGAGTGCCCTGCAGAGTACATTTTTTCTCTAACCAATAGAGAATATCTACTATGTTCACCCCCTCATTACAGAATAACACCATGATGACCCAAAAGGATTGCTTAGTGAGGGGTATTACTTGGAATGGGGTCCACAGAGGATTAGTCTTTAAAGACATGTATTTACCCCAGAACCTTTACAGCAAATCTGGGGTACGAAAACTGACATCAAATCTAAATTCTCCCTGGAGTATGGATAAGTGCATAGACATCTGCAGGTGTAAACCCCAGGGACATTTTTAATAATGTTTTACCCACATAAAAGCAGTCAGGGGGAGACTCCATGCCCCTCAAGTATCTTAGACGGACTGCATTCCATCTTTTGGCCAGTTCAATTGGCTTCCTAAAGAAATTGGCATAGGTGGGCCCTGTGTCAGGATAAAGATTCTCACCCTGTGGAGTGTTCTCTGTCGCTGACTCATTTGGAGAGGGGTCTGGATCCATTGCCTGTGATATTTCAGGCTCATCTGTATGTGGTGATGGGAGAAAATGAAACTACTTGACATTGACTCCGTCAGCCAAGTTGACTCTGTTACAATAGCTAGAGGAGTCTCTGTGTTGTTTCTATTGGGTGCTCTGTTTATAGATGCAGGGCCCAGTGCATCTGTATCGGCATTCAGGTCAGGAACCCAGACCACTGCAGCATCCTGTTTCCAGCCCACTCCTTCCAGTACTCGTTCTGGTGACCAGGACTGTGCGGCATCTTACTGCTTCAAAGCAGCTTCTGTGGATGTGAGCCTCTGATCAAGTGCAGGTTGTGCTGGCTCTGTTGTCAAAATGAACACCTTGGCTGCTGACTCCACCCTGGAACCGGGTGAAGTTTCCTGTGAGCATTTTCTCTTTCGCTCTAGTTCTTGAAGTTTTCAGTGAGCTTTTTCTCTTTCTCATTCAAGCTGGGATTCAATAGACTGGAGTTCTTGCTGTAGAATAGCTCACTTTTCTGCGAGTGATGATTCTTCTGTTTCGGCAGCTCCCTGATCGGGTGATTTATTGCTCAGGTCCGGGTCGCAGCTCAGCTTCCGGAGGCATCCATAAATATTTCTACTGTTTCTGTATCGTAGGAATCAGTAACAATATGGGTGTTGACAGCACCCTGCAGCTCTGCAGGCCCACAACCTGCTTCCATCATGATCAATCCTGGACTGGATTCCTCCATACTGGCAACAGCAGCTCCCACTACTGGAAGGTAGGGGAATTTCCCCAGTGTCCTGGCCAGATTTCCCCTATCCACTAAAAATACCACTAACAGCTTAATCCGGTTCAATGTCAGTTGGCATCCATCTGTATCTCCCTTCCCTGGGACGAGGCTGAAAATAGAATTGTCTAGTCCTCCTTTCCCAGTCAACAAAAACTAACTAACTAATGTGACATCAGAGATGCCATATGTGTTGTGCACTGATGATAGATATACATGTAAATCCTCATGTGTCTTGCACATACCCATCCGCTAAATAATCTTGTTTGGAATCAAAAAACACTAGTAATGCCTTATGGGATCCACTGGAGTTTGTGGATAGTGATCACAAAACATCTTTTGAACTGTACCACACCCTGGCAGTGTGCAAAGGTGCTGTTGTACAGATTACTCTGCACAGATCTGCATGACACTGCCTGCCGGCATCCTGCAGTGGTGAAAGACATAGAAGGCAGCATCAGAGGATGTTCACAAAAGATAAGCTAGTGATGATGGTGGCTCTGATCACAGAGAAGTAGCAACAGCTATTAGGAGAGCACTTCAGACTACTGACTAGGGATGACAGGATGGCCATGTGATAACCCACCTGGAGCAAGCTGACACAATTCACAGGCATAGTATGCATGGGCCCACAATGACATCATCGGTGGAATGGCATATGCTAGTTGTAGGAACAGAAGTTGGTAGGCCTGTGCATTGAAGTGTACAGTTGACATATTCCAGCTGCAGGTATGTGTATCTTCAGTGTGCTGTTGGGTCTGCATGATACATGTAATTTGTGAGGACTGTCTTCAAGCAATGTATCACAGTGAAGGGTGTGGCTAGCCACCAGCAAGATAGCAGCTTAGTTCTGTAGATGCAGTTTCTCCCCAGGAGAATTGCACTGCATCCACGCAATGCTGCACCATCCAATGGTAACCTGCCTCCTTTGAAAGTCATATCCAGCAGAGCACTGACATGACCTCTTTTTGGCTAATCTGAGCAGTTTGTGCCAAGCTATTGCAAAGTTAAATTTTCCCCTGCAATGCTGTTGGCAGTCGATGTGAAAGCAGAAGTACCTTAGCCATGAGTTCTCAGCCCAAATGGGGCCTGCTCCAGCAACACTTTTCCACAGTTATGATGGCCTCGTTGGTGGCTCCATTGCTTAACATGGCTCACATTGAGGAAATGTCAAACAAGATTCTCAGCGATACTACTGACATTAAACATAATATAGCACCGATGAATCAGGAACTGTTGAATCTTACCACCAAAGCTGAGAGACATCACTGCAGGCTGACCAAGCTTGAAGGCTCCAAGGGGGAACCTAAGGCCAAACTATTAAAAAATAATCATGCCATCTGCTACCTATTGTCTAAGGTTGACAATCTGGAGAACAAAACCAGATGGAATAATCTCAGTCTAGCCAAATTACTGAAGGGGGCAGAGAACATAGAACTGATCCCCTTTCTCCAGTGCCTTATACTGACTGTCCTGAATGCTCCCAACTGCCATCCTATCAAGACTAAGAGGGCCCACAGATCTCTTACACAATGGCCTATACCTAGAGACAGACCTTGGCTGGTCTTAATAAAAATGTTACAATACCCAGTAAATGAAAATATCCTCCATCTGGCCAGGGAGTTGGGACCTCTTCAGGGGGAAGGGCACCAACTATCCATTTCTCAGGACTTTTCTACTGAACTATCCCTTAAGCAGAGGGCCTACACAGCTGTTAAATGGAAACTATCACATCTGGATGTTCACACTGCTCTCTAATATCTAGCACAGCTTTAAGTCTCACTAAATGGTGCTAACTACCAATTCGAGACATCAGAGGCCATGAAGGAATTCATCAGTAAGCAGTGGCCAGGCTATAAATTTCCTTCCACCTCTTATGATTCCTGCTGTTCCCGCTCCATCCATGTAATGATGGACATATGTTGGAGCCCTAAGTTACTCATATCACTGAGTGGGCCTTGGCACCACCAGATGAAGAAGGGGTATGGGTACAGCAAGAGAGTGGCAGGGGCCACAAACAACAGAAAGCCAAGGTATGTGTATGAGCTTAAAGTAAGATCAATCATTTAGGGAGTCACCACCATGGCTTTCTCACCTCAGACTTCTCCGCGAGCCTGGCTGTGAATTCAATCTTCCCCCACCCAGAACCACCATGACACCTTGAATCAGAGGTCCCCTTCAGACACTGGATTACAAGACGCCAAACAGGGTCCTCACCCCTAATCCCTCCTGCAATGATGGTATCTGCACACCTGAGCCCAGTATAGCCAACTTTGGTGGGAAAGAATGCCAGTCTGCCACTCAGCCCTTTGGACTACCCTTCTCTCCATGTGCTGCAGCAGGGATTGAAGTAGCAACAGTCCCCACTGAAGCAAAATGGGTGACCTTGTAACACTGAGTACCTTGTTCTCTTCCCTTCCTTTTGAGAACACTCTCTCCAGGCCTAGGATGTGTAGCTGTTTGTGCTGGGCCTGGGGGAGTGGGTCCTTGGCTTTGTTTGATTTTTGCTCAAGACCCCACCCACCCACAACCATCTTTGAGTTTGGGACCTGAGGACTGATACACCCCTACTGGACAAGGTGTGGGGATCTTTTATTTTACTGCCAGTGCTTGCCTGCCTAGATTACCTGGTTGCCTGTTCCTGACTCATATTTTGCTCCAGCTCCGATACCTCTCAATGACTTTATGATGCCACGTAATCTCTTCTGATTCACTGAAACCACATATGATGGGATACAACTTTATGCAATTGTTTGCAATTACTCATGAGCACTACAGAGAACTGTCAATACCTGCAATGTCAAGTAACTGGATGTGGCCTGATGGACATACCTCCCTTGCTCTATCCCCCGTAATTACCCCCCCCCACCTTTGCCAATGATTAGTGTTTTCGTGGAGTGCCACATGAATGAACTCTGATAGCTCTTGCATCAGTGAGGGAAGACTTTTTTCACTAGGCACTAATGATCTGCCCCTAACCCCTGCACTGGATGTCTTCTAGGATTCCTTTGACTCTGATAACTGTCTGTTAGTGCTGCACTATGCTGTCTGAGGGACGCTCTCCTGTTGACCCGGGGATTGGGAGCGATCCTATATTGTGACCATACAGCTTCAATTTTTGCTATCATCTGGACTGCAGTACCAAATGTAGCAATTTGATGTCTTCTCTTCCCCTCATCCACCTCAGCAAGTTTCATCCAGGAAGGCGTGGTGTCGGATAGACTATTTTCCATGTGGACATTGCTGCTCATATCTTTTGATGGCTTGACTTTTGTGTTATTCTCCAGATTTGTCCTGTGTTTGGTTCTATGGTTTGTGATGTTTCATCTGTGTTTATATGATGTTTAACTGACTGCTTGCATTGTTACTGTACTCCAATGTGCTGTCTCTATTTGTCTTCAAGAGAGGACACTGCCCACGTGCTACTCAAGGCTTTTGGGGCTCTGACGATCTGTTGGCCAAGCTCTCTGTTTTTTCTCCTTACCTTCTCCCCTATTCCTTTCCCCTGGAGCAGTTCTGGGAGCTCCCAGCCAGAGGACATGCACTTCTCCTATAGCCATTCATGCACATTGGCAGTTTTTCCCCACCCCTGGCACGGTGCAAATATTAAATGACTGACCCTTAAGGTAGGGGTGAGTGCTTAGAACATCCTTACTGAAGTGTAATAATGGGGGAAGGTGGGGACACAGGAGGTAAGAGGTGCTGACTTGCAGCTATGTCCTCCCTTCTCCCAAAGGCCTCATAAGGGGGCCGCTGGCGGAGTGAGATAAACAAACTTCCCTGAGAGATGCCCATGGGCCCTTACTGCTGTTCTCCTCCACCTACTTACTCACTTTTGCCTGTCTTTATATGATATCCTGATGCATATACTATACTTCCACATCTGGGGCTGCTTATTTGAATGGAGTACAGTCAATGGGGTATACCCTCCACTCTCAGCTCTGAGCCCATATGATTGTAGCTGATCACTAGAGATCCATTGCGTCTGCTTGTGATAAGTTACGATAAAAGCAGACTGGCTGCGATCAATACCTGATCATTTCCGATTTCTACTGAGAAGTGCTGTGTACCCTATCTACTACAATCGATTAGCACCGTCTGACACTGCTGACCCCTGCCCTTCCTATTCTCCCCTCACTCTGCTCTTTCTCCTCCCCTTCCTGTTGCATGCCTCTGGGTAGACCTCTCCACTTTTAGTCCTTCCCACTATCTCTGTTCTTCCTGCCTCAGCTTTACCTTTCTATTCTTTTTTTCCTCGGCCATCACATACACCTGTTTGGACTTTCCCACCCTGGCTTGGAAGCACAGTGGGCAGCGATATGCTTAACTTTGTGAGGCAGAGTTCCCTGTGAGGATTGGGGCATTGTACATTGCCTTTCTTTTGCCTAGGAGGCCCCTCTTGGAAGTCCTGAACCCCACATCTTCTCATTTCTGCATGTGGCTCTCCTTGGGGCAGCTGTCTGTAGTCTACTCCAGGTTTCCAGTTATAGAAACAGGGCTGTAAGTGTTGGTGTTCTTCAGAATATGGTTAGATCAAAGCAGATGGCATGAAAATCTTCCCGCAGGAAGGCACCCGTAACAGCTTGCCACCAAGGCTGCACATAAAAGCTCTCTGGCTATGGGAGGAATGAAGAAACCTCACCGCTACCGGCTGGGCACTGTGGCTCTGCGGGAGATCCATTGCTAACAAAAATCCATTGAACTGCTCATCCGCAAGCTGCCTTTCCAGCGCCTGCTCTGGAAAATCACTTGGGGTTTCAAGACAGATCTGCGCTTCCAGAGCTCGGCCATCATGGCCCTACAGGAGGCCAGAGAAGCTTATCTGGTGGGGATCTTTGAGGATACCAGGAGTGTCACCTTCACGGCCAAAGACATCCAGCTGGTGTGCTGCATCCGCAGGGAGAGAGCTTAAACCCTGAACTGCACCAAATGTCATATGAGGGGAGACTAGAGGATCTCAATATGTATTCCCTGTAGGAGAGGAGGGGGGGGGGATATGACAGAGACTTTCAAATACTGCAAGGATGTAAATAAGGTACAAGATGGTAGCGGCTTTCAAAAAAAAAATTCAAGAACAAGGGGCATGATATGAAAATAGAGGGGGGTAGACTTAGGGGTAACGTGAGAAAGCATTTTTTCATGGAAAGGGTGGTGGATCAATGAACAGCCTCCTGGCAGAAGTTGTAGGGCAAAAATGGTAGGAGAATTTAAGAATGCATGGGACAGACATAAAGGAACTCTAGTGATAGGAAACAGAGGGTAAGCCTCAGATCATTTAGGATCTGTGGTATATGAAACAGATAGGGGAAATGGGCAGACTAAGTGGACCAAGCGGTCCTTATCTGCCATCAAATTCTATGTTTCTATGTTTCTACTCTTTGTTTTCTGTCCTTGTTAGTAGTGGTACATTTACCTCCCAGTTATGGTTACTAGTGTACCATGTCTTGGTAACTGCCACTAAGTCCAGGTCTACCTCTGCCCGCATGGCAGCCAGGTCTGGGAGTTTGTTTCCCAGACTGTGTGCATTTTTATGCATGGCTGTCCTTGGTTCACAGCCTGTACCCCTTGCACTTCTACCTTTGCCTTTTTGTTACCTCCTTCCAGCCCTGGTTGTTTTATCCTGCTGCTTGTTTACCTCTGACTCCTCTCTTACACTGACCCCAGGTTTCTTTGTCCGTCTTTCCAAGTCTGTCCCCCTTGTCTGTCAACATGTTCCCCTTAGCAGTGAAAGAGAACGGTATACTGTTTGGACAGTGACTGAAATTTGTCTCCGCAATTATAGCACCTCAAGAAGGGTGACAGTGAAAGGGGCAATGTTGATTTTAGATCATCCCCACTCCCTTTGCTCCCACACAGTTTATACCCCCTCTGGGGCATGCCTGCCTTGGAGAAGGTTATATTTAGTATTGGGGGGGTAACCAGTGCAAAGCCTCCAACAAAAAACAACTATTTCCTGGGAGAGCGCTTTGATGGTGTAACTTATGAGAAACATATTGCCTGGTGCTGTAATACTGGGCAGCATGTTGCTGACACCATAATCAGTGTCAGCAACATGTTTTTCACTACAGCATGGGTGAACCAAAGAGAAGGTACATAAAGAGACCTCACCAAATACACCCAATGCTATGTTGCTCCAAAACATTCAGCAGCCCCATATTGCAACTGAACATGCTAAGCACTAGAAAGGTGGAGCTTGCCATCCTATGCTTGCAACACAAATACTGAGATGCAAGTGAAAAAGCAGGCAAACTGCTCTCAAATAGGTTAAAGAAACAGCAGGCCAAATGGCATATCAAAGGGTTGTGGGATAACAATGGTGTATTACAGATCCAGACAGGCATTAATGGGTAATGACACAGTTTTATCAGGACTTCTAAGCCTCTAATGCCCCCTAAAAATGTGAAGCCTTCTTCACAAATCTGCTCCCCACTTCAACTGAGACACAGCGGAGGGCCCTCAAAGAGCCCTTAATAGTGATGGAGGTGCAAAATACCATCACCGCTTTCTCTCCTCATGAATCCCCAGAGGGCAATGGACTACCTGTTAACTTTTACTAGCTTATTTATTTATTTATTTAGTTATTTTTTTAAATTGGTAACCTGTAGACTGCACACTGAGCTGAGGCTTATTAAACAGCATTACCTGGGAGAAAGGGGAAGGGAAGAAGCACAGTTACCAACAAAATACAGCCAGTCAAGTGATATGGTTACACTGAGGATGACATAAAGGGCATAAGTTGAGTGTAGTACAGACAAAATGGCAAAACATTGCATATGGAGGACAAATGCTTTAGCATACAAAGCATCTGTGCAGATTGGGCAAGCTTAAAGTGCACAGTGCCTGAGTGAAGGGAGGCTGAGTTAGTGCTGAAAGTAGGAGTCAAAAGAGGTTGATAAACTTCAACAAGGTTGCTGTAACTATGAGATTACAGGTAAGGGAGAGGTAAAGGATGGTCAAAACCAGGCAAGGGTAAGAAGGGGGTTCAGGAAAAGGGTTGGCAGGAGCAAGATGGAGCAGGGAGGAGTTTTAACTGGCATCTAATGGAGGGAAGGGAAGGGGAGAGATGGATGGAGGAGGATAGCTGGTTCCAGAGGCAGGGGAGGTGGTATGAGAAAGCAGATTTCCTGGTTGAGGAGTGTGGGTGGGGAAGGGAGAATGTGCGTGGGTCTCTTGAGCACATGGAGTAGGAGAAGGATGAGGGGATGGGGCAAAGGAGCTGAGATAGGTATGAGGGGTAGGACCTAAACCAATATTTAAAGGTGAGGGAAGCACAATACGACTGGTGATGTGAGGAGAGAGGGAGGATGGATAGGGAGGAGTAAAGGGGAGCAGTGGTGAGTATGAGAGGGTGAGTTGATAGCAAAATGGAAGAAGGCATTGCAGATGGTATCCAGATTGGCAAGGTAGATGGAGGGTGCAGTGCCATAAACCACATCTGCATGGTCGAAAAATTGTAGAACCATTTTGGTGACTTGCTCCTGGAAGACCTGGGGAAAAGGCAATCCTTACCGCAGTACAGGGTACCAAGTTTGGGGCAGAGTTTGGCATGTATGTCATCAATGTAGGTAGAGAAGTCAAAGCTGCTGTTTAGCCACATACAGAGGTACTTAAAAGCTGGGACTACTTCAAGCAGTGTGCTATCTAGTGTGGAGAAGCCTGGGGGGGGGGGGAGGTGAATCAGGCCAGCTTTTGATTGGTACCAGTCATCATGGACACCATTTTTTTTTTGTTCACCTGAAGTTGGTTGGACTGGAACCAGTGTAGAATACTGTGAAAGTCTTGCTAAAGCAAGACTTCCAGATATGCAGTCCTGGGACCACAGCTGTAGAGAACTGTATCCTCTGCATACATGTGAATATGCGAGTTAGAACAGGTGGAAGTGAGGTCATTTAGGAAGAAGAAAAATGATGATCGGGCCTAGAATGGAGCCCTGTGGGACCCTAGCATGCATAGGGAGGGGTGGGAAGATGTCACCTCCTACCTGTACTGACTGTTGATCATCCAAGAGGTAGGAATGGAACCAGTTGACGGCTTATCCCTGATGTGGTGGCCCTGGTGCTGTGTGAAGTTTTCACAGAAGCACACCAGAACTCCTGACTTCCCATGACTATAAGGGAAGCTATAATTACAGTCCTCCTCAAAGAAGTGACGGATCCCCATGTCTGACTAGTTATTGGCCAATCTCATTAATAAACACTAATTCTACAGTGATGGCAGAAGGTCTAGCCACCAGACATGAGGTTTTGCTCCCAATACATATCCATTCATCTCAGGTGAGCTTTGTGAAAGGGCGGATGAGCTCTGACCATCATAAAGCCCTCTTCTTTCCAATGCCAGTGACTCAGAAGACCTACACTCCAGCCACAGCAGTGGCCATCACTTTTGAGGTATTTGATTTGGTGTAGTGGGTGTTTCTGCAGGTTGTATTGGTTTGGTTTGGTTTGGTTTGGGTTCAGTCCTCAGTTTAAGAGTTGACCCTTTATACCTTATCCACAGCTAGAATCATTACCAACTCTGTCCTTTCCTCTCCATTTCCCTTTCACTGGGGTACTCATCAAGGATACCCCTTATCCTCCTGGTTATTTGCATTGGCAATTGAGCTTTTGGCAGCTGCCATACAGTATGTCTCCATGTTGGAGGGTATAGTAGTAGGCAAAAAGACTACCGTACCCTGCTGTAGATGGATGGCTGAATGGTTTTGCTCAAGGATCCCTTCTGGAGTATTCCTGCACTCCTCTGCTTATTATTCACCTTCCACAGTATCTCTGGGTTGAAAACTAGTTCCACCAAGGCTGAGGTTCTCCCGCTAAACCCCTCTTGCCTGCCAACTTTGCTAGCTCCTCATGGCCTACAGTTGTTCCCCCAAGGGTATTAAATACTTGGGTATACGTGTTCATACAGATCTGGCAGGCATCTTACTGACAAACTTTCCTCACTGCTCAAAAAGCTCTGGGATGAATCTGACAGGTGATACTCCCCTACACCTCTTCCTAATGGGGACATTTACCATGCTAAAAATGGTCATAACCCCAAAGTTACTGCACTGTCTGGCACATTTAGTTGTGGACATCCCTGCCACATAGTTTTTTTTAAGTGTAAGCCCCCCTCTCCAGGAGAGGAACTTACGTTTACCATTAGGGGCCCCACTTTTATTCCTTCCCCGTAGTTTATGGGGTTTGGTAGGTGTTTTGGGGAAGGCACTAATCTGGGCTTTACCTTGAGACTGCCAGTAGGGGCAGGCTTCTTTGTCCTTAAAAGCAGGGAGCATGAATAGCTTGGGGGAGGAGATAGGAGGCTGGCTGGGAGATGGCAGGATGGGCAAGCAGGAAGGAGCTCATTGGTCTGGGTTAGGGCCAGATTTCAAAGGGGGACCCCCCCCTCGTAAGTACAAGGTAGTGCCGTGAGTAATGTGACGTGGCGCCGGTAATAGGTAATGTGTGGGGAGGGCCTTAGACAGACTGCCAGTGTCTAGTTGAGGTAACTGGAGCTCTGGGGGGAGAAAGGGGTAGTGAGAGTGCCTAGGAGGTAGTTTTGATGGGGTCCCAGGCCCATTAGGAAGTAGGTCTGCATTGTCAGAGCTGGAGGTTTTGTTGCAGGATTCCTCCAGGAGAGGGGTGGAGGATGCTCCCCTCCCAGTTCCCAAGGTGGCAGGGTGGTCCAGACTGGTTAAGGTGATGCTGAAGGCTTCTCACCCACTAAGAGGCCTGCTTGGAGGGGAGAAGTCTCGGGGCACTGATCACAAGCTGCTTGGGCAGGCTCAGGTCATTAGGACAGGCCTTGGGAAGCACTCCAGACCCAGTAGCTTAAAGCAAGCACAGGATGTAAGGCAGATGGGGACGCAGGCCAGAAGTATTTTTGAGATCCCCCCGCCCTGTAACTGGGAGAAAAGGAGTCCGGGGCTTACAGCGGCCATGTTACAGGGGAATATGGCATTTTTAATGATTTCAAGGGACTGGTCAGGGAAGGAAAATTCCTGTGTCCCTGCAGCATGGGACCAGGTGGGAGAAACATCTTGCTTCTCCAACAGATAGGAGACTAACCAGGGAAAAGGAAAAAGAACAAGGATAAGTCAGAGTCTATCTTACCAGTGCCAGATGGTAGGTTTGGCTCAGAGGTCCGGTGAAGGTTCCAAGGAGGTTTCGGCTATAGCATCCGCGGTCTTATCAGCTGACTGGAGTGGAATGCTGCCGAGGACATCTGTTCTCCCAGCTTGTGCCCCCTGGCTCTGTAAATAGTTGTGCACCACGGAACTGAAAGATGAAGGTGTTTTTTTTTCACACTGAATAAACTTTATTAAACTTTGCATGTCAGAATCACAACAGACACTGAATGATACAGAGTGCAATGCAATCCAGTGTACCAATGGCTAAAACATGTGACAAAGCAAAAAAGCTCAATAAGCAAAGATTGGAAATAACAGCCAGCTCACCCAGATATTCTTCTATACAAAATCATTTTATTTTCATAACATCCAGACCAACAGTGTCCTACGTTTCGGGAATACACTTTAGCAGGGAGTCTGGTTTTAGTAATACAAACATATATAACACAATATTAGAAACATAGAGACATAGAAACATAGAATTTGATGGCAGATAAGGACCGCTTGGCCCACCCAGTCTGCCCATTTCCCTACCTGATGGATAAGCTGCAGATCCTAGTTAACCAGCAGCCTACTTCTTCCTACCCCCACCCCCTAGAATTGCCTTATGACTGTCCCACACATGTGTGAATTCCACCACTGTTTTTGACTCCACAACCTCCTCTGGAAGGCTGTTCCATACATCCACAACCCTCTCTGTGAAAAATACTCTTAAATTACCTCTGAGCTGCCCCTTCTATCTTCAAATTGTGCCCCTTGTTCTTGCACACACTTTTTTGAAAGATGCTACCCTCTTTGACTTTGTTGATTCCCTTTGAGGTACTTGAAGTTTCTATCATGTCCCCTCCCTCCTTTCCTCGAGGCTATACATATTAAGCCCCTTAAGTCTCTCTTCATATGTCTTCCGTGCAGACCCTGCACCATTTTAGTTGCCCTCCTCTGACAGCTTCCATCCTGTCTATGTCTTTATGGAGATTGGGTCTCCAGAACTGCATCAGTACTCCAGATGTGGTCTCACCAGCTGTCTGTACAGAGGGATAATAACTTCTTGTTTTCTACTGGTGATGCCTCTCCCTATGCATCCCAGTATCCCCCCAGCCCTCCTTGCTGCCCTCTCACATTGCTTGCCCACCTTTAGGTCATCTGATATGCCAGGTCGCTTTCCATTTTTGTTGTTGTTAGTATCTCACCCCTCATTGTGTACTCTTCCCCTGGGTTTTTGTTTCCCAGGTGCATTACCTTGCACTTCTTAGCATTGAATCTAAGCTGCCATACATTTGACCATTCCTCTAACCTTGCCAAGTCCCTTCTCATCCTTTCCACCCCACCTTGTGTATCAACTCTGTTGCAGATCTTTGTGTCATCTGCAAAGAGACATACTTTTTCTTCAGTCCCTCTGCAATGTCACTTATAAAGACATTGAAGAGGACCCGCCCAATACTGAACCCTGTGGTACCCACTGCTAACCCCCTTTTTCAGAGTGGACTCCATTTACTATTACTCTCTGTGTCCTGTTCTCCAGCCACCTTTACCCAGGCTGTCATCTTGGGACCCACTCCCAGGCTGGCTAACTTGTATATTAATTTGTGTGGAGTGTGTCAAATGCCTTGCTAAAGTCTAGGTAGGCCATGTCCACAGCCCCTCCCTGATTAACTACTTTGGTCACCCAGTCAAAGAAATCTATCAGATTTGTCTGGCATGACCTTCCCACTGTGAATCCATGCTGCCTTGGGTCCTGTGCCCCTCTGACCTCTAGATATGCAACAATTCTTTCCTTCAGAAGTGATTCCATCATTTTCCCTACCACTGAGGTTAAACTAACAGGTCTGTAGTTTCCTGCTTCTGCCTTGTTCCCACTTTTGTGAAGGGGAATCACATCTGCCCTACTCCAGTCCTCAGGCACCACCCCATCCTCCCATGATTTGTTAAAGAGGGTAGTCAGTGGTGTCACTAGTTCTATCCTTAGTTCTTTTAGAATTCTGGGATGAATCCCATCAGGGCCCATTGCTTTGCCCACCTTCAGTTTTAAGAGTTCTTTCAGAACTCTTTCTTCTGTAAATGGGCTGGTATCAACTCTGTATCCAGAGTGTTTCTACTGTTTGTTTGCTGACCTCCTCTCTTCCTTTGTAAATACTGAGCAAATGTTTGTTTAGTATCTCTGCCTTTCACAGTCACCCTCTGCCCACCCTCCCTCCCTTTATTAAGCCTCACTATCCTTCCTTGGTCTTCCTTTGCTCCTGATGTACCTATAAAGGTTTTATCCCTTCTTAACCGAGTTGGCTATCTTTTCCTCGGTTTGGGCCTCGCTTGTTCTGACTGCCTTTCCAGCTTCCTTTTGCTTTAACTGATACAGTTATCTGTCCTGTTCCTTCTGTGATTCCTTGTACTTCCTGAATGCTTTCTTTTCTCTTGAACCTTCACTGCCACTTCCTTTGAGAACCATAGTGGTTTCTTACCTCGTCTGCTTTTGTTTATTTGTTTTACACAAAGGCTTGTTACCTCTGTGATGGCAGTTTTATTATTCCTCATTGTTCTTCCACCCTCCTTCCTGCCCATTTGCTAGTGCATTCCTTAGGCACTCACCCATTTTGGCAAAGCCAGCCCTCCTAAAATCCAGTACCTTTGTCTTTGTATGGCTTGACTCTATTGCTGTGTTTATTGTGAACCGTACTGTTCGATGGTCGCTAGTTCCCAGATGGCTACCCAATTCTACATCTGTGATCCTCTCTTCATCTCCATTTGAGAGAACCAGGTCTAAGATTGCTCTCTCTCTCGAGTGAGCTCCAATACTAGTTGTCTAAGACATGCCCCCTGTAGGGCATCTAGAATAACCCCACTCTTAGAAGTGGCTGCTGCAACTGCACCCCAGTTAACATCTGGCATATTCAGATCACCCATCAGCAATATCTCCCCTTTATCTGCCATTCTAAGTATACTTTCTATCATTTCCTTGTCTATTTCCTCCCCCTGAGAGGGGGGTCTGTATACAACCCCTGTGCAGATTGTGGTGCCATTGCCTGCCTCCAAATTGACCCACAGTGCTTCTTCTCCTCTCTGTTTACCCTTTTGTTCTGTTGCTTTGATTTCTTCTCTTATGTAGAGAGCTCCTCCTCCTCTTTTACCCTCCCTGTCCCTACTGTAGATAGTGTATCCTGGTATGTTTACGTCCCAGTCATGGTTCTGTGTGTACCATGTTTCTGTGACTGCCACAATATCCAGATCTTCCTCCTCCATCAAGGCCACTAATTCAGGAAGCTTGTTACCCAGACTACGGGCATTGGTACTCATTGCTCTCCATTTTTTCATTTTGATATTATTTACATTTTAACATCTGAGCTATATACTTCTAATACTGGGGGGATGACTTTAAGTTTTGAGTGTTAAACCTGCATTTACTTATGAAAGACAAGTTAAGGAGTGTTTAACTAATGAGCTAGTAAAGAGAATAACATTTTATGCATTAGCTGTTTACAGCCTTATATGTTTTACATGGTGCAGCAGTATTTTCTCGTGATAAAGGAAACCTGTCTAGATGTATGTATTTAAGGACAGTGATACTAACATATTAATTGCCAGCAGATTAGGCCTTATGGTCTATCGAGTCTGCTCGAACCTCAGATCCCCTAGTTGGGTGCCAAGACCCCCCCCCCCTTGTGTTCCAGAAACCCCTATCATCCATCTGCCCATAAGCTGTAAAGGAATAAGTATGATGTACTCTCTTAGAAAGAGCTGCTAAGAATAGAAATGGAGGCTGTTGAAGCACATTACAAGACACAGGTCACATTTACCTTTTAAACCACATGTTGAAGTAACATGATGCTTATTTTAAAAGAAATCAGCAAAATAATATAAAAAAAGTTTGGTAAATACACATATTGTATTTGCAGGAGCTATTTAAAGACAGGATACATTTTCAAAATATGAACTGATACAGCACTCAAGGGTATGAATTGTTTTTTATACATCACAAATTATTTTAAAAGCATATTTTTTTTAAGTAGAAACATAGAAACATAGAAGTTGGTGGCAGATAAGAACCGCAAGGCCCATCCAGTCTGCCCATTTATTTTTCTGCTTTATGAATGTGCCACTGGCCTTTGCTCTGTCAATGGCCTATTTATTCATACTAATCTGTATTGCTCTCTTATGCCTATCCCATGCCTGTTTGAAGCCCTGCACTGTTTTCATATCCACCACTTCCTGAGGTAGGCAGTTCCATGCATCCACCACCCTTTCTGTGAAAAAGAACTTCTTCACATTACCCCTTAATCGACCTCCCTCTAATCTCATGCTGTGTCCTCTTGTCCTGCTATTTTTCTTGTATTGAAACATGTTATATTTTTTCACCTTGTTAATGCCCTTAAGGTGTTTGAATGTTTCGATCACATCACCTCTCTCCCTCCTTTGTTCTAGGGTATACATATTGAGCTCTGCTAATCTGTCCTCATTGTTTTCTGATGCAGTCACTGCACCATTTTGGTTGCCCTTCTCTGGACTGCCTCAATTTGGTTAATGTTCTTGTGAAGGTGTGGCCTCAGTACTGCCACGCAGTGCTCAGATGGGGCCCTAACCAGTGTCTTGTAAAGAGGGTTATTACCTCCTCTTCCGACTTGTGATCCCTACTAATACACCCCAACATCCCCTAGCCACCTACTGCTTTAGTGGTCTGCTTGGATGATTTCAGGTCATCGGTGATGATGATGCCCAAGTTTCTTTCTTCCCTTGTGACTGCCAACAACTCCCCTCCCAGCCTATATGTGGCATCAGGGTTTCTCTTCCCTATGTGCATGATCTTGCACTTCTTTGTGTTAAACTCAGTTGCCACTCTTCCGACCATTGTGCTAGTTTATCCAGATCTCTTCTCATTCTGCCCACTCCATCTGGATCATCTACTCTGTTGAAGATCTTGGTGGCATCTGCAAACAGACAAGCCTTACCCTCCAGTTCATCTGCAATGCCACTGATGAAGATATTGAAGAGGACTGGCCCAAGGACTGATCCCTGAGGTACCTCACTTGTAACTTGCATCTCTTCTGACTGTATACCATTTATCACCACTCTCTGTTTTCTGCCTGTCAACCAGTTTGCCACCCAGTTGACCAACTTCTGACCCACCCTGAGCCTATCCAGCTTATTAATCAATCTTCTATGTGGAACAGTATCAAAAGCTTTGCTGAAGTCAAGGTAGGCAACATCAACTGCCCCCCTCGGTCCACAACTCTGGTTACCCAGTCAAAGAAATCTATGAGATTAGTTTGACAGGACCTTCCTTTTGTAAACTCATGCTGCCTTGGATCCTGAGCTCCTATGGATTCTAGGTGTTGCACTATCCTTTCCTTAAGGAAAGCCTCCATAATTTTGCCCACTACTGAGGTAAGACTGACTGGTCTGTAGTTCCCTACCTCCTCCCTGCTATCACTCTTGAGGAGTAGGATCACATGAGCCCTTCTCCAGTCTTCTGGGACCTCTCCTGTGCTCAAAGACTCACTAAACAGTTCTGATAATGGCTCTGCTAGTTCCACCCTTAGCTCCTTTGGTACCCTGGGATGTATGCCATTAGGTCCCATTGCCTTGTCCACCCTGAGCTTATCGAGCTGTTGTTGGACCCTTTCTTTTGTGAAGGGACTAGTGCACACCTCCTTCCCCCCTGTGTCCATGGTGCTGAGCTGTGGTCCCTGCTCTACCT
Source organism: Neoceratodus forsteri (assembly GCA_016271365.2). Classification (NCBI taxonomy): domain Eukaryota; kingdom Metazoa; phylum Chordata; order Ceratodontiformes; family Ceratodontidae; genus Neoceratodus; species Neoceratodus forsteri. Next base: position 854,809,131 of record CM028131.1, read on the forward strand.
TCTGTTCAGTAAATACTGAACAGAAGTATATATTTAGGATAGATGCCTTTACATGTCCCCTTATCCCCTTTGATCTTAGCAATACCCCTTCTAGACTTTCTCCTTTCACTAATGTTTCTATATATTTTTTTTTTATTTAATCGTTTAACCAGGTATAGCACACTAAGCTGAAAGCTTTTTTACAGAAGCGACCTGGGAGCACAAGGAGGTTAAGTGACTTGCTCAGGGTCACACAGTATGCAAGTGGAAGCTGTGGGATTCAAACCCAGGTGTGGTCTGCTGGATGTCACCAGATTTGCAACTCAGAGCCTTAGACCACTGCGCTATACTGCCTCCTTAAAGAATCTATAGAAAGTCTTGTCACCTTCTTTTACCATTTGTGCTAGTGTAGCCAGGTACTGAAGTCTCCCAAGTGTGGTTACTGGTAAACCATGGCTCGCTAATGGCTACTATGTCCAGTTTAGCCTCTGTCATTATTGCCTGCAGGTCTGGGATCTTGTTTCCCAGACTGCAAGCATTTGTGTACATGATTTTCCATTGGCCAGATTTCGGTGTGTTAGTTGTTGGGCGAGGTCTGGCGTTTCCCCTGTGTGTCATATTGGGAGCCAGACTTTTTCCTTACCTGGTGATGCAAATGAACTACAATCATGCTGAACTCCTGTTTGACCATTAACTAAGGGGGAAGGGGTGTTCTTCCCATTTGACGTATGGGATGCTGCACCCACTCCCCATTTGCTAGTTTAAGTATTCTGCAAAGACGTCAAACTTCTGCCCCAATGCACAGACTCCCTCCTTAGTCAGATGCAGTCCATCAAATTTAGAGAACTTTCGCTCTCAAAACTGTTGCCAGTTACCTACAAATTTGTGTCCTTTTTCCTGGCACCAGCCCTTGAGCCACATGTTTAGCTCCCCTATCTCCCCTTCTCTGACCTTCCATCCATCTGCCCCCCTCTCTCAGACTGGCAGGATCTCAGAGAAGGAGATGTCAGATGAAATGGATGATAGTTTGTCACCCAGCCTGGTCAGGTGTTCCTTGGTCTCCACAACTGACTGGCTGGCAAGATCATTAGTCTCTATGTGTACCAGGACATCAATGTTTTCTCCTGCTTCCTGAACAATTTTAGTAATGTGGTCAGTATCTCTCCACGCTGATGTGCCTGGAAGACATCTGACCATTACCCCTGGCTGGAGATAGGTATCAACTACCCAAATCATGAAGTCTCCTATGATCAGAAGTTTTTTGGATTTCCTTTTTGCTTTTTTTGTTTTCTTCCTGTTTTGGGTGAGTTTTGTTGTGCTAGCTCCTGTGCTGCAGTGTCTTGCTCTGCAGTGTCCTCTGCCCCTTTGTTTGATTTCGGAGATAGAGGCGGATACCTGTTTGTAGTTTTTATATGGTTTGCAGAGGTGATATGTTAGAGAGCACTGAGTGATGGGGCACCTGATTCGCCCTTCCTAACCACCTGAGACAATCTCCCGGATCAACTACCCCCTGCGGTCGAGGTGCTTCTGTTGGATGTTGGGGAAATGGCGGGGGGTTCTTATAATATATTTCTTCTTGAATATGCAATTTAAGGCATGCAATCTCTGCCCATGATGCCTGGAGCTGAGCCCTTAGATCTCCACTTGCTCAGCATGTAGGACAGTGTCCTAAATTCTGTAAAACTGCCCTTCTGAAAAGTGTTCTGCAGTACCTGCAGTTAATGATATCCATTCCAGATAAGTTGCTAGGTTTATAACCTGATCAGAGTAAGAAGAAGGAAGAAAATGAAAGCAAAAGTTTGATTTTGTGTTTTGTTTGTTTGTTTTTTGTATAACTTGTTATAACAAGTTAAATTACTAGTGCCCCTGTAAATGAAGTCACTGTGTGGATACCCCTCTGATCTGCCTCTTCCTGCTTTGCTACAGGAAATGTCATGACTGTGCTACCCTATAAAAGAAGGGTAGTGTGGGGTGGTTGGGGATGGGGTGGGTGACTGGGTCCTTTCCCCTGCAGAAAAAGAACCACAGATGAAAGAAACAAGGAAGTAAGAGCAGAAACAATCAGCCAGCAACAAGTGCAGTAGCCCTGAAAGCTTATCCTAATGACAGATAAAACTGTAAAACCTGTAAAGCACCACCTGTAATAATTTCACAGAAGATATACCCTGTTAGAAACACTTTGCTACAGAGAAAAATAAAGCAGTAACAGAAGATATACCTTGCAAAAGACAATTTGAATCAGAAGATTACAGCAGTAATCTGTAAGCACACACCTGTAGGCACACCCTGTAATAATGCAACAGAAGGTATACCCAGCAACAACAATTTGAATCAGAGAAAAATAAAGCAATAAAATGTTAGCAACAAACAGCAACAATCCCTGTGAGTACAAAATAAAAAATATCAACACACAGTAAATCTACCTAGCCAAAAGAAGCTTTAATCCTTTATCTTGCTCTGGTAAAGGTTCTTTGCTCTGTCCTTTAAAGCAACATAGAAGAAAAGAGCTCAGGTGAAGCTAGGTGCCTTGGTCAGCAAACCTAGTCGTCCAATAAACATAATGGAAAATGTCAAGTACTGACTAACTAACATGTTTATTTTAGGGAAACACAAACTATAAAGTACATTGATGGTAAATCTATAACAAAAGAAAGAAAGAGTATGACTTGATGTATTGTTACATGCCCCCCAGTATTAGAAGTAGATAGCACGGATGTTAAAATGTAAATAATATTGTATTATATATGTTTGTATCACTAGAACCAGACTCCTGATGAAGGGTATTCCTAAACGTAGGACATTGTTGGTCTGGATCAGAGTTTTTGGTCTTTAAAAGTCTCGCTCAGCCCCAGGTGGCCATTTTAAATAAGGTTAAGCATAGAACATTTTGACTCGCATGTGAGTTCTGGGGCTGAGTGAAATTTTTAAAGCTGTAAGCGCTGTACAATCATGACAAAGTGATCCAGGATTGAAGAGCAGACTAGACAAATTGTAGTACAGTGATCCTGCCTGCTCCCTACCCTTCCATAATTCCCAACCCCCCCTCTGCCCTCCCCTTTTCTCCAGAGACGAAACTGGCCCCAGAACCGGACCAAGTCTACAATCAGCAAAGCCTGAAGGAGAAAGAGCATCCATGTCCCCAGTAGGGAGAGATGAATGGCCAGTTAGGTGAAGGTGTTTTAAAGCAAGCAACGAGAACACCTGGGTCCTTGCAAATCATTGGGACCTCTGGTGCAATAAATTCATTTATTGCTTATTTCTCAGTGTGCAAGAGTGTTTTTAAAGTTTTACTAAAGAGATGAATTGCAGAGAATCTAATGAATTGCTAACCACTCTTCTTTGGGGGGAGTTTAAAGTTCACAGCTAATGAGCCGGCTGCAGTACGTTGACCCCTCTGGCCACCTAACTCTACTATGGCAGCCCTATTCGGGAGGGGTCAGTCCCGAGCATGGGGGATTGGCAGCTGGGGCAGGGTGAACCTCACATGTGGGGTTAGTGGAAGCCAGGGGCCAAAAATAGAAAAAAAAACTGTTGTAGCTGGTCTGGGGCCACCAGGAAAGGAGGAGAGAAAGCCTGGGAAAGGACTTTTGGCTGTTGATAAAAACTTTGATGAGGGCAGGTTTCTTGGCAAAAAGTTTCAACTAAATGATTATGACATGTATCGGGCCATACCTAAGCCTTTTCACTGCCCAGTAATTACAGCTAATGATAGAGCCCCCCCCCCGCCTCCCAGAGCACTTGCATGCCTATGGAGCAGGACAGATGGATCAGGGAGTATAGCTGGAAACAGGTAAAGCCCACAGGACTAGTATAAGGGATCTGTCAGAATGAAGCCATGCAGAATGGTGGGTGTGGCGCAGACTGAGGATGGAGTATGAGAGCCTGGACTACCCTTACCTGTCAGAGAGACAGTGGGACATTGTGGAGGAAATGAGAGAAGACTGGATCTATCATGAGCAGCTAGAGAAGTTAAAACATCGCCCTGAAAGCAGTGGTTGTCCATCCCAGGAACAATTCCAGAAGGCCATCGCTTTGTGCCATACTGCCCCCGGACCTGGTAAACTTTAAACACTTTGCCATGGTGCAAGACTTGTCTGGATGTCATACTAAGTACTTTATAATTGCCAAAGACTCTTTTGGAGACCTGACTACCAAGCCAGACCCTGAATTCTACTTTTCACCAGGAGGAGGAGGAGGACCCCATACTTAGAGTGCCCATTAAAGAACTCTGACAGTGGCAGGTGTTGCTCCCCGGAGCAGGTTGTTATCCCCATGACTGTCTTAAATTTAACAGAACTGATGATGGATTAAAATGACTTTTCTACCTCAGAGGATATATATATAGATACATGTATGTATATGTATCTATTTTGTGATTATGGTTATTCTAATGAATCTCAGAGGGCTATCAATAGTAACTTAACCTAATGAAGAGTTTTATTGTTCATGTGGCTTGGGCAGTGTTTAAAAAGTTTGATCCTGTCAGCACAGATATTTTTCTGTTTGGGTATAGTAGTAGGTAGGCATGGGCCCCCCCCCTTTTTGTAAGGGGGGCCCCACCATATGTGACTCTGGCTGGTGCTGACTTCCCCTGGGAGTGTGCATTCTGGGGGGGGAGCGAGTCGAGGAGCTGGTGAGGTCTTGCCATCATTCCTCTTGGAATGATTCCTTGATGGAAGAGGAAGCCCTCTCCAGGAGAGGGGCTTATGTTTACCATTAGGGGCCCAACATTTGTGCCTTCCCTTTAGTTTATGGGTTTGATAGGTATTTTGGGGAAGGCACTAATCTGAGCTATACATTGAGATTGCCACTAGGAGCAGGCTTCTTAGCCCTTCACTGCAGGGAGTGTGGGTAGCTCAGGGGGGGAGCTAGTAGGCTGGCTAGGAAATGGCAGGACAGGTAGGTAGGAAGGAGCTCATTGGTCTGGGTTGGGGCCGGATTTCGAGGGGGACCCCCTCATAAGTACAGGGTACTGCCATGAGTATTGCGACATGGTGCTGGTAATTGGTAATGCATGGGGTGGGCCTTAGACAGTCTGCCAGCATCAAGTTGGGGTAACTGGGGCTCCAGGAGGGAGAAAGGGATGGTGAAAGTGCCCCAGGAAGTAGTTTTGATGGAGTCCCAGGCCCATTAGGAAGTAGGTCTGGATTGCCAGGGCTGCAGGTTTTGTGGCAGGATTCCTCCAGGGGAGGGGTGGTGGCAGCTCCCCTCCCAGTATTTTTACATATATGTGTTTCCTATACATGTCATTAGGACCTTCTGGTGCAGGTAAGCTAATTTAGGATTTAAAAAATTAAAAAAAGGTTAGGAAGTTAATGTTGGGAGGGTACCCTTTAGGTCAAATTTTTGGGTGGTTCTTTTCCTGGCAGGCTGGGGAGCTTTGCATACCCAGTTTGTTGGGAGGAGACCAGCCTGGACCCTCTGCCACCATTCATCATCCAATGTGAGAAGGCAGTAAGGAAGGCTGGGGGGATACTGGGATGCTTAGGAAGAGGCATCAATAGTAGAAAACAGGAACTTGTTATCCCTCTGTACAGACAGTTGGTGAGACCCCATCTGGAGTACTGTGTGCAGTTCTGGAGACCCCATCTCCGCAAAGACATAGACAGAGTGGAGGCTGTCCAGAGGAGGGCAACCAAAATGGTGCAGGGTCTGCACCAGAAGACATACAAAGAAAGACTAATGGAGCTTAATATGTATACCCTTGAGGAAAGAAGGGAGAGAGAGGACATGATAGAAATGTTCAAGTACCTCAAGGGAATTAACAAAGTCCAAGAGGGTAGCATCTTCCAGAAAAAGAGATGTGCAAGAACAAGGGGGCACAATTTGAAGATAGAGGAGGGATGGCTCAGAGGTAATGTGAGGAAGTATTTTTTCACTGAGAGGGTTGTGGATGCATGGAACAGCCTCCCTGAGGAGGTTGTGGAGTCAAGAACAGTGGGGGATTTCAAGAATGCATGGGACAGGCATAAGGCAGTCCTAGTGGGGGGTAGGAGGAAGTAAGCTGTTGGTTAACTAGGATCTGCAGCTTATCTTTTAGGTAGGAAAAAGGGCAGACTAGGTGGGCCAAGCGGTCCTTATCTGCCATCAAATTCTATGTTTCTATGTTTATTCCCAGGAGGGAATGATTCTGTTGTTGGGGGAAGAGTATAGGCCCCCTCTTTTTTGGGAGGGCTTATGCTCCCTTTAGGGACCCCTTCCATCTTAGTTACCCCCAGAGTCTAGGGATTTTTAGTGCTCTGGGGTGCAATTTCTGCTTGCTGCTGTGTGGTGGCAGCAGAGATCAGTTTCCAGGGCAGTATATTAGAGAGGAACAGAATGCCTTCTAGATCTTTCAATCTTTGGGTGGAGAAGAGAATAGGAGACACCGGTGGGCACTGCAAGGCAGTGCAGAATGGGCCCCCCCCCGCTTTAGGCAGGCCTGCTTCTACAGTGGTGATACATCAGGTCCCTTGGGGAGCATCCATGGGAGGGCACCAAGAGAGGCAGCTGTGGTCAATATGGTTTTGGGGCCTGGGTTTGGGTGGGCTGTAGGGAGAATGGTTTGCCATCAGGAATGAAGTGCAGGAAAGGTAGGCCCGGGGTCTAAGGCCACAGTAGTACATTGTTAGTATGCCTAGGTCATCAGAGCTGCAGTAGGTTGTGACAGGCCTCTGCAGTTTGGGTGGCAAGGCTGCCTGGCTATTCTGGTGAGGGATCTGAGAAGAACCTTTACCTGGTAAGGGCCTGTTTGTAGGGGCAGGCCTGGGGACTGGCAGACTTTGCCAAAGGGGCCACGGAGTGCCCGTTAGATATCTCTTTGTGCTAGTTGCACTTATCAGACCGCAGTTGGGCGAGTGAGAGGTATGGCATCTGGCAACATTTAAATGTGGGGCCCTGTTACACTTTAAGTCAGAATGCCGGTCAGTAGCATGTTGTGACTTGTACGATTGGGAGAGTGTATGAGTGTGTGTCTGAGGTGAGACTAGGCTGAATAGGAGAGCAGTCTGGGTGTGAGGATATAGGGGTATGGTGCAGTGGGTTGTGCTGGTACTGCAACATCCGTGTCCCTTGTGAGGCTGGAAGAAAGAGCCAGGGAATGAGTTAGGGAGAAGCTGTATGCTTCCCAGAGAGGGGAAAAATTAGATGCCCTATTTAGGTAAGCAGGAAGCTCTGTAGGTGCTTACCAGTGCCAGTTGAATCTTTGGAACTTCACGGTCCAGGACAAGAGGTCACTGTGTTCCTTGGGGAAATTGGGCTTGCTGTATACTGAGCTTTTAAAGACCTTGCTCTGTCTTAATTACTGCCATTTTTGCTTGTACGAAAGTTTAGCCCCATGGAGCTGATAGTTAATTTCAAGTCACAAATGGACCCCTGTAGCCCCATTAAATCATTTGGGCTCAGAAGAAATAAAGTGATTATGTTTTACAAAAGTAATCAGGAGTTTCATCTCAGTTTGTAAATAAGGATATAGAAGAACTGCAAATCCTTAAGATTTTAACCTTCCTAATGAGTTTACTTTTTTAGGGTCCTTTTAGTTAAAATCCTTGCACCTGCTTGTGTCTAGGGACCGTGGGGACTTTCGACTGAAAGGATTTGGAGCCATGGTTCTCCTTGGAAATTTGGGTTGCTCCCTTTCCAGCAGCAGTGAAAAATCTGGGTTCCAGCCATTAGTGAAGACATATCCAGATAAGTAAATTTTATCAATGCTTGGAGATGTTGGTTGGTGTTTGTGTGTTTGCTATGCTGTGGGCCACCTTCCCCAGAAAACTGTGTTGCCCTTAGACATTAGGGAGAGAGATGACCACAAGTATTTTATTTAAAGCATTGTGCTGGTGACATAAAAATGGCTGTAGAGAGACTGTATTAATGTGTGCTAGTTATTTTAAGTGACAGCACTTCATTTGAAGTGCATGTGCTCAGTTCCTTCAAATAACCTTGCAAACTTCTTTGCTATCATTCTGAGATCATCTTCGAGCATTCCAAATCCTTGGCCAGCATTCTAAGATTAACCTTCTGTGTTCTTCAAACAGCTCCACTGCCAACAATCCATTAGGACTAATCATAATAGTCAATTGTCACAGACTGGTTCACTCCCTGAACTCGATCTGCAGTGCTACCAGTTTTCATAACTCTTCAGATTCCTGAAAGGGTTACCTTGGTATTCTGCCACCATTCAGCATGACTCTCACTTGGTACATTTCTAGATCCAAATCCCACTACAGGCACTTCTCACACAATACAGAGCTCTTTCCCAAAGGGCAAAAAACCCACCCCTTTTGTCACGGTTGAGAACACTTTGCTTTAGATATGGTAACTCTGCATCCTGTCTCTATGGAAATGGATCACAGACTTGCTTATTTACCCCTGGTTATCTATATCTCAAATTACTCTGTCAGAGAATGCATGAAGTATATAAAAATAACATTTAATGCTCCATGATGTTTACATATGTTACAGGCTAATACACATGAAAGACTACGAGGAATACAGTATTTCTACTGAGATAAAAATAAATGCATTTGAAAAGCGAGAGGTCACATACAAATAAAAATCCTAACTCAAAGCTATGTAAATTGTAAATAGAGTAGAATGAGATCACCCCAACTGGGAACTGGTGATGTATGACAGCCTCAAATCCATGATGTTACTAGTTCAAAATCCCAGGCAAAACTGAATTCTCATTGCAGACATACAACATAAATGCCTTCAGCTGTCCAGCCCATGATCCCCACATCACTGGACTGATTTCTTGCACATCTCATTCAGACTCTGCTTTTAATCTGTGGGGAAAGAGTAGTCCAAACCAGATTTGTTATTTAGACCGTGGTCCTTTTGTTATCATTGCCATCTGCCTAGCTGGAAGTGTCTTGCCTTACCATGGCCACTGTTTATATTCAAAACATGTCATTTTTCATTGAAAAGGACTTTGTCATCCAAAAACAAAAACCTTTAGATCAGAAGACTTTTACTACCCACACCGACTTATTTGTACTGTGACTACAAAGGACTGTTTGCACAAAAGGCCACTCAAAATTGAGTTCACTGCAGCTTGGACTGTAACGGGTTGGGTAAGATTCTGTCTCACTTGTTATGCAGACAGAGTTAAAAGCAAGGATCCAAACTGTCATCTCCTATGCTGCCTTTTGTCTGTCTCTTGCCTCTCCGATTGCGCAATCAAATTTTTCTTGTGGCACCTAGGAATTGGCCACTTCAGTGGTCCCACAATTTCCTCCATTATCTCCTTTCCTTCAGTTGCTGTTTCCATTCCTTCTTTCTACCCTTGCTTTTCTGTGTTTAAACATATGTATAAATATGGATATATATGTATATGTATATGTACTGTATATGTATATATGAATCTTTATGTGAGATGGGGATTCCTTGGTTTGCTAGTGTTATTGTTGAAATGTTGCAGAAAGTTATCTTGGTTTCTTAAACATGTGACAATCTGGAACCAAGGAGTTAACCTTGAGAGGTATTTTGGTCTCCACAAACTTGTTAACAGAATTGTCAGCAGGAGGCTTGCCCTAGGGCAGAATGTTCTTTTTGGTTGCACCTGTTGAAACTAGAGGTACTGTTCAGGCTGGTCACAGAAAAAAATTGACAACATTCTGAGACATTGTGTGAAGAACAGGAGATTCATTTATATCAACATGATGAGTGTTTAAACTGTCAGGAAAAGACATCTTATGAAAAGACAGAAATGTTTTGTTTAGATTTAGAGACTTTAAAAAAAAACTCTCAGATGTAGGACTGACTTTGTTTGAGAGATCATGCTGGCAAAAACTGCAATATGATAACACGGTTTTGCCTCTTCCTGTCTATTACCTATAATGTATGGAGATATTAAAATCTCCGTGTTTTCTATGCCCAGTTTTATTTTTTCAAAAGGTGCCCATATGCCATGTGAGTGTCCCGCACACATGGCATATGAGCATGTTTTGTAAAAATAATGGCATTGTCCTTGTGGAGGTGCATCCTCCAGAACTGGACATAGTACTCCAAATGGGGTCTCATCAGTAAGTGATGCACTTCAGCACCACCTTCCTCCTCCTGCTAGAAATCCTTCTCCTCATGAATCCCAGCATCCTACTAGTGTAGCCCTCCTTCCTACCCTGCTAGTCACTCACTCATCCCCTGAGTGTCTGCCATTTACCACCACTCTCAGCGTCCTGTCCTTTAACCAGTTAGATGTAGCTTACCACTTTCTCCTCAACTCCCATGCTGATTAGTTTCTCAACTAGTCTCCTGTGTGGTACAGTGTCAGAACCCTTTCTGAAATCCAAATAGGCAACATGCACTGCTTTCAGTTGCTCTACCTCCTAGGTAACCCAGATAAAGAAGTCTGTGAGATTTGCTTGACATGATCTCCACCTGTGAAATCATGCTGCCAGTGGTCTTGCAGCCCATTAGCCTCTATGTACTCCATGAGCCTCTGCTTCAGAAGGTTATTCAGTAATTTCCCCGCCACTGATGTGAGACTGACTGGCCTGTAGTTGCTAGCCTCCACCCTGCTACCACATTTGTGCAGATGGATCACATTGGCCCTGCTCCAGTCCTTTGGAACTACCCTGCTGTCTAATGAGGTACTGAATAATGTTGCCAAAGAGTCTACTAGCACCGTGCTCAGATTTTTTAGGACCCTTGGGTGAATCCTGTCAGACCTCCTTTGCCTTATTCTCCTTTAGGGCTTCTAGCCTTTTCTGGACTCTCTTTACTGAGAAGGACAGAAGTGTTGCTGTGGAAGCCCTTGCCCACTTAAGAAGGTGTACAACTTTCTTTAATAAATAACGTATAAGCACCCCTTCCCTGTCTAGGGGTATCCAGATGGTAACTTGGTGGGGGGGGGCACTGTACAACCCAAGAAAACATAGTACAAGAAATAAGACAGGAAAGCAGTATGCTGGATTCCCTCAGGTGTTGCTAGTAATGGATTTTTCCATCTGGGATTCCCCCTCAGCCGCCAGATGCTGTAGAGATTTTACACTACCAGGATGACACAGATCTTCACCTGCCTGGCCAGTTTTGCCCACTGGCCTCTGTAAACTGTCTTCACCAAGCAGGCCTCTCGATGTCCTCCTCGGTGTGAAAGTTCTGTGGGATCAACTCTGGAACACACTGGTAGCTGGCTGTGGAGGCAAACTTCTTTAGCAGCAAAACAGTTTCTCCAACAAATGAGGCAAACAACAGAAATGCAGAAAAAACAGGGGATCCCATTTAATAAAAGGTTGATAAACAGGAACAGTCGCTCCATGGAGCGTGGGGGTAACAATACACAGTAGGGTTAAATACTTTACAGGTAGACACCAGACTTTTGTTCTGCAACAGTCTGTTTTGCCAACAGACTGATTTATTGCATGCAGACATTCCCTCCAGCTGAAAAGTCTACATTCCTGACACCAGCATTAGATGGGGCTGAAGCAAGCCATCCTTAGAGGTTTTCCGATACTGAGCAGCACTTTCCTTTCACTCTAATGTTACTTAGGCACTCACTGGATTTTCACTCTCAACTCAGAAAACTTTACCTGACATTGGGATCATGACAGCATAAGACATTTCTACTGTCCCAATCCCGCTTCTCACATTGCCTTGCTGTAAACCTTCTGCACCGGGGGAATACAACAAAACAGGGAGCATTCTCTTTATTTTAAGGTCTTAATTCTTCATGACTTTCTTATAGCAAGAACTAAATAACCAGAGACCTTCTGGACATTTAATCACTGATGTGCCTACATACATCTCCCAGGGAATTCTGCCTCCTGATCTGGAGACCAAAGGCAACCTCCGCTCATGCAGCGATTCCAGTGTCTGGACTGACTCTACCCAGAGGACAGCTGCTTGTGCCACATGGATCACCTGGACACTCTGCCACCCTGCTGGGGTCCTAATCAACCATTCCCCACATGGATCTTTTCCTGCTTCCACAAGCTACCCAAGCTGAGAGTCCCAACACTGTAGCAGCCACTGGCCAGGGGAAAAAGGGGCTAGCACTATCACCATTACACCTACAACAGTCAAGGCTGCCACCTCTGAACTGTGCCCCAGGCCCAAATTGTTACAGCAGGTCCACTCACAGGTCACACACTGACCCACAGGCTGCATTCATCCATGGGTGAGACTACTTAGAATACAGAGCTCCCATTGGTGCTTACCCTACCAAGGTGCCGAAGATCACTTGGCGGGCCAGCCATACTGCTTTTCTTCATGGGCTCCAGCTCCCACATGTACCAACAGGCCCCAAACTTATGCTACACTGATCCCCTTTCTGATCTCGCTCTCTACTGGCCTGAACTGCCATAGTTCTCCATACGTGGATCTTCCAAGGAGGAGGGCTGGGGTGGCATGTGGTCCACCTCGGCCCTGCCGAGGCCATCCAGCCAAACTTGCAGGCTGATCCCTCCAACTCTTCTCTCTGCTTCTGGAAGCCTCTTCCAAAATCTAATCTCTCTCCTATTTATACCCTCTAATATGGGCCTCACCTGCAGTCAGCAGGAAAGCCCACATTCCAAATATAACTGCACCACACATCTTTCTGACGAGCTATACCTAGCAACAGTAGTTAACTGGTAAGCTCCCAGAGGGTGCTTACAAATGTTTCTTCAAATTAGGCCTTTGAGACATTTTTTAGCGGGGTCCCTCCCCCCATGTGCAGAGTCTTTCTATTGGAGATGTCATCTTATTCCCCTGCTTTCCCCTCTGTTGAAGTCACAATCCTATTTGTGAGATACTAACTTTGTCTAAAACAGAGAATTTTAAATTCAGCAGAGTGAAAAGCAGGAAAATGAGACAAAGCATGAGAAACATAGATCCTGTTTTCATGCAAATGTCCTTGGTAATAAAATAAATTGGAGAGCTAATCATAAAAAAGTAATGAAACATACTTTACACTTTTCTCAAAATTCCTATATGATCTTCCCCTTGCATGTGTCTCCTTCAACATACACAGGTATGTGGAAGACACAATGCTTTGGGGGGATATACTATGAAATGCCGAGACCCGAAAGCCCAAGTCTGTCAATCTCAGCATCATAATCCCGAAGCACAGAATCCCGACAGAAGATGGCCATACTCCAGACAGTTCCATGGGGGGGATCTGCCCCTGCAAGTAGTTATATAAACTAACTCCAAGTCACCATACCATTGGGGAATGTGGATGTCAGAGGGTCCACATACTGTAGGGATTCTGTGCTTCGGGATTACGGTGCCAAGATTGTCAGGCTTGGGTATTTGGGTCTCTCTTTTCATTGTAGTCCCCTTTTGGGCACTGCCTCTGATCTGGTTGTTCAGCTGCAGCAAGATTTTATCAACACCCATCTCTTGTTCCACTCTAATCAGCTCACGCTCAATACCAAAAAACTCTTAATTAATGACCTTTAGCAGAAGGCAGGGACTGGCCAAAATCCAGTCCACCACAGTCATCCAGACCCGCGAGAGTGCTGAACATGATGAAGTTGGTACCATCAAGTACCTAAGGGTTTGGCTGGACCACCACCTCAACTTCTCCTGCCATGTGGATACCATTCATCAAAAAATCAATCCTAAACTTGGTGCACTCCACAGGAACAAAGCATGTATCCCATTCCTAGCCCATAGAGGGATTGTTGTGCAGATGATCATTACAGTTTTTGATTACATGGATGTTATGTGCAAGGTCCCTAGAATTTTGTGCAGAAGTTGCAACCTACCACAGAATATCTGCAGTGCCAAAGAATTTACTTTTCCTGGTGATTCTTTACTAATATTTATAGTTTTTCCATAGCACCTCTCTCCTTTCCCCATCTTTCATATCCAAAACCCCTCTATGCTCAGTATGTGTTGTTATCAATGACATCACATCATATTTTAGTTAATGACAGGGCAGCATTCTACCAAAGAAATGAATAATCATTTATCTACCACTGCTGCCACTCCCTGAGGAAGTGGCAGAGCACAGCTGGTACTTGGCATTTGCTCAGCCTGTACTACAACCTAATAAAACATTCAGTTCTGAAGTAAATACAAAGGGGCCAAATACAAAAACAAATACTTGACAATAATATAGGTATGTTCACTGAATACCTTAGTTTCTACAGATTTATTTGTGTCTTTAAGTTATAGGGAAGCTCTTTGAAATGAATAACTACTAAAATTAATTAACCTGTCTTTGTTTAAATGGTTCCATGTCATAATAGCAATTGCAAAACAGCGATTGCTGTTATGGTGAGTGTATATCGCCGAAAAGCAAATCAGTGATATACACTTTCAGGCGACTTGACATCTGGATGTTAAAAAAGTGTTTTTGCGGGGGCTTTGCTCCCCACACACCCCTGAATTAGGAATCTCAACTTCAGGGGGTGCATGTCAGGCAGGGGCCAAAATCTGCATGTCAGCAAAAATTAAATGCTGCAGCTTGCAGCTGCAGTAAAATGTAACCCACTCTCGGTCCCGAACCCAGTACCTGCTGTGCCAGAGCTAGCCACCCACATCACCATGCCACATGGCTAACTCAGTGGTAGCAGGTACTCCAGTCCCCGACAACCCCTTCCCTGTCCCTCCACTTCCCCTTGCTATTCCCTCCTTCTTTTCGCCCTTCCTCATAGTCGCTGTCCCATACCCTCACTATTCTGCAGGGTAGCCCAGAATAATAATGCCCAAAATGAGTCACTATTTTTGTAGTCACTCATTCTGGGTAGCTATTATTATGTGATACCTTTTAAATAAACAAACAAAAAAAGAATTATGCCTAGAAAGGCAAAATATTATGGGTCTGACTGGCCAGCATGAGGATGGGGACCAGTGCTGTCACACACCACTGCTGCGAGCCTAAGAAGGTATGGCACAGTGTTCTCACCTTATGAACATATGAACATACGAAAACACCAACAGAAGCAGGCCATACAGTCTATTGAGTCTGCTCAATTGTGCAGCTAGCCCCTCAACTTCCAGCTGCCCCCCTCCCCACTCTTCTTTATCATACCCCCCTCACCCTATCCCAGCCTCTCTTGAAGCAACCCACCATTCTACTGGACACCACCTCCTCGGGCAGAGCATCCTACTTGTCCACCACCCTTTCCATGAAAAAATGCCACCAGATTTCCCTCCTGAATCCCCCCCCAACCTCAACTGATGCCCTCTCATTCACCTCCCTCTTCTAAGCTGGAAAATCCCTTCCATATTAACCTTATTTATCCCCTTGAGGTATTTAAATGTCTTGGATCATATCTCCACTATCCCTCCTCTTCTCCAGGGAATACATGTTCAGCTCTGCCAATCTCTCCTCATAGGACCTCCCCTCAAATCCCTAGACCATCTTTGTCACCCTACGCTGCACCCCCTCCAGCAACTTGATGTCCTTTTTCAGGAATGTGTGCCAGTACTGTATGCAGTACTCCAGGTGAGGCCTGACCAGAGTCCTGTACAGGGGAGGATCACCTCCCTATTCCTGGAGGAGATTCCCCTCGCTATACACCCTAACATCCTATTTGTCTTTGCCACCACCTTCCTGCACTGAGCTGAGTTGTTCATGCTACGGTACCCATTATAATCACCCCCAGATCCTTTTCTTCCCTGTTACTTTCCATCCGTATCCCTCCCAGCTGATAGCTCCTACTCTGGTTCCTAGATCTGAAGTGCAGTACCTTGCACTTCTTGGCATTGAATCCCAGCTGCCATGTAACCAACCACTCCTGAAGTTTGTTCAGGTCCTCCTGCAACCCATTCCATCCTTCTATGTCATCTACCACAGCCCCTATCTTCGTATCGTCCACAAACAGACTGATCATACTCTGGACCCCCTGTGAGATATCAGCTATGAATATCCCAAACAACACTGGTCCCAGCACTGATCCTTGTGACACCCAGTTCGTCACTTCCATTGGTGATGAGAACTCCCCCCTCACCACCACCCTCTGCTGCCTTCCATTCACCAGTTGACAATCCAGTTTACCATCTTTGTTCCCACCCCTAAGTATTCCAGCTTCCCCCCAGACTCCCATGCAGCAACAAATCAAAGGCCTTGCTGAAGTCCAAATACAGGACAGACACTGCATGGCCCCTGTCCAGTTCCCTGGTCACTTAGTCATAATACTCAGTTAGATTTGTCAGGCAGGATCTGCCAGAGACAAACCCATGTTGATGACCATCCTGGAGACCACTGTCCTCCAAGAAGGTCACCAGCCGCTTCTTTAGGATTGTCTCCATGAGCTTCTCCACAATCAATGTGAGTCTCACTGGCTTGTAGTTGCCCAGCTCATCCCTGGGGCCACTTTTCTGAATGGGCACCACACGGGCTATCTTCCAGTCCTGTGGAATGCATCCTGTGTCCAGGGAGGTATTGAACAGGTCAGTCAGTGGCCCCGCCAGGATCTCAACCAGTTCCCTGAGTACCCTAGGGTGGATGCCATCCAGTCCCAGTGCCTTGTCCACCCTTAATGTCCTCAATCCCTCCAGAACCCTGCACTCCGTAATCCCTATGTCAGTCACCCTCTCCCCTCTACTACCCACCCTACCCCCCTTGGGGTATCTGCCCCTCTTTCTCCTTCATGAACACAGAACAGAAGTATTCATTTAATGCCTCTGCTTGTCCGACACCCCCCCCCTTCTCCCTAATCCTTACAATCTGGTCTTTGTTCTTCCTTCTTTCTCTAATGTATCTGAAGAAGTCCTTTTCTCCTTCCCTAATACCCTATGCAAGTCTTAATTCTCTTGAGGCCTTGGCCACTCTGACTAGCCTGGTAACTTCCTTGGACTTCTTCATATACTCTTCCTTCACACCCGCTCCCCGCTCCCCCCTCCCCCCGAATGTTTGAGTTTTTGAACTACATTTCTCTTGTCCCTTACCCCCTCCATTACCTTCCGAGTCAAACAACTGGGCTTCTTTGTCCATCCTTTCTTACTCCGCACCTTTCTACATGCCCCAGTGGCCTCTGTCAGGCCTCTTTTAATAATCTCCCACTTTTGACTAGCATCCATAGCCTAACAAATGCTTGCCAGATACTTACCCAAAATCTCCCTCATCCTACAAAAGTCTGCCCCCTTAAAATCAATCACCTTGGTTTCCATACCCCGTTGTCCTACTCACATTAAGCGTAAACCACACTGAGTGGTGGTCACTCCCAGCGAGAGGGTCCTTCACTCCCAGATCCCTTACAGCCTTCCCATTTGAAAGTACCAGGTCCAGAGTCCTGTCCAATCTAGTAGGCTCATGTACCAGCTGCTCCAGGAAGCTGTCCTGAAATGCCTCCAGTATGACCTGCTCCCTTGCACTCGTGGTGGCAGGAGTGCCCCACCCCAACTCAGGTAGGTTGAAGTACCCCACCACCACAGTGTTCCCCTTCCTACAGACCTTTCTAATTTACTCTCCTAGCTCTCTGTCCAGGTCCTCCCCTTGCACTGGAGATCTGTATACTATCCCCATCCTCAGTGTCCTACCTCTCGACTCCTTGAAGCTGCATCCGTAGGGCCTCTGTTCTACCTTCCTGCCCCTTTTCCCTTATACATTTTATCCCTTCTCATACATAAAATGCTACGCCCCCTTCCCTTTAGTCCTATCTTTCCTGAATATTTTGTACCCTGGGATCATCATATCCCAGTCTTGGTACCGAGTAGCTCACATTTCTGTGATGGCCGCAATGTCCACTCTCCTCACTGCCAAGACAGCCTGCAACTCAGCTAACTTATTACCTAGGCTCCTAGTATTCAGAATGACCACCCTCCAGCCTGTATCCTTCCTTGCCTTACCCTGGATTTCCCCCTTGGCCCCCGTGCCTCTACCTTGATTCCTCCCCTGTTGTCTTGGGGGATAAGCTCATCGGGCTCACCTCCCCGGGTACCCTGTCTACCAGCTGTCCACTCGCCACCCCCCACCTAGTTAAACTCACTTTTGCTGCTATGCACACCTCTAGCCTGTTTTAATTACCCCCTCCCTGCTAAAGTGCAGCCTATCTCCTGTGTATAGATCATTGTTGTCCCAGGTTTGTCCTCAGCCCCCACTAACCCGTACTCCTTGGACTGACACCATTCCCCCAGCCATGCACTGAACTCTCTAATCCTTTTTCTTGCTGTACTCATGCACAGTACAGGGACCGCCTCTGAGAAGGCCACCAATTCCCCCAGTTCCTCACACACCGTACTCAGTTCCTCAAACCTCTCCCTCAGCACTTCCACAGTCTCTCGTACAAGGTCATTTGCACCCACATGCACCACAAAATGCAGTTTCCTTCTACCCCTCCTTGCGCACTTCAGAATTGACTGCTGCACCCTGCCCGCTGTTAACCCAAGTATGCACTCCAGTCATATACGACTGTGCCTTTCCCCCTTACTGCCCCATCTTATCCCTTTTAGTATAGAATCCCCCCACACTAATACCCCCCCTTGTCCTTCTTTGTTCCTGCCCCCACCTCACTACCTCAATATCTATCTCTGGAGTCCACCACCTTTGCTACTCTGCCCTTCCTCCCTATTGCTCCCTCCCACCTCATCCCTATCCTTCACTACCCTCCCAACCACCCTGGACCCCCCCCACTGCCTATCCCATCCTCTCTCCCTTCCTTGTTCCTTTCTCCTGCTTCTCTACTTCCTTTATCTGTCCTTCCAGCTGTGCCCCTCATCCCATTACCCTTGGCTCCCTCTTCTACTCTGCTTCTGTCACCTGTTCCTTCTCCCACTTCCTCCTGTTGAAACTTCCTCCCCTCCTCCTCCATCAATATCACCAGGACCTCAAACCAATTACCTGGCCCCACTTCCTTGCTCATTGTGTCAGCTCTTTCCTCCCTACTTGGCCCCCCTACAGAGCCTGGACTCCTGTTCAGTTTGCTCCCACCCCACCTCCCCATCCCCTCTCTTGAGCCAAAACTTCTCCCCCTGGTACCCTCATGATCCCCTCTGGGGGTGGTCCATGTCCCCCAGCACCTCCCCTCCTCCCATCCTCTCCAACTCCCTCCTAAGCCACCTCACCTCCTCCTCGAGCCTTCTCAGCCTGTGACATATTGGACACCTTCCAAGCTTCCACAAAATGTCCATCCAAACTGCCACTCCACACCCGTTACAGCCCACTATTCTACCCATGCTTAAGCAGACTTAACTAACAGGAAAGGGCAATGTGAGCGAACACAGTATTATCATAAAATTACCAGTACCAGTTGTACTAGCTTAACTATCCCTTCTCCTAAAGAAATAAACTTACCAGACAGGGACCAAGATAAGAACGCAGTCCTATATATTTTATTTATTTATTTATTTTCCTTTCTCCTCCAGTCCTTGCCTACGATACCTTTCCACTAAGGTGCCTTATCCTATAATTTAACTTACACTACAAATACAAATGCAGTGTCTACACCAAGATACCCTACAAATAGAAATACAGCATCTACGCCAAGATACTGCTCAAAATGCCACACTCACTCCCTCACCCCCTGTGAACAAAAGTCTCAGTCTTACTCACCATCTGCATTCAACCAGTGTCCTCAAGTCCAGATAGTATTCAGCTCCGACCTCTAGTAGACGGCACCTTCTGCTGCTCCCCAGCTTATGGCTCCTTGCTGCTCTGTGACACTGGCTCCTCCCACCTCAACCATTTAATAGAGGTCAGGGTCGAAGAGGGTGAGCGGACACAAAATCTCCTTCCCTCTGCTGCTCATTGAACCTCCTTCCCTCTAATGCTTCTTGGAAAAAACCTTCTTCCTGCTGCTCCTTGGTTTTCCTCCTTGTCTTAGGCTGCGCTGCCCCCTGACTCTCTCTGGCTTCCCTGCTGACTTTTGCACTGCCCACAACTGCCATACTCTCCCTCGCTAAGTCCCCCAACTCAAGCATGTCATGCCACACTCTCTGGGTGCAGTTGCTTCTCCTTCCCATCCCCGACTCCCTCAGCGGCACCTGCAACCCAAACGCTGTCTCCCCAACTCCTTGTCATGGGTCAGGGAATTTTCCCTCACTAGAGGTTCATGTGCCTGTCATGGCCTGATAGGGTGATGTTGTGTGTCAGGAGAAGTGGGTTGGTATGAAAAATGAGTCTTGAAATATCTCCACTATTTTGTTTTTTCCATTTCCACAGGGACCTGTACAAATGAGGATACAATTTCAAGACCACAAAAAGGGAAGTTTTTAAAAAAAACAAACGACAGTACTGATTGCATATAAATATACTAGTGATACACGGGTGGACCTCATGAGTGGCATAAACAGCATGAGTATAGGTATATCATTTAATACACAAGGTCCCCCCTGTGTATTTCATTTATGGAATAGAACAGGACATTAAGTGATAGACTATGTTTTTTTAACCTTTTTTTAAAGAAGTATTATTTCTAAGTCTGTGGGTTTATTGTTTGAACTAGTGGTATTATGCATTCTCCCAACAAGGCTGTCAAAGCCATTGCCATGGACATGGTGTCAGGATGACAAGCTACTGCTGCGATGTGGCAGTTCACTGGTGTCACAGAACTTCTGCAGAAATTACAAACCATTGCCACAGAAGTTCTGTGGCAAATATAGTAATCCTGCCACAGAACTTGGTCCCAAAGTGCCACAGAAAAATCTAGACCTTTTTTATGTGTAGAGTAGCACCTCTTACCAGGCTTGACCCCTTTTTTTCACTCTTTCTGTCATCTTGCCTTTGATTGACCCCCCCACCCCCCAGCACTAACCATTGTTCCCCTGATACTTCATTCCCCTCTCTTAAAGGTAGATGCCAGTGCCCTTCATTTATTTTGAAATTCTGGTTTGGAACCTTCCCCAGCACTCTTAGTTTCCTACTCTCCTTTCCCTCTACCTCCACTTACTCCCTCCACTACTCTGACACTCACTCTCTTCTTCCTCCCCCAAACAAAAAATGTCTGCAAGTCAACTGTACTCGCCTTCAGGTTTTCCGGACTCTAGTCTGGCCTTCCCCGTGTTATTTCCCTGCCCTGTTCCCCTCTCTTTCAACTCTAAAAGCCCTCCTTTAAGACTTCAGAACCCATATCTGCAACTGCAAATGACAACTTCTTGTCTCATATGTTTTGTTTTACTCCTTTGTGTTATATGTCAGTCTCTCTATCTTGTGTCGTCAAACTACCCAGTTTTACATGTCATGCACTCCCACTGCTGTCTACCTTGCACAGTAAGTTTAGTGAGTGCACACTGATTCACCTGCCCTCTCTCCACTTATTTAAAAGACAAGTAAACAGGGCTTAAAAACTGAAAAATCAGAAAACATTGAGCTGAAGAT
This sequence comes from Neoceratodus forsteri, assembly GCA_016271365.2. Lineage (NCBI taxonomy): Eukaryota > Metazoa > Chordata > Ceratodontiformes > Ceratodontidae > Neoceratodus > Neoceratodus forsteri. The sequence continues at coordinate 854,830,276 of CM028131.1, forward strand.
TAAAAAACTTACCTTTCTAACACTGTGCTTCATTTTGTCAAAATTGGGGATTTTAAATAGTTTTGCCATGTTTAAAAATTGTGAACAAATTGGGTTTACTATTTAAAAGGTGTGCTCCAGCATGAACTGAAAATAGTCGCAGCATCCTTGCACAAAGACATCAGTGAAGTGAAAGCTCTTAGGATAGATCATGTAATGTATATGGGGACCTATTAAATATACTACAGTTGTTTTATTAGCTTTCACAGCACTTATCAGCACAATCCTTTACTGTCAATATGTGAAGACCTTATGTACAGCAAAGAATTGTGCTGCTAAATGTAACATAGAGCTCCTGAGTGCTGTCGCTTCAGTGACTTTGTGCAAAGACGCCGTGGCTATCTCAGATCCATGCCGGAACATGGCTTTTTAATTGTACATACAGTTTGTTGGTAATTTTAAGGATGATGTTAAATCCCCAATTTCAACAAAAAGTATAGCATTAGAAAGCTGATCTTTTAATTTACAGCTCTATGTTTTTGGATTTTTCATTTGTAGTTTTCAAATTAGCCCTGTTTACTTGCCCATTAATTAAATATTTGCACAATCATGTTACTTAAGTTCTCAGATGTACACATGCTTGTCTTACCACAGCTGTCTACCATGCTCCAAACATATTTGCACATTTCTTAGTGTATTATATTACCTTTTCTATTCTCATCTGCCCTGTATTTGTGTACATCATTGTTGCTTGTTTACATGTGCTATTCAGTACATTGTTCTCTTCTGTACTCTTGTTATTGTATTGATGTTTGACTGCATTATATCTTCCCTCTCTCCCTTCCCAGAACAGTTCCAGAAAGAAGCTGCTACCAGCTCATTAAGCCTTTCCAGGTGAACCGTTTGATATAAATAAAAAATAAGCAGAATTGTGATTGAATATAATATTTTCAAAGATTATCTCAAAACTAGAGAACTACAATAAAATAGCTTTCTATTTCCAATAATAAGATATTTCAAAGGCTGTCACAAATGGCAATGAGAAAGTAAAAGTGTGACCCACTGGGAATTGAACCCTGGCCCCCAGAATACCATTCCAGTGCTCTAAATCACTAAGTCAAGGGCTCACATGGCTAAGCAGGCCTCCAGCCTTTTCCTTGGACACACACATTCCTTTCTGTAGTGTTGCATAACTTTGAAACTAGAAACACTTCAGGATGACAACCAAATAACTTTTCAGTGCAGTATTAGCCACTGCTAAGCAATATAAATCATGAATGGCAATAAGAAAGGAAAAGTGTGACCCACTGGGACTTGAACCAAGGCTCCTGGAATGCTGTCTCAGTGCTCTAAACCACTAATGGTTGCTAGAGTGACACATAAGGATATGTTGTCTAAGAAAACTGTTAAACTGGTGCCATGATCAGCAGTGTGGCACCAGTTTAGCATTTTTTTTTTTTGCCAAACCGTTCTACATTGCCCTGCAAGAGCATTAAAGCTCATATTAATCTGATTTAACTACATACTCATGGGGCTTGACTTCGTTCTGCTATTCCAAGAGGTCGGATCAAATCTCATGGGAGAAAAAGCATATTTTAAATTTGAGAATCAGTTTTAATAGAAAACACTGAAGTCCAAGTTGTAGTATACTTGAAACAGAAATTAAAATGCAGATTTGCACTCCAGACACAGTATGCCATGGACGTGTAGTTTCCTCATTCAGTATTTGTCATCAGTGACTTCAACATGTCATATGGGCTGTCATTCATTGGGCTGACAGCTTTCCAGACTCTCAGAAATTCTGGATGATTTTTTAGATCAGTCTAAAAGCCATGTTCACTTTTCAGAGAAATATCCTGACAATTATGTTGGATTTTCTCATCTGCTTCTATTTCATATACAAGCAACTCATATGTTTAAAATTCAAAACATGTTTAATGTTCATAGATGCCGCATTCTCTTCCATTAATCATATTGTAACTATGTTGACATGCTCTATCCCTTGTGTTTCTCATAGTGTATTATCAGTTTGTTCCTGTAGGTTTTATTAGTAGTGTAAATATAATTAGGGACCTAATAAGAACATCAGTGAATATTTATCTTTTGATTACTGTATATATTTAGGCAAATACAATCTCTCAGTTTAACTCTATTTAAAATGAAAACACTTTTTTCACATAAGCTTCTGTATAGCTACCTAGTAACTGTACCAAGTCACCATGTACAAAATATGGCTTTACACTGCAATATTACTTTATGCTAATTAAATTACTAATACAGCTTTAGTAATGATTCTCTTCACAACAAGGGAGCTGTTTCATCTTAGTCCTTCTTTTCTTTCCGTTCCTATTCTTGCCATGGCAAACACTTTGATTGCAACATTCATGAGTAAGAATAGGAAAAGAATATGTTTAATACAGTGCCTTCCAGTTCCCTGTTCCATATCCCCAAATGCTTTGCAACACATAAATAGCTGTTAACAGCTACTGTATGTACTGCACACTAGAGAAGGTTAAGTGAAGCTGATGGAGGATAAAGAAACAAAGAGTGAGCAATAAGATTAAATACAGGAGCCTGATTTTCAATTAGAGCATAGGGGTCATCTGATAGACATGATAGACATGTCCCAATGTGACTAGGCAGATGAGTCTGAGCAAGGCTTGGACACCATCAGAGTTATATTTAATACCCTATTGCATTTGTAACATTTAGATCTGCTTTTCAGCCACATACATCCAAATTATGATGAATGCTGCTCATTTTGCAAAATGCTAGACCACTACACTCAATGCATCCTGCATATTTTAAAAAATTAGGTAAGAGCACAATATTCAAATGTGTCCTCTTTTGGACTCATTGGAATTTCCTGCAGGACACATGCATTACAAAATGCAACCCAGGTAGTCAATGGCTTACTCATGATCAGTCAGTAAATAAGTGGTAGTGGCAGAATTAACCTATGGGTCTCCAATTTCATAGCACAGTCCTCCTAGGTTAACTTCTTCCATCCCAGTAAGGATGTCATGCACCAGTATAAAAGTCCCTCTGGATCATGCAATTGGGTATCTCATTAAGTGAAACTTTGGGCCTGATCCACAAAAGTGGCTGTGATAAGTATGAAACAAGCATATCTCCGCTATGCAGCCATGAACCCTGGGACCATGCGAGAATGGGCACAATCCATAGCCCCATCCCCCACTGCCACCTGCAGGTGCCGAGTCCAATGCTGGAGCTGTGGATGGTGCTGGGGCATTGCAGCTGGGATTGTCAGGCATTCAATCCGATACCTGGGTTGGCATTCCAGTGGATGCCCCTCTGCATGCAGTGCAGGGGACCATAGGACATGGCAATTCACGTCTGTCTTTCATAGGCTGCCATATCTCCAATGGCTAAAGTCAGTATTTCCAAACATTCACTGGCTAGCCCCTTTGACACCCCCACCATATGCTGATTCTCCTGGGACTGGGAATTAGTGGATGGGAAGGGCTGTTTAGGTCTGGCAACAAGCAAGATAGTTGGGCCAAGGAGAGTACACAGTCACTATAACAGCTCCTCTAGTCATGCAGCATCCACCTTCTCCTCTGGCCATGCCTGCTGTCGGAGCAGTGCTGATGATCAGGCAACAGCAGGTCCCTGCCCCCAACCTGGCCTAGCAAGGAGCTGTATGCATGGCTGTAGATTAGGTGAATAGGGAGCATAAAGTCAGGGCTGTGGATGTCACAGGGTGCCAGAAAGGTGCATATTCTGTGCACAGAGGGTACTTTGTGGCATTTCCTGTCCCTGTACATGTGCAGAGGGCCTGCGGTCTGGTTGTGGATCAGGCTTTTACTCTTTGAGATATATATATATATATATATTAATAAAATGGGTAGGAAAAATTATGTGTGCTGATTTTTTGGATTCCATCACATGACCATGCATGTATGAAAGCACTACTGCACACCTGCACTTTTACCCCTCTAAAAAACAATGTTGCCATTTTATAAGATAGATAACCCACTCAACAGTGTGAGGTTGCACTCTGATATATGCACACCTTGGGTGGTTGACACACTCAGCCTTCAGCCTTGTGCATACAACACACATCTTCTTTGTGAAAAAAAACATTAGTACGTCAGTTAGGGTTGCTATTAAAGTGACAAACTTATGGAAATGTGACGTTAGGGTTTTCAACCATAACTCTGCATCCCCCCCCCCCAAGAAGCCAAAGGGGGCAAAGCAGCACAAGCAACCACAGACATCCATCATCAGGTAAGACAAACAACATATGACTTTTTCCACATGACACAAGAGACACCTATCATCATGGTCTACCACTTCTGTAGCCGTGGATACACATGCACACTTGCACACCACTTGGGAATTGTGGTAAAAAATTCCAACAGGATCACATTGTGAATTGTAAGTAAGGAATAACACATGATAGGCTGTGCGGTAATGCTAAATTACTGCATGCCACAGTTGGTTGTGAGGCATGAGGCACAGCCAAGTGCCTTCAGCCACCTGGAAAGTGTGGTATACAAGTCCCATAAGATCACATCATAAATTGTAAGTAAGTAATACTACACATCAGGGCGTGCAGCAATGACAGATTGCTGCATGCCCCAGGTTGGTTGTGAGGCACAAGGCACAGCCAGATCCCTTCAACCCTCTGGGAAGTGTGGTATATAATTTGCATAGGATCACATTATAATTTTTAAGTAAGCAATACCACATGGCATGGTGTGTGGAAATGCTAAACTGATGTATGGCCCAGGTGGGTAGTGAGGCACGAGGCGCAGCTGAGTGCCTTCAACCACCTGGGAAATGTGATATAAAATTCCTATAGGATTACATTGTAAATTGTAAGGAAGCAATAATACACAACAGGGTGTGCTGTAATGCAACATTACTGCACACCCTGGGTGGGTTGTTAGGTGGGTTGTGATGCGTCTTGTGCCATCAACCACCTGTGAAGTGCAGTTGCTTCACTCAGGTGCTGAAGGCACCTATGCTGGCACAGAAGCACTGAGCCTCAATGGCCCTGCACTCCTGTGCCCACATAAATGACTGCATGCAGGTGGTGAGCACCTTCAACCACCTGGAACATGTATCCATGGCTACAGAAGCACTAGACCATGATGGATGTCTCTTGTGCCATGTGGAAAGAGTTGTATGTTGTTTGCATTACCTGATGATGGATGCCTGTGATCGCTTGTATTGCTTTGCCCCTTTGGCTGCTTGGGGGAGGATGCAGAGTTAGGGTTGAAAACCCTAACATTACATTTCCTTACTTTTGTCACTTTAATAGCAACCCTAACTGAAGTACTAAAATAGATTTTTGCTAAGAATTTCCTTACTTTCTGAGGTCTTATAATCAAATCCTCATTTGCCTGTGGAAAAGCACAGGGACCTCAGGGCCCTGTGCTCCCATTCCTCCATAGATGCGGACATGTGTTTCTGCAGAAGCACAGGGCCCTCCAGGCCAGACACATGCATTTGCAGCAAGACAACAACCAAATTGTCAGAATAGCCTTCTTATTACCCCACCTCATGAACCCTGTACTGAAAATGTTCAAATCCCCACCAGAACATTATTCCGCACCACCAGAACATCATTCCGTACCACAGGTGCAAAAACACCATTTTGGTAGGATTAGAAAAATGTCAGCTGTCATGTTCAGGGGGTGGTGTAAAAAAAATAGCTGTGTTGAAAATATGGGGGCAGAAATATTTAAAATTACCAAAATTACAAGTGAGCATAGCAAAATTTCAATGGTTGCTCATAACTTTGCAATTTTTACATATTTTGACTCCAAATTGTCAACATAGCCTTCTTATGACCACACCTCATGAACAAGGGTGGTGAAAATTTTTTTAATCCTGCCCAAAAGATGATTTTATCAATGGACCGCAAAAATCACCTTTCAGACTTGATTTGTGAAATTCCACCACCACTGGTCATGAGGCAGGGCCGCAAAACAGCCATGTTGAACTGGAGTCAAAGTATGCAAAAATGACAAAGCTATGCATTAAAGTGGAAAACCCCACTGAAGTACATTGAACCACACTTACCTCAGTTTCTCATGTTTCTCTTGACTGTGTGGTCCTTCATGCTGACTTTTCAGTTTCAGTGTTGAATTATGTAATGTGTTCTAAGTTACATAAAGTCCAATCAAACAAAGGTATGGGCTAAATAAGTAAGCACTTTCACACCCTACATTTTTATCACAATTTCATCCCACTTAATCAGGACAAGTAGTGGAGAAAAATTAGTTGATAAATAGGATCACATATAAATAGATTCATAGCTAACAGTGAGCAATGAACTCAAAGCTGGTATGCTCTGTAGTAATTGACAGAGAAATGACAACTAGTATGCAGTGAGAAAGATAAACATAAACAGTCCATCCTCTATTTAAAGGCAGTATAAACAAGTTAACATTCATTCCCTAATACATTTTACACAGCACACATATTAATATAAAGCACCCAGTTCAATGAGGACTTTGGATCTGTGATTAAAAACTGCTATGAATAATTGCATAGATTACATTGAAGTGGTTAGTATAACTTGTTTCCAGAACTGCCAATGCTTTTGCTGTCAGCATTCTGTCTTTTTATAACCTGCACTAATGGATGCACTTTTCTGGTTGGCTGGTTTAAATTTAAATGTGATTTTAATCTTATTATTTTTATTTATTTATTTATACATCAGTTTACAACCTTTGAGCCAGAGGCTCGTTTCCAGAGGTACCTCGTCACAAAGAGGACAAACACAAACAACATTTCATTACAGCACTGTAGATAACAGCATTTGTTTTTCTTTTTACACATCATAGCAGGCAACAGTTTAGGCAGATATATGCTGTAGTTACTTTGTTTACAATAACAGTGTAACAGGTTAGGTATTTAAGGTTTATACAGTTATTCAGATAGGATTGAGAGGTAAGCATACATTGGTTAGGCAGACAACAAGTCATGAGCAGGGGCTGCTCGGATAGTAAAAACAGGTGGCTATGGGACGGGGTAGAAAAATGAGAGGAGGGGGCGAGCCACTTTGTGAGTTTTGTCAGTTGTTGATTGTGAAGCTACTCAGTGAGTTTTGTCTGGTACAAGGCCTCAACCACAGCTATGCATGTTAAACAGTTGACTTTGAAGTGCGGTTTTGAAGCTGGAGATTGAACGGGTATCGGTGATGGAGCTGGGGAGAGTATTGTACCAGGTGGGGGCTCTGTAATAGAAGGACCGTTGACCATGGGTGGTCCTGGTTCTTGGGATAGACAGGGTGGCCCTGGAGGAGCTACGAGTTTGGACTAAGGGTCGAGCTAGGTGGATAGAGGCAGTCAGTCCGGGAGAGGATAGAACAAGGAGTGTTTTTTTAGTTAGGAGGCAGGTTTGGTATCTGAGCCGTTCATCCAGGTTGAGCAGCTTAGCAAAGTCATATAGCTGGCAGGTATGGGTTAATCTGGTGGCTCCCGTGATTAATCTACAGGCCTTGTTCAAGGTGTGTCGAATTTTATTGAGGGCAGTCATATCCGCGGCACCATAGACAGGCAGGCCATAGTCCACAAGGGACAAGATTGAGGAGGTGACAGCTAGTCAGATGGCCTCAGGGGGGAGGCAGTGTTTATGGCGATAAAGGATACCTAGCCGAGTATTTGTAGCTGAGGCTAGAGTATCAATGTGGTCATGGAAAGTGAGGGCAGAGTCAAAGGAGACCCCAAGGTACTTGTACAGGCGGACTTGCTCGAAAGGAAGTTTAGAGCCAGGGAGGATATGAGTTTGTTTTGAGGGTGGGCAAAAAGCATGGATTTGGTTTTCTTTAGATTGACCACAAGTCTGTGCTCTTTGAACCAGGCTTCAGCATCATTGAAGGCTAGTTGCAAGGATTCTTGAAGGGCAATGGGGTTTCGGTGGGAGGCAAAGAGGACGGCATCATCTGCGTACAGCAGGATTTTACCCGTGCATGCACTGGGCAAGGTATTGAGGTATAGAGAGAAAGAGAAGAGGGCCTAGGATGGAACCCTTTGTAGTTTTTCTTTTGTCTATTGACAGGCAGGCAATATGGATCTAAATCACACATAATGCAGAATGGTTAGGGAGCCATTGCAGCTGTTAAATACTCATGGCTATGCAAGGATCTACATCCTCTGACAAAGCCTTACTTGCAAAGGGCTCGGGTTACAGTCCTTTGGTGTGCTTAATGTATTGGATGGCACTTGCTCACTACTTTTTATTTTTAATAATAAAGTTCAGTGTGAAGCACTGTATTTACGTGTGGACAGTGTTCTGTTGGTATCAGAGTGCAGCGGCTTTTTGACTTTGTTTGTGTGTTGGGACAGACACCCCTTGACTGCTGTAGACCTCCGGCATTAAATTATTTATAGCAGTTTTTAATAGCAAATCCAAAGTCTTCATTACACTTAACGCTTTAAATTAATCTAGAGAATTATTCCAAACAGTTTATGATGACCAGTTCAAAATCCTATTTCGGTAGTCAACCAAAATTGCTATTAGGGTTCATTCCCTGGTGATCCGCAGAGACTTCTTTCTGCTTGTCAGAAAGGACAAAGCCAGAACACTTTCTAAGTCCATAATAAAAACATGACTGCAAAGCAGAGACAGAGATAAATGCAGTATTGTAATACATCCAGTTACAAATTTGTAAACACATCAATGCAATCCATTTCTGAACGAAAGTTCAGTACTATACGGATCAACACAGTTAAAGAGCAACAAAATTACTATACGTTGTACATCAAAGGATGGAGAGTGGGGCCAGGGAAAGATGACATAATCCACTGAAGGGAAGGCAGAGCTTGCATCACTATAGCATATACCCATAAACTTAAGTAGGCTGGGATCTTAATTACATAATTTTGAAAAGTGTCTACCTACAGGAGTTCCCAATTTCTGATTTATGAGTAACCTGACATGTTGCTGGATCCTTTCTTTCAGTGTCCTAACCATTCTGCATTATGTGTGATTTAGATCCATATTGCCTGCCTGTCAATAGACAAAAAAAAAACTTTGAAACTCAGAGCTTAAATCCTGACATGTAAAACACTAAATGGAGGAGCCAGTATATGGAATATGCAGCTCAGACGACAGATGGTCCCAGAACATCATGGGCCCTAGTAATGGTAAATCTGGCCCTAATAATTGGGACTGTAATTGGAGGGTGGGGGTGGGGGGCACAAATAAACACCGGGTTAAGTGTTAAATCCTTTTTCGTCACACAAGATTCTTTCTTGTTTGAACAAAAACTCTAAACTAAAAAAGCAGAAGTGAGTGACAAACAAGCATTTATTAATGCCGAGTGTTCATTACTTGTTAAACATTTTTTTTTTGCAATTCTGATCACAAATTTTATAGATTTAAACTCCTGCCCGAAAGGTGAGTTCACACTGCAATTGCGAAATCACCTTTTGGGATGCAAAAAACATTTTGGCCAGGATCTGAAAAATGACAGCTGTGAATTTCATGAGGTGCTGTGAAGAAATGTCTATGCTGAAAATCTGGGATCAAAATATTGAAAATTGCCAAAGTTACGAGCCTGCGTTCACAAATGTCAATGCAGGCTCATAACTTCATTGTTTGTAAATATTTTTGCCCCAGATTTTCAACATACCCTTCTTATGACCCCAACTCATGAACAAGTGTACAGAAAAATGTCAACACCTGCCCGAAAGGTGATTTCACACAGCAACTGTGAAATCACCTTTCAGGATGCAAAAAAAAACATTTTGGCCAAGATCGAAATAATGACAGCTGTCACATTCGTGAGGTGTTGTGAAGAAATGGCTATGTTGAAAATTTGGGTTTAAAATATTGAAAATTGCCAAAGTTACGAGCCTGTGTTTGCAAATTTCAATGCAGGCTCATAACTTTATGATTTATTTTGCCAGTCTGCTCTTGCTCTGTACACACACACACACAGCCACACTGAGGCCAAGAATTATATTTTTATGTGATTTCTGTGACTATAACATTTCTCTTTGGCCCCCAATAGCCTCTCTCTTTTTTTCTATTTTGGATGGTGGCACAAGTCAAAGACTTTTTTTGCCTGTCTGCTCTTGCCCTGTGTACACACACAGCCACACCAGGGCCAAGCATAAACTTAATTTGTGCTTTCCTTGACTGCAACATTTCTCTTTGGCCCCCAATAGTCTCTCTCTCTCTCTTTTTCTCCTCTGGATGGTGGTGAAAGTCAAAGATTTATTTTGCCAGCTTGCTCTTGCACATACACAGCCACACGGGCCAGAAATCACAAATAAAGTTTATTCTTGGCTCCAGTGTCTCCTCCCTAAATTTGACCTAATTTAATCACTAGTTACCTTGCTTGCCCTAACATAATGATACTCTCTTAGACTTGGCTCAACAACAAAGTTGGTGACCCTGTGCTCTCCATCCCTGGGTACACTATATCCTGCAAATATTGACCCACTAGAAGAGGAGGAGTGGCACTCTATGTCTCCTCAACCTTACAATTTACAACCATCCATACCACATTGGTCCTGAAAGCTTATGAGGTACTTATACTAAAACTATCCCTCCCTTTTTCCATACCCATCTATATTGTTGGGGCTTACTGTCAACCTGGGCTCCCACCCTCCACCGCCGCTGATCTCATTAGCAGCAGAGTTTTGCATACCTCCTCAGGTGAAATTTATAGTATGGGTGATTTTAACCAAAACTGGCAGTCCCCGTCTTTTAACAAAACTCTAATTGAAATCTGCTCACAACCTATCCCAACTTATACTTGAACCAACCTGCATGAACCATAAAACCAGTAACCACTCCCTAATCGACTGGACCCTCACATCCCACCCCCACAGGGTCCTCAAATCTAGTATTTTCCCTGATGCCCTGAGCAACTGTCACATGACTTTCATGGTTTGCAAGGTACACAGGACTAAGACCCCCCCCCCCAAAACCATCCACTTCCGATCTTATAAATCATTGAATCTCACTCCCCTCCTTCATGACCTGTCCCAAGTTAACTGGGATCCAATTGCCTCCTCAGATTCTATTGACTCTGCTTATGGCTACTTCCATGACAAATTCTTAGAGATTTGGAACAACTGCGCCCCACTGCAGTACACCAGGGTTAGGGGAAAACACCTACCTTGGATCACCCCTGAACTCCTGTCACGCCTTCATGCCCATGACCAGGCCTGGAAAATGTATAAAGCCTCTAGGGTCACCCAAGACTATGTCATCTATCTGGCCCTACACAATAAATGAACAAAAGCCACTCAGTTAGCAAAAGCCAACTATTTCTGTTCTACTTTCCAGGCAAACATCAAGAGACCCTCCATATTCTGGAAGGTAATTCACTCCCTCTTCTCCCTTCCCTCCTCCCTTTCCACCTCTCAGTATAAACGGCTTGCAAATTGCTGAGCACATTAATGTTGCCAAGGAGTTTAATTCATATTTCATGTCCTGCGCTGCTGCTCTCCTGTCCTCCTTACCTCCTCACCTTCTGACCCACCCTCCAGACCTCCCCCCCTCGTCCTGCCCTTTCTCATTCTCTAAAATCTCTCCCTCTGACACCTTGAACACACTATTTGCCCTAAATCCTTCTACAGGCTGCTTGCCTGATGACTTAGACCCTACGTTGCTATACCTATCTGCTCCTGCTATCTCTGTTCCTTTTTCTGACCTTCTCAACCTCTCTTTCTCTACAGCCACAGTCCCTTCAGTTTTAAGCATGCCATTGTTCTTCCCTTGCCCAAGGGCAGTGACCCTTCCGCTACTACAAACTATCTCCCCATTTCTCTCCCTTCTACCCTTGCTAAACAACAAGAGCATCTGGTGCTGTCTCAGCTATCTACCTATCTCTCTAACTCTAACTTCTTCATTCCATTCCAATCTGGAATCAGGAAGAACCATTCACCTACTACCTCCATGATTAGACTCAGGGACTCTGTCCTCTCAGGGATGGACTGTGGCCAAATCACCTCAGCAATCTTTGTCAACCTAGCTAAGGCTTTTGACACTGATTCCCATCCCCTTTTATTATCCTCCCTCTCCTCGGCTGGCCTGATTCTACCACCAACTGGTTCAAAGCCTATTTAGTAGGGCGTACTCAGTCAGTAAGAATAGCTGATGATATTTCCCCTCCCCATCAATACCAGCATATCTCAAGGGTCCGTTTTGGGCCCAATCCTATTCTCTATTTTCCTAAATGATCTCCCCTCAGTGTGCTTGTTTGCCTCAATTCATATGTACACCGATGACACGGTCCTCTTCACCTCGGGCCAGTCCCCTATGGATGTTGAATCCAGACTACAGCAGGACTTCAACAAAGTCCAGCTCTGGTTCCACTCCCATCAGCTCACCCTAAATGACAAGAAGACAGTCTCAATGACCTTTGGCACTAGGTGGAGACTCACCAGACTACCCTCCTGCCCACCTTCCATACCCTCGACGGGACAGTCCTTGAGGACACTTCCTCTTTTAGGTACTTGGGGGTTAGCTTGACCAACACCTCAACTTCTCTAGGCATGTGGAAGCCATCCTGAAGAAACTGTGCCCCAAGATTGGCACATTATACAGGAACCAGAATTGCCTTCCGCTACCATCTAGGCATGAACTTGTCCAGAAGATGATCCTGCCTATCATTGCTACTGTGATGTAGTCTACAGTGCCACTTCCAAGTCTCCCCTAACCAGACTGAATACCCTTTTCAACTCCTTCTGTCATTTCACCCTCAACGCCACTCCCCTCACTCATCACTGTGACCTATATCACTCACTGGCTTTTACCTCACTAGAAAATCACTCTCACCTCCACTGTGCCAAATTCATGTATAAATGTTGGTTCGATGCACTCCCCACCTATCTTAATTCCTCACTTTCTAGCCTTCCTACTCCCGACCACTCCCTCAGATCTTTTGATGCCTGACTATTGGTAGTACCCTGCCAATCAACTGCTGTTGGCCAGTTGGCCTTCTCTTATGGCTTCCTTAAACTCTGGAATGCCCTCCCTCATCAGGTTCGCCACTCATCCTCCCCTCACTCCATCTCCCTTGCACTATAAAACTTGCTCTCTGTAAATTGTACCTGTGGTTAATCATCTCCCTTCTGACCTCTCCTCAGCTCACCCTCCTGTTAACTAGCTTGCTTCTAGACTTTTGCACTTGCCAGTGCTCCTGGAGCCTGTAACAACATTTACTTCACCCTGTTGCACTTAAATGCAATTTCTGCCATCTTCAGTTCATGATTTGTCTTTCTTACAGAGCTGTAAATTGTATCCATAGCTGTTGGTTGTATGTTGTATATTGTATGTACAGTTTCATACTGCCAATATGGATTCTCTAGTTATGTAGAGATATGTATTGATCTCCCTTTATCCCCTCCCCGCAGAACATACCGTGAGATGAGCAACTTGTTGCTCAGTGTGCCTTTCCTGGTGAAACATTTCAATAAATAAATAAATAAATAAAAATACTTTTTTGTGTGTGATTTCTGTAACTATAGCATTTCTCTTTGTCCCTCAATAGTGTCTCTCTCTTTTTCTCCTCTGGATGGTGACAAGTCAAAGACTTATTTTGCCTGCTTCCTCTTGTCCTGTGTATACACACAGCCACACTGGGGCCAAGAATAAACTTTATTTATGATTTCTGTGACTATAACATTTCTCTTTGGCCCCCAGTATTTATTTATTTATTTATTTATTACATCATGGGTTTACAGACCTTTGAGGCAAATACTCATTTACAAAGGTACCTCATCAAGAGAGCAATACATCACAGCAAACAAAACAGCACAGTACATAATGCTTAGATTAAAAAAGCAATCAGTGTTATAGGCATTCACTGGTGGTACATGCTTCGTAATAGGTAGATCACAGTAGTCATAATATAGGTACACGAGTACCATGTCAGGTAGCAACCAGAGATATTTTATTACAGTAGTCAGCAGATGTTGCCTGGGATCCCAGGTATATACAGCAAAAGTAGACAGGGCATACTGAGCCTAGGGGTGAGGGTAAGGGGCAGGTGAGGGATTATGTGCAGTTGCAGCAGTGAGTGCTTGTCAGATGGCTTCTGAGGGAGACCTTGAAAGGACCAAGTTTAGTGGAGTCAGCTATGTTGGCTGGGAGGGAATTGAACCAGGAGGGAGCTCGATAGCAAAAGGATCTCTGGGCCATAGAGGTCCTTACCCTGGGAACAATAAGAGAGGTTTTGACAGTGCTGTGGGTGGAGACTAAGGGGGAGGCATGCTGCAGGGAGATGGTGACCCCAGGGGGGAGAGGCCTAGTAGGGTCTTTTTTGCAAAAAGGCAGGTTTGGAAGCAGAGTCTTTCTTCAAGGTTGAGCAAGTTGGTAGTGGAGTACAGCAGGCATGTATGGGTGCGCCTAGGGGCTCCCAGCATTAGTCTGTAGGCCTTTTTTTATAGAGAGCTGGATTCTTGGAAGCGCAGTGTTGTCAGCTGCAGCATAGATGGGCAGTCCATAGTCGATTAGTGACAGGACAGAGGAGGTGATTGCCAATCTAAGGGCCTCTTGTGGTAGGCAGTCCCTATGGTGGTATAACAGTCTAATCCTGACATTGGTGGCAGCAGAAAAGGCATTGATATGGGAATGGAAGGAGAGTGCCGAATCAAAGGTAATGCCCAGATACTTGCAGGAGGAAACCTGCTCAATGGGGTTTAGTGTGCTAGGCAATATCACAAGAGGGGCACCACTGGCTTTGTTTGGCGATGCGAGAAGAGCATAGCTTTGGTCTTTTTTAGGTTCAGGACTAGCCTTTGTGATGTGAACCAATGCTCAGCTCTATCAAAAGCTTGTTGGAGGGTGGTCTGGATTGTGTTGGGGTTGGGGTCAGAGGTGAAGAGCACAGTGTCATCCACGTAGAGGAGGATCTTACTTGGGCAGGCCAAGGGGAGGGAGTTGAGGTAGAAACTGAAGAGGAGAGGGCCTAAAATGGAGCCCTGGGGAACCTCAGAGTGGACAGGTCATGTGTCAGATAGGGTGCTATTGATTTTTTACACACTTAGTTCTGGCAGAAAGGTAGCTGGTGAACCATGCAAGGGGCCAGGGGAGAAACCAAGGCATCTGAGGGAGTCAAGCAGGATGGGATGGCAAACCATGTCAAAGACCTTGGAGAGGTCAATGAACATGGCAGTGGCAGGACTTCCGGCATCAAGAGCAGAGTGCAGGAAGTTGGAGAATTCAAGTAGCGCAGTTGTGGTGCTGTGACCTGCATGAAAGCCATGCTGTTCAGGGCACAGGATATTGTGCTTGGCAAGGTATTCGGCAAGCTGGTTGGTAACTACTTTTTCAAGGTCCTTAGAGAGTGGGGGGAGGATGGAGATAGGTCGATAGTTACCCGGGGTCGCATGATCGCCACTCTTTAGGATGGGAGTGATGATGGTGGTTTTCATGCGCTGGGGAACTGCCCCAGTCACAGA
Organism: Neoceratodus forsteri; assembly: GCA_016271365.2. NCBI lineage: Eukaryota > Metazoa > Chordata > Ceratodontiformes > Ceratodontidae > Neoceratodus > Neoceratodus forsteri. Next base: position 854,845,656 of record CM028131.1, read on the forward strand.
CAGTGGTTGAGCAGCTCGGTAAGTGGGACCAGGCTAGCATTTAACATCAGATGAAGTAGCCTAGTGTCCAGTAGGTTGGTACTGGGGCTGTTACTACTAACGGCTTTTTGCAGAAGGGGTCTGGCCTCCAACAGGGAGATGGTACGTAGGTAGAAAGGAGGTCTCTGGAGAGTGGGCAGGGGTGCTACTGGGATGGGGTCAAAGAAGTTACTGGGCAGGACTGAACTCAGGTCTGAGTAAGTGTGGTTTAGGCAGTCTGCAATGCCTAGGGGGTCAGAGCAGACAGTTCCATTAAAGGAGAGTTGAGAGGGGGGTGGGGAGTGGGATTTCCCATTCAGCTCCTTTGCATTATCCCAAAGGTTTCTAGCCAACCCCCAGGAGGAAACAAGAGCGGATTGGTAGTACTGGACTTTGGCCTGTTGAATGGCCCAAGTACACTTATTGTGCTCAGCGCTGTACACTTGCCTATCAGCTGGCTTGCCAGATTCCACAGCAATGTGCCATAGGTTGTCTCTCATTTTAAGTTTGTGAAAGAGGAAGGGGGTAACCCAGGGCATGCTTTGCTTTTTGATGTGCTTTCTAGCAAAGGGGGCATAGAGGTCACAGGCAGTGTTGAAAATGCGAGTGAAAAAATCCAGTGCCTCATCTATGGATGGTGTAAGCCTGATTGGGGACCAATCCAGTTGTGAGAGGTACAGTTTAAGGTGATGCAGGCCACCTAGGAGTAGGTGACATCGCTGGGTGGTTTGTGGTGCAGGTTTGCTGTTGGCAGTGGACCAAGAGAATGCGACCGGGGAGTGGTCACTAAGTGAGCTGGGAAGTACACTAATATCAAGCACCCTCTGGGGGCAGTTGGTAATGGTGATATCCAGGAGGATGATGGAGCCAGTAGAGGGGTTGAATCTAGTTGGAGTGGTGACAAGCTGAGACATGTCAAGGGCGGCAAAGATATCTCTGGTTTGGGAGGCCATGGCAGAGAGCCAGTTGATATTCAGGTCACCAACAATTATCTGGGCCATTTTGGGTGGTAGGCCAGAGAGGTAGTCAGCAAGCACCTGAATGGCGAGGTCATGCTTTCTGGGGGGAATATAGGCAATGGTGAGAAAGAGTGTGCCCTTACCAGGACTGGGGGAGATTTTTAGCATTAGGGCTTGCACCCCGTTATCAAGTTTGGGTGGTGGAAGTGCATGCCCAAGGAGGGAGTCAACACGTAAATGGAACAACCACCTCCATGCTTACCCACTCAATCTTTCCTGAAAAGGATGTAACCAGGGAGGGAGACAAAGGAGACAGGGGTGGATTTGGATAGCCAGGTTTCGACGAGTGTGACAATGTCTGGTTGTTGCTGAGTAACCCAGCATTGGAATGCAGCAGCCTTCTTAAGGAGGCTGAAAATATTCATAGAAGCTATGTGGAGTCCTTGAGACTGGGCAGGCTTGTTCATAAGGGTTGGGCACAGGGCCAGGGTTTGGATGAATGTTGCCTGATAGAAGCAACAGGAGGGTGATTAGGCACACCAAAGCATGGTAGTGATTGTGGCATCTCCCTTTGCGACTGGACACGGGGCCGGGTGCTGGGGTACAAGAGGTGGGTAGAGGATGAAGGGTGGGAAAGGCATTGAGGAGAAGAGACCAAGGTATGAGTGGGAAGTAAGAGGTAGCAGGGGTGGAAGTGTGGGGGTATCGATGGGGGGGAGGTGGTCAAGCATCAGGGGTGTCTGGTAGAGGTGTTGTAGATAAGATGGGGGGTACTATGCATAGAGGGTGACAGTCCTAAGAGAGGTAGGGCTGGTGTAGGAAGTAGGAGGAGAACCACAGTTAGTGTCAATGCACTTTATCCCGGATGCATTGAGGACAATAAGTTATTTGAGCATGAGAGAGGATTACCCCTTTAAGAAGTTACAGAAAGGAGATTCTCTTTAAGGAGTTGCTGTAATTGACTAGTGTGAGGCCTCAGTGGGTGGGGATCACTGGGGAAGTGTACTTAAAAAGGAGGGAGGAGGGGGTAGGGGGTGGGTGAAAAAAACTGTCCAGAGAGCAGTACAGTAAGGCAGTGGCCGAGCTGTGTTTTGAAAAAGGTGCCTTGTGTGCTTTCTTTCTCAATGGGGATCTGCAGCATCCTTGGTCAGAGGTTGGCGGGCTGAATGCAGAGGTCCAGCCATCAGCAGGTAGCAGTGCCAGGGCCACTTGGCTGAAGTGGAGAGCCTGGTTTGGGCTTGTGGCTAAAACAGAGCAGAAAAAAAGACAGGCCATTATTTAAAAAGTCAAAGACAAAAGTCAAGTAAATTGGTGGGAGGGTCCTGGGCAATTTAGTGCTCAGGGCAGAAGTAGGTGCAGATAGTGGGACAGAAAAGGTTCCTGCAGAGAGGTCTGGTCAAAGTGCCAAGTGGGAATTTAGCAAAACAAAAGGCTGATTCAGGAGGTTGGGGGGAGGCCCCTTGAATGAGACCAGGGAGAGCTGGGAAGGAGGCGTGTGGTGGAGAAGACTCAGGTAGTTTGGAATGGGTAGAGAAGATGGCCCAAAATGCCAGGCAATATTTATAGAATGTATTGGTTCAGGGGGGTGTCAGGAGAGGGAATCAGGGGTCCAGTAGATGGCAGAGAAACATTGTGGGGAATAGAGAGAAAGAAATACAAAAGGGAAAAAAGCAAGAGAAAGAGGGAAGCAAAGAAGGCAGTCTGAGGATAAATGAGAGGAACTGTGATGGGAAAAGAGTGTGGCAGAAAAAACAGCAGGCAGTAGTCAGTTCTAGCTATTCTACAATATTGGGCAATTGGCCAAAAAAAAATCGGTAGTGCAAGCAGTAAGTTATATAGACGTCAGGCAGTCAGTTAAAGTTAGCTACAACTAAGCTATACTCTGCTGAGCAATTCCTACATATACAGTGCAATAGTTTAAAGGTAAAATGTTTAAGCAGTAAAAAATATTCAGCAGTGCAAGCCATAAGCTGTACAGAAATCAGGCCTAGCTAATACAGCAGGCTAAACAGTAGAAAATTCCAAGAGGAGAGAAAAAAAAAATATTTCCACATGAGCAGTAAATTCAGCAGAAAAAACTGTCCAGAGATCAATACAGCAAGGCAGTGGCCGAGCTGTGTTTTGAAAAAGGTGCCTTGTGTGCTTTCTTTCTCAATGGGGATCTGCAGCATCCCAATCGGGAAGCAGCCACAGTCCCCAGGAGCCAGTCCAATTATGGGGATTGAAGCCTGACAGCTCTGAGCTAGGAGCTGACCAAATCTACCTGCTTTCCTTGGTCAGAGGGTGGCGGGCTGGATGCAGAGGTCCTGTTGCCAGCAGATAGCAGTGTCAGGGCCACTCGGCTGAAGTGGAAGCCTGGTTTGGGCTTGTGGCTGCTTTCCTTGGTCAGAGGGTGGCGGGCTGGATGCAGAGGTCTGGCCACCAGCAGGTAGCATCACCAGGGCCACTCAGCTGAAGTGAAGAACCTGGTTTGGGCTTGTGGCTGCTTTCCTGGTCAGGGGATGGCGAGCTGGATGCAGAGGTCCGGCCGCAAGCAGGTAGCAGTGCCAGGGCCACTCAGCTCTCTCTGTCTCTTTTATTAGTTGCAGTAGGAGTGGCGGCGGAGGTGGGGGCATCAGGAACGGGGCCAGAATTATCTGTATGTTAATTTTTGAAGATCCCTGTGGGCAGTGATGTGCAATGACACCAACATCTGCCTCATCCCCCTTTAGAGATTAGTAAAATTAGGAACTTTCGTTACGCTAAATATTTCACGAAATTCACGCATTTCTCAAAATAGTTCATGGGTGCGAAATTTGAAATTCTGCCTGCAAAATATGAAATTTTGCCTAGTAATGAGAAATTTCACCTGTGGAGTGGCAAAAAGCAGCTGAAATTTTGCCATTTTGAGTAAAATTGTTCATTTTGCTGTGAAATTCTGCATTCTGCAAGCGAAATTTCGCAACTTCACACCCAGTGAAAAATTTGATTGAATGGCTGAGTTTCATGAAATGTTTCACATGGTGCAATTGCCAGTTTTGTAGCAATTTTGCTGAGGAAATTTCATTTTACAACATCTCACCCCCCTTGCATGAGGCGCCGGCAGTGCTTTTACTCCCAGCCTCCACCAGAGGTGCACAATGCACCAGACTCTTTTCCCCCCTCCCAGAGAAGGAGAGTAGTTCCTGGGACACTCAGTTCTACTGCCCCCAGCCAGCCCTCCAACTCCCGAGTTCATCTCCGAACCCAAGATGTAGGTGCAGCAATCAGACGCTTGTATGTTGCCATGATAACTTTGTAATTTTTTCACATTTTGACCCCAAATGTTCAACATAGTCTTCTTATCACCTTACCTCATAAACCCCATAGGTAAAAATTTCTTAATCCATGGAAAAACGCCATACCATGCCAAAGATGCAGAAAGTCATTTTGGGCAGAATGTGAAAAATGACAGCTGTAATTTTTATGAGGTGGTGTGAAAAAATGGCTATGTTGAAAATTGGGAGTGAAAATATGAGAAATTGACAGAGTTATGCGCATGCATAGGAAAATGTCAATGAATGCACGTAACTCGGGTGTTTTTCAGTATTTTAGATCCAGATTTTCAAAATGGCCTTTTTGGGACCCCACCTCATGAACAGTGGCACTGCCATTTCATTACTTGGCCCCAAAAGGTGATTTCATGCAAGGATCATGCCATTCCGTGCCACAGGTGCATAAGCATGCTTCGGGCAGGATGTGAGAAATGACAGCCAAACTGTTCATGAGGTGGTGTGAAAAAATCAATATGTTGACAATTTGGAGTGACAATATTAAAAAATTCACAAAGTTATGTGCCTGCATAGAAACTGCACAATGCATGCGTGTATTGCGCCCACTTCTGGGAATATTTTCACCAAATTTTCAACATGGGCTTTTTGGGACCCAACCTCATGAACAGTGGCACTGTTGTTTCATTGCTTGGTCCTGAAAGGTGATTTGGCACAGGGACCTCAAAATCACCTTTCGGGACTGAGTAACAAAACGACAGTGCCAGTGTTCATGAGGCGGGTTCCCAAAAAGCCCATGTTAAAAAATTTGGTGCAAAAACACCTAAAAGTGGCCAAGAGATCAACATAAGTTCAAAACATATTGACTGCCATTATATGTCACTTACCTTGATTCTTCAGTTCACTGTTCAGCTTTGAAGAGTGCAGACGTGTCCCAGTCCACAAAAGATACCAGCCACCAACCTCTGGAGGTAAGTATGGAGTAATGGGAGGTGCAGGGAGGTGGGTGTGCAGAAGGAGGGCCAGTATTAGGAAGGGGGATGGGGAGATGATGAGGGACCATTTTCTTCTTTACAGGTTTAATTAAACAAAAATGTTGGGGGACTCTTTTCTTTTTTTCAGGGATAGTAAATGTTTGAGGACACTGGGGGTGGGCTCCCCAGTGTTCCAGAGTTGTGGTGGTGGGGTAACATAACTGGAAACACTGGAGGTGGGCTCCCCAGTGTCCCATAGTACAGGGGGGGGATCATGGACATGGGGATTGGGCACCCTGATGTCAGACAGTGCTTGGGGGGATCACCGCCATGGGGATTGGGCACCCTGATGTCTGACAGTACTGGGGGGACTACTGACATGGAGATTGGGCACCACTATATCGAAAACTATGGGGAGGGGGATTGATGACATCGTGATTGGGCACCCCTGGTGGGCTGAACAGTCATGCAAATCAAAGGACTGAAGCCCTCTCAGATTAGAGTGCCTTTGGTCCTTTGAATTGCATGACCATTCAGCCCACCCAGCAGAGAGTTGCATCAGAACCACACCTAGTGCTAATTGGATAGACTGCTGAGCCCCTGGTTCTGTAAACTGCAATGGGCTCAGCAGTGACACCCCCCAAAATCCCATATTGACACAATATGTTGGTTTGTGCAAGTGTAAACAACGTAAAAAGAATTTAATATAAGAAAATAAAAACATTTTGTGGTCATAATTTGTCCAACAGTAAAGTGCAGAATCTAAGTGATGGAGTCATTAAATGACAGATTCGTGTTTTGGTCTCTCTGCAGGATGTCATTTTTGTGGGTTTTTAAATAAAAAAAAGGAAGACAAAATGGCAGCAAATGAAAAAGGAATTTTTCCTCACGAAAAGGGATTGGTCCCAAATGAAAAAGGATCATTTTTCATTTGGACCAAATTCTTTTTTCATTCCAGATCTCTATCCAAAAGACTGTACTGAGCATCTTCAGTACCCAAAGTTGAAAAACTGGCTAACTTTGGAATGGATTCATATTGTTTTCACCAAACTACTGAAAGGCACTGCTGTGGGCCAGTCACTTTCTACCCTAAAAATTGCAGACCAAAATGCCAGTTCAAGAGATCTACCCCATAACACCATGTATGCAAAATTTTGTCCAAATCTGTTAAACAGTTGCTAAGCTAATAAAGTGTGAAACAGGTTTAACATAGAAACCCCTGCTCAACCCTAACTATAGGGGTACTACAGTACCCTTATAATATATTTAACATGTTTAATATGTTCAGAATATAGCACTGAAGCATGACTGTGGTTTGGAATGCTCTCTAAGTGAAAGACAGGGATAAACAGATGCACTGAGAGATGAATGCATGCTGTTATTTCTGTCTGAGTACATGTGGTATACAGCTTTTTGTAACACCTCCCTTTCTCAGTGACAGGGAAACACAGTGTGAGCTGTAAATAAACCTCTAAATTAAAACCATTAGAATTCAAGTTTTTATTTATTTATTTAGATTTTGTTTACCGGGTAGGTGCACTAGCCATAGCAATGACTATTTTTAGGCACGACCCGGGAGGGTACAGAGCAAACAACAGAAAACAAATTACAGTACATACAAATTACAGTACATCATAGACAATAGCATATCATATGAACAGTGTCAGCAGGCGTTAAACAACAAAGTAGGGTAAATACATAACAGTGTGAAGGTACAGCAAAAATACTGGTAGTTATACATTAAATCATAACTATTTCAGAAAATAGGGGAGGAAAATACAATGATGGCTATAATCTATGAAATAGCCAATATTGGGTAGGTGTAGCAGGGAAAATATGAGGCATGGAGGGTAGAGGGTGGGATAGGGTAGGGCTTAGAGCAAGATAAGAGGGAGAATTGAGTTGATGTAAGGGCAGTAAGAGAAGGTAGGAGCAAGTGCAGAGCATTAAGCGGGGCTAACAGAAATGGCCTGGGTTGTGAAGGTTAGGAAGAGTTATGTAAGCTAAGGTGGTTTGAAACAGGAGCACATGCTGGAAGTGGTGAGATGATTACGTAGCTCCTTCTTGAATGTGGCATGGGAAGACGCTTGGCATAATTTTAGAGGGAGGGAGTTCCAGTACTGGGGGGCATGACAGGCAAATGCACTCGCACCTTTGGAGGTGCTGTGTTTGGGGATATGGACAAGGGCATTTTTCATCGATCGTAAGCCATAGCAGGAAGTGTGGTTTCGGAAGAGAGTTGCCAATGGCTTGGGTATCTGTGATCTGATAATGTTGTCAATGATGGTTCCATATGCATAGTACTGGATGCTTGTGGTGGGAGCCACCCCAGATCAGAGTAAAGGAGGCAGTGATGTTTCAGCGGTGAGAGGAGGATGCATAACAACAGACGTTGTTGTAGGTAACATCCCATTTCTTAAGGTATGATTTGCCCGCAGAGGCATATGTTGCAACAGCATAAGTGAGGGTTGGTAAGAGTATGCCTCGTGCTATGGCAAGCCTTGCTGAGGGGGTAAGGACATAGCTGGTTCAGTAAGCAATACCGAGTTTCATGTTGACCTGCTTGCAGGTGTGTTGTATATGGATATTGAAGTTATGTAACGGGTCAAGTGTTATGCCTAGGTATTTAAATAAGTCTACCACCCCAACTGATGTTCCATTAGAGGAGGAGACTCTGAAATTTGGTTGGGAGTTTTTGAATTTCATAATGGACTCAAATAGCATGGCTTGGGTCTTAGATTCATTCAGGACGAGTTTGTGTCTCAACAGCCATTGTTGTATTAGTTGGAAATCTTGGGAGAGACTTTGGTTGATCTCTTCAACAGTTTTCACACTTTTGTATAGGACAATGTCATCCGCATATAACAGGGAGGAGGTTTGTAGGAGGTTAGAGGTGATACTGTTGATAAAGATGGTAAAAAGCAGCGGTCCTAAAGTAGACCCTTGTGGCACACCACTGTTTATGGTTGTTTTATTTGAGAGGGTGGAATTAAATTTAACCATTTGTGTACTATTGGATAAGTAGCTGTCAAACCACTTGACTACATTGGGTGGAAAGCCTAGAGATGCGAGGGCGGCTAAGAGGATGGGGTGGTCAACTAGGTCAAATGCCTTAGTCATGTCAATAAAGATGGCTCCTGTGAGATGACCAGAGTCCATGGCTGCTAGGGCATCCGACGTAAATTTGAGGAGGGCAGTGGTGGTACTGTGACCCTTGTGGAAACCATGCTGTGCAGATGTAAGAAGGATATATTTATGGAGGAATTCGACAGTTTGGGTAGCTACAAGCATCTCGAGGAGTTTGCTGAGAACTAACAAAATGGCTATGGGTCTGTAATTTGCGGGATCCTTGTGGACCCCCTTTTTAAAAACAGGGGTAATTCTAGCAATCTTCCACATGTCAGGGACAAAACCCTGGCATAGGGAGAGGGTAAAAATCCTAGCTAGAGGAGCAGCAATGTAAGGAGCAGCCAGTTTCAATAGTTTAGGTTCCAGATTGTCAGACCCTACTGCAGTGAAATCAGAGATGTTATTCAGTAATCTTAGTACCTCATGGCTAGAGATTCTTTTGAAGAAAAATGTAGGGGCTGTATAGCCAGGCAGGGTGCTTGAGTGAGGTAGGGTGGTGAAAGCGGAAGTGTATTTGGTTAGGTCTGAAAAATGAGAGTTGAAAAAGTTTGCAATGGTTAGGGGATTGATGCAGTGGACCCCATTTAGCAACATGTCATTAGGGGTAGGGGCTGGATTCGAACCCAGGAGGAACTTTATATGGGACCAGAATTTTTTGGAGTCACCATAGGAGGTAGTTAGTAGATCTTTGCAGTAGTCGCTTTTGGCCCATTTGATTTCCTTTTTACAGGAATTTCACAGTGCCCTATAGATATTTAGGTCAGGTATTTGCCCAGAGCATTTGGACTGGCGCCAACTTTTGTCCCTCTGCCTGAGTTTAGAAAGCAAGTCAGAGTTTAGCCAATGGGTATGCCTATGTTTTACTCAACGGGTAGTAAGGTGGCAGTGTTTATCCTGAAGTGCAAGAAATTGGGTCATGAAGTGATCTAGAGCTCCTGGAGCATTGTTGGTTAAGAAGAGGGGGGACCAATCAATAGTACCGACGTCAAGAAGAAAGGCCTGAGGGTCAAAGTTCACCTAGTTGCGGAAGGTGATAAAACATGGCTTCAATGGAGATGGTCTGCTTTTGCCCCAGATACAGAAGGTAGGGGAGTGGTCGGTGATGGCATTGGCTAGTACCCCTGAGGTGATTATATGTTCAGGGTGGTTAGTCATTATCCAATCCAGCAATGTACTAGTGTTCGAGTGCAGGGCAGTTCTGGTGGGGTCACAGATCAGCTGGTGCATTTTGTGGTTTTGTAGCTTGGATAGGGATGTGCATTGTGAGTTGCCCAACCAGTTGAAATTTAAGTCCCCAAGTATAAGTACCTCGTTTCTCCCAGAGAGAAATGAAGTTTGATCCAGCAGCTCATCTAACCCTTTGAAGCTGCTAGCAGGGGGGGGTTGTATGCACATATGACGTGTAATGTTTTGGTGCCGAGAGTGAGAAGGGCATGTGGCGCTTCACAGTGGGTTAGAGGTGGTGAGGAGATGGAGGTGAGTTGAAGCTGGTCTTTGAAGTAGATAGCCGTACCCCCCCTTTTAGGTGCTGGTCTGTCACATCGCAGGAGGCTGTAAGATGGGATGGAGCAAAGGGAGTCAGGGGTAGAGGGTTTGAGCCATGTTTCAGCAGGTGACAATTTTTTAAGGCATATGCAGCCATGTTGATCCAAGTCCTGTTTAATAGTAATGGAATGGAGTCATATCGGGTAGTGGGCATGAGAAGAAGGTTCGAGTAGAGGTAATCATTGGGCAAGAAGGATGGGTTAGCTGAGGTAGCTCTGGATACTGTGAGCATGGATAGGTGGAAGAGAGGTAGCGAGAATGCAAGAAATGACAGTAGTACATATTGGTTCATGGTAGGATGTGCTAAGGGCAGATAGATTTGCCAGAGAAGAATCAGTAGACTCCCGGAGGATTAGGGAAGAGAGGTAGGACTGTAACTGGATTTGAAATAAATTCCCCTTATATCGGTAGATAAGGTGAGTGTCTTTAAGTAAGGATCCTAGGATAAGCTAGGCTCAAAGCTTAATGAGCTAAAGGTTGCCTAGTTAGTTTAAAGACACTAGCTGGTTTAGAGCTCAGTAGGGTTAAGGAAACATGCTGATGAAAACTGGGTAGTTTGAGAGAGGAAAACAGCTGGTAAGGTGGGGAATACACAGGGCAGAATACGCAGGGCAGTTTACAGGGTGGAGCAGAAATGGACAAAGAAATATAGGTGATTTAACTGGCTTTTGGCTGATCAGTTGTGCGTCTTCTGTAGAGGGGATTGGAGATGAGCTGGATAGGTTGAACCAGTAGGAAGGGAGATCACAGAAGTGGGCGGTACAAAAGCGTATTTAAAGGTGGCCTGGGAGGGGTTGGGGAGCGGGAAAAAAAAGAGAACCTGAAGTAAGCTGCACTCAGGAGAGCCGAAGCACCACTGTTAAGGTGTATGGGAAAGGCGCACCAATCGGCTTAGCCGTGGGATGCAGGCAGGCCAATCAGAGTCCGTCTGCAGAACGCCGCACCAATGGAAGACCACTGAGGCATGCTGGTTCCCTGAGTAGAAGTCAGTGGTAGTACCTGAGGTGTGGGATCCACTTCCAGAGACCGTGAGGGCGGCAGGAGTTGGTGGCTTCGGTCGGCAGGTGGCGGCCAGTAAAACCGCTCCGATGAGAGAAAGCGCCGCTCTGGCGTGAGTCCCTGAGTAGTAGAGGAGACAGGCAGTTAAATATACAGCTAGCAAAGAGGGGTGGGAGGCTGGCGGCAGACCGCCAGCAGGGGTGGAGTGCAAATTAACACAGAGACAAAAGTTAAACAGTAGGGTAGTCAAGGTTCAATAGGTAGAGTGAGGGGAAAGCGAGGAGAGAATGGGGGTAGGAATATCAGTTTAGCGAGGGGGAGAGAAAGGTTTTATTTTTTTCAGAAGTTAATTGCAGCAGAGATGCCACCGAGAAACGAACGGGGGGGGGAGCAGGAGCAGGCAATAGTTAGAATTGTCAGGAAACAGACAGTGAATAAGCACAAACAGGTTTCTCAAATGTTACAGGTCTAGGTCATACACTGCAGTAATACTACAACATTAGGCTACACTCTGCATTTTAGGGCTAACAGTGTAAGGCATTAGGTAGCAATCAGGTTTCTACACTAGCAAGCTAACATTAACAGTTAAGCTGAAACATTTGTACACAGTAGAAATTAAGGCTTTTAAGGGAGGGTCAGAGAAAAGAGAACCTGAAGTAAGCTGTACTCAGGAGTGCCGAGGCACTGCTGTTAGGGTCTATGGGAAAGGCGTACCAATCGGCTTAGCCATGGGATGTAGGCGGACCAATCAGAGTCCGTCTGCAGAACGCCACACCAATGGGAGACCGCTGAGGCATGCTGGTTCCCCGAGTAGAAGTCAGTGGTAGTACCTGAGGTGTGGGATCCGGTTCCAGGGACCATGAGGGCGGCAGGAGTTGGTGGCTTCAGTCGGCGGGCGGCGGTCAGTAAAACCGCCCCGATGAGAGAAAGCGCCACTCTGGCACGAGTCCCTGAGGTGTGGGATCCAGTTCCAGGGACTGTGAGGGTGGCAGGAGTTGGTGGCTTTGTCGGCTGGGGGCGCCCAGTAAAACCGCCCCGATGAGAGAAAGCGCCGCTCTGGCATGAGTCCCCGAGGTGTGGGATCTGGTTCCAGGGACCGTGAGGGTGGCAGGAGTTGGTGGCTTCAGTCGGCGGGTGGCGGCCAGTAAAACCACCCCGATGAGAAAAAGTGCAGCTCTGGCGCAAGTTACTGTGTATCTATATGTTAAGGCCAGCTGATAAACACCCATTTGTGAACATTTTAGCTGCTTTCACAGTAGGCATTGTTGGCAAAATGCCACAACTCATTGCAAAAAGGGAAAATTGCAATTCTTACTATTTGAAACATAATAGAGAAATGATTGATGAAAATTAGTGCTCCTGTCTAGTAGGCATTCCAAATAGATACAGATCTACCAAAATAGCTTAAAGCAATTGTTTATTGATGGTTTAAACATGTATTTACTGTTGTGACAGGCAACATGTATTTTTGGAAAGCCATGTACAAACTAATAATTTTACCTGGTTCCAAACAAATACTAATCTACTAAAATAGCTTAAACCAATTGTTTATAGATGTTTTAAAAGTGTATTTACTGTTGTGACAGATAACATGGAATATTGGAAAACCCTGTACAAACTCATAATTTTACCTGGAGAGACAGGGACAGATATTTGCAAATAAGAGATTATCTGGTAAGACATCTGCAATGGTCAGGAAAGGAAATCAACCATCTCATTTGGTCACTGTAGTCACAGAAATAATGCAAGGGGAACCAACTTGGCACCTAGGCCTTGATATTCAAAGGTTAGCACCATCACAAACGTGGTTTGCACCAGCGCTAACCCAGGTTTGCGCCAGTGCTCTGGCAGGACTATATTCAGAGGACCTGCAGCGCCCCCAAACCCAAAAGCACCAAGGTGCAAAAATACCACTCTGCCTATGCAAATGAGGGGATCCCTGCATGCATAATGGTGCAGTGGTATTTTCAAAGGTTTGCAGCAGCTATAAACAGGCCTCCAAGAGACATTGTTTACCACTGCCAAAATCAATCTCTTAAACCAGGCACTAAGCCTACACCCCCTGACCCTCCAAAGGCAGGGTGGCTGTATTGAAGCTGCCCAACCCTATGCTGAGCTGCCACCCACCCCCTGATCACCCAGTTACCATGATGTACAACCTTCCCTGGTAGTCTAGTGGCACCCCCGCCATTGATCACCCAGTTACCACAATGTACAGTCTTCCCAGGTAATCTAATGGTACCCCCCAACTGCATGGTGACCCCCCACTCACCCACCAACTGAGAACCCCACCCCGCACCACCCTTACCCCAAGCATCGGTCTCTGGGGCAGAGGCTACTGGCATAGGCCTCCTTTCACCTTCTCGGCTTGCCGCCATCAGACAGTCATGGAGCGTGATCATGTACATACCACTGGACTACCAGGGAAGGTTGTACTTTGTAGAAACTGGGTGACTGGGGGTGGGTACCGGTACACTACCAAGGAAGGTTGTGAATTGTGGAAACTAGGCAATCGGTGGGGGTGTACCTGTAGACTACCAGGGAAGGTTGTACATTGTGGAAACTGGGCAATCGGAGGAAGAGGGAGTGCCACTTGACTACCAGGGAAGGTCATACATTGTGGAAACCAGACAATTGGTTTGGGGGGATTCCTGTACCACCAGAGCTCTCTTTTTCCAAGGAAAGGGCATTAAGGGGATGCTGTGCCACATGGAAATGAGCCCATAATGGCATACAGATGGTCCCTGAGTGCCTAGAATACCCAATGAGCTCATTTGCATGCTCAGGCTGAATATGGCCCACAGGGGACCTGGTGCTATCCCTTTTTGGGCAGCGCTATTCCTGTGGGTCATGTGCATCCCTCTGGTCCCTGTCAAGGCAGTGCAGATCCACACAGCACTGTGCCAAGATCGACCAATATTCAATCAGATAGTATTGCTCTGTTGGCAAGTGTTATCCAACTGAATATTGCCAGAGCAGGGGTAGCACAAAAGCATCACAAACAACTGTTCTACGCTTGCACTAATTTCTCAATACCAGAGCACTAATGTTAAACTCTATAATGTTCCACTGTACAAATGTTTTCCAAACATGAAGAGCTAGATAGCCAAGACATTAATAAACATGTCCCCAGTCAACAGTATAAACAAATTTGGAGGCATTTTTATCATGGCACAATTCCAGGAGTCTGAAGATAGTTAATTACACATAGGAACATAGGAGAATATGAGTCCAATCGTGTACGCCTTAATGTACTTGTACGACTTGTATCACGCCTTAAAGGAGAAGACTCCTGTATATTTATGATTTGGATAAGTCTGATGTATTTATTATACATTACATCAATTACTGTACATATGTCAATAAGAGATCAGTCATGTCTTCTGTTGCAATACATATCTAGAGTCTGAGGCTCTGACACAAGGTAGTAAAGTGTCAAGCAAGTCTCCATTTACATGCAAATAAGTGACTTGTAATACAGCCCCTCCCTTTCCTTGATGTCACTGCAGCAACAGTGCAGAAGGAAACATAAGGGTATCAATGCTGTCTGTCCTGATTTTAGTTTAAGTTTGCAATGGCTTAAGACAATTCTGTCATGCAACTCACATAGGGAGTAGTACTTATAGCCTTACTACTGTATGTGTAGAGCAAATAATACATCTAATAGTATTTCATTCAAAGGAAACAAAATCTGTTTCTTTGTACTGCTCATTTCTCTCTGTGAGACAGTTGTAACATGTGGAGAGCAGTAGACTAAATTAGTCAATCAATCAGTCAATCAAGCAGTCAATCAGTCAATCTGTATTGAACCAGGTGAACACCCTTGAGAAGATTAATTTACAAAGTGGGCCTGGGCAGTTTCCCAAAGGATCACATGAGACTGAATTCCTCCTTTGCACAAATGATACACACACTCTTTCAGCAGCCTGAAAGTGGAGAGCTAGATCATTTACTTTATAAAGTTTATTGTTTTACATTTCAAATGCTCCTTAATTCTGAGTTTCTGACTGGAAATACCAAAACACAGAATGCATATGACATGGGAGGAATGAGCTAAGCAAATACAGAGCACTACAAACACTGAGACTGATTAGTTTCTTTATCTACAACAACTGAAGTACAGCATCTGATTTGTGAGGGACATTCTACTTCAAATGCTGGCATTACAAAGCAGGGGGGAGGCTGCCACAGCTTGTCCTCAGTACGTTCAAAGTGAAGTGCTGTAGCTATCAAATCACTGCTAATGATTTATATTGGGAATGGGGGCACTTTTAAAGTCATGGACCTTAGGGGCCATCACAGTTCCAAAGGAGGTTAGGGGAATTTGTTATGGGTTAGAAAGTAAGGGACTCTAGTAGGATTTGAACTAGAATCTCCCAGTTCGTGTGCCTGTGCTTTAACCACTAGATTAGCCTTCTTCCATATTCTGCAGCTGATGCTTTCCTGGTAAGCTATTCCTTGTTATAGCTGAACTCTTTATTGCCTTACAGCAGCCATCCAATCACTGACTGCCTAGTTACAAAGGGAAAGGGGCATATTTGCAAGATTGTTTCTCACTGCTGGTGTCAATCAAAACAGAGAATGATAACACACACAGAACATAATACAACAGCTGTATAATACCACTTAAAACTCTTGTTGTACCCAGAGTCATTTATTGGGTAAACTGTTTTTGCTAACAGAAACAGTAACACAACATATACAGGCACTTCCTTACATGAATACTGTATATACCTCAAATCAGTGCTGCATCACACTCACATGGTCCTAGTCCCTATTAGACTTGCACTTCAGGATGTGTACAAGACTTAAAGGGTTCCTCCAATACTCAAGTGGGGAACCGAACATTGTGAGCTTGGTTTACTGGTGGAACTGCATTTAGTGCAGCATCATTATCTGTTGCTCTGATGACATCATCCTCCAGCAACATTGATGGTAAAATGGAGGACAAACACAATGATAACTTCTGGTGGCAGTATATTTTTATTTACAATCTAGATTTGGACAGCAATAGGACTGCTGGCAACTGCAGGAGGCACACAACAGTTACGCATAAGGAGTAGGGAAAATAATGGTATGAAACTATGGGAGACTTCCCCTTTAACACAATTCCTAGTATTCCCCATAAATACATCTAAAGCTAACTTAAAGAAGTTCATGGGGTATTTCACTACATCTGCAGGCAATGCATTCCATATATTAACCAACCTTTGTTTAAACCATTTTCCTCATCTTTCTGTCCTGTATTGTTCACCCTTCAGTTGGTACCTATGACATCTATTGGGTTTGTCTCCAACCTTGTATTCCAGACCGACACATTCACAGATATCCTCGTTATGCAAGGTTTTAAACACTGGGCACAGGTCTCCCCATAACCTTCTGTACTCCAGTGAGTAGATATCCAGTTCTCTTAATCTAGTATCATATGATTTGAGAGACATATCCTTTATATATCATGTTTCTTTTCATACTGTACCAATGTTCATATGTTGGCTTTTGCTAAGATAGTGGCCACGCTATGGTGCTGTGTGAGGGAAGCGTTTGTTTATCTTTTTACTCTTTTAAAAGCTTTGTAGTACTTTTAATTTAAATTTTAGATAGGTTTAGGCATAGAGAGGGAAGGATAGTTAGGGACTTAAAGTGAGCAAGTGCTAGGAGCCAGATTTATTGTTTTTAGAGAGAGTACATCTGTGGGGCAGCATTCTTACATGCAGCCTGGGAGCAGCACATGGACTGAACTACTTGAAGAGAAATTTGCAATCCTGTAGCCTATGGTGAAGTCCATAGGTGACCAATGATGGGAGAGACAGCAGGAGAGACAGCGGGAAGATTTCCCAGTAGAGATTTCTCTGTTTTGTGATCCTAAGCGGGCCGGGGGAGATAGAGTATTGGACAGTGGAATGGGAGTGGTTTGAGCTTCCCACGGCTTGCTGTATCATTTCTTGGTCGGACTGGTTTTCTGAAGGAGCCAGGCATGCTTTTTAAGTGGAAGATTTTAGACTGATAACGCAGTTGTGCATTCTCCTGGAGTGAGCGAAGAGGGGAGAACGCTGCAACTGTAATCCAGCAGTTACCTAATGGAACACGGGACTTTAAAGTGACCAGAAAAAAAACAAGGAACTATTTGAGCCTACCAAAGGGTCACTACTATTACTGTCCTACGGAGGTAGGAGGTGAGTCTAGACTTTGTTATTAAGTACAGGACTTAAGCATTTGGAGTGTGCTGAACTGCCATTAAGCCTGACCTGAATGAGCACTGGCATTTTGCTGTAAGTGGGTGTCAGTTACTACAGTGTAAAGACCCAGTTTGCTAATTTAGCCCAGTGATAAAATCATAATGGTGACTCTAGCATTGTAAGCACCACCTGGAATTGTATTGGGCCCATAGGGAACTCTGACTGTGGGAGGGCTAGGGTTCCCTATGTTTGGAAACTGATGTATAAAACCTAAGTAAGCAGCTAGAGTGGTGAGAGCATTGTGCTATTTTTTTTGAGACTGTGCTGAATGCTTTTAGTCCTGCTGTCCGTGGAATTTGCTGCTGTCCAGTGACTGTAGAGGATCTGAAGGGATACCACCTGTGAGAGGGGAAAGTAACCCTGTGATATGGCAGTTATTGTAGTCCTGTAATCCTGAACTGATATCTGCTAGAAGACCGTGCTATAGACTTAGGAACTCCCCTAACTGGACTTTGAATTTTGTTAATCGGATGGTAGTGGGTGGTAGGGTTAAGTTTGAAGTGATTAAGTAAATGATGACAGTGTGGGTGTACATGGAGTGTGTCTGAGTGGAAGGGTTTAGTGGTGTGAGGGGTTAATTTTAAGTTGGATATACATTCTATTGTTGGGAGGGTTGTGGGCGGGATGGTTAAGGTATTTTGTGGTAGTTGCTTGTATATTACTGGGATTCTGAGGATTGGGGAGGTTTTATTTTTGCTGTGTTTTACAATTAGTGTAGTAGTAGATTTTTTTAGAGTATTAATTGGCAGAACCTAGAAATGAGTTTCTTGACTCAGGCCCCTAGGCTCTGTTACTCCCCCTCTCTCTTAAAATCTTTGTGCCCCTTTCATGACCCACCCCTTACAGCCACAGTCTCTTGGAGATGTAGGGAGTTGGGTGTTGTAAGGAGGGGGCACTGGGGGGGAGGCAAGAAGAGGGATGTAGCTGACAGGGAGCTGATTCAGGTGGTGGGGACCAGAAGATGCCCTGGGCTGAGAAGACAACTGGAGTGGGGTCCTCTGTGCCTTGTCTCTGCCTAAGAATCCCTCCAGTTCGAGAGGGAAGGTAGCTGAGGGACCAGCCTCAGCCATTCGTCCTTTCTGGGCAGTGTTGTGCAATGCTAGGTCAATGACCAACAAGACTGCTGTAATTGCAGAGCTTATTGTGTTGGTCGACCTGGCATGCATTAAGGAGACCTGGATGAGGGATGCTTCAGACCCTGTGCTAGAGGCGTCCGTCCTGGCTGGGTTCACCATAGTTCACTGCCCGAGGAAGGAACACAGGGGAGGGGGTATGGCCATTTGTTTCAGGTTGGAGCTGGGCATGGCGGTGCACCCAGTGGGAGACACCAGTTCTTTTGAGTGTGTGGCAGTGTGAGGGGGTCCCAGAGTGGAGTTCAGGATTTTCCTGGTCTACTGTCCACCTGGGTGGGACCAGAGCTTCCCTACAGGAGTTGATGGCCTTTGTCGCCGAAAGGGTGCTGGAGTCACCGAGATGGCTTATTCTCGGCAACTTCAACACCTGGGTGGATGACAAGGCATCATCTGGGGCCAGATACTTTCTTTCCAATATGGAGGCTCTGGGCCTCACTCTTGAGACCACTGCCAGGACCCACCACTCTGGGCATGTGCTCAACTTGGTGTTCTCCCTGAGGCTCGAAATTGATACCATTGAGATTGATCTGGTCATTTGGTCAGATCATTGCACCATCAGGTTCAGCTTCAGAGCCCCTCTGAATGTCCCTTTCCCTGTGGAACTGGTTCAGTTCTACCCTTTTTTTTTAGTATCTTCTATTTTTTCTCCCACTGAAGCCTGGGCATCCTTCCGGGTGTTCGCTCGACGAGGCTGCTACTCCCAGCCGGAACCCCTTATCTACGGATGTACTCCCCCGACCACCGAGGAAGGCCTAGCCACCTGGATCACCCCCCGGGGTGGGTCCACCATCCCTTGGCAGCCTATCTGTAATTAGAGAGGTCTTATCTGGGTGACGGATTGGCCATGGAGTCCTCCAGAGTGACGGGCCAGCGTTGGGATGTGAGTCTGTCCCTGGAGCCCCCCTTCATCTCCACAGTGCTTCAGCGGGGGGTTTTCCATGTTTTTGTGTGTCCCCTGAAGTGCGGCAGTACAATGATGCCATTCCACCAATGTCCACCACACTCCTTCCTCTACTTTGGTCCTAAGCTTGAGTAGTGCCTCCGGTCTCCACCGGGGGCCACTACTATGATGGGCAAGCCCTGGATCCCTCTCCAGAGAGAGGAGAGCAGTCCATTAGATGCTCAATCCTCTCTCTTCACTGCCAACCCCCAGCACCAGAGCTCATCCCCAAACTCAGGTCGCCGGCATGGAGCGAGGTAAGATGACCAGCGCCTCAGCACTCAGTGCCACCGGCTGGTCAGTTCTATCCTTTAAAAGGGTAATGACCAGAGGGACTGTTGGTGGAACTGGACATCTTGTTGTGCTTGAGGCTTGCACTGATGGTCCGTTTAATGCCATGACAGCCTATAATAGGGCTGTCATAGAAGCCCTGGGTCACCTGGTGCTGATCTTTGTATGCTCACTGGTTTCATGTCTTGGCTTGCCATGGTTTGATGGTAAGCTGAGAATGCTGAAAACCAGGGAGTGGAGGTTGGAGAGGCGTTGGAGGAAAACCAGGTCCCTGGAAGACAGGCTGGTTCTGATTGCTCATTACAATGAGTATCAGAATGCAATCACTCAAAAAAAGGTAACGTTTATGTCTAGGATGATTGCAGCTCTGAAGAACTGACTGGCTCAGGTCTTTTGGGTTGTAGACAAGCTATTACATCCTGCCTGTATGGAATGCCTGAGAGCTTTTTCAGCTCACAAGTGTGAGGAGTTCGCTCAGTTCTTCTCAGACAGAGTGTACTCTATTTAATTTTTGATAACTTGCTTGATTTTATAACTGTTTTTGTCTTTCTTATGTTATGTATTACTGTGGATTTTATAATTTTGTACAGCACTGTGATCTTAGGAACAGCACTTATTAATAAAGATGATGATGAATGAAGATAATGATTAGGAAGGGGATTTCTCCAAGTGGAATACCGTTTTCCAACATCGGCAAACACCGGGTGGGCAGATGCATTCAGTCACTCTGGGGAGAGTTCCAGCCAGTGACAATGGTGGAGGTCTGTGAGGTGATCTCAGGGCTTAAACCAGCGTTCTGCAACCTTGCCCCAGGTTTGACATGGCTACTTGTTGGATGCATTGAGGTTCTGGGTTGGGTTTTTGCCGAGATTGTTGGCAGTTCCTTGTTGGTGGGGTTCCCCGAGTCCCTTAAACAGGCTCTGGTTAAGCCCTTTCTGAAAAAACATTTCTGGACCCCGACGTCTTGGCAAATTACTGACCTATCTTTAAACTTTCCTTTTTGGGGAAGGTGCAAGCACAGAGACCACATTGGTTAAGGTGTTGAATGACCTGCTCAGGGCGAGAGCTAGAGGAGAGCAATTGAGTCTCGTTCTCCTCAGTCTCTCCTCAGCATTTGACACTATGGACCATGGGGTGTTGTTGGACAGGCTGAGGGAGTACAGTATATAGGACTCATTGGCAAGGTCATCAGCTGGTTTGAGTCCTTTCTCCAGGGCAGGTCTCCAATGGTGATACTGGGGAATTACTCCTCAAGCCTGATGGACCTGCTTGTGTTGTTCCCCAAGGCTCTGTCCTCTCCCCATGTTGTTCACAGTGTATATGCTGCCACTGGGCAAGGTCATAAGGTAGTATGAGCTGAGTTTTCATTGCTATGCTGATGATACTCAGCTCTACCTGTCCTACACACCTGGGAGATCTCATGTGGTCGACATACTAAATGATTGCTTGGCCGAGATCTGGACTTAGACATCGTCGAACTGGCTGGGTCTTAACCTGGGGAAGACCGAAGTGCTGGTGGTTCAGCCAGGATGAAGGGGAGGAGTGGGGCCTCTGGGGACAGGTTGGGGCTTTTTATTGCTCCAACTGAACTGGAGGCCTCCCCTATGGTGAGGAATTTGGGCATTGTTCTGGATAATGAACTGACACTTGAAGCCCAGGTGTCAGCTGTTGTCCAGACCATTTTTTACCATCTCTAGAACATCACCCAAATTAAATCCCTTATTCCCCCTGATGACCTGGCCACGCTTGTACATGCATTCATCAGCTTGAGGCTCAATTACAATAACACTCTCTACCACTGGGTCAGAGGAGGTGCGATACAGTGCCTACAGCTCTTGCAGAACACAGCAGCCCAGTTGTTGACTGGACACTCAAGCTTCAGTCACATTACAACGGTGCTGCACAAACTTCATTGGCTGCTGGAGCGCTGGTGCATCACCTTTAAAGTAGGTTTTTTTTTACCTATAAGGCTCTACATGGATTGGGCCCAGGCAACCTGAAGGAGCTTCTGCATCCCTACACCCTGTCTCGCTCTCTAAGATTGGCTGGAGAGGACCTCCTGGAGGTCCCTAGGGCCAAGATAAAATCTTCCTGGGATGGGGCATTTGAGGTGGCTGCTCAAGTTCTCTGAAACTCACTACCAGGGTACCTCCTGGAGGCGCCATCCATAGCAATCTTTAAAAAACATCTCAAAACTTTCCTTTTTGAACAGGCCTTTGGAACCTGAGGACTTTGCCTAGAGACTCCTAGACAGCATGGGAATTGTCTGGATATTTTAATGGGGATTATTTTTGGGTTTTATATATTTCTATATTATTGTTTCTAATTGTTGTTTGTGTTTATTTTGCTGTAAGGGCACCCTGAGCCTACAGGAAAGGGCCCCCCAAATTAATAAACTCTACTACTACTATATATTTATTTAAAAAACAGATATTTAGGAAGTATGATAAAAGATAGTCTGGAAAAAATGGAGTACATACACACAAACTGATCATTCATTTCAAGCTACTTTGTGAGGAATATCTAAAGAGCACATATCAGTTTTAAAAGAACTAGTGCAGTACAATTTTGAGGACTTACATTAAGAAAATTGAATTGAAAGCAGCAATATTTGTTATTCTGCAAAACATTTCATCATATAATTTATTCGCAAAAACTTAATTCTGACATCCTAAGATTCATGCTCTGTATATTTTTAGTTTTCTCAGATATTGTTAAAACTGCTTTTACAACTAATTTTGTAATCAATGACTCATGTCATTAAAGATGGACACCACTCACAACTTTTACAAGTCTCTTCCACTGAGGGCACTTGTTGAATGTACATGCTAGATTCTTACTGTGGATATATTAGGATGGTGCAGCTACATGTTTCTTTTTTTATTTTTCTTCATTTAGGTTGTATGATCCCAGGATCAGGAGGCAGCTGTTCAGCCCTGTCCCCACTGTCCCATGTCGGCATCCACTTCCCCCAGCACTCACCTGGCAGTCATAGAGTTCCCCCATGAATTCTCCTTGTGATGGGGCCAGAGAGGGAAGGGCTATCTTCCCTCCAGTACAGTAATCCAGAGCTGACTGGTGGCAGGTGCCAGTTGCAGCATGAACCCCGGACTAGCGGCTAGGGCTTCATTAAGTACCTCATCTTCCATTTTTCCACATTTCCTCCCCCCTTAGCCACAGCGACATGGGATATGCAAGTGTGTGGAGGCTCAAATGCATCCTGGGATTAGGGCTCCCTCCACTCTGACCGCAGTCAGCCACTTGAGCATCAACACTACCACCAGACCTCCACCTGGTGGCAGCCGAGAGCCGAGTTGACCCATCACCTCAATCCAGGAAAGGAGAGCTGCCAAGCGGCCACTCAACCCACATTCACAGTCCCTTCCCCCCAGTGGCCCTGGTGACCAAAGCTCATTCCTGAACTTGGGTCACTTTCATGAGAGAGATATAGTAGCAGCCAGTCCAGTGGTGCAGAGGGGCACACCTGAGCCTCTGCACCACTGGACAGGCTGCTACTATGTGTTTCTGATGGCCAACAGCACAATAGTGTACCAAGATATTTCATTTTTTTTTTTTTTTATGGTGGACGTGGGACAGGAGTGGGAACTTTAAAATTCCATATCTTGGTTCAGGAATGAATGAAAATGAAAATAAAAAAATGTGTATCTTAATATTTCTGCCAGAAAAACATTACTGCTGACAAAAACTATATGGTAACTAACAAATACTGCTACTTTAAAGAGAAACTGTCAACTCTAAGAACCCCACATCGAAGAGTGGGACTGAACCCAATTTTCTGTTTGATATAAAAACACCTATTTTACTTACTGTTTACTGCAGTATAGTAGATTTTATCAGACTGATTCTGCTGACTTACAGGCTGACATTTTCTCTATCTACAAATCCCAGAATCTGCTGCAGCTGACATCAGAGCAGGGCGGCAGCAGTGGGAGATGCAATAGACAGCATAGCATGTTAGAGTTTGTATAGGCCTTGATCTTTTGTTTGCTAGTCCCACTGTCCTCCCTGGGCTAAGTACAGACACAAAGAATTGTACTTAGTCCAGGGAGAACAGCGTGACTGGCAAACATCTGATTGGAGCTTATAAAAGCTTTAATATGCTCTGCAGGCTATTCAAGCTTCCACTGCTGCAGCTCTTCTCTGATGTCAGCTACAGGGGATTCTGGGATTTGTAATTGGCAGAAAATGTTTGCTTAGAAGTCAGCAGAAACAGTCTGATATGATCTACTATACTGCAGTATACAGTAAATAAAATAAAAACTTTTTGCACACAAAATGCAAATTGAGACCAGCCCTACACTTGAGTGGGGTGCTCTTAGTGCTGACTGTTCCCCTTTAATCTTTGACTTTTGTTTTGTAATAGCATGTCGGAAACTTCTAAAAGTACAAAAATTGACTTTCAAAAGAAAGTATTCAAATTATTAAGGTAACAGGTAGAACAATGTAATCTCTGGCTTTAAGGTCAAGGTCAGTCACTTTGTTTTGTAACATTGTATTTGACTACATCAAGCGTTCATTTAAAAAAAAAAAACTAAATTTCTAGCTGCAATGGTTCCACAGATAAACATTTTTGAATAAATTCCATTTAGAAAGGTCTAATTTTGACCCGTAAGGGCTAGAAACATTTTTTAAAAGCTTGGAAACAGGTCAGTAGGAATAAGTCCCATAAGTAGAATTTCCATGTATCAATTCATGCTGATTAGTTTATCATTATACTATTGTTAACATTTCTGAAACATTATTTTCTATGCAGTATGACTATCATGCATAAACATCTTATTCTCCTCTTAAAGCTCATTTGTGATTTAAGTATACAATCAGGACAAATTCCAGCTGATTGGAGAAGAGCAACTGTGACACGATTATTTAAAAAAAGGAGAAAGGGGGATATGGATAATTATACACCCATCAGTCTTACACCTGTGTTATGTAAAATAATGGAAGGAATCATTAAAGATGGGCTAACAGCTACACTTGGGAATTTTGATTAAAACCATCATGGCTTTTCTAAGGGCACATCTTGCACAACAAATCTCTGTTTTTATGAACAAGTCAGTCAAATCTTAGATAACAAAATACCGTGTAACATCGTTTTTTTTTATTTTAAAAAGGCTTTCGACTTGGTACCCCATTGGGACCTAACTCAAACTATTAAGAGCCATGGATATTCACCCTGTGTATATTAACTGGATACAAAGCTGGCTAATTGGTCGAACTCAACAAGTAATCATAGCTGGGTGCCCCGCCAACTGGAGATCAGTATCAAGCGGAGTTCCTCAAGAATCAGTATTGGCCCCTTTGTTCTTTCAGGTCTTTATAGCCAATTTGTCCCTTAATTTAGATATTTGGATCATTAAATATACAGACAACTGTAAAATCAGTGGAACCTGTAGTAATGAAATGGCGATAAACCAACTTCAAAAAGATCTAGATAGACTAACATCATGGCCTAATAGGTGAGGCCTTTTTTTCAACATCAATAATGGCAGTGTTATGCATTTTGGCACAAAAATTCCAGAACATAGCTACTTGCTAAATGGCCATCAGCTAAATAAATCCAAAGCTGAGAAAGACTTAGGGATTATAATATCAAATGCTTTTGATTTCTACAGACAGATAACTGAAAATCTAAATAAAGCCAACAAAGTCTGGTGGTCTATTAGTTGGGAAAATCAAATCTAAAGATAAAGCAGTCATTCTTCTGAGAGAGCTGTGCCTGTGGTTCAATGTGGGGAATAGCTCCTCCAACAATCTCTATATAAATCCTCTACTAACTGCAACTCCCTTGCTTAGGGAGTGTTTTTCATGCTCTTGTGTGGCTCGTGCAGCTGTGCTCCTCTGTGTGCTCTGCTGCCTTGTTTGTTTTCCCTGCTCCCCTCTCATCTTTTCCACTGCCCCTCCCTTTGTCCTGTGCTCCCCCTTGTCCAGTGTTTTGTTCTGTTTTTTTCCGATGCTTCAGCGTCTCCCTGCTCCTTCCCTTGTCCTGGGGGTCTCCATTCCTACTTCCTTTGTCCCTTTTTGGGCATCCTGGCTGCTTCAGTAGATGCTACGCATCTCCATTCTTCTCCCCTGTCCCATACGCTTTTGTACCATGCTAGCTTCACCTTCCTGTGGTGCTGCATGGCTGCCACTGGCAATTCCAACCTCATTGGCCACACACACCCACACTCCTGAGCTACTGTTCACTCATCCCTCCTGGATAACCCGGATTCTATTCCCTTCTCCATACACCCTCGCCCACAGAACTCAAACGTCGTTCCATTTGAACCCCTGCCATTCGCAGCTCTTCCTCATAGGCCGCTCCTTTTCCTGATTCAACCTGCAGTCACTCAGCCTACAATTCCGCTCGTTCCCTACCTACTCCATGGACACAACGAGACTCACCACCTGCTGGTTTCATCAGTTCACCAGTAAGTACTTACTGTTACAATTACCAGCTGTCTTCAGTATTTGATGGATTCCTTAACTAATTACTCATTACTGGCTCCCTCACAGAGCCACAGCTTCATTTTTGCTGACCTCTATCCCCTTGGAGCAGTCCCACTTCTTGGTACGTCACACAAGTACCAACCTGCTTCCATACTGCTTCCCCGCTGAGCTACTCATTCTCATGCAGCACATTTTTTGTCACATCTGCCTAACTTACTTCAGTAACCTTTCCTATCATTCAGGGTAAATCAATATGGGAGGGGTGTCTGGCATTCATAATCCTGCTAATGGGCACAGATGTTCATGTCCCATGGATATCCCAATACATGTCAGTAGGCCATCTGTAGTTCCAAATTGGGATAGGGATGCTGAGTTTCAAACCCAGCCCTTGCTGTACTCTTCTGCACCTACCTAGCTCTCTCCTGTGACTACAAGGAAAGTCCAACTCAGAACTGCATCTTTGAGTGCAGGTTAGCTTGCCCAGACTACAAGGGATGTGAGCCATGTCTACAATCTACAGACCCTTACCATACCTTTTCTAACTCATTCCAGTCGCTGCTTCCCTTTGGGAATGGAACTACTTCCTACTTACCAGCTCGACATCCTCTGTCCCTAACTCTGCTTGGCAGCACTGAGTGCAGGTTAGCTCGCCCTGACTACCAGAGATGGGAGCTATGTCTTCAATCTACAGACTTCTACCATACCTTCTCTATTCCATGCCAGTTGCCGCTTCCCTTCGGGAATGGAACTCTCACACTCTGTGTATCCTCATCATTCTACTTCTGCTGCTTCAGATCACCATCATCCACCTCTGCCGTCCCTGATGGTTGCCTGAGTCTGCAGTCTACTGCTTCATTTTATATGTTCTCAGCCTGATGCCTGGCTGCCACTCCCTTCAGGAACGGAACTTTGCCCGACTTGCTTCTCCATCTTATTTTGTCTGCAGTCTAGACCCGTCATCCTATCTGCTGACTTCCATAGCTGGAAGCCTGACTCTAACATGGACTGTCTCCACTGTTTGGATCTACACTGATGTGGACTGCCATTTCCATTCAGGACCAGACCTTCTTCAACCAAGTTCTCTCATCATTCTACATTCTCTAGCCGAATCCAGTCTGGATCATCTTGCCTCGAATGGCCCATCTGGACACATGTCTTTCCATTCTGCTGCTTCACATGTGTTTTTCTCCACCTCCTACCCGATGCCATGACCCTTCTGGACCTGGACCTCCTCCTTCTGCCTGCGACTTCGACCATGGACCCTGGACCTCTTCGACTTGTTTGCCTCCATCCTGCCAGTTTGCCACTTCCCTTCAATCATAGGACCCTTCTGCTTTGAATGACTCGGCTCGCCATCCTGTTCTTCCACGGACCTTCATTCTCTAGCCCTTTTGGCCTCCTTTCCCTCATCATATGGATCCTGCTGACTCATTCAGTCCCTCTCTCACTCCAGGTTGACTGCCTCATGGACTTCTTTGCTGTAGGTCACCAATTCGGATGTTGTACAAACTTGTTTTCTTTGCAGATTTGGGACCTCGTCCTTTCTTGCTCCAGCACCGTCCATCATTTTCTCTAGTTGCTTCCAGCCTTCATTGGATGTGGGTCTCCCGTGTCTCACCTCAGTTGCTCATGGTGCTTGGCTTGGCTCCTTGGCCTCCTGTGGATCATCATCTGATGCCTTGCTTCAGCTTTCCTGCAAGTCACTGCTGTTCACCATGGCACTGACATGGTCCTGTACCTTACTGCTCTGGCTGTCATCCGGCTTCACCTAACTCATAGCATCCTCTGCTTAGTTCTTCAGTTCCTCAGGATCCACTCCAGACTTCCTTCCCATTTTGAATGGCTGCCTTCTCATCTTCACCTTGCTGACTCGGGGCTTCATACTGTTTGCTGTGGCTCTTTTGGGCCTTGCATCCTATCTCTGACCAATACTCCTACTCGGTCATCTGCTCTTCCATATGATCCATCTCTGACTTCTACTCCAGTCCTTCTAATAATATCCTTCCACTACTCATTGGATCATTAGTTCATTACTCTGGAGTAATACTACTGCCAGCAAACATTTCTTGGCTTTCATGCCTCATAGACTCTTATGTTATTATAGAGTTCTATACTGATCAATCAGTTCTTACAATCATTCATGGAATCCCATTTGCCTGGGCAATAGGAAGATCTTCCCCATCTCTATCTGATATACCCTCCAATTCCTGACCATCCAATCATCATGACTTCCGCGTATGCCTTGTCTCATTGGCTATCCTCATACATGAAAAGGACTTAAATCCTTCTGTTATACTCTGACTTTGTAATCATCATCACTTCTACAGATATCGGGAACCACAAGATAACCCATTCAACTATGGACATCATCCATTTTACCTTCTGTTGCCTCTTCTTCAACACTGACTCTAATGACCAAGTTACTCGACTTCTACTTCCTAACAGTCATTGTTAGTTTTAGGAATATTACAGATATCTTCCAGAATATTCGTTGTGGGATCTCCACAGTCTAGCTGATTACCGACTCCACCCCATCCAAACCTTTGATTTCACTCCCGAACATCACTATTCCTTATACAATCATCCACACCTTTTCACCTAGTACCTTCAGCTGGGTCAATCACTCTACCAGCGGACCCTTCAGCATCTTCTTCTTGAAGTACCTTCGTTAATCTCTACAGTAAAGACCATCACCGAGAACTAGCTCTCCTGAATTCTAACTGTCAATCCGTAACAGCCAAGACAAATTCACCAACTCAGCCTTGCCTCCCAATCAGTATTAATTAGTTGTAGCACAAAAATCCCATAGCATTCTGCACTAATCGATCTCACTACCAATCCAGCCTACAGACTCTTCCTCACTTCCACACCCAAGCTTCTCTCAGGTACTTCAGCATCGGGATTACTTGTAAACTTAACCAACCTATGCCACCACAGTGCATCTCTTAAATTATCACACTACAGAAATACCCACACTTACTTCAGACCGTGTACCAGCAGAGGATTTGCATTTAGAGCCATGAACATCATGACCAAAGAAGCCATCCATTCCTTATACTGAATTTCCAATCATTCCCCATATAAATTAGGCTACCATTTGGACCACTTCGCAACTTTTCTTCTGTTCATTTACCAATTACTTATGGCATTACTCTCATCAGTCACTCACCCACTCTTCTCCTCTACTCATTTAACTTTGGAATGCTTAATTAGCAGCTTATCGCTCTCTAATCAGTTCTTTACCTCCAGACCACCTCGAACATCAAACCTTATATGAATTGGATTAGTCATTCATAACTACAAATCATCGCAAATCCCACAATGCACCGTCTGGTTTTATTCCAATCGGAGTCCGTTCTCCCGACTCATTCTGCCCCTACACTCCCTTTGGACATACATCTCTCGTCACCTGGAAATATGGACTAACATACTAACATACTATTTGCCAGCAGATTAGGCCTTACGGTCTGTCGAGTCTGCTTGAACTTTAGATCCTTAGTTGGGTGCCGAGACCTTCCCATCCCTTGTGCTCCAGAAACCCGTATCATCCATCCCAACCCCCCTGGGACAGGACATCATCTGATACATCCACTTTCTGTGTCTGTCCCATCCTCTCTTGAAGCCCTCACTGTGGATCTCTGAACTAGCTCACCAGGCAGTGCATTCCAAGGGTCCACCACCCTCTCAGTGAAAACCTCCTCCTCTTTTCCCCTTACCCTTCCACCTTCCAACTTCAAACCATGCCCTCTGGTGATACCTCCTGCTTTAGTCTAAAGATCCCTCCATGTTTACCCTATTTATTCCCTTGAGGTACTTGAAGACCTCAATCATGTCCCCCTGTCTCTCCTCCTCCAGTGAAAACAGGCAGAGCTCCTTAAGTCTGTCCTCATAATCAAATCCCTAGCCCTCATATCATCTTTGTTGCCTCCTCTGTACCCTCTCTAGGAGCTGTATGTCCCTCTTTAAGTGTGGTCTCCAGTACTGTACACAGTACTCAAGGTGTGGTCTAACCAGTCCATTGTACAGTGGCAGAATCACTTCCTTGCTCCTAGAGGTGATCCCCCTTACGATGCATCCCAACATCCTGTTTGCCTTGCTAGCCGCTCTCCTGCACTGCTCAGAGTTATTCATACATGCATCCACCATGACCCCTAGGTCTTTTCTCCTATTGAGGCCTCAGCGCCTCCCTCCCAGGGTGTACCTGTGTTTAGGGTTCCTCGACCAAGTTGCAAACACCTTGCCTTGGTGATATTAATTTAATTTCCATGTGTGAGCCCAGCTTCCAGGGTGTCCAGGTCCCCTTGCAGGGCCAACCTCCCTCTTCTCCCTCAACTACTGCTCCCATCTTGGAGTCATCCGTGAAGAGACTCATTTCACCCGATACCTCCTGATGTCTGATATGTA
The DNA here is from genome assembly GCA_016271365.2 of Neoceratodus forsteri. Lineage (NCBI taxonomy): Eukaryota > Metazoa > Chordata > Ceratodontiformes > Ceratodontidae > Neoceratodus > Neoceratodus forsteri. Next base: position 854,875,982 of record CM028131.1, read on the forward strand.
TGCATTAAACAGGATCGGACCCAGGACCGAGCCCCTGCGGTACCCCACTACCAACCTCTCTGGGTTCGAGAGCTCCCCACAGACCACTACTCTCAGGTTCGTCCAGCTAGCCAGTTTTCAATCCATCTGACCATCAAAGGGCCTACTCCTAACCCCATCAGTTTCTCCACCAGACCATTGTGGGGACAGAGTCAAACACTTTGCTGAAGTCCAAGAATAATACATCCACAGGCTTACCCTGTCCAGTTCTGATGTTACCCATTCATAGAACTCCACAAGGTTGGTTTGACATGATCTACCTGGCACAAACCCATGTTGCCGACTATCAGACCTCCCACCTCCTCCAAGTACACCCCCAATCGTTCCTTTAGTATACTCTCCATTAATTTTCCCACCACCGAGGTCAAACTGATGGGTCTATAGTTACCTGGTACTTCCCTCGACCCCCCTTTATGGATTGGTACCACATGTGCCTCTCGCCAATCCCTAGGTACCCTCCCTGTCTCAAGTGACCTGCTGAAAAGCTCCACCAGGGGTGCAGCCAGTATGTCCACCAATTCCCATAGTACTCGGATGAATGCCATCCGGCCCAGGAGATTTGTCTTTCTTAGGGCCTTGAGGCTAACCACACCTTTTGGCGGAGATAGCATCATCCGCCCTCCACCTTACTGGCCTTTTATCTTTACCCAGATGTGACACCCCTGGGGTACCTCTCTCTCCTCTTGCTCCATTTTTGTTGCCCCTGATCCCACTCTACTGATGTTTCTATCCCTCTTCATGCCTTGCTTTGTAGATATCCCATCCCCTCCCTAGTGAACACAGAGGCAAAGTACTGCTAAATACCTCTGCCTGGTCCCTCACCTCTTCCACCCACCCTCCTTCTGATCTCAATCTGCTGAGATGGCCCTTAGTTTTCTCGCTCCCCAATGTACCGGAAGAACCCTTTTCCCTCCATACGTATCCCCTGTGCCAGCCATTGCTCTTTACTGACTTTGCTCCCTCACCATACGGGTGACTTTTCTAGATCAAGCTGGTACATTTCTTATCCCTATCCTCTTGTTGTTTTATATTTTTGTAGGTCGCTTCTTTTCTCTGACTGCTACCTGTACCTCACTGGACCACCAGCACGGTTTATGTGACCTTGCTCCTTTATGTTTCAACTTAGTGCAGATCCTGACTGCTTCATGAAGTCCCCTGCTTTATGACCTCCATCTCCTTTCCACACTTGTCATTGAGGTAATCCCCATCAAGTGATCCTTGAGAATATTTCCCATGCCCATGAAGTCTGCCCCTGAAGTCCTCGCCAGTGTCCTAGATCTCACCCCTCCCCATGCTTATTTGAAACCAGACAGTATTGTGGTCACTCCTAGTCAGGGGTCTTGTACAACCATGTCCCTTACCAGATCCCCATCTGCCAGAACCACATCCAGGACATGCCCCTCCCTTGTGGGCTCCATCACATGCTGTGTTAAGAACACATCCTGGAAGCCATCCAGCAGCCTCTGCTCCTTGGCCACCTTAGAGGACATGGTTCCCAGTTTGTACCTGGCATATTAAGGTCCCCCATCAACACCACTCCTTCCCCTTTTGTTCCACACTGGGCAATGATGTTGTCCAGCAAACCATCCTCTAGAACCTCACTCATCCCGGGGGGCCTATATGCTACACCCAGCTTGACCTTATTTCCTGCTGAGGATCGTAAAGTGACTCATAAGGCCTCCACGTTTCCCTCTGCCTCTTCTACCATAGCAATTTCTATGTCATCTCTAATGAACATAGCCACTCCACCCCCTCTGCCCTCCTTTCTATCCTTCCTGAGTACAGTGTACCCCCGTACGTTTAGGTCCCAGTCATGGTTTTTGTTGGCCCATGTTTCCGTGACTGCCGCCACATCCACCCCCCCCTCGAACAGCATGGCCTGGAACTCTGGCAACTTGTTTCCCAAGCTCCTGGCATTTACTAACACCAACCCCACCCTTTATCCCTGATTCTCTTTGTCGAACCTCACCCAGATTCCTTATACTTCCATCCTCCCTCTGCTCCTCCTGAAACCTCCATCCCCAATCTGTTACCCCCTCCCCCTTGGCGTGAAGGCTACCCCTCATCTGGAGGAGGGCTTCTGAGTCAACCCTCCTTATCCCTTCCCCTCACAAAGTTTAAACCCCACCTTTCTTGTATGTAGTCAGCCATCCCCTGTTTAAGGACTTCCTTCCCTAATGGGGCAAGATGAAACCTGTCCTTGGCATATAGTCCCTTATCCTCCCAAACTCCATTCCAGTTCCCTAACACCCCCAACCCACTCTCTTAACCCCACTTCCTGAGCCAGTCATTAACCTCTGTGAGCTTCATTTTTCTCTCCACTGAGGCCTTTGGTACTGGCAATATCTCCGAAAAGGAAATGTTGCATCCATTATCCCGACAGACTCTGGCAAGTTCTTGGAACCTTGCTTGGATTTCCAAATGCTATTTCCCTCTAGATCATTAGTTCCCAAATGCACCAGGAAATCCGGTTTCCCTCCACAATCCCTAACCATTTCATACACCATGAACTTTGCTCTGTGCAGTGTCAGCCCAGAGATACACACTACCTTCACCTGGCTATGGCATCCACCCCCCTGTCCCTCCCACTGGATACCCCTAATCATTGAGTCTCCCAATAACAGAACCTTAACACCGCCATCATCCTTATGGTTACCTCCACTATGCCCTCTCAGCCCCCCTTCCCCCCCTTTATTCATGATCTCAATTTCTTGGGAGTCTTCCTGCCTTACTGGAGACCCCCTTGTCACCCTCCCCTTTCTGCCTCCCTTGCTATTTTGCCCACTTAACTCAAACTCCCTCTGAATAGATGTCCCTTTAACCCTCTCTTATCTGAACCATTTATCCTGGCCCTGATGGTTTCTCCTTCCCCCACACCGCCATCCTCCCCCCTTGTAATAGTACCCCTGCCTCCAGAGGCTCTCTGTGGGTCCCCTTTAGCTAGGGCCCCATCCTTGGTACTGACTCCCCTGCTGAAAGGGGGCTCCTCTCCCACCTCCTTGTCTCCCAGTTTCTCTCCAATCATGCTCTCCTCTCTCATGTCTGGAATATGTTGCATCTCCCCCATTTGCTTAACATATATGTTTCCCCTTCTCCCTCTGGGACTATTTCTATCCTTTCCATTGCCAGTCTGTGATGCCCTATGGGTATCAGACTCCTTCCCCCCAGCCTCTGTATAAGTTTTCTCATTTCCACCAACCCCTTCCTCCCCCTCTAGGTTGCTTAGTAGCTCAAATTTATTGTGACACTCTATGTCAGCCTCCATCAAGTAACCCGAGATTCCCCTGACTGCACCTCTAAACTGCCCCTCTTCTTCCCCTCTTGCTCTGTTCACCTTAGGAGCTCCCTTCCCACAGTCTGCTGTTTTAGGCTTCCGCACAACAGCCCCTCCTGACTCTTCCCCCTCCACTATCTTTGTATTCAGAATGTTCACCCCGTACGCTTTCCCCTTAGCATCAACTTCCCTATCTAAGGGTCCTCTGTCCCTAATATCCCCCCTCCTACTTACTGTAACATAACGTCCTGTAATTTCAGAGCGTTGCCCCAGCCTCCCCTCAGCCCAACCCTTCTGCTGCCCATATCCACACCCCTTATCCTTGGACACCCCCCCAGCTCCCCCAGCTTACTCCTTAACCAATATACCTCACTCCTGATACAAGATAACTGTCTACAGAGTGGGCAGCCTCCCTCTCTCCAGGCCCAATTTAGAATTATTGCCATCCCACAGCCTGTACAGCCTACAACCCTTCCAAAGATGCCTGCCATGGTGGAATATGGCCACCCTGTTTATCCCCCTCTGTTTATAATGGCACACCCCCTTTTCTCAGTCCCTTTCCCCTGGAATACAGTTTCTCTCTATACTGACTGTAGTTATTTACAAACCCAATTTCAACCCCACCAATAAAGTTCCAAAGTCTCACAAACACATACAGTCCAGTGTGTGTTCGGTCCCACTAACAGTGTGTGTAAGCAGACATCAGGTACCGTATGATGTCACAGGCCCACCAGCTGCTGTTGCTTCAAATTTCAGTCCGAAAACAGAAATACTTGCTTTCAATCCCAACCCCGGTGGTTTTTCAGTATTTAAGAAAGCCTACAAAACAGGGTGGGTGGCAGGGCTTTTACCAAACACCAGGCAAACACATTTACATTTCCCTCTAATTAACCCTGACAAACAATTGTCCCCAAACCTCAAAAAGTTACAATATCACATCCCAAGTAACAGTTCTAATTCAAGGTAATAATTTTTACCACATAGAGCTAATTTCCCTTACAAACTATTCCAATATTTCAGTTAAAACAGAATATAAACCCAGACCTCTGTCCAACCAACCTGCTGCTTTGAGTTCCCAAGTGAGCAATGCTATATTAACCCTTCTTCAACTGGGTCTGCTCTAATCATAGGATTCTTCCATCCCTACAGCAAAGTGCCCTGTATCCTCAGGATCATCACTCAGTCTGCATCATCCTTGGATCAAAAATGAACCACCATCTCCAACGCACCCAAAGACTCTCTTCTACTAATTTCTCTTTCATGGATGCTTCCTCAGAGACTCCTTGTTCCTTCTGAATTCCTTGCTTTCAGACCATACCTTGACATTCAAACCTTTCACAAGTTGCATCATTCGCCAATCACGTCTGGTACTATAGTATCTTCACCATTCCCTGTCTAGTACATTATCGATTAAGTCACGCTCTTTACACCATTGCAATTCCTTGGGACAAGCATCATTCCTCATCTTGGAAACCTGGACTTCCTTCGCCCTTCTTTACCTGGATCTACTCCACACTTCGGATTGTATCACTCCTTCAAAAAGACCTACACTTCAACCACAGGATCATCATTCAATCTGCATCAGCCATGGATCAAGGATGGCTCATCGTCTTTCCAAGAAGCTCACCACCCTCAAATTAGCTATGGTTACTAGAACCTAGGTCCTTCTCCTTATAGTATGCCCAGAGGATGGGCAAACCTCTGGCCATGGGTCCTCAGAGGTTTCCTCCACATGGAGGTTTTCCCTCTCCTGAGTGCCAGGGAGTCATACTGTCCGTGAGTAGGAGGAGGTATCTTTTTGGGCCTTCTATTCCCTATAAATTACTACCTACATACCTACTACTCAAGGGTGGGAACAGAGTTAAGCCACAAAAAGTGCTACAAGTCACACAAGCACTATATACCCCATTGCTATTCCCCAAACACTGAATGGGAGGGCTGTGCCCGTGGTTCAGTGTGGAGAATAACTCCTCCCACAACCTCTGTATAAATCCTCCACTAACTGCACCTCCCTTGCATAGGAAGTGTTTTCGTTCATCTCCTCCTCCTCCTTCAGTTCTCTTCTCACCCTCATTCCTGGGCCTTCTATTCCCTACAGATTACTACCTACATACCTACTACTCAAGGGTGGGAATAGAGTTAAGTCACAAAAAGTACTACAAGTTACACAGGCACTATATTCCCCATTGCTATTCCCCAAAATTGAACTTTATACAGACTATATATATATATATATATCCTTTATTAGATTTCACTTCACAACTTTGGTGTCCATACAAAAAAAAGTACATTGTACAAACTGAAAAAATACAAAGAAAAATAACAAAATATGTACAAATAGCTAAATACCTTAGCTATAATGAAAGGATAAAATATTTTGACCTATTGTTTCGGCAGAGTAGAAGGATGAGAGGGGATCTCATGTTGGCTTTGGAGATTATCAATGATCAATATCTCATGGCCGAGATGGGTCTCGACTTCAAACAAGTTAATGTTAGTACTAGGGGGTATCCTCTACAGTTGGATCAAAATACATTTTTTACCACAAAATGAGCAAACTTTTTTTCACAAAGAATCATTAAACTGTGGAACTTATTGCCCACAGATGTGGTTATTAGTGAATCAAAGCTCACATTCAAAGATAGATTAGACAAGTTCATGTCCTCTGAATGTTCAGTATCTTACTATCGGTGAACGCCAGGGGGCTTGATTCCAAGACATGTGGGGTAAGTTGCTGGCACTTGTGAGTTGCACCATATGCTGATATGCTGGGGACCCTGTGCCCAATTCCAGAACAGGCAGGGTCCTTGGCAACTATGTCCTGCCACTTGCAGCACCCCAGGCAGCATGCCAAAGGGAGGACACACCTCAACAGGGTGCTGAAAGCTGCAGCAATGCCCTCTGGCATGGCACAGGTCCCCTCCCCCCGTAGCCCCGAATGCACAGACCCCCGAAAGCCCAACTTCCTGAAACAATTGCAATGCCTTGCAGGGCTATACAGGCCCCCCACACACACACACGATGCCAGTGACCTGGCGGCAGCTGTACCTCCGCAATCTCTGTGGTCAATGGCCCCCTCACCACCCAGCCAGTGCCAGTCCACCCCATCCCCTACACCCAGCCTGAGTCAGTGATTGGCAAAGCCCTCTCACACTTCATGGCCAGTCACTGACTGAGCTCCCTCCGAGTATGTACTACTGTACGCAGTATGCACTCAATCAGTTATTGTGCGTGTACTATATACAGTAGTAGGTGCTCAAAGGGACCTCAGTTGATGGCTGGCCATAGAGGTGAGAGGTGGGTTTTGCCAGTTGCTGACTGTGGCCAGGTGTGGGGGGTGGGGTGGACTGGCACTGCCAGGTGGTGGGTTGGGGTGTGGAGCCACTAGACTACCAGGGATCGTGGGAGGTCTGTGTTGTGCACTGTACTGACTGTGCACAGTGTGGCACAGGACTGGGATCAGGCTTGTCTTCAGGGGGGGGTTCTCTATCCCTGCGGGGAATACTGTCAGCCATTTGGAGGGCTTGGGGCATGGGGGATGTATTGCCCTTCGGGGCAGTTGGTGTACTAGGGCACTGGAGGAGATAGCCCCGTGGGGCAATAACTGTATCACTGAGGGATTGGAGCTTGGGGTGACAGCAGCTTGCAAAGGGCCTCTATAACACAATGGGGGATGGTGGGGACTTCTGTGGGTTTGTGGGGGGCTGTAGGGTGGCCGTGGCACAGTTCACTAATAGCGGATCTAACTGTATGTAGACCAATGTCCTCTGGGGGTTGTCTTGGAATTGAAAATGTGCTGTTCTCGCAGCCACCCTCCCAGAATAGGGTGCAACTGCTGGCATAAACTCCCTTGTGCCACATCGCAGGGGGTTTATGGAGAACCTGGTGGCATAAGACCAATTTGTTGCAGGCTGCCTTTTGAAATACTGAATGTCATTACTCATGGCACAAAGTGCTACTTGCACCATTTTCTTGGGCACAAGTCACTTTGCTACATGCGCAACTGTTCTGGAATCGGGCCCAGGAGCTTTACATGGGCATCTGCTTTCTGCTCCTTTTTCATTCCTTAGTGATCCTTAGTGATCACCATACTGTAATATTTTTATAATTACTAGAGAGCATTTTTAATGCTCGGATAACCAGTTTGTAAATATGCATTACTTTGCCTGGTTGTAATCATTCCCTGTCAATCAAGCTCATGCTGTGAGCAGCGCAAGCACCAGTCACACAACTGCACCAATTAACAACATTAATGTCCCCTCAAGACACAGCTTTTGCTACATCAAACCAAAAGTGTACCTTCTTATGGTTGTGTTTCATGGTACAGATAGTAAAAACAACACAGTTTAAAGCATTTTCACTGTAAACAATGTCTTGTTTTTGTTCAATGCAAGCAAATCACCAAAACCCACATTAATTAAAAATGTTCACTAGTAATTATAAAAAACAAGACATGGGTGGGTGCTGGAAACCAGAATTCTGTACACACCCTTAGCATGGGATGCTTTTATAAACCTCTCAAGTGTCGCTCCTGGAGTCTGTGCAGCATCACACACTTCAGTGTGTGTAAAACTCTGGTGACACCTACCCACCCTTGTATTATGTTCTATTTTACATATTGACCAAGGATATTTCATTTACGGAAATGCAGCATCCTCTGTATTAGTGAAACTCGATATTGTATATGTTCACTTTGCAAGGCTTGTCTTCGACTGTTGAAGAGATGGTAATGTAACATTCTGTATATAAGAGTTCAAGATGGTTACCCCTCATAGAATGGAGAAAGTTGCACCTGTTGTTGTTTACATTTAAAATAAAAAAAAAACAATTGGTCCCACAACAAATTTTAATTAGTGCACCCAAGTCCTATTAGGCCTGGACTAAGGTATTCCACGTTTTTAGAATTTTCTGTGCTAGCATTTAATGAATTAACAGGCGACCACACCTTATCAAGGACTGGTACAATGACAGTTCCACTCCTATGTGGGGTAAGTGAAATTAGCAAATTTTGCAGAATTTCATCACATATTGTGAAACTACCAAGTCAGTAACTCTGCAACTAGAGATTTGAAAATGTGCATGTTGTCTTGTTTTAAAGAGTGCTGGGGAATTGCAAAGGTCATAACATTTGCTTAAGTAATTTGGTACAGTCAAGGCCCTTACTTTTCTGCAGCACTTTGGGTCCATATTCTGTGGCAGGGTTACCATTTGCCACAGAACTTCTGTGGTGGTGGTTTGTAATTTCTGTGGAAGTTCTGCGGCACCAAAGAACTGCCACATCACAGCGTCAGCTTGTCATCCTGACTTCACGTCCATGGTAATGGCTATGGCAAATGGGATAGAGGAACGCACAGCAACACTAGTTAAAAAAAAACAGACTTTCTGAAATCATTTTATTTTTAAAAAGGCTAAACAAAATCTATCACTTAAGGGCCTATCCTATTGCATAAATGAAATATGCAGAGGGGACCTTATGTGATAAATAACTTATCTATACACTGATGCTGTTTACACCACTCGTGAGGTCCACACTTTGTATCACTTACATATTTATATGCAATCTGTAACATAGTATTTTTTTTAAATAAATTTCTCTTTTTGTGACCGTGAAATTGTATCCTCATTCATACAAATCCATTTGGAAGAGGAATAAATAGAATAGAGGAGATATTGCAAGACTCATTTTTCATTCCAACCTACTTCTCCTGAGACACTACATAACTCCATAAGGCCATGACAAACACGTAAACCCCTAGTGAGAGAAGGCTTCCCAGACCGTCACAAGGTGTCATCTGTATGACAGAACACTGTGCCATACATGCCCAGGCTCAGAGCGGTGGTGTGTGACAGGGCACCTCCCCCCATTTCTGTTCTACCCAGACAACTCCCACAGCATGTCCCCAAACCTGAGGTGCCAGCATGGGAACACACTGGCGCTATGGCTGGCCCTGGACACATCTCTCTATAACATTTAGGTAATTCTATCAACCCTCGAGAACATGTAATCAGTCACCCTGGCAAAAAAGTGTACAGTACAATTATTCATATACTAGATCTGTTCTTTCAAGAGGTCCACAGATTGTTATATTCCACCTTTCCAGTCATAATTACTTTATTTTTCTTAAAAACGATAGGTTATTCATTTCCCTATACCTTAATGGCACTAATAAATCTGCACAGAGTAAGGTAATGAGTTAACAGGTCTATGCTATTGTTAAGTATTTGTTTAAGTTGGCCCTAGTGTATAACTTAAGACTAAAAGTTTTATTAGGCTGTAGTACAGGATAAGCAAATATCACAGTACCTGACATGCTGGGCCACTTCCTCTGGGAGTGGCAGATGTGATAGATAAGCGACTATCCATTTCTGTGGCAGAATGTAACCTTGTTTCAAAAAAAGAGGTGTGCAAGAACAAGGAGGCACAATTTGAAGATGGGGGGGTGGCTCAGAGGTAATGTAAGGAAGTATTTTTTCACAGAGAGGGCTGTGGATGCATGGAACGGCCTTCCAGAGGAGATTGTAGAGTCAAAAACAATGGTTGAATTCAAGCATGCATGGGACAGCCATAAGGCAATTCTAGGGGGTGGGGGTAGAAAGAAGTAGGCTGCTGGTTACCTAGGATCTGCAGCTTATCCATTAGGTAGGGAAATGGGCAAACTGGGTAGGCCAAGCGGTCCTTATCTGCCATCAAATTCTATGTTTCTGTGTTATTAGCCAATGTACTGTATGATGTGATAACACTGATAACAGCACATGCTGAGTGTAGAGGGGTTTGAATACAGAAGGAGGGGAAGGGAACCAGGTGCTGTGGATAAACTAGAAATACTAAAAAAGAATCACCAATAACAGTGAATTCTGCAGCACTGCAGATATTCTGGGGTAGGCTGCAAGTTCTGAGCAAAATTCTGCTGCCACAGAATTCTAGGGGCCTTGGTTACAGTGGCACAAAGGCTGGCAATTTTTTAATTTTTTTTTGCAAACTTTTCTGAAAATATTTGTCTGCTTACAATTTGGCTACCTTAGGAGCTAAATACCTGAAACTTTGCAGGCATAACATAGAAAAATAGAATGTGTTGGCAGATAAGGGCTGCTAGGCCCACCCAGGCTGCTCATTTTTTTAACTTTAAATTTTTGCTGCAGACCCGACTAGATCTATGGCACCATCTCTTCCCCTCCTGTCTTTACTCCTATGATTCCCTTGTGCTTGTCTCAAGCATTTTTTAACCCCACAACTATTTTTGCCCCCACTACCTCTGCTGGAAGACTGTTGCAAGCATCCACCACCCTTTCCATGAAAAATGACTTCCTCACATCCCTTTTGAATTTAACCCCTTCCAGTTTCATATCATGCCTCTTGTTCTAGAGCTTGTTTTTCTCTGACAAATACCCCCATCCTGTACCTTATTAATCCCCATGAGGTATTTAAACCTCTCTGTCATATACTCCCCCCCCCTTCTCTCCTCCAGGGTCTATATATTTAGCAACTGAAGCCTCTTCTTGTAGAGCTTTTGATGCAGATTCTGCACCATTTTGGTAGACCTCCTCTGGCCCACCTCCATTCTGTCTATGTCCTTCTTCAAATGTGGTCTACAGAACTGAAAACAGTACTCAAGGTGAGGTCTTACCAGCAATCTATATAGGGGCAGCACCACCTCCCTCTTCCTGCTGGTGATACCCCAACTATGTATCCCACTAGCCATTCTGACTCTCATCACACTGCCTAGCCACGTTTAAGTCATCTGATATAATTAACCCTAGGTCTCTTTCCTGTTTGGTCTTTGCCAGTATCACTCCACCCATTTTCTACACTGCTGCTAGGTTTCTATGGCCTAAGTGCATTATTCTGCAATTTTCTTGCATTAAAACCCAGCTGACATACTCTTGACCACTCCTCTAGTCTTTTCAGATCCCTACCTATCTATCCTTTCCACACACCATGGAGTGTCCACTCTGTCGCAGATTTTGGTGTCATTTACAAAGAAGCAGACCTTTCCTTACAGTTTCTCTGCTATGCACTTATAAAGACATTGAAGAGGATTGGTCCCAGCACTGATCTCTGTAGCACCCCACTGGTCACCCTCCCTTCCTAGGAACAATCTCCATTTACCACTACCCTCTGCATTCTATCACCTAATCAGTTTTTACCCAGTTTACCACCTTATTACAAAAACAAACAAAAAGGTACACACTAAATGTGGGGGTGCAGGAAATAAAGCAGCCAGTTTAATAAATACTTGAGAAAAAATCTGCACACAAACTCCTTTTTCAAAGTGCTCTAGTGCAAGTTTATTTTGGCAAGTTTGAGAAGCCACAACAGCCCTGTGCTTCAACCTTCAAGCAGGTCTTCCTTATGGGCAGGTTTGACCAGTACACAATTACCTGCTTATAAACTTAATTGTTAAAGTGACCACACCATCACCATAGTCTATATCATTAAAAAGGAAAAACTGGGGAAATGGGGATGTTTTGTTATGACTTAGGCCATAGGTAAAGCTAGAAAAAAACATTTTTTTAACTCTTAAATTTTATTTCTGTCAAAGTTAAGCATTTTGTATCTCTTCCACCACCCATCTGTTGTATTTAGTAGACATATACCCATGGGTAAGTCATTTAATTTCCTCCAAAAGATATAATGTTAAGTATAACAGGGAAAGGGGGGGAAGGTTCTTAACAATAATGAAATATTTTGGTTTTAGTTACATACAAGCCATATTTATAAGAACAATGTTATATATTACAGCCCCGGAGATCAACATACTTGCAAAAGGTCAAATAATTCAACATTCATTGAAAGTGAATATTTTTTGTAAAAAGCACAGACATATAATAGCTAAAACTGCACACCAAATACTACCACTAAGAACAATAATATCCATTGTGACCAGGGAAACCATCATGATTGCTTACAAAATTTACTTTATAGTAAAAGATGCTTAAAAAAGTGGCACATAGATAAAATATATTTACTATGTTCTCTATAACTGCACACCAAATTTTTGCTATATGAGAAGAAAAATCTTTTACTTTTTTACTTTAAAGCCAAGGAGGTCATCACAGTTGCAAAAGGTCAAACAGGAAAATATACACATAAAGTGAGATCAGTAACCTAATCAATCTAGTCATGTTCAAAGTATCTAAACTTCACAGGTTTATTCCTTTAGAGATTTTGTTTTCACAAGTTCAAAAAGAATATATAAGTATGGGGAAAAATCTACTTCTTCATTTAAGCCAAAGGGTACAATTGAATCAAGAGCCAAAATCCACTTAGTTTCTCTCTGGGAGAGAATATGAGGTCTGTTCCCTCCTCTTAAGGGTCTGGGAACATGCTCCAAAACAGTAAATCTAAAACAATCAGGTTTACCTCCATGTGTCTGCAAAAAGAGTGCTCCCAATGCATTCTAGGTGTTGCCATTAATTATGACTCTAATGTGTTCTTGAATTCTCTCCTTGGTGGGATGAGTGGTTTTTCCTATATAATACATTGGGCAGTCACACCAGCAGACATGCACCACAAAAGGGGTTGTACAAGTTATAAACTGATCTATTTTAAATGTTCTCCCCTCTTTTTCAAAGCTTTTACTACTTTGAATGCATTTACAAATGTTACATTTTCTACACTTGAAAACATCCTTTGTTTTATTTTCTTAACCAGTTTGATCCATCAAGATCTGATTTTGTTTCAACAAAATGACTATTAGTGATTTTGCCCCCCATGTTTTTACCCTTAGAAAAAGTGACCCTTGGTCTTGGAGTAATTTCCTTTTTGTGTTGGCTTGCGTCTGCTCGCAAGCCAACATCTTGCAGTAGTAGCAGATTTCGGAGCTGCGTCAGTGTGGGTAAATGCAGGGCACACTTTAGTAGGTGTGTCCCTTATTCCCCAATGGGCCAGTATGCAGGTGCTCACACAAGAAGTATGTAAAGTGGTCAAAACTTGTAAAGAAAGTGCCACTGCAATGAAACACAAGCTCGTCATGCAGCAGCGCAATAACATGCCTGCTGACGTGCCTTTTCTGGTGAAGTATTTCAATACACATGGCGGCAGTGGCTGCCGCCACCTGCCGCTCAATGGCTACAAAGCTGACTTCAGGGGTGCCCAATCCCCCTGTTGGCATGCTAAATAACCCCCCCCAAGATTATGTGGCACACTGGGAGCCCACCCCAGTGTGCCTCCCTGTAGTCGAAGCAGACTGTCATCGACATGTTCTGGCCCCCACCCCCATTCTGTGCCACACTGGGAGACCACCCCAATGTGGCCAAAATCACCCCTCCCAAAATCATGGGGCACACATGAGCCCACCCCAGTGTGCACAACAGTTTTTCATACACCTGTAAAAAGAAAACTTTCCAGGTATTTTTTTTTTTTTTTTAAATTATCTGAAAAAGAAAAGGTCCTCGCCGTGGGGTCCCTCCCCAACCCACACCCACCTCTGTGCACCCCACCTCCTCACACACACCCTCACCCCATACTTACCTCCAGAGCCCAGTGCGATGATCTTCGGTGGACTGTGAACATGTCTTGGCTCTTCAAAGCTGACCGCGAACTGAAGAAATGCTGGTAAGCTGTATAATGGCATAAATGTTTTTTTTTCAACTTGGGTGGATATCTCAGCCATTTTTTGGAATACTGCCTCCAGATTTTCCACATGGGGTGCTTGTGACCCCACCTCATGAACATATGCACTGTCAACTCATTACGCTGTATCTAAAGGTCATTTCATGGTCACTGCGAAAAATAACCTTTCAGGACTGATTAATGAAATGACAATGCCACTGTTCATGAGGTGGGGTCCCAAAAACTCTATTTCGCAAATCTGGTGGAAAAAATCCAAAAAATGACCGTGTTATGATCTTGCGTTGCGCAGTTTCAACACATGCTCATAACTTTGACAATTTTTAGTATTTTTGCTCCATATTTTCAACATTGCCCTTTTTTCACACCTCATTCTGAACAGTATAGCTGTCATTTTTCACATCCTGCCCAAAATGTCTTTTCACGCATGTGGCACACAATGGCACGGTCGCTATGCGAAATCAATGTTCAGGACACATTAACAAAATCACAGTGACACTGTTCATGAGTGGAGGTCCTAAAATGCCTATGTTGAAAATTTGGTAAAAAAATACCCAAAATAATTGCATTATGGGTGTGCATTGCGCATTTTCTATACACGCTCGTGACATCACCAATTTTTCATATTTTCACTCCAGATTTTCACCATTGTCATTTTTGTACACCTCCTTATGAACAGTACAGCTGTCATTTTTTACATCCTGCCCAAAATGTGTTTTCGCATGCGTCGCACAATGGCGTGATTGCTGTGGGAAATTAATGTTCAAGCCAGATTAACAAAATCATAGTGACAATGTTCATGACCGGAGTTTCCAAAATGCCTATGTTGAAAATTTAGTTAAACAAATCCCCAAAATAATTCCGTTACAGGTGTGCATTGCACAGTTTATACGCACGCTCGTGATGTCACCAATTTTTCATATTTTCACTCCAGATTTTCAACAATGCCATTTTTTACACCTCCTCATGAACAGTGCAGCTATCATTTTTCACATCCTGCCCGAGATGTGTTTTTGCACCTGTGGCATCAAAATACACAGTCACTGTACAAAATCACCTTTCAGCAAACAAACTCATAGTGCCACTGTTCATGAGGTGGGGTCACAAATGGCACATGTTGGAAATTTGGAGTGCAAATACCAACAAATGCCCTGGGCATTCGGGATTCCAACCATAATGTGCCACCCTGTACAGACTGAGAGGCATCAGGGGTGTGACCTGGCATTGTCAGCTGTAATGCTCATGCCATTCCCCCCCCACCCTGCAGCCAGTGACAGGCGTCAAGGTGTGCCTTGGACTCTTTGGCCCCAATGTTCACCCCATTCTCCTACACTGCACCCATGTCAGTATATTTCCTTATGGAATGAGGTGAGCGTAAGGCCCGAAGACCCCAAGGCACATCACTGCACTTATCGGTCTCTGTGGATTAGGGTGAGGTGAAATGGCATGAGCATTATGGCCAACGACCCAAAGGCACACCCCAATGCCTGTCACTCTCTGCATCGTGGAGCTGGGGTCAGCGTCAGTTCAGTACTTCACTGCAAATCCTATTGTGCATCGCTCTAACTCCTACTCTACCAATGCCAGTGCCAGCAAGCCAAAATTCGGCATTGACAAATGCTTGTTCAGAACAGGGTCTGCAAATAATTTTGACCAAAATTTGTATACTATACTTCCCACTCTGCTTGCTAGGGGATTATACTCTGTAACAAATGCTACTGTACTTTGTTCTTCAGAGTGACTTAAATTAATGTTCTGGGCATTTCTTTCATGTTTAGATTTAACAAGTCATATCTGTTTAAATTATCCACTTTAGTGGATGCTTTATTTAATACTGATTCAGGGTACCCTCTCTCTTTTAGTCTGGTGTTTAAATATGTTGCCTGTTTTAGGAATTCTCTTTCTGTTGAACAGTTTCTTTTTAATCTTATAAGTTCTCCATATGGTATCAACTTTATTCATTTTCTTGGGTGGGAATAATTAGCATGCAGTATACAATTTGCTGCAGATTCTTTTCTGAAGCCTTTGCTAATAATGGGTTCACCTACTATTCCTTCTAACTCAAGATCCAAAAATGTAATGTTTTTCTTATCCCAAGAGTGGGTAAATTTCAGTCCCATGTTGTTTGCATTTAGGTAATCAATAAATTCAGGAAGCAAAGTTTCTTCCCCTCTCCAAATAATGATTAAATCATCAATACATCTGAAATATGTTTCCAAATTAATCCAGAATTGTTTTTTTGTTTGATCTTTAATATATTTTTCTTCAAAATTACTCATGAATAAATTAGCATATGACGCCCTCATTGCTGTGCCACATAGCTGTAAATAAAACTCATTATTGAAAATAAAGTAATTATGTGTCAATTTAAAGTTAAGTGCCCAATGAAGAAAGTGAGAAGAAATGACATTTTGATCCTTAAAAAAATAATCCACTGCCTCCAATACAAGGTTATGTTGTACAGATGCACATAGACTGTTAACATCTATTGTCAATCAGCATATATTTGCATCCCATATTTTACCATTTAGTTTGTTTAACAAGTCAGTACTGTCACGTAAATAGGAATCCAAAGTAACCACTTCAGGCTTAAGAAAGCTGTCAAATGTGTTAAGATTGTAAGTCAGTGAGCCTATTCCTGAAATGATGGGTCTTTTTGGGGGGTCCTCCACATTTTTATGTATTTTTGGTAGAATGTAAAATGTATGAATAATGGGGTAGTCTGTTTTAATAAATTACATTTCTTTTTTTTTTTGTTATCCACCCACAGGCAGACCCCCATTCCAGGAACTCACAAAGTTCAGCCTGATATTTTGTAGTTGGGTCTGATTTCAATCTTTTGTAGTTTACGTCATCCTTTAACAAATCAAGGCATGTATTTTTATAAAAATCTTCATCCATAAGCACTATATTGTTCCCTTTGTCAGATTTCTTGATGACTACATTTTGTAAATTTTCAAGTTCCCTTATAGCATTCCATTCGTTTCTATTCATAATTTTAGGATATGAAGGCAGGGGGTGAACCTATTATTAGCAAAGGCTTCTGAAAAGAAACTGCAGGAAATTGTATGCTGCATGCTAATAGTTCCCACCCAAGAAAATTAATAAATTTGATACCATATACAGAATTTATAAGATTAGAAAGAAACCATTCAACAGAAAGAGAATTCCTAAAACAGGCAACAGATTTAAACACCAGAATAAAAGAGAGAGGGTACCCTGAATCAGTATTAAATAAAGCATCACTAAAGTGGATAATTTAAACAGATATGACTTGTTAAATCTAAACATGAAAGAAATGCCCAGAACATTAATTTAAGTCACTCTGAAGAACAAAGTACAGCAGCATTTGTTACAGAGTATAATCCGCTAGCAGGCAGAGTGGGAAGTATAATATACAAATTTTGGCCAACATTGCTTACAGACCCTTTTCTGAAAAAGGAAATTACTCCAACACCAAGAGTCACTTGTTCTAAGGGTAAAACAGTCGGTGGGCGGCGGGTGGCAGCGGGTGGGGTGCTGCTGCCTGCCGCTGACTGGGTGGGGGAGCGGGGTGGGGTATTGAGTGGGCAGGTGGGGTGGGGGGGTCCACTGGACCACCAGGGATATTGATGGGTTTTATTTATTTACTTAGCCCGCAATCGGGTGGGCAGGTCCACTGGACCACCACGGATATTGATGCAGTTTATTTATTTACTTAGCCCGCGATCGGGTGGGCAGGTCCACTGGACCACCAGGGATATTGATGGATTTTATTTAGTTACTTAGCCCACAATCGGGTGGGCAGGTCCACTGGACCACCAGGGATATTGATGGGTTTTATTCATTTACTTAGCCCGTGATCGGTCGAGCAGGTCCACTGGATCACCAGGGATTATGGACGAATCCTTTTCTACTGATGCCCACAATCAGGTATGGGGGGAGCACCACCAGGGAGGTGCAGCTGGAGCTCGGGTGGCCACTCACAGGTGGCAGCTGCCGTGTTGCACCCTGCAATGCGGCTGCTCACCTGTGGGTGGCCATCCGTTATTCCTTTTTTTTTGGATCAACTTTGTGCTGGCACAGGTAGGGGTTGTGCATGCATGGCTCCGCATATCCCGGGCTGAATATCAGGCTGTGCAGAGTATACATGGGCATGCCCCCCCCACCACCTGCGCCTGCATACATTGCTGATGTGCTCCGGTGCATCGGGATTTGTGCCACGCACTTTTCCCTTTTGAATATCGGGCCGGGGAACATCAGTGGGTTGCGCATGGTGCAACACTGTTGTGCCATGTGCAACCCTTTTGAATATCTGGGTCAGGGTGTTTTCATGTGTGGAAAATGTAACATTTGTAAAGACATTCAAAGTGGTAAAAGCTTTGAAAAAGAGGGGAGAACATTTAAAATAGATCAATTTATAACTTGTACAACACCATTTGTGGTGTATGTCTGCTGGTGTGACTGCCCAATGTATTCTGTAGGAAAATCCACTCATCCCACCAAGGAGAGAATTCAAGAACACATTAGAGCCATAATTAATCGTAACACCTACAATGCCTTGGGAGCACACTTTTTGCAGACACATGGAGGTAAACCTGATTATTTTAGATTCACTGTTTTGGAGCATGTTCCCAGACCCTTAAGAGGAGGGGACAGACCTAATATTCTCTCCAGAGAGAAACTAAGTGGATTTTGACTCTTGATTCAATTGTCCCGGGTTCCCCCATTTTCCCTCACAAAAAGACAGAGACCATTATTTGTTGTTGTGCTCAGATTGGCAATTAATTCATTTATATATCATAATTCCATATTCCATTTCATCATCTTTCTTATTATATCTCTCACAATTTCATTTATTTTCATCCATATCTCAATCTCTGATCATCCCTCTTTCTTCCTCTTTTTGCTCCCCCAGGTGAAAACCTGGGTGCCTTCTTCTTCTTCTTCTCCTTTTCTGATAGGCAACAGTGAAAACCGAGACCACTTTTCTCCTTTCGCTTCTTCCTCTTTTCTTCTTATTCTTTTTTCTTCCCCCCTCCCTTTCTTCCCCCCTTTTTCCCCTTTCCTGCCATCCACCTTTGGCAGTCCAATAACCATATTATTTCCTGCCATCCACCTTTGGCAGTCCCATACAGACCTACCATACAGTCCCTTTTGACTGTCGCCCCCTTTTGTTCTATACTGTAGGGTGGATAGGAGGGATCAAAACTCCAGCAAAAGTGGCTGAAACACCCCTGTGGTGCCCCTTTTGTACCCCTACTTGCCCCTCCCTTTCCTGTTTCATGCCCATTGTTCTCTCCCCTGGCCCTCCCCTTTCTTCCCCCCCTCCCCTTCTGAGCACACCACCTTGCTGAAAAGGGAAGGGGTGCACCAGGACAACCTGGTCTGCCCCTTAACAGGGCAAACTCCACTGTTCCGGATTCCCCCCTTTTCCCTCACAAAAAGACAGAGACCATTGTTTTTTGTGCTCAGATTGGCAATTAATTTATTTATATATCATAATTCCATGTTCCATTTCATCATCTTTCTTATTATATCTCTCACAATTTCATTTATTTTCATCCATATCTCAATCTCTGATCATCTCTCTTTCTTCCTCTTTTTGCTCCCCCAGGTGAAAACCTGGGTGCCTTCTTCTTCTTCTCCTTTTCTGATAGGTAACGGTGAAAACCGAGACCACTTTTCTCCTTCTGCTTCTTCCTCTTTTCATCTTATTCCTTTTTCTTCCCCCCCTCCCCTCCTTCCCCCCTTTTTCCCCACTAGCTGGTCTCCAGCTTGTGTTAGATGACCGGCTTTCCCCTCACTTCGGGCTTGCTCCCCCACACCTCAGGGAATCTCCCTTCCAGTCCCTCTCTTCTCTCTTTCCTCTTTTTTTTGTTTTTAATCCGTTTTTGGCCTGTCCCTTCCATGCTTCTATAAAACCCATCATTTCTGTATTAAACATGTCTATGGCTAGATCTCACAGATGCATGCCATCTGACCTGTAGAAATCTTCCACCCACTCTTCCATACCCCACAGCATTACCTGTCCTCCTATTTTTCTCATCAGAGTCCCTACCCTTCTGTTCATCTTTCTCCTGGCCCTATTCACAGCTCTATGGTTGTGCTTGTGCCTCCAAACCCTCCTCGGTATCATATCTGACCAGGTTAAGCATACCCTAGGCCACCACTGTTGGATTGTCTCTAGGTCTCTCTTTACCTGCATGTACGTGTCCACCCATGGCTTACCCCCAAGGTCATTACCCCCTAAATGTATAATAATTAAGTCTGGACTGGGTCACCGTTCCTTCAGTTCCTTCAAGGCGGGAAGCAGTTGTGCCCATCTCATCCCACGGATGCCACGCCAAACCAATCTACATTGTTTCACATCTTGGTAAAGCTGCTTTCCCCCAGCCTTTCTCTCTGCTCTCCTTTCTGCCCAATAAATATAGGAGTGGCCACAGATCCAGACGTCCTTGATCCTCCCTCTTCCTATGGGGTTTAAGCAAAAATAATTACCTTATATATGGTCTTAGTTTCTTCGCCATAGTATCCCTCTCCCTGTCCCCTCTCCCCTTTTTGTCTCCAGATCTGTAACAAAACATAGGTAATACGTTAGTCTCCACACTGCAGTGCTCGAATGTATCTCTTATAACTGGCAGACTGTCAGCGTCCTTTTTCCAAAATATTATTCACAGTTTTGCCTGCCGCTGCCCACTGTGAGGCAGCCCCAATCCGCAAGGAGTGGGATGAATAATTAACCATATCCTCCCCCAGGAATTGCATGCCTTTCTTGAGCAATGCTGTGACTTGATAACCCGTGACCCTTCTTCCATCACCTTGCACAAATACTCTCCCTGTCCTGTTCCCATGCTCTGTGGTGAAAGCCCACAAAGCCTGCACTGGGCACACTGCACCCTCTACATATTTCGTTAGTGTTACCATGCAGCCCTGTCCCTTCTGATCCATCTTTGACCTCTTAATCCTGATCTATATCTCTTTCATCCCCCAGCTTATATCTTCCCATTCTAAGTCCCCCTCCTTATTTTTGTTGCCATGGCCTACCACCTCACTCACTCTCATGGCCCCTGCAAACATTACAACATAAATCATGTGAATTATCTGGGCCTCGGTCTTTGATCTGCATATTGACAGTAGTACATCCTTTAGTTTTACCAGTCACTGTTCCCCTATTAGTCTTCTATTGTCTACTGACCCTTGTTTTAACCTACCCCATCCCTGCATCATTCGTCTAATGAACAATGATTTTGTCAGGTCCTTCCATCCTTTTAGACTGCAGATAACACTAATCTCTGCCAAATAGACCCCCATTGTGGTGTGGGCTGTTCCTTTTTGCCATTGCTCTACGGTGAACTTCCCCAATTGTTCTTCTGTGAGTTGCCTACTTACCTCCATATGGTGTGTTGCCCTGAATGTTTGAAACACTCACCAGGCCCCATCGTAGGCCCTCAGAGTCTGAGGTGCCCATGAGCTGTGAAACAACAGTTCTGCTCCTTCTTGCCAACATCCCAGATGTTCATTGGTATGGGCGTTTTTTGCTCCTCCGCTGCTGGTGCCAGCCTCTGGAAATGGTCCAGCTGCAGACGGGAAAGGCTGTCAGCCAGGGTATGTGTACCCCTTCTATGTATTTTGTTCTGAATGACATGTTCAGCTGCAAGGCCCTTAGCACTAAAAGTCACAAAACTTGCATGACCGTTTCTGACCTGGCTCCCCTGTTGTTTAGGACCTCTACCACTGCTCTGTTGTCACACCAGGATGTCACTCTCTGATCCCGTAATTCTTCCCCCCAAACCAGGGTACATGCCAAGATGGGCATGATCTCTAACAATGTTATATCTTTCATCTTGCCGTCCCTCACCCAGCCAGAAGGCCACGGTTCTGCAAACCATCTGCCCCTCAGGTAGCCCCCCATGCCTAGACCCCCCCGGCTGCGTCTGTGTAAAGATCGAGGTCTGTGTTATACACCCACTTCTCCTGCCAGAAGGAGCAGCCATTATACTCCCTGAAGAATTCCTGCAATACTTTAAAATCCTCCCTGACTCCTTTTGTCAGGTCTACCCAATGGTGTGGTCTAGTCACTCCTGCTGTAGCCCTTGCTAACCTTTCTGTGAAAGCCCTTCCTGGTCCAATAGCCCTGCAGGTGAAGTTCAGGTGTCCCAGTACCTGCTGTACTTGTTTTAGTTGTACCCTTCTCCTGCTGGTATGTACTTGGATCAATTCTTTCAGTTTTTCCACTTTTTTGTCCGGCAGCCTGAATATTTCCCCTGGGGCATCTATCTCAATACCCAGAAATTCTAACACCCTGCTAGGCCCCTCTGTTTTTTCCGGTGCCAGCGGAACCCCTAATTCCTTGCACAGCTCTTGAAATTTGACCAGCATTTTTTGTGTCTCCTTTTCCCCACTACCGATGAAAAGGAAATCATCCAAATAGTGAATAACCGTTCTATAACCAGTTTTTTCTTGATATATCCACTGCAAACAGGTGCTGAATGCTTCAAATGTTGCACATGCTATAGAACATCCCATTGGCATTGCTTTGTCAAAATAGTACTGTCCCCTGATTTTAAAACAAAAGAGGTCCCAGTCTTCTCTCCTAAATAGCAGCAATCTGAACACGGATTTGATATCTGTTTTTGCCATCCATGCATCCTTAGTAGCCCGGATTACCCGGACTGCATCTTCTAATGTTGCATAAGTAACCCTACTATATTCTTCCCTGATAAAATCATTCACCGAATCCCCTTCTGGAAAGGATAGGTGGTGAATCACCCTGTATTCTCCTTCCTGTTTTTTGGGGACCAAACTCAATGGTGAGATCCTCATGTTCTGCAATGGAGGGGTATCAAATGGTCCTTCTACTCTCCCTGCTGCCTTTTCCTTCTCTATCTTTTGTCTTAACATCTCTTCCCTCCCTTTTACCGACCCCAGGTTGCTCGCCTCTTTCACTTGTCTAGGACCCTCACACTGCAATGAAAAACCTGTGCAAAAACCTTTTTCAATCATCTCTGCCATTTTTGTATTTGGATATCTGTCCAACCAACCTTTCCAGGCCTCTATCCTGATGGGGGTTCTGGCTGCCCTAAACTGCTCTCTGTCCTTCCTCCCTTTTACCCTCCCCGGTTGCTCCCTCTCACTCAGTGCTTGGCTTTGCCGGTCAGTGATTCTGACTTCCTCTATTTGTGTTCCCCCTACCCCTCCCTCCCCTGTTCCATGCCTGCCCTTTAAACCCCTATCCCTCTCAAAAAAAATGTTGACCTGAACTTTGACCCCCAGATTCTTGGGCTCCCTGGCCCATGTCATTCTGCATCTGTTTGCCGGGTGCTTTCCCCCGCATTTCGAACATGCGTGCCAAAAACGACATTGAGGCCATGAACAAAAAGCCATATTGTAAGCCCAGCAGCACTTCTGGGACATAACTCCTTTCCTCCCCCACTCCCCTTCGGGTGTGGACTGATCAGTTACATAATCTGTCCATAAGTCTAGTTGCTTTGTGTCCCATCTTACATCCCCGTATGTCGCCATTCTCTGCCAAAAAAATTAATCATAGTATATCCAACCCACCCCCCCTTTTGCCTTTGTCCGCCTTATTATTAGGGAGTATGTGATGAGTGGGATGTCCCACTCTGGTTTCTTCTCTAATACAATGGCTGAGAAGGTGGCAAAACCTACAAACCACCCATCCCAAGTCTTCCCTTTTGTGAATTTGTCCTCCTTCTTCTTCCCTAACAAAACTACTGCTGCTGCCATTTCACTCTTGCCTATGTTCTCCGTTTCTTCATACTTTGCTGCTGCTTCCCAGCTTACCAAAGCAAACATATCCACATACTTTCCTTTCCATATTTTTCTTTTGTGGCCAGTGGAACATGTTCATCTACCCTCATCCCGGGGGCACCTATCTCCCTCGTTCCTTTTCCCTCTTTCTCTGTACCTCCTTCCTTCCCTTTTGGTACCTCTTTCTCTGTCCTAATCTCTGCCAGAGCTGACTCTGTTTGCCCTAAACCTCCTGTCCAAAGTGCCGACACAATTTGACTTATATATTCTTTGATACTGTCACCCACTGAGCTAGGTGCATTACCTGTGTCCTTGTCCAGGCCTTGTTGCCTGCTGTCTTCCTGGTGCCCCATTATGGTACCCTGTGGTTGAGGGGGTGGGTGCACCACTAGCGGTTGTGGAGGAACCACTGTGTTTTGAGGATCCGGTCTGGGTTTCCCTGGGGGGATCCCGACTTGGTCTTGGAGCGGTACTGGCGGTACCGGGTCGATAGGCTGCAGAGAGATTAACATACAAGTTAGCCAGCCTGGGAGTGGGTCCCAAGATGATAGCCTGGGTAAAGAATTGGCTGGAGAATAGGACACAGAGGGTAATAGTAAATGGAGTCCACTCTGAAGAAAGGGGGGTTACTAGTGGGGTACCGCAGGGTTCAGTATTAGGACCGGTCCTCTTCAATGTCTTTATAAGCAACATTGCAGAGGGACTGGAAGGAAAAGTATGTCTCTTTGCAGATGACACAAAGATCTGCAACAGAGTTGATGCACAAGGTGGGGTGGAAAGGATGAGAAGGACTTGGCAAGGTTAGAGGAATGGTTAAATGTATGGCAGCTTAGATTCAATGCTAAGAAGTGCAAGGTAATGCATCTGGGAAACAAAAATCCAAGGGAAGAGCACACAATGGGGGGTGAGATACTAACAACAACAAAAATGGAAAGGGACCTGGGGGTAGTCATATCAGATGACCTAAAGGTGGGCAAGCAATGTGAGAGGGCAGTAAGGAGGGCTGGGGGGATACTGGGATGCATAGGGAGAGGCATCACCAGTAGAAAACAGGAAGTTGTTATCCCTCTATACAGACAGCTGGTGAGACCCCATCTGGAGTACTATGTGCAGTTCTGGAGACCCAATCTCCTCAAAGACATAGACAGGATGGAAGCTGTCCAGAGGTGGGCAACTAAAATGGTGCAGGGTCTGCACCAGAAGATCTATGAAGAGAGACTTAAGGAGCTTAATATGTGTAGTCTTGAGGAAAGGAGGGAGAGGGGGGACATGATAGAAACTTTCAAGTACCTCAAGGGAATCAACAAAGTCCAAGAGGGTAGCATCTTTCATAAAAAGAGGTGTGCAAGAACAAGGGGGCACAATGTGAAGATGGGGGGTGGCTCAGAGGTAATGAAGTATTTTTTCACAGAGAGGGTTGTGGATGCAAGGAACGGCCTTCCGGAGGAGGTTGTGGAGTCAAAAACAGTGGTGGAATTCAAGCATGCATGGGACAGTCATAAGGCAATTCTAGGGGTTGGGGGTAGGAAAAAGTAGGCTGCTGGTTAACTAGGATCTGCAGCTTATCCATTAGGTAGGGAAATGGGCAGACTGGGTGGGCCAAGTGGTCCTTATCTACCGTCAGATTCTATGTTTCTATGTTTCTATGTCAGTTTCCATGCTCATCTCATGAAAGGCCTGCTTCTGCTCCCAAAACCTTTAAAGTATGTAGTAGGTTGAATTCCACTGGGTCTGTACATCCTGGATGAGATGATGCTGTGGCATTTGAAGATGCTCTTGTAGCTGATTCAGACAGTTTGTGGCTTTCACAGAGTGATGCAAGTGGCTACATATGTTTCTGGCTACTTTGCCTCTGCTGTGTCTGCCAAAGCCTTTATCACCACCAAATGTAGTGTATGAGCAAAGCAGCATATCCCCTCAAAATTGTCATCTCTAAGTGCGTTTATCATATTTGTGGCATTGTCTGTGACCACAAGCCCTATCTGCAAATTGTTGCCATCAGTCCACTAGTTCAACATCTCTTGCAGGAATGACAGTATGTTTATAGCCTGGTGATCCTTTTCCATAACACTGACATTTAGCAAAGCAGACCTGCAGGGAGAAGGGGAAGAGACAGAACCAGCACCAGTACCGCCATCATCACCAGTGACTACCACATCTGCAACACACCAGTGTGCTATCAGTGACATATATGCATGATTTGAATCCATGCTTGTCCACATGTCAGTTGTGCAGTGGAAAACTCCACCAAAAGCCTGTGTTAGTAGTCTGGCCACTTCTTTTCTCAAATTATGTGAAAATGTGGTCTGTGATGGTATATTATACCTGGGGTGCAAATGTTGCAGCAACCTATGGAAACCTGTTTCCCACAATGAAAAATGGCTGCAGATCCAAGGCCATCATCTCACCAATTAAACTGGTGATTTGCTGTGTTGTTGGGTGTGACACCTGGTATTTGGTGCAGGCATGGAAGGCTTGCATGATGGTGTAGTCAAAGCAGTACCATATCGCAATGATTCTGACTTTGAACCCATGGTGTAGGGTGTTACAGTTATAGATGATTGAGCAGAAGAAGGCAGAATGGGTGATGCTCCTGTACTGTACAGCGATGTGCTACACTGCAAAAACTATGGTCTTGACAAGCTTAAATATCTTATTTCATTAACTGAAAATCTTAATTTTTTTCCCCCAAGATTGTCTCTAGAGTTTTTTTCTTACTCATTAAGAAAAAAAGACTTACATCAAGACAAATTCTCTAGAGTTATCTTGTCAAGAAAAACAAGCTTATTTCGTGGTATATTTTTCCTATTTTAATCATTTTTAATGTCAGTGATTTAAAAGCTTATGTGATAGCGTCATGGCATCATCCAGTTTTTAGACTATAGTAATAGTTTTTAGAGTTTTATTTTTTTCTCTCAGTCTGGTTTTATGATTTATGGTTTGGCAAGAATTTTTTACCTCTTACTTTCTGCAATTGCCAGGCTCACAATCTATAACATTTTAAAGTGGCTGGGGGTGGGATATTCAGAAATGCACCAGACGTCAGCGCAAGGCCGGCGCAGTGCAAATCCAATGCGCCATGGTGCAATGAACATGATATTCAAAGGTTGCGCACGGCAACGTGCACCAGCGGAACACGGCTGAATATCACATGGATGCGTCAGAGCGCAGTCAGAGGTGCACCAGGGAGCAACCCAACATGCACAATAGCACAACCATGGATGTGCAAGGGGCTGAGGAAGATGCGCCAGGGCACAAATGGACTTGCCACTGGCACAGCAAGGAGCAAGGCACCGGGGAGGAGGGGGTGGCCGCTGGGGAGGCAGTGAAGCCAGGCCAAGAGGCACAGCCAGCCCACAATGGAACACCACCCAAGGAGCATGGGCATGTAGCCAGTCCTGACCATGTGCACCACAGTGGTGGATGTAGGAAAGGTGGCACCAATGGCCAAGGGTGGGCTGCCAATGGCCACCCCCCACTAGACGACACGCACCAGTCCACCGAGGCCACAGCCAGCCACACTCTGGCACACGACACCCAACACATATGCAACACATCCCAAACAACCAGCCCATGGTCACTGCAGGGCATAGCCACTGACTGATGGGCAAGCACCACTATGCACAGCCCATAGAACCAACAGCTCCTGTGACTGCCCAAATTAACCTTGTTTCTCCACTTCTCTACCTGCTCTAGTGGTCCGCCCCTCCTCTCCTTACTGGATTCTACCCTCAGAGCTTGGTATACCCAATGCTGCACTTTTCACCCTCTCCCAACCCTACCTACATTCCTTCTTCCCTCCCTTCCCTCTCCCTATGACTCTGACACTTCTTATCTCTTGTCTGTTTTCTCTGACAAATGCTGCTGGCTGCCTTGCTTACAATGTTACCCTTGAATTGTATTAATCTGTAATCTGTTTGCAATGTCCACATTGTTGTAATATCTGTCTTGATGTTCCCCATAATTTGTATTTCTCTGACGTGGAACCTTTGTAAAAGAGCCTTGGCTCAAAGGTATTTGTAATCCTAGACTTGATAAATAAATAAATAATAAACAAAACAACAGAGGCACACCACTCAGACACCCAGCACTCCACTGCAGCATGGCTCCATGTGCCAGCATCAAAGCAGACCCAGACACAGATGGGCAACCATATAAAACTGTATTAAATAATGAGAAATACAACACAACAGGGAACAAGGCAGAGGAAACTATGTACACAGCAGGAACAAAGTAGGTAAGAGAGGGATGGGGACAGGGGACAGGGCTATACAAAGGGACAGGGGAAGGCAGGGGAAGGGTGGACAGGAGCAGGAACAGCAGGAACAGGTACAATTCCTACGGGCGGCCACATCCCACCGCCTGGCGCTGGCCCCGCAGCAGGAGCCGTCTGGTCAGCCAGGCAACCTCCAGGGTGGCAGTGGTGATGGTGAAGATCTGCCGCAGGAGGCGAGCATAGTTTGGCTGGCAAAGACCCCATTGGACACCTATAGCAAAGGAGGGGAACAGGTGATCAGTGAGTATCCAGGTCACCCCAGCCCACCTACTGTGCGCAGCGGACAGTGGGGGACACACACCCCTGGGGTGGCACCCTGGCCACCCGCAGTGGGTGGGCCTACGACTGCCACCGACCCGGCATGCCACAGCTATGCAAAAGCACTGGACACCACCACCCATGGGCCAAAGGAAGGTCCTGTCAAACTAATTTCATAGATTTCTTTGACTGGGTAACCAGAGTGGTAGACCAAGGGAGAGCAGCTGATGTTGCCTACCTTGACTTCAGCAAAGCTTTCGATACTGTTCCACATAAAAGATTGATTAATAAGCTGGGTAGGCTAGGGATGGATCAGACATTGGTCAACTGGGTGGCAAACTGGTTGACAAGCAGAAAACAGAGAGTGGTGGTAAATGGTATACAGCCAGAAGAGATGCAAGTCACAAGTGGGGTACCTCAGGGATCAATCCTGGGGCCAGTCCTCTTCAATATCTTCATCAGTGACATTGCAGATGGACTGGAGGGTAAGATTTGTCTGTTTGCAGATGACACCAAGATCTGAAACAGAGTAAATGATCCAGATGGGGTGGGGAGAATGAGAAGAGATCTGGATAAACTAGCAAAATGGTCAGAAAAGTGGCAACTGGGGTTTAAGACAAAGAAGTGCAAGATCATGTGCATAGGGAAGAGGAACCCTGAAGCCACCTATAGGCTGGGAGGGGAGTTGCTGGCAGTCATAAGGGAAGAAAGAGACTTGGGTGTCATCATCACCGATGACCTCAAATCATCCAAGCAGACCACTAAAGCAGTAGGTAAGGCTAGAGGGATGTTGGGGTGTATTAGTAGGGGTATCACAAGTCGGAAGAGGGGAGGTAATAATCCCTCTTTACAAGACACTGGTTAGGCCCCATCTGGAGTACTGCATGCAGTACTGGAGGCCATACCTTCACAAGGACATTAACCAAATTGAGGCAGTCCAGAGAAGGGCAACCAAAATGGTGCAGGGACTGCATCAGAAAACATGTGAGGACAGACTAACTGAGCTCAATATGTATACCCTAGAGCAAAGGAGAGAGAAAGGTGATATGATTGAAACATTTAAACACCTTAAGGGCATTAACAAGGTGAAAGAGTCTAACATGTTTCAATATAACAAAAATAGCAGGACAAGAAGACACAGCATGAGATTAGAGGGGAGGCCAATTAAGGGGTAATGTGAGGAAGTTCTTTTTAACAGAAAGGGTGGTGGATGCATGGAACGGCCTACCTCAGAAAGTGGTGGATATGAATACAGTGCAGGGCTTCAAACAGGCATGGGATAGGCTTAAGGGAGCAATACAGATGAGTATGAATGGATAGGCCATTGACAGAGCAAATGTCAGTGGCATATTCATAAGGTAGAAAAAGAAATGGGCAGACTGGATGGGCCTTGCAGTCCTTATCTGCCATCGACTTCTATGTTTCTATGTAAGTGCCAGCACAGTGGTAGGCAGATGGCATGGTGCAGCAGCAGGACTGCAGTGGCAAAGGTGACAGCTGGGCGCACTCACAGCCCACCAACAGCTGCCACATACATGTGCAATAGCCGCCTCACTGTGCAACGCACACCGCAGGGTGAACACAACTGCCACTGCTCAGCATACGGGGTCTGAGGCCACAACCCCACCCTTGCTGCCCACCCTACACAGCAATGTATAGAAGCACAGCGCCTACCTGCCTGCTGTGGTGCAGTGCGCACCAGTCTGGTGGATCCACCCCTCTGTCCCGCAGCTCCAGCCCTAGGTCCCGCAGCAGCCTGCCGTGGCCCACCAGGCACACCCGCTGCCCTGGCTCTCCTCTGGTCCTCAGGGCCTAGGACGGGAACATAAACAAGCACACATCAGTACACAGCAACACCCAGAGCCCACCACCCTCACCCCCAAGCACAGATCGCACCCCGACTTGGCACGGCCAGAGGGTGGTGGCACAGTGCAACCAGTAACATGCAATCCCAGGCCACAGGGCACGCAGCAACAGTGACCCCTCCCAGGCATGGCATGCAGCCCTGCCAGCCCCATGGAACACTGGACGTGCACAGATGCAGGTGGAGCACACTTACCTGGCCGTGGCATGGGCCCCCTCCGGACGCGCGCCTACAGTGCCCTGAGCCTCTCTGGGTCCTGCCTCAGTACATCACCATAATGGTGGTGACACTGCTTCCTGCTGTGCCACACACTGGTAGCCTGTTCAAGGCCATCCACCACATCCTGCCAGACCTCTGTCCTGGGCCTGGCGAGGGGCTGCTGCCCAAACAGGCTGGCAGCATGGGGGCTCCACCAGGGCCACCAGGTTGACCAATTTGACATGGCTCCAGTTCTGAGCCTGGGGTACTGTGCACTGTGGAATGCCTACTCTGCAATGTAGCAGTGCAAAATGATGCCCTGTAGCGCACAAGCTCCACATGCTCGGGATGCACGTCTCGCTCGGACATGCGCTGCCCACATCAATTACACATCCCCAGGGATGCGTGGCATGGGCATGGCAACACCGGCACATGGGGCAGAGGTCCCTGGGGGCATAGGGCAGGGCAGGGTCAGTATGCACACTGTGCACGTGAGGGCTATTGGGTCCATAATGCATGTTGCTCAAAAGGGACCTGAGGGCACCATGCCCTATGGGCCTTATGGTACACGTGTTCTATAGGGCCCATGGTGCTCATGCACCATGGGCCTTATGGCACCTGAGCACCATAGGCCCTATAGTGTCTGAGTGCCTTAGGCCCTTTAGCGCCCCAGTGCCATAGGCCCCATAACACCCGAGCACCATAGGCCCTATAGCACCCAAATGCCATAGGCCATACAGCACCTAGCACTATAGGCCCTATAGTGCCCCAGTGCCATAGGCCCTATAGCACCCAAGCACCATTGGCCCTATAGCATCTGGGCTCCATAGGCCCAATAGCGCCCAAGTTCCATAGGCCCTATAGTGTCCAAGTGCCATAGGCCCTATAGCGCCCTAGTGCCATTGGCCCTATAGCTCCTGAGCACCATAGGCCCCGTAGTGCCTGGGTGCCATAGGCCCTATAGCGCCCAAGCGCCATAGGCCCTATAACACCCTAGCACCATAGGTACCATAGGCTATATAGTGTCCCAGCACCACAGGCCCTATAGCACCTGAGCACCATAGGGCCTATAGTGCCCCAGCACCATAGGCCCTATAGTGCCCCAGCACCATAGGCCCAAAAGCGCACCTAACGCATGCTGCGCAATAGGTGGTGGTACTTGCCGTGGTGCATGCATGGTGATGAGCATTGTGCCATGACTTGTGCCAGTGCAAGACCATTGCACAAGATGCAACAATGCAATATTCAGCAGCATATGCAGATGAGCTTATCAGCCTATCCGCGGCACACTGGGGGAATTAGCATCTCATTACTGTTGTGCATCAGTCCATTTGCATGTGATGCACTATAAAGATGCCGCAGGACTGCACAGGCCACGGACTGGTATTGCAACCATCCGAGGTAAGCTGCACCTGCAGAGGGGACAGACAGCACAGTGGAATGGGTGGCTGGTGTGGGCCACTGCTGCCACTAACCACATGTCATTGCCCACAGGTAGCAGCATGTCTGACCATGAGGAGGGTGAGAAGCATGGGCCTGCATGCAAGCGCAGGCCCAACTTTTCGAAGGCTGAGGCGGATGCCCTGTTCGAGCCGTACCTCAACAGGGAGACTCTGCTGAGTGGTGCAACTGGCACACTCCAGGCCAGGGCCGCAGCATGGGAGGAGGTGGCAGAGGCTGTGAACCAGCACAGCAGCCACCAGTGATCTGCACAGGAGTGCAAGATGAAGGTGGGCAGCGACAGGCATCAGATCAAGGAGAAGGTGGTGGCCATTCAGGCCGCAAGGGCGGCCATGGGTGTGGGCCAGACCGACATGCCGCAGCTCACACTGCAAGAAGAGCTGGTGGCGGCCACCATGTGGTGCAGCGCTGTTGAGGGGATGCCATGCAGTGGCTTCCAGACTGGTGGGAGCCCATCACTGCATGGTAGATACAGCGGCGTGGGGGGGTGAATGTGGGGGGCCCTTTTAGCACCACAACACCAGCATGCAGTGGCAGGGGTGGTGAAGACTGCCAAGGGGGTATGCCCAGCCCTGGAGGACCAGCCGTCCACCTCCACTGGTGTCCAGGGGTCCTATTGGCTGCAGCACACCACCGCCGTCTGGCCGGATGTCCTGGGTGTGGTGGTGGACAAGGCCCTGGCTGTGTTCCACCAGGACACCAGCCATGGCATGCAGTGTGTGGAGACACAGATCGGGCCGGGGTCTGACACCAATGATTATGTGACCATTGTCCTGGACTGTGGGGGTGTTGTCGACGGGGAGACACCCATACTATACACCATCCCTGGCAGCATGGCCAGTGGCCTGTTGGTGGTGGGTCAGCCACCCGCCACTGCCCCAGTACCGCCGTGTGTGACAGCGGCGTGGTGCTGGGGGATGGTGGTGGTGGTGGTACAGCTGCACAGGCACTGCCCAGTGCACAGTGGCCAAAGGGGCATCAGCGGCAGATGGCTGGGGACGTTGGGGGACCAGGTGCAACATCCGTTGCTGGTGTGCCGGTCAGTGAGCAGCCCCAAGAGCACCATGCTGTGCAGTTCTCACCTGAGCGGGGGCTGGGCAGCGTGGTCGTATGCTACCAGTGGGTCAGCGCAACGCCCATGCACCCCGGGCGCTGACCCCTTGCACAAGCACACCTGGTTGCTGTGGGCCTATGTGGACCAACAGGTGCTGCTCGTGGCTGGGATGCGTGCACTCTGTGCAGAGGTGCGCCAGGCAGCTGAGCAGCATGAAAGGGGATTCGCGCAGGTCCAGGAGGCCATAAATTGCTTGCAGGAGGACACAAGCACAGCCCTGGATCACCTTGTCACTGTGGTTATGGTCGGCCTTGCCCCACTGGCTGCCATGGGGTGTGGCCGGCCACCGCAGACCCTGCAGAGTGCATTGTCCACCCCACGGTCACAGCATCGTGCGACCCACTAAGTGTCGATGTCAGGCTCCGCTGTTGGCATCCCAGGCACACTAGGTGAGGGCCTGTTTGGGAGCCTGCAGACCTCTGCGAGGACACGGTCGTGTTCCCTCAGTACCACCCTTGGGGGACAGTCACAGATGCCCCCTGTGGCCGTCGCACAGCCTGGGTCTGCTAGGCGGCCACGGTGAGGCTGCCCACATGTCTGTGGTGGCCATGTGCCAACATGGCAGAAATGATGTGCCCACCACCCTGTCTGCAGTCGGCTGCTGCCGCCCTGTGTGCACATATGCATTGTGTGTGCATGTGCATACCACGGCCATGGCATCTGTGGACTGCTCCTCACACTGGCTGTGTGCACACCTGCCCAGCCGCTGGCCTCTGTGGCGTGTGTCTGATGATGCCACCACAGCACCAGATGCACCTGTGCCCCGATGCTTTGTGTCTGATTCATGCCATGTGCTAGTGACCGGGCGTGTGCCTGCAGGTGTCAGTGTGTGTGTGTATGTGGGTGTAGGTGTGTGTGGGTGTGCTGTGCTGTGGTGCATGTTGATGCGTGTAGCCATGTGGAATGTCCCCATGGTCCCCCATTCCACCCGCCCATCTGTGCAGGCTGCAGGGCACACCCACACATGCCTGTGTGCCTTGTCACTGTGGCCATCCTGTACATAGGTGTTTGACCACCTACCTGCATGTGCAGTAGTGCTCCTCTGCTATCATGTCCCTGTGCTGGTTTGCCATCCTAGTCAGCTGGGGATCCCTCCGCCCCGGGGGGGGGGCTGCCCACCACCACACTGCCTGTCAGCTGTGTTGTCCCCACTGCTGTTCCTCTCATCGATCTTGACAGCTATTCTATGGTCAGTGACCATGTTGTGCAGCATGCAGCAGGCCAGGAATAGGCCATAGGCCTTTGAGGGGCTGTACTGTAGGGCACCGCCAGACCTGTGCAGGCAATGTAATCGTGCCTTCAGCAGACCAAAGACATGCTCAGTGATGTTCCGTGTGCTGTCATGTGCCTCATTGTACCGCTCCTCCACAGAGGACGACAGCGCCTATAGGGGTGAGCAGCCAGGGCCGGAGTGGGTAGCCACTGTCACCCGTGTGGATGGAGATATGGTTAGCCTGGTGTCCTCAGTTGCTGTACCCCCTTGTCCTTTCCAGCCGCACTCTGCAGTGCCTCTACTCTGGCCGCCTCCCCCCATGCCCTGTTGTACCCTGCTGCCCGTGGTCTCGGCATACTCACTCACTAGGTGACCGGTGGGGATGTCCCCACTCTCGAACCTGTGGCACAGTGCTGAGCTGTGCCAGATGAAGGCATCATGTGCTCCCCCAGGGTGTGTGGCACAGACATTGATTATGCGCCCCCTGGCATCGCACACCACCTGGAAGTTGAAACTGGGGTAGCCCTTTCTGTTAATGTAGGCTACCCCCCTCCAGGCCAAGTGGCATGCAGATGCCGACATGGATGCAGTCGATGGCCCCTAGCATGCCAGGCATACATGCTACCCTGTGGAACTTCTGAATGTTTGCTGTATGCTCTGCCTGTGTGCTGGGGAAGTAGATGTATTCTGCAGTGTGTGGCAGCAGGGCATTGAGGAATTGTGTGAGGAGACGTGATGTGGCTGACTGGGTTATGCCTGTGGTGTCCCCTGTTGGTCACTGGAAGGTGCCCGTGACAAGCAGGCACATGACAGCTGTTACCTTTGTCTCCACCATCAGGGCATGGCTCCGCCTAGTGGGTGCCTGCATCTCCTCACTGCACAGCTCACAGAGCTGCCTCAGAATTGCCTGGTTCAGTCAGTACCAGCCCACGATCTCGGTGTCAGCGTAGGTCTCATAGCTGATGCAGGGTCGGTACCACCTGTTCCTGGCATAGCGCCGATGGGCCCTTCCACGGCTGTACCGCCCTGCCTCCTGCCTCCCCACACCCCTCATTCCAGCCTCCATCTGGAATATGGCACTGGCCATGGCTCCTGTTGTCCTGTCCCCCCCAGGCGTCCAGCTCCACAGGCCCAACTGGCTGTGTGTGGCTGTGCATGCTGCTCTGCAGGGCCCATGCCTGTGTACCCTGCCCTGGCTGGCTGCCTGTTGCCTGTGGCCTCCGTCTCCCACCCCTGTGGGTACCTGTGTTGCTCCTGTTGGGCCTGGTGCCACTGTGTCATGCCCAGGAACATTCACATCCACTGTCGCCTCCCTGTCTGTCACACTCTCACCCACTCACACACTATCACTCCCTCTCTGTCCCTGTCTCTGTCTGTTTCTCTCTCCTTGTCCCCTACTGTGTGGTCTGACAGTATTTCTGTCTCCCTGTGTCCTGCACCCCTCTGGCGCAAGTGCCCTCCTCCTACTTGCTCCCTGTATTTATAGGCTCAAGTCTGCTCCACGTAATTGCCATATGCTCCTTGTTTGTGCCATTGGTCCAGTGTTGAATATTGCACTGTGCCACATATTCATGGCTTTTCTCCCTGCCCTTGCACATGCATACATTCCTATTGTACATTGGAGCACTGCCACATGCGCTGCACAGTTGCTGTCACTAAATATCACTCTCTAGCGCATTTCTGCAGTTGCGCATGCACAACTGCTTTAATTTTCCCACCTATGGTTTCTGTGTACTTCTATGAATATAAAGTTTCTTAAACATGATTTTTGTTGAATGATGATTTTCTTACACTGACAGCTTTGATGGCCATGATACTGGGGAACCTGCCTTACTCTTCTTTGATTAGAGCAGATGATCTTTTACTTTCACCTTGACAGTGACCAGAGATGGGCAGAAGGGACCTCAGTTTCATGTCTAATCAGAAGGAAGGCACCTCAACAATCTGGATCCCCCCAGCCTTCCACGTTCCCAGCAGCTAGGACTCACCCCCCCCGCCTGACCACCATTCATGGACCAGGCTCACTACCAGCCCCTTGACCAGCCTCTCCAGCTAAGCAACATCTTTGGAATTCCTCCTCCTATCTGGGGCCCTGGATTGGAAGAATGTAGAGCTTTACGGTTCAGGTGTAATTCCTCCCATCCCTGTGACTGCTCCAGAGGGTTCCAAAGTCAGGACTCAGCTGCAATCTCTATTACTCCCACAAATGTTTTCCACACTGCATGGCTGGAAAGAGGAGAGCCATCCTCCCTTCATACCTGAATCCAGTGTGGACAGTAGGTGAGCTCCTGGGTATTGGCCTGGGCTCGGGACAAACAAGCAAGGCTTCACAAAGCTCCTGATGCCCTTTTTGCTTTTACCCCATATCCTTCTCTGTTTGACACTCCATATCCTTTCTATCTCCCTTTCACACTTGTCATATTCCCTCTACCTCTCTGGATCCCTCTTTTACACTCGGTGTCCTGTTTTCCCTGTCACACTCAGTGTCCCTTCTGTCTTTTATTTTCTGTGTTCCCTGTCTCCTTTTCACATTCTATGTCCCTAGTTTCTCTCTTTCATAGTCCTTGTCCTTTTCTCCGAATCACACTCCCTCACACTCCATATCCCTCTCTCTCCCTCTGGTATTCCCTCTCCCAGTTTCACATGTCCCCTTCATCACTGTTATTTGTTTACATTTCATGAGTAAAAGCAACATGAGATAGGTTGGCCCACTGGTGCAGTGGTAGCGCCACTGCTTGTGTCATTGACAACCAAGGCTCAGGAACGAGCCCTGTGTATCAGAGGGCTGGCTGGGGGGAGCTTGGATGAGCATCCCATGAACTGTTCTCTACCTCCAGTGGGAAGGGGTGGTGATAAGAAGGCTGGGTGTACACCATGCCAAGACCACAAAAGAAGAGAGACAATAGTGGCCGACATCTGTGGGGCATGCAACTCTCCTTACTTTTGTCTTGACTTTGACTCTGTTTGAATATATTGCCAAACCTGTTTTTAAACTCTAGGCTGTTCTAATTCCTATGTTTGTATATTATGAATCCATATATTGTAACCTGTTATTTCTGATTGTTTCTGTCTTGTACCCTCCCGGGTCATGCCTGTAAATAGTCATTGCTATGGCTAGTGCACCTACCCGGTCATCAAAAACTAAATAAATAAATGCCTGCACGCTGATGTCATTGCACATCTGCACCTTGGAGAAATCAACACAATATAACAACCCTGTGCAGTAGCACTTCATGATAACCCTCAACTTCTCCTTAATGATGATAGGATGCATAAGTCCTGGAAAGGCTTCTGTTGGATCACGGTTTCTCCCTAGGGAGCCCCACCATAGAGGGCAAGCTACGGGACCTCCAACCTGGGCAGCTGAATGGGGGATGCTGGTGAGAGGCGAGAGGGATAAATATAGGGTAAGTAGCCAGCCTGTGTAAAAGTAAAGCAACACAGAGAAGGATGAAGTGGAGGAAAGTGTTATCACCAGGACATGTGTCCCACAGTGAGTGCCGCACTGTAGCTTCCTCACCCTACATTTCAGCTAGGATTAATCCCCTACAGAAGTCCCCACTGCTTATACTGACTACCATCATCTACTGTACCCTTTGATACTGTGCAGTGAAGTTATAAAAAGAAACACACACACACACATTGTGCAGCTAAATATGCTGCTTTTAGTAAAATGTAACACCATAAAACAAAAAAGGTGCTAACAATGATGAAGATACTGCAAATTGGTTCCCAGATCCAGCACTGGCCTTTAGAATTGTGAGCCACAATCCAAGGCAGTTGCAAATAGTTCCAACTACCCTGAATTCCAGCCATAATTGAGTGGAGTTGTATTGTTCTGAAGTCAATGACTGCAGTGGCAGTGTTAGGCATATGCAACCCATGCAACTGTATGGGCCCCGAGGCAGTGGGAGGGGGCCCTGCTGTCGTGTGACTGATTTACAGCATTATAGCTCTAGTCTGTTTCAGTTCTGTCAGCAGCCAGGTGAAACTGAGTAAAAAAAAAAAGTTCTGGAATCATTTTCCACTTCAGGATTGCAGGGACTGGAATACAGGAACATCAGGCTGTGAGCACCCAAGCTGCTGTCACCATCACAGCTGCTGCTGCAGTAGTTCTTTGTGGTGTAATGCAGAGTAATGAGGGACAGCACTGATCAGAACTGGGCAGCAACAGAGGAGAAACAGCTGCTGAAACTGAGGCAAACAGTTGGATCTGAACTTTGAGTTCAGGGATGTTCCCATCTCGAAAAATAATTTTAGCCATATGGCAAACTTCTTCTTAGACTATAGAATTTGGGATGATGCATTTTGCTGTTGTATTTCTTATCTAGGAATTTGTCGACTGCCGGAACCAAATCTGGATACATTCACAGTGAATTACTGACCATATAGGGCTTGTTGATAAAAATTACCTGGTTGTAGAGCTGTATTTAAGGAGGCATAGTGAAGAAAATTGAGTTTAGTTTCCTAATGAAGACAAACGTCACATTCCATTGAAAAATAGGATGGCCAATCCATTTGCCAAATAACCATACCCAGTCCAAATCAGTGTCAACATAATCCTTGTGGAGAAACATTTTGCAGCTTGGCACTGCAGCCCAGTATATCCTATCCTATCCTATCTTATCCTATCCTATCCTATCCATCCTATGGGTATGCAAGTCCTCGAGCATGTCAGGCTGACAAGGCATCACTAGAACAGACACCAACTATTAAGCAGGCTTCCACGTCTGATTCAATATTGGCTGAGAATGGCAAGTACAGACACAAGTTTCAATCTCTTTGGGATGCCTCAGTATGTTATAGTCATGGGTTTTGATCCCTGAAACTCTGAAATTCATCATCATCATTTTATTTTTCAAAGGGGCGCCCTTACAGATCAAACATTCACTAACATATATACATAGACATAAATTCACAACACCATATACAATTAAAATATTAATAAAATGTGAACCCAATAGAACAAAACAAGCTAAAAGACAAGGAGCACTAGTGCATAAGCACTGAGGCAAGAATTACCCCAAAGGGCATGGGCCGGAAACTAAGTTCCAGAAATGGTTTTCCGTGTGAAAATCACACTCCTTATCAAACAGCTACCTAATAAAAGGCCATTCCTATTACAAACCAATGTTATCCATGGACCACCACCCCGATTGGGGCCCTATGTCAAAGACTGTAATATTTAGAGCAAAGGCACTTATCATATAAGCATGAGTGTCAGGATCTGGGTTCTACTGTTCTATTATCATTGCTGCCATTGATTACAATGCTTATGACTGTATCCTTGCTATATAATTACAATACTTTATATATGTATTGCAGTGCCTTATTTACAATTATATACTTTTATTACTAATATGTCTACGATTATTGTGTTTTCATAAGAATCATTGTGTGCTGTTAATATGTACTGATGGACTGAGAAAATACTTCTGTTTGGATACTTGTACAATTACAATCATTAGTTGTACAATGCTGCCATCTTTAGATTTAGTGCAAAGTAATTATTAGGTAAGGATCATCATGACCTGATTGCATGCAAAGACTGTCTATTTTCCTTATCTGTATTTTTGTTACTTCGGTGCATGTTCCCAGGCTAGTAGGAATCACACTATTTCTGCTGTTAGCCACTCATAAAAGGTAATTGTATCTCTTTTACTGGTTTCTATAGCAATAATCAGTAGTATAAGAATGACTGTTTTAGCTTAGAATCCTTAGAGAAGAAGCTGATTCTACCCAGGGTAAGAAATTAGGAAGACTAATTATTTCTCTCTCAGTGATCATCTTTGTTTTTATCACTGATTTGGTTGTGAGTCTGTTTTATATACCAGAAATAAATCATTATCAGACTCTGGAAACCACGTACTTGTTGTTTCTCTACTTTGGCAATCCAGACAAGAACCTGTAATAGGGTAAGATTTATTACCCAAATTACACTGGCGACCGTGACAGGACTGGAGTGTCAGAGTGAGATTCATATCTCAGTTCTTTGATCTCAGATATTCAGCAGTGTGGTACAATTTAGTTGTCACTTGGACCTGTCTGAACATACCATGGTTTTCACTTTGCAAACTTCTTTTGCTTAGGTCTAGAGAGAGGCACCCCCACCCCCAGACCTCTGCTAAACTCCTTTGTGAGTTACAGCGTACCTCCTTGGCTTAACTACTTCTAGCAGGAGTCTGGAAACCTGTCTGAAGTCAGAGCCCAGGATTTTAAAACCAGTCTTCCACTTTTTTTCTCTCTCTCTCTCTCTCTCTCTCTTTCTTTTTTGTTGTGTTCTGTCTGTTAACCCTTGTGTGTCCAATGTCTCAACTGTGCACAGAACCGAGACTGGATGTCTCTAACTACCTCACCTCCCATGGAGGATGGACTGATTTTGCACTGGATGCAAAATCAGCTCAAGACCCCTTGCTTGCCATCTCAAACCAATATCTTGAGTCCAAGCAAAAGGCAAAAAAATATTTATGCAAGGGATTATTATTAGCTGCTCTTAACACAGCTGTTAATACCTTGCTTACCCGTTGTACTTCTCTTGAGCTGCAAATTGCCTCTTTAAAAAAGGAGGGTGGGTTGCAAGTGCAAGAGTTCCTGAAAAGGGAACAGAAATTAATGAAGGAGACACAGTCACTCTGTAAACACAATAACAGTCTGTTGCATTGTTCTGCTCAAGAAATAGAATGTGAAAATTGCATGTTAAAAGAGGATAATGATAGGTTAAAATGTAACACAAAACAGTTGTCTTTTTTAAATGATATTTTGAGTGACACAAATGCAAGTTTGTGTGATGATAATGTGCAATTAAAAGAGGAAAATGAAAGGCCGATGAATAAGCTAGACAAAGAGCTTAGGGAAAACGTCGAATTGGGAGCCGCATATCAAGTTATGCAGCGTGAGGTTGAGAAAGGTATTGAGCAGGGCACTGCAAAAGCTTGTCATAAAAAATGTAAGGCAAAGATGGTGGAACTACACCATCATCGAGACATTCTTGCTGGCCATGTTAAAGTCATAAATGGTTTTCAATACACACCCATTGATATTACGTCATCAGGCAATGATGATTTGGATTACAAGGACATTGGCCAACTCGTCACATCCAAACCCCCGCCCCACATTCACTAGCTATCCACAAGATGGCTGCCATGTTGGCACATTGCCCATGTTGCCATGTGACAACCAAAATGGCTGCCCCATGACAACCAAAATGGCAGCCCCATGACAACCAAAATGGCCACCCCAATGACAACAAATATGGCAGCCCCCATGATACGGGAGGCTAGCCACCACCACCAGGCCAAGCGCTCCCACTAACTCCCCTCACCAGGGAGGACAGTGCAGAGGTGTGCAGCATTGTGCAGGATGTAATTACTAACCTAGTTACAAACCCCAGTGTTGTGTCAAACCCTGATTACCCAACCCTGCGCAGTCAAATTGAATGCATGGTTGAGCATGCTGTCAGCCAGGATACTGCCTTCCATGTAGTCGCTATTGCGACGGCGGATGCCGCCCTTTGCGTTGCTTTAAATTTCAGCCCTCTATGAGGCCTGACATCCAACCCACTACAGGTGGCTCATTCTGTTCAACGAATTGCCCAAGGCATTGGACAAATGGGCCCCAATGACAACCTTAGCTGTCATTTAGAGAATGTTCGCTCCCTTTGTGAGAAACTTTCTCTCCAACCCGAATATCAGGTTCAAGTTTTGAGACAAAGTATCGAGCCAACCCTCTGGGCCAAGCTCTCAGAGGACATTCGCAACTGCGACATGCTTGATTTCAATGATATCTCACAGGACCT
Source organism: Neoceratodus forsteri (assembly GCA_016271365.2). Lineage (NCBI taxonomy): Eukaryota > Metazoa > Chordata > Ceratodontiformes > Ceratodontidae > Neoceratodus > Neoceratodus forsteri. Next base: position 854,917,797 of record CM028131.1, read on the forward strand.
TCTATCGGCCAATTCCCCAGGTATTGTTGGAGCCCGCCTGGCCTACAAGGTTAAGCAAAATGTAAAAGAAATCCCAGCGGTTTATCATCAATGGCTGTGGCTCGCCTACCAGGCCGGCAAAGGCCTAGAGGAAGAGACTGCCACTATAGACCAAATTGAGTACAAGGACTTGTACATCCAAAACATGACTCCGGGTCTCCGGGAAAAAGTTGAACTCAACATTTACCCACAGACCAACACTTTTCAACAAATCCTTACCAAGACGGAGCGTGCCTTTCAGATTTACCTCCGTAATCTCGCTTCTGGCAAAAACAAGATGGCTGCCGCCATCACCTCAATGGCCCAGACAGACCCGGCACAAGTTGCTGTGATTGGCTCAGCCCCCACTCACTACACTGTGGAAGGTGGCAACACCAAGCAGGATGCCCCTTCTGATGACCTTTAGGCACAGGTCCACAAGGGGGGGGCAACTGCAATTACAAAAACTATCGCAGTAACAACAACCGAAATGGGCAAAACATAAATTCCAATAATAAGTACCGTAATGGGCCTACTTATAGGGAATTAAAGGATCAAAATGAGACCCTCTGTAAACAGCTGGAGGAGGTCCTTGCCACAACGGATGGCACTGCAGGTCATTCTGTTGCAGCCCTGTCACCATTCAGCAATACAAACCCTTTCAGGTCTTCAGCCTCGGCAGAGTCAAGTGGCCAAAGAACAAACCCTTTCGCAGCACCGAGTACTGGCCAGACTGGTGAAGTGATTAAGGAACTGCCCATTGAGCAAGTGAAAATTGCACCTCTGACATCACAGGTACAGTATTCCCATTCTGTGATGCCCTAAGGGGGAGGGGCCCAACAGGCCCCTACAGGCCCTAAGGCCCAGGGACAGGAAGATGAAGAAGAATCACAGAACTATACAGATTGACAATTACAGGCCCCAGTCTGGATTGTAAGTGACTTGCTTGTTGACACAAATGGACGGCCCTGTGTAAGGGCCATGGTCAGGGGCCACCAACTTGACATGCTCCTAGACACAGGAGCAGCCATGTCAGTTCTCCACAATGACAGCCCAGCCACTTGTGCATGGTCCACCGGCTGGCAGACTAGTGTACAAGGTGTAGATGGTACCAAACTACAAACCTTTCAATCTGTAGCACTACCTGTGCAGGTAGGCCACCTAAAAACTAAATTTGTTTTTGACCTCATGGTATTACGTCACCACCCCAGCATACTGGGAATTGATTTCCTTGCACAGCATGGCTGTGTAATGGACCTAGCTAACAGGCTATTGCTACAGATCCAGAACCAATGCCATGCTGTCACCATTCCAGACTCACATGTGGTGGCAGCCATCAAACATAAAAACAAGGAGTATGACATCATGGCTTTGTTCAACAGTCATGACCTGTTTTCTCAACTAGCACCTTTGTTGTAAAAACACATTGGTGTGTTTGCTACCAACAAGCATGATTGTGGCAGAATGCACACTACCATTGAGATCACTGGGCCTAACCTTGTGAGGCAGAAGCAGTACCCATTTCCTGCTGAAGCCTTGCCGTCATTAAGAGAGACCATCCAGTCACTGCTGCAACAAGGAGTGATTAAGCCTTGTGTCTCCACCATCAATTCGCCCATTTGGCCTGCTAAAAAGCCAAATTGAGCTTAAAGGCTTACAATTGATTACAGAAAGCTTAATCAAGTCACCCCCAGCTATGCCCCAACTATGGCATTAGCCCCTGATGTGCTCAAGTTGCTGACGCCCGACAAAATATGGTTTTTAGCTCTTAACATTTCTAATGGGTTTTGGTCACTCTCATTAGCCCAGGAAAGCCAATACAAGTTTGCTTTCACTTTTAAAGGCCGCTAGCACACCTGGACGTGCTTACCCCAGGGATTCCATAACAGCCCCTCCCTCTTCCATCTGCACATGATGGATGCCCTGCAGGGGTCCTCTACACCTGACAGTCTCCTGCAGTATGTGGATGATTTGCTTTTAGCAACTTCCACCAAAAAAAAAACACCTAACCCTTTTAAATAAACTACTGACTCTCCTCAGGAGAGCAGGCCTCAAGTGCAACCTCTCTAAGGCACAACAGTGTCAAAAGGAGGTCATGTTCCTTGGCCTACGCATTACAGACCAAGGCAGAAGCCCGGCAACTAAGAAGATCCAGGGCTTGCAAGATCTACCACTTCCTACAAGCGTGGCAACACTCAGGTGCTTTTTAGGTATGGTAAACTACTCCAGGGATTTCATCCCTGACTTTGCCTTGAAGGTTGCTCCCCTGTATGAATTGCTAAAAAAGGATGTCCCATGGACATGGGACCCCACACACACTGAAGCTGTGGCCCAGCTCAAACAGGCCCTAGCCTCAGCCCCAGCACTGGTCAACCCAAATCCAAAATTGCCTTTCCATTTGGAAACTGCCACCTCTAATGTGGCCATGTCTGCACTACTGGCACAAAAGTACAATGAGTACGTCAGGCCCATTGCCTATGCATCACAAATTATATCTCCTGTAGAAAGAAAATACAGTCTTTGTGAAAGAACACTGTTGGCAACCTTTTGGGCTGTCAGACATTTTCTGTACATCATTGGGTATGCTCCCATCATTTTGCATACCTGCCACACCCCAACCAATTTTTTGCTTTCAGATAAAGTAAAAGACAGATCAGTTTCCAACACCAGACTCACTCATAGGTCTTTGCTTTTGCAGGATAGAGACATCAAAGTACTGCCTGCCAAAATGCCATCCATCTTGGCCCATGGTCTACTATACACAAGTAAACCTCATGATTGTGCACTCCAACCACCTGACCTACCTAAACCAGGGCCCTTCCTGCCAGCAACACCTAAGGTCCTGGAGGACAAAACAATGTTCCACATCTTTACAGATGGCACAGCACACTATCTGGATGGAGAACAGGTAGCAGGCCTTGGAGTGCTCATACTGGATCATGAAGGTGATTACAGATGCATTTCTAGGAAATGCACTGTTCTCTCCTCACAGTATGCAGAACTCGCAGCTGTGGCCTGTGCCTTAGAGATTATATCCCTTGGTGACACGGATGCAGTCATCTTTGCAGACTCTAATGGGGTATGCTCATCCCTAACTGAATTCTTTCCATTCTTGCAAAAGAATAATTTTACCTCATCCGATGGTACCCCTGTCAAATATAGGGAACTGTTTGTGTACATACACACCCTCACCCAAATGTTCACACATAAGCTGTACATACAAAAGGTTAAGGCTCACTGTAACTCTGACCCTTACCATGAGTACAATGAGCGAGCAGACTTGCTTGCCAAAGCAGGTGCTCGAGGGGGGGAGACATGGGAAATAACTCACCCACAGGGTGTAGCAGCTATTGTAACATCTATAATTGCTGCTGCTGCCAAGAAACCAGTACCAGAACTCCCACTGGATCTTTCTGCTGCTCAGAAAGCAGATGCGGAGATCAGAGATGTGTTCAAATTCCTGGACAAAGGAACTGAACAGGCACTGCCTGTAGGTAGTCCATACAAGAGACACTCAGACAATTTACACTTATCTGGTGATCAAAGACTCATCTGGTATCACAAAGAAGATATAGATGACATAGATGACAAACTGTGGGTGGCACCACACTCACTGCAAACCAAATTTATTCATATGGTTCATGACACTCCCACTGGTGGACACCAGGGGACAGACAACACCCTCCAGAGACTCAAAATAGTCGTCTGGTGGCCTGGCATGGCCAAAGACATGGAACACTGTGTTGACAACTGCATAGTGTCCACCCAAAACAATCCCATTCCTGCAAAGAAAAATGCAAGATTGCTACTCCAAAGGCAATCCGAACCATGGAATGCAATTCAAATTGATTTCATTGGCTCTCTTACTAATTCTAGTAAGAACAACAAATATGCCCTTGTTGCCACGGACTTGTTCTCTAAGTGGGTAAAAGCAATTCCCACTAAAAACAACACTGCAAAGACCACTGCTAAAATCCTGGTGGATCAGCTAAACTCCAGGTGGGGTTTACCCCTCAAGGTAGACTCAAATCAGGGTTCCAGATTTACAACAGAACTGATGCAACAAACACCCCAACTTCTTAGAATTGATCAAAAATTCCACATCCCCTTCTATCATCAATCCTCAGGCCAGCTAGAAAGAGTAAACAGATGCATCAAACAAATGTTATCTAAATTCATTAATGATAATCCCAGAGATTGGGATTCCCTTTTGCCACTACTCCTCATGGCAATTAGGGCCACACCTGCAGCCACTGCTCAGTGTACCCTTTATGAGGTTATGACTAGTAGAGCTATGAGACTACCTGAACACCTGTTGGTTGATCTGTAGACAAGTACAAAAAAAAGCTTCATGATGACATTATGAAAACACATTTGTTTGCTGCAAAGCAAATTGGCAAAGCCCAACAGCAAGCAAAAGCCCACTTTGACAAACATGTTAAAAAAGTCGACTGGCAAGTTGGAGATCAAGTCATGCTTCTCCAATACAGACAACTCCCTCACTCATTTCCCAGTAAATGGGACGGTCCTTATCCCATTGTAAACAAGCTCAGTCCTGCTGTGTATCAAGTCAGAGTACAGCGAAAGCAGAAAAAGACTGCTAACAAGTGGTTCCATGCTAACCAACTCAAACTATATAAAGGTGACTAAACTTACTTTTCCTAACCCCATAGGCCGGAATAGTACTTTCAGCTAACTAACCCTTTCTGTTTCTTTCAAATATCAGCAAGATGGCTATCTTGCAAATCCTTCTCCTGCTGGGTGGATTTCTACCTCTAACAGTTTTTGCTCCCTAACTTCCAAAACAACTGGATCTTCTAGCACAATTGCTTAGAAAATCTGACATGGGTGTTAAAATTACAATTCCTAACAAAAATGTTAGTTACTCAAGGAAAAGATGCTTTATTAGATGCAGTTGTTGTTGCTCCAGATAAATTCTCCCTTATTATCCAATTGGATACTGATGCAATGGGCTACAAAATTCCTGTAGCATGCCTAGCCAAGGGCACATTCCGTGGCTGGCCTAACAGTGACATATCACAGAATGGTACACTCTCTATTAGACAGGCTTCCCCAAGACACACTGGTCAATATAACCTTACTACACTTATTGACCCTGCCTTCTGTGAGCAACTCCCTTCATCAGTGGCACGAGATTTTTTTTCTCAAAACTATGCTGCTTCTTCATCTCTCTATCTGTCTGTCATTCCACCCAGCCAGGAAAAACTTCTTGCCTGCCCTCGTCTTGATGAGGGACCTCCTAGTGGTCTGACGCCACATCACTCCCAGGTACCCCTATTAACAATGTACAATTTATGCATGTCCCAGTTATTTTCAATTTATCACATTGGAATATGGCTAAATTTGTTTTATGTCAAGTTACTAATACTTCTAAGTTTCATAGCATGATGCTTACTGATATTGTTGCTGCTTACCAAACACGCACTAGCAGTCCCATTGGTGGGCCCCACACTGTGGATCATGTAGGTGTTTTCAGACCTGTCCGTAAATACTACAAACCTAGAAAAACACGCACCCAGTGAGATGCAGCCTCAGCTGGTGCTGCTGGTACTGCCTCTGGTATTACTGGAGTCGCTGGCACTGTTATTGGCCTTTTTGGTTCAGAAATGTCTATCTGAAATAGAGCTGATATTGCTTCCATTAAAGCACAAACACTAACATTTCAACAAACACTTGGCAATGATGTTATGCCCCCTATCTTGCAAGGTGTCAATACTCTAAGTGAAGAAATAAGATATACATTATGGAAGAGATTGCTCAAGGGTTCAATAAAACAAAAAAACAAACTTAATGATCTTATTTTTCAGAACAACCGTGAGGCAGACAAGCACTTTATTGGGCGTGAAATTTTGTGTTCTGCTTATGGCTCTTATGTTATTTCTACTGTTCACAGTCTCTTCAGGGACTTGGAATCAGGCAAAATTCCAGATCTTATTCATGATCTCAGATTGGGTAAATGGTATTGCCCCCACTGTACAGGTACAGGTTGTATTTTTATGTGTTTGAAAAATACTCTCAATATTTCCATGTCAGCTGTCCATAACACTGGTTATGTTTCCAGGTTTCCCAACCAACCGCCTTGCTACAAAACCCAGACATGTTCTATCAGGGAGAACATGTTCATTACCTTTACAGTGTCACTTCCACATTTTGATCCCGCTACATCCGTCTTTGATAAACTTGCAAACATACATTCTCTTGGACATCTTAAAAATGACATTTTTCGTAAAAAAACTGAACTTCCAGTTATGTTGGTGTTTCATCCTGTGCTCCAAGCTTGGACTTCTCCTCACACGAACTGTTGCACCAAGAAAGGATATTACTTCTTGTGCCACTGTGATGTCTTTGATGTTGTAAAACCCATATGTGGCTACTCTCCGGAACATCTTGACTGGGCCTTGACCTTGGGTGACGATCTGCCAAGTAACCTTACTGATGTTGATCCAGATGACGACATCCCTTCTGTTGCATCTTCAGCGTTCGACACCAAAACAGCACCATCTCAAAGCTATCTTGAAAATATTTGTCGCTTCACTACCCGGCTCACCAATTCTACGTTTTCTTGTCCAGTCTACCTGCAACGTTGGAGAGTTCCCAACCTTAGAGTCACTTATACTGCCAAAGGGCAGTACTGTATTGTTACAAATTATAAAACATTCTCCTATGGTCTACACACTTGCAATATTGATAAAACTAACTTCTGTTTTACTCCACAGCAGAAAATGGTTATTGGTCACACTGTTATTATGCCTGTTCCTCTCCCTGAACTTGACATTATAAATACTAATCCCCAATATTGGCTTGCCTTGTCTCAATATTTGCCTATTTTTAACGTGCACATTGATCCCTTGACAATCACTTTGAGATCTCTTTTAGCTAGAAAAGATGATCATTTAATTTACATTAGTAACAATGCTGTTGGGATACTTGTATAATTACAATCATTAGTTGTACAATGCTGCCATCTTTAGGTTTAGTGCAAAGTAATTATTAGGTAAGGGTCATCATGACCTGATTGCATGCAAAGACTGTCTATTTTCCTTATCTGTATTTTTGTTACTTCGGTGCATATTCCCAGGCTAGTAGGAATCACACTATTTCTGCTGTTAGCCACTCATAAGAAGTAATTGTAACTCTTTTACTGGTTTCTATAGCAATAATTAGTAGTATAAGAATAACTGTTTTAGCTTAGAATCCTTAGAGAAGAAACTGATTCTACCTAGGGTAAGAAATTAGGAAGACTCATTATTTCTCTCTCAGTGATCATCTTTGTTTTTATCACAGATTTGGTTGTGAGTCTGTTTTATATACCAAAAATAAATAATTATCAGACTCTAAAAACCACGTGTTTGTTGTTTCTCTACTTTGGCAATCCAGACAAGAACCTGCAATAGGGTAAGATTTATTACCCAAATTACACCAGAAAAGGCCTGATTAAAAAGGTGTAATTTTAAAGATGTTTTAAAACCCTCTACAGTCAGGCTATCTCGTATCTGATGAGGTAGACAATTCCACAGGGTCAGAGCCATAAAAGCAAATGTCTCCTCCAGATGTCTTCAAACGGATCCTGGGAATCTCTTGCAATCCTGTTGGAGGATGATGTAAGGGACACCTTATGTCAAAACTTACAGAGTTCCCAATTCAGGAAGGCCTTCTGCACCAACCCAAGACCCAGTGCACCAGACCAACCCTACGCCAGGACTGCACCAAGCCAATGGATGCACCAGGGTGCTAGAGGGCTTGCGCCAGATGCAAGCTGCCACAAGCCTAGCATTGGGATTCAGGAAACCCTCCCAGAGGGCACATAGTCCGGGACAGTCAGACCAACCAAGGTTGTTCTAACAATCCATGCGCCATCCCCACAGCCCTCCCTGGGCAGGAGGGAACATGTGCTGCCAACCACCCGTGGTCTCCCACGCCTCACACAACTGCACGGTAGTAGCAGTGGTACTGTATTTGTCTAGTGCACTAAACCAGTAAACAAAAACTGACAAAATATATATACTGTATCAGGAGCCCTTTGTGGTACGGTGCCCACAGCAGCCCCCCATTGATGCCTAGCATATGGGCACTCCCCAATACACTAGCATCACAATGGCCCTTCTACAGCCCCATCAGGGTGCTGGTGCAACCCCTCTGGTCACCTATCTGTGACCCACCAGCCCTCCCCATGCTCCATCCCCCATGATCCTGGCAGCCTCCTGATAGAGCTGTATCATAGGACACAGATGCTGCCTGACTGCACTGCAGCTCATGCCAAACTTCTTGGGTGTGCCATCTTTTTGCCATGTGGCCACATTTACTGTAAGCTGCTGGACATCGGTGCTGGGACCCTACCCAATACTGAACTGGGCGCAGGGTTCCTGGTGCACCAGCAATTGGTGCAAGTTGCCGTTGGCACAGCTTGTGCCCATCTTTCAGACTTCATCCCATAATCTCAACAAGGCAATACAGCAGAACTATGTAAATGTGTCACAACAATGCAAAAAAGCCCATCCCACTGGGTCTGTTCCTGTACACAAACCCTGCCCATTGGGTCTCCTCCTGTACACATACATAACCTTCTGGGTCCCTTCTTGCACCAAAGCTCAGCCCACAGGATCCCATCCTTTCACCAGTCTCAGCTCACTGTGTCACCTCCTGACCCCAAGCACATCCTGCTGGGTTCCCCTCCTGCACACAAGTCCAGCCCAGTGGGTCCTCATATGAACCCAAATACAACTCAGTGGGCCCCTCTTTGCACCCAAGCTCAGCTCAGTGGATCCCCCCAGTAGTCAAGCCCAGGCAAGTTGGTCTCCCCTGCGTTGATGCTACAGAATAGGTGACTTTAGCTTTTCTGGCCAGAAGATGATCTGTTGCACTGTCTTCTGGTTGACTTCTCTGGGTCCTCTGACTCCAATCTTCTTCTGGGTCTTCTGACTTTGGTTCTCTTCTAGGTAGGTGGGTGGATTCTCCTCCCTAAAACCCTTAAACCAAAATACCTCTTACATTATTTCTAATCATCCTGTACCCTATTGCATCTGTGCTATCCTGTCTGTACTCTCACTACTGACAACTTTGTATCAAATATATTTTCCCCTTTATTTCCATAGGACTGATTGGACTTTGACCTGTGCTTATCAGATAAGTATATTTTTATTTACTATTGTCTTATCTGTACTATTTGCCCTAAAAACTATGGATCTTCTGTGACTCCTGTCTAACCTTTGTTTTACAGGTACCCCCCCCCCAGCATTCAGAATCTAGATCTACACAGAAATCCCCTTACCTGGACCAGTAAGTACCCATGATTTAGTTACTTGATTGGGAGGTGGGATATTTGAGCCATAATGGTGAGCCTGCATTGGTTACAGCAGGAGTCCACTGAGGTGACAAGTTAAGCCATCACAGTTAATCCGCTCTGCAACAACTTGCACCGTACTATTACTTTCAGCATCAACTGGCTCCCTGCAAAACTTGTCCTCCCCTGGAGTTTAATGTATTAAATTTATGCTGAGGGCGAATTGTCACGGAATGATTTGTACAGGGGGCTGATTAACACTGGAACAAATAGTACAGCATGAGTTCTCACAGAGCAGATAGATTGGGATAAATTGACATGATGCTGTCCAATGAAGGGGTGGATGCCATGAACCTAGTCTCATAATGAGGGACTTTTGAGAGGTATGTGGTCAGTTGCCCCAGATCTGGCCCCTCTGCAGCTGGACCCTCATTTTGCAACAGGACCCCCACACCCCTCCCTGCATCTGGGCCCCCACAGCTGAAGACTAGCTGTGTGCTCACAGCACCTTTCTGTGTGGCAGCACCTTTTCCATGAGGGGCACAGCAATGCTGAGGTGTAGAATGAAGGAAGACCCTCATAATGTAGGACAGTTGAGATGTATGGGACCAACCCCCAACTTCTGGCCATCTGCAGCTGGACCCCCATAGCCAAAGACTAGCTTTGTACTCACAGCACCTTCTCTGTGTGGCAGCACCTTTTCCAGTGAGGGACATTGCAATGCTGAAAGGTAAAATGGGGGAAGTCCTTCATAATGAGGGACAGTTGAGAGGTTTGGGACCAGCCCCCCTCATCTTCTCCCTGCACTTGGACTCCCCATTCCTCCCTGCAGCTGGACCCTACAGCCGAAGACTATTTATTTATTTAGTTGTTATTAACCAGGTTGGTGCACTAGGCAATCAAATGCCTATTTTCAGGAAAGGCCCAGTAGCTGTGTACTCTCTGGTCCTGATCTGCAAGTTTAGGAGAGGGCCGGGGGAGTGGACTAACCCCCTCTGGATGTAACATGTCTTATCATCCCCAAGATGGCAGTGTGCTTTATATGCCTCAAGAAGAGGTGTTGCCCACAGAACTAGACTAGAAAGGCTAGAATTTCAATGTGTCTATGCACTGGCCAACGCCAGTATGTAAAATGTGCCACCATACTCTGGATATCAAAACCTGGAAGCAGCCACATGGACATCCACAATATGTGGCCTGCAGGCTGAGTGGCAGCCACATTTAAACCTCTTGAAATAGTTTTTTTTTTTAACTAACACAAGTGCCATCCTGGGACAGTGCTGGGTAATATAGTGACTGACATCAAATGCGATGATTGGTTATGCACATACAATAGCTGTTTTCAAGGGGACCTTATGTTCAGGTTAGCAAATCCTACTTATTAAATGAAAATTGCTAAAGCCAGTTGCCTAGTTTGGGGTTGGGTGTAGCATGAGGTATGTACTGGGGTGGGGGTAGCAGGAGCTTGAGGCCTAAGGGGAGATTCTAAAACCATGGCTTAGGGGATCAGTAGTCAGCCTCAAGTGGTGGGGGGGCACCAGGGCTAGGGTGCATGAGCTTGGGAACCTATGGGGGGGCTAGGGAGTATACTGCCATGGCTGGAGGGGACCTTAGGAGCCTGAGGCCAGGGCTGGTGGGGGGAGTTATAGGCCACTGATGTGGGGTGGAATAAGCATGCCACTATAGCTTGTGGTTGGCTTAGGAGCCTACTGCTGGGGAGGGGAGTTGGAAGCTAGAGGCCAGGGTTTGGGAGCATGCCACCAGGGATGGGTGCTCTCAGAAGCCTGATGACAAAGCTTGGGGCAACTCAAGGAGCATACTGCCATGGCGGGGGGCTTGAGCTTGCCACCATGACTGGTGGGAGGGGTTGGGTGCAAGAGGCCAGGGAGGCTTGAACACGTGCAAGATACCCATCTTCTTATTGCAGCACCCTCTACTTCCCCCAACTCAAAAACCATATCCGAGCATGACATGAAAGAACATTATCTTTTTGGCTTGGTTATTTTCCCTGTTCACTGTATTTGGTTTAGGTTTAGTGTACTTTTATTTGAAATTACTGTATCTTTTTATTTAAATTTTGTATATGCTTCATTCCCTTACAGAAATAAAAGTGTGCAGCATACATGCAGAATGTGTGCCACACACATACTTGTTCAGTGTTTTTAAGTGGTTCCCATACATCAGAACCTAGCAAGCCTTATCTGAAAAACTTAACAGGTTTGCATGTAGAGAACCTGATTTTTCTGTTGGGGTCAGGATCCCTGGCACACATGGAGTTTGCCGCGCAGCCCTGGAGCAATGCAACTTGCGTCACTCTAAGGTTTTTTTTGAAAATCGAGACCATAATATCAGTTACTTAAGGTTTATGAAGGCAGTATATTGTAGTGGTTAAGTGCACTGAGCTGCAAACCTGGAGTTCTGGGTTTGAATCCTATCAGCCCCGCTTGCATACTGTGTGACCCTGAGCAAGTCACTTAACTTATTGTGCTCCCAGGTCGCACATGTAAACAAGCTTAGGCTTAGTGTGTCTTTAAACAGTTTCCCCTTTCCTTTCAGCTTTCCCCTACCATTACCCCGCTATATTTACAGTACATCAGCATGCAGATGGCCTTCTGATTGCAAAAATAAGAGTTCCTTAGAAGTACGAAAGCAGTCAATCAGTTTAGCATTCAGTTTAGAAATCATTCTGAGCTGATGCTAATGCTAAATACTGCTGAAATAGTGTATAGCAATCAGAAGCAGTATAAAGATCCCAGTTTTAGTCTGCTCAGTCACTGAACAATAGCAGCAGTGCAATGGACAGACAGCCTAAAGTAAATGCAATTAAGGACCACAGAATGACTGGCTAGCACATTTTCAAATGGACTACACACACACATTTATGCAAGAGCCTTGTTTTCATTAAAAGAATAATTTATTAATAACCATGGTGAAACAGTTTCACGGAGCTGGAAAATATATAGCATACTCCATGAGCACCTGTGCAGAACACAATTGAAACATCAGTGAATGTTGCTGAAGTGCTTGTTTAAAAATTGTTTTTCAAATTACTTTTTTGCCATGCTTAAAAATAATCCAGAACAGTTTAACAGTATATTTTTTTTATCATTACATGACTGAATGCGAACATTACAAAAAGGCTGAGCTACTTTACAGTGTTTAACAATAGTGGCCTGCCCACTGGCATAGTGATAGCGACCTCTTGCAACACTGACGACCTAGGTTCTGTGGCAAACTCAGCCCACTGGAGGGCTAGGGGGGGGAAGGATGAGTGTCCCAAGGACTGCTCTCATTCTCCAGGGTGTGGAAGAGTACTGGCACCCAGTAGACACTGACCCCTGGTGATGGTTAGAGGTCAGTGCAACTGGAACCAGTGCTGAGGCGCTAGAATGATGGGGCAGTAGATGTCTGCACGTTGAGGGTTGGAGCAACTCTGATGTGTGCTGATGTCATTGCACGTCCACTTCCACTAGGGGCTGGCAACCAAGAAAGCCCTCCTTCTCATGTGAAGCATAAAGCCCTGGACATAAGCATGATCCTCTCTCAAATGACACTCATCCAGCTTGTTGGGGTTCTCAGGAGGATCTAGGTCTCCCCTTCCAGTGGAGCCCCACTTTGAGGGGGTAAGTCACAGGCCACCTTCTACAGAACTGGAAGGATACTTGGTGGGAGGAAGTGGGACCAGAAATTTACAAGACACGGGAATATATCCCCACCATAAGAAAGAGAGATAACCAGAGTTTAAAAAAAGTTTAACAATATGCAGTACTGTGTATTTCTTTATTTTTATCAGAATTTGAAAGCATGAACCGGCTTGGTGGCACTGAGGGCTGAGGTGCTGGATGCCTTACCTATCGCCACACCCGCAATCCATGTTCGGGAATGAGCATGGGTTGCCGGGGGTCAGCAGGGAAGGAGAAGGATTGAGTGTCCGAGGGACTGCAATCCTTCTCCAGCGAGAGGGGGTTGCCAGTATTCGGCACTGTACTGGCCTCTGGGGGTGGCTGGGGGGGGGCAGTGTGCCGATACTGTAGATAAGGGGGCGGAGAGGGAGCAGACACCTGGAGGAGCATGTGTGGACCCTTTCAACATCCCTCTGCTGGCGTTCTGCACACCTCCTCTCCATAAGGGAAGAAAAATCAGGGAAAAAGGCCTTGGTTGTGTGGCTTGATGACCATTTGTCGACCATGCACCTCCGAGGACTTCACCGCAATGCTGGATCTGGTCCTGGTGGGGAAAATGAGGGGCTCGCCACCACCCCGCCACAGGGGATAAGCCGTGGGGGTAAGCGGCGATGGTCCAAAATGTGGGAAGTGCAGGGACGAACGGTGGCCGGAGACAAGGATGCCTAGAAAGAATTAGCCAACAATGGACCTGGAGAGAAACAAGATTAACAAAAGAATTTGAAAGCATTGTTTTCATTCTTTTATACTTAATGTTGTAAACCCATTTTACATGTTCAATAACCTGCTCCAGGTCAGGGGTTTGTGATGTATTAATGCACTTCCCAGTTGGCGAAAGGCACTCAGCCCTCACCATTGTGTCTCCAAAAAAAACATGCCCTATCATGGTTTATTACTTACATTTGCAGTCCTCCAAATATTTTTCCATTCTGATGAAAATTACACTACAGTACAAATTAAGATGCTTATTGTTGTTCCAGTTTTCCTTGTTTTTTATTTAATTTTTTTTACTTTTCATGTAGACATTTCAAAGCAACAGTCCAGACAATGAATGCATCAGCTGATTTGCAATAGATATACTGCACAAAAAGTGTCAAACCAGGAATCTAGGTTGAAAACTGGGAGTTCACTGGTTCAAACACCACTAAAGCCAAATACTCCAGGGGTCCCAGGACTGGGCTGGGTGGGCAGGCAGGGAAGTGATAGGTGTGAAAGGCTAGGCTGTTGGTCCAAGGGATTGCCTGGCTAAAGGAGCATGGTGACATAGGTGGGGTTGGCCAATCTGGGTTCCCAGGAGTACTCTAGGCAGGCAAAAAGAGCAGATGTTGCTAGGGGTGGCTAGTCCCTGGATCATATGGATGGTCCAGGTCAAGGGACATGGAGGACATAGGTGGAGGAGGCAGATTCAGTTGTCCCAGAGCTGGTCCAGGTGGGTGGACAGTTGAAACATAGATGTAGGAATCCATTTCAGCCACCCCAGGGCTGGCCCAAGTGGGGGTACCAAGAGGTCGTAGGTCAAGTAGGCATGTCCAACAGTCCCAGAGCTGGTTTAGGTGGGGCAACTTTGAAAAGGGGGCATGTAGGTGGTGAATGCTGGTCCAGGTTCCAATTGCTGGTCAGGGAAGGCAGAGATAAACCTCTCAACTGTCCCAGATTTTGACTCATAATTTTACTCTGTCCCTCCTAAAATTTGTGTTTCCATGGCTAAACAGTGGGGATTGTAAGCACAAAATAAGGTCAAATATTAAAAGTTACAGACATGTTCTTCTTTAGAAAATGCATTTTGTACTAAGACCCATATCCTACTAGCTTTCTGGGTGGATATCTCTAAGTCTAAAGATGTATCTCTGATTTTCGTCCTTCTTCCCCTGATTTTTTTTATGCCTTGTCCCCAATTTGAGACAGGAGGTTGAGAGGTATGGCAGAGAAGAGAGATGTAGGTAAGAGAGGCTAGTCAGGGCTCCCAGGGTTGGTCCGAATGGAAGAAAATTAGGCCCTTAGGTGGAAGAGACAAGTTTGGGAGTCCCAGGGCTGGTGTGGGTGGGCAGACAGGGAGACCCTGTTAGAGGCTAGTGTGTGGGACCCAGGGCTGTTCCAGATGGGTGGACAGTGGGAACATAGATGGGGGAGGCTGTTCCAGGCATCTCAGGACTGGTCCAGGGGCTGTAAGTGTGGTACTGGGACCTTGGTCAGCTAAGGGTGGGAGGCTGGTTTGGGGACTGAAAGGGTCATCTAGCAGCAGGGAGGGTGGTCAGCTGTGAAGAGAAGACTGGTGAGGGGGCTGGTCCAGTGGTAGGAACAGTGGCTAGCTGGGTTGGAGAGGTTAGTCCAGGATCTGGAAGTGTGGTGTAGATGGTGGGAAGAAGTTTAGTTTGGGGGTGAAAGGATGGTCTGGTGGGTTAGGAAGGCCTGCTAATGGCAGGCAGGTTGACTGGAAGAAAAAAATTACTCACCTTAGTAATGTTGTTTCTTCTAATGGAGTCTTGCTATATTCTGACATATGCAGTGAGTCCCAACAATCGAACTGCTCCGGAGGTGAAAGAGTTAACTTTCCATGCCAGGCATGGAACGCTGAGCTGGAGCTCGGTTGAAACTCTGTCTGTTGTTTTTCAAACTCAAACCGTCAGATCTTTATGAGCTAAACTCACTGAGGTCCTGTGTGGAAGCTGTAAATCTACACTAGCCAACTGGCTACTAAACATAAGAACACATTTTTTGGTCCCAAAACAAAGACTTAAGTCAGGAGACCCAAAAAATGAAAAACACAACACCAAGTCACCCCAAGAAAGGAGGGGTGAAAAACAACAAGGTGGGCAACTACTAAGTGCCAACACTGCACTGCCCACCCATATCCCAAAAAAAGAGGTTCTGAGAGGGGCAGGCGGGGGGGAGGTCAGAATATAGCAAGACTCCATTAGAAGAAACAACATTACTAAGGTGAGTAATTTTTCTTCAACAACAACATGAAGTCCTGCTATATTCTGACATATGCAGACACAAAGCAGTACCTCCATGGAGGAGGGACAGAACCTACTTAGAAATAGGATCTGAGGCACAGCTGTGCTCAAACCGAGCATCACTCCTAGCCTGATGTCCAGGGAGTAATGCTTGCAAAGTGTAAACTGTTTTCCAAGTAGCTGCTTGACATATCTCTAGAATAGGATGTCCCTGGCAGCAGCCAGGAAGCAGCTGTACCTCTGGTAGAGTGAGCCCTCAGGCCTGAGGGAGGAACCTCACCCAGTTTTTCATAGCAAAATTGATACAAGAGACAATCCACCTGGCAATGGATCTTTTAGTGGCAGGTTTCCTTACCAACCTCACCATAAGTGAGGACCAGTTGGAGGAGTCAAACCTGTGACCCTTGGTACGCCTATGTAGTAACCCAAGGGCCTCTTCGCATCTGTTGTGCAGCCTCCTCTTGCCAGAGGGGAGGAATGGTCAGTGAAGTACACTGGAAGAGATATAGATTGATTAAGGTGGAAATCTGAAACCACCTTAGGCAAGAACTTCCTGTTAGTCCTGAGGACCACCTTATCTCTATGAAAGGAGATAAAATCAGGCTCCACTGACAAAGCTTGTAATTCACCTCGCGCCTGGCAGAAGTGATGGCTACCAGAAACACAGTCTTCCAAGTCAAGTACTTAAGCTCTGCTGAAGACAAAGGCTCAAAGGGAGGTTGCATAAGCTGAGCAATGCAAACATTAAGGTCCCAAGTAGGGGCAGGGTCCCTGAATGGAGGGTTGGTGTGAATCAATCCCTTGAAAAACTTGGAGAATACAGGCCAGGGTGAGCTGAAATAGAAGAGGGCTTACCTGCTGAAATAAAAGCAGACACAGCTGCCAGATGCACTTTTAGGGTAGCTGGTCTCAGCCCCAGTGTATTTAAGTGGACCATATAATCCAGGACTGTGGGTAAATCAGCAGATTCTGGGGAAATATGCTTTCCAGAGCACCATGTGGAAAACCTCTTCCATTTGGAATTATAAGTAGCCCTGGTGGAAGGTTTTCTAGAAGCCTTCAGGATATCCATTACACCTTGGGAGAGGTGTAAATCAGCATACTCTAACTCTTCCAGAGCCAGGCCTTGAGATTGAGAGAGTTGAGGTTCGGGTACCAAACCCTCCCCTAAGCACAGGTTAACAGGTTGTGATTCCTGGGAACACACAGAGGAAGATGGACTGCTAAGGACAGTAGGAGTGGATACCAGGGTTGTCTGGGCCAATCTGGAGCAATCAGTATCATCTTGCAGGGTTGAGATCTGATTTTGACTAGCACTTTGAACAGAAGAGGGAAGGGGGGAAAAGCATAGAGAAACGTCGCTTCCCAATTGAGAACTAAGGCATCCAGAGGGACTGAGCCCAACACTGGGGGCCTGCAGCAAAAAAGGGGAAGTTGGTGATTGTCTGGGGCTGCAAAAAGATCTATCTGCGGGGTGCCCCATCTGGCAAATACCACCTCCAAGACCAGGGGGTCCAGTGACCATTCGTGATGGCCCTGGGAAATCCTTCTGAGAGCATCTTCCAGGACATTGTCCTTGCCTGGGAGGTGAACTGCTGTAAGGGAGGTGTTCAGGGAATAAGCCAGAGACCACAACTTCATTGCTTCAGTGCACAAGGCTGTAGACCGAGTGCCTCCTTGCGTGTTGATGTACCATATTGTGGTGGTGTTGTCTGTTCTGACCTGTACAACTTTGTTCTGAACAGATTTGGGAAAAGCTTGAAGTGCTAGAAAAACTGCTCTGAGTTTCAACAGATTGATATGGAGCAGAGATTCCTGAGGGGACCACAACCCCTGGGTAGTGAGGTCGCCCATGTGAGCTCCCCACCCCAAGAGGGATGCATCTGTAGTAAGGATTAAGGAGTGAGACTGAGTGACAAAAGGAACCCCTTGTCTGACATTGCTCTGATCCTGCCACCACTGTAGGGCCTGGATCAGGGTTCGAGTCACTGGGATCAATTTGGTTAGAGGGTCTTTCCTTTGAGACCAAAAGGCTCTCAAATGGAACTGAATGTCCTTCATCTGAAATCTTGCTCCCTGCACTACTGCTGTAGAAGCAGCCATGTGCCCCAGGAGCTGTAGAAAATGCCTTGCAGGTTGAGACACCTGCAGGGTGAATGAGGAGGCCAGAGAGACCAGGGTCCTTGCCCTGTCCAAAGGAAGGAAGGCTCTGGCTTTCTCTGTGTTCAGTTCTGCGCCTATGAAGGTGAGGAGCTGGACATGCTCTAGAACTGACTTTGAAAGATTCAGAAGGAAACCTAAAGAGGTGAGCAGTTGCTGAGTTATCTGTAGGTGTAACCTGACTTGGTCTGGGGACTGGCCTACTATGAGCCAGTTGTCCAGGTAAGGGAAGATGGCAATGTTTTGTCTTCTTAGAGAAGCAACTGCTACTGCCAGGCATTTTGTGAATATCCTTGGAGCAGAGGTGAGGCCAAAGGGCATTGCTCTGAACTGGTAATGGCCTGAGGGCAGCTCGAACCTGAGGTACTTTCGATGAGAGCTTCTGATGAGAATATGGAAGTAGGCATCCTTGAGGCCCAGGGATGCTAGCCAGTCCCCTGGCCTTAGAGAGGGTAGAATAATTCCCAGAGTCACCATTTTGAATTTTGGTTTTAAAAGGTGCTTGTTTAAGTGTCTGAGATCCAGGATGGGCCACCATTCTCCTGTCTTTTTTGGGGTAAGGAAGTACCTGGAGTACAACCCTTTGCCCTGGTGTAGGGGTGGAACCCTTTCCACAGCTCTGAGAGCCAGGAGGGAAGAGACCTCTGCCTCTAGGGCAAGTGCCTCTGGTGGATTTGCAGGTGGAAAGGATCTGGTTCTCATCTTTGGAAACTTTTTGAAGCTGAGAACCAGTCCCTGGCTTACTACTTCCAGGACCCATTTGTCTGATGTCAGAGACTCCCAGTCCTGGACAAAGTAAGCCAGCCTGCCCCCTACAGGTAGTTGAGAATCGGCCCTGGCCACCCCATCAGGGTGCCTGCTTGGCAGGGGCTTTGGGCTGAGGGGTGGAAGCAGGCCTGCTTGCACCCCGTCTGCCTCTCCCTCTAAAGAACCCCCTCTGGGCATAAGCAGAAGAGGAGGCCTGGGCTTGGTAAAAAGGCCTATGAAAAGGCCTGCCCTGCCCCTGGAAGCTGCCTTTGAGGAGTGGCCTGCCTTTCCTTGGCTTGTGCACTCCTATAGGTGGTCCTATACTCATCCATTTTCTTCATATAATTCTCTGTCTGCTCCCCAAACAGGGAATTACCCACAACAGGAAAATCCATGGCCTTAGTCTGGGTATCCTGTGACAGGCTAGTACATCTGAGCCAAGCCATTCTGCGAAGTGCCACAGATGTAGCCAAGGCTCCTGATGACACATTATTTGAGTCCACTGCAGCATGGAATTGCACCTTGGATGCCTCAGTACCATCAGCAGCCACCTGCTCCAGCTCCTTGGCAAGCTGGCCAGGGACCTGTTTTGCTAGAGCCATAACAGTATCCCATCTGGATTTCTGATATCTAGCAACATAAGCCATATAATTTGCCTGTCTGAGTCCAAAGGATGCTGCCATGTACTGTTTCTTTGCCATGGCATCAATCCTCCTGGAGTCCTTGTCCGGGGTGTGAAGCCAAGGGAATATTTGCCTTGTCACAGGCTGCAGCCTGCACTACCCCAACATGGCTGCAGTTTGTGAAAGGAACTCCAGATCAGAGCCTGACAATGTGTACCTCTTGTCCATTCTCTTATCCACAGGAGGTATAGTGTGAGGAGTTTTAGAATTTTAAATGTCTGTTCCTCAAAAGATTTATGCAAGGAATAGACGGCTCCTAGACTCTGGATATCCATCATTTCCACATAGTCAGGCTCCTCTGATCATCCACAGCTTCCTTCATAGGGAACTGGAGGGTTTCAGACACTTTTTATAAAACATAAAATGAGAAGGGACTCAGAAAGCCTAGGAGGAGACACTCCTGAAGGTCTGTCTGGGGAGATGTCCGGGTCAATGGGCACATCCAGACTTTCAAATCCACATTCACTCTCCTCATACTCCTCTTCCCCCTCCTCCGGTTCATAATATTCCTCTAAATCATACTCTTGAACAGGTGGAACTGGCCGAACCGGGTGCTTACCTTATGGTGCCGGTTTGGTCGGAACTGGGGAAAGCGACTGGACAAGTTTTATTGCTTTGGCTATTTCTTCAGCGGTTGGAAAGGAAAGTTTTGGCTCCACACCAGTTGATTTCCTAGTCCTTTTTGCTGGAACCGACTCCTTAGAGTCGGGTCTCCTTTTGCCTGAGGAAGTCTCGCCCTGGTCAGAGGACACTCCCTCTGGTTCGGTTGGAACCGAACCGGGCTGGCCATCTGGTTCAGCGGACTTTTTGGCCTCCCTTTCCCTGACCCTACCAACTCTCTTTTCCAGGGTAGCTGCAGGAAAATTTTTACAAATCTGGCAGTCTGTATTGAGGTGGCCAAACCCCAGACAATAAACACAGGTGGTGTGGGGGTCAGCCTTGGCAAAGACTTCCCCACACACACTGCAGTGTTGAAACCTAGTGGGCCCGGTTTTTCTTTTGGGTTTCTCAGACATAGTGCCAGTCCTAACCAAACTTACCCATTTGTGGCAATCTGCCAGGCACGACCCTCTTATCAGTTCCCAACCGTGTCACGGGTCGTGGAAAAAAACGTAATAAAATCCATTTTTTTAGAACCGATAAGAACCGTAACTACACTCTAAATCACAGATTAAGATATTTTAAATAACCTGATCGGTTCAAACCGAACCGATAAACAGTTTACAAATTCCACACAGAAGAGAATTAATGTAAACCTATCTAGTACTCACAAATACCACAGACAGAGCCTGAACCGACCGGTTGCAGTTTAAATTCGGTCGAAAACCGAGAAAAACAATACTTTAACCGACAAAATGAACCGAGCAGAAGGAGAAATCTCCGGAGCGACTGTTCAGTGAGGCAGAGTAAAGAATCTGACGGTTTGAGTTTGAAGAACAACAGACAGAGTTTCAACCGAGCTCGAGCTCAGCATTCCATGCCTGGCATGGAAAGTTAACTCTTTCATCTCCGGAGCAGTTCGAAGGTTGGGACTCACTACATATGTCAGAATATAGCAAGACTTCATGTTGTTTGAAAGGGGAGGCAAATCCAAGCCCTAGAAGGGTAGCTCAGGTACAAAGGGGCTGCCTGACTGGGGAGGAGAGACTGGTCACAGGCCTAGAAGTGTGGTCCATCTGCTGGGATTTCCAGCTGGTTGCAGCCCTGTTCTGGTGGGTTAGTGTATCCATTCCAGTGGGTCAGGGTGGCAGACCAGTCATGCCTGGTGTTAGGGTGTCCATTCTAGTATCTTGAGGGTCTGCTGTAGGGTCAGACAAATTAGTTTGTGTGTTGGTGTTGACCACTAGCGTTTAAAATAATGGTTTGTGGGGGGGGGGGTATACCTGCATTGTTGGGAAGTGGGGCACAGCTGTTTTGTTGGGGGATGGGAGCACACCTTCTGCATTGTTTGGGGTGGAGAAGCACACCCTGCATTGCTGAGGGCATGGAAGTAGACCTACATTTGTTGGAGGGCAGGGGAGCATATCTGGGATTGTTGGGGCAGGGGAAGCACAGCTCCTGCATTGTTGAGGGGTGGAGGGGACACATCTCCTGCATTGTTTGGGGGGTGAAGAGCACAAATACTGAGTTGTTAGGGGGCAGGCAAACACACCTCTTTTATTTGGGGGGCAGGGGAGTACACCTCCTGTGTTTAAGGGGGGCACATCTCAGATGTTTCGGGTGGAGCACACCTCCTGTGTTTTTGGGGCTCACACCTCCTCTGTTTGGGGTGTGGCAGGGCAGCACAGCTCCTGTGTTTTGGGGCAGTGGGGGAGCACTAGTCCTGTGTTGGAGGCAGCGAGGGAGCACAGCTTCTGTGTTGGGAGGTGGCAGGGAAGCACAGCTCTTGTGTTCGGAGGGATGGCGGTGAAGCACCCCTCATGTTGGGGGACAGCTTCTCTTTTAGGGGTCAGAGGGGCAGCATATGTCCTGCTTTGGGAGCGGCAGGGCAGCACAGCTCCTGTGTTGGGACAGCATCTCTCCTGCATTGTGGTAGGTGGCAGGGGAGCACAAGTCCTGTGTTGGGGGGCAGTGGGGGAGTACAGCTCCTGTGTTGGGGTGGCTGGGGAGCACTGCTCTTGTGTTTGGGGGGTAGTGGGGTAGCGCCCCTCCTGTGTTGGGGGAGAACAGCAGGGGAGCACAGCTCCTCTGTTGGGGGGGCTGACTGAACATCACAGCTCCTGTGTTGGGGTGGTGGTAGCCACAGCTCCTGCACTGTGGGGGATGCAGTGAGGTACAGCTCCTGTATTGCAGGGGGCACCAGTGGAGCACAGCTTCTGCATTGGGGGTGGTGGGTAAGCACAGCTTCTATGTTGGGTGGGTGGTGTGGGAGCACAGCACCTACATTGGGGGAGCAGGGGCAGCCGAACAGCACAGCTGCTGTGTTGGGGGGCGGTGATGGAGCACAGTTCCTGTGTTGGGGTGGGGGGACAGCACAGCTCCTTTGTTGGATGGTCAGCAAGCGAGCACAGTGACCCCAGACAGTGACACAAGGTTTAACCTAACTACTTTTGGCATACCACAAGTGGCATAATAAGATATTTGGTCTAATATATTTTTACCTAATTGGCTTCATTCACCTAACTCTTATTAGACCAAATGTCATAGCCGAATGTTGTCAGGTTAAACCATTTAGCGTTTCTTCATCTGTCTGAGAGATGGTCTGTGTATGAAGGGGTGCCTTTTGGTAGTGCTCTTGCCACCCCTGTATTTGTGCTTTATTTAGTCTTATGGTGTGGCAACAGCTTGGACACTGACTTTGTTTACAGAGATGTGCCTCAGTGCTCCCTGCCATGGCGTGTGTGCATGTTTCATGTGTGTGGGTGTGTGTGTGTGTGTGTGTGTGTAGGGCACACCTGCCCTAAATTCTCTCTCTGCCTATTAGCAGTGGTGAGCAGCATCACGTGATTCGGAGGAGCAAGAGAACGCAGTCGCGGCTAATCGTGCTACAGTGTACTGGCACTTCCCGCCATACACAACAAGTAGTTTGGAGGCATAATCTTAGGGTGAGCAGATAAGTAAGAAAAAGAAAAATTCCCTATCGTGTCTTGCCCCTCTGTAGTTGAAGGGGATAAGGGCTCGAGTAGTTAAGCAGTGCACCCAAACCAAGCCTGACATGGACAAGCAAGGTATCTTGTAATGATGGCAGTGTGGTGGCATGGCCTTCATATGCCTTGAGCAGGGTCTGTGAGCGGGTGCGGCTCAGTTAAGCGCATTGCATTTCAGCGCCGTCCTGTTCAGCGCTTTACATTCCATCACTGTTAATTCTAGCGCTGCAACAATTGCAAGTGATTCAGTTTTGTGCTGCTTATGTCATTAATCATTAAGCAATTAAACTCACTTAGACACTAATTATCCCATTATTTAATGATGTGCTACTGCTCTTGATCCATACATTGCATCTGTAACCATGACCTACACAGTTCATAGTGCCCGAGGGAAAGAGCTGATACTACATGATGACTACATTTACCGACTCGACAGGGTTATTGCTGGAGGTAAAAAAGGTAACTCCCCCCTGTATATTGTAAAAATAATTATTTTATGTAGACACAAGAGACCACAATCTGATAAACCCCCTTTCTTGTGTAGGAGTAGGCAATGCACTGCAGAAAATTACCTTGGGCGACTGCACACAGATATATCTAACTCTGCTGAAATCCTTGTGGGAGAGCACAACCATGAAGCAAATCCAGACGCAGCACTCCAAACAAGGCTCCTCTCTGAGCTAAAGGGCAAAGTTGCAGAATCCACTGAGCCAGTACTGGGCATATATGACAAATATTCTCGTACTGCACTTACCGAATCATCCGGTGCAGCCATTCCCACATTTGACTCCATGAGAGCCTCCCTGTATCGAGTGAGACAGAAAAACTTGCCCCCCAATTCCTGCTGAGATCAGCTCGATCCCCTGCAAGCTACCACTTGCATTCAGTGACACTCTAAATGGGCAACATTTCCTGTTATTCTAATGGCAGAACAATGATGCAATATGCTTTTGCACTGATGAAAGTTTGAAGCTGCTGGCTGGTAACTCAGAATGGTACATTGACGGGACTTTCAGTGCCGCACCAGTTCCTTTTGCACAGTTGTTTATTATACATGCATTTATCGGTGGTAAGCAAGTCCCTTTAGTATATCTACTGTTAGCAAATAAATCCCAGGACCTATACTGTGATGCACTACAGAAATTAGTTTTTGAATCAGCTGCCGGAGGATATGACCTTAGCCCTACAATAATTGTTTCAGATTTCAAATCTGGCCTTATAAGTGCATTACCAAAGGTGTTCCCCAGTGTAAACCATTGCGGCTGTTACTTTCATTTCTCACATGCAATAATAAAGAAGTTAGGTGCACCATCACTAAAATGTCTATATCAAAATGAACCTGCTTTTAACCTTGAAGTGAGAAAGCTGCTAGGGTTAGCATTTTTACCCCCACAGATCGTACGACTGAATTTTAAGTTTAGTGACGTGCATTAGCAAGATGGCCTGACGCAAAAACATTTTATGAGCACTTCCACAAACAGTGGCTTGTAGACTGCCCAGTGTGTTACTGGAGTGTGTACATGGTTGCCCATTACACAAAAAATGACCTAGAATCGTGGCATAGATGGTTTAACCATAAGATCGGTAGGTACCATCCAAATTTGTGGCAATTGATAGGGTTCCTAAAAGATGAGCAGGCACTAACAGAGATCATAATTACTCAGATTATGAACGGTCATGTAGTGGTGAGGAAGAAACGGAAGTATATGTCCCTAGACTAGAGTAGAATAGCAGCTATAACAAAGGAGTACAATGCGGGTAACTGAACAACTGATAAGCTCTTAGAGGGTATAGCTAGAAATGTCAGGGACTTATAGGATTTCATTCATAACCTACTGTACTGTATTTGCTTTCATTCTTCAAGTATTGTAGCATTAAATGTACAGCTATGGATTGTGTATTGAATACATTATTTTTTTTACACTGCTTCCCACTTTGTCTATTGATCGCTGTACAAAGAGCTGAACTGTTGGCACTGACATCAGACGGTGCTGTAGTAACACAGCGTGCAGTCGGGTACCGCTGAAATGATGATGCTGTATTGTCCAGTGCTGCAAAGTGAAGCACTGAAGTGCGTTACACCCCTGAGAGCTTTAGCAGTCAAGAAATCGGCACGGTGGCACTGGGCCAAGATAAAAATATCTGTTTTCCTGCCACAGTGGCGGGGTGCCAAGTTCTCCTCAGTTCCAGGGCCTCTCTCCACTGGACAGTGACCTGCTGCTGCCACTTGACTTGATGCAGAGTGATGACTGTGCAGGCTGCAACAGAGACATCAGGGGTGGCCGTATGAAGGGCAGGCAGACAACAACAAAGTCTCTCCTCGGCCGGTGCTCGTTGGAAACTTGGACAATTGCATCAAAATGGGAGGGAGAGAGAGACGGTCATCACAGCATCAGATTCAGCAGTCCCACAATCACTAAATGGCATGGCAAATCTTTACTTTTAGGCAAGTATAATTTAATTTACTAATATTTCTGATGATGAGTGATTGAGTCAATCAAAGATCTGAATTATTTTATTTTTATGAATTTTTTGGGGGTGGGGGTAACTTGAGCCAAGCTGAACTGAGGAGGAAGGATTGGAAGAATTCAAGAATGAATGGATTTCTTTGGGGATGGGGGGAGAGTTCAAGCATCAGCAGTCTGTCACAGTCACTGAATGAAACACAGAAACATAGACTTTGATGGCAGATGAGGACCGCTTGGCCCACCTGGTCTTGTAATTTAATTTACTAAAGTATTTTCTGATGATGAGTGACTGAGTCAGTGATCTTCCTTTGATTTTGGAATGAATGGTTTTGGGGAAGGGGCTTCAGGCTCAGCTGAGGAAGGATTGGAAGGAATAACTGGATTTCTTCTTGGGGGTAGTCACTGTCTTCACTAAAAAGTGGTGGATGCCTGGAACAGTATTCCAGTACCTAGGTGGTTGGAATGAAGCTTCAGTATGCATGGGATAGGCAAAAGAACATTTTCTGGAAAGCAAGGGGGTGCGGCAGATTAATGGCTATAGTATAGCCAGAAAGTGGAAAAAGAGCAAACTGGGTGGGCCAAGTGATCCTAAGATTTGCAATCAGACTCCATGTTTTTATTTTTCCATGGCTGGGGTGGGGTTGGAGTCAGGGTCATGAGTTAGAAGCCAGGAAGGTGAGCTTGAAACTAGGGATAGGGCGAATGCTGCCATAGTGAGGACATGGCTGGCGAAAGGATCAGGGAGAATGCTGCAGTGGCTGAGATGCTGGAGGCCAGGATGAAGTATCAAGAGTCTGCAACCCAGTGCTAGTAATGGGTGGTTTCTTGCCACAGCTGGTGGTGGAGAGTATGGTCCAGGAAGTTTTTCCCCTTAACTCACCACAAAGCATGCACAACCCTATAGCTTCTGGGGCCCTATTGGCCCCCAGACCCCCAGTCCTTAAATTTCAATGTGTGGGTGGTTCATCATCATAGAAACATAGAGGCTGATGGCAGAAAAGGAGACCATGTACGATCTGCTGCTTTATATTAGGTATTGATAATTGGGCAGACTGGATGGGCCAGGTGGTCTTCTAAAAGAACCACCTGGTCCATCCAGTCTGCCCATTTTTCCCTAATATAAAGATCCTATTCCTACATGGTCTGACTCATACCCTCCTGCCCTCTTCCCCTACCCATGGTGTCTCCAACCCCTGTTCAGACTCCTTCTCATGACATGTGTCAGCACAGTCAGCCAGTTGTCCTTGGCCCCCAGGCCCACCCCCCTCAATTTGGCCATCGGCCAGTCACATTCTCCCACACCCATGACTTCAGGGGAAAAACAAATCTTTTCCCCCTGGAGTAAGGGGTAGGAGAGACATAACAAAAGTTTGTTTGTGTTCAAGAAAAGGCCCAAAACTCACCATAAAGCATCTACAACCCTAGAGCTTCTGGGGGCCTAGCAGCCCCCCAGCCTTTAACTTGCAATGGGTGGGTTGGTTCATCACAACATTGCTGGTCAGCACAGCTACCTGTCCTTGGCCCATGACCCCCATTTGACCAGTCAAATTATCCCACATCCATGACTTCAGGGGAAAAAATGTTTTTTTCTCCCTGGAATCAGGGCTAGGAAAGAGATACCAAAAGTGTGTGTTTTCTTCAAGAAAAGACCAAAAATTCACCACAGACCATCTAAACCCCCAGAGCTCCTAGGAGCCATGTGGCCCCCAGATCTCCCAGCTTATATTGTTTGGATGTCCATGTTTTTTGTGCTTGGGAGGTGGCAACCCTAGGTGGCAGCAGCCAGTCAGCACCAGAGTCCAGACAAAAACATGCAGCAGCATTGTTCAGCGATCGCCAGACACAAAGTCAGCAGGTGAGTCATTTGTGGTCACAGTTAAGCCGGGGACCTGGGACTGATGGTTCCATCCAGGCAGATGGCAGCCCCATGGGCAGCCATGAATCGGGTGGCCAAGGGCTAGCTTTAAATGTGACAGTGGCACACATTTGCAGCAGCAGTCAGGAGTATGCTGCGGGTTCTGACAGGACGGTAGGGTAAGTTGCAGTAATCGATGAATAAACACAAGTAGTAAATTACTTAAGGAATGGGTGGATCATGAGGGAATTATTTGTCTGTTGTGGAGATATCATAGCCGAGACAGGAGGTGAGGACTTGGGTCTGGTGCTTTGTATTTTATTTACAGGGTCTGGTGGTTAATGCAGTGATGATAAGTTGTATTAACCACTTTATCATAAAGCACTGCATTTACAGCTACTCCTTCACCGCTACTGTAGTTTGAGTCTACAAGTCATGGTTGTGGCCTTCCCAAATATTTTGTTTGTTTGTTTCTTAGCGGCTTGATTTCTGTTTTCTCCTCTCCTAATTAATGGGTACACCAAATGGATAAACTACCCTGCATAGCATATTTTATTTCTGGTCTTTGGCCTGAATGTAAGGGTGCGGGGTTGTCTTATTTGACTACATTTTGCATCACATGACACATGGTCATTTCTGATCTTGGTGCCTTTTGGCTCACAAGTGTTGGGTGAGCACAGCACCTTGGTGTTTTTTTTGGGGGGGGCACACAGTGTATGTGTTTGGGATGGAGCACAGCTCCCGTGTGTGTGTCTTGGATTGGGGCACAGCTCCCATGGGTATGTTGGGAGGAACACAGCTCCTGTGTTTTTTTGGGGGACAGCTTCCATGTATTTTTTTTGGGGGGACACAGCTCCTGTGTGTTTCTTTTGGGGGGAACACAGCTCCCATGTGAGGTTTTTGGAGAGAGCACATCCATGTTTTGGAGGGGAGCACAGCCCCCGTGTATGGTTTTTGGGGAGAGCACAGTGCACATGCATTTTTGGGACACAGCGCCCTGTTTTTTTTTTTTTTGTGGGGGGAGCACAGCTGTGCTAGTGGTATGGAGTACATAGCTTTGGTTTTGGCATGGAAGCAGAGTATAGTGCTGCTCCAGGCTCCCAGGGTTGTCTGTGGCTGTAAAGCAAAAGCATTTCAACTGATGTCTACCGTGTTTTTGTTTTTTGTTTTTTTAAATCCTGGTGTTCTGTCTAACCCAAACAACCCATTATTCAGAGTCCACCAGAACTAACATGAACTGCATACTTTTTTGAATAATGGCAGATAGATTTGCAAGGCCCTTGCTTCAGTAATGGACTTGCTATCTAAATCTGTTTAATTTAGAAATGCTAATTTATTGTATGCATTAGACATTCAACACAATCCAGTTTGCCAGTCCCATGTTGCTGGGATACAGGGGGGGCAGGCAAGATTGTACTAGATTTAATTCAGCAGCAGTTCTGCATTTCTGATTCAGACAGATTAAAAGTAGAAACCTTATTACTGAAGAGACAAACTGATATTCTTGTTTAGAAAAGGCATACAGGACTGGACCCTTGGCACAGTGCAGCAAGAAAAAATTACTCACCTTAGTAATTGGGTTTCTTCTAATGGAGTCTTGCTGTATTCTGACATATGCAGTTAGCCCCAAGACTTTAAACTGCCTCAGAGAGTATAAGGTTAATTTTCTATGCAGTGCATAGAACGTTGAGCTTGAGCCTCGGTTGAGGTCTCTGTCTGCAGCCCTTTGAAACCCAACTGTCAGATTCTTACTAGCAAAAACTCACTAACTATACTATGTGGAAATTGTAAAATTTCTACTAGCCAACTGGCAACAGAAAGTTTTGGATTCCCAAAGGAAGACTCAAGTCAGGAAACCCCAAACCAAAAACCAATCTAAATAAGGAAAAAATACAAAACACCCAAAATAAAAAGGAAGGTGTGCAAAAAGCACCCCTGGGGTGCAGCACTGTACCTGCCTACCCACTTCCCAAAAACCAGGTTCTGAGAGGGGAGGCGGAGGGGGGAGGTCAGAATACAGCAAGACTCCATTAGAAGAAACACAGTTACTAAGGTGAGTAATTTTTTCTTCAAACAACATGAAGTCTTGCTGTATTCTGACAATCTGCAGACTACCAAGCAGTACCTCCATGGAGGAGGGAGAGAGAACCTACTTTGGGAACAGGGTCTGAAGTACTGCTGTGCCAAACCGAGCATCACTCCTAGCCTGGATATCCAGGGAGTAATGCTTGGTAAAGGTATGGACTGTTTTCCAGGTGGCTGCTTAACAAATTTCTAACAGAAGGATATCCCTGGCAGCAGCCAGAGAAGCAGCTGTACCTCTTGTAGAGTGAGCCCTCAGGCCTGAGGGTGGAATCTTTCCAAGTTTCTCATAGCAGAATTGTACACAAGACACAATCCACCTGGCAATAGTTCTCTTGGTGGCAGGTTTGCCCTTTCCTACTTCTCTATAAGTGAGGAATAATAATAATAATAATAATAATTGTATTTGTATTGCGCCTTTCAAATACCAAGGCGCATTCCAGTAAAATATAACACAGACAAAATACAAACAGTAATACAAAAACTATTAAAACAGATACAGCAATTAATCAGAACCACCATAGGCCCTTTTCCATAAAGAGGATTTGAGAGCCTGTTTAAAGCTTCCCACGGTCATACACTCCCTTATCCAATGGGGTAGAGAATTCCAAAGGAAGGGGGACACTAACATAAAAGTCTGGGCCCCAGCTGATTTTAATGTAACCCTAGAG
Source organism: Neoceratodus forsteri (assembly GCA_016271365.2). Classification (NCBI taxonomy): domain Eukaryota; kingdom Metazoa; phylum Chordata; order Ceratodontiformes; family Ceratodontidae; genus Neoceratodus; species Neoceratodus forsteri. Next base: position 854,948,009 of record CM028131.1, read on the forward strand.
ATCTCTAGCAACCCCTCATTGGCTGAGGGAAGTGGCCTCACAGGGCGATAAGGAATCAGGAGTTCTTTCAGGTAGTCAGGGCTCAGATCATGCAAGGCTTTAAAAGTCAGTAATCTGACTTTGAAGGTGATCCGCCACTGAACTGGCAGCCAGTGCAGTTCCCGCAGAACCAGAGTAATATGAGAAGATCTAGGAGTACCTGTAAGTACTTGGGCTGTGAAATTCTGCACCAGCTGCAGGCGGCGGATATGAACCCTGGAAGCCCAAGGTAAAGCGAGTTGCAGTAGTCCAGGCGTGAAGTCACAAAGGCATGGATCAAAGTTGGCAGATTGTTGGACGGAACAAGGTGCTTGATTCTGGCGATGTTTCTCAGATGATAAAAGGAAGATTTTACCACTGCTGACACCTGGGAACAAAGAGTTAGCCCTACATCTAAGATCACCCCCAGATCTTGCACCTGTTCAGAGACCAGTAGCTCGACATCCCCACAAAACACCCCAGATGGGGAGCCGGCCACAGGTCCCCCTATCCGGCGATCCAGATCCAATACCAACACCTCGGACTTCCCAGAATTCAACTTCAACCAACTGAACCTCATCCAATCCTGGATTTCATTTAGGCAGCTATTAAATACCGAGATAGCTCCTTCCTGGTCGGGTGCAAAAGACTGGTACAATTGGGTATCATCGGCATAACAGTGAAAACCCAACCCATACCATCTCACAATGTATCCAAGGGGAAGCATGTACACCGCAAACAACATGGGGGACAATATAGAGCCTTGAGGAACCCCACAACATAGAGAGATGGGATCAGAGGAAAAGACCCCTGACACCACCCTCTGAGTTCTTCCAGTGATGTATGATGTGAACCATCTGAGCACAATCCCAGAGAGCCCACAAATACATCTCAGGCACTCCAGTAGTACCCCATGGTCGACGGTGCCAAATGCTGATGACAGATCCAATAGAACCAAAATGGACCATTTTCTCTGGTCTCTCACCATCAGGAGATCATCGAGCACCCAAACCAGCGCAGTCTCAGTACTATGCCTCTTATGGAAACTGGATTGGAGAGGTTCGTAGATGCTATGGATGGTCAAATGGTTCTCCAGCTGGGCTGCTACCACCTTCTCGATCACCTTCCCTGCAAAGGGAAGGTTCGACATAGGTCTGTAGTTAGCAAGACAGTCTGGGTCCAAAGATGATTTCTTCAACAAGGGTGTCACCACTGCCTCTTTCAAGGAACGGGGATATTCACCCGAGTCAAGGGAAGACCAGACTATCTGTGCTAGAGCCAGTAGAATGGTCTCTCCACACCCTAAAATTAGGAGAGTGGGACCTGGATCTAAACTAGAGGAGGTAGAACGCAGCCCCTGGACAATCCGCATAACATCCATGATTTCTGGGCGGTCGAAGGTACTCCAGGAGAACGAGGGGGTAGTGACCCAATCCTGGCCACTTGAAACTAGCATAGAACGTGTCAAACAGATGTCTGACCTAATGTCGGCCACCTTATCAGCAAAGAACTGAGCAATCTCATCACACTGTAGTTGTGAAAATGCTCTACGGAGCTGTAGACAGGTTGGGTTGCACAATCTGTCCACAGTTCTGAATAGCTGAGCAGGTCGGTTCTGAGCGGCAGAAATTTCCCTGGACAGGAACTCTGCCTTCTTATGGGGGATTTCTGACTGATAGAATTGATAATGTTCTAACAGTCTAAGGTGATCGGCATCCAGGCCAGACCTCCGTCAACAACGTTCTAACCTGCGTCCAAGTCGCCGCAACTCTCTCAAGACTCCATCAAACCATGGGGCCCGAGGTCACAGGGAGAGAGGACGCACACGAACTGGAGCAATATAATCCAGGGCAGAAATAATGGCAGTATTATAAGCCATAACCAGTGCCTCTGGATCATTGCAATGCACAGGACATAGTGATAGGTCAAGAACCACGCATTAAAGTCACCCAGAACCATCAGTCTGGGAGACTCAAAGGCCAAATCGACAACGAAGTCTGCTACTTCCTTAAGGAATTGCTTCTCATCTCCTGGTGGACAGTAGATGAGAGCAATTGGATAGCCCACACCTGCTACAACAGCACATTCAAAAGAGGTGGTCTCCTCAACTGGAACACTAGTGAGAGCCAATTCAGTCTTAAAACGGACCGCAACCCCCCCCTGCAGTCCAACCTTGGGCGATGCATCACCATATACCCGGCTGGAATTGCGGCCTCCAAAATTGATCCCGCATTATTATTCAGCCAGGTCTCGGTGATGCAAGCCAGATCTGTTGAGGCAACAAGATCTGAAATTACAGCAGTCTTGTTCCGGACAGATCTGGCATTGCACAACATCTCCTGGGTTGGACAAAACTCCTGGGCTGCCCCGGCTACCTGCCTATCACTAATGCTGGTGCCCTTGGGTATGGGGACCAAACAGGATGGTCCACAATCCAAGCTCCATTTCACCCCAGGGCGTCTCCTGGGCTTAATCACCCTAATGGGGGTGCTCTGCTACCTCGCCCACTGTCTCCCCACCCCCACCTCATCCTATGGGCAATGCCTAATGCTCGACAGCATTGGTAAGTAGAAAAAATTGGGGGGTATAAAAGGGGCGGAGGGGGTGGAAAGCAGAGGCTGAGTAGTGCACGACCAGGGGGGCAACAGGTAAACACATCAGATCAAATACAAATCCTCAACTTTAAAACAGTTAAAACTAAATATTATAATAACACACAAATTCTTATATAGTTAAATCACAAAAACAACCAAATTCAGCTAAAAAATAAATCAATTAAAAATAGAATAATATAAAGTAATAAGAATAAACAAAGGCAAAACCATACCACTCTAAAATAACATTTAGTTCCTTCTTCTGCTATCTATCCTGCCAAATCTAAATGCCAACACATCCTAGTATAAGCCAGAAAACCCAGAGCTAATCCTCTATACAACAAAAAACACCACCCCCAGTTACAAAAAGAAACAAATAATAAAATAAAGGCAACCCCCAATTACAGAAAAAAAGGAAAAACGAATAATAAAATAGACAAAAAGAAAAACCAGTTCAGAAATTGCAGAAAGTCAGCAGAATGTATTAAGGAGGGGCAGCTAGTCACCACATAAACTGCAAAGTAGTATAAAAGTCAATACCCAGAGAGCTCTCACCAGTCTGGGTAAAACAATAGCTCACTTCCACCACTGCCTCTCATGCAGTAGATAAAAAAGAGGCCAATAGTAACTTAAAAATTTGAGGAAGATAATAAAATGGGTACTCTCACCACACTCCAAGGACTGCTGCACTAAGAAAGGCCAGACAAAGTGATCCTTGAGCACACAACAAACAAGCGCCGCAATAGAAGGTGCAGGGATAGGAAGTGTCCACAAGTAAATCCAGGTCTTTACAACAATGAGGCAGAATCCAAAGTCCACACTTTTTAGCAGCTCCAACCAACATCAGGGTCAAATGCCTCTGACCACCTCACCAGGAGATCCACTGCTTGCCCCCCCCAAACCTGAGACCAGTAGCTTCAGTTATTGAAAGAGTCAGCCTTCCGACTGACCCCTCAGGCAACTTAGGGCAGCACTGTGCTCCTGCACCGACTCGTCGGCGGTTGGACAATGGGCGTTCCTGCCCTGGACCCAGGCCCAACAAGGGACAGCGGGCTCCCATTAACCAACCGCAGGCCTCACCCTTCAAGTCGGAAGCAATCACAGAAGACAAGACTTCTCCAAACTCGGCTGAAAAAGGGCCAGCAAGCTGCGATGGATGAAGTCAGTATATTCCATAAATCCCCAGAACTTGAAACTCTTCACCTCCTGCCCCGACCTCCCGCAAGGAAAATCAATGAACTGAGCAGCAGTAGTACCAATTCCAATAGTGCAGCAGTTCGCAGTGACAAGCAAAGTTTTAATCACTCACACTCCTCCATTTCTCCATTCCCTGGTTCCGCAAATAATCCGAAGAGGTTTCAGGACACACTGCGGGGATCAAAACAAATGAATGAAACTCCTTACGAAACCCCACTGCAAGATCTCATGCAATTCGCCTCTAAAGCACAATACCAGATCCAATCGAATCGAATAAAATCCAAACAGCAGGCCCAGAGCTAGGATGAATGTTTAAGCGGTAGCAGGCCTACAGCAAAACAGCTCCAATACACACTGCAGATGTTCGGTCGTCCCGATATCGCTCCACACGCACTCTTGCCAACCGGCTTTAGGCTTTAGGAACAACTGGAGGGAGTCAAACCTGTGACCCTTGGTATGCTCTGTGTAGTAGCTAAGGGCTCTTTTAACATCTAAACTGTGTAGCCTCCTCTCTCCTGAGAAAGAATGATCAGGGAAGAAGACAGGAAGAGACATAGACCGATTCAAGTGGAAGTCAGAAACCGCCTTAGGCAAGAACCTCCTATTGGTTCTAAGGACCAATTTATCTCTATGAAAAGAGATAAAATCAGGTTCCACTGACAGGGCTTGCAGTTCACTGATATGTCTGGCAGAGGTAATGGCTACCAAAAACACAGTTTTCCAAGTCAAGTACTTATGCTCTGCTGAGGACATAGGCTCAAAAGGAGGTTGCATAAGTTGAGCAATGCAAACATTAAAGTCCCAGGCAGGGGCAGGATCCCTGAAGGGAAGATTGGAATGAAGCAATCCTTTGAAAAATTTACAGAACACGGGATGAGATGATAGTGAGGAAGACTTCCCCACTGACAGAAAAGCAGAAACAGCTGACAAGTGTACCTTGAGAGTAGCTGGTCTGAGGCTTAGGCCATTAAGATGGACCATATAATCCAGAACTGTAGGCAATTCAGCAGTGTCTGGGGAAATATGCTTCTTGGAACACCAAATGCTGAATCTTTTCCATTTGGAGTTGTAAGTCATTCTGGTGGAGGGCTTTCGAGAAGCTTTGAGAATATCCAGAACCCCCTGAGACAGATGCAAATCTGCATACTCTAACTCTTCAAGAGCCATGCCTTGAGATTGAGAGACCAAAGATTGGGGTACCAAATCCTCCCCCGAAAGTAGGTTAATAGGTTGTGCTTCCTGGGAAGAGACAAGGGAAGATGGACTGCTAGAGACAGCAATAGGGGGTACCAAGGTTGTCTGGCCCAGTCTGGAGCAATCAGAATCACTTTGCAAGGTTGTGACCTTATCTTGACTAGAACTTTGAACAGTAGAGGAAAGGGAGGGAAGGCATACAGAAATGTCCCTTCCCAGTTCAAAATCAGAGCATCCAGAGAGACTGAACCCAAGACTGGGGGTCTGCAACAAAACAGAGGAAGTTGGTGATTGTCTGGGGCTGCAAAGAGATCTATCTCTGGAGTGCCCCACCTTGAAAAAATCACTTTCAGCACTAGGGGGTCCAAGGACTATTCGTGATGGCCCTGGGAGATCCTGCTCAGTGTATCTGCTAGCTCATTGTCCTTCCCTGGAAGGTGGACTGCTATCAGAGAGGTCTACAGGGAATAAGCCAGGGACCACAATTTCATGGCATCTGTGCACAAGGTCGTAGACCGAGTGCCTCCCTGCTTGTTGATGTACCACATAGTGGTGGTGTTGTCTATTCTGACCTGAACCACGTTGTTCTGCACAGACTGAGAGAAAGCTTGCAGGGCCAGAAAAACTGCCCTGAGTTCCAGGAGATTGATATGAAGAAGGGACTCCTGAGGGTTCCACAGTCCCTGGGCCGTGAGAGCCCCCAGATGAGCTCACCACCCCAAAAGGGAAGCATCCATGGTAAGGACCACCAAATGAGACTGAGTGACAAATGAGACCCCTTGTCTTAAGTTGTCCTGATCCTGCCACCACTGAAGAACTTGGATCAGTGTCCGAGTCACTGGAATCAGTTTGGTAAGAGGGTCCTTCTTTTGGGACCAAAAGGCCCTCAGATGGAACTGAATGTCCCCTCATCTGGAATCTTGCCCCTTGGACCACTGCTGTAGAAGCTGCCATGTGGCCCAAGAGCTGAGGGAAGTGCCTTGCTGGTCGGGACACCTGAAGGCTGAAGGAAGAAGCCAGTTCTGTAAAAATGCTTGCCCCTTCTAGAGGAAGAAAGGCTCTTGCTTTGACAGTATCTAGCTCTGCCCCTATAAAGGTAAGAAGCTGCACTGATTCAAGGACTGACTTGGAGAGGTTGAGAAAAAAACCCAGGGAAGAAAGCACTTGCTGGGTCACTTGCAGGTCTGACTTGACTTGGCCTGGAGACTGACCCACTATGAGCCAGTTGTCCAGATATGGAAAAATGGAAATCTTCTGCCTTCTTAAAAAAGGCCACTACTACTGCCAGGCACTTTGCAAAAACCCTTGGAGCTGATTTTAGGCCAAAGCGCATTGCTTTGAACTGGTAATGGCCTGAGGGCAACTTGAACCTGAGGTACTTTCTGTGGGAACACCTAATGGGAATGTGAAAGTAGGCATCTTTGAGGTCCAGGGAGGCTAGCCAGTCCCCTGGCCTTAGAGAGGGAAGAATTACTCCCAGAGTCACCATCTTGAACCTTGGTTTTAAAAGGTGTTTGTTCAGGTATCTTAGATCTAGGATGGGTCACCACTCCCCTGTCTTTCTTGGGATAAGGAAGTACCTGAAGTACAGACCTTTGCCCCAGTGTAGGGTAGGAACTCTCTCTATGGCTTCTAATGCCATAAGAGATGAAACCTCTGCCTCTAGGGCAAGGGTTTCAGAGAGACTTGCAGGTGGAAAAGATCTGGCTCTCATCTTCAGAAATTTTTTGAAGCTGAGAACTGGTCCCTGGCTTACTACTTCTAGGACCCACTTGTCTGAAGTAACAGACACCCAGTCCCGGATGACGTAAGCCAGCCTGCCCCCTACAGGGATAGGAGAGTCTGCTTGGCAGGGGCCTTAGGCTGAGGAGTGGATACAGCCCTGCTCATCCCCCTTCTGCCTCTCCCTCTGAAGAACCCCCTCTTTGAAAAGGGAGAAGAGGCCTGTGCTTGGTAGAAGAGCCTTTGAAAAGGCCTGCCCCTGCCCGTAGAATGCTGCCTTTGAGGAGTTGCCTGCCTCTCCTTGGCCTGTGCACTCCTATAAGTGGTCCTATATTCCTCCATCTTCTTCATGTAATTCTCTGTATGCTCCCCAAACAGAAAATTACCTTCCACAGGGAAATCCATGACCTTAGCCTGGGTGTTCTGTGAGAGGCTAGTACATCTGAGCCAAGCCATTCTCCGAAGAGTCACAGATGTAGCCATGAGTCTTGATGACACATCATTGGAGTACACAGCAGCATGGAACTGTACCTTGGATGCCTCAATCCCATCTGCAGCCACCTCCTCCAGCTCCTTGGCCAGCTGAGGGGAGGCCTGTTTAGCCAGTGCCAGTACATTGTAACACCTGGACTTCTGGTACCTGGCTGTATCGGCCATATAATTAGCCTGCCTGCGTCCCAAAGAGGATGCCATGTATTGCTTCTTTGCCAAGGCATCCATCCTCCTGGAGTCTTTATCTGGGGGGTGTGAAGCCAAGGGAACATTAGCCCTGTCATGGGCTGCAGCCTGCATGACCCCAACATGGCTGCATTGCTGGTAGAAAAACTCAGCCTGATAAAGTGTACCTCTTATCCATTCTTCTATCAACAGGAGGTACAGAATTAGGAGACTTTAAAATTTTTTGTGTTTCCCAAATGATTTGTGCAAGGGAATAGACAGTCTCCTGGACTCTGGGACATCCATCATCTCTACAAAATCAGGCTCCTCTTGATCCTCCGTAGCTTCCTCCATAGGGAGCTGAAGAGTTTTAGCCACTTTTCTGTAAAACATGTAGTGGGAAGGGGACTCAGAGAGCCTAGGAGGGGAAACACCAGAAGTTCTGTCTGGGGAAATGTCCGGTTCAATGGGCACATCCAGACTTTCTGCTCCATCATAGTCATCATTTTCATAATCCCCCTCCTCCTCAAATTCTGGTTGATAAAAATCTTCAGGGGCATATTCCTGAACTGGTGGAACCGACCGAATCGAGCCCCTAGCGAATGGAGCCAGATTGGATGGAACCGGGCGAAGCGATTCAACAATCCGCTTCGCTCAGGCAATCTCATCAGCGGTCGGAACATGAACCTCTGGATCCGAACCGGCTGACTTGTCTTTTCTTTTCCTTTTTGTAGGAACCGATCCTTCAGGATTGGTTCTCCTCTTGCCTGAAGAAGTATCACCCTGGTCAGTGGGCACTCCTTCTGGTTCAGTCGGAACCGAATTAGACTGGCCAACCGGGTCAGCGGACTTCTCAGCCTCCTTTTCCCTAAGTCTACCTAATTTTTTTTCCAGGGTAGACTTAGGAAAATTTTTACAAATTTGGCAGTCTGTATCGAGGTGTTCAAACCCCAGACACTAAACACAGGTGGTGTGGGGATCGGCTTTAGCAAAGACCTCCCCACACTCACTGCAGTGTTGAAACCCAGTGGGTCCAGTTTTTTTCTTTGGTTTCTCAGACATGGCCAACCTAACCAAACTTACCCTTTTTTCGGCAACCACCAGGCAAGACTCCCTTATCGGTTCCGAACCGTGTCACGGGTATTGGGAAAAAAACGCTTAAAATTAAGGACCGGTAACCACACACTAAAGCAAAGTAAGAAATTCAGATATAGGATCGGTTCAGCCAAACTGATCTAAAAGCTTACAATTTCCACAAAGTAAATCAGAAAACTATCTAGTACTCACGGTACCGCAGACAGAGCCTGAACCGACAGTGCGGAATAATTTCGTCTTAAAACCGACACTTTAACCGACACTTTAACTGACTTTTGAACCAAGCTGAAGGAGAAATCTCCAGAGCGACTGTTCAGTGAGGCAGAGTAAAGAATCTGACGGTCGGGTTTCAAAGGGCTGCAGACAGAGACCTCAACCGAGCTCGAGCTCAACGCTCTATGCACTGCATAGAAAATTAACCCTATACTCTTCGGGGCAGTTTAAAGGCTGGAGCAAACTGCAGATTGTCAGAATACAGCAAGACTTCATGTTGTTTGAACCACTTGCAGTGTCACTGAGCTGGTTAGGTAATTAACCTGGGATCGCAGAGGGAGGGGTTGGGGGTTAGGGACTGAGCATGGTAGAAGATGCTGTGCTCCTTCTCTGCAAAGCTGCCACCTGGGTGACCATAAGTGGACAGCACAACAGGTTTCATGGGTGGGAGAATGCCAGCTGGACTTAGTAACTGCATGCTGTAACAAAACAAACACAAAAATTCCCCAGCCCTGTGGGGTGACCAGGGCAGGTGCACCGTGGCCCTATCCAGGCAGATGGGTCTCAGACCAAGAGTGTTGAGACGTAAAAGCAGTGGCTGGCTATCAGTCCCCCACACACCAAAGTGCACTCTCATTGAAGAACAGCACTGTGTTGGCAAAAATTGTCAATGTTTTATTTTCTTGCTGAAGATGCAAAAATTAAGCATCCCTTACAACAGGCTGCCTACCCCAGTGCTTCATTGAACAGAACTTGGCAAGGGGGTGGCATTCAGGCATGCCACCTGACAAAATTCTTTTGAAGGAAGTGCTGAGGGATAGTCTGTTGTAACTGCTGTTTATTAGCAATGGTATTAATAAATGACACTATATGTGTGGGACCAGATGACATTTGGAGCTGTCTGCTCACTCTTTAGCTGTTTTAGCATGAAAATAAAATTAGGACTGTTTTGGTTAATACAGTGAGTAGAGTGCAGTTCTTCAATGAGAGTGCACTGTGGTGTGTGTGTGTGCGCGAGAGAGAGAGAGAGAGAGAGAGACTTGGTGTAGACACCCTGGCCCCCCACAGCCTTCTGTCACCTTCAAACAATGATGTAGGGATGACTCTGAGGCTCTCCTGCCTTCTAACCCTATCATGAAGGCTAAGCTGTGAGAAGTACTGGACAGCTACATGTCAGTGTGAAGGCACTGTTGAAGAGAAGCAGACTCAAAACTAACCCCTGTGGGAGTAGTCAAGGTTTGGATTGGCAGTATGTGCATTGCGCAAGGGGACCAAGCAAAACAGTTTTGCACGGCGCACATACTCTGGATTTTGGACTGCATCAATATTCAGGTCCTTGCCCCTTCCTTTGTATTGCACCCTCTCCCCACCTATTGCCCAACTGCAAACAGTTTGTCCACACTAACCAGTCTTTTCAGTATTCCCTACCCATACTAAACTCGGTTTGCATGGGCAAACTCAGTTTGGCATCTGAGCAAATTTTAATATCTGCTGGTCGATGGGTGATGCAACATGTCTCCCCCCCCCCAAAAGCGAGATCAGTCCTAGGAACACTGATTCCACCCCCATGACAGCCCCTGAGTGACAGAGTCCATTGTAATAAAACCCACACACCATTTTTATGTTTGCTTGCATGCATGTGCAAGAAACATAGTGCCATCATCGGAGATTTCGGAGGTGTGTCACCTCCTCCTCCAATTCAGGCAGTGTGCTGGCAGGCGCGGCTCCTGTAAGCCAATGTATTTTGGAGCTGTTTATGACATGCTCCAAAATGCAGTGGCATACAGTTGAAAGGGGGAGCTACGCTTGAGTGAGCAGCGAATAAGAAGCTGCTCACGCGCAGCTCCCCCGCCCCCCAGCCGCAGGCGTGCGCACCCCCCCGCACGCAGTGTATAGCCGACGGGGTGCCCAATCCCTGTCGGCTGAGCTGCATTGTCCCCTCCCAGTAGTTGGTGCTGGGAGCCCACCCAGCGTGGCAGCGTCGATTTTGCCGACGGGGTACCCAACTCCCCGCCGGCTGACCGCCCCAAAGTCCTTGTGCCATGCTGGGAGCTCACCCCAGCGTGGCAAACGCCCACGAGGTTTTTTTTTTTGTAGTTAGTGTGCCGATGGGGTGCCCAATCCCTGTTGGCTGAATGCTCTCCAAAGCCCTTGTGCCATGCTGGGAGCCCTCCCAGCGTGGCAAGCAGTCCCACAAAGTCTTTTTGTTTTGTAACCTGTAAACAAAACGTCCGCTGCCGCCTCCCGAACCCCTCCCACAACCCACACCCACCCACTGCACACCCAGCCTTCCCACATCCCTCACCCCCCATACTTACTCTCCGACTGCGCGACGATCTTCGGTGGACCGGGAACACGCCTGCACTCTTCAAAGCCAACCGCGAACTGAGGAAATGCCGGTAAGCTGTATAATGGGCTAGATAGGAGGGTTCAACTTTATTGCATATCTCAGGCTTTTTGGGAATTTTGCCAAATTTTCAGCATGAGTTTGGACCCCTTCTCATGAATGATGTCACTCTCATGGCATTATTCGGAGCTCGAGCGGGTGATTTCGCAGTGACTGTGCAGTGATCTGCGAAATCACCCTTCGGACCAATACCACCATGATAGTGACATCATTCATGGAAAGGGGCCCAAAACCCCATGTTGAAAAATTTGCGCCAAAATTCTAAAAATGACTGTTTAATGAGCATGCTATGCAGTTCCTATGCAGACTGTGAAGTTCGCTAAATTTCAATATTCACTCCAGATTTTCAACATTGCCATTTCACCACACCTCTTATGAGTAGTATAGCTGTCATTTTCACATCTCACCCAAAATGTGTTCGCCTTTGTAGCTAGAATGGCTCAGTCGTGTGTGAAATCAATGAACGGACAAATTAAGAAAATCACAGTGACACTGTTCATGAGCAGAGGTCTTGAAATGGCTATGTTGAAAATTTGGTGAAAAATTCCTAAAAATGACTGTTTTTATTTATTTATTTAGCTTTTGTTGACCGGGTAAGTGCACTAGACAAATCCTGCCTATTTTCAGGCACGACCCGGGAGAGGGGGATACAGATGAATGCCAACTGACCTTGAACCAGATTAAGCTGTTGGTGGTATTTTTAGTGAATGAGGGAAATTTGGCCAGGACACCGGGGAAATTCCCCTACTCTTTTCGATAAGTGCCATGGGATCTTTAACATCCACCTGAACTACCACCAATCCAGGCAGATGGGACCTCGGTTTAATGTCTCATCCGAAAACGGAAAGGTTTTATTTAGCGCGCTATGCGCAGTTCCTACGCACGCTCATAGGTTTGCGAATTTTCAATATTTCCACTCCATATTTTCAACATTGCCATTTTTCCACACCTTCTTATGAGTAATACAGCTGTCATTTTTCACATCTCGCCCAAAACATGTTTCCGCCCATGTAGCGCACAATGGCGCAGTCATTGGGCAAACTCAGTGTATGGGACACATTAAGAAAATCACAGTGTCACTGTTCATGAGCAGAGATCTTAAAATGGCAATGTTGAAAATTTGGTGACAGAATTCCTAAAAATGACTGTTTTATGAGTGTACGTTGCACAGCTCCCACGTACGCTCGTAGGTTTGCGAATTTTCAATATTTCCACTCCAGATTTCCAACATTGCCATTTTTCCACACCTCCTTTTGAGCAGTACAGCTGTCATTCTTCACATCCTGCCCAAAACGTGTTTCCATGAGGGCGACATTAATGGCGCAGTCGGTGTGCAAACTCAATGTATGGGACACATTAACAAAACCACAGTGACACTGTTCATGAGCAGAGGTCTTAAAATGGCTATGTTGAAAATTTGGTGAAAAATGCCTAAAAATGATTTTTTGAAGCGTGTGCTGCAGTTCCTGTGCATGCTCGTAAGTTTGCAAATTTAATATTTTCACTCCAGATTGTCAACATGTCCATTTTATTAAACTTCCTTATGAACAGTACAGCTGCAATTTTTCATATGTCTCCCAAAATGTGTTATCGTCGACATGTAGTGCACAATGGTGCTGTGGTGTAAAGTAAAACAATGTTTAGGACAGATTAAGGAAATCACAGTTACACTGTTCATGAGCAGAGGTCTTAAAATGGCTATGTTGAAAATTTGGTGACAAAAGTCCATAAAATGACTGTGTTATGAGTGAGCATTGTGCAGTTTCCACGCATCCTCGTTACTTCATGATTTTGTAATATTTTCAGTCCAGATTTTCACTAGTGGCATTTTTCAACACTTCCTTATGAACAGTACAGCTGCCATTTTTCACAACATGGCTGAAGTGTGTTTCCACACTTTCAGTGCAGAGATGCGTGGTCGCTGTGGGAAATCATTGTTCGGCACAGATAAAGAAAATCACAGTGACACTGTTCATGATCGGAGGCACCAAAATGCCTGAGTTGACAAACTGCTATAAAATATCCCCAACCTAATTATATAACGGGTGTGCGTTGCACAGTTTCTATGTATGCTCATGACTTCACCATTTTTTTAAATATTTTCACTACACATTTGCAACATAGCCATTTTTATACCTCCCCATGAAAGAGTACAGCTGTCATTTTTTACATCCTGTTTGGAATATTTTTGCACCTGTGGTGCTAAATCCTGTAGTCACTGTGCATAAGCAGCTTTCGGCTACCAAACTGATATTCCCCCTGTTCATGAGGTGGGGTCACAAAACAACCATGTTGAAAATTTGGAGTTAAGATACCAACGAATGCCTGAGGTATTAGGCTTTTCAACTAAATCGCCCAACCCTATAGATAATGATAGGAATCAGGGGTGTGACTTGGGATTCTTGCCTGTGATGCTCATACCATTCCACACCCTGCAGTCACTGAGAGGCATCGAGGTATGCCTTGGACTCTTTGGCCCCAAACTTCACCCCATTCTCCTATATCGCACTCCATCTCACCATATTTCCTAATGAAATGGGTGAGCATAGAGCCAAAGACCGCAAGGAACACGTGGACACTTGTCAGTCTCTGCAGAGTGGGGTGTGGTGAAATGGCATGGCCATTATGCCTGACGACCCAAACGCACACCCCACTGCCTGTCACTCTCTGCAGGGTGGTGGTGGGGTTGGCTTCAGTTCAATACTTCACTGCCATTCCTATTACGCAGCTCTGTAACTTCTACACTACCACTGCCAATGCCAGCAAGCAAACATTCGGCATTGACAAATGCTTGTTTTGTTATCAGCCTCTACAGATCCTTCCCAACTGGCCCAGCTGGCCCAGCTGATCAGTATTTTTATTCTTCATACTGACCCATTTTCCTTTTTACATCTACAGGTCTGACAGGATGTTGATCACGTGTAGGAGGACGCTGAGAATACATATTAGATAAGTATTGTTTTTTTGTTTACCTTACATTGTTTGTCATAGTTATTTTATAAAGAGCTGCTGATCCTTTGTGACCCCATAGAAACATAGAAACAGAATTTGATGGCAGCTGTTATTGTTTTACAGGTGTGACTGGCTGTTCTCCTGAGACCCCCTCATCTCAGGCTCCACAGGAACCAGGTAAGAGATCCGTTATCTGTGCTAGGATGTGATCTGTGCAGGGATGTAAACCTGTAATGATGCAGCCCCAAATATTACGACACTAGGCTTTCACTTGTTAGGTGAATGGTGATGTAGGGTTTGAAATATATCCACTATTCTGTTAAGAGTCCACTATCACAAAAGGAGGGAAATTTACCACACAAAAAAAAAAAATAGCATTAATGCAGACATTAGGGTGAAAGAATGCAAAGCACTCAAAGTACACACAAAATAAATTAGGGTTTTGAGTCTTAGGAGCTTTGATGAATCGGTGGCGTGGTGTTCCTTGGGGTTGTCAAGTCAATGCCCACCCCTTCCCTTGAGCAAATATGATAATCTCTTGCATCACACAGGGCCCTGTGGGAAGAAATCTATGACTGATTCTGTTAGCCACATGTGCCGTGCCATACTTCTTTTCTTCAAAGAGTAATTGCCCATGAGGCAGTGGCTTGAAACGGAACCTTGTGCTTCAGACAGGAGGCCACAGGCTGGGAGGAGGGGGTGGCATTAAGGCTGGCAACCCCAAGGGACACCACACCATTTATTTGCCAAGATTCCTGAGGCTCAAAACCCTATTTCTTTCTTTGTGTGCTTTGCATTCTTTAACCCTAATGTCTGCATTAATGTTGTTTTTTTGCAATGAGTATATACTGTACGTATATATGGAGGGGACATGTAGTGTTTATGGGGCACTCTGTGGTCATAAGCAAGCAAGGAGGCAGTATAGCATAGTGGATAGGGGCACTGAGCGGCAAACCTTGAGACCTGAGTTTGAATCCCATCAGCCCCTACTTACATACTTTGTGATCTTAACTGAGCAACTCACTTAACTTCCTTGTACTCCCTGGTTGTACCTGGAAACAAGCTTCGGCTTAGTGTGCCTTTCCTGGTTAAACTCTTTCCCCTTCCCTATAGGCAAGTTATTCTGCAACACTAACATTAGAGAAGTGAAATACCAATGTCACATGATTTAGTTTTTTATAGCTATATATATATATCTATATATATATATATATATATATATATATATATATATATATATTTATACAATTTATGTTTTGGGATAAATGTCAGGATAAAATGTAGTATTTCAGCCAGGTCATGGAGATATCAATGATATCTTCACATTTGAAGATATCATTGATATCTCCACGCTTACTATCACGTCATCACAGTGAAACTGAAAGTGTTTCACTTTCTATCCTGTGGCTTTCTTTTTAAGAATAAGGCCCCTCACCTCCCGGCAACTTTCTCTTTAGAAAGAAGCCCCCCATGCTTGCTCACACCTGCTTGTATCTTTATCATAATTATGTTTTTAATAACATATCTGGTTGATCCTGCGACTTGCTTTTTTCCACCTCGACTGTCATGTAGCTTTACTGAGCGCTATGCCCTGAATGTAGCATGACTGAGCGCTAGGAAGATTCAGATGTGAGGCACTGTCAGATAGTTTTAATTATGGCGCTTTTGCTGTAAAACATAGAAAAATGTGCCATTTTCTTAATAGTGCCTATATTTTGTCAAAAAAGCTGCCGACGATACTGAGAGAAGAGCGAGACTGTCGGCAGCTTCAGAACACCAGATGGAATCACGAGTGTCGGTTGCCATAGCAACACATGCTCGCGCTTACGTCTAGTGTTCTGAAGCTGCCGACTCACTCGCTCGTCTCTCAGTACTGTCGGCAGCTTCTTTTGACAAACTATAGGCACTTTATAAGAAAAGGCACATTTTCTATGTTTTACAGCAAAAGCGCCATAATTAAAACAATCTGACAGTGCCTCACATCTGAATCTTCCTAGCGCTCGGTCATGCTACATTCAGGGCATAGCCCTCGGTCACGCTACATGACAGTTGGAAGTGGAAGAAAGAAAGTCGCAGGATCAACCAGATAATGTATGTTTTTTAAATAAGTACATGTCCCAGGCATTTGTTTAAAGATACAGGTAGGATCAACCAGATATCTATTATTAAATAACTTACGTGGCAAGATCAGACATTTTTTTCATCTGCTGTTTTGGGGCAGGGGCGTATGGAGAATTATATTGGGGGTGGCCATGGCTCGATCAACCAGAATACAGACAAGTTTTTTTTTTACAATTTAAAGAGGCAGGGTCAGCCACATATATTTTTTAAAATAACATATGGCATCTGTTGTGTTGTTAGAGATACAGCAGATGTGTGTTAAACAGCCATCACCTCAATGTAGGGGACTGTAGTAAGGCAACATTTCGAGCTTTTGTTGAGTGCAGCCCAAAACATACATTGTATAAACAGAATATGACATGGCCTGACTGAAGATATCGTATTTATCTTCACTCGAGGCCACTGACATCATGATATCTCACTCGTGGCTTCACCACTCATGAGATATCATGATATCATCGGCCTCTCATGAAGATAAATATGATATCTTCAGTCAGGCCATGTCATATCCCCTATACATATATTAGAGGCAAAAAACTCAGTTTAATGCATTAGTTAGGGTTGTTCCACAGTGACAAAAGTGAGGAAATTCACTGTTAGGGTTGAAAACCCTAACTCCGAATTCACCCTCCCCAGCATCACACACAGACACACACACACACACACACATGCAAGTATGGGGGAGGACCAAATCATCTCAACTAATGACAGACATCCAGCAGCAGGTGACAGATATAACAAACAATTGTCTAAATGTACTACGAGACATCCCCACCCACCTGGCCAGGTACTGCATGCTCAGTGGAGATCAACAGCAAAACTGAGGCCATGTACACCAAACGTACACATCCCTGATTGCAGCTGCACACAACGTACCACACTTAGTAGTTGCATGGCTTTACCTACCGATGCCCCACACCAGACCACACCACATGTGGTGGGCCACCTGAGCAACAGAGTTCAGCAAAACCAAGGAGTTGTACAGGTATAATATCTCTGATTATAACAAGGGTTTGAGAAATGCAGCTTTCTAATTGACTGTAAACATTGTAACAGCCTTATGTTTAGTTTTTATTAACATACATGTAGAGCCTAACCATATGATGAACATGGTTTAATGTTGTTTAAAAAACAGTTTTATTATGATAGCAATAAGCCACTCCCAGGTATTATGTTAATGGTCAGTTTATTCACTGTCTAGTGACATGTGGCACTCAGCTATGCCTCATTCAACATTAAACCCTACAGGGTGATTAACAGACCATTTAACATAACTGTTGGTCATGCCTTATTGCTTAATTGTCTTTATGAGTAGATACTCTCCTCTGCTAGGCACTGCAGCAGCTTTGAACACATTGTCCCACCCAGTTACACCATACACTGTCTAGTTACTGGAGAATGGCTGTGAATATGAACTCATGAAAATGAACAGTGTAACTTGATCATTACAGTCATCGAAACCTTAGTGCGATTATAACTGACAGAGTCAGTGATGGAGAATAACCCCTGCTGTCCTAGTACACTTACCCCGTTATGAGTTAAATCAATACTAAAAGACATTCTGTTTATATCTACACCATACCTACTTGATTCCTGTTGTACCACAATTAACATAGCTATCACTTTGATAGCATCAGTGACAGAAGTGTGGCAAACCCAAACACTAGGCATACAGCCTGAGTATGAAACAACTGTTAAAAAAAATTACACTGTGTCCATAAGTAGCATAGATCACTCATTGCAACAATAGTAAATGTATTACTATTTGAATAAGTTAGTCATCACAGATGCAATGAGATTGTCTTTATCAGGTACCACATACTCAGTAAGTGCCTACAGGAAAATCTATCCTATATACATCTCCGATACAGGTACGTCATTGTTGGCTCAGTAGTGCTATGATATTTAGAAGTTGCTTGGCCTGATCCATGCAATTACACTGTTTCTTACAAAGAATACTTACTGCATCTTTAGTATTGAAACACACTGAAGGTCTATGTATGTACATCAGCAGTACACCTTCATCAGTAAGAATGCATCTGATACTGGCAGTACGGATTTCACAGCGTTGAACAGGCAATGCTTTTCCATACGTTTACATCAGCCTCTCTATCTTGAGTAAACCATTGCAGTAAATGTACTACTATGTAAATCACATACTAAATGTAACACTACTTTTATCTTGAGCATGCTAGTGTCTTGTAGTTATTTATGTACTTCTCTTAATTAATGTATACTCACTAGTGTTAAACCTTTTCTACAACTGTCATCATGCACCTTCAGCATTTATATTGACTAACGGCACAGTACCAGTTGTGGTGTGGTGTGGGCATCGGTAGGTAAGGCCATGCAACTACTAAGTGTGGTACGTTGTGTGCAGCTGCAATCAGGGATGTGTACATTTGGTGTACATGGCCTCAGTTTTGCTGTTGATCTCCACTGAGCATGCAGTACCTGGTCAGGTGGGTGGGGATGTCTTGTAGTACATTTAGACAATTGTTTGTTATTTCTGTCACCTGCTGCTGGACGTCTGTCATTGGTTGTGTTGACTTGGTCCTCCCCATACTTGCATGTGTGTGTGTGTGTGTGTGGTGCTTGGGGGGGTGAATTCGGAGTTAGGGTTTTCAACCCTAACAGTGAATTTCCTCACTTTTGTTGCTGTGGAACAACCCTAACTAATGCATTAGACGGAGTTTTTTGGCTCTAATTTCCCTTCTTTTTGAGAATGATAATGAGAAATAGTGAATGTAATGTGGCGGCGGGAGCACGGGGCCCTTTGGGCCCCACGCTCCAGCCACATGATGTCTTGTGGCATAGTAACAGGAAAAGCAACGCAAACAGAAGCGCTAACAGTGGCACACATGGTAACGCAAGCGCAAATGACAACAGAAAGGGCAATGCACACGGTGGCACAGACGGGAACAGTCTGCCACGTGATGTGTTGTCACATAGTAACATGGTGCCTGCAAATGGAAATGTCAATGGGCATGGTGACGCAAAGTGAAACAGAAAGAGAAACAGTACTGTAGACACAAATGGCAAAAAATAACAGAAACACAAGCGCAAATGAAAATGAAAACACAAAGGATAAGGCACATAGGGCCCCGTGCTCCCGGCACATAATGCAGCAGCGGAAGCGCGGGGCCCAAAGGGCCCCACACTCCCACCACATAATGTCTTGTGGCATAGTAACAGGAACAGAAATGCAAACAGAAGCACTAACAGTGGCGCACAAGGTAATGCAAGTGCGAATGAGAACAGAAAGGGTAACTAACACGGTGGCATAGACGGGAACGGTGTGCCACGTGATGTCTTGTCACATAGTAACACGGTGCCTGCAAATGGAAATGTCAATGGGCATGGTGACGCAAAGTGAAACAGAAAGAGAAACAGTATTGTAGACACAAATGGCAAAAAAATAACAGAAACGCAAGCTCAAATGAAAACGCAAAGGATAACGCACATAGGGCACCGCACTCCCACCACATGATGTCTTGTGGCACAGTAACAGGAACAGCAATGCAAACAGAAGCGCTAACAGTGGCGCACAAGGTAATGCAAGTGCGAATGAGAACAGAAAGGGTAATGAACACGGTGGAGTCTACGGGAACGGTGTGCACGTGATGTCTTGTCACATAGTAACATGGTGCCTGCAAACAGAAATATCATTGGGCATGGTGACGCAAAGTGAAACAGAAAGAGAAACAGTACGGTAGACAAAATGGCAAAAAATAACAGAAACGCAAGCGCAAATGAAAACGCAAAGGATGACGCACGTGGTGGCGTAGACGTCAACGGTAAGTGAAACGGGCATCGAACCACAAGCGGAAAGGGCAATGGTAACAATAATGTAAGTGCACAGGCTGGTTTTCCCCAAAAGCTGAATAGAGAAAGACAGTGAGTACAAAGAATGTATGCATAATAATGGGTATCAGAGCAGAAAATGAGGACTTGGAATACTAAATAGGTTATATCTCAGGAACCGTACGACGTAGAAAAAAAATTTAAAAGTCGTATGATTTATGACTGTCCCGGCTAGTTCTGTAATTAGCCCCCATGAGGGGGCTAAGAATCTTTCCGATGAAAAGTCTGTATCTCGCACCGTTTCCGAGATACGGGCCCTGAAATGCGCGGCGAACGCTGTAATGTTATCCTACAGGAAAAAAACAGAAGTTCAGAGCGCCATAACTTTGCCTCCCTGTAATATTTTTTCACCAAACTACTGAAAGGCACATCTGTGGACTGTTGGCTGTCTTCCCTCCAAATTTCAGGAAAAAAGACCAAACCGTTATTTTGCAGCAGGGTGCCAAAGGATTCCTGTAATGCATTGGGCGCCGCAATGTTATCCTATGGGAAAAACAATCAACTTTGGAGTGCCGTAACTTTGCTGCCATGTAATATTTTTTCAATACAACACTGAAAGCCACATCTGTGAGATGTCGACTGCGTTCCTTCCAAATTTCAGCCCAAAACTCCCAACTATTCTTTTGCAGTGCAGTGCCAAAGAATTGCTGTCATTTTCCCACAGACTAGAAAATTACTGTCGCAATTTCCGAAAGCTTTCGCAAATATTTGCAACACATTCGTGAGCACGAAAGTACTTTGTGAAAGAACTTTTTCCAGAAATCTGAAAAACATATTTCTGGGGTTGTTTACCCCAAAATAAAGACATGGCTAGCATCCTCGGGGTCCGACTAGGTGAATACAAAAAGAATTAGGTTACTAGATGGTCCCAAATTTAAATGCCAAGCATTTTTCTAATCACCAACTGAAAACAAAATGGCTGATTTGTGAAAGTAACAGGCCCATTTGTGAAAGTAAAAATGCATTTTCGAAAGTGTTGAACTTTTTGTTAACTTTTCCCATTGACTTATAATGGGAAATTGTTTTATGAATAACTTTTGAACCGTTTAATAATTTTTCACCAAATCTTCAAAAGGCACATCGGGAACCCTGGGCACACTTTTCCTGAAGATTTCAGGCCAGTCACACAAACTGTGCGACCTGTATGCGCGACCATAGAATTCCAGAAAAAGCGTAAATGTGGGCGCAAATCATGCTTAATAACTCTGCAGCCGTGTATCCAACTGATACGAAACTTGATAGATGTCAAGGGCTATGGTTCTTGATCATGTATTCCAAATTTCAGCCAAACCTGTCAAACGGTTGCAAAGTTGTTAAGGTGCAAAGTTTTGGGGTTTAACATAGAAATGACTCCTTAATCCTAACTATGGTAGCACTACCGTGCTACCATAATATATATATATATCTGTTAGCACCCATTGCAAACTGTGTGAGAGGCCTTTCGGCACCATGCAATTCTGCTTAAAGTTGGACCAGCATAACATTCTTTGGTGATTTGCATATGCAGCCCATGATGCTTTGCATTGTGTGGGCATGTGTGATTTTGTATTTTCTTGAAACTTGGCTTCCCAGCCAAATGCTCTTTGGGGTAACCCTTGCCACAGTGTTTGTGCACAGAGGTTCTTTGTCTTTTAAATAGTTATACATATGTATATACATATATATATTCAATCTCTATGTTTGACAGGTCAGGGGTGGGGGTTCGGATTGTGGTTGGTTTTCCCGGTCTCTCTCTCTCTCAGCTGTTTGAAATTCCCTGTGCACCAAATGGCAGCAGCATTCTTTTTCTTCACTCTCCTAGACAGTAGAAAGGAAGTAATTTCATTTTTACATAGCACCCTTCATGCAAATTGTATCCAAAATTGCTGTACAATATGGGAGGAGAGAGAAACCTAAAGTTCTTTGGAATAGGGTGCTAACTAAATCAAATGTCTGAACATTTTAACAAGCCTTTAAACTCTTTTTCGTTACTTTTTACAGCATGAAAGTCTGTCCAACTAGAGTTCCAGTGTCCTGAGGGAAGGGGGGGATTGCTTAACCAGGAAGAAAAAATTACTCACCTTAGTAATGTTGTTTCTTCTAATGGAGTCTTGCTGTATTCTGACATATGCAGTGATGTCCAACCTTTGAACTGCCCCAGAGAGGAAAGAGTTAACTTTCCATGCAAGGCATGGAACGCTGAGCTCGAGCTCGGTTGAGACTCTGCCTGTTGTCGTTTGAACTCAAACCGCCAGATCTTTATGAGCTATACTCACTGGGTGTCCTGTGTGGAAACTGTAAACTCACACTAGCCAACTGGCTACTAAATATAATAAAAAGATTTTTTGGTTCCAAGGCAAAGACTCAAGTCAGGAAACCCAAAAAATAAAACAAAACACAAAACACACACCCAAATTAAGAGGGTGAGAAAAAGGGGGCACCTCCAGAGTGCCAACACTGTTGCTGCCCACCCACATCCCAAAACCCAGGTTCTGAGAGGGGGGGCAGGGGAAGGTCAGAATACAGCAAGACTCCATTAGAAGAAACAACATTACTAAGGTGAGTAATTTTTTCTTCAAACAACATGAAGTCTTGCTGTATTCTGACATATGCAGACTACCAAGCAGTACCTCCATGGAGGAGGGACAGAACCTACTGAATAGGCTCTGAAGCACTGCTGTGTTAAACCGAGCATCACTCCTAGCCTGGATATCCAGAGAGTAATGCTTGGTGAAAGTATGTACTGTTTTCCAGGTGGCTGCTTGACAAATCTCTAAGATAGGAATATCCCTGGCAGCAGCCAGGGAAGCAGCTGTACCTCTGGTAGAGTGAGCCCTCAGGCCTGAGGGTGGGATCCTACCTAATTTTTCACAGCAAAATTGTATACAAGAGACAATCCACCTGGCAATAGATATCTTAGTGGCAGGTTTTCCCTTACCAACCTCTCCATAAGTGAAGAAGAGTTGGAGGGAGTCAAACCCATGACCCTTGGTGCGCTCTATGTAGTAGCTAAGGGCCCTTTTCACATCCAAGCTGTGCAGCCTCCTCTCGCCAGAGGAGGAATGGTCAGTGAAGAAAACAGGAAGAGACATAGACTGGTTAAGGTGGAAATCTGAAACCACCTTAGGCAAAACTTCCTATTAGTCCTGAGTACCACTCATCTCTATGGAAAGAGATAAATCAGGCTCCACTGACAGGGCCTGTAACTCACTTATGCGTCTGGCAGAAGTAATGGCTACCAAGAACACAGTTTTCCAAGTCAAGTACTTAAGCTCTGCTGAGGACAAAGGCTCAAAAGGGGGTTGCATAAGCTGAGCAATGCAAACATTAAGGTCCCAAGCAGGGGCAGGATCCCTGAAGGGAGGATTGGTATGCGTCAATCCCTTGAAGAACTTACAGAATACAGGATGAGCTGAAATGGAAGAGTGCTTGCCTGCTGACAAGAAGGCAGAGACAGCTGCCAGATGCACTCTAAGCGTAGCTGGTCTGAGTCCCAAGCTATTGAGATGAACCATATAGTCAAGGACTGTAGGCAACCCAGCAGACTCTGGAGAAATATGCTTCCCAGAGCACCAAATAGTAAACCTTTTCCATTTTGAGTTGTAAGTGTTTCTGGTGGAACACTTTCGAGAAGCCTTTAAAATATCCAGAACACCTTGAGAGAGATGCAAATCAGCAAATTCTAACTCTTCAAGAGCCAGGCCTTGAGATTGAGAGATTTGAGATTCGGATACCAGACCATCCCCTGAGAACATGTTAACAGGTTGTAATTCCTGGGAAGAGACAGGGGAAGGTGGACTGCTAAGGACAGCAAGAGAGGGTACCAGGGCTGTCTGGCCTAGTCTGGAGCAATCAGAATCACTTTGCAGGGTTGAGACCTGATTTTGACTAGTACCTTGAACAGGAGAGGGAAGGGGGAAAAGCATACAGGAACTTCCCTTCCCAATTGAGAACTAGGGCATCCCGGGGGACTGAGCCCTACACTGGGGGCCTACAGCAAAAAAGAGGAAGTTGGTGATTGGCTATGGCTGCAAAAAGATCCATCTGTGGGTTGCCCCATCTGGAGAAGATCACCTTCAAAATCAGGGGATCTAGGGACCATTCGTGATGGCCCTGAGATATCCTGCTGAGAGCATCTGCCAGCACATTGTCCTTCCCTGAGAGGTGCACTGCTATGAGAGAGGTATTCAGGGAATAGGCCAGAGACCACAACTTCATTATCTCTGTGCACAAGGCCGTAGACCGAGTGCCCCCTTGCTTTTTGATGTACCACATTGTGGTACATCTGTCCTGATCTGAACTACTTTGTTCTGAACAGACTTGGAAAAAGCTTGAAGTGCTAGAAACACTGCTCTGAGTTATAAGAGATTGATGTGAAGCAGAGATTCTTGAGGCGACTACAACCCATGGGTGGTCGGTTCCCCCAAGTGGGCTCCCCAGCCCAAGAGGGAGGCATCTGTGGTAAGGATTAGAGAATGAGATTGAGTGACAAAGGGAACTCCTTGTCTTAGGTTGTCCTGATCCTGCCACCATTGCAAAGCCTGGATCAGGTTCGAGTCACTGGGATTAGTTTGGTCAGAGGATCCTTTCTCTGGGACCAGAAGGCTCTTAAGTGGAACTGAATGTCCTTCATCTGAAATCTTGCTCCTTGGACCACTGCTGTAGAGGCAGCAATGTGGCCCAGGAGCTGCAGAAAATGCCTTGCTGGTCGAGACACCTGGAGGGTGAATGAAGAGGCCAGTGTAACAAGGGTCCTTGCCCTGTCAAGGGGAAGGAAGGCTCTTGCCTTTAATGTATCCAGCTCTGCCCCTTTGAAGGTGAGGAGCTGCACAGGCTCTAGAACTGACTTTGAAAGATTCAGAAGGAATCCTAGAGAAGTAAGCAGTTGCTGAGCTATCTGTAGGTGTGACTTGACTTGGTCTGGAGACTGACCTACTATGAGCCAGTCATCCAGGTATGGAAAGATGGAGATCTTTTTTCTCCTTAGGAAAGCAACCACTAGTGCCAGGCATTTTGTGAACACCCTTGGAGCTGAAGTTAGGCCAAAGGGCATTGCTCTGAATTGATAGTGGCCTGAGGGCAGCTCGAACCTGAGGTACTTTCGGTGGGAGCTTCTGTGAGAATGTGGAAATAGGAATCCTTGAGGTCCAGGAAAACTAGCCAGTCTCCTGGCCTTAGAGAGGGTAGAATTATTCCCAGAGTCACCATTTTGAACTTTGGCTTTAAAAGGTTCTTGTTTAAATATCTGAGATCCAGGATGGGCCACAATTCTCCTGTCTTTTTGGGAGTTAGGAAGTACCTGGAGTACAATCCTTTTCACTTGTGTAGGGGTGGAACCCTTTATATGGCTCTCAGAGCCAAGAGAGAAGAGACCTCTGCCTCTAGGGCAAGTGCCTCTGAAGGATTTGCAGGTAGAAAGGATCTGGTTCTCATCTTGGGAAATTGCTTGAAGCTGAGAACCAGTCCCTTGCTTACTACTTCCAGGACCCATTTGTCTGATGTTAAAGACATCCAGTCCTGGACAAAGTAAGCCAGCCTGCCCCCTACAGGTGGTGGAGAATCAGCCCGGGCAAACCCATTAGGGTGCCTGTTTGGCAGGGGCTTTAGGCTGAGGGGTGGTAGCAGGCCTGCTTGAACCCCGTCTGCCTCTCCCTCTGAAGAACCCCCTCTGGGCAATGGCGGATGGGGAGGCCTGGGCTTAGTAGAAAGGCCTATGAAAAGGCCTGCCCCTGCCCCTGGAATGCTGCCTCTGGAGAGTGACTTGCCTTTCCTTGGCCTGAGCACTCTTATAGGTGGTCCTGTATTCATCCATTTTCTTCATGTAGTTCTCTGTTTGCTCCCCAAACAGAGAATTACCGACAATAGGAAAATCCATGGCCTTTGTCTGGGTATCCTGAGACAGGCTAGTACATCTGAGCCAAGCCATCCTACGAAGGGCCACAGATGTAGCCATGACTCTAGATGAAACATCATTGGAGTCTACTGCAGCATGAAATTGCACCTTGGATGCCTCAATACCATCTGCAGCCACCTGTTCCAGCTCCTTGGCAAGCTGGCCAGGGACCTGTTTAGCCAGAGCCATTACAGTGTCCCATCTAGACTTCTGGTATCTAGCTGTATAGGCCATATAATTAGCCTGCCTGAGTCCCAAAAATGCTGCCATGTACTGTTTCTTTGCCATGGCATCAATCCTCCTGGAGTCTTTATCTGGGGGGGTGTGAAGCCAATGGTATATTTGCCTTATCACAGGCAGCAGCCTGCACTACCTCAACATGGCTGCATTGCTGGGTAAGGAACTCCGTATCTGAGCCTTAGAGAGAGTATACTTCTTGTCCATTCTCTTGTCCACAGGAGGTATAGAATTAGGAGTCTTTAAAATTGTTATTGTCTGTTTCCCAAAAGACTTATGGAGGGGAATAGACAGCCTCCTGGACTCTGGGATGTCCACCATCTCAACATAATCAGGCTCCTCCTGATCCTCTAGTGCTTCCTCCATAGGAAGCTGAAGAGTTTCAGCCACTTTTTTGTAAAACATAAAACGGGAAGGGGACTCAGAAAGCCTAGGAGGAGAAACCCCTGAAGGTCTGTCTGGGGAGATGTCCGGGTCAATGGGCACATCCAGACTTTCATAATCACCATCACTATCCTCATAATCTCCTTCCTCCTCCTCCAGTTCATAAAAATCCTCTAAATTATAATCTGGAACCAGGGGAACCAATCAAACTGAGCCCCTAACCGATGGTGCCGGTTCGGTCGGAACCAGGGTTAGTGATTGACCAATCCTTATCGCTTTGGCTATTTCATCAGTGGTCGGGGAAAGAACTTGTGGATCCGACCAGTTGATTTATCCCTTCTTTTTCTTTTAACCGGAACCGACTCCTCAGAGTCGGTTCTCCTTTTGCCCGAAGAAGTTTCGCCCTGGTCAGAGGGCACTCCTTCTGGTTCTGTTGGAACCGAACTGGGTTGGCCATCCGGGTCAGCGGACTTTTTGGCCTCCCTTTCCCTGAGCCTACCAACTCTCTTTTCCAGGGTAGCTGAGGGAAAATTTTTGCAAATCTGGCAGTCTGAATCGAGGTGGTCAAACCCCAGACAACAAACACAGGTGGTGTGGGGGGCAGTCTTAGCAAAGGCTTCCCCACACACACTACAATGTTGAAACCCAGTGGGCCCGGTTTTCTCTTGGGTTTCTCAGACATGGCCAGTCCTAACCAAACTTACCCTTTTTTCGGCAATCAGCCAGGCAAGACACCCTTATCGGTTCCTGACCGTGTTGCGGGTCGTGGAAAAAAACGTAATGAAATTCATTTTTTTTAGAACTGATAAGGACCGGTTACCACCCTCCAAAAGTAAAACAAACTTTTTTGAACAAACCTGATTGGTTCAAACCGAACCGATCCAACGTTTACAAGTTCCACACAAAAGAAACAATAATAAACTTGTCTAGTACTCACGATACCACAGACAGAGACTGAACCGGCAGATTAAATGGATTAAATTCAGTTGAAACCAAGGAAAAAATGACACTTTAACCGACTAAATTGAACCGAGCAGAGGAGAAATCTCCTGAGCGACTGTTCAGTGAGGCGGAGTAAAGAATCTGGCGGTTTGAGTTCAAACAACAACAGACAGAGTCTCAACCGAGCTCAAGCTCAATGTTCCATGCCTTGCATGGAAAGTTAACTCTTTCCTGTCTGGGGCAGTTCAAAGGTTGGACATCACTGCATATGTCAGAATACAGCAAGACTTCATGTTGTTTGAAAGGCACATTAAGCCGGAGCTTGTTTGCAGGTGTGACTTGGGAGTACATGGAAGTTAAGTGACTTGCTGAGGGTCACACAGTATGCAAGTGGAGGCTGATGGGATTCAAACCCATGTCTTCAGGCTTGCAGCTCAGTACCCTGAACCACTGTGCTACACTGCCTCCTTAGCATTGTAGAAAAGCATACCATCCATTTGCTGTAAAGCCATATGCTGGTTCTAAATTTTGTTAAAGCAGGCTATGATTTGCTTCTTGCATGTGTATTTTTATTGCCAAGAACAAAGAAAGAGGGTTATTTTTGAAAAGTGCAAACAAGCACGGGTACCACTTTTTATAGCGCGTGCCACAACTGAGATAATGCTGCTACTGTCCAGCTAATACCTAATCTCATTCCCTCCAGTCAATATGGCAGTGATTTGTAGAGGGAGCCTTTTAAAGTTTGATTCAAATAACAGGCATGGAGAAGGGTGCCATGGGATGCAGAGAGTGCTTGGCAAGTGCCACTGGACACCAGGGAATGCAGGGCAGAATATGGGAAACGCTTATACAATTGGTCCATAATATATTGGTTTCAGATCAATAAGCAGGTGTAAATATTAATTTGGGGGTAATATTCATGTTTAAAAACATATTTTTTTATTAGATTAGTGCACTCCTTTTGAGAGCAGTTAACTTATTTATGGATTAATTAAACATGTGTTATTTGGCAATTTTCTTATTTAAAGCCTTGAGTTGCTACATCAAAAATCTTACTTCAGGCCATTTGCAAGCTTTGTCATGCTTAAATTAAGTAAAGAAATGTCTGGATTTTGGGGAAGTAAACTGAATTTAAGATTTTCCAGACTTCAGTATGTCTAGTAACTCCTGTTTCAAGACATTTGTAAGATTTGTCATACTTAAATTAAGCAAAGAAATGTCTGGATTTATGGGAAAGCAGTCTGAATTTAAGATTGTCTGCACTTCAGTAGTCTTCAATTAGGTGGAGAAATATCTCGTTTTTTGGCTCAATGGTCTTAATTTAAGATTTTTTAGACTTATTTCAGTATATCTAAGAACTCCAGTTTTTTTTTAAACAGTCATATTTTGAGATTAATAATCTTATTTTAAGAAATTTTAACAATTTATACAACATCTAGATTCAAGTCATAATGTCTTATTTTTTAGAAGTCTTACTAAGATTCTTACCCCATTGGCAGATTATTTTGCTTATTTAAAGCAATAAACATACAAATTTAAGTTTTTTATATATAATTTTAAAACAAGCATTTTTTGCAGTGTATAAGTGGTATAGGGGGAGTAGAGGGCACACTGTCTGTCTCAGTAATAGAATTACTTCCAATACTTTGTGCATCTACTGGACCAGTACCAAAAGAGGGGCTGATAGGCACATGTTGTGGATGGGGAGGCTCCACTGTGGATCTTTGAAGCACACAGGGATGATTAATTCGGAGATGGTTCATCATTGATGTTGTGAGATTTTTTTTTTATCGCGACTTATGGTACAGTCGCACACAGAACATACTGCCTTTGTTGTATCCTCTTTCACAACACTAAAATACAGCCACACACCCCCCCCCATTGACAGTGGAAGTACTGGCCCCAATAGGGTGACCATGGCCATGTTTTGCCCCTTTCCCCTTATCAGACCTGAGTGCAGTGGATGCAATTGTTCTGCCTCTTTCTTTCTCTGCAACAGATGTAGTTTTAGAACTACTTTGTGTTTCAGATAGAGTTGACACAACTCTTTTTGAAAGGACAGGGTGGACTGTTTGTTTCTTTAGGAGGAGGAGGGTGACCCTGATTGACCTGCTTGCCACGATGAGTAGCACTGCATTTTTTGGCAGCTTCATGTTCACGCTTCTCACACAGATATGCTGCATATTCGGCCTCAGCGCCAAATTTGCTTAAGTGGGTATCACTGTCGGATGATGTATTGAACAAGTCTTGTGGCTCTGGTAAATATTCAGAACCAGATGAATGTTCTTCCTCTGAATCCTCCACATCAGCAAAAGGAAATGTGAGAGGAAACTTATGAGGCTGAGCAACAGTAAGTTTTGGCAACACAATTGGTGCGGTAATTGTAACAGTCACAAGGTCAGTACTAGTCACAGTACCTACAGTCATGGGCACAGTTGGCAGGGTAGTAGCACTGTCAGCAGTAGTCTTGGTACCAGAATTACTATCAGGAGTTACAGTCAAAGAAATTGGCATCCTATTACAGCTAGGTGTAATACTGGCAGCAGTGGTCCTGGTGACAGCAGATCAATCAGGACTACTAATGGAGGCAAAGGTTGCGTGACAGTGGCTGTGCAAGGAGCACAAATAACAGTGCACACTGTTATGACAGTGATGGTGTCAATAGTACACAAAGGATTTGCTCTGGTTGCTGAAATCACGGCACTGGTGGTGGTGGGGAGGAACACACTGACAGGTGATGTTGCCTCTATGGGGGCGTTAGCGTGAATAGCACTACCACTGGTAGTGGGGGTGGGTTCTTATTCTTGTATGACTGGAGATTTCAGCTGTAAAGCCCTCCTACTTTTATAAAATGATGGTGCTGCAAATGCAGTACTAGTAGTAGTAGTAGTAATAGTGGTTATAATAGCACTAGTACTACCCCCAATCCTACTGACACCAGAACCTGAAGGCTTATCAGGGGAGAAAACTATTTTAGAGTGGTGAATATGAACAGACCTTCTTGTCACCCTATTCCTCAATGCTTATCACTGGTGCTGAAGGTGGCTTGCTGGGGCTGGACCATGCATGTTTACGGGATTGATGAGACATGGTCTGAAACTTACTGTTTATTTGTGATTAGTGTTTTTGTTTATGTTGGTGCTTCTTGCAAAAAACAATACCCACACTGCTCAAGTAACAGCTAATAAAGACAGGCTGATACTAGAGAGAGATGGAGTCAACAAACAACTTCTTACACATACGGTGTCAGTTGCGCAGTCATACAGGACAGTAATTCAAGCTTTGAAGGTGCAGCATACACCTTACAACACACAGATCCCAGTGAGTCATGCCTGACACACACACAAATACTGAAGCAGGTTACAGAAAATTTACATGTACACACTTTGGACCTCAGCAAAGCTTTTGATACTGTTGATCACAAACTATTAGTCAATTGCCTTGCAAAGTTGGGTGCCACATACCATACCAGCCAGTGGTTCTCTAGCTACCTAACTGGAAGATTCCAAAAAGTAAAGGCGGAAGGCTTTTTTTCTGCTGCCTTGCCAGTTGCAAGGAGAGTCCCCAAGGATCCATCTTAGGCCCTATCTTGTTTTCTTTGTACATTAATGACTTAGATGCTAGCATATCTCGTCCAATCTGCACTTTTTGCAGATGATACTGTGTTGTATACTTGGCTCATCGTTATCTGAAGTTAAAGGAGTGCTTCAAGCGGACTTCGCACAACTTGAGCATAATCTAATAAAGGCAAAGCTTCTGCTCAATGCTAAGAATACTAAAGCGATGATATTCTCCCGCAGTGCTGTCACAGGCCCCCCTCAATACCCTTGCCCAAGGCTTCATTGTCACCACGCTAAATGAGCCTCTGGAAGTTGTAACCAAATTTAAATATCTGGGTATCTAGATTGACAATAAATTATCTTTCAATGACCACGTTGAAGATGTCTCTAGAAGGTTTAAAGCAAGGTTAGGTTTCTTCTACAGAAATAGGCCCCTTTTCCCCCTTGAAACTCGAAACAAGCTTGTACAGGCCACTTTTCTCCCCCTACTCGACTATGGCGATGTAACCTATTCCTCTACCACTCTTGCAAATCTAAGTAAACTGGACATCCTTTATCACCATGCGTTATGGTTCATTACCAACTCCTTACGTTCGCACCACTGTGACTTATATGCAGCTGTTGGTTGGACATCCCTTACTACTAGGCATGCCTGCTCCATGCTGGGCTATGGACTCTAAACTGCTCCTGCAGAAATTGCCAAGCTATCTCTCTTCCCTTATTAGTATCTCACATAGGTATACTGTTAAGAAAATCTGACTTTATTATGCTTGACATACCAAGGACGTGGACTTCCTTTGGTAAACGTACTATTGCATATGCCCTTCCCTCCATTTGGAACCAATCACAAACCATACTGAAACTAACTAGCGCAGTTTCAATAAACTTCTACAAATCGCTAAGTTCAGTCAAAATAAAAGATACCTGTAACTGTCATTAAGTCTCTTTCTTCCCCATGTGTGCCATATTTATCCACTGGTAAGGTATAATTGATTTGTCATATTAACTGCTTTCCATTCCCCTTCTACTCCTGGCTTTATCTATGCTTACGCTCCACTGCTACTCTATCAAATCACTCCTCCCCCCATATCAGTTGTAGTCTGTTGTTTGTTCTAGCTGCCAAAATATATGTATTGCACACACCAGTTATCATGTTTCATTTATCAGTATGCAACCTGTAAGTCGCTTCCCTGTCTCATATCAATGTTTACCACCTGTGGTCACCCAATGTGGTACCCTTGTATGTATATCCAGTCTGTATCATGTAACGTGCATTTCATGTATATACTGTTATTATTATTACCTATCTGTGTTTGTACTTTAAGTGTTTATGTCACAGGACCTCCTTGTGAATGAGCTTGCTCAATGGAGTTTTCCTGTAATAAACTTGAACAAACTTGAACACTCAGAGCTGTGCACACACAGGTGGTAAAGACACACAAAAAAGAAAAAACTCACATGCACAGGCCACTCGGGTGCAGTGAGCTGTTGAGGGAGGAGTCACTTGCAACACCCTCGTCACTCAAGTTATGCAGGGAGCCAAGCGAAGAACCAGACCACAGTCAGCAGCAATTCAATGGGACAAGCCGGACCCAATGAGAAAAAAAAATACAATGCTTTATAAAAACAAAACAAAAATGCATGCAGACAACTGGGCGTGCACTTGCAGGACACAGGTTTCAAGAACAACAATACAATGCACACACAGACGATGCATGTGCAGCGGTGAGCTGCGGCGCAGACAAGAGGGAGTCAGATGACTATCATACCTCAGTTATGCAGGGAACCAAGCCTGGAACCTAATGACAGCAAAATACAAATGTACTTCACAAACGAAATAGAAAATACACTGGGGCTATTTGTGGATTTGGAAGAAAAAGCTAAGCACAGCAGTGGGGATGAGGCAATAAGCAAAAACTTGAACCACACACTGTTACTGAGCACAGTAACAGTTGATCACTACATGCAAAAGCCAAGGTTAACTTTGTTGACAAAAAAATCCTGATAAGAACTAATTATAGAACAGAAAGGTTCTTGAGAGAAAAATCAAATCACATTGCTTCAGCTGAGTTGGGAAACTGTAAGTAGTGGGGAAGGGGAGTCAACAGCAGCACACATAGTCTCACACACACATTCACTCCACACAGAATCTCCTTTTCCTTGTAAATGAGCCCAGTTTCAAGGATGAAAAACAAAACTGCAGTCAGTTTCAGTCAGAAGGTGATCAGATGTCAAAACTGGATCACACACAAAATGATTTTTAAACAGTTATAAAAGTCACAAATGGTAACCTAAACAGTGCTAGTTCTTTCAGAAATGACTGTTTCCTCTCATCTACACCCTCAGAGAGAGAGGACATCGCATGGTGTTCCTGGCTGTGAGCTCCAAAAACAGCCTCTGATTGGCCAGCGAAACTCTGTGAGACTTTGAAATCTCACCCACCGAATGATACATCACGAATAGCGCCCGAATAGTGGACTATTCGGGATGTCCATCTGAATATTTGACAAGCCCACTATTCATGGTATTCAGGAAATACTATTCGGACTATGTCGGTCGGTCTCCGGCCCTAGTCCTCATGTGGTTGGTCTCTGTTCCCAACTTATTGTTAAGCCACACTATGCAGTGATGAATGGTTCCTAGGGGACTGCCCACTGTAGTGTCTGCAATGCCACCCTCATTTATAAGCACCAGGTCCAGCGCTGCCCCATCCCTAGTGGGTTCATTAACTAGTTGCCTGAGGGAAGCCCCTTCTAGGGAGTCAAGGATTGCCCTGTTCCTTGCAGAAGCTACAGTTGGAAGGCTCCATTCCACATCTGGCAGATTGAAGTCATCGACTAGCACCACCTCTCAGCCTTGATTCCCTCTCTTATATATAGTACAACACCTCCTCCATTCCTCTCTTCCCTGTCTCTCCTGAACAGAGAGTAACCCAGTATGGCCATGTCCCAGTCATGGCTGTCAGTGCACCATGATTCCACTCTGATCACCAAATCCTGGCTAGTCTCTACCATGATGAAAATATATGAAGACATTTTAACAATAACTGAAGCCTCAACCAGTGATTTCTGTGCACAGTGGGTTGTATGCACAAAAGTACATAGTGCCTGTGTCCCACATACCTGAGGCGCATAGCAGCCCTACTTATGACTCCTGTGTAGTGGGGGTCCCGTGGCATGCAACAATGGTGCACCTGCCAGTTGTGTGCCAGATTCCCTGGCAGATTATGCTGCTCCACACCTGGGCCAGGCCGGGGGGGTGCCCACACACCTGGGTGCAGAAGCTATGCCCTGGGGACTCTGCCATAACCCATTGCGCTCCCCCACAGATGTCACCTACAGGTCACAGTGGGACTGGGATTCACCCCTCCATGCTGCCCAGCCCACCGGGCAGCTGGGGAGGGCTGGGGGTGGCAGTTTGGGCAAGTGCTCATACTTTCTGACAGACCAGACTGTGACAGGGAAAGCCCTGTTCCTGTAATTGGACCACTTTTCCTCTTAAAACTTCTGTTGCAACAATGCTATCACTATACTTTATATCCCAAGTTTACAAGTCTAGCCACCTTTTGGCCCCCCCTCCATTTTTTTTATTCTTAACTGTCTCCTTTTAATATTTCCGTTTCTCTCTAGGTCCATAAAAGCTGAGAGGTGAAAGAATAATCCTCTCTGTATAAGATAGACTACAGGTGCACTCAAGAGTATGGGTGCCTGCTACAAAAAAAACATATAAACCTAGGTAGTAATGAACATAAAAGACATGTCGTGGTCTAGGTAGTGTGGCCACACATTTAAAGCAGACAGACCTTTTTCCCTACTAATTTATATGGCACCCCTGATGTTCTATAAGAAAGTAGTGGTAATGAAATATATTTGTGGAGCTGGCACAACCCTCTTTTTATTTCTGTACCATTTCCCTTGTTCCGCTCCAGGTTTAAAATGTAGTGAATGAAAAGCAAGCAAGCATGCTAAACAAGCCTGTCTTTAAAATATAAATAAGTTGGATCAACATATTTTCTTTAGCCAAAAAGCTGTGCTAGGAATAGGGGACCAGAATGCCCCACCTGCATACTGTGTGACCCTGAGCAAGTCACTTAACTTCCCTGTGCTCCCAGGTTGCACCTGTAAACAAGCTTTCAGCTTAGTGTGTCACTCCTGGCTAAACAATTGCACCTAAAAATTAAAAAAGAATGAAATATTCAGCCACTGGTCCCCAAACTAAATGCACAGACTGTTCTTTTCTTTCCTTATTTTGTTATTGGCAATGTGTAGAGTTAACTGCCTTTGTTTTTCCTTTATAAAACGAACAGGAGAAAAGCGTTTGTAACCCCCCTGCAAATGGGGGTTCCCAAAAGACTTCCAGGTGCTTGCTTGAATGCTTTGAATGCCCCAAGCCTGAATGGTGTTTAGCGTTTAAGCCATTTATCTGTGAGTGTTTTTAGAGCCTCTGGTACTGTCTCTTTAAGAGCTGTCTGCTTGCAGACATAATTAGTTTGTATGGGGGGACTGTGTGTTTCTCTGCTTGAGTACCACTCGAGCTGCTGCCAATTCACTCCATTTTTGCAGTCACTAGGAGTGCAAAGGGAACCTATCTGAAAGATGTAACTGTTTGCCAGAAATCATTTAGAGTAATAATGAAAATACAGTTTGTCTAACCTGCTTTCTTTGCAGTCAGAACTGTGTTTGCCTAGTTCCCCATTCTAGTTTTGAACTGCTGAACTGGACCAATCAGTGTGGGTTAAGGTAGCTCTAAAATGGTGCCTTGGACAAATCAGAACTTGGACTCGGAATCTGAGCCAGCCACAAGAGGATTGTGTGGGCAGTGACTCTGGGAGATGTAGTTTGGACTTCGGCGCCTTTTTGGACCAACAGGGGCAGTCTACTGTGAGTGACAGCCAATCCAGCCAAGAACTGGGAGGAACTCAAAGGAAGTGCCCGGTTTTGTCTGCTGGAGTTTCAGTTGAGCTCTGACAGTGAAGAGGGAAGGAGCCCTGTGCTTTATCGGTGTGCAGTTTTAGTCGGGAAACGTGTGTAAGGCTCCGAGTTCCGGTCTGCAGCTTGTGTAACTGCTTGTTAGGACTGAATCCATCCTGTGAAGAGACTCAAAGGATATCTGAAGAGTAGAAACCAGGCTCACCCTGTAGAAGACTGGAGAAATTGCTGAATTGCGCTCGGTCTGTCAGGAACTGAATCTGCTGTGTGTTCTCCCGGGTATTGTGCAGTAATTGCGATTGGGATAGAGAAGAGCCTGCCTGGTATAGTACTTTCTTTTTACCATCTAAATGTGTGAGGAGGCTTGTGTAGCTCAAGTGAATCCTGTTGCCATTAAAGGACTTTTGCCTGTGACTGTTTACCATATAAATGTGTGAGGAGGCTTGTGTAGCTCAAGTGAATCCTGCTACCATTAAAGGACTTTTGCCTGTTACTGTTTACCATATAACTGTGTGAGGAGGCTTGTGTAGCTCAAGTGAATCCTGCTGCCATTAAAGGACTTTTGCCTGTTGCAGTTTGTCATATAAATGTGTGAGGAGTCTCGTGGAGCTGAAGAGTAGCCCTGCTGACGTTGAAGGACCCTATCTTGTTTGGAGGTTGTGAGTACTAATTCAGGGTCGCTACCTGTTGAATTGCCACATTGAATCCAAATGGAATTACTGTACTGCTGACTGTTTAACTAATTTTTCTTTTCTCTGTGTGAAAGGGCCCCTACCAGCTGCCACGGTTTGGACTAGCCACTAGGGCTTGGGTACCCAGGGACAGTATCTGGTAGGGATAGGCCTGTGCACAGAGCCATAGGTAGATGAGTAAAGTGATAAGCTAATTAACCTGATTTCCCCCTGTCCTTGTTATATCACCCTAAATAAATCAGAGCTGCTTGTTTCAGCAAAGTTATACTGCCTGAGGTATTTGTCTATGTTAAAGTATTGTACTGTGATTGTTGCACTGTATCTTCTTATTTTACAGGGGGTCCCAGTGCCTGAACCAGTCCTGGGGGTAAGTGTATACTGTGAAGGTAATTCTGATATACTATGTGGGCCACTAGTGGGAAGAAAGGGGGGTTGCAGTGTCCCAGAGGGCTGTGACCAAGTTAGTTTAACTATTGTAAACCCTGACCTCTGGGTGGAGGCACCCGCCATCGGATCCAGGCCCCTCAACCTGTTAGTAGCAAATCAGGCAGGGGTAGTAGCCCCTGGGATAGCACCATCTAGGGGTTACACGTTAATGTTTTAACATTGGCCAAAAACTAACAAAGCTCTCACTCTCTATCTGTAAGAAAGGTTGCATGAAGCTCTTATGTGCCCTAAAACCAGATATAGGCTGATTTTGGTAATAACGTACCTCAGTTACTAGTCGTGTTCCCAGTCCAGTTTAGAACATTTTCCAGAAACCCAGTGTTACCAACAAGTGGTAACTCCAAAATTACCAGGGGAAGCTCTCTGCAATGCTGGTTCCTATAGGGCAACAGTGGCCCCTAGTGCCCCCTTTTTATACTATTCCAGGAAGGGAGATTTTACCCTTCAAAAGATAAAAAGTTCCAAAACAGGTCATGTATTATGCATGCAGGGTCCTTCTCTGGCTGGGTGTGCTCCCTCCCAAATTCCTCTGATGCAATTGCCATGCTCGAGTCGCAGGGCAGTGCACCTCGCCACTGTCTTCTTGTTCACAAATCCAGGCCAACAATCATCTCATGAATCCCAGAGTTCCAGTCAGACCACTTCTTCCAACACCTGGACCAGCTTCTTACCAGGCTGGGGATGGCTGTTCTTCCCTGCTGACCGGGCCTGGTAGAGCCGCATCGGGCAGCCAGGTGCACTGTTACTTGCAGGAGAGTGGGCCTGGAGGACTGATAAGACTGGCGGCCTTGTGGTCTGTGGCCAGGCCTCTCAGAGAGCAGTGAGCACACACTCACACTGTCACTGACTGACTACTTGACAGTCGAGACGAGAGAAATCCCCCTAAGTCTCTGTCAGCCTGTCAGGGACATGTCGTCAAGTCTTTCCGTCTGAACTATAACTGAGGTGGGCTGCGCAGGAGGTGGAGGAAGATGTAGGCCTTCCACCTGGGCCTGGTTGACCAAGCGGCAAGTGCAACTTGCAAACTTGGCTAATCAATCGGCTGGCCTGGGGGGGCCTAAGCGCTGCTGCTGCTGGCAACAACAGT
This sequence comes from Neoceratodus forsteri, assembly GCA_016271365.2. Lineage (NCBI taxonomy): Eukaryota > Metazoa > Chordata > Ceratodontiformes > Ceratodontidae > Neoceratodus > Neoceratodus forsteri. Next base: position 854,986,192 of record CM028131.1, read on the forward strand.
CAGAACAGACTGAGAAAGAACAGCAATTTCACAAGCAGACAGGGACGGGTCTGATTGTCCAAAGAAAGCAGGCTGAGTGCAGCCTGCAGCACAAGGTCACCACTCACTGACACCACTCGTTGTCGTGCGCTAAAAAATATAACTGCTGCTGCCTGAGACAAGTAGTTCACTCCGAATCCTCACTGGTCACCGCCATGGATGCTGCCAGCTGTGCCTGCTCTGATGGCGTGGGCACTACTAGGCGGGCAACTAAAGAAGTGACGCCTAACGGTTGTACTGGTCATGTAGGCGTGCGCCCGAATGATCTTAAACTGCTCTGTGATTGGCTGCAACATGCAGATTGCTATGTTTGCAGCCAATTGAAATGGGCTGGTGGGGGATATCTGGAATCAGAATTTTTACAAGCAGATTGAATTCTGTATGAGGAGAGAGACAGATGGAGCATGGAGACAGCACCCCGAGGAGAGCAGCCAGGTCCAGGCAAGCCCAGGAAAGAAAGAAAAAAGTAACGAGATGAAAACAGCTCTTTAAAATCCTGGTCTCATTTCTCAGGGGTCAGCCCTGCCCCAATCTATGCCACTGAGTTGTCTAAGCTCACAGAGTTCTGTTTTGCAATTTAAATGTATGGTTGCAATGTAGTACTACCTAGGAGGCTCTCTAGCTTTGTGTAAAATAAAAGGAGAGCTAAATTCATGATTTTTAAACTCTGATGATGCTCAAATCACCTGATCACCTATGGGTGTGTATATAACGACTGACTACTGAAGCATTCAAACAGATAGGATCAGTTCCTTCTGGCCACTGTAGGTGAAGGACTGAGGGGAGTTCCTTGCTACAGCCTGTGTGTGGAAACTGGTGGAGAGTTTGCCACAGCCTTTAGAGCCCATATTTTGTTTCTTTTCCATTTATTATTTTTGTGACTGAAGTAAAGTCTTTATTTTATTTTGCCTGAACTGTTTATGAAGGAATAAGCATCGCACAAGTCAATGTGCATTAAGTGAGTAGTAATACCCGACAGTAGAAGGGGTGGGAAGAAAAGACTGTTAAAGTATCCAAAAAAAACAGAATAAGGAGAAAAGCATGGTCTTTGTTACAACATATGGACCATATCTGTGGAGGTAGCAGGAATAATAAAAAAACACTGGCACCTATTACATGTAGATAGGGACCTTGGAGAAATTAAGGAACTTCCCCTAATATCGTACAGGAAGGTCTGGAGTTTAAAAGATCTGTTAGTGAGTATCTAGGTAGCCGAAAGCAAAAGAACTGGATGGCTAGAGATATAAAAGGGTTCTTTCCATGTAAGCGTTGTAAAACTTGCAAATTCGCTGTACAGTGTAAAACTTTTTTCAACCCAGGATCTTTAGGCATTAGGGAAATAAAAATAAATAATTTCATTACGTGTACAACTAAATATGTAGTATATGCTTTATGGTGTACAAGTGGAAAGGTTTATATTGGATAAACCACTAGATGTTTAAAAGAAAGAATTCAAGAACATTATCGTGCCATCCAAAAGAGAGATCTATAACATCCGGTCTTTAAGCATTTGGCACAAGACATAATACTGGAATACATAACATTTGTTATGTGGGTATAGATCATGTGCCGAGCTGAATGTGAGGTAGAAATAGGAATTTGTTGTTTGATAGGAAGGAATCCATGTGGGTCTTCCAACTGAAAACTTTAAAACCATCAGGTCTGAATGAACAGGTGGAATGGGGACCGTCTGCCACTAACTGGTTCCAGTCATACCTGGCAGGTAGGTCCCAGTCGGTCCGTATTAGCTCAGCTAGTTCCATCTCACTTCCAGTTACCAGCAGGGTCCCCCAAAGATCTGTCCTAGGCCCTCTGTTGTTCTCTATATTTCTCAATGATCTGCCTGCTGCCTGCCATCATACAGCCATCCACATGTATGCAGACGACACGGTGCTGTTTGCCTCTGGTTCATCCCCCACTGCCATGGCAGTCTGTCTGCAGGAGGATTTTGACTCCATCCAACGTTGGTTCCACTCATATCAACTATTTTTAAACCGCCCAAAAAAAAAAGTTTCCCTCACTTTCGGCTCTCGGGCCAAACTGTCATACCCTGCCCCCCGTTCCACACACTAGAAGGCTCTCTCTCTGGAGGTCTGCACTTCCTACAGATACCTCGGTGTCTGGCTAGACCAGTACCTTGACTTCTCGGCGCATATTGATGCTATGTATAAGAAGCTGCACTCCATGCTGGGTGCATTATACTGCAACAAAAGTTGCATCCCCCTACCAACGTGACTAGCTATCGCTCAAAAGATGATCCTCCCAATAATGGACTACAGCGATGTAGTCTACTGTGCAGCCCCTCAAACTTCCCTGTCCAGACTAGACCCCCTCTTCAACTCCTTCTGCCGGTTCTCCCTGGACTGCCCTCCTAGTACACATCACTGTGACCTCTACCAGTCCTTGGACCTCCTCTCTATCCACAATCGGAGATTGCTACGCTGTGCTAGAACCGCTGCAAAATTCTGGTCACAGTCACTCCCCTCCTACCTGGCATCCTCCTTGAATGTTCCCCCCCCCCCCGGCATACTCACTCCGAAACATTGATTCTCAGCTTCTTCACATCCCGCACAGATCCACCAGATCTGGACAGGCTGCCTTCAGCTTCAGGATGCCCAAATTATGGAACTCCCTGTAGGCCGATATTAGACACGCCACAGGCACTCCACACTGGAATGCCCTTCTTAAGACTCATTTCACTACCACTTGCTCTTGCATCCTGCCCCGTTGAATCCCTCACAACCTCGTTGTCAGCTGTTTACTGTCTCCACTATTTTCTTCCCATTGTTGTCAACCCCTGCTTACTATGTACCGCGGGGTATATACGTACATAAGTGCATGCCACTCCCTTACATTACCACCTGTCTGTTTACTTCTATTTGTATATAAGATTTTGTCTGCTCTAAATTGAACTGTACTGAACATGTATATGTCTGTAAATTCTATTATTACTGTATCCTGCCTATCCCTATGCCCCCAGGGCGCATCATACCACCTGTCTGTATACTTGCTATTTGTATATATGACTTGTCTGCTCTAATTGAACTGTACTGCACATGTCTATGTATGTAATGTCTATTATTACTGTATCCTGCATATCCCCATTCCTCCAGGGCGCATCTGGAATTGAGTGGTACACTGCTCAGTATGCCTTCCTGGTGAAACTCTTAAATAAATAAATAAAATATAAAAGTGTAAAATGGCTGTTAGGCATTTATAATTTCCCTGATTACAATATGTGGAAAATTGTAACCCCAGTCTCCTTTCCCTTTCCTTTTTCTTTCTTTTTCCTTCTTTCTTACCTTACCTTTCTTCTTTTGGTTTTTCTCTAAAGTACCATGGAGCTAATAGTAAAAGTAGCTGTTTATAATTTATTTATAATCGTTTTTCATTTTCCTTTTTTCATTGATGTTAATGTTTGTGTGATGAAAGTTTTTTTTTTTTTTAAATAACCTGTTTTTTTACATGCTAGCTCACTCTTCCTTTCGTCAGTGGTGGGACTTGAACATATAATTAAGTGGCAATATAGCCGAATTAATTGTTTTCAGGTCCTTCCACTAATTAGAGCTGATTTAAGTATTGAGTTACCATGGCATTGCCTGGGTTAAATTAATATAGCTCACGAGGTTTTGAGTGTTTTAGAATTTATTAGTTGATTATCAGTTTAAATTATGGAAAAGTTTATATGATTTAGATGTTTTATTTCAAGCTGTGTTTCCTAAGGAAGGGGTTGCAAAGCTCCGAAGCGCAGAGGTTTTCTTGTTTTTGATATGGGTGAACAAGCCTGAAAAGCTTATGCATGTTTTGCATGGAATTTTACTGTTTTGTAAGTAATTTTCTTATGAAAATAATTAATTATTTATTTATAATAAAATCTTCTCTCTGAATTGTCTAAGTGCTGGATTTCTTTGTAAATATAGTAATACCTGACAGGGTGGGCACTATTGGGATATGAGGGACCACCCAGGGGTGTAATGAGGCCCGACGCCACAGGCGGAGGGCCTTATAGCCCCTGGAAAGTCCATTTTATCCCATAATACCCACCCTGGAGGGTATTATTACACTTAGAAAATGGGCAACTGTATTTTATATATTTGGGGAAAATATATTTTTTTTAAATGTTTAAAGTCTGAGCTGTTTCATTTATTTCTATAATAAAATAGTTCCTCCGCCTGCATGTTACTGCTGCTTTTTGTTTTTAAATATAGGGATTTTTGTTGTAGTACAGTCCCAGTAGTTTTAACTTTTGCATGATGGTTGTCGTGGTCCCCCCCCATGACTTCAGCGGTGAAGCAAGTGACCACAAGAAAGTAAAAGTATTTATTTTTAAACAGGTACAGTATATTTTTTATTCTTTCCTGCTTTTGATGTGGATTATGAGCGGTTTTACTTAGCAAGGGGGAGAATTTTAATTTTGAAGGTTTTGTCAGAATTGGGTCGAGGAGCGGCACTGGCAGCTTCGTAGTATGCACAACCCAGATACAAAGAAGTGCTGCCGGTCGCCCATCCTAGTACATCAGCCTGCATTTGTAGGAGCGGGGGATGTGAGTATTTCTTTCATAGCATGGCACTTTGGTGAGGCTGAAACTGTGTTCTTTTTCAGTAAGAATTTTTTTTTTGGTTTGATATGTTAACTGTAGCGCTGGTGGCTTGCAGGATGAAAGAAATGCACTGGTGCTTGGGAGAGTGTGGGTCGCATGTAACTCGCTAAGCAAGCATAAAAAACGGCGACTGGTGACTTTTACATTTTGGCTGCCTAAGGATAATGTCAGAGATGGGGCATTCCAAAGTGGCACTTGTTTTGAATTGGGCCATTGTTAAGAAATAGCACGGGTGCCAGGCTGTTTCAGCCAATCAGGATACAAGTTTCTCTTTACCCATTTTCTAAACGTATATATTCTTGTGGTGTCCATTTGTTATCCCACACCATTACATGGACCCACACCTACCCACACTCCCCTGCTCCCCGTGGCACAGGGGATCCTCTCTGGGACCCAGGGCATGATCTGACTGGATGTCTGCCTGGGTCCACCACTCTACACCCGACCACCCCCCGAGGTTCAGCACACCGGGAGGGTGGGGCATCAGACAGGTGCCCTGCAGGTGCTTGTGGTCATGCATCCGCATACCCTGCACCTGTCCAGGGCCGCATGGGACATGCACTGTGGTCCGACAGTTTTCAGTACATTTTGTGCACTTTTGTGCATACCCCCATAGTGCATGAATAGTCAGGAAGTGGGTGCACCTGGTATCATGTGAATAGCAGCTACTTTTTTGTGGTGGTATCACTGTATCTGATAGCAGAGTGGTTTGACTGCTTTCTGTTTGTTTATATATTATTGGCCACCAATTATCAATGTTTCACTGATTATTGGCTTAATCATGATGGGTGGTCCTATTAGAAACACAAAACAGTAACTATTATATGTATCTAACATAAGCATTCAAACAGTAGAAACTACTGAGTTAGAATAATATAAGTTTAAATGTAGTCCATGCTGCAGTTTCCCTTGTGCAAGTTGTATGCTTTGTTATTCAAAATATGGTGTCTCTTTATTTTATTTATTTTATTAGGAGAGTTATAAGTAGATCCTTTGAGCTAAAAGCTCCTTTACGAAGGATCCTCATCATACAATAACAAAAAAAAAGGAGGGCGAGACAACACAGGCGGGAACATTTACAGCTGTGAGACATTGTCAAAATAAACAGCATTAAATACATAGAGTATACAGTATCACAGTAATGTCAACAATATTACAGAGTTCACAAAAATTTGGAATGCCAGATTATAAGAGATCTCACCCATGATGAGGAGGAGGAGGAAAAGTGCAAAGTCTGAAAGGTACAGGAACTGAATAATAGTAGGTAGTGGCAGCAGCACTAGGAATGAGCCTGGATCTAACAAGGGTGTGCCGCAGAAGAACGGTGGGAGAGAATGACAAGACCTAGCAGGTTAGCTAGTTGTGGATTCGGTGTTAGAGGGTTGTGGGGGGGGTTAAAGTGGGGTAGGGAGACAGGAGAGACAATAGGGGAGGTAGTAGGGGAGGGGGCATAGGCAACAGAATAGAGAGAGCAATCTGGACCGGGCCAGGCTTTTGGGGAGCTAGTGCCTATAGGTGGCTAGAGGTGGCAGAAGCACTGCTCAGGGGACGTGAAGAATTTTCTTAGTTCAGTTTTGAAGTGGCTAAGGCTTATGTGGTTGCTAGCAAAGAAAGGGAGTGCACTGAGTCAGGAGGGAGCCCTTACCACAAAGGCTCACTTTCCCAAGGCTGTTTTTCTAAAAGGTACAGCTAGCGCAGGTTTAACAACACTTCTAGTGGCATGTTTGGCAGGGGCTGGTCAGAATAAGGCCTGTAGAGAAGGAGGTGCAAGACCAAGGAGGGCCTCCTTACCCAGGATACAGGAATGCAGCTTGATCCAGTCTTGGAGAGGGAGCCATTGAGTCCTAATATAAAGATTGCATGTATGTGTAAGGCAATCAGCATCGAGGACAAATCTGCAGGCTTTATTGATGGAGGTCTTCTATTCTGTGAAGGCTGATGTCTGTGACAGCAGCATATTCCACATTTCCATAGTCAAGTATTGGTAAAATTATACCTCTAACCACCTGGAGCCTAGCCTAGCCTCAGTTGAAAGGCAGAACCGAACCCTATAGAGGGCACCTAGTTTCCTGTTAGCGCCAGTGGTGAGACTGCATATGTGCTCTTCGAAGGAAAGGGATTCGTCAATGGTGACGCCCAAATACCTGAATGAGGACACCTGCTCAAGGATGGAGAGAGAGTTGTGGGTAATTGAGAGAGGCCTTGTTAGCCTCCTCTTTTGGTGCCCTGCGAAGAGCATAGTTTAAGTCTTTTTGCTGTTGAGCACCAGCAGACTACTGGTGAGCCAGTTTTGAATCAGGTTAAAGATGTGCTGGAGGTTCCTGGTGAGTGTTTCTTGGCAGGGACTATGAGAGGAAATTACTGTGTTGTCTGCATAAAGCAGTATCTCAGAGGTTGGGCAGGCAGCCGGAAGATTATTCACGAACAGGCTGAATAGAAGAGGGCCCAGAATAGACCCTTGGGGGACTCCAACTGTGACTTTGAGATTCTCAGATATGACTCCATTGATTTTTACTTGCTGGGATCTCCCAGTCAGGTAGCTGTAGAACCATCTGACTGTATCTGGAGATAGTCCTAGGGCACTTGGCCTAAGAAGCAGTAACTGGTGATTGACAAGGTCAAAGGCCTTGGTCAGGTCAATGAAGACTCCCTCAACCAAGTTGCCCTGGTCAAGTGCCTCGTGCACATAGCCAGTGAAATCAATTAGATCTGTGCTTGTGCTGTACAATTGGTGGAACTCATGCTGCTAGGGGAAGAGGAGACTGTATTTAAGCAGGTGGTCTGTGAGCTGGTCAGCTATGATTCTCTCAAGGGCTTTGGACAGCAGGGACAGGATTGATATTGGTCTGTAGTTGGCTACTAGTGCTCTGTCTCCTCCTTTTAACACTGGGTTGACCAGAGCGGACTTCCAGACAGAAGGGAAGGAGGACATGCAGAGTGATCAGTTGAACAGCTTGGTGATGGGAATAACGATCTCAGGTAGTGTGATGTTGATCAGTTTCATATCAAGGCCATCACCTCCCATACGAGTTTTCCCTAGGACTCTGGTAATGTACTTTCTAGGAGCATGGATATGTTGTTCATCCACACTGTTTGGTATTATCCCCTTCCACTTTAAATCTGCCGGAAGTTTTCAAGCTGGCTTCTCCCACCCACCTGGGTGGTATATACTTCAGCTCCGCCCCATGATGCCAGATCTTCCTTTCCACTGGACGATACAAGTTGCCACCCTCGTGCTGTCACATTTTGTAGGCCCTAGCTTTCAAATCATCAGTTTTACCAAAATTGAAACTCGTTCGAGTTAGCGATTGCGCTTTTGCAGGATTGATCATGGAGGAAAAATCTTCCCCGGGATTTTTCCAGTGTCCTAGCGGCCAAAAGATGTTGCACACCGATCCCCACCTCACGTGCGTCTACTGCCTAGGTGTTGGCCATGACACCTCGTCCTGCAGTTATTGCTTGGCCTTCCATCTCAACATCCTGGATGACTGCAAGACATACCTGAAGCTAGGGAGACTGGAAAAATGGAACCCTCCGGTGAAGTCCAAGGAGGCTAGGTGGGCGGTTTCCGTGGCCACGGGCTTCACCGAGCAGCTGGAATGCATGCAGGTGTTCGAGGAAGAAGCCGCTTGTGCTTTGGCCAATTGAAGCTTCTTTGTTCCTCTCAACCTAGGCTCCACCTTTACTGGTTCTTTTAAAGAGTTGTGCCAGTCTCTCCCAACCCGGGGTGAGGCGCCCTCGGGCTCACACTCCTCCCGCTCTCGGAAGAGAGAAAAAGAACCTTCGTCTTCATTTTGACAAAGACGATCTTGGGACCTAGAGAGGTCTGAGTCCCAAGAGCATGTGGTCTCGACCTTGGTTGAGATCGTCTCCTCGGCCGCTGGCTTTTCAGATCTTCCGTCTGGCCAGGGACCGAGGAAGTGGCCGATGAGGTCAAGAAAATCTTCGACCTGATCAACCCTTTGTCACCGTCCATGGCCGACGACTCCTTAAAATGGACTCCTGTCCCAGTATTTCCTGATTAGGAGACCCAGCCCACTGGCGTCCCCATAAAGGACCCGGTTCTGGACCCTCGGGTTTCACCGATCCCACCGGCGTCTCTCGATCGACCGAGTTGGCCTGCCTGATCTCGGTCAAGGTCCAGAACCCCCTCGACCGAATGACCGAGGCAGAGCCATAAGCGCTCTAAGAAGAGGCGATGCCACAGGTCATCCTCACCCTTCTCGGATGACGAGAGGCTCTGGCGGAAACTCCATCAGCGCTATGAGGACCTTATGTGGCAACAGCTGATCCTGACTGGGCAGAAGCCGGCTCCACCACCCATCCTGGCCATTACTTGGCTTTCACCTCACAGGCAGAAGCCTACCCCTCTGGAAGCGAAGCCTCTGGTTCCTCCACCCGTGGGGCCGGCTGGTCCACTGGTTCAGCCTATTCTGGTCTCTCTGCCTATTCAGGTGGAACTACCACCTAAGCAACCTATGGGAGGGGCTCCCTTGAAAGAGGACTGACTAGACACAGGACTTCCCTGACGTCTGTCGGTCACAGTCACCCCGGACCGCCCTCGGTGGATCGAGGATTATTTAGGCGGTAGACCGCTGTATCACGACTCCTCGGACCCGGATGTCACCGGGCTCCACTCTCATCCCGGGGATGATGAAGTCATCTGTTGGCACAGGGATTGAGGAAGGCCCTTTCTCCTTCCAAGGGATTCTCCATCTCATTTCCGACTCCACTGGAATGCCCATAGTATCTATCCAGAAAAAGGCAGAGTACCCTCTCACAGATATTCTAAAGAGAGGGGATACCCCGACAGAGGCCTTTCCAGTGGCCAAATCCATTGTTGGCCTGGCTCTTGAACTTTGGCAGTGCCCTACTTCATGCCCAGCACCATCTGCCCGCATGGCCCGCAAGTATGCAGTGCCCATTGGGTCCCTTGTGGGGTTCACAGAGCTCCCTTCAGACGAGTGCCTGGTGACCGCCTCTGTGTTCAGGTGTACTGGTAGTTTGGCCAACACTGACCGACCTCCAGACAAAGAGAATATGGACCACTCTGCCCAAAAGGTCTATGTGGCCTCTTCTTTGGGCCTTCATCAGGCCAGCTTGGCTGTCATTATGGCACACTTCTCTCATGCCCTTCTCGGGTCATTAGACAAAGTCCTCCCTCATCTCCCCACGGACATGCAGACCATGATCAAACAGGTCCATAACCAGGGCCGTGCTCTTGCCAAACAGCAGCTCCAGATGGCCTTCGACATTGGGGATTCTTGTGCCCGCTCGATGGCCGCTCCAGTGGCCTCTCACTGCAGGACTTGGCTGAGGCTTTCCTCCTTCCCGGCAGATACTCAGCATAAGCTTGCTGACATGCCTTTCCTGGGGACTGACTTGTTCGGTCCAGGAGTGGCTGGTCACCTACAGTGCATAGAGCAGTCCAATGCTACCTTTGTTGCCACTTCTGCCAAGGGTTCTTTGGGCAAGAACCAGACGAAGAAGAAGCCTTTTTTCGTCACTTTTCCCCTGCAGTCTGTCAGCCCTCCTATCAAGGAGGACAGCAGCATCAGCATCAGCAGCAGGCTCAAGCTTGGCACCCTCGGCCCAAGCCTGGACCCCAACAGGCCCACAAAGGAGGCCGAGGCTTAGGTCCTGGGGTCTTCTTCTTCAAGCCTGCCCAGTGACAGGATGGGGGTTGCCACCCCTATCTCTGTCATGCCAGCTCTGAGCCCTCCCATGGGTGGTCGGCTCTGCCACTTTCTTTCCACCTGGTCCGCTATCACTTTGGACAGTTGGGTTCTTGAAGTGGTCGGTCGGGGACTGTCTCTAGAGTTCGAGCAGTACCCTTTCAGCCGAGCCCACGCCCTTGGGAGGAACCGATTTCTGCATGCATGCAGTCAGCTCTTTGAGATAATATAGCTCAGCTCCTCCACAAGGAGGCAATAGTTCCTGTGGCGGAGCCTCCAGCAGACCCAGGTTTTGACTCCAGGTACTTCCTGATGCCCAAGCGGACGGGGGTTGGCACCCCATTCTAGATCTCCATGACCTGAATCAGTTTCTCAGGTCTCACACCTTTCAGATGGTCACTCTGTCCCAGATCATACCATCCTTGGAGTGAAACATGTGGTTCTGTTCACTGGATCTGCAGAATGCGTTCTTTCATGACCCAATCCATCCGTCCCATCAGTGGTTCCTCTGCTTCAGGGTCGAGGGGACCCTGTACGAGTTCTGAGCCATGCCGTTTGACCTGTCATCATCCCCACAGGTCTTCACCAAATGCATTGCGGTGGTGGCGACCCATCTTCAGCATCATGGAGTCAGAATCTACCCTTACCTCGATGATTGGCTCCTGGCAGGTTCTACCCAGCAGGAGGTGGAGAGGTCCAGGGATCTGGCCCTCCAGACCTGGTCCCAACTCGGCCTCCTGATCAATGAGGCCAAGTCAGAACTCGTGCCTTCCCAGGTGAAGGGCTTCATCAGGGCAGAGCTTGACTCTTGTCAAGCCAGAGCTCTGCTCTCAGCAGACAGGGAGGAGGTTCTCTCCTCCTTTGCCCAACCATTTCTGGTTGGACACTTGCACCCTGCTCGGGACTTTCTGCGCCTTCTGGGTTACATGGTGGCGTGCACCTCGGTGGTCCATTGGGCCCGGTTGCACATGCGCCCCCTCCAATGGGAGCTGGCCACCCAGTGGACTCAGTGATATGGTCATTTCAACCAGCTGATCACTGTAACCCAGAAGATGTGGGACACTCTCCAATGGTGGACCACCCCAGACCGGTTGCAGGAAGGGATCCCATTTGTCCGCCTCAAGCCGATGGCCATCCTTACGACTGATGCCTCTCTCATGCTGGGGAGCCCACATGGGGGACAACAGGGCCCATGGGTACTGGTCCCCCGAGGAATCCCAATGCCACATCAATGTGTGGAGCTCAGAGCAGTCAGACTGGCACTGTCAGCTTTCGCTTCCCAGCTCTGGGGTCAAGTGGTTCAAGTCCAGACGGACAATACCATGACCATGTACTACCTCAACAAACAGGGTGGCACACACTCCCATCTGCTGTGCAAGGAGGCACTCCACATTTGGACCCTCGCAAGCCAGCTGGAGGTGGATCTCCTAGCCATCCATATTGCTGGAGCCTCAAACCAGCTGGCGGATGCTCTCAGCCGCATAGGCCAGACATCCCACAAGTGGTCTCTCCATCCAGAGGTAGCTTAAAGCTTGTTCTCTCATTGGGGCAAACCGATGGTGGACCTGTTTGCCTCCAGGGAAAATGCCAAGCTGAGGCTGTCTCATGCCCACCCCCCTCAGCAGGGCTTACTGAAGGGGAATGCCTTCTCGAGGCTGTGGACCCCAGGCCTCCTCTACACCTTCCCTCCATTTCCCCTGATCCACAAGTTGTTACTCAAGGTGAGGAGGGACAAGGCGAAGGTGATTCTGGTAGCCCCAGACTGGCCACACCAGTTCTGCTATGCAGATCTCCTCAGCCTCAGCTGCAGGCCTCCGGAGCAGCTTTGCACACGCCTGGACCTGATATCTCTCAACCAGGGGAAGGTTTTCCATCTGGACCTTCAATCCCTGCACCTTACAGCCTGGTACCTGAGTGGCTAGAGTTCCAGGCTTTGGGTCTTTCCGAAGATGTCTACACCGTGGTGGAGGCATCTAGAAAGGAATCGACCAGGAAATGTTACGCCTTCAAATGGAAGAGATCTTCCATTTGGTTTCAGGGTAAGGGTCTGGAGCCCTTATCCTGTTCTGTGGCTAACATTCTTGACTACCTTTGGTCTCTCCCCAAAGGGGGTCTATGGTCTTCGACCCTTAGGGTGCACCTGGCAGTCATTTCTGCTTACTGGGCACGGGCCGGTCAGCTGACATTGGCACAGGACACAGTGGTCGGGCGCTTTTTCCAAAGGCCTGGATCACATATCCCCTCTGGTGCATGAACCTCCACCTCAGTGGGATCTGAGTTTCACCTTAACTAGGTGTTGACTCTGCCAGTTTGCTACCCTAACCACACCTCAGATGCTGTGTACAGGCTCCATACTTTGGACCTGAGACGTGCTCTCTTCTGTTATAAAGAGAGGACGGCGGATATTCGTGGAGAGGTTTGACAGCTGTTTGTCACTTACGCTGAAGCAGCTTCTGGCAGACCTGCAGTGAAGTGGACTATTGTAAGATGGATTACATCATGCATAGGTCTGTGCTATGAGTTGGCTGGCAATGAGCCTCCCAGAGGGATAAGAGCTCACTCTACCTGCCATACTGCTGCATCGGTGGCTGCTTCCAGGGACATCCCCATCCAGGAAATCTGTCAGACAGCTACCTGGAAGTCAGCAAACACCTTTATCACCCACTACCACATCGACCTTGAGTCACGCCGGGATGTTGGTTTTGGGGCTTCAGTTCTTCAATCTCTGTTCCCTAAGTAGGGGCTGTGCACCTTGCCTCCCTCCTCCCAGAGAACTGCTAGGAATCTGTCAAACAGTGTGGATGAACAACATATCCATGCTCCTAGAAGAACAGGTTACTCACCTGTAACAGTAGTTCTAGGAGTGGTACATGTTGTTCATCCACACGGATCCACCCGGCCTCCCTGTCAGTGGACGCACACAACCTGGCTTCCAGCGGGCTAAGATCTGGTGTCATGGGGCTAAGCCAAGATATATACCACCCGGGTGGATGGGAGGAGCCAGCTTGAAGACTTCTGGCAGATTTAAAGTGGAAGGGGACAATGCCAAACAGTGTGGATGAACAACATATACCACTCCTAGAACTACTGTTACAGGTGAGTAACCTGTTCTTCTGGCTTCAGCCACCGTCACTTGTCTGAAGTAGAAATTAGGGCAGCAATTAGAAGGGGACAGTAGATTGGTGGGTGGAATATCACCATGGGGCGTGGTGGGTCTCGGGGGAGCTGTGCTATAGTCCGAGAAGGCTTCATTGAATACATTGGCCATGGCAGCATCATCAGTAATGATCTTCCCCTTATGTTGGAGCATGGATGGGGGTGATATATCACCATCCCCAAGGAGGTTCTTTATTGGGGCCCAGAACTTCTTCTCATCACCCAAACTCTGGGATTGCCGTGTCTTGTGCAATGCAGTTTTGGCCTGTCGTATTACCCAGGTACATTTGTTTCTGGCAGCTCTGTAATTTTGTACTGTATGTCCGTGGTAGCCCTAGTTGCCCTAGCATGGTGCCAGAGGAGATCACGTTGTTGCATCATGGTGAGTAGTTGAGGGGTGGCCCAGTCCATGCTACCGCCTTTTTATCTTCTTCCTGCGATAGGAGGAGAATTTGTCCACTGCCACATTAAAGAGGGTGAGGAAGAGTAGAAAGGCTGTGTCAACCAAAGGGCATTTATCAAGGACGCTCCTGTCTTGGTTTGCAAGATGGTTCCTGAACTTGACCATGGAGCTGGCTCTGATGACTCTATTTTGTACTAGTTGAGGAGGGGGAAACAAAAAGACCGGTGCGCACAAAGAACCACTCGTACACGAGTATAAATATGCCGAGAATATTTAATGTCCACAGACCAAAACTGCTGAACACTAGTACCCCAGTGCATCGAGCCCTTGCAGACTCTTTGTCCGGGGGGGGTGGCGGGACAATGAGTGCTGCAGTCTAAAATATAAAGGCTGCCCATTAAAGGTACAGTGACAGCTATATTAAACACCAGTTGTGAAAAAATAGTGAAAAATATTGAAAAAAGAATTCTTTTGTTCCTGAACTTGATCATGGAGCTCGCTCTGATGACTCTATTTCATACTAGTTAAGGAGGGGCTTTGATCTTTTTAGCCGACCACTCACATTGGGTAGGTGAGTGGTCACTCAGGGTGTCAGGTAGCACCTGAACATTTTATTTATTTTTTATTTATTTATTTATTTATTAATTCTCGTGTTACATTACTTTTGAGCAAGAACAGCTCATTTACAAAGGTTCCACATCAAAATGGAGGGTAACAAACATACAAAGGTCAACAAAGTTGCACAGAATCAAATAACAGAGAGAGGGCAGAAGTATTACTATTAACAATGATTCAAAAAGAGAGATGGCCTATGACTGCAGACTAGGGCATAGTTCTAAGGTAGACTATTCAGAAGAGCACAAGTAGTGAGAGGAACAGTACGGGGAAGCCCCAGGAGAAGTAGGCAGGCTGGAGAGCCATTGTCAGAGTGGGAGGAGGGAGAAGTACTAGGTAGCGAAAAGTGGACGGGGTCAGAAAAGAGCCAGGGTGGGGGTGAGGGTATGCGTGGTGGAGGGTGGAGAAGAGGGGTATGGGAGGAAGAGGTGGGAAAGGGTGAAGAGAGGGGGACTGCAGAAGCAAGTAGTTAGTTGTGGAAGAACATTGTGAGCCAGCTTAAGCTGGAGTACATAGGGAGGTGGTCCCCTAAGCAGAAACAGTTACAACTACTGGTAGAGGTAAGGTGCTGCCGAAGCAGTCATTTGAAGGGACCAAGTTTGGGAATTGTCAGGATATCTCGGTTGAGCACATTATGCCAGTGAGGTGCCCTGTAGGCAAATGACCTCTGTCCCATGGAGGTCCAACATCTGGAGACATGGAAGGTTTGATAGCTAGCACTCCAGGTATGCTGGGAGCTACTGTGGGCATTTAACAGCTTTTCAACACCTGGTGGCATGAGATCGAGGAGCACCTTTTTGGTTAACATGCAGGTCTGATATTGGATCCGGCTGAGAAGTGGAAGTCACCCAGCTTGGGCATTCAGGTCACAGGTATGAGTTAGATGGGCAGCGCCCGTAAGAAGTCTACAGGCTTTGTTGAGTGTCACAGTCAACTTACGGAGGGCAGTAGGGGAAGCCGAAGACGACTAGGCCGTAGTAGATGATGGATGTGACAGAACTATGGATTGCCAATCTATGGGCATCCGCAGTCATGCTGTGCTTGTGTCTGTATAGCACGTCAATATAAATATTAACAGCTTTCGCAACATTTTCAATGTGCTGAGAGTAGGAGAGGAAGCTGTCCAATGTGGTGCCTAGATATTTAAACTGTATGACCTGTTCAGCAGGACACCAGAGCAGTTCCTGATGGCTAGGGACTGGGATTTATGCCTGCTACACACACTGCTGAATAGCATAACCTTAGTTTTGCCATAGTTCAGGACAAGTTTGTGGGAGCTGAACCAGTCTTCAGCATGCTCAAAGTCAAGCTGTAGATGATGCTCAAGGGGCTTAGTGTCATGGTGACTAGTGTAGATGACAGAGTCATCAGCATAGAGTAGTATTTTCTGGTGGCAGGTACTTGGAAGGTTGTTCAAGAAAAGACTAAATAGTAGAGGTCCAAGATGGAGCCCTGGGGTACGCCGGAGAGGACTGGCTTTTGATCTGAAGTGACATTGGCAATCCTTACTTGTTGGTGCCGGCCCACCAGATAGCTTTTGAACCAGAGTAGTGCATCATTGGATAGCCCAACAGAGGACAGCTGTCTGAGAAGGAGCGGGTAGTTGACAGTATCGAAAGCTTTTGTTAGGTCAATGTACACCACACCAACACAGTTACCCTGATCCACTGTAGTGTGTATAAAACCCGTGAATTCCAGAAGGACAGTAGTGGTGCTGTGCCCTTTTCTAAATCCATGCTGCTGTGGTCATTAGATTTCATATTTTTCCAGAAATTCAGCTACCTAGTCCGAAAAAATGCATTCCAATTCTTTGGAAAGTGGAGGGAGTATGGATATAGGCCTGTAGTTGGTGTGTAGTTTCCTATCTCCACTCTTGTGAACAGGTGTTATAAGCACCTGTTTCCAAAGTAAGGGGAATTGTGCCACCTTCATGAAAGGTTAAAGATCTTTGTGATAGGCACAAGGATTTCTTCTAGGATGAGCGCAACCAGCTTTAGGTTGAGAGGAATCACTGCTGAGGCCAGGTTTACAGATGGCCTTGTGGATGTATGTTCTTACCAGATGTAGTGGAATCTCTTTTTGAAGTAGAACTGCAGGGTGGGGCAGCCCAAGAATGCTGCATTATGGTGAATACTAGTGGTGTGGGTGTCAAAGAAATCAGGTGGAAGAACATTGCCCCGATCAGGGAATGCATCGTTGAAGGTATTGGCTATAGTTCCAAGGTCAAGCGTCAGTGCTACATTAATGTTGAGCATAGTAGGTGGTAGCTTGGGATCTTTCCCAGTGAGGTTTTTCAAATTACTCCAAAATTTTTTACCATCACCCCAGGAGTTAGAGTGTTTCCCTGAAATTTTAGTTTTTAGCATTTCACATGGCTCGTATGCATTCATTTCTGGCAGCTTTATATCTTTGAACTTCCACTTGCTTAGAGGTGGCTCTTGCACATTGCCAGAGGTGGTTCCTCAGTTTCAGATGAGCAATGAGCTCGGGTGTTATCCATGGGTTGGAGTTCCCTTTAACCTTCTTCTTTCTCATAGGTGCATAGGTATCACAGGCCGCAGTAAATTTTTTGATGAAAAGTTCCAGCACTATGTTAATATCAGTGATTGAGTGAAGTGGGGTTCAGTTCAGTCTTCAAAGATGTGCTTTGAGCGGTTCCAGGTGGCCCCATTTTAACACCCTGGTATACAATAATTTAGGTGTGGGCTTGTTGAACTTGTTAGACCAAACACAGGTAATGGGCGAGTGGTCGCTGATGGTGTCGGGGAGCACAGCCACCTGAGAAATATGTTCAGGGCAATTAGACAGTATCCAGTCAAGTAGGGTATTTGTACCTGTGTTGTAGTTACATCTGGTAAGGGTGGAGACAAGTTGAGTGAGGTGTTGAGCAGTGACAGCATCCTTATAGGAACTGGCATCCAGCGAGAGCCAGTTTTAAGTTAAACTCTCCGAGTATTATTGTTTCCGAGTTAGGACGCAGGCCTCTTAGATATTCCATAATGTTATTGAAGCCAGTAGCCTGATCCTTTGGGGGTAAGTACACAGATGCTGTGGTCAGCACTTTGTTATGAGCCCCGATGAGAACTTTGATGGCAAGAACCTGAGATGGGGAACTGGCGTTGGGCATAGGTAAGGCGTGGCCTATATAGGTGTCCCTGAGATATATGAGATACATGTCCTGCCTAAATATAGCATATCCCGGGATTGCTACTGCAGCGTCTGGTACCTTTGGGTTAAGCCATGTTTTGACAACAGAGAGAATGTCAGGATTGTGTTGCTGTACCCAGGTTTGGAGGTTATCAAGCTTGCTGAGGAGGCTACAGACATTGATTGATGCCAACATGAGGGACCCACCCTTTCCGTGCCCAGGGTGTGAGGCTGGCCCAACAGGCCCAGGGTTAGGGTGGACATTACCAGACAGTAGAAGAAGCATTAGCAGAAGTCTCAGAAAGTATGCTTTGTGCAATTTGTAGAAAAGTTTGTTAGTCATCTTTGTTTTTTAAAACTACTTGTATGCATCTGCATTGCTAGGCAGAGTTGTATTGCCATTGGAGGATAGCTCACGATAGAGCTGGGAGTGTGTATCCCTAGAAGGTAGCCTAGGATCCAGCTCTGGGTGTAATGATCCAAGATACTATAGTCAGTTATTCCAGCGGCCATGCCTTGAACGTAGTGTATGTGACTATGAAGTGAGTACTGCTAAGGAGGTTGTACCGTGTTGCCATCTAGGAGACCAGGGCAGGTCACTGCCACCACCAGTATTAGCTTGAGAGCCAGGGTCAAGTAACCCATGCTAGAGTCCACCAAGGTCACAACTCAGTATGTAATAGACACTGGGTTTTTGCTAAACCAGGGTATTTAGGGTTGCCCTCGCTTGGCCCTATGTGTTGGTGGTCTGGGGCACACTTTTACGAGTATAGGTTTTCTTGAGGCAGAGATACCACGATTCTCAGTACTCTTAAGAGAGTTTAGTGCAGCAGTTTGGTAGCACATGTTTGCCTCATCTGGGTGTAGTAAACTAGCCAGTTAGTAGCCAAGAGCAAAGGGGCCGATGAGTGTGGGCAATCAGGGAATGCGGGAGCACTGATGCCCCGCACTGAGTCCTCAATAGGAGAAGAAAAGCTAGTAGCTGTGGTAGAAATAGGAGGGCATTCATAAGGCACCAGCAGTTCTTTGCTAGTACTTTTCCAGCTACGGCAGGAAAATAGAGGTGGTGTGAGCCAATGCGGTGTGCGCATAGTGAGGAAGGAGGGGCAAGTGTGTATTTAAAGGAGGCCTGGGCGGAGGTAGGGGGGTGGGAAAAAATTGTTGTAAGAGGCAGCGAGAAAGGAGACAGCAATACAGTTTTGGAGTCCAGAAGCAGGCTGGAAAAGCACTTCAATCAGAGTTTGTACAGCCAGGTGGACCAATCGGGCCACTGGCAAAATGCCACACCAATCAGGGGGCAGCAATAGCAAGTTGGCTCCAATTTGAGCTAAACGGTAGTACCTTGTTGTAGGATCCAAGCTGGAGAACCAGGAGGGTGGCTAGGGGATTCAGATCCTGGCAGGCGATGGCCTAGCTTATGGCTGTTGAGCACCGCTGTGCTGTCAGGTTCGCTGCTCAGGGTGAGGATCCCTTATTGTAAGATTTGGACTGGAGAACCAGGAGGGTGGCTAGAGGATTCAGATCCTGGCGAGCGGTGGCTGAGGTTACAGCCATTGAGTGCCACCATGCTGTCAGGTGCATCACTCAGGGTGAGCATATTGGTAAGTCTTTCTGGGTGCATGGTAACTACTCAGTCGATTAAGGTACTAGTCCCCTTAAGATAGTTCTGCTGCTGCTGGCAACCATCTGAGTTAGGTAAAGTCCAGAGATTAGTTCTGTGTCTCTTGCACTAGAGCTGGCCAGCCACTTTGAGTTAAAGTCCCCTAGTACAATGGTTTCTTTATTTTGGCTGGCCTGGGTGAATAGGGATGCAAAGGCTTCCAGCCCTGCTTGCTGCCTCCCTACATAGATACATAGATAGATAGAAATTGCCAGCAGATAAGGATCACTATGCCCAACTAGTCTGGCCATATGCCCTAAACTTGTATGCAGTCACTGGCCCTAAGTGATCAATGGCTTTTCATCACTCCCTCCCCACCCAATGTTCCCTTGTGCCTGTCTCAGGCATGTTTAAACCCCTCCACTGTACTTGCCCCCACCACCTCTTGTGGCAGACTGTTCCAAGTGTCCACCATCCTCTCTGTGTAGAAAAACTTCCTCACATTACCTCTTAATCTACTCCCCTCCAATTTCATATTGTGTCCCCTCATTCTGACATCTTTTCTACATTGGAAAAGATCCCCCACCTGCACATTGTTTATGCCCTTGAGGTACTTGAAAGTTTCTCTCATGTCCCCCCTTTCTCTCCTCTCCTCCGATGAGTATAGTATTGGGGACTCTTAGTCTCTCCTCATATGTTTTGTGATGCAAGCCATGCACCATCTTTGTCGCCCTTCTCTGGATAGCATCCACCCTGTCTATGTCCTTATACATATGCTGTCTCCAGTACAGCACGCAGTACTCCAGGTGAGTCCTTACCAGTGTTTTATACAATGGCATCAACACCTCCTGTCTCCTGCTAGTAATGCGTCTGCCTATGCACCCCACCTTGCCACTGGCCCTCCCTGCAGCCTTTGCACACTGCTTTGATACCTTAAGGTCATCAGTTATGATAACCCCTAGGTCCATTTCCTCTTTGGTGACAGTCTACACCTCCCTCCCCCATTCTGTAGCTCTCCCCAGGGTTCCCCCTACCCAGGTGCATTATCTTGCACTTTTTTGAACTGAACCTCAGTTGCCACACCTCTGACCATCTTTCATGGTTCTCCAGGTCCCTCTTGATTTTCTGCACCCCTTCTGGAGTATCCACTCTGTTGTAAATCTTGGTGTCATCTGCAAATAGGCAGACCTTTCATTCCAGCCCCTCTGCAATGTCACTAATGAAGACTTTGAACAGGACTGGTCCCAGTACTGATCCCTGTGGTACTCCACTGGTCACCTCTCTCTTCCTAGATTGGATTCCATTTACCACCACCCTCTGTCTTCTGTCTGTCAGCCAGTTTCTAACACAATGTATCACCTTATGACCCATGCCCAGACTACTCATCTTGTTAACCAGCCTTCTGTGCGGGACAGTATCAAAGGCTTTGCTGAAATCTAGGTAGGCAATGTCAACCACCCCTCTCTGATTCACTTTCCTAGTCACCCAGTCAAAGAAATCTACCAAATTTGTTTGGCAAGACCTTCCTTCTGTGAATCTGTATTGCCTCAGATCCTGAGCACCATTGGATTCCAGGTGTGCCACTATCCTTTCTTTCAGCAGTGTCTCCATGATCTTACCCACCACTGAGGTGAGGCTGACTGGTCTGTAGTTCCCTGCTTCCTCTCTAATGCCACTTTTGTGCAGTGCGACAACATGCGCCCTCCTCCAGTCCTCTGGAACCATGCCTGTGTTGAGTGACTCTTTGAAAAGGGTGGCCAGAGGCACTGTTAGTTCCCTTCTCATCTCCTGTAATATCCTCGGTGTATGTGGTCTGGCTCCATGGTTTTATCCACCTTCAGCTTTGTGAGTTCCTCCAGAACTCTTTCCACTGTGAATGGACTGGTGTCCACTTCTCCTGCCCATTGCCTCTTCTCCCCAACTGTGGTTCTTGACCCTCTCCCTCCTTAGTGAATACTGAACAGAAGTATTTGTTCAGTATTTCTGCTTTGTCTAGATTCCCCTCCTTACATTCTCCCTCCTCCCCTCTGAGCCTCACAATCTCCCCCTTTGTTTTTTCTTCCATCACTGGTGTACCTATAGAATGTCCTGTCCCCTTTTTTCACAGTCCATGCTAAACCCTCCTCTTTCTGTGCCTTGGCTCTCCTAACAGCCTTCCCTGCTTCCCTTAGACATTCAAAGTACATCTCCCTATCCTCCTCCCTTTGGGTTCCCTTATACTTCCTGAAACTTGTTCTTTTAGCCCTTACTTTGTCTGCTACTTCTTTAGTGGTTTCCTTCTTCCTTTCCCTTTGGCCACTATCCTATGGCATTGGTTAGTTACCTCCACTATGGGTCCTTTTAGTTTCCCCCACTGTTCTTCCACTCCCTCCCTTACCTCTCCCTTCTCCAGGGCTGCTCTCAAACATCTACCCATTTCACTGAAATCTGCCCTCCTGAAATATAATACTTTTGCCCTTATGTGGTTTAATTGAGTCCCTGTCTTCATGCCAAACCATTCCATGTGGTGGTCGCTGGAGCCCAGCTGCCCTTCCACCTGGACTCCTTTGACTCTGTTTCCATTGGCCCATACCAGGTCCAGAATAGATTTGCCTCTGGTTAGCTCATGCACCAGATGTCTGAGGCCATACCCCTGCAGAGATTCCAGGATGGCTGTGCTTCTGGCTGAAGCAGCTGCCTGGGTTGTCCAATCTACATCCTGCATATTGAAATACCCCATCAGCAGGATTTCACCTTTAGCTGCCATGTCATGAATTTCCTCCATTAATACTCAGTCCACTTCCTCCCTCTCTGCCGGAGGTCTGTAGATCATCCCAGTAAGTATTGCTGTGACATTCCCTGGTTCAAGGGTGACCCACATTGCCTCGGCCTCCCCCTGTCTTCCCTCTACTTCTGTAGCCTTTATGCCTTCCCTGATGTACAGAGCTACCCCTGACCCATTTTACCTTCCCTGTCCCTTCTGAACAGTGTATAGCCTGGTACATTGATGTTCCAGAAGTGATTAGCAGAGTGTATGTAGCAGAATGTAGACCACCATGACAACTAGGCCTTTACTTCCGTTGCCAAGCAGTATTTTTATGGCAACACACTCTCAGTCACTATTCGCAGGGGTTAGTTGGATTCTGTGACACAGCAGATGGTTCCAGATATAGATTATACAATCCCCCCCACTTTTCACAGACTGGTCAAATCTATGTGAATTGTAGCCAGGGATGGAGACGTCAGAGTTGACTGTATGCATAGACAACCAGGTCTCAGTCACCACAAGGACATCTGGCTGGTTAAAGGCTACCCAGGCCTCGAGCTGGGTTAGCTTAGTGAAGAGGCTGCTTATGTTCAAGGACATGATCTTTAGCTGCCCCCTCCAGACGAAGTCTGAGTATGTGCTGGCATGGGGCCAGGGTTAGGGTGGATGTTCCCTGAGATCAACAGTAGAATTAGGATTAGTTTCCTGCACAATTTTAGGAGGAGTAGCTTTCCTTTTTGCAGCGTCCAAGTCCGGAGGTCAGAATGGGGGGGGGGGGGTTGAGGCCAGATTGTACCACAGAGGCCAGTAAAAAGCCATAAGGGTGGGAAAGTGATCCCTGAACCAGTGTCCAAGTGGGAGGTAGCCCAGTGACTATTAGAGATGATGGGTTACTGCTGGAAAGGAGGACTAAGGTTACTTGGTACATTATAAAAATGAGGTAACAGCAAAAGTTAGCAAGCTATGGGAATTGGAAGAGCTAGTGATAGCTGTGGCTCAGAGGAAGATCTGAGGACCCTATGAGGTTGGAGGGTTTACTAATACAAAGAAGCCAATGGGTGGAAGCAGGTAGGTGGGGCAGTATTTTAGTGTATTTAATAGAGGTCAGGAGTGAATGTGAGTGGGTAGACCAAAAAATCAAGTAAGAGGATGAGTCCAATTTAGAAATGAGCACCAGCTAAGCACAAAAGTCAATGCAGTCCAGTAAAGAGCTGTTCCAAGTGCCAAAATGACAAATTAGCATCTGATAGCAGCCAGAGTGTGCCAATGGGACCAACAGCTTTGGAGCCTTTCAATCGGGCAGGAGCCTACCTTGTTCTGATCTTCAGGCAGTTGGTCTGGAAATGGTGACTGTGGCAGGCTGTTCAGAGAGCCCTAGCCACAGTCATAGATGGTGAGCTTGCTCAAGGCACAGAAACTGGAAAGAGAGGGAGAGAGATTACAGATACAGCTAGTTATAGTAGAGATCAGGGCTGAGATAGTGGGTGGGATGAGAGCAGGACAAAAGATTAGGTTGGTCTACACAGGGGAATAGGTGCTAAAAGGGGCTGAGAGCAAAGCAGAGAGAAATCGGGTGGAGGTGTCTGACCTGAGGCACCAGAAAGAGCTACTCAGACAGAGTCAGAACAATGGAGAAGAGAGTGAGGTGTGTGTGTGTGTGTGTGTGTGTGTGTGTGTGTGTGTGTGTGTGTGTGTGTGTGTGTGCGTGCGTGTGTGTGTGTGTGTGTGTGTGTGTGTGTGTGTGTGAGGGAGTGAAGAAGGATCACAGAACATGCAGAAGAGGAAGCAATGAGAACTCAGCACAATACATTACTAGCTAACTACAGAATCAACTAGCTGCGTACAATTAAACATTGTTAAAAAAATAGTCAATCCCAAACCAAACTACTCTGGATGCAATATGCTAGACTTCAAGGCAGGCAGTTGAAATATCAAGTAAGAGGACAAGTCCAATTTAGATATGAGCGCCAGCTAAGCACAAAAGTCAGTGCAGTCCAATGAAGAGTTGCTCCCAGTGCCGAAATGATCTATTAGCGTCCGAAAGCAGCCGGAGCATGCCAATGGGAGCTACGGCTTTGGAGCCTTTCTATTGGGCAGGAGCCTACCTTGTTCAGATCTTCGGGCAGATGGGCTGGGAATGGTGACTGTGGCCGGCTGTGTAGAGAGCCTTAGCCACAGTTGTAGATGGTGAGCTTTCTCAAGGCACAGGAACTGGAAGGAGAGAGAGAGAGATTATAGATACAGCTAGTTATAGTGGAGATCAGGGCTGAGACAGTGAGTGGGATGAGAGTAGGGCAAAAGATTAGGTGGGACTACACAGGGGAGTAGGTGCTAAAAGGGGTGGACAGCAAAGCAGAGAGAAATCAGGTGGGGGTGTCTGACCTGAGGCACCAGAAAGAGCTACTCAGAGTCAGAACAATGGAGGAGGGAGACAGGGAGTGTGTGTGTGTGGGGGGGGGGGAGGATCACAGAACATGCAGAAGAGGAAGCAATGAGAACCCAGCACAATACATTACTGGCTAACTACAGTATCAACTAGCTGGGTACAATTCAACATTGTTAAAAAAATAGTAAATCCCATAACAAACTACTCTGGATGCAATACCCTAGACTTCAATTCAGGCAGTTGAAAAATCACATAAGAGGACAAATAAATAATAAATTAATGTTTCATGGTCTGACCAACACTAAATTGAGCTAGTTCTAAATACCTCTTATATAAATAATAATTTTTACCTGATGTTCAGAATGCTTTCATTAGCCTATGAAATTCTGACCTGAAACAAGGTGTGGGATTGTATTTTATAATGGACATAATATTCCAATGTAGTAGAAACATAGACAGTGTCAGCAGTAAAAAGCCATTGTTCCATCCAGTCTGCACAGTTTTACCCTACACTACCCTGTGACCTTTTGTCCAGACAGGGTTTTTGCCACCCAACCCCTTCATCTCTGCCTTACTGCTACCCCCACCCTGCTACCCCGAGTAACTGTTAAGCCCATTACTCTGTATCTGCCATGCTTGAGCCCATTAATGGTTTTTGCACCCACCACCTCTGCTGGTAGGCTGTTCCATGACTCAACCACTCTCTGGGTAAAGCAAAAGTTTCTCAAATCTCTCCTGAATCTTCTATACAACCACTGGATAATGTTCATTTCACCTTGTTTTTGATCTGCCATTTCCATCTAAATAGTTCTTCACAGTTTATCTTGTTTACTTCTTCCAGGAACTTGAAAATCTCTATTGTGTTCAGTGCCCTAAGACGATCCTCATGAAATCTGCCTCATTGGCCCTGAATCATTTTGGTTACTCTGCACTGCACTGTCTCCAGCCTGTCTTTATCTTTCCTCGGGTAAGGATTGCAGAACTGGGCACAGTACTGCAAATGGGGTCTCACCTGTGAGCTATAAGAGGTAGTATTACCTTTTTCCTCCTCCTATCGAAACCCTTTGAATTACACCCTAGCATCCTTGTTGCCTTGCTGTATGACTTGATACATTTGTTAGTTTTTTTAAGGGAGTCACTTGTGCTGTTCCCCAGGTTCCTTTCCTCTGAAGTAGTGGCCAGCTTAACCCCTCCCATCCAGTATTCCTTCTTGGGATTCTTTTCCCTTATGTGCATCACCTTGCACTTATTGGCATTGAATTTCAACAGTCAGAATTTGGACCACCTCTCTAACCTTTGTAGGTCCCTCTCCAACTCCCTTATCCCATCCTCACTGTCTATCCTGCTACAGAGCTTAATGTTATCTGCAGTCAGACGCATCTTGCCCTGTATTCCATCTCCTATGTCATGATGAAAATATTGAAAAGAACAGGTCCTACCATCCCGGTGGTGCTGAGGGTTGAGGCGCTGGACATCGCACCTCGTGCCATGCCGGCGACCTGAGTTCGGGAGTGAGCTTGGGTGCCAGGGGTCAGCAGGCAGGGAATGGATTGAGCATCCTCAGGATGGCTCTCCTTTCCCAGGGAGAGGGTATTGGGATGGCCAGTGTCCTAGCGACCCCCAGTGGAGATGGGGGGCACTGTAGGATAGTGGTCCAGACAGTTACATGGGTTGAACATGGCAGATGCCGGCAGGGTTGCCTTGTGCCATGGCGTCATTGCACACCACACTTAGTGGGGGCGGGGAAGTACTTAGAACCCCCCTACCATCTGGATAGGTGACCACTCCACAGTGCCTGACCACCACATGTCTGTAACTGGACCTCCGTCTCTGCCCCTTGAACTCCCCATGGACCTAGGGGTCAGGGGTCCCATGGGGAGCTCTAATGACTTTGAGGAGGTTGGGGGTCTCAGTGGGCGGTAGTGCGGCAGGTGAGCTGGAGCCTGAGAGAGTTCCAGTCTGGTGGGGTGCGATAAAGAAAATCGAAAAAAAAAACCAGGTCCTATGACTTTCAGCTACTCTATCCCACCCATTATGACCCTTTCCCCTGATATTCCCCCATTTATAACCACCCTCTGCTGTCTCTCCTATAACTAACTTCCCACTCATATAACTAGATCCTTTTCTGCTCCCAGATCCTCTAATTTAATCACCAGCCTTCTGTGTGGTACTCAGTCAAATGTCTTGCTGAAATTAAAATAGAGAAAACTTACTGCTTGACCCTTATCCTCCAATCTTGTTGCCCAGTCAAAGAATATTATCAGGTGTCTCTGACAGGATCTACCTACCATGAAACCATGCTGCTTACTGTCCTGGAGCCCATTCTTCTCCAAGTAGTCCACTAGGTCCTCTTTGACTAGTGTCTCCATCAGTTTAGCTATAATGGAGGTAAGACTGATCAGCCTGTAATGTCTAGGTTCCTCCCTATCACCTTCCTTATGGAGAGTTGCCACATGTGCTATCCTCAGATCCCTCAAACACACCCCTAACTGCAGTAAGCTATTGAATAGCCCTGTCAGGCATTCAGCCAATTCTGCTGCCAATTTTCTGAGCACAATTCAAAGGAGCCTAGTATGTATACCCTGAAGGAAAGGAGGGAGAGGGAGGGACATGATAGAAACTTTCAAGTTCCTCAAATGACTCTTCAAAATCCAAGAGGGTAGCATCTTTCAGAAAAAGAGATGTGCAAAAACAAGGGGGCACAATCTGAAGATGGGGGGGTGGCTCAGGAGCAACGTGAGGAAGTATTTTTTCATGGAGAGGGTGGTGGATGCATGGAATAGCCTTCCTGAGGTGGTCATGGGGTCAAAATCAGTGGGGGAATTGAAGAATGCATGGGACAGAAATAAGGCAATTCTAGTGGGGTGTAGGAAGAAGTAGGCTGCTGGTTAACTAGGTTCTGCAGCTTATCCAATAGTTAGGGAAATGGGCAGAATGGGTGGATCAAGCAGTCCTTATCTGCCATCAAAATCTACGTTTCTATGTTTCTTAATGAAACAAATCATGAAAAATAAGAATTTGCATTTACTATGCATAGCCTTTTAAGCCTTTTCATAAACAGGTACCACGAAAAGCAATACACACAGTAAGAGAGACTGGTAATGAAGTGACTGCAAACCTATAGAGGCAGCCATCACACTTATCAACAGTCACACACACAGGGCTCCAATATCTACAGGGATTCCTGTATTTTACAGGGATTTGGAGGCATCTACAGGAAAACTCTTCCCATAGACATGCATTGGTTATACAGGAAAACAGAGCAATTCAGCTTCCATAGGAAATAATGTAATCTACAGAAAAACACAGGAATTTCATCCTGGAGTTACAGGGAAAATGCCAAATCAATATGGGAGCACTGCCCACAGGTGTGGATAACTGCCTGAACAGATTGTAAGAGAAGGGAACTGTTGGCAGGACATCAGGGAAAATCTTTTACTCTTCCAGCAGGGGGCTTGACTTCCTGTGGGCGGAATGGAGGAGCCTAGTCCAGGACGCACTGTTGAGGAGGAAGGAGGTTTTTCTGCTGTGCTGAAGGCGAATCCAAATACACTGGTTAAGGACAATGATGAAATTGATATGGATTCCGCTGGTGTACATGCAGGAGAGTAGATCTCCCCTCCCCTCCTGCAGGTCCGGCTCAGGAGATTAGTCTTCAGAATATGCCAGAAGAGGAGGAAGTGCAAATGGAAATGGATTTAGAAACAAATGGTCCGGAAGTGCTAACAGAAGATGTTCTGGTGCAGAAACTAACACCAGAGCAAAGACTGCATTTATTGCACCTTTTGAAAATGTCGGTGGAAAAAAACTCAGGCTATGAAATGGAAAATACTGCAGAGTCTGCCATGGAAAACCCTACTGTGTACAGAGTACAGTGGAGAAACTGACTAGAAGTGACAACACCTAAAACTCGGCAGACAGTACTAAGGATGCAGTTGCATTAACAGAACCACTTGACAAGCAGCCAGCACCCTCTGTCAGAGTTATGGTACCAGAAAGCCCCAAATTCATGGGCATGAACAGATTGGAAACTGAAGTGAAGCAGCAAAGGGTAGAATCACTGAAAGACACAGTAAGTAACCCTCATATTCCTGAAAAAGCTAACAGTACAAATGGCATGAATATGCCGACAGGGTTACAAGGGGGAAAAGCGTACTCCTTTAGAGACAGAAAGAACTTTGCATCGGGGAAGGGTGTTCAAAGTCCTACGCAGAGAGAACACTAAGGAAAGGCAGGCAGGATGAAAGACAGAGAGAACAAGGGGTGTCTCCTTGGACAGTAGAAAAAGCTCTCACAGGCGTAGACTGGAAAAAAAAACAACACAGGAGAATGGTTAGCAGACCCAGAATTCCATCCAGGCCCCAAAAGAATGGGGAACGCTAAAAACAAAACTGACAAACAAAACACCCCCTTTACTACAGACTTTGACTTAGACCTGCATGCTGAAGATGTTGTTACACAACATATTGAGACTCCTGCTTTGAACCCGCCCCCTGCGAACATAATAAGCACAGGAGGCATTGATTCTGAAGGGGCCCCGCAAACTCCTACATGGAGTGACAGAGTGGAACAGGACCCCCCACTACTAGGTCAGAAAACTGCATTACAGGCCCCACAACTATGGGCACAGTTTTGGAGGAGAGAGCAAGTATTCCAGAGTGCAATGCCTTCCCAAAGAAAGAATGCTGTACACCTGCAATATTTGGGAGGTCTCCCAAACCCTCCTGATCCAATATATGTGGGTAGAACACTGGTAAAAGAATCTTTACGATTCTTCTCAAATGAAATATATGCCTTGATTCTTGCACTGGGGGATACCATTTTTGATGTGAGTTTTAAAACTCCAGGAGGACTGGATAGATTCTGGACAACTTACAAGAAACTGAAATATTCAGCCCTATGGCTTCCCTTTGGGGCAATCCCACTCACCAAGCCTGCAATAAAACTGGTAACAATTCTATTTTGAAATGAAGGGATTAATGTCCATGACTTAAAACACTGGTTGCAGCAAAAGTGTGACTTACTGGGTGAACCCACCCCTATTCTGGATGGTGAGCACATTTGGATTGGGGGGGTGGAAATTCAGGGTAAAACTGAGAATGGGTGCACAAGGGCCTAGAGATCTACCCAGTTCTATTTTCTTGGGAAGAGACAGAGGACACTGCTTTTACCCCAGGCAGCCCAAGACTTGTTTTAAATGTGGCGCTTTATCACACTTAAGCAATGCCTGCGACAGAGTGAAATGTAATTTGTGCCTAGAATTTGGCCATAACAGTGCACAATGTAATAATGAGCTGTGGTGTAATCTGTGTGAGGAAACTGGACATGGATACAGAACTTGTGAATGGGCTTCCCATAACAGAATGGATTGTACTGACCAAGGAGTCATTCTCCAAAATGCACAAAAAAAAAAGAAAGCATTGAAAGACAACGAAAAATGCAAGACAAACAAGCTCAGGCAGAACAAAGGCAAGAGCAAGAAGAACAAGTTACAGTGGTGGTAGACATCCCTCAGCCCCCACCTCCTCGCTACATACACAAGAGATGGAGGTAGAAGAACCTGACAATATCGCTGAAGTCCCAGAACCTAGACCTGATAATCAGGAATAACAGTCAATAACAGAGCAACACCAAGAGCAAAACTAGGAGCAAAGAACAGATCCGGACTTGATCAGAATGCCACCCCCTGAAATGACTGTGGTGGTCACTAAGAAAAGAGATCAGAAGAAAATAAATCCAAAGGCAAAACTGCCAAAAACCTCTTCATTCCCCAAATCTATTAGTCTGACTAATAAATATGACATTTTACAACCACCAGATTCAGAGGGGGAGTCAGAAAACTCATCAACCCTCTCTTCTCAACAGGGGGCTTCCTCAGACTCAGATGAAGATCAACTAGTGGAGAAAGTGCAAGCGGCTAGGATGAAACTGAAACAACTGGGAACCCAAACAAGAAGAAGTAGAAGACTTGATAACTCTAATGTTTAAAGGACATTGCCTTCTTTTTTTTTTCCATTTTTAAATGCACTCTTCTCTGGTTTGCAAGGTGGCAACCTTAAACATGAATAGTATTAAGAACCCTAGAAGGAGAGTGGTCAATTTTTCTTTATTAAAAGAGTTAGACTTTGATATCTGTTTTCTTCAGGATACTAGGTTATCCACTGCAAGTGAAATTTACGCTGCTAGTAGATTATGGTGCTGGGGCCCTTCCTATTTTTCTATAGTTCAGGACTGATGTGATGGAGTTTGGGTCCTGCTCAGGGGTTATGACTGTACTGTTACTAGAGTGGTAGACATCTGCCCAGGGAGAGCACTCTTGCTAGACATGACACACAATAACACAGCTTGGAGACTCATTACCTTATACGTTCCACAAAGAAAGAAAGGTAGGATAGAGTTAATGAACTTAATTAAGCCTTATTTATTTACATCACGATTGGTACTATGGGCTGGGGACTTCAACTGTGTCCAGGATATAAAAGATAGAGGGGCTAAAACTGAAAAAACAGTTTTGTGATGCAAGAGCCCTCATTAAAATTGTGGAACAAGGGGGTCTACAAGATACATATAAGGCCATACATCCCATAGGTGGGTACACTTTTTATAAAAGTACACTTGCAACCCACACAGATTTTGTCTTTTCCTCTTCTACACTTCAAACTGTAAGGGCTCACACTATCCCAATTGAAAATTCAGATTATCTTTTAGTTTTAACACATATTTCAGCTGCACAGGAAAACCCTAGAGGGAAGGGGTATTGGAAATTAAATGCCACCTTACTACAAAATCAAGAAATTAGAGAACAAATAGTAGAGATACTTCAGGCTAGGCAATCTATAGCCTTTTTAGAAGATGATATAAGCAGATGGTGGGATGTACACAAATGGAATTAAAAAAATATTTCAAGCATTGGCTTGGGAGAAGCACACAGAGCAATATAAGAAATATTTAAGTTTGAGAGCCCAACCCTTCAAAATGCTAACACTGAGAAATTAAGGTTATGGAGACATTACAGACCAAATTAAAATGATAAAAACTAATATGGAAAAACTACAATACTCCAGTGCTACATCATTACTCTTTGAACATAGGATAGACACGCCTTGTAAAACAACTACTGGAGACATATTTGAGAGCTGCAAAAACAGAGTGCAGCAAAAATCAATGAACAAATTAATACGTCAAGAAGGAGAAACAGTATCTGGGCAGAAAGACATTATGAAGGTAGTAGAATTACACATGAAAACACTATTTAAAGTTCCTAATATTACTGAAGAACAGGTCATGAAAGCAATACAAGACTTAAAAATACCAAAAATACCCAGGACTATACTTCAGAATTTAATTTTACCAGTAACACCAGGAGAAGTTGGGGAGCCATAGAGACCCTAAATAATAACACAGCTCCAGGGATAGATGGCTTGTCTTCAGAATTTTATAAAATGTTTAAGGGGGAAATTATTGAAGTTTTGGTAGTAGTTTTCAACACTATACTGGATTCTGGCAATATAGCCCCCCAGCTAGACCTAGCCACACAAATATTTTTGCACGAAAAAAATGAATAGAAATACTTAAAATTTGGAGACGACTAGCCATTATAAACACAGATCTTAAAATCCTAATGAAAATACTAAATAGCAGGCTGGCTACTGCCACGCCCTATGTCATAGAACCTAGCCAGGCCTGCACAGTTAAAGGTAGAAAGATACAGGATAATCTTCTTCTGATAAGAGAGATTGTTACTGTAGGAGAGCATAACAAAGTGAAAGGCTTCCTGATCAGTTTAGACTAGGAACAAGCGTTCAATAAGGCCTCACATGTATATTTGAAGGTTGTTCTTAAGAGATATGGAATACCACAGACATTTGTAGATTGGATAGCCAACATTTATAGAATAGCAGCAGCAATTCCAATAGTTAATGGCCATTTAGGCCAAATGGTAAAAGTAACTAGAGGGGTGAGACAGGGTTGCCCTATGAACCCTTTACGTTATGTCTTTTGTGTAGACCCCTTACTAAAATTAATAAATCAAACAGAAATGTTAGAAACAGTGAAACTTTCTAATGGGGGATGGTCTCTCGAAATCAATAGCATATACAGATGACTTATGTCTTCTTTTGCCAACCATACATTTGGTAGAAAATGCCCTAAAATGCTGGATCAGTTTTCAGCAATAACAGGAGCAAAAATAAATCACACAAAAAGTGCAGGATATAGATTGAGCTGCACTACAGACCAGAACCGAAATTCATAATGTACCAATTTCAGCTACTTCTCTTACTGTACTGGGGATAACTTATGGTAAAGGTGACATGGCAACCAGTAAGTGGACAAAACAGTTGGAACTTGGACTAGCTAAAGTAATGACATGGAAAACATGGCAGCACATAAAGAAAAGAAAGTGGCGATAGTTAAAACCTTTTTAATCCCATTATTTACTTATTTGTGTGTTGTTTCCCCCCTCCAGCTAACTTGGACACAAACATTTTAAGTTTGGTGTTTTACTTAATCTGGGGGTTAAGATTAAATCCAATTAAGATAGAAATATTATACAAATCATACCAGGGAGGAGGGATAAATCTGTTAAATCCAATAAGCTTTTTTATAGCTTATTTTTTCTTAGTAACATTATCAAGTTCCAGTCCCCTTCCAATGAAGAATGGAAGAAAGTGGCAGCCCTGTTGTTAATACCTACGTTACAACTTTGGGAGCAATCTCCTCAAAAAATAAGGAAGCAACACATACAGATGGTAAAATATTTGCTTCCAGTTGTGAAAAAAATAAGAAAATTGAATCTAACCATACCACAGGCTTCATATCCGGATAGGAAAAAGATATGTGCAGTAATCCAAGATTTAGGGTACAGTATACAGACTGAATATAAAGGTATACAACTTAGACATAATGAACAGATGGGTCACTATTTAACAGACAAAATAATTTCCCCTAAAATATGGGACACTGTCTGGCTGTGTTGCCACGGAAGAGTAGGGGTTAAAGGGAATGCGAAGCACAAGAAATTGGAAGAAAGGTGGTGCCCCAGAGATACATGTTTTCAAGTAGAAGAAACCTTAGAACATTTTTTAATACAATGTACCCATGTGAAACAAATATGGGAAGAGATATGTATCAAATGGAATGATAACAACTGGGAAAAAATGGTTTATGAAGAAGTAATCATGGGATTTTCTACAAAATTGAATAGGATAGAGGAAGACATACAAAGAATACTGTTTACCTGTATTAAGATTGTTACGTGACAAGCCAGATGTAAATTTGTGATTCAGCAAATACAGATTGTCCCCAGAATAGTAGTACAGATGATAGAAAAAGAAATACAGTTAATATGGAAATATGAAATGCAAACTTTACCAGAGACAATAGTTTAAAAATGATGGCAGGGAATACCTGAATATATATTAATGTACACTTAATATGGTTATGTAATTGTTTATTTTTTGCTATACAGTACAGTAAAACTGTTTGATTTCTTTTGGTTTTGGACAAAATATTGTTTTAGAGTTTTTGTATAGAGCACAGAAAAAGAATGTTGAAATGATTTATTTAGGTGCACTTGTTATGTATGTATTGTATTTTTGATCAAATAAAAAAATTCCTCTACTCTTAAGAAAAGTGTCTTGGGTTCTTTTACTTTCTCGTGGACACCCACACGGACAGCACCAGAGATGGGTAGAATGGACCTCAGTTTAACATCTCATCTGAAGGACAGCACACCTCAACAGTACAGCACCCCTGCACATACACACACACACACACACACACACACACACACACACACACACACACACACTGCATTACAGTTTCAATGTTTTTTTGGTATGAGCCCAAGTCCCAGTGTGGGACTAGAACCCATAAACGTCTGGTCAAGAGGCAGATGTGCTGCCAGATGAGCTATACTGACTGACAAATGAGTTGTTGACAGAAATCCCAAGGTCCAGTTGTGCCATAATGTATTTTCTCACTATTTTCTCTCTTACCTCCAACCTACAGTACTAACCAACAGTATGCATTCTGCACTTATCCTGAAATCAAAACTGCAAAACAGCAGACGGCTTTGAAGATGCATCATTGTATGCCTGTCAGTCAGTCTGTCTGTCTGCCTGTCTGTCCAGCTAGCTGATATGTTTGTTTATATTAAGTAATGGTAGATATTGACATATAAAACAATTGCTTTACTTTTGCTGTTTATACTGCATCATGATCGACAGTGTGTAATTTGGAAGGAGGTGGGGGCAAGTGTTTTCTGCCAGACCTGCACCTCATATTCTCATGATTAGAGAGATACTTTTCTACACACATTGCTCCCTCATCATTTTTGATTCCATTCATTCTTAAACTTTATCATTTAGAGTGAGTAGGGACAGATTGGTAATTTCAATAAAACAAAATAAGCAAAGACAGGCACTTCCTTTTTTTTAAGTTCTTACAAAAAATGTGATAGTCCAGCTTCTTTACAATATCAAGAAACAATACTGCACTGAGAAGTTATCTGGCTGTCATCCTGAAACACTTTTAGGTAATAAAATAGATAACAAATATCTTCTCCAGACTCCTAAAGCCACAGTGTGTGTGTATGTGTGTGGTGGAGGCAGATCTGGCATCCATCATACAGTAGGAAATCTACAGTTGCAAGTGCTTGTTCAGTGGTGTGGATCAAGAAGGAGACCTCACAGCCTGAGCTGTGAAGTAAGGATTAACCCATGATAGAGCGCAGATCTACTGGGGATTAATGTATGGCTGGGGGGGAGGGGTTGGACCATGAGACTGAAGGCCAAGTGGTTCCAACCACCCAGTCATGCATTAATCCCAAGTAGACCCATGTTCTGGAGTGGGTTAACTCACTTATAACATAGGGAAGAGAAAGGGTTTGGTGCTCTTTTTATATGTTTCTCTTCCACATGTTACATTTGCATAAAAGTAATCTTAAAGTGCAAAATTACAACGATTCCAGGAGGATATTAATGTTCCTACCATGGGGAAGAGAAAGGGGTTGCACCTGACTGGAGAAACTACATGCTGAACAGGCTGATTTTCTTTTTAATATTGTGGTGAACTGTCATTGAATTATTGGTTACATGCAGATGTGATCAGCATTTTGGAATATGTGCTCATTTTGGCTGGCTTACTTTTGTGAACTGTAGAATTATCTCCATTTTTCTGCAATTTTTGCTGTTTGGGATTTGGCTGCTGTGCATTATGGGAAATGCATATATTTAAGTGCACAAGAGATTTGAGGTCTGGCAGTTGTTCCTGCAATTCCCTTGGCAGACCAACAGATGGCTGTGAAACTTCTGGTAGTTGTTTCTACATAGAACAATACTCTACTATATACTATTATTCTGTAGTTCACATAATAATTCATATTCTGCTGGTGAAATTCTGCCAAATCTCTTCTGACAGAATTCCAAGGAATATGTTGGAATTTTCAGAAATTCCACAGAATTCTGTCCCAGTGGGATTTGAAAATTCCAAACAGTACTAGATAGGGGACGGGGGGAACCACACAGAAAAAAAAATCAAGAATAATAATAATACAACAATTCTTAAAGTAGAAAGAGTTAATGGATTACTACCTCTCACTTTTAATCAGTTGTGTAGTAGAGAAGTTGCCCCTGGGTAGGAAAAAATAAAAGGAAGAGAGATATTAGTACATTTGAGCTGTTCCACACTGCTGGAATCACAGGTACCAGTGTGTGTGGCTAAGAGTATAATCCATCTCTGTTCAGCTGCTCTGTAACAGAAACCCGCTAGATTAAAATAAACCACAGGTAATTATAGCCTATGTCTCATAACTATCCAACAGGATGCCACCTTACATATACTATATATAGGACAGTGGATGGGCAACTATGCACAACCAGTGTGTTGTGACACCGAGGGGTTCTGATTCACTGTGTCCTCAAGAGCGAAGTTTGAGAGGTCCATGGGAATCAGATCCCCAAGTTGGCACAACACACTAGTTGTGCATAGAGTTGCCCATCCATTATTCAATATAGTGTATAGGCATCCATGCCTATTTCAGACATTGCACTTTCATTTCAGTGAACTGGGGATTGGGGGGCATTTGAGGGTTGGTGGTAGGCTCAAATTACTGACAGAGTGTGCTGCAGATGTTTCTGCAAGTTCAAGTTTAAAAAAACAACTTCCAGCTTAATTGGATAGGAGGAATCAAGTATGTGGCAGCATTCCAAGTTGTTCTGCTGCAGTAGTGACATCACTACTGCAGCAGAACAACATACTGATGTCACTACTGCAGCAGAACAAACTAAAAACAATAGGAGATTTTAAAACCTGAAACGTTCAGGTTTGATACAGATTGGTCCAAGGTGTGTGCCTTTGTGGTTTTGAGGTCCCACTGTTAAAGCAGTTTTTTGAAATATTTAATAAAAGACGTGGAGGCAATCTGGAAAATCTGTCAATCTGAAAAATCATATGTGACATACATTACTGTGTAGTTACTGAAAGGTTATGTGTTTCAGAGCCAATAGGCCAAGTAAAAAAAAACACTCATTACATAGTCATACCAATGTTTTCAAGCTACTTATGATGGAACTACCAGAAATTTCACTCATGCATATCTATTCTTGTTTGACTGCCATCTGTTGGCCAGCTGTGAATTGTAAGCTAAATATAGGATAAAGTATGGGGTGCAGTGTGTTAGAGAATTTAACACACACCCAAGTTGTTGGATGGCACATAAACCCTGAGGAAAAGTCCGAGGGGTTTATGATAGCCATCCAACAACAAGAATGTGTGTTAAATTTGAGTTAAACACACTGCACCCTATACTTTATTTTATATAATTGAAGGGTTCCATTTTTTTCTGGTAGTTTCGTTTTTTTTCTGGTAGAAAAGGTAAAAAAAAAAAATGGGACTCTTACCTTCTGTTGAGTAAATGGTGTAATTCTGAACAGAGAACAGATTTAACAAGTAACTAAATATTTAAGTATTTAAGAAGAAAAGTAAAAAAAACAAAAACTGTCTTGATCGTTGTGTCCTTTCTCATGAAGCAAGTGTTTTCAAGTGCTGGCGTCATTTGACCTGCAGGGGAAAGGTGAGGGTTGAAAGGGAAAGTGGTTAGGGAGCATGGTAATAGTTTTGTGTTTCCGTTTAGTCCGCAATTTGAAATGTGCTGAAAAAATTTTTTTATTTCATATTGGTTATTGAGAGTACCGGATACTGTTCTTTATGGAGCGAATGGCAGTGAGGAGGTGAGTTGTCCTGACTGATTTGTGTTAGAAAACAGACAGTGTGAGGCTCGCGTTGAGTTTTACTTTCTGTCTCGAGCACATTAGCATTGGAAGAAGCCACGTGAATGCCGTAACATCTACTCAAGTGTTACGGTATTTAACACACGTTTTATTCCATTGAAAAAAATGAAACCCAGTAATTCTTTACTGTTTTAACCACTATATACTAACAGTCTTACCTGCAGTTCATGGCCAGCCAACAGATGGCTGTGCTATGTACCACAGCAGGGACAGGAAACAGACATGGGGAAGACAAAGTGTGTGCACCATACCATTGATTAATTCTCCAGCAACCGTGGATTACCTGAGAATTAACCAATGAGCACCTGATGCAGTTGGACCAATCCTGCACAACTCTTTCTTTTCCCTATGTTACAAATCAAAATATTTGCTGTCAGCTGCTGCTAAGGGGACATGCAGAGGAGAATAAACAGACTCAGCCCTTAAACCTAGATGTTATATGATGACTTTAAGGAGTCTATTTTTGGATGTTTTTGACAAATTTCTGGATGTAAAATACATCCAAAATACACTTATCAAAAGCCCTTCCCACAGAGCTATCTATGTTGCCTCCTCTGATGTTATGGAAATGCTCCTTGATATAGGGTTTTAATGAACAAACTGTACAGTCTACATAGATGAAGGGACAGCTGCTTCACTAGAGGTACACTACAAAGTTAGTGACACATCAAATTAATTGTTGAAGATCAACAATTCTGTCACAAGTTGGTGTGGAAAAAGTTTTCCCTTGAGTGCAGAATTCACAAATGTTACAGTTGCCACATCTAAACATTCTTGGAGGTCTGATTGATAACCATGTACTCTGTTGGACAGTCAGGATGTGATAGTGGCTATGAATCAATCTGCCTTTTAAATTTTGTCTCCTCTGAATGTTCTTTTGGGTTTGGAGCTCAAACTAACCACCAGAACTAGATTCACCATCAAAATGGGGCAATATTTGGTGACTATGCTACCAATTTTATGAGCCACATAGTTAAACTCTGGATCCAGCAATTTTTGTGGTAGTTGGTTCTCTGGGGGTACAGTTACAGAGGGGCAATCCCCCCCCCCCAAATCATGAAAATTAAGACCTTCTTTTTGCTCAACCATAACTAAAAAAACTAGAAGGATTTGAAACCTGAAACAATCAGGTTTGATAGAGTTTTGCCCAAGATGTGTGTTTTTGTGCTTTTATCTGTTAAAGTTAGTTAGTTTTCAAAATATTTAGGAAAAACTCTTCTGTTTGTGAGCATGCACAATTTGAAAAACAGCATTCTAAAGATAACTGATTTTTAGCGACCACTTGATGTCACATGCACATGATGTGACATGGTCATATTACGGAAAAACTCTCATTTATTAGCTGGCAGTGCCAGCTCCATGTCAGTGTATGCCATGCAGCTGTTTTTGTTCAGCAGGGGCAGGGCTATCTGTCAGTGCATAGCCCCACCACTGCTGAGTGTGCTGTGCATATGCAGTATGTATGCCATTAGCCACATGAGCAGCTCTATTTATTCAGACTGGACAAGGGGGCGCCCAGTCCCCAGTAACAGTTTGTTT
Source organism: Neoceratodus forsteri (assembly GCA_016271365.2). Lineage (NCBI taxonomy): Eukaryota > Metazoa > Chordata > Ceratodontiformes > Ceratodontidae > Neoceratodus > Neoceratodus forsteri. The sequence continues at coordinate 855,025,391 of CM028131.1, forward strand.
AACAGTATAGTATGACATGGGGGTAATCAACCCCATAGCCAGGTTCATCCCCTATCCACTCTGTAAGGTTACCCCCCCATAAACCTCATAATTTGAAATCGCCAACACTGGGGTGCCCAATTCCCAGTGTCGGCATACCCAACCTCCCTCCCCAACCCAACTATAGCCACGAGTGGCTTTATTTCAACTGGATACTGGGGTGCCAAATCTCCAGTTTCAGTTCTATTATTTAATAGTGTAGTCCAACACCGGGGTGCCCACCCTGGTGCCAGTCCATTCCCCTCTCCCCTTCATAAGATCCCCCCTACTTACCCCATAATTTGATGTTGCTGACACTGGGTTTCACAATCTCCAGTGTCAGCATGCACAACCTCCCTCCCTCCCTCTGACCCTGCAGTCTGGGACACTGGAGTGCCCACCTGTAGTGCCCCTAAGAATCTTGCCGACACTGGGGTGCCCAATCCCCAGTGTCAGAAGTACTGTTCCTGAAACAAAGAAAACCATCCCATTGTGTCTTTGTCTTTTTTAACCCTGAAATAAAAAAAATGGTCCTTCATTGTCTGCCACCATCCCCACTGCCCACTCTGACCCCCCACTTACCACCCACCACCCCACATCCCCTCCTTTATCCTGTACTTACCCAGCCAAGGTCTGAAACCATCATCCTGTCTGGACATGTCTTCACTATTCAATACCGGGCTGAGAACTGAGGAAAACAGGTAAGAGCCATATAATATATTTCAATGCGTTTTGAGCTTTTCATCATAACATGGTCATTTTTACATATTTGTTCCACAAATTTTCAACATGGACTTTTTGGGACTCTACCTCATGAACACTGGTGGTGAGATTATGTTAATCTGGCTCAGACGGTGATTTTGCAATCACTGTATGAAATCACCTTTTGGGCCTAATTTATATAATTTCACCACCCTTGTTCATGAGGTGGATCCCAAAAAAGGCCTTGTTGAAACATGTCAAACATATGATCTCCCAGGGTTCCTTTTAATGTTCAAAAGTATGCTTTAGGAGTCAAATATGTGTTCAGGAGAAGGTGCAGAAATCTGATCAGTGATGAAGTCAAAAGAGAAACCACCTTCTCAACCTGAATGAACCAATGTCAAATCTTCTTTTTCAAAAAATACTTTTTTTATTGTAAAGGATAAAAACTCCACACCATATTGTGTAACATTTCAGAGCAAATGTTCCTTCATCAGACACTGGAGTTTGCCTCTCTAAAAAATAAATTCATAACATTTTGTTATTCACAATTCGTTGTTTTTTATATACTGTATAATTTTAGCTCCAAAAAACTTTACAAAATATCTTTTGATTTTTATATAACATAACAGAAACTTTTACTGTTTCTTAATCAATCAAACAGGTGGAACTGACCTGAATATTTATATTAACTTAAATCATCGAAGTGAAAAAGACAGCAGTAGCTGTGTATGTCATGGGGGTGGGGAATAATTTGTCCTTTTAGGACTTCAAACGGGAACCATTATTTTCTCTATGAAAGAAAATTTCTCTGTATTAAGACCCAATATTTTCGTGGTTTCTTAAGAGCCCCAAATAAATGTACAAAATATAGTAACTTACTACAAATGCCAGCCTAACATGTTTTTCTCTAGAAATCCAACTGTTTTTTGATTTTATCTCTGTCCCTGTAAGGAAAACCAAACAGTGGTTCAAATTGCTGGTCACATAAACGAGCTTCTGTTTTTCATACAGTTTTAAAAGGATTACAAAAAGTAATTCATACCGTTTAAAAGGATCTTCTACTTCATCTATAACCCCATTAATCAAAAAATGAATGTCAATATTCTGAGTTTAACCCCAATGGTTTTCAGCACACTGCCGCCATTACCTGACACGCCAAGAGTTCTGTAGTTTGGTTTACCTTGCCAGGTGATAAAGAAATGGGGCCGGGCCACACAGGTATGCACGTAAAAATGTGCTGATGTTACCTCAGGTAACCTCACCTTCTGCGGCCCGGTCAAAATGAAATCTCCCCATAAACAATACGGGAGGTCCCCCGTAACTTTGAAGCTTATTTGCTAACATGATGTTACACAAATTGTAACATAAATTATATGGCTGAAAGGCTAAAGATGCAGAATCAATACGAGATGTAATCATGCAGCAGTTATCAATAAAGATAAAGAGAAGGAAAGGGGGGAGGGGAAAGAGAGAAATGTAATGTTTGGGTGTAGGATCATTCACACTACTTATATAAAGCCCAAATACTAATTTAAAAAAGGCTGTTAAGCATTTAGTATGGTTCTCTATAGACTCAATATAAATTATAGATTCATCATATATGATTTAGTCTAAACTTGACCAATGTAAGTATTCATTCAAGCCATGTTTATTTAACCTCTCTCTTAGATAAGCACAGTTCCCATCTCGCTGGAAACAGGCACTTGTCACACCTGTGCATAAGAATGGTGACAGGGCGTTTCACACCAACTACAGGCCCATTTCCATTCTCCCTCCACTTTCCAAAGCACTTGAATACATAGTCTTGGACCAGCTTGTTGAATATCTGGAGAAATATGAAATCCAATGTCCCCAACAGCATGGATTTAGAAAAGGGCACAGTACCACCACTGCCCTTTTGGAGTTTATGGGTTTCATCCACAACACACTTGATCAGGGAAACTGTGCTGGTGCGGTGTTCATTGACCTTACAAAAGCTTTCAACACTGTCAGCCACCCACTTCTTCTCAAACAGCTTTCCTCCATTGGTCTCTCTAATGAAGCGCTGCAATGGTTCGAGAGTTATCTTGTGGGCCGATTCCAACAAGTCAGGATTGCCAATACCACCTCGAATCAGAAGCCAGTCCTCTCAGGTGTCCCCCAGGTTTCCATCCTGGGGCCACTACTGTTTAGTCTGTTCATCAGTAATCTCCTTAGTGCCTGTCACCAGAGAATATTACTATATGCAGATGATGCTGTCATCTTTACCAGCCACCAGGACCCGAACCTCATTGAACATCATCTACAGCTTGACTTTGCGAGGGTAGAAGAATGGTTCAGTGCCCACAAATTGATCCTGAACCTCAGCAAAGTCAAGGCTATGCTTTTCAGTAGTATGCGTAGCAAACATAAAGTCCATTCCCTCAACATCCGGAATGGCACTGGCGCCCAGCTGGAACAGGTCAAGCATTTCAAATACCTTGGGATCTCACTGGATAACTTCCTCTCCTATACACAACACACCAAGAATGTGGCCAAGGCCATAAACATTCGAATTGGAATGCTACATAGGCACAAGCATTGTATGACTTCAGATGCTCTGCGTCTGGCAATCCACAGCTCAGTCACCTCCATCATTGATAATGGTCTAGCCATCTATGGCTCTGCCTCACCTACTGCCCTTCGAAGGCTAACAGTGGCACTAGACAAAGCCTGTAGACTACTCATTGGAGGTGCCCACCTTACTCACACCTGTGAGCTATAGGCCCAGTCTGGATGGCTCCCACTCCTTTGTAGGATCCAGTATCAGACCTGCTTGCTAACAAAAAAGGTACACCTAGGCCTCATGCCACCAGGTGTTGAAAAGCTCCTAAACACGCACTCTACCACACGGCATACCTGAAACGCCAGCAATCAAACCTACCAGGTTCCCAGATGTCGGACCTGTATGAGACAGAGATCGTTTGCTTACAGGGCTCCGCACTGGTACAATGCTCTCAGCTAGGATATCCTGACTGCTCCCAAAATTGGCCCCTTCAAACGGCTGCTCTGGGCACACCTCACCTCTTCTAGTAGCTGTGACAGTTACACCTAGTGCTCCTACTGCCCCTAGCACTTCAGACTTTCCTGCTCCTCTCCAATAAATCTCTGCTGCCTAGTACACCTCTTTGTCTCCCCTCCTCCTCCAGCTGCTACCCCCACCTCATCCCCTCCAACACCAGCACTTTTTGCTCCCCTGTCTCTACCCCTACCCAACTAGCACTACCCAACCATGCACTTCTCACTCCCTCCTCTCACCTTGACAATGGCCTCCAGCCTGCCCCTTCCCCTGGGAATACCCTACTCACTGTTCTCCCCAAATCTCCTTCACATTTAGCCTACCTATGCACTGCTCAGTTCTTAGTCTGAGGCACTCTCTCCATGTCTGCTCACTGGTCTTTGCTCTACTCCTACCCAACATATGTAGTCTTGAATTTTGAATAATGATTTGCAAACCTGCATTCGCTATACCGTCTGTGCTACCTCTGTATAATTTTTGTAATGATGTTCACACTGTGACATGGAATCTTTGTAAATGAGCAGTTCCTGCTCAAACGTGTTAATCCTAGAGTTAATAAATAAAATAAATAAAATTAAGATGTGTCTTTAGTGTGAAAATCCACCATGCTTCCCGTCTTAATAAAGACTTCTCTCTATTATCCCCTAGTGATAATTCGTTAACTTTTTCTAAGCCAAAAAACTTTAGACAAGATATTGGATGTTGCCTTTCTAAAAAAATGTCTCGCTACCAGAGATCTTAAATCCCCTCTCCTAATACTACTCTTTTGTTCTAAGATGTGTATTTTTAAGGGTCTAGTAGTTTCTCCAATGTAGTACAAACCACATGGACAGTAAATACAGTATACTACGAAATCCATATTACAGGTCATGAAATCAGTAATATTATGTTCCTTATCATTCCATATGCTCCTAATGGTTTTCTTTTTCACCCCACTGTTACAATGAACACAACTGCCACATGAAAAAAAACTACAATACTACTTCTTAACCAGCTGGTTCCCCTTTGATCTTGTTTCCAGCATTGTGTTTTAATAACTGAAGATCCTCTTTTTTTGTACTGGAGTGGAAAGGTCAGTGAATGGCCAGAGCTGACTGCAATGGCACTGAAGTACCTCACATGCCCACCCTCCAGTGTAAGTGTTGAGAAGGTATTCAGCTCAGCAGGTGCAATAGTCAGGGATCATTGGACAAATCTGTCTCATGCAAATGTTAGTTTGCTAACATTCATTAAAATGAATGAGAGGCACATACCAGCACAGACTGCAGCCTCGGTATTCGTACCCCGGCCTAGTCATGGTGGCTTTGGTGATGTGGAAATGGACCATCCTGGTGGCACTGGCAGTGGCTGCCTAAAACGGCCCACCACTGACATAGATGATGACACTATGGAGAAATAATTTCCCAGTGGTCAGACTTCAGACACAGATGGCTCTGAGGGAAGCTTTCTTTATGAGGATGATGATGTGGTTAATGTTGACAGGTTTTAACTGAAGTTGTTTAAAAGGTGGTGTGCCACCCTGGACCACCAACACTATCACCGGGATTGATGTTAGCCACTGCCACCACTGAGCATGAGTCTGTCTAACCCCTGGACCACCACCACCGGTACTGATGTTAGCCACTGCCACCATGAATATGTCTGACCCCTGGACCACCACCACTGGGACCGAAGTTAGCCACTGCCACCACTGAGCATGAGTCTGTCCGGACCACCACATCCATCAGCCACAGACATAAAGCTTCTTAATATTTAAACCATAAAGTGAGTATGTGTACTCATGTTTGTTATGCTGTTTCACTTCCTTTAGCTGTATGTTTTATTTTCTGTAGCTTTTCAGAGCTGCAATGGTAAAACACATATGGTACACTTATTTTTTTTTTTTTTTACAGGTTAACAAAAAAAGTCCCCATCGCTAAAACTCGGTGTGAATGGTACTGCAGCTGTACCGTACAGAGAGGAAACTATGGAATATCTATGTGAAATCCATTCTGGTATGTATGAAGATGTTATTTAATCCTTTTCATTGTTTTGGAAAGACTGCAGCAAATATTGCACACAGGTTGTGTTAGTTGACAAGATGTGGGTTTGAAATGTAACTTGACTTGAGATTGAAAACCAGGGAGGGACAAATAACAATTAAGTTGTAAGAAGTCATTCATTTCTTTTTTTAGAAAACATCCAGATGCTTTGTTGTTCTGTCAAATTGGCCTTATCCAAAAATGTTTTTCAACATCGTCAGGCACCCCCTTCCCCCTGGCTTGGGCACACATGCAACACGCAGAAGTCGTTTCATTAGATGACCATGACCATCATTAACAACTGGACTCCATTAGGATGCAGATGAAATCTGTGAAGAAGTAACAAAATAAGAAACCATTACAGACAAACCTGCAAATATGATTCCCCCCCCCCAAAAAAAAATACTTACCTTCATGTGCTTGACAGTTATCCGTTTCCAATTTCAATGCAAACAATTCTCATTGAGCAGTGGAATGTGCACACCAAACAGTTTCTGTGACCTTTGATACAGAACAATACCATGAGTACATGTCCATGTCAACCCCCCTCCTCATCTACAAAATACACAAACATATATCTATATATATCCACTCACCAAGGCTATTATTAGTGTACAGCCAAAGGGCACGCTTCAATCCACTTCAGATGATCACATTGCATTTGCTCGAATCGCCTCGCAGAACACATTGGACCAGCTACAGGATACTCATGGACATCATTTTATTCTGGGGGACTTTCTATGTGCCTGCAGAAAAAATCTGGGTACTCTGTGCCACCACTGCATACATGACTGAGTGTGCCATTAATTCTGGGGTACTTTGTATGTGCTGAAACAATCTTAATTCACTGTGTTACCACTTGTCAATTTTCTGCACACAAGGAGGATGCATTTTGGGCCTGCAGAAAAAATATGGGGACTCTGTGCCACCACTGCGTGCATGACTGAGTATGGTATTAATTCTGGGGGACTTTGTATGTGCTGAAACACTCCCATTTCACTGTGTTACCACTTGTCATTTTTCTGCACACAAGGAGGATGCATTTTGGGCCTGCAGAAAACAATCTGGGGACTGTGCCACCACTGCATGCATGACTGAGTGCGTAATTAATTCTGGGGGACTTTGCATGTTCTGAAACAGTCTCATTTCACTGTGTTATCACTTGTCGATGTTCTGCACACAAGGACGATGCATTTTGGGCCTGTAGAAAAATCTGAGGATTCTGTGCCACCACTGCGCGCATGACTGAGTGTGCCATTAATTCTGGGGGACTTTGTATTTGCTGAAACACTCCCATTCCACTGTGTTACCACTTGTCAATATTCTGCACATAAAGAGGATGCATTTAGACTGCAGAAAAAATCTGGGGACTCTGTGCCACCACTGCGCGCATGACTGAGTACACCATTAATTCTGGGGGACTTTGTATTTGCTGAAACACTCCCATTTCACTGTGTTACCACTTGTCAATTTTCTGCACACAAGAAGGATGCATTTTGGGCCTGCAGAAAAAAAACTGGGGACTCTGTGCCACCACTGCACGCATGACTGAGTGTGTCATTAATTCTGGGGGACTTTGTATGTGCTGAAACACTCCCATTTCACTGTGTTACCACTTGTTAATTTTCTACACACAGGGAGGATGCATTTTGGGCCCGCAGAACAAAATCTGGGCACTCTGTGCCACCACTGCATGCATGACTGAGTGCGTCATTAATTCTGGGGGACTTTGCATGTGGTGAAACACTCCCATTTTATGTATTACCGCTTGTCAATTTTCTGCACACAAGAAGGATGCATTTTGGGCCTGCAGAAAAAATCTGGGGACTCTGTGCCACCACTGCGCGCATGATTGAATGCGCCATTAATTCTGGGGGACTTTGTGTGTGCTGAAACAGTCTCATTTCACTGTGTTACCACTTGTCCATTTTCTGCACACAAGGAGGAAGCATTTTGGGCCTGCAGAAAAAATCTGGGGACTCTGTGCCACCATGGCACGCATGACTGAGTGCACCATTAGTTCTGGGGTACTTTGTATGTGCTGAAACACTCCCATTTCACTGCGTTACCACTTGTCAATGTTCTGCACACAAGAAGGATGCATTTTGGGCCTGCAGAAAAATTCTGGGGACTCTGTGCCACCACTGCACACATGACTGAGTGCGTCATTAGTTCTGGGGGACTTTGCATGTGGTGAAACACTCCCATTTTATGTGTTACCGCTTGTCAATTTTCTGCACACAAGGAGGGTACATTTTGGGCCTGCAGAAAAATTCTGGGGACTCTGTGCCACCACTGCATGCATGACTGAGCGTGCCATTAATTCGGGGGGACTTTGTATGTGCTGAAACAGTCTCGTTCACTGTGTTACCACTTGTCAATTTTCTGCACACAAGAAGGACGCATTCTGGGCCGGCAGAAAAAATCTGGGGACTCTGTGCCACCACTGCGCGCATGACTGAGTGCACCATTAATTCTGGGGGACTTTGTATGTGCTGAAACACTCCCATTTCACTGTGTTATCACTTGTCAATGTTCTGCACACAAGAAGGATGCATTTTGGGCCTGCAGAAAAATTCTGGAGCCTCTGTGCCACCACTGCATGCATGACTGAGTGCGCCATTAATTCTGGGGATGCATTTTTTGTGTTGTGTGATTGTTGTGAGCTCATGATGTCATACTGACATTATCAATTAAAGCAGCATTGCAAGAATGTCGTGGCAATTTTGAACTGTACTTTTTTATGCTACTTTACATTGCCACAGCCACTAGTTACTCCATGTTGTGACTTGAATGATACGCTTCTTTTCACACTTTCTGTCTGCTTTACTTAGTTCATGTATGAAAAAAAAATGAGCACACCTTTCAATATTGTTCTTACCAGGTTTGTATTTATTTGCAGCTGCTTTTCAATAAATATTGTTCCATGGTGTCATAAAACACTGCCTGCAGCATAACTGTTAATTTACAACAGACATGATATATAACAACTAACTGATGTGATGGAGAAAAGCAGAGGAAAACAATGACAAAGACCTGGTCAGCACCAATTTAAAAGGAATGCTCCTTTCATTATTTCACACACAAAAAAAGGTAGTACAGCAGACTCAACTACTGGAAATTCTCGTATCATTCCAGTCAGGATGTGAGTAAAGGAAGTTGTAGCATAGCACTAAAAAAAATAGGTCAGAGTTCTCAACAGATTGTTGCGCTGCTGCTTTACAGAGATTCACCATGTTACATAGTTATGGTGATGCACATAACCTAATATGCATGGGCCTTACTTACATTGGAATATTTCTTGCTCCACAGAGTGCAATATATTTCTGAGAAAACCGCCTGTAATTTCATTATGGTGTGTCATGTGACGGAGGAATTCTCGTTCAGAAATGCCGCCCACATTCTGCCCCCCTTTCTCAACAACGTTAGGACATGACACCAGGGGGAGCGCAGGTGCATGCTCCACTTTAGTGAATGACCGGCAGCTATCCCAATGTTTCGTTATGTTATAAGGTTCACTTTGTAGTGAAATGTGGAACATTTCCACTAACAAGGCTCTTCTTACTGGAAACGTGCCCACACGTTTCACCACAAACTGACCATTATAACATAAAGAAACATTTGGCAAGCTGCCTGACAATCGAACATTTGCTGTAATGGAGCACGCACCCGAGGTCTCCCTGGCATCACGTCCTAACATTGCTGAGAAGGCGGGCAGAATGTGGGAAGATTTTCAGAATGGGAATTCCTCCACACGTGCGGACACACTGTAATGAAATTACGGGTTTTTTTCACAGAAATGTGTCATAATTATGTGGAGCAAGAAAGTTTCTGAAGGAAAATGTATATTTAACAACAACAAAGAAAAAACACACAAAAACAGTACAACACAGTAGTGGAGGGGCAGAAAACAATCCCTTAATATGGCCGTGGGATATCGTGGCCAGCAGTAGGTGCAGCATTGTCAGTATTTGCTGCTGCTGTTCTTGTATTGTGTCGACCTACTGCTGCAAAGCACTGACCCTCTGATTACTCTCCTCCAGGGCCACCCACACCAGGGCGATGTCAGCCTCTGTTGCAGGGACTTTTGTGGGGTCCACTGCAGTTGGAAATCCAGGTAGTAGTGGTGGTTGAGAGGGTGGTGTTGGTGGCTGTGGTGGTGGTGCAGCTGCTGTACTGGCCCTCCTCCTGCTGTGGCGAGGCATAACTTCGACCCCAGCAACACCCTCTGCCACTGCCACAGAAGGGCCAGCAGGTGGACGTCTGGCCCCTTCTGTGGCAGTTTACTACTCTGCCTTGTGGTGGCCGAAGATGTGGGTGCACTGGTCAACGATCCCCAAATGTGTCCCCCAGGGGCCACGGCATACCAGCACACCACACAGATGACACACTACAACTGTGCTGTCTCCCCCTACAGAATTAAAAAACTCCCACGCTGGGGAGCTGTGGGGTGGGACCAGACACAGTCCTCGTACCACCTATGGTTTCCAGGGCTGTGGCTGTGGAGGTGGTGGAGGGGGTGCTGCTGGAGCCCCTACAGCTGCTACCATTGGTGGTGGTAGTGGCAGAGAAGGTGGATGCACAGCAGCCACCGGTGGCACTGGTGCTGCCACTGCTGTTGCTTCCAATGGGGGGAACCAATACCCAGGAGTCGGGAGCTGTCCAGCATCACACGACTGCCCCCCATGTGTCCGCACTCCCCTCCTCTGACCTCGCCCACGGGCCAGAGACTCACCTTCTCTAAGGTCCATCCCTCCCACACAAGTCCCCGGCATACACACACACACACACACACACACACACACACACACAACAAAACAAAACAAAACTTATAAAAAAACATTAACTACCAAAACAAAATCACAAACACAATGCAAAAGCTAAATAAAGATATCTTTTAAAAAAGCTGTTGTTTTAGAAAGGCAATAAAGCACTTTGTCACTGACTCCTACATTGCTCTCTCACAAAGCCTTCTCCCTCTATGAATGCAAAGGAGAAAGTGAAACTGCTTCTCTGACTCACTTCCTTCCTGCCTGGCTAAAGCATGTGACTTACAGTACTGTAAGCCATGTGATGTGTGGGGGGCTGCCTATTTACTTGTCACTTCACCTTACTTCGCATTAAGTCATACTGACAACATGATAATAATGATAGCATAAAGTGACACTTTAGTGCCCTTAGCGTTAATGCTCTACGCCAACCAAGTGCCAACTCGTTCACTTCGCCAGTGGATTAACAATTCACTGCATCTCTAGTCTTAATACAGAGTAATTTTCTTTTATAGAGGAAAATAATGGTTCCAGTTTGAAGTCCTAAAAGGAAAAATTATAGCCCCACCCCCATGACATACACAGCTACTGTCATTTTTTCACTTCGATGATTTAAGTGAATATAAATATTCAGGTCAGTTCCACCTGTTTGATTGATTAAGATACAATAAAAGTTTCTATTATGTTATATAAAAATCAAAAGATATTTTACAATGTTTTTTGGAGCTAAAATTATATATAAAAGACAACGAATTGTGAATAATAAAATGTTATGGATTTATTTTTCAGAGAGGCAAACTCCAGTGTCTGATGAAGGAACATTTGTTCTGAAACGTTGCACAACATGGTGTAGAGTTTTTATCCTTTACAACAAAAAAAGTATTTTTGGAAAAAGAATATTCAGCATTGGTTCATTCAGGTTAAGAAGGTGGTTTCTCTTTTGACTTCTTATTGAAACATGGGCAACAAAATATGCAAAAATGACCAAATTATCAGCGTACATTGACATTTTCCTATGCTTGCTCATACCTTTGGTAATTTTCAATATTTTGACTACAAATTTTCAACATTGCCATTTTTTGCTTCACTTCTACAGCTGCCATTTTTCACATCCTTGCATTGTTTCAGAGATGATTTCAGAATTTTCAGTCCATGAACAGTAGAGCTGGGGCTTCACCGGGAACTAAACAGACCCCTCACGCCTGGGCAACTGATTCCAAAATTGTACTTTTTTTAATGTTACAAATGAAGCCGCTTCACCAACACCCATCAAATGTTTTTGAACACAGTCTGTGCTCTTTCTGAAGGCGTGGCTTGTAAGAGGCATGTTACCACTCAAGTATTATCAAATTTAAAGTGACAGTGCCTGATTCACACACAGTATATGCATATCTATGTAGCATATTTAAAATTCATACACATGCACATCACACACAAAATTAGCCAACCAAGCCCCTGCAGCTTTCCAAAATGCATTACTAATATATTAAAATTGTTATATTGTACTTACAAGACAATAAGAAGTCCACAAAAGGTGGGGGGGGACTAGGGAGCTGAGGAGTGGGAGTCTGAAAAGAAACTATTCAACTGAAGCGGCTCTATCCTCTGGAATTGAAAAAATGACTGTAAGGTTTAAAGAATGTGAATATAATCAGGTTGTTTTAGAAAAAGTAGTGCAAAAGGTTAATGCTGTATCCAGAGGAACAATTTTGAACCAGTCTAGAAATTGATGGGGTGCACAAAGGAAATGCATGAATTTTATTACAATGTTCTCCCCACAGTCTTATGCAATACAGGATATTCTGTGCAAGCATTGGCATGTTCTCTAGATGGAGCCAAAATTAAAAGAATGGACAGATGAGCAACCACAAATGATTTTTAAAAGGGGAAAAAATATAGGGAATAGAGTGCTCAGAAGTCAGTATACCCCAAAAGAGTCACCTCCTGCAGATCCACGCACATATAGGAATTTTAAGTGCCATAATTGTTCCTTTTGTAAACACATGGAAGTGGGTAAAGTATTTTATAGTCCCCACAATGGCAAACATTTTCACACAAACACATTTATTAATTGCAATATTGAAAATGTGATTTATAAAGCCAGTTGTGTGTGTAAAAGTTTCTATATTGGTAAAACAACTATAAAACAGAAACAAGTTGGGGAACATCTGAGGGCAGTGGAGAAGCAGGATGAAAGAAATGCAGTTGCACAGCATGTATTGAAAATGGGCCTCAGCATGTCTTCAAATTCCAGGTTACTGATAAGATAGGTCAGTTAGTAAGAGGTGGAGATATAGACAATGTTCTTTAGCAGAGAGAAAGCCTTTGGCCATGTACACTTGGTGTAATATAGAGAAATGGATTTGGACTGAACAATAAATTTCAGTTGACTCTGTTTAAAAAAAAATAGTTAAAACAGAGTTAACATTCTTAGCTCTAATTAAGGTGCAAATAGAAAAGTAAGCAATAATACCGGACAGGGTGGGCGGTATTGGGCAATACCGGACCACCCAGGGGCGTAATGAGTAGCCCCTGCGGTCCGCAGCCTATACCGCCCACCCTGGAGGGCTATTGCACTTAGAAAATGCCCACTGTTATATATATATATATAAAAAAAGAATTCAATAAAAAAATTGTTAGTAGGTTAAGATTAGTTTTGTAATAAAATAGTTCCTCTGCCAGGATGAGCTATGGAGTTACATCCACCCATAGTCCCACAGTAGTCTGTTTATACCTCCTCCCCATGCAGAGTGTGTTTAATTTACTTTGTGTTTAATGCTCGCCCCCCATGTTTACTATTTGTGCTTTGTTTTTTGGCTGGCAGCAGTTGCCATACTGATCACAACAGGAAGAAAAGACAGCGTGAACGTCTTTAGCAGCAGAGCATAAGACAAAGTGACTGCATTTGGCAGCAAAGCGTATTTAATTTTATGACTGAACATATCGTTCTTTTTTGTGTCCCTATGCGGTATGCAATTATGCTCTTTTGGGAGACTGAGCATGACTGAGGAGGCGACTGCTTACTTCGAGCTGTTTTTATTTAATTGCGGTCACAAGTCACAACTGAGAAGCTGTATGCTGACCTCATGACCTTTCACCATGCTTGAAGTGGATCCTGCACTTGCTGTGAGGGAGTGTTGTGAGGTACAGGACGTATTTCTTTTTTAAATGAGAGAGTGGGGGTATTTGTATTGTGCTCAATTTACTGGTTTGCTGCTTTTTTTTAAAAAAGGCATGTGAAGGATACAGCTGATGCGAGTGACGGTTTCGGGGATGGCTACCTTGTGCAAGTACAGTTTGAGAAAGTTCGGTCAGGTAAGTGGTGCCGTTTTGAAACAAGACTGCTGTTTTCACTCTCCTGACCACAAAATCTATGTTACTTTATTTACTGCTAGCTGCTACTGAGGGAAAGTAAATTGGGGGCACTAGTCTCGCTAGCGAGAGAAAAACATGTGATGATTTTAAATTTCATCAGCAGCCTTCAGCCAATGAGGAAGTAGGCTTGCAGCAGGGTAGAAGGGCACCTTGTGAAGTGGCACTTTGGCTGGCACTTATTTTTAGCTGGGCATCTATTGAGAAATAAATGCCCAGCTTGGAGGCAGTGTCAGCTAATCAGGGTTGAGAATTATTTCTTGCCATTTTCTAAGGACATTTATTATATCATCTAGGTTATTTATCATAACCATATTTCATGCTTCTATTTATAGTTCTATTTATGGTGCTGCATAGCTGATACCACTTATTTTTTTCTTTGTCATGGGTCTATTTGCACGTGTGATTTTATGTTTCTGGTTTGATGTCCTGTTCTCTTCCCCCACAAACACTTTCCCTATCTCATTCCCATCCAGTCCCCAACTCCCTAATGCCCCCTACTCCTTCCTCTTTTATGGACTTTTTATTGTCTTGTAAGTACAGTATAACCATGTTAATACATTAGTAATGCATTTTTGGAAAGATGCAGGGGTTTTGTTGGCTAATTATGCTTACGATGGGAATGTGTATGCATTTTAAATTAGCTGTATATATATATATATATATATATCTATATGTGTGTGAATAAGGCACTGCCACTTTAAATTTGATAATACTTAAGTGGTTACATGCCTCTTGCAAGCCACACCTTGAGAAAGAGTATAGTCTGTGTTCAAAAATGTTTGGTGGGTATTGGTGGAGAGGCTCCATTTGTAACATAGAAACATAGGATTTGACAGTGGATAAGGGCCCCTTGGCCCACTTAGTCCGCTCATTTCCCTACCTATTGGATAAGCTGCAGATTCTAGTTACCCAACAGCCTATTTCCTCCTACCCCTCACTATAATTGCCTTATGTCTGTCCCATTCATTCTTGAATTCCCCAATTTTTGACCCCACAACCTCCTCAGGAAGGTGGTTCCTTGCGTCCTCCACCCTCTCCATGAAAAAAATACTTCCTCACATTGCCCCTGAGCTGTCCTCCCTCTATTTTCAAATTATGCCCTCTTGTTCTTGTACATCTCTTTTTCTGAAAGATGCTCCTGTCTTGGACTTTGCTGATTCCCTTGAGGTACTTGAAAGTTTCTATCATGTCCACCCTCTCCCTCCTTTCCTCAGGGGTATACATATTAAGCACTTTTAGTCTCTCTCTCTCTTAGTGTGGCTTTTGTCGCAGACCCTGCACCATTTTAGTTGCCCTCCTCTTGACTGCCTCCATCTTGTCTATGTGCTTGCGGAGATGGGGTCTCCTGAACTGCACGCAGTACTCACCAACTGTCTGTACAGAGGGATAACAACTTCCTGTTTTCTACTAGTGATGCCTCTCCCAATACATCCTAGTATCCCCCTAGCCCTCCTTGCTGCCTTCTCACATTGTTTATCTACCTTAAGGTCATCTGATAGGACTACCCCAGGTCCCTTTCCATTTGTGTTGTTAGTACTCCCCCATTTGTACTCTTCTCCTGGGTTTTTGTTTCTCAGATGCATTACTTTGCACTTTTTTGCACTGAATCTAAGCTGCCGTATTTCTGACCATTCCTCCAATCTTGTCAAGTCCTTTCTCATCCTTTGCACATACTCCCTTGTGTATCAACCCTGTTGCAGATCTTTGTGTCAACAGCAAAAAGGCACACTTTTCCTTTCAGCACCTCTGCAATGTCTCCTATAAAGACACTAAAGAGGACTGGTCCCAGTACTGAACCCTGTGGTACTCTACTAGTAACCACCCTTTCTTCAGAGTTTACTATTACCCTCTCGGTCCTGTTGTCCAGCCAGCTTGTTACTCAGGCTGGCTAACTAGTTTATTAATCTTTTGTGTGGGACTGTCAAATGCCTTAATAAAGTCTAGGTAGGCCATATTCACAGCCCCTCTCTGGTCTACTACTTTGGTTACCCAGTCAAAGAAATCTGTTAGATTCGTCTGACATGACCTTCCTGCTGTGAATCCATGCTGCCTTGGATCCTGTGCCCTGCTGGCCTCTAGGTACTCAACAATTCTTTCTTTCAGAAGTGATTCCAGTATTTCATGTTATAGCACAGGGAATGTTTGGTTAATTTTATGGTGGTCCATAGAATGCCTTAACAATTAGCGTTTTCCTTACCTGGCTGAGTTATTTTCCAGTTCGGTTTGGAGAAGAGGAGAAAAGGATTCGATTTGACCGGTGAGGAGATTGTAACAGAGGAGGTGCCGATACAGAATATTGGAGGAGTTCAGCAAGGAACAACTCTGGAGCCTGAAGAGTCCCCTGTGGGAATTGTGGCAGAGGAGGTTCTGTTTGTGGCGGCTGCATTAAGGAAGTGGACTGGGGCTGGAATTGTCTGAACTGCCCCATCTAGTTGAAGGATTTAGGAGTCTGTGTGGGGATTCGGGGCTTGCTGTTACTTCTGTTCAATTGCCCTGATGGGATCTGGAGGGGGGGGGCTCTTGTCTGTCTTGCCGGGAGTGGTGCTCGCAGGGGGCTAATGGCCATGCAGGAGTCTTGATACAGTGCCTGCTGAAGAGCGGGTGGTGCAGTCTAAGGTGCTACTAGGCTCCTTGGGAGTGGGCCGAAGGGCCTGACCCTGCAGGGGGCTGAAGCAATGGTAGGAGGCCTTAGGTTGATATCCTCCCTGGTGTGCAGTTGAGACACCCTCTGTTTTTCAAACTGGGTCTTTTAAAGTGATCTTGGATTGGTTATGGTATGATCGCCTTTGGCTGTGAGTATTGCGATTGTGCCTGACATTGTTCTGGGGACCAACATCTGGATTTGCTGTTACACAGGGGACCGGGCCCTAGATCAGCCAGGGAGCTGACTGATGAGCCTGTAGTGCTCCCGAACCCGGGTCGCCGGCATGGTGCAAGGTGTGGTGTCCAGCACATATGAACATACGAAATTTGCCAGCAGAAAAAGACCAGTTGGTCTATCGAGTTTGCTAGATTATGCAGCTAGCAGCCCTATTCTGCAGCTGCCCCACCTTCCTTTGCTCTCCCTCCCTCCCTTTATCCTCTCTTTTGCCCTGTCCCAGACCCTTTTGAAGAAGCCTACTGTTTTACATGTTACTACCTCTGCTGGTAACGCTTTCCACTCTGCCACCACCCTCTCCATGAAAAAGTGTTTCTTCATTTCCCTCCTGAACCTTCCCCCCTCCAATCTCATGTCACAGCCTTGAGTGTCCCTCCCCACCCTTGCCCTGAATAGCCCCTCTATACCAATCTTGTTTATCCTTCTCATGTACTTGATCATATCACCTCTGTCTCTCCTCTCTTCCAGTAAGTACATGTTTAACTCCTTTAGACTACTCTCATACGGTAAGTTCCCCAGCCTTTGGATCATCTTAGTTGCTCTGCACTGCACCCCTTTCAGTAACTTAATGTCCCTTTTCAGGTATGGGCACCAGTACTGCATGCAGTATTCGAGATGAGGTCTAACCAGTGATCTATACAGCGGCAGAATCACCTCCCCCCCTCCTCGATGTTATGAAACCCAGCATTTTGTTGGCCATTGCTGCTGCCTTTCTACAATGTGCCGAGTTGTTCATTGATCCCATGATGACTAACCCTGATCCTTCTCCTGCTCAGTCTCCACCAGCTGCACCCCCCCCTCCCCAGTTGGTACTTTCTCCTTGGATTTTTTGCTCCAAAATGCAGTACCTTACATTTTTTGACATTGAACCCCTGCTGCCAAGAGTCCGACCAAGTCTTCAGCTTTTTCAGATCTTCCTGCAGACCCCACTACCCCTCTGTCATCCACCACTGCCCCTATCTTGGAGTCGTTGGCAAACAGACTGATCCTGCTCTTGATTCCCATGGAAGTATCTGCAATAAATATCCCAAATAACACTGGTCCCAGCACCAAGCCCAGTGGAATCCCACTCATTACTGCCCTTGGGGATGAGAGTTCCCCTTCCACCACCACCCTCTGCTGTCTTCTCTGCAGTCAGTTTTCTTCCATCCCACCATATTTGGTCCCACCCCTGTGCCTTCAAGTTGTATTCCAAGTCTTCCATGTGGCACTGAATCAAATGCCTTGCTGAAGTCCAGGTACAGGACATCCACTGTATGGCTCTTGTCCATCTGCCTAGTCATCCAGTTATAGTAATCTACCATGTTGGTTTGGCAGGATCTGCCCATGACAAAGCCATGCTGTCTACTGTCCTGAAACCCACTGTACTCCAGCAGAGACATCAGCCTCTACTTCAGGATCATTTCCATTAGCTTCCCCACGATGGACGTGAGGCTCATCGGTCTATAGTTTCCTGGTTCATCTTTGGGGCCGCTCTTTTGCAAGGGAACAATGTGAGCCAACCTCCAGTCCTTGGGTACTCATCCCAAATTCAGTGAGGTATTGAATAGGCCTGCCAAGGGCCCCACCCGGATCTCTGCTAGCTCCTTCAGTACCCTGGGGTGAGCGCCTTCCAGCCCTGGTGCCTTGTCCACCCTCAGCGTTCTCAAGCACTAAAGGACTCTAGCTTCTGTAATCCCACTGTCCATTACTCCCTCTCCAGTCTTTACTGCCTACCCCCCTTGGGTGGCACCCCCCCCCTTCGTAAATACCAAGCAGAAGTAGTCATGGAGTGCTTCCGCCTTTCTCCCCCTTTTCTACCCATCCCCCATCCTTCTTAATCCTTGAAGAAGCTCTTCCCCCCCTCCTTTATGCCTTGCACCAGCCTGAGCTCTTTGGTGGCTTTTGCTCTTCCTACTGTCCTTGTCGCCTCCCTTGCCTTCTGCAGGTACTCCTCCCAATCTTCCCCCTTTCCCAATTTCCTGTATCTCCTAAAGGCAACCCTTTTTCTCCTCACCTTTTCCACAACCCCCCTGCACACCCAGCTTGACTTTTTTGCCCTGGCCTTTTTACTTCAAGTTCTGCTACAGGAATTGGTAGCCTCTAGTATCTCCCTCTTGATGAACTCCCATCTCTGATCCGTGCCCATACTAGGCTGGATCCCGGCCAGGTTCCCACTCACTACCTCCCCCATCTTTGCAGGGATGCCACCCCCTGTTTGTCTGTAATCAACCTGAATCATACTGGGTGATGATCACTCCCCGCTAATTGTTCATCCACCTTGGTATCCCTCACAAATTGCCAGTTTGTGAGCACTAGGTCTAAGGTGTCCCCCAGTTGGTTTGCTGACCACCTGTGTCAGGAAGCTTTCCTGAAAGGCATCCAGTAGTACCTGTTTCCTTTTACTGCTGGTGGCTGGGGTTCCCCAGTCTACCCCCAGCAGAGTGAAGTCTCCCACAACCACCACACTCCCCTTCCTGCATGCCTTTTTAATCTGCTTTGCAAGTTCCTTGTCCAACTCCTCTGTCTGGGAGGGTGGCCTGTACACCTCTTCCATCAAGAGAGTCCTATTCCTGAAATCCTGGATTAGCAGCCATAATGACTCTGTTTCGCCATCCCCCTTTCCTCCGTAACACACTTTAGCCCCTCCCTCACATATAATGCTACTTCCCTTTCTTCTGTTTACCCTATCCCTGCGGAATATTCTGTACCATGGGACTGCCAGGTCCCAGTCATGGTACTTGGTGGCACATCTTTCCTTGATTGCTGCATTTCCACCTCCCTCTCCACCATAAGGACCTGTCAGGGGTGTAGACAGACAATATACAAATGTACACCAGGACTGTTTGTTGCCTCATTTGGCACAATAAATACAACTTTTGTATCTCATGACAATGGTTGTTGCCATGCATGGGTAAATACAAATGCCATGCATTGCTCCCTAAGACACCCACATACCAGCCCAGCGCCTATAAAGTTGTATTGTCCTTGGGATGCAAAGACAGTATTAGTGACCAGTCCTTCTAGTTTCAACTCCTATGAATAAAACTACAGAAAGGTTCAGCATTTTCTTTGTTAGTTTTCATGGAAAAAGGAAGCAGTTCAGAGCCTATTTGCTACCTTCCTTAAATAAAATTGCACACCATGGAGTACTTGGAGTATGCCTGGCTACACCCATGGGACCTGTAGGTCATTCATTTTATCCCCCAGGCTCCCAGCATTCATGGTGACCACCTTCCATCCCTTTACCTTTGCTTTCCCATTCCTCTGCCTTCCACTTCCAGCATCCTCTCTATTGCTTCTACCTAGTATAACCCCTAGGTGGCGCTATCCAAAGGGACACTACCCCTGCCTGTGTGACCAGATGCAGGTTGAGGGGCCTGGGTACTAGAAATGGGTGCCTCCACCCAGAGGACAAGGTTTGTGGTAGCATAGCTGACCTGGGTACAGCCCTCCGGGACACTGTTACCCCTTTTTTTCCCTCTAGTGGCCTAAATGGTTCGCAGAAATCACAATTGCAGTCAACCTCTGACAGCAGTTTTAACCCGACACTTGTTGCACTTAACACCAGGGCTGGTTCAGCTGGTTTGGCCCTCGAGAACCCCTGTGAAGTAATATTGAGCAAAACAACCAACAGTATTTCAATGCTGTTCATACGGAGGTACATCGCAACCAGTTTAAATGCAAAAAGATTTAGATCTGATTTATTTAAGGGGCAGTAACAAGGAAGCAGGCAGAATCTGGTGGTTGATTCGAGATCCAAATAATTCAGGTTGTAAGACATGCACTCAAAGGTCCCTGTAACACAGTCACACACACTCTGGGTACCCAGTTGGAATGATGTCTAGCCTGAAGCGTTGCCCAGGGTAGGCCAGCATTGAAGCTGGTTGGGGCCCTGTGATAGAAAGAAAACATGCATGCACTTTAACCCACAATTTGTAATCTGGAGCCGGATGGCTCAGTCCCAAGATGATTGGCAACAACAATTAAATCAGTTGACGCACTTTGATTTGAGCTTTGTTGCAGGGAGCTACCCTGATGTTTACTCACACTACCCAGTAAAGGATGCAGGATGGATGAAATGGAGACCTCAGGATGAAGTACTGGATTGCCAGGAGAAGCAGGGCCCACACGAAGCACCGTGGTGCTGATCCTGTTCGTTGGTGCTGAGTAGGGAGCCGAATCCCCAGGCAGGTCTCTTGTCAGTTGTTTCTCTGTGGCTTGAGTGGCTGTCTGGGCCAAGTGGCAAGGCCCAGACCGGGTAAACAGTTCAGAGACAACAAGGTAAGTGCTGGATACAGCTTCCAGCAAGCGTGACACATTCAAGCAGTGGGGAACCAAATCACGACCCACTATCAGCATTCAGCACACTTACAGTAAAAGCAGGTAAATACCACAATTTGGATGACAGTCCGGTTGCAATTCACAGTGTCTTTGCACAATCCATATGCTCTGCGGCAGTCTCAAGTCCTGACAGGCCAATCGCACTGAGGCAAATCTTCAGTCCACTTAAGAAGGATTCAGTTTGTCACAAATCAGGATTCGATCACAAAAGATGCAAATTCGGAAGAAGTCCGTTATCAGGCTCAAGGTCTCTTCACTTATGAAGATGGCAGCAGGCAGGCCAAACACAGCCTTCCCACTGATTTCCCCAGCTCACCACGCAGGAGCAGCTGCTCGAATCACTCGAGCTGTTCACTCTTTCAGCTCTAACCCCAGACTGATTCACTGCTGCAGGCAGCTTGGGACTTTCCCAGAGATCCAAAAGGTTTGATTCATTGATTCATCTGTCTGTCACAGCAAGAGCTCCCCCTCTAGGTCTGTTTAGGCACCAAAGTGTAAAAACTACAATTCCTACAGAAATTCACTCCCACAAGACCCTTGGGGACAGACTCCATTTTAGGGTCCCCAAAGGTACTGATTGGTCCCAATAGGCAGTCCAGAACCAAGATGGTGGTGATTAACAGAACTGTCCAAGCTGTAAAAGAAGGCAGGTTAGACAAACTACAATATCTTTACTATTAAAGCAGATAATGAGCTAACAGTCACAGATTCTAGTAGGGCTCCCTCTGTGCAATTAGCAATGGCAGAATGGAGCAATAACATTGCAGCCTGGTCAGGACTTGAACCTGAAACTACTTGGCCCCTACCCAGATCAATTATACACCACAAGATAGGTAGCTCTTAAAGAGACAGGCATGGAGGCTAACAGGGCACTCACATGCAAACACTTTTAACGTGCCAGGACACATAACGCCAGCCTGGCAGTGGACATTTAGGCAAGCCCAAGGAAGAATTTTGGGAATCCCCATTTGTAGGAGGGTTACACTAGTTTATTGCCCTTGTTCTGGGGGGTAAGTCTGCTCTGCTTCCCATCTTGTGGCCACTGTACTCCCTTCTTCCACCTGCCACCCCCTCTCCTAGTTTAAATGTCCAGCTACCTCAATATACTCCCCAAGCTTCTGTTTCAGCACCTTCTTGCCCTCTTCATTTAGGTGACGTATATCCTTTTCAGATTGAATATGCTTTATTAGTAGGAAGAGTTCTCATATCATACATTACAAACATTGGGCAGAGAAGCTTGCATGATACATTCACATGAACAAATATTGTAAGTTAGGATTCTTTTACTGTATTAAGTAATTACATAGAAATCTGGTGGAACTCTGATCGTAAGTGTAATTACCTTTACAAATCCCTTTTGACCTGCGAAAACATGCACTTATTCCTCCTCCTGCTCCCCCCTCCCCGATTCCCTCCAACACCCTCTCCCCTCCACCCCTACCCCCTCAGGTATGGAGTGATATTAGCCTGTAGTTTCATTAACCCAAAGAGTAATAATTAGAGAAGGCCTAGATTAGTATTTGCAATTTCACTAATAATAGTTTTGCAAAATAAAAAGAAAAAGAAAAGGAAAAAAAAATTCATTATTCAGTACCCTATTGACCATTAAATGGTCAATAGAGTATGTAAAGGGGGCCCATACTTTCTGGTAATATTGTGGCCTCTTTGCCATATGAGCGAGCATGTTTTCTGCTTGTAAAGTGAAAAGCGTCTCTTTTAACCACTCTGTGTATGTTGGGATGTTCTGATCCAACCAGTGGTGCATGATTACTTTTTTGGTGCATAGGGATATTAATGCCATATGTTTTCATTGATTACCATTCAAAAGTTCCCCATAATCTCCTATTATACAAATTTCTGGACTGAAGGCTTTGGATAGGCCTAAATAGGGGATCCAAATTAGACTTGATGTCCCAGAAGGGTGTTACTTTATTACATTCCCATAGGATGTGCAGTAATGTGCCAGGACACTGCTTACAGCGGGAACATAAATTTGAAGGAAGCCTCCCCATTTGATGAAGTCTGGCCAGAGTGTAATATAGATCATGTATTACCTAGAATTGCAGAATGAGATATCTAATCCATTTCACATCTTGATATAGTTGTGACCAGATTTTAGGCCATGACCGTGGTGTCAAGGTGTTTGAAGGTAGTACCTGGTCCCAGATATAATATGGCGCTCTTCACAGTTCCTCTATTCCATCCCTTAGGAGACGGTGGAAAAAAGAAATAAGATGGGAAGAGGGAAAATTGGAGATAGCCGGGAGAAAAGGACCAGCTAAATGCTGTGTCCAATACCCTGATCCGAAATGTTGTAGGAGCATGTGTTATAGTTGGATATACTTAAAGCAAAAAGAGTTAGGGAGGTTGAACTGTGTACTGGCCGTTTGGAATTATATCAGTTTGTGTTCTTGTAATAAGTCAGTGACTCTGAGCTGAGTATTTCCTGGTCAAAAGTTGTGTGGAAGGGACAATCCCCGGATCTTGAAATTGGGATTCGCACATATAGGCTGGGAGACATCCTTCCACAGGAATATCTGAAAAGTATTGCATAGTTGAGTGTGTACGCAAAGTGTTGTCCCTATGAGTAAGCTCCTGAAACTTTTAATTAAGTTTTTAGAGGAAGAAAAAATGAGAGTATTGAGAGATATATTATATGGGGAAAGTAGGGGCTGCTCTATTTGGTACCACAGGGGCAGATATTGGGTCTACCCAGTATATGGCTCATCTTTCGTCCAATATGTAAGAATTAAGCATGTAATGGAGAACTGATAAAGAAGTAAGTCTGGAAGTTGTAAGCCACCATTAATTTTGCTCCTTTGTAGTTTAAAGAGAGCCCACCAGGGTGTCTTACCACCCCATAGAAAGTTAGACATGAGTTTATTGATTTGGGTAAACCAGATTTTAGGTAGAAAGAAACATGTCATCTATAGGGGGTACAGAATTCGAGGAAGAACATTAATTTTCAGTACATTTGCCCGTCCCCAAAGAGTAAGTGGAAGCATGGCCCAACGAGAAAGGTCCATTTTAATTTGAGTGAGACTTTTATCAAGGTTGTATTGCTTCATTTTGACTTCTGAACAAGAAAGATATATCCCCAAATATTTTAGTTTATCCTTTGTCCAATGAAACCCAAAATGAGCAACATCTGCTAGGAATGTATGGACATTTAAAGGCATCAATTCTGTCTTCGTTATATTGAGCTTATAATTAGAAAATTTACCAAATTCCTTAATAAGTTCAAGTGCAGCAGAGATCGATTTTGGGGGGTATGTTACATGAATAAGGATATCATCGGCGTACACTGAGATTTTATACTGACTGGGCCCAATCGAAATACCAAAGATCTTAGGAGAGTGATTAATGCATCTAATAAGTGGTTCCAAATATAAATCGAAAAAAAAGGGGGAAGTGGGCATCCCTGTCTAGTACCTTGCTGTAAATAAAGGTGACGTCTATCCTTAGCGTATAGACTAATGTCCTCCTGGGTCTGTTCCCACCCTCCTATTAATCCATTCCCTTTGGTGTGACACCATTTGCCTAACCATTCATTAAGTTCCTTAATCCTTTGTTTTCTAGTCATGCTCACCTTTGGCAATGGTAATACCTCAGAAAAGGTTACTGATCTACCCTTCCCCACGCATAAAGTTCCAAGCTCCTCAAACCTCTTTTGTGGACTACCTTTCTCTCCCTTCTCCCTCTAGCATATTTCAGGACTGATTGTCCCACTCTTTCTGCTGTCATCCCTGGCATGGCCTCCACCCATCTATGACTATGCCTTTCCCCCTTGCTACCCACCTTACCCCCTTTAATATTGCATCCCCCAGTACTAGTATTTCCCCCATATTTCCATCTGCCTGCTTCCCCTCACCCCCATTCCAGTGCTCAACTGTTAGCACCACCATTCTGGCCTGATTCACCAAGTCTTTGGAGACCCAAAACCCTCATTTTTATGTTGATTACACGCATGTGCAAGAAACATATTGCAGCGGCTTTCTCCAGAAGCAGGTTGTGGAGGTGCAGCACTGTTGTGGCCAATGTCCCCACAGCCTTTAAAGGCTTGGCCCGCTTCCCCCAATACCGTGGCACGCTGCTGCTGACACTAGTTCAGCCAGTGTGCCACAACCTTGTAAAAAATTTAGCAGCTACAATCAAGGGCCTCCTAGTTATTGCAGTGTCAGCCATTCGCTACAATGAGGGAGCGACCCGTCATTGCAGGGCAGAACCTTGAGACACTGATATTGTTTGTGAACATGGCGGTGTCTTGCCGCCGTGTTCACAAACAATATTAATCCCCCCACCAAGGGGGTGCCCAATCCCCCTCGGTAGCATGTTCCCCCCCACCGTGTTTGTTTGCCGACGGGGGCCCCAATCCCCGTTGGCTTCAGTGGCCCAAGGTTTATACTGCCAACAGGGGAGCCCACTCCCCGTTGGCATTGTGTAACCCTCCCCCACTTTTGTTGTCTGCCGACGGGGTGCCCAATCCCTGTTGGCATAATTTCAACCCCCCCTTTTGTTGTGTGCCGACAGGGGTGCCCAATCCCTGTTGGCATAATGTAAACCTCCCCTTTTGTTGTGTGCCAACGAGGGTGCCAATCCCCCTTCAGCTACAGCTGCTCCCCAAAAAAACAAGACTCCATTGGCACACTGGGAGCCCACACCAGTATGCCACATGCCCCTGTAAAATCAAAAACGGTCCCACGATGTCTTTTTATTTTTTAACCTATAAAAAAGGAAATGGTCCCTCGGCGGTCTCCTGCCCCTTGAACAACCCACACCCACCACTGTGCACCCTGCCTCCCACACCCCCTCACCCCATACTTACCTCCAGAGTCTGTACGATGATCTTCGTGGACCGGGAACACGTCTGCACTCTTCAAAGCCAACACGCGAGGAAATGCCGGTAAGCTGTATAATGGAATAAATAAGTTTTTTTCAACTTTGATGCATATCTCAGAAATTTTTTGGAATTTTGGCACCAAATTTTCAACATGGGGTTTTTGGAACCCCTCCTCATGAATTCTGGCACTGTCATGGCATTATTTGGCCCCAAAAGGTGATTTCGCGGTCACTGCGTGGAATCCCCTTTCAGGACCGACTAACAAAATGACAGTGCCAGTGTTCATGAGGTGGGCTCTCAAAAAGCCTATACTGCAAATTTGGTGGGAAAAATCCAAAAAATGACTGTTTTATGCGTGTGCGTAGTACAGTTGCTATGCACGCTTGTGAATTTGCAATATTTTCACGCCAGATTTTCAACATTGGCATTTTTTCAGACCTCCTTGTGAACAGTACAGCTGTCATTTTCCACAACCTGGACGAAATGTGTTTTCACACTTCTGGCACAGAATAGCACGGTCGGTGTGGGAAATCAGTGTTCAGAACAGATTAAGACAAGCATTTGTCAATGCCGAATGTTTGCTTGCTGGCATTGGCATTGGCATTGGTAGTGTAGAAGTTACAGAGCTGCATAATAGAAATGGCAGTAAAGTATTGAACTGAAGCCAACCCCACCACCACCCTGCAGACAGTGACAGGCATTGGGGTGTGCCTTTGGGTCATCAGGCATAACGGCCATGCCATTTCACCACACCCTACCCTGCAGACACTGACAAGTGTCACGGTGTGCCTTGTGGTCTTTGGCCCTTATGCGCACCCCATTCCATCAGGAAATACGGTGAGATGGGTGTGGTATAGGAGAATGGGGTGAACTTTGGGGTCGAAGAGTCCAAGGCATACCTCGATGCCTCTCACTGGCTTCAGGATGTGGAATGGTATGAGCATTACAGGCAAGAATCCCAAGTCACACCCCTGATACCTGTCATTTTCTACAGGGTGGGGTGTTATGGTCGGAAACCCTAACACCTCAGGCATTCGTTGGTATTTTCACTCCAAATTTTCAACATTTTTTTTTGTGACCCCCACCTCATGAACAGTGGCAAGATCAGTTTGTTAACTGAAAGCTGCTTATGCACAGCGACTACAGCATTTAGCACCACAGGTGCAAAAACACATTCCGAACAGGATGTGAAAAATGACAGCTGTACTGTTCATGAGGAGGTGTAAAAAATGGCAATGTTGCAAATCTGCAGTAAAAATATTTAAAAAATTCGTGAAGTCATGAGCGTGCATACAAACTGTGCAATGCACACCCATAATGTAAATAGGTTGGGGATTTTTTACAACAGATTGTCAACACAGGCATTTTGGGACCTCCGATCATGAACAGTGTCACTGTGATTTTCTTTATCTGTCCCGAACAATGATTTCCCAAAGCGACCATGCATCTCTGCGCTGAAAGTGTGAAAATACATTTTGGCCATATTGTGAAAAATGACAGCTGTACCGTTCATAAGGAAGTGTGGAAAAATGCCACTGGTGAAAATCTGGACTGAAAATATTACACAGTCATGAACTTACAAGGGTGCGTGGAAACTGCACAATGCTCACTCGTAACACAGCCATTTTATGGACTTTTGTCACCAAATTTACAACATAGCCATTTTAAGACCTCTGCTTATGAACAGTGCAACTGTGATTTCCTTAATCTGTCCCAAATATTGCTTTCGCACACCGACTGCACCATTGTGCGCCACATGTGAGGAAACACATTTGGGGTGACATGTGAAAAATGGCAGCTATACTGTTCATAAGAAAGTGTAATAAAATGGCAATGTGGAAAATCTGGAGTGAAAATATAGAAAATTTGCAAACTTACGAGCGTGTGTAGGAACTGCGCAACGCACGCTCGTAAAACAGTAATTTTTAGGAATTTTTTCACCAAATTTTCAACATAGCCATTTTAAGACCTCTGCTCATGAACAGTGTCACTGTGATTTTCTTAATGTGTCCCATACATTGATTTTGCACACCGACTGCGTCATTGTGCGCTACATGGGCAGAAACACGTTTTGGGCAAGATGTGAAAAATGACAGCTATACTGCTCATAAGGAGGTGTGGTAAAATGGCAATGTTGAAAATCTGGAGTGAAAATATTGAAAATTTGCGAACTTACAAGCCTGCGTAGGAAATGCGCAACGCATGCTAGTAAAACAGTCATTTTTAGGAATTTTTCCACCAAATTTTCAACATAGGCTTTTTGAGAGCCCACCTTATGAACAGTGGCAGTGTCATTTCATTACTCAGTCCTGAAAGGTGATTTCACGCAGTGACTGCAAAATCACCCTTCAGGCCAGATTAACGCCATGACAGTGAGAGCATTCATGAGAAGGGGTCCCAAAAACCCCATGTTGAAAAGTTGGTGCAAAATTTCCAAAAAATGGCTGAGATATGCAGCAAAGTTGAAAAAACCCTATCTATTCCATTATACAGCTTACCGACAGTTCCTCAGTTCACGGTCGGCTTTGAAGAGTGCACACGTGTTCCCGGTCTACCGAAGATCATCGTGCCAGAGTCCGGAGGTAAGTATGGGGTGGGGGTGGGGAGGCAGGGTGCGCAGTGGGTGGGTGCAGGTGGGGCAGAGACAGCCAGGGACCGTTTTAAGTTTCAGGTATTTTTTTTTATTGAATGGTGACGCGGGACATTTGCCACGCTGGGGTGGGCTCCCAGCATGGCACAAGGATGGCTGGTGGGGTGGGCGTGGGCCGGACGGGGATTGGGCACCCCCGTCGGCAATAGCATCTGTTGCCACGCTGGGGTGGGCTCACAGCATGGCACCCTGTACTGGGGGGAACAGTGGAGCCGACGGGGGATTGGGCACCCCTGTCGGCTATACAATGTGTGGCCACGCTGGGGTGGGCACCAAGCGTGGCATATGTAACCTGCTTGGGGGGGTGCAGCACAGCAGATGGGGGATTGGGCACCCCAGTTGGTTACACAGTGTGTGCATGGGTTGGGGCAAGCACGTAGTATGAGTGCGTGTGTGTGTGTGTGTGTGTGTGTGTGTGTGTGTGTGTGTGTAGGGGGAGAGTGCATGAGCAGGCGATATCTTATCGCTGCTCACTGAAGCATAGCTTCCCCTTTCAACTGTACTCCACTGCATTTTGGAGCTGTCATAGACAGCTCCAGCAGGCATTGTAGAACTGTGGCCACGCCTGCTAACACACTGACTGAATTGGAAGAGGGCTGCCACACCTCTGAAAACTCGGATGATGGCACTATGTTTCTTGCACATGTGTACAAGCAAACATAAAAATGACAGTGGCACTGTTCATGAGCAGAGGTCCTAAAATGCCTATGTTGAAAATTTGATGACGATACTCCATAAAATTACTGTGTTACAAGCATGCATTGCGCAGTTTGCATGCACGCTTGTAACTTCACGAATTAATAATATTTTCACTCCAGATTTTCAACATTGCCATTCTTCTGCACCTCCTTATGAACAGTGTAGCTGTCATTTTTCACATCCTGGCCGAAATGTGTTTTTGCAGTTCCAGCACAGAATAGCATGATCGCTGTGGGAAATCCATGTTCGGGACACATTATGAAAATGACAGTGGCACTGTTCATTAGCAGAGGTCCTAAAATGTCTATGTTGAAAATTTGGTGACGAAAGTCCATAAAATGAGTGTGTTATTTAATGTGCATTGCATAGTTTCCACGCACGTGCATCTTTCGCAACTTTGCAATATTTTCACACCAGATTTTCAGCATTGCCATTTTCCCACACCACCTTATGAACAGTGCAGCTGTCATTTTCACATCCCGGCCAAAATGTGTTTTCGCCTGCAGCACAAATAGCTGCTGTCACTGTGGGAAATCAGTGTTCAGGACATATTAAGAAAATCAGACTGACACTGTTCATGAGCAGAGGTCCTAAAATGCCTATGTTGAAAATTTTGTGATGAAACTCCATAAAATGACTGTGTTACGAGCGTGTGTTGTGCAGGTTCCACGCACCCCTGTAAGTCTGCAAATTAGTAATATTTTCACTCCAGATTTTCAGTACTGGCATTTGTAGACACCTCCTCTTGAACAGTACAGCTGTCATTTTTCACATCCTGGCTGAAATTTGTTTCCACACTTCCGGCACAGAATACTGCTGTTGCTGTCGGAAATCAGTGTTTGGGACAGATTAGGATCGAGCAACTGGGGGGGGGGGGAGAGTGACCGAGCTCAACTGAGCTCTGTCAGGACTGCTGTGGATTTCTTTGTGGGCAGGAAAAGGCGACAATGCAGGCAGGAGCCCAGTACAGAAGGGCAGCCTGCAGCACTGGGAGACACAGAACGAGTGAGTGAGGGAGGGGGAGTGAGTGAGCTCAATGGAGCTCTGTTGGGACTGCTGCGGATTTCTTTTTGGGCAGGAAAAGGCAGCAGATCATGCAGGGGCTGAGTACAAAAGGCAGCCTGCAGTGGTGGGAGAAACAGAATGAGCGAGTGAGAGAGGGGGAGTGAGCGAGCTCAACGGAGCTGTATCATGACTGCTGCGGATTTCTTTGTGGGCAGAAAGGGTGGAAATGCAGGCAGGAGCCCAGTACAGAAGGGCAGCCTGCAGCGCTGGCAGAAATGGATCGAGCGAGTGAGACAGGGGGAGTGAGTGAGGCCAATGGAGCTCTGTCTAGACTGCTGCATATTTCTTTGTGGGCAGAAAAAGATGCCGACAGAGGCAGGAGCCCAGTACAAAAGGGCAGCCTGCAGTGCCAGCAGAAACAGAATGAGCGAGTGAGACAGAGGGAGTGAGCAGCCTCAATGGAGCTCTGTCAGGACAGCTGCAGATTTCTCTGTGGCCAAGAAAAAGTGCCAATGCAGGCAGGAGCCCAGTACAAAAGTGCAGCCTGCAGTGCTGGGAGAAACAGAATGAGTGAGTGAGTGAGTGAGTGAGAGAGGGGGAGCGAGCGAGCTCAATGGAGCTCTATCGGGATTGCTACAGATTTCTTTGTGGTCAGAAAATGGTGCCAACAGAGGCAGGAGACCACTACAAAATGGCAGCCTGCAGCACCAGGAGAAACAGAATAAGCGAGTGAGACAGGTGGAGTGAGCGACCTCAACAGAGCTCTGTCAGGACAGCTGTGGATTTCTTTATGGTCAGAAAAAGGTGCCAATGCAGGCAGAAGCCCAGTACAAATGGGCAACCTGCAGCGCCAGCAGAAACAGAATGAGCGAGTGAGAGAGGGGGAGTGAGCTACCTCAATGGACCTGTGTTAGGACTGCTGCAGATTTCTTTGTGGGCAGAAAAAGCCACCAACAGAGGCAGGAGCCCAGTACAAAAGGGCAGCCTGCAGTGCCAGCAGAAACAGAATGAGCACGTGAGAGATGGGGAGTGACCCACCTCAATGGAGCTCTGTCGGGACAGCTGCAGATTTCTTTGTGGGCAGCAAAACATACCAATGCAGGCAGAAGCCCAGTACAAAAGAGCAACCTGCAGCACCAGGAGAAACAGAATGAGCAAGTGAGACAGGCGGAGAGAGTGACCTCAACTGAG
The DNA here is from genome assembly GCA_016271365.2 of Neoceratodus forsteri. Classification (NCBI taxonomy): domain Eukaryota; kingdom Metazoa; phylum Chordata; order Ceratodontiformes; family Ceratodontidae; genus Neoceratodus; species Neoceratodus forsteri. Next base: position 855,056,902 of record CM028131.1, read on the forward strand.
CTCTGTCAGGACAGCTGCAGATTTCTTTCTGGGCAGAAAAAGGTAGCAATGCAGGCAGAAGTCCAGTACAAAAGGGCAGCCAGCAGTGCTGGGAGAAACACCACGAGTGAGTGAGAGAGGGGGAGTGAGCGAGCTCAACAGACCTCTATCATGACTGCTGCAGATTGCTTTGTGGGCAGAAAAAGGTGGCAACACAGGCAGGAGCCCAGCACAAAAGGCCAGCCTGCAGCACTGGCAGAAAGGGAATGAGCAAGAGAGGTGGAGTGAGCTAGCTCAATGGACCTGTGTCAGGACAGCTGTAGATTTCTTTGTGGGCAGAAAAAGCCACCAACAGAGGCGGCAGCCCAGTACAAAAGGGCAGCCTGCAGCACCAGCAGAAACAGAATGAGCGAGTGAGAGATGGGGAGTGACCCACCTCAACAGAGCTCTGTGGGGACAGCTGCAGATTTCTTTGTGGGCAGAAAAACATGCCAACATAGGCAGGAGCCCAGTACAAAAGAGCAGCCTCCAGCTCCGGGAGAAACAGAATGAGCAAGTGACACAGAGGCAGTGAGCGAGCTCAACGGACCAACGCAATCAACATTTGGCATTGACAAATGCTTGTTTAAATGTCCCTACTTTATACACTTTACATTCTTCAGCCTTAATGTCTGCATTAACATAGTTGTTTGCAATTAATATGTATATATAGGGGACATTCAATTGCCTGATGCAGACTATGCCCTTTATCTTCATGAGTGGTGGGGGGGGGGAGGGCCATGACTCACAGATGGCTAAGCCAGGAGTGAGCTATAGAAGTCCTGACCCCTCACAAATTAAGATAAAGGTCACACTGGAGCATGCTTGTTTTGGATATCAGTGAACTGTTCTATAGAAGAGGCCAGTGTGGAAGTTACACGAGAAGTTAGATTTAGATAAGACCAAACAGTTTTGTTTTAACTTACTTGCGTAAGGAGGGGGCCAAAACAGCCGAGAATTTAGATATTGTAGCAATCACAGAAGCCTGGTGCACACAACACCACGACTGGGACCTGGCCATTTCAGGATTCAATGTGATCAGGCAGGACAGGGTAGGGAAAAGGAGGGGAGGGCATGGCACTCTATGTAAAGGAAAACATTAGAGTCACAGAACTGCAGGGAGGAAAAGGGAGACATGAGGTACTATGGGTAAATCTGGAAAGAGGAAAAGGGTTGATACTGTGGGTGGGGGTAGTATATAGACCCTCTATGCATAGCAAAGAGTTGGACCAAGTCTTGCTTCAGGATATCCTCAGGGTGGCAAACAAGGGAGAGTTGCTGCTACTGGTAGACTTCAACCACCTGGACGTATGCTGGGACCTCCCAGCTGCAGCAACCTCGAGGGGCAGGGACTTCCTGGACATAACACAGGAAGCTTGCATGCAGCAACTAGTGGATCAGCCAACCAGGAGGGGGGTGCAATACTGGACTTCACTTTTATGAATGGGGACAGAGTCAAAGGGGTGGAAGTGAGTGAACCCCTGGGGACCAGCGAACACAAGGCAGTGTTTTTTGATGTTAAAACTAGATTGGAGCAGGGCCACACAGAAACTAGGGTTCTGGATTTTAGAGGGGCTGAATTTACAGTACAAGGATGAGGACATACCTGAGGGAGCCCTAACAAGACTAGGGGGATACAAGGGGTGGAAGAGAAATGGAGTAGGATCAGGGAAGGTATTGGAAGGGCAACTGAAATAGGAGTCAAGAGGGTTAATAAAAATAGGAAAAGGAGGAGATCTATATGGTTTACAAGAGAGATAGCAGAAGGGGTAAAGGACAAAAAGAAGGTGGCCTTAGTCTACAAGAAAATGCAGGATGGGAGGGACAATATCTGGAATTACAGAGGGGGTGAGGAAGGCTGTAAGAAGGGCAAAAGTGCAGATGGAGTTAAATATTGTTAGTAAAAACAGGGAAGGGGATTAGGCATTCTTTAGATACCTCAGGGAGCAAAGGAAAACAAGGCGGGTGTAACAAGATAGAGAGAGGAGGGGGGAAACTAGTGTAGAGGAGGAAGGCCTTAAGGCTGATACACTAAACAGATATTTTTGTTCAGTGTTCACAAGAGAGGAAGAGGATGGGTAGCCTAAGATGGAGAGTAGGGGGGTGGGGGGTGAGAGGAGGGATACCTCACCTATCATGGCAGATAGCGTCTTTAGGGAATTGGATGGTCTTTGGGTAAATAAGACCATGGGTCTAGATGGGATGCATCCCAGAATCCTGAAAAAGCTCAGGATGGAATTAGCAGATCCACTGGCATAACTGTTCATCCTATCGCTAGAGACAGGTATGTTCTGGAGGACTGAAGAAGGGCAACCATGGTGTCACTTCACGGGGGTGACAGGGAGTAGCGGGACATTACAGGCCAGTGAGCCTGTCAGTGGTCGGGAAGATTATGATGTCACTCCTAAAGGAAAGACTAGTGGACTACCTGGAAGGGAAGGTAATGGTTCATCACAGACAGCATGGGTTTGTTAGTGGGAGATCCTGTTAGATGAACTTAGTAGGATTTTTTGATTGGGTGACAGAAGTGGTGAACTGTGGAGAGAAGTGGACATGGCCTATCTGGACTTCAGAAAGGCTTTCAACACTGTTCCCCAGAAAAGGTTATTAAACAAGATGGAGGGTCTAGGAGTGGGTCTGACCATAATAAAGTGGGCGGGAAACTGGTTCTCAGGTAGAACCCAGATGGTGATAATAAATGGGGTGCTCTCTGAGGAGAGGAGGGTCATGAGCACAATGCCAGAGGAATCTGTACTGGGACCAGTTCTTTTCAACATTTTCATTGGGGACCTTGCTGCAGGTCTAGAGGGGAGGGTATGTTTGTTTGTCGATAATACCAAGATATGTAATAGAGTGGACACACCGGGGGGGGGGGGATTGAAAGAATGAGGGAGAACATTGTTAGGCTAGAGAGGTGGTCCAAGGTTTGGAGGTTAGGTTTCAATGCAGGTAAATGCAAAATTATGCATATGGGGCATGGAAACTCAAGAGCAACGTATGTGATTAATAGGGAGGAAATAGCAGTTGTGGAACAAGAGAGGGACTTAGAGGTCATCATCTCATCTGACCTGAAAGTGGGTAACCAGAGCCAGGTTGCGGTGGGGAGGGCAAGCAGAATGCTGGAATGTATAAGTCGAGGCATTTTCCAGTAGAAGGAAGGGGGTCATCATACCCTTGCATATGGCCCTGGTCAGACCTCATCTGGAGTTCTGTGTTCAGTTCTGGAGATTGCACCTGAAGAAGGATACTGAGAGGGTGGAGGCGGTTCCGAGGAAGGCTTCTCAAATAGTTCAAGGGATGCAAGGGAAGGCCTAGGAGGATAGGAGAGAAGGGGGTATGATTGAGACATTTAAATATCTAAAAGGTATTAACAGGATGCAGAGAGGGAGCCTATTTCAAATGAAAGGATGTTCAGCGACTAGGGACCACAGTATGAAACTGGAAGGTGGACTTTCTAGGGGTAATATGAGGAAGCACTTTTTCACAGAGAGGGTGGTGGATGCTTGGAACGACCTGCTGGAGGAGGTGGTAGAGAAAGAAACAGTACTGGGTTTCAAGAACACATGGGATATGCACATGGGAATCCTGGGGGAGGGAGGGGAACTGACAAGAACTGTGGTGGGGGGGATACGTAGTAGCAGGGGTAATACTTGGCAGACTACAGTAGGTGGGTCATTTAGGTCCTTATCCACTGACATTATGAATGCATGTAGTAATTTCCCAATATCCTGGAATGTATTTTTTTTTAAATATAATATTTAGACACAATTCAGCCTGTGTTTTATTCACTGAATGTGCTCATCTCTCATTATTCTATATTACTGAGGAAATTTGCATAAAAACAATATCTTAGTGCCTCAGTCATCACAGGCTTCTCCTGCCTTTTCTGCCACTGGATATATAACCCTTTGCTTATGACCGTCATCACTTTTTAAAACAACAGATTATGATGCCACTAACAGAATTATAATTTCAGAATAAGATTGCCTAGCCTCTGCTCTAACCACTGCACCCACTGCCTCTCTAGCTATACTGCAGTTTATAAATGTATTTTTTCCTAATCTTTATTTGTATGTAAAAGCCTTTTTATCTCTTGATCTACAGAATAAATCATGATGTCACAAATAGAGGATAAGGACCACAGGTGAGGAATAAGAAGTATGAAGAGATTAATTCTAAATGACAATGATCCAATTTTAATGCACATTTTAATTTAATTGTACATTTTTTTTCCCAGGATAGCCCAGTCTCATTTTCAGAGGGACCGTGCTTCTGACCAACTAGTACAGATGAAGAAACTGAATCACATGGAGGTCAAGTGACCTGTTTAAAAATCACACAGATATGTAGCTCTGGTGGGATTTGAACCTGCAACCTCATGGTTCACAGGCCTATGAGGCCAAATCACTGCACCACACTGTCTCCATGGCTTTAGTAATAAGGACAAAGGGAGAGAAAAATATCAAAAAATGCAAACTCAGAATTGAAGTGTATCAGTGGACTGTTTTTTTTAACTTTTTCCTGGAAGCACAGTTCAAGTGTAACCAAATTCAACAAAAAATGGAGCTGTGAAACAGGTTATTGGGGAAGTGAGCCAGACACACCAGTTAAACTTTCTTTCATTAGAACAGAAAATGGATGCATAGGAAACCACAAGTTGTCACAACCTGCAAATAAAACTAAAATATTTTGAAAAATAATGTTCAACTATACTGTATACTGTGATGATACAGAATTTGTTACATTTGTGACCCTTTTACTGTGGGATGTAAGAACTAGTACCACTGTTTGCTTCTTACAAAAATGTGTCTGGCATTTTTGTCAGTAGAGGAAACTGTGTTTATGCAGTGTTAGACTCAGACTTATCACATTCCCACAACTTGCTAAACAGGCTATATTTGAATTTCTATAGTCTTTAATTTGTGAGGTGTTTTTCTTCCTGGTTGGCACTGGCTTTTAAACCACAGAATAACGTTTTGACCATTTACCTGCCTGGATGTAAAAAAATCAGTCTTTTCACTGAATGCTACTTGATTTAACCATCTTGCCTGATATGTGAGCAATAACACATTTTGGGGTGTGGTTTAGTCTGGATAAACGCACACCTAGTGGAGTAGTGAGGCACAGAGCCACAGGCCAAGTGCCTTACTGTCCCTAAAAGTCCATTTATCCAGACTAACCCACACCCCAAAGTGTGTTATTGCACTTATAAAATGGGAATATGTTGAGAAAACCAAAAACACAACACAAATAAGATAAATGTTCAAGGGAAGAAAAGGAGTTATTTAAGATATTGCCACACAAGAAAAATAGTTCCTAACTTGGATTGGATAACATTTGGATGGGCAAACCAATAAAACACAGTTTATATCACATGTTGCACTGTTGTTTTAGGTTATCAGCTGACAGATTCACTTCTTTTTGTTTTTGGGAGGTTTAAAGTTGATGAAGATGACAATGGCACCAGCGATGTTGCAGTTGCTGAGATTAAATGGTTTGGGGAAGGTTGCAGTCTTTTGCTCTGTTGTGATGTCAGTCTCTCCAGGTGGTGGCAGTGTTTCATCATTGGTAGGTGGTGGCAGGCTTGCTGGAGGTGGTGGTAGGGTTGGTGGAGGCAGTGGCAGGCTTGACGGAAATCGTAGGCATGGCAGTACTGTCTGGCTTGCTTGAAGTAGTGGCAGCGCAGTAGGTCATTTAAGCAACATGGTTATTCTTCAGTCAATCAATTTATTATTTTTTCTGGTGCCCAATCCCGAAGGCTCTGGACGTCATACAATAAAAGATATAAAACCAATTAAAGAAATAGAATACATTTATAAAAACTACAGCATAAATAATTAAAATTTTTAAGCAAGCAAGTTAAAAGGCATCAGCAGGGAATGCTAGATTGAAAAGATGGGCCTTTAGGCCCATCCTAAATGCCTCCACCATAAAGGCTTCACTCAAGGATCTTGGTAGTGAGTTCCAGAGGACTGGACTGGCCACTCCAAACAAATGATCACCCAAGGTTTTCAGCCCAGTCCTTGCAACTGCCAGGAAGCCCTTGGTGGAGGAACGAAGGGAGTGGGCCAGGATGGCGGGGGTAAGACGGTCTGACAGGTAGCCAGAGCCCAATCCATATAGGGCCTTGTAGGTGAGCAAGTCCACCTTGAAGAGAACTCTCCACCTGACCAGCAGCTAGTGCAGACCCCACAGGACTGAGGTCACATGACAGGACCTAGGTTGTTCTGTCAGCAGCCTGGCCACTGCATTGTGCACCAGCTGCAGCCGATAGAGGTTCCCTCCAATGACCCCGAGATAAACAGCATTACAGTAACTGAGCCTGGATGTTACAAAGGCATGCACCAGTGATGGCAGGTGTTCAGGCAGAATTAGGAGTTCAATCTGGGCGATGTTCCTTAAGTGGTGAAAAACACTTTTGATGACAGCCGACACCTGAGCTTCAAATGTCAGCTTGTCGTCAATGACAATTCCCTAATTTCTCACACTAGAGGATGCCATCAATGGGGTCAACCCCAAGACCAAGCCTGTTGTCATCCAAGAAGCATCTCCATCACACCTACGACCTGGGTCTATCACCAGTACCTCTGTCTTGTCTGGGTTAAGTCTCAGCCAGTTAGAGTTCATCCAGTCCTGGATCTCGGCTAGGCATTTATTCAGCACATCGTCTGCACCAATTGTCCCTGGTTCAAAAGACAAATACAGCTGAGTGTCATCTGCATAGCAGTGAAAACACAAGCTGTTTTGTCTGCTGAACCTACCCAGGGGCATCATGTGCATCAAGAACAGCACTGGTGACAGGATCGAGCCCTGAGGAACTCCACAGGTCAGGGGCATTGGAGAGGAGGAGAAATCCCCAACATCACCCTCTGCCTCCTGCCCAACAGAAAGGACTCAAACCAGTTGATGACAGTACTGGTGAGTCCACAATACTCTCTAAGGTGATCCAATAACACAATGTGGTCCACGGCATCAAATGCTAATGACAGATCAAGGAGATTGAGAATTGACTGCTCTACTCGATCTCTAGCCATGAGCAGGTCATTATGCACCCAGACTAGTGCCATACCTGTGCTGTGCCTTGCCCTAAATACAGACTGGAATGGCTCATAGGTGTAAAAAGCCTCCAGGTGCTCCTCAAGCTGCAGAGCCGCTATCTTCTCAACAACCTTCCCTAAGAATGGAAAGTTGAAGATGGGTCTATAATTCGCCAGGACTTCTAGGTCGAGAGATTGTTTTTTCAGAAGGGGCCTCACCAGCGCCCCTTTCAAGGGGTCGGGGAAAGCCCTCTCCAAAAGTGAACACCCAACTATCCTGGCAAATACTGGACTGATGGCCTCAACACAACCCACTAGGAAACACATTGGACCAGGGTCCAGTTCACAACAAGTGGGACCCAGCTTTGAAATCCCCTTGGAGACTTTGGCCACCTCCACCGGCTGAAACTCCACCAAGACAGTAGGATTGTCTCTGCACCACCCAAGCCCCATCCTGTGGCACTGAATTAGACCCACTGGTGAGATCTCAGCCTGAATAAAGGATACCTTGTCAGAGAAGAACAGAGTAAACTCTTCGCAAAGTGCTACTGAAAAAGCTCTGTTCAGCTGTAGGCAGAATGGATGGAGCAATCTGTCCACTGTCCGAAAGAGCTGAGCTGGTCTGTTCCTCCCTGCAGCAATCTCCTTGGACAGGAACTCTGCCTTCTTATGGTCGATTGCTCTTTGGTAATCAGCATAGTGATTCCTTAAAGCCAGTCTATCCTCCTGTTGACTGAGTCCTTCGCCAGCAATGCTCCAATCTCTGACCCATGGTCTTCATCACCTTGAGAGCCCCATCAAACCACGGGGGTCTCCAGTGAGAGGACCTGGGTTGTATACGGACCAGTGTGATGGCATTGAATGCTATGGAGATAGCCCCATTATAGGCTGCCACTACCTCACCCAAGCTAACCGCACAAGCAGCACTCACACCAGAAAAATCAGCTACTGCCATCGGTCCCTCTGGGGACAATCCCTTTAAAGGACAATGGTTGATCATCTCAACAGGGGAGGGACTATCGAGGGGGGCCCCAAATGAGAATTTCACTGAACAGTTATCAGACCAAGTGATCCAATCAGTCTTGAGGTCAGTGACCCCAAGACCCAGTGAGAATACCAAGTCCAATGTGTGTCCGTGATGATGGTTTGCAGAGGTAACTGCCTGTGCAAGGCCCAGTGATTTCATCAGCTGGAAGAGGTTATAACCAAATTGTGAGGATTCATCCTCAATCCAGGCATTGAATTCCCCCAAAATCAGTCATCTGGGTGACTCCAATACCCGGTCATTGATGAAGTCTTCAACCTCCTGCAGAAATTCTACTCCTGACCCTGGAGGGTGGTAAACCAAAAGAATTCTGCAACCTGGACCCAGACCCCTACATACTGCCTCACATTCAAACGATGAGGTAGAATCCACTGGATGAATGGAGAAATACAGGCTGCATTTAAAACAGATGGTCACACTCCCACCCCTGCCCCTGTGATCCCTCCTCAGGTAGTGAAACACAGAGTGCCCGGCAGGGACGGATGCTTCCAAAATCAGACCAGCATCATCTCCCAACCAGGTCTCCGTGATGCATGCCAGATCGACCAAAGAAATCAAGTCTGACATAATCAAGATCTTGTTTCTCATCGACCTGGCATTGCACAACACTGCCCGAATGGGATCAGTGCTGGCTGTAGGCCCTCTAGCTGCCTGCCCACTTGTTCTGGTTGGAACCCTGGGAAAGGAGACCAGACATATTGGGCCTCTCTCTCCAGGCTCCGTTTAACCCCAGAATACCTCCTATTCCTAACCACCCCAATTCCCCTCACCTCTGTTAAGCCCCCGGCGCCCCCCACAGACCTACCTTTCCCCTACAGATACCCACCTCCCTGCAATGCTTAACAGCAACAGCAGGCAGAGGAGGTCACTAAAGGGGCGGAGGTCACATAGCAGGGTTGCCAGGCAGCTGATTCGGAGGGGCTCAAGACTCCTGCACATATCTAGGCAGCTAGGTCAACAACCGAACAAAAATGTAAAATCTGACTAAACATTATGGTCACCATCCAAACAATTTAAACAATATAACCCAACTACACATTCAAACTAACAGTCAATCACAACCTAAACCACAATCACCCCCTTCCCACAACCAACAGCAAAATAAATAATAAACTGTTAAATAACACAGAAAAGGGAGAGTCCTATAGTGGTTCAAGTACTGAGATAATGGCTAGAAAGAAAATTGGTGCAAAAGTTCTAGTGGGAGGCTACTAGCACAACAACAGTCACAGTGCTCTCACCACTGATCTTGAAGTGCACGATCCTGTTTATGATTTTTGGATGGTGCTCACACCACCATCAATTCTCTCCCTAAGCAACACAAGATTTGGTGAGAGGAGCTCTCACCAACACTCACTAATAGTGGTACTTGCTGATTTGCTGATTATCATCAAGGTATTGGGGGGCACAGCACTCACTAGTCCTGCTAGTCTCAGTAGCAGCAGACGATCCTCACAGGAGATAGTAAAAGTCTACAACAGTTACTGGAAGATAACCCCTGGTGCTAGAACAGTCACCTGTAATCCCCGATAGGCCTTCCAGAAATCTGTCCCACTGCCCCTGCCAACAGGCAGACAGTCATCACAACTCACTGTAGAAGGACAGCAAATCGGCTCTGGTCCCAGCACCACAGCTCAGCAAATGGTACTGGTATTACAGTCCCAGACAATGGTTAAAGAAGTTCGTGTTTAGGCTCTAAACTGAGAGCCACGGTTCCTCCGCTCCACAGTCAAGCTCCAATGTTCCTTCCTCCACTCCACACAGCTCCTCTCAGAAAAGCTCCACCGATCCTCAGATGGCAATTCTGCCGGCTTACTCTGTGGCAATTAGCAATCCAAACCAGTCATTTCAGCTCCTGATGGATGTTTGGCTCTTGGCTTTACTCTCAACAACCACAGTTTCGTTCCTGATTTCCCTCGTTCTCAGGACCAAAACAGTAGGTACTCAGACAAAATTAAAAAAACAAGCTCCTACGAATGACTCATTTAAAAGCCCTCCCTATACTACAAACGCCCTGTCTAAAATCTACACTATGCACTTCTCGCTAACTATTTTAAATAAAACACTTCATTTGACATATAATGAAGCATGCTGACTAACTAGCTGTCAGAGTTTAGGCTTCGACAAAGGACTCTCCATATCAACAGCTACTCTACTGTCTGCAAAAGTTTTCTCGACAGTGGAGAAAGAAAAAGGCATAAAACATTAGCAGAAACCTGTGCAGAGCTGAGCAAAAATGCTTTAAAGACAGAGCACAGGCAGACAGCAGTCCAGCATGGCCCTGCTCTTCAGTGGCAGGTTGCAGCTTTTGTGGTATGACTGTTTTTTGGGGGTCCAGTAAGTATTTTGCCTCATATTTGCCTGTCCGCAGTACTTGTAGACCAATAGCTGTGGAGGCTGGCTTCACACTTGTGGCCAGTTATGGTTGTGATTCTTCTAGGCTGTAAACCATCTTGTGACAGCAGTTACATAAGCAATAACCCATGACAGGGTGTGCGGTTATTGGGGATTAATCAACACCTTGGGTGCATTGTGAGGCAGAAGGCTGCAGGCCGAGTGTCCTCACAGCGCCCAGGGTGTTGATTAATCCCCAATAACCGCACACCCTGGAGTGGGTTATTGCACTTATAACATGGGATGTCACCAGACCTTCGAAAAATATAACAAAAGTATGATTCATTGATGAAAAGGCAGGAACTTTTGTATGTGTTCTGCCACCACTAAAAGGTCTGCTGTGCTAATAGTCAAAACAAAATGCACTGCTCACACTTGTCATGTGCAGCACTACAGACACACTGATCTTTGTAGCCAGCAACAAGGTTTTGCAGGATTTGCTGCAGCAAATATGGAGAGAGACAGAAATTTTACACTGACCTTGATCATTACATCTCTGTCTCTCTGGCTCACGATGCAGACACTACCATTTTCCAGGGCACCACTGCCACCGCTTACTGTCTCTCACAACGTGTTCCATGATTACAAGAGCCCCATCACACATCACACATTGCACCTCTTGGTGCTGTCTCGTTGAATGAAGCATCACTGGGAATGGAGCACAGAGACAGAGACAGAGACAAAGTAACACACATCTGTGTGTTGCTACACGGTGTTATTGTCAGTGAAGCACTGTGTGTTCACTGCTTCTCTCTCTCTCTCTCTTGTTGCCGACAGTTACCCACTCGCTGATATCGTGCCTGCCTTCCCTAACTTTCTCTCTCTCCCTCTGTCTGTCACTCTGAATGGGTACATTTAGCACTGGCACATTTTGGAACAGATAGAAAGGAAACCAGCCAATCCACAGAGACAGACAAAGATACATAAACAGAGCTACAGACCACAATTCTCCACTTGCACCCAGTCTCACTGTCTATGCTGGTTGTCACAGTGTGCGTGGTCACTGAGGTCCACTGGTTAGTTTTATCAGGGCGGTCCAGGCAGCGGTCACACACAACAGTGGAGGCTTCACTGTACTGCCCAGGAACCGCGTATCTGGTGGGTGGGAACTGATGCAGGGTTGTGGGCATACTGCCAAATGGATCGGTTCAATGTACTACTGACTTACAGTGCAGATTACCTGTGGTATTCTGATGATGGTGAGGAACACCAGGGTCCAAATAAATTAGGATAGATGAAAGTTACACAGACAAGGAGAGGCAGGAGTCGTCCATGAAGTTTGATGCCCGTAGGGCTTTAGTCAGTAACAATGGGTAGGGTGACACGTCACAGGAGAAGTAAGTAAACAATAGTAGAGAGAACAGTACTGCTTTTATCTCACACTGCTAAAACAACTACAAGAAAATATGTTGAGGTGCACCTCAGCCTAATGTCACTATACTCTAAGATGATTTCCTAAAAGTTAGCTGACACAGAAACTATACTTTATGTCATTCTAGTACCACTCGGAAAATCAGATGACATTTACTACCCCAAAGGAATTCTTACAAGATTGACCTAGGTGTATTACAGCCATACAATGATAACAGAGTCCAATTGTCTGAAGTCTGAAGTCTGACGTCTTCATGTGCACCGTCGAACACTGTTAATAGCTACAAGATAGGCAGAAAAGAACTTTAGGATATTTAAGCAATGATCCCAGCGCAGACCTGGTTAAGGCCACTGGGGTGGCGAGAGGCTTTGTAAACAGACCATAGGTTTCTTGGCATAAAGCTCACTCTCTCCAAGGCTGCTGGCAAGAAAGGACCAGAGAAGCTGGTTCCTGGAACAAACCCACTTGCGGGTTGTTGGATTCAACAATGGATGCAAAGAGTTCCATGGCCAAAACCCACTTCTGGGGCCACCAAGGATGAAGACGAACCAGAAGATGCATGGTGACGAATCCACTAGAGGATTACCATGACCTAGATGATGCTGCAGCACTTCAGTGGCCAGCAAGAACTTGAAGGATCTGAAGTGAAGATGAATCTCCAGTGCAACCAGGAACCAGAAGGATCTGAGGTGAAGTCAGTTGATTCTGAAGTATCGCCACCAGGAACTGGAACAAAACAATGAAATGGTGGACACGTCCCACACTGGGCTTTGACGGACTCGACTTGCAGCGAATGACTAGGGGATGCAGACCAGGTTCTTCCAGGATGTGCACACTCTTCTGCTGAGGGCGACCAACTTTGGGATATCTGGATCAGAAACCAAAAGACAACACTGGCATGGCAGATGTGATGCACTCAAACTTTGGCGAACTTGACTTTGATCTGAGGAACAGAAGGAACGGTGGGTGCGACTTGCACGGATTTCAACTGACTCGACTTCAGTGAATGACAAGGATGGAGTAGATGATTTGCTGGAGAGACACTTCCTGAAGAAGTAGGATGATGAAGACTTCTTCCTCCGGGTAGAGACTGATTCTGAATACATGGAATGGCAGACAACACCATGGAACATCAACGTGGCAGAAGATTGAGGCTATTCTCATATGTTGGCAACACTGTAGCTAGTAGACACACCTTCTCACTATACCAAGAGAACTGCTTGAGGATAGGGTAATTTGCCAGGAGCAAGGGCAAATTATCAAGATTTGGGGCATTTGTTCACTTGTGGGGGAGAATTCAACTAAACAGGGGTAAATTGCACAATCTGGGACAATTGCAACAATTCTGGGGTAATTGTACAGATGCAGAGGCAACTTCAACAATTCTGGAGTGACTGTTCAGATGCAAGGGGCAATTGTTCAGATGCCAGAACAATTGTTCAGATGCAAGGGGTAATTGCTCAGATGCCAAGGCAATGCTCGGATGCAAGGGCAAATTGTTCAGCTGCAAGGGCAGTTGTTCAGATGCCAGGGCAATTGTTCAGATGCAAGAGACAGTTGTTCAGATGCCAGGGGCAATTGTTTGGAAACCAGGGGCAAACAACCACAATCCTAATGTGTTACAATATAGTCTTGATGCTTTAGCAATTACACAATCTTCCAGATGCTTGAGCAATAAACAGTTTGCATAAACAGCAAAGTTGTTAACAGTCATTTCACAGCATATTGTGTGCTAAGCACCCTTGATTGGACCCTTTTCCCACTAAGGGCCTTTCTTTCTAGGATCTGGCTACCTCTGAGCACTTTTGTATGAATGCCCCAATCCCCACACTTGGATGCACCACTTGCCTCTAGGCCTACTGCCTAAATACCACGGGGCTGGCTTGCTTCAATTGCCCTGGGCCAAGGCTGCCCTAATTACTATGGGGCTGGCTTGCCCTAACTTGCTAGGTCTGGCTGCCCTAATTACCACAGGGCTGGTTATGGCTGGGCCCCTTTAAACACTTGGGCCTAGGCTGCCCTCCCTTCACTGGGCCTGGTGCCCTATTTAATACTGGGCCTGGTGTCCTCATTTTTTTGCTGGGCCTAGCTTGCCCTAAATACCACAGGCCTGGCATCTTTACTTTTCTGGGCCTGATGCCTTCCCTTTTACTGGGCCTGGTGGCCTATGTACTACTGGGCCTGGCACCCCTTTAATTTTTTTGGACCTAGCTGCCCTCTTAAACCTGGAGCCGAGCATTGCCCCTTTAATTCTATGGCTCAACTCAGCCTGCTGTTACTCTGGCTCCTTTCTCCTCCCTAGTCCCAGCCCTCCTACATAATATTCAAGAGGCCTCCTATTTGGCCTCAGTAGCTGGCCCCTCCCGTTGGTGTCACTATGTCCCGCCCCTCTTAAATATCTAAATTAGGGTCCTTCTGACCCTATCTCCTCACGGTGCTCAACCGCTCCTTATTGCGCCTAGCACGACCAATTTATTTAAAAAAAAAAAAGCACAGTCTCTTTCTTCAGCTGGGTGGACAGTACATAGCAGCGTGCTGCCGTTGACTCACCACACCACCAGGAGATGAAGGAAGCAGGCGGGAGGTGTTCTGACAGTGGAAGGGAATGATACAGGCAGCGGGGTGGATGTCAGAGGCCTCAGGAAGGCCGACAGCACACTGGTGATGCGGCTCTGGGAACAGCCGCTGATGAGCAACTCGGGATACTTTTTTAAAAAACACAAATAAAACAACAAACCGACAGGGCAACAAACCCAAAACAGCCGAAGTGGATGTTTTCTTCTTCATGGTGCCCCGATGGCACCACTGACAGCGCCACAGCAGCAAGGAGGATCTTCAGGCAGTGGAGGCAGAGCAGGCACACAGTCAAGTCCTCAGGGATGGCTTCAACACCCTGGTAAGCCCTTTTCTTGTCCCTTTGACTTACTGTGTCCTCTCTCCTCAACAGCTGCCCAGGAACTGACATAAAGAATAGTTTAAACTTCAAACTTAAACCTTTTTGTTCTAGAATGGCTGGAGTGGAATGCTGTGCATGAGCAGCTCAGCACAACATTCCATCCAGGCCATTGTTTCATGAGCTGCAACAAAATCTATTTTTTTGACATATTTTTAGTGCACTGGGCACGTTTCTCTAGGTTTTACCATTGTTTTTCCTTACCATGAGGGGAATTAACTTGTGTGGGCCCATTTGTATTTGTAATCTGCAGCCCACACCTACAGCAGGCACCCTTGGTACCTGTAAACCCCTATTCTTTTCTGTGATGCCCCCTATTTATTAAACCCCCATTACTTTGGGGCATTACATACTGAATGGCAAGCCTCAAGATGTTATTTGCTGCTCGGTCTTCGGAGGTCTGTAGAGTGGGTGGGTGGGAAGTCACAGAGCACACAGGGGTGCTGTCTACTCTTATAGCATGGGACAGCAACAGGTACAGACATGATTGGTGCAGGGCATGGTCAGGGAACGGTCACTTAGCGAGAAACAAAATGGCCGCCTGTAATACTGATTTCCCTATGGGATGATAAGACCAGGATGGCTCATTAATTACTTTTTAGGGACTGATCACTACTTGCTGTGTGTGTATGGCAATTAATCAACGCTCATGTGATCGTCCTGCACAAATCATGTGTCTCCCTGCTCCTATCCCATGTTATAAACTGCTATAATTACCGGTGAACCTATTTATCAACCCTATTATGAGTACTGTCAAATGCCGTAATAACCCGAGAACGAGTTATTACGGCATTTCAAAAAATTTTCTTTCACTAGCGTGATTTTTAGATGCCACTTATTTCTGCCATGCCACTTCATTGGCCAGAACTCTGTGTTTGGGTGGGCTAAACAAAATGGAAAACATGGCGGGTCCGCTCATAGACGAACCGCTATTTTCTTTTCACGCTCCCAAACTTTCTTTTACTTTTTTATTTATCTGGCTGATCCTGCCTACAATACCTAATAAGATCCAGAATGGGCTATATCTGAAATAGGGGAAGAGTGACAGCGCTGGAGTAAGCAAAAAAAAATAGTCAGTTTGAGAGATCTGGAGAGAGACTGTATGAGTGAGTGTGTGTGAGCGTGTCAGAGACAGCGTAGCACCACATCGGAAACTGTCTTCAGGGCTAACCATTTGCACCAACAATTATAAAAAATAACGGATAGTTAAATATGTATGTTATAACTTTTTTTTCACACCCTTGGGTATGTGATGACTACACAAACCTCTCGAGCTTTGCTCTTGAGGTTTATGGGTCATCACACACCTCAGGTGTGAAAAAAGAGTCATAACACACACGTGCCTATCCATTATTCTTTATATAATGTATGGGGAGCCCTTATTTATTAACTGAAATCAAGCAGATTACAACCTTATAATAACTGGTGAGCACTTTTTTCTTAAGGCTCAGTCGGTTGATATTTTCTGTAATAACCCACGGGTTATTACAGCATTCACGCGCTACATCTATCAAGAGCAGCGCTCTCTCGTTGGATCTTACTCGCACTGAGGGAGGGCTAAACCGTTCTGGAAACATGGTGGCTCTGAATGACGCTTACGAGGAGCCGTGCACCGGAGCTGCTAGAACAGTATCTTACCTTCACATCTCTCTTTTATTTAGAATCAAAGTGATTCCTCTTAGAGTTTTCTTTTTAAAATTTTAAACTCTCTGGTTAATCCTGCTGTTCGGTGAGGAACGGGACCGCGGCTGCAAATGGGGCAACGGCTGACTTCCTACAGCGCTAGGTAAGCGCTATTATATCTCCAAACTGTAAATGATAAATAAATAAAAATCAGTTAAAAGGAGACAAGAAAAGAGAGACTGTGTGTCTGACAGTGAGTGTGTGTGTGTGTGTGTGTGTGACAGTGACACAGATAATGGGATCACAAGACATAAGATGGAAAAAAAAACACTCCCCAGATATTATAAAAAATAAAAGATAGGGAAAGGGTGTGGAAAGTAAAACTCAAATTTAATGGACACCCTTGGTGTGGGATGCTTTAATAAACCCCAAGGGCATTTATGTAGCATCTAACACCTCGGGTGTGCATTAAATTCTCGTATCACACACTTCCCCATCCATTATTCTATATGTTATGCCATTGATATGATATGTTGTTAACTCTTCTTGAGTATGTCATATCAGTGGTATAACAAAACGGACTACTCACAACAGTCAGTGTTCCAGAAAATAATTCAGTAAAGTAATTCAATCTGCGATTACACTGTAGGGGGCTGGAAGGTTCCCTAACAATTTTCCAGACAGGCCAGATGAATCTGGAAGGAGAGGCAGGAAGCTTAATCAGTGACCAAGATGCAAGAAGTTTATTTACCAGGAACAATAAAACAAGATAACTACAATGCTACAGGATAATAAAAATAAACAACAAAATAATACGATCTGGACCAACAATTGGTAGAACCAAGAGCAGGGGCTTAACCCCCTTGATTCCAAGTCCTACGTGCACTTGGCCAAGATGATGAAACCCAATGAACCAAATCAAATCAACATTTATTTATAAAGTGCTTTTCAATAAATCAAAGCGCTGATACAAAACAAGAGATAAAACATCAGCAATAATAAATAAAAACATAAGACAATGAAATAACCATAAAATAAACTAACCAAATGCCAGTGAAAACAAATGACTTTTCAGGGATCTCTTAAATGATTCCACGGACAGGCACTCACTAATCTGACAAGGTAGAGAATTCCACAAGGTCGGGGCCATAAAAGAAAAGGCCCTTGCCCCAGATGATTTAAGACAAACCCTGGGAATCTCTAGCAATCCCTCGCCAGAGGAGCAGAGCGAGCGGAGAGGATGGTAGGGACAAAGGAGATCTTGCAGGTAGCCTGGTCCCTGACTGTGTAGGGTCTTGTAGGTCAGCAATGCGACCTTGAAGGTGATTCTCCATCGCACTGGCAGCCAGTGCAGTTCAAGCAGCACAGGTGTGACATGACAAGTTCTTGGTAGCCCAGTCAACAACCTAGCTGCCAAACCTGGGCTTTCCTTTGCGTCGGTTGATCAGCAGGTGGGCATTGACCCCACAAAGCACTTGTTACAAACAAGCCATAAATGGGGCATCCCCCAGAGAAACAGAAAACAAATAGGAACACCGCTAGTCTGATGATGAAGAACCTGGCAATCCTCAGCTACTCCGGGCAAGAAGCTGAAGACTTCTGGTCAACAGATGGTTAACTGGACGACCCATTGCAATTATAATTGGCAGGTCCCCAGCACCTGGGTGACCTCTTACCAAGACCACTGGTGGAATGATCTTTGGGTGGCCTTTACGGAGCGACACGGGCATGCACACACTTACGGACGGTCAGCAAAATAAGAAAAGGGCAAGCACGAGATTAACTGTGGTCCCTCAAGCTTGAGCCACAGTGGCTTCTAAGCTGACGCCTATTGTATACCTCATTAGCGGTTCTCTACCACTTACCATAGCAGGGCTGATGCTGGAACACTTGTGGCGGGACTTTGGCACAGGTTGACGTCACTGGAGTTGGTTCTGCTGCAGAAGGTGGATGGGCCGGGGACCTCCCTGAGTCAGCGTCAGACTCTGGCGAAGCTGGTCTGGGCAACAAAGGTGAAGCTGGATGTCAGGTGCACAAGGATGGAATTTGATAACACAGTTATGGTTGGAAGCAAACAGTTCAGTTTCGTAAGTAGACAGTTCAGTTCTTGCAAAGGGTGCAGTTTCTAGGGGCATCAGGCAGGCAACAACACAGTTTGGGTGGGGTGGTGCTCAGGAAACCCTTGCAGAACACTGAGGGCAATCCAGGGCCACTAGGGCCATTCTTTCCCCTCCCCAGAGGGTACTGTACCTCTAAAGATGTTTTGCCCTGGCTGTCTCAGCAGCCACACCCCTTTATTACCAATATTACTATTTTTATGCCCAAGGTCTATGGGACTCTTGGGCCCGGTCCCACTCTCCTAATGACTACCAATGACGGCTGCAAAGCCCTACCCACTAATCAATCTACCTGAGGACCTGGCCACTTGGCCCGCATTGCCAGCCCCTCCCACCTCTTGGGGCCCTTATCTTTTAGTCTGGGTTCAAGCTGCTAACCAGCTCAGACTGTTCGTCTCTGCAGACATTCTAGACAAAACAAAGAAGGAAAACAAAACAAAAAGTGGTGGGCTCTGACTACAGCTGGGTCTCTCTCTCTCTCTGGGGTGCTCGGTCCCCTGCCCCTTTAATACCTCTCCCCACTCAGGGCTGGCAGCTCCCCTAGGGAGCCCACTGTGCCCCCCCCCATCCTTACTAGGGCACAGGCCCTTTAATTCTTTTGGGCACTCTGGTCCTTTTATTTTTGTTGCTTCCTCCCCCCTCCCCACTTCCCTAGCACCCATAGTGTGAGTATAATTTATAATCGGGTACTATGCCCACTCACCACCATGGTCCAGGACTTCACTGCTGCAGAGGGAAGGCAGGAAATGTGGCTGGGGAGCTGCGCTCCCACACGGCTCCTTTTTAATTCACATAGCTGCTGAGGCAGAACTACAGGTCCAGGGTGCATATTCCACCCAGACCTGTTTTCCTGTGGCACCACCTGGTCTGGCCAGCAGATCCTTTCCCCCACACCACTTGGGGCTCTGGGGAAAGAGAACGGATCATGCAGGGGAGCCTTGCTCCCTCCCGATTAACCCTGTTGCTGCTGCCACCACCCAGCCCAGACTGAAGATGGAGTGGAGTGATGCCATAGGAGCCACAGAACACTTCAGGTACTTTGCTTTTGTCCATTTTCCTCGTGTCCTCCATGTCTAGCCGCCGACTCCTGCTCTGGCCCCTCCCCAGCCCTTCTGTAGGGCAGGGGAGGTTCTGACATCTAGCCAGGAGACTGGGCCACACAAGCCCTGCAGGGAGGGTCTCTTGTCCACGACCTTCCTTTCCAGTGCTGAACAGCGTGAAAGGAAACAAAGGGGAATGGGAGGGGTCAGTGAGACTGCAGGCAAGGGCTGGGAGGAGGGATGAGAGAAAGAAAACATATCCCCTAACTTTGGGGTACTACAACACAATCTTGGTACCCATACACTATAAAATATAATGTATGTTATTTGGTTAACAACCCCACTGAAAACACTTCTCAAGGTTGCCATGACATCTGAAAACCTCTCGAGCAGTGCTCTCGAGATTTACAATGATGTTATATCAACCTCTTGAAGTTTTTACAGGATGGTTACTAACCAAAGATCATACATTATTTTTATTTATTTTATTTATTTACTTTTTGTTGACCAGGTAAGTGCACTAGACAAATCCTGCCTATTTTCAGGCACGACCCGGGAGGGGGATACAGATGAATGGCAACTGACCTTGAACCAGATTAAGCTGGCCAAATTATCCTCTATGTAGGTCTCAAGGAATGGTTGATATATCTTTTAGAGAGCTGTGCTTCTGCACTCAGCCTCGGGCATCATGTTAGATAGGAAGTTTATCCCCATTGGCTCTGTCGTGTATCAGGTGGTAACGGTATCTAGGAAGTGCTATGGGAGCCTTTTGGGGTGGTAGTACAGAGTTGGAGCATCTGCAGGCAGTTTGGGAATGTACTTCAGAAATGCTTTTAGAGGGCAGTAAAAATTATTAAGTATTTTCAAACATGTAACCTTTATTTTCAGATCAGTTTTGTTCTTGAAAGTCATTGTGGATTTTAGTGTGCACATTATGACACAGTGTGATATATCTCTGTCCAGTTCCATCTGTGTACTCCTGAAAGAATTGTGGTTTCAGATTCCTCAGGCCTTCCCTTCCTCTGCAGGCCAAATTGAGTTGGATTTCCATCCACAGCTGCCTGACAAGCCTGCTGTTGTACTAGATGAAAGTGCTTCAGTTGCTTGTAGTTTCTGTAAGTCTGATTCTGTCATAGCAGGGTGATTTGCCACACATTCATTTTGTGATTTTCTGTACTTTTGTGGTACAGATACAAATACATGATTGCTGGTACTGAATGCAGAGTCAGTGATAATAATTATTGCTCACTCAATTCGAGGAAAGTTTATGTATCTGTTGAGGCTGGTTTGTATCTCAGTAAAACATGCTATGGAGTACTCCAAGCCAGTCGTGGTATGCACTTCAGCACAGACTGCCCAAAGTTCTAAATGTAAACATTCACGGGAAACTGTCTTTAAATCATTGAATTCCTTTCCGTGTTTCTGCCAATCATTGAACCCCAACACTGCCCTGCCAGTTGTCTTTTTCATGTTCTTTTTCTGCTTTTCAGTTTCTATGTCAGTAACTTGCGAGGGGGTGAGAGTGAGGTGTGTTTTACTTGTTGCCGACACTGTGTGGGCTCCATATTTAATTTGATTTCTCGTTTTCTTTTGGAGCCAGATCGATTTCTGTGTCTGACTCATCTTCCCCGAGTAATCTTAACATTTTGGGATATCTGAAAATGTTAAAATTAAATGAAATATAGTTAAAAAGTTCATGTTTGCTTTTCCAGCACTTTCGGCAAACTTGTTTGTGAGGGAATAAATGGTGGCAAAACCAGTTTTTGAAATTTCAGTGCCAGATTGGCACATGTGGAACTACCGTGCAGTGGCTGCTGGGTGACAGACCATGTTTTTAACTGTGGTATAGTCTAAATAAAATACATATGTAATGCCCCAAAGTTGGGGCATCACAGAAAATGAAAATTAATAAATCAATTAGGGTTTTTTCAGGTGCCCAGGGTGCCTGCTGCAGGTGTAGATTAGGGCTGTGCGAATACCTTTTTTCAAATATTCGGCCGAATATTCGGTATTTGGTGCCCATGTATTCAGTATTCAGCCGAATTATTCATTATTCAGATTTTTAAAGAAAGCAGCCCCCCCATCCTCCTCCCTAGCCTAGTTTCAGTATGGTACATAAGCCCCTCTCCCCCACCCTCAGTTAGCACCCAATTCCGACCCTCCTGCATCCCCTTCCCACACACACACACATTTTTGAAATGCCATTGCTGCCAGTAATAAGAAAAAGTACAAGGATAGGTGACTGGCCTACCCACCCGCCCCCACAGCCGGCTGGCGATGTTTTAATAACTCTCATTTTAACCCCCCTACAAATGGGGGTTCCTAAAAACCATCTAGGAGCAGTCTAAGTGCCCCCCTGGTGGTTGGCATTCGGCGTTTAAGCCGTTTGAATGGCTCTGTGAGTGCTTGTAGAGCCTCCACCTACTGTCTCTTTAAGAGCTGTCTGCTTGTAGACATAATCATCATTCATGAGGGGGACTGTATTTTTCCCTGATCGAGTCCCGCTCGAGCTGTAAGGTACTTGCCCCTCTTTGCCGTCGCTGAAAGTGCAAGGGGAGCCCACTCGAAAGATATAACTATTTGCCTGTAATTATTTAGAGTAATAGTGAAAATGCAGTATGTTTAACCTGTTTTCATTGCAGCTGGGACTCTGTGTGCTGTGCCCCTCCATTTTGGACCAGGACAGTTTGAGGGGTCCAATAGGAGCCAGGGTATATCTAAAATGGAGTAAGAAGCGACCAACCAGAATCAAGACTCTAAATGGAGCTGGCTGACTAATGGGGATACAGCTAGAAATTCTGGGAAGTGAAGTTCTGGACTATAGCGCCTTGTTTGCACCAATGAGGGCAGTAGTGAGTAACTGGCATCTGCATCCCACCAATGGGATCGGGTGGCGCCTGAACTAAGTTCCCAGCCCAAACCTACCCGAGTCAGTGTCGTTGTGGCTGAGAGTGAGGAAGGAGCTCTGGGCTCTTTCGCCATTGAGTTTTCGTTCGGGAAGCACGTGTGGAAGGCCAGAGTCAGGTGCTGGTATCGCTGTACAGCTCAGACTGAATCCACTAGGCCATAGTCAGAGGAGTCTGTGCAGTGTACAGGTACCTACCAGGCTCAGCCTGTAGAGGACTGGAGAATCTGCTTCAATCATGCTCGGTCTGTCAGGACAAGTGAAGCTGCATCGTTGGGCTCGGTGTTCTGCAATGAAAGCGATCGGGATTATACAGCAGCTGCCTGGTATGGTACCCCTCTGCTCTTCATATAAATGTGTGGGAAAGTGTTTGAATTCCAAGCTCGGTCTTGCAAGTGGTGTGAGAGCGCTCTTTTGGCTGGAGTAGTGAGTACTAAATCAGGGTAGCTCCCTGTCCGATGTTCATAGTGAGGGCAAGATTTATCTGGCTGCTTTATTGGCTACACGAACTGAGCCTGCTGGCTCTACTTAATCCTCTTAGGAATCAAGTGTTTGTTTTCTGCGTCAGGGCCCCAACCAGCTGCATCGAGAGGCTAGCCTTCTATGGCCTGGGTACCCAGAGACAGTGACTTATAGGATTGGCCTGTGCACAGTGCCCTAGATATATATATATATATATATATATATATATATATAGATATG
Organism: Neoceratodus forsteri; assembly: GCA_016271365.2. Classification (NCBI taxonomy): domain Eukaryota; kingdom Metazoa; phylum Chordata; order Ceratodontiformes; family Ceratodontidae; genus Neoceratodus; species Neoceratodus forsteri. Next base: position 855,080,108 of record CM028131.1, read on the forward strand.
TGTATTAGAGTGGTAAGCTAATTAACCTGATTTCCCCTAGTCCTTGTTATTTCACCCTAAATAAATCAGATTGGTTGTTTTGCAGAGGTATACTGACTGAACTGTGTGTCTATGTTGACTTACTGTACAGTGGTTGTTGTATAACTGCTTCTTACTTTACAGGGGGTCCTCAGAGTTAAGCTGATTGAACCAAAGCGGGGGATAAGTGTATATGGAGAGGGTATAGTGGTTGATTTGTGTGAGCCACTAGTTGGAAGAAACGGGGGTTGCAGTGACCCAGAGGGCTGTAGCCAAGTCAGATTAGACTGTTCCAACCCCGACCTCTGGTTGGAGGCACCTGCCATCAGATCCAGATCCCTCAACCTGTTAACATCAGAGCAGGCAGGGGTAGTAGCCCTTGGGATAGCGCCCCCTAGGGACTTCATCATCATCCCCCCCATAGTTAGCAGCACCCCACCCCACACCTGCATATTCAATGGAAGAAAGCAGCCAGCACAGCTCGCCTCTCTCACATACGGCAGGTTGCCTTTTTCTGAATGAAGAAACTCATGTGTTATTAGTCAAGAGTAGAAACCAGCTGATCACGTGATCAGCTGGTTTTACTATGTGAGCAAGAGCGCGCGAGTCTCTTCATTCAGAAAAAGTCAGCCAGCCGTGGAGGAGAGCAGGCTGTGCCGGCTGCTTTCTCTTTCCATTTGAATTCAGGTGTGGGTGTAGTTGTGGGGTGCGGGGTGCTGCTAACTATGGGGGGGTTGATAAGAGTTATTAAAACCTCCTCGGCCGGCCGTGGGGGCAGGTGAGTAGTGCCAGTCACCTGTCCTTGTACTTTTTATGCTGTCTTGTGCATGAGCAAGCAACATATTGTGGTAGCTTGGAATAGCAGGTTTTAAAGGTGTGGTCATGTTATGGCCAATGGCGCCACTGCTTTTCCGTGCTGGGTTTTGTGGCACAAATGAAACTGCATGCTGTCTATGACAGCAGTGCAAAAGCGTGCCACCAACTTGAAACAATTTAGCTGCTGCAATGAGGGAGTGACCCTTCATTGCAGGTCATGCCTTGCCTGTATAACATTTCAATGAACATGGCGGGCGGCGCCGACGGCTGTTGCCGTCCGCCTCTCACAGGCCCGCTTGCTTTCACCACCCTTCCTAATCTGCTTCTTGTTAAAAAACTCTTCCCATCTCCAAGATTATTAAAAATCATAATGCCCCTTTTCTGGGCCGAAATGGGGGTATGGATGCACACTGCAGATTGCTTTGTGATGTGTGGCTGACTAGCCCAGCGGCTCCCCCCCACGGCGCTCCAACGCTGTCACTGCTGTGTCCACTGATCAACAATCAGAGCTGCTTAGTATGGGGATAATTTTGTGCACTGCTGGTACTGGTTACCCAAAATGACACAACAAGCGGAGCCAGCAAGCCCATTGGTAATTGGCGGTGGTGCCGGTGATGATGGGCCAAAATCCCCAATCCATTGGCGCAGACTGAGAGACAGGGTGGAGTGTACATTTAGGCACCAAGGCGCAGATCATCATTTGTCTCTGTGGAAGACTTTTGAAATCTTCCAGTGGTTGTGTGTCAGTAATGGTTGAAGTATTGTTTGGAGCCCCCCCCCCCGAGGTCAAGCATCATCTAGGAGGGACATCGACTAGTCTGTCTGCTGCTGACTCCCAGGCACAGTCCGCGGTGTCTAAAGGCTCAGTCAGTAGTCAGGCTAAATTATCACCCGAGCCAAGGTGTCTACCAGCAGGAGCAAGGAGGACGGAGATGTTGGGCGAAGTTGAAGATGAAAATCTGCCGCTTCCCAGTATGGACATCTCAGGTGCACAGAATCCAGATCAGTATCATACAGACAGCAGGGAGCAGGCATCGGTGGGTCAGGTGTTGTGTCAGGTGGTGACCGTGGCATGATGGGTCACGTGGGTGCTGCAGACTCTGACTGTCCTGGAGGAGAGAACTCACTCAGTCGTGACTCTGGATGGGAGTACTGACTTGTAGAGTAAGGTTGTTTCAGCACAGTAAACCTGCTTGTCAGCCAGCATGCCTAGCCAAATAGCCAGGTACTGTACATTTGACTTGAGTAATTTGTTTAAAACTTTACACTGCCTTGTGAGGCGCTGTCACTGTGTAAATGGGGTGGGTGGGTTTGTAAAATGACTACCTAGTAACCGAAGAATTGTGTGTGCGTGTATATGAAGTTAGAACAAGATAAAACAAGAACATTAGGACCTTCTCAAGATACACCTTCTGAACTATCAAAATTCTTGGAAATCTTTACCACGTTTTTAATCGGGATATGATGTTTAACAGTGAGTATCAAATGCCTCATAAAATTGAGGAATCAAAGCTGAGCATACCTCCTTATTTTCAAATGAGACAAGGCCGTCTTTCATAGCCTTATTAACTGCATGAGGGGTACTGTGACCCTGTCTAAATCTTGCTTGATTAATATTAGAAGAGTCAAGAATAGGTTGTATGGAGTCAGGGGTCCTGACCTGGGCTTTCTTCATTGGGGGATCTGGGAAAGATGAATCGGAACATGTCGGCATGGGATGGGAAAGGTGGCCTAGGAGAGTTATGGGGTCAGGGTACTGACTTGGCTTGCTTGATTTTGGGGAAGGGGGAACTGGGGAGGAGGGAATTTGGGAAGGATTAATCAGGACATGGAGGCATGGATGGGAAAGGTGGCCCAGAAGAATTATGGGGTCAGGGGTCCTGACCTGGGCTTGCTTCATTCTGGGTGGGGGTGAGGTGGGAATATGGGAAGGATTAATCAGGTCATAGGGGCATGGGATGGGAAAGGTGACACAGGAGAGTTATGGGGTCACTGTCATGGTCCTGACTTTGTCTTGCTTTATTCTGGGGTGAAGGGGGGAATATGGGAAGGATTAATCAGGACATGGGTGCATTGAAGGGAAAGGTGGCCTAGGAGAGTTATGGGGTCCAGGTCCTGACTTGGCTTGCTTCGCTCGGGGGATTGGGGAGGTGGAACTATGGGAAGGATTAATCAGGACATGGGGGCATGGATGGGAAAGGTGGCCCAGGAGAGTTATGGGGTCAGGGGTCCTGACCTGGGCATGCTTCATTCTGGGTGGGGGGGATCAGGTGGGAATATGGGAAGGATTAATCAGGACATGGGAGCATGGGATGGGAAAGGTGATGTAGGACAGTTATGGGGTCATCATCATGGTCCTGACTTGGCTTGCTTCGTTCTGGGGGGAAGTTGGGAAGGATTAATCAGGACATGGGTGCATCAATGGGAATGGTGGCCTAGAAGAGTTATGGGGTCAGGGGTCCAGACCTGGGCTTGCTTCATTTTGGAGGTACAAGCAGGCACAGAGCATCACAGGCAAGAAAATTCCACAGCTCAGGGTTATTTCTGAGGAATAACAATTTCTTCTTTTTCTGCATTCCCATATTAGTTTCCCCTGTATTGCCTTTGTTATGTTATGCTGGTACTTGGGTAAATGCTGCCATGATTATTCAATCTTGAATCAGGGTAGTAATTTTAACAAGGCAAATTATGTGCCTGACTAGGATGTGTGTCTATGAAACCAGAAGGAGACTTCTGCCTATAGCTTTTCCAAGACAAGTTGCCTGGGAATTAACCTTCATGTTTGTTTTACTTTCCTTCTTTTTTTTTTTTGCAGATTAGTGAGTTTACTTTCTAGCTAAAATGTGTTATGCTGTGAACCTAGTTTAAATAACTTAGTTCTACCAGTGCTGTTCACTGTAGTAATACAGTATATTACATATAGGATAATGACTGAGTAATGGTGGTTAATCACAAGGTAATCACCTCAAGCACTTGCCAGGACAACCAAGTAAACCTCAAGAGCGCAGTTCGAGAGGTATACAATTGTCATGGCAACTGTAAGAGGTGATGACGTCCGGGGTTGACCTCTTACTCAGACATTGTATTTTGTAGTGTATGGAAAACCTTGCTAGTGTGTGGGGAAAAAAATGCAGTTTTTTTTCAATGTGCGTTTGTTCTGTTTGGCTGTGAATGCCTCCTGGTTTGAATGTTGAGCACCTGAAGTGCTGAAATTGGCTATTACGATCTATGCTGCAGCGGGTCTATAACTGTGAATGGAGTGTGTGTGTTTTGAATGAATGTCACAGGCAGCAGATCGCCTTTCCTTTTCAAGAATTTTGACAGGTGGTGGCATTCTAACCTCTTAATCCTATTGTTATTACATACTGTACTTGAACAAGGTTTACAACATACTGATGTCATAATGATGGGATTATCAGGATATAAACTGATTGAAAATGGGGTAATAGACACTATCCATACATTATAAATCTATATCACAGCTGAGAAAGAAGCAATATTTCATAGTTCTGCTTTTTACCTAAACAGCTCCTACTACAGAACTAGGAGGTAAAATGGGCTATGAAACTTTACATACAGAGGGGGAGCAGCTGCAGTCTAACGGACTGAAGTGCTGAACAGTCGAGCAAACTAGATAGACCAATAGTTCTTAGCCTTTGTGACAGTGAGCCTCCCCAAATCCATGAAAAAGATTTTGAGCCTCCCCCAAAAACTGAAATAATCTTGGGCCTCCCCAAAGAAAAATAACATACTGTACTTTGTGCAGTACACCATGAATAAATTGAAACCCCTTTCAGTACTTGGCTCACATTCAGTTCTTTGTCTTATCCTGATGTGGTACCTTTGAAAAAGAGCTCCTGTACTGAAAGGCTCTATCTGAATAACAAAAAAATAATATAAACAAATATTATTCAGCTTATTGTAACCACACACACACACACACACACACACGCAGGCCAGCCTACTTGCTCTGCTGTTTTCATTCTTGAACCATTGTTACCCCTTGTTGCAGTACCTTCATGGGTCAGACTACTTTCTCTGTTTCCTCTCTATATGAAATAACCTTCCTACATACTTTGTCTCTCCCCCTCCTTTCCTGCTCCTAAGCAACTTCTCAGGGATTACTTTGTTCCGTCATGCTATTGCGCTTAGCACTTCTATGCTCCACCCTTGTATTTGGGCTGTTCTGCCATCAGTCTACAAACTGATCAATTACCACCACTCATTTTTAGTTTATTGTTCATATTTGTTTGCTCTATTGTTCATTGTGTATTTCTTGATTGTTTTGCAGTTACCTTATGAAATGTATTCACTCCCTACCCTTCCCTGGGTACACCTGGAATGAGCCTTGGCTCATTCACCTTCCCTTGTCACTTATTAGTAAATAAATACATAAAATTCACCTACTATTATCCTCTTTCAGTTTGCTTCATCTCTTCACACAAAATACATAATTCAAAATTTAAATACAGTACTTTTTCAGACTTGCTTGAGCCTCCCCTGGAACAGGTTAGGGCCTCCCCAGTGAGGCTGGCCTCACCATTTGAGAACCCCTGAGATAGACCGAATGGCCTGTATCTGCTGCCAATTTCTTATGTTCGTACATACCTTTGTTGTCAGTAATATAGCCCTTTCTTTGTGAAAACAGTCAGCCTGGGGGTTGTATAGTATGACCATTATTAGCAGATACTCAGCCTAATCTTTTCACACTCTGCCAAACAAAAAGTCTGACTGCTCTTTGAGGAACTGTAAAATATCCAGTAACAAGTTTTGTTTGCTAGTTAACTTGTTAATCTTTACCAGAATTTTACCATTTTTAAATAGAAACGCTATCACCCTGTTTTTGCATGTGCATCCTGTTATTTCCAGGTAAAATCTGTATTTTATGATTGCTTGCTTTCTGTAAAATTCATTGTTGCTGCTTGTTTTTATCTTCATCCTTGCTTAGTTGAAATTAAAATTCATGGTAATGTATAATCATACCCAGCTTTGTTTTGCTTCAAGACATCCACCAAGTTCACTGCATCTGTGTTTGCACCGGAGATATCGATTCCTTACCTCACGGGGTGAAAGCTGATAGGCAGAGTTCCCTTAATAGCTCCATGGTTTAGAAGTAAAAACACTCATAATTCTACTTTCACCAGGTGCCAGGGACTTCCTGGTGTTAAGAGCCACTTGTGCTCCATTGTGACATGATGCTGGGGAAGTCCGGGGGTGCGCTGCATTATACTCTATGAGGGGCATCATTTGGATAATTTTTTTTTCCATATTGTAATGGTCAGTTTGTGATGAAACATGGGCACTGGTCGACTAACAAGGCCCTTGTTAGTCAACCACAACCCACGTTTCATCACAAACTGACCGTTACAAAATAAATAAAGATCCAAAAGATGCCCCCATAGACTATAATGCAGCTCACCCCCGCGCTCTCCCTAGCATCATGTCACAACTTTGCTGAGCGTATGGCCAGAGCGTGGATGGCTCGTAACACTGGGAAGTCCTCGGGACCGATGAAAGAAAAATTACAAGCGTTTTTACTTCTAAACCATGGAACTATTAAGGGAAATCTGCTCATCAACTTTCACCATGTGAGGTAAGGCACCGATATCTCCGATGCAAACATTGAGGCTGGCATATCTCTTTCAGGTCTTTGAACTACTCTCAGTACATACTTCCTGAATATTAGAAACCCCCTCAAACAGTGCGGCCACTCAATATACAATAGTCTCCACTACCCCTGCATAATGCATGGATACACTGTGTTGGGGGTATTCCTAAGTCAGAAAGATGCAGTACAAATTGTTAAAATAAATGTAAACAAACATGTTTTACTGTGGCAACATCAGCATGGTGGGCAGTCAGTTTTCCACTTTTTAAAAGAAAAACAAAATCAATTGGAATCACTGCATCAGCAGTTAGTGTAATGTGTTTTAAACTTGGGACACTTTTTTTTTTTTTTAAACTTGCCCCAGCTCCTTGGCCTTTCGGAGGAGGCCTCATGCCCCCTCCAACTCCATCTGCCAGCTCCCGTCGGGATCCACTGGCATCACTGTGCTTGTTTTGACTGGGGGGTTTATTTATTTTCCCCCCATCCCAAGGGTGCCGGCACAAAGGATGTTCATCCAGATGAAAGGTGTGCATCTGCACGCTGACATCAAGTACCTGATAGCGTCCCTCCCCTGACTCCATAGAGCCAAATGCCCCCCCACCTGCGCTTCCACTGACAGAAGAATTTTGGGTATACACCCAGAACCCACCCCAACAGAGGAGGAGAGCATCCATTGGGATGCTCTATCCTCCTGCCCTCACCCTCCTTCCAACGACCCAGATCCATTCCAGAACCCTGGTCGCCGGCGTAGCACGAGGTGTGGTGTCCAGCGCCTCAACCCTCTGTGCCACTGGGCCAGCACAAACGTGGAACACTTTGAGGCCTAAATATCTTCTGTTTGTGTACTGGAAAATGCCTCCCATTTGCACCTTACTTATGTCCTTAAAGCAGCAGTACTAAGTATGTAAAAAAAAAATCTGCTCTTTTTGTAGTTTATTCCCTGTGCTCTGTTGAGCATTTCTCTGGATCTTTCCCACTGGCACTGTATTATCACCCAATAATTCACTCAGTTTTACTTTGTTTTTGTTTACATTTCTGCCACCCAACATGCTAACAGCAGCAGTAAAAGATAGGCAGCCGCCATATTTTCCCTAGATCTACAACAACTGGAAAACGATCACTCCCTGATTTGGTAGTACTGCTGCTTTGATACTTGAATGTTACTATCCTATCCCCCATCTCTCTCCCTCCACTCAGTGAGTACATATTGATGTCCCTCAATCCTTCTTTATTTATATGGCTTGTGGAGCAGGCCCCGTACCATCTTGTTGGTAGCTGGGTGACATTACAGCAGTGCCTTGAGGTGAATACCAAGAGACCCCCACTCAATCAAATCAGTATGTTGCAAATTCAGGCTAAACATAAGTTTAATGTTACATTTACCCCTTTTCTGGAGGAGGCAGAGTGTGCTGTGACTTCTTGTTTTTTTGTTGACGTATACCATATGCTGTAGCACCCCTCATTTAGAATCACATTTATAGTTTGTGAATGAGCAAGGGTGAGTGGCAGCTAAGACTGGTTACAGTTTGTAAATGGAGAAGTATGGCTTTCTCATTTAGATAGCTCCCAACCAGTTACCTGCACATTAGCTGGGTCCACACCTTAATTAAACCTATTCTGGCATGATGCACCCTACAGAAAAGTAAGCCATTTCTGGCAGGTGCAGTTTAGAGTAGGGACCCAGCTGATGGTTGGTCCACCTCAACGTTGGTAGCTGGGGGATTTCACAGCAGGGCACTGATGTGAATACCAAGAGACCCCTACTTCTTTTGAATTCAGATCCATAAGTTGCCAATTCAGGCTGAAAAAATATGTTTAATGTTAAATTGACACCTTTCGTTGGGCGGGGGGGCAGAGTGTGTTCTGACTTTTTTTTCGCGCATACCATCTTGGTTGCTCTTCTGTGAACCGCCTCATCTCTATCAAAGTCTTTCTGAAGATGGCACCTCCAGAACTGTACAGAGTATTGCAGGTGAGGCCTCACCAGTATTTTGTGTAGTACTATCAGCACCTTCATTCTTCTGCTCATGATACCCCTTAATGCATCCCAGCATGCCAAGGGCTGTCCCGATACCTTTAATACACTGTTTGGCTCCCTTCATGTCATCTGAGATGACAATCCCCAGATCGTTCATCCCTGCCTGGCAAGTGCTAGTGATTGCCCACCCCCACCCCATAGCTCACTTAAGAGTTTTGCACCAGCTGCATGATCTTGAACTTTTTTGCATTGTACCATGGTCGTCACACTTGGGACCATTTCTCCAGCTTTTCTAGGTCCCAACAGAATTTACATATCTGTAAATGAAATTTCTTTTTATCTGTCTGTTACCTGGTTAAGGCTATTTGAATAATTGGCTAAATACATAAATGAATAACTATAAGAAACTCAGAAAGTAAATGGAGAGTTGGCCAACAGCAGTACCACTACATCAAAGTCCTCCTCTGTGGGCACTGTTTTCAAGTAAAACAAAAATGCATGATGAGGCCGGCATTCCAGCTTGGGGGGGAGGCCTAGTATGCATCTCTCTAACTCCTGCACTACCAATGCCAATGCCAGCAAGACAACATTCGGCATTGACAAATGCTTGTTCATATTACAGGCAGCAATGACATTTCAAAAATGTGCGTGTGTGGGGACCGGGGGGGGACTCAGAAGGGTTGGAATTGGGTGCTAACTGAGGGTGGGGGATAGGGGCTTATGTACCATACTGAAACTAGGCTACGGAGGAGAATGGGGCTGCTTTTTTCATGTTTAAAGGTGTTTTCCGAATAGGGGACGAATAGTGATCTATTCGTTATTCGGGATCCGAATAACGAATAGTCCATTGTTCGTGGCATTCGGGAAATAATATTCATGATATGCACAGCCCTAGTGTAGATTGCAGAGGAGAGGATTAAAGGGGCCCCTCACAAGTTAATTATCCTCCCTATAGTGGAGAAACACTGTAAATAATAAAGAAAAGTGCCCTGTACACTTAAAACACTGTCAAAAACATAGATTTTGTTGCAGCTCTGGTAACAATGGCCTGGATGGAATGCTGTGGTGAGCTGCTCATGCACAGCATTCCACTCTAGCCATTCTAGAACCCTGGGGGTTCAAGTTTGAAAGTTTAACTGCTTTTGTGACTGTGGGCAGAGCCTACATGAGTATTGCATGTACAAAAGGAGTGATGTCATGTTTTCTGTCCGTGGAACTAACTGAAGGTGTAAATAGTCTCCTTACCCTCCTCCAAGAAATGTTTTCTGCCCTCAAATAAATATGCTTTCATGTTAGTCAATGGTTGCAGAGTACTATTTTCTTTCTTAAATGGGTGGTACAAGAACTGGAACCTGAGTAGTGGGAGGCAGCATTGTTTTTTAGGTGGAAGTAAGGTCCACTCCACCTCCACCCAAGAAGCTCCAAAAGGTCCATCCCACCTTTTTTTTTTATTCATGTGGCAGGGGCATGAGGTGGATCTATTATCCTGAAAGAAGACTTACATGTTTGGGATGTGGACCAAGGAACAGAACAATTCTGTGGAGTTCCCTGCCTTTTGTTAAGGACTAGAACAGAAGATACTTAAAATGCCTTCAAACTGACTTAAAAACCCTTGGAACAAATGATCATCAGAGTCACCTGGTGTCTCAAAAGGAAAGACTAAGAAGTGTCTAAAACTAAGGAAAATAGACAGCTTTCAGGTATTTCTTAAACATTTATATACTAAAAACAAAGTTCAGCTTTTGGGATTAACAATATTTGTTTACCATATTCTATATATCTATATATATAGTTTGTCTTTTTAGTAGTTTTAAAATCTTACATTGGTGTTACTAATGCATTTAGAAATACATTTTTTTTAATTGTCTTTACAGATAACCTTGAACGCATTGGTGTTACTAATGCATTTAGAAATACAATTTTTTTTTTGCATAATCTTTTTGTTAATCTTTTGATACCACAGCAAGACAATAGTTTACATCTCCACAGACACATAATATTCTTATACATATCTTATAGGCCTCCCTCATTACATCCATCAATTTCCATCAATTAATTTGCATACTGTTCTTATAGACCTTATACATCCAACTTAGAATAGATACGTCTCTATATTTTGATCTTAAGATGTTACATCCTAGTGGAGGTAAAATAAAAGAGGGAAAACTAAAAAAGAAAAGAAAAGCAGGACACTGAAGTGCCCCCCAGAACAAAAGAGCGGAAAGAAATAAATTGTTTTTAATTGTCATTACAGATAAATCTTGCATGTTCATGTGAGGGCACATTTTTGGGGGGATGGGGTTCAAATTATTTTAATCATGGGCACGGTATTTTGTAAACACAGTCTGTGGTGAAATGTATTTTCCTTTTTAAGTTTGAGAACGCTATTAGAAGTAGAATGGGTTAAACACTTCCTGGAACTTTCTGCATAACAAGCTCCCCATGGCACCTCACAGCATTTGATATCAACATCCTAAAAGCAGTCAGTGTGTTACTTTACAGGACATTGCATAACAAGAGGCCTAGCCTTCCCTTTTTCCAAATAATATACCAACTTCATTCTCAGGCGGGCAGTTCTAGGCTACTGTTTATATTCTACTGAATCTTCTTAAAGGAAAACTGCATGTTAAAATCAGAAATATATGTATTACTACTAGTTTTGAGTTCTCACTTCAATCCAGTGTTTTGTTTCTTCGTAGGCTGTTAGAGGAGTTTTTCTAATTTTCCCTGGGTGTTTTATGATGTCTGGGGGGCTGTCATTCAAAGTTTGTTTTATTGCATCTTCTCCAAGTTAGTCTTTACAGCGTACCCTTTGGTTTGGTGTCTAATAGCCCCTACAGCAGGCCAGTGTCTTGTTACAGTGTTTTACTTAGCCACAGCAAAGAAAAAAAAACACACTACAGCCAGTGCAGAGCTGTTGGCTTGTCTCTCCAACATAACCTGTTTGTGGACATCTTTTGCACTGAATGAAATAAACATGTCATGATGTGCATGTATAACTCCCATGTACCTTTAATTGTCTGTTTTGTGATGTAACCACACAGTCCGAGGTGGAAATGAGCTCACAAGTCTTACAGGTGCATTGATTGCAGGGTCATGTGCCATTGTGTGACATGGTATTCTGTTCTGGTGAAAGCTTGCTCCTAATAATACTATGCAGATAGGAGTACAGTTAAATAGTGTCACAATTTTACTTAGGATTTCATGACAAGTTGAATTCATTTGGTGAACAATTGCAGTGACTGATGTGAATAAAGGTCATTAGGAGTGTGTGTGTGTGTGTGTGTGTGTGTGTGTGTGTGTGAGGGAGAGAGAGAGAGACAGACAGACAGACAGAGTATCTCCTTAAAGCTAGTTATCACCCCCACATTATGGGGCTGTGGGGTGGGGTAGGGTGTATTGTTTGTGTGAAGAGGAGGAGAGAAATTAAATTTTTATCACTTTTTCAGATTCCTTAGACACTGCCGGTACACCAAGTTGTTAAATTCTCAGGGCTGGATATTCAAAAGGGTTGCGCCATGCACAATAGGTTTGCGCCTGCGCAAGTCCAATTGCGCCATTCTGCCATATTCAGCAGGACGCAGTTGCGCCCCTCAAGGCAAGCTGAGCAACAGCGCAATGCAAATGAATGCATGCTGAACTGGAGGGGGAGGAACCATGCATAAACTGCACAGCCCGATATTCAGCGGGCTGTGCAGAGTTGTGCAGGTGCAACCCCCAACCTGCGCCTGCACAACTTTGAGCCCCAAAAGGAGTAAGTTGAGGCCACCCACAGATGAGCTGCTGCATTGCAGGGGCGCAACATAGCAGCTGCCATCTGTGGGTGGCCCTCACCTACTCCTGTGCCCCCTGCAGCCCAATTGCGGCATATAGTAACCCCTCCCCGGACTGGCCTGGGATGGGCAAAAGTGACAATAACACCCACCCCCACCAGCCCGATCATGGGCAGCAAAGTAACCCCAGGACATATCCTGGTGGTCCAGTGGACCGTGAAACCCGATCGCGGGCAGCAAAGGTTCCAACTCCCCAAGACCATATCCTGGTGGTCCAGTGGACCACGGCCCGATGGGCAGCAAAGTGATTAAACCTCCCCCAAGACCATATCCCTGGTGGTCCAGTGGACCGTAAGCCCGATGCGGGCAGTAAAGTGATTAAACCCCCTCAAGACCATATCCCGAGTGATCTGGTGTCCCCCACCCACCCACCCCACGCCCCACCACCTCTCCCCGGCAGCCGCGGCGGCAGCAGCATCCACCCTGCCACCCCACCATCCACCGACTGACTGCCTGGTAGGGCTGCATGCCCATTGGTGCAGAGCAAGAGCTAATGGGCGTGCAGCCCATACCGTACATTCACATATCTGACTGCCTTGTATGGTAGGCTGCACGCCCATTGGCTCTTGCTCTGCACCAATGGACGGCAGCCCTACCAGGCAGTCAGTCGGCAGGCAGCGGGCAGCAGGTGGGTGGGATGCTGTCGTCCCGCTGTTGGGGGAGGTGGTGGGGCTTCTGGGTGGTTGGGGTGGGGGACACTAGATCACCAGGGATATGGTCTGTGGGGGAGGTTTAATCACTTTACTGCCCACGATCGGGCTTAGTGGTCCACTGGACCACCAGGGATATGGTCTGGGGGGGGAGGTTTAATCACTTTACTGCCCGTGATTGGGCTTAGCGGTCCACTGGGCCACCATGGATATGGTCTTGGGGGGAGGTTTAATCACTTTACTGCCCACGATCTGGCTTAGCAGTCCACTGGACCACCAGGGATATGGTCTTGGGGGGGTTTAATCACTTTACTGCCCACAATCAGGCTTAGCGGTCCACTGGACCACCAGGGATATGGTCTTGGGGGGAGGTTTAATCACTTTACTGCCCACGATCGGGCTTCACGGTCCACTGGACCACCAGGGATATGTTCTGGGGGAATGAGACTCTGTGCTGCCCGCGATCGGGCTGGTGGGGGACATTTAACAATTATGCTCGCGATCGAGCTGGGGGTTTGTTAACCTTATGCCATAATCCAGACGGTCGAGAGGAGGATTTTCACACTTTGCCCACAATCGGCCTGCAGGGGCGTCGGTCCTCAATGGCTGCCGCCTGGCAGGCACCAGGTGCAAGTCCTCGGGGATCGGCACACCTGCATGCTAATGGCATGCAAATGGGACCATAAATAGATGAAAATGGCACCCCCTGCGCCTTGCATGAATTATAGCCCCATTTGCATGTCACCTTTTGAATATGGGAAATTTGTGAATAGCGCAATGGTACTTGCACCACCACAACTTGAATGCTCCAATCTGACCACTTGCGGTGGCGCAAGTTCCAGTGCACCATGCACAGTGGCTGTGGCCGGGGAGTGATATTCAAAGGAGTTGCTCACAGCGCAGCTCCTGAATATCGCCCTGGCCACACCCTTGCGCAACTATTTTGTGCAGCGCAAGGGCTTGCGCCACAAAATAGTGCAGTTTGACTATCCAGCCCTCAGTGTATATTGACATCAGTACATATCAGGCTACATGGTCTTAATTCCTTGGTGGTCCTCAACTAGAGTTTTTTGTTTGACACTAATACTGTTAATTTATATTTAAATTTTCAATTATAAAGTCCTGTCACTATACTAGAGGTTTTTGAAATTATGGGGCATGATATCTAGCTGGAGAGTACAGCTGGGTGATAGGTCCGGCTAAGTTTTACACATCATGCAGTGTGTACTGATGTTTTTAAGACAACTTTACTGGTAATTTCTTGTCTATAGTGCATGCATTGAAACTTCTTAGAGTCCTAAGACATTCTTAGTATGTCTTTAATCTGGGTGGGGGTTGCTTTTCAGTAATCACATCCTTATACACACTGTGACACTCACAGCTTGATTTAAGAGTCATATGTTCCAGCAGTGTTATCTTATGTCAATTAAATTTATATGCAGTAGGATTCTTTGTATGTGCTTTGCACCCAGCACCTTTGACCCTGGGAACCTCCTGGCTGAAGGTAATATGGTACAGTTAAACTTCTCTGACATCATCATCTGTATTTTTTAAATGAGTATTTTAAACCAATGAGGATTTTTTCTGTTTTTTTCTGCATGATCTAGCTGTTAAAAGTATTGTTTTTTCTAAACAACGGCCATTAGGCTTCTGAAGAAGGGCTGGTTGGTCCAAAAGCTAGAGTACTTTGTTCTTGTTGTTACATCTATGTTGGTCCATTAAAAGATATCAAATCATTTGCTTCTGGATTCGTTCTTGCAAGGACCAATATGGCAAATACTAAATCTAAATTTCAACATAGAATCTGAAGAATTCATAAAATGCTGTATTGTGATTCAATGAACTGATAAATGGGGATTTTGGTTTCTTTTACAAATTCATTTTTCCTGACCATGGATATACTAAAACAAAAATTTCTCAACAAAATGTTTTTAAATGAAGAGTTAATTCACGGCAGCAAAAGAAGCATGTTGGCATTAAAAGCTTAGATATAGAGGCACTCGTATTTAAGCATGACTTTGGTAGAGGATTAATTGTGACTGGGGGTGAGGGAGGGAGTGAGTCTTGATATTTGTAGCATAATGGTTTTCTGAAACTTCAACCTTCAATGGGTTAGACTCTGCAGCCATCTGTACAGTATATCACTAAGCCATATGCAGTGTGGTATGGGTAAAACCCAGATCGCCAGATCAGGACCAGTGCTGTAAAATCTGCACTGGGCACAGCTTGTGCAAATATTGCTGATCCAGTGGATCAAAAAAATTTGTGCAAATAAATACTCGGTTTCTCCTCGTGCTTCAACCCACCCAAGGAGTGATGTTATTACAGGATAACACACACCCTGTCATGCCTTATTGCTTAAATATGCCCTTTCTCAATGTACTATACTTTGATTCAGTTAGTGTACGCAACAGCCTTCATGTGAACACTCTGGGCTTCTCTTTGACTCCTGATGTCTATTTGCTTTAGCTATTGTATATTGTTTGAACTGCTTTGGTCTTATTGATGTGGTGCCTGTGTGCCTAAACTATGTAATCTGTTTATCTATTGCTACAGATGTATCTCCAGTGAATGATTGTTATAAGTGTCTGCTCTCCAAACCATTGTTTTTGGAATTGTTAACTGTTCTGTCTTTGTATTAGTTTTGATGAGGTGCCTTTGTAAATGAGTCTCTGACTCAAAGGTTTGTATATCTGATATTTTTTAAATAAATAAATGTTTATGTTTAAGCCCATGAAACACCCTTATCTAGTTAATGCATTCACAGTTGTAGTGGCTCTGCCAGAGCTTGTTTTAGTCAGTTGTTCCTGGGCAGCTGTAGAGGAGAGAGGACACAGTAAGTCAAAGGGACAAGTTAGGGCTTACCTGGATGTTGAAACCATCCCTGAGGACTTAGCTGCATGCCTGCTCTGCCTCTACTGCCTGAAGACTCATCCTGCTGTTGTAAGTTGCGTTCAGGTGGTGCCACCGGGGCACCACGAAGAAAGAAAAAGTCCAGTTTGGTCGTTTTGAGCTTAAGAGCCCGGCGTTTTATTATTTTAGCCCCTTGTTTATTTTTAAAGTATCCCCAGTCCCTCATTGGCAGCCAAGAAGAGTTGTGTCGCATCTGCAAGCAGTCAGCCATCTCAGGGCCCCCCGGTTGTCCCTTGCATTGCCCTCTGCCTCCGGTCGCTCCCTCCCACTGCCAGAGCACCTTCCACCTCCCGTTTGCCTCCTTGATTCAGTGGTGGTGTGGTGAGTCAGTGGCAGCACGCTGCGATGTGCTGTTCACCCCTAATGCTAGCCAAGACTGTTTTTTTTATTTTAATTGTTAATGCACTAGGCGCAAAGTCAGGCTGCAGAGTGCCGTGGGAGGGTCGGAGGGCTAGGACCCAATTAATATTCAGGAGGGGCGGGGACAGTAGTGACACCCACGGGAGGGGTCAGAACAGTAAGGCCAGCGAAGAGGCCTATAAATATTCATAGGAGGGGTGGGACTAAGGAGGTGACAGGCCACGGGAATGACAGCAGGCTCAGAGAGCCTTAGGAATTTAAAGGGGCCCATCAGTAAATGGGCAAGTCAGGCACAAAGTGGAGCAGGGCACCAGACCCACAGTTAAAAGGGCACCAGGCCCATTTCAGAGGGCTCCAGGCCCACAGTTAAAAGGGCACCAGGCCCAGTTCAGAGGGCATCAGGCCCACAGTTAAAAGAGCACCAGGCCCATTTTAGAGGGTGCCAGGCCCACAGTATTTAGGGTGTCAGGCCCACAACACAGCTGGGCACCAGGCCCAGATTAAGAGAGGGCCCTGGTCTAGTGAGTTAGGGCAAGCCAGCCCGGAAGTAGTAAGGGCAGCCCTGGCCTAGCCAGTTAGGGCAAGCCAGCCCCAAGGTACAACGTAAAAAATAGAGCCGCTACTCGGTATGTGGTGCACAGAGTACTACGTCAATGCAGAGGTGGGATTTGAACAGTGGGCTGATGACATGGAACAGAGGTTTTTACAATGGGGCAATGCAGCAAGTGAGGTAGCAATAGCTAGGGAACATGCCACTGGGTTGCAAAGACAGCAACTCTTAGAAACAAACAGTTCCCCTGAACTTTTAGGTACAGTGAATGGGTATGAGAGGCTTAATTTTGTTATTACATATTCATAGTCTAAAGAAATAGAAGCGGTCATAAGGTGTAATTGGCATATTCTATATAATGAGCCAAAAATATTACCCTTTGTAAAAGACCCTCCACGAATGGTGTATAAGAAACCCTGCAATTTGGGGGATAAGCTAACTAGCAGTTATCAGCCCAAAATTTCTTTTAAGATGACAGGTGAACCACAGTCCTCATTGAGTGTCTCTAATGATTCAGAACAAAGAAACCTGATGGTCTCCAGATATGAAAATCGGTTGCCGTCCTTACCGTTAGGCTGTTTTTAAATGTCAAAGATGTAAGTTTTGTAAGTACAT
Organism: Neoceratodus forsteri; assembly: GCA_016271365.2. Taxonomy (NCBI): domain Eukaryota; kingdom Metazoa; phylum Chordata; order Ceratodontiformes; family Ceratodontidae; genus Neoceratodus; species Neoceratodus forsteri. The sequence goes on from CM028131.1 coordinate 855,097,449, forward strand.
TCAGGCTGCTAAAAGTTTTAAAAGTCAAGTAGATGAAACTCAAATTGAAATTCATGCATTCATAAATTGTGATTCTTACTCTGTCATTTATTATGCATCTTGTCAGTGTGGAGCCTATTATGTTGGGCGGACTAAAAGAAAATTAAAGGAAAGGGTGAGTGAGCATATTAGGGCAATCGCCAATAAAAATTTGGATTATGCTACTGCCCAACATTCAAACTGTAGTTTGGATCCAACACAACATGCTTGGATATTTTTAGGTATTGACAGAGCAAAATTAGGACCTCGTGGGGGTGATCTAAATAATATTTTAGCACATAAAGAAAACTATTGGATCTTTAAATTACAGGCGTTATTTATGCCATGTTTAAATGATAAGATTGAATTGCAGCCTCATTTGTAAATTTAATGTAGGACTGAATAGGTATTTATTATACCGGTAGGTTTAAGTGTATTTTTACAAATATGTACTGTACAAAGCACTGTGATGTACTTTATAATATTATGCCTGTATGGTGGTATATTCCCCCCCCACCCTTTTTCCCTTTGTTTATTATTACTAGTGTGTCTTATATATTTGTGAATGAACTGTTGTTAAGTTGTTTAATGAGTAACACCTGAGGGAGCACTATAAAGACTGCATGGTTGTATAGCAATTTTATTCTCTTGACAAAGCGTAGGTGTGGCTGCGTGAAACGTTGGATTTTTTTTTTTGCTCGTGTTTTGCTGTGAGGGGATGCTGGATTTAAAATAAAGACAATCTGCTTTTTAGTAAATGCGTCTGTCTTGGTGGGAGTGTGTGCCAACCCCAAGATAGTTAGGGCAGCCCAGGCCTAGCCAGTTAAGGTAAGCCAGCCTAGTAGTAAGTAGGGCATACAGGTCCCATAGCAAGTAAGGCATTTAGGCCTCTGGTGTTCAGGGTAACTGATCTAGTAGCAAGTGGTATCTGAGTGTAGTGATTGGGGTATTCATAGCAAGCACTCAGGGGTAGCCAGATCTTATCCAGGGTTGCCCTAAAATCAGAAAAGGGTCCAATCAAGGGTGCTTAGCTCACAATATGCTGTAAAGTGACTGGTAACAACTGTACTGTTTACACAACTGTTTATTGCTCAAGCATTCTGAAAGACATTGTAATTGCTAAAAGCACTGAGACTGCCTTGTGACATTAGGATTGTGGCTATTTGCCCCTGGCATCTGAACTATTGCCCCATGCATCAGAACTATTACCCTGGCATCTGAACTATTGCCCTGTGTATCTGAACAATTGCTCCAGGCATATGAACAATTGCCCTGCCATCTGAACTACTGCCCCGTGTATGTGAACAATTGCTCCAAGTAACTAATTGCCCCAAAGTTGTTAATTATCCCTTCTCCTGGCAAATTACCTGGTCACCACGCAGTTCTCTTGGTATTATGAGAAGGTGTGTCTAATAGCTACATTGTTGCCAGCTTATGGGAACAGGTTCAATCTTCCACCACATTGATATTCCATGGTGTGGTCTGCTGTTCTACATATTCAGAATCAGTCTCTACCCAGAGGAAGACATCTTCATCATCATTCTTCACCAGAAAGTGTCCGACCATCAGATCATCTACTCCGTTCACGTCGTTCGCCGAAGTCGAGTTTGTCGCCGTTCGTATAAGTCACACCCACCATTTCTTCTGTCTTAAAGTTCGAAGTTACTTTCACCGAAGTTCAAGCACATCATGACTGCCGTGTCAGTGTTGTTTTGTTTGGTTCCTGATCCGGATGTCCCAAAGTTGGTTGCCCTCCGCAGAAGAATGTGCACATTCTGGAAGAACCTGGTCTGCATCCCCTGGTCATTCTCCGCAAGTCGAATCCATCGAAACCCAGTGCGGGAAGCGTCCGCCATTTCATTGTTTTGTTCTAGTTACTGGTGATGATATTTCAGAATCAACCATCTTCACTTCAGATCCTTCTGGTTCCTAGTTGCATTGGAGACCCATCTTCACCTCAGATCCTTCAAAGTCTTACTGGCCCTTGGAGTACTGCAGCATCATCCAGGTCATGGTAGTCCTCCAGTGGATTCGTCACCATGCCACTCCTGGTTCCTCTTCATCCCTGGCAGCCCTAGAAGTGGGTTTTGGCTGAGGAATCCTTTGCATCCAGTGTTGAATCCGACATCTGTAAGTGGGTTCATTCCAGGAACCAGCTTTTCTGGTTCTTTCTTTCCGGGAGCCTTGGAGAGACTGGGTTTTGCTGAGAAACCTATGGTCTGTTTACAAAACCTCTCACCATCCCAGTGGCCTTAACTAGGTCCATGTTGAGAATTGTGTCTAAGTGTTCTACAGTTCTGTTTTACTTCTCTTGTAGCTACCAACAGAGATTGATGGTGCACACGAAGACTTCAGACAGTTGGACTTTGTTATGATTCTGTAATCACTGTAAATCTAGATACTGTGGTTAGTGAATAGAACCTAATTTCTGTATCAGTACTAGTCTTATGTACAGCTTACTGCTAGGAAATCTTAGAGTATAGTGACTATAGGCCGAGGTGCACCTCAAAATACTTTTTGGGAGTTATTCTAGCAGTGTGAGATAAAAGCAATGCTGTTCTCTCGAGCACTCTATTGTTGTGCTGCCTACCCCTCTTGTGACTGTTTCTCTCTACTCACTGGTTCTAAATAAACACTCTGTGGGCATCGAATCTCTTGGAGGACTCCTGCCTCTCCTTGTTTGCGTTACTTTCATCTCATCTACAATAACTCAGACCTTGGTGTTCCACTCATTCCATCATCATCAGAGCATCGCACATAGCCATAGTCATTGTTCAACCAAATACAATGTTTTATTTGCTCAAATTAAGCCTGTATAAATAAAAATGTTTACTACATTTATCCAACCCACTTTATAACAACCAATTATGCATGGCAGTGGGTGCACTGTGGTGGGGTAATGTTATTCTTTGGGTGGATTTAAGCATGAGGTAAAGTTGAGTGCTTCCATCACCTGAAAATTTCTGTTGCCCCACCACTTTACATCCCTTTGAGTGCCTTAATGGGATTATAAAATAGATCCATCCATTTTTTCAGACATTAGAAATTATTATTAAGAGCAGTTTATTTTAAATAATAAACAAAAAAAAGTAAAAAGTAGAAAAAATTGTTCTGTTTAATTAATGCAGTAAAGAGTTTGCAAAAGACACAAAGACTACCTGGAACTCTGGATCTTTTTCTATCTTCTTAATAAGACTGGATGAGATTGGAGTATGTTCATAATGTGGCAATATCATAAAATATGCAAAATAATAGACTTTCTCATGTCTCTAGCCCACTTGTATTTATCTTCTTACGACTCTGTTAAAGTGCATGAGATTTGGCTGTCACATAAGAAGATTACCTTGGACTGGAGAGTTGAGAAAGTCTATTCATTTTTATGTTTCCTTGCACATGCGCAAGAAGCATTTTACTTTGCTTAAGAGATTGGTATTTCAGAGGTGTGTCACAGACTACCCCAATCAGAGCAATCTACATTGGGCTCATCTCTGACAAACCAATGACCACGGGAGCTGGCTATGACAGTGTTCACAGTTTACATCCATAAACTTTGTGTACTTGAAAGGACTGAAGCGTTCCAATGAGAGAGTGCTTCTGTACATTCATTTGCATAAAAGCCAGACAACAAGCAACTGAGTGGCTTTATGACTTTTTAATCCATGCTTGCTTCTGCTATTGTTAATTTCCTCATACTGTGGAAGACTTCAAACTCAAACAACTTGTAGTTATAGGATATCTCATTTGGTTCTATAGCCCTTCAACTTGTAACTTTTTTTGCTGAGGCATTTCCCCACTGACAGCAGTACTTCTTAAGTGACCAGCTGCCCTGCTCTCCTGTATAAACAAGTTCAAGTCCTACTTGCTTCTGTTGTGGGAGGAGCCCTGAGCCCAACTTCAACTTCTCAACAAGTGTACCATAACCATCAGCACCTTGGGATACTAGCCAAGCCGATGATCACCAAAGAAAGCACGAGTAGCAGGACCAGTGGTCCCCAGCACAATGTTGATTCCATTATCTCTATGGTCATGCAACATGACTGAGGGAAACTGGGGACTGGAAAGTGCAGTTATACTTCACGCATTCACTATCTAAGGAGGAGGAGTGTGTGAGAGAGAGAGAGAGCGCACGCTGTGGGGTGACAGAAACATTGACCCTGCAAACCTAAGGGCACACCTAGTCAAACCTGCCCACCCACCTCCAGCACTGCACAGGGGGCACCACAGCCAGATCCATGGATGCCTGCTATGGCAACTTCACATTTTTTTGTTTACACCGCATCCCGGTTTCACTGTGCCACGATCTGCTGTTTATGACTGTGGTCAAAATCGGTAACAGTCCACCAGTAGATTTCCCACAAACACTCTGCATATGAAGTGGTTTATTTTAGGGCTTTTAAGTCCAACATTAGAAAGTGGCAAAGGGGCTGTTAATTTTATTATACGCTCTGCCATGGAGTGGTAGCTTGGCTGTCAATGACAAGCTGAACTTTTAATCTCCTCCATACTCATTTGCTTCCTTAAAGCTGAGCTATGTGGCTTCGGTGCTACAACAAAATATTAGTCTCCTAAAATGTATAAGTAGGCACAGGGGAGCCCATTTCCTCGATCCCAAGGTATTGCATTTTGAAAGAGAGAGACCACACTTTTAATAACCACTGTGCTTTTTCCTGCAGTTCTCTCACCCATCTCCCTCTTGTCAAGTTTAGAACAACTTTCAAATGAATTTAGATACTGCCAGCCTATGCAAAGTAAAACCCATCCTGATCTTTTCCTACTGCATGGCTGGTGCTCCTTTTAATGTACTAAGCACTGCAGTATGCCTATTTGAGGTCCTTAGAACGTATCTACTGTCACTAAACACACTGGTCAGCATACCAGCCAAGAAACAGTTCTTCTGCAATTGTTCACTTTGCACTAATATTTCACATTTCAACATGAATTAGCAGCAAATCAGCTTAGTTTTTAACTTTCCCTTTTGAAAGCTCCATTTTTGCAAAGATGCTTCCATTTTGGGAGTGTAACTCATTTAAATGAGCTGACAGGGTCGGGCAGAGCAGCTCACGTTCAATAAATAAATGATTATAACCTAAACTAAATACCTTCTTCATAAAAGGAGAATGAAAATGAAAAAAAAAAAAACTCTTTCATTTATAACTTAGCCTGGAGGGGAAAGGGCTTCTCAAGCTTCCCTCCAGCACTTGTCACATCGGGGCACCATTCTCTTTCACCTGTCATAAGTTCTGGCTCTCTCAAACAGCAAACTATCCTACAGGGCATAACATTTTCAGTGTACTAAGGCAAGAAAACATATTTTATATTATATATGCTGCATAATCATTTTTCAATAGGAAGAATGGTTCACATCTTTTACTGTGCGCATTGTGTTTATTTATTTATTTATTATAATATCGGAATTACAATCCTTTGAGTCATAGACTCATTTCTAAAGGCTCCTCGTCAGATGACATAAATGCAGACATAACAGTAATACAGCAAAGACAACATTACATAACTAGTTGGATGGTAGATGTACAAACATTATTAAGCATTATAATACATTGATGAGTACCTATACAGAGTATTAGCCAAGCAGTTACATACATCCTTTGCAGTGCAGTAGCGCAGGCATTACAATACATCGGTGCGAACCTATATAGAGTATTATCTTATCGGTTACATACATCCTTTGCAGTGCAGTGATGTGGGCTTATACGGAGTGATAGCTAAGTGGAATAACAAGAGAGCAGAGGCAGGATAGTGGGACTTGATGGGGTTTAGTGGAGCAGTCTTGGGTTAGATTTTGTCTTGGTGTTGGCCCACTTTAGTAGCAACTGGGCTGTAGTTTGAAATGGCAGTAGGACTAGCATGGACAGGTGCAGGTACGTGTGACATTAAGGTGATTCTTGAGGCCACTTTGAAAGGGCCAAGCTTGGTGTGGGTAGTGACTAAGGATGGTACGGCATTATACCAGGCAGGAGCCATGACTAGGAATGATCTCTGGGCAAGTGTTGTCCTGACCCTGGGGATGGCCAGTGTTATTGTATCTGTTCTGCATGTATGGGCTTTGGGGATGGTAGGGACAAGGAGGCCAACACTCCTGGGGGTGTTTGTCCAAGGAGGGATTTTTTTGGCCATGAGGCATGCTTGGAACTGGAGCCTTTCATCAAGGTTGAGGATCTGGGCACAGTCATAGAGGGTGCAGGTGTGGGTCATGTGAACAGCCCCTCACAGGAGCCTGCAGGCTTTGTTGATGGTTACTTTAGTCTTGTTGAGAGCAGTGGTGTCAGTGGCAGCATAGACCAGTAGGCTGTAGTCAACCAGTGATATAACAGATGAGGTGATGGCTAGATGCAGGGCTTCAGGGGGTAGATAGTCCCTGTGTCAGTAGAGGAGGCTGATTTGTGCATTAGTCATGGATGCCAGTGTGCTGATGTGGCCAAGAAAAGTGAGAGTTGGTTCGAATGTGATCCCTAGGTATTTATAAGATGAGACCCGCTGTAGGGGGTAGTGTGAGCTGGACAAAGGAATTTCAGTTGGGCATTTTTTAGTTTGCTTTGGTGGTGCACAAACAGCATGGTTTTAGTTTATTTCTGGTTTAGTAATAGCTTGTGCTTGACGAACCATTACTCAGCTTGGCTGAATGAGTGCTGCAGCGAGGCCTGTAGGTTGGCGGGGGTTGCATGGGAGGCACAGGGGTCAGTGTCATCTGCATATAGAAGTATCTTGCCAGAGAATGAGGTGGGAAACTTATTCAGAAACAGGCTAAAAAGTAATGGCCCTAGGATGGAGCCCTGTGGGACTTCAGAGTGGGTAGGGCAGGTGCTGGATACAGTATCATTTATCCTGATGCATTGTGTCCTGGAGGTCAAATAGCTTGCAAACCAGTTTAGGGGACCTTGAGAGAGACCCATGTGCATCAGGGTGTTCAGCAGTAAGGGGTGGTTAACCATGTCAAAGGCCTTGGACAGTTCAATGAACACAGCCCCTGCCAGCTGTCCTTTGTCTAGGGTGGAGTGAATGTAGTTCGAGAATTCAATGAGAGCTGTTGTAGTGATGTGTCTGGCTCAGAACCTGTGCTGCTCCACACACAGCAGGTTATGGGTTTCTAGGTAATTGGTCAGTTGGTCTGCCACTACCTTTTTCAGGGCCTTGGACGGTGGGGGGAGAATGGAGTTTGGGCGGTAGTTCCCTGGGAGTAGTGGATCCCCACTTTTGTGGATGGGTTTTACAACCGCAATTTTTCTATTTGCTGGGGAACTGTCCAAGGTAGAGAGAGAGCAATTTAGTAAGGCAGTTAGTGGGAGAAGCAGTGTGTCCAGGACCAGATGGAGGAGTTTGATTTCTAGAGGGTCATTAAGGGGGCTGGTGCCATTTAGGGCCTTGATTAGGTAGGGTTCGGCTTCCCGGGGGAAGATGGTCCAGAGGTAGAAAAGGGGGCATGGGAGGAGGGGGGTCTTGGCTGGGTGTGGGGTTGAAGAAATTGGGAGGGAGCACAGAGCTTAGGTCCATAAAGCTGGAGCTGAGAGTAGCGGCAATTTGTTTCGGGTCAGTGGTGACCGAGCCATTTGCGGAGATCTGGGAGGGGGGAGGGGACCACGACTCCCCAATTAACATTTTTATATTATCCTAAAATTTGCATGACGAGTCCCAGGTGGCAGTCAAGGTGGCTCTGTAATGCTCGGCTTTCGCTTTGTGGATGGCCCAGGTGCATTTGTTCCATTCTGCATGGTAGACTTGCCTGTCTGTGAGTTTGCTTGATTCATTTTCCTTATACTAAAGGTTGTCATGGTTCTTGAGCTGCTGTAGGAGGGACAGGGCAATCCAGGGGGGCATTTTTCCACTTGAGGTGGGTCTTTTAAGGGGAGTGAAGGTGTCGCAGGCTAGGGCGAAGGTGTTGTTGAAATATTCTAGCGCTGCATCCACAGAGGTGGCCTGGTATATAGGTGACCAGTTGCAGTGAGCTGGGTGATGCTTGAGGTTCATAAGACAGCCAGATGAGGTGACGACGAAGCATGGTGGGGGGTGGGGCAGGTTGCTTGGCTGTCCATGTAAAGATTACTAGGGAGTGGTCTTACTGAGGGAGTTAGGGAGGACCACAACATCCTTGATTTTATGCAGGTGGTTAGTTAGTACAATGTCCAGCAAGGTTTGCCTCCCAGTGGCTGAGTTGTATCTTGTGGGTTGGGTCACCAGCTGGTGGAGGTCAAGGGCTGAGAAGGCATCTTTGGAGGTGGTTGTGGATGCAGCCAGCCAGTTTAGGTCCGGGTCACCCAGAAGGTTGTGTTCTGACTTGTGAAGGAGGCTTGTAATGTATTCTGTCAGGGAGGGAAGAGCATGGGTTTGCTTGTGGGGTGGTATATAAGCCACAGTGATTATAATGGGGGCCTTGGAGAGGTCTGGTGAGACCTTTATGGACAAAGCTTTGGCACCATGATCTAGCATAGGTCGGGGGATAGCTTGTGCTAGTGGGAAGTCCCGCAGGTATACTGCACATCCTCCGCCACTCTTGCCCACTCTGTCCAGTCTGAAGAGAGAACAGCCTGGAAGGGAGATGAAGGAGTTAGGGGCTTTCTTAGAGAGCCATGTCTCAACCATTGTGAGGATGTTAGGTTGGAGTCTGGTGACCCAGCATTGCAGTGAGGCCATTTTGTTTAGTATGCTGCATATGTTCATGGATCCTATGCGGAGGCCCGTGGTTGGCTGTGGGCACATCGACATGGGGGAGCCAGGGCTAGGGTTGGGGTGGATGTTTCCAGATAGTAAAAGGAGGAGGAGGGAAATAATTCTGAGTAAGAGCATTCACTTATTCATGCGGCAGTGGATTAGGCTTTTAGTGCCACACATGGAGGTGATGCATTGAATAGAGATCAAGGGGATGGTGGGGATCTCGGGGAGAGAATGGTAGCCATGGTGAGCAGGGGTAAGACTGCTGGAGGGATGTGCGCATCAGTGGGGGGTGGGTGTGTCTGGCATGGGTAGGCAGCATAGGGGAGCAGGGTGGCTCTGAGTGGTAGAAGCATCGGTCTAATAGGGACCTGTGGCATTGTAGTGGTGGTCATGGACTGAGGTATAAGAGGTCCCTAGTGATGTACTGAAATGTGGCAACCACTTTGGAATAGTGGCAGTATCCCGGACTCTGGTGCAAAGAGTGCAAGGTTCAAGTCCCAGGTCTGGAAACTTGGTGGGGGCCAATGCATGTAGGGTGTGCAGGTTGGAAATGTGCATCCAAAATATGTGGTAAAGAGGGTTAGAGTAAGGGCCAGCAGTAACTTCTAGGGGTCACTTGCTCTTATAGTTGTCTGTACAAGTACTTTTGCCTTATTGCCTGGGTCGTGCCAGAAAATGAACTTAACCTGAGTCCAGGCACCTACCTAGTTATCAACATAAAAACACAAAATGAGTTTATTTTTACCTTACTTATTTTTCTGTGGATCTGAAGTAAAGATGACCCTAGCCTACCCCTTTACCAATATTGCCACTTCTTTTTTCCGTTTACTTCAACTAACACATTACACCCCTGCCATATACACCATGCAAGGAAACGTTCGGCATTGACAAATGCTTGTTATATTTTGTAGCCTTAGGGTTTGGCTAATAGGTGGCACCAACCAACACAGCATGTTGGCTGCTGTTGGGTGTTTTTCCCCCAAAGAATAGGCAGGGCTCAACAAAGTAAGAGCAGCATTGCTGGCTGCAGTGGTTTCACTTTGTAAAGTGGCAGACTGGCATTTTTCTGTGTTCACTTAGCCTAAGCTAACTGGAACCATGGCAGTGACAACTTGAGATTGAGGAGTTGTGGCATTTTTGGCAGCCTATACTTGGGGACAGAGAGTAGGGATGGAGAGAAACACATGGTCTACAGCCCTGTACAGTAGTTCAGAACAGATAGAGGAAACTGTGGTCAGTGATCAGTAAGCCTTAACTTTGTGAGCTGTGTGGAACCTGATGACTGGTTAGCAGTCAGGAACGAGATTAAAGACCAGAAAAAATTTAAGACATGTAGGGCTGACAGAATTGTTAGAAGGCATAATGTCTGTGGTTGTTTTGTCAGAAAAAATGGAGCTGTGAAGTGGAGAGCAAAGCTTATGTGCACCATGGGGTGGGGCATGTAATGTCACTGGCTCTTAAGCGTGAGCCAAAACTATGAGCTCCAATCCCACCCCTGTCAAGTTACCTACTCTGTCCCTTTCACCTCCCTCCCTCCCTCCTTCTGTCCCTCTTCTACAATCTTACCCCACGCCTATTCCTCCTACCCCTTGCCCTCCCCCTCTCAGTCTCCTCTCCTCCCTCCTTCCCTATCCCTCTACCTACCTAGCTTTCCTTCCTCCCTCCCCCACCCCCGACAATGGCTGCCAGCTTGATGGTTTCCTGCAATAGACCTCAAATCTTCTATAGATCCATTTCCCTCTATACTGTCTCCTCTCCCATCATTCCTCCACCTCTCGACAATGGTTTCCAGCTTGCTGGTTTTCTACTACTTCAACTCCTCTGTATTCCTGTTTCGCTTCTTTTCCTCTATATTGAATCCACTCCTATTTTTATGATTATTCAACAGTACCAACTTAGTATTCATTTAATTGTCTGCTTACTTCCTATGTTATTTGTATGTAACACCTATTAATGTACTTGAACTGTCTTTGATGTGGAACCTTTGTAAAGGAGCTTTAGCTCAAAAGTTGTAATCTGAGACTTCAATAAATAAATAAATAAAAATGTGTTAATGGTTTGCAGTTGGCAGTTGCAGGTAGCTCCACTGAAGAGTGAAGCTACACTGGTTCTGGAAGCTTCCACAAAGCCACTTTGACACCAAAGTGGTTGAAGTCCTTTACAGTGACTAGCAAAATACCGACATTTGGTATTTCACCCATAAGAAACCGACTGTGTTTTTTGAGGGGGGCTGTGCCCCATGCACCCCATGTTACAAATATAATCAACTCCGAGTCGGAGTTGGTTGTGAAGGGTGTGAAACACCTGCAAATTCGGTGCCAGTGTGCTGCAGGACCCTTACAGTGGCAACTTTGAAGCTGTTTGAAATTGTCGCTGTAATGGGTTTTGCTGTTCGGGTTTTGCTGTGGTAACATGATACAGTTCTAGAAGCCATTAGCAAAATGGCCAGCAAGAGTGGAGTTACGATTATGGGCACTTTAATCTGCCAGATGTAGATTGGGGCATTCTCATGCAGCTACATTAAGAGGCAGTTCATCCTCAACTCCAAGCAAGGGAATTTCTCAGACAGCTGATTTTGGAGCACATGAGGGATGGGGCACTACTGTTCATGGTATTTATAAACAGAGACAGCATTCCTGACATCACAGTGGGTAGTCCTCTGGGTACAAGTGAATACTGTACTGCATGATTTGGACTTCAGATATGACTGGATGAAAACCATACACTAAGACAAGGGCCCTGGACTTCAGAAGGGTAGATTTTAACAAAATGGGAAACTGCCTCAAAGAATGCCTTGGGGGGGGGGGGGCAGGCAGAGGAGGAGTAGAGGTTTAGTGTGGGGAAATTAAGAAGGGTATAGTCCAGGTAATGGTATGCTGTTTGAAGGAAGTGAGAAAGAGGAGGAAGAGGCCACTATGGTACTCTGATGAGGTGCACTGGCAAAGGCAATGAAGGAGAAGAAAACAGCATTTAGAAAGTACAAGGAGACCCAGAAAGAAGATGACAGGGTGGTATATCTGTGGTGGATGAGCTGTGGTGGTTCGTACCCCTATAGTTTAGGGTGATGCCAGATAAATCTGGAAGGAGAGGCTGGAGGCGTACTGTAGAGCCAAGATGCAAGGTTTATTAGCAACAGTTGGAGCACACAGAAAAGACTTAGCATTCACTATCACTATCACACACGAGAAGAATGAATAAGATTACTGGGACCACAAACTGGCCCCACTAATGTCATACAAAAATCCAGGTGATTCAAGTCCTAAGGAGATAGCAATCCAATGCACCAAGCTTGGGTTTCAAGTATTTTGATCGGCCGACTGCTGAGTGTGAACCTAAGGAAGCACTTCCTATTCAGGCCATAAAATGGGGTGTCCCCTAGTGAATCAGAAACAGAATAAAGCACTGTAGGCCTCCTGGCCCTGGAAAGAAGGTGACTCCTGGTGTCAATGAGGCAACGTCAAAAGGGAAGTGCCTGGTTGAGGATGAGTGTTGATGCCTGGTTGTGGATGAAGAGAATCCTTATCTGGAGTTGTCAACTGCAGTGACCTTGGGCAGGTGATCTCCAGTCAAGGAAGGGATGCTGGGTGCGATGATCCACTGGACGACCTCTGGGTAGGTCCCCAGAACCCTTACCACCTCACCCCTGAATGTGACCTCTTGATAAGCTACTGGAACACGAAACGCCTAGGGACGGTACAATCATGAGAGTTGTGACCCTCGGTGTGGCCTCTTGCATGGGCCACCAGTACTTATGCCATCTTGGGGGATGAGGCACAGAGCCTGGCAATCCTCGGCAAGGCCTTGGTATAAGCCACCGGTACTATTGCCACCTTGGGACAATGTCTATGCAGGAGAATGGGCAGTGTGACTCCGAGTTCAGCGGACAACTTAAGTCCCTCAAGCTAGAGCCGGGGCAGCCCCTAACCTGACTCACTTTGGTGGGCCCTAGCTACCAGCTGGCTACCACTTATGACCGGCAACTTGAACCTGGGGCATCATGGCAAACACTTGGAGCTGGTGGAGGTCATTGAAAGTGGGTGCAGGTGATACTGGGCTTCCCAGGGACCCTCCCTGAGTTGAGGAAGAGGCATCAGAGGAATCCTAGATGAGCTGTGAGGTGCGTGCAGGAGCCTGGAAGAGAACAAAAATTAAAACCTGAGAGGCAACCACCCCCTTTTTTTACAACTGAGAGCCCTACCACTTGGGCCGGGGTGGCTCCAAATGTCTTCTGAAGAAGTAACAGTAGGCAATTTCAGCAATCAATGCCCTCAGGGCAGTGCAGTCACACAGGACAATTGAGCAAATAAGGCAGTGCAGTCATGATACCCCAGAAATAAGGTAGTTCAGTCACTTAAACTCTTCAATTGAATATAGCAGTTCAGTCACAGCAAGCAGTTCAACAACTTAAAACTGATTGAATACAGCAGTTCAGACACAGCAAGCAGTGGGTCCAGGCAACCATACCTCTCAACCTCCCTCATCACAAATCAGGGACAAATGACCAAAATCAGGAACACGTCTGATAAAATAGTAATATTAGTTCCAGAAGCTGTGTACAACATGCTTCTTAATGTGAATAGTATTTTCTTAATGAGAACTAGACCATAACATCAATGGCTGGCATTATTTTGTGATTCCAATATCTACTCTTTAGTGCCAGGAATGGCAAACTTAGGAGGGACAGAAGAAATTTCTGAGACAAAATCAGGGACATCCCCGAAAATCAGGAACAGCTGAGAGGTAGGCAAGCAACAGGAGATTACAGGCATATAAAGAAAATACAGTTTACTCCATGGGCATGAAACAGTTTGATGACCCACCCCTTTGTTAATATGGATCAGCTCTGGGTGCCTTCTGAGTATGGAGGAGGCCAGGATACCTAGTCTCTTTGTCCCAGCTATGGGCTGCCCTGCCCTTCTACTACATGGACAAAGGACTACATTTTCCCCATTACTAGGGCTCAGATTACCCTAGAACTCTGAGAGAAGAATGCACTAAGGCTCTGCCAGGCTTCTAGTAGTTAGCTTCTTACAGTTAAACAATTGGAAATTTGGCATGAACATTTATTTCCCTTCTCACCAGTAATACTTTGAGGTAGCTTTACCTTGTAATTCTGTTACTCTTGGCTGAGAGGGAGTGCCCCAGTCTCTCTATTTGGAGCACAAACTGCCTAGAATAAGTTAAACTAGCAGAGATTCCTTCAAGAGAGGAGTTCACAAACACCTTTAATCTTGGTCCAACAATTACTTGGTTTGAACCCTCCTAGCTTCTGCCTTCTTGGTTCTCATTTCTCTCTCTCTCTCTCTCTCTCTCTGTCTCTCTCTGTCACTCTCTCTCTGTCTCTATACAATTAGACAAGGTGGCAGCTTTCTTCCACCCTTTGGGAGGGGGGGTACAATGGAAGCAATTTAACAATTATAAACAATAATTACATAGTACAACAATACGATTGCTAAACAAACATTCCTTCCCCTGGCTGGAGCAGGTCTAGCTATGACCAATTATTAAAGGAAATGCTGGCCAACAAGACTACTCACCCCTGGAGTTCAACAAGGATTTCTGTACCCTGGGGAATGCACAACCACAAAGGAGGAATACGGCCTCTTCTGTTGGAGACTGCTGCATGAAAGGTTTACTGGGTCTGTTTCCCAGCCAAATAGACTGACTCGCTGCATTGGGGGACCCGACTAGATGGCAAACTTCTGCAAAAAAACAACTGAGGCTGCTACTGGAGATCTTCTGGAGGGATTTACACTGAGGGGACCCAGGGGATTCGCTTCAACTGCCTAACGGGGAAGCTGACATCCATTGCCTTACTGTCCTTCACCTTCCCTGGTCAAACTCTTTCTCCTCTCTCCAGCCTGTGCAGAGCATCCTCTAGGCTGTGGTGGTCCTGGCTACCTGCTAGGGGATTGAATCCTTCATCCAGAGGTCAGTCTCCTGAGGCTGGGTCAGTGGCTTAAAAAAAAAGTCTCCAAATTTGAATCTGCACTGGCCACAGGGATTGGCTGAGAGGGCTCAGCCTGGCTTCATTCTCCCCCACTGGGACAGGAATGTGGCCCCACTGGTTTGGCCTTGGCTGACTAGGTGTCAGTCTTGGGCAGGGGGAAGGGAGAAAAAAGAAGAGAAAAAAAATGGTTTTCTTTTAAAACCCTGAATTTAGACTGCTAGAACTGTCTGCTGAAGTGGGGCCTGTTCTGTGTTTCAGAGGGTCACCAAAGCTTTTCAAGGGTTTCCAATTAAGCTGCCAGGGTCCCCATAACTGTCTGACCCCTCATGTCTCTGAGGACCCCCAATTTTCTGTGATGCCCCTAAGTCCACTATTTTCTGTGGTGCCCCCAATTACCTGGGACACTACAGATTCGGGCCCGCCTAACAATACATGTCCTCATGTATTTTCCAAATTTTTACCTTCTTAATCTCAAACTCTTTGAGAATTCCATCCATAAGCAATGGCATATTCCTTGCTCTTATTATGGTAACAAAACATTATTAACAGTCTAGAGATTATAAACTTTAATCCTTAATTCTACATTTTCTTAACACTCTAAACATTATGGTAGTGGTTTTGTCAGTGTATGAGAATACATTTATGACTCCTTGCATCTTTAAGGCTCTGATTTACATCTTAGAACATTTCGATAAACCATATCTACAACTGGGCAGTGGTCTTGGCTCTTCTTTCATTTTTCTACTCGGATGGGGACACCCTTTGTACAGCTTCAGTCACATACCTCTGAGGTGGTATCCCAAAGTTTGACCTCTGGGATCTACGTTGAGGGGGCTCTACAGAAGTGGCTATGGGAGGGTGTGGCACCATTGGATACAGCCATGGGGTTAGTAGCTAAGTGAAGAATGACCCTGGGGGGTGTTCCCTTGGTTGGGTGTAGCTCCTGCCCGTCCTTGTTTATCCGTCCATCCCACTCAACATTAACCATGCAGGACTTCAAATGATTTCAGTGTACCACCTTCTGAGTCTGTGTTCCATCTATTGCCTGGACTTGGTAGATTTGATATCCTTGGCATGGGATTTCTGAGATGACATATGGGTCGGGTTCACACTCAGAAGATGACGTCTCATCTCTCCTTGACTTCACCATCACTTGTTCTCCTATGAGTAAGGGTTTTTCCTAATTGTAGGCATCATCTGACCCCCTCCCATCTTCTTGGGTTGCACACACCTTTAGAATGGCTGGTGACTTGGGCTCTGCTCGAGGAGAGGTCCTGTTCTCCTTCTGATGATGTGCTTCAACTGCCTTGGTGGTCTCCTGAATGGAGGGTGATGCCTGCATGTTCAGCCAACTGATACCAGTCACTGTGACCCAGACTGGATCTGATTTTCTCCCTGGTTCCTTCTTGGGTGCCAGGTGGAATTCAGGTACCTCTGGACGCAAACACTGACTGGTTCACTCATCACTTACTTCTGGGCAGTTGGTCCCCATGGGTCTTTTCAGTTCCTGGAGACATACAGCATTCAACTGGATGCTCTCCTCCCCCTGTGAGGGTGTCTGCAACTCCACTAACCGTCTGTGGAGCCTCTCCTTCTCCTGCTCCAACATGGTCAACTTGGACCTATTGTTTGCTAACTGTGCTGCGTGTTCCCGTTGTTGCTCTCCTTTAGCCTGTGTCTCTATGAGCGGTAGTGATGGTCGAAGTGACCCCAATTTGCTCTGCGAAGTGATTCGCGGAGTGAAGGTGAATTCGTGGAGCGCTCCGCAGTGCCAAGCAGAGTACTTCGCGTTATAATGGGCAATGCGAAGTCCATTGGAAATAATGACTTCGCGTTACTCCACCTTCCACTTCGCCTCACTTTGCCTTGTTTTTAAGCTACAAAGGTGAATTTTGCAGTGATTCATGGGATTTCAGGTCACATGGGCTCTGGATTGTTCTGCACAGCCTCAGTTTGGGGTAGTGTGTGTAGGAAGCTGTAGAAGACAATCTGCTCTGAGAGCTCTCTGTGATTCAAACCTTCAAAAAGCTGTTAAAAAAGCCTTTTTGAGCCATTTCTTTTGCTGAAACTTTAGTTCATCGATTATAGGAAACCCTTCTGTGCTCATATCATCAAGCATTTATTGTTTGTGTACGGATTTTGAATGTTAATGTACAACAGTCAGTTTGTGTACTGAGAGACAATGGAAGTGTGCTTTGGGGGAGGGGTGTATCTGTGGTGTAGGTAGATTAACTTGGAGAAAAAGACAGTGCTTTCTGTTTTGGTGCTATTTTTCTTCTATAACTGTGTTAATGTACACACAGTGATATTTTCAATATTTCTTTCCATTTTTTGCTGATTGTTGTGGTGCAGCAGTGCATAATTTTAGTTTGTTTAAAATATGTGGTTTTATTACTGACGTTTTCAATTTGCTATGCATTACTTTGTGTGTGTGTGAGTATGTATGTGATGTGCGTCATCAAATCAGACACCTTTTATTGTGCCACATAATAATTTCAGCAATGTGAAGCTGTTATCCACTGCAGCTGTGTGATTTTTGTACTTCTTTGTGGTATCTTTACTGGTACTAGTACTAGTGACTGTTACTGCAGCAGTACAGTACACTGCCCCCCCAGCCCACCCAACTGGCAAGGTATTCTTTTCAGAGTTGAATTTCTGATGGTGAGCACTGGTTAGGTGTTGTGCCTTTGTGTCTGCATCTCTTCAGTGCACTGTGCAATCTTAATCTGTCTGTGCATTTGCACCTCTTTAGGGCCCAATCTCCATCTGTAACTTAAGTCACAGTTGTTTCTTTGGCTTCCCTTCAGAGTACTGGACAGGTGTGGTGCTTAATTCTGCATGAACATTGTATTCATTAATATGCGTTTTTAAGTCAGGACCATCATCACGAGTCACTCGTGATACAAATCACGTTCTTCATCATGACGGTCACAAATGCAGTCACAAATCACGATTCACAATCATTCACGTTACGAATCACAACATTAATTTTTTTTCTAGTTACTTGGATGTATTGTAAGCCTGTTTTGTAGTATCTCTCCATGTTTCACCACCCCACCATTGTACTCATTAATGTTTGTCTTTAAGTCGGGGAGTTTTGTGCCACACCTCATTGGGGCCTGGAGAAGTATAGCCATAGGCATTCACATTTCTTCATCATCACGGTCACAAATGAAGTCACAAATCACGATTTACGATCACGTCACGAATCACAACATTCATTTTTTTTAATAGTTACTTGGATGTATTGTAAGCCTCTTTTGTAGTATCTCTCCATGTTTCACCACCCCACCATTTTACTCATTAATGTTTGTTTTTTATCTCAGGGAGTTGGACAGTGTCTGCAGTACATACACAGACTGGAAAGAAGACCGACTGCACAAATGCAGTTTAGCACAGTATTCTTGAACTGCTCAGAAAACAAAGTGTCACACATATGGAAAACAACAAAAAAGGACATAATTACATACAAGGGTCAGGGATGGTGGAGGAATACATTTTATAACACAGCAAGGAAGGTGTGGGGGGGCTTATGGTGTGAGGAAAAAAAATCTAATGTGGGATCCCATGGTGATCCAGCAGCAGTTCCAGCATGGACATAATTTGCAACTGATGTCGCTCTATGTGATACAGCCACTGCTCCACAGCACTCACCCTCTCATTGTTCTCCTTGACAGCACTCCAGAGAACTGCCAAGTCAGCCTGTGTTATATGCAGTTCTCTGGGATCCACACATTCTACAGGCTGACCTGCTGGTGATGGTGGTGGGGGTGGGGTACTGGTGGAGCAGCAGGTGCTGCTGTGGCCTTCCTCTTCTTAGGGATGCCGCAACACACAGCTGCACCCTCTGCCACAGACTGGCCAGCAGGTGCAGGCATGGTCTGTTCTGTGGCAGCCTGCCGCTCCAACTGCTGGTGATTGAGCATATGGGTGTGCTGGCCCCAGTCCCCAGGTGAGTCCCCTGGGGGCCACGGCACACCTCCACCTCACATAGTCAGCACTTGACCACACTGCTGTCTCCCCCAACACAGTCAAAAAACTGCCAAACAATGGAGGTGCGGGGAGGACCAGGCACAGGCAGGAAATGGCCAGATGAACTGGCAGCCGGCTGGTCATGGTGCTGAACAGGGATGGGATCCACACCAGGGCTCAGGGAAACAGGCACATCCTGCTCCAGAGGACCTGGTGCTGGACTTGGTGGTGGTGGTGGTTCAACTGCATCAAAGTCAGGGCAGGAGGCAGTGCTGGTCCTGCTTCTGGGTGGGGACACTCATAAATTTTGAGCGGTCCAACAGGAATGGGCACCCATGCCCTCCACACATGCACACGGTACAACGCTTACCACTGCCACGCTCTCCCAGAGCTGCCCCCGACCCAGACATTCCCTCACCCTGGTCCATCTCTCCTACTGAGCTTCCTCAGTCTGAGCAATCACTACTCACACTGTCACACAACACACACACACAGTCACAGACAAACAACTAACTACTTATAAAGGTAAGAAAAATTAAATTTACAGAAATAACAAAGTAAGTAAAAAAGAGTACAGAAAAGACAAAAAAATGTCACTTTTAAAAAAGCTGTTGGGTCTAAATCAAAGTTTAAATCTCCTCCTCACTCTGATCTCAAAGTATCAGCAGTCACAAAACACACTACTCTCTCTCTGTCTGCACAGAAGAAAGTAAAAGTGCCTGCTTGTATGACTCACTTTCTTCCTGCCCTGCTAAAGAGCATGTGACTTACAGTACTGTAAGCCATGTGATGTGTTGGGGGGGCTGCCAAATCTGAAACACCAAGTGGATCATTTAGAATCATAATGAGGAACGCGAAGTCCATTAAAAACAATTACTTCACCTTACTTCGCATTGCCATTCCGCCTTAATGCGAAGTGGTAATGACAAGGCGGAGTGAGCACTTTGCATTGCCCACTCTGCTGCAACGCGAAGTGCCCACTACGCGTTCACTTTGCCGGCGGAATTTAAATTTGCTGAATTTCTAATGAGCAGCTTATGATTCAGGTCTCTGGCCATAATCTGGTATTCCTGGATACTCCTCGCATACAATGCTTCTGACTCTTCATGGCGGTGTGCTTGCTCAGATTGCTCCTTGATCTTCTGAGCTTGCTGCTGTAGACTTTTTCTGAGGTTGTGACATTCTTTCTGCAGTTCAGCCTTCTGCTTTGCATACTCTGCCACTTGATTTGTAAGCTCCTGACACTGCGTCTCCCTTTGGCCATTCTGTTCTAGAACCTGCTGGCTCAAATCATGGGCCACTGCTCTGGGTATCTGTGCATGATGCTCATTCCTGGCATCCCAAACTCTTGGTGGGCTTCCTCATGATGTTCCAACAGCTTGGCTGCATTGATTAATGTTCTCCATTTCCATCTTGGTCTCCTCATACAGCTGGCATCAAGCTCTTTTGATCTCACTGCTCCCAGCATCACTCCTCTGACATGGCTGTGGAATGGGCCCAGTGGTTCCTTCACTTTAGCACGTTGGTCTGCTTTGCTCCTTCCATTGACCCGGGTGTCTTTGACCTCAGTTCCTTTTCCTCCTGAGTCTGTGAGGACACTGCACACCCTGAACCTGGGCATCTTGCTTCATCTCTGCTCTGAGTGATGCCAGCTCCTTTTGCAAATCCAGTATGGTACATGCCAACCGTGTCAGCTGCTCTTGCACTGCTGGTGGGAATCCTTCTCTTGAGCATGAGGCATATTTCCGAAAATCCAGTGGATAGTTTTCTTTCTGGCTGGAGTCCTTCTCTGCTCTCCATCTGGTGAAGGCACTGCAAGAGGATCATAGTTCAGACATTGGACCCCCAGCAGCCATGGCTCTGGTGACACCAGCCATCTGCTGGAAGGCCACCATCTCATCTTCGAGTCATCCAGAGACTAAGATCTCCATGGCTTCCTCCTTCAAGTCCACAAATTTTGCATCTGGGTTTTGATGCTGCAACATACGCAGCTTCTGAAGTAGAGGCTCTCCCCAGGCCCCCTCGATGAACTGGTCTATTAGTACTTCGTCTGGGTCATGGTCCTCACTCGGTTCTCATTTTCACAGGGCTTGGTGTGCCTCTTGCAGGCTCAAGGCAAAGTCCCGCAGTGTCTCTCGGGGACCCTGTGTGTGAGATAAGAACTTAATTTTGAGGTCTGAGACACTCTGCTTGTCGAAGATGTCACCTAGCCATGTCAGGATCCTTTCAGCAGTGTTCTTTTCTCCATCTGACCAGCTTTCAACCTCCCGCTTGGCAGCTCCTCCCAGCTGCCCAATCAGGATTTCCACTCTCTGTTGCTCTGGCACTTGGTAGAGATGGAACATAGCCTGCAGCTTTGCCCAGAAGTCGACAAGGCTGCAGCTGTCTGAACTTGGGTCCCCTGTGTACCTTGGTAGCCATGGTGCCCCAAAGTAATAAGGCATCATTGTTGGAGGTGGTTGGACTGAGGATGAGGATGATGCTGTGGCTCCCTCAGTATCTGAAGGCATCTTGAGTTGGAGTTGCTCTGGCTTTGGGCTCCTTGTTGACTCTTATCCTGTTGACTATACCAAGCTTTGTGGTGGACGAGCAGTGGTGGTTTGTACCCCTATAGTTTAGGGTGATGCCAGATAAATCTGGAAGGAAAGGCTGGAGGCGTACTCTGGAGCCAAAATGCAAGGTTTATTAGCATCAGTTGGAGCACACAGAAAAGACTTAGCATTAACTATCACTATCACACACAAGAAAGAATGAATAAGGTTACCGGGACCACAGACTAGCCCCACTAATGTCATACAAAAGTCCAGGTGATTCCAGTCCTAAGGAGATAGCAATCCGATGCACCAAGCTTGGGTTTCTAGTATTTTGATCAGCCGACCGCTGAGTGTGAACCTAAGGAAGCACTTCCTATTCAGGCCATAAAATGGGGCATCCCCCAGTGAACCAGAAACAGAGTAAAGCACTGTAGGCCTCCTGGCACTGGAAAGAAGGTGACTCCTGGTGTCACTGAGGCAACGTCAAAAGGGAAGTGCCTGGTTGAGGATGGGTGTTGATGCCCGGTTGTGGATGAAGAGAACCCTTATCTGGAGTTGTCAGCTGCAGTGACCTTGGGCAGGTGATCTCCAGTCAAGGAAAGGATGCTGGGTGTGATGATCCACTAGACCACCTCTGGGTAGATCCCCAGAACCCTTACCACCTCACCCTTGCAGCTTCAGAATCTGGCAATTTTTGTGTGACCTCTTAATGAGCTACTGGAACATGAAACACCTATGGACGGTACAATCATGAGTATGGTGACCCTTGGTTTGGCCTCTTGTGTGGGCCACCAGTACTTACCCCACCTTGGGGGATAAGGCACAGATCTTGCCAATCCTCGGCAAGGTCTTGGTATAGGCCACCGGTACTATTGCCACCTTGGGACAATGTCTATGCGGAAGAATGGCTAGCATGATTCCGAGTTCGATGGATGACTTAAGTCCCTCAAGCTAGAGCTGGGGCAGCCCCTAACCTGACTCATTTTGGTGGGCCCCAGCTACCAGCTAGCTACCACTTATGACTGGCAACTTGAACCTGGGGCATCGTGGCAAACACTTGGAGTTGGTGAAAGTCATTGGAGGTGGGTGCAGATGATACTGGGCTTCCCAGGGACCCTCCCTGAGTTGAGGAAGAGGCACCAGAGGAATCCTAGATGAGGTGTGAGGTGTGAGGTGTGTGCAGGAGCCTGGAAGAGAACAACAATTAAAACCTGAAAGGCAATCCCCCCTTCTTTTACGATCAAGAGCCCTACCACTTGGGCTAGGGTGGCCTCAAATGTCTTCAGAAGAAGTAGCAGTAGGCAAGTGCAGCAATCAATGCCCTCAGGGCAGTGCAGTCACACAGGACGATTGAGCAAATAAGGCAATGCAGTCATGATACCCCAGGAATAAGGTAGTTCAGTCACAAACTCTTCAATTGAATATAGCAGTTCAGTCACAGCAAGCAGTTCAACAACTTAAAACAGTTTGATTGAATACAGCAGTTCAGACACAGCAAGCAGTGGGTCCAGGCAACCATACCTCTCGACCTCCCTCTTCACAAATCAGAGACAAATGACCAAAATCAGGAACACATCTGATAAAATGGTAATATTAGTTTCAGAAGCTGTGTACAACATGCTTCTTAGTGTGAATAGTATTTTCTTAATGAGAACTAGACCATAACATCAATGGCTGGCATTATTTTGTGATTCCAATCCCTATTCTTTAGTGCCAGAAATGCAACACTTAGGAGGGACAGAAGAAATTTCTGAGGCAAAATCAGGGACATCCCTGAAAATCAGGAGCAGCTGAGAGGTAGGCAAGCAACAGGAGATTACAGGCATAAAAAGAAAATATAGTTTACTCCATGGGCATCAAAACAGTTTGATGACCCACCTCTTTGTTAATATGGATCAGCTCTGGGTGCCTTCAGAGTATGGAGGAGGCTAGGACACCTAGTCTCTTTGTCCCAGCAATGGGCTGCCCGGCCCTTCTACTACATGGACAAAGGACTAAGTTTTCCCCATTACTAGGGTTCAGATTACCCTAGAACTCTGAGAGGAGAAGAATGCGCTAAGGCTCTGCCAGGCTTCTAGTAATTAGCTTCTTACAACTAAACAATTGGAAATTCGGCATGAACATTTCCCTTCTCACCAGTAATACTTCAAACTGACTTTACCTAGCAATTATGTGACTCTTGGCTGAGAGGGAGTGCCCCAGTCTCCCTATTTGGAGCACAGACTGCCTAGAATAAGTCAAACAAGCAGAGATTCCTACAAGAAAGGAGTTCACAAACACCTTTAATATTGGTACGACAATTATTTGGTTTGAACCCTCCTAGCCTCTGCCTTCTTGGTTCTCATTTCTCTTTCTCTTTCTCTCTCTCTCTCTCTCTCTCTCTCTGTCTCTATACAACTGGACAAGGTAGCAGCTTTCCTCCACCCTTGGTGGGGGGGGGTATAGTGGAAGCAATTTAACAATTATAAACAATAACTACATAGTACACAATAGGAATTTTAAACAAACAATCCTTCCCCTGGCTGGAGCAGGTCTAGCTATATGACCAATTATTAAAGGAAATGCTGGCCGACAAGCCTACTCATCCCTGAAGTTCAACAAAGGTTTCTGTACCCTGGGGAATGTGCAACCACAAAGGAGGGATAAGGCCTCTTCTGCTGGAGACTGCTGCATGAAAGGTTCACTGGGTCTGTTTCCCAGCCAAATAGACTGACTCGCCGCACTGGGGAACTCAACTAGATGGCAAACTTCTGCAAAAAAATGACAGAGGCTGCCACTGGAGATCTTCTGGAGGGAGTTACACTGAAGGGACCCTGGGGATTCGCTTCAACCTCCTAACAGGGAAGCCATAGAAACATAGAAACATAGACTTTGACGGCAGATAAGGACCACTTGGCCCATCGAGTCTGCCCATTTCCCTACTTATTGGATTAGCTGCAGATTCTAGTTAACCAACAGCATATTTCCTGCAACCCCCCACTATAATTGCCTTATGTCTGTCCCATGCATGTTTGAATTCCCCCACTGTTTTAGACCCCACAAACTCTCCAGGAAGGTGGTTCCATGCATCCACCACTCTCTCCATGAAAAATAATTTCCTCACATTACCCCTGAGCTGTCCCCCCCTCTAACTTTAAATTGTGCCCCCTTGTTCTTACACATCTCTTTTTCTGAAACATGCTACCCTCCTGGACTTTGTTGATTCCCTTGAGGTACTTAAAAGTCTCTATCATGTCCCTAGTCCCTCCTTTCATCAAGGCTATACATATTAAGCTCTCTCAGTCTCTCTTCATATGGTTTCTGATGTAGACCCTGTACCATTTTAGTTGCCCTCCTCTGGACTGCTTCCATCCTGTCTATGTCCTTGAGTAGATGAGGTCTCCAAAACTGCACACAGTACTCCAGATGGGGTCTCACCAACTGTCTGTACAGAGGGATAACCACTTCCCTTTTTCTACTTGTGATGCCCCTCCCTATGCATCCCAGTATCCCCCTGGCTCTCCTTACTGACTTCTCACATTGCTTACCCACCTTTAGGTCATCTGATATGACTACACCCAGATCCCTTTCCATTATTGTTGTTGTTAGTACCTCCCCTGCTATTGTGTACTCTTAGCCTGGATTTTTACTTTCCAGGTGCATTACTTTGCACTTCTTTGCATTGAATCTAAGTTGCCATATGTCTGACCATTCCTCCAACCTTGCCAAGTCCCTTCTCATCCTTTCTACCCCCACTTTTGTATCAACTCTGTTACAGATCTTTGTGTCTTCTGCAAAGAGGCATACCTTTCCTTCCAGACACTCTGCAATGTCACCTATAAAGACGTTAAAGAGGACTGGACCCAGTACTGAGCCCTGAGGTACTCTACTAGTAACCCCCCTTTCTTCAGAATGTGTTCCATTCACTGTTACCTTCTGTGTCCTGTAATGCAGCCAGTTTGCTACCCAAGCTACCAACCTGGGACCTACTCCCAGGGTGGCTAACATGATTATTAATCTTTTGTGTGGGACTGTGTCAAATGCCTTGCTAAAGTCTAGGTAAGCCATATCCACAACCCCTCCCAGGTCTATTACTTTGGTCACCCAGTCAAAGAAATCAATTAGATTCGTCTGACATGACCTTCCTGCTGTGAATCCATGCTGCTTTGGGTCCCGTGCCCCGCTGGCCTCTAGGTACTGAACAATTCTTTCTTTCAGAAGTGATTTCATCATTTTCCTCACCATTGAGGTCAAACTAACAGGTCTGTAGTTTCCTGCTTCTGCCTTGCTCTTACTTTTGTGCAGGAGAATCACATCTGCCCTCCTCCAGTCATCAGGTACCACCCCATCTTCCCATGATTTGTTAAAAAGTGTGGTTAGTGGTGTCACTAGGTCCTCCCTTAGCTCTTTTAGGATTCTAGGGTGAATCCCATCAGGCCCCATTGCTTTGTGCACCTTGAGTTTTAGGAGTTCTTTCAGGACTCTTTCTTTTGTGAATGGACTGGCGTCAACCCCACTACCCAGAGTGCTTCTATTGTTTGGTTTAGGTAACTCCTCCTCTTCTTCTTTTGTGAATACTGAGAAAAAGAATTCATTCAGTATCTCTGCCTTTTCACTGTCTCCCTCTGCTCACCTCCCCTCTCCTTTATTAATCTTCACTATCCCTCCCTTAACCTTTCTATGCTCCCTAATGTACCTATAAAAGGTTTTATCCCCCTTCTTAACTGAGTTGGCTATCTTTTCCTCGGTTTGGTCCTTTGCTTTTCTGACTGCCTTCCCCACTTCTTTCTGCTTTAATTGATACAGTTCCCTGTCGTGGTCCTTCTGTGATTCCTTATACTTTTTGAATGTAGCCTTTTTCTTCTTAACCTTCCCTGACACCTCTTTTGAGAACCATAGTAGTTTTTTATTCCGCTTTGTTTTCTTTATTTGTTTTACACAAAGGCTTGTTGCCTCCATGATGGCAGTTTTGATTTTTCTCCATTGTTCTTCCACCCCTCCTTTCTGGCCATTTGCAAATGCATTCCTCAGGTATTCACCCATTATGCCAAAGTCAGCCCTTCTAAAGTCCAGTATCCTTGTCTTTGTATGGCGTGTCTCCATGATTGTGTTTATTGTGAAGCACACTGTGCAGTGGTCGCTTGTTCCCAGATGTCTACTGACTTCTAAATTTGTGATCCTCTCTCCATTTGAGAGTACCAGGTCTAATATTGCTCCCTCCTGAGTGGGTTCCACCACTAGCTGTCTAAGAGCATGCCCCTGTAGGGCATCGAGAATGACCCTGCTCTTGGATGTGGCTGCAGTCCATGTCATCCAGTTAACATCTGGCATATTCAGGTCCCCATCAACAGTATCTCCCCTTTTTCAGCCATTTTGAGAATGCCCTCTATCATTTTCTTGTCCATTTCCTCCCCTTGAGACAGGGGTCTATATACAACCCCTGTGCGGATTGTGATGCCATTCCCTGTCTCCAAGGTGACCCAGAGTGCCTGTTGTCCTCCCCCTTTACTTTTTAGTTCTGTAGCTTGATCCCTTCCCTTATGTAGAGAGCTACTCCACCTCCTCTTTTACCCTCCCTGTCCCTTCTGTAGATTGTGTACCCTGGTATGTTGACATCCCAGTCATGGTTCTCTGTGTACCATGTTTCTGTGACTGCCACAATATCCAAGTGTTCCTCTTCCATCAGGGCTACTAGCTCTGGAAGCTTGTTTCCAAGACTAGGGGCATTGGTACTCATTGCCCTCCATTTAATGTTGGCTTTATCCTTTTTTACCCCATCCCTGCTGTTATTTCCCTTGTCTATTTTTCCATTTACCCTGTCCTGCCCTCTGTCAAGCTCTGTACCTCAGTGTTTACCCTATTACCTGCCATGTTTTGTGGGGAGAGGCTTGAAATTTCCTGTTTCCTATCAGCACCTCACCCCTTGGCTAGTTTAAAAGCTTGCCAAGGAAGCCTTTAAACCTGTCACCTAGGAGCTTGTTTCCCTTCCTGGACAGATGCAGACCATCATGCCAGTATAGACCTTCATCTCTCCAGGTGGACCCCCAGTCCCCAATGAAGCCAAAGCCCTGTGCACTGCACCAGTTTTGCAACCATTCATTAAACTGCATGGTGTGCAGTACCCTAGCCTCACCCCTGCCATAGACTGGCAGCACCTCTGAGAAGGTTACCGTGCTGGCTACCTATTTGAGTCCCCTCCCCAACTCCACAAATTCATCCTACACTGCACTGATCTCATGCCTAGCTAGGTCATTTGTCCCAAGGTGGACAATGATATCTAGTTCCCTCTCCTGTGATGCTGCTTCTGCAATCCTGAGGATTTGCTTCCTGCCCCTCCAAGCCATGGCACCAGCCAGGCACCTTACTTCCCTCTCCTCTCCCTTCCCGAGGTCTACACCCCTAACAACTGAGTCCCCTATCAGAAGCTGTTTCTTTCCCCTGTGGTGTCCCTTGACACTCTTTTGTGGGTCTCCCTTGTGGATGTCCCCAGCATTCTTCTTGGTCTCCACTGAGGGTGTCATCATAGAGGAACCTTGATTTGCCAGACTGACATATGATTTGTGTAGAGGTACAACTCGTGGGCTACGCCTCTCTTCCACCACCCTCACCCTCCCAGAACCTACTGTGGTCCATCTGCTCTTCATACATGGCAACCTCTGAGGCAGTGGTTGTGGAACTGGTGCTCTTTGGGTGGGGGAGGCCTCCTGATTGCCTTACTGTCCTTCACCCTCCCTGGTCAAACTCTTTCTCCTCTCTCAAGCCTGTGCAGAGCCTCCTCTAGGCTGGGGCAGTCCTGGCTACCTGCCAGGGGATTGACTCCTTCATCCAGAGGTCAGCTTCCTGAGGCTGGGTCAGTGGCTTAACAAAAAAAGTCTCCAAATTTGAATCTGCACTAGCCACAGGTATTGGCTGAGAGGGCTCAGCCTGGCTTCCTTCTCCCCCACTGGGACAGGAATGTGGCCCCACTGGTTTGGCATTGGCTGACTAGGTGTTGGTCTTGGGCAGGGGGGAAGGGATGAAAGAAAAGAGGAAAAAGGTTTTTCTTTTAAATCCTTGAATTTAGACTGCTAGAACTGTCTGCTGGAGTGGAGCCTGTTCTGTGTTTCAGAGGGTCACCGAAGCTTTTCAAGGGTTTCCAATTAAGCTGCCAGTGTCCCCATAACTGTCTGACCCTTCATGTCTCTGAGGATCCCCTATTTTCTGTGATGCCCCCAAGTCCACTGTTTTCTGTGGTACCCCAATTTACCCGAAGCACTACATATCTGGCAAAACAAAGGCAGACATGAAGGAGGGTGAGGGCAGATAAAGCTCTAACAGAGGAGAGGATAGCTAAAGAAGTCAAAAAAGAGGGGACAAGACCATCTTCTGGTATGTGGGGGAAGAGGAAGAGGAAGACAAGTGGAGGGATAGAGAGAATCTGGAGCAGGGGTGTCAGCAGGCATACACACTATACGCAACAGAGTACAGTAAAAAAAGATCAGGCAGGGGCAACTAAAAGAGGAAAGCAAGGACACTGTGCGTCACATTGTGTTTCTGTCATGCTGAGCCCTTTTGCATTTGTTGTTTGCAATGGCGCACTGATGCCACCAGCCAAATACACAAACAAGAACAACTTACCAGGCAGGCAGAAAAACAAAGGAAGGAGGATTAGAGGAGGAAACTGATTACTTGAACTCAGACATGGCAAATGGGGGTGGCAATGGTGTGACATCTCAGCGCATATTTTGGTTTATGTTTACATAACGGGGGGGGCGGCAACAGTGCATCAATTTTGAGTACAAGTTTAAAATTCCTGGCTACACCCCTGGTCTGGAGGGTAGGTCAGGACTGTGCAGATGAAGCTCAAGAGAAAACAGAAATACTGAATGATTACTTCTACTTGGTCTTCACAGTAGAAGGTGGGGGGGGCAAACCAGCATGCCGCAGTAGGTACCAGGGAGATGGGGAAGTGGACACAAGTCATTCTTGGTGGACAGGCTCCAGAAGGCATTGGAAGCCTTAAAGAAGAATAAGGAGATGGGGCTGGATGGAATTCATCCAAGGGTCCAAAAGGAACTGAGCATGGTGTTGCCTGCCCTTCTGGCAGCACTTTTTAGCACCTCAGTGGAGATGGATAAAGTTCCAGAGGACTGGATGATAGCCAATGTAGTCCCTCTGCACAAAAGCATCAGTAGGGAGGATGCTAGCAACCACAGGCCTGTCAGTCTCATATCAGTGGTGGTGAAGGTAATGGAGACACTACTGAAGGAGAGGCTCATAGAGCACCTTGAGGCAGATGGGCTGCAGGACCACTGGCAGCATAGTTTCACTGGGGGAAGGTCATGTCAAACTAATCTTACAGATTTCTTTGACTGGATTACCAGGTAGGGAGGAAGGGAGGTGCATCAAGAGAGATCAGTGGACATGGCCTATACAGACTTCAGTATGGCTTTCAACACTGTGTTGCAGAAGAAGCTGGTTAAGAAACTAAACAGCCTGGGGGTTGGGAGAAAGAGACAAGTTGGATATCAAACTGGTTAAGGGATAGGAGGCAAAGGGTGGTGGTAAACGGTGGTCACTTAGACAATAGGAGAGTGACTAGTGGGGTGCCACAGGGTTCAGGGCATAGGTCCCAAGTTTCAGCAACTGAAATGCTGGTCCAGACTATGTGCAGCTGAGTGGGGAAGGGGGGTGGCATCAGGGTATCCCCTCTGAGATAATATTAGAAAATGATTATGGCTTTCTGCTACTGAGAGGACAGAGGTCATTGTTATATTTAAGATTTGAGTTCTTCTAACAGTATTGCACCAAACATGAAATACACCATTTGCATCTCCTTGGCACTCTGAGCACTTCCAAAAGTGGATCAATAAATATACCACCAGTAAGGCAGGGGAGCACATAGACTGAGGGAAATCTGTCAGGCATCCAATGTACTTATTTGCACAAGCCCCAACCCCACTGCACCAGTCAGCTGAACTCCTGCCAAAAACAGCACAGATTCATACTGAAATTAAACTAAAATACCCATGCTGATGATTGGACCACTTACCAAACACCAGGCTTTCATAGGATTGCCTTTAACTGCTTGCACGCATTGCCACACTGTCACACTCGACCACTCCTGCTGGAGGCAGGTTGCTGAATATTTCCTTTTTTTAATCTTCTTCATTTGTTCAGTGACCTGCTCCTCACCCGCTCCATCATTGTTGGACAATGCCTCGCCAAACACTGTGTTCTGAGGGTAGTAAATAGGACTGTTATTTATTTATTTTTTTGCAACTATCATAATCACTTCATCTTGAGCTCACTAATGCCTCTAACTGAAGTGCACTCGCAATGAGACCCTGGCCACTAGTATGCATGGCTCGATGTCACTTGGCAGCTGCACAGTCACTGCACTTGGCAAAGTCAAGAACGAGCACCATGGCTGCGTGCTCAGAGTTCAGATCCCAGTGTGCAGACTCAGAGACTGTTGTCAAACTCAGCCACATTTTGCAGGTTGTGGTATGCCTGTGCAAACTCATGGGTTTTAATGTGACATTTCTGGCCTGACCCTAGAAATGCGGGCTACTTGGGGGTATGCAGTGCTGGAAGGGAACTGATTCTCTTCAATTAAGCAACATTGCAGAGGAGCTTGAGAGTAAAGTGTGTCTTTTTGTGGATGACAGAAAATCTGCAATAGGGCTGACACTAAGGAAGGGGTGGTGAGAAAGAAAAGGGATCTGAGGAAATTAGAGGAATGGTCTACAGGATGGCAGCTGGGTTTCAAAGCCAAAAAGCGCAAGGTGATACACTCAGGGCTATGGAGCCCAAGGATAGTGTATAATATGGGGCCGGGGGTAAAGCTTATAGTCATCAAACAAGAAAGAGACCTAGATGTCATTATATCTGATGAACTCATGGAAGCCAAGCAGTGTGACAAAGCAGTGGGAAAGGTTAGCAGGTTGATGGAGTGCATTGGGAAAGGGATTTTAGAAGGAGGAGAGAGTTGGTGCTGCTGTTGTATTGCTCACTGGTGAGGCCCATCTGGAGTACTGAGTCCAGTTCTGGAGGCCGCACCGCTGCAAGGACATTGAAAGGGTGGAGGTGGTACAGTGGAGGGCAACCACATTCAGACGTGATGCCAGGAAGTGGTTTTTCTCCTAGAGTGTGGTGGCACCTTGGAATAGTTTACCCACTGTGGTGATGGAGGCCAAAACAATCACCTCCTTGAAACTTGGTTGGTACGAGACATACATGCAACACCAGATCGAGGGTGGGGACTCATCTTAAGTAAGAGTTCAGTGCTAGCAGGCATGGCCCAGCAGGAGTCCATGCAAACAAATGGGCAGACTAGATGGACCTTTGGTCTCCTTCTGCCATCACCTTTCTATGTTTCTAATCAAAATGGTGAGGGGGTTGCACAAGAAGCAATAAGAGGAAAGGCTGAAAGAACTCAACATGTACTCCCTGGAAGAAAGAAGAGAGAAAGAGGACATGATTGAAACCTACAAGTACCTCCCAGGAGTGAACAAGGTGCAGGTGGAGGGCCTACTTCAGAGAAAGGAAGGCATTAGAACAAGAAGGTATGCAATGAAGCTAAAAGGAGAAACGTTTAGGACAGATGTGCAGAAATTCTTCACGTAAAGAGTGGTGGATAACTGGAACAGCCTATCAGAGGAGTTAGTAAGAAAAAATACTGTGGAGAACTTCAACCATGCATGGGATAGGCAGAGGGCCATATTAGGTAGAGGAATGAGGGGAGGGAGGGAGTGACACCTGACCAATCAGGGTCAGTGGTGATGGAATAGGTAAGGACTAGGGGCAGACTAGATGGGCATAAAAGTCCTTTTCTGCTGACAAAATCTATGTTTCTATGGTTGTAGTGTTGAAGAGTAGAAGCCTTAAAACAGTGAATGAGTTGTCTGAAAAAAAGAAAGAAATCATGAAGACTTGAGTAGCCTCTTGGGGCCTTGCAGAAGTTATATATCTACGTGCCAATGCCAGGACAGACATGTTTTGCATGAATATTTCAGCCCACGACAGAAGTGGATGGCTCTGAAGGTGACTGCTGAGCCTTTTCAGGTTGAGGTACTTTCAGCTGGGCTGTTGGGCAGGCCTAATGACCCAATTATAGGTATTTCTTAGCCCATCAGATTACAGCATTCTTACTATACTTTTTATAATCTACAGTAATGTATGTAAGAAAGAATATTTCGAGTTATATTGGTCCTTGGAAAATTTGTGCATAATTCTCAGTCAGAGCTGTGATCAGTGAAAAATGGGTGGCTTGAGTCCACACATTCGTATCGCCTGCCCAATGCAGAGCAACAGGTGTACAATACAGGTGAAGAAGTCCCCATACAAGTGCAGAGAAATGCCATTCAACATTACAGGGCATATTCAGGATTGCTAAACAATAAGGAATGATGAGGATTATGTTAATGTCCTGTTAATCACCCCCTGGGGATGTAATGTAGCCTGGCTTTAGCCGAGTGCCATATTGCCCCAGGGGATGATTAACTGACATTAACATACCCCCGAGTTCCTTATTGTTATTATTATAGTTGGGTTTGAACAATCCACAGGTTTGCAATTTTTTTTTTTAATTTATTGCCATTATTCTTAGTTGTTGATATAAAATAGTTCCTCCGCTAAAGGATAGCAATAGTATTTTAAGAGGAAATGAACAGGAAATCCATCAGCTGTGCCTCGTGCCACAGTACGCCCCAAGGGGGTGATCAACAGGACATTAACATAAACCCCTGGAGTTCCTTATTGGTAATATTACATTTGGGTTTGAATTAACCACAATTTTGCCATTTTTTGTTTGTATTTATTGCCATTATTCTTAGTTGCTGACTTAAAATAGTCCCTCCAATAAAGGATAGCAATAGTATTTTCAGAGGAACACACCAGAAAGTGTGTATGTGAAGACAAAACTGTAACATTTATCTGTAAGCAAATAGTAATCACAACTTATTCTTAGTGTACAGAATAACACAGATTCCCTATTAACAAAAAATTACAAAACGAGGGTTTCTGCTTGTCTGTTTCGTTTGTCTTCACAGTTTGATTCTTGTGAGAAGTCAACTGATGTATGAAGGTACAGTTGTGATGCATGAGACAGATATCGCATTCTAAACACACCAGAGCTGATTCTGTTCACATTGATGAAGTCCACCTCCCAATGAGCCTCTCGCTCTGTTTTTGTTAAACACTCTGCAGCTTTTACGGTTGCACTGGTAAACTACTACAAGGGAAGGCAAATGGAAGATGTAACAGAAAACTGTAGCAGTTTTCAGAAGCTTGACCTGGGTGCAAGCAATTTCTGAATGTGTGTACAAGAGAGTAACCGGAGTGTGGGTGAAGAGCAAATGCAGGCAGGCTGTGTTTTGGGGGGGAGGGGACAGGGGGTCATAGGCATCATTAATTGTTAGTTGTGTTAGATGTAAACTGATTGGATCATAACAGACAAGCATTTGTCAATGCCGAATGTTTGCTTGCTTGCTGGTTTTGTCATTATTAGTGCGAATGAGTATAGCATTATGTGGGTATAAGTACTTCTGTGGCCCTATCAGAATTAATGACAGACAGTCCTGCATTTCTGTCTCCTCTTAAAAGTATAATATTTTATAACATCTTGCAAAAAGTAGTGTGGCAGGGACCAGGCAAGTGCTTAATTAGAGGAAATGCAAGTACTTGCAAAGTGGACTGTATGTAGTGCAGCACAATTGTTAATGGAGATTTGCTGTGATTGCATCCTGTCCCTGGGTTGGGGAAGGGGGAAGAGGCTCAGGAAATGCAAATATCACAGGTAGAACACAGAAAAGAAGCAGAACAATGAAATGTTCTCCAGCACCCGTAACTCCAGTATGCTTAATGAGAAGCTTGGATTCTGACTGACATAATATGTTATGCTAAGTATCAAAAGCTGCAAGGAGGTTGGTAAGCATATGTTACAATGTTGCACATTGTTTCTGTATGGAACTGACAAAAAGGTGGACAGATTGTATAGCAACAAAGTTGTAACTCCTGGTAACAGTGTAGCACAATCTTTATGTAACAATAGCATATAACAATGCCGCAGCGAATGCCCATCAGCGAAGACCATCACAGCAACAGAATTTGGCGAAAATCCACCCGTCAGTGTGTTGGTCTCTCCACGGCCAGGGGACTGTCTTGCAGGGGGTTTCACCCCCCCAGTGCTCCGAGTTGGAGTTGGAATCCTACAGACTGGGGTGTGGGGGGCAGAGCCCCCCACATGGGGGGCTTTGGGGGTCGCAGCCCACAATGAAAACATGGAGCCATTGCCGACACTCTGCAAAGTGACTGTCACTGTCGGGGATGTCTCCGTAGCCACTGTTGCTGCAGCATGGTGAAACCTAACAATAGAGTAAAGTCACAGTTTTTTTGTTTTCTTTTAAGTACCGACCCTGATGTGCTATTGTTTGACTGCAGAAAGCTATCATGGATTCCTGTTGTGTTTTCAGATTTCTTTTTTCCTACTTGTGTTACATCCAAATTAATAAAACAACAAGCAAGTAAAGCAAGTGTGCATGTTTTATTATTTATCAAACAAAATTGTAATTGCTGAAACTCTTACTGATTTATCAAACAGTATGCTGTGCTAAAGCGTTAGTCTGGCTAGCTATGTATGTAAATGGTGAAGAACAGGCTGAAATACATTGAAACACATTGTGTGGTGCGTATCTTAACTTACGTGACCTGACACAGGGGAATGAACTGCAGATCTGACTGTGTATCATCACATCTGTGAGTATTCTCTACTATGATGCACTCAAGTTGTGATGGGATATGGTGCATGGGGGGTTGAGGGTAAGGAATGGGGGCCCATATATTCAAACCCCTCCAGGCTGTAGCGCAAGCCTGGGCGCAGTGCAACTTGGCTGTGGAGGGGCATTGAGTGGGTGATATTCAACAGAGCTGCGCCATGGTACAGCATCGTTGAATATCACACCCTGGCCACCTGCAGTGCACATGGTGCAGTTGCACTGTGCTAGTGCAAGTGGCAGAGTGGAGCAAGGGGATGCGCTAGTGCAAGTTCCGTTGCGCCATGTGCAGCAACCGCGATATTCAAAAGCGCACATGCAAATGGTGCCATAATGTATGCAAGACACAAATGGAGCCATTTGAATGTCATTATGGCCCCATTTGCATGCAGGTGCGCCGATCCCCAGCGACTTGCACCTGGCGCCCTGCCAGGCAGCAGCCGTCGGGGACCGACGCCCCTTGCACAGCATGGCAATGTGCCCCACAGCCCAATCGCAGGCTTCAGTAAATATAAAATAGCATCCTATATCTCTGGTGGTCCAGTGGGCAGCTGTCTGCCCAATTGGGGACATTTGTATGTAAAGAGAGATCAATATCCCTGGTGGTCCAGTGGACCACTGTCTGCCATTCAGGGCTTCTGTGTACAAAAGATAATGCTATATCCCTAGTGGTCCAGTGGACTGCTGTCCATATCGTGAGCTTCTGTGTAAAAACAGATAACCCTATATCCCTGGTGGTCCAGTGGACCGCTGTCTGTCTGATCATGGGTGAGAGTGAGGGAGTGAGCGATCTCAACAAAGCTCTGTCAGGACAGCTGCAGATTTCTTTGTGGGCAGCCAGTTGCCAATGCAGACAGGAGCCCAGTACAAAATCTCAGCCTGTAGCGCCAACAGAAACAGAACAAGCAACTAAGAGGGGGAGTGAGCGAGCTCAACAGAGTAAAGCAATCAACATTTACTGGCATCAGTGTGACACTGTGTAAATGGTAAAAGACAGTCTGGCAAAATACATCTTTGGAGTCACAGAAATCATAACTAAAACTGTAGCTGTAAATGAACATGGAACACCCATCAGACAGATCTGGGTTTGAATCTCACAATCTGCCACTTGCATACCTGGGCAAGCAAGTGGTAGATTGCCTCTGAGCAGGTCACTTAAGTGCCACAGTGCTCTCAGGTCACCCCTTAAAACAAGCACATAATCCTAGTGGGCCCTAGCTGGTTAACAAAGAATTATATAAATAAATACAAAATTTGTAGAATAATTCCACAACATGCATTATAATAGTTCATTTGTGTTTACTGGCATTAGTGTGGCAATGTAAACAGTACATCGAGATAATGTCATTGGAAGGAATCTGTGAATGGCAGTAGCACACCTGGCAGCTTACTCCTTGCAGAACAGGCGGAAACTGTATGATGGGTTACTGCAAGAGGTTTAAGGATCAGTAAGCTGTTGAATTTATCACTAGATGCTGCTGAGCACTGCTGGAAGAGGAGTGCTTACTTCCGTCAGCTTACTTTCCCCGGGGGTGGGGGAAAGCCATATGATGGGTCCTTACAAGATGTTAAAAGTACTACTGAGCTGGGGAGCCTGTTGAGTGATGATTATGGCACTCCTTGCACAGTGGTGTCCCCAGAGAGAATTTAATTAATAAATCAATTATTTTTGTAACTTTGTTTATGCACCTCTTGTGTGGTGGGGATGGTGTCCTATTCCTCTGTCAGCCCTCTCATGGACCCTCAACACTCCCACAACCTGGCCTCTACCTCAGCTGCAGGGATGGGGAGGACCATGGTTTGCCCCCCCATGGAGGGCTGTCACAGAGGAGAACAAGGGGAGAGATCAAGATCACCCTTGAGCCCCTACCCTGACTTATTCAGAGCTTTGTTCAGGCCAGAGGGAGTGGGAGTCCATCAGGGGCTTCCTTGTGTATGCACAAGAGGGATTTTCTACTTGGATACCCCCGGAGGCATGGATTTGCAATGACATTGAGCATGCGATGGGTACACTCCCATGTCTGCCTGCATGATGTTTGCCGCCACCTCAAGTTGATCTCAGGTGTTCCCTGGCTGCAGCGACCCCCCAGTCTCCATTGGGAGTTGCCAAATGCCGGGGATCCACAACCCCCCCCCCCAGGAGAGGAGAGCAGTCCTCCAGACTCTCGATCCTCTCCTTCCCCACTGACCCCCCGATAACCCAAGAAGGCTCCCAAACTTAGGTCACGGCATAGTGCGAGTAAGCGTCCAGCACCTCAACCCTCAGTACCACCAGGCCGGCCCATTTATTGATTGCTTTATTTTTTTAATAATGTATTAAGGTACAGAATGGTCTTCGAGCAACAAGTGCTCATTTGCAAGGTCAACCTACAGTAAGTCAGTACAAAAACACAGAGAAGGAAGGAAGGGGAACAGAAAGCTGGTAAGCACATCTTTAGATCCTGCCTAGCACAGCTGGTGGGGAGGGTGCTCACAAATGTCATGACCTACTGCTGGGCCAGCAGTGGATGACACTTTATGCTTATTAAATAACCCGTTCCACGGGAGTGAGGCAACAAGATGCCTGCGGTGCTACTCAGCTCCCTGTAGCTCTACTAACTGATCGTTTTCTGCCTTATTTTTTCATTCTGTTTCACATAATGAATGAAACTGCTGTTAATTTGGTCCTCCTAAATGAAGCAGAGTGATCATTTTTAGATAGATAGTCTACCAGCAATTGTCTCCTATTGTTGTTAGTTGGTGCTTAGGACTTGGCGTTCCTAACGAGAAGGCTTTTTTGCTCTCTGAGTACACTAGTGTAAGCTCTTGGATAGAGCACTGGAATCTGACTATAAATTGTATAATTCTGGAAGCCAAAACTGTGGAATTACAGCAATTTATAATGTGTTTTTTGCATAGTGGTGCTAAGATACTGAAACTTCATTATTAGGACTTGGAGATTTAATGAGAGGACTGAGAGAGCGTTTTGCTCACCTAGTATGATAGTGTGGCCCTGATGGCACATCAGAGTTTGACTATAAAAGCAGAACTTTGAAAGTCGAAATTGCAGTTTCATAGTAATGAGTTGCCAAAGAAGGTGCTGAACTGTAAAAATCCCATACAAGGGAAATCTGGAAGAGGACATTTGAACTTCGGTCAGTAGTTTGGAACACGGAGGTACTACGGTACCAACAGGCCTATTGTGGCCTACTAAAGTATGCCAGCATTGTCGTGGGTTGGGGCTAAAATGTTCCGCCTAGCATTATAAATTTACTGCGCTTCGTGGAGTGCTTTTTTGTTATTTCACAAGTGTTCTTTATTAATGCATCTTTTATGAGAGACGAGATGGAAAGAGGAGCTTTTTGATGGCCCGAGTGTATGCAGAAAAGGGTTCCATATATCTAAAAACATGTCTATTCAATCACTACTGGAGGCAGTATAGTGCAGTGGTTTAAGGCTCTGAGCTGCAAATCTGGTGACATCCTGTAGATCAGACCTGGGTTTGAATCCCACAGCTTCCACTTACATACTGTGTGACCCTGAGCAAGTCACTTAACTTCCCTGTGCTCCCAGGTCATGCCTGTAAAAAAGCCTTCAGCTTAGTGTGCTAATCCTGGTTACACACACAAAAAAAAAAGATATAATGTATAATAAAGCACAGGTGAGGTGAAATTAAAGGGACCATTCTTGAGGTAACAAAGTCATGCCTGACAGTGGTCACCAAGAGAAATGGGAGCAAGAGAACAGTGTGGTTTAGTAAGAAGGTCAGGGAGGCTGGCTCGCTGGTACAGTGGTAGATCTATTGCCTGAGACACCAGCAACCCAGGTTTGGAAGGGAGCCTGGGTTGCTGGAAGGCCAACTGTGGAGTGGAAGATCGAGCACCCAGGTAGCTAAAGCTCTCCAAAAGTCAATGGGATCTCCTGATCCTCTTTAGTGTGCAAACTAAAAGACTCAGAGTGTGTAACTGGAGATCCACAATGATTCCACACACTTAAAGAACTACTCAGTGTAACCCCCTTGTCACCTGGGGTTACTAGAATCCTACTTAGAACTAGTGGCAGGCAGGGAAAGGCAGCTTGTGAGACACCAGTTAAATGGGTTTCACACTGTCTCATTCTGTCCTCAGTCTCAGCTGAGCTGGAGAGATGACATCACCATAGAAATTTTCGTAGCAGCATAAGCCACACTGGAATGCTGCAGCAAGAGGGTAGTGTTTTCTCACCCAGAGAGAAGAACACAGAAGAGACCAGCAGAATGGTAAGACCACTCCCGTGTTGTTCAGTGTCCCATCCCCAGAGGGATGGGAAAAATCCAGCATTTCAGGGGCAATCCCCTGGCCCTGCTGGGAAAGGGAAAAGCTGTCTGACAGAATAAATTGTACTGAGGTACCACAATTTGTGTTTTCCTTAGAGAGAAGCCCTGGGGCACCTGCAAACCACGGTGAGTCTGTTCTGAAACAGAGCCCATGTTTCACCAAGACAGAGTTGTGTAAAAATAACTGCCTACTGTGGGGTCAGGAAAGGACTAGCCAAGTACAGTACTTTTAATTTTGTGTGTGGCTTGGAATGCAATCTAAACAGTGGGGATCTAGGAAGATGGACATAGCCAATTACAGAACTTTGCAAGTCAGGACACCAGCTAAATAAAGAGTAGAATGTTAAATGTGATATACATTTCGAGATAACATCTACAACCAGAGAGTTTCAAAGAAAGGCGTTGATCCAAATGAATGGCCGGATATAGAGGTGGGAGATCCCCATCTGGAGTAACCAGGTGTACCTCCAAGAGTTCACTTTGGGTATCTATAGCTTTCTCCCAGGCACTTGGCCAGTGTCTGCAGAAAGTACCCAGACATGGGATTAAGGATAGTTTCTCTCTTTAGAGCTAGAAAGTGCTCATGGGTGGGTTAGGGAGCCACCATCAAACTCCATGCCATATGGAAAGTGTCCAAGTGCTGGCCGGGGTGCCATGCCAAGGAATCAAAGAGAAGAGTGCCAGTTCAGGCTGAAAGCCCAGATGTGTGCAGAACCTGAGGGTTTATGTGTAGTGAAGAAGATGTGCTCTGTCCTCTGCAAATCTGCATTGTCAGTGAGTGTAGCCCTATGGGGGCCCATCGCTGCTTTGTTATTCCTGTGTTGAATTGAATAAAAGCCACACTCTAGAATCCCATTTCTGGTTTGGACATTTCAGTTATTGCTTACTGTGTCTGGAATTACTTGGGTGCCCCTGTCCAGAAGTACAAACCTAGCCAAAATGCTGAGCAGTTTTCTCCCTGAACCTACGTTAGCCCAGGTAGTGGTTACAAAAATGGATTGATAATATCACTACCCTAGCAAAATATGAAAGACTGTCCCACATCTCCTCCAATACCCTAAGCAAGTATAACAAGACCTGATCACCTTTTCTCCAGTTTATAAAAAACAAAGATCCTTGAATTATGCTCGATAGTAATCCTGTAAACAAACAACTCATAAGGAGCTCAAGACACATGTTGTCACCTGCAGATTATAAGGTACAGGATACTTCACAAGCAAGTTAAGTGACTTATTCAGGGTCATACAGTATGCAAGTGGGGGTCGTGGGATTCAAACCCATGTCTCCAGATTTGCAGCTCAAGAGCCCGAAGCCACCGCGCTATACTGCCCCATGTGGAAATTAATTTATAAGTTAATGTTATAGGATATACATGCTGTATGTATACATGTAAGTACCTTTGTATAATAAAACAACAAAACTGTTAAACTCCAAACAAGCTGAACTACAACCAGTGGAGTAACCAGCATTAAAAAAAGTTTATGCACAAAAAATGTAAAACATAGGCTGGGGTCAGGAATTTTTTTTTTTTTGGTGCATTTTGGTGAATTCTGGGGGTCATTTGAAGCAGAATTTGCTACCCTGTTACCCCACTCCCCATGCTCAGTAAGTTGTACTTTAGCCCCCTCCTCAGAGACTCCACAGTGTGCAGTGTTCCCATAGCAAAATACTAGACAAGACACAATATGCAACATTTTTGCAGCTAAATAATAGATGAGACACTGTATGCAACATTCCCAACTCATACTGTACCTACTGGGCTCTGGTCTTTTCCTTTTTTAACTTCAGTTTCCTTGGCTGTTAGTACTGCACCAAGTCTGCTGGCAGGATTTTGAAATATAGCTCTTTGTTTCTCCAAGAGAAAGTAGGAGACATGGGTGGGTCTAAAGGAAGGTCAGTCAGGCAAGACCTGAGGTCATCGGTCATTTGGTGTGAAACTTGCAGAAGGGTAGGGGCACACCAGCTAAGCTGAGCATGTCAGGGTGACTGAATGATCAGTCCTGAGTGCAGATCAGCAGCTCCCACCCTCCCAACCTCTGCCTGTCAGTCAGGGAGTAACATCTTTGAAGTGCTGCCACTGCCTGGCCATCTGTAATGTGGGGAACTGTGGAAAGAAGGAACATGATATCAATGTAAAATACAAATAAATAAAACAATAATGTGCCCAGATTGTTTGTCTCTTTGCTGACCAAAATCAGTACTTTTGGCATCACAACTGTGGGCGTCGTGATAGGGCGAGGGTCATAATCTAGACTGTTGTACAGGAAACAAACAGAACGGACCAAGGATGGGTGCATTGGGTGGCAATCATACAAAAAACACGAGCTTGAGTGTGTAAATTCACTGTTCAGCTTCGGCATACTGTAGACTCCATGATCCTGCCGACTCCCTCCCAGATGACCAAAATCCCAAGCAGACTGAGCAGAGCAACGCAGCCGCAGCAGCAGGTGACATGTCAAGTGAATGGCAGTGGGCTAAGCACAAATAATTTCCAGCAGCTAAACTGACTTAAACTACTTATGTTAGTCCACAGTACCACTTTCGATGTTGATGATTTCGGTCTCGATCCATCCGACGTACGCACTTCGACAAATGTCAGTACCTAACTTCCAGACAGGCTCCTCAGTTAGATGATGCTTTATTCTGCCGTGTCAGCTCTCTCAACCCCTGTGTTGTTGCTGCTTTCTGCAGTGGTGGCGCGGCAATAATGGTGGTTAATTCAACACAGTCTGTGACTTGAGACGCGGGTGGCAGTGGCTCAAATGGAGGGGTGAACTAGGGCAGCTCTTGAGTCACCAGTCTCTGTCCACTCTCCCTCTCGGTGGTAGTGTTACTCGCTGCAATAGTCGCGAGACAAATTTGAGAAGCTGGTTGGTGGAGCCTGAAATGTAACTGTCCAATAAGCACTGAGCTGCTTCGTGGGGGTGCCTGCATGTGTGAGTGGGAGTTGAAGGAGGACAGAGAAAGAAATACACCCACTCCCCGCATTACTCCACAGCACCATAAGCCAGTCAGTTAGCAGACCAGCAATGATTTTTCCTAACTACTCAAAATAAAAATAAAAAACTACTGTTATGATCATTTTGCTGTACTCGTGTATAGGGGAAGTATGCATGGATAGCCACCGTGTGTAGTAGGGAACTGAGGGGTGTGTGTGGAGCGCAGCACAGCACAGTGGGTGGGGGGCGAGCACAGCAGTGTGCGTGCGCATGTGTGTGTGTGTGTGTGTAGGGGGAGCGCGCATGAGCAGGTGATATCTTATAGCTGCTCACTGAAGCGTAGCTCCCCTTTTCAACTGTATGCCACTGCATTTTTGACTACTGTCATACACAGCTCCAGCAGGCATTGGAGAACTGCGGCCGCGCCTGCCAACACACTGACTGAATTGGAAGAGGGCTGACACACCTCCGAAAACTCGTATGATGGCACTATGTTTCTTGCACATGCGTGCAAGCAAACATAAAAAACGGGGTGGGGGACCACCAACGTTTATTCAGACTCTGTTTGGCTGCAGTGGTAGTGTGTAATAGGAACCCGACATACAGTATCTGCCTAAATGAAAGTCCAACTCATTTGTGACTACAGTACATTCTGTTTTTGATGGGTTTGACTGAGACCTTCTGAATACAAACTACTTTTCCATACCTTGTCTTGACAGCCATATGTTCTTTTCCTGTGTATGGAGTGCAGGATTGCAACTCATCGCTCTGTTTCAGGCCTCTCTATGATGTCTGAGTATCAGTCCTTGTCAGATGACTTCACGAGAATGGCTGGGAGCAAACTGTGGACATCTCCTGATCCTTGGCTCTGCCATGTTAATAACTGAAGGGGTTCACTGAATGCCGCCTGCATTTGAGACAATCAGCAGAGTTTTCAGTCTGCCCTGCCCTTTCTGGTTAAAAAGAGGAACAGCAGCAGAGCCCTTGCCACAAGAGGTCAGTACCACCAAGGAGACTGAGTGACTGCAGAGCAGAAACTATCTCTTATCCTTGATATGTCACCTGCCTTCAAGTATTTGAATTTTTTTGGGTTTTTTTAAATGGCAAATTATGCTACAAAATCAAATGTTTTTTTGCATGTACAACCCCAGAGAGTACAATAAATGGCATTGCTACTAAAAATTATTGAGTATTAGGGAGAAGCGAGCATACTTACAATACTTAATCAAGGATGGCAAAAAGATGTAACATAATGGCAATTCATGCCACCCTGCTGCTAACAGCCAGCTGCTCGATGTCTAAGCCGCACCACAGCTTTTAAATTACCCCACCTGCACGATACTTCCCATGAATGCCACCCTGTTCTTAAGAGTGGCACTCCCCATTCTGTCCCATGGCTCTTATAATGATCTGGATGACTTACCAGGTTTTGCTGTGACAAAGTGACAGAAATTCAGTGGGAGAAAACATTGATATGATGACAAGTAATGGCGTCAGTGATGCCCAGGCATAGAATGCTGGAAAGTAATTAGGACTTTGATTTTTTAAAATCAATGCTCCTGTGATCAGGCTGGTGCAACCCGTACCCTAACCAAGAGCAGTAGCTGGCAACTGGGAACCCCCCCTAAACTTTTGCCACAGACAATGCAACAGGCCACAAACAATAGGCATCACCCCTAACGCTGGGGTAAATACCTGGCTTGGCAGTCTCAGAGGTTGGGGGGGTGTTTAGGGTACAAAATAACATTTATATTTACTCCGTGTTCTGGGAGAGAGGTGCTAGGGCTATGCTAGGCCTATCTTCTGAGGGGGACCAATAACAAGTTCACGCTGGAAGCATAGATTGATTGTCCACTACTGAAGATGGTATTGTGC
Organism: Neoceratodus forsteri; assembly: GCA_016271365.2. NCBI lineage: Eukaryota > Metazoa > Chordata > Ceratodontiformes > Ceratodontidae > Neoceratodus > Neoceratodus forsteri. Next base: position 855,141,431 of record CM028131.1, read on the forward strand.
AGTATGGCTTTATTCTGACAACAGTTGGAAAACATAGAATAGGGTTGTCCCCCAGGTTGGAAATGACTTTTCAGGGCAAGACATTTTTCTTTCAAGAAACATTTGTCTTGGACATTTAATACATTCTTTTCCACACAGAACTATCAAACTGTCCATCCCTCTGGACTAGGAATCTGTAGACATCTACTTCCCAAAGTGTATATCTTGTGGGGGGTTCCAAACATTTTAATTCAATATTTCTCTTTTCTTTGCCTAAGTGTCTATTATGTGGGGGTTGCCACACACTTCAAAAACATTGCAAATTCTTTCCTCCTGACTCGATGAACTTTGTTAACATGTCCAGGGTAACCTGGTGACCTTCCATGAACCCATTAGCCCTGACTGAAGTATCAGATTGGGATGGGTCTGTCCACCCTGACCCCAACCAGTCTCTGCCATTCCTTCGGGGTTTCACCAAATGAGCCTTCAATTCCCTCAAATTGCTAAAGGACTCCAAACTTTAAAACTGCACATTCAGCACACGTTTGTGGTGATACAGGGGCCCTGAGTTGTATTCTAGCCTTATCTCTGGGTGCATACACCTCAGACAACTCCCTAAGAAACAGTCCCATGAACCTGTACTCACAGTTTTGTTTGTTCCTTTGATACAGACATGGGTGCTGGAAGAAACACCTTTTCCCTTCACAGGAAGCTTGTCATAGCTTCGCCCAGATCACTCTTTCTTTCTGGGTAGCTGACACTCTTCAGGACCTTCAGGGGATTGCCCCTTGGATCCACAGAAACTGATTTCTGAACCACTTCTCTGTGGAATGACCCATTGGGTTCCTGCTGGCAACAGTCTCCATCACTTCCTTTGGCACTGCTGGCTGTCACACACTAGGGTGAGAAACTGCCAAGTGTCCTTCATCCAGTCTCAGAACAGACTGGCAGGCACTTTCACACTCTGAGCACTGCTGCTCACTCACTGAATTGACTCAAACTACTCCCGTTTGAACATCCTAAACTGCCCCAGAGCAACTGATTCCAAAGTGGCTTATACTGCTGAGAGAATTCTAAATGACATAATCCATTCTCCCATCAGCCTAGCTGAATAAACAATGATGTCAAGTGTAGAGAGCTCCTAATAAGCCCTCCACCAGCTGCCTAATACTTTTCTAGGGTTATCCTGATGGGATTCTAGGAACCCTAGGGAACTGGGTGGTTACACTGGTGAGGTATGTTAATAAGTAGATTAACATAAGACTCTTGGAATGCTCACAACCAATAAGATTGCAGTAGTTCTGAGACCCTTATAATAATTTCCATGAACATACCAGCATGAACCCCTTAACATATTGCAAGTTAGCACCAAATTCATGTCTCTGGACACTCAACCATACAATCATTGTAGCCCCCACCACCACCACACACAGCCCTCTACCTAGTACACCTTGAGGAGAATTTAAACTAGGAGATGGGGATAGTATGAAGGTTAGAGGTACTCAGAGACCTCGGAATGGGAAACCATATTGGCTTACCCCCCATAACAGTGAAATAAGACTGGGGCAAGTACTTCGGGGGTGCCATAAAGGCAGGACAGGAGGGCGGGAGGAGAGAGGAAGGAGATGGAGGATGGTCTCATTAAATGCTAGAAGCCTGGGGAATAAAATAGCAGAACTACAGGCTCTCATGGAGGAGGAAGGGGTGGACATGGTGGCCATTACCGAGATATGGGACACCCAATAACATGACTGGGACCTGGCAGTTCCAGGATACAGATTATTCCACAAGGATAGAGTTAAGGGGAAGGGGTGGTGCACTATGTGAGAGAGGGACTAAAGTGTGTAAGGTAGGAAGGGGAGGAGGGAAATACAGAGTCACTATGGATGCAAATCCAGAATCCCAAAAATAGGACACTAAGGTTAGGAGTGGTGTACAGGCTGCCCTCCCAATTCGAAGAGATAGATAAGGTACTGGAAGGACAGATCCAGAGGAACTGCGAGAAGGGGGGGTGGTCATAGTAGGGGACTTCAACCTGCTGGGAGTGGATTGGGGTACACTGGCCACCAAGTGTAGAAGGGAACAGGTAATGCTGGACGCCTTCCAGGATTACTTCCTGATGCAGATGGTTGGCGAACCAACTAGGGAAAGGAACACCCTTGATCTTGTGCTGACTAACGGGGAGTGGGTGAAGTATCTGCAGGTGGAAGAATCACTGGTGGGGAGCGAACACAGGACAGTATGGTTCCAGTTGCAGATGGGTAAGGAGAGGGGGATGCATCTGGCACAAAGGTGCTGGACTTTAGAAAGGCTGACTTCAAAAGGATGGGTGAAGTGGAACAAGGGTTCCTCACCAGAATTAAGCCTAATATGGACAGGAATCAGAGGTGGGAGCACACAAAGCTAGGGATAGTAGATGCAACTAAATTCTGTAGCAAGGCCCAGAGTAAAAAGGCTAGGGCAAAGAAACCTAGCTGGATAAGCAAGGGAGTCGTAGATAGGGTTAGGAAGAAAAGAGCCACCTATAAGAGATACAAGAAAACTGGGAGGGGTTAGGACAGGGAGGAGTACCTGAAGGAAGTGAAGGAAGTGACCAGGGAGGTAAGGGCAGCCAAGGCGTCCAGGGAACTCAGGCTGGCACAGTGCATTAAAGAGGGGGAGAAAGACTTCTTCGGGTACATCAGGGAACAAAGGAGCTGTAAGGACCAGACAGTAAGGATTAAGAGGGATGGGGAATGGGTGGAAAAGGGGGTTAAAAGGCAAAAGCTCTCAATGACTACTTCTGCTCGGTTTCTACTAAGGGGAGGGGGATACCCAAGGTGGGGGAGAGGAAAGGAACAGAGTGGGAGCAGTAACAAACAAGGAAATCACAGAAGGTAGAGTACTAGAGGGGTTAAGGGCACTGAGAGTGGGTAAGGCACCAGGGCCGGATGGCGTACACCCCAGGGTACTGAAAGAGCTTGCAGAGGTCATAGCAGACCCCTTGGCAGACCTATTTAATGCCTCACTAGACTCAAGGTGTATACCTCAAGATTGGAGGATGGCTCACATGGTTTCCCTCCATAAGAGCTGCCCCAAGGATGAACCGGGAACTGTAGACCAGTGAGCCTCATGTCCATCATGGGGAAACTAATTGAGACAATCCTGACGGAGAGGCTGGTGACCCTGCTGGAGGTCAATGGGTTACAGGACAGTAGACAGCATGGCTTTGTCAAGGGCAGATCCTGCCAGACCAACCTTTTCTTTTTATTTATTTTATTTATTTATGTCTTTGATAACCAGGTGGGTGCACTAATCCAAAGGACCATTTTCAGGCACAACCCGAGCCAAAGCATGGCACATTAAGCAATACAGTTGTGGAGAACAACAGTAAACACAGGCCTCAACATGAGGTGCAGGAAAATTACAGAGCAAGAAGTCATTACATAAAGTGCAATTACGTAAGAATACAAGGTGTCAAAAAAGGCCAGCATGCAGGTCAAAAATACATAGTCACAGGCCAGGCAACAGACTGAAAAATAAGTCACAAAACACAGAGACCAAACATAAGTCTCAGATATGATGCATAAAGTGCAAAACGCATTCAGGTACACTAATAGTGCACAGGTCAACAAGCAGATTGAAACTCTGAAATCGAGTACAACACTTCCTCTTAGCAAATAGACTTGGTGACTAGGCAAATGGACAAGGGCCATTCAGTGGATGTCCAGGACCTGGACTTCAGTAAGGCATTCGATTCAGTGCCACATGGGAGACTTGAATGTAAGCTAAAGTGCACAGGGGTGGGGGCAAAACTGGTGGGATGGGTGGAGAACTGGCTGCATGGAAGGCATCAAAGGTGGTGGTGGGAGGGTAACTCTCATCCCCAAGGGCAGTGACAAGCGGGGTTCCACAGAGGTCAGTGTTGGGGCTGGTGTTATTTGGGATATTTTTTTTTATTATTATTTATTTCCCTCCTGTCATGGCACCATGGAACCTCTCTCAGGCAACCTAGTCCTTTATCCTGCCCAGCCTGAAGCCCCCCACCGATCTGAACCTCCTCTCTCCTTCCCCTCCCTTCAGCCAGTGCCCCCGGTTTGACCCATCCAGGGTGGGTCACCCTCTTCTCTTGGGCATGCTTACAAGTCAGACTCTGGCTACAGGGTAGGGCTGGGGATGGAGGACCTGGAAGGTCAGACGGGATTGGCCCGGCGGGGGGCATGGGGGACAGGTGCTGTCATCTGCCTATGGCACCATTGGTTTCCCTGTTCTGTGTGCTACCCCCTCCCACTTCCTCCCCTGCATGGTGCACGTCAACACCCTGGCACACGGCAACCCTGCCGGCATTGTCCACGCTGAATACATGCTTGTCTTTGGCTGCTGCAGTGCCTCCAGCATCCACCGGGTATCACCAGCATGCCGGGACATCCCACCCTGTTCTACCCGGGGAAGAGAGCACCATAAGGGCACTCATCCTCAACATCTCCCGGGCCGACCTCCGGCAGCCCGAGCTCATTCCCAAACCCAGGTTGCCGGTGTGGTGCGAGGTGTGGCGTCCAACGCCTCAACCCTCAGCGCCACCGGGCCAGCTCCTATTTGGGATTTTTATAGCAGACATTTTGGTTGGCATCAAGAGCAAGATCAGTCTAATTGCAGATAACACAAAGATGGGAGCAGTGGTGGATAACCTGGGGTGTGGCAGGTTTTGCAGGAAGATCTGGCAAGGCTGGAGAGAGATGGTCTGACACCTGGCAGCTGGGATTCAATGCCAAGAAATGCAAGGTGCTGCATTTTGGGGCTAAGAATCCAAGGAGAAACTACCATTTGGGGGAGTACAGCTAGCTGAGACTGAGGAGGAGAAGGATCTGGGGGTGCTTATTATGGGAGCAATGAACAACTCCGCACAGTGTAGGAAGGCAGCGGCAATAGCCAATACAATGTTGGGCTATACCGCAAGGGGTATAACCTCAAAGGGGGGGGTGATTCTGCCATTGTATAGATCACTAGTCAGACCCTACCTGGAGTACTGCGTGCAGTACTGGCACCTGTACCTAAAGAGGGACATTAGATTACTGGAAGGGGTGCAATGCAGAGCAATAAAGATGATCCAGGGTCTGGGGGAGTTACCATGTGAAAGTAGACTAAGAAAATTGAACATGTACTCACTGGAGGAGAGGAAGGACAGGGGGATATGATTGAGACCTTCAAGTACATGAGAGGAATAAACAGGATGGGCATGAAGGGACTGTTCAAGGGGAGGATGGGAAGGGACACTCGAGGTCATGATATGCGAGTAGAGGGTGGAAGGTTTAGGAAGGAACTGGGAAAGCACTTTTTTACAGAGAGGGAGGTGGCAGAGTGGAACATGCTACCAGCAGAGGTGGTGGCCTGTAAAACAGTGGGATGCTTCAAGAGGGGCTGGGACAGGGCAAAGGGAGAGTCAAGGGAGGGGTGCAGGGAGGGAGGGGCAGCTGCAGAATAGGGTTGCTAGCTGCATAATCGAGCAGACTCGATAGATCAAATGGCTTTTTTCTGCTGGCAGTTTTCGTATGTTCCTACTCAGCAGCTCTGGTAAGTTTGTGTTCCCATTAGGCAAGGCAAGGCAAATTTTATTTTTCAGGTGCCCAATCCCAGAGGCTCTGGGCACCGTACAATCAAAAACATCAGAAACAATTAAACGCAATAGATAAAATATAAACATTTCAATATATACTTAAAATCAGAACACTAAAATGAGGGTCTAAATTGCCAGCAGAATTTTAAGGTACCATTATGAAAATATCTCAGAGACATTGTCTAAAGGACAGTGTCTGGGAATGCCCAGCTGAATAAAAAGGTCTTGAGGTGGGCTTTGAATGCCTCAACTGAAGGGGCCTCCCTTACTGATGGAGGAAGTGAATTCCACAGGATGGGGCTGGTGACACTAAAGGCTCTGTTGCCAGCAGTTTTTAACCTCGTCCTGGGAATTGCAAGGAGGCCCCTAGAGGAGGAGCAGAGGGAGTGGACCGGGGCAGCAAGTGTTAGATGGTCTGATAGGTTTCCAGGGCCCAGTCCATGTAGGGCCTTAATGGTGAGCAATCCCACCTTAAAGAGAACCGTCCGTCGAACAGGCAGCCAGTGCAATTCACGCAGCACCGGGGTGACGTGACAGTATTTAGGCTGTCCTGTCAACAGCCTGGCAGCTGCATTCTGCATTAGCTGCAATCCACAGAGGGTACCTCCAGAGACCCTGCGGTAGAGCACATTACAGTAGTCAAGCCTAGATGTCACAAATGCATGTACCAAGGTGGGGAGGTCCAGGGGTGGAACCAGGTGTTTGATCCTAGCGATATTCCTCAGGTGGAAAAAGCTGGACCGGACAACGGATGACACCTGAGGTTCAAATGTCAATCCACTGTGGAGGAAACACCAAAACTGCACACCCTAGAGGAGGCCTTCAGTGGCATAGATCCCAGAAACAATCCGGTCTCTGTACCAGAGGCCATCCTATCATGCCTCCTATTCTACTCCACCACCAGTACCTCCGTCTTATCGGGGTTCAGTCGCAACCAGCTAGAGGCCATCCAGTCATAAATCTCAGCCTGGCAGTTGTTCAGTGCATCCACTGCATTGGATGTCCCGGATCAAAGGATAGATAGAGCTAGGTATCATCGGCATAGCAATGAAACTCCAAACTGTACTTCCTAATGATCCCACCCAGGGGCAGCATATACATGGCAAACAACATTGGTGACAAGACCGAACCCTGAGGTACTCCACAAGACAGAAGGGTAGGGGAGGAGGAGAAATTCACCATCACAACTCTTTACCTTCTGTTTGTGAGATAGGACTCAAACCAGCAGATGACAGTGCCAGTTAGTCCACAAGATTCCCTCAGGCAGTTGAGTAACACACAATGGTCCACCGTGTCGAAAGCTGAGGAGAGATCAAGGAGAACAAGAATTGTCCCCTCTCCTCAGTCTCTCGCCCTGAGGAGATAATTATGCACCCAAACTAATGTGGTTTCCATACAGTGCTTGGCACGAAACCCAGACTGGAGCAGCTTGTAGATATTAAAAGCCATGAGGTGTTCTCCAAGCTGCTGTGCCACAATCTTCTCTACAACCTTTCCCAAAAATGGAAGGTTGGAGACAGGATGGTGATCCGCCTTGATGTCAGGGTCTAAAGATGGTTTCTTCAGAAGGGGTCTCACCAGTGCTTCATTCAAGGCATCTGGGAAGACCCTCTCTGACAAAGAACACTGGACAATCAAGGCGAAAACCAGGCCTACAGTGTCAACACATCCCATTACAAAACGAGTTGGCACCTGGTCCAGTTCACAATATGTGTGCTTCAGCCCCAAGACAACCTCAATGACCTCAGCCACCTCCACTGGTTTAAACTCCCCCTCCCCAACCAGGTGGAGTGCAACTTGGACAATCCGGGCGACCACTGTCGCCTACACTGTGGCTCACTGGTAGAACCCCTGCCTGATGGTGGACACTCGGTCCGTGAACAACTGAGTAAACTCATTGCATAAAGCATCAGAAAATGCTTTTTTTTGGCTGTAGACAAGCTGGATGCAATAGCCTGTCCACAGTCTGAAAAAGCATAGCTGGTCAGCTCTTCCCAGCAGCAATTTCCCTGGACAGGAAGACTGCCTTCTTATGGTTGATTGCCCCCATTACACAAAACATAGTGTGCACACAGGGCCTGTGTGTCTGTCTCCACTCGGGTCCTCCACCATCAGCCCTCTAACCTCCGACCCGTGATCTTCATTGCCTTGAGCTCCCCATCAAATCAAGGGGACCTCAAGTGAGAGCATCTGGGTCATACACGGGCCAATACAAGGGAGTTGAGTGCCCCAGACATCACCTCATTATAGGTGATGACTGCTTCACCCACACCAGCCATGCATGCAGTGCCCACACTAGATAGGTCAACCACTGCCAGAAAACCCTCCGGGGGTCGTAAGCCTCTAGAACCGGGCAAGAAAAGGAGGGAAAGGGGAGACATGATAGAAACTTTCAAGTACCTCAAGGGAATCAGCAAAGTCCAAGAGGGTAGCATCTTTCAAAAAAAGAGGTGTGCAAGAACAAGGGGGCACAATTTGAAGATAGAGGGGGGCGGCTCAGAGGTATTAAGGAAGTATTTTTTCACAGAGAGGGTTGTGGATGCATGGAACGGCCTTCCAGAGGAGGTCGTGGAGTCAAAAACAGTGGTGGAATTCAAGCATGCATGGGACAGTCATAAGGCAATTCTAGGGAGTGGGGGTAGGAAGAAGTAGGCTGCTGGTTAACTAGGATCTGCAGCTTATCCAGTAGGCAGGGAAATGGGCAGACTGGGTGAGCCAAGCGGTCCTTATCTGCCGTCAAATTCTATGTTTCTATGTTAAAAGGCAGTAGCTTACCATCTCTGCAGGGGGAGAGATCACAGGGGGGGCCCTGAGCAAGAACTCCACCGTGCAATGATCGGACCAAGTGACCCGATCAGTCTTAAGATTATCAGTCTCAAGCCCAGCAAGAAGACCAAGTCCAACATGTGACCATCATGGTGAGTCACGGTAGAAACCTCTTGCAACAGGCCCAGAGATGCCATCATCTGGAGGAAGTGATAACCCAGCCTAGATGATTCATCACCGGCCCAAACATTGAAGTCTTCCAGAACTAAACACCCAGGGGCCTCCAATGTTTCACCGACGACAAAGTCAGCTACTTCCTGCAGGAACTCTCATGCTGCCCTGGGGGGGGAGGTAAATCAGGAGAATCCTGCAACCTGCGCCCGGACCACCATGAATGGCCACACATTTGAATGAACTCGGTGTTCTCACTGGGTGCACGGTGAAGCCTAGCTCAGATCTAAAATAGATGGCCAATGCCCTGCCCCTGCATTCCTCTCTGGGGCAGTGTGCAATGGAGTACCCGGGGGGGGGGGCGTAAGCCTCTAGAACCGGGCAAGGATCGTCCCCTACCCAGGTCTCCATAATGCATGCCAGATCAACCGATGAAATCAGATCTGCAATAATTGAAGTCTTATTTCTAATAGATCTGGCATTGCGCAGCACCACCCTCAGGGAACCGGTGAACAGTGCAGCCCTTCTGGCTGCCTGCCCACTCAGTGTCATGGGAACCCTGGGGAAGGGAATCAAACACGTCTGGCCTCTCTCTAGATCCCATCAAAACCCAAGGTGCCTTCTGCACCTTACCACCTCTATCCTGCCCCCTTCTGATGTGCACGAGGTGCCCCATCAAATCTGACCCATGCAGCACCTCCTAATCCCGACCTTCTGACAGCGATGCACTGTGTTGTTAGACACTGGGAGGTCAATGAGAACCCGCAAATCAAAAAGCTGGCATGCCCCATGCACAATTCTTGCCCGCCCCTGCTCCCCGGACACCCCTAGACACATGCCAGCCAACTAAGGCCCCAAAACAGCAAAGACCTTCACTAATAGATAACCCACACACACACCAATCATAAACTAATACAATCAAACCTAAACCACACACACCACATACACAACTACTAACTTATACCCCCACCCAATCACCCTAATCCAAAAGAAACAATAACAATAAACTTATCATATGGGGAAAAACACAGGTAAACAAGTATGCTGCAGAAATTCAGATTAATAAACAAGGGATACAAAATGTCCAGGGCAGGAAGAAAACTAACTGCCCAGTCTGAAAATCCAAGCCTTTTCCAGCTCGCAACAGCTTTTGTGCAGAGGGAGCAGAGTAATCCCACCACCATAGTTCCCAGATCTTAAATGAGCTGCGCTTCTAAACAATGAAGCATTTAGTCGTCAGGAGTACCTCCAAGAAAAACTCCAAAAACTGCTCTGCTCTCACCAGAGCAGCTTCAGTAATCAAGCTGTTGCAAATGGTAAGGCCTCACCCCATGAACAGGGAAGTCCAATGATGAAAAGGTGGACAACTCTGCCAAGTCCTCGATTCCCAACTTGGCTCCTCGATTCAACACAGTTTGTCCTAGCAAAGCAAACAGATCCAAAAAATGCAGGACAGAGTGATTTTAGGTCACCAAAAGGAGCCCCTCAAGAGGGCATACGTCACCCCCAAAACCAAACCCATTACCCACAACACTCATTGTGAAATGCAGTCCTTAGCATACAATGGTTGCCCCCACAATGTGATAATTCTCTGAAAGGATAGAGTTGCCCAAAAACATAGCAGTACAATCTGCTGGGAGTGAGAGAGGGCAATGGACTGACATTGTATCCCCATTCTGCTCTCAGCTGATTGACACAAACTGCTGCTCTATCCCCCTCCTTCGCTAACCCATTGTAAATCACTTTCTTGGTACTAGTGGTTCCTCTTTCTGAACCCCAATGGTAAAGGATACTCTCCTGGCATCTTGCTGTACTGGCTTTTGCTCTCTGACCCTAAGGCCTCAACTTACAAGGTCAGTGGTTGTTCTGGTGACACAAACTGGACACTGGGGCAGGAGACCAGGCACATCAGCTCCTGACTGCATTCCCAACACTTGTCTGTGAACTAACTTATGATGTTGATTTAGCCCTGCAGTTAATGGTGGGTGGCTCAGAGTTGGGCTACATTGCTGCTGAATCTGGTGACTTGGATCACTCTTGAAGAGGCATCATGAGATGGCAGACTACTGCTTATGCAGATAAACTTGCCTGCATGTAGGGACCGCAAAGCAGGTGAGAATACCACAAGAATTCTAAGTGGGAGCGTTGGCTGCAGGGGGACAGAAGTGAGTTCTTGCTAGTTGCTAATAAGTCAACATTCATGGCCGCTTATCTCCCCCCTTTGCCCCTCATCTCCTTGACCAAAAGTCTGCTTTATCATTGGGTGTCCCTCACTGCTGCATCGACATTGTCAGTGACATGCTGTTGGGCCACAGCTGCATGTGCAGTTCTCACACTGTAAGGGCCAATCAGCAAGACTTGAGGATGTCAGCTGCACGTTGACTGGCTGATGTGATCATGATTGAAGTGGGGGTGCATGACAGGGAAAAGTGCAAGGCATCCATAACGTCTGGGCACACACAGTCTTCTGGCAAACGGGGGGGGGGGATGTAAAGGGACACACACTGACAGTATAAAACACACAAAATAACAAAAAAAAAAAACAGCAATGGGGGTTTAAGCCAGGAGTGGTTCCTTTGAACCTGACAAACCCCAGCTGGCAACAGCACTGGTGACAAGTCTTTGCCATTGAGTGACTGGGTGTGATCTAGCCAGATGTGTCATCTAAGAGAAGCAGTTTGAAGGCAGTCAAGTCAATGCCCTTCAGCTTCAATCAGCTCTTGACAGGCCATTCCCACCTCTTTCTTGAAGGAGTGCAAGGCAGAACAGCTCCAAAGTAAATGAAGGAAAGAGCCATCTGGATTCCGGTATCATATGGAGGCAGTATGATCTAGTGCTAGTAGTAATAGTAGTTGTAGAAGTAGTAGTGGTAGTAGCAGTAAATAGTTTATTTTTACACAAGTGTAAGACAGTTAGGCAGAATCCATTTACAGTGTTAACCTGTAGAGGCAAAACCAAAACTTCCCAGATAAACTGTTGCACAAAAATACCAGAGACTTAGCAATTAGCTTAGATGATTTTTATGTTTGCTTGCACACATGTGCAAGAAACATAGTGCCATCATCTGAGTTTTTGTAGGTGTGGCACCCTGTCTTCCAATTCAGTCAGTGTGTTTGCAGTCACGTCCACAGTTCATCAATGAATGCTTCAGCTGTCTATGACAGCAGTTGAAAATGCTGTGGTGTACAATTGAAAGGGAGAAACTGCTTCAGTGACCAGCGATAAGATAGTGTTGATTAGCATATTGCTGACAATCCTGCTTGTATACGCCTCTGCTTTCTCTTCCTGGAACATAAATTCAGTTTTAAGTGACCTTTTCCTAGGACTGTCTTTCGGGAGGAAGCAAGTGACTAAAATGACATCCTTGGAATGTTTCCTAAAAAGATCTAATTGCCAGCCTTGGAATGTTGAGTCAGAGTTCAAGGTAGGAGCGGCATTGACAAAAGCAGGAAAACAGAACCCCAAAGAGACTTGAAAAAGTAGATGCAGTTGTCGTCTGTTGGCACACCTGATCAGTATTGTAATAATATTCCCCAACCCTCTGAGTGTCACTCAATAGCCCCCCCCCCGCCCATTGCACACAGTATGGCTGACGGGGTGCCCAATCCCCCGTCGGCTCCACGCTCCTCCCTCCAGAGCTCTAGGTGCCATGCTGGGAGCCCACCCCAGCATGGCAAAAGTGAGAATGGCGACAGGGGTGCCCAATCCCCCATCGGCTCAATTAACCCCCCCAAAAGAAACAGACTTCCAGTTGCCATGCTGGGAGCTCACCCCAGTGTGGCACACGTCTGTATGGCCGAAGGGGGTGCCCAATCCCCTGTCGGCTCCATTGACCCCCCCAAAATAATCTTCCAGCTGCCATGCTGGGAGTCCACCCAGAATGGCACAAGTCCCCGTCATCTTCCTAAAAGAAAACAAACACCTGAAAAGAAAAAAAGGTCCCTCATTGATTGTCTTGCCCCAACCTCGCCCACCCTCTGCATCCACCTCCCACACCCCCACCTCACCCCATACTTACCTCTGGAGGCTAGCGAGGCATCTTGGTGAACCGGGAACATGTCTGCCCTCTTCAAAGCCGACCACGAACTGAAGAAATGCCGGTAAGCTGTATAATGGAATAAATAGGGTTTTTCAACTTTGATGCATATCTTAGGCATTTTTGGAATTTTTGCACCTAATTTTCAACATGGGGTTTTTGGAACCCCTCCTCATGAATTCTGGCACTGTCATGGCGTTAATCTGCCCCAAAAGGTGATTTTGCAGTCACTGCGTGGAAACACCTTTTGGAACTGATTTACAGAATGACAGTGTCACAGTTCATGAGGTAGGTCCCCAAAAACCCTATGTTGAAAATTTGGAGAAAAAATTCCCAAAAATGACTGATTTACGAGCGTGCATTTTGCAGTTCCTACGCACATTCGTAAGTTCACAAATTTTTAATATTTTCACTCCAGATTTTCAACATTGCCATTTTAACACACCTCCTTATGAGTAGTACAGCTGTCATTTTTCACATCTCACCCAAAGTGTATTTCCGCGCATGTAGCGCACAATGGCACAGTCGGTGTGCAAAATCAATGTTCGAGACAGATTAAGACAATCACAGTGACACTGTTCATGAGCAGAGGTCTTAAAATGGCTATGTTAAAAATTTGGTGACAAAAGTTCATAGAATGACTGTCTTGCGAGCGAGCATTGCACAGTTTCCACGCGCACTCGTAAGTTCATGAATTTGCAATATTTTCAGTCCAGATTTTCACCACTGGCATTTTTTCACACTTCCTTATGAACAGTACAGCTGTCATTTTTTCACACCATGGCTAAAATGTGTTTTCACACTACCAGTGCAGAAATGCGTGGTCGCTGTGGGAAATCACTGTTCAGGACAGATTAAGAAAATCACAGTGACACTGTTCATGAGCGGAGGTCCCAAAATGCCTGTGTTGACAATCTGCTGTAAAAATTCCCCAAACTAATTACATTACGGGTGTGCGTTGCACAGTTTCTACGCACGCTTGTGACGTCACCATTTTTTTTATATTTTCACTGCAGATTTTCAACATTGCCAGTTTTTACACCTCTCCATGAACAGTACAGCTGTCATTTTTCACATCCTGTTCAAAATGTGTTTCACCCCTGTGGTGCCAAATGGCATAGTCGCTGTGCAAAATCAGCTTTCGTCAAACAAACTGATATTGCCATTGTTCATGAGGTGGGGGTCACAAAAAAAAATTTTGAAAATTTGGAGTGAAAATACCAACGAACGCCTGAGGCTTTAGGGTTTCCGACCATAACGCCCCACCCTGTAGAGACTGACAGGCATCAGGGCTGTAACTTGGGATTGTTGCCTGTAATTCTCATACCATTCCACCCCCACCCACTCCCTGCAGCCAGTGAGAGGCATCAAGGTGTGCCTTGGACTCTTCGGCCCCAAAGTTCACCCCATTCTCCTATACAACACCCATTTCACCATATTTCCTGATGGCATGGGGTGAACATAAGGGCCAAAGACCCCAAGGCACACCATGACACTTTTCGGTGTTTGCAGGGTAGGGTGTGGTGAAATGGCATGGCCGTTATGCCTGATGACCCAAAGGCACACCCCAATGCCTGTCAGTATCTGCAGGGTGGTGGTTGGGTTGGCTTCAGTTCAATACTTCATTGCCATTCCTATTATGCAGCTCTGTAACTCCTACACTACCAATGCCAATGCCAATGCCAGCATGCAAACATTCGGCATTGAAAAATGCTTGTTCACTTGTGCAAAAACTGTTAGATAAAAAGTTATATGCCATTCTCCTGTGAAGCACATTTTCCATTAGAAGCATTCATGGGTGCACAAAGTACAAATACAGTTGTAAAAATCAGCACGGCATCAGTCTTTGTTAAATTTCTGATTTGATGAACTTAAAATTCTCCATTACAAGCACAAGAAAGATAGCGTGAGTGAGTCAATGTGAGGTGGTGGTGGTGGTGGCGGCCCAGAAAAGGAACATGTGACGCTTCACTCCAGCAGAGCTTTGAAGGGGCTAATGGATATAGCAATAGGTGGAATTGAAATAGCGGCTAAATTGTAGCCCATTAATTATTCCATTCATTAATTAATTATCCAGCTGGTCAATGCAGGGAAACCATTTAAAGTTTGCTGCATAGAAGTTTGATTCAGTTCTAGAAAGTCAGTAATAACATATCAATTTGTATCAGCATGAGAAAGTGAAATATGAATGCTTTCATTTTGGCTTTTTTTTATATTGTCCCCACCCTCTTGGCTGAACTCGGCCAGCTAACTCTGTTACATCCCACCCCCTGCGAGCAGCTACTGTCTCCCCCAGTACTCACCCAATCCAGAGACCCCACAGTTTCTCCATGACAGAGCCAAGAAGGGGAGGGCCGTACTTTCCCTACCTGGAGAATAATCCAGCATGAATTGGTAGTCCAGGAAGTGGTATGGGTCATGGTGGGGGGGTGCTGAACTTCATGGAGGCTGAGTTCCATGATTTTTTGTGTAACCCCCCTACAAATGGGGGTTCCGAAAAAGCTTTCCTTGAGCTTACCTAAATGCTCACTGCCAGGCTGGTGTCCTGCGTTTTAGCAGTTTAAATGTGATTACCAGAGCCTGTATAGCCTCTGTGTACTGTCTCTTGAAGAGCTGTCTGATTGCAGCTCTTTTAATCTGAGATGGAGCTCATTTGAAAGATGTAACTATTTGCTGAAAATCATTTTGAGTGATAATGATAGTGCGGTTTGTCTAACCTGATTTATTTGTAGCAAGGACTGTTTTGTTTGTCTCCACTATCTTGGTCCTGGACTGCAAATTGGACTAAACAGTACTGGTGGAACCTAAAATGTAGCCAGACTACAGGAGCTGTCTGAAGTCAACATTTGTAGGAATTGTAGTTTTGAATTTTTTGTGCCTTTTTTGCAACTGAAGGGGGAGCTTTACCTTGACTGACAGCCAAATCAGCCAACCAAACCTTTTGGATCTTGGGGAAGTCCCGGGCTGCTTGCAGTTTTCAGTTAGATCTAAACTGGAAACTGGAGAGCAAGGAGCTGAAGTGATCCTGAGTGGATTGACATGGGAGAACTGTGAAAAGGCTGAGTTTTTGGATCGCATGTCCGTCTGTTGCTCCTGAGAGGGAGAGAAGAGAATTATTTTGGACTAAATCCAAGTTTGTGTGACTAAAGTAAGCTACTGAAGTGGGCCAGGCTCAACCTGAAGAAGACCGAAGATTGTTGCTGAATGCAATCAGCCTGTCAGGAGTTCCAGCTACCCCTAAGCTCCCAGTGTGCGCAGAGACTTTGCGATTGTGATTGGGGAGAGCGCTTTGCCTGGTACAGTAGAATTCCCTTACATGTAAATGTGCTTTGAGCTGCTAGTGGGTTGTGAGTTAGTTCCCCACTGTGTGAACTGTGTTCTGTTTGCTGGAAGCTGAATCCAGCCCAAAACGGACTGCATCCGAATTTGTCTCCATGCGGTCTGGGCCTTGCCAGACTGGCCCAGCCAGGCTAACCACTGCAAAGAGAAGCCATTGATGAGAGACCTGCCTGGGAATCAGCCCCCTGCTCCACACTTGAACAGGAATGATGCCTCTGCGACTCATGTGGGCCCTGCTTCTCCTGGCATTCCAGATCAACCACCTGCAGTCTCGATTTTCATCCAGCCTGTGTCTAGTCTTGGGTATCATGAGTAAATACCAGGGTAGCTCCCCTGCAACAACAGCTTAATTCGAGTGTGTCAGCTGAGAGCCTTGTTGTTTCATTTCCTTTATGAACTGAGCCCTCTGGCTCAGGATTACAAATATTGTGTACTGTGCATGTTGTGTTTTCCATCACAGGGCCCCAACCAGCTGCAACGCCGGCCAACCACAGGCATCAGTCCTGGCTAGCCCATCTCTTCTCCACCTGGGCACCCAGAGGTGTGACTGTGTGGGGGACTCAAAGTGCATGTATAACTGCTTGATTGAAATAATCTTTAAGCTAATTAACCTGATTATGCCCTTCCCTTGTTCAAGTCCCCTGAATAAATCAGATCTAACTTTTTCTGCATGTAATCTGACTGTGGTTCCTGTTTGTGCTCAAAGTACTGTACTGTTGCTATTTGCTGTGCATAACCTTGTTTTACAGGGGGTCCCCAGGGTTGAGCCAGAGGAACCAGCACTGGTGGTAAGTGCAAACAGTGTGGGTACTTGTGGGGTGTATCAGGGGTATTGTGAAAGTGATAATTGTACAGTGTTCAGGCCACTAGAGAAGAAAGAGGGGGCTTATAGTGTCCTGGAGGGCTGTGCCCAGTTTGGCTTGACCACTAGCAACCCTGACCTCTGGGTGGAGGCACACATTTCAGAACTCAGGCCCCTTAACCTGCTACTAGCCAAGCAGGCAGGGGTAGTGGCCCTTGGGATAGCGCCACCTAGGGGTTACATTGTCTGCAGTTTTTTCTCCTGCCACCTCCCCTGGTAGGAACCATGCCTGTGTCAGTCTTACGCAGCCACAGCTGTCCCTCCTGTGGCTGGAGCAAGCTCCCTGGCCCAGCTGCAGGGGTCAGTGTGGTGGCAGAAGCCACCGCCAACCCTCCCAGACTGAGGTGTATTGCAGAGAGGCAGCTTTCTTGGCATTGGCCTGTCCCCTGATGTGACTTCCCAGGCTCACTTCTGAACCTGGGTTTTTAGCATGGCTGAGCCACTGGGGCAGCCTTCATCTTGGCTTTTAAAGAAGAGCTGGAAAAAGATACTGCTGTTCTCATTATGATATCCTGGGTGAGCTGAGTGTTCATGTTCCAGCACTGCATGGCATAAGTGTATTTATTATTTATTTATTTATTTAGCTTTTGTTGACCGGGTAAGTGCACTAGACAAATCCTGCCTATTTTCAGGCATGACCCGGGGAAGGGGGATACAGATGAATGCCAACTAATCTTGAACCAGATTAAGCTGTTGGTAGTATTTTTAGTGAATGAGGGAAATTTGGCCAGGACACTGGGGAAATTCCCCTACTCTTTTCGATAAGTGCCATGGGATCTTTAACATCCACCTGAACTACCACCAATCCAGGCAGATGGGACCTCGGTTTAACGTCTCATCCGAAAGACGGCACCTCAGAAATGCAGCGCCCCTCTCATGCTGCATTACAGTGTCAGTACTGGGACATTAACCCAAGTGCCAGATGTGGGAACTGAACCCACAGCCTTCTGATCTCCCGGCCTCAGAGGCGAGTGTGCTACCTACTGAGCCACTGACACTGATAAATGCATACGATGTATGCCGTATTGTCTGCTGTGGGGTGACACTACTCGCATTGGACAGGCATGGGCTATGGCCAGACCCCATGGTGCCTGTCACCATGGCTGAAGCCTCCAGCACAGTGGCATATTGGTGATTCATGCTGGTGACAATATCCTGGCACAGGTCACAGATGGTCACCATGTGCTCTGCATGATGTGCCTTCACCTTCTCCTCGGCATTCTGAATGTCATTGTGTAGCATGTGGTATATGCATGTTAGTTCCTGCTGCATGAAACTCTGTGCCTCTATGGCAGACTGCAACAGCTACAAGTTGGCAGCCATATCCCACTGGCACCAGGGATTGTCCATTGGGACAGGGTCAGGCTGCACCTTCAGCCATTGTACGGCCTGAGGCTGCACTGCAGTCTGTGCTGTGGCACATTGTGGGTGTTGTGGCCCTGTTGTGGCCAGGTCAGTGGGATGGACCGAGGATAGCATGGCTGTGGTCTTGCCAGTGGAAGAATCACGGGGTGGCACAATGATGACTGGCCTTCTGAGATTGATTGGGGGCAGCAAGGTGATTGTCTTACCAGAGACAGAGTCATGGGGTGGCACAGCTGTGGCTGTGCCATTGACTATAGGGACTGCACTGCTGTGACTGCAATGCTGCATGGGGCAGCAGCTAAGCCTCATTGGTATGGGGGCTGACAGGAGTGAACAACCCCTCCTGGTATGGAGCAGACCCTTCTTGTCACTGGCCCTCAATGAGGGTCTCGCCATCATCCTCCTCTTCACCCAGTTCACTGGTATCAGTCAGCAGTTGCACACAGGTGGCCAGCAGGAGCAACTGCCAGTGAGATGGACCTGGAGCATCCTCCGCAATGTCTGATATGACCAGCTGAGCTGTTGACAGAGGAGAGGAGAGATATATAGCAATGTCCCATACATACCTATGTGCTGGCCAAGGCAGCATGCATACCTGGCATACAGTTACATAACAACCATGCTGTTTGGGCAGTGTACCACCCATAACCCCCACAGCTATACAGTACATGCTGCAGATCCCTACACTGGTGGGCACACACACCATCACCAGTGAGCACACACCATCACCAGTGAGAACACATCCCAGCTTCAGTGATCACACATCCCAGCAACAGTGAGTACATAGACAATGACACAAATGGACACAGTAGTGGATTACCACTCAGATGCTATGCACCAGGAGACACGGAAACAGTTGCATGTACTACACCCAATGTGTGACACAACACTGGGGTATGCGTGCACCCATAATATGTGTATAAACACATATACACACAAGCCCAATTAGACTAAGAACAGTCAGTCAGTCACTCACATGGCTGAGCTGGCCCCACTTCTCTCTCATAGCCACCTCCTGGCACTCTCATCACCTTCACGGGCTGTAGTGTAGAGGCTGTTGCCTCCTCTACAGGGGCTCAGGTACATGCAGCTGCCGATGCTTGTGGATCCTTGCTTCTTGCATTCATTTCCTGGAGTGTAATTGACAGGACTGTCTTTGTCCACCTCATCATGTCCCTGAAGTGCTTACACACTGCCTCCATGGACCTGCTTCCAATAACATTGACCACATCCATGATTTCGACCCAGGTCTGCTGTACCTGGGCATTTGTGCTATGCCTCTGGGACATGAACTCCTCCCTGGCCATGTATGCCTGTGCCAGCACCTGTAACTGATCCTCAGAGAAGCAGTGGGCCTGAAATCTTTCTGCATCATCCAAGGTACCTGTTGGGCATGGAAGCAGAAAACAGGTAAGCAGTGCATACACATGGCGCAACACAGCTGAAAGGTACATAGGGGTGAAGCCTTGTTAGGAACACATAGGTGACCCAGCATTGCATGTCCTAACACAGACGGCAGCCTTCCTGACTGGCCTGACCATGTGAAGATACAGTCATGGACAAGAGCACATACAGACAGGAGTAAAATTGGGCAGAAGCCCAAAGGAACTCAAGTCCTCCCCCTCCTATGCAATTATGTGAGAGTGCCACAGGTTCTGTCATCTTACTCAATTGACTACTATAAGAGACATTCTCCAATAAGATGACAGCACCACTACCAATAGATCTAGATATGTGAGCTCCGCCCCCTCAAGATTTCAAGTTTAACCACTGCATACAACATACACACAGTTCCATGATCACCATTGTGCCCTTCTAGGCCATTCCACAAGACATTTACCTCTAGCCACCTGCAGTTCTGCTGTGGAATCTATGTAGTTCACTTTGCTCCTTTTATATGCTCCAGGTGTAATTAGGCATGCTAATGGATGAATACATTTCAGTAATGACATGCAAATGTGGATTTAGAACACAGACTGTAAAATTAGCTCATTTGCCAACACTGGTTGAATATTGCAGGTTTGCCTACCCCACTGCGGTGCAAGTGTTGTTGTGCTAGCACATGCGTTAGCATTGCACCTGCACTAGTGTAGTGTCAGAATGCAACAAAGCTATGACATCACGCACCACAGATGACATCATCACAAAGCCCAGCCCTGCACACCATTCTGCTGCACAATGTTAGTGTGCAGCCTTGCGCAGGGCTGTGCATGCATACAGTGCACATGCATGCCCTGCACACATGCTACCCCATACCAGGTATGTGCTCAATGCCCCTCCTCTCCGGAAGTATGCATTGCACTGCACAGCTCAATGTGTTAGTGCAGTGCTAACATGGAAACATGATGTGCAGACAGCACACACATAAAGCCTTGAAAATTGCAAGAGCTTGGTGTGAGGGCTAGGCCGAGGCAGGTCAGCAAAATGACTGGCAGACAGTACAATGCTGTGCTGCATTGGGACCAGAGGTGGTCTACTGCAGGGCTGGCCAATCTGATTGACCTGGTGGTGGCCAGGGAGGACCAGCTACTGGGTGAGGGGGTGGGTTCTGATAGGCCAAGGTGTGAGGTGTGGGCATCTGTGGGGTGGCACCTCACAAGATGCTGAGGGGTCACAGACACCTGTAACCAGTGTCGCTGCAGGTATAATGACCTGCAAAGGAGGGAGGCATGCTGGCTGCAACAACTGCGGGAGATGGTGTAGAGTGGCACTGTGTCAAGGCCAGGTGAGTACGGATGGCTCTATATATTGTTTGGGTAGTGTCCTGTGTGCAGTATTGTTCCATGATGATGATAATACTGTCACTGAGTGAATATGTACTGTACATGTGTGTTCCTGTTGTGTTGCCTTTGTCCTATGGGACCTGCTCCACTGTATGGCCTGATCTTATGCATGTAGGTGTATAGTCCCACTGTCCCAATTGCCATCCCCATTGCCCTGTACATTACAGGACTCGCTGTGCATCCGAGGCATGCACCTGCCATGACAGCACAGTTGTGTGCTACCACAGTGACATGGCTGCAGTGTCAGTGTGGATGACAGGAAAATGTATAGATTCATTGGATGTTATTCAGGATTTGGTGACCAGGTACTTTATACATGCTCCTTTTGAATCACCAATTATGTAATGAAGCACTATTCTTTGAATGTAGAGTATTTACAAATATTGGGTGAGTATCGGTACTCATTAAAAAATATTTCTGAAGAGTATTTCCTTAAATGAAGTGATTAAAGCTGGTCAGTACTCCCTTATCTGGAGCTCTGGTGTACAGGGCCTGTAGCCAACATGTATGGGTATGCTGTACAGGTGCAGGGAAGAATGCATGATATGGGCACTACACAGGCCAGTGTACACTGTGCCAAGCCGTACCTACAACAGTGGAATGTATCATCGCTGCTGCGATCAGGCCATGAAATGCCTGTGTGTGGGGTGCCACAGCTGTTCACAATGGTACAATGCAGCCCTGCTCAGTCTTGTCCCTCCGCAACATGCACGTGGCAGCTGGTGTACAGTACCGGCATATGGGCATGTATACTGTGTAGTATGTATGGTGTATGGTACAGTGCAATGTGTTCCACTGCATGATATTGATCACTTCTCCCTTGTTCTCCTCTACAGATCTCAGTGGACAGCAGGGCCAGGCCACAGCCTGGGTAGAGCAGAGGCATGGACAGATCCAGCCCAAGGACTCACCAGGACATGATGGGGCTCAGCAGAGCAGTTCTCCAAACAGGCATCCACATAAGTACCCTGCATTGTGTGTTTTGAACCTTGGGTTGCACATCTACACTATGCTACATACTTCTGTTGGAGACAGATTTCCATATGTGACCCTCCATGCTGCATGCATGCCTATGAGGGCATCAGCTATGAAGTTGTGGTGGGACACACTCACCCTGCACTTGGAGCACTGCCCCACCACAGACACTGTGGTGTAACATCATCAGTGTAATCTACTGTTTTGCACCTACTTGCAGCAGGCATGCTGCCCTGTGTGTGGGTATACTGTGCCCTGGCATGCTGTTCACTATGCAGTGGCATGTCTCCTGTGTCACTGACCCAGTGCACCAGGGAGTTTGTTGTAATGCTCACAGACCTGGTTGTTGCACTCATCAGTGTTGGTTGGGTGTGTTGTGCCACATGCTTGGGACTATGTATGTGTATATGTCATCCAAAGGTTGGCACGGGCCAGTGCAGTACCAATACACCTCTGTGCCATGTCGTGTGCATCACACAGCACCCATGGTAGTCCACTGCAGCGGTTCCATCTCCAGTGCCATATGCACTGGTTGTCATGTCACTACATGGCAACATAGCTGGGCATACATGCCATTTGGTCAGTGGCAGGGTGGGAATTGGTGGCTTTGACTGTTCTTTACCATATGTGACCAACATTGCAAAACATGGTCGGCAGTGCCTGACCAACACATTGATGACTGGTGTATGATTATTCTACTGTACACTGACTGGGCCATACATACATTCCAACCCATCTGTGTCTTCACATGTCCCACTGTGTTGCACGGGCTCCGTATGGGTAGGGACCCTGTACCTATGGTGTGGCTGGCAGCTGCTGGGCTGGGAGAGTCCTCCAGGCAAGTCTACAGGCCTCACTGCCATTGTTTGCTGTCAGTGGTACAGTGTGCAATGTACATACCAACGTACAATACTGCTGCACAGATGTTATCCTCCCTGCACACAGTGCTGCATGACAGTCCTATCCATATACAGCTGTGTTGTGTGAGCCACGTGCATGCCTGGGCCTGCCCCTGCAGCCACTAAGGGTGACTCATGGATATCTGTTGGCCTTCACAGATCTGTCTACCTGGGTGCTGAATGGCTTGTCTGAAGGGCACTGGGTGTATGTGTGTGGCTACAAGCCACATGGGCCATCTCACTGCCTATCAGTCTCTGGCTTGGTGCAATCGTATGTTTATTACATTCCCACATCTGGCATGGCTGCTAATTTTGTCATACTTGCATGTCTTGGTCATGTTTCATTGCAGAATAGTCCACTCATTGTATGTGCAGTTCTTTACTGTTTGGGTCAACTATGTTGTCCCAGGTATGCCACGCACATACCATTGCAGCTGTTTGACTCCCATGTGTGGCATGGTGTCCCATGTGTCTGCTGGTTGTACATCTGTTATGCACATTATGCTGCATTGTGCCCCTCACCTGTGTTCACAGCTGGCTGAGTTTAGTGTATTTCATTTCCACTGGTGCTCAGAAGGATGTAGGATTTCACTAGGGTTAGAGGGATGCTGCCTGAACAGCAGGAGAACACAACTTTCTGGGACGGCAGGTCTAGCTGCTTAGTATGGTAGTGTGACATCTATGGAAGTGCACAGGCATGATCCAGGAGTGCACCAGTGCTGTTCAAAAATGGTGGCAACAGCCACTACCACCACAACCTGCAGCCCGTTGATCGGTATTGAACATTGTTGCTGCCTGTTGTACCAAGTGGCTGCCCATTTTCTTTTGTCCACCCCTGTGCAGCTGCTCATGTTTTTTTTTTCTCACCACCCTTCCCCCTTGTTGTTGTTGTAGTAGTAGATATTATTGTTATTTGTGCTGGATCATTTGTGTGGCCTTTTGCCATTTTTATTTACACTAAAGTTTATTTTTGATACCAATGCTGCTGTGTTGTGTGTCTTTCATTGGTGCCCCTCTCACACCCCCTGCTGCCACCTGTGTTCAGTACTATTCTCAGACCTATATTTAGGGCTGTGCAACTGCATTGTGCTGCACCAGTGCATTTCAATTGAGCAGTGTGTAGTCAGTCCCATATTCACAGGATATAGTGCATGGGCAATGCTTTTGCATATATCTCGGTAAGGGTGCGGTTCAACTGCGGTGCAATTATAGTGCTAGTGCACTTTTCTGAATATCAGACTCTCAGCCTATAAAGGTGCATTTCGTATTTGCAATAAGCTTATTTGAGTCCCACCAGAGGTCCTGAACAGAACAAATAAATGTTCATTTTGACAGGTGTTAACAGTTCATATTCAATGGGTCACGTTAACTAAGGAACAATAAAGTGACAGTGGAATATTAAAAAATGCCAAAAAGGTATATTCATTTTCTCAACCTTATGATTATCAAGATCATACTTATTCCTTTAACTCTTTTTATGTATTATAAGACTATTCTAGATAGCAAGGTATTAATATCATTTTATATAATGTTTTTTCTTTCATTAAGCTAACTTTACCCCTATATTTCTAAAATATATTAACTAGGGTGATAGTAGTTTGCATAACTTCTCAAATGAAAGTAGAACATTTTAGTATAGACTGGAAATCTACAACAGAGTTTTATTCAAATTATTTTTTACAAGATAACTGACAATAAGAGTTCATTAAGGCCTTCTGGTGACATACTATTCAAGTTAAAAAGCTACTGACATTTTCATTGGTAGAGCAGTTTGCTTCTGTCTCCTTCTTGAGGGTTACCCATGACAAAATCTATTGCCATAAATCTAAGACTGCTCATATCTCTTTTATGTATATCTCTGAAGTGCTTTGCAATACTACTTTCACATCAATCTTGAAAAACCACTTGCGTGCATTCTTGGATCCGAACTATTACACTACGTGTTGTTTTCCTAATGTACAATTTACTGCAACTTCATCATATCGCATAGGCAATATACAAACTACAACATGTCAGCAGTCCTTGAATATCTACCCTTTTGTTATCCAATGTTGGAAGTTTGAAGGTTTTCCATTCACTGCATACTTACATGTCGAACAAATAATACAACAGACAAGCCTTACAGGGCAATTTTGTTTCTGGCAATCTTTTTCTAGGATCTATAAAATGTCTTTTAGTCAGTATATTGCAAATGTTTTTACCTCTTTAATAGGCTACTAGAGGTTTCTCGCCAAATGTATTTTTAACTTTGAATCACTCTCTAATATTTGACATTTATTTATTTATTTGCTTTTGATAATTATTGAAAACTATATTCATAACATTACTGGATATATGACTGAATTCTGTCATGAATACGACTTTCTTGCTTACACTGTTGTAACCTTCACCTTGCTCTCTGTTTGCTTTTTTTTTGGTAATAATTTTGGCATGAAGAGGGTCTGGAAATCAATAGCCATTACTGTATTTAAAAAATAATCATATTTTTTAAGGTATAGCCTCTATCCTGAAACCTGGATATTGGTTCTAATGCTTAACTCCTAAATACAGACTCCTCTGAGCATTTACGTTGCAGCTGCAGCATTTGTCCATATGGAATACTTTCCAAGACTTTTCTAGGATGGGCACTTGACGTATGTAATAAAGCATTGCCTGCTGTGTCTTTTCTATAATTTGCTGTTTTTATTAGCTCATATTCAATACCTGTTAGCCTTAGCTCTAAAAATGATATTGTCTGGGGGTCATAATGATATGTCAGTTTCAGACCCATTTGTGCTATTATTGAACCATGATGGAAAATACCATTTCTTGTTCCTAAACCTTCCAAATGATAATGACAATCATCAATAAAGTGTTAGAAATTAAACAATTACTTTAGAAATGGGTTGTTATCTGACAATATGAAACTTTGTTTGACACACCTCAGAACTATATTAACATATAAAGGTGCTTTTACACTGGCAGTCTTGCAATGGAATAAGCGTTACGGAAGGACCTTAACATTCCATCCAATGCTGTGTAGACGCTATTTGTTCCGTTTTAAAAATGAATGGTCGCCTGAACAGTACTCCTCGGTGTAGGTGGTTTGTCCCAAATGTGCCGTTGCAGTGCACAGTGTAAAGCGCCCATTCCAGAGCAAACAACTCTAGCTTTAGCAAGGAGTACTGCACCAGTACGGAAGGCAGGGTGCTTTGTGGCGAAAAACAGAACTCATGTAATCAGAACGTGGAGCAGAACAGGCTGTATCGGTGCTACGCAGGTAACGCTTGTTTCGGCACAGCAGTGTGTGTGTAAAAGGGCCTTAAAGGTGCTACTGCCATGCTCATAGTGGTGCCACAACATTGATGCTAGAAGTTTTCTTCAAATACAAAATAGTTCTTCACTAACACAAACTCTAAACCCCTGATCAAAAAGTTTTTGTCAATTACACCTGCAAGATTATGTTGTTTGACCATGATTTCTACTGCAAACATTCTGAAGTCATGGTCAAACGAGGTATATAATGCCTCAATGTCTATGTTGAGCGAAAGAACATTTGAGTTCTAGATCACCCTATCTAGTTTCATCAGGACATCCATCATGTCCTGGATATAGAAAGTTGCTTTATGACCAAATCCTTCAGAAACAAATCCACAAATTTGGAAAGTTTTTCCATGTCTGAATCTATATCAGACAAGACTGGATGTCCAGAGGGACAGATTGCATTCTTATGCAATCTAGGACTGAAAGCTTGTTTCATATTGTGATATCAACCCTTCAAACAATGCAATATCAGTACTACAGTACAAGTCCCTTTTAAAGGTCTCTGTCAAGTTAGCATTCAGATGACCATAGAAAGAAGTGCCTCCTTGTTAGTGCTGCTTGACTGGCCAGATTATTGTGTTTTCTCTTGTCAACTTTTCTTATAATGATGTCATCCCAACTTTTAATCTCGTCCAGTGCCTCTCTTTCAGCAGTCGTAATATCTGAATACAATTTTTCCACTTGGTTTGAATTAATTTGTTTACTTGCCCTTCACGGTCAGGGTCCAGCCTATCTGAAAGAACCTCTGGTTCCTTACTGCCCTGGTCGATCACTCCACTCGGCCAACGAGGGGTTGCTGGAGATTTCAAGAATGAATCTTAAATCATCTGGCTGTAGGGCATTTTCTTATGCTGCGCCCACCCTTTGGAATTCTCTACCTCACCAGTTACGGGAGTGCACTTCCGTGGAGGAATTTAAGAGGGGTATGAAAACACATCTTTGGCAAAAGGCCTTTATAGAAAACTGAATGTTTTTGAACTTGATGGTTTTAATCTATGTTTGATACCTGATTTAAATATTTGATCTTGTAATGTTTTAAGCTGTACAGTGCTTTGAAAAATGAAAAGCGCTATATAAATAAAATTATTATTACTTCCGCTCTCTTGAAAGTTTTGATTGTTGCACTTTTATTGAACATTGGCTCAAAGGCAGAGGTAGGCTTAAATAGTCACTCTCTTAATTTTAACTTATTTTTTCTCTCACTGTTTAAATGTTCTTGTTCCATAACTGTAATTGCTAAGTTCATGAATTCATCAGTCGTTAATTCAGCAACAGTATGATTTTGCATCAAGTTGAGAATATTCATATCTGTTGTATTTTCAGTGTCCACTCATTCTAAAATTTGTTGGACTTGAGAATTTAATTAATCTTTTTTGTTTGACAAAATTGAATTAATGTAATAATATTGCAGCCATAGTTTCCAAAACAGTTTATAGGGTTTGACTTGTAAATCTACTCATTGTTGGAGTTGGAACAACGTAAGACCACACTGTACTACTTTTAACTGGCTTTTTGTAAGATGGTGGGTAGACAGATTTATTACTTGTTTCTGTGACTTCTCAAATTGTGTTTTATCTCCTGTCCAGAATTGTTTGGTTGTATGCTCACTCCTAGTTCTCCAGTTTGGTTAAAGGATAGGAGACAGAGGGTAGTGCTAAACAGCATTCTCTCTACGGTGGAAGAAAGGGTGTCCAGTGGGGGTAATACAGGGTTCAGTGCTGGGACTGGTGCATGTCTTTGTTAGTGACATAGCAGAGGAGCTAGATGGGAAGGTCTGTCTCTTTTGGGATGACATCAAGATCTGCAACAGGGTGGACACTCTGAGGAGTCTGACAAGGATGGGCAGTGATCTGAAAAACGGGAGGAGTGGTCCAGGGCATGGCAGCTGGGTTTTAATGCACAAAAGTGCAAAATAATACACTTAGGCCATAGAAACCTGAGGGTGGAGTACAGCAATGGGTGGAGTGATACTCACAATGATCAAACAGGAAAGAGACATGGGGGTAATCATATTGGATGATTTAAGGTGGACAGGCGGTGTGACAAGGCAGTCAGGAAGCCTAGTGGGACACTGGGATGCTTAGGAATGGGTATCACCAGCAGAAAAAGGGAGGTGGTGTTGCCCCTTTATAGATCACTAGTGAGACCTCCCCTTGAACACTGTGTCCAGTTCTGGAGACTGTATCTCAGGAAGAACATTGACAGAGCTCAGGCGATCCAGAGGAGGGCTATCAAAATGGTGCATGGTCTGCATCAAAAGTCCTACAAGAAGAGGTTAAAGGAGATCTCTCTCTCTCTCTCTCTCTCTCTCTATATATATATATATATAGATATGTATGTATGTACAGTATACTGGAGGAGAGTGGGGAAAGAGGGGATATGATAGAGACCTTTAAATACATCAAAAAGGGTTAATAAGGAGGTACAGAAAGGGAGTACTTTTCAGAAGAAAAGGTTCTCTAGAACAAAAGGACATACTACAATGGTGAACGGTAGGTTCCGGAAAGATGTGAAGAAGTATTTCTTCACAGAAAGAGTGGTGGATTCATGGAACAGCCTTCCAAATGAGGTAGTGGGAGTAAAGTAGTGGTGGGGTTCATAAATGCTGGAATAGGCACAATGGAGTCATAGGGGTAAGGAATGGGGCAGAGACAGCACTGTAGATCAAGTGGGCCTGCAGCAAAAATGAAAGTAGATGCAAATTAAATAACTAAACAAATTGGGTAGACTGGATGGACCTAGCAGCCCATATTTGAAATCAGATCCTATGTTTCTATATTTTTGATATTTTGGCATTATTTTGATTCTTTCCTTTGTTTGCTTTCTGATTAGTACCCTGCCTCAATGTGCTATTCTCTCTAATGATTGAAGTAGATGACTCACTCAAGTATGTTCTTGTGACTCATTTTTTGTTTTGCTGTTTCACTCTATATTTAGAATATGCCTTTGACCTCCCCCTTGACTTATTCTGCTTTTCAATCTAGCTGTTTAAAATTGAGTCCAGTTGAATATTCAACCATCTTTATAACTTCTTCATGTCTCCATCTTTCTTACGTCTCTGTATTTTACATCCTGTTTGAATTCTATTAATTTTGTCAGCACTTTTTGTTTTAACTCAGTGAAGTCAGGGTTGTCTTTATAAGCTTCTAGTTCTTTTTGAATTTCAATAAGGGATGTATTGATTTCATCTCAGTACCTTCCTCGTGGAAACATGCAGTGGTCCTTCCCCTCCCCAAAGGTGGAGGCCCCACCTCCCCTGGCACCTACCACCCCATCTCTCTTCTCCCTACCAGTGCCAAACTTCTGGAACACCTAGCTCTCTCCCAGCTCACTGCTTACCTCAATGACTCCTCCTTCTTCACCCTTTATCAATCTGGCTTCAGGAAAAATCACTCCACCACCACCTCCCTTGTTTGGCTCACTGATTCTGTCCTCACAGGAATGGACAATGGCCAAATCACCTCAGCCATTTTTGTCAATCTGGCCAAAGCCTTTGACACAGTCTCCCACTTTCTTCTCCTTGACACCCTGTCAACAGCTGGGCTATCCCCCTTAGCCACTGACCAGTTCAAGGCATACCTCACTGACAGAACCCAATCAGTCAAGATCTCTGACACAGTTTCCCCACCCCTCGATAAGAACTGGCGTCCCTCAGGGATCACTGTTAGACCCCACACTATTCTCTGTTTTTCTAAATGATCTCCCATCCACCTGCTCTCCATTCTCCTCCATTCACATGTATGCCGATGATACAATATTGTATGCATCTGGCTCCTGCCCCACCAAAGTTGCATCCAATTTGCAGCATGACTTTGACAAAGTTTGGCATTGGTTTTCAAACCACCAACTATCTCTCAACACCAAAATAACAGTCTCCATGACCTTCAGCACCAGGCAGAGACTTACCAGGTTTCCCTCTCTACCCTCCTTCCACACCCTTGATGAGACTTTACTTGAGGACACATCCTCCTTCAGGTATTCAGGTGTCTGGCTGGACCAAAACCTGAACTTCTCTGGTCATATCGATACCATTCAGAAAAAATTGCATTCCAAGCCCGGTGCTTTATTCAGGAACTGTGCCTGCATCCCACCCATGGCTAGGCATGAGATTGTCCAGAAGAAGATCCTACCTATCTTCGACTACTGTGACGTAGTCTACGGTGCTGCCCCTAAGCCCTCACTGACCAGACTAGATTCCCTCTTCAACTCCTTTTGACATTTTGCCCTTGAAACCCCACTCCGCACTCATCATTGTGATTTCTACCATGACCTATCCTTCCCTGACAAACTGACGTATCTCTCACTGTGCAAAGTTCACCTCAAAGCACTGGCTGGGTGAACTTTTCTCCTATCTCTCCCTTGCCTTTATAACCGCTACCCCACCTTCCCACTCCTTGAGATCTACCGACTCATGAACCCTGGTGGTCCCATGCTGCTCTACCCTTATTGGCCAATTGGGTTATTCTTATCGCCACCCAGAATTCTGGAATTCACTTCCCCCTCAAATTTGCCATTCATCCTCTTGCTACTCCATTAACTCTGTCCTCAAGAACTTCCTTGCCCCTTCTTGTGCCTGCCATGACCCTCCCTAATCCCCGCCATCTCATCCATAGCCCATATTTCCATATGCCTACTCCCCACCACTCCAATTTCCCTCTGATCATGCTCCTCCTTGTCCACTACTCTCCCTCTTCCTAAAGTGTTCCTCCCCTTCTTTCTATACCCTTAATCTATCTCCCTCCTATGAGTTCAATCACTGCCTTGTGCAGGCAGGATCCATAGCACATGGTGGGCAACAACGTTACCATATTTCACATTTTATTGCATCTCCTCTGTCACTGCTAGATCACTGCCTTGTGCAGCCAGTGTCACCCAGCACTCTGGTGGGGTACTACCCGCCCACTTTAGTTGACCTCTGCTACCCCCTCCCACAACATCCCTCCCCAACACCTCCTCTCTTGCATCACTATATATAAATCACTCTCATCACCTATAACTGATATGCTACCAGTAGGGCTGTCCACCGCCCTGCCCAGATAGGGATAACAGGACACTGTTGAATTTCAACTCTCTCCTTCCCCCCATTAGATACTCCCCCACCTACTATACCTCTCTCTCATCACCCTGCAACACTCTACCTCTCCTCTTCTCCTACCCCCTTCTGGTTAACATAGCCTAACACTGGCCTGCCTCTACACTCAATTAAGCAGTTATAACCTACCCTTACACCCCTTTTATATGCACTTTAGTCCACCTTGTCGTCTGTTTGCCTCAAAAATTGTGTTCTGTCTGTGTCTCTCCATAAATTTCCTTCCCCTTCTTCCATTCTACCCTCCACAATTTTTCATTCCTTCCTCCCATTTTTCCTCTCTTTACTCCAGTCACTGTAAATCTTGTATATCTATGTTACACTAATGGCTACCAATTACTAGTGGGTCACCTTACCATCTATAGCAACATACTGTTGTTAAGTTATTATATGTCTTCCGGTGTTACCAACTGTCACCAACTTTTGCCAATTTGCTATATGTGTCTTCATAGCTACTATACTTAACTGATGCATTGTTAGCCAGTGTTATTCCCCTGTAATCCTTACTGCTCTCATTGTATGCAAGTAAGCAAATTATATTCCAAAATTGTAACATTCCTCTGTATTCTGCCCCACTGTTCCCTACCCCCCAGGTTGCACTGGGAGATGAGCAACTTGTTGCTCAGTGTGCCTTCCTGGTGCAACATTTCAATAAATAAAAAAATCTTATGCAAATCCATCTTCCCTTATTGCTAACTTAACCAGTTGTGAAGAAAAATCATCAAGTACTTCAGCCCAATCATTTTATAATCAGAAATTTCCCAAACCTAGTGTTGGGAATTTGAACATTCTCAAATCTAACTTTGGCTGTCTTTAGTTTTTATAACTTATGAAACATAAAGCTATTTTTTTACCCATTGTGAGTTGAGGTTATTTCAGTAACAAGCTGTAGAGGTACCTTGTTACAAAGAATACAGTTCAATAGATTAACAGTTGTTAGAGCACTGGGTTGGGAAGCAGGAGATCACTGTGCAAGTCCCAACACAACAATATTCTCACTATGTGACTCTAAGCAAGTTATTTAACCCTCCAAGTGCTCCATTCCACCCATCTGCCAGTATAGGTGCAACACCCATTGTGCCAAGCAGTCCCTTAAATCCGGTGATTCACCCATGAGATGTCAGCAGCATCTGAAGGCCTATCAAAGCCTGAACACTGATCAGTACTAATCAGCTGGGGTAAGAGTGAGGGGACACTGGGCTGGCATTGGTAACTCCTGCTGCTCCCTGTTGATCAGTACCAACTGGTGAACTATCCTCCCTTTCAGCCTTAAACTACTGTGCATCAGTTTTCTGGCACTAGAAATGCCCCTTTCTGGCTCAAAAGACAGGCACACAGTCCTGGTATCATTTTGTCTGGGATCCTGCTCCCTGCCACCAAGGCTCACTGGGGTCTAGTGGTCCCTTCCATCTACCTATGAGGGTAAGAGGGCAGTTATCCCTGATTAAGGGTCATGTGGGTCACTTACTATACAGCAGCCCCTGCCTTCTTTCTCCTGACATGCTTACATATGTTGCAATGCTCACTGTGTGTGAAAGGAAGACAACTGCAGCCCCATTGAAGTTGTCTCACTAAATTAAAAAGATACTGCACAGGTGAAAATCGGTTATTGTGACCTTTTAGTGCTTACAAAAGTGTCAGAAATTTGTCTGCTACACATTTTAGATAATATAATGCTGACCACTGACCAGTCAATGTGCAATACCTCCAAGGCATGTTGGCAACACCCCTCTGTAGAGACACTTCCCCAACTGCTCAAGAGAATAGGTATAACATGAAGCAGTGTTTCCCTTTAAATTTGTCTTCTTTGGCATTAATATTACTTGTATTTGTTCATTGGCATCATAACACATGTAAGTATTATAGGAGAATTAAGAGCCATACACAGTGCTGGTAATGGAAAAAATGTACTGGGGGAACCCACCACCTGTATGTAGGCTAGAACATCCACAACAGGTCTCTGGGGACAGGTGTCCTCATTTTATGCTGCATTTTAAACTTATTAGTCCATTTGATTTATACATCTAGAGGGGTCAATTTTACACAGAAGCAGTCCTTCCCCATGTTGCTCCTGGATAAATCAGGCTTATAATTTCACTCCCAGAATTGAGTTTCTCAGGGTTCCACCCACTTCCACCCACTTCCATCACTGGTTATACAAATGAAATACACACACAAGTATTTGGCTGTGTGTAGTGCAGATAAAAGCCAAAGCAATGGGGGCCAACTCAGCAAATCCCAAGAATATAACAGGAACACAGTAACACCATTGCTATTCCATCATTTTAAACCTAGTGAGAGCACAGTCTTTAAAATAAGAACCTTGTAAGTTCTGTACCATACCATACCAAGAGACATTTGGATATTAGTGGCCCTGTATATAAATAGGATAGGCAACTACTACTGTCTGTTTAAGAAGGAGTACAGGTGTAAAGTACAGAGGGAAGACCTAAAATAAATGTTCAGGTTACAGTAAAAGTACTCCAACCTGCTCATGACAAGATGGTTAAGCATCTCAAACCTAGCAAACCTGATCAAGGCTCTGCATCAGCCTTTCTGGGATGGGATTTCCAGTGATTACCAATGGCTATAAATAAATAGTTTAGCCTCAGTACCAGCAGAGACAAGCCATTGCAAATGAAGGACATGGGCTGATGTAGAGTGGAGGTGTCATCTTGTAGAAGCAATTCGGGACAGCAGGGTTGATGGGTTCCAGCTCCAATCAGCTCTTGGCAGGCCATTTCCATCTCTTTCCTCAAGGAGTGCAAGGCAGTATAGCTCCAATGTCAATAATGGTAGAACTTTTCTGGATTCCAGTATTTTTATCACTATGGAGGCAGTGGGATTTTACATTAATAGTAATGACTGCAAATAGTTTATTGTTAGACAGGAATAAGGCAGTTAGCAGAAGCATCTTCTAATTGTCAATCTGTAGTGGTACTTGGTTAAAAGAATTACATTTTTAATAGGTCCACTGTGATTAGATTAAGAGTGGTTAGGAACCAGGAGATCACAGTTTTATCCCCACAAGAGACAAATCCTCACTGTGTGAACCTAATCAAGACTCTTATCATCCACGTGCTCCAGTCTGCCTTGCTGTTGATATGGGTGTACTACACACTGTCCAAGCAGTTCCTTGTATCCAGTAATTCCCAAGCAACATGTGAGTTGCACCTGAAGGCATATCAGAGCCTAAACACTGATCAGCACCAATCAGCTGGGGGCAGGAGTAGGGGGACACTGGGCTGGCATTGGTAACCCTTGTTGCTCTTTGTTGATCACTACCAACTGATGAACTATCCACCTCTCCTGCCCTAACCTACTGTGCATCAGTTTTCTGTACTAGTGATTCCACTTTTCTTGATCTCAAAATACAGGAACAGTCTTCTGGTGTCGTGTTGTCCTGGATTCTGCTCTGTGACCCCAAGGATCCCTGATGTCTAGTTGACCCCTCCAGCTCTCTGTCAGGATGAGATGGTAGTTATCTCTAGTTATGAGCCCTGCAGGTCCTTTATATAGCTGCCCTATCCTTCTTTTTCTTCACTTGCTCACGATGCTAATTGTGTTTGAAAGAGAAAAAACTGCAGCCCTGTTTAACATGGGTTTGTAGATTAAAAAAGACTGCAGAGGTACAATCTGGATAGTATAATGTAGACCAGTCAATGTGCATCACTGAGAAGGGTTGGCAGCACCCTCTGAAGTGACACTTCCCTGATGGCTCAAGGGGAGAAATATCACATCAGGAAGAGCTTCCCATGTTCCAATTTGCCTTCTTCAGCATTACTATCATTTTTAATCTTTTATTTCCATTATAACAGAAACGTAGTATTCCAGTAAAACTGAGAGTTGCACAAATGAAGTACATACACAGGTAGTTGGCTGTGCATAATGCAAATAAAAGCCAATGCTATCAGGGTAAACTCAGCAAAAACCACGAGAAAAGGCTCCATGTCAATACAGCAAATCAATAATGGTGACCGTCGAAACTGTGACCCTTTTATAGCGACACAATGTTGAACGATTCTGAACAAGAGTGCACTGCAGTTAATAGCGAATGCAACAATAGCACACTGCAAGTATCAGAGAATCCTACACATGGAGCTGGAAATTATAGGCCAAACCTCTGAGGTAGTCATACAGACTCCTCTTACCAATGGTACGTAAGCAAGTAAAGCACTTGTTCAATGGTATTCTGCACGCCTCCAGTATACTTTTGTTGCAACCTCTTTGCCCCGCCGATAGAGGAACCCACCGTGTAGAGTAAGGGGATGCCCCTTTTGGCTCCATATGTACTCAACTACAGACATCCTCGCAGTTCTGTTTCCAGCCTTAATCTAACACCCTTTCTTCCTGCACCTATTTTATGCACAGGTGCACAGGTGTTACCTATTGACATGCATAGGGCTGTGTTCCCAACCCCCCCCATCTCTAAGATTACTACTTGAGATGTATCCGGATAGGGGGGTATTAAGCAACTCATATTTGCCATTCTCTTCCATTCACTCAAATATGATGTTTGCTATTCTGTACTTCTCCTGGATACTGCATTCCTTTTCAACTCATGTTCGCAATTCCCTTCCGTTCATTCATATGTGACTATAGCTATGTTTGTAATCGCCCTTTGTGGTTCGCTCAAATGTATTTGCCATTTCCACATCGCTATCATAACATGATACCACAAGATTATAACAGAAACATAGTAACATCTTTGCTGAGTCATAATTTTTAAGCAGAGAGAGAGCACAATCTTTGACAGGAAACATTGTAAGCTCTGTACCGTTCCACTCAAAGAAATGTTTAGATATTAGCACTGTATGTAGGAAGAGTACAGGTGTGCTACACAGAGCAAAGACCTAAAATAAATGTTCCATTTAGAGTGAAGGTAATCCAACCTGATCACTGCAAGATGGCTGAGCATTTGAGAACTGGCAAGCTTGACCAAGGCTCTGAACCAGTCTTCAATGGATGGGATTTCCAATGACTACCAGATGCTGTGAATAAGCAGTTTAGCCCCAATCCTTAATACTGTACTTAAATAATTGAATGACACGGTTGTGATCCAAGGCAAAGGGTGTCATGTAGGAGAACCAGTCTGGGCCATCTGGGTTGATGGCTTCTAGATCCAGCAAGTTGTTTGCAGGCTATTCTCAATGTTTCCTGAGGGAGTGCAATGCAGTACAGCTCTAAAATAAATTAAGGAGGAAGAATTCTTGATTTTAATATTTCCATCAATATGGACACAATGTTATCTAGTAGTTAAAGCACTGACCAGGAAATTACAGATTCAAACACCACCAAATCCAAATACTCAGTGTCTGACCATAATCAGCTCATTTAGTTACCTGTTGTTCCAGTCCAACCAGCTGCTGATGTGGCTGGAACACTGAAAATGAAATTTTGCATCTCAGTCTATCTATCCTGGGTAAATAAATGACAAAGTAACAAAACATACTATTGTGATTACAGAAGGGACTTAAGGTCAATCACATCTGCAAAAAGACATACAGTACAGCAGCTCAATTCAATACCGTATATGCACATATCGGAGGGGGGGGATCCTCAGTAGATGAAATTAGGGCCTCGGTGTCTGTTACCTGCATGGCCAGCCCTGATAATGATGCTGTCCATTCTCTAAATTTGGAAATAAGTGAAAATACAGCCATTTTCATAGTAGTAATATCTTCTTGGAGTTGGGCTGATGGGGTACCCGAAAAGGGCATATTAGGAGCAGAAGTTGGCGAGGAACTTCTACGGGCCTTTTTTGCTTCCAGCCCCACCGCATCCTTTTGATTCTGTTCCTCGGGAGCACTCCGATTCATCTCTCTGAACGGTTCCATAGCAGTATTCTCCTGGATCTTGGCGGTCTGACAGTCACATAGAAAGGTAGGATGCAGTAAAAGTCTTTATATTAGGTAGAAATCCACACAAACCAGCTTGTGAAATAGCAAAGCTGCACCATCATGCTGCTTACTCCACCAAGGGCATCATGTGACTGTAAATTAGATTTTGTTCTACGTGGATGTATATTTGTATGATGCACTGGTCACCCATGAAAATGGGTCTTTGGTCCATGGATTTACTAGAATTTAAGTAAACAAAACAAAACAACTTGGAGGAATAATTACCTTTTATTCTTACCGTAAAACTAAAAACAAAGAAGTGAAAACATAAATGATTTCTTTCTACATTAATTAATCCTTCCTCAGACTAATTAATTAGAGAGCTGAGTTCAATTCACACTTCTTTCTGTCACTGCTCTGTGATCTTGTTCTGATTCATAAATATGTGCTGCTGAAAAGCTAATAAACAGTTAACATCTCTGTGTCTTGTGTTCACAACTACTGGTGACTCCTTGTGGGCCTGCCAGCTTAGACTGAAGGAGATTAAAAGCCAGATATGAGAGTTCCATAAGCAGTTTCCCTTTCCCAGTCCTCACCTCTTTCCCTTATGAGCCTCTGGGCCCATAATACTACCACCACCCTACATTCTTTGGCTATCTAACCTCTCCCATCTGCTTTAGCCATTGTCCCCAAGTAGATTTGAATCTGACTAGTGTCTCACCCTGATTTGTACTTTTACAAAGGAAGCTATCTTACCGATCCCTGCATCCCACTCTCTCACTATCAAACTCTCTGTCTGCCTCCACCCCATAAGAAGGACCCGCTTACTTCCACAACCATAGAATATATTATTAGTTTAAACCTTGACTTAGGTCCTGGAAGTACTGAAGTGTAGTATCCCCAATAGCCAGAACTGGGGGGAGTCTGTGAGCTGAACCGCTGCAATTGCTTCTGGTCTCTGCCTCTCCTCCTTTCAAAACCACAGGATATTGGGGCATGCCCACATGATCTGGCCTATATAACATGGTTCCCGCTGACATCTGCAGCATTCATTCTAGATCTGTGTTGCTATCCTGACTAGTTTATCTGACATTCTATGCCTTCTAACCAGGATTTTTTGCTGGATTTGTTGGTACCTAGGGTCCATGGATTCCAGATGTGCAGTCCTCTAGCACTTCTTCCTGATTCAGGGGCCATCTCAATCTGCAGGACACTGCTCCTCTTCTGGCTGTACGAGTCACAATAGGTAGGTGAAGCTGTTGCAAGTGATCAGAAATAGACCCCCGTTGCAATTGGCTGTTTAGTTCCTGATCTATAGTATGGGATATGTCAGTGGGTTGGTATCTGTACCCTTCCCCAAGGCAGTCCCTGAGTACAGGCTGAAGCTGAAGATATTTCCAATGTTCTGTTGTTGGGAGCTAGAATTCACCTTGTAGCTGGCCAACGGTCTTTAGTACCTTAGAACTAAGGCAAATGAGATGTCATAAAGTGTGTATTGCCTACCATATCCAGCCAACCTATTGAAGAGCAGCACCACTTATCCTGAGCATAGGGCTACCCCATCATCCTTCTTGTGGTCCCAAGGAGGTGAGGTTCCATTTTATCACATGCTGGATCATCTTCTAGGAATTCTTTGTGTACTTGAAGGTGGGGGGCAGTCTCTCTGTGTACTCTCTGGGGTCAAGTAGTTGTGCAAAGTGAGGCCTTCCTCCCATCATCGTGTACTCTGCCTGAAGGAGTTCTAGGTGATGACATCGCCAACAACAACATTGCGGCATAATACGCCACAGCCAAAATACCAACAGTGGATAAAAAGTCTGTAAAAACACAGATGACAGAAATCCTGACATACCACAAAAACAAACAAAAAAAAAAACAGCAGGAGCTCTTTGTTTTGTGGGGGATTCTTCCCCCACACCCAGTAGAACTAAAATAATCAACTCTGAGGGGTGTGGACCTTGGGGATGGGAGAAACTCGCAATGGAGAAAATGTGTTTAAAAAACCCAAAACACTAAGGTTAGGTTCTGGGAGACAGGGATTCAAACAGGGAGCAAGTGCCCTTTCCAATCCACCACAGGAGCAGCTCAGCCAGGTACCACAACTCCTGCTCCCTTATCCCTCCCACACTACTGCTTTCCCTTCCCCATCTACATATGCAGCGACAGGGGTAGGCATAACTGCTTAATGGTGCAACACCCCTGTCACTGTAAAAGCTCCTGATAGTCTAAGCCGCAATATTATTGCGGCAATGTTTTTCAAATGAATGTTATCAGCAGACACCACCTGAAGCCACAAGATTCCTCCCTGCTGATCACTGACCTGCCACTGGATGGCACATTTGATGCCATTTGTTACATGGTATGCCCATGTCCAAGGTGCATTCTACCAACCTGTCCTGGCTGGAACCCTTAGCAATTTCCTTCCAAACCTAGGCTTTTATTGCTGCCTGAGAAACACAGAAAAAAAGCCTACTTATTTTTGGCCCCCACTTACCAGCCAAAAAGAATGGCAGATTATTTGGTGTACTGTATATTCTGTTGCTTTCTGCATGAGATTTCCATGTGGTAGCATCAAACATTGTTCTGAAGTCCAGTTAGCCTATATTCAGAACCTGTCCCCTATCCAGCTCCCGTCTTACACCTTAAAGGAGTCAAGCAGGTTGGTTTAGCAGGATCTACATTTTGTGATGCAATGCTGTGTGATAGAGTACTGTCTCTGCCCCTTTTCATTCGTATACTGAACCACCCGACTATAACAGAAAAAAGGGCTGAGAGAAAAAACAGGGGTGCACCAGTCAAAGGATGCCAACAAAGAGAGAGAGAGAGAGAGAGAGAGAGAGAGAGAAAAACTGTGCACTTTTTTTTCATCTCTCTTCAAACAACATGAAGTCTTGCTATATTATGACAATTGCAGTATGACCGCAGGTTAGAACTGCTCCGGAGGTGAAATAGTTAACTTTCCATGCAGGCATGGAATCTTGAGTGCGAGCTCGGTTAAGGAAGCTCTGTCTGCTTTCTTTCAAACCCAAACCGTCAGACTCTTTACTCCGCCTATCTGAACAGTCGCTCCGGAGATTTCTCCTTTTGCTCGGTTCATTTTCGCGGTTTTAAAGTGTAAAAACTCATTTTTCGGCTGAAATAACCGCAACCATTCGGTTCAAGCTCTGTCTGTGGTAATGTAAGTAATAGTTTTACATACAAAATTTTGTGTGGAACTTGTAAAATATTTATCGGTTCGGTTTGAACCGATCAGGTTGTGTTTTAAATCTCTAGTCCTTTTTAGTGTGCGGTTCCCAGTTCTTATCGGTTCTAAAAAAAACAGATTTCATTACAGTTTTTTCCACGACCCGTGACACGGTTGGGAACCGAAAGGAGAGTCTTGCTTGGTGGATTGC
Source organism: Neoceratodus forsteri (assembly GCA_016271365.2). Taxonomy (NCBI): domain Eukaryota; kingdom Metazoa; phylum Chordata; order Ceratodontiformes; family Ceratodontidae; genus Neoceratodus; species Neoceratodus forsteri. The sequence goes on from CM028131.1 coordinate 855,181,826, forward strand.
CATAAATGGGCAAGTTTGGTTAGGCTGGCATAATGTCTGAGAAACCCAAAAGAAAAACCGGGCCCACTGGGTTTCAGCACTGTAGTGTCTGTGGGGAAGCCTTTGCCAAGGCTGACCCTCACACCACCTGTGTTTATTGCCTGGGGTTTGACCACCTTGATGTAGACTGCCAGATCTGTAAGAATTTACCTGCTGCCACCGTGGAAAAGAGAGTTGGTAGGCTCAGGGAAAGGGAGGCCAAAATGTCCGCTGACCCGGATGGCCGGCCCGGTTTGGTGCCAACTGAACCGGAGGGAGTTCCCTCTGACCAGGGCGATACTTCCTCGGGCAAACGAAGAGCTGGCTCCGAGGAGCCAGTTCCTGCAAAAAGGACTAGAAAGTCTGCTGCTGTGGAAAAAGTTCTTTCCCCAACAGCTCAAGAGATAGCTAAAGCAATCCAAATTGTCCAGTCTCTTTCCCCAGTTCCTGAACCAGCACCATCTGGGAGACGTTCGGTTCAACTGTTCCCACCGGTTCAAGATTATGATTTTGAGGAATTTTATGAACCGTGGAAGGGGGAAGAGGAGTATGAGGAGAGTGAATATGGTCTGGAGGATCTGGATGCTCCTATTGAACCGGATACCTCTCCAGACAGACCTTTATGGGTTTCTCCTCCAAGGCTTTCTGAGTCCCCTTCTCATTTTATGTTTTATAAAAAGGTTGCTGAAACTCTTCAGCTCCCTGTTGAGGAAGCTGTTGATGACCAGGAAGAACTTGATTATGTAGAAATGATGGATATTCCAGAATCTAAGAGACTGTCTATTCCTCTTCACAAATCTTTTAGGAAGCAGACAGTAAAAGTTTTAAAAACTCCTCATTCTATACATCCTGTAGATAAAAGAATGGACAGAAGGTATACTTTATCAGGTTCTGACACAGAATTCCTTACACAGCAATGCAGCCATGTGGGGGTAGTGCAGGCTGCAGCCTGTGACAAGGCAAATATTCCCCTAGCTTCACACCCTCCTGAAAAGGACTCCAGGAAGATTGATGCTATGGCAAAGAAACAGTACATGGCAGCATCCTTGGGACTCAGACAAGCAAATTACATGGCTTATGCTGCCAGATACCAGAAATCCAGATGGGATACTGAGCTGGCTCTAGCCAAACAAGTCCCTGACCAGCTTTCCAGGGAGCTGGAACAGGTGGCTATGGATGGTATTGAGGCATCAAAGGTGCAATTTCATGCTGCGGTGGACTCTAATGATGTATCTTCAAGAGTCATGGCTACATCTGTGGCACTTCGCAGAATGGCTTGGCTCAGATTCACCACCTTATCACAGGGTACCCAGTCTAAAGCTATGGATTTTCCTGTGGTTGGCAATTCTCTGTTTGGGGAGCAGACAGAGAATTACATGAAGAAAATGGATGTATACAGGACTACCTATAGGAGTGCTCAGGCCAAGGAAAGGCAGGCCACTCCTCAGAAGCAGCTTCCCAAGGGCAGGGGCAGGCCTTTTCATATGCCTTTTTACCAGGCTCAGGCCTCCTCTTCCTCCTATGCCCAAAGGGGATTCTTTAGAGGGAGGGGCAGACGGGATGCAAGCAGGCCTGCTTCTACCCCTCAGCCCAAAGCCCCTGCCAAGCAGGCACCCTGATGGGGTAGCCAGGGCCGCTTCTCCTCTACCTGTAGGGGGCAGGCTGGCTTACTTTGTCCAGGACTGGAAGTCTCTCACATCAGACAAGTGGGTCCTGGAAGTAGTAAGCCAGGGACTGGTTCTCAGCTTCAAAAAATTTCCGAAGATGAGAGCCAGATCTTTCCTCCTGCATCTTCATCAGAGGCACTTGCTTTAAAGTTAGAGGTCTCTACCCTCCTCGCTCTCAGAGCCGTGGAAAGGGTTCCACCCCTACACCAGGGCAAAGGTTTGTACTCCAGGTACTTCCTTACCCCAAAAAAGACAGGAGAATGGCGGCCCATCCTGGATCTCAGATACCTGAACAAGCACCTTTTAAAACCAAATTTCAAAATGGTGACTCTAGGGATCATTTTACCCTCCCTAAGGCCAGAGGACTGGCTAGCATCCCTGGACCTCAAGGATGCCTACTTCCATATTCTCATCAGAAGCTCCCACCGAAAGTACCTCAGGTTCGAGCTGCCCTCAGGCCATTACCAGTTCAGAGCAATGCCCTTTGGTCTCACCTCGGTGCCAAGGGTATTCACCAAATGCCTGGCAGTAGCAGTAGCTTGCCTAAGAAGGCAAAAGATTGCCATCTTTCCTTACCTGGATAATTGGCTCTTAGTAGGCCAATCCCCAGATCAGGTCAACCTACATCTTCAGATAACTCAGCAACTGCTTACTTCCCTAGGTTTCCTTCTGAATCTCCCAAAGTCAGTGCTGGAGCCTGTCCAGCTCCTAACCTTCATAGGTGCAGAACTGAACACCCAGGAAGCCAGAGCCTTCCTCCCCTTAGACAGGGCAAACACCCTAGTCTCCCTGGCCTCCTCATTCACCCTGCAGGTCTCTCGACCAGCAAGGCATTTTCTGCAGCTCCTGGGGCACATGGCTACTTCCACAGCAGTAGTGCAAGGAGCAAGATTTCAGATGAGGGACATTCAGTTCCATTTGAGGACCTTTTGGTCCCAGAGAAAGGATCCTCTTACCAAGTTGATCCCAGTAACTCGAACCCTGATCCAAGCCCTACAGTGGTGGCAGGATCAGAGCAACCTGAGACAAGGAGTTCCCTTCATCACTCAGCCTCACTCATTAATCCTTACTACAGATGCATCCCTCTTGGGGTGGGGGGCCCACATGGGCGACCTCATTACCCAGGGACTGTGGTCCCCACAGGAATCTCTGCTCCACATCAACCTGTTGGAGCTCAGAGCAGTTTTTCTAGCACTTCAAGCTTTCTCCAAATCTGTTCAGAACAAAATTGTGCAGGTCAGAACAGACAACACCACTACAATGTGGTACATCAACAAACGGGGGGGGCACTCGGTCTACGGCCTTGTGCACTGAAGCCATGAAGTTGTGGTCTCTGGTCTACTCCCTGAACACTTCCCTTATGGCAGTTCACCTCCCAGGCAAAGACAATGTCCTGGCAGATGCTCTCAGCAGGATCTCTCAGGGCCATCACGAGTAGTCCCTGGATCCCCTGGTTCTGGGAGTGGTATTTGCCAAATGGGGCACCCAAAATAGATCTCTTTGCAGCTCAGACAATCATCAACTTCCTCTCTTTGCTGCAGGCCCCAGTCTTGGGCTCAGTCCCTCTGGACGCCTTAGCCCTCAGCTGGGAAGGGAAGTTTCTCTATGCCTTTCCCCCCTTCCCTCTCCTGTTCAAAGTGCTAGTCAAAATCAGATCCCAATCCTGCAGGGTCATTCTGATTGCCCCGGATTGGGCCAGGCAACCCTGGTATCCTCTCCTCCTGTCCTTAGCAGTCCATCCTCCCCTGTGCCTTCCCAAGAATCACAATCTGTTAACCTGTGCCCAGGGAAGGGTTTGGTACCCGAACCTCAAGTCTCTCAATCTCAAGGCCTGGTTCTTGAAGAGATAGAGTTTGCTGGCCTACACCTCTCTCAAGGTGTAATGGATATACTCAGGGCTTCTAGGAAGCCTTCTACCAGGGCTACTTACAATTCCAAATGGAAAAGATTTTCCATATGGTGCTCGGAAAAGAATATTTCCCCAGACTCTGCTGATCTACCCACAGTTCTAGATTATATGGTCCATCTAAACACTTTGGGTCTGAGACCAGCTACCCTGAAGGTACATTTGGCAGCTGTCTCTGCCTTTGTTTCAGCAGGTAAACCCTCTCCTCTTTCATCTCACCCTGTGTTTTCCAAGTTTTCCAAAGGTTTGCTTCACACCAACTCTCCATTTAGGGACCATGCCCCTGCCTGGGACCTCAATGTTTGCATTGCTCAGCTCATTCAACCTCCCTTTGAGCCCTTGTCTTCAGCTGAGCTTAAGTTCTTGACTTGGAAAACTGTGTTTCTGGTAGCTATCACCACTGCCAGATGCTTAAGTGAATTACAAGCATTGTCAGTGGAGCCAGACTTTATCTCCTTTCACAGAGATAAGGTAGTCCTTCGGACTAATAGAAAGTTTCTGCCTAAGGTGGTTTCAGATTTCCACCTTAACCAATCTATTTCTCTCCCAGTTTACTTCACTGACCATTTCTCCTCTGGTGAGACGAGGCTGCACAGCTTAGATGTGAAAAGGGACCTTAGTTACTACATTGAACGCACCAAGGGTCACAGGTTTGACTCCCTCAGACTGTTCCTCACTTATGGTGAGGTTGGAAAGGGGAAACCTGCCACTAAAAGATCCATTGCCAGGTGGATTGTCTCTTGTATCCAATTCTGTTATGAAAAGCTGGGTAAGGTTCCCCCCTCAGGCCTGAGGGCTCACTCTACCAGGGGTACAGCTGCTTCTCTGGCTGCTGCCAGAGACATCCCTATTTTAGAGATATGTCAAGCAGCTACATGGAAAACAGTTCACACTTTACCAAGCATTATTCCTTGGACATCCAGGCTCGGAGTGATGCCGGTTTGGCAGCTGTCCTTCAGAGCCTATTCTAAGTAGGTTCTGTCCCTCCTCCATGGGGTACTGCTGTAGTTCGTAATTGTCATAATATAGCAAGACTTCATGTTGTTTGAAGAAAAAATTACTCACCTTAGTAATGTTGTTTCTTCTAGTGGAGTCTTGCTATATTATGACCTCCCTCCCTGCCTGCCCCTCTCAGAACCTTGTTTTGGGCTGTGGGTGGGCAGTCCAGTGTTGACACTTAGTAGATGCCCACCTTTTGTTTTCACCCCTCCTTTTTTTGAGATGACTGGGTGTTGTGTTTTTCATTTTTTGTGTCTCCTGACTTGAGTCTTTGTTTTGGGACCAAAAAATGTGTTCTTATGTTTAGTAGCCAGTTGGCCAGTGCAGGTTTACAGCTTCCACACAGAGCCTTAGTGAGTTTAGCTCATAAAGATCTGATGGTTTGGGTTTGAAAGAAAGCAGACAGAGCTTCCTTAACCAAGCTCACACTCAAGATTCCATGCCTGCATGGAAAGTTAACTATTTCACCTCCGGAGCAGTTCTAACCTGAGGTCATACTGCAATTGTCATAATATAGCAAGACTCCATTAGATGAAACAACATTACTAAGGTGAGTAATTTTTTCTTTTCTGTTACCCCCGGACCTGAACTGTCTGAGGCTGCCCCAACTCTTCTGAATGCTCTACCACCCACAGTGGTACTGTTCCTCATCATATTACAGTCCTCCGCCGAACCCAGCTAGACCATACCCCCAGCTCTGGGCCCCCTGAGTTAGGGCTGCCTCCACGTGCTAAAACTCTCTCTATAATCTAGAGTGCCCAGCTTAGGTTGATGGAGAGGCAGACAGGGTGGAAACAGAGACCCGATGTTGGGCATGTGGCATCAGGCACTGCTAGGAATTGTTGCCTATCGGGCTCAAGGGGGGTTTTCTCTTTAGTTCCCCTCTGATGCAGCGTGCAATGACATCAGTGTGGGTACCTCCCACAGACAGCCTGCAGTCACCAGACCCCCACTTGCATTGTCCTTGCTGCTGGGCGAATGCACCCAGCCTCCACTAGGTGCCACCGCTGAGTGAGGAGTTCCCCTGTACCCTCCCCAGGAGAAGAGAGCAGTCCTCCAGATGCTTGATATTCTCCTTTCCCTACCGACCCCTCTGGCTCAGGCTTATTCCCGAACCTGTGTCGCCAGCATGGCGCAAGGTGTGGCATCCACTACTACAATCCTCAACTTCACCAGTCTAGCAAAACTGCGCACTTACCCCTCTGATACTTACACACGTTGTAAAAAATAAAGATTTCCAAAAGCTGCTGTGTTTGGAAGCCAATTTATTAAAATCAAACTTGCTGTCAAGACAGATGAGCAGGATCCTCCATCACCAACCTTTCACGTGATACTATGCATGCCTAAATCAAGAATAGCATCCCCTCTTGTCACATGCCTACTGCCTACTGGCATGGGATGTAGAAACAGAGACCCTGACTGCAGAAAGAAACTGAAGGTCCATCAATTCTATGTTTACTATATTATCTCACCCCATCAATCTAATGTACTGGTTGGTTTTCTCACACTTCCCCAACCCCTCAGCTTCCTGTTGCTCCCCCAAGGGACTATACATCTCCCTACTTGTCCCAGCCATGTCTAACCCCATTTAAGTTTTGAGGTACCTGCCTCCACGTTCACTTTTGCCAATAATAAGTTTCATGGCTCCACCACCTTCTCCATGAAGTATACCTTCCTCACATCCCTGCTGAGCTTGCCTACCACCAACATCCAATCAAGCCCTCTCGCTACTGTATTCCTATTTCTACAAACAGGTTCTCCCTATTCACCTTGTTTATACTTCTCAGAAATGTATGCATTTCTATCATGCCCTCCTCTTAGGCATGGTCTCCATTGCATACATATTTAGGGCCACCAGCTGGTCCTCATAGGCTGTACCATGCTGGCCCTAGAACATCTTGGTGACCCTCTGTACAACAACTCCAGTCCGTTTATATCCTTTCTCAGATGAGGACTCCAGAACTGAACACAGTAATCCAAGTGAGGCCTCGGCAAGGATTTGTATGGCAGCAGTATCACTTAGCTTTTCCTACTATCAAAACCCCTTCCTATACACTCCAGCATCCTTGGCGCCTTTCTGTCAACTTCGTTACATTGACAAGAGAGGCTGAAGTTCTTACTCTGCTACTGAGCAGTTGGGGTGACATGGTTAAAGCAGTAAAGACTGACCATAACAGGACTGAAATACAAGTGATTGGAGAAGCTACTTATAAAATAAGAATGGGACCATGAACTTAAAGTGATCTAATTGTGATGGGCTGAGAGGGATGGTTGGGGCTAGCGATAGATAGATAGATAGATAGATAGATAGATAGATAGATAGATAGATAGATAGATAGATAGATAGATAGATAGACAGACAGACAGACAGACAGATGGACAGACAGACTCACACAGAGACACAGAGAAAGTTAATGTTATGGTTACTTAATTATATATCTTATATTTGTTGTGTTCTTATTCTTTGGTGCTAACTGTGCCTATTGTTCTCTGTAGAGCACCCAGGGCCTGCAGAGATGGCTGCTGTATGACTAGAGTTATTACTACTACTACTACTACTAATTTGATGAAATTGTAAACAAAATATATGTGTGCTATCACCCATGTCCATTTACACCTGTGGGGTTTAATAACTTGTGTGTGAAATCCATTTTTTTACCAGACAGTTCACCATACCCCTTAAGGATCCAGAGGCCATTTGTCAAAAATCCTTTCACATTTCTGGCTCTAACTTTGCTGTTACCATATGCCAGTCTCCCACCCAGAGCATGTGCAGTCTAGGTTGGGAGCTGTGCTGCCTGAAAGAATTGCATAAATCCTATTCACCATCCTCTGTTTCTGCTGCAGACATTTGTGTACATTTAGTTATTTAGTTATGTATGCATGTAGTTATTTATTTAAAGTAATTTGAAATTCTGCACACCCAACTAGCCTAATTTACCTTCTTCTTATCTGGGTCCCAACTGAACATTTATGGCAGCAGAACATAATTACAAGTTGCTCTGTATAAAGTCAGTAAACAAAACAATACTAATATCAAATATATAAATGCACATTAAATACCAGGTTAAATGCACAGTGGCCTGACTGTGGCCAAGAGACAGACTCTGTGGTTAGACAAGGGAAAGGGCTGTGGAGTTTTATGGAAAGATAGGCAAAACTTATAGTGGTTTAATAGGTGCATATGGTCAGCCTATGCTGCTGGAAACAGTGCTGGTGTGACTTAACAGGCAGTTGCTTGGGGTGCGAAGGTGATTAAGCTATATTCGCTTGAAAGATTGCACACTTGTGGTTTCTCCGATGTTGATAGAGTTTTGAGAAACTGGGGGCAGCAATTATGAAAGCTTTTTTTACCAAGGTTTTTGTAGATTCTGGGAACTGAAGAATGTTTCTGGAGTGGGATCTTAGCCAGTAGGACAGTGGAGGTTTGGATAGTAGATTGCTAAGTTAGGTGGAGTATAGCCAAGGCTAAGTTAGGTGGGGTATAGCCCAAGTACACTTTTGTATACAAAGACAGACATTCGTGATCATATCTGTTGCCTGGGAAGAAGACCTAAGTTCTTGTACGGGAGGAAGTGGTGAGTGGCCTTATTACATCCTAAAGCAAACCAGCATGTGTTGTTGAAGACTACAGTTAATTTCTATATTGATGTGGAAGGTTTGACTCTGTAGATTCTATTCATACTGAAGTGCAGTTATTAATGATTGTTGCAGAAGTGTTCCGTGTTTAGCTTGAGACAGCTGCAGTTATGATGTGACATATCAAGTTTCCAGTGTACACTTGTGTCTTGTCTGTGTGATGTGCTCTGAGAAGTTTGACTTTGGATTGAGACATTGCCTGAAGTATTTGAAGTGTTAAATGTATTGTAACAGGGGATACTGGTGAAGCAATATTTGAAGAGAGCTGGTAGTGAATGCTTTTCCATTAAACTGTATGGCCTTCATTTGGCACTGCTCTGAAGTGGATAATAGCACCTATCCATGTTTGTTTGTTGAATGCTGATTGAAAATGTATTTATTTATTTTGATTTATTGAAAGAGTTTTACTAAGACAGGCCTACATATTTTTTTTTCTTCCATTAAGCTAACTTTACCCCTGTATTTCTAAATATATTAACTGGGGTGATCGCAGTTTCTATAACTTCTCAAATGAAAGTAGAACACTTTAATATAGATTGGAAATCTACAACAGAGTTTTATTCAATGAATATTTACAAGATAACTGACGAGTTCATTAAGGCCTTCTGGTGACACATTGTTCAAGTTAAAAAGCCACTGGTATTTTCATTGGTAGAGCAGTCTGCTTGTATCTCCTCCTTGAGGGTTGCTAGTGACAAAATCTATTGCCATAAATCTAAGACTGCTCATATCTCTTTTATGTACATCTCTGAAGTGCTTTGCAACACTGCTTTCACATTGGTCTTGGAAAACTGCTTGCGTGTTTCCTTGGATCTGGACTATTACACTACGTGTTGTTTTCCCAATATAAAATTTACTGCAAATTCATCATATCGCATAGGCAATATACAAACTGCAACAGGTGAGCAGTCCTTGAATATCTGCCCTTTTGTTATCCAGTGTTGGAAGTTTGAAGGTTTTTCCATTCACTGCGTACTTGGATGTCAAACAAAAAATACAACAGAAAAGCCTCACAGGGCAATTTTGTTTCTCTTTTTCTAGGATCAAAAAAATGTCTTTCAATCAGTATACCACAAATGTTTTTACCTCTTGAATAGGCTACTAGAGGTTTCTCGCTAACTGTATTTTTAACATTGAATCACTCTCTAATATTTGCCACTTATTGAAAACTATATTCATAACATTACTGGATATATGATTGAATTCTGTCATGAATATGACTTTCTTGCTAACACTGTTGTATCTGTCACCTTGCTCTTGTTTTTTGTCTTTTTTTTTCGTAATAATTTTGGCATGAGGAGGGTCTGGAAATCAATAGCCATTACTGTATTTAAAAAAAAAACTCATTTTATTTTTTAAAGTATAGCCTCCATCATGAAACCTGGATATGAATTCTAATGCTTAACTCCTAAATACAGTCCCCTCTGAGCATTTACGTTGCAGCTGCAGCATTTGTCCAAATGGAATACTTTCCAAGACTTTTCTAGGATAGGCACTTGATGCTTGTAATAAAGCATTGCCTGCTGTCTCTCTTCTACAATTTGCTGTTTTTATTGGCTCATATTCAATACCTGTTAGCCTTAGATCCAAAAATGATATTGTCTGGGGGTCATATTGATATGTAAATTTCAGTCCCCATGTGCTATTTTTGAACCATGATGGAAAATACCATTTCTTGTTCCTATACCATTCAAACGATAATGCCAATCATCAATAAAGTATTAGAATTTAAACAATTACTTTAGAAATGGGTTGTTACCTGACAATATTAAGCTTTTTCGACACACCTCAGAACTATATTAGCATATAAAGGTTCTACTGCCATGCCCATAGCGGTACCACAACATTGATGCTAGAACTTGTCTTCAAAAACGAAATAGTTCTTCGCTAACACAAACTCTAAACCCCTGGTCAAAAAGTTTTTGTCAATTTCACCTGCAAGAGTATGTTGTTTGACCATGATTTCTACTGCAAACATTCTGAAGTCATGGTTAAATGAGGTTTATAATGCCTCAATGTCTATGCTGAGCCAAAGAACATTTGAGTTCTAGATCACCCTATCTAGTTTCATCAGGACTTCCATCATGTCCTGGATATAGAAAGTTGCTTTATGATCAAATCCTTCAGAAACAAATCCACAAATCTGGAAAGTTTTTTCCATTACTGAACCTATACCAGACAAGACTGGACATCCAGAGGGAGATATTGCATTCTTATGCGATCTTGGAATGAAAGCTTGTTTCAAAAATTCACTTTCATGTTGTGATATCAACCCTTCAAACAATACAGTATCAGTACAAGAATACAAGTCCGTTTTAAGGCTCTCTGTCAGGTTAGCATTCAGATGCCCATAGAAAGAAGTGTCTCCTTGTCTGTACTGCTTGACTGGCCAGATTACTGTGTTTTCTCTCTTGTCCACTTTTCTTATAATGATGTCATCCCAACTTTTAATCTTGTCCAGTGCCTCTCTTTCAGCAGTCATAATATTTGAATACAATTTTTCCACCTGGTTTCAATCAGTTTGTTTACTTCTGCTCTTTTGAACATTTTGACTGTTGCACTTTTATTGAACATTGGCTGAAAGGTAGAGGTATGCTTAAATAGTCACTGTCTTTATTTTAACTCATTTTTTCTCACACTGTTTAAATGTTCTTGTTCAATAACTGTAATTGCTAAGGTCATTAATTCATCTGCTGTTAATTCAGCAACAGTATGATTTTGCATCAAGGTGAAAATATTTGTATTTGTTGTATTTACTATGTCCACTCATTCTAAAATTTGCTGGACTTAAGAATTTAATTCATCTTTTTTGTTTGACAAATTGGTTTGGTTAGACTCATTTGAATTAATGAAATAGTATTGCAGCCATAGTTTCCAAAACAGTTTATAGGGTTTGACTTGTAAATCTTCTCATTGTTGGAGGTGGAACAATGTAAGACCACACTGTACTACTTTTAACTGGCTTTTTGTAAGAAGGTGGGTAGACATGTATTGCTTGTTTCAGTGACTCCTCAAATTGTGTCTTTAATTCTTGTCCAGAATTGTTTGGTTGTATGGCCACTCCTAGTTCTCCAGTTTGGTTAAAGAACAGGAGACAAAGTGTAGTGGTAAACAGAGTTCACTCCATGGTGGAAGAAAGGGTGACCAGTGGGGTAATTCAGGGTTCAGTGCTGGGACTGGTCCATGTCTTTGTTAGTGACATAGCAGAGGAGCTAGAAGGAAAGGTCTGTCACTTTGCAGATGACATCAAGATCTGCAACAGGGTGGACACTCTGAGGAGTCTGGAAAGGATGGGCAGTGATCTGAAAAAACCGGAGGAGTGGTCAAGGGCATGGCAGCTGGGATTTAAAGCACAAAACTGCAAATAATACACTTACACCATATAAACCTGAGGGTGGAGTACAACAATGGGTGGAGTGATACTCACAATGATCAAACAGGAAAGAGACCTGGAGGTAATCATATTGGATGATTTAAGGTGGACAGGCAGTGTGACAAGGCAGTCAGGAGGACTAGTGGGACACTGGGGTGCATATGAATGGGTATCACCAGCAGAAAAAGGGAGGTGGTGTTGCCCTTTGATAGATCACTAGTAAGACCTCACCTTGAGTACTGTGTCCAGTTCTGGAGACCGTACCCCAGGAAGGAGATAGACAGAGTTCAGCCGGTCCAGAGGCGGGCTATCAAAATGGTGCATGATCTGCATCAAAAGCCCTACACGAAGAGGTTAAAGAGATCTCTCTCTCTCTCTCTATATATATATATATATAGATATGTATGTATACAGTATACTGGAGGAGAGTGGGAAAGAGGGATATGATAGAGATCTTTAAATACATCAAAGGGGTTAATAAGGTATAGGAGGGAAATGTTTTAGAGAAGGAACAGTGCTCTAGAACAAGAGGACATACTACAAAGGTGGAGAACAGTAGGTTCAGGAAAGATGTGAAGAAGTATTTCTTCAGAGAAAGAGTGGTGGATTCATGGAACAGCCTTCCACCTGAGGTAGTCGGAGTAAAGAAGCGGTGGGGTTCATAAATGCTGGAATAGGCACAAAGGAGTCATAGGGGTAAGGAATGGGGCAGACAGCATTGTAGATCAAGTGGGTCTGCAGCAAAAATGAAAATAGAAACAAATTAAATAACTAAACAAATAAATTGGGTAGACTGGATGGACCAAGCAGCCCATATTTGAAATTAGATCCTATATTTCTATGTTTTTGATGTTTTGGCATTATTTTGATTCTTTCCTGCATTTGCTTACTGATTAGTACTCTGCCTTAATGTGTTATTCTCTCTAATGATTGAAGTAGATGACTCACTCAAGTATGTTCTTGTGACTCATTTTTGTGACTCATTTTTTGTTTTGCTGTTTCACTCTATATTTAGAATATGAATTTAACCTCCTCTTGACTTATTCTGCTTTTCAATCTAGCTGTTTAAAGTTGAGTCCAGTTGTATATTCAACCATCTTTAAAACTTTTCATGTCTCCATCTTTCTTACTTTTCTGTATTTTACATCCTGTTTGAATTCGATTAACTTTGTCAGCAGTTTTTGTTTTAACTCAATGAAGTCAGGGTAGTCTTTATAAGCTTCTAGCTCTGTTTGAATTTCTGTAAGGGATGTATTGATTTCATCTCAGTACCTTCCCCATGGAAACACACAGTGGTCCTTCCCCTCTCCAAATGTGGAGGCCCCACCTCCCCTGGCACCTACCACCCCATATCTCTTCTCCCTACCCTTGCCAAACTTCCGGAACACCTAGCCCTCTCCCAGCTCACTGCTTACCTCAATAACTCCTCCTTCTTCACCCTTTATCAATCTGGCTTCAGGAAAAATCACTCCACCACCACCTCCCTTGTTTGGCACACTGATTCTGTCCTTACAGGAATGGACAATGGCCAAATCACCTCAGCCATTTTTGTCAATCTGGCCAAAGCCTTCAACACAGTCTCCCACATATTCTCCTTGACACCCTTTCAACAGCTGGGCTATCCCCCTTAGCCACAGACTGGTTCAAGGTATACCTCACTGACAGAACCTCATCAGTCAAGATCTCTGACGCAGTTTCACCCTCCTCGATAAGAACTGACATCTCCTAGGATCAGTGTTAGACCCCACACTATTCTCTGTTTTTCTAAACGATCTCCAGTCCACCTGCTCTCCCTTCTCCTCCATTCACATGTATGCTGATGATACAGTCTTATATGCATCTGGTTCCTGACCCACCTAAGTTGCATCCAATTTGCAGCATGACTTCGAGAAAGTTTAGTGTTTTTTTGCAAACAACTAGCTCTCAACGCCAAAATAACAGTCTCCATGACCTTCAGCACCAGGCAGAGACTTACCAGGTTTCCCTCTCTACCCTCCTTCCACACCCTTGATGAGACTTTACTTGAGGACACATCCTCCTTCAGGTATTTAGGTGTCTGGCTGGATCAGCACCTGAACTTCTCTGGTCTTATCAATACCATTCAGAAAAAATTGCTTTCCAAGCTCAGTGCCTTATTCAGGAACAGTGCCTGCATCCCACCCATGGCTAGGCATGAGATTGTCCAGAAGATAATCCTACCTATTTTCGACTACTTTTATGTAGTCTACGGTACTGCACCTATGTCCTCCCTGGCCAGACTAGATTTCCTTTCCAACTGCTTTTGCCATTTTGCCCTTGACACCCCTCTCCGCACTCATCATTGTGATCTCTACCATGCCCTATCCTTCCCTGACAAAGTGACGTCTCTCTCACTGTGCAAAGCTCACCTCCAAGCACTGGCTGGGTGAACTTCATTGTTATCTCTCACCTGCCTTTACAACTGCTGCCCCTCCTTCCCACTCTCTCATATCTACTGACTCATGAACCCTGGTGGTCCCTTGCTGCTCTACCCTTATTGGCCAATTGGGTTATTCTTATCGCCACCCAGAATTCTGGAATTCACTTCCCCCTCAAATTTGCCATTCATCCTCTTGCTACTCCATTAACTCTGTCCTCAAGAACTTCCTTGCCCCTTCTTGTGCCTGCCATGACCCTCCCTAATCCCCCTGCCATGTCCTCATAGCCCATATTACCATATGCCTACTCCCCCCACTCCAATTTCCCTCTGGTCATGCTCCTCCTTGTACCCTACTCACCCTCCTCCTAAAGTGTCCCTCCCCTTCTTTCTCTAGCCTTCATCTATCTCCCTCCTATGAGCTCGATCACTGCCTTGTGCAGGCAGGATCCATAGTGCTTGGTGGGCAACAACTTTACCCCCTTTCCTGTATTTCTCCTTTTCCTGCACCCCCCTCAGTCACTGCTAGATCACTGCCTTATGCAGGCAGGTTCACCCAGCACACTGGTGGGGTACTACCCCCTCCTACTATAGGTGACCTCTGGTACCCCCTCCCACAACATCCTTCCCCCAACACCCCCTCTCTCGTATCACTATATATAAATCACTCTCATCACCCATAACTGGTGTGCTACCAGTAGTGCTGTCCTCTGCCCTGCTCAGATAGGGATAACAAGTCACTGCTGAATTTCAACTACCCCTTTCCCCCGTTGGATACCCCCCCACCTACAATACCTCTCTCTCATCACCCTGCCACACTCTACCTCTCCTCTCCTCCTACCCACTTCCAGTTAACATAGCCTAACACTGACCTACCTGTACACTCATTTAAGCACTTATAACCTACTGATATACCCCTCTTATATGCACTTTAGTCCATCTTGTCATCTCTGTTTGCCTCGAAAATCGTGCTCTGTCTCCATCTCTCTGTAAATTTCCTTTCCCTTCTTCCATTGTACCCCCCACAATTTTGTGCTCCTTCCTTCCATTCTTCCTTCCTTTCTTTACTCCAGTCACTGTATATCTTGTATATCTGTTTTACACTAATGGCTATCAATTACTATTGGGTCACCTTTCCACCTGGTGCAACATACTGTTGCCAAGTTATTATGTATGTTCCAGTGTTACCAACTGTCACCAACTGTTTCCAGTTTGCTATCTATGTCTTCATAGTTACTACACTTAACTGTTGCATTGTTAGCCAATGTTATCCACCTGTAATCCTTTCTGCTGTCATTGTATTTATTTATTTAGTTTTTGTTAACCGGGTTAGGTGCGCTAGCCAAAGTTGACTATTTTCAGGCACAACCCGGGAGAATACATACATAAAATGAGATGAGATGAGATTATACAGTTCATAGTATATAGTACATGTACATAGTATATAGTACAGGTAGGTTAGAATATAGATTAAGTCAGACAGTACTCGAGATAATATATATAGCTATGCAGAGATGACAAAAGTGACATTAGTACATGTGAATAACTGAAACTGGGCTAAGTGGCAGCTACAGTCATGGCCAAAAATATTGGCGCCCTTGCAGTTTTTTCTAATAATGCACCATTCCTTCCAGAAAATTGTTGAAATTAAAAATTATTTTGGTATCCACATATGTATTTCTTTGGTTTGCAGTGGAATAAAACACAAAAAGCAGAAAAATCTACAAAGTTTTAGCTTATTCCACACAGAAATGCTTAAATGGCCCAGACAAAATTATTGGCACCTTTTAGAAGTAGTTAGACATAATTAGTTTTCAAGCAGGTGATTCTCCTTCACTTTGGAATTGAACTCACCTGTGGTGAGTTGCAGGTGCCTGCAATATAAAAATCACTCATTCAACCAGTTTGAATAGAGAAAATGACTCATTCTCCTGTTTTGTATCACTGTGTGTACCGCAATGAGCATGGAGAAAAGAAAGACAGCCTGAGAATTGTCTGAGGAGGTGAGACAGAAGACTGTAGCCAAGCTTGGACAATCTCAAGGCTACAAATCAATCTCCAGAGACCTTGATATTCCTGTTTCCACTGTATGTAATGTTATCAGGATGTTGAAGGCCCTTGGCACTATAGCCAACCTCCCTGGACGTAGCCGCAAGAGAAAACTTGATCAAAGATTGCAGCGCAGGATTTTTTGAATGGTGGAGAAAGCACCTCGATCAACTGCTAAACAGATTCAAGCTGAACTTCAGACACAAGGTACGACAGTTTCAACTCGCACCATCCGTCGCCAACTCAATGAAAGGGGGTTATATGGTAGGAGGCCCAGGAGGACCTCACTGCTGAGAAAGAGACATAAGAAAGCCCGACTAGGGTTTGCCAAAACACACCTGAACAAGCCAAAATCCTTCTGGGAGAATGTCCTGTGGACAGATGAGACCAAATTAGAGCTTTTTAGTAAAGCACATCATCTCTATGTTTACAGAAAACAAAATTAAGCCTTCAAAGAAAAGAACACCTTCCCTACAGTCAAACATGGAGGAGGTTTAGTGATGTTTTGGGGTTGCTGTGCCACCTCTGGCACTGGGTGCCTTAAACGTGTGCATGGCATCATGAAATCTGGAGATTACCAGGCCATTTTGGAGCGCAATGTTGAACCCAGTGTCAGAAAGCTGGGTCTCTGTCAAAGGTCATGGGTCTTCCAGCAGGACAATGACCCCAAACACACTTCAAAAGCACCCAGGAATGGTTCAAGACAAGACGCTGGACTGTTCTGAGGTGGCTAGCAATGAGTCCAGATCTAAATCCCATTGAAAACCTGTGGAGAGATCTGAAAACAGCAGTTGGGAGAAGGCACCTTCAAATCTGGAGAACTGGAGCAGTTTGACAAGTAGAGTGGGCCAAACTGCCAGTAGAGAGGTGCAGGGAAGCTCATCCATGGCTATAGGAAGCGTGTTGATTGCAGTTACTTTGACCAAAGGCTGTGCTACCAAATATTAAGTATAGGGTGTCAATAATTTTGTCAATGCCATTTCTTTTCATTTTCTGATTTAAAAGGATGTATTAAATTCTGAATCAAAAACAAAGGTTCTGTAATATTAACAGAGAAATAAAGAATTGTGGAGACCAAATACTGTACTTTTGTTAATTTCAACTTATGTTTAGAGGAAATTGTGAGTTATTTGAAAAAGTGCAAGGGCACCAATATTTTTGGCCACGACTGTATAAAGACATTTTATAGCAAAGCTTGTTTAGAAGTGCAGCAACGTCTTGGGCGAAATAGGGTGGTTAGCTGTGAGGCATTAAGTGAGGTCAAAGCATATGCAGGGGGTCCCGGGACAGGTGGGCAAGTAAGCAAATTATATTCCAACATTGTAACATTTCTCTGTATTCTGTCCCATTGTTCCCTACCCCCAGGCTGCACCAGGAGATGAGCAACTTGTTGCTCAGCATGCATTCCTGGTAAAACATTTCAATAAATAAAAAATCTTATGCAAGTCCATCTTCCCTTATTACTAACTTTACCAGCTGTGATGAAAAATCATCAAGTACTTCCATCCAATCATTTTATGATCAGAAATTTTCCAAACCTACAGTACTGTTGGGAATTTGAACATTCTCAAATCCCATGGAGTCACATTTTTTCACTGTATTTGGTGAGGTTATCTCTGTCATACCAGTTACTAATTTTGACTATCTTTAGTTTTTATAACTTATGAAACAGAAAGTTATTAACTGTGGTTCAGAGCTCAGTGCTTATGTTACATTCTGTAGCTGGATGCTGTAGGTTGTGCTTGGATACAGAGGCCAGACCAGTAAGTAGGATAACGCTTGCAAGGTACTAGTAGTATGAAATGATTCGTGTTTAGGTACTTAGCATAGACATGAGCACATCAGTGATTATAGTACATATGAACTGGATGGTATATGCAAGGTGCTTAGATGAATGAACTGATGAGTCACTTGTTATGATTTGATAGTTTTGGCCTTTCTCTGTATCCCACCATAGGAAGGGTGCTTAGTCCAGTATCATAAGAACCCCCCAAAAAAATAATGATATCAATGATGGTTCTGTATCCAACTGTCAAAGGAGTCGAGTAGGATGACACCCCTCAGAAAATTAGTAGCAGTATGATCACCTCCTCCAACTCCAGAGAGTGTGTCCATTAGCACGCAGAAGAGGAAAACCCCCTTTGGGGGAAACCTCTGAAGACCCATGGCTACTGACTTTCCCGTCCTTCATTGCATACTAAAGGAGATCAGTCCTAAATAAAATTAAATTTAACAGCTAATCCAAATCCCAAGTTGTAGAACCAGATCCAGAGAAACAGAGAACTGAGGTAGTAGTGAGTCATGACATGTCAGGTGAACAGGGCAAGCATCCTCCTGGTAAACTCCAAGTTTGAGAACCCATGAGCAGGCCGGAATGATAGTAGAGTGGAATCCATGGTTGATATGAAGTTGAAGTGACAAGTTGCAGTGGTGAAGCACTCCAGCAGGTGAGGATAACTTCTCAAAGAAAAATCAGGAATCAAAGGCTCAGCATCCACGTCCAGAAGGAGGACTGTTGGGTCATATTCCACTAGGCAAACTTGCAAGTGAAAGCCGTGGCGATGAAGCACAAAACTAGTGTATGCTGCATGATGGGGAAGATGGAGCAGTAAAAACCTCCAATCAGGAGAGGGGAAGCAAGTACAGTACGTGAAGCAGGTAGAGATCGTAGTGCAAATAGGTAACAAAAGTCAGATGTAGTTTCAGCCTATGAGGAATGAAGTAGGTTGTAAAATGGGGAGTTAGTCATGATAACCTCTAGGCCCTGTAAAGGTGAAACAGGTAGTATGAACAAGTAATGTAAATAAGTGGACCTGTACGTAGGTCAGTTGTAGTAGTAAGTAAAGCTGCATGATGCAGAAGCAGTAGCAGGGACATAGTATTGCATAGCTTATGAACAGCATACAGTGAGTGGTATGAAGAGTAATAATAGCACAGGAATTGAAGAGCTTCATGTGGGTCCTAATGGTTGCATAATAATGTTGATATCCACATTCCAAAGCCAGAATGGTACCATAGCTTGAATTGATTTGGGAAGAATATTCTGACTAGTCCTAAAGTTGAACTTATGAGTTATAGACTATGATAACTGAAGAAGTTGAATCAAACGAAGTAGTGTTGTCACAGGGTCCATGAAGCCTTACAGCGTAAATTAGGACAGTGAAAGTCTTCTGGATAAGCACAACAAAGTGTCCTGGTAAGAGTGTAGTAGTATTAATTTCACATGACTGAAGTGGCAGGGCAGAAGCATCTGAAGAATAGATGACAAATGGCTAAACGATCTGGAAGTGAGTCCATAGTAAAGGAGCTCCTAGGGCTGAATGACACTGCGGTAGGTAGGCAAACCTCATGCCCTGAGGGGCGAGGCAGGTTGTAGAGTAGTGCTAGATAACATAATGAAAATGTCAAACTGCATGCAATGCAGAAAAGCAGTAAAGTTATGAGGAATAAATTGTAAATGGTTTTGTAATGGCAGCATATCCCGAGTCAGTTTAGTGCAGAGTAGTACTGTAGTGTTAAGGCAGACTGATGAGAGCAGAACAGTGCTGTAGACTATCTTAGGTGGCATATTCTGAGTCAGTTTAGTGCGGAGTAGTACTGTAGTGTTAAGACAGACTTATGAGAGCAGAATGGTGCTGCAGACTGTCATATCCTGAAGATCGAGGATGGTAAGGATTGCAATGAAGAGACCTTGGCGGAAGAGTTGGCAATTTGGTGAGAGGTAATAAGCATCATAAAACTGTAGTACCTCAATATTTAAGCAGCAGTTCAACCAGGGAAGACAGATGGAATAAAGGTCAGCAGGGAGTCCTGGCGGAGACGGTAGTAATAACTCCGGGGAAGTTGAAGTAGCATGACGAGGAGCATTCAAGAGAATTGAGGCAAACATCTTGATGTACTCCAGAATAATCCAATGGGAGGTGGAAGCATTAGGAAGCATATTTGGAAAGGTAGGTCCAAAAAGCAGCTCTGTAGGAAGCATCCATGAGAATGAAGGGGAGCCAGCCAAATGAGATAAGGCAGTGCGACCAGACCATGTGTAGGTCAGCCGATAGATCGTAGGAGTTATGGCGGATATGTAAGACAGCCAGTGAGTAAATAGAATTAGGCGGTGAAACCAAGAAGGCTAGACCATGCGAGGTCAGTTGATAGGTAAGAAAGCAACAGCAGGCAAAGCTCAAACGTGGCCGCTGTATAGCCAGACCCCATGTAGGTCAGCAAAAGGAAGAGGGAGTCCATCTAGACCCCATGTAGGCTAGATGACTGCAGCCTAGCCACAAAGGGCAGACTGAGACTAGGTACCCCAGAGGCAGAAGCTGAGGATGAGCAGGGCAGGCAGCAAGGGGTAGTAGGGGAGGTCTGCCATATGTAATAGATGTACTATACTTGAATGGGAAGGGCCTGGACAGCTGATGGTGCAGAGCTGAAGGAGCAATGTAACGGCACATGGCATGGAGTACCATGGTATGAAATCAGCAGGAAGAAGTATGAGTTAGAAGCAAACAATAGAATATGAGTAGCAGCAATCCTTCAAGGATAAGTCTATCTTCATGGTGAGTCAGTACAGAAGACAGCCAGGACTTTGCAGAATGAAGCAGGATGGACTAGTTTCTTAACATCCTATCCCATGGTTGCGTTCTTTAATTAGCTTAGGCAAGCTAGCTTCACGGAGCTGTACGCCAGGCTTATACTACTTCAAACATCCAGACCTGGAGTATATAATGTTCATAAGAACAGAAGTCCAAGAAATAGTGCTAATGCTTGAATTAGAACATGCAAACTGGACATGGTTCATTTCATAACAGGAGCAGAAATGAGCTTCCATAAGAAGGGAAGCACGAGGCAGTGCCAGTAAACGCTCCCATATGACCACAGAAGGGGTGTACAATATAATCAGAGCAGTGTTAGTTGCAAGCTAGATAGTGAAATGAGACTATAGTGAGCTTGGCATGTAAGGCATGCTTTTGCATCCTGAATCTTGCAGAGTAGCTGACATGGCAGTTTCTTAATAGTCTCTGAAGAAAGTGAAATGTTACCTGCATTACCAGCAGTGGGCTACAGTATGTGTAAATTTAAATAACGAACCAGCTGAAAGAGTTAGGTGGCAGGTAGAGCTAGCAGTGCTTCGATAAACACCCTGCAAATGCATTGTCTTTAGCCCAGACAGTTAAGCACTGAGATATGTAGAGTATAACTTGAGGGAATGCATGTGCTAGGAAACTTGGTTCCGAACTAGGTACCTGCAGTTGTCACGTAGCTCAAACAGAAGTGAGAGGTCGAATTGGAGACAGTTAGTTAACTGAGCTGAGAGGTCCAGAAGCAAAAGTAATGGTGGAGGTAGATCGGCATCCTCAACGAAATGTGAACCAAAGCCCAGGTCTGGAGATTGAGCTCACAGTAGAGAAAGAGCAGAGCGGTGCACTGAGTGGTTGGACTCCATATGCGGCAGCAATACAGGTAGGACTTGGTGGCAGCATGGTGATGGCTGCTCGGAAAAAAGTGGTGTAGGGACAGAATGCAGGTATACAGAGCAGAAGACAGACAGTAGAGGCATGAAACACTCAGAGCAGCAGATGGTAAATAAAGAAGGTAGAGCGGACCAGTGGGAAACCCCCCCCAAAAGAAAAAAATGAGAGGAAAGAAACAACAAACAATGTAGAGTTGGGCAAATAGTAACAGACGAGAACAGAGAAGGCACAGGAAGGGGGAGGGGTGAACGGAGAAATGAGGAAAGAGCAGCCGAATACCAGCAGCACCACTAGTGAGTGCAACTCGCTCTAAGGAGGGCGGTACACAGCCTGCTGGTTTAAATAGGATGTGAGGGAGGAGCTCTTCCACCACTTAACTATGGGCATAGTCCTAAATTCGTTTCTGTTTGACCCATTGTGAGTTGGGGTTATTTCAGTAACAAGGTGTAGAGGTGCCTTGTTACAAAGAATACAGTTCAATAGATTAACAGTTGTTAGAGCACTGGGTTGGGAAGTAGGAGATCATTGTGCAAGCCCCACCACAACAATATCCTCACTGTGTGACTCTAAACAAGTTATTTAACCCTCCAAGTGCTCCAGTCCACCCATCTGCCAGTATAGGTACAACACCCATTATGCCAAGCAGTCCCTTAAATCCGGTGATTCACCCATGAGATGTCAGCAGCATCTGAAGGCCTATCAAAGCCTGAACACTGATCAGTACTAATCAGCTGGGGTAAGAGTGAGGGGCACTGGACTGGCATTGGCAACCCCTGCTGCTCCCGGTTGATCAGTACCAACTGGAGAACTATCCTCCCCTTCTGCTTTAAACTACTGTGCATCGGTTTTCTGGCACTAGAGATTCCCCTTTCTGGCTCAAAAGACAGGCACACTGTCATGGTATCATTTTGCCTGGGATCTTGCTTCCTGACATCAAGGCTCACTGGGGTCTAGTGGTCCCCTCCATCTACCTGTGAGGCTAAGAGGGCAGTTATCCCTGAATAAGGGTCATGTGGGTTACTTACTATACAGCAGCCCCTGCCTTCTTTCTCCTGACATGCTTACACATATTGCAGTGCTCACTGAGTGTGAAAGGAAAACAACTGCAGCCCCACTGAAGTTGTCTCACTAAATTAAAAAGATACTGCACAGGTGAAAATCGGTTATTGTGACCTTTTAGTACCTTACGAAAGTGTCAGAAATTTGTCTGCTACACATTTTAGATAATATGATGCTGACCACTGACCAGTCAATGTGCAATACCTCTGAAGAGTGTTGGCAACACCCCTCTGTAGAGACACTTCTCCAACTGCTCAAGAGAATAGGTATAACATGAGGCAGAGCTTCCCTTTAAATTTGTCTTCTTTGGCATTAATATCATTTTTATCTGTTCATTGGCATTATAACACATATAAGTATTACAGGAGAATTAAGAGTCATACACAGTGCTGGAAATGGAAAAATTTACTGGGGGAACCCACCAAATGTATGTAGGCTGGAACATCCACAACAGGTCTCTGGGGACAGGTGTCCTCATTTTATGCTGCATTTTAAACTTATTTATTCCATTTATTTAAACATCTAGAGGGGTCGATTTTACTCAGACGTAGTCCTTCCCCGTGCTACTCTTGGATAAATCAGACTGATAATTTCACTCCCGGACTTGAGTTACCCTAGGTTCCACCCACTTCCACCCACTTCCATCACTGGTTATACAAATGAAATACACACACAAGTATTTGGCTGTGTGTAGTGCAGATAAAAGCCAAAGCAATCGGGGCCAACTCAGCAAAGCCACAAGAATATAACAGGAACACAGTAACACCCTTGCTATTTCATCATTTTAAACCTAATGAGAGCACAGTCTTTAACATGAGAACCTTGTAAGTTCTATACCATACCACACCAAGAGACATTTGGATATTAGTGGCCTGTATGTAAATAGGATAGGCAACTACTACTATTTGTTTAGGAAGGAGTACAGGTGTAGAATACAGAGGGAAGACCTAAAATAAATGTTTAGGTTACAGTGAAAGTACTCCAACCTTCTCAAGACAAGATGGTTAAGCATCTCAAACCTAGCAAGCCTGATCAAGGCTCTGCATCAGCCTTTCTGGGATGGGATTTCCAGTGATTACCAATGGCTATAAATAAATAGTTTAGCCTCAGTACCAGCAGAGACAAGCCTTTTCAAATGAAGGACATGGGCTGATGTAGAGTGGAGGTGTCATCTTGTAGAAGCAATTCGGGACAGCAGGGTTGATGGGTTCCAGCTCCAATCAACTCTTGGCAGGCCATTCCCATCTCTTTCCTGAAGGAGTGCAAGGCAGTATAGCTCCAAAGTCAATAACGGTAGAACTTTTCTGGATTCCAGTATCTTTATCACTATGGAGGTAGTGGGATCTTGGATTAATAGTAGTGGCTGCAAATAGTTTATTGTTAGACAGGAATAAGGCAGTTAGCAGAAACATCTTCAAATTGTCAATTTGTAGTGGTACTTGGTTAAAAGAATTACATTTTTAATAGGTTAACTGTGATTAGATTAATAGTGGTTGGGAACCAGGAGATCACAGTTTAATCCCCACTAGAGACAAATCCTCACTATGCGACCCTAATCAAGACTTTTATCATCCACATACTCCAGTCTGCCCAGCTGTCGATATGTGTGCAACACACACTGTCCAAGCAGTTCCTTGCATCCAGTAATTCCCCAGCAACATGTGAGTTGCACCTGAAGGCATATCAAAGCCCAAATACTGATCAGCACCAATCAGCTGGGGGCAGGAGTAGGGGGACACTGGGCTGGCATTGGTAACCCTTGTTACTCTTTGTTGATCACTACCCACTAGTGAACTATCCACCTCTCCTGCCCCAACCTACTGTGCATCTGTTTTCTGTACTAGTGATTCTCCTTTCTTGACCTTGAAATCCAGGCACAGTCTTCTGGTGTCTTGATATCCTGGAGCCTGCTCCCTGACCCCAAGGCTCCCTGATGTCTAGTGGACCCCTCCAGCTCCCTGTCAGGATGAGATGGCAGTTATCTCTAGTTATGAGCCCTGCAGGTTTTATATAGCTGCCCTATCCTTCTTTTTCTTCAGTTGCTCACAATGCTAATTATGTTTGAAAGGGAAAAAAACTACAGCCCTGTTTAACATGGATTTGTAGATTAATAAAGACTGCAGAGGTACAAACTGGATAGTATAATGTAGACCAGTCAATGTGCTACATCTCCGAGAAGGGTTGGCAGCACCCTCTGAAGTGACGCTCCCCTGATGGCTCAAGTGAAGAAGTATTACATTAGGTAGAGCTTCCCATGTTCCAATTTGCTTTCTTCAGCATAACTATTATTTTTAATCTTTTATTTCCATTATAACAGAAACGTAGTATTCCAGTAAAACTGAGAGTTGCACAAATGAAGTATATACACCGGTAGTTGGCTGTGCATAATGCAAATAAAAGCCAATGCAATCAGGGTAAACTCAGCAAAACCACAAGAATAGACACCATGTCAATACAGCAAATCAATAAAGGTGAACATCGAAACTGTGACTTTTTTATAGTAATGCAATGTTGAGTGACTCCGAACAAGAGTGCACTGCAGTTAATAGTGAATGCAACAATAGCACACTGCAAGTATCAGCAAATCCTACAGCTGGAGCTGGAAATTATAGGCCAAACTACCGAGGTAGTCATATACAGACTTCTCTTACCAATGGTATGTAAAGCGAGTAAAGCACTTGTTCAGTGGTATTCTGCACACCTCCAGTATACTTTTGATGCAACCTCTTTTCCCTGCCGCTAGAGGAACCCACCGTGTAGAGTAAGGGGATGCCCCTTTTGGCTCCATATGTATTCCACTACAGACATCCTTACAGTTCTGTTTCCAGCCTTAATCTAACATCCTTTCTTCCAGCACCTATTTATGCACAGGTGCACATGTGTTACCTATTGACATGCATGGGTCTGTGCTCCCCGCCCCCCATCTCTAAGATTACTACTCTGAGACGTTTCTGTATAGGGGGGGTAGTAAGAAACTCATGTTTGCCATTCTCTTCCATTCACTCAAATATGATGTTCACTATTCTGTACTCCTCCTGGATACTGCATTCCTTTTCAACTCATGTTCACCATTCCCTTCCATTCATTCACATTTGACTATAGCTATATTTGTAATTGCCCTTTGTGGTTCCCTCAAATGTATTCACCATTCCCACATCACTGTCATAACATGATACCACAAGAATATAACAGTAACACAGTAACATCCTTGCTGTTTCATAATTTTTAAGCATAGAGAGAGCACAGTCTTTGACAGGAAACATTGTAAGCTCTGTACCGTACCACTCAAAGAAATGTTTAGATATTAGTGGCACTGTATGTAGGAAGAGTACAGGTGTGCTACACAGAGCAAAGACCTAAAATAAATGTTCCATTTAGAGTGAAGGTAATCCAACCTGATCGCTGCAAGATGGCTGAGCATTTGAGAACTGGCAAGCTTGACCAAGGCTCTGAACCAGTCTTCAATGGATGGGATTTCCAATGACTTCCAGATGCTGTGAATAAGCAGTTTAGTCCCAATCCTTAATACTGTACTTAAATAATTGAATGACATGGTTGTGATCCAAGGCAAAGGGTGTCATGTAGGAGGACCAGTCTGGGCCATCTGGGTTGATGGCTTCTAGATCCTGCAAGTTGTTTGCAGGCTATTCTAAACGTTTCCTTAGAGAGTGCAATGCAGTACAGCTCTAAAGTAAATTAAGGAGGAAGCATTCTGGATTTTAATATTTCCATCAATATGGACACAGTGTTATCTAGTAGTTAGAGAACTGACCAGGAAATTACAGATTCAAACACCACCAAATCCAAATACTCACTGACCATAATCAGCTCATTTAGTTACCTGTTTCTCCAGTCCAACCAGCTGCTGATGTGGCTAGAACACTGAAAATGAAATGTTGCATCTCACTCTATCTGTCCTGGGTAAATAAATGACAAAGTAACAAAACATAATATTGTGATTACAGAAGGGACTTAAGGGCAATCACATCTGCAAAAAGACAAACAGTACAGCAGCTCAATTCAATACCGTATATGCACATATCGGGGGGACAATCCTCTGTAGATGAAATTAGGGCCTCAGTGTCTGTTACCTGCATGGCCAGCCCTGGTAATGATGCTTTCCAGTCTCTAAATTCAGAAATACATGAAAATAGAGCCGTTTTGATAGTAGTAATATCTTCTTGGAGTTAGTGTAATGGGGCACCCGAAGAGGGCATATTAGGATCAGAAGCTGGAGATTAACTTCTACGGGGCCTTTTCGCTTCCAGCCCCCACTGCATCCTTTTGATTCTGTCCCTCGGGGGCACTGCGATTCACCTCTCTGAATGGTTCTACAGCAGTCTTCTCCTTGATCTTGGAGGTCTAACAGTCACGTAGAAAGTTAGGATGCAGTAAAAGTCTTTGCATTAGTTAGAAATCCACACAAAATAGCTTGTGAAATAGCAGAGCTGCACCACCGTGCTGCTTCCTCCACCAAAGGCATCACGTGACTCTGTAAATTAGATTTTGTTCTACGTGGATGTATATTTGTATGATGCACTGGTCACCCATGAAAATGGGTCTTTGGCCCATGGATTTACTAGAATTCAAGTAAACAAAACAAAACAACTTAAAGAAATAATTACCTGTTATTCTTAATGTAAAACTAAAAACAAAGAAGTGAAAACATAAATTATTTCTTTCTACATTAATTAATCCTTCCTCTGACTTAATTAGCAAACTGAGTTCAATTCAAGCTTCATTCTGTCATTGCTCTGTGATCTTGTTCTGATTCATAAATATGTGCTGCTGAAAAGCTAATAAACAGTCAACTTCTCTGTGTCTCGTGCGCGCAACTACTGGTGACTCCTTGTGCGCCTGCCAGCTGAGACTGAAGGAGATTACAAACCAGATATGAGAGACCCATAAGCAGTTTCCCTTTCCCAGTCCTCACCTCTTTCTCTTATGAGCCTCTGGGCCCACAACACTACACCCACCCTACCTCCTTTGGCTATCTAACCTCTCCCATCTGCTTTAGCCATTATTCCCGAGTGGATTTGAATCTGACTAGTGTCTCACCCTGATTTGTACTTTCACAAAGAAAGCTATCCTACTGATCCCTGCATCCCATTCTCTCACGGTTAAACTCTCTGTCTGCCTCCACCTCATAAGAAGCACACGCTTACTTCCACAACCATAGACTATATTATTAGTTTAAACCTTGACTTAGGTCCTGGAAGTACTGAAGTGTAGTATCCCCAATAGCCAGAACTGGGGGGAGTCTGTGAGCTGAACCCCTGCAATTGCTTCTGCTCTCTGCCTCTCCTCCTTTCAAAACCACAGGATATTGGGGCATGCCCACATGATCTGGCCTATATCACATGGCTCCCGCTGACATCTGAAGCATTCATCCTAGATCTGTGTAGCTATCCTGACTAGTTTATATGACATTCCATGCCCTCTAACCAGGATTTTTTGCAGGATTTGTTGGCACCAGGGGTCCACGGACTCCTGGTGTGCAATCCTCTAGCACTTCTCCCTGGTTTCAGGGGTGATCTCAATCTGCAGGACACTGCTCCTCTTCTGGCTGTATGAGTCACAATAGGTAGGTGAAGCTGTTGCATGTGATCAGAAATAGGCCCCATTGCAATTAGCTGTTTAGCTCCTGATCTATAGTACGGGACATGTCAGTGAGTTGGTATCTGTACCCTTCCGCAAGGCGGTCCCTGAGTACTTTATTTATTTATTTACTGTGTAATCAGAATTACAATCCTTTGAGTCATAGACTCTTTTGCAAAGGCTCCACGTCATTTACAGGAGTGGAGGGAGAAAAAGTACAAGGATGACAGACGGAATGAGCAATTATATACAGGTTTCAGTACAGACAGTATTTATACAATGGCTCCACAGTGGTTACAGGGGGTGGAGAGACACAAGACAGTATAAAACAATAAAAAAGCAAATTTTTATATACACTTAGATTTTTACAGTTTACAGAATTGACATGGCAGTTGTGAGGCGTTTTGAAAGCATTTAGGAGGCATACATGTGAGCCCAAGACAGAGCTAATGCGGAGGGCGGTTCGTAGGGTCTAGGAAGTCCCAGAGTCAGTTAAGGGGATGAGGGAGGAGAGTGAGCAGGCCTTATTGGCATTCACATTTAGCATTTTCAAAGAGGTGTGTCCGAAGGCCAGCTTTGAAAAGTGAGATGCTGTGGGTCTGGGAGAGAGTAGGGGGAAGGGTGTTGAGCCATTTGGGGGCACGGTAGTGGAAGGATCTCTGCCTTAGTGACGTTCGACATGGGGGGACCGTGAAGGATGAGGTAGCCGACAGTCTGGTAATCCGCCTGTGAGGGGCCGAGCTGATGATGGGAAGTAGACCGGCTGGAGTAAGCTGGAGGTGGATCTTTTTTGCTAAGATGCAGGTTTAATATTTGAGTCTTTGATGGAAATTAAGCCAACCAGTTAGTGTGTACAGATCACAGGTGTGGGTGAGTCTGTCACAGCCAGTAACAAGGTGGCAGGCTTTATTAAGCACTGTGATTATGTTAGTTAGGTGGAGTTGTCAGCAGTGCCATAGATAACAACCCCGTAATCGATAAATGAGAGGATGGAGGAGGTGACTACTATCTGCATGGCTTGGGCAGGCAGGCTGTTCTTGATCCTGTAGAGGGTACCAATTCTGGAGTTGATCGCTGATGAGAGGAGGCATACATGTCTGTGGTAGGAGAGGGAGGTATCTAAGGTGACAACCAGGTATTTAAAATGAGTAACATGTTCCAGATGAGTACCATCCAAGTTTGTAATATGGAGTGTCATCTGGCTGTGTGGGCTTTGGTGATGTGCAAAGGTCATGGACTTAGTTTTGGAATAGTTAATGATCAGGCGGTGATCAGCGAACCAGTTCTCCAGCTCCCTGAAAAACCCCTGAAGGGTGAGCTGGAGGGTGTCTGGCTGTGGGTGTTGCCAGTAAAGAACAGCATCATCAGCATAAAGCAAGAGATAACCGCTTCAAGCTTTGGGGAGTGAGTTAAGGAAGAGTGTAAAAAGCAGTGGGCCCAGAATTGACCCCTGTGGAATGCCAGAGCAAACAGATTTGGGGGTGGAGATGGTGGAGTTGATTCTTACTTGCTGAGAGCGACCCGAGAGGTAGCCCTTGTACCAGGCTGAGACCTCAGAGGCCACATTTAGTTGTGGCAGGACTAGGATGAGTACATCGTAATTGACCATGTCAAATGCCTTTGTTAAGTCAACATAGATGGCCCCGGCAATAGACCCTTGGTCTAGGGCCCCATGGATGAACATTGTTACTTCAGTGAGGGCTGTGATGGTGCTGTGGCCAGCACGGAACCCATGTTGTTCCTTACTTAGGAGGTTGTGTCTCGTAAGGTGTTCGGTTAGCTGGTCTGAGACTATTTTTTCTAGCGCTTTGGAGAGAGGAGGGAGTATTGAGATTAGCCTATAATTACCGGTGCGAGTGGGGTCGCCATTTTAAGATAGGAGTGATCAAGGCTTTTTTCCAGGTAGAGGGGAACTGGCAGAGGCAGAGTGAGAGGTTAAGAATTTTTGTGAGATGGGGGTAGTGTGACATAGAGGGTAAGCCTAATAAGTTTTAGGTCCAGGGAGTCATTGCTGTAGCGAGTGTTAGCGATAGCTTTGGAGATATAGCATTTGGCCAGGTTGCTGGGAATGGTTCGGAGCCAGAAAGGGGGTGGGAGGTCTATACTCGCTGGAATAGGTGTGGGGGGTTTGGGAGGGTGGAAGAAATTTGGCGGGAGGATATGTGAGAGGTCAGAGAAGGAGTCGTTGAGGGCTTCAGCGATTTTAGCTGGGTCTTGGGTAATGTCCCTGTTCACTTTGAGTTGGGTAGGGGTGGGGGAGCGAGTTTTGCCACTGTTTTCCTGAATGTTGCTCCAGAATTTTTTTCCGTCTCCCCAGGAGGTGGAGAGGGTATGCTGGTAGTATTCAGCTTTTGCCCTGCGTGTTGCCCAGATGCATTTATTACGCACCTCCCTGTATAGTTGTCTGTCCCTAGTGCACTGGGTGTCTATGGCCTTGTGCCAAAGGTTGTCCCTGTGTTGCATAAGGTTTATAAGGGAAGGTGTGATACAGGGGGTAGTCCTAGTTTTCACCACCTGCTTTGTGAGGGGGGCAAATATATCACAGGCTTTGTTAAAAGTAGTTATAAAGTGGGTGAGGGCAGTATCCACTGTCTGTGCATTATATATGGGTAGCCAGTTGCTATTTGCAAGGTATTCTTTGAGGCGGTTATGCCTCCTTTTTTGAGCTTATGATACCATGTGGTGTTAGGTGGTGCTAGGGGTAGTTTACCCGACCACCAGCAGATAACCGGGGAGTGATCACTGATAGCATCAGGGAGCACTGTGGCCCGGATGATGTTGGTAAAAATAAGGTCTAATAGTGTGGAGGTCCCGGTTCTTGTGTCACACCTTGTTGGGGAGGTAACAATTTGGGTGAAGTCCATAGCCTGTGCTGTGTCTTTGAAGGTGGAGGAGGATGGGGATAGCCAATCAATGTTGAAGTCGCCCATTAATATGGATTCGTTAGTATTTGGGAGGTGAGAGATAGTGTGTAGGATGGAATCAAATGCAAGTTTCTGGTTTCTCGGGGGGGATATAGGCTGAGATGATGTGGATAGTTTTAGTGCCCAGACTAATTTTGACTGTAGGTGTCTGTGCCCCATATTCTGGGAGGGGGTGTCCACGACTGTGGCACCGAGTGTTGATTTAATGAATATTGCACAGCCACCCCCATGCTTATCTGATCTATCAGCCCTAAAAAGGTTATAGTTACTTAGGGAGACTGCATCATTGGGGATTTTTTTGGATAGCCAGGTTTCTGAGAGGGCTAGAATGTCAGGAGCATGTTGGGCAATCCACCCTTGAAGTAGCGTGTGTTTTTTAGGAAGACTACAAATATTAATTGATGCCAGCAGCAGTCTTCCCTGAGGTTTGTTTGGGGGGGGGGGTTGTGATGGAGGGTCCAGGGTTGGGGTGAATATTTCCAGATAGCAGGAGTAGGAGTAATGTGTGTCGTAGTAGAGAGAGCCTGCAATGCTTGTGGGACCCAAGCTGGGAATGATAGAGTGACTGTTTTATTTTTTTGTTGTGGCCAGGTACTGGTAGACTAGAGATGATGCAGGGAAGCAGGGAGGTAGCATAAGGGGGAACCAACGTCGTGTCTTCGTGGGTGGAGGGGGGCTAAGGTGCAGGCTGGAGCAGGGCAGAGGTACAGTGTTGACCCATCTGTAAAGTGGGCGTAAGTGCAGGAGTATGAGAGAGAAGGTAAATTAGGACAAATTGACATTGGTGTGCAGCGTACGGGTGTCTATGCCATCCAATGTCCGAGATAGGTGAAGGAATAGGGAAGGTGGCGAAGTCATGAGGTGGAGGAGCCACGGGGGGGGGGGTTGCAGAGCAAGGAGAGTGAGCCTGCTGGTCAGCAACGTTGTGATTAGTAGGAAATGCATAGTGAGTTTATTCCAAGAGAGAATGTGGGACAGCGGCCTCTAGGGATGAAACTGTATAACCTGCAGCTGGAAAAGTGGTCTGATAGGTTATTTCGCCCTGTCACCTGACTTGCACAGGGTATAAATTCAGGAGCCAACCAAGGGTGGTGGTGGGGGTGGCAGGGCTCAGCCTGAGCCGAAACTCATGGGGCAAGGCAGCTGCTTTTCTGCTGGGGAGAATGAGCGGCAAGGCTGGGGGCTGGCGGCCGTTTGAAAAAGGCGCCAAACAGCAACCGATTCCTTGTAGGTGAGCAGCAAATTACCTGGCTCAGCGTGCTGTGCTTTTCTTTTGGCAGGGAGGGCTTCTCGGCTGGCCCTCATGACTGCCGGTCTCCACAGGGAAGGGGGGTGGTGGTCTGCGAAGAAAATGGAGAAGACAAGGGGTTTAAGTAGGCAGAGTGGAGGGAAAACGATTAAGTAGCAGGGCGGGCTGGGAGTTGGGTGGGGGAGACGAACAAAGGAGCTGGGGCTACTGATCAAATTACGGTCCTGAGAGCTGTTGGAGTGGCTGGAGGTTTCAATGACACAAGCACGCTAAAGAGCCCCTCTAAAACCCTCACAGAAATTGCCCAACTTCACTTAATCTAAAAACAATCCCAGGAGGGGGTGGTGGTCTGGCTCAGTGTGCTGTGCTTTAGTACATGGAGAAGCTGAAGATATTTCCAATATTCTGTTGTTGGGAGCTAGAATTCACAATGTAGCTGGCCAAAGGTCTTTAGGTAGGTAGGTAAAATTTCTTTTTAAACAGGTAATACATGTCATTTGGACAAAAGTCCAGTTTACAAGGCAGACCTGTGTAATCCCTATCTAAAATACATACAGTAAGGTTCCGTATTAATACATACACAAAACACATCAGCATAAATATTACTAATATAGCAACAAGAACTAAGGCAAATGAGATGTCACAAAGTGTGTATCGCCTACCATATCCAGCCAACCTATTGAAGAGCAGCACCACTAATCCTGAGCCAAGGGTTACCCCATAGTATTTCTTGTGGTCCCAAGGAGGTAAGATTCCATTTTGCCACATGCTGGATCATCTTCTAGGCATTCTTTGTGTACTTGAAGGTGGGTGGCAGTCACTCTGTGTACTCTCTGGGATCAAGTAGTTGTGCAAAGTGAGGCCTTCCTCCCATCATCATGTACTCTGCCTGAAGCAGTTCGAGGTGATGACATCACCAACAAAAACATTGCGGCACAATACACCACAACCTAAATACCAACAGTAAATAAAAAAGTCGGTAAAAACACAGATGACAGAAATCCCGACACACACACAAAAAAAAAAAAAACAGCAGGAGCTCTTTGTTTTGTGGGGGATTCCGCCTCCCACACCCAGCGGAACTAAAAAAATCAACTCTGAGAGGTGTGGACCTTGGGGATGGGAGAAACTCGGGAGGGGGAAAATGTGTTAAAACAAAAAAAAAACACTAAGGTTCAGTTCTGGGAGACAGGGATCCAAACAGGGAGCAAGTGCCCTAGCCACTCCACCACAGGAGCAGCTCAGCCAGGTACCACAAATCCTGCTCCCTTATCCCTCCCCCACTACTGCTTTCCCTTCCCCACCTACATATGCTGTTGACAGGGGTAGGCGTAACTGCATAATGGTGCAACACCCCTGTCCCTGTAAAAGCCCCCAATAGTCTAAGTCGCAATATTATTGCGGCAATGTTTTTCAAACAATGTTATCAGCGGATACCACCTGAAGCCACAAGATTCCTCCTTGCTGATCATCAACCTGCCACTGGATGGCACATTTGATGCCATTTGTTACATGGTATGCCCATGGCCAAGGTGCATTCTACCACCTGTCCTGGCTGGAGCCTTTAGCAATTTCCTTCCAAACCTAGGCTTTTATTGCTGCCTGAGAAACGCAGAAAAAAAAAGTATACTTATTTTTTGCCACCACTTGCCAGCCAAAAAGAATGGCAGATTATTTGGTGTACTCTATACTCTATTGCTTTCTGCATGAGATTCCCATGTGGTAGCATCAAACATTGTTCTGAAGTCCAGATAGCCTATATTCAGAACATGTCTCCTATCCACCTCTTGTGTTACACCTTGAAGGAGGCAAGCAGGTTGGTTTAGCAGGATCTACCTTTTGTGATGCCATGCTGTGTTATAGAGAACTGCCTCCACCCCTTTTCATTCATATACTGAACCACCCAACTATAACAGAAAAAAGGGCAGTGAGAAAAACCGGGGGTGCACCAGTCAAAGGATGCCAACAAAGAGAGAGAGAAAAACTGTGCACTTTTTTTTTCATCTCTCTTTCTGTCACCCGGACCTGAACTGTCTCAGGCTGCCTTGACTCACCTGAATGCACTACCACCCACCTTGGTCATGTTCCACATTATATTACTGTCCTCCGCTGAACCCAGCTAGACCATCCCCCATGCTCTGAGCCCCCTGAGGTAGGGCTGCCTCCACGTACAGGTGCTTTCTCTACAATCTAGAGTGCCCAGCTTAGGTCGATGGAGAGGCAGAAAGGGTGGAAACAGAGACCCGATGTTGGGCATGTGGCATCAGGCACTGCTAGGAGCTGTTGCCTATCATGCTCGAGGGGAGTTTTCTCTTTAGTTCCCCTCTGGTGCAGCTTGCAATGGCATCAGCGTGGGTACCTCCCACAGACAGTCTGCCATCACCAGACCCCCACTTGCGTTGTCCTTGCTGCTGGGTGAATGCACCCCACCTCCACTAGGTGCCACCGCTGAGTGTGGAGTTCCCCAGTACGCTCCCCAGGAGAAGAGAGCAGTCCTCCAGATGCTTGATTTTCTCCTTCCCCTACCAACCCCTGGTGGCCCAGGCTCATTTCCGAACCCGTGTTACTAGCATGGCACAAGGTGTGGCGTCCACCGCCTCAACCCTCAACGCCACCAGGCTGGCAAAACTGTGCACTTACCCGCTGATACTTGCACACATTGTAAAAAATAAAGATTTCCAAAAGCTGCTGTGTATGGAAGCAAATTTATTAAAATCAAACTTGCTGTCAAGACAGATGAGCAGGATCCTCCATCACCAACCTTTCACGTGATACTATGCATGTCTAAATCAAGAATAGCATCCCGTCTTGTCACATGCCTACTGCCTGCTGGCATGGGCTGTAGAAACAGAGACCCTGACTGCAGAAAGAAACTGAAAGTCCATCAATTCTATCTTTACTATACTATCTCACCTCATCAATCTAATGTACTGGTTGGTTTTCTCACACTTCCCCCACTCCCCCACCCCTCAGCTCCCTGTTGCTCCCCAAGGGACTGTACATCTCCCAACTTGTCCTAGCCATGTCTAACCCCATTTAAGTTTTGAGGTACCTGCTCCACCTTCACTGTTGCCAATAGTATGTTCCATGGCTCCACCACCTTCTCCATGAAGTATACCTTCCTCACATCCCTCCAGAGCTTGCCCACCACCAACATACACTCAAGCCCTCTCGTTACTGTGTTCCTAGTTCTACAAACAGGTTCTCCCTATACACCTTGTTTATACTTCTCAGAAATGTATGCATTTCTATCATGGCCTCCTCTTATGCATGACCTCCACTGCATACATATTTAGGGCCACCAGCTGCTCCTCATAGGCTTTACCATGCTGGCCCTAGATCATCTTGGTGACCCTCTGTACAACAACTTCAGTCTGTTTATGTCCTTTCTCAGATGAGAACTCCAGAACTGAACACAGTACTCCAAGTGAGGCCTCGGCAAGGATTTATACAGGAGCAGTATCACTTAGCTTTTCCTACTATCAAAACCCCTTCCTATACACTCCAGCATTCTTGTCGCCTTACTGTCAACTTCATTACATTCAAATCAAATCAAATCAAATCAACTTTATTTTTATAGCGCCTTTCAAATCCAAGGCGCTGTACATAAAAAACATATACATAATAATACAAATTTAAAGAAACATTAAAACGTATCAACCATGACTAAGTAAAAGCTAAGCTAAATAAATATGTTTTTAAACCATCTTTAAAACTATCGACGGTTGGGCATTCTCTCAACCAACAAGGTAGAGAAGTCCACAGGGTTGGTGCTGAAAAAGCAAAAGCACGGGATCCTGATGTCTTTAATCAAACCCTGGGAATCTCCAGCAATCCCTCATTGGCGGAACGGAGAAGACGGAGGGGACAGTAGGGAATCAGGAGATCTTTCAGGTAACTGGGTCCCTGATCATGTAGGGCTTTAACGGTTAGTAAACCAACCTTAAAGATGATCTGCCACCAAACAGGCAGCCAGAGCAGTTCGCAGAGCACAAGTGTAATGTGACTGGTTCTAGAAGTCCCAGTCAAAAGCATGGCAGCCGCGTTCTGCACCAGCTGCAAGTGGCAGATTTCAACCCCAGGTAGCCCTAGGTAGGGGGAATTGCAGTAATCAAGACGGGTAGTGACAAAGGCATGGGCCAATGTTGGAAGATCACCCGGAGGAACCAGGTGTTTCACCCGGGTGATGTTCCTCAGATGGTAAAAAGAGGATCTGACGACAGCTGACACCTGAGGATTTTAGAGTCAGACTGTCATCAAAAATAACTCCCAGATTTTGCACCTGATTGGAGGCAGAAAGCGGTATACCACTAGGTGACAGACCTGATGGTTGTCCAGCTTCCAAACCCACCCCCGGACGACCTGGGTCCACTACCAATACCTCAGTCTTATCTGGATTCAGTCTCAGCCAGCTGGAACTCATCCAAAGTCTGATCTCCGCAAGGCAGTTATTCAGCACGGAGAGTGCATCATCCTGACCAGGCAGAAAGGACAAATACAGCTGAGTATCATCTGCATAGCAGTGAAAACCCAGACTGTATCGCCTGATGATTTTTCCCAATGGCAGCATATACACTGCAAACAACATGGGAGCTAAAATGGAGCCCTGCGGTACCCCACAAGGCAGGGAGTGAGCACCGGAGGAATAAATTCCAGTGGCAACTCTCTGGGACCTGTCCGTGAGGTAAGAATGAAACCGTTTGAGGACTGTACCAGGCAGCCCACAAAAAACCAGCAGGCGCTCCAACAGCACACCATGGTCTACAGTGTCAAATGCAGCAGAGAGATATTGAAGGACCAGAATGGTACATGCCTTTCGATCTCTAGCCATTAGGAGGTCACTCAATACCTGGTCAAGGGCAGTCTCCGTGCTATGCTTCTTCCTAAAACCAGACTGGAGAGTATCATAGACATTGTGAGTTATAAGATGATCATCCAGTTGCAACGCAACTGCCTTTTCAATAACCTTACCAACAAATGGCAGGTTAGAGATAGGCCGGTAGTTAGCTAGACAATCTGGATCCAAGGAGGGTTTTTTAAGGAGTGGTTGAACGACCTCCTCCTTGAGTTAGTCAGGAAAGACCCCCTCTCCAAAGACTTTCAGACAATGTCAGCAAGGATTGGGCAGATAACTTCTACACATCCTACTAAGAGAGGTGTAGGGTCCAGATCCAAACTACAACTAGTTGGTCGCAATGTTTGGATGATCTTCACAATGTCACTGAACTCCAGCCGGCAAAAATCTGACCAGACAGACTGAATGCATGCCACTTCCTGTCGACCACTGCAGTCCCCCATAAGGGAGGTCGGACCAATGCCGGACCTGATGCTGGCAACCTTATCTGCAAAAAACCGAGCAAACTCCTCGCATCTTAGCCAAGGAAAAAGCTTCTGTGGGCTGGAGACAGATTGCATTGCACAATCTGTCCACGGTCCAGAAAAGCTGAGCTGGTCGATTCTGTGCAGCAGAAATCTCCCTGGACAAGAACTCTGCCTTCTTACTGGTGATTTCTGATTGATAACCATCATAATGTGTCATCAACCTAAACCTGTCAGCATCATGGCCTGACTTCCACCAGGCTCTCTCCAACCTTCGGCCAACTCATCTTAACTCCTTCAAGGAGCCATTGAACCAAGGGCTTCTTGAACAGAGGCCGAGAGGCCGAACATGAACAGGAGCAATTTTGTCCAGAGCATCTCCCACAGCCTTATTATAGGCTAGTACAAGATCATCTGGACTCATGCATTCACCCAACAAGCCTGATAGATCCAGTACTGCCGTTAGGTCACTGGGGTTAATACCCCTTAAAGGGTGGTACCGAACCATCTCCATAGGTGCAGACCTATTGGGGAGGCCCTGAAACTGAACCTTATGGTGTGATGGTCAGACCAGCTGACTGGTTCCATCCCCAGATCAGCGATCTCCATACTCAAAAGAAAGATCAGATCCAACGAATGACCCCCTACATGGGTCGAGGAGGTAACCACCTGTGTTAGGCCCAGTGTCATCATCAGCTGGAGGAGATTTTGACCAAAATGCGAGAGTTCATCATTGACCCAGGCATTGAAGTGCCCCAGAACTATCAGTCTGGGGAACTCCAACACCATGTCGACGATGAAGTCTGATATCTCATGCAGGAATTCTCCACCGTCATCTGGTGGACGTTAGATGAGGAGAATCCCACAGCCTACACCCTCTCCCAGGATATATTCAAAGGATCTGGTACTTCCCAATGGCACATCCACAAGGCCCAGCTCAGTCTTTAACATAATGGCCACACCCCCGCCCCATGATCCAACCTTGGAGGGTGTATCACCAAGAACCCAGCTGGAATTGCCAAGGCTAATATAGGGCCTGGATTTTCATCCAGCCAGGTCTCAGTGATGCAAGCCAGATCTGTTGATCCAACAAGATCAGCTATAATAGCTGTCTTGTTTTTAATAAATCAGGCATTGCATAACACTGCCAAGGTAGGACGAACTGTCGAGGAACACCTCGGCACCTATCCATTAAAATCGGAACCCTTTGTTATGGTGACAAGACAAGAATAGCCTCTATCCTGACCCCATTTCACCCCAGGGCATCTCCTGAACCCCAAAACCCCAATCCGCTCACCCCTTCCTGTCCCCCAGCAGGCCCAGCTCTCCACCTTCGCCTACGCTTCCTAAGAATGCCCAATGCAAGACACCTAAAATAGGTGTCGGATGACAATGGGGGACATTCAAAGGGACATAATTCCCTGAGCCTGGTGGGGGAATAACACCCAACCATCACTGAACCTCCCCAACACATTATAAATAAACAAACTGGAGAGGAAAAAACAAAAATAATAAGCAAAAATAAACCTAACAATATCAAATAACCAAAAATAATAATTCACTCCTCCACTCTCTCTCTCACAGAGGTGGGGAATCAAACAAAAAAACAAACACTATTGCACATTTAAAAAAGAACAAATAAAATACAACCCCAACCCAAAATATAACCCCAAAATAACAATAAAATACAATTTTAACAACTGCAACAACAAATAAAAACATCTGTTATTGTCTAATAAAACACAATGTCCAATGTCTTCAAATGTTGCTGAGTTTCAAAAGATAATAAACCCAAACTGAAAAATGTTACGCTCTCACTACCACAACAAGGGATAATAAATCCAAACTGAAAATTGTGGCACTCTCACTATCACAGCAACTGCAATTAAATTGTGCATGAATCTCTGGTATCAACGAAGCTCTCTCACTGCTTCCAATAAAAATGAAATTACAATACCTGAAAATGATGTAGCACTGAATAAAAATAAAAATGAAACAGCAAGCCTTTGAAGGTCAGATCAAGGGAGAATAGTATTATTGGCCAGAAGAAAGGGGACCCCGGAACAAGAGATACCCCACTTAGCCCACCAAAGCCACCCAGTAAAACTAGGGGGCCATAAGGAGAAAAGGAGGCAGATTATCCACCAGCCCTCTGACTGGTAGCCTCAACTCCCACAGAGAGTCTCAGTAACTGGGTGCCCAAACTCCATTGCCAAGCCAGT
Source organism: Neoceratodus forsteri (assembly GCA_016271365.2). NCBI lineage: Eukaryota > Metazoa > Chordata > Ceratodontiformes > Ceratodontidae > Neoceratodus > Neoceratodus forsteri. The sequence goes on from CM028131.1 coordinate 855,221,711, forward strand.
TCAGGATCCTTGAATTTTCAGCCAGATGCAGCTCCACACACTCCCTCCAGATAAATATCAGGTGAGACTCAAACAGCAGTCAGCCAAACAGTACCAACACGGCAAATCGAGGAAACTGCAGTCAACATCCAGAAAACCGCAAGCCACTCCAGGAATCCAATTGACAAGAGAGACTAAAGTTCTTAATCTGCTACTGAGCAGTTGGGATGACATGGTTAAAACAGTTAAGACTGACCATAACAGGACTGAAATTGAGGTGATTGGAGAAGCTACTTATAAAATAAAAAGGGGACCATGAACTTCAAGTGATCTAATTGTGATGGGCTGAGAGGGATGGTTGGGGCTAGTGATAGATAGACAGACAGATAGACACAGACACACATAGAAAGTTAATGTTATGGTTATTTAATTTGTATATCTTCTATTTATTGTGTTCTTATTCTTTGGGGCTAACTGTGCCTATTGTTCTCTGTAGAGCACCCAAATCCTGCAGGGATGGCTGTTATATGACTAGAGTAATTATTACTACTACTACTAATTTGATGAAATTGTTAACAAAATATATGTGTGCTATCACTCATGTTCATTTACACCTGAGGGGTTTAATAACTTGTGTGTGAAATCCAGTTTTTTACCAGACAGTTTACCATACCCCTTAGGGATCCAAAGGCCATTTGTCAAAAATCCTTTCATATTTCTGGCTTTAACTTTGCACCTACAGTATGTCAGTCTCCCACTCAGAGCATGTGCAGTCTAGGTTGAGAGCTGTGCTGCCTGAAAGAATTGCATAAATCTTACTCACCATCCTCTGTTTCAGCTGCAACCATTTGTGTACATGTATTTATTTAGTTATGTATGTATGTATGTAAGTAGTTACTTATTTAAAGTAATTTGAAATTCTACACACCCAAATAACATAATTTACCTTCTTCTTATGTGGGTCCCAGCTGAACATTTATGGCAGCAGAACATAGTTACAATTGCTCAGTATAAAGTCAGTAAACAAAACAATACTAATATCGCATCTATATATGCACATTAAATACACAGGTTAAATGCACAGTGGCCTGACTGTGGCCAAGAGACAGACTCTGTGGTTAGACAAGGGAAAGGGTTGGGGAATTTTATAGAAAGATAGGCAAAACTTATAGCGGCTTAATAGGTGCATATGGTCAGCCTATGCTACTGGAAACAGTGCTGGTGTGACTTGACAGGCCGTTGCTTGGGGTGTGAAGGTGATTAAGCCATATTCGCTTGAAAGATTGCACACTTGTGGTTTCTCCGATGTTGATAGAGTTTTGAGAAACTGGGGACAGCAATTATGAAAGCTTTTTTACCAAGGTTTTTGTAGATTCTGGGAACTGAAGAATGTTTCTGGAGTGGGATCTTAGCCAGTAGGACAGTGGAGGTTGGGATAGTAGGTTGCTAAGTTAGGTGGGGTATAGCCCAGGTTAAGTTATGTGGGGTATAGCCCAAGTAGACTTTTGTATATAAAGACAAACATTTTTGATCATATCTGTTGCCTGGGAAGAAGATCTAAATTCTTGTACGGGAGGAAGTGATGAGTGCCCTTGTTACATCCTAAAGCAAACCAGCACGTGTTGTTGAAGGCTACGGTTAATTTCAAAATTAATGTGGAAGGTTTGACTCTATAGATTCCATTCACACTGAAGTGCAGGTATTAATGATTGTTATAGAAGTGTTCTTGTGTTTAGCTTGAGACAGCTGCAGTTATGATGTAACATATCAAGTTTCTAGTGTACACTCTTGTCTTGTCTCTGTGATGTGTTCCAAGAAGTTTAACTTTGGATTGAGACATTGCCTGAAGTATTTGAAGTGTTAAATGTAATGTAACAGGGGATACTGGTGAAACAATATTTGAAGAGAGCTGGTAGTGAATGCTTTTCCATTAAACTGTATGGCCTTCATTTGGCACTGCTCTGAAGTGGATAATTGCACCTATCCAAGTTTGTATGCTGATTGCTGATTGACAATGTATTTATTTTGATTTATTGAAAGAGTTTTACTAAGACAGACCTACATATTTTTTTTCTTTCCATCAAGCTAACTTTACCCCTGTATTTCTAAATATATTAACTGGGGTGATAGTAGTTTCTATAACTTCTCAGATGAAAATAGAATACTTTAATATAGACTGGAAATCTACAACAGAGTTTTATTCAATTGAATATTTACAAGATAACTGACATGTTCATTAAGGCCTTCAGGTGATATACTGTTCAAGATAAAAAGCCACTGGCATTTTCATTGGTAGAGCAGTCTGCTTCTATCTCCTCCTTGAGGGTTGCCAGTGACAAAATCTATTGCCATCAATCTAAGACTGTTCATATCTCTTTTATGTACATCTCTGAAATGCTTTGCAACACTACTTTCACATTAGTCTTGAAAAACTGCTTGCGTGTTTCCTTGGATCTGGACTATTACACTAGATGTTGTTTTCCCAATATAAAATTTACTGCAAATTCATCATATCACATATGCAATATACAAACTGCAACAGGTGAGCAGTCCTTGGATATCTACCCTTTTGTTATACAGTGTTGGAAGTTTGAAGGTTTTTCCATTCACTGCATACTTGGATGTCCAACAAAAAATACAACAGAAAAGCCTCAAAGGGCAATTTTGTTTCTGGTAATCTTTTTCTAGGATCTATAAAATGTCTTTTAGTCAGTATACCGCAAATGTTTTTACCTCTTGAATAGGCTACTAGAGGTTTCTCGCTAACTGTGTTTTTAACTTTGAATCACTCTCTAATAGTTGCCACTTATTGAAAACTATATTCATAACATTACTGGATATATGGTTGAATTCTGTCATAAATACGACTTTCTTGCTAACACTGTTGTAACCTTCATCTTGCTCTTGTTTTGTGGTTTTTTTTTGTAATAATTTTGGCATGAGGAGGGTCTGGAAATCAATGGCCACTACTGTATTTTTTAAAAAAAGCTCATTATATTTTTTAAGGTATAGCCTCTTTCCTGAAACCTGAATATCAATTCTAATGCTTAACTCCTAAATACAGAGCCCTCTGAGCATTTACATTGCAGCTGCTGCATTTGTCCGTATGGAATACTTCCCAAGACTTTTCTAGGATGGGCACTTGACGCTTGTAGTAAAGCATTGCCTGCTGTCTCTCTTCTACAATTTGCTGTTTTTATTGGCTCATATTCAATACCTGCTAGCCTTAGATCCAAAAATGATATTGTCTGGGGGTCATAAAGATATGTAAATTTTAGACCCCATGTGCTAATTTTGAACCATGATGGAAAATACCATTTCTTGTTCCTATACCAATCAAATGATAATGCTAATCATTAATAAAGTGTTAAAATTTAAACAGTTACTTTAGAAATGGGTTGTTACCTGTCATTATTATGTTTTGTTCGATACTCCTCAGAACTATATTAACATATGAAAGTGCTACTGCTGTGCTCATAGTGGTGCCACAACATTGATGCTAGAACTTGTCTTTGAAAACAAAATCGTTCTTCGCTAACACAAACTCTAAACCCCTGGTCAAAAGGTTTTTGGCAATTACACCAGCAAGATTATGTTGTTTGACCATGATTTCCACTGCAAACATTCTGAAGTCATGGTTAAATGAGGTATATAATGCCTCAATGTCTATGTTGAGCCAAAGAACATTTGAGTTCTAGATCACCCTATCTAGTTTCATCAGGACATTCATCATGTCCTGGATATAGAATGTTGCTTTATGACCAAATCCTTCAGAAAGAAATCCACAAATTTTGAAAGTTTTTCCATTACTGAACCTATACCAGACAAGACTGGACATCCAGATGGAGATATTGCATTCTTATGCAATCTTGGAATGAAAGCTTGTTTCAAAAATTCACTTTCATGTTGCGATATCAACCCTTCAAACAATGTAGTATCAGTACAAGAATACAAGTCTGTTTTAAAGCTCTCTGTCAGGTTAGCATTAAGATGACCATATAAAGAAGTGTCTCCTTGTTTGTACTGCTTGACTGGCCAGATTACTGTGTTTTCTCTCTTGTCTACTTTTCTTATAACGATGTCATCCCAACTTTTAATCTTGTCCAGTGCCTCTCTTTCAGCAGTCGTAATATTTGAATACAATTGTTCCACTTGGTTTGAATCAATTTATTTACTTCTGCTCTCTTGAACGTTTTGAATTTTGCACTTTTATTGAACATTGGCTCAAAGGTAGAGGTTAGCTTAAATAGTCACTCTCTTTATTTTAACTTATTTTTTCTATCACTGTTTAAATGTTCTTGATCAATAAGTGTAATTGCTAAGTTCATTAATTCATCAGCCGTTAATTCAGCAACAGAATGATTTTTCATCAAGTTGAGAATATTCGTATCTGTTGTATTTACTATGTCCACTCATTCTTAAATTTGCTGGACTTAAGAATTTAATTCATCTTTTTTGTTTGACAAATTAGTTTGGTTAGACTCATTTGAATTAATGAAATAGTATTTCAGCCATAGTTTCCAAAACAGTTTATAGGGTTTGACTTGTAAATCTTCTCATTGTTGGAGTTGGAACAACGTAAGACCACACTGTATTACTTTTAACTGGTTTTTTGTAAGATGGTGGGTAGACAGATTTATTGCTTGTTTCTGTGATTCCACAAATTGTGTCTTTAATTCTTGTCCAGAATTGTTTGGTTGTATGGCCACTCCTAGTTCTCCAGTTTGGTTAAAGAACAGGAGACAAAGTGTAGTGGTAAACAGAGTTCACTCCATGGTGGAAGAAAGGGTGTCCAGTGGGGTAATTCAAGGTTCAGTGCTGGGACTGGTCCATGTCTTTGTTAGTGACATAGCAGAGGAGCTAGAAGGAAAGGTATGTTTCTTTGCAGATGACATCAAGATCTGCAACAGGGTGGACACTCTGAGGGGTCTGGAAAGGATGGGCAGTGATCTTAAAAACTGGAGGAGTGGTCAAGGGCATGGCAGATGGGTTTTAATGCACAAAAGTGCAAAATAATACACTTAGGCCATAGAAACCCTGGGTGCAGTACAACAATGGGTGCAGTGATACTCACAATGATCAAACAGGAAAGAGAGACCTGGGGGTAATCGTATTGGATTATTTAAGGTGGACAGGCAGTGTGACGAGGCAGTCAGGAGGACTAGTGAGACACTGGGGTGCATAGCAATGGGTATCACCAGCAGAAAAAGGGAGGTGGTGTTGCCCTTTGATAGATCACTAATAAGACCTCACCTTGAGTACTATGTCCAGTTCTGAAGACCGTATCTCAGGAAGGAGATAGACAGAGTTCAGGCGGTCCAGAGGCGGGTTATCAAAATGGTGCATGATCTGCATCAAAAGCCCTACAAGAAGAGGTTAAAAGAGCTCCCTCTCTCTATATATATATATATATATATATATATATATATATATATATATATATATATATATATATATATATACTGGAGGAGAGTGGGGAAAGAGGGGATATGATAGAGCTCTTTAAATACATCAAAGGGGTTAATAAGATATAGGAGGGAAGTATTTTACAGAAGGAAAGGTGCTCTGCAACAAGAGGACATACTACAAAGGTGGAGAACAGTAGGTTCATAAAAGATGTGAAGAAGTATTTCTTCACAGAAAGAGTGCTGGATTCATGGAACAGCCTTCCACCTGAGGTAGTGGGAGTAAATTAGCGGTGGGGTTCATCAATGCAGGAATAGGCACAAGGGAGTCATAAGGGAAAGGAATGGGGCAGACAGCACTATAGATCAAGTGGTTCTGTAGCAAAAATGAAAATAGAAACACATTAAATAACTAAACAAATAAATTGGGAAGACTAGATGGACCAAGCAACCCATATTTAAAATTAGATCATATGTTTCTATTTTTTTGATGTTTTGGCATTATTTTGATTCTTTCCTGCATTTGCTTACTGATTAGTACCCTGCCTTAATGTGCTATTCTCTCTAATGATTGAAGTAGATGACTCACTCAAGTATGTTTTTGTGACTCATTTTTGTGACTCGTTTTTTGTTTTGCTGTTTCACTCTATATTTTGAATATGACTTTGACCTACCCCTTGACTTATTCTGCTTTTCAATCTAGCTGTTTAAAATAAGTCCAGTTGTATACTGAATCATCTTTATAACTTTCTCATGTCTCCTTCTTTCTTACTTTTCTGTATTTTACATCCTGTTTGAATTCTATTAACTTTGTCAGCAGTTTTTCTTTTAACTCAATGAAGTCTGGGTGGTCTTTATAAGCTACTAGCTCTTTTGAATTTCTGTAAGGGATGTATTGATTTCATCTTAGTACCTTCCCCATGGAAACACACGGTGGTTCTTCACCTCCCCAGATGCGGAGGCCCCACCTCCCCTGGCACCTACCACCCCATCTCTCTTCTTCCTACCCATGCCAAACTTCTGGAACACCTAGCCCTCTCCCAGCTCACCGCTAGAAACATAGAAACATAGAATTTGATGGCAGATAAGGACCGCTTGGCCCACCCAGTCTGCCCATTTCCCTACCTAATGGATAAGCTGCAGATCCAAGTTAACCAGCAGCCTACTTCTTCCTACCCCCACCCCCTAGAATTGCCTTATGACTGTCCCATGCATGCTTGAATTCCACCACTGTTTTTGACTCCACAACTTCCTCCGGAAGGCTGTTCCATGCATCCACAACCCTCTCTGTGAAAAAATACTTCCTTAAATTATCCTCTGAGCTGCCCCCTTCTATCTTCAAATTGTGCCCCTCATTCTTGCACACCCTTTTTTGAAAGATGCTACCTCTTGGACTTTGCTGATTCCCTTGAGATACTTGGAAAGTTTCTATCATGCCCCTCTCTCCTCCTTTCCTCGAGGCTATACATATTAAGCTCCTTAAGTCTCTCTTCATATGTCTTCCAATGCAGACCCTGCACCATTTTAGTTGCCCTCCTCTGGACAGCTTCCATCTTGTCTATGTCTTTGCGGAGATTGGGTCTCCAGAACTGCACACAGTACTCAGATGGGGTCTCACCAGCTGTCTGTACAGAGGATAATAACTTCCTGTTTTCTACTGGTGATGCCTCTCCCTATGCATCCCAGTATCCTCCCGGCCCTCCTTGCTGCCCTCTCACATTGCTTGCCCACCTTTAGGTCATCTGATATGACTACCCCCAGGTCCCTTTCCATTTTTGTTGTTGTTAGTATCTCACCCCCCATTGTGTACTCTTCCCCTGAGTATAATTGGGAAATAGGCGTTAAGAAGTTACTCAGCTATTACACTTAAAGTACCCAAAGCAAAATCCTTCTTCGGCAGGGCAGCCATAAGCTTCATGCTACCCACCTTATGGAACGATCTACAAAAAACCCTCAAATTAAGCACTCTAATCGGTATAAATGCTTTCAAGATGCTGTATTTCCATACAATCAGAGAAGTATGTAACTGCTTCATCCACTCAGACCCAGTACTGGTATATAGCCACGCCTAGACCCAATTTTAAGTACTGACCCCCCAGCTTGCTCCTCACCAGCCTAATTGTTCTCTCTCTTATCCCCCTGTCTTATCAACACTAGGCCCATCCATCCCCTTATTCTTCCTTTCCCAACCTCAGATAGGAGCTCACTACCCTGGGTTGTGACATCTACCCATGCCCGTGCTTTATAGCATTCAATCCGGGCTCCACATACTCCTTTTCTCCATCCACCTTCTCTACATCTGCTTTATCAACTCCTCTCTGTGCACATGCCCTCCTAGACTTTCTCCCCTACTTCCTCCCTCTCCTCCCCTACCTTCACCTCTACCTGGTGTATATTTTATTTTTATTTTTTCTTCCGTTACTTCCTCCTGCAACCTTAGATAACCTGCTTTATCTTCCTATAGACACTTCTATGTATGTAAATACGTGTAATCTGTACAATATCTGTATAATTCTATGTACATATGAACTTCTTTTCTTCCTCTCTGTAAAGTATTATCTGTATTGCCTTGTAAATACCTGTGTTGACCTGTATATACAATTGTTCATGCTCCACCCAGGTCCATCTTGCAAATAAGCTTCTGCTCAATGATGAACGCCTGGTTAAATAAAGACTTGATTGATTGATTTATTGATTTTGTTTCCCAGGTGCATTACCTTGCACTTCTTAGCATTGAATCTAAGCTGCCATACATTTGACCATTCCTCTTACCTTGCCAAGTCCCTTCTCATCTTTTCCACCCCACCTAGTGCATCAACTCTGTTGCAGATCTTTGTGTCATCTGAAAGCGACATACTTTTCCTTCCAGTCCCTCTGCAATGTCACTTATAAAGACATTGAAGAGGACCTGTCCTAATACTGAACCTGTGGTACCCCACTAGTAACCCCCCTTTCTTCAGAGTGGACTTCATTTACTATTACTCTCTGTGTCCTATTCTCCAGCCAATTCTTTACCCAGGCTGTCATCTTGGGACCCACTCCCAGGCTGGTTAACTTGATTATTAATCTTTTGTGTGGGACTGTGTCAAATGCCTTGCTAAAGTCTAGGTAGGCCATGTCCACAGCCCCTCCCTGATCTACTACTTTGGTCACCCAGTCAAAGAAATTTATCAGATTTGTCTAGCATGACCTCCTGCTGGGAATCCATGCTGCCTTGGGTCCTGTGCCCCTCTGGCCTCTAGATACTCAACAATTCTTTCCTTCAGAAGTGATTCCATCATTTTCCCTACCACTGAGGTTAAACTAACAGGTCTGTAGTTTCCTGCTTCTGCCTTGCTCCTACTTTTGTGAAGGGGAATCACATCTGCCCTCCTACAGTCCTCGGGAACCAGTCCATCCTCCCATGATTTGTTAAAGAGGGTAGTCAGTGGCGTCACTAGTTCTACCCTTAGTTCTTTTAGAATTCTGGGATGAATCCCATCAGGCCCCATTGCTTTGTCCACCTTCAGTTTTAAGAGTTCTTTCAGAACCCTTCTTCTGTTAATGGGCTGGTATCAACTTCTGTATCCAGAGTGTTTCTACTGTTTGTTTTAGGTACCTCCCCTCTTCCTTGTAAATACTGAGCAAAATATTTTTGTTTAGTATCTCTGCCTTTTCACAGTCACCTTCTGCTCCACCTCGCTCCACTTTATTAAGCCTTACTATCCCTCCCTTGGTCTTCCTTCGCTCCCTGTTTGTACCTATAAAGGTTTTATCCCCTTCTTAACTGAGTTGGCTATCTTTCCTCGGTTTGGGCCTTTGCTGTTCTGACTGCCTTCCCATCTTCCTTTGCTTTAACTGATACAGTTCTCTGTCCTGTCCTTTGTGGATTCCTTGTACTTCCTTAAATGCTTCTTTTCTCTTGAACCTTCACTGCTACTTCCTTTGAGAACCATAGTGGTTTCACATCGTTTGTTTTGTTTATTTGCTTCACACAAAGGCTTGTTACTTCTGTGATGGCAGTTTTATTATTCCTCATTGTTCTTCCACCCTCCTTCCTGCCCATTTGCTAGTGCATTCCTTAGGCACTCACCCATTTTAGCAAAGTCAGCCTCCTAAAGTCCAGTACTTTGCCTTGTATGGCTTTGACTCTATTGCTGTGTTTATTAGAACCATACTGTATGATGGTTGCTAGTTCCCAGATGGCTACCCACTTCTACATCTGTGATCCTCTCTTCATCTCCATTTGAGAGAACCAGGTCTAAGATTGCTCCCTCTCGAGTGGGCTCCAGTACTAGTTGTCTAAGGCATGCCCCCTGTAGGGCATCTAGAATAACCCCACTCTTCGAAGTGGCTGGTGCAACTGCACTTCAGTTAACATCTGGCATATTCAGATCGCCCATCAGCAATATCTCCCCTTTTTCTTCCATTCTAAGTATACTTTCTATCATTTCCTTGTCCATTTCCTCCCCTGAGAAGGGTTCTGTATACAACCCCTGTGTGATTGTGGTGCCATTGCCGTCTCCAAATTCTACCCACAGTGCTTTCTCCTCCCTGTTTACCCTTTGTGCTGTTGCTTTGATTCCTTCCTTATGTAAAGAGCTACTCCTTCTCCTCTTTACCCTCCCTGTCCCTCCTGTAGATAGTGTATCCTGGTATGTTTATGTCCCAGTCATGGTTTTGTGTGTACCATGTTTCTGTGACTGCCACGATATCTAGATGTTCCTCCTCCATCAAGGCCACTAATTCAGGAAGCTTATTACTCAGACTACTGCATTGGTACTCATTGCTCTCCATTTTTTGATGGCTTTACCTTCTGTTGCAGCATCCCCCACTGACCTTTCTACCTCAGTCTTTTTCTCATTTAGTACCCTGTTTTGTAGCTAACCTCAATGACTCCTCCTTCTTCACCCCTTATCAATCTGGCTTCAGGAAAAATCACTCCACCACAACTTCCCTTCTTCGGCTCACTGATTCTATCCTCACTGGAATGGACAATGGCCAAATCACCTCAGCCATTTTTGTCAATCTGACCAAAGCCTTCGACACAGTCTGCCACATCTTCTCCTTGACACCCTATCAACAGCTGGGCTATCCCCCTTAGCCACAGACTGGTTCAAGGCATACCTCACTGGCAGAGCCCAGTCAGTCAAGATCCCTGATGCAATTTCCCCACCCCTCCCAATAAGCAGTGGCGGAGCCAGAGGGAGGGCTGAAGGGGGTGGTTGCCCCTCCTGGCTGCCCCAGTGTGAGTAGTGGCACCCTGCCACCATATTTATTCACTGTTTAGTGCCCATTGTGGTGCCTGTCATTGACTGAATGGCCCTCCCTGGTTCCCAAATGATCCCAAACCTGGCTCCGCTACTGCCAATAAGAACTGACACCTCCCAGGGATCAGTGTTAGGCACCATACTTTTCTCTATTTTTCTAAACGATCTCCAGTCCACCTGCTGTCCCTTCTCCTCCATTCACATGTATGCTGATAATACAGTCTTATATGCATCTGGTTCCTGACCCACCAAAGTTGCATCCAATTTGCAGCATGACTTCGAGAAAGTTTAGTGTTTTTTTGCAAATAACTATCTCTCAATGCAAAAATAACAGTCTCCATGACCTTCAGCACCAGGCAGAGACTTACCAGGTTTCCCTCTCTACCCTCCTTCCACACCCTTGATGAGACTTTACTTGAGGATACATCCTCCTTCAGGTATTTAGGTGTCTGGCTGGACCAACACCTGAACTTCTCTGGTCATATCGATACCATTCAGAAAAAATTGGTTTCCAAGCTCAGTGCCTTATTCAGTAACCGTGCCTGCATCCCACCCATGGCTAGGCATGAGTTTGTCCAGAAGATGATCCTATCTATTTTTGACTACTTTGATGTAGTCTACAGGGCTGCACCTATGTCCTCCCTGGCGAGACTAGATTTCCTCTTCAACTCCTTTTGCCATATTGCCCTTGACACCCTCTCTGCACTCATCATTGTGATCTCTACCATGCCCTATCCTTCCCTGACAAACTGATGTCTCTCTCACTGTGCAAAGTTCACCTCCAAGCACTGGCTGGGTGAACTTCCCTCTTATCTCTCACCTGCCTTTACAACCACTGCCCCTCCTTCCCACTCCCTCGGATTTACTGACTCATGAACCCTGGTGGTCCCATGCTGCTCCACCCTTATTGGCCAATCGGGTTATTCTTATCGCTGCCCAGAAATCTGGAATTCACTTCCCCTTCAAATTTGCCTCTCATCCTCTTGCTATTCCATTAACTCTGTCCTCAAGAACTTCCTTGCCCCTTCTTGTGCCTGCCATGGCCCTCCCTAATCCCCCCACCATCTCCCTATAGCCCATATTACCATATGCCTACTCGCCACCATTCCTATTACTCTCTGATCATGCTACTCCTTGTCCCCTACTCACCCTCCTCCTAAAGTGTCCCTCCCCTTCTTTCTTTAGCCTTCATCTATCTCCCTCCTATGAGCTCGATCACTGCCTTCTGCAGGCAGGATTCATAGTGTTTGGTGGGCAACAACTTTACCTCCTTTCCCCATATTTCTCCTTTTTCTGCACCTCCTCAGTCACTGCTAGATCACTGCCTTGTGCAGGCAGGGTCACCAAGCATATTGGAGGGGTACTACCCCCTTCTACTTTAGTTGACCTCTGCTACCCCTCCCACAACATCCCTTCCCCAATACCCCCTCTCTCACATCATAATATATAAATCACTCTCATCACCTATAACTGGTGTCCTACCAGTAGTGCTGTCCTCTGTCCTGCCCAGATAGGGATAACAATACAATGCTGAATTTCAACTCCCACTTTCCCCCGTTGGATACCCCCCACCTACAATACCTCTCTCTCATCACCCTGCCACACTTTACCTCTCCTCTCCTCCTATCCCATCCCAGTTAACATAGCCTAACACTGACCTACCTGTTCACTCAATTAAGCACTTATAACCCACCGATATACCCCTCTTATATGCACTTTAGTCCATCTTGTCATCTCTGTTTGCTTAAAAATCATGCTCTGTCTCCATCTCTCTGTAAATTTCCTTTCCCTTCTTCCATTGTACCCACCACAACTTTGTGTTCCCTCCTTCCATTCTTCCTCTCTTTACTCCAGTCACTGTAACAATCTTGTATATCTGTGTTACACTAATAGCTTCCAATTACTATTGGGTCACCTAATCATCTGGTGCAACATACTGTTGCCTAGTTATTATATGTGTTCCAATGTTACCAACTGTCACCAACTGTTTCCAAGTTGCTGTATGTGCCTTCATAGTTACTATACTTAACTGTTGCATTGTTAGCCAATGTTATCCACCTGTAATCTTTCCTGCTCTCATTGTATGCAAGTAAGCAAATTATATTCCCACATTGTAACATTTCTCTGTATTCTGTCCCATTGTTCCCTACCCCCAGGCTGCACGGGAGATGAGCAACTTGTTGCTCAGCATGCCTTCCTGGTAAAACATTTCCGTAAATAAAAAATCTTATTCAAGTCCATCTTCCCTCTTTCCTAACTTAACCAGTTGTGAAGAAAAATCATCAAGTACTTCCGTCCAATCATTTTATATTCAGAAATTTTCCAAACCTACTGTTGGGAATTTGAATATTCTCAAATCCCATGGAGTCACATTTTTTCACTGTATTTGGTGAGGTTATCTCTGTCATACCAGTTACTAATTTTGACTGTCTTTAGTTTTTATAACTTATGAAACAGAAAGTTATTAACTGTGGTTCAGAGCTCAGTGCTTATGTTACATACTGTACCTGGATGCTGCAGGTTGTGCTTGGATACAGAGGCCAGACCAGTAAGTAGGATAATGCTTGCAAGGTACTAGGAGTATGACATGATTTGTGTTTAGGTACTAGGCATAGACATGAGCACGTCAGTGATTATAGTACATATGAACGGGATAGTATATGCAAGGTGCTTAGACATATGAACTGATGAGTCACTTGTTATGATTTGACAGTTTTGGCCTTTCTGTGTATCCCACCATAGGAAGGATGTTTAGTCCAGTATTATGAGACCCCCCCAAAAATAATGAAATCAACAATGGTTCTGTATCCGACTGTCAAAGCAGTCGAGTAGGATGACACCCCTTAGAAAATGAATAGTAGTATGATCATCTCCTCCAGCTCCGGAGAGTGTGTCCATTAGCACACAGGAGAGGAAAGCCCCCTTTGGGGGAAACCTCTGAGGAACCATGGCTATTGACCTTCCTGTCCTTCTGGCATACTAAAGGAAAGCAATCCTAAATAAAATTAAATTTAACAGCTAATCCAAATCCCAAGTTGTAGAACCTGATCCAGAGAAACAGAGAACTGAGGTAGTAGTGAGTCATGACATGTCAGATGAACAGGGCAAGCATCCTCCTGGTAAAGTCCAAGTTCGAGAATCTATGAGCAGGCCGGAATGATAGTAGAGTGGAATCCATGGTCGATATGAAATTGAAGCGACAAGTTGCAGTGGTGAAGCACTCCAGCAGGTGAGGATAACTTCTCAAAGGACAATCAGGAATCAAAGGCCCAGCATCCATGTCCAGAAGGAGGACTATTGGGTCATATTCCACTAGGCAAGCTTGCAAATGAAAGCCGTGGTGATGAAGCACAAAACTGGCATATGCTGCATGATGGGGAGGACGGAGGAGTAAAAACCTCAAATCAGGAGAGGAGAGGCAAGTATGTGAAGCAGGTAGAGATCATAGTGCAAATAGGTAACAAAAGTCAGATGTAGTTTCAGCCCATGAGAAACGAAATACGTTGTAAAATGGGGAGTTAGTCATGATAACCTCTAGGCCCTGTAAGGGTGAAACAGATAGTATGAACAAGTAATGTAAATAAGTGGACCTGTACGTACTGTAGGTCAGTTGTAGTAGTAAGTAAAGCTGCATGATGCAGAAGCAGTAGCAGGGACATAGTATTGCACAGCTTATGAACAGCATACAGTGAGAGGTATGAAGAATAATAATAGCACAGGAATTGAAGAGCTTCATGTGGGTCCAAATGATTGCATATCAATGTTGATATCCATGTTCCAAAGCTGGAATGGTACCATAGCTTAAATTGATTTGGGAAGAATATTCTGACTAGTCCTAAAGTCGAACTTATGAGTTATAGACTATGATAACTGAAGAAGCTGAATCAAATGAAGTAGTGTTGTCACAGGTTCCATGAAGCCTTAGACCATAAATTAGAACAGTGAAAGTCTTCTGGATAAGCACAATTAAGTGTTCTGGTAAGAGTGTAGTAGTATTAATTTCACATGACTGAAGCGGCAAGGCAGAAGCAAATAAAGAATAGATGACAAATGGCTAAATGATCTGGAAGTGAGTCCATAGTAAAGAAGCTCCTAGGGCTGGCTGGCACTGCGGTAGGTAGGTGAACCTCTGGCCCTGCGGGGTGAGGCAGGTTGTAGAGTAGTGCTAGATAACATAATGGAAATGTCAAACTGCATGCAATGCAGAAAAGCAGCGAAGTAGTGAGGTATAAATTGTAAATGGTTTTGTAATGGCTGCATATCCCCGGTCAGTTTAATGTGGAGTAGTACTGTAGTGCTAAGGCAGACTGATGAGAGCAGAACAATGTTGTAGACTGTCTTAGGTGGCATATTCTGAGTCAGTTTAGAACAGAGTAGTACTGTACTGTTAAGACAGACTTATGAGAGCAGAACGGTGCAGTAGACTGTCGTATCCTGAAGATCGAGGATGGTAAGGATTGTAATGAAGAGACCTTGGCGGAAGAGCTGGCAACTTGACGAGAGGTAATAAGAATCATGAAACTGTAGTAACTCAATATTTAGGCAGCAGTTCAACCAGGGAAGACAGATGGACTAAAGGTCAGCAGGGAGTCCTGGCGGAGATGGTAGTAGCAACTCCAGGGAATTTGAAGTAGCATGACGAGGAGCATTCAAGAGAATTGAGGTGAATATCTTGATGTACTCCAGAATAATCCAATGGGAGGTGGAAGCATTAGGAAGCATATTTGGAAAGGTAGGTCCAAAAAGCAGCTCTGTAGGAAGCATCCCTGAGAATGAAGGGGAGCCAGCCAAATGAGATAAAGCAGTGCGGCCAGACCATGTGTAGGTCAGCCGATGGAGCATAGGAGTTATGGCTGATCATGCAAGTCAGCCGGTGAGTAAATAGAATTAGGCGGTGAAACCAAGAAGGCTAGCATACAGCTAGACCATGCGAGGTCAGTTAATAGGTAAGAAAGCAACAGCAGGCAAAGCTCAAACGTGGCCGCTGTATAGCCAGACCCCATGTAGGTCTGCAAAAGGAAAGCGTAGTCCATCTAGACCCCATGTAGGCTAGATGACTGCAGCATAGCTACGAAGGGCAGACTGAAACTAGGTACCCCAGAGGCAGAAGCTGAGGGCAAGCAGGGCAGGCAGCAAGGGGTAGTAGGGGAGGTCTGCCATATGTAATAGATGTAATATACTTGAATGGGAAGAGCCTGGACAGCTGACGGTGCGGAGCTGAAGGAGCAATGTAACGGCACATGGCATGGAGTACCATGGTATGAAATCAGCAGGAGGAAGCATGAGTAAGAAGCAAACGATAGAATATGGGTAGCGGCAATCCTACAAAGATAAGTCTATCTACATGGTGAGTCAGTACAGAAGACAGCCAGGGCTATGTGGAATGAAGCAGGATGGACTAGTTTCTTGTCATCCTATCCCATGGTCACGTTTTTTAATTAGCTTAGGCAAGCTAGCTTCACGGAGCTGTAGGCCAGGCTGATACTAGTTCATGCATCCAGACCAGGAGAATATAATGTTCATAAGAACAGAAGTCCAAGAAATAGTGCTAATGCTTGAATTAGAACATGCAAACTGGACATGGTTTATTTCGTAACAGGAGCAGAAATGAGCTTCCATAAGAAGGGAAGCACAAGGCAGTGCCACTAAACGCTCTCATATGACCACAGGAGGGGGTGTACAATATAATCAGAACAGTGTTAGTTGCAAGCTTGATAGTGAAATGAGACTATAGTGAGCTTGGCATGTAAGGCATGCTTTTGCATCCTGTATCTCGCAGAGTAGCTGACACAGCAGTTCCTTAATAGTCTCTGAAGAAAGTGAAATGTTACCTGCAGTACCAGCAGTGGGCTACAGTACGTGTATATTTAAATAACGAACCAGCTGAAAGAGCTAGGTGGCAGGTAGAGCTAGCAGTGCTTTGATAAACACCCTGCAAATGCATTGTCTTTAGCCCAGACAGTTAAGCATTGAGATATGTTGGACTCCATATATGGCAGCAATACAGGTAGGACTTGGTGGTAGCATGGAGATGGCTGCTCAGAAAAAAGTGGTGTAGGGACAGAATGCAGGTATACAGAGCAGAAGACAGACAGTAGAGTCAGGAAACACTTAGAGCAACAGATGGTAAATAAAGAAGGTAGAGTGGACCAGTGGGAAACCCCCCCAAATAAAAAATGAGAGGAAAGAAATAACAAACAATGAAGGCACAGGAAGAGGGGGTGAACGGATAAACGAGAAAAGAGCAGCTGGATACCAGCGGCGCCACTACCGAGTGTGGCTCTCTCTAAGCAGGGTGGTACACAGCCTGCTGGTTTAAATAGGATGTGGGGGAGGAGCTCTTCCCCCACTTAACTCTGGGCATAGCCCTAAATTAGTTTCTGTTTGACCCATTGTGAGTTGGGGTTATTTCAGTAACAAGCTGTAGAGGTACTTTGTTACAAAGAATACAGTTCAATAGATTAACAGTTATTAGAGCACTGGGTTAGGAAGCAGAAGATCACTGTGCAAGCCCCACCACAACAATATCCTCACTGCGTGACTCTAAACAAGTTATTTAACCCTCCAAGTGCTCCAGTCCACCCATCTGCCAGTATAGGTGCAACACCCATTGTGCCAAGTAGTCCCTTAAATCTAGTTATTCACCCATGAGATGTCAGCAGCATCTGAAGGCCTATCAAAGCCTGAACACTGACCAGTACTAATCAGCTAGGGCAAGAGTGAGGGGGCACTGGACTGGCATTGGCAACCCCTGCTGCTCCCTGTTGATCAGTACCAACTGGTGAACTATCCTCCCCTGCTGCTTTAAACTACTGTGCATCAGTTTTCTGGCACTAGAGATTCCCCTTTCTGGCTCAAAAGACAGGCACACTGTCCTGGTATCATTTTGCCTGGCATCCTGCTCCCTGACACCAAGGCTCACTGGTGTCTAGTGGTCCCCTCCATCTACCTGTGAGGCTAAGAGGGCAGTTATCCCTGATTAAGGGCCATGTGGGTCACTTACTATACAGCAACCCCTGCCTTCTTTCTCCTGACATGCTTACACATATTGCAATGCTCACTGTGTGTGAAAGGAAGACAACTGCAGCCCCATTGAAGTTGTCTCACTAAATTAAAAAAATACTGCACAGGTAAAAATCGGTTATTGTGACCTTTTAGTGCCCTATGAAAGTGTCAGAAATGTGTCTGCTACACATTTTAGATAATATAATGCTGGCCACTGACCAATCAATGTGCAATACCTCCAAGGAGTGTTGGCAACACCCATCTGTAGAGACACTTCCCCAACTGCTCAAGAGAATAGGTATAACATGAGGCACAGCTTCCCTTTAAATTTTTGTTCTTTGGCATTAATATCATTTTTATCTGTTCGTTGGCATCATAACACATATAAGTATTACAGGAGACTTAAGAGTCATACACAGTGCTGGAAATGGAAAAATTTACTGGGGGAACCCACCAAATGTATGTAGGCTGGAACATCCACAACAGGTCTCTGGGGACAGGTGTCCTCAATTTATGCTGCACTTTAAACTTATTTATTCCATTTATTTATACATCTAGAGGGGTAGATTTTACACAGAAGTAGTCCTTCCCCATGTTGCTCCTAGATAAATCAGACTGATAATTTCACTCCCGGACTTGAGTTACCCAAGGTTCCACCCACTTCCACCCACTTCCATCACTGGTTATACAAATGAAATACACACACAAGTATTTGGCTGTGTGTAGTGCAGATAAAAGCCAAAGCAATCGGGGCCAACTCAGCAAAGCCACAAGAATATAACAGGAACACAGTAACGCCCTTGCTATTTCATCATTTTAAACCTAGTAAGAGCACAGTGTTTAACATGAGAACCTTGTAAGTGCTGTACCATACCATACCAAGAGACATTTGAATATTAGTGGCCCTGTATGTAAATGGAATAGACAACTACTACTATCTGTTTAAGAAGGAGTACAGGTGTAGAATACAGAGGGAAGACCTAAAATAAATGTTCAGGTTACAGTGAAAGTACTCCAACCTGCTCATGACAAGATGGTTAAGCATCTCAAACCTAGCAAACCTGATCAAGGCTCTGCATCAGCCTTTCTGGGATGGGATTTCCAGTGACTTCCAATGGCCATAAATAAATAGTTTAGCCTCAGTACCAGCAGAGACAAGCCTTTGCAAATGAAGGACATGGGTTGATGTAGAGTGGAGGTGTCATCTTGTAGAAGCAATTCGGGACAGCAGGGTTGATGGCTTCCAGCTCCAATCAGCTCTTGGCAGGCCATTCCCATCTCTTTCCTGAAGGAGTGCAAGGCAGTATAGCTCTAAAGTCAATAATTGTAGAACTTTTCTGGATTCCAGTATCTTTATCACTATGGAGGCAGTGTGATCTTGCATAAATAGTAGTGGCCGCAAATAGTTTATTGTTAGACAGGAATAAGGCAGTTAACAGAAGCATCTTTAAATTGTCAATCTGTAGTGATACTTGGTTAAAAGAATTACATTTTTAACAGGCTAAATGTGATTAGATTAAGAGTGGTTGGGAACCAGGAGATCACAGTTTATTCCCCACCAGAGCCAAAATCCTCACTGTGCGATCCTAATCAAGACTCTTATCATCCACGTGCTCCAGTCTTCTCAGCTGTTGATATGGGTGAGGCACACACTGTCCAAGCAGTTCCTTGCATCCAGTAGTTCCCCAGCAACATGTGAGCTGCACCTGAAGGCATATCAAAGCCCAAATACTGATCAGCACCAGTCAGCTGGGGGCAAGAGTAGGGGGACACTGGGCTAGCATTTGTTACCCTTGTTGCTCTTTGTTGATCAGTACCTTCTGGTGAACTATCCACCTCTCCTGCCCCAACCTACTGTGCATCAGTTTTCTGTACTAGTGATTCCCCTTTCTTGACCTTGAAATACAAGCACAGTCTTCTGGTGTCTTGATATCCTGGATCCACCTCCCTGATCACAAGGCTCCCTGATGTCTAGTGGACCCCTCTAGCTCTCTGTCAGGATGAGAGGGCAGTTATCTCTAGTCATGGGCCCTGCAGGTCCTTTATATAGCTACCCTATCCTTCTTTTCCTTCACTTGCTCACAATGCTAATTGTGTTTAAAAGGGAAAAAACTGCAGCCCTGTTTAACATGGATTTGTAGATTTAAAAAAAACTGCAGCGGTACAAACTGGATAGTATAATGTAGACCAGTCAATGTGCTACATCTCCAAGAAGGGTTGGCAGCACCCTCTGAAGTGACACTCCCCTGATGGCTCAGGGGGAGAAGTATCACATTAGGCAGAGCTTCCCATGTCCCAATTTGTCTTCTTCAGCATTACTATCATTTTTAATCTTTTATTTCCATTATAACAGAAACGTAGTATTCCGGTAGACCTGAGAGTAATACAAATGAAGTACATACACAGGTAGTTGGCTGTGCATAATGCAAATAAAAGCCAATGCAATCAGGGTAAACTCAGCAAAAACCACAAGAATAAGCTCCATGTCAATACAGCAAATCAATATACAGTAGGCGAACGTCGAAGCTGTGACTTTTTTATAGCGATGCAATGTTAAGCGACTCCGAACAACAGTGCACTGCAGTTAATAGCGAAGGCAACAATAGCACACAGCAAGTATCAGCGAATCCTACACATGAAGCTGGAAATTATAGGCCAAACCTCTGAGTTAGTCATACAGACTCCTCTTAGCAATGGTATGTAAGCGAGTAAGGCACTTGTTCAATGGTATTCTGCACACCTCCAGTATGCTTTTGTTGCAACCTCTTTGCCCCACAGATAGAGGAACCCATTGTGTAGAGTAAGGGGATACGCCTTTTGGCTCCGTATGTACTCCACTACAGACATCCTCACAGTTCTGTTTCCAGCCTTAATCTAACACCTTCTCTTCCAGCACCTATTTATGCACAGGTGCAGGAGGCTGTACTCCCTGCACCCCCATCTCTAAGATTACTACTCTGAGACGTTTCTGGATAGTGGGGTAGTAAGCAACTCATGTTTGCCATTCTCTTCCTTTCGCTCAAATATAATGTTCACTATTCTGTACTCCTCCTGGATACTGCATTCCTTTTCAACTCATGTTCACCATTCCCTTCCATTCGCTCATATGTCACTATAGCTATGTTTGTAATCGCCCTTTGCGGTTCACTCAAATGTATTTGCCATTGCCACATCGCTGTCATAACATGATACCACAAGAATATAACAGGAACATAGTAATATCTTTGCTGTTTCATAATTTTTAAGCATAGAGAGAGCACAGTGTTTAACAGGAAACATTGTAAGCTCTGTACCGTACCACTCAAAGAAATGTTTAGATATTAGTGGCACTTTATGTAGGAAGAGTACAGGTGTGCTATACAGAGCAAAGACCTAAAATGAATGTTCCATTTAGAGTGAAGGTAATACAACCTGATCATTGCAAGATGGCTGAGCATTTGAGAACTGGCAAGCTTGACCAAAGCTCTGAACCAGTTTTCAATAGATGGGATTTCCAATGACTACCAGATGCTGTGAATAAGCAGTTTAGCCCCAATCCTTAATACTGTACTTAACTAATTGAATGACATGGTTGTGATCCAAGGCAAAAGGTGTCATGTAGGAGAACCATTCTGGGACAGCCTGGTTGATGGCTTCTCGATCCAGCAAGTTGTTTGCTGGCTGTTCTCAACATTTCCTGAGGGAGTGCAATGCAGTACAGCTCTTAAGCAAATTAAGGAGGAAGCATTCTGGATTTTAATATTTCCATCAATATGGACACAATGTTATCTAGTAGTTAGAGCACTGACCAGGAAATTACAGATTCAAACACCACCAAATCCAAATACTCACTGACCAATATCAGCTCATTTATTTACCTGTTGTTCCAGTCCACCCAGCTGCTGATGTGGCTGGAACACTGAAAATGAAATGTTGCATCTCAGTCTATCGATCCTGGGTAAATAAATTACAAAGTAACACAACATAATATTGTGATTACAGAAGGGAATTAAGGTCAATCACATCTGCAAAAGACAAACAGTACAGCAGCTCAGTTCAATACTGTATATGCACATATCCGGGGATGATTCTCAGTAGGTGAAATTAGGGCCTCAGTGTCTGTTACCTGCATGGCCAGCCCTGATAATGATGCTTTCCAGTCTCTAAATTTGGAAATAAGTAAAAATAAAGCTGTTTTGATAGTTGTAATGTCTTCTTGGAGCTGGTCTGATGGGGCACCCGAAAATGGCAGATTAGGATCAGAAGCCGGCGATGAACATCTATGGGGCGTTTTCGCTTCCAAATCCACTGCATCCTGTTGTTTCTGTTCCTCGGGAGCACTGCGATTCATCTCTCTGAACGGTTCCGTAGCAAACTTCTCCTTGGTCTTGGAGGCCTGGCAGTCACTTAGAAAGGTAGGATGCAGTAAACGTCTTTGTATTAGGTAGAAATCCACACAAAATAGCTTGGGAAATAGCAGAGCTGCACCACTGTGCTGCTTACTCCACCAAGGGTATCATGTGACTCTGTCATTTAGATTTTGTTCTACATGGATGTATATTTGTATGATACACTGGTCGCCCATGAAAATGGGTCTTTGGCCCATGGATTTACTAGAATTTAAATAAACAAAACAAAACAATTTGGAGGAATAGTTACCTATTATTCTTACTGTAAAAGTAAAAACAAAGAAGTGAAAACATAAATAATTTATTTCTACATTAATTCTTCCTCAGACTAATTAATTAGCAAACTGAGTTCAATTCAAACTTCATTCTCTCATTGCTCTGTGATCTTGTTCTGATTCATAAAATATGTGCTGCTGAAAAGCTAATGAACAGTTAACATCTCTGTGTCTTGTGCTCACAACTACTGGTGACTCTTTGTGGGCCTGCCAGCTGAGACTGAAGGAGATTACAAGCCAGATATGAGAGTTCCATAAGCAGTTTCCTTTTCCCAGTCCTTACCTCTTTCCCTTATGAGCCTCTGGGCCCACAATACTACCTCCACCCTACCTTCTTTGGCGATCTAACCTCTCCCATCTGCTTTAGCCATTGTTCCCAAGTGGATCTGAATCTGACTAGTGTCTCACCCTGATTTGCACTTTCACAAAGGAAGCTATTCTATTGATCCCTGCCTCCCATTCTCTCACTGTCAAACTTTCTGGCTGCATCCACCTCTTCAGAACTGCTGACAGACTGTGCAACCCAGCCTGTCAGCAGATCAGTCGAGTTTTTACTCAAACTGATTGTGAGGAGATCGCTCGATTCTTTGCGAATAAGGTTGAAGACATCAGGAGGGAGTGCCTCCAACTTCATTCTAAGGGTGTTGCTGTTGATCAGTGCCCTGTCGCAGAGCCTGGAGTTTCCTGGAGTGCCTTTGACCTGGCGGATCTCGTCGATACTATGAGGATTGTACAGGAGATGTGTCCCACGTGCTGTAGTTTAGACCCTGGCCCTACTTCCCTGATCTTGGGTTGTAGCAAGATCATCAGCCTGGTCTTAGTTCAGATTATCCGGTGTTCTTTAGATATGGGAGTGTTTCCTAGCTCCCTGAAGGAGGGGGTGGTGATTCCCTTTCTGAAAAAAACTTCTTTAGACCCGGATAACCTAGCAAACTACAGGCCAATCTCTAACCTCCCTTTTGTGGGGAAGGTTATTGAGAAAGTTGTGGCTGCTCAATTGGATAACCATTTGACCATCCATAGTTTATATGAACCTCTCCAGTCTGGTTTTCGTAAGAGGCATAGTACTGAGGCTGCTCTGGTTCGGGTGCTCAATGATCTCCTGATGGTGAGAGATCGGAGACACCATTCTATCTTGGTTTTCCTTGCTCTATCATCATCTTCTGATACTGTGGATCATGGGGTTCTGCTCGAACACCTGAGGTCCATTTGTGGGCTGTTGGGTACAGTCCTCAGATGGTTTTCACCTTTCCTCGCAGGGAGAATGCAGAGAGTGGTCTCAGGTTTGTTTTCGTCTGGGGGCTTCTGTCTGCCATGTGGGGTGCCTCAGGGCTTGGTGCTGTCTCCCATGTTATTAGCAGTATATATGCTACCCCTCAGAGACATTGTAAGACAGTATGAGCTGAGGTTTCACTGCTATGCTGATGATGCCCAGCTCTACCTGTCTTTCGCACCTGACCAGGTTAGTGCTATCTCGGTATTGAACAACTGCCTCGCTGAAATCCAAGACTAGATGAATTCCAGCGGTTTAAGGTTGAACCCAGGAAAGACTGAGGTTATGGTTGTGGACCCAGGTCTTAGGGTAGAGGGATTGAGGACTGGGCTTCCCTCTGGTTTAATCCTGGGGGAGGACCAGATCCTCACCTCTGAATGGGTGCGTAACCTGGGAGTGGAGCTTGACACTGGTTTGACCCTCCGACATCGGGTGTCTGCAGTCATCAAGCTGGCCTTTTTCCATTTTAGGAACATTGCCAGGATTAGGCACCTTGTTCCACCCAGTGACCTGCCGGTCTTGGTCCATGCCTTTGTGACATCGTGCCTTGATCACTGTAACTTCCTTTAACTTGGGCTTCCTGGAGTTGATATCAGCTGCTTGCAGCTAGTGCAGAACGCGGCAGCACGTTTGTTGACGGGGGCTTCCAGAAGATCACACATTACCCCAGTGCTGTGCGCTCTGCACTGGCTGCCAATACAGTGACGGATCACCTTTTTTTTTTTTTTAAACTTCTTTATTGTAATTTTTTATATTGTCCAACAATATACTTACACATACATATCCCAGGGTTGGTCCCTGGCCCACATCCCCAAACTGGATATGGATACTATATACATCCCCACAACTATTTACAATGACAGTTATATTTTATCAAGGCCATAAGCTTAAATCCCGTTTTGCCTAATGCCACCATCAATACTGTTCCTTGAAATTTGGCTCTAATCTAGTCTAATACTTAGCCCGAATTTTCTTAATAGTGTCATTCCAGATTTCAAGTCGAGTAGTATCTTCTCCGGACATAACTCTAATAACTGTGTCCCTAGGAGAGAGAGAGAATCCATCCATACCCGCCAAAAATAAAAACCTACTAATCCAGAAAAAGACCATCTCCTGAGAGTATTATGCCTCCATTAATACTAGAAATACCCTATACAAAATCCTATATTTCCATACAGTCTTATCCCCTTCTCACATTTTCCTGAGAGATAACATCATGCAAGCTAAACTCCTTCAGTCAGACAGACCTGTGTCCAAGCACTCCTCAACTGTATCGAGTACACTGCCTCTAGCACCCTCCATCTTTTATCGTATACCTTCTTTTTCCCCTCTGTTACCATTTGCCTTTTAAGTCTGTCCAGGACTTGCAGTAGGTCAACAACCCATTGGTCATAGCTATAACTACTATCATTTTTCCAGTGCCTAAGGACAAATGCTTTAACCAGGGAGGACATCAGAGACACATGATATTTGGCTGAGTCCCTCAGTACCACTTGCATGTCTCCCAACAAGCATATCTCTGGTTTGATATACTCAGAGTAATTTAGTAACGGATCCATTTTTTGACCAATTTGAACCCACAATGACTGGATTATGGGGCAATTCCACATTACATGCAGCAGATCCCCTGATTCTGCTCCACATCTAAAACACAGGTCTGTCTGTCTGAGTTTTCTAGAACATAATTTAACAGGAGTATAGTAGATGTTTGAACAAACAAAAAACTGCATGGTTTTATACTTCGGTATAGGCAAGACCTTAATATTTCTCCAAATTTCCTTC
The DNA here is from genome assembly GCA_016271365.2 of Neoceratodus forsteri. Lineage (NCBI taxonomy): Eukaryota > Metazoa > Chordata > Ceratodontiformes > Ceratodontidae > Neoceratodus > Neoceratodus forsteri. Next base: position 855,247,067 of record CM028131.1, read on the forward strand.
CATTCAGGCCTCAGGGAGGATAAAGTTTTCTCCCAGTACACTATCTGAGCCTTAACTTCCAAGCTTATAAAATCCAACAACACCTTGTAAACTTTTGAGAGGGGGTGTTGTAGGAGGTCTGTCTCTTTCAAATGGTCCCAAGTAAATAATGTTTGTCCCCTGTCCTTATTATCCCGTATACATTTCTGGACTAGGTTTGTAATTTGGATCCTTTTAAAAGGATCCCATGCCCTGGCTTGCACTGGTAGTTCCACCCTGTCCTGTAATATAAGGTCTGACAGGATCAGGCCAGACAATTGTGGTGCCCATTGACCACTAATTACTTGCCCCTCTAAGCGAAGGTTAGGGTTTCCTATTACAGGCTGATCTCTGGTTCCCCTCTGTGTCTTCCTCTGAACTGAGTTCAGTAACTCCCACCACGCTTTAACTGATTTATAAATTGGTGACTGCTTTCCCCTTTCCGGCAAAGCCTCCGGGTCTATAAACAGCATTGCAGCGGGGGAGAGTTTTAGGTCCTTTAGCATAAGCTGTTCCAGCTGAAGCCATGTTGGAGTGTATCCCCCTACTTCGCCTCCTTGTCCACACTTCATTGCACCCAGCTGACCTGCAACATAATATAGGAAAAGGTCCGAGCTTAATCCCACCTTAGAATAAGGAAGACGTAAGACAGCATGCTTCCTCCTAGGAGGTTTGGAGTCCCACAGAAATTTGAAATTACCCTTTGAATACTGCTAAACCTTCCTTGGAATGCTATAGGGTGAGAGATAGATCGGGTATAATAATCTGGGTAGGAGATTCATTTTAATCAGTCCCAGTCTAGCAGTTAAGTTTAAAGGGAGTTTATTCCACCTTAAAATGTCAGTTTTAATTATAGCTAACAAGTTGCCCACATTTTCCTCCACCCCATCCTCCAATCTAGAAGTGATCCAGATTCCCAGATACTTAATTTTTTCCCCGGCCCAGTTAATCTTGAGGTGTTCGAAGTCTGCTCTATGCGTATAAACAGTAAGCGGGAGAACTTGAGTTTTGCTTAAATTTAATTTATAGTTGGATACCTCCGAAAATTTCCCGATGACTTCCAATGCCTTTTGGAAACTAGCAGCGGGGTTGCTTAAATGTAACAAAATATCATCAGTGAATACCGAGAATTTTAGCTCAATCCCTTGAACTTCAATCCCCTGAACCCTGGGCTCCATATTAAGTGATCTTAATAAAGGTTCCAAATAAATGTTAAATATGATTGGTGACAAGGGGCAGCCCTGCCTAGTCCCATTTCGCAAAAGGAACTCCTTAGATAAATAACTATTACATAGGACTCTAGCTGTGGGGGCTTTGTAAAGATTTTTGAGGCATCTGAGAAAACCCTTCGGAAACCCATTCTCTCCATTGTAGAGAATAAAAATCATGGAGACTCAATCAAATGCCTTTTACGTCAAGTGCTATCAGGCCATAGCGGATTTTGAATAGGAAGCCCTGTGTAAGATGTGATGCATCTTTCTTAACGCGTCCTGCGCCCCCCTTCCTGGCATGAACCCAACTTGATCCCGACTAATTAATAAAGGAGCGACTTTCAGAACCCTATTAGCCAGAATCTTTGTAAGTACTTTAATATCCTGGTTAATTAAAGCAATGGGTCTATAATTACCTGGCAGGTCCCTAGGTTTATCCGGCTTAGGAATCAAGGTAATGTAAGCTTGATATAAGGGAGGGTGGGGAACTCCATCGTTCATAATGTTTGAGAATAAGTCCATCAATAGAGGGATTATTGTCCCTAGGTGGACTTTATAGAATTTTGCTGACAGGCCATCCGGCCCTGGCGCCTTACTATTTGGGAGGTCTCTAATTACTTCCCTGATCTCTAGTTCCGAGACTGGTGTGGCTAATGCCCGGGCTTGCTCTAAATCTAATTTGGGCAACGGTATTTCATTAAGGAACCTTTCAATTTCTACCTCTGTACTGGTATCCCCCTCTTGATATATCCCTGAGTAATAATCTGCAAAGGCATCCGCCATTTTCTGCAGTTCTGTAATAATCCCTCCCCCAAAATTCACTGCCATGATCGTTCTTTCCGCCTCCCACTCCTTAATTCTGTGAGCCAATACGTGGCCAGGCATATCCCCCTGCAACAGATATTTAGCATTTAGTCTTTCCAGCCAACGCTCCGTCCTAAGGTTCAATATACTTCTGTATTGTTCTCTTAAGTCCCCTAATTCCTTATCCATTTCTTTGCATGAACCTTCTAAAGGTAGTAGTGATTTAATGGCCCCAACTAAAAATTCTTCCCACGCTCTATTCAATTTATTCTGCCTAGAGGAATACTCCTGCGCCATTCCTGCATATAATACCTTACACGCAGGCCAAGCTAGTTTCTTGTCGTCTAGTGTTGGTATTTGAGTTTGAATGATCCTCTTAAGTACAACCTCTAATTTAGACACCATACTGTCCTCCGCAAATATCCCTTCATCCAGTCGCCATCGAAATGGCCTTGGGGGAATGTTGTCCAGTTCCCATAGCAACTGGATCGGTGAATGATCAAATAGTACCCTATTATAAGTATTCAAGCCTTTGATACCTCTCAGCACTTCCCTATTAACCACAAAAAAATCAATCCTAGTATGCGTCTTATGGACCCAAGAGTAAAAAGTCATCTCTGTATCCCCTTTCTTGTACATTCTGTATGCATCTACTAGTGCTGCTGCTTCCAAGAATCTATTTAAAGCTCTCTGCAGGGGAGTAGGTGGTTTATTGGAGGCAGGGCTCCTGTCCATCCTATTATCAAAGCAGATATTCCAGTCTTCTGCCATGATAAATGGGCTCTGGGGGAGCGTAGTAATATCAGCTTCCAGCGAGGCAAAGAATTCTGACTTAGCTGGAGTAGGGTCATAGATTGAAGCACAAGAAAATGGGCATCCCAAGATCGAACCCACCACATATACCCCCCTACCATCCTCTCTTGACTGGGTTCGTTCGACTACATATGGGCACGTTTTCCTGATTAATAATGCCACTCCCCCCAACGTTTTCATTTTCCCAACTCCTACTACCTTGCCTACCCATCCCCTCTTAAGAAGATTTAATTCCTCAGTCAATAAGTGAGTTTCTTGGAGTGCAGCAATATGCACCCCCAATTGATTTATATACTGCAGTATAACCAATCTTTTTTTCCTCCCCCTGAGACCTTTCACATTCCATGAAAGAAATTTAAGTGTTACCATCTTCTATGCCACAGCCCCAAATATTCACTCTCATATATTGTATCTTCTTTACCTCATGCCTTATGGATTCTCTCTCACTCCTTACCCCTCAGTATCCCCCCTTCCTACCTCCCCCGATCCTTCGATTGCCCTCCTCAATCCTCATGAAACGTGTATGAGTCAGCCCTCCAGATGTCTCCGAACCCCCCTCAAGTCTCAGCATATCGTCCACTGAAAGACCCCCCCACGTTTCCCAACCCCGACATTGAAATTTAGATTTATCTAACACCTTCTAGAGCTTTCGATCAATAGCAAAAAAGGAAGAGCATAACAGCCCCACCACCAATACATAACCCAGCTTAGTAACAGGCAAGCAACTTTTCCCCCCCAAACAGTTCACTCTTGTATCTTGTCCAGATAACAATAACCCTGAAGTAGGAAAACAACAAAAACACTAAAAAACAAAAAAACAAAAAAAAAAAGGAGGGGAATGCGATGGTCCCCATCTAATTTCTCTAGGGTGATATCCACCCCTTCACTTTATTTCGCTAACCCCCTCATCAAGGATGAAGCAGGCTCCCTCCTCTCCCTTATCTTTGTCTCATTACAGTTCCAAACCTTCCAACCTAGTATTGCTCCTACTTCCTCAGGTTATTCTCTCCATACTGGGAGGCACTATTCCTCTGATATATATCTAGTAGGTGCGCTACAAAACGAACAAAAAAAAAAAGGGGGGGACTAGATAGACCGCCATGGGCTTCCGTTTCACCCTTCTTGAGCACTTTCAACTCTAACATAGCCCCAGACTGAAGGAAGGAAAACTATAATGAAAAACAGTCGATCTCTATTCTCCAGTCCAAGAGTTAGTTGAGATCAGGAATTAACTATCTCTGCCAATTCTCACAATATTTCCTCAGTAGTTACTGATCACACCGCCGCTGCATTGCCAGCGCCCTTGCCGAACCCTCTTTACTTCAAGTCACTGACTTGAATAGTTCTGGTAGTTCGATTCTGAGGCTTTCCAAGGCATCAGTTGCTGTAAGATAGCATTTGTCTCCTTTCGGCAGTTTCACAGTTAGTGTAGCTGGGTATTGCAATCGGAATTTCAGACCCGCTAGATACAGCTTCTTTTTTATCTCCGCATATTCTTTCTGTTTCTCTCTCACTGAGGGCACTAAGTCTTGAAAGATCCAAATTGAAGCCCCATTCCACTGCAAGGTTCTATTTGCTTTCGCTTTATTCAGAACATGAGACTTTTCCTTGTAGTTTAGAAACCTCATGATAAGAACTCGAGGTCGAGCTCCAGGTGGGGGTGTCTCTCTCAATGACCAGTGAGCCCTCTCAATGTTATATGAGTCACCATACGGCGAGGGACCAAATAGCCTCAGAAGAAAGTCCTGCATGAAGGTTACACAGTCCGAGCCTTCCGTTTTCTCAGGTAGGCCTGCCATTATTAAGTTGTTTCTCCGACTACGTGACTCTTGGTCCTCCAAGCTCTTCAAGTTTTTTAACTTGCCTTTTAAGTCGGATCATTTCCAGGTCTATGGTCCCATTTTCTCTCCTCAAGCCACTCTAGCCTCTACATCCCCACCCTTTGCGTTAAGGCATGTAGCGGCTTCAATATGGTAAAATCAGCGACTAGCCCTGCAGAAGTTGTTTGATTTCACTGATATCCTAGAGGTTGAGTGCCCTCCTTGGGCTTCTGTTTTGAATCCTCGGCCTCGTCTGAAGAGCGGAGGTGGGGCTTGGGCGGCAGCACATGGTACTCTTGCAGCGAGAGGCTCCGGGGTTTCAACTCGCTCAGCCATTTCAGCCCACCTGGCCCGCGTTGCTAAGTTGATCTTGTTTCCCCTGAGACGCTCACGAACGCAGGGGCTCGCTTAGTCATCAGGAATTCTCAGAAACAAGCTTAGGGGGTCAGATACTGCTTAAATCTTTTATTGTAGTTGCCGAAACTCGAGAGTGATCTCGGAGACATCTGAACCCTGCTAGCTCATCACGTGATCTCCGACCATGACAGATCACCTTTAAAGTGGGTCTTTTGACCTACAAAGCCCTACACAGTTTGGGTCCCAATTACTTGAAAAAGCTCCAGGTGCCTTACACCTCTCTGCGACAGCTCCACTCGGCTGACGAGGGGTTGCTGGAGATTCTGAGGGTAAATTTGAAGTGATCTGGTGCTCGTGCATTTGGATTTGCTGCACCTACCCTCTGTAATTCTCTGCTCCATCAGCTCCGGGAGTGCAGGATGGTGGGGAGTTTTAGGCAGGCACTAAAGACTTTTTATGGGAAAAGGCATTTACTATTTTATTCTGATTTTATATTGAATGTATATGAATTTGTTTTTGTGTTTGTATTTGCTGTGCAGTGCCTTGAGATTTTGAAAGGCGCTCAATTAAATAAATGTTATTATTATTATAAGAAGCAGCCGCTTAGCTTCCTCAACCGTAGAATATATTATTAGTTTAAACCTTGACTTAGGTCCTGAAAGTACTGAAGTATGGTATCCCCAATAACCAGAAATGGGGGGAGTCTGTGAGCTGAACCCCTGCAATTGCTAATGCTCTCTGCCTCTCCTTTCAAAATCACTGGATATTTGGGCATGCCCCCATGATCTGTCCTATATCACATTGCTCCCACTGACATCTGCAGCATTCATTCTAGACCTGTGTTGCTATGCTGACTAGTTTATCTGACATTCTATGTCCTCTAACCAGGATTTTTTTCTGGATTTGTTGGTACCTGGGTCCACAGACTCCTGCTGTGCAATCCTCCAGCACTTCTCCCAGGTTTCAGGGACGATCTCAATCTGCAGAACACGGCTCCTCTTCTGGCTGTACGAGTCACAATAGGTAGGTGAACCTATTGCATGTGATCAGAAATAGCCCCCCCCTTGCAACTGGCTGTTTAGCTCCTGATCTATAGTACGGGACATGTCAGTGGGTTGGTATCTGTACCCTTCCCCAAGACAGTCCCTGAGTACATGCCAAAGCTGAAGAAATTTCCAATGATCTGTTGTTGGGAGCTAAAATTCACCTTGTAGCCAGCCAAATGACTTAAGTACCTTAGAACTAAGGTAAATGAGATGTCATAAAGTGTGTATTGCCTACCATTTCCAGCCAACCTATTGAAGAGCAGTACCACTAATCCTGAGCCTAGGGTTACCTCATCATCCTTCTTGTGGTCCCAAGAAGGTAAGGTTCCATTTTGTCACATGCTGGTACATCTTCTAGATATTCTTTGTGTACTTGAAGGTGGGTGGCAGTCTCTCTGTGTGCTCTCTGGGGTCAAGTAGTTGTGCAAAGTGAGGCCTTCCTCCCATCATCGTGTACTGTGCCTGAAGCAGTTCCAGATGATGACATCACCAAAAACAACATTGCGGCACAATACTCCACAACCAAAATACCAACATTAAATAAAAAATTCGGTAAAAACACAGATGACAGAAAAAAACAAACAAAAAAAACAAACAACAGGAGCTCTTTGTTTTGTGGGGGGTTCTGCCCCCCACACCCACTGGAATTAAAATAATCAACTCTGAGGGGTGTTTACCTTGGGGATGGGAGAAACTCGAGAGGGGGAAAATGTGTTACAAAAAATAAAACACTGAGGTTCAGTTCTGGGAGACAGGGATCCAAACAGGGAGCAAGTGCCCTAGCCACTCAACCACAGGAGCAGCTCTGCCAGATACCACAACTCCTGCTCCCTGATCCCTCCCCCACTACTGCTTTCCCTTCCCCGCCCACATATGCAGCAACAGGGGTAGGTATAACTGCATAGTGGTGCAAAACCCCTGTCACTGTAAAACCCCCCGGTAATCTAAGCCGCAATATTATTGCTGCAGTGTTTTTCAAACAATGTTATCAGCGGATACCACCTGAAGCCACAAGATTCCTCCCTGCTGATCATCAACCTGCCACTGGATGGCACATTTGATGCCATTTGTTACATGATATGCCCATGGCCAAGGTGCATTCTACCCACCTGTCCTGGCTGGAGCCTTTAGCAATTTCCTTTCAAACCTAGGCTTTTATTGCTGCCTGAGAAACACAGAAAAAGAAGTCTACTTATTTTTGGCCCCCACTTGCTAGCCAAAAAGAATGGCAGATTTTGTGGCGTACTCTATATTCTGTTGCTTTCTGCATGAGATGCCCATGTGGTAGCATCAAACATTGTTCTGAAGTCCAGATAGCCTATATCGAGAACCTGTCCCCTATCCACCTCCTGTGTTACACCTTGAAGGAGGCAAGCAGGTTGGTTAGCAGGATCTACCTTTTGAGATGCCTTGCTGTGTGATAGAGAACTGTCCCTGCCCCTTTTCATTCATATACTGAACCACCCGACTATAACAGAAAAAAGGGCTGTGAGAAAAAACAGGGGTGCACCAGTCAAAGATGCCAACAAAGGGAGAGAGAAAAACCTGTGCACTTTTTTTTTTTTAAACTTTCTTTCTGGCACCCCTGGATCTGAACTGTCTCAGGCTGCCCCGACTCACCTGAATGCACTACCACCCACCTTGGTCATGTTCCACATTATATTACTGTCCTCCGCTGAACCCAGCTAGACTATTCCCCCAGCTCTGAGCCCCCTGAGGTAGGGCTGTCTCCACGTACTGGCGCTGTCTCTATAATCTAGAGTGCCCAGCTTAGGTCGATGGGGAGGCAGAACGGATGGAGACAGAGACTCGATGTTGGGCATGTGGCATCAGGCACTGCTAGGAGCTGTTGCCTATCAGGCTTGAGGGTTTTTTTCTCTTTAGTTCCCCACTGGCGCAGCATGCAATGGCATCAGCGTGGGTACCTCCCACAGACAGTCTGCCATCACCAGACCCCCACTTGAGTTGTCCTTGCTGCTGGGCGAATGCACCCAGCCTCACTAGGTGCTGCTGCTGAGTTTGGAGTTCTCCTGTACCCTCCCCAGGAGAAGAGAGCAGTCCTCCAGAAGCTCGACCTTCTCCTTCCCCTACTGCCCCCCCCAGCAGCCCAGGCTTATTTCCAAATCCATGTCACCAGTGTGGTGTGAGGTGTGGTGTCCAGTGCCTCAACCCTCAATGCCAACAGGCCGGCAGAACTGTGTACTTACCCCACTGATACTTGCAGACATTGCAAAAAAGTAAAATTTTCCAAAAGCTGCTGTGTGTGGAAGCCAATTTATTAAAATCAAACTTGCAGTCAAGACAGATGAGCAGGATCCTCCATCACCAACCTTTCATGTGATACTAAGCATGTCTAAATCAAGAATAGCATCCCTTCTTGTCATGTGCCTACTGCCTGCTGGCATTGGATGTAGAAACAGAGACCCTGACTGCAGAAAGAGTTTGAAGGTCCATCAATTCTATCTTTGCTATACTATCTCACCCCATCAATCTAATGTACTGGTTGGTTTTCTCACACTTTCATCAGTCCCCCATCCCTCAGTTTCCTGTTGCTCCCCCAAGGGACCCAACATCTCCCTACCTGTTCCAGCCTTGTCTAACCCCATTAAAGTTTTGAGGTACCTGCCTCCACCTCCACCTCCACTTTGGCAATAATATGTTACATGGCTCCACCACCTTCTTCATGAAGTATACCTTCCTCACATCCCTGCTGAGCTTGCCTACCACCAACATCCAATCAAGCCCTCTCGTTACTGTGTTCCTATTTCTACAAACAGGTTCTCCCTATTCACCTTCTTTATACTTCTCAGAAATGTATGCGTTTCTATCATGTCCTCCTCTTATGTATGGCCTCCATTGCATACATAATTAGGGCCACCAGCTGGTCCTCATAGGCTGTACCATGCTGGCCCTAGATCATCTTGGTGACCCTCTGTACAACAACTCCAGTCCGTTTATATCCTTTCTCAGATGAGGACTCCAGAACTGAACACAGTACTTCAAGTGAGGCCTCGGCAAGGATTTGTATAGGAGCAGTATCACTTAGCTTTTCCTACTATCAAAACCCCTTCCTATACACCTCAGCATCCTTGACGCCTTAGTGTCAACATTTTTTCATTGGCAAGAGAAGCTGAAGTTCTTAATCTCCTACTGAGCAGTTGGGATGACATGGTTAAAACAGTAAAGACTGACCATAACAGGACTGAAATTGAAGTGATTGAAGAAGCTACTTATAAAATTAGAATGGGACCATGAACTTCAAGTGATCTAATTGTAATAGGCTGAGAGGGATGGTTGGGGCTAGTGATGATAGATAGATAGATAGACAGACAGACAGACAGACAGACAGACAGACAGATGGACAGACAGACGCACACAGACACACATAGAAAGGTAATGCTATGGTTACTTAATTTGTATATCTTCTATTATTGTGCTCTTATTCTTTGGGGCTAAATGTGCCTATTTTTCTCTGTAGAGCACCCAAATCCTGCAGGGATGGCTGCTGTATGACTAGAGTTATTATTACTACTACTACTAATTTGATGAAATTGTAAACAAAATATATGTGCGCTATCACCCATGTTCATTTACACCTGTGGGGTTTAATAACTTGTGTGTGAAATCCAGTTTTTTACTAGACAGTTCACCATACCCCTTAAGGATCCAGAGGCCATTTGTCAAAAATTCTTTCATATTTCTGGTTCTAACTTTGCCCCTACAGTATGTCAGTCTCCCACTCAGAGCATGTGCAGTCTAGATTGAGAGCTGTGCTGCCTGAAATAATTGCATAAATGCTACTCACCATCCTCTGTTTCTGCTGCAGCCATTTGTGTACATTTATTTACTTAGTTATGTACGTATGTATGTATGTATGTATGTATGTAGTTACCTATTTAAAGTAATTTGAAATTCTGCACACCCAAATAGCTTAATTTACCTTCTTCTTATGTGGGTCCCAGCTGAACATTTATGGCAGCAGAACATAGTCAGTAAACAAAACAATACTAATATCACATCTGTATGAGCACATTAAATACACAGGTTAAATGCACAGTGGCCTGACTGTGGCTAAGAGACAGACTCTGTCATTAGACAAGGGGAAAAGCTTGGGAGTTTTATAGAAATACAGGCAAAACTCATAGTGGTTTAATAGATGCATATGGTCAGCCTATGCAGCTGGAAACAGTACTGGTGTGACTTGACAGGCAGTTGTTTGGGGTGCGAAGGTGATTAAGCTATATTCCCTAGAAAGACTGCGCACTTGTGGCTTCTCCGATGTTGATAGAGTTTTGAGAAACTGGGGCAACAATGATGAAAGCTTTGTTACGAAGGTTTTTGTAGGTTCTGGGAACTGAAGAATGTTTCTGGAGTGGGATCTTAGCTAGTAGGACAGTGGAGGTTTGGATAGTAGGCTGTTAAGTTAGGTGGGGTACAGCCCAGGTTAAGTTATGTGGGGTATAGCCTAAGTAGACTTTTGTATACAAAGACAGATATTCGTGATCATATCTGTTGCCTGGGAAGAAGACCTAAATTCTTGTACGGGAGGAAGTGATGAGTGCCCTTGTTACATTCTAAAACAAACCAGCATATGTTGTTGAAGGCTACAGTTAATTTCTATATTGATGTGGAAGGTTTGACTCTATAGAGTCCATTCATACTGAAGTGCAGGTATTAATGATTGTTGCAGAAGTGTTCTCGTGTTTAGCTTGAGACAGTTGCAGTTATGATGTAACATATCACATTTCTAGTGTACACTCGTGTCTTGTCTGTGTGATGTGTTCCAAGAAGTTTAACTTTGGATTGAGCCATTGCCTGAAGTATTTGAAGTGTTAAATGTATTGTAACAGTGGATACTGGTGAAGCAACATTGGAAGAGAGCTGGTAATGAATGCTTTTCCATTAAACTGTATGACCTTCATTTGGCACTGCTCTGAAGTAGATAATAACACCTATCCAAGTTTGTTTGTTGATAGCTGATTGAACATTTATTTATTTATTTTAATTTATTGAAAGAGTTTTACTAAGAAAGGCCTACAGATTTTTTTTTCCATTAAGCTAACTTTACCCCTGTATTTCTAAATGTATTAACTAAGGTGATTGTAGTTTCCAAAACTTCTCAGATGAAGGTAGAACGCTTTAGTATAGACTGGAAATCTACAACAGAGTTTTATTGAATTTAATTTTTACAAGATAACTGGCAAGAGTTCATTAAGACCTTCTCTTGACATACTGTTCAAGTTAAAAAGCCACTGGCATTTTCATTGGTCGAGCAGTCTGCTTCTATCTCCTTCTTGATGGTTACCAGTGACAAAATCTATTGCCATAAATCTAAGACTGCTCATATCTCTTTTATGTACATCTCTGAAGTGCTTTGCAACACTACTTTCACATTGGTCTTGAAAAACTGCTTGTGTGCATTCTTGGATCTGGACTATTACACTATGTGCTATTTTCCCAATATTCAAATTATTGCAATTTCATCATATCGCATAGGCAATATACAAACTGCGACAGGTGAGCAGTCCTTGAATATCTACCCTTTTGTTATCCTGTGTTGGAAGTTTAAAGGTTTTCCATTCACTGCATACTTACATGTCAAACAACTAATACAATAGAAAAGCCCCACAGGGCAATTTTGTTTCTGGCAATCTCTTTCTAGGATCTAAAAAATGTCTTTCAGTCAATATATCACAAATGTTTTTACCTCTTGAATAGGCTACTAGAGGTTTCTCTCTAACTGTATTTTTAACTTTGAATCACTCTCTAATATTTGCCACTTATTGAAATCTACATTCAGAACATTACTGGATATATGATTGAATTCTGTAATCAATATGACTTTCCTGCTAACACTGTTGTAATCTTCTCCTTGTTCTCATTTTTTTTTTTTGGTAATAATTTTGGTGTGAGGAGGGTCTGGAAATCAATAGCCATTACTGTATTAAAAAAATCAATCTATTTTGTAAGGTATAGCCTCTATCCTGAAACCTGTGTATCAGTTCTAATGCTTAACTCCTAAATACAGTCCCCTCTGAGCATTTACATTGCAGCTGCAGCATTTGTCCAAATGGAATACTTTCCAAGACTTTTCTAGGATGGGCACTTGACACTTGTAATAAAGCATTGCCTGCTGTCTCTCTTCTACAATTTGCTGTTTTTATTGGCTCATATTCAATACCTGTTAGCCTTAGATCCAAAAAGGATATTGTCTGGGGGTCATAATGATATGTAAAATTCAGACCCCATGTGCTATTTTTGAACCATGATGGAAAATACCATTTCTTGTTCCTATACCATTCAAATGATAATGCCAATCATCAATAAAGTGTTAGAATCTAAACAATTACTTTAGAAATGGGTTGTTACCTGACAATATTATGCTTTGTTCGACACACCTCTGAACTATATTAGCATATAAAGGTGCTACTGCCATGCTCATAGCGGTGCCACTCCATTGATGCTAGAACTTGTCCTCAAAAACGAAATCATTCTTCGCTAACACAAACTCTATACCCCTGGTCAACAAGTGTTTGTCAGTTACACCTGCAAGATTATGTTGTTTGACCCTGATTTCTGCTGCAAACATTCTGAAGTCATGGTTAAATGAGGTATATAATGCCACAATGTCTATGTTGAGCCAAAGAACATTTGAGTTCTAGATCACCCTATCTAGTTTCATCAGGACATTCATCATGCCCTGAATATAGAAAGTTGCTTTATGACCAAATCCTTCAGAAACAAATCCACAAATCTGGAAAGTTTTTCCATTACTGAACCTATACCAGATAAGACTGGACTTCCAGAGGGAGATATTGCATTCTTATGTGATCTTGAAATGAAAGCTCATTTCAAAAATTCACTTTCATGTTGTGATATCAACCCTTCAAACAATACAGTATCAGTACAAGAATACAAGTCCCTTTTAAAGTTCTCTGTCAGGCTAGCATTCAGGTGACCACAGAAAGAAGTATCTCCTTGTTTGTACTGCTTGGCTGGCCAGATTACTGTGTTTTCTCTCTTGTCCACTTTTCTTATAATGATGACATCCCAACTTTTAATCTTGTCCAGTGCCTCTCTTTCAGCAGTCGTAATATTTGAATACTATTTTTCCACTTGGTTTGTATCAATTTGTTTACTTCTGCTGTCTTGAAAGTTTTGACTGTTGCACTTTTGTTGAACATTGGCTCAAAGGTAGAGGTAGGCTTAAATAGTGTCTCACTTTAATTTAACTTATTGTTTCTCTCACCATTTAAATGTTCATGTTCCATAACTGTAATTGCAAAGTTCATTAATTCATCAGCCGTTAATTCAGCAACAGTATGATTTTGCATCAAGTTGAGAATCTTTGTATCTGTTGTATTTTCAGTGTCCACTCTTTCTAAAATTTGTTAGACTTAAGAATTTAATTCATCTTTTTTGTTTGACAAATTAGTTTGGTTAGACTCATTTGAATTAATGAAGTAGTATTGCAGCCCTAGTTTCCAAAACAGTTTATAGGGTTTGACTTGTAAATCTACTCATTGTTGGAGTTGGAACAACATAAGACCACACTGTACTACTTTTAATTGGCTTTTTGTAAGATGGTGGGTAGACAGGTTTATTGCTTGTTTCTGTGACTCCTCAAATTGTGTCTTACTTCTTGTCCAGAATTGTTTGGTTGTATGACCACTCCTAGTTCTTGAATTTGGTTAAGGAACAGGAGACAGAGTGTAGTGTAAACAGAGTTCACTCCACGGTGGAAGAAAGGGTGATCAGTGGGGTAATTCAGGGTTCAGTGCTGGGACTGGTGCATGTCTTTGTTAGTGACATAGCAGAGGAGCTAGAAGGGAAGGTCTGTCTCTTTGCAGATGACATCAATATGTGCAACAGGGTGGACACTCTGAGGAGTCTGGAAAGGATGGGCAGTGATCTGAAAAACTGGAGGATTGGTCAAGGGCATGGCAGCTGGGTTTTAAAGCACAAAACTGCAAATAATACACTTAGGCCATAGAAACCCGGGGGTGTAGTACAACAATGAGTGGAGTGATAATCACAATCATCAAACAGGAAGTAAACCTGGGGGTAATCATATTGGATGAGTTAAGGTGGACAGTGTGACAAGACAGTCAGGAGGACTAGTGGGACACTGGGGTACATAGGAATGGGTATCACCAAAAGGAAAAAGGGAGGTGTTGTTGCCCTTTTATAGATCACTAGTAAGATCTCACCTTGAGTACTATGTCCAGTTCTGGAGACTGTATATCAGGAAGGAGATAGAGTTCTTGCGGTCTAGAGGAGGGCTATCAAAATGATGCATGATCTGCATCAAAAGCTCTACAAGAAGGGGTTAAAAGAGCTCTATCTCTCTCTCCCCTGGCACCTACCACCCCATCTATCTTCTCCCTACCCTTGTCAAACTTCAGGAACACCTAGCCCTTTCCCAGCTCACTGCTTACCTCAATGACTCCTCCACCTTCACCCCTTATAAATCTGGCTTCAGAAAAAATCACTCCACCACTACTCCCTTCTTCGGCTCACTGATTCTATCTTCACGGGAATGGACAATGGCTAAATCACCTCAACCATTTTTGTCGATCTGGCCAAAGCCTTCAACACAGTCTCCCACTCCGTTCTCCTTGACACCCTATCAACAGCTGGGCTATCCCCTTAGCCACAGACTGGTTCAAGGCGTACCTCACTGGCAGAACCCAGTCAGTCAAGATTTCTGATGCAATTTCCCAACCCCTCCCGATAAGAACTGATATTCCCTAGGGATCAGTGTTAGGCCCCACACTATTCTCTAGTTTTCAAAATGATCTCCAGTTCGCCTGCTCTCCATTCTCCTCCATTCACGTGTATGCTGATGATACAGTCTTATATGCATCTGGCTCCTGCCCCACTGAAGTTGCATCCAATTTGGAGCATGACTTCGAGAAAGTTTAGTGTTGGTTTGAAAACCACTAACTATCTCTCAAAACCAAAAAAAACTGTCTCCATGACCTTTGACACCAGGCAGAGACTTACCAGGTTTCCCTCTCTATCCTCCTTCCACACCCCCAATGAGACTTTACTTCAGGACACATCCTCCTTCAGGTATTTAGGTGTCTGACTGGACCAACACCTGAACTTCCCTGGTCATATCGATACCTTTCAGAAAAAATTGCTTTCCCAGTTTGGTACCTTATTCAGGAACCGTGCCTGCATCCCACCCATGGCTAGGCATGAGATTGTCCAGAAGAAGATCCTACCTATCTTTGAGTACTGTGATGTAGTCTATGGTGCTGATCCTATAACCTCCCTGGCCAGACTAGATTCCCTCTTCAACTCCGTTTGCTGTTTTGCCCTTGACACCCCTCTCCGCACTCATCATTGTGATCTCTACCATGTCCTATCCTTCCCTGACAAACTGACGTCTCTCTCACTGTGCAAAGTTTACCTCCAAGCACTGGCTGGGTGAACTTCCCTCCTATCTCTCCCCTGCCTTTAAAACTTTCGCCCCTCCTTCCCACTCCCTCAGATCTTCTGACTCATGAACCCCGGTGGTCCCATGCTGCTCCACCCTTATTGGCCAATTGGGTTATTCTTATCACCGCCCAAAAATCTGAAATTCACTTCTCCCTCAAATTCACCCTCATCCTCTTGCTACTCCATTAACTCTGCCCTCAAGAACTTACTTGC
The DNA here is from genome assembly GCA_016271365.2 of Neoceratodus forsteri. NCBI lineage: Eukaryota > Metazoa > Chordata > Ceratodontiformes > Ceratodontidae > Neoceratodus > Neoceratodus forsteri. The sequence goes on from CM028131.1 coordinate 855,262,796, forward strand.
CCCTTCTTGTGCCTGCCATGACCCTCCCTAATCCCTCTGCCATCTCCCCATAGCCCATATTACCATATGCCTACTCCCCACCACTCCTATTTCCCTCTGATCATGCTCCTTCTTGTCTCCTTCTCACCCTCCTCCTAAAGTGTTCCTCCCCTTCTTTCTCTACTCTTAATCTATCTCCCTTCTATGAGCTTGATCACTGCCTTGTTCAGGCAGGATCCATAGCGCACAGTGGGCAACAACTTTACCTCATTTCCCCTATTTCTTCTTTTTCTGCACCCCCTCAGTCATTGCTAGATCACTGCCTTGTGCAGGCAGGGTCACCCAGTACACTGGTGGGGTACCACCCCTCCCACTACATCCCTCCCCCTACACCACCTCTCTTGCATCACTATATATAAATCACTGTCATCACCTATAACCAGTGTCCTACAAGTAGGGCTGTCCACTGCCCTGCCCAGATAGGGATAACAGGACACTGCTTAATTTCAACTCCCCCCTTCCCTGCCCATCGGATACCCATCTACCTAAAATACCTCTCTTTCATCACCCTGCCACACTCTACCTCTCCTCTTCTCCTACTACCTTCTGGTTAACATAGTCTAACACTGGCCTACTTGTACACTCAATTAAGCACTTATAACCTACCCCTATTCCCCTCTTATATGCACTTTAGTCCATCTTGTCATCTCTGTTTGCCTCAAAATCATGCTCTATCTGCATCTCTCCGTAAATTTCCTTTCCCTTCTTCTTTCTGCCCTCAACAATTTTTCATTCCCTCCTTCCATTCTTCCTCTCTTTACTCCAGTCACTGTAAATCTTGTATATCTGTGTTACACTAATGGCTACCAATTACTGTTGGGTCACCTTACCATCTAGTGCAACACAATTAATATATGTGTTCCAGTGTCACCAACTGTCACCAACTGTTGCCAATTTGCTATATGTGTCTTCATAGCTACTATACTTAACTGTTGCCTTGTTAGCCAATGTTATCCACCTGTAATCCTTCCTGCTCTCATTGTATGCAAGTAAGCAAATTATATTCCAACATTGTAACATTTCTTGGCATTCTGTCCCATTGTTCCCTACCCCCCAGGTTGCACTGGGAGATGAGCAACTTGTTGCCCAGCATGTCTTCCTGGTGAAACATTTCAATAAATAAAAAATCTTATGTGAGTCTCTCTTACCTTATTACTAATGTAACCCCCTTGTTACCCAGGGTTGCTAGAATCCCAGTAAGACCTAGTGGTAGGCAGGGAAGGCAGCTTGTGAAACTCCAGTTAAATGGGTTTCACACTGTCTCACTCTGTTCTCAGTCTCAGCTGAGACTGAGGGATGACATCACCAATAGAACTATCACAGCTGCATGAGCCACATTGGAATCTGCAGCAGAGGGAGTTAGTTAGAATGTTGGGAGGTTTTGGAAGTCAGTCTTCAGTTCAGTCTTCAGTGAGTGTGTGTGAAGTTGGGAGCTTGCTGAGAAAGCAGCTCATTGAAGGCTCTAGGAGCCTCAGCCCTGTCAGAGGGTACTTTAAAGTAGTAGGGTGTGTGTCTCCACCTTAAAGAGAGACACAAAAGATTACTGAAGTGGTGGAGACCACTGTTTTTGGGTCTCAGTGCTCCCTCCCTCCCTCTGGGGGGGGCAGGAAAGGTTTCCCTGCAGATTCCTGGGTCAACCCCCTAGTTCTGCTTGTGAAGGAAAAGCTGCCTATGTGTTCCAGTGTTTATTTGGGAGAACAAGAAGATTTGTGAGTTGCCTGTGGGGCACCTGCAATGTGAGGGTGAGTGTCTGCTCTTGCTAAAAGGGCCTATGTTTTTCACCCTGGGACTTGTGTGGCAATGTGGGGATTGAACTACTAAATATTGGGAAGCTTAGATTAATGGGCTAAGCAAAGTAAAAGTAGGTTCAAGTCCAGAGCTTGTTGGGATGCAAATGATATGTAGAGGAGATGTGACAGACGTCTACCCAGAATCTACATTTGAAAGTTCAGTAAAGGAATTGTTCAGTTTCCAGAGAAATGGCTGGGTATGGGCTGTGGGAGCTGGAGGTGGCTGGCCCCCCCATCTTTAGTGACCAGGTCCACCTCTACAGATTTCTTCTGTAGATTTCTACTTTGCCTCAGGCACTTGGCCAGTGATGAGGGAAGTACCCAGATGTGGAATTGTAAGGAAAATTCTCTCTAGGAGAGGAAGACTCTAGTGTGGTTTGGGGAGCCACAACAGGATATTGGTTCATTCCTCAAATGGACCGTGGATCAAGTGGCTGGCGGGGGAGCCGGGCCAGTGGGGAAAACCCAAGTTGTGTACAAGTCAGGCTGCGTACACAGCTGTGTGCAAGTCCGGGCTGTGTGCCTGGTGGGTTTAGAGCCTGATGGCTGGAAATGGTGATAAAGTGTTCTGTATGTCTCTAATCTGCATTACCAGGAAATGTAGCCCCATGGGGGACCATCTATGATTTGTTTGTTCGGCTTGGATGTGAATAAAAGCCACACTGAAGAATCCCATTCCCAGTTCTGGACATTACAGTTATTGCTTCCTGTGTTCGGATTTACTTGGGTGCCCCTGTTCAGAGTAGCCAAACCTAGGTCCCCTGTGCCGAGTAACCTCATCCTCACTGAACCCAGTCCCCACCAGGTACTGCTGTCAACTTCAACAGCATGCCACCTGTCATTTTGGCAAAAAGGCAGGGGTGAGGGGTTACACTAACTTAACCAGCTGTGAAGAGAAATCATCAAGTACTTCAGTCAAATTATTTTATAATCAGAAATTTTCCAAACCTACTGTTGGGAATTTGAACATTCTCAAATTCCATGGAGTCCAATTTTTTCACTGTATCTGGTGAGGTTATCTCTGTCATACCAGTTACTAATTTTGGCTGTCTTTAGTTTTTATAACTTATGAGACAGAAAATTATTGTTTTTGTTTGACCCATTATGAGTTGGGGTTATTTCAGTAACAAGCTGTAGAGGTACCTTATTACAAAGAATATAGTTCAATAGATTAACAGTTGTTAGAGCACAGGGTTGGGAAGCAGGAGATCACTGTGCAAGCCCCATCACAACAATATCCTCACTGTGTGATCCTAAACAAGTTAATTAACCCTCCAAGTGCTCCAGTCCACCCATCTGCCAGTATAGGTGCAACACCCATTGTGCCAAGGCAGTCCCTTAAATCTGGTGATTTACCCATGAGATGTCAGCAGCATCTGAAGGCCTATCAAAGCCTGAACACTGATCAGTACTAATCAGCTGGGGTAAGAGTGAGGGGGCACTGGACTGGCATTGGAAACCCCTGCTGCTCCCTGTTGATCAGTACCAACTGGTGAACTATCCTCCCCTGCTGCTTTAAAATACTGTGCATCGGTTTTCTGGCACTAGAGATTCCCCTTTCTGGCTCAAAAGAAGAGAGGCACACTGTCCTGGTATCATTTTGCCTGGGATCCTGCTCCCTGACACCAAGGCTCACTGGGGTCTATTGGTCCCCTCCAACTATCTGTGAGGCTAAGAGGGCAGTTATCCCTGATTAAGGGCCATGTGGGTCACTTACTATACAGCAACCCCTGCCTTCTTTCTCCTGACATGCTTACACATATTGCAGTGCTCACTGTATGTGAAAGGAAGACAACTGCAGCCCCATTGAAGTTGTATCACTAAATTAAAAAGAAACTGCACAGGTGTAAGTCGGTTATTGTGACCTTTCAGTGCCTACGAAAGTGTCAGAAATTTGTCTGCTACACATTTTAGATAATATAATGCTGACCACTGACCAGTCAATGTGCAATACCTCCAAGACATGTTGGCAACACCCCTCTGTAGAGACACTTCCCCCAACTGCTCAAGAGAATAGGTATAACATGAGGCAGAGCTTCCCTTTAAATTTGTCTTCTTTGGCATTAGTATCACTTTTATCTGTTCATTGGCATCCTAACACATATAAGTATTACAGGAGAATTAAGAGCCATACACTGTGCTGGAAATGGAAAAATTCACAGGGGGAACCCACCATCTGTATGTAGGCTAGAACATCCACAACAGGTCTCTGGGTACAGGTGTCCTCATTTTATGCTGCATTTTAAACTTATTTATTCCATTTTATTTATACATCTAGAGGGGTCGATTTTACACAGAAGCAGTCCTTCCCCATGTTGCTCCTGGATAAATCAGGTTTATAACTTCACTCCCAGAATTGAGTTACCCAAGGTTCAACCCACTTCCATCACTGTGTCAGGAGGTCTTAACCTCACTCTCAGGTTCTTGGCAATATTGGGAATGCAAGAAATCACAGATGTGTTACGTAAGTGTGATAAACTTGTTGATTACTACCAAAGGGATAAATCATAGTTGCCCTAAGCAGTTTTTGCCAATACAAACTGGGAGCCAGTGCTAAGTGTTCCCTATACCTCGAGGTTTCTTCATGTATCTTGGGGTCTCCGAGGTATAAGACTCAGCATCTCACATTATACACCTATGATAAATACTGTGGTTACTGTAAAATAGATACATTTCTAGTTACAGAGATGAGCCCTATTGGCTAAATTAGTGGTGGCTCCATAGTCCAACATAACATTATACAGTTTTGTAGTTGTCATCACTTTGTGAAACAAAAAAGTACAGTTCTTACACAAATTAGTGTAGTAGTACAAATCACCAAAAGGTGGCAATGCCGACTTACATAGCATAATCATTACAAAGACACAGATGTCCTAATATCTTATGAGTGAGAAATACATAAAAAGTATATATGTATAAGGAAGCAAAGTGTAGAACCATAATATGCATACATATCCTGACATCTACTCTTGTACAGTAGATGCCCTTAGCCCTACATGTTAGTTTAACATATGCCTAAGCACTAGCTGTCTACGGTGTACCTCTGGGGGTACCAATAATGGTGGAGGGACCTTGTGTAACATTCCCCCCCTTGTTGCCTCCAAGGGCAGCACAGGCAAAACCATTGAAAGGTCAGGGAGCAGGGGCCATTTACAAACCCGGCGTGTGAGCCTTGAAAAGGAACTCCAGCTGCTCATGGTGTTGGTGCAGTGTGAGCCATAGGCAGCATAGCATAATAACCAAGAAAAATATCAAAAATGCTTGTATAATAACAAAACCTTTAAAGGTAATCTCCAACTAAGTGTTAGTCAATGCATCATTCACATCACCATCATTAATTAATAAAAGGATAGCTTCATTAGCCTTAGTGATCTTATCGCTGATGTGGATGAGGTATGTGTCTTTCCTCTCTAAAAGTGATTTTAATGTAAGTGACAGGGGATCTATGTGTACATTAAAATATGGTACATACTCAGAAAGGGTGAGCAGATAATTGGTGTTACCATCAATGATGTCCACATCCATAAGGGGGACAGGGTAATAACAGTATGTCCAATGACAGCGTTCTGGTGGGGTACAAAACAGAAGTTAGGGTTATCAGTAATACATGTCTCAGTACCATATGTATAACTTTTATAGTTTGTTACTGCGCAATACTCCCCGTCAGAATTATTCTGCATTTTAACAGTGGGGAGGCGCCATTTTTGCAACTGTACTGTGAAGGTGTAGGTTGTCTTGGAAATCTGTGTTGACAGGCAATAAACCTCCTTTCGATAAGACTGGTAAAGTTTGTCTGGAGCCAATGCTGAGTCCAAAAAGGCTGTGTCATTCATGCTGATGTCATCGTCCATGGAAAAGGACCAATTAATACTGTCGGGAGAATGACCACATACAGGTTTAATAACATCAAATACATCACATCGCCACAAGTAGATATATTGTTTCTTCGCACAGCAATCTGTGTGCGGAGTGACCAATGCATCTAGGAAAGGATGGAAAACCAATACAGGAGGCAAGTCCATGAGTTCTCTGTAGATGCCATCATCAAGGTGGCCAATAAAGTGTACAGAAGCCAGCTTGTTGAACAAAGCTGTAATGGGATCAAAATGTGGTAGAGAGACAGTAAAAGAAACAAACATTGTATCTTTAATAGAACATTTCTTAGAAGTAAAACAGGGACCAGTGTTAGGGAGTCTGGTCACAAAACCCAAATTCCTAGCTGTAGAAAGAGGAATAGTTAAAGATTGTTGCATACACATAGCAATACAGCCATGGGTTTTACAACATGGACAATATCATTTAGAAATACATATGGCATGTATGATATCAGTGATTCTGCCAGATTCTAGATCACAAAAGAGATTATTGATGGTAGTGATAATGTAGGAGCCATAGGCAGAGCATAAAATCTCATGGGCAATGTATTGTTTATCTGCTTCTTTGTTGTTCTGTGCAATGAGTACACTAATCTTATCTTTGGACTCTGTAAATGCCTTAGCAATATTATAAACAGTGTATCTTTTTCCTGACTAAGGCCATCCATACCATATAATAATGGGGGTAGTATATTATTTACCAAACCAGTTTGACATTTGGCTGAATGAGATTTGATAGCAGCAATATCTGCTTTATTCCAGATGGACATAGCTGTACCAAAGAGACCTGTGACAGTGCCTGTTGCACCAGTGACATCAGAACTGTCAACTTAATGTGTATTATGTTTAAGACTTTGATCATCAGTATTGTTTTTTTTTCCTGAAGTTTCCTCTATGATCGGTGGTATGCACTCTGGTAATAGGGTCTTGAGTCCAAATCTGAAATGCTGCTAAACTATCAAGCAATAATGTACTGTAAAATGCTGAAGTGTTAGTATTGTGACACATACCAAATTCTTTCATGTTCCAGTAAGTTAAATTAAACAAAACAGGTATTTGCATCAATTGCAAATTGTTAATCAGTGAACCAGGTAGAGCAGTGGCTGTTAGACCACTGCGGGGACCAGAGGGGTGCTTTGGACATTCCAAAAGCTGTTTGTCAGTGGGTGGTAACACAGATAGAAACATGGCAGCAGAGGCCATGTTGTGTGCAGCACAACATTTTCGAGCAGAGTCCTTAGACAGATAATTACAATAGGAGGGATCAATCAAAGCAGTGATATTATATAAACCAGAATGTCTAAGAGCAGTTTGTAGCAAGGACAGAGAACCATTTGGAGATTTTGGCCACAGGGAGAATTTGTCCTTGTGATGTGGTTTGCCACTCAGTTTGTAGGGTAGATTTATCAGGAGCAGCAACCGAGGCAGTGAGGTAGGCATCGGAACCTTCCTGGACAGAAATCAAACTATTGGGCATTTTGATAGATACTCCCTCTGGGGCAGATGCTGGAGGATCAAGGTGAGGTAGGAGGTTCGGTACCATGCCTTGGATGCAGGGCATAACTCCTGAGATGAGGAGAAAATGGAACAAGACAGCCATCTTGTCAGTATATCTGAAAAGGAAAATCAAACATTAGTAGATTAGTACTATTCCACCCAGTGGGGTGAGGAAATGTAATTATACTCCTTTATACAGTTTCAGTTGGTTTGCATGTAACCACTTGTCAGTCAGTTTATTGTTGTGCAGGAGTCTAACTTAATAGACTGCCGGACTGAGCTTGTTGACAATGGGGTAAGGGCCTTCCCACTTATTGGAGAAGAAGTGTGTGGAATGTACAAATCGGAGGACCATTACCTGATCTCCAACCTGCCAATCCACTTCTTGTGCATGTTTGTCAAACTGTATCTTGGACTGTTGCTGGGTCTTTCCCATGCAATTGCCAGCATACAAGTGTATGTGTATGAGGTCTTTTCTGAGTTTTTCCACATATTGGTCTACAGACACATGATCCACAGTGGGGGTATGCAGGTAAAATAACAGGTGTTCAGGTAATCTCGTCTGTCTTCCAGTCATTACCTCAAAGGGTGTCAACTGGGTGATGGCTGAGGGTGTGCCCCTGATTGCCATAAGGAGTAACGGCAGCAAGGAATCCCAAGTTTTGGGATTGTCCTCAATGAATTTGGAAAGCATTTGCTTAATCCATCTGTTGGCTCTTTCTACTTGACCTGAAGATTGACGATGGTAAGGTATGTGGAACTTCTCGTGAACTCTGAGGAGTTCAAGTGCTTCTTTCATCAACTCACCTGTAAAACTGGTTCCTTTGTCAGAGTCTACCTTAAGAGGTAGGCCTCACCTGGAGAAAATTTGTTCCACCAGGGTTTTGGCAGTGGTTTTAGCAGTGCATGTCTTAGTGGGGAAAGCTTCGACCCACTTAGAGAAGAGATCAGTTACCATAAGAGCATACTTGTTGTTTCTGCTGGTATTGGTCAGGAGACCAATAAAATCAATCTGTATGGCATGCCAAGGGCCAGAGTGTCTTTGTGGTAAAAGTTTGGCATTTCAGTTGGTGGGGATGGGATTGTTTTGTGCACAAACAAGACAGTTGCCTATGTACTATTTAACATCTTTGGTGACACCAGGCCACCAGGCGGTGGTCTTGAGCCTCTGGAGGGTGTTTTCCACTCCCTGGTGTCCACCAGTGGGTGTATCATGCACTTGGTGCAAAAATATGGACCTGAGTTGTCTGGGGACCACCCACAACTTGGTGGTGGAATCATCTGGTTGGTACCAGATGAGCTTGTCATCTGGGGACAAGTGTAACTTACTTTCATGCTTCCGGTAGGGATTGTGCATGGGAAGTTTTTCTTTGGTACCCTTGTCAAGGAATCTGAACACTTCTTTGCGTTCGGTATCAACATGTAGGGCTGCTGAAAAGTCCAAGGGGGAAAAAGGTTTAGGTTTTTTCCTGACTGCTGCAATATATACGGCTGCATTGGCCTCTGGATGGTCCATCATCCAGATGTCCCCCCTTGGGCCCCTTCCTTGGCAAAGGTATCTGCTGTGTCATTGAAGGCATGGTAGGGGTCATGAATGGAATGAGCTTTAACTTTGCGTACATAGAGTTTGTGTGCAAACCTTTGTGCCAGTGAGTGTATGTATATTACCAGCTCTTTGTGTTTCACTAGGCTGCCATTAGAAGAGAGGAAGGAATTCTTCTGCCAGAAAGGAAGAAATTCTGTAAGAGAACAACAAACCCAGTTAGAGTCTGTAAAAATGATTGTATCCTCGGTCCCATGCTGGATGAACTTGAGGGCACAGGCCACCGCTGCCATCTCGGCATACTGTGACGATGCTACACTGTGACGCTTAGAGATTTTAACAGTTTTACCATAAGGGTAAATTACTAAGATACCCTTCCCTGCAATCTGTTCTCCCTGATAGTAGGAAGCTGAACCATCTGCGAAAATATGACACAAATAGGTGTTCTCAAGCAATTGTGGCATGGCAGGGAGGAAAAGACCTGAATCTGGTAGATCAGGTGGTTGCAGTGTGCAGTCATGGGGTTCTCCTTGAAAAATGAGTCCATGTGCCAGCATGGATGGCATTTTAGTTGGGAGGACCTGTATGTATCTATCCTGGAGAAGGAGTGACCAGTGTGTCAGTCTGGTATTAGAGACTGACCCATCCCTCACTCTGTCTGATAGTAGAAAGATAGTTGGGGTATGGTTTGTGTTGATGATCAATGGGGAGCACCCAATGATATACAGAAAGTGCTTGACAGCCCAGTAGGTAGCCATAAGGTTCCTTTCACAAAGGCTGTACTTCTGTTCCACTGGGGTCAACAGCTGTAATGCTTATGCAGTTGGTCTCAATGTACCATGAACCTTCTGAGCCAGCACTGCTGACATGGCAGTGTCAGAGGTGGCACACTCCAGATGGCATTGTAGTGCTGGATTGGGGTTGACCAGAGCTGGAGCCGAGGCCAAGGCCAGCTTCAGTGACATCACAGCCTGGGTGTGTATGGGACCCCAAGTCCAGGGAATGTCCTTTTTCAGTAGCTCATACAGAGGAGCAGCCTCCTGAGTGAAATCACAAATAAAATCTCTAGAATAGTTCACCATACCTAGAAACATTCTAACAGTTGCCACACTGGTAGGCAATGGCAGGTCTTGTAATCCTTGTATCTTCTTCTAGGCAGGGCTACGGCCTTGGTCAGTTATTCTCAGGCCCAGAAAGAGTACCTCTTTCTGACATAGTTGTGCTTTGCTGGGTTGAATTTGAGGCCCGCCCTCTGGATGAGGGTCAATAGTTCATTCAAGAAATCCAAGTTATGTTCCTGTGTGGCTGTTGCCAACAGCAGGTTGCCTACATTCTGCAAGAGACACTGGGGAGTAGAGAAACCCTCAAGGGCATCCATCATGTGTAGGTGGAACAGGGACAGGCTATTATTGAATCCCTGTGGTAAGCATGTCCACATGTACTGTTTACCTTCAAAGGTGAAGGCAAACTTATATTGACTCTTAGGGGCCAATGGCAGTGACCAGAAATCACTGGAGATATCCAGGGCACTGAACAATTTTAGGTCAGGGGTCAAGAGTCATAGCACATCAGGTGCAGAGGCCACAGATGGAGCACAACTGGAGGTGACCTGGTTCCGTTTCCTGCAGTCAATAGTAAATCTCTATGCACCTGTAGCTTTTTTCACAGGCCACACTGGGGAGCTGGCAGTAGAAACACATGTACTGGTTACCCCTTGGTTGAGGAGTGATTTTATTGTTTTCCTAAGAGAAGGCAAGGCCTCAAATGGGAAAGGATATTGCCTTTGCCTCTCGTGTGCTGGGTCTGGCACTTCGATGACAGTGTGCATTCTGCCACAGTTATGCTTGTTGATAGCAAATGCTTCCAAATGCCTTTGCAGAATGGGAAGGAGCTTTGAAAAAAGTTCATGGTTCTTGAACAAATCTATGACGTCATACTCATTATTGTTGGCAGATATTGTTGCAAAAATGTGTGAATCAGGGATCAAAATAGTATGATATTGGCCCTGAATCTGTATCAATGGCATGTTAGCTAGATCCTCCACACAGCCATGTGGTGCAAGGAAGTCAATCCCAATGATACTAGGAAGATCATGCAATACCATCAGTTGGAAGGTGTGTGAGGCCTTCAGGTTTCCCAACTGTATAGGTAGTGGTAGATAGAGGTATGCAGGTAGTCTAGTACCATCTACTCCTGACATGTTGGTCCTTCATCCGGTGGACCAAGGAGATGTATCCGGGTGGTCATCATGTAATACAGACACAGCCACACCTGTATCCAATAATACTGTAAGTAAGCAGCCCCCGGCCTCGGCCTCAGTGCAGGGCCTTCCATTTGTATCCAAGACCAGCTTGTTTACAATCTGGACTGGGGCCTGTAATTGTCAATCTGTACTGGAGAGAGCATGGAGAAGTTAGGTCTGGCTCCTTTGAACCACTTCACCATGCTGAACTGATGCTGTATAGGGAGGTGCTTCTGGGTTCAGGCCTGTATGGGCCTGAGAGCCTGTACTTCCAGTATCACCATGGCCCACTGGAACCTGTGTTCCCAATTGTATGGCTGCAAGGGACTGAGCAGAAACAGCATCCACTACAGAACGCACTTGTCCCAGGAGCTCTCTGAACTTCCGATTCTCTTCAGCTATCTCCCTATACGAAGGGCCTGGTCTTTGTTGTTGTTTACCCTTATGATTCTTGTGGTGCTTCTTATTCTTGTGATAGTTCCAGTTACCACCCCATTGTTTTTGCTGCTGTTGTTGCTGTTGTTGGGCCTGCTGAGGGTGTTGGTTGTCCTTGGGGAGGGGCTGTTTGTGTTGGGCCTGCCCTTCCACCATGTAGTGCGTCGCAGCCTCTTGAGTAGGCTCCACGGCGACTACTTTCTTGGAACCGGAGCCCAGATCATGGATGTAGAGTTGGTAAACTGTCTCTGTTTTCTGAAGGCTGTCAGCAAACCTTTCAATGGTAGGATAGGTGGTTGGCTTTACCTTCTCTTTTACTGCAGGGATCATGTTCCTAAGGAACAAGGTCTTATATTCAATAAGATCTACATCTGCAGCTTCTTGTGCAAGTTGTTTTCCTGCTCGGTAGGCCATCCAGAGCCTCTGGTGGTAAGTCGTGGGACTTTCTTTGGCATTCTGCTTTACAGGATATGCAAGCATCACTCCTACTACACCCGGGCTGCATGCAGAAATTAGTTCAGCTACAACCTCGTCAAAGGTGGTGTTACCAGTCTGGCGGATGGCATTGGAGAGTTTGGCCCACAGTCCAGGCTTGATGGTCTGGCATAGAATTTGGACCTGATAGTCTGCGGTAAGGCTAAGCATCTCACATTTGGAAAGCACTTTTTCCAAGTGGCATCTGAGGTTGTCAGATGGGCCCATTCGACCGATACTGTCAGCTATTTGCTTTTATTTATTTATTTAAATCTCAGATTACAAATACCTTAGAGCTTGAGGCAGCTCATTTACAAAGGTTCCATGTCAAAGGAAAGGGTTACAATGAGGTAGGGAGGTATAGACAACATTCATGGTATCAACAGAGGTACAGACAACATTCATGGTATCATCACAGCACATCAAGTCAATTGGTAAATAAGTGGGAACAGTGCTACACACTCAAGATTACAAACAAGCATAGAAAACCATAAGGTACATTTGAAACAACATTGCTGAACAGAGTAGGCCATCTGTAGGGGATTATTGGGCCGATCAGGCTGGGGTAGGTTACCTCGGGCGCCATCCAGGGCTGCCTGGCTGCGGCCTCAGCCACAGTACAAACCATGCCTTCCTGAGTACCAGCCTCTTGCAGAAGCTGCCTAATCTGGATATTAAGGATCCGCTTATTTTTCTCTCAGAGATAGGCACATTACCTGTTCCATTCTCAATCATTGTTTCTATCTCCTGCCTGTTTTCCGCATTAATAACGGCTACTGGTGGTGCCGTCAGGACCAGGCTTGGGCCTGCTCCTCCCATCATGGGGGCCGTCATGTTGGCATTGCCCATGATGTGCATCACGACGTTGATGACATATGACAAGGTGTGGGTGGAGTGGGGACCCGCCATGTTGTGGATGGCTGGGTAGGGTGTCTGGGCCATAGTAGGGGTGTGACTGGGTGTTGTACTAGGAGATGTCATCACCTGAGACCTCCCTTTCAGATGACATGGCTAAGACAGGTGCCACGCCTCCCATCACCTTAACATGTCCAGCCAGAACTTCCCGCTGATGGCGCAGTTTCGCCATCTTAGATTCACATTCCACATGACTCACATTTGCAACATTCACATCAACCTCATCTTGCATTTGTTTCTGTAATACTCTATACGGGGCGCTCAATTCACGATTGTCCCTAGTAGCTACTTCTAAGTCATTACATACCTGTTTTTTCTCATCCTGTGGTTCTCCCATGTCCTCACTCAACTGTTCATTCGCTCTACCTAACAAGTCATTCATATTCAATGCCTGCCCCTTATCCTGTCTCAAATTTTCACATTCCTGCTTCAACATACAAATTTCTTGCTCTCCTGCCTGTGCAGAATGATACAAAAGTGAATCCTTTTCATTGTGCAGTGTTTGAAGTTCAGACTCCAAATTCTGCTGCAGTCTAACACATTCTGTTTCCTGCAAACCCATCTCTTGCTTAAGAAAAGAAATCTGCAGATCAAGGTTTCGAAACCTTGATTCAGAGGCTTCCAGAGCAGCATAGATAGCCACAACCAACAGCCCTTTGGCATGACGCTTACTGGCTGTTTGTCTAGTCTCACAGTACTGGGTTAAAATCCCCAGTATAGGGTTTTCGGATTGACTTGTGTCCTGTGCGAAGTCAGCCCATCCTCCATGGAAGGCAAGGAAGTTGGAGACATCGAGTCTCAGTTCTGCGAAGATATTTGATACGGTGGCCATAGTGTGGGAGGGAACAAAAAATCAAACTGTGAAAAAGGCACCGTGTTGTGTATCGATCCACAACAGGAACACTTTACACACAGTCAGGCTACTGTGTACTCTGTAATCGTTCAATTCAAAGCCGCTGTGGAGCTGGTCGAGTCAGTATCGACCACACCCAAGAAAAGCAGCCAGACTTTGCAAGTTACTACAAAGTGGTCAGAAAATTGGAGAGGTGGTACTGGAATGCCCACCTACAGTCTCCATTGGGAAGGGAAAAGTTTTAAGCAACAAGTAAACTCTCACAAACACCAAATATTGCCTGCATGTGGTCGCCAGTTGTCAGGAGGTCTAAACCTCATTCTCAGGTTCTTGACAATATTGGGAATGCAAAAAATCACAGATGCATTGCATAAGAGTAATAAACCTGTTTATTACTACCAAAGGGATAAATCACAGTTGCCCTAAGCAGTTCTTACTAATACGAACTGGGAGCTAGTGCTAAGCGTTCCCTATAGGTCGAGGTTTCTTAGTGTCTCTTGGGGTCTCCGAGGTATAAGACTCAGTGTTTCACATTATATACCTATGATAATTACTATGGTTACTGTAAGATAGAAACATTTCTAGTTACAGAGATGAGCCCTATTGGCTAAATTAGACGTGGCTCCACAGTCCAAGGTAACATTATACAATTTTGTAGTAATCACTTTGTGAAACAAAAGAGTACAGTTCTTACACAAATTAGCGTAGCAGTACAATCACCAAAAGTTGGCAATGCCGACTTACATATCATAATCATTACAAGGACACAGATATCCTAATATCTAATGAGTGAGAAATACATAAGAAAGTATATACATATTAGGAAACAAATTGTATAACCATAATATGCATATATATCCTGACATCTACTCTTGTACGGTAGATGCCCTTAGCCCTACATGTTAGTATAACATATGTCTAAGCACTAGCTGTCTACAGTGTACCTCTGGGGGTACCAATAATGGTGCAGGGACCTTGTGTAACAACTGGTTATACAAATGAAATACACACAAGTATTTGGCTGTGTGTAGTGCAGATAAAAGTCAAAGCAATCGGGGCCAACTCAGCAAAGCCACAAGAATATAACAGGAACACCCTTGCTATTTCATCATTTTAAACCTAGTGAGAGCACAGCCTTTTACATGAGAACCTTATAAGTTCTGTACCATACCATACCAAGAGACATTTGAATATTAGTGGCCCTGTATGTAAACTACTACTTTCTGTTTAGGAAGGGGTACAGGTGTACAATACAGAGGGAAGACCTAAAATAAATGTTCAGGTTACAGTGAAAATACTCCAACCTGCTCATGACAAGATGGTTAAGCATCTCAAACCTAGCAAGCCTGATCAAGGCTCTGCATCAACCTTTCTGGGATGGGATTTCCAGTGATTACCAATGGCCATAAATAAATAGTTTAGCCTCAGTACCAGCAGAGACAGGCCTTTACAAATGAAGGACATGGGTTGATGTAGAGTGGAGGTGTCATCTTGTAGAAGCAATTCGGGACAGCTGGGTTGATGGTCTCCAGCTCCAATCAGCTCTTGGCAGGCTATTCCTATCTCTTTCCGGAAGGAGTGCAAGGCAGAATAGCTCCAAAGTAAATAATGGTAGAACATTGTGTTATGTTGTATTCCATTACACTCCAGACATTACCTCTTGGGTTCCCAACCCACCTGATAGGCTAATGATGCACATGTGACCCAGATCAAATTTCGCAGCATACCTAGGTCCCAGGAGTCCCCATTCTCCAGTTCAACCATTGCATCTGAAGAGGCTACAAGCACTCCAGAAGTCCCAGTGCAATCAACCAACTAAGGTGGGCCAGAACATTTATTACTGAAGGTGTGGCTCCCACAGCAAACCTGTATGATTAATTAGGCTTTCTAGTTTGCTTAAAGTGAATAATATGTGCTCTCATGGATTCAACTGGATTGGATACTCAGCTGTGTGCTTCCTTTGTGCTGTGGCTTTTAATTGCTGTTTATGAGAGGAAATGGGGAAAGGGAAGAGAGAAAGAGAGAGAGAGAGAGAATACACAAATTGCTTTAACTGGAGTTTGTGCCTTCCTACCTAATTACAGTCCTTATATATACTGTAATTCGCTGTTGCTTTTAGCCTGCAAGCACTGTATTCTGTAAATTAGAAATTCTTTCCCTCCCCAAGCAATTTGGGCATGCCAGAAGTGAAAGACAAGATTTTAGCTGAATTGGTATTGAAAAAGTCCTTGTAAATAAGTTACTGCAGCCTGTTTTTATATTGCTCACTCCTGCAGCTTGATATTTATCTGGTTTACACACCGCCGCCTAGCCGGCGGCATGTGCAAGGTCTGAGTTTGAGAATTGTGCTCAGTAGTTGGCTGAGCTTACGGTGGGCCTCCCTCCCAAGTGGGGCCTACTGTGCAAGTGTGGAGCTCTGACAGCATTTACCATCTTGCACCAACCTGGAAAGTTAGGTTTCTTTGTCCACCCACGAACGGACGCTGGCAACCGTGGCCTCCCCTTCCAAGCGGGGTCCAAGTGCTCTGTTGCCAGACATCTCAGCGCTACCTCCGGCCATGAAAAGGGTTGGACCCAAACTAGTGCAGAGCCTTACAATCAGTTCCTGCAGGTGGCCCCTAGTATAGTGACCCCTGCATGGAGATCGGTGTCTCAAACAGAATCGGTTTCTTTAAGCCCTTGCAGGCAGTACCTAGTACAGCAACCCCTGCAAGGAGCTTGGGGGGAGAGCACAATTGGAATTCAATCGATGTCTCCTCAGCTCTTTCCCGCAAGGCCCACAGCAGTGGCCTTCAGTACAGGGACCGAAGAAGCCGCTATACCACTCCCGCGCTGTATGATTGAGGCAGCATGGAATTTCAGGGACAAAGAACACTCGGCCCTATCAGGCCATAAAGTGCCCGTTCAAACTACAAGCACCAGCGCTAGGCGGTATCACGCTGGTGTCCACGCGGTCCAGATGCCATCTTGGCCAGGGGGCCTCATAAAAGCACGGCTGCCATTTTAGGCATGAGCCAGGCCCTTTCAGAGCTAGGACTCCATTTTAGATTGGAGCCTAATCGCGGCTCACCAACACACGGCTTGGGGCCTTCCTTAAACTGCCCTTCTAACATGATTACTAAGGGCTGAAGTCAGTACAGTAAAATGGTTCATCCCTGGGAAAATTAGCTTCGCTTGTTGAGTTACTGAGTTATTACCATTATCAGGCATACCATGGGGATTAAAATGGATACTGTCCTCCTAATCCACCCCCACCCAAACCAGAGAGAGAAGGACAGTGGGGTGCTACTTGTTTCTCTAACAATTACACATGGTACCTTGGGACACTTTAATACAAATTAAGAGTGTATAACTTCTTGCATATTTTATATGTTTGCCTGGTTCACAGGTACCCTGCCCCACTGAGCTCCCTATCTAACCTTATCCTTCTGTTGTCCCTTACATAGAGAAGGCCAAGAAGTGCGTGTCTTGTAGTACAGCATTGATGCCCCACAACCCAGGCCCACTATGCCCAGCCACATACATGAAAACAAACAAGCAGCTTAGAACCACCCCCCTGAAAAGGAGTTGGACAATCAAGGGCCCAGACCTTCCAACTGGATGAATCCAGGGACACTGCTCATTCAGACCCAACAAGCGATGGCCGCTATGATGGAAAGCCAGCAGAATTTTATGTTGAAAGTCATGGAGAAACTGGAATCCCTGCCGAAGGTGAGGTGACTTCCCACACCCATTCCAGTACTGGCTCCAGGACCAAGCACCCCTCCTCAGCCGAATAACAACAATGAGCCATCTACACCTCCTCCAGGAGAGGAAGACACGGAAGGGGCACCAGATGATACGGGGATGACATCGACTCAGGCGACAAAGAGATGGACATGATACCTGAGTCACCTTCCCTAACATCAAAACTCTGTTCATTCGACCTGGTCCCAGGCCTTATGAGGGCCATAAAATCAACAATGGGGTTTGACATAGAAGCACACAAGTCAGAGTCCAAGCTCGACCCCATGATCCAACAGAGCATCAAGGTAAAGCACACCTTTCCTAGCTGTCCAGCCATAGATGATATCTTCTCAAAAGAATGGGAAGCAACAGAACCGGGTCGCCTGTCTGAGAAAAGGAACCTGGACAGGCTGTATCCAGTACAAGAGGACAAAGTCAAGTTGTGGTGCATGGCTCCAAGCATAGACCCTGAAATCACAGCACTGAGCAAAAAGACAGTGCTGCCTTGTGGCACCATTTCTCTCAAGGACCCCACTGACAAAAAGGTAGAGGAAATGTTAAAGAAACTGTTCAAACTCTCTGGCGTGATGGCCAGAGCCGCGGTAACAGTGGTTCACTCTGCCAGGGCACAGATTCGCTGGTTGGAGGAGTTACTAGAGAAAGCCGACCCCAAATCTAGGGAAGCAGAACTACTAGAATGTACCCTTGACACAACTAAATATCTGAGGGACATGGCAGTAGATACCCTAAAACTAGAAGTCAGATCTGCTGCCCTGATAAATGGGGCCAGACGAGCCCTATGGCTAAAATTATGGGAAGCCGACAATGAATCAAAAGACTTCTTACAAAATTTGCCCCTGAAAGGGGACAACATGTTTGGCGAAGGACTTAAAGAGTTCTTGAAACACAAGGAAGTGGGCAAGGACCTTGCCAAAGACAAGCACAGAACCACTTACTTGCCATTTGCTCGGGGTAGGTTTTGGGGCAACAATAGGTTCCAACAGAACAGAAGGCAAAACTATTCCAATAATTCCTTTCGAGGGAGAGGCCACAGCAGCAACAACTTCAGGACCCCCTCACAGGGCAATTATTCAGCCCCTAGAGGTAGGAATCCACAGCTCAGAGGCAGAGGCAGAGGTGGAAAGCCAAAGCAGTACTGACTATTCCACCCCACCCTCTCCACTACCACGCCCACACTTGCATTATCCTCCTGTGGGCCAAAGATTGATGTCTTTCCATCGGCAATGGCATCAAACAACCTCAGACAAATGGGTTCTGGAAATCGTGTCCCAAGGTTACGCTATAGAATTTTCAAGCAAACCCTACAGGGACAGGGTGGTCCTTTCCCCCCTCTCAAAGAAAAGTGCTCCTGCCCACCAGATACAGGAGATTATCCAAGACCTGTTACAAAACAACGTAATTCAACCAGTTCTGGACACCGAAGCCAGCACAGCTGTTTACTCCATCTTCTTCCTGGTTCCAAAGAAGAACGGAGATCTCAGACCAATTCTGGACCTAAAGTTCCTGAACGAATTCATATCTACCCCTCAGTTCAAGATGGAGACCCTCCACTCGACCCTGAGAAACATACGGGTGGGGGACTACCTCTCAACCGTGGATCTGAAGGATGCGTACACTCACATCCCAATCAGACCCAGCCACCAGCGTTTCCTCCAGTTCCACATACTGGGTCAACACTTCCAGTACCAAGCCTTACCTTTTGGCCTAACTTCAGCACCCAGGGTGTTTACAAATGTGTCCATTGTCTTGGCAGGCAGGCTGCAGGAGTTGGGTGTGGATGTCATCTCCTACCTGGATGACTTGCTGATCCGAGCACGCAGCAGCGCCCAATCCCAGAGGGACACAGACTCGGTTCTGTCGGCCTTACACCAACACGGCTAGGTGGTCAATCGGGAAAAGAGCTCCTTACAACCATCCCAATGTATAGAACACCTTGGGGCAGAGATAGACACTGCCAAAGGGATATCGAGACCATCAAAGAAAGAATCGACTTAGTGAGCACGATAACTCAGACACTGAGGTTCACAACCGAGCTGACAATGGGCCAAGCGGCACAAGTTATAGGCTACATGGTGTCCTGCATAGACTTAGTCCCTTGGGCGAAGTGGAACATGCACCCCCTGCAGAACTGAATTTTACTAACATATTAAAATGCCAGCAGAATAGGCCTAACGGTCTTTCGTGTGTGCTCGTTTGGTCAGCCCCCGCCCTGGGAGCTGACCTTGCTGCCCCCCTCTCCCTTTCTGGCTTCTCCCTTTCCAGTCCTGGATATTCTCACTGCACTGGTTTTTGCTTCCAGAACCCTTCCCCTGGACCTGTCCCACATCCTCTTGAACCCCTCCACCATTTCTGCCTCCACCAGCCCCTTGGACAGCTCATTCCATGGCTCCACCACCCTCTCAGTGAAGTAGTACCTCCTCCTCATTTCTCCCATAAATCTCCCCCCTCTAGCTTCCACCCATGCCCTCTAGTTGCCCCCCTTCCTTCTGAGCACCCTGACTTCTCCTCTCCATTTACCCCCTTCATGTACCTGAAGACCTCTATCATGTCCCCCTGGTCCCTTCTGTCTTCCAGTGTGTACATATTTAGCTCTTCGAGTCTCTCCCCATAAGTCCTATCCCCCAAGCCTCAAATCATTTTGATTGCCCTCCTCTGGACCCGCTCCAGGAGTTCAAGGTCCCTCTTTAAATGTGGCCTCTAAAACTGCACGCAGTACTCGAGGTGTGGCCTCACCTAGCAGTTATACAGTGGGAGTATCACTTCCCTCCTTCTGTAGGTGAGACCCCTAGCGATGCATCCAAGCATCCTGTTGGCCTTTGCCGCTGCCCTCCTACAAGTCTCTGAGTTATTCGTCTCGACATCCACCACCACCCCCAGGTCCCTCTCAGCCATCGAGACTTGTAGCATTTCCCCCCCAGGGTGTACACTTGGCCTGGGATCTGGCTCCCAGGTGCAGTACCTTTCATTTCCCTGCATTGAACATCAGCTTCTGCTTTCTAGACCATCTTTCCAGAGCCTCCAGGTCCCCCTGTAGGCCCCCCTCCCCTCCTTCCCATCCACCACCGCCCCCAGTTTTGAGTCATCTGCAAAGAGACTCATCTCACTCCTGATACCTTTCCTTATGTCAGAGACATAGGCATTGAACAGGAGGGGCCCAAGGACTGATCCCTGAGGGACTCCACTAATGGCCCTCCTTGGAGATAAGACTATTCCGCCAACCATGACCCACTGGGTCTGGTTCTGGAGCCAATTTCCTATCCATCTGATCATCTGGTTCCCCACCCCCATTTCTCCCAGATTATCCGACATACCCCTGTGAAGAACAGACTCAAACGCCTTGCTGAAGTCAAGAAAGAGGACGTCCACGGGTCTGCCCAGATCCAAGGCACTCGTTACCCAGTCATAGAACTCCACAAGGTTTGTCTGACACAATTTCCCTGGGATGAATCCATGCTATCTATCATCCAGGCACCCCCACTTTTCCAGATCCCCCCCAGTCTCTCCTTGACAATGCCCTCCATCACCTTGCCCACCACAGATGTCAGGCTGATGGGCCTGTAGTTCCTTGCCACCTCTCTTGATCCCCCCTTGTGGATAGGCACTATATGCACCACCTTCCAGTCCTGGGGCATCCACCCTGTCCTCAGAGAGATGCTGAAAAGCTCCACCAGGGGTTTCGCCAGGACATCCTCCAGTTCCTTCAGCACTCTGGGATGTAATTTATCCAGCCCTGGTGCTTTCTCCATCTTAAGGAACCTGAGGGCTTTCCTCACTCTCTCTGCTGTAATTTCCACCTCTGCTACTTCGTCCCCCTGCTTTGCCTTCCTCCCACCTGCCAGTGATGCCCCCTTCCCGAGACCCACAGATCAGTAAGGGTCCCCCTTCTCCTCAGTACCACCATCTCCTCCCATGTATGATGCAGCCCCCCCCATTTTCCTTGGTGAAAACTGAGGCAATGTACTCATTTAGTACCTCAGCTTGCTCCCCTGGGTCTTGTGCCCATACCTCCCCTGTTTTAATCCTGCTAATCTGCCCCTTCACCCTTTGTTTTTCCCCAATGTATCTAAAGAACCCTTTGTTCTCTCTTCTAATTTCCCTGACCAGGTTCTGCTCCTTCCTTGCCTTAGCCGCCCTCACCACCCTAGTGGCCCTTCTGGCCATCAGCTCATACTCCCCTCAGTTCCTTTTACTCCTTGAGCACTTGAATTGCCACCTTCTTTCCCCTCACCACCTCCTGAACCTCCCTGCTCCACCATCAGGGTTTTCTGGCCCTACCGCATTTTCATCTTACTCTTGCACAGGTGCTGGTAGCATCCTGCACCCCCCTCCTGATGATTTCCCACCTAGTGTCAGCATCCATGTCTGGTCCAATCCCACCCAAGTGCTCCTTAAGGATCCTTCCCATTTTCTTGAAATCCGCCCCCCTGAAGTCAGTTACCTCCATCTTTGTGCAGCCTTCTACCCCTCCTAGGTTCAGGCAGAACCAGACCATGGCATGGTCACTCCCTGCCAATAGGCTCCCTTACCTCCAGGCCCCCAATCTGGTTACTGTCTGCCAGGACCACATCCAGTATTCGCTCTTCCCTGGTCGGTTCCCCGACCTGCTGGGTTAGGAACGTGTCCTAAAAGACATCCAACAACCTCTGTTTCCTGGCTGCTGAGGATGTCATAGTCTCCCAGTCTGTTCCTGGCATGTTTAAGTCCCCCAACACCACCACCCTTGCCCTTCTCAATCTGCAGTGTCTCCCAGTATCTGCCACCAGACTGTCCTCCAGCTCCTCTGCCAGCGCAGGGGTCTCTACACCACTCCTATTTTTACTCTCTTGCCCTCTCTTGTTATCAAGGTGACCCAAATTGCCTCCACAGTTCCCTCCACCTTCTCCACTCCTCCTATGGCAATGCAGTTTTTGACTATTATTGCTACCGCTCCTCCCCTTCCCAACCCTCTCTCCGTCCTTCCTGAAAATGGTGTAACCCTCCAGGTTCAGGTCCCAGTCATGCCCTGCAGTGGCCCAGGTCTCAGTGACTGCTGCCACATCCACCTCTCCCTCAATTAACATCGCCTGGAGCTCAGGCATTTTATTGTCCAAGCTCCTGACATTTAGCAAGACTACCTTCCACCCTTTCCCTATACTTCCATTTCCCCTTCCCATGTTCCCGTGGGGACTCTGTCTTCCCTTGGTCTGCATCTTACCAGTCGGCCTTTTCCTACATTCCTCCAGCTCCCCAGTGTGGTGGAGACAGATTCCCTCCTTTATCGGAGCCCCCTTGACAGCCTTTTCTCCCATCCCTCCCCACCTTCACAAGTTTAAACCCCACCTTTCACCAATGAACCCCTCTATTTTCAACTTAAGTATTTCCTTCCCCTCCGAATTGAGATGGAGCCTATCTCTAGCATACAGCCCCTTATCCTCCCAGGTCCCCCCACTCCCTCATCAGCCCATACCCTCTGGCCCCACACCACTCCCTGAACCACTGGTTTATCACCCTAATCTTCCTCTTGTGTTCCCCACTAGCCCTTGGCACCGGCAGTATTTCATAGAAGGAAATTGCGTATCCTATATCATGACAGACCCTGGCAAGCTCCCTAAACCTTGTCTGCATCTCTAGCTCACTATTTCTCTCAATGTCATTGAATCCCCAACAGGAGCACTCTGGTTGCCCTTTTCCTCCATTTCCCCCCTTCCATGTCCCTCATCCTTTCTACCGGCCCCTCCCCCCAGCTGGCTCCTTGCTCCTCCTCCTATCTGGGTACCACCTGCCATCTCCTCCTTATTTATCCTGGCCACCCCTTCCCCTCCGATCCTATGACTCTTGTCCTCCTGAGTATCCTTCTGTACCTTGCTACCCCCACTGTTACTGCTTGCAACTGGTCCTTCCCCTCATCTGCTAAACTAGCCTGGCTCATCCTCCCTTCCTTTCCATCTCTGTTCAGCTCCTCCTTGCTTGTTGTGATCCCCTGGCCTAAACCCTCAACTCCCTTTACTGTATCCTCCTTGTGCTTCTGGTCCTTCTCCTTACCCTTTCCTCCCAACTGGTCCTTTTTCTTGCGCTTTCCTCCCTCTACCCCCTCATCCTCCTGCTCTGATCACCGGCTCCCATCCATTTTCCCTCATTCCAAGTTCCCCCCATACCTCCTGCTATCCAGCCTCCACCTCCTGCCCTCTACTCCCTTTTCATCTCTAACCACCCCTGTCATGGCTACATCACCCCCCCATCCTCAAGCAGAAGAAGAGAATTGAAGTGATTACTGAGCTTAAGGTCTGATCATCCTCCCCCTTTGCTTCCTTCTGTCCAGCCCCAGCCATCTGCCAACTTCCCTGAGAATGTCCTCCTTTTGGCCCCCATCTGTGAGGGTCCCCAGTTACCTGTCTGCTTCCTTCATAGTATCCTCCTTTTGGGCCCCATCTGCCAGAGTCCCTATGTGACTCCAGAGTACTCTCCTGCACTCCTTTACCTATGCCCCTGCCCCTAGTGCTTGGTGCAACCCCATGGGAAAGCCCCTGCCCTATTCCCCAACCATACCTCTCCCCATCCCCCAGCTGTCTCCTAATCCCCTCAACCTCCTCCCTAAGCTGAGCCAGCTGGTAGCACACTGGGCAACCACCGAACTTCCAAGCCCAGTCCAGTATCATGGCTGCCCCACACTCTGTGCACCCCACCACCCTCCCAAAGATGTTGGCCCTAATGACGTGGTCCCATCCCCCTCCAAGTAGGTTTCCTTGGGTGATCCACGAGGTTCCTCACTAGTCCAAGACTTTTAAACTTGCAACACTTGAGTGGCTGAACTTTTCCCCACCTGACTATTAGCCTTAAGAGTTTGCTCACAGGGGAAGTTTGCAACTCCTTAAACTCCTCCCTCCCAACCTTTAAGCTCAACCCCCAGTGGCTCTTCTATATTTAAGAAAGGCTAATGCAAGGGGTGGGTGGAAGGGCTTTCCAGAAAGTTCTTAAGGAGTTAGGCCAATTTTAAAACACAACTTACAAACAATAACAGCTTACAGAAACTTATGACAAAGTTAGCTTTCCAGAACCTCACCACATTTTCAAACTTCAGCTGCTACCTCTGCCACAGCAAGATGACTTAAAATGCCTCAGTGAGAATTTTAAACAGAGATTAACTGAAATACAAACAACCTTGATTGGCTGTCTGTGTTACTGGCCGAAGACCCTCCCCCATCAGAACAGTTTCCAGCTAGCACAGAAAGATTTAAGGATTTGTGTCCCTGTATTCAAGAAAGTTCATTAGGAGTTAGGCCAATTTTAAAACACAACTTACAAACAATAACAACTTACAGAAACTTATGACAAAGTTAGCGTTCCAGAACCTCACCACATTTTCAAACTTCAACCGTTACCTCTGCCACAGCAGCAGGGCTCCCCATCGGAGGATGACCTTAACAAGGTTGTCTACTTACCACAGACAGTCAAAGACTCTCTAAGGTGGTGGACACACCACCACAACCTCAAGAGGGGCTGCCCACTGGAACTGACCTACGAGGTGACAATGGAGACTGACGCCAGGAGAGCATGCATGCATGATTCCACAGTGCAAGGCAAGTGGACGACAGCAGAGGCACAGTTGTCCATCAATGTCCTGGAGATGAAGGCGGTGTTCCACGCACTGAGAGTGTTCAGGGACAGCATCATCGGCCGGGCGGTCTTGGTGAAATCTGACAGCCAAAACAACATAGCGTACTTAGCAAAACAGGGCAGAACACACAGCACAGCCATGCTCAGAGAAGCCATCAAGGTTCTAAATTGGGCTCAGGCAAATCTCACCCACCTCCATGCTGTCCATCTGGCAGGGAACCTGTACTTCAGAGTGGACTGGCTAAGCAGACAACAAGTACACCCGGGGGAGTGGCAACTCCACCCAGAATTATTAGCCATGATACAAAGGAAGTGGGGGCAGATTCCACTGAACCTGATGGCATCCTAGGTGAATGTACATGTCAAGGTGTACTTCTCCAGATACAGGGAGAAGCAGTCTCTGGGAATAGCTGCGCTATCTCAGACATGGGACCATGAGCGGCCCTATATCTTTCCACCAACCTTCTTGATCCCCTAGGTGCTGGTAAAGATCAGACTGTCCCATCCTCAGATCATCTGATTGCACCTTACTGGCTGTGAAGAGCGTGGTTTGCTACCGCAATAGCCATGACGCTGGACAGATGGGCCCTCCCATATCAGAAGGACATGCTGTTCCAAGGACCAATGATTTATCCAGCCCCCCACACACTAAAACTCTCGGCCTGGCTTCTGAAAGGAAGAGACTGTTATCTGCTGGGTATCATAAATCAGTAATTTCAACCATCCTACAGTCAAGGAAGCCATCCACCACAGCCACTTATAGCAGGCAATGGAACATCTTCACCAATTGGTGCAAATCCACGCAACTCAATCCAATGTGAGTGGATATGTCCGTGATCCTACTGTACCTATAACAGGGCTTAGACAAGGGACTGTCCACATCCTCCCTAAGGGAGCAGTTGTCAGATATAGGAGCAGCCATGGGAAAGGTTGGACTGTCACAGCCCAGTACCCACCCAGACACCCTCAGTTTCCTTAGGGCAACACAGAACATTCACCCTCACATACGAACACCAGTGGCCCCCTGGGATCTGACCATGGTACTTGAATCCTTAGAGCCGGGGCACCAGTCACCACTCTACTGGTTAGGCCTGAAGACCTGCTTTCTGGTGGCAATTTGCTCCACTCGGAGTATTAGTGAATTAGGAGCCCTGTCATGCAAGGAACCCTACACCATCTTCACTGCACAGGGGGTCTTTATGAGAACAGTCCCAGCATTTTGCCCCAAAGTCATGTCCACCTTCTATAGGGAGCAAACCCTAGAGTTACCAACATTTTACTCACAACCACAACAGGGGGAGTCAGGAACCCATCATCCTCTGGATGTAGGTAGTATCGTATCACAGTACATTTCACGTACACAGATGATCCGCAAGTCCGAAAGACTGTTTATAATAGCTCAAGGTTACAAACAAAGTATGGCTGCCTCTAAGACCACCATCGCTATCTGGCTAAAGAGGACAATACAGGAGGCATACAGAACAAACGACCTTATGCCACCAGAGGGAATAAAGGCCCATTCTACAAGGGTAGTGGCTACCTCCTTCCATATCTTCACAAGACATTATAGACCCGAGACTTTATATAGACAGAGAACTGAATTTGCCACAACAGTTTTATCCCCAGCGTGTCACACAAACCGTTCACCTGATTGCCCTGTCCCACCCTGATGCATGTTTAACTGCTTTTTATAGTAACCCAAGAGGTAATGTCTGGAGTGTCATAGAATTCAACATAACGCAATGGGTGTTTACTCACCTGGTAAAGGTGATTGTGTTAGTTGTATTCATGACACTCCATGATCCACCCTTCAGGGAGACCATGGCAGAGATCTCCACGCTGAGGGATTGCATCTATGAAACTTTATATGATAAGTTCCAATGGTGTTTGATTTAAGGCATTATTAATTAGAGTCTGTATCACTAGGTAACTGAATTTAGAATTGTATCTATAGGACATAAAACTAAAGTTGATGGTTAAACCATGTTCTGTCATTTGTTTCTATATAGATATAAGGGGATAAAAATGGGAGTCACAGAGGGGCCTGGCCTAAAAACATTTGTGTTCAGCTATGGAAGAATCGAACTGGAGAATGGGGACTCCTGGGACCTAGGTATGCTGTGAAATTTGATCTGGGTCACATGTGCATCATTAGCCTATCAGGTGGGTTGGGAACCCAAGAGGTAATGTCCGGAGTGTCGTGGATACAACTAACACCATCACCTTTACCTGGTGAGTAAACACCCATTTCTGGATTCCAGTATCTTTATCACTATGGAGGCAGTGGGACCTTGCATTAATAGTAGTGGCTGCAAATAGTTTATTGTTAGACAGGAATAAGGCAGTTAGCAGAAGCATCTTTAAATTGTTGCTCTGTAGTGGTATTTGGTTAAAAGAATTACATTTTTAATAGGTTAACTGTGATTAGATTAAGAGTGATTGGGAACCAGGAGATCACAGCTTAATCCTGACCAGAGCCAAATCTTCACTGTGCGACCTGAATCAAGACTCTTATCATCCACGTGCTCCAGTCTGCGCAGTTGTTGATATAGATGCAACACACACTGTCCAAGCAGTTCCCTGCATCCAGTAGTTCCCCAGCAACATGTGAGCTGCACCTGAAGGCATATCAAAGCCGAAACACTGATCAGCACCAATCAGCTGGGGGCAAGAGCAGGGGGACACTGGGCTGGCATTGGTAACCCTTGTTGCTCTTTGTTGATCAGTACCCACTGGTGAACTATCCACCTCTCCTGCCTTAACCTACTGTGCATCAGTTTTCTGTACTAGTGATTCCGCTTTCTTAACCTCAAAATCCAGGCACAGTCTTCTGGTGTCTTGTTGTCCTGGATCCTGCTCCCTGACCCCAAGGCTCCCTTATGTTTAGTGGACCCCTCCAGCTCCCTATCAGGATGAGAGGGCAGTTATCTCTAGTTATGGGCCCTGCAGGTCCTTTATATAGCTGCCCTATCCTTCTTTTTCTTCACTTGCTCACAATGCTAATTGTGTTTTTAAGGGAAAAAACTGCAGCCCTGTTGAACATGGCTTTGTAGATTAAAAAAGACTGCAGAGGAGGAATGGCTTGGATGCAGAGGAAGATGACCGCTTAAGCCTTAAGCTCGTCCCCAGCTATTACAATCAGAACCAATAAGCCGACATCCAGAGACAGAATATCTCCCTGTGGCATCAATATGCCTTCCTAGTCCCTTATTATCTGATTGGCGCGGGTTTATTGCGGCAAGGATATGGTAAATCATCTTGTGGTGCCGGTTCCTATACTACCCTGGCTGGACTTGGGCAGGCCTCATAACTCCAATACTCCCTAGCTGGTTTCCTGTTGTGTCCATGCAGTGGCAGACTTTACCCTACCACTAATTGTAGTCCTTTTATCGACCATGGTGCTAAATTATTTAAGCATGAACACTGCTTCACCACAGATACCGGGAAACAGCCTTGCCTTAGCCGCCATATTGCCTCCTCTAATCACCCTCCATGGCCCGGGTACAACCTCCACGGAGTCACCCTCTCAACCAGTGGATGTAAGTGGCTCTCTTCAGTATATTACAGTCATGCTAGAGACGCTGCTTACGAGGGTGGACTGCATATTAACGACTCTATCAGGCACAGTTTCTGAGGTGCGAGCACTAAACGACAGGATGAATGTTGCTGAACAAAAAGTGGAGGACCTGGAATCCAGCCAGACCAGAATCCTACAGCAGCTACAAGAGCATGATGACAATCTGACCACACTCTGGCAAAGGGCCGAGGACCAAGAGAACTGTGGGCGACGTAACAACATTAGAATCCTTGGTATTCCAGAGGGCTCAGAGGGCCAGAACACTGAACACTTTCTGAATGAGGAGATCCCCAAAATGTTAGGTGATAGGTGGCATGGGCCAATCGAAGTGGAAAGGGAACATCGAATCCCCAGTGGCTCTCGTTCTACTAATGCATCTCCACAACCAATTATCGCTTACATTTTGAGATACTCCACTAAAGAAAAAATTCTAAGGGCAGCTCGAGACAGGGGTGAAATCTTGTGGCATGGGACCAAGGTGTTTTCTCCAGAGACTTTTCTGCTGAAGTGGTGGCTTGCAGGAAAGTTTTCATTCCTATTAAAAAACTTTCGGCAGCACAAAGATTTAAATATGGCTTTCGTAACTTGGTCTACCTGTATGTATCCCATGAAGGCAGGGACATAATCGCTGAGACGCCTCGGAATATAGAAGCATGGGCCTCCAAATACTAGCCTCGGATGTCTCTCAGAACTACATCTCCCAAAAGGCTATTTGTCCCAGAACAACGTGCACATGGAAGGGGGAACCATTCTTCTGGCAGCAGCTTCAGGGAGGATCAT
The DNA here is from genome assembly GCA_016271365.2 of Neoceratodus forsteri. Lineage (NCBI taxonomy): Eukaryota > Metazoa > Chordata > Ceratodontiformes > Ceratodontidae > Neoceratodus > Neoceratodus forsteri. Next base: position 855,292,156 of record CM028131.1, read on the forward strand.
AATAGTAGCCGGACAGTCCCGCAGATAAATGCTTCCCTCCAGCCCCCTCATTCTATGACTCTATCGGGACCTGCAAATAACAATCTGAATGCTCAGTCTCGTCCAGTAGGCACCTCCTCCTCCTCCTCCTCCTCCTCCTCCTCTCCTTTGCCACAATGAGGTTCAGACCAAGCGACCCGTGTATACCAACGCTCCTCCAGTGACCACAATCCACCCTCTGAGGGTCCAGGAACAGCTCTGCCTCCACCTGCCAAACAAACCAAAGACGAGCTCCCCATTGCAAACCAACTTGCAACCGTTGATATCCTGGACAATCTCATCATGGAAGTCGCGGATATACCCTCCTGGGCAGATTTGTCATCGGACTTGGATAACTGTCAAGATCCCACAACTATACCGATCAAACCCGGGTTACTGACTTTCGCTGAAGCTCTCTCCCAAGAGCCACCCCGTTCAACAACCTGTCTCACTACCACTGGGGAACTTGCTCCTAGAGATTGATCTCATTGTGTCTGCATTAGCTCTTATTTTATTTTTGCCCTGCTCTCTTCCTAACGCAATAACGCTACGTACAGATGCCTAGGATGGCATCTGTAGTGGGTGGGAACCTCTACCCACCGACATCGCACTGGTATACACATGCAAGGTTCCCTGTGTATGATGTTAGAGGAAACCCACTCCACAAACCAGGGGGAACCTATATGGCTTTGTGTAATGTACGAGGGCCGCCCCACTCTCACGTGGCAGCCCCTCCATTCACATGAGGCCCCCTCTCTCCTGGGCAGGCAATCCTACCTTGCTTGAGTTAAGTCTCCACAGCTTCAAATGCCCTATATCCCCATTGGACTACACTATCTTCCCTATTGTTTAACTCTGGGAGACTATAGAGGGCACCAAGCTTAACTTTAGAAACTGTAATACTATAAGAAATGCCAGAATTGTAGGCCAGGTCTATGAGCCTCATAAAGAATGTGAAGCAACAAGATACTTTCCCTTCCCCCTTGAGTCCCCCCACCCTTTTTTCCCCTTGGTTCATTCCCTTACCTTCCTCCCCCCTCCCCCCTGGTTGTCTCACCTTTTTAGGTGTGGAAGTTAATTATTGATTACAGTGTTATAGCTGGGGACGGAATTATGTGTTGTTAGTTGGTTAAACTCCTTATTTCCCTACACTGGTGATTGGTTAGCACAGCTGTGTGATCCTCTCCTTAAGTGCAGAGGACTAGCACCCTTGCACATACTCCAACCCACGTTTAGCTTTTTTCTTACTTAATCAGTCATAGATCCAGATTATTTAGTAGCTAATAGACTTATCAATATATAGTTCAACTCACCTCTCAGTGGGCTTATTTTTGGAATTGTGGTTCAGCATCATATATAGTTGTACTGTTTGTCACTTGGTGCACTTAACTCAACTGTTCTTGCTTTTCCAATATGTCAGCCCTGTCACACCTCTCACTGGCTAGCCTACCCTGTTTTTCTTTTCTCTCAGTTGATCCTCCTCCCTATACTCCTGGTAACCTGTCTGCTTCCTCCTGTCTGTCTCTACTGGACCCATTTGGTGAGTACTTCCATGCCAATTGACTTTAGGGATCAAGATGCAGAATCCGAGGGCGCGGGGGTCAAACTGATATCATAGATTGTAAAGGGCTTGAACCATCCGATCAAATGCTTTATGGTCCTTAAACACTTACACTCCTTGCAGTCGGATATTGCACTCATCCAAGAGACACACCTACTGCAAGAACTGTACTGTGGCTCAAGAAATCCTGGGTGCGTAGAGTGATAGCTAGTTCAGCAACAAATAAGTCTAAAGGGATAGCCATCCTATTTCGGAAATCATGTCCATGGACAGAGGACAAAGTGGCCTCTGACACTCAAGGCTGTTGGATAGCGGGTAGGTTCTCTTTCCCCGGGGAGCATGCTGTGCTGATCAATGTATAGGGCCCCTAATGCAGACAACCTGGAATTCTTTCTGGGTCGTAATCAGGTCATAGAATCCCTCACTGCACAACACCCCAATATCCCCATCATGATAGGAGGGGATTTTAACCTAACCTTAGACATATTTCTGGACAAATCCAAACCCACTCCTCAAACATACCCCAAAGCGTTGCTGTCCCTGCAATATGTGATGAAGGAGTGGGGACTGGCCGATATGTGGCAGAGGGACCATCCCTCGGGGAGGGATTACTCCTTTTTCTCTTCAATCCACACCACATACAACAGAATAGACTTCTGGCTGGCTAACCCTCCTACTGCCCAGGATATCATCTCCTCCAAGATTGATAATATTCTTGTCTCAGATCACGCCTCCATCTCTTGCACCTATATGCCTTCAGGACACGGTGGTTCAGGCACCAGATGGTGTTTTAACCCCTTACTCCTTAAGGATCCCAAATTTCAGGCACAGAGTACAGCTGAGGATTACTTCACCAATAACCTTGCTACTGACATATCTGTTGCTACAGTCTAAGAGGCATTTAAGGCTGTCCTATGGGGACACATTATTGCCTACACAGCTCAGAAAAACAAAGCTAGAAGGCCTGACCTGAGCCTTCTCCAGACTGAATTGTCAACCCTGGAGGATAGATTCAAGGCTTCCACAGCCCATAATCCTGATCTGATGCTCCTACGGGAGATAGTCAGATTGAAATACCACATAAACATAATGCTTCAACAACAGGTGGAATGGATGCTAGCTAGGACCACACATGCCTACTGGGAGGGGGGAAATAAAGGAGGTAAACTCCTGGCCTTTCATTTGAGGAAGCAACAGGCTGCCTCTCGTATTCATGCACTCAGGAACTCTTGGGATGATGTGGTCACTGATCCTAAACAGATCAATGAATGCATGCAACAGTTTTACCAGCAGCTATATCAATCACACGCATCCCTTGACCAAGGCCAATTGGAGCATCAGCTGTAGGAATTTTGCTCCACTGTTAACATCCCCCAATTATTGGAGCCTATGAGGGCTGCTTTAGACAAGCCCTTTACAAAGCCAGAGCTACAAACTGCCCTATCCCAGCTCGCTAAAGGCAAGTCACCAGGGCCTGATGGCATGACCACAGAGCTGTATCAGCTCATGAGTTCAGAAATTAGTACCCCACTGTTATCATCCCTGCAAGAGGCCGACAAGACCAGTATCCTTCCACCTATGATGCACAAGGCTGTGATCACCCTCCTTCCTAAAAAGTCAGACGACCTGCTAAGCTGTGCCAATTACCGTCCCGCCTCCCTCATATCAGTTGACAACAAAATTGCAGCCAAGATACTTGCCAGTCAGATAATGGATGTAATCCCTTCTATTGTGCACCCATCTCAAGTTGGGTTCACCAAAGGTAAGGCTGCAGCCGACAACATCAGATTGGTCCTCAAATTTAAATGGATGGCATTGCATTCCCCAACCCCCCATAGCAGTGATGGTGGTAGACTTCTCTAAAGCTTTTAACTCGGTAGAATGGGCCTACCTGCATGAGGTACTCCGACTCTATGGGTTCGGACCATACTTTAGGCAATGGATCCAAGTATTATACAACACGCCACTCGCTAGAATTTTAACTAATAAGGACATCTCCTCACCTTTCCCTTTGCAGCGGGGCACACAGCAAGGGTGCCAGCTTCCCCCCTATTTTTGGTGGCATTAGATCCGCTTACCTGGAAAATACAGTCCACCAAAGAGATCAAGGGCATACAGGTTGGGGAGAATTCATATCTGGCTGCCTCTTACGTGGACGACCTACTCGTCATGCTAACCTGCCCACAGAAGTCCCTCCATATGGTTTTAGAGATCCTGCAAGTGTTTGCCCAAGTGTCCAGTTTACAAATTAGCTGGAAAAAAAAACAGCGTCACCCCCATAAATGCGGCTTACACCAAAGCTTGTCTACAAGGCTTAGGGCTAGCTTGTGCCTCCAACAGTCTCTCCTACCTAGGCATAATTATACCCTTCAATTGGAAACAGATAAAATCCAGGAACTTCTCACCCATTATATCCCAACTTTCAGTCGAAGTGAGCCACTGGAGCCGACTCAACCTCTCCTTTCTGGGTAAAGTTGCCGTGATCCAACTGCTCCTCCTACCTAGAGTAGCATACCTTCTCAATTACCTCTCCATCACCCTATCAGATAATGTGTTTTACCCCCTTGACAAATTACTTTCCTTTTTTCTCTGGAAGGGCAAGAAGACAAACTGCATGCTCACTGGTCAAAGGGGGGTCTTGGACTCCCTTGGCTACAGGGTTACCATTAGAGATGGACGAAGTGGCCCCAATTCGCTCTGCAGTGGAACCACAAGTGTGGTGTGGAGTGCTCACAATGCAAGCAGAGTACTTAGCGTTATTAATAGTGTCCCAGAGTACTGAAAACAATGACTTGCATTACTCCGCCTTCCCAAAACACTACTCCACTAATCCTTACATGTAAGTACATTGAAAACAATGTACTTTGCCTTACTTCGTCTTGTTTTTAAGCTCCAAAGGTGAATTTTGCAGTGATTCATGGGATTTCAGGTAACATGGGCTCTAGATTGTTCTGCACAGCCTCAGTTTGGGGTAGTGTGTTTAGGAAGCTGTAGGAGACAATCTGCTCTGAGACCTCTCTGTGATTCAAACCTTCTAAAAGCTGTTAAAAAAGCCTCTTTCAGTCATTTTTTTTGCTGAAACTTTAGTTCATCGATTAAAGGAAACCCTCCTGTGCTCATATCACCGAGCGTTTATTGTTTGTGTGTGTATTTTGAATGTTAATGTACAATATTCAGTCTGTGTACTGAGAGACAGTGGAAGTGTGCTTTGGGGGAGGGGCGTATCTGTGGTGTAGGTAGATTAACTTGGAGAAAAAGAGTGCTTTCTGTTTTGGTGATATTTTTCTTGTATAACTGTGTTAATGTACACACAGTAATATTTTTGATAATTATTGTCATTTTTTCGCTGATTGTTGTGGTGCAGCAGTGCATAATTTTAGTTTTTTTTAAATATGTGGTTATATTACTGAAGTTTTCAATTTGCTACGCATTACTTAGTGTGTGTGTGTGTGTGAGTATGTGTGTGACGCATGTCATCAAATCAGACACCTTTTATTGTGCCACATAATTTCAGCAGTGTGAATCCGCTATCCACTGCAGCTGTGTAATTTTTTGTACTTCTTTGTGGTATCTTTACTGGTACTCGTACTAGTGACCCCCGCGGCCTGCCCCAACTGGCAAAGATATTATTTTCCAGATTTGAGTTTCTGATGGTGAGCACTGGTTAGGTGTTATGCCTTTTCATCTGCATATCTTCAGTGCGCAGCGCAATCTTAATCTGTCTGTACATTTGCATCTCTTTAGGGCCAAATTTCCATCTCTAACTTAAGTCACAGTTGTTTCTTTGGCTTCCCTTCAGAGTACTGAACAGTTGTGTTGCATAATTCAGCATGAACATTGTACTCAATAATATGCGTTTTTAAGTCAGGACCATCACGAGGAGTCACTCGTGTGATACAAATCACGTTCTTCATCATCACGGTCACAAATGCAGTCACAAATTATGATTTACGATGATGTCATGAATCACAACAGTAATTTTTATGTTTTCTTGCACGCATGTGCAAGAAACATAGTGCCATCATCCGAGTTTTCAGAGGTGTGGCAGCCCTCTTCCAATTTAGTCAGTGTGTTTGCAGGCGCGGCCGCAGTTCTCCAGTGCCTGCTGGAGCTGTCTATGACAGCAGTCCAAAATGCAGTGGAGTACAGTTGAAAGGGGGAGCTACGCTTCAGTGAGCAGCGATAAGATATCGCCTGATCATGCGGCAGCTTCCCTACACACACACACACACACACGCACACACATGCTGCGTGCCCCCCCACACACACACTGTATAGCCAACAGGGGTGCCCAATCCCTTGTCGGCTGTGCCCCTCCCTGAAACAGCAGTTCCATATGCACGCTGGGTGCCACCCCAGCGTGACACATGTCATATAGCCGAGGGTGCCCAATCCCGTCGGCTCCACTGGTCCCCCCAAGTAGAGGGTGCCATGCTGGGAGCCCACCCCAGCATGGCAACAGATGCTATTGCCGACGGGGGTGCCCAATCCCCCGTCAACTCCACGCCTCCCCAACCAGCCATCCTTGTGCCACGCTGGGAGCCCACCTCAGTGTGGCAAACGTCCCGCGTCGTCGTCATTAAAAAAAAAAAAACTGAAATTCAAAAACGGTCCCTTGCTGTCTCTGCCCCCACCCGCGCCATCCACTGCTCACTCTGCATCCCCACACCCCTCACCCATAGTTACCTCCAGACTCCGGCGCGACGATCTTCGGTGGACCAGGAACACGTCTGCACTCTTCAAAGCCGACCGCGAACTGAGGAAATGCCGGTAAGCTGTATAATGGGATAGACAGGGTTTTTTTCAACTTTGCTGCATATCTCAGGCATTTTTTGGAATTTTTGCACCAAATTTTCAACATGGAGTTTTTGGGACCCCTTCTCATTAATGCTTTCACTGTCATGGCGTTAATTGGGCCCTAAGGGTGATTTCGAAGTCACTTCGTGAAATCACCTTTCAGGACTGAGTAACAAAATGACACCACCACTGTTCATAAGGTGGGCTCTCAAAAAGCCTATGTTGAAAATTTGGTGGAAAATTTCCTAAAAATGACTGTTTTAAGAGTGTGCGTTGTGCAGTTCCTACGCACGCTCGTAAGTTCGTGAATTTTTAATATTTTCATTCCAGATTTTCAACATTGCCATTTTACTATACCTCCTTATTAGCAGTACAGCTGTCATTTTTCAGATCTTGCCCAAAACGCGTTTCCGCCCATGTAGCGCACAATGGCGCAGTCAGTGTGCGAAATCAATGTATGGGACACATTAAGAAAATAACAGCGACACTGTTAATGAGAAGAGGTCTTAAAATGGCTATGTTGAAAATTTGGTGAAAAAATTCCTAAAAATGACTATTTTACACGTGCGTGTTGCGCAGTTCTTACACACGCTTGTAAGTTTACGAATTTTCAATATTTTCACTCCAGATTTTCAACATTGCCATGTTACTACACTTCCTTATGAGCAGTATAGCTGTCATTTTTCACATCTTGCCCAAAACATGTTTTCATCCATGTAGCGCACAATGGCACAGTCAGTGTGCAAAATCAATGTGTGGGACACATTAAGAAAGTCACAGTGACACTGCTCATGAGCAGAGATCTTAAAATGGCTATGTTGAAAATTTGGTGAAAAAATTCCTAAAAATGACTGTTTTACGAGCATGCGTTGCGCAGTTCCTACGCACGCTCAGTAAGTTTGCGAATTTTCTATATTTTCACTCCAGATTTTCCACATTGCCATTTTATTACACTTCCTTATGAACAGTACAGCTGCCATTTTTCACATGTCACCCAAAATGTGTTTCCGCACATGTAGCGCACAATGGTGCAGTCGATGTGCGAAAGCAATGTTTGGGACAGATTAAGAAAATCACAGTTACACTGTTCATGAGCAGAGGTCTTAAAATGGCTATGTTGAAAATTTGGTGACAAAAGTCCATAAAATGACTGTGTTATGAGTGAGCATTGCGCAGTTTCCACGCACCCTCGGAAGTTCATGACTTTGTAATATTTTCAGTTCGGATTTTCACCAGTGGCATTTTCCACACTTCCTCATGAACAGTACAGCTGTCATTTTTCACAGTATGGCCAAAATGTGTTTTCACACTTTCAGTGCAGAGATGCGTGGTCGCTGTGGGAAATCATTGTTCGGGACAGATAAAGAAAATCACAGTGATACTGTTCATGATCGGAGGTCCCAAAATGCCTGTGTTGACAATCTGCTGTAAAAAATCCACAAACTAATTACATTACGGGTGTGCGTTGCACAGTTTCTATGCACGCTCGTGACTTCACCAGTTTTTTTAATATTTTTACTGCAGATTTGCAACATTGCCATTTTTCACACCTCCCCATGAACAGTACAGCTGTCATTTTTCACATCCTGTTCGGAATGTGTTTTTGCACCTGTGGTGCTAAATGTCGTAGTCGCTGTGCATAAGCAGCTTTCGGCTAACAAACTGATATTGCCACTGTTCATGAGGTGGGGGTCACAAAAAAAATATGTTGAAAATTTGGAGTGAAAATACCAATGAATGCCTGAGGTGTTAGGGTTTCCAACCATAACGCCCCACCCTGTAGAGAATAACAGGTATCAGGGGTATGACTTGGGATTCTTACCTGTAATGCTCATACCATTCCACACCCTGCAGCCAGTGAGAGGCATCGAGGTATGCCTTGGACTCTTTGGCCCCAAAGTTCACCCCATTCTCCTATACTGCACCCATCTCACCGTATTTCCTGATGGAATGGGGTGCGCATAAGGGCCAAAGACCCCAAGGCACACCGTGACACATGTCACTGTCTGCAGGGTAGGGTGGTGAAATGGCTGGGCCAAGTATGCCTGATTTACCTTAAAGGCACACCCCAATGCCTGTCACTCTCTGCAGGGTGGTGATGGGGTTGGCTTCAGTTCAGTACTTCACTGCCATTCCTATTATGCAGCTCTGTAACTTCTACACTACCAATGCCAATGCCAGTAAGCAAACATTCGGCATTGACAAATGCTTGTTTTTACTAGTTACTTGGATGTATTGTAAGCATGTTTTGTAGTATCTCTCCAGGCTTCACCACCCCACCATTGTACTCATTAATAAGTGTTTTTAAGTCAAGGAGTTGGACAGTGTCTGCAGTACATACACAGACTGGAAAGAAAACTGCACCCCTGCAGTTTAGCACAGTATACTTCTACAGTTCAGAATACATATGGAAGACAACAAAAAAAGGGCATAATTACATACAAGGGTCAGGGATAGTGGAGGAATACATTTTATAACACAGCAAGGAAGGTGCGGGGGGGGGCACATGGTGTGAGGGGAAAAAAAACTAATGTGGGATCCCATGGTGATCCAGCAGCAGTTCCAGCATGGACATAATTTGCAACCGATGTCCCTCTATGTAAGAAAAATAAAATTTACAGAAAGAACAAATTAAGTAAAAAAGACTACAGACAGAAAAGACAAAAAAAATGTAGCTTTTAAAAAAGCTGTTGGGCCTAAATCAAAGTTTAAATCTCCTCCTCGTTCTGATCTCAAAGTATCAACAGTCACAAAACACACTCCTCTCTCTCTTTCTCTGTTTGCACAGGAAAAAGTAATTGTGTCTGCTTATATGATTCACTTTCTTCCTACCTAGCTAAAGAGCATGTGACGTACAGTACTGTAAGCCATGTGATGTGTGTGTGTGGGGGGGGGTGGCTGCCAAATCTGAAACACCAAGTGGATCAGTTAGAATCAAAATGAGGAACCTGTGTCACCAGCATGGCATGAGGTATGGCATCCAGTGCCTCAACCCTCAACGCCACTGGGCCGGCAAAACTGTGCACTTACCCCTCTGCTACTTGCACACATTGTAAAAAATAGAGATTTTCAAAAGCTGCAGTGTATGGAAGCCAGTTTATTAAAATCAAACTTGCTGTCAAGACAGATGAGTAGGATCCTTCATCACCAACCTTTCACGTGATACTATGCATACCTAAATCAAGAATAGCATCCCCTCTTGTCACATGCCTACTGCCTGCTGGCATGGGATGTAGAAACAGAGACCCTGACTGCAGAAAGAGACTGAAGGTCCATCAACTCTATCTTTTCTATACTTTCTCACCCCATCAATCTAATGTACTTGTTGGTTTTCTTACACTTCCCCCACTCCCCCCCCCTCAGCTCCCTGTTGCTCCCCTAAGAGATCCAAGGGACTATACGTCTCCTTACCTGTCCCAGCCATGTCCAACCCCATTCAAGTTTTGAGGTACCTGCCTCCACCTCCACTTTTGCCAGTAATATGTTCCATGGCTCCACCATCTTCTCCATGAAGTATACCTTCTTCACATCCCTCCTGAGCTTGCCCACCATAGAAACATAGAAACATAGAATTTGACAGGAGATAAGGACCACTTGGCCCAACCTGTCTGCCCATTTCCCTACCTAATGGATAAGCTGCAGATCCTAGTTAACCAACAGCCTACTTCTTCCTACCCCCCCCCCCAGAATTGCATTATAACTGTCCCATGCATTCTTGAATTCCACCACTGTTTTTGACTCCACAACCTCCTCCGGAAGGCCGTTCCATGCATTCACAACCCTCTCTGTGAAAAAATACTTCCTTACATTACCTCTGAGCTGCCCCCTCTTTCTTCAGATTGTGCTCCCTTGTTCTTGCACTCCTCTTTTTCTGAAATATGCTACCCTCTTGGACTTTGTTGATTCCCTTGAGGTACTTGAAAGTTTCTATCACATCCCCCCTCTCCTTCCTTTCCTCGAGGCTATACATATTAAGCTCCTTAAGTCTCTCTTCATATGTCTTCTGGTGCAGACCCTGCACCATTTTAGTTGCCCTCCTCTGGACTGCCTCCATCCTGTTTATGTCTTTGCAGGGATTGGGTCTCCAGAACTGCATGCAGTTGGTCCTCATAGGCTGTACCATGCTGGCCCTAGATCATCTTGGTGACCCTCTGTACAACAACTCCAGTCTGTTTATATCCTTTCTCAGAGGAGGACTCCAGAACTGAACACAGTAATCCAAGTGAGGCCTCGGCAAGGATTTGTATAGGAGCAGTATCACTTAGCTTTTCCTACTATCAAAACCCCTTCCTATACACCTCAGCATCCTTGACACCTTATTGTCAACTTCGTTACATTGGCAAGAGAGGCTGAAGTTCTTAATCTGCTACTGAGCAGTTGGGATGACATGGATGGTTAGAACAGTAAAGACTGACCATAACAGGACTGAAATTGAAATGATTGGAGAAGCTACTTATAAAATAAGAGTGGGAGCATGAACTTCAAGTGATCTAATTGTGATGGGCTGAGAGGGATGGTTGGGGCTAGCGATAGATAGATAGACAGACAGACAGATAGACAGACAGACAGATGTACACCGGCACACAGAGAAAGTTAATGTTATTGTTACTTAATTTGTATATCTTTTATTTATTGTGTTCTTATTCTTTGATGCTAACTGTGCCTATTGTTCTCTGTAGAGCACCCAGAGCCTGCAGGGATGGCTGCTGTATGACTAGAGTTATTACTACTACTACTACTACTAATTTGAAGAAATTGTTAACAAAATATACACGTATGTATGTGTGCTGTCACCCATGTTCATTTACACCTGTGGGGTTTAATAACTTGTGTGTGAAATCCATTTTTTTACCAGACAGTTCACCATACCCCTTAAGGATCCATAGGCCATTTGTCAAAAATCCTTTCATATTTCTGGCTCTAACTTTGCTGTTACAGTATGCCAGTCTCCCACCCAGAGCATGTGCAGTCTAGGTTGGGAGCTGTGCTGCCTGAAAGAATTGCATAAATCCTATTCACCATCCTCTGTTTCTACGGCAAACATTTGTGTACATTTAGTTATTTAGTTATGTATGCATACAGTTACTTATTTAAAGTAATTTTAAATTCTGCACACTCAAATAGCCTAATTTACCTTCTTCTTATGTGGGTCCCAGCTGAACATTTATGGCAGTAGAACACAGTTACAAGTTGCTCAGTATAAAGTCAGTAAACAAAGCCATACTACTATCACATCTATATATGCACATTAAATACACAGGTAAAATGCACAGTGGCCTGACTGTGGCCAAGAGACTGATTCTGTAGTTAGACAAGGGAAAGGCTTGGGAGTTTTATAGAAAGATAGGCAAAACTTATAGTTGTTTAATCGGTGCATATGGTCAGCCTATGCTGCTGGAAACAGTGCTGGTGTGACTTGACAGGCCGTTGCTTGGTGTGCGAAGGTGATTAAGCCATATTCGCTTCAAAGACTGCACACTTGTGGTTTCTCTGATGTTGATAGAGTTTTGAGAAACTGGGGGCAGCAATGATGAAAGCTTTTTTACCAAGGTTTTTGTAGATTCTGGGAACTGAAGAATGTTTCTGGAGTGGGATCTTAGCCAGTAGAACAGTAGAGGTGTGGATAGTAGGCTGTTAAGTTAGGTGGGGTATAGCCCAAGTGGACTTTTGTATACAAAGACAGACATTCGTGATCATATCTGTTGCCTGGGAAGAAGATTTAAGTTCTTGTACAGGAGGAAGTGGTGAGTGCCCTTGTTACATCCTAAAGCAAACCAGCATGTGTTGTTGAAGGCTACAGTTAATTTCGATATTGATGTGGAAGGTTTGACTCTATAGATTCCATTCATACTGAAATGCAGGTATTAATGATTGTTGCAGAAGTATTTTTGTGTTTAGCTTGAGGCAGCTGCAGTTATGATGTAACATATCAAGTTTCCAATGTACACTAGTGTCTTGTCTGTGTGATGTGTTCCGAGAAGTTTGACTTTGGATTAAGCCATTGCCTAATGTATTTGAAGTGTTACATGCATTGTAACAGGGGATACTGGTGAAACAATATTTGAAGAGAGCTGGTAGTGAATGCTTTTCCATTAAACTGTATGGCCTTCATTTGGCACTGCTCTGAAGTAGATAACAGCACCTATCCAAGTTTCTTTGTTGAATACTGACTGAAAATGTATTTATTTATTTTGATTTATTGAAAGAGTTTTACTAAGAAAGGCCTACTCACCTGCAAACAGTTAGTCTCTAGAGGCATCCAGGGGAGGGGTGCATAGGGAAGTACAGAGATATGAAATAATTTAACAACAAACAAAAACTCCAAGTACAAATGATCAGCAAAGGATTATAATACAGTGCCATAGGAATTGTGCAAAACTGTGCAACCAGTGCAATATATAATTCAGTTAAAAGTAAGCAGAAAACTGGATAGAGAGCACAAAAGGGGGAGAGGCACAGGAATGAAGGCAGTGTTAGGTGTAGGAGCAGACATCAGCTATGTGAACTTGGAATAGAGTTTCAAGGAGTATGGAGATAAAACAGATCAGAAAAAGGAAGGGAGCTGGGACCAAAGTAGGGGAAGACTATAGGAGAATGCAGACTGGCCAGCTGAAGTTTTGACCCACGGAATAGAAAAAGAGTGAAGGACAGCGGTGCAAAAGGAGTAAAAGGATGACTGAGGGAAGAATATATGGCTAGAGAGATCTCAGGGGAGAAATCCAAACCAAAACTTAGATATGAGGGAGGCACAGTGAGAGAGGCATCAGCCTTCATGTGAGAGAAGAGAGACAGAGGAGTACAGGAAACAGTGGTGGATGGAGAAAGGGCACCCAAGGGCAAAACAACAGAAAGAATGGAACAGGTGTCCCCTAGAGTGGATTTAGGTACACCACTACAGACCACATCACATAAATCAAAAGCAGGGAGGATAATTTCTGTCATAATCTTACACCCTGCAGGAGGAGGGATGCAGGCTTTATTTCTGTATAGCAACCCAATTTTTGTGGAGTGGCTTGGCGTGAATTACGTCAAAATGAGCTGAAAATTCAAAAATGACTTTCAAAACACTCAGGTACCTAAAGGAGGAGATGACCAAAAGCTGGGACTCGTACAGGGTGCCTGGATGCCCTGCCAAGCACTGTGTAGTGCCAAACGTCATACAGACAGACTTACTGGCATTGAGGGTGAATTGGTTTTGGTGGAGCCAAAAGTTAAAGTGAGCCAGTCAGCTTTTTTTTACATTTCTGTAGACAAGTCATTTTGTTGTTCTGCTGCCATTATTAATGGCCACAAAATGCATATATATATATATATATATATATATATATTTTCCAGGATTTACTTACCTGTTACATTTTATCATTTTATTAATTAAAATTAAATTGCGAGCAGTCTACCTTGGAAGGGCTGCCAGCTGATGCTCTGCACATCCACAGTGCCGAGCCATGTGGAACAGTTGGTAGTCTTGTCACGAGAGAGTTTTGAATTTTGTGACCAACTTGAGAAAATAATATCTTTGGATAGTGCTCACTTTTCTGATGCTGGAAAAGTAACTTAGTTTTAACAACGTGTGTTGCAACTAGGCCTATTTGCTACTTGAAAACTGAAACTGTGATTCTGGGCATGTGCATTAGCACAATGTGCATGTCAGGAGTCACAGCTTCAGTTTTCAAATAGCAAATTAACCTGGTTACCGCGCTCATTTTTAAAACCGAGTTTCTCTACCAGAATCAGAAAAGAGAACACTAATGAAGGATGGTTAAAAATTTCAAAACTTGCTCATGGACAAGTTTACTCATGGCTCCGCGTCACAGGGTGCTGTGGATATGCAGGAACATTGGCCAGCAGCTCTTCAGGTTAGGCTGAGCAAAAATGTAATTTTATTTAATAAAATGATGAAACATTTATAGTTGGCAAGTACTGGAGTATATATGTATTTTGTTTTGTTGCCATTAATAATGACAGCATAGCAACTGAAAACCCAGGCTGTAGAAATGTAAAAATGCTGACAGTGTCCCTTTAACATTACTGAAGTCAAGTTAACGCAGGTCACAGGCACAGGGGCAGATGGTTCAGATGTAAAAAGGACCATATCATCCACATACAAGTGAATATTAGAGGAGATACGGGCCTTGGTAAGGTTATTTAGGAAAATCAGGAACAGAATATGGCTGAGGACTGAATCTTGCAGGACCCCTGACTTGATGGCACCACCTAATGAGACAGACTGGTACCTATCACACAGGTAGGAACTGAACCAGTTGATAAATAGGAAAGACAGTCTGGCACCAGCAAGTTTGTCCAGCAGGAGAAGGTGAGAGAAAGTGTCAAATATCTTCACAATGTTGTCAGAGATGGCAGAGGTCACATAGCCCTGATCCTTCCCACTAAGGATGAAGTCAGTGAGAAGTAGCTGGGAGGTGGTGATGGAGTGGGATTTGTGGAAACCAGACAGGTATGAGCTAGGGAAAGTGAGCTGACAAGAAAATGGTGTAAGTTGAGAAAGTGCAAGGTCTTCTTGTAACCTAGCAAGGGTAGGGAGGAGGGAAATGGGCACTAGTTACCTGGAGCAGTGGTCAGCATCCTTGGGGAGAGGGATAAATGTAGCTTTTTTCCAAATTTCAGGAAGTGAGCCCAAGCAGAATTGGGCCTGTGCACTAATGTATGTGATCAGTGCACATAAGTACCATATAGACAGCACGCAACTACAGTTTGTGCTGTGCAGGCACACACAATTCACAAACATGTGCACAGGGTGCGTGGATACAGGGGCATGGTAAACTGAGGCTTGCAGGGCTATGCAGAGCAGGTAGCAGGTGGGCCTGCAGAACCCAGCCACGCCGCTTAACCACGCCATATGTGGATATCCTCCCTACCTCGCATGTAAACTCAGATGTGAATAGTGCTATGGAGTACATGGAAAACACCCCAATGAAGGGGGGAATGATGTGCCTGTGGCACCTGACCACCACTGGTACCGATGGGACTAAGTGTGGTCAAGCTGTGACTCGTGGACCAGGTCAGAAACATGGCTAAGGCTATTCCTCTTCCAAGAACTTCACTAGTGCACAGCTGGACACTATGGTCCACAACATTTGGGAGCACTGTGCCATCCAGCATGTAGCTGTTCTTACAGGCAGCTGATCATACAGGCAGCTGTCAACATGGCTGGGCCAGAGTCACACACACTAGTTGCCATAAAATATAAGTGATGTGACATGTAATCTGCTGTCAAGTGGAAGATGGCATTTGTCAAATGGCAACAGACTGGCACGAATAGAGGGCCGCCCATGCAGGGGTACATACTGACACCCATACAGAGGATGCTGATGGTCACCCTCACCGAGGTGTCCCTGCAGGGGGAGAAGAAGGGCATGGACACCCTGACAGATATGCATGGCAATTCTGGGGGGAGAGACTCCATCGACATGCTAACCACTTTGTGTTATGCCCTCCAGACACAGAGACTGGGAGCACCCCCAATGAGGAAGATGCAACCCCTGCTGAAGATGCAATGTGACAAGAGGCAGGAACAAACAAGCTGTGGCAGGAGGATGTCACAGGTATGTGTCACCCTAAATGTCCTGCTGTACATCCCTAAGCATACATAGCAGTGGCATGGCATCTAACAACCTTCTTTCCTCTCACCCCCAGGAACAGTGTAGGTGCCTGAGTGTACACCAGAGGAGGGGTGTTTTTTAGAGGGCACATCCCGCCTGTATACAGTGAAGGAAACCCAGCTGGATGAGGAGATGATAGACACTCCTGCTGACAGCCCAATCCCAACCATTTCCTGTGCAGATGCCCTGATGCAGACCTACCCTAGGCAGATGCCTAGGGATGTTCCATGTGCCATAGATGCCACAGTTGACCAGCAACATACTGTAGGGCACATTGAACAGCCTCTCAGCACCACCAGCCACATATAGAACACAGGTGGTCTGCACAGCACTGGGGGTCAGTGGAGAGGAGGAGGTATGAGAGGGAACACAAAACCTCACTTGTCAGTCCATGCAGAATGGGGAAATCCACCTCCCGGGGCATACTGCACACATGCTACCCCAAGGTATGGCAGCTGGAGTGTGATCACCTCCAGGCACAGAGGAATAACATGGAGGCACTAAAGGAGCTGACAAAAGAGGTGAGGTGGATACTTAGGGGGACAGACATGATATGGGGACCAGGGGAAGAGACTGACAGGGCACGCAGTGGTAGGTACAGGCACATTCACCATGACAGTCGACGAGGCCACTCAAGTATCTCCAATGTGCCACACACCTGGCACCCCCTGTGTCCCCAAGGATACGTAGAGCAGTCAACCACAGCCAGAGGCTGACACACATACTGGCAAGGCCCAGCGGAGGTGAAAAGGTGACGGCTAAGGCACATCACCTAGGCACACATTCCTGAACACTGCTCAGACAACAGCAGGCAAACTGAAAGTGATGCACTTATCACACAGCACCAGAATCACAGTGGAACACAAGCACCTACAGTAATATCAACCACATATAACTCACCCATCACATGTACCCCCAACAGTATGCCCTCACCCCTCCATTACCACAGCAAATAAACTATGCCCACATATATCACCAGGCACATACCTAATGGCCCACTCCCTCCTACCACAGAAAATGGCACTCAGGGTGTGTCAGCATCACTGTGTCAAACCATCATGCTAACAACCTAATGGCTGAATAATCCCTGCATGAGTCTATGGTGAGCCACCTGGCCAGAAAAGGACTTGGCACCCCTACCCTGGTGTGCCCCTTCCCCTGTTGCCTGGCGAGACACACTTCTGTACATCCTGTGGCATATGTAGCTAATGCCACACAGCCATGTTGTGCAGCATGGCACATGTGGTTAACATTCTACATGCCTTCCCAGGGGCAAGCAATATCATGCCACTGAAATCTCATCTTCAGCTGCCCAGTTGTCCACTCAACCACTGACTGTGTCTTCCTATGGGCCTCATAGTTCGCATCCTCCTCAGTGCCCTGTGCCTCCAAGAAGGGTGTTACAGTTTTTTTCAAATGTAATATCTTTTATGAAAACGGAAGTGATACTGTACAGAGAAATAGTTACAAGACTGTTCATACCTGTACATTCAGAGTATACCTAAATGTCTTAGAAGGTGAAGTGGATTGTAAGATTAGTTACAGAAAAAACTATTTCACTGCAAATGTATTGAACTAACAGAAACATTTATAGTTATCTCCAACCCCTCCCACCCAACCACCGGAGTGAAAAACATATTTTAACTAATGCATAAATTGTTAATGCTATTCCAAAACCCACCCAATTATTTGAGGGAAAAAAGGACTATCATAATAATTACCACCAGAAATTAAAAGAATTGTTAATTAGTTACTCATATTATAAGTAATGTGTAAAGTGGTTCCCATATACACTTGTACCTGGATAAATTGTCAAACATACTAGCTGTTAGGTATTCAGTGTGCAATGCAAACATGATCTCTCTGCACTGTTCTAAAAGTTGGGGGTAATTTGGTCTAGCCAGTGCTAAAGGATGACTTTCTTGGCACATGAAGAGATTAGAGCCATATAAGCCCTCTGACTGCCTAGTAGAAAGCCTGTATAGTCCCTTACAATACATACCTCTGGAAGGAAAGTGTCTGCAAGCCCCAATAAGGGGTCTAAATGAGACCGAATCGAATTCCAGAAGGGGACAACCTTCTGACATATCCAGAGTATATGGTATAAAGAGTCAGGTTCTTGGCTGCATCTGGAGCAAAGGTCATTAGGTAACCTACCTACCTTATGCAACTTGACAGTATAGTAAAGGTTATGAATAGTTGGAATTGCATAAGGTGGTATTGGTTTCATTTTATACATTTATAAAGTTGTTTCCAGATGAGTGACCAGTTCCCGGGCGTGGTATGGGGTGGTGGGATTTGATCCCAACAATAGACCCTGGGGCCTTCACTGGCAGTTAGACATTACTGAAGTCATTTATAGTAAATAGAATAATAGATAAATGACTATGTATTACAAGGCAGTTAGACCATTGAGAGGTTTGGGGGACTTGGAACCTCGAGAGCGAAGCATGAGAGGTTCCCAAAGTCCCCCAAACCTTGAGGTGGGCTGACTGCCTTGTAATACATAGTCATTTATCTGTTATGTTTTGTAATATATGGATGTAATTGTAAAAAACATGACTTTTTTATGTACATTGCATGAAATGGGTCGGCTGTCCGCCGCACTAAAGATACGCTGTCTCTCTGCCGCAGGTAGCACTAAAGACTGTCCCACTCATTTTCAAAACATGCTTGTTTCTATTTATTAGGCAGTCCTAACTTTACTTTTTTCCATCATTCTGTGAATGTAGGATCAGCCAGATAGTCCATTAACTGTCTGTTTGAAAAAAACAAAAAATCAAAAAAACGAAGTTCACAAATTTCTCTCGCTAAGCAAGAGGAAACCACCACCATTTTTTTAGTTTGTTCGGCCCGGTCTCACAGAAAAGCTACCAATGGGGATGTACGCCATCACTATGGGTATGCAGGAAGGGATGTGGCTCCATGGCAACTGGGTTTCTTGCCAGGCAGAGTTGCACATGCGCTGTGGCATTTTGGTGATAATACTATTGTTTCTTGCAACGATAGTATTACTGGCAGTGAAGTGTGGTATTATTGGGAGTGGAGTGTTCTGTGGTGTGAATTACAAGGACTTTTTTGAATCGTTTTCAGTACCATTATTTTGATGATTCATATATCACAATATGATATAAGGTTAGAGGAGGGGGCTGAGGTAAAAAAATGGATAGACCAGAACTCCTATGGGAATACTCCATAGTCCTGTACCAAAGAAATGTGTAAGCGTGTGAGACATCTGCAAAAAATTAAAACAGGAGGTGGAGGGCTAGTTATATAGGGCCCTGGCCTCCTGAAAGGATAACAGTTTGTAGTTACACATAAGGTCCACTATTTTCTCTTCGCCAATGTCTGGCCAGAATTGCTTGGAGAGCATCTGACCAGCCATCTGCAAGTTAGGATTCCCATATATTGGTTGACAAATGTCCCTAATTGGGTTTATTCTGAGTAGGGAATAAAGTTGGGAATGGGTCTGAAGAGGTGACCTGAAGGGGTATCTTGCAGTGTATGGGGTAATTTTCCTTTGGTTAAAAAAAAAATGTGAAAGGATATCTGTTCCTTGGGCAGAACATAATGAGCACTCTATATATAACCATTGTGGAATGTATGATGCATTAAACATGTTCCCTGACATTCGGGACCAATAAGCGCTTCTGTTAAGATGCAATGCTAGATAGTATAAGAAAAAATTAGGAACTTGCAGACCACCATCCTGTTTAGTTCTCATCAATTTTGACAATGCCCGACGAGCTGACTTACCGTGACATATAAAGGAGGCAAGAAGTCTATGTACTTGAGTGAACCAGGACTGAGGAAAGGACAGGTTATACATTTGCAGGTGATAAAGTAAGTGGGGTAAAACACTCATTTTAATAATATTCAATCTACCCCATAAGGAGAAGGGCAACTTAGACCAATGGTCCAGATCAACTCTGAGGTGGGAAATTATAGCATCTCGATTGGATTGCTTAAATTTGCTGGGAGAGGTAGATAGAAAATTGCCCAGATATTTCAACTTATCTTTCTTCCAGACAAGGCCCAAGTGGTCGATGTCGGCTCTGAATGTTATATTGTTCAGGGGCATGATCTCGGTTTTAGAAAGACTAAGCTTATAATTAGAAATGGTGCCAAACTGAGAAATGATCTGAAGGGCTGCAGGTACGGAGTTGGCTGGGGAGGTAATATGAAGCAATATATCACCTGCATATACAGAAAGCTAGTATTCAGTCTAGGTATGGCCATAGTTGATCTCAGCTGTCACCTATGCAATGGGAGAAAAACTGCATTAGTACATCACAGGGACTCTTCATACACATCAGGGCACCTGTGTAAAGTACCTGTACTCACCTAACAGCCATCCATCCCTGGCACCACATGCACCAAATAGTGCACACAGCCGTGAGTGCTCAAAGATGTAGGTGTCACGACTGGATCTTGGGTATTCGGCACACAAATTAGTGATGATACCCAATGCATCTGAAACTATTTGGCAATATATACTGTGATATTCCTTGTGGTTCTGGTAAGTTTCCTTGTCTGCAGTTGGGGTGGGATCACCACATTCATGCAGTCTATGGCCCTCAGTACATTAGGCATGCTGTTCAAGGCATAGAATTCCTCCCTGGTGACCTGTATGTCTGCCTCCACTGTGGGGAATATTTGGTTCTGCTCAGGTAGGACCAAGGTGTTGGTGACCTGGTGCAATGCCCTGCTCAGGGAAGACTAACACCCATGACATCCCCACCACCCTCTGGAATGACCCGGTACCATAATATGCCAGAGCACATATCACCTTTGTCTCCATGGACATTGCTCATGACCATTGTGCCATGGGGGCCACATGGAGCCAGACAATGTCACACAGCCCTGCGATTGTGTCATGGTCCAGATGAAACTGCTCAGCACAGTGTTTGTCCTGCAGGGTGCTGGCATCCAATCATGGATGAAATTCAAATGGATGTGGTCTTGACCTCATGTCTGCTCATGTTCCCTCTCCGTGTCCAGCAGGAGAAGATTCATCAATAGTCATGGGCACATTTTCTATACCCCTATCCCCTATTCTGGAAGGGCAGAGTCTAGTTGCTCACACTAGTGTGTGCTATCCCCAACCCCTACAGTATACAGGGCTTCTGCATGGCTTTTCTCTTATTACCTGGGAACTTTTAAAGGAGTATGTGCTTGGCAGATCTATGGGGTGATGTGCCATGCATGGGCATCACTGGGCCATACCTAGACAAGTGCTGTCATAGCAAAGATGTTGGAAACAGCAAGCTCTGTTGGGAGAGTGGGTGTGTACCCACAGAAGCTACGGAGGGTTTGAAGGCTCTGCTACCAGGAGTCATTGGAACATGGTCCAATACAGGAGGTGAAGAAGGCAGGAGAGGTATGTATGCAACAGGTGGGGGGCATAGGGATGCATGCCACGTGTGCTGTTTACTGTGTAACTGACCATGTTCCATTTGTTGTGTTTCCACAGGGCTATTTGGGAGGGTGGACCACATAGTCCTGGAGTGCCTGGATCAGCACTATGGAATTCAAGAATACATGGGATAGGCATTGGGGGATCCTAGCAATTGGGAGAAGGGGACAACCCAGTTCAAGAGAAGCTTAACGAGGCAAAATTATGTGCACAATTGAGCAGACTAGGTGGGCCAAAGGACCTTATCTGTCATCAGTATCTATGTATCTATGATGGCACAACAGCTCAGGTGGTGGCATGACATTCACAGTGGGATATGTGTGTCCTTACTGGCTGTCCTGGTGAGTAGCATGCAAGATGCATACTAAAAGGATGATATTGGGAGCTACTGGGCTCTTGCCAAGCCATCCAAGGTACATGTAGTTGGGGGGTGATGGTAGGGGTCTGTGTATCCACTGAGTATAGTAGCCACAATGCATGTAAATCCTTCTCATGACTGTCCCTTGTGTTCCTATCATTCTAGGGTTATCATGATCCACTGCGCTGCCTGGTGGTGGTTGACTGAGGCTACACAGTGGCATGTGAAGTGTGCACATAATTACATGGCCTCATCCCCAGCCCACATGTAGTGCTGCCACAGTGCAGCTATATGTAGCATACAGTCGTACACCTCTGTGCATGCTGCATGGCCATGCCATGCACGTATCTGTGACTTATGCACATACAAATGCTAATTGTATGTTACTCATTGGTGGCTGCATGATAGTGTGGCCCCAATGAAAGGTTAAGAAGATCAGTTAGAGGGAAGGCAGTAGCAGAGGCAGAGAGACAGAGGGGTTTCTGATCAAGTCTCAGGGCTCTGACTTCCGCGGTTGAAAGAACATAGAGCTGTGAGGATATCAGAGGTGGCAGTGGAGGAGAAACAGAAGAAAGGTATTGGGGGAAGGGGAAAGACAGTTGGGGAGAGAGGACAAGGGGCAAGAGGGAACAGGAAAAACAAAAGTGGTTCAAGGAGGTTTCTATCTCTGTAAGAGTGGAGGTAGAAGATGCAACTATTTCGAGGAAGGAGGTAGGAGAGTTGGTGGGGAGATTAAGGAGGGCATGAACAACCTTTAAGAATTTAGAGAGGGATGTAATACTATTCTGGAAGACTGAGAGATAGTACTCTGATTTGGCCAACCTGGTGGCCTTGATGCAGGTATTACAGGGTGTTTGTACCTGAAAAGCTCAACTTGCAATCCAGTGGTCTTATGCAATGTCAGGCTGAGTCACTGGCCTGAAGGCAAGAAGCAAGTTCAGCAGATACTCAGGGCAGGTGGGATCCTCTAACATGAAATATGTGGAAGGCAACATGTTTGTCCCAGGTGGAGGAGAAGCATAACAGGAATATGGACAGGGCATCATCAGCATCCAAAAATGAGGAGATGAAGGACCAGTCATTGGCATATGGGTCACCTTGGAGGGTGGAGAGGTTGAGAGACCTAAAAGTCCAAAGCTGAATGGCTCGGGGGGGGGGGGGGCTTCAGGCAGTATGCCGACAGTATTTATTTATTTGTTTAAAATATTTGGTTGCTGGGAAAGGCATACTGAGCCGAGGCTTGTTTCCAGGTGCGACCTGGTGGGTCAGGGGAGACAAATACAAGAAATATACAAAGTTCATTAGTTACAGCTATTGTGAGCTTAATGTGTGAACAAATACATAAATTCAGCAGACACAACAGCTAATGCTCGTAAGGTTACAGACATTGTGAGCATGAAACATAAGCAAATACATAGATTCATCACAGACAACAGCTAGCAATCCAGCAAAGTACTGCAATAGTGCCCAGTGCAACACTGGAGGCAGGGAATGAGCGGGGGGGGGTGGCAGAGCATTAGGCATGAAAGAGAACAAGAGAGGCTTAGATGCATAAGGAGAAAATCAAAGAGAAGAATATGGAGGGAGAGGAAGGGGCATGGGAATATCAGGATGGAGATGAGGAAGGCTTAAAAAAGCAACAAGGCTTTGTAGAAAGCTTGAGTTGGTGTTTAAGGGAGGAAAAGTTGGAAGAAAACCAGAGGAAGAAGAGGAGATGGTTCCAGAGGGAGGGAAGTGATAAGAAAAAGCTGCTTGACCAGCACATGAGTGCATTTCGGGGAGGGAGAAAGTGCGAGACTCCTTGGAGTAAAGCGGGTAGTGGGATGCACTGACTGGGGAAATGAGGGAGGATAGATAGGTTTTCTATTTTTTTATTTTTTATTTTATTAAGTAATTGGAATTACAACCCCTTGAGTCAAGGACTCTTTTGCAAAGGCTCCATGTCAGGGATACAATGAATACAAACAGTGCAAGAATTTAAACAGTAACAATACTCAGAAAGTACATGCAGTTTAGGGCCAGCGACCCAGCGTCAAAGTACAAGATTGTAGATAAAAGCAATAGGAAGCAAGTTCATAATTAAGACATCAGAAAGACAGCTTCTGGGAGAACTAATGTGCAAGTAGGTAAGGCACCCTGCAGGTGAGGGCTGTTAGCCTAGCCAGGAAAACAGTATAATTAGGAATTGGGGGCCAGGCAAATACTGTACTCTAGGAATGGGGAGGCTAGGAACAGTCACAGGAGGAGGAATCCAGGAGGAGAGCCCTTAAGGCCAGTTTGAAAGCAGCTAAGACTGGGTTCCAAGGAAATGGTGGGAGAAAGGCTGTTAAGCTAGAGTCAGGAGCAATAGTGGAAGGACCTTTGGCCAAGGGACGTCCTACAGATCCAGGAGGAACAAAATGGGAGAGAGATACTGTGGGTTAAGCTGGAAAGGAAAATGGGGACAGCCATCTACATGGGCGTGGTCTATAGACCACCAGCCCAGGAGGAAGAAACAGATAGGGAGCTGATGCTAGCCATCCAAAGGATGGCAGACAAGGGTGAGGTAGTACTGGTTGGAGACTTCGATATTCCAGACATGGACTGGAGCATCCCAGCAGCAGCATCAACTAGGAGCAGATTTATCCTTGACTCCTCCGGTGCCTTCCTCAACAACTGGTCATGGAACCAACTCGGCAGAAGGCAATACTGGACCTTGTGCTCACAAACAGGGACAGTGTGATGGGGGTAACAGTGGGGAGCACCTGGGGAACAGTGACCACCAGTCATTGTGGTTTGAAATCACAGAAAGAGCAGAACCAAACCACACAAAAACATGTATCCTGGATTTTAGGGGGCAGACTTTGGGAAAATGGGGAGATACTTGAAAGAGGCATTAAGGGAATGGGACAGGAATCAGGGTTGAGGAACAGTGGGAGTATTTAAAATGGGGATTACAAGAACAACAGAATTATGCATTTACAGGCTAGCAAAAGGAAAAGGAAGAGGAGACCATTATGGTTTTCCAAAGAGGTAGCAAAGAAAGTGAAAGCCAAAAGATTGCATTCAGGCAATACAAAAGACACAGGCAGAAGGAGATAGGGAGAAGTACCAGGAGAAGCAAGGGAGGCAGGGAGGTCAGTAAGGAAGCCAAGCTCAGACAGAAGAACACATTGCAAAATCAGTGGGTAGAGGGACAAAACCTTTACAGGTACATAAGTGAAAAAAGAAAGACAAAGGGAGGGATAGTGAGACTGAAGGGGGAGGATGGGGGCATGGAGGATGACAACAGTAAAGCTGACATATTGAACAGGTATTTCTGCTCAGTCTTTACTGAGGAAGAGGAGGGTAATGGGTCTGAAGGGAGTACAAGGGGTGAGAATGGTGCAGAAATGGACACAAGTCCCTTTACACGAGAAAGGGTCCTGAAGGAACTGGAAGTAATAAAAGTTGATAAAGCAATGGGGCCAGATGGGGTGCACCCAGGGTCCTTAAAGAACTAAGAAAGGTGGTGGCTGAACCTCTGGCTATCCTGTTTAGCCGATCACTGGAAACAGGGAGGTTGCCCAAGACTGGAGGACAGCAGGTGTAGTACCCTTATACAAAAGCGGGAACAAAGAGGAAGCAGGGAACTACAGACCAGTCAGCCTCACCTCGGTAGTGGGGAAGATCATGGAAGCACTACTGAAGGAGAGATTGGTGGAACATCTGGTTGTCAATGGACTACAGGACCCAAGGCAGTGGTTTCACCAGGGGAGGTCATGTCAGATCAACCTCATTGAACTTTTGACTGGGTGACTAGGAGGTGGATCAGGGAGGGCAGTGGACATGGCCTATCTGGACTTCAGCAAGGCCTTTGACACTGTGCCACATAGAAGACTATTACACAAACTGGGGAATATGGGTGTGGGCAGGACAGTAGTGTGGTGGGTAGGTAACTGGCTGGGTGGCAGGACACAGGGTGATGGTAAATGGCTGTCACTCCACAGAGGGAAGAGTGACCAGTGGGGTACCACAGGGATCAGTGCTGGGACTGGTCCTATTCAACATCTTCATCAGTGACATTGCACAGGACCTAGAAGGCAGAATTTCACTGTTCGCTGATGACACAAAGCTCTGCAACAGAGTAGACACACCAGAGGGTGTAGACAGAATGCGAAGGGACCTGCAGAAACTTAAAGAATGGTCAGGGGTTTACCAGTTGAAATTCAATGCAAAGAAGTGCAAGATAATGCATATGGGGCACAAAAACCCTGGCACAATATATCAGTTGGGGGGTGAGGATATAGCATGCACCAAGCAGGAAAGGGATCTTGGGGTTATCATCTCTGATGACCTCAAGGTAGGGAAACAGTGTGACAAGGCAGCAGGTAAAGCAAATAGGATGCTGGGATGTATAGGCAGGGCATCACCAGCAGGAAAAGGGAGGTCATAATTCCGCTATACAAGACACTAGTGAGGCCCCACTTGGAGTACAGTGTACAGTTCTGGAGACCATACCTACGTAAGGACATAGACAGGGTAGAGAAGGTTCAGAGGAGGGCAATAAAGATGGTGCATGGATTGCATCACAAGTCCTATGAAGACAGGTTGAAGGAACTGAACATGTACTCCCTGGAAGAGAGGAGGGAGAGAGGGGCTATGATAGAGACATACAAGTATCTCACAGGGAGGAACAGGGTGCAGGAATATATTATTTTTAAGCAAAAAAGATGTTCCAGGACTAGAGGGCATGGGATGAAGTTGGAGGGAGGATGATTCAGAGGAAACATGAGGAAGAATTTCTTCACAGAACGGTTGGTGGACAAGTTGAACACCCTGCCAGAGGAAGTGGTGGGGGCTGAAACAATCACGGGATTTAAGAATGCATGGGATAGACATAAAGGAATTCTGGAGGTCAGGGGTAAGGGGCAACAGACTTCTAGGAAAACATAAACTGAACTTACAAGCTCAAATGGGCAGACTGGGTGGGCCATAGGCCCTTATCTGTCGACACTGTCTATGTACAATAAGGGAACTAGGAGAGAGGTTTTGGCAGAGCATCTGGATGGCCTTCTGTGTGGGATCAATTGGATGAGGGGGTAGATGCCTGAGGAGGCTTACTTCTGGAGTATCTTCTTGGCATGGAGGCAAGTGTGGTACTTAAGCCTACCTTCAAAGTTTAGCCAGTTTTTAAGCTTGTATAGATCACAAGTGTGTGTTAATCTATCACAACCTGATACCAGGTGGCAGGCTTTATTGAGGGATAGTTTTATGTGGTATAAGGCAGTTTGATCTGCAGTCCCATAAATCATGATGCCATGGTCTACCAGGGATAAGACAGAGGAGGAAATGGCGAGTCAGATTGCCTCAGGGGGTAGGCAGTGTTTATGCCGGTAAAGTAGCCCCAGCCTGGCATTGATGGAGGAGGAGGAGAGGTGATGGATATGAGTGTGGTAGGTGAGGGAGGTGTCCAGCATGATACCCAGGTATTTGAAAGAAGTAACATGATCTAGGGGGGTACCCATGGACTTTGTAACAGTTAACATGGAGTTTCTGTGTGGGCTCTGGCGGTGGGCAAAGATCATAGACTTAGTTTTCTTGTAGTTCAGTATTAGTCAGTGTTCAGAAAACCAGGTTTCAAGTTCCCCAAAGAAACCCTGAAGGGCAGATTAAAGGGAGTTAGGGTGGGGGTGTTTCCAAAAAACTACAGCATCATCCGCATAGAGCAGTAATTTCCCACTGCAGGATTTAGGGAGGGAGTTCAGGAAGAGGGTGAAGAGCAAGGGGCCCAATATGGATCCTTGTGGCACTCCTAATAGGACTTGTCTACTGGAGGAGATTGTGGCATTTATTTTGACCTGTTGTGTTCTACCGGTGAGATACTTTTTGAACCAAGAGGTGGCCTCGAGGGAGATGGTCAGAGATGGAAGAGAGTGGAGAAGCATTGCGTGACTGACGGTGTTGAACGCTTTCATCAAGTCGACATAGAAAGCCCCAGCCAGGCGGCCCTGTTCCAGGGCCTCATGTATAAATAATGTAAACTTCAGGAGGGTAGTGGTGGTGCTGCGGCCCCTCCGGAAGCCATGTTGTTCAGGACACAGCAGGTTATGTTTGGACAGGTAGTCTGTAAACTGGTCTGAAACTATTTTTTTGAGTTCCTTGGAGATAGTGGGTAGGATTGAGAAGGGCCTATAATTACTGGTGGAGGTGCGGTCACCACTCTTCAGGATGGGGGTTATTACTGCACATTTCCAGGGCATAGGAAATTGGCTGAGGCATATGGACAGGTTAAGAATTTTTGTAAGCTGGGGCAGGGTCACATCCAGCATAAGGCAGAGGAGTTTGAAGTCCATGGAGTCGCTGCTAAAGTGAGAATTTACCAGGACCAGGACTTTGATAAGGTAACATTTTGCTTCAGTGCAGGAAATGACTCACAGTCAGAAAATGGGGAGGTCTGTAGTGGGAGATTTGTCCATAGTGCAGTTTTGGATCAAATCTAAAAAGTTTTGGGGAAGGATATGACTGAGGTCTGAGAAGGCCACATTTAGGGCGTTGGAGATTTTAGTGGGATCCTGGGTGAAGCTCTCATCGACTAGTAGTTGGGTAGGAGTGGGGGATACAACTTTCCCACTGAATTCTTTAATATTGCTTCAGAATGTTTGCTTAGATCCCTAGGAGGAGGTAAGGGCTTGTTTAAAATAGGTGGCTTTGGCTTGGCGGATGGCCCAAGTACATTTATTTCTTGCCTCTCTGTAACATTGTCTTTCATGGGGAAGTTGCGAGTCCAGGGCTGTATACCAGAGGTTGTCTCTGAGGTGCATTTGGTCTAGCAGTAACTGGGAGATCTAGGGGGTGTCACATTGTTTCACTATCTGCTTGGAGAAGGGGGCAAAGATGTCACAAGCAGCATTAAAGGTAGAGAAAAAATAGGAGATGGCGATGTCTACGGGCTGGACAGTGTGGATGGTGGATCAATCGTAGCTTCAAAGGTATGTTTTGTGATGGGAGAGGGACCCTTTTTGAGGAACTTTTGGTAGGAGAATTTGGGGGCTGGGGGAAGTTTGTTTGACCACCAGCAGGTAACCGGGGAGTGGTCACTTAAAGTATCTGGGAGCACTTTGACACAAGTGAGATTATTAGGTCGGTTAGTGAAGATGAGATCAATTAGAGTAAGGTCCAAGTTTTGGCATCCAGTCTGGTGGGAGACTGGACCACCTGGGTAAGGTCACATGATAGAGCAGATTCTTTGTAGGGGACAGAAACAGAGGATAACCAGTTCACATTAAAGTCTCCCAATACAATGATTTCGCTATTGGATGGGAGTGAGTGATACTGGTCAGTACTGACTCAAAGGCTGGCTTTTGGTTACATGGGGGGATGTAGATAGCCACAACATACAGTGTTTTACCAGGACTGCCAAGGAGAAACTTAATGGCAAGGGTTTGGGTACCATGTGCAGTGGGGAGGGGGATGGAGACTGGGAGGGCGTGCAGGGAGTTTCTTACATAGAGGGCTCAGCCACCACCCCATTTGCTTAGCCTGTCAGCTCAGAAGATGGAGTATTCAAAGAGGGTGACAGATGTATCAGGGATGTCTTTGGAGAGCCAGGTCTCTGATAAGGCTAGAATGTCTGGGGAATGTTGAGCAATCCAGCCTTGGAGGGGTGTGAGTTTTTTCTGTAGGCTGCAAATGTTGAGAAAAGCCAGCAGTAGGTTACCAGGCCTGCTCACGTGGGGGGCACCTGACATAGATGGCCCAGGAGTAGGGTGCACATTACCTGATAGGAGGAGGAGGAGGAGTTCATGCTGGAGCAGTGTGGTCCTGAGTATTTTGAGTTTTGTGTGTAATGTTTGGGATGAGGGGCAATATGTTGAGGGCATGACCGGGGTGGGAAGGATGCATATGAGGTGTGCCAGTAGACTAGATATTGTGGGGTGATTGGGGCAGAGAGGGAAGCGATTGACTGGGATAAGGGGAACCCAGAGGTGGTCAGGATAGAGGTTCCATGCAGGTCACGCATGTAGGGGCTAGCCAAAGGCTCAGGAGGGAGGAAAGGGCAAGCCTGGTGGGGAAGTGTGAAGAGGGGAGGTAGTGAGCCAGAAAGCATTAGATAGCCCCAGAGGTTGGTCATAATGGGATGGAAGGGGGTTGCCATGGTGCTGGGTAACAGCTTAGGTGATCAATACTTGGGGAGGGTGGAGGAAGGGAGTGATGCAGAGGGTAGGATAGAAGTGACTGTAGCTAGAACAAGGAGAGGCTGCATGTGATGTTGAAACAGGGATTGAGTAGAGGTAGGAGTAGCGGCTGCTAGTGGTGAGAGAATATTGGCTGCTAGTGGAGAAACAGGCTGTTTGGTTTTCTGAGCATGTGAGCCTTCCTATATAAATGTTTGCTCACCAAGGGTGGTGGTGGGGTAGCCTGGCGGGGCCAACAGTTCTCTGAGTTTAGTTACAAGCAAGCAGCCATTTTTTAAAGCACCTCCACACTGCTGTCTGCACTGTATTTATTCATACCTGCTGAGTTTTCTGATGGAGGGCAGCTTCAGGGAGCCCTCGTGACCTCCACTTGCATTGAGGGAGTAGTTGTGGAGAGGAAAGAGACGAAAGGACAGTATTAAATAAGGTAAGAGAATGGGGATGGCCTGGGGAGGGACAGAGACAGGCACAGTGGATCACCTAAACAAGGAATTAAAAAGGCAGTCATACTGCTCAGCATAACTTAAGGCAGCAGATTTGCAGTAAACTTTAAACAATAAATTTAAAATGTACTCAGTTTTGCTCAGGACAACTTATAATTGCAGTAAGGTTAAACAATAAATTTAAAGAGTTGGGAGTATGCTGAACCAGTATTTGGCAACAAAGGATACCTATGTAGCTGATTGTGCTGGGGGAGAGGGAGCATGGAGTTGAAGCAGAGAAACATAGACTGCGACGGCAGATAAGGACTGCTTGGCCCACCTAGTCTGCCCATTTCCCTACCTAGAGGATAAGCTGCAGATCCTATTTAACCAACAGCCTATTTCTTCCTATCCCACACAAAAATTGCCTTATGTCTGTCCCATGCATTCTTGAATTCTCCCACAGTTTTAGACCTCACAACCTCATCAGGAAGGCTGTTCCATGCATCCACCACCCTCTCTGTGAAAAAATACTTCTTCACATTGCCCCTGGGCCGTCCCCCCTCTATCTTCAAATTGTGTCCCCTTGTTCTTGCACATCTCTTTTTCCGAAAGATGTTACCCTCTTAGACTTTGTTGATTCCACTGAGGTACTTAAACGTTTCTATCATGTTCCCCCCCCCCTTTCCTCAAGGGTATACATAATAAGCTCCTTTAGTTTCTCCTCATATGGCTTCTCTTGCAGACCCTGCACCATTTTAGTTGCCCTCCTCTGAACTGCCTCCATCCTGTCTATGTCCTTGCAGAGATGGGGTCTCCAGAACTGGACGCACTACTCCAAATGGGGTCTCACCAACTGTCTGTACAGGGGGATAACAACTTCCTGTTTTCTGCTGGTGATGCCTCTCCCTATACATTACAGTATCCCCCCAGCCCTCCCTTATACCTTCTCACATTGCTTGCCAACCTTAAGGTCATCTGATATGATTACCCCAGGTCCTTTCCATTTTGTTGTTGTTACTACCCCCCATTGTGTAATCTTCCCTGGGTTTTTCTTTCCCAGGTGCATTATTTGCACTTCTTTGCACTGAATCCAAGCTGCCATACTTCTGACCATTTCTCCAACCTTGCCAAGTCCTTCTCATCCTTTCCACACCTCCTTATGTATCAACCCTGTTGCAGATCTTTGTGTTATCTGCAAAGAGGCATACTTTTCCTTCCAGTCCCTCTGTAATGTCACTTATAAAGACATTAAAAAGGACTGGACCCAGTACTGAACCCTCGAGTACCCCTGTAGTAACCCCTCTTTCTTCAGAGTGGACTCCATTTACAATTACTTTCTGTGCCCTGTTGTTCAGCCAATTTTTTACCCAGGCTATCACCCTGGGACCCACTCCCAGGCTGGATAATTTGACTATTATTCTTTTGTGTGGGACTGTGTCAAATGCCTTGCTAAAGTCTAGGTAGGCCATGTCCACAGCCCCTCCCTGGTCTACTACTTTGGTCACCCAGTCAAAGAAATCTATGAGATTCATCTGACATGACCTTCCCGCTGTGAACCCATGCTGCCTTGGGTCCTGTGCCCCACTGACCTCTAGGTACTCAACAATTCTTTCCTTCAGAAGTGATTCCATCACTTTCCCTACCACAGAGGTCAAACTGACAGGTCTGTAGTTTCCTGCCTCTGTCTTGGCCCCACTTTTGTGAAGGGGAATCACATCTGCCTTCCTCCAGTCCTCAGGTACCACACCATCCTCCTATGATTTGTTAAAAAGAGTAGTCAGTGGTGTCATTAGTTCTCTGCTTAATTCTTTTAGAATTCTGGGGTGAATTCCATCTGGCCCCATTGCTTTGTCCACCTTCAGTTTTAGGAGTTCTTTCAGAAACCTTTCTCCTGTGAAGAGGCTGGGATCGACCCACTATCCAGAGTGCTTCTGTAAATTGGATTAGGCACGTCCGCCACCTCCCTCTTTTGTGAATACTAAACAGAAGTTTTCATTCAGTATCCCTGCTTTTTCACTGTCCCTTTCTGCCTACCCACAGTCCATTCTATTCAGCCTCACTATCCCCCCTTTGTCTTTCTACACTCCCCGATATACCTATAAAAGGTTTTATCCCCCTTCTTAACCAAGTTGGCTATCTTTTCTTCAGTTTAGACCTCTGCTGTTCTGACTACCTTCCATGTTTCCTTCTGCCTTAACTGGTACAGTTCTCTGTCCTGCTCCTTCTGTGTTTCCTAATACTTCCTAAATGCTATCTTTTTCTCCCTAATCTTCACCGCCACCTGTTTTGAGAACCATACTGGCTTTTTCTTTCATTTTGATTTGTTTATTTGCTTCACACAAAGGCTTGCTGCCTCTGTGATGGCAGTTTTGATATTTCCCCCATTGTTGCTCCACACCTCCTTCTAGCCTGTTTGCTAGTGCTTTTCTAAGGCTCTCTCCCATCTTGCCAAAGTCAGCCCTCCTGAAGCCCAGAACCCTCACTTTTGTATGGCTTTATCTGTAACTGAGTTTATCGTGAACAACACTGTTTGGTGGTCACTTGTTTCCAAATGGCTACCCACTTCTAGATCTGAGATCCTCTCACTGTCCCCATTTGAGAGTATGAGGTCTAAGATTGCTCCCTCATGAGTAGGTTTCAAAACTAGCTGTCTGAGGCATGCCACCTGAAGAGCATTGAGAATGGCCCTGCTTTTGGATGTGGCTGCAGCAAAGGTGCTCCAGTTAACATCTGGCATATTAAGGTCCCCCATCAACAGTATCTCCCCTTTCTCTGCCATCCTAAGTATGCCTTCTATCATATCCTTGCCCATTCCCTCCCCCTGACATTGGGGTCTGTATACAACCCCTGCGCAGATTGTGGTGTCATTTCCAGTCTCTAAGGTGACCCACAGTGCCTCCTATCCTCCCTGTTTACTTTTTTATTCAGTTGCTTTTATCCCTTCCCTTACATAGATAGCTACTCCACCCCCTCTTCTGCCCTCCCTGTCTCTCCTGTAGGTTGTGTACCATGTTATGTTAACATCCCAGTCATGGTTCTCTGTGTACCATGTTTCTGTGACTGCTATGATATCCAGGCATCCCTCTTCCATCAAGGCCACCACTTCAGGGAGCTTGTTGCCTAGACTTTGGGCATTGGTACTCATTACCCTCCATTTCTTGATGGCCTTACCCCTTTTTGCCCCATCCCTGTCCTTATTGTGTTTGTCACTTTCTCCATTTACCCCTGTGCTTCTCCCTATCGACAACTTTACGTTGGTGTCTACCTCACTTAGTACCCTGATTTTTTGGGGAGGGGCTAGGATTTCCCTGCTCCTCTCCAGTGCCTCCCCCCTTAGCTAGTTTAAATGCTTGCCAATGAAGCATTTAAACCTATCACCTAGGATCCTGGTTCCCTTCCTGGACAGATGCAGACCATCATGCCAGTATTTGCCTGCATCCCTCCAGGGAGACCCCCAGTCCCCAATGAAGCCAAATTCCTGAGCTCTGCACCAGTTTTTCAACCACTGATTGAATGCCATGGTGTGGAGCACCCTAGCCTCACTCGTGCCATAGACAGGCAGCACCACTGAGAAGGTTACCGTGCGTGCTATTTGTCTAAGGCCCCTCCCCATCTCCACAAATGCTTCTTGCACTGCTCTGATCCCTCTCTTAGCCAGATCATTTGTCCCTAGGTGGACAATGACATCCAGCTCCCTCCCCTGTGCAGCTGCTCCTGCGATTCTGAGGATTTGCTCCCTGTCCCTTCAAGCCATGGTGCCAGGCAGGCACCTTACCTCCCTTTCCCCTTCCTCCTCCAGTTCTACCTTCCTAGCAATGGAGTCCCCCACCAGGAGTTGTTTCTTTCCCCTGTGGGGTCCCATGCCACCATCCTGTGGGTCTTCTTTGTGGAGGTTCCCAGTATCCTTATTGGTCCCCACTGTGGGTGCCTCCATAGGGGAACCACACTTTTCCAGAAAGGCATAGAAATTGTGGAGAGGTACAACTGGAGGAATTTGCCTCTCTTCCATCACCCTCACCCTCCTTGAGCCCTCTGTGGTCCAACCGCTCCTCTTTCTTGGCAACCTCTGAGGCAACGGCAGTGACCCTGATGGTCCCTGGGTGGGAGAGGAGGTCCCATAAATCCTGGCCAACTCTGCCTGGAGATGAGCTACCTCCTCCCTCAGCCCAGAGAGGTGCCTGAAGATGGGACAACATCGCATTCTCCAGAATGTCTCCCGGAAGACTGCTGCTTCACAGTCACTGCACTGCATCACTCCCATCATGTCTTATTTTTGGCCCCATAATTGTTTGGAATACTTACTCTTTCCTCTGTTTGTTTGTTTATTTATTTTCTCTCCCTACTTATGTACTGCCTCTGTGTCCTTTTAGTTTCTGATCTTCCTGTTCTGAGACAAGAAGTTCCTATATTTCTCAGTAGTCTCCTTACTTGCTCAAAGTCAGACCTCCAGCAGCTGGGGGGAGGATAGAGAACTACTCTTGCTCTTTTAGGATGGTGAGTCTTTGGTGGCTCTGGGATCACTCACTTCCTGCTCCCAAACAGGAAGTTCCTGTTGTCATTCAAATCCTGTCCCTATAAAAGTAGAATTGCCGGTGAGGGGGTGGAGGGAAGGGAAGGAGGGCAGTATAGTCCCAGTAGAGAAGTTTAGTTACCAGCAGCTTCTTCCTCCCGGTGCTCTGCTTGTTCTCTGGCAGAAGTTATCTAGGGTAGTGTTTAAATCTGGTTTTAACCTGGCTCCTTGTAGCTAAGCCACTTTCCCTACTTTGCAAATCTTTCTACACTTACTTAATTTCACAGATAATTCCCTTCAGCCACCTGTGACAAGCACCTAGATAACTAGACAGATAACATGAAAAACAGATACACAGATAGCAATTCACTTCAACTAACTCTGACAAACACACTAACTTTTTTTTTTTACCCCTAAATTGAAGGTCCCAGTACAAGAGTTCTAGTTCTTAGTCCAAGTAGGAAGTTTAGTTACCAGCAGCTGCTTCCTCCTGGTGCTCTACTTGTTGAAGTGTACATATAGCAGTCATGGGTTAGGGGAGGTAGATTTAAGGTGAATTGGCAGAAGGCATTGCACAAGGCATCCAACCTGGCAAGACAGGAGGAGGGGACAGAATCGTAGACCATGTCTGCATAGTCAAAAATGGGAAGAATCAATTAGGTATCTAGCTTGTGGCAGACTGGGAGGTTAAGGCCGTCCTAGTGGTGATATAAGGCCCCTAACTTGGGACAAAGTTTTATGTGTAGGGCATCAATGTGATGAGAGAAATCCAGTTTGGGGTCCAACCAGACACCAATGTATTTGAAAGCAGAGACAGTTTCCAGGTGGATGCCAAGGAGGGTGTGGAAAGTATGTGTGTGGGGTGACTGGAATTTAGCTAGCTTTTGAGAGAATCCAAAGGTAATCCAAACTGTCTTGTTGGTGTTCAGTGTGGGTTGATTTGATTTAAGCCATTGTAAAAGGTTAAGGAAATCCTGCTGGAGTGGGACTTTAATTGCACTACATGAGGGGTCTGACAGGTAAAGAACTGTGTTATCTATGTGCATATGCAGGGGCGGATCCAGGAGTCCTATAGATGGGGGAGCTCAAGTGAGATAAAAATAATAGGTTGGGGGTCTGGTGGGCCGCCTAGGCCCACAGACATTTTTTAACATTCTAGTGCATTTTGGAGGGTATTTCTAATGCAATTTCTACCCATTTCCTCCCTCCCCATGCTTTGTGAGTTGTACCCTAGCACCATCCCCAGAGTCCCCACAGACCGCATGATGGTATGTTGCCCAAAATACCCTCCTACCCCAAAAATAAAACAAAATACCAAAAGACTGCAGCTGGGTAGCAGCACATCTGAAACACATAAAAATGAGATAAGTTGAAAGAGACTTAGTGATAGAGACAAATTGCAGACAAATTATCTCATTGTATTAACCTCTTCAGCTCTTTGCCTCATTTGGCTCCCTATTCTCTACAACTCTATCTCCTTGAAATATCATCACTGCTATCCTGTCCACTTCAGGTTATGTCCTAAGAGTAAAACTCCTACACAGCCTTCGATCACCTTCCCCCTGCTCATTCATTACAAATTCATTTATCACCTATCCTACACTCTGAATAAGTCCAACATACCAAGTATAATCCTACCCCTTTCACACATCTGTTGCAAACTCTTACATCTATCTCACCTAACACTGATGTTAGCGTGGGATATTGAGAAAAACCCTGGACCCCCATGTAACACATTCTGTAAAGTTACAAACTGGCATGACTCCAAAGGCATCCATACTGCCCATCTAAATGTTAGAAGTCTGCTTCGCAACAAGGTTGAACTGGAGGCGTGGGTTGCCCAGTACAACCCAGACATCCTCTTCCTATCTGAAACCTGGCTTAAACCCTCCACCCCGATCATCTCTGCTCTCTGCCCAACTACAGCATCATTTGGCAGGATAGGCCATCCACTAAGCGGGGTGGGGGGGTTGCCATCTTCTTCAAACCGCGCATTCTTATCTCCCTCAATGCCCAACCACCTCTATCTCACTGTGAAGCAATCTATGCTACCGTAAAGCTCGGGTCAAAGAATCTTCACTTGGTCTGTGTCTATAACCCTCCGGCTGGCGGCATGGCTGGGCATGAGGAACTACTATCACAGGTTGATAAGGCTATTGGTCGGAATGAAGTCCTCATTCTTGGGGACCTGAACCTAAACTGGTCAAGTAAATTAAACCAGTCCTCTCACACTATTGTCCAAGGTCACAATCTTCACCAACTTATTGTAGACTCCACCAGGATCATGCCCCCTCTCGGTCTAGCACTCTTATAGACTGGGTCCCTACAAATCGCCCGGATAGCATAGCCTGTGCTGGGACCCTAGCTGACACAATCAGAGACCACTCCTCTATTTTCTGCACCTGGCGTGCACCCAGCAAACCTACTCCTCCTCCTAAACTCATCACTTTCCGTAACCTGGCTAACTTTAAACAAGAAGATTTCTTACATGATCTCTCATTGATAGACTGGTCCCACATACACACCTCTAATAATGCTCAACTAGCATTAGAACAATTCCTTATTACATTTCGTTTGATCCAAGACACCCATGCTCCCTGTGTCACTCGTTGGATCCGAGGATCACAGACGAAATGGCTCTCGAAAGACCTACTTGCATTGATTAAGTCCAGAGATAAAGCATGGTGCCGTTTCAAAGCTACTGAGTTAATGGCTGATTAAAATAAATACCAAGCCCAGAGAAATATTTGCAAAAGGCAAATTTGGTTAGCTAAAAGCTCCTTCTGCAAAAATCTGCTAACCAAAGCAGCAGGTAACTTGAAAAAATTCTGGGCCACAATAAAAACCCTCCTTGGAGCAAATCAAACTACACATGCAAATGACATGCTGATAAATGGCATACACTGCAACAATCCTACCTTGATAGCTAACTCTTTTAACCACCATTTCTCGGACCTCTCCAGTTACCTGGCTCACTCCAAAAATATTCACGTCCCTACGCACAACTATAATGTGAAATCTCATGTCACATGTCCCCCCTTCAGGTTCTGGACTATTACAAAATCTGAAGTTTTGAGGCTTCTCCTCTCTGCCCCAGACCATACCAGTGTAGGGTCAGATGGGCTGGAGCTCAGGCTTCTAAAGATCGCCACCCCGTTTATAGTCTCTCCCCTCACTAAAATCTTCAATCTATCTCTGCTTCACGGCTCGGTCCCCAATATCTGGAAAATTCCAAAGTTAATCCTATTCCAAAAAAGGTGATCCCAAACTGATCCCTCCT
This sequence comes from Neoceratodus forsteri, assembly GCA_016271365.2. Classification (NCBI taxonomy): domain Eukaryota; kingdom Metazoa; phylum Chordata; order Ceratodontiformes; family Ceratodontidae; genus Neoceratodus; species Neoceratodus forsteri. Next base: position 855,330,297 of record CM028131.1, read on the forward strand.
TAGCAAAATCCTTGAAAAACTAGTAGCAACCCAAACTCTTGACTATCTGCAGCATCATAGCCTTTTGTCTAGCTCTCAAAACAGTTTCCGTAAGGGGCACAGTACATCTACTGCCCTCCTTAAACTCACCAGTGATATTTTGTCTGCCATGGACTCCGGTCTGCTGACTGGTGCTATCTTCATTGACTTAACCAAAGCTTTTGACCTGGTAGACCATACCCTCCTCCTTTCCAAACTTTACTCCCTCGACTTCTCTATCGATGTAGTAGACTGGTTTGACAGTTACCTGTCTGGTAGACAGCAGACTGTTGTTTTCAATTCCGCCTCTTCTGATCCCTTATCTATCCAAGTTGGAGTGCCCCAGGGTTCCATACTTGGCCCCTTGCTCTTCTCCATCTTCATAAATGACCTTCTGCGGCTTGCTTCAACCTGCTCTACCCTCCTTTATGCGGACAACCTAGTAATTTTTCACAGTGGGAGGAACCCACCTGACATCAACCAACCTCTTAACTCTGACTTCACATCCATTCAGTCATGGCTGATAGAGAATAAACTTGTTCTCAATATTAGTAAGATGCATTCTATGCACTTTGGATCACCCGCCAAACTCAAAGCAAACCCTGACACCCTCAAAAATCACCTGTACTAACGGCTCTTCACTAAATAGTACCAAATCCTTCAAATACCTGGGCATCACTCTGGACGAATCCCTCAACTTTGAACAACACATAACCAATACCTGTAAAATGGTAAATGCGAAACTGGGTGGTGCCTGTCGTACCAGTTATGCCCTTACCCCCTCGGCTAGACTTGCTGTGGCTCAAGGCTTTCTACTCCCCACCCTGACTTATGGATCAGTCATATATCTATCCGCTTCCAAATCTTCCCTCCACAGGTGGGACACCACCTATAACAATATTTGCCAGCATGCCTCGGCATCACCTCGCTTCACTCACCATTGCCAACTCTATTCAGACCTTGGCTGGCCTTGCCCCTCTGGCCTTTGGCTCCAATCCCTTGGGTCTCTCATTGACAACATAGTCCGCACTGGCACTCCATCTTCTCTCGCTTATCTGGTACACTCTCAACCTCAGTCCTATGAGCTCCGGTCTGCTGACCTAGCCCCCATCACATTCCCAGATGTAAAACAAACATGGGCTCACGCGCCTTTGCTCATATGGCCCCAAAATACTGGAACTCGCTACCTCCAAACATCCATGGAGTGCCTACCCATGCGAGTTTTAAAACTCAGCACCTGGAACACCTTCAATCCATCAGTCAATGCACCTGCTTTAACCCACCTTAGACTTCAGCATTCTCCCCTTTCTCACCTTAATACTTTTCTCCTCTACATCTCTCTCCCCTCCTCCTTATCCACCCATCTCTCCTCCCCTTACCCATCTCTCTCTCTCTCTCTCCACCCTTGCTCTCCTCCCCTCACCCCTCTCTCTCCCCACCCATCCCTCGCTCTTATCATTCTACCCTCATTTTGGCACTTGCTGCACTTTGTTTTGTATACACCTTTTGTTGCTAATGCCTGTTTCACTCACCATGTAACTCTAGTTGTTTATATTACCTAAATGTATCCTCCAGTTTTGCCTCCATTGTAACACTCCCCTTTATACTCCTAATGTGTACGGATCTTTGAGTTTATTGTTCCAGCTGTTGTTACTGTCTGTATTCCTCACTGTGTTCCACCAAATCATCTGTTGCGTCACATGTCTGCTTCATTTTGTGTGCTCTAAACTGTCTTCTTCCAGGTCGTGCCTGAAAATAGGCATTGATATGCCTAGTGCACTCACCCAGTTACCAAAAGCAAATAAATAAATAAATAAATAAAATCACAATCCAAGTTCAGAGGTCTCATGTACCAGTTTCTACCTCTCCTGCTTTCCTGGTTCATGCTGTTGCTGATACCAGACCTGTTCCAAGCATACTACCAGATGGCACTACCTTCCAACTCCCTCTCCTGCGAATCCACACCAAAATTAAAATAGTTTAAGGTCACTGCTGGTTTTGTCCTATATGGCAAATTGATTTTAGTGTGGATTCACAGGAGAGGAAGTTGGAAGGTAGTGCCATCTGGTAGCATGCTTGGGGCAGGTCTGGTATCAGCAACAGCATGAAACAGCAGCTCCCCATACTTGAAATTAATAACACTAGTACTATTTTTATTACACACCCAGTTTGATGAACACTAATGTCCTTTCCCATCCCAGCAGTCACCTCCCACTCACCATAGTTTGAGACTGTCTTTCTTTTTAAAGCAAGAAGTACCTGATTAAATGAAGACTTGATCCATTTTCAGCAGACTGAAATCTATGTGCCTCTAGCTGAGTACTGTCTCCGGTCACCTGGCCGCCAAACTCTTTCTCTCTAGACAGCACACACTGACCCCATGACTCCTAATGAACAGAGCTCTCAGCTACACCTTGCTTCAGCTACCAGAAGATGACCTGAACCTCAATCCAACTCCTTGTGCTGATTTACAAAAGCTACACTGACTCCATGTTACTGGACTGCTGCTGCCTGAAACCCCGGGCTCTGATCCTCATTTGTGGGCTCCACTCTCTCTCTGTCTGCTCCTCAGTAGTACACTCACTCCTCTCTTACTCCAATGTTAGTCTTCTGATTGAATGAATTACAACTCACTCTTGTTTTGGCAGCTCAGACATTTAAAGAATGTGCCCCTTGCTAGCCACATCAACTACTGGATGCAACAGCAAAACAGGAGCAGTGAGCACCAGGCAACTTGGTTAAGATCTGTATTGTTAAGGTCCACTCCACTTTGCTGCAGCTGTACCCCCCCACACATGAAACCCCCTGCACACAAACAAAGGAGCTGCACCAAGCCTGCAAAAGTAGAGAACAAATGCTCAGGCTCACCAAGGCAAGACCAGCTGCCACAGTGCTGGACCTGACCACATGGCGCAGAAGGAAAGTTAGTAAATTCATGCAGGAGACCAGCTTTTCTGGGGGTGGATCAGCTATGTAATGTGGGTGGGGGTGGATGCTTACTCCACTACCAGGACACTGGAGGTCAGATGAGACCCATGTGGCTCAGGCAGCTTTCATGGATTCATTAGTGCATACCGATTAAGAATGCAGAACAGTGTGTTACTAATAGAGGAGCTCCATGATGGGGGAGCTATAGCACCCTTATCTCCCCCTCTAAATCCGCTTATGTGCATATGTTCACTAAAGGGGACAGACACAGTGGGAAGGCCATTAATGAAGACAGAAAATAGGACATGCCCCAAAATAGAGCCTTGTGGAACACCTGCTTGCATTATAAGTGGAGGAGACAGGGAGTCAGCAATTTGCACTGATTGCTGGCGATCCGAGAGGTAAGACTTAAACCATTGCACAGTGGCAGGGAAAAGACCAGCAGAGGCTATTTTATGGAGGAGGAGCAGGAAGGGGTGGGACACAGAATCAAATGCTTTGGCCAAGTCTATGAAAATGGCTGCAGTCAGGTGACCATTATCAACTGCAGAGTGGATGGAAGAGGGAGGAAACAGTAAAGTGATTCTTTCTGAAGCCTGATTGGAAAGGGGTAAGGAAGGAGGAGTTGTCAAGATGGGTGGTGAGTCTAGAGAGCACTAGGGTTTCCTGAACCTTAGCAAGGGCAGGGAAAAGGGAAATAGATCTGTCGTAGCCTAGGGAGGAAAGATTGCCACTTTTGAAGAGTGGCAGAGCCGCAGCCATTGTTCATGTTTGAGGGACAGCAGAGAGGGAGAAAGAGAGGTTTAGTATGTGTGTGAGGGGAGAGGCAATGACTGGAGCTGAGAGTTTGAGAAGCCTGGGATCTAGCCCATGAGGACTGTATTTTGATGGATTGAGGGGCAGGAGAGCATTGAGAACTTCCTGAGGGGTGACTGGAGGAAAGGAAAATGGATATTTGGGAGAGGAGTGGACATCAGGGGATTGGACTGGACTAACCTGGTTAGGGAGTGCACAGGTGGTGAAGACATTGTTGAAATGGGAGGCCACCACAAGTGGGTCAGAGACTAGTGTGCCATCAATGGGGGGTCAGGTAGGACTGGCCAGATGGATTGAGAAGGGAGTGTAGGACTTTCCATAAGTTGGCAGTGGTCTACAGTCTAGAGGTTAGAGTATTAAGCTGTGAATGAGTTTGGAATGTCTAACAGACCTGGGTTTGATTCCCACAACCTCCACTTGCATACCGTGTGACTCTGAGCAAGTCACTTAATCTTTCCGGTGCTCCTGGGTCACCTCTGAAAACAGGCCCTTGTGCCTAGTGGGCCTTATCCAGTTACCAAAGAATAAAATAAACAGTAAGACAAACAGTGGTCACTGAGAGCATCAGGGAGGGTGTCTGCAGTGATAATACAACAGTGGTTGGGAGGAAAGAACCCAGTCAAGGATGGAGTGATTGGAAGAGGAGTAGTTAAGATGGGTTGGCTCAGAGATATGAAGCATGAGGAACAGGGACTAGATATTTTTTTTCAGCAGCAGGTGGGAAGGCCTAATTGTGGTTAAAATCACCCAAGACCCAAGAGTTTACCATCAGTAGCAAGGGTTTGAATGTAAGAAAAAAGGTCAAGGAAAGTGTCTGGTTTGTATCAAGAACATACTAGAGATACATTCCAGCACACGGGGAGGGTTGGATAAAGGAAGGGTAAGTTTACCCACAAGAAGCTCATAAAAGGAAGGATGGAAATGAGGTGGACAACTTCCAAACATAGTGAGAGAGCAGCAAAGACAGCAAAAGCACCACCCTGTTTAGACCAATCTTCCTGATATACAGAGTAGTTAGGGACAGCAATGTCAGTGTCTCTGATCCTAGGTGAGAACCAGGTCTTACAGACTTTTGAGCTCACAGTTGGAAGTAGTCAGTTGTTGGGACAAGCTTACCAATATTTATATGCAAGATCCTAAGACCATTAGGGAAGGTAGAGGATGAGGAGGATGAGAACGGGCCAGGATTTAGCTAAACATCATTAGCAGAAGAAGCAACAAATAGATGATGAGCTTAAGGGTGCCCTGGCTTTCATCAGGAAGAGGATAGGAAAGAGAGGGACAGGAATGTAGATGTTTGTGATTGATTTGGATTTGATGTACATAGAGATGGGTTCAGAGGCAAGGCAGTCGATTGTTGCGACTATGGGGTGCTGTTCTCTGGGGTTATGCTCTGGAGGGGAGGCCCTGCCCCATATGCATCTCCATCCCTGGCTATACTATCTTTAGGCTTGACCGAAAATCAAAACAAGGAGGGGGCTGCTCCCTATACCTAAAAGACAACCTGATGGGGCACAATGCCCACACTGACATACCAACACCAAATGCCCAGCTACTAAATATCAAAATCCTGCTTGGAGCTCAGCACAAAGCCCTCTTGGTCATCGTCATTTATATCCCCCCAGAAGAACAGGGACCAGGCCTCCATGCAGTACTGGAGTACATCAAATCACTCCCACCCGACTCCGAAGTCATCATACTGGGTGATTTCAACACAAACTGGTTGGGACCTGATGCTGGCGACACCAGGGACATGGTCATATCAGCAAACCTTACACAGATATTGGACTCCACAACTAGAATGAACTACAAAACTGGCAACAGCACTTTACTGGACTGGATCCTGACTACTCACCCCTCCTGTATCACTAGCTTCACCATACTGCCTGACTCTCTCAGTGACCATTCCCCCATCAGCTGCACCTGGTCAAACAAATTCTGGAAATCTCCACCAAAGGTCATTTTGAGCACAGTCCTATCCCATGGAAAGTTAACCCACCTAAAACCACACCTACTAAATCAAGACTGGTCCCCCATCAACCTGGCGCCCAATGCAAATACAGCCCTTGATCAATTCATACGCATTTTCAATGAAGCTTGTAATATCTTTGCCTCACCAAAAAAGCGAAAAATTAAACCCCTCTGCAATCCTTGGCTCACAGGTTCCCTCTTAAAGAAGCTGAAACATAGGGACCACCTTTGGGAAATAGCCAGAGAAACAGGAAAACAGGCGGACATCCAAAACTTCAAAAGAGCTAGAAATGATTGCACCAAATCCATATGCCAACAGAAATCTGAATACTACAAGTCTGTACTCACTGACACCTGGAGAAATGCAACAGCATTCTGGAATAACATTAAAGATGTTACCGGGAAGGAGTCCAAATCACCCCCTACTGCAATCACAATAAACGGTAATACTATTCTGGACCTAAAAGTTATAGCCAACACCTTTAATGATGCCTTCACCAACCTCAGCAGCATCGTCCCTCCTGGCTTTTTCAATGACAGTGACCTCCCTCTTCCCACCCTCCAGTTATCACCAAAAAAATGTCCCCCTTTCTACTTCAGAGCAGTAAGCAAAAATACCTTCAGGAAATACATTTCCAAAGCCATCAAAAACACTAGAGCAAGTGCTGACACACTGGACCTCAAACTTCTGTCCCTCACTCTAGACGAGGTTCTTGGGCCTCTCACCAGGATCTTTAATCTCTCCCTCTCTCTCAGCCAATTCCCTGACAAATGGAAGGCAGCGACTGTCACACCTATCCATAAAGGTGGTGACCGGACCTCCCATGTGAACTACCGACCTATCTCTATCCTGTCACCCCTCTCTAAAGTCCTGGAATGGATTGTAGCAGACCAGCTCACTGATCATCTGGACAAGTACAACATCCTTTGCCGGCAGCAACATGGATTTAGAAAAGGGCACAGCACTGCCATTGCACTTCTTGAGTTTTCGGGAGCCATACACAACTCCCTTGATCAGGATCGCCTAACCGGAGCTACATTCATCGACCTGTCAAAGGCCTTTGACACTGTCCACCACCACCTCCTGCTGTATCAGCTACTGAACATTAGCCTCTCCCTAGAATCAGTGAAATGGTTCAATAGCTATCTTGACAACAGGTCCCAATGAGTAAAAATATCAGGAGTGGTCTCCGACACTAAACTAGTTTGCCCTGGTGTCCCCCAAGGCTCCATCCTGGGCCCATTGCTGTTCAGTCTGTTTCTCAAATCCCTCCCCGACTCCACCTCTCAGCAAGTCATACTCTATGCAGATGACGCAGTGATTCTTGCCTCTCATCATGACCCATGCCACCTGCAACAAACCCTTCAACACGGTTTCACCTCTGTTGAAAGCTGGTTCAAAGAACATAAGTTAATCCTTAACCCGAAAAAAATGAAGACCATGATTTTCACCAGCCACCGAAACAAGCACAAACACCACCAACTCTCCTTAAACACCTGCCTTGGGGACTCCCTGGAACAGGTTGACTCCTTCAGATATCTAGGAATCACCCTAGACCCACACCTGTCTTTTGGAACCCATATAACCAATGTCGCTAAAACCATGAATACTAGACTGGGCTTACTCTACCGGCTTTGTTGGCACCTGACTAAAGAGGCCCTCTTTGCCGCAGTTCAAAGCTCCATCATCTCCCAGATTGACTATGGTCTTGTCATCTGTGGCACTGCCACTACCACTGCACTCAGAAGGATTACTACCACCCTAAACAAGGCCTGTCGACTCATCACTGGGGCAGAATGGCTCACACACACCTGTGACCCCTACTCACAAGCTAACTGGCTTCAACTTAATAATAGAATTCAGTACCAAACCTGCATGGTTGCTAAGAAAATACAGCTGGGAACTGCCCCTCCCGGGATCTATTCACTCCTTCAAACAAAAACCAACTCCAGAATTACCAGGGGATCAAAGCCACAACTTTTCCATATCCCTCACTGCCGCACAGCTATTGGCCAGCATTCATTCGCCTACAGGGCACCCACTTGGTTTAACAGTCTTGCCAATGATACTATCAAAACCACTGGGCTAAGGGCCTTCAAATCCAGGCTCCGTAACACCCTGGTCACTTCCAGCATCTGCGACTGTCATTGATAATGTTTATGCAATACCACTCTGCTATCGCTCTTTCCTATATCTAGCTCATTACATAATGCACTTGCCATAATCTGGCCTCTGCCCCACACACTCTACAGTACCCGACAATGCCACCTTCCTGGCAGCTCCACCCCACCCCCCCTTATCCTTACCTACCCCCACCTCTCCTCTCTTCTCATTCTCTTACCTCCCCATGCCCCTCCCATTCTTTCTACGACCCCCCACTGTCCTCTTCCTTTCCACTCTACCCTCTCCCTGTCTGTTTGAATTTAATTTGATACCCTTTACCATTATTGTGTAACAATTTTGTCTATTGTCATGTGTTACCTATGTCTTGACATGGAACCTCTGTAAAAGAGCCCTGGGCTCAAAGGTAATTGTAATCCTAGAATTTAAATAAATAAATAAATGGTAGCACTCCAGGCTCAGCTGGTGGCAGCAAGGGTAGAAATATCTCAGCTGCATCACCAGCTTGATCAGAGCCCACCCTCCACACCCCCACTCCCCCAGAGGCCCACTTGTCCGGGGGATGGGACAGTAGTGAGGAACGGGGGGGGAGGAGGGGCAGCCTGGGCAGGGGGGCAGGGAAGTCATAAGGAGGTTTGCCAGCCCAGCACCAGCCATGTGGTGAACTGCTTCATACCCCTGGAGGAGGCTCAGACAGCTAATTCCACTGGGGGGAACTCCTAGTCAGTCAATGGGAAAGGACAAGACAACATGCTTGTACCCTGGGGGAGGAAGTCTACCAGGTGAATCTTGGTGGGTGAGAAATCAATGATTAGAGGTGTACAGAGGTTGGTGGGGGGTGTTGGATGGAAGAGGGATGGTTTAGTGCCTCCCTGGTGCATCAGCCATCAGGGATTTAAACAAAACAGAAAGGATGGCAGAGAGCGAGCAGGGGGAGCTAGGGGGTGCTGGTACACCTGGGTTCCAATGATCTGGGGAACCAGTCAATAGAGATGGTGTGGCAGAACTTCCATAGACTGGTGGACAAACTGGTGGCACATGCAGCCTTCCTGGCCTTTTCTGAAGTCCTCCCTGAGTGGGACAGAGACAGGAAGCAGGATAGGAAAAGAAGTGATGCATCTGAGTGTTTAATGGGTGGCTTAAAGAATAGTGTCAGGGGTAAGGGTACCATTTGTGGGGAACTGAGGGAACTTCCATTATAAGAGACTGTTTGAGGATAACGAACTTCACCTGACAAGAGAGGGGGCTTGTGTGCTGGGGTAGAAGTTTGACGTCTATATCAGACATTTAAACTTGACTGCAGGGGAGACTGGAACTAGAGGAACCATGGTGGCAGGTCAAAGGAAAGGGATCTTAACAAGTACTCCACTACATCTGGGGGCTGTAGCAACACAGCAGGAGAAAATGGGGTTGTGGATCCAACTGGACTAGGTAAAGAGACATTAGAGAGAGATAATGCAAGGTGTGCAAACACCAAAAAGAAAAACAAAAGGATAAGAGGACAAGGAAAGCACGAGGTTAGTAGTAATGGAGTACCAGTGGTCAGATGGAAGGGGGTATACCTTAATGTCTGGAGCCTGGGTAACAAAATCAGTGAGCTCCAGGCACTGATGGATGACAATGTGCTGGACCTAATTGCCATCACAGAAACATGTACTTTTGAAAATAATAACTGTGACCTTACAGTCCCTGGTTACTCATTGTTAAGGAGGGAGAGAGGAACAGGTAGAGGTGGAGGAGTAGTATCTCTGTCAAAGAGGGCATTAAGGTGGTAGAAAATGGGTATATCATGGGTATAACTGGTCAGCTGAGTTACTGTGGGTGCAACTCATGTCAGCCTTAGGCAAGAACTGCACCTAGGGTGATCTGTAGACTTCCGGGGAAAGAGGAAAATAGAGACAGAGAGCTCAGAGAAGAACTTGAAAGAGGGGTGGCGAAGGGGGAAGTAGTGCTAGTATAGTAGGTGATCTGAACCTGCCAGACATTGATTGGAATATTCCAGTGGCCAGGGGCACCAGAAGTCAGGCCTTGCTGGATGGCTTCTAGAACTACCTACTGGTACAGCTAGTTAAGGAATCCATCAGACAGACTGCAGTTCTCAATGTTGTGCTCATCAACTCAGAAGTGATTGGAGCTGTGAGAATAGGGAGCCACTGGGGAATAGCAACCATATCGCCATTTGATTTGAACTTGCCCATTGGATCCAGAAAACTCAAAGTGAGAGAGTGGAAGTCCTGGATTTCAGAAGGGTGGACTTCAACAGGCTGAGGAAGCTGGTCAGGAAAAAGTCAGGGTGGACAACATGGGGGGTGGAATGGGGATGGGTAACAATTAAATGAGCCATTCTTGAGGTATCTACAGGTAAGTTAGGCATGATGAAGACAACCAAAAAGAAAAGGTTCAAGAGACCATTAAGGTTCCTGGCAAGAGTCTGGGAGGTAGTGAGGGCAAAGAAAAAGGCCTTCTACAAGTACAAAGAAAAGTAGGAGGTGGAAGACTGGGGAGAATTAATAATGAAACTCAGGAAGGCAAAGATGGCAGTTAAGGAGGCAAAAGGAAACACAGAGTTACATATTGGAGAGGGTTAGAGAGAGGAGAAAAACAATTCTTCTGATATAGTAGGGAAAAAAGGAAGAAAGGAGGGGGAATCATAAGATTAGCAGAGAGGGATAGGGTAATGGAGGACAGGCAAAATGCCACTGTCCTTAATGATTACTCTAGCTCAGTTTTCACTAAGGATAATGGTGGACCCTTGCCAGATAGTGGCATCATAGTGGCCACTAAGGGGGTCCTGGAGATGAGGCAGCCAATACTTACAAGTGAAAGGATCTGGAAAGGGCTGGCAGCACTAAACATAGATATGGCACTGGGGACCAGATGGGTTGCATCCAAGGTTACTCAGGGAGCCTGAAACAGAACAGGCTGAACTCGTTAGGTCTATTCAACATCTCTCAAAAGACGGGGGTAGTTCCAAAGGATTGGAAGGTGGTAGACATAGTTCTGCTTCTTAAGGAGGGGACAAGGAAAATGCAGGGAACTACAGACCTGTCTGTCATACCCCTATTGTAGGGAAACTGATGGAGTCACTAGTCAGTAAGGACCTCATGGACTACTTGGATAACAACAGGTTCCAAGATAGTAAATAGCAGGGATTCATGGCAGGGTGGTCTTGTCAAACTAACCTGAAAGTTTCCTTTGACTGGGTGATAAGGTAATTGGATAGGCAAGGCAAGGCATGGGCAAGGCATATTTTATTTTTCAGACACCCAATCCCAGATGCTCTGGGTGCCGTACAATCAAAATACTTCAGAGAACAGTTAAAATACAATAACAAAAATACAAAACAAATCTTTTAAGCATATTTAAAAACAGACCACCCAAAATGGGAGTCCTGACCTAGCAGCAGATAGATGGGGCCATTCTTTCAGAGTATCTAGGAAATAGTATCAAAAAAACAGTGTCTGGGAATGTCTGGCTGAATAAAAAGGTCTTGAGGCAGACTTTGAATACCTCAACTGAAGGGGCCTCCCTTACTGATGGAGAAAGCGAATTTCATGGGACAGGGCCGGTGACACTAAAAGCCATAGGGGCCATGCTATAGATTTGTTCTACTTTGACATCAGTAAGGCTTTTGACTCAGTGCCTCACAGATGCTTGCTGAAGAAGATAGAGGATCTGGGTGCAGATAAGGTCACAGTAAACTGGGTAGGTAACTGGCTAAAGGGGAGGTAGCAAAAGATTATAGTTAACAGGGTCAAGTCAACACAGAGGAAGATCAGGGCCAGGTTAACCTATATACCAGTTATGCCATGGTGTAGGGGCCCCCAACTCAATAGGGCCCCCCTGGCCCTTGAATATCATTTCCTGCTGCTGCTAGCAGGATGGAGGGAAGCACAGCTTCTTTAAGAGTAGAGCAAGCAAGTGTGGCATTGGCACATGGGGGTGGTTGCTTGGGGAACAGAGCATGCAGGAACCTGGGAATAGACTCCCCAAATCGCATACCCCCCAAGTGACCTGCATTTCATGGGTCAGACCTGGAATGTCACATTAAAACCTATGAACCCACACAGTCATGCCACAACCAGCAAAATGAGGCTGAGCTGGACTAGAGTCTCCTCCTGCACACTGGGTCCTGGACTCACCGAGTGTACTGCTCAGCTGCCAGAAGCGACGTCAGGTCAGTGTGTGCAGCCAGTGTCCTCGTTGAGCATTTGCAGTTCAGTAAGCAGCATTAGTGAGTTCAAGATGAAGGGCAGTTGCAAAAAAATAAATAATAAATAACTCATAAAAGTCTACCACCCCCTGGAACTGAATGTCTAAGATGTCATCCAACAACAATGAAGCTGACAAGGAGCAGGTGGTTGCTGAACACTAGAAGAAAAAAAAATGAAACATGCAGCAACCTGCTTCCAGCATGAGTGGTTGAGTGTGTGGCTCTGCGTGAAGCAGTGAAAGATAATGTGTTCAGAAAGTGGTCCGATCAGGCTCATGGCATTGATTTTAGTTTAATTTCGGTACTGAATCTGCACTGTTTTAGGCACAAGTTGCTGACTGGCAGGTGCTTGGGGGGGCTTATGCAAATTTAATTAAAGTGCATTGGGTACCTGACAGATTCCCTCAGTCTATGGGCTATATTGTTAAAATTTTTGATCACTTTTTGGAGGTGTCAGGGTGCTAAAGAGATGCAAATGTTGTATTTCATGCTTGGTGCAATTCTGCCTGAACAGAGCAGCTACTTGCCGAACTTCGGTTTTGCTGTGACACCAGTGTTCACACCTTTCCCTGGCCACTTTTCTCTTTATCCTGATAGATGATGTGTTTTGTTTTCTTTTGTTGGCTTAAATATAATATAAAGAGAAATCTTCCTGCTGGCACACAGCATATTGCCGTCTCACTTGTGTGTAATTCTCAAATCAGTGATCTTAAATATAACAGTGGCCTCTTAGTCCTGTTAGTGACAGAAAGCCTGTGGCACATGGCACTCCTCCCCTGCTCAGCTGCACATAGTCTGGACCAGCATTCCAGTTGCTAAAACCCAGGACCTATGGAATGGCAGCAAGCTATAGAAGCGTGCTACTTGTGCAATCACCATTTTCAACTGCAGACCTTGTGGTCAATGGGCAGTGGTATTTTTCTCAATTATGATGATTGGATTTGGGAGATATCCTGTAATTATAATATAAATAAGTGATAACTGTGACTCCTATCACAGCTATTGACGTATAGGAGAGAGGGCTCATTTTTAAGACCAAGAAAGAATGAATAATAATACTTTTATAGTGCTAGCATGTAACATATTGTCATTACACCTTAGTTTTATGTCGCACACTGGAGCCACATACAAATATTCAATTCATTCAGGAAAATATAGTTCACCATTGTATCAGTACAATACACAAATTATAGACCCACATGTTGTTTATCTTATCATTTTATCTTCAGTGAAACTAAAAGGTATCTGCAGATCACTCAAGTTTGTGTTTGCAAACCAGCAAATAAAAGTAGGCAGCAAAGATAATGGTTTTGACTGCATTATACATCCGGGTAAAATATATAGAGAAACTCTTTCCAATATTATGTTGTATAATTACTTGACTTTTGGTTCTAAATGTTAGAAAACTAAAAAATATTTCTGAGAAAAAAGTAATTATTGCTGTCAGAATGTGATTATTTTTCGTTTTCCTTGATCACTGGGTTATGACTGCAAACATTTTCTAAGTATTTCTTGAGCAGGGTCATATTTTTTTATTATGATTTTCAATAACCCATACACTGTGTGAGTGACAAAATATATTTTTTAAGTCAAAATTACATCAGACAATTGTTGCAGAAGGGGGGCCCCAAAGAATTGCTTGGGGTAGGGTCTCCATGTCCTTTAATGTGGCCCTGAGGAAATCTCAAGTAGGGTACCACAGGGATCTATTCTGGGGCTGGTTCTCTTTAATATATTCATTAGTGAAATTGATGAAGGTATCTGGGGCAGCTGTGTCTCTTCACAGATGACACTAAACTCTGTGCAAGGGCAGACAAAGTCAAGGGAATTAGAGAACTGCAGTGTGTCATATGAAAGCCTGAGTGGTGGTGTAAGGTTTGCAGTTGAAATTTAAAGTCAAAAAGTACAAGGTAATGCACCTAGGGAATAAAAACCTCAGGACAGAGTACCAAATGTGTGGGATGAGGTTTAGCACTACAGCTAAGGGACAGGTCTTTGGAGTTCTTATCTGTGAAGCCTCAAACAACTGAGTCACTGCAACAAGACATATAGCAAAGTGAGTAGGATGTTGGGATGTATTGGAAGGGGTATTGATAGAACAATGGAAAAGGTAATATTTCACCTACATAAAGCCTTAGTGAGGCCATACCTGGAGTAGTCTGTCAGGAAGGATAGGGACAGGCAGGAGACAGTGCAGCACAAGGTAACAAAATGATTCAGGGCCAACAGGGCAGGTTCTATGAGTAACGCCTCAAGGCACTGAACATGTACTTGCTGGGGACCAGAAGGGAGAGGGGAGATATGATATAGACCTTCAAGTTCCTAAGATGAACTGTGGGAAAATATTTAGCTTGAATGCGAGTTCACGGTTAATGGGACACAAATGGAAACTGACAGGAGGGAGGCTCAGAATGGACATGAGGAAATATTATTTTACAGAAAGGATGATGGAGTCATGGAACAGTCTGCCTTCTAAAGTGGTGAGTGCTAAAACTGTTGGTGGGTTCAAACATGGTTGGGCTAGAATTAAGAGTATAGTGGTTCCTCAGCGTAGCAGAAACTGGCAGGGGAATGGGGGGAGGATGGGGAGGGCTAAGAATCTGGATGGACAATAGGCCCCTGGTTAAATAAGGAACTCAGGCAGACTGGATGAACCATTGGTATTTTACTACCATCATTGTCTATGTTTTTATGTTTCTATAACCTTTTGGAGGAGATTTAAAAAAATGCCACCTGTCTTGATCATAACGCAATGTCATAAAAAGATTATGTGGGAAATCTGGGGTCAAATGTAGGAGCCCACTGAAAGTGAGATAGTGTCTCTCAGCTGGCTTGTCCAGGGTAAATATACTGTTAATACAGGTTAAAGTAGGACCCTCACTGAAAATGAGCTATTGCATCTCCTCTGTGTTATCCTGTGTAAATACAGTCTAAAAATGTGAAAAAGTAGCCAAGGGGGGGCAGCCGTGAAGAACATCTGTGCATCTTATGTCAGACTTCCAAGATGGCTGGGTGAATTCAATGCAGCACACCCAATGGAGATACCTCAGCATTTTTCTGAAATGGCACAAGCATTTTTTCTTATTCAACGGAGCACCCAATATACATCTCATTTAGGGCTGAAACACTAAGGGATGTCGAAAGTGGTGAGGTGAACTAAAGACCTGCCAGAAAAGCACTTTCATGACAAGAGAAAACTTAAGGAGACGAGAGTTCCACGAGCTAAAAGAGCACAAGCAAAATGTCTTTCACTGAGTTTGCTAGACTTAACAATGCTTTGTGGGGTAAGGAAAACAGCACTTCCCCACATCCTGCTTCTCCTTCTCCACAAGAACAACTGAACAAAATTAAAATCTTGGCTTACAACTGAATGCTGAAATGAATAAGGAAACTAGACTAACGGGTACGATTCCAAAAGTGGATCACAACATTGAAAAACAGAATGAAGGCTCAAATCAGTGACATTGAGTTAGAGGAATTAAGAACAAATGTGGCAGCTGAACAGATAGAAAAGAAACATAGGGATACAAGCACAGAGCCAGTGTCAGAAGTACACATTCCAGCTGAAGATGGGCAGTATGAGAAGGATTCAGAAAATAGTGGCAGCAGCAATATTAACTTAACTTCTTCTGAACTAGAAGCACAAAATATACAGGAAAGGGCTTCAAACACATTTGGTAACTTAAACGGACTGAAGCTTTGACAATTTGTACCTCACATGGCTTATTTAGCTCATTTAACTTTCCTAACGATAATAGAGTTCAGGCTGACTGTAAGGAAAAAAACAAAGACAGAAAACAAGATAATGAGGAAAATATGTTAACAGCTGTAAACATCATGAGAGAAGAAATGAAACAAGCTCTATGTGAAATAAAAAAAAATGCTTTAACAACAGTTACAGGTTCACTGGGTGAAATCAATACTAAATTAGGAAATTTAGCACTCAGAACTGATGAGTTAGAACGATGTATGTCTAAAATGGAAGATCAAACATACCCAATGCCCAATAAAATTTAGCAATTAGAAAGACAGTTACAGGGCTTGCAAGACAAAATTGCTGAAAAAGAAGATAGACCAAGACACTGTAATGTGAGATTATGCCAAATACCTGAGGGCATGAAAGGTACTGGGAACCCATACCCTATTTTGAGAAACTGATAACAGAAGCATTAAATCAGAAGTACCCAGAGGAAAAGGTTACTCTCGACAGAGCCTACCATGGTGGTGGGGGGGCTAGATTTGCATGGATCTCCAACTACCTAGAACATCGTTCATCAAACCGCATACTGTAAGTTTGAAGATAGAGAGGCTATTTTGTAGGAGGCCAGAATTAGAATTTCTAAAGGGTTAAAAGCAGAAAACATTAGCTTCAATGCATACCCTGATTTGTCAATGGAAACCATTAATAGAAGAAAGCTATTCAACCCTTTGAAGCAGCAGTTTTGCAACAAAGGGAGTAGGTTTTCAATTATGTACCCCACAAAAATCTGATTTGTAATAAATGGCAAACTGTACACATTTAGTGACCAGATGAGGCTATGGGGGCATTTAAAAGCACCTATGAGAACACTTTTAGCATTCACAATCAAACAAGGAACATACCTCTAACTATGGATCTAAGTTTCAGACTCCACAAGCAGAAACTCACAGCACAAAAACTTAATAAGATGATAAAATAGACAGCGACACAGCTAAATAAGGTGGATACATAAAAAGTTAAAACTCAATACACCCTTTATAATTCTTGTTCTAAAGGAATTTAGGGTAGGAGGTTAAAAGATTCTTTCACTGTACTATAGAAGCATGTCAGAGAGACTAATATTAATGGATGGTTATGAATTTAAAAAAAAAGAGGTAAAAGAACATTAGCCAAAGATAAGATATCAGTCTCTTTTGTCTTTATGTTTACATATAATTATATGCAACGATTTATTTAAAAAAAATATCTGCACACGTATATTGGTTTCTTTTGTTCTTACTTAGTATACTTTTATATACTGCTATAAAGAAATGGATTCAGATTAGCACTACATTATAAAGAGTATATAACATTTGAAAGCATCCCAATATGATGGAAGGGTGGAGAATGAAAAAAGGTATAAATTTAATAAATAGAAATGAGGAAGGCTTTGGGTCAGGGGTATTAATCAGTGTACAGTGATGGCAATGGAGTCATCTCTGATTTTTTTTCGGGGAGTACTGGGTCTAGTTAGACCTTGCACAATGGGCTATGCAGCTTGGGAGGGTAGTTAGGTCAATTCTGAATTCTGATAAGAGACCACTGTCTCAATTGGAAAATAAATTAATTATTGATTTGCCAAGGGGTACAGGAAATAGTAAGGAAAAGGATAGGAAATATCTATATATATATTAAGGATAGGATCGAGGACAGTATGGAATATAACAGATAATGGGATCTCTAATTTAATTACATGCAATGTTAAAGGAATGCAGAATAGAACAAAACAAAATAAAATCATGAAATATCTAAATAGAAAAAATGGTAATCTAGCCCTGTTACAAGAAACACACTTCTCAGAAAAGGATATTTATTGATTTATAAAAAAATGGGGACCAGGACCAGCAGCTTGTTATTCTCATAGTTCAAGAGAGGTAATGACTGTATCAAATAAATCTAAACTTATACCATATTATAAAGACAGTTATAGATACACATGGAAGATACACCATTACACAACTACAAATGTATAATGTTAAATGTTCTATGGGCAAAAATGGGCCAAATCAGAATGACACTAGTTTATATAATTATTTTTTTTAACGTTAGCCACACTTGATGCCCCCTGTATTATTGGTGGAGATTTCAATATTGCAATGGATTCAATAGATAAAATATACTGACTGGACAGCTCACACAATATTACCCAAAGAATAATAAATAATTTTAAAATAGATCTAGGATTGATAGACCCTTTTAGAGAAATATATGGAGACAAAAAGATATATTCTTATTTTTCATCTTCTCAAAAATCATATACATGAATTGACTTATTTTTGTTATCAGAAACTCTGATGCATTTGATAGTAGATATACAGTATCCGGTGATAACTATATTGGACCATTCACCTTGCATGCTTAAGCTAAAGATTATAGAAAATAACAAAAACAATTACATATGGAGAATAGATCAAACCATTTTACAAAGACACATTATTAATGAAAGAATACAGAATGTGATTATTGAATATTTTCAAAATAATACGACAGAAGATACAAATTGTATAAATGTATGGGAATGGTTTAAAGTTTAGATTGGGGCAAATTTATTAGTATTGAATGCCGTGAAAACAAAATAAGAAATAAATTACTAAAAACTCAGAAACCGAAATTCATGATTTAACAAATATTCATAGTTCTTCATTAAATAATGCAGTATATAAGAATCTGCTACTAAAGAGAAATCAATGTGACTTAATAGTAACTGACAATGTAGAGAGATTTTAAACACTAGAGATAATAATTTGGTTATGGCAGATAAACCACTAAAACTGCTTGCTTGGCAGACAAAAAAAATAGCAAAAAGAAGGCCCAATAATAGCAATGCATGATAAAAATAATATACTGATTAATACTCCACAGCTGATTAACAGACGTTTTGCAGAATTTTATCAGCAGATATATTCAACAGATTTAGAGAAGGACTCACAGGAGCCTCAAAAATTTCTTGACACAATAGAAATAAAACACATAAATTACTAAAAAAGTTGGACTGAATAAGCCTGTTACTCAAAAGGAAATTGATGAAGCAGTACGGGCATTTCCCAATGGTAAATCACCTGGGCCGGACAGCATAGGTATAGAAATCCATAAAAAACATAAATCAATCTTAACTCAGAAATTAGAAATTATGTATAACTCATTCTTAACATATAACATGCACCAAATTCATTTAGACAGGCCATTATACATGTGTTTCTGAAAAAAGATAAAGACCCACTAAAGTGCACTTCCTATAGACCAATATCACTATTCAACATGGGTATACATTTTAAAAACAAATTCTAGCTAAAATAATTTATTTATTTATTTAAGAGTTTCACCAGGAAGGCATGCTGAGCGCTCTACTGCTCAATTCCAGATGCATCGGGGGGGGGGGTAATGGAGAAGTGCAGCACAGTAAATTACAATCTAGGAACAAGACAGTACATATTCAGGACATGAGTACATGCAGGTACAGTATCATATTCTGGGATGCAGCCCAGTACTGAAAAGTGATAGCAATGCACAGACAAAGCAACTGGTAAATAACATAGGAGATGCTAAAATACAAGCAAGAGCCTACTAGAAAGATACTGGTGTAATGGAAATGGTTAGCTAATTCGCGTGAGGTCAAAGGTTAGTTGCATGTGCAGGGGGTGGGAAAGTGTGCTAAAAAGAGGAAGTTGCAGTGTAGAGAGGGTGGGGTGAACCTAATGCTTACAGGGACTTTGTTCCATAGTTTAGGCAAGCTGTACCTGAAAGCCACCTGTCCAGCATGGCTTGACATGTGAGGAATGGCCAAAACACAGGAGTCGTTGTTTCTGAGTGAGTTTGCAGGGAGGTGGGGGATGTTATGGCAGATGTGAGGTAAGGGGGGCAAGGAATGAGTCCAATATTTTCCCATCAATCTAGCAGAGTGGGACTGTCTGCAATCAAATAGTGAAGGGAGGTTCAGGGCCAGGTAGAGGGCACAGTGGTGGGTGGAGTAGGGACATTCAAGGGCAAAGTGACAGAAAGAGTGGAGGAGGGAGTCCAGTCTGGCTAAAGTGGACTTAGGAGTGGCACTGTAGACTACATCCCAGTAGTCAAAAATGGGTAGAATCATTTTCTGCACAATATTCCTGTGAGCTGGCAGTGGTATGCATCCACGGCTGAGGTAAAGGATGCCAAGCCTTGGGATCAGTTTCTTGTGGATGGAATCAATATGTACAGAAAAGAAGATATTATTCCATTGTTGATAGACCATGATCAAAATTTTTTTTTATAAAAGAAAGATCATTAAATGAAAATATAAGATGTATTCTAAAAATCATTCTTGCAAATTAAAATCCTGATGCAATTATTTTTGCTATAGACACCGAAAAAGCATTTAACCATGTTGAGGGGCATTAAATTTTTCATATATTACACAAAATGGAGGTGGAAGCACACTTCAGTGGTTCGATTAAACTACTATATAAGAATTCAGAAGCAAAAATACACTCCAATAATATGTCAGAATCAATTAATTTACAGAGGGGAGTAGACAAGGCTGTCCTCTGTCACCCTTAATTTTCACTTTAATCATAGAGCCCTTGGCAATAGCAATAAGGGAGAACCAGGGCATACATGGAATCAACATAAATAACACTATCCATAAGATTAGTTTATATATGAATGACACAATGCTTTATTTAACTCAACCAGAACAGTTAATTCAAGAATTTATAAGAATAGCAGAAAAATTTGGAAAAGCTTCAGGGAATAAAACTTAGTGGACAAAATCAATAATATTAAAACTACAATCAAACAATATGATTAATCTATTGAATCAATACACATGCCAGCCAACTTCAAAACAAATTCATTTTTAGGTATAAATATAACAGCTAAATATCAGGATCTATTTAAAGCCAACTATGAAAATGGGGGATGCTACAAGTCTTGATGGCTGAGAGGGACCTGAGAGGGACCTGGGGGTGGTGGTGGATGTCAAGATGAACAACTCTGAGACTTGTAGGAGGGCAGCAGCCAAGGCCAACAGGATGTTGGGATGCATCGCTAGGGGGATCACCTCCAGAAGGAGGGAAGTGATACTCCCTCTGTATAACTGCTTGGTGAGGCAGCCTTGAGTACTGCATGCAGTTTTGAGGCCACACTTAAAGAGGGACATTAACCTCCTGGAGAGGGTCCAGAGGAGGCAACCAAAATGATTTGGGGCTTGGGGGACAGGACCTATGAGAAGAGGCTCAAGAGCTAAATATGTACACATTGGAAGAGAGAAGGGACCGGGAACATGATAGAGGTCTTCAGGTACATGAAGAGGGTAAATAGGGGAGGAAAAGTCAGGGTGCTTGAAGGAAGGAGGTGGGGGCCACTTAGAGGGCATGGGTGGAAGCTGGAGGGGAAGATTCAGGGAGAAAGGAGGAGGTGCTACTTCACTGAGAGGGTGGTGGAGCCATGGAATGCACTGCCTGGGGGCTGGTGGAGCAGAGACAGTGGAGGGTTCAAGAGGGTGGGATAGGTACAGGGGAAGGGTTCTGGAAGCAAAATCCAATGCAACAAGAATATCCGGAACTGGGAAGGGAGAAGCCAGAGAAGGCGAGGGGAGCAGCAAGGTCAGCACCCAGGGTGGGGGCTGACCAAACGAGCAGACACGAAAGACCATTAGGCCTATTCTGCTGGCGTTTTAGTATGTTAGTATGTAAAATACTCTCACAGAAATGCAACAGGAATTTACAAGATGGGACTCATTATCTCTCAATTTAATAGACTGAATAAACACAGTTAAAACGAAGATTTTACAGAAACATATTTATTTATTTTCAAATCTGGCAATACCTATTCCTCAGATATATTTAAATAAACTTAAATCAATAATTACTAAATTCATTTGGAAAAATAAAAAAAACTGAGAATTTCTTATGCAACCCTTACCCTACTAAAAACAAAAGGAGGACTAGCATTGCCTGATTTTCAGATATATTATATAGCAGCCCAAATTGCACACATATGGAGCTGGATAAATAAATATAATGAACTTCTGGAATCTACCCAAGTAGAAAAAGTTTCGCAGATTTACCTCAAACTAAGAAATTTGCTATATTCTGTCTGCCCTCTAAATCAAAAAGATTGTGGGATAATTGACACAACAAAAATTACTCTGCACTGTTGGATAAAAGCACATAAAATTATTAAAGAACAATTCTTAATTTCTAAATATACCCCGACCTCTAAGAATTATAATTTTTTACTTTCAACTCAGGGCTTTAACATCAAAATTTGGCAAAAGAAAGGAATTGAAGAATTAGATCAATTAATAGTTAACCAACATATTAAATCTTTATAAGTCTACAACTGCAATATGAACTACCCAGTTTGCAATTATATCAGTACACTCAATTAAAACATTATCTATAAAAAATGAATCACCTTTAATAAAAGTATTGCAAAAGAAAAAAGAAAAAAAAAGTATCTCATTACTATAGTATAGGATAATAACTTAAGAAAATTTATCAGCATAAACTTATTAAAAATGGGAAAATGATCTAGGGATCCTAATGATGACAGAATTAAGGCAACAGAAAATTAATTCATGTACAACTCATTCTAAAGCCTCAAAAGTACAACATATACAATTTAACACTGCTCATTGGACTTATTATCTGACTCATTATCTGCCTGGATTGGTGGTAGTTCAGATGGATGTTAAAGATCCCATGGCAGTTATCAAAAAGAGTAGGGGGACTTTTTATTATAGACTTCAAAAAATCAAACACATACAAACAGTGTGAACTCACACAAAAGGAAGATTCAAAGCAAAATAAGTATTAAAGTTATACATTGTCTGAAAATAAATTACCCATAATATGAAGCATATCCAACTTCATACAAATACCCCCCACCCCACTAAAAGAGTAGGGGAAGTTCTTATTAAATCATACCAAAAATATAAAATGATCAGTATTATGTCATACAAAAACAGAGAGAAAAAAATCAAACATAAATAAGTATGAATTCATACATCCCCAAAACATAAGTGCTGGACTTCAGGAGGGCGAACTTTGGGAGGATGGGGGAAGTGGTAAAAGGGTACCTGGCCAGAATTCAATCTAGTATGGACACTAACCAGAGGTGGGAGCTCATAAAGCTGGGGATAGTGGAGGCAACCAAAACCTGCTGCAAAGCCCAGAGCAAGAAGGCTAGGGCTAAGAAACCGATCTGGTTGAGCAAGGAGGTCATGGAAAAGGTAAGGAGGAAAAGAGCTGCCTTTAGGAAGTACAAGAAAACAGGGAGGGGGGAGGACAGGGAGGAGTACTTGACAGAATCGAAGGAGGCGACAAAGGGCAGTAAGGGGAACCAAAGCATCTACAGAACTCAGGCTGGCACAAGGCATTAAGAAGGGGAAAGGACTTCTTTAAGTACATCAGGAGAAAAGGAGCTGTAAGGACCACATAGTAAGGATTAGGAAGGAGGGTTGGGTGGGAAGCAGGGTGTGATAAGGCGGAAGCACTAAATGAGTACTTCTGCTCAGTATTAACTAAAGAGAAGAGGGGGGTGACACCCAAGGTGGGAGAAATTGCAGAAGCAGGGGGGGGAGTGGTGACAGATGGGGAAATCATGGAGAGCAGAGTTCGAGAGGGTTTGAAGGCACTGGAGGTGTACAATGCGCCAGGCCCAGATGGCATCCACCCCAGGGCACTGAAGGAGCTGGCAGAGGTCCTTGCAGGACCTTTGGCAGACCTATTTAATGCCTCACTACATTTGGGGTGTGTACCTCAGGACTGGAGGATGGCTCATGTGGTGCCCGTCCAAAAGAGTGGCCCCAAGGATGAACCAGGAAACTACAGACCAGTGAGCCTCACATCCATCGTGGGTAAGCTAATGGAAACTATCCTGAAGGAGGCTGGTGGCCCTCCTAGAGGCCAAGGACTACAGGACAGCAGACATGGCTTCATATGTGGCAGATCCTGCCAAACCAACCTGGTCGAGTTCTATGACTGGGTAACTAGGGCAACTGGACAGGGGCCATGCAGTGGATGTCCTGTATCTGGACTTCAGTAAGGCATTTGACTCAGTGCCACATGGAAGGCTGGGAAGGAAGTTAGTAGGCCCAGGGCGGGTGCAGAGCTGGTGAGATGGGTGGAAACTGGCTGCAGGGAAGGCAACAGAGGGTGGTGGTGGTGGGGGAGCTCTCACACCCAAGGGCAGTGACGGACCGGTGTTCCACAGGGCTCAGAGTTGGGACCAGTGTTGTTTGGGATATTCATTGCAGACATATCATGGGACATCGAGAGCAAGATCAGTCTGTTTGCTGATGATACCAAGGTAGGCACGGTGGTGGATGACCTAGGGGATGGCAGGGTTGCAGGATGATCTGGCAAAGCTTGAAACCTGGTCAGACACCTGGCAACTGGGCTTTAATGACAAAAGTGCAAGGTGCTGCATTTTGGGATGAAGAACCCAAGGATGAGTTACCAGCTGGGGAGTGCAGCTAGCCAGACAGAGGAGGAGAAGGATCTGGGTGTGCTCATTACAGGGTCAATAGAACAACTCAGCACAATGTAGGAAGACAGCTGCAAAGGCCAACAAAATGCTGGGTGTGTATTGCAAGGGGTATATCCTCGAGGAGGAGGCGGTGATTCTGCCACTGTATAGGTCATTAGTTAGACCACACCTGGTACCTAGTGCAGTACTGGCGTCATATCTGAAGAGGACATTAAGTTACTGGAGGGTGCAACAGAGCGACAAAGATGATCAAGGGCTGGGGACTTATCATACGAGAGGAGGTTGAAGGAGTTGAACATGTACTCACTGGAGGAAGGAGAGACAGGATTGACATGATTGAAACCTTTAAATACATGAAAGGAATAAACAAGGACGGGTACAGAGGGCTGTTCAAAGTAAGGAGGGAGGGCACCAGGGCCATGATATGAGACTGGAGCGAGGAAGGTTCAGGAGGAGATGAGGAGACACATTTTACAGAGGGTGGTGGCTGGGTGGAATCGTTACCTGCTGAAGTGGTATGCAGTAGAACAGTGGACTGCTTCAAACGAGGATGGGACAGGACAAGGGGGAGGGTTAATGAAGGGGAAGGGTGGAAGGGAGGGAGGGGCAGCTGCAGAATAAGGCGTGCTAGCTGCACGTTCTAGCAGACTTGATAGACCTCTAGGCCTTTATCTGCTGGCAAATTTCATATGTTTGTATAAGGAAAACATCATAAACAATATAAACACTTGCAATATACCCCAACCCCCAACCCCCATTATAGAAACAGGGGGAGTTTGATAAAATCTCAACAAAGCATAACAAAGTTATGTAATCCAATATGATAACATAAATAATCAAAATAAGAAAGGAAAGGAAAAATAACCCCTCAAAATCATAAATAAGTATTAATTCATACAAACCCTGGCCATAAGAGAACCGGCATAAACCCGGCCCTCCCCTTCCCCACTATAGGAGTAGAGAAATTTCTCATTATAAATTTCAAAAAGCAAACAAAGACAAACAGAACGAAATCATATAAAAGAAAGATACAAATCAGAAGAAAACTAATGAAATAGTAAATGCAAACATGGTTAGAACAGAAAATAATAACAACCTAAAGCACATCTAAAGCAGATCCCCCTTCCCCTCGCTAAAATAGAAGGGGGATGTTCACCACATCACTTAAAATCAAAAGCATAAGCAGTGCAACATGTATACAGAGAAGAAGTAGAAATGATCTTAATGAAAGTAAAAAATCATCCCAGAGGTTCAATTCACAGAAAACCAAATAGCATCCTCATGCTAAAATAATAACCACTACAAGACCCAAAAATCAATGATCCCCACCCACGGCCCTGCACAGAAGCAACAGAGAGACAGATGCATCCCTCCCCCCAGCCTTCCTAGTAGTGAGAAAGGCTCCCGCCTGGTCTAACCCGCCAGGAAAAATAATGCCATAAGAGAAGCAATCCAATACCTTAACCTGTGTCTAGCCAAGACATTTTTCTCCACCACAACCTGTAAAGGTCAGGATGTACCCTCTCCCTTTCCAGTATCTGCCACCTAATGGCATCTCTTTTAAAGTTTTGCACAATCTAACTCTCTGATTTCAGCTGTTTCCTAAGTGTTTAACAACAACATGCCAGCCAGAGCTGATAACCTATAAAACCCATCAAAAGTCTTATGGTAATATTATCATAAATCACCGATGAGCTGGGCAACACCCCCTCAGTCCAAATACCTACAGACTGTCCCCGTAATGGGTTCAATGGCCAGGCCACATGAAAAACAGATCAAAAGGACATAGCAAAGGGACAATCGGTAAAAAAGTGTGATAATGATTCAACAATGCCCAAACATGTCTCCTCCCTAGGACAAAATCTCTGATAGTTCTTTATGCTTTAAATTCTCTTTCACACCCAGTTTTTTATACAAACAAAGCCACAAAAAGTCCAATAAGTATTTAGAGACCCTCCTACTGGACAATAACCTCAATTTAGAATATTGATCTACTATAGGTAAGTTTAAAAACCATGGGTCAGCATAAAAAATATCCCTCACCACACCAGAATACAATTGCTACTGAGAGTACATACAAATGGGTTGTTTAGTTATCTTCCAAGCCTTCAATTTCCCAAACAAACTCTTAAAACAACTAGGAAGCTGAGACACCATAGTTTGATAGGGCAAAACTTCAGAAAGATCCCACTTATCAATTAACTGACCAATAACATCACTCACCCATGGGGACCATACCTTAGAATCCCCCTTTAACAGGAGTCAAATTACAGGAAAGAAATGTAAAATAAAAAAATGCCACGGGGTTCAACATCCCTACACCACCTTTACCAATAAATAAATAAGTAATACCCCTTTTCAAACGTTCAGTCTGCTACCCCATAAGCAAGAAAAAAAACACAGCATACAAAGAAGTCTCCAAGGAAAGTGGGGGGGGGGGGTACACTGCTGTCAAAAACAAAAAATAAGGTAACAAAAAAGTTTTGATAAGATAAATGCATTTTGCTTTTGACGTCTGCCCTCTATTCCAACGTGTCACCCTATCCTTAGCCGCCACCAACTGTTTTTCCCAGTTATATTTAGGAGCGTCTGGCCCACCCAAATAAACACCTAAAATTCTTCTATAACCAAAATCAATAGGGATATGCCAAATTAAGGCAGCATCAGCAGCATCCTATCCCAACGGTAATATTCCACTCTTTAAAGAATTGATAAAAGAACCAGAAACACCAGAAAAGGTTTTTAATATCATGAGGGCTTCATTAGCTGAACTATTAGCCAGAACTAACACCAAATCATCCGCATACGCTACTGTCACAACTGGGACATCCTCACATCCAACAGATAGACAAGTAATCCATGGAGCCCTAGTCAGGGCATAGAGTAAGGGGTCCAATGACAGCACATATAACAAAGGGCTTAGAGGACAGCCCTGATGTACCCCCCTATGCACCAGTATCCTACTCCCTGTCAAGCCATTTATACTAGGCAGTAAATGAATATTCCTATAACATGTTTTTAACCATGCTATAAACTGCAGAGGGAACCCATAACTATGCATCACCTCCCAAAGATATGCATACTCTATATGATCGAAGGCTTTATTCTGATCTAAACAAACAAGATGACCAAACACCTCTTGTGAGGTTCCTTTCTGCAAAATCGCCCTGAGTAGGGTAAGAGCATCCTGAACCCGTCTCTTCGGAACACCACTAAATTGAGAAGGACGTACCAAATCCTCCAAAACCCCACGTAATCTTTTCCCCAGAACCTTCATTAAAATGTTATAATCTGTATTCAGTGGTGTCAAGGGTCTCCAATTATCCAAATCACCCCTTTCCCCTTTTTTATAAATCAACAACAATAAGCCCTGCAACATACTGTCAGGGAGATTCCCAGACCGCAACCCCACATTAAGTACCTCTCCCAATTCTACCCCCAAAACTGCCCAGATATCATTGTACACTTCATGAGGCAGCCCGTCAGAACCCGGGGCAGTCCCTGCCTTTAGGACCCAGATAACCGACCTGAGTTCCTCCAAAGATAATAGTGCATTAAGAGAACTTCCCAAACCTGGAGCCAAGTGAGGTAACTGACAACTCATCAACCAAGAATGCATAGAATCAAGTGAAAGGGAAGTACTCATAAAAGTCTTGGAAGCATAAGTATGGATTTTGGACAAAATACCAACATTCAAAGTGACCCTGTCTCCCTGAGCAGTAGTTAAATATGTCATACTTCATGACTATCTAATAAAACTAGCAGATTCAAATGGCAAAGTAACCCCCTTTGACCCAGAAATCCCATACTTATGCTTCTTCTCCATCTCACCTAACACTTTCAGATGTAGACGGGCCAGTTCAGCCTTTAACCCTTAATGGTATCCTGACACCCAGAACCCCTCTGTTGTCGGAAAGCGGACCAAAAAGCGATACGCTCTCTCGAATACTGCATTTCATTATGCCTCTGCTTCCCATTTATACAACCCACTTTTTGAAAATACACCCTAATATCAACTTTGGTGTCCTCCCACAACTCATTCAAATTATCATATAGAAAGAAAACAGACTGGTGGGCAAGCAAAAGAGAATGCAACCCCTCCCTTATGTTGGGGATGTCCAACAAAGTAACATTTAATTTCCAGATACCAGGCCCCCTGTGGGCCTCAGGCACATCCCCTAAAACAAGCTTCAGCAGTAAATGATCAGAAGTAGCTACATCCTTCAACTTTTGAGATTAAATAAGCAATCCAGGGGAAAGAAAAAATAATCAATCCTAGAGGCCCTAGGACCGCAAAAATAGGTATTCTTATTAACATTAGGTGAAGACCCAAAAGCATCCACCAACCCAGTATCCCGCATACCCTGTGCCAAGCATGATACATCACAATAAATTTTTTCCCCCCCCAGCCAGGGACTGGGAGGGTAAGATGCAATTAAAATCACCCCCTAAAATAAGAGGAAAAGTAGTGTACAAAAAGGGAAAAATGGACTTAAATAAAGCAACTCTGTCAAACTTATTTTGGGGAGCATAAATGTTAATTAAATGAATAAGGGTATCTCCCAATTTTATATCGAGGAGCAACACTCTACCTTCCATTATCTCTATGTGATGCACCACCTGTACATGAGACGGAAAAATACAGATCCCAACCCCACTACATAAATCCTGCCCCTGTGACAAAAAACAGTCCCCCCATAAAACATCCTGCAGTAGCAGCAGACAATTCTTCTGGAGAGTGTAATCGTATATCTTGAAAAAAGACACAATCCAAGTTCACGTGCACAAACTGGGAAAAGGATTTAATGCTATTAGCATTTAAAGATGACACCTAAATAGAAAAGGAGCCATCAGTCAACCCAGAAACCTCACTTCATCTTACTTAAGGCTCTTGTCACCCTACCGCTTATGCAATCCTGAGGTCTCTGTTCAGCCTGTCCCTTTGGAATAATCTGTGAGACAGGTTGTGAGAGAGACACTGCCTGTTCCACACCCGCTGAGTCATCCACCAAAACCTCATATGAATTGGGGTCTGCCAAAGGAAGAGAAGAGGCTGAGGAAGAAGATTTCTTTGTCACCTTAGACTTCCCTTTCGCCTGCCTGCCCTTTTTCCCAATTACAATAGTAAAATCCTCTCCAGTGGACAGCAGGACAGGGGGAGGGGGGGCTCACTAGAATCTGCCAAATCACCTGCTACAACAATCCTAGGTGTTGGGGACATGGGACATGGGACAGCATCAGGGCCAAGGCCCATTACAGCCTCAAAAGCCCGATTTCCCACCAGCTTGCCCCCACTAGGGGCCACATTTGATACTTTCCCCACAGGAGCGTGTCCCTGTTTTACTGCTACCCTGATGAAGTGATTCTGTACCCCAAAATCAGCCTCCTACATGTTTTGAGCAGCCACAGGGCATGATCCAAAAGCATGGCCAATCTCATCGTAGAGATTGCACTTTGCCTGTTGGAAACAGTGAGCACTAGGGTGTCCCGTTTCCACACAGTGAACACATTTAAGGACATCACAGGTGGTGCTAATATGCCTCTTGGAACCACACTTGAAACAAACCCTGGGCTGACCTGGGTAAAAAAGAAAACCCTTATTCCTCCTTAAAAAAAAACAGTTAGGGAGATGAATAAGATCAGTATCAGTAGCGTGCTGTTTAACCCGAAATTTTCAGCCCCATTCCAAAAACCTTCATCATCTAGTATAGGGACAGGATTGCCTTGAATGTTACACTTTTTCCCCAGCCAGTGCATAATATCAACAACATTGACCCCTTCGTTTCGAAACAGGATGGTTTGCTTTGTGAGGGGAAATACAATGAAATCAGACCAGAGGGGATTGCTTTTCAAATTCAGGTACCAACACCAGAAATTTTACAATAAAGCAGGGGTACGAAAGCTGATATCAAAGGAGAATTCCCCTTAAACATGAATAAGGGCATAAACGTCTGCTGGAGAAAATCCCATACTCTGCTTGAGCAGAATCTTCCCCACAAAAAAACAATCGGGGGGTTATCCCGAGGCCACACATAACGTAGTCTAATAGCATTACATCATTTAGCCTGTTCCACAGTCTGTTGGAAATGGCTAGCATATGTGGGCCTAGCCTGAGCCTCAGAAACCTGGGGCTGATCTGCAGCACTATTCCCAGTATTCACCCCATCCTCTGGGACGTCGGGGGGGGGTCTCTACAGGAGGTGGACCAACACCCGCTCCCATTGGTTTTACAGGCAAATCAGAAAAAATATTACTTAGCTCAACAGCAAGTCCATCCGTTGCACCTGTAATCACCTTTGCTGGTTTCCACTGGCCGTCGGACATAGGGATCCAACCTGTGTCATGAAGGGCCCTATCCAGCAGCCAGGTAGCATCCACAATGTCTCCCCAGGCCTCGCCCACCAAAATCTGGATCAGCATAGCCTTTTCCATGGACACATGAATTTTTAGCGTACCTTCTGTCATAGCAGCACTCGGGGAAGTAGCTTCTAGCTTCTGTTTCTGATCCTCGTCCAAATTTTTCTTCTGCCCTTCCTTAGCCATCAGCTCACTCACACACAGCAGCTCCTCCTCTAAGCAGCGATGCTTCTCGGCTAAACTTAAAGGCTGCATTGGATTTGATGTAGTGGGACCACTGTCTCGGATGATATGCTGGCCACCCATCGCATGCAATCCAGCTGCTTCCACAGTGGATCCCTCCTCCTGGGGAACTTCCATTTCCTCTGACTCCTGGGCCATTGTAGCCCTATCCTGTAGACCTTCCACCACCAGATCCCGCTGCAGAATGACCACCAGTCACAGCATCAGGGGCCCCCTACCGACAGAGTAGGGGAGTTTCCCCGGTGTCCTGACCAAATTTCCCTCATTCTCTAAAAATACCAATAACAGCTTAATCTGGTTCAAGGTCAGTTGGTATTCATCTATATCCCCTTCCCCCAGGTTGTGCCTGAAAATAGGCAGGATTTGTCTAGTGCACTTACCCAGTCAACAAAAACTAAATTAAATAAATAAAATAATTAAATTATACACTGACTAGATTACATTCCTTTAATACAGAAATTTCAGATAAATGCTCAAGATGCACACAAACCTCTGGCAGATTGATTTATTTGATTCATTCATGTCCTTTAAGGCAACAGATAATTAATTCTTACACAACTCATTCTAAAGCCTCAAAATTACAACATATACAATTTAACACTGTTCACTGGGCTTATTATACACTGACTAGATTACATTCCTTTAATGCAGAAATTTCAGACAAATGCCCAAAATGCACACAAACCTCTGGCACATTGATTCATTTGATTCATTCATGTCCTTTCTCAACTAATTTTTAGAGTAAAATAATGACCATTTTAACTAAAACGACGGGGAAAATTATAAATTTTAATCCACTATTAATTATGTTTAGAATAATACCTGTAAAGGACTATCTATATGTTTATCAACAGAGATTCATTACCATTTCAACTTATTATAGCAAAAAAAGTATGTTACTTAAATTACATGATAGATATACAGAAATTAGAATGATTTATGTATATAAAGATTGATCAAAAAGAAATTTGTGAAAACATTTGGTCATCATTTCATAGATTAATACAAAATGGACAAATCTAAATAAAAACAAGAAATATATTTTAAAGATATAGTCCCTGGTAATGATGACAAATAAGGCCAGCTGTTGGGATACCATTCAAAGATGAGTTAATGGTCTCTTTTATTTTCCTGAAACCCCCCAAAATGTGAGAAAGCAGAACCCCACTGAAAATGAGATACTGCATCTCTGCTTTGCTATCCTGGGTACATACAGTGTAAAAATGTGTCAATGCAGGACCCCACTACAAATGATATAGTGCATCTTAGCTGGGTTATCCTGGATAAATATATTGTTAAACTGTGTAAAAGCAGGACACTTCAGCAAAATCCCACTGAAAAGATGTTGCATCTAAGCTGATCCATCCCGGAAAAATATGTTGTAGAAGCAACCTGATCACCTGTCCTGTAGCTGTCTGGAATATTCCTGGTGTTCTACTGTTCCCCTCCAAGGGCATCCAACCCCCTCTTCCTGACTTACCTTCTCAGGACCCTCCTCCCTGCACCCGGACTTGCCTCATCACATGAACTGAAATACTGTAATAGAGATGGTAACTGAACTGGCACTGCCCTCCACTCACCACTTGGGTTGGCCTCCATCTGACTGTCAGTGAGCAGCCATTAGTATTGTACAAATAGCTGCTTCTACAGTACTCAGGACTGCTCTCTGACAGTCAGATGGCTTTTCTACAGTACTCACGACCACTCACTGACAGTCAGATGGTTGTTCTTCAGTACTCATGATTGTTTACTGAGAATAAGATGGTTCCTGGCCAAGGAGGTGAGCAAAGGGCTGTGTTGGTTTCTGTCACAGTTGCCATACTTCATCTTAGGTGGCCAGAGTGAGAGAGGGTGCATGGAAGAGGGTCCTGACCAGTTGGGTTGAAAGGGTGTTGATTGCCTATGGGGGGAGGGACTATTCAGTACAGCTACAGGATATCAATGGAGGTGGGGGGGACCCATAGACAACCAGGAGTATTCAAGTCAGCTAAAGGATGGGTACTCAGGAGGGGACCATGCATACATGTTAATGAACATATAATGGGAGTGCAAAGGCCCATAGTGCCTTGCATGTCCAATGGGCTCATTATCATGATAGGACTGAACATGGCCCACAGGAGTTCTGGTGGTATTTTGTTTGGGCCAACACAACCCCATATGTAGACAGCAAGCTTCAGTTACAGCATGCTAGTTGTCTGAATAGTGCCCCCGAGCTGGCCTTGCACTAAATACAGCAGAGAGTGCATGACCAGCTCTGGATATGGGGACCTATACCTCTTAGTCTGTTGGAACCCAAACTCCATGAAACAATGGGTACTGGGGATACAAAGGGTTTGCCGTAGCCTCAAGATACTGTTCTAACATGTAACAGCATGCAAGCAAACATGTTTGGCATTGACAAGGGCTTGTTTATCTTAGCAATTTGGGCAGAAATAAAAGTAATATTGGTAATGGCACTGCAAAGAAAATACAGGAACATAACTCAAATGAAGAACAAGATGCAAAGGGGCACATTTCTCAAAAAAAAAAAAAATGTGCACCCAGACTTTCATAAAAGGAAACTAGCATTGCCTTTTCTACTTAAAGGGGCCATGAAAGGAAAAACAGGATCAAGCCTCTTAGAATATATGCCAGTAAATAATTAGGGACAGTATGCATCATCACCATAACATTTCTATTTGTCAGTGTATCAAATAATACAAACTGCAGTTTACACTGTAAAGCACACAGTTTTTTTTTTATTTGTATTGTGGAGAAAGGGGTCCCTGCAAATGCAAAGAGAAGCCACATGAAATGACAGGGGTCCCAAAAGAAGCATAGAGTAATTGTTACCAAACCCCTAGATGCTGGTCCATAATAAGTCAATGAAAGTGTGGGGGAACAACAAAATTCACCAAAGCACAGTCAAATCTTCTAAATAAAAGGTTATTTATTTTCTCTCAATTCATGGAGGTGGAAAATCACCTTCAAGATTTCACCTCTTCAGTTATAGGCTTCCTCAGGAGATTACCTAAAGCACTAATGGTAATATACACAATTAGTAAAAATCAACTCACTACAAGAATTTATATTAATTAGCCAGTGTATTAAGTTTAAAAAAGAAGCGGTCTGCACATTGCTCACAGTTTTCTGTTATTTTTAAATATGTTCCTTAGGGTTTTTTGTACCGTAAGAAAATGCCAAAAATGCCTAAAATAAATATGTTAATTCAAATTAATAATCAAAGATTAGTGTTTGTAATACTAATGAAATGAGTCACTCCCCTCCACCAGAACGCTACAACATGTGGCGATTTATGTAATAAGGAAGTAGTCCTTTAATAAGTTTAGTCTGTTTAAAATATATATTTCTAAAGGCACATACCTGACCACTTAGGGTTAACATCTTTTACAAAAGGAGCAAGTGACCTAAACTGTCCAAAAAATAAACACAAAGAAAATAGTTTTGAGTACCCTAGCACTATTAAAGTAGCATTGTCATTCCAGAGTTCTATATGAAGCCAAATACTGACACTTACTGGTTATATTATGCTTGAATGCTGAAAAAATGGTCTTCGATGTATAAATCCAGATAGGCAGAGCCATGAGAGTGAGTAGAATTTAAACTCACGGCTGCAACCTTACATCGGTGATGTCATGCGTGATGACAACTATCCAACGTGTGATGCTCTGAAATCAGTATGATCTGGTTGCTAGGCAACCATACACAAACCCATAATCTAAACATGGGTCACAGGGTTTAGATTCATGGTGGTAAGTCAAAAATAAAGCACACCATGCAGTTAGAGGGTGGAGGGAGTTTCCATATGAACTGAACCAGTGTAAGGGGAAACCAAGGCTTAAATTACCAGAGCACAAAGACTGAATACACTCCCTGCAGGGACTCTGAGTTGGTGACATCACATGTAATGATGTAATGATGACAAAAAAATGTGTACTGCACTGATATCAGTGCAAAGTGGTTGTCAAGTAACCAGACACAGATCTAGGACCTAACTGTTGGTCTCTGGATACAGGGTCCTGGTGATGGGTTAAGATATAATGCAGCACATGATTCAAGTATACCAAAATGAAAACAAATTCAACATTTAACCCCCACTTCATGGGGCTAGAGTCTAAGGCAAGGTCCAGTTCATCCCTGTAGGTAATTAGTGGGTACAGTTCGTGCCTCAGTAGGTAGATAAAGTGGATTAGACAGTCTGGCATGGAAAGTGTTAATCCTGGGTCTTCCTTTGGAGACGTGCTGCTGGCAAAAGGTCACCATAAGTGGGCAGGATATAAGCGTGGGCATGTAGGTGAAGGGGGAGTTTGAGTTCGAGAGAGTTCAAGAGAGGGAGAGGACTGGAGTGGGGGTGATTGCCCACTCCAGTGAGCCACAGGTTTTAAAGCTACAGAGAACAGAGAGAGAGAACTATTAGGAGGATATGGCAGCCATCCTAGTTGATATCCCATTGATGGGGTGCTGCAACTAGGGTGCCAGAATGTGGGTGTTGGCAGGAAAATGTATGACATGCAGGCGATCAGTATTTTTGACCACCCGCTAATGTCAGCATCCCCATGTGGGCATGTTATCCCCCACAATTTGTGCTGGCTCAGGGTAGTGCTTATATAAATGTGAGGGGTGGTGCGGGGGGGGGCTACCCCACAATGGGGGTGCAGGGGTGGAGCCCCCCATGGAAAATTACTGTAAAACTGAAAGAGGGTGATTGCATCCTGCGGTGTGTGATCTGGGTTGGGGGGTACTCAGTTGCTTGTTTTTCCCATCTTGCTGGTGCCCTTTTGCCTGCACTCTTTTTACAGAGAGCAGTTTGTTGGGTCACTGACATAGGTGAACCACCATAGTTCAAGCCTGTGTAGTACCCCAGCTATGCCACCCCAGTTGGATTGAATCAAGATGCCCCATTGGAGTGGCAGTCTAAGTGTGAGGCACGAAGTTGAGCCAAGTAGAGAGGCATCATAAAGGGTTTCACTGGGAGCTTCCAGGTCTGAAGCCCCAGGGAGAGAGAGAGTAGCCAGAGCAGGGGTAAAGCACTGCTGGCCACAGTTTGGGGATGTGTTGCCCAAAAGTCATGGAGACAGTTGCCCAAGGGAAGCTACGTAAAGCCAACATGGGAGTTGGAAGGGAGCTAGTGGCCCCAATTTGAAAGTCTGGCCTCAATTTGAGAGTCCAGCCTGTTACATGTGGAGAAGTTACAGTGATCCAGCTGAGATGGGACTTAGGTTGGAGCTGGTGGCCGCGAGGTGAAAGGCCAGCCTTTTTCCATGTGAACAGATACCAGTGAGTAAAGGGAGAAGAGGAGCTGTGGGCCATATCAACCCGAGGTGTGTCTGGGGATTAAAGCTTCCTGACTTGGGGGATTAATGCCCTGTTGGGAATTTGTGAAGTGTTTGCTTATGTGAACTGTCTGCTCATGTGAACTGTTTGTAATGCGAAATATAGGATCATAGATGTCCAAGATATGTGTTTCCTGCCTACCTCAACCCACTTACTTGCTACTCTGTGGCGTGTTTATGAATTTTGTTATTAAATGGGATCCCCACAGTTTGTTCTAGAAAGGTGTGGTCTCCAGATATTTCATCAAATGGTAATGTGACTCTGATTGCCTTTCAGCCCAGCACCCAAAGAGCCTTGCACCCCAGTGTGATTGTAAGACCTGGTAAACGCAAGCCATTTGTGGAGTACTATCTGCTGTGGTCCCTACTCCCCATAGGCATTACTATCAGCATACTCCTAGACACTGGGGAGGAGGTGGGCTACATGTGGGGGCTCGTCTGAGATGTATTTTTGTTTGTGGTGCTTGGACATTTGTGATCCCCCAGAGGTGTTAGGTGATGAAGTTTCTTGTATGAACCTTTTGAACTGCAGTTTGAAACTGTACACTATGGCACTGGAGGGCCATGAAAATTCTTACCTCAGGATGGAGTACAGGTGCCTGGAAGTCTGGAAACAGGGACCTTCATGTCTGGTCCATGTGAAAGATATGTAAATGGCGTGGTACAAAAACCGGTTGGTTAGATTGTTTTGACTATTGAGGCAGAGAGACGTGTCCCCCTGTGCATGTGTCTCTGCTGTTGTAGAGCAGAACTGCTCAAGGCTGAGATGCGATAGCACTGCTCTGTGCAACCATGAATTTTAATACCATCTGGTGAGTGAGGAAAATGACTCAGGCACCAGCAGCATCGGATGTTCCTGTGCCAGCACAGATGTTTCATTGGATGTATGAGATGGTGGCTAAATCTTCTACGGGCAGTGAGTGTGCTTTTTGCCAGAACAGAGGTGTGAAATTGAACTGCACCCTGTCTGTTTCTCAATGCTATGGTGATCATTCCAGGGGTTATGGGTATCTGTTCCCATTGCTGACCCACCATTGGGCCAGCACATCTTTTACCTCTGTGGAGTCTGAGGGATGGGAGAATTTTTTTATGGGAGCATGCCAAAAAGAGGACATGAGAGCCACCACTTCGAGTGCCCCACAGGAGAGACTTTTGGTGCCTGTTCAGCTGAGTAACCCATCTGCCAAGCCACAGGAGCCAGCATGGCTTAAGACCCCAAAGGATTTTGTTACTCCCTTGAAACCTGCTGACGAGGAGCAGCCAGGGACATTGAAAGTGGCTCAGGCCCAGTCACCTGAAATGCAAGAGCCATCTATAAGGCCTGACCCAGACTCACAATTCAAGACCCAGCCAGAGCACACCACAGAGAGACCCACCAGTCAGAAAGGGAGTGTTGAGCAACCGGACCAGAGCAGTCTTGTGGTAGTGGATGCTTGGGAGGAAGATGCAGGTGCTGATCTCCCAGAGAACTATGCCTCAGTGTGCTTACCCACTAAGAAATCATCCTGTTCCCCACTGTCCAGATCTCCATTAGCAAGTCCCATGGAGACCCTTCATCAGATATGGGAACAGTAGCACTATGAGAGAGAGAGTACTAAGAAAGGACACGGCCACCAGAGGGGCAGGCACCCAGGACCACCATAAGGAGCTTGCCTGAGTGGTTGCAGGCTGAACAAATTGTATGGCATCATGTCTGAGAGGAGTAACCTGAGAACAAGCACCCCTACCTTCCAGAGCAGGTATGGATGAGATAGAGGGCAATAGAAGGGGCTGGGTGTATCATGCCATTTTGGGCAAATTGTATCAGAAGCATAGACTTGACTGTTTCAACAGCACCACAGCATTGCAAGGGGGCCCAGAGAGCTGCCTGCCAGATCTGTTCAAAGAGTGCGTATGCACACCTGACCATCACTAAGAACAGTGTCGTTCTGCAGGACATTGATGGAGGACACACTAAATATGCTGTGGAGGCGACCAACTCCTTTGACCATCCATGTACAAAACTGGACCACCAGTTTTACTTTTCCAGGTGTATATGGTAAATGTTCCACACAAAGAGCACTCAGAGGCAAAATATCACTGCAAAATGCTTAGTAGTTTATTTTGGGATATCAGTCTGAGAGCCCTAAATAAACTACTAAGCATTTTGCTGTGATATTTTGCCTTCAAGTGCTCTTTGTGTGAACCTTTTAACTTCGGGGTAGCTACCCCTCTCAGAGCACCAGCCCCCTGCCTGCTTGCAGCAGCTTTCTCTGTGGACTATGTTTATATGGTAAATGGACTGGAGTTCCCCCCCACCTGGAGCTCCTGGCAGTGAGTGTTTGTGGACTCATACTGAGACTTATTGCAACCACTGTTTATTGTTAAAATGTTTAGAAATGTATTGCCTTTGGGGCAGTAACTGCATGATAACACAGTATTGCATATCATGCGGTAACTTGCTTTATGCATCATATCATTATGAAAAGTGTCCCCATTCTGAGCCCCATTGGGCAACAGTGTTAATACGTTTCAATCAGTAGCCACATACTGTTACAGTAGCGGGTGGGCCACTGCACTGTAGGGTGAGTCTGGGATTAGTTTGGATGATGGGTTGAGTAGTGGGATGTATGGCAGCTATATCAGGTATGCAGTTAGGCTGGGAAGTGTTAGGCAGCAGTGTTATAGAACTGTTTAGGCTTGGGAGCTGCCCCTTGGGTTCTTGAGCAAACTGCCACAAGGGTCCAGGTGGGTGGATGGCCAAGCAGGAGCTCGAGTATTTCTGGTGAATCAGGCTCCAATGGGCCTTGGATTTTTTTATTTTTCCCTGCTAGGAGGATAGACCATCATGCAGTAGTGCAGCCTGTAGCTCCTTGGGTTTTTGGTGGAAGGGAAGTGTGTATACCTTTCATCTGGGGGCTTGGTGGAGGGGTTGTTTGAGCCTTAGGTACTCACCAAGGACAACGAGCATTTAAAGGGGGGAGAGTTGTAACCTCCCCCTTTCTGGGGTTAGAGCCTAAGGCAGGGTATAGTTCATGCCTGCTGCTAATTAGTGGCTACAGTTTGTGCCTCAGTAGGTAAATAAGGGGGATTAGGTATCCGAGCAAGGAAAGGTTTAATTCTGGACCGTCCTTTGGGGACCTACTGCTGGTGGGAGATCACCATCGTGCAGGCAGGATATAAATGCGGGCATGTAGGTGAAGGGGGAGTTCGAGTTCGAGAGAGTTTGAGAGGGAGAGGACAGGAGTGGGTGTGATTGCCTGCCCCATTAACCCAAAGGTTTTAAAGCTGCAGA
Source organism: Neoceratodus forsteri (assembly GCA_016271365.2). Taxonomy (NCBI): domain Eukaryota; kingdom Metazoa; phylum Chordata; order Ceratodontiformes; family Ceratodontidae; genus Neoceratodus; species Neoceratodus forsteri. The sequence continues at coordinate 855,369,780 of CM028131.1, forward strand.
AAAGAGAGCGAGAACTATTGGGAGGATGTGGCGGCAGCTGTAGTTCAAGCCCATGTGGGACCCCAGCTATGCCAGCCCAGTGGGATTGCAGCAAGATGCCCCATTGCGACTGCAGTCTGAGTGCAAGGCACAAGGCTGAGCCAAGTAGAGAGGCATCGAGAAGGGTTTCACCAGGAGCTTTCAGCTCTGAAGCCCTGGGGACAGTGGGAGTAGCCCGAGTAGGGAGGAAGCACTGCTTGCCACAGCTTGGGGATGTGTTGCTCATGAGTCATGGGGATAGTTACCCAAGGGAAGCTACACAAAACTGACATGGGAGCTGGAAGAGAGCTAGCGGCCCCGATTTGGGAGGCCAGCCTGTTCCATGTGGAGAAGTCGCAGTGAGCAAGCCTAGATGGGACTTAGAATGGAGGTGGCAGCCCCAAGGTGAAAGGCCAGCCTTTTCCATGGGAAGAGATGCCAGTGAGTAAAGGGAGAAGAGGAACAGTGGGGCCATATTTGCCCAAAGTGTATCTAAGGATTAAAGCTGCCTGAACTGGGGAACGTCCGATTAACACCCTGTTGGAGATTTGCGAACTGTTTGCTTATGTGGACTGACTGCTCATGTGAACTGTTTGCAATGCAAAATATGGGATCATAGCGGTCCAAGATACATGCTGCCTACCTACCTCAACCCACTTACTTACTGCTCCATGCAGTGTTTATTAATGTAGTTATTGAACAGGGATCTCACAGTTTGTTCTACAAAGTTGTGGTCATCAGTTATTTCATCGAATGCTATTGTGCCTAACTTTGATTGCCTTTCAGTGCAGCTCCTGAAGAGCCTTGCATCCCAGTGTGAATGTATGATCTGGTAAACACAAGCCATTTCTAGAGTAATATCTACTGTGCCCCCCCATCCAGAATTTATCATCAGCATACCCCTGGACACCAGGGAGGAGGTGGACTACACACATGTTGCACCAGCAGTAGATTGTGGAAAGCTCATGAAACATTTGTTCATATAACCACAGTGATTTATGTTACACACAATAATGTCTTAACCATTCAGGATGCAAAGATACCCATACCAGCCATCAAGTTGTATAAAGCTACATGTTTACAATGTTTCTAACTCAGTACTAACATCAGAGTGCCATAAAAAATAAGGAATCTGTGAATGACAGGGCAGTGAGGACTCAGCAAGCTCTGGCAGAGATCCCAAATGAAAGTCTGCTACTAAATGAATGTGGGAAAAGGATATAAAGGGCAGAACGGGGGGTGATGTCCATATTGGTGCTGTCTTGCAGGCTTAAAATGAATAAAAATAACTATTAAATTATGAATCCATACCAACAAGCTTGCCCAACTGGTATCCCTATTCATTCCTATATTTTCATTTAGTACATCCATTTCAAAGATCCAGCACATTTCTGTGCCTTCAAGGTTCTTGTTGAAATCTCTGTCTCTTGAGGGCAGTGCTGCTATCTCCCAACCCAAAAATGAAGAGAGGCTCCTGTGTGGCCAGCTGTGCTACAGGTGTCTAAGAATGACTTTCAGGATTGCTTTTATGCTCCTAGATTCTCACCTTAATCTGTCTCAGTGTTTCTCCAATATGAATACAGTCACAGGGCCACTGAAATATGTAGATTGCCCATGTACTGTAGATTCACATTATGTGCTGTTTAAAGGGACACTGTCAACTTGCTTTGCATCATATTATTTCTAGTTAAAAAAATACATTTTATTTTTGCTTACCTTCTCTAAAATTCATTAATATTGCTGTTTATTTTGTATGTCTCCTTGTTTAGTAGAACTGAAATGCACGGTAATGTATATTTATAAACAGCTTTGTTTTGTTTCAAATCCTGAATCTATTCTCCTTGAGTACTTCCTAAGCATTAGAAGCACCCCCAGACAGTGCAGTCACGCATGAGACTGTAGCCACCTAAACTCCCACTGTATCATGAGTGAGTAGACTGTGTTGGATGTGTTCCCAAGTCCAAGAAAAATGCAGTGGCTGTTGATCTAGGAATGTAAACAAACCTGTTTTGGTGTGGTAACTCCAGTATGGTGATCAGTCTGTTTTTTACATTTTATAAGAAAAAAGAATCAGAATCAAACTACTAGCTACATCAGCAGTCTTTACAGGATGTAAGCAATCATAAAATGCATTTTTATGTTTGCTTGCGTGCATGCACAATAAACATTTCGTCACAGCTTAGGAGAGAAGCAGGGTTTTGGAGGTGCGGCACTGTGGGGGGGCCAATGGCCCCAGTGCCTTTTGAGGCATGGCCTGCTTTCCCCAATGCGGTGGCACACTGCTGCTGACACTAGTTCAGCCAGCGTGCCACCACCTTGAAATGAATCTGCCGCTGTTATGAGGGAGCGACCCATCTTTGCAGGGCGGTACCCTGCCATCCCTGACCCAGTTCATTTGCCAATGAGGGAGCCCACTCCCCATTGACATAATGTCCCCCCCCCAATTTGTTGTGTGCTGAGGGGTGCCCAATCCTCGGCTCTCCCCTCCTTGGTATGTGCTGATGGGGTGCCCAATCCCCGCCGCTACAGCCCCAAAAACACTCAGGGGCATACTGGCAGCCCAACCCAGCATGCCAAATGTCCCTGTAAAAAATAAAATGTCCGTGATGTTTTTTTTAAACCTGTAAAACAGAAAATGGTCCTCGTTGAGTTTAGTGGCCCCTCCCCAACCCGCTCCCACCCTCTGCGCACCCTGCCTCCCCACTCCCCCTCACCCCATACTTACCTCCGGGGCCCAGTGCGATGATCTTTGGTGGACCGGGAACACGTCTGCATTCTTCAAGGCCGACCATGAACTGAAGAAATGCTGGTAAGCTGTATAATGGCATAAATAGGGTGTTTTCAACTTTAGTGCATATCTCAGGCATTTTTGGGAATTTTGGTTACCAAATTTTCAACATGGGGTTATTGGCACCCCTCCTCATGAATTCAGCCACTGTCATGGCATTATTTGGTCCCAAAAGGTGATTTTGCAGTCACTGCGTGGAATCACCTTTTGGGACCAAGTAACATAATGACAGTACCAGTGTTCACGAGGTGGGCTCTCAAAAAGCCTATGTTGCAAATCTGGTGGAAAAAATCCTCAAAATGACTGTTTTACGAGAGTGCATTGCGCAGTTTCCAAGCATGCTTGTACCTTCGTGAATTTGTAATGTTTTAACTCCAGATTTTCAACATTGGCATTTTTCTACACCCCCTTATGAACAGTACAGCTGTCATTTTTCATATCCTGCCCAAAATATGCATTTGCACATCTGGCGCACAATGGCGTGGTCGCTGTGGGAAATTAATGTTTCGGACAGATTAAGAAAATCATAGTGACTGTTCATGAGCAGAGGTCACAAAATGCCTATGTTGAAAATTTGGTGAAATTGTTCCACTAAATGACTGTGGTACAACCATGTGTTGTGCAGTTTTCAAGTATGCTCAGAACTTCAAGCATTTTTAATATTTTCACTACAGATTTTCAACATTGCCATCTCTTCACACTTCCCTATGGATAGCACAGCTGTCATTCTTCACATCCTGCCTGATCTGTGTTTTCACACATCTGTCACAGAATGGCACTGTGTCGCTGTGGGAACTTGAAGTTTGGGACAGATTAGCAAAATCACACTGCCACTGTTCATGAGAAGAGGTCCCAAATGCTTTCATGAGGTGGCAGTCACAAAAAGGCCATGTTGAAAATTTGTAGTGCAAATACCAACACATGCCCAGGGCATTAGGGTTTCTAACCATAACATCACAACCTGTACAGACTGACAGGCATCAGAGGTGTAACTTTGGGTCATCAGCTGTAATGGTCATGCCCATCCCACTCCCACCCTGAAGCCAGTGACAGGCATTGAGGTGTGCCTTGCACTCTTCAGCCTCAGACTTCACCATTCTCCTGTACTGCACCCATTTCAGCATATGTCCTTATGAAATGGGGTGACTGTGAAGTGGAACACCCCAAGGCACACCTTAACACTTGTCGGTGTCTACAGGATAGGGTGAGGTTAAATGCCATGAGCATTATTGGCAATGGCCCACAGGCACACCCCAATGCCTGTCCATCTCTGCAGGGTGGAGGTGGGATTGGCGTGAGTTCAGTACTTCACTGCCACTCCTATTCTGCATCTGTCTAACTCCTGCATGTCCAATGCCAATATCAGCAAGCAAACATTTGGCATTGAAGCCTAAGGGGGTTGATAGTGTCCTTTTAATGTGATAATCTTTGCTGGTGAACAGATGTTTATAAATGGATTTCCTGCTTGAATGTGCACATATGGAACAGTGCCCACATAGAGCCATTCCTGGCTTACGGGATCCAAGGAGGAGTTGCTTTCCCAGTTTTTTCCTTCCTTGTGAATGTTCCATCTGAACCAACCTGTCCTTAATGGTTAATACTTTTTTGACCACAACTGGGGGTTCATTGAAGGTGACTTATTCTGAGAATAATACTTAATGATATTCCAATGAAAATGGAGAATTCTTCTGATGTCAGAAATTTTAGAATTAAATTTTGTAGAAAATGTTACCCTATTTTGTGATGTGTCTCTGGATGCTCTTTGTAGAGCTTGAGCTCGTGTAACAGCTTGAATTCTATGTGTAGCTCTATGTAACACTTGTCTGTTGTCACCTTGCAGTGCAAACCTAACCATGGCCTCATCTATTTATTTTTTTAATGAAATCACTGTCTTTGCTACAATTGCATCTAATTCATAAGAACTAAGAATAGGTGATACTTTCAATGAGATCTCTGGAATTATAACTTAATAGTTATTTTTATTAATTTTTAGCCTGCAAGACAGCACCAATATGGGCATCAGTCCCCCCCCACACATTCTGCCCTTAAATAATCCTTTTCTCATATTCAGTAGGTAGGAAACTTGTCATTTGGGATCTCTGCCGCAGCTTACGGAGTCCCCACTGCCCTGACATACACTGGTTCTTTATTTTTTATGGAACTGTGATTAGTTACATCTGAGTTAGAAAAATTGTAAGTATACAGTTTTGTGCAGCTTGATGGTTGGTATGGGTATTTTTGTATCCCAAATGGTTAAGAGATTATTGTGTGTAACATAAATTACTGTGGTTATATGAACAGATGTTTCTTGAACTTTCAACAATCTACTGCTGGTGCAGCATGTGGAATTTGTTTTCATTTTGCTATACTTGAATCATATGCTGCATTATATCTTAACCCATCACCAAGACCCTGGATCCAGAAACTAACAATCAGGTCCTAGATCTGTAATTGCTTAGAAACCTGTTTATGCTAATTTCAGTGCACCACTCGTTTGTTTGGTGCCATTACATATGACATCACCAGCATTGTGTCCCTGGATGGGGTGTATTTAAGCTTTGTACTCTGGTAATCTACAATACTGTTTTAAGCATTGGTATTACCTTACACTGGTTCAGTTTGTATGTGAATGCCCTCCACTCTCTAACTACATGGTGCACTTTATTTTTGATTCACCCCTATGTCCCTAAACCCGGTGACCAATGTTTAGGTTATGGGTTTGTGTATGGTTGCCTAGCAACAGGGTGCACTGATTTTAGTGCATCACATATCAGGTAGGCATCATCATGCATGACATCAGTGATGTAAGGCTACATCAATGAGTTTCAATTCAGCTGACTCTCATGGCAGTGACCAACTGCATTTATATGCTGAAAAGCATTTTTCAGCATTCAAGCATAACATAATCAATAAATTTCAGTATCTGGCTTTATATAGAGCTCTGTCATAACAACACTAATTTAAGACAGCTGGAGTACTCAAAACTATTTTCTTTGTGTTAGTTTTTCAGTTTATTTCACTTGGACCTTTTGTAAAAGACATTAACCCTGAGCAGTCAGGTATGGGCCTTTATAAATATATACTTTAAACTGACTATTTATTTGAAAAATTTCACCAGGAAAGGCATACTGAGCTGATATAATTTCCAGATGAGTCTTGAGGGTGGTGAGAGAGGGAATACATTTATATTTAAAACAACACTACAAATATTATACATGCAACACTTATTTGTTCATTATTTACAGGTACATATAAAACAACAATGGTACAAGTAATATACATGAAACACTATACAATATATAATTATTACAGGTAAAACTAAAATGCACGGAGGAACATTTGAGAGCCAAAGGAACTGTGGACCTGCTGAAGGTGTAGGGCAGCGAGTAGAGTTGAGTGCAAAGGTTGTGCAGTCAGAAGAGACTGAGTTGCTGGGGGGAAGAGTTTGTAAGAGAAGAAGCTGTAAGTATAAAGGTAGGGAGAGGGACGAGGGAGGAGGGAAGGGAAACCAGAAAAGGAGGGAGAGGTGGAGGGTAGAGATGGAGAGGTTGACCTCTGGAATGCAAACCTGTGTCCCTCTGGGGTGCAAACCCCACAAGGGCTAGACGTGGCTCAATGCAGACCCAGACTGTGTCTAGGCTTCCAGGAAAACCAAAAAAAGAAGTAGGGTACAGATAGAAATAAAGAGGCAGGCCTAACCTTAGTAAAGGAGTATGTCGTTGTTACATAATGCACCAAGTGGTGTAGTGGTCTGGTGGAGGGGAGTGCCTCACTTCCTTAGTATTTAGGAAGGGCTTAAAAACCTTTCTGTGGCAAAAAGCTTTTCTGGAGAACTGAAGTTTTTGTTGAATTGATTATGATTTTTTAGCTGTATTGTTTTTTATTGGATTTTATATAAACTGTTTTTAAATTGTTAGGTGCCTTGGATTTGGAAAGGCGTGTTATAAATAAAAATAATTATTATTATAAACTCCAAACTTTGATTATTAATTTGAATTAACACTTTTTTTAGGCATTTTCGGTATTTTCTTATGGTTTGAAAATCAAAGGAATGTACGTATTTCAAGTAACAGAAAACTTAATAATGTGCAGACCGCTTTTTTCTTAAACTTCATTTGCCGACTAATGAATATAAATTCTTGTGGTGAGTTGATTGTCACTAATTGGAAACACCATCTTGGAAATAGAAAGGTTGGACTGGGTGGCTATAACAGAAATGTAGTTCACATAAAACCACGGATTGGATACCGCTATTCCCAGTTACAATCTGTTCAGGAAAGAAAGGCAGGGCAAAAAAAGACGGGGGGGGGTGCGTATCCATTTACATTTGGGAGGAAATAACAGCCACAGAAGTAAAAAGGCAACATTGGGGACTTCAAGTCACTGTGACTAACAGTACACATGGGCAAGGGAAAACCCTTCAGAATCGGCGTCGTGTACAGGCCCCCAAATCAAGGAGATAAAGGAGACAAAGACCTAATAGAGAAAATCAAAAAACTGTCTGATAAAGGCAAAGTAATACTGGTGGGGGATGTCAACCTACTAGATATTAACTGGAGCACACTAACGGCTGCAACAAGAAGAAGCAGGGACTCCTTATTGTCACTACAAGGTGCAGCAATGTGCCAGCTTGTTAAAACCCCAGCAAGGGGAGATGCCATTCTCAACCTTGTCCTGGCAAACTCGAAAAGGATCAAGGACATTGAAGTGGGATGCCATATGGGGAACAGCAACCATCGCATGGTAATCTTTAAGGTAAACATAACACAGGACACCAGTCACTCAAAGATAAAGGTGCTAGATTTCAGAAAGGCTGACTTCCAAAAAATGAGAACATAAGTAGCCAGTTAACGGACCTAGAGGTTGAGGAGGTGGAGGTCATGTGGGGGGATACTCAAGAAACCAATAAAGACTGCCACAGATCAATGTGCCAGATGTGTCAACAAAGCAAAAAGGAAAATAAATCCTCTATGGTTTTCTGAGGAAGTGGCTACCACAGTCAAAGAAAAAAAGAAGGTGTACAGCCTATACCAGGAAACCAAAACTGAGAAAGACTGGGAGTTGTACAAGGAAAAAATGAAATGAGAGAGTCTAACAAACAAATTAGAAAGGCAAAAGCCCAGATAGAGGAAAAAATAACAAAATGGACAAAGAGAGGAGACAAATCATTTTTTAGATACATTAGGGAAAGTAGGAAGGCAAAAGGGGGATAGTAAAGATTGCTACTGAAAAAGGGAAATTCTCCAAACATGATCCAGAGAAAGCAACAAATACTTCTGCTCTGTGTTTACCATATAGGACCCAGGGGATGGCCCACCCCTGAAAAAACACAACACCCCAGGACCAGCTGTAGACATGGGTCCCTTTACAGAAGTTGAAGTACGAGAGGCACTAAATAAACTAAAAGCAGACAAAGCCATGGGATCAGACGAGACACACCCCAGCATCCTTAAGGAACTGGAGGCAGAATTAGCAGCCCCTCTTGCACTTCTATTCATGAAATTCTTGAAGAGTGGTGTGGTACCCAAAGACTGGAAAAAGGCAATAGTGATTCCGCTTCACAAATCAGGCAGTTGCAAAGAGGCTAGTAATTACAGACCAGTGAACCTCACATCTATAGTAGGGAAACTAATGGAGAACACTACTCAAACAGAGGATCATAGCATCCCTTGAAACTAGCAGCCAACAAGACCCTAAACAGCATGGATTCACAGCAGGTAGGTCATGCCAGACAAATCTGCTCAAGTTTTTTGACTACGCTACAAAAATAGTGGACAACAGTGGGGCAGTAGATGCGGTCTACTTAGAATTTAATAAGGCCTTTGACTCAGTTCCACACAGAAGGCTGGTAAAGAAGCTTGACCATATAGGGGTTGGTCCAGAAGTAGTCAGATGGGTACAAAACTGGTTACAAGGCAGAACCCAGAGAGTACAGGTTAATGGAATGCAATCGATGGAAGGCAGGGTGACCTGCGGGGTGCCCCAGGGCTCAGTGCTGGGGCCTCTGCTCTTCAATGCTTTTATAGCAGACATTACTGACAGACTGGAAGGGAAGGTGTGTCTGTTCGCAGACAACACCAAGATATGTAACAGGGTGGAAACCTCAGAAGGAGTGAGCAAGACGGAAGCTGACCTCAAGAAAGTAGAAGAATGGTCTGAAGCATGGCAGCTGAGATTTAACGCCAAAAAGTGCAAGGTCATGCACTTAGGAAAAAAATCCAAGAAAGGAGTACAGTATTACCTAGGAGGTGAAAGACTGGTGGCCTCAAACCAGGAAAGAGATCTGGGAATTATAATCGCAGATGACTTGAAGGTTAGTAAGCAGTGTGAGAATGCAACATTGAAGACCAACAGAATGTTGCGCTGCAATGGGAGGGGAATCACCAGCAGGAGAAGAGAGGTGGTACTACCACTGTATAGATCACTGGTCAGGCCTTACCTGGAATATGGAGTCCAATTCTGGAGGCATCACTTCAGGAAGGACATTGACCGGGTGGAAGCAGTACAGAAAAAGGCAACAAAAACCATTCAGGGTCTGCAGTACATGTCCTACAAGGAAAGACTTGGGGAACTGAATATGTACTCCCTGGAGCAGAGAAGGGGGGGGACATGATTGAAACATTCAAATACATAAAGGCATTAACAAGGTACAGGCACAGGAACTTTTTCACATCAAGAAGGGCTCCAGGACCAGAGGACATGACATCAGGCTGCAAGGTGGGAGGTTATCTACCAACACCAGGAAGTTTTTCTTCACAGAAAGAGTGGTGGACACCTGGAACAGCCTGCCTCAAGAGGTTGTGTGGGTCAACACTGTGGGGGATTCAAGAATGCATGGGATAGACACAAGGGAGCCCTGACTACAAAGGGCAACTAGAGTGTCAAAATAGGTATAAAACAAATGGACAGACTAGATGGACCTAGTGGTCTCCTTCTGCCGTCAACTTCTATGTTTCTATGTAATTGTAAATATTATTAGTGCTTTAGGCAGTCTCCTGAGGAAACCTATAACTGAATAGGTGAAACACTGACAATGACTTTCAGCCTGCATGAACTGAGAAAAAACAAGTGACCTTTTAATCAGAAGATCTGACTATGATTTATATTGTGATGTTTTTGACCTTGACTGATTGTGCTTTTGATTAATGCACCCCATCATGTCTTCTGAGCAGGAGTATAAGTTAGATTAATGCAGTGCCATGTGATGGAGTCCTGACCAATGAGGAGTCAGAATTGACCAGACAATATTTTATAATTCCCAGTAATAGCCATGCTACAATCTCACTATTTAGAGAACATGGGTGATAAGGTTTGTTTCTTCTTTTCTCCGCCCCCATGCAAAACTAAAAATTGCCTGTGTGAATAAATGTTGCCTATAGTGAAGTACCGAACAGATTTTAAGCATCTTTTTAAAAGGTAAACAGACTGGATTATCTTTGTTGAGGCCAAAGGGAGAGAGACTGTTAATTGATCTGACCATGCTTAGCTTGTCAGTGGCAGCTGGTGAATGAAGGTGTCAGAATGGCATACTGTGTCCCGGCCCACTGGCGCAATAGTAGTGCTACTGCTTGTGATGCCAGCCACCCAGCTTCAGTAGCGAGCCTGGATTGTCAGAGGGCTGGCTGTAGAGAGAAAGACTGAGCACCCAACGGGCCACTTTCTTTCTCCGGGAGGGGTGGGCAGCTGTCATCACTGCAATACCGCCACCATCTGGGTGACCATGAGTGGTTCCAGTGCAGCAGAGGAGGCAGAACTCATGAGAGGGGCAGGCTTTTGCTGAGCACTGGAGTGGAGGTGCATCTCTACATGCCTCTGGCTCATTGATCCTACTGGTGTGCTAACATCTGCAGGGGAGGGAGAAACAAGGAAAAAGAAACCCCATGGACATGCCAGTAGACAGGTCCCTGCGCCATGGCTCCAGGTGCATGCTCCCTCCTGAGGAATGGGGGAGAAGGGAGACTCCTCCACCACAACCATGGGGGTGATCCATGGGCTCATGAATCCACGGGGAGCAGGGCACTCATAGGGAGCTACTATGGCACACTGGGGCCCCAAAGAGTGGGGAGGCCATGGAGAGAGTAAGGGGCAAAAATAATAAGTAAAAAAAAGAAAGGAACAGCATACTGTTTGCTTAAGATAAGTTGAGCAGACACTCAATTCCCACCCCTCCTAACGCTGCATGAGAGTTCCTGCACCTCTCTCATCTTTAGTCATAGAATACTATAGGAACATTCCACCACCTGGAGAGGACAGTAATTCCACAGCTACACATTTAGAGGTGAATGTAAGACATACATAAAGAAATACCATCACTCTGAGACAAACAGCAATTCCGTTCTGCCACACACAGGAAGTAGGCTCACAAGACTACAGAAACAGCCATCTTTGGAATCAATGTGTAAACTACAGTTTGTATATTTTGATACATGATGAACAGGAATGCTATGGTGATGATGCATACTGAACCTAAATACATACTGGCATATACTACTAAGTCACTTTTGTAATGTTATAAACCCTCTAATATTAATATTGTATGATATTTGTTTTATAAACAAATGTGTCTGAATGTCTACTTAGGTAAAACTGGCTGACTGCTTCAGTGAGTGACCTCTGACCCAAGGTTTCAGTGGTGCTGAAAACAACAGGATGTTATAAACAGACCAGAGGGACATTTTATTACCTTTTATAACCTGCTCATGCTTTTGAAGTTGGTTCCCATGTATGCATTTATGACGTAGCAGGAAGGGAAGTAATTTGGCTGGTTCCTCTTGGTTTCTCACATAGCCGAGAATTAGTGACATGAGTGTGGGATTGTGAAGCATCAAAGAGAAATGTTTGATCAAAGACTGTCATATTTGGAAAATGGCTAATGGCTGATTTCTCACAATAAAAACCTATATCCTTGTGGTTAATTATGTCACGAAGAGCTAAGAGGATCTAACTGTGACCTCACCAAATAGGGTGGGGAGAGGGAGTTTGAAATGAAACATGCATCTGGGAAATATGTGACATATTATTCTGGACTCTGAGAGAGACTTAATTCTCTAGACTTGAAAGCACTTGAAGGGGTAACAACTAGGTAGGAAAGAACTTAAGTATTTGTGGTAGGAGCTTGTGTTCTGTAACTTCCCATTTTTTATGTGATTGTGAGCTCATGATATAGAGTGTTCTGTATTTTTAGTCCACCAGTTTTACAATTTTTAGTAAACCACATTTTCTTTAATATACTGCCTGTGTCTTCTCAGTCTTTTTTGCATGTGATTGCTGAACCTGTGTTAAAGTCTGACAGCTGGTAAAGGGGCTTGATTGTGTTACTAAGCTTGCTGAAATAGTAAGAATATACCTAGGTCTCATACAGAGTTGTAAGGGTACATTTTGGAAACCTGGCTTGGTGCCCCTGGGCAAAAGATTGTACTGCATTACTGAAGAGAATGTTATGTGAGCCTGTTAACTGGGTATGCTAGCATACCTTAGCAAGCATCCTATATTGCACCAAACTGAATGTTCAACACTGCTGTGTGTGTGTGTGATAAACCTTGTTTGTAAAAGGATAAATGATCTATTTTTTACTTGGAGCCCTGTTACTATGAGCAGCTGGAAGAGAGTCACTGAACATAGCAACTGCTGCTATGTGTGCATAGCACTGTGCACAAGGACTATTTTTGAGTTGTATATACTATTTTAATAGTGTTAAATTTCACAGACATGTATAAGTGTCAGTATAGCTGTTTATTTCAATATTTTAAAACATTTTGGGCCAGTTTGTAATGTGAGGGAGCTGTGACCCCTGGATATACATCAGGGTCATTCAAGGGTTATTTGAATGAGCCCTGCAGCAAGCAGAGTGAGCTCAGGCAGGGTGTGCATTCGCACCTGTGGAAAAGTATGCAGAGACATGCACGTCGGGCATGTTTACGATATTGTGAGGGGCGCGAGGAGTCAAAGAACTTAGGTGGTGAGTAAATATGCAGTTTATGGTACAAAAGCAGTTTACACTACCTATAAAGTGCATAATGGACTTTAATGCATTATTTTGGGGTAAGCTAGGATCAGTGTGCACTTCATGTGAAATGTATCTATTCTCTGAAATAGCAATTCTGGATAAACCCTTTACCTATTTAAAGTGTAAACAGAATGCCAATATGCTAATAGAAATAACAATATTTGGAACCCGACCACAGGCCCTCGAATTTAGTCAACAAAATATGGTATCCAAAATAAACGATAGAGATGGTGGTGTCTCAAACATACAGAATAAAAATAATGTCCAGAAACAACAAAGTGAGCACCTAAGCACATCCCCATTACTGCACCAAAAAGATAAAGATGATACAGTGATTCTGGACACAAATAAACAACTGTTATTCAGAAGAACCCCCTCAAAAAAATGAAACAGACTTGAGGATTTGATGAAACAAATGATGATAACTCATATACTATACAGGGAGCTAAGCCAGCCAAAAAAAAAGAGAAGGAAGGTGGAAGGTTTCAGTTTTCCATTAGTAAATAATTTTGATCCCTTGATTCAACTCTTAGATGAATAACCTAGTACAGATTTAACACCAGCTCCCAACAGCACCCCTCTAAATCAGGCTACAGATGATCATTTAAATCTCCCATCTTCATCGACAGTGGAACATAAAAATAATTCTACCTCGGACCCCCATTTGAATAAAGAAAATATTATTCATATCCCTACAGAACCACAACTTAATGCCTGTAGTAATGTGACTGGTAACTCAATTCACGATACATTGCCTGACCAAATTTATATTCCGGGAGACTCAATTACCACATACACTGATAGATACACTACTAAGGGGAACAAAGAAAATGTTGTGAGCTATAGTTACAGTGGTGTAACAATAAAATATGTTACTAATATGTTACCAGGCATATTTCAAAACATCAGAAATCCAAAACCGGCCATATTACATGTCAGAACTAATGATTTTGGGAAACAGAAGGTTGAACAAATAACAAAAGATGTGGAGGAAGCTGTAAAAACACTAAAAGTGCTAGATATGATACCCATTATCTCTGAAGCTCTACCAGTACCAAGAGCCAGTAATTATAGATGAAAAAATATTAAAGCTTACAATAATTGGCTTAGAAGATGGTGCCTTACAAATAAAATTAAGTGCATACATACTTGGGAAATATTCGAGGGAAGGGATGATATGTGCTGTTATGATGGACTACATTTAAACAAAAAAGGGTTACGAACACTGGGATACATCATGTTCAACACAATAAAAAACTCTATAACAACAAAAAACTAAATACAGGGGGGGCAAAGGGAGACTACAGATAAAATACCAATGAAAAACCTAAATATACATTCAAACAACATTAGTACAAATTGTAATGTAAAGAAACATGGATTGACTTTCCTGCTCACAAATGCAAGAAATCTTCATACAACAAAGCTAGATGAATTAGAAATATTGCTTCATAGGGACAGCATAGACATAACAGCAGTCACAGAAACCTGGTGGGGGGACAACTCTAATTGGAATATTAACATTAATGGCTATAATACTGTATGCAAAAAAAGAATATTAAAAAGGGAGATGGCATAGCCTTTTTATTAAAAACAATATCAAATACAAGTCTGTTAACATAATTGATGAAGAAATATCCAAAGAAATCCAGTGGATCGAAATTATAAGAGAAAAACAAATGAAACTGTTGGTGGGACTCTGCTATAGACTTCCAAATATTGATTCATTAGAACATCAAGTTATCTTGAATGGTTCAGATAAAAAATTGAATCAGTCAGATATCATACTATTAGGGGACTTTAATTTCCCAGGAATCGATTGGGAAAATGGCACTACAAACAATAAAATGGAAAACATATTTTTATATTTATGTGAATCACATGGTTTATCCCAACTTATAAATGTACCAACAAGAAAAACAATCCTCTTGATTTACTACTAAGAGATATCCCACATCAAATCAAGAATATTAAAATACAAGATACCCTGCAAAACAGCAACCATTGTATAATCACATTTAGTATTAAATTAAAACAGGAACGTAATCATGGTAAAACTACTTTTAAAAATTATGGTAGGGTTAATTTTGCTCAGATTAACAAGGAACTAACTACATGAAAGTGGGACACTGGATTTACATCTCCAGAAGAGCTATGGCAGATATTAAATCATAAAATATTTTCCCTAGAACAAAGGTATGTTCCAGATAAAGTAGGATACAATAATATGGGCAAAATACCACTATGAGCAACCCCCACATACTTAATTTGATAAAAAAAAAAAGAAGAGCCTATAGAGCCATAATAAGATGCAATAATGAATATAACAAAATAAAATATAGGACAATACTACAAAAATGTAAAAATGCAATAAAAAAGGAAACAAAAATAGAATTTAAGTTGTCTCACATCAAACATGTGGGAAAAGCTTTTATGCATATGTAAATAACAAAAAACAGATGACTAAAACTATTGGCCCATTGGTCATCGGCGACAATACATTACAATCCCCCTTGTAAATGGCTCAAGAATTTAATAATTATTTTTGTTCAATATTTAATCCCATTTCAAATACAAAAAAACAAAATAGGCAGGGAGGTTACCAACAATACAAATAAATATGAAATGCCCCAAATAACTAGATAGGAAATAAAAAAACAAACTGGACACAATTAATATGAATAAATCACCTGGGCCTGATAACTTCCACCCACAATTATTGAAAGAAATAGCATCTTGGTTGATTGAACCCTTATACAAGTTGTTTAACATGTCCTTAATATCTGGAGTAGTACCAAGTGATTGGAAGACTGCATTAGTAATGCCAGTGTTTAAAAAAGGTAATAAGAATGAAATATCAGACTACAGGCCCATCAGCCTGACCAGCATTCTGGGCAAAGTGTTTGAGGGCATCCTTAAAACCAGAATAGAAGAAGATTTAGCTATCAAACATCTTGTGGACCTAAGCCAACATGGTTTCACAAGTAAAAGATCTTGCCTTACCAGTTATTTGTTTTTTTTTTTACGAAACAGTAAGTAGTTCCCTTTATGAAAAAGTACCAGTGGATATAGTATACTTGGACTTATGTAAGACATTTGATAAAGTGCCGCACCAAACCCTGATAAATAAGATGACATCTTTTGGGTTACACACCATGCTAATCAACTGGGTCCAAGAGTGGTTGAGTAAATGAACACAGGTAGTAAGGATAAGAGGTTATACCTCAACTATAGGTACTGTTACTAGTGGGGTGCTACAGGGATCTGTTCTGGGACCCATTCTTTTCAACATATTTGTATCAGATATGACAACAAATCTTAAGAATATGGCCATAAAATTCACAGACAACACAAAAATCATAGCCAAGATGGGATCAGCTGAAGCTATAGAGGATTTCTCTAAGGATCTTCAAGAACTCGAATATTGGGCTAAACAAAATGGTATGGTTTTTAATACAGACAAATGTGTTATTATGCATTTGGGAAATACTAACCCTAACGTGCAATTTAAGCTGAATAATGCACAACTGATACCAGTAAAAGAAGAAAAAGACCTGGGGGTAATTATTAATGCTGATTTCACTTTTTCCTCACATTTCAATCACATTAGGAAACAAGCTAATAAAATAATAGGGTGTATAAATAGTTCATTTTTTCTAGAAGTAAAGAATGCATCCTTCCACTTTATAAAGCATACCTGCATCCCCACCTGGACTATTGCTCTCCATTATGGAGACCCTACCTTAGACATGACATTAATGCCCTGGAGGGGGTGCAGTGAAGGGTCACCAAGATGATAGATGGTTTGCAAGGCAAAAGCTGAGGAGCGTCTTACGGAGCTGGATTCATATTCATTGGAGATGAGAAGAACTAGAGGGGAAGTCATGCTCCTGATGTTTAAAATAGTGAAAGATAAGGAGCTTATGATGCAATTGGGAATGGCCTTTAATACAAGAGAATGTAATCTTAGAAGCCACAAACTCCAACTATCACTAAAATATCTAAAACTAGATAATAGACGCTCCTTTTTTACTCAAAGATTTATATTCACATGGAATGGATTACCCAGATTACTGATGAATACAGATAATTTAGAAACCTTTAAAATTAATCCTGATAATTTCTTATTAAATAAAGTATAATCAACATCCCGTTTCTGGAGATGTACTTATATGGGCCACGGCCTTCTGAGCATTTATTATTCTTAGTATGTAACTTAGTATAAGGTTTACATTGGACCCCCAGGACTCGAAACTAGTAGGTGATTCGGACCCAAAACAGACAGGAGGGTTACCCTGTCTGCCTCCTGTTCACATTATTGCACTCAAAGGTTGGCACTGTGGGAGTAGAGATCCTGACCAGCAGAGTGCATTTGTGACAGATTTGGTTGGAAGTGGTGGGATTTAAAAGTATTTGGTAACACAAGCTTTAAGAGTTCAGTGTGTCAAATTAATACTGTATAGCTCACGTGCAAAATAAGGCAGTGATTTATTTTTTAAAAAGTAAACAGAACTATATAATTGGGCTTACAGTCAAAGTTCCTACCTGTTTTATTTTTTTTTCCTGATTGCAAGTTAGGGCAGCCATAGTTAAGGAAGACAATGGCTTTCAACTACAGTGGGTATACTGCAGACTACCTGAAGCAGTTGTGCCAGGAGAGAGGAGTCCAGCATGAGGTGAGAGCCAACAAGCAGAACCTCGTAGAGGGTCTTGTGGCAGCCAATGCACAAAGCATCGAGTCACAGTCTGTGACTGAAAAGGACCGGACCTTGGATGTGGAGGGTACAGGGTCCAGATCCGGTGAGGAGGACAGCAGGGCCAGTGCAAGCCAAGGGCCACAGCAGCAGGGAAAGGTCACCAGCATTCTGGAGCCAGAAGCGATCAGGCTGCAGATGGAGTTGCAGAGGATGGAGCTGGAGTTTGAACAGAAAAGGTTCAAATCCCAGCAGCAAAGGGAGCTGGAGTTCCAGAGAGAAGAGATGCAAGAGCAGCGAGCTGCAGAGGAGAAGAGGGAGCAGCTTCAGTGAGAGGCAGAGGAAAGAGAATGACGAGAACAGCGAGACACCAAACAAGAACAGCGTGAGCACCACAGGCAACATGAATTGGAGAAGCTATGACTGCAAACACCAGCACCAGAGCAGGTAAGTGGCATGGGTTTAACTGGAACTACAGGACTGGATTACAAACTAAATTCCAAATTGATAGCTGAATTTAAAGAGGGGGAAGATATGTATGCCTTTTTAAATTCCCTTGAAAAAGTCTGCATTCAGGCAAATATTCTTAGAGGGTCCTGGAGCTTCCAGCTATCCCTGCTACTTACCGGGAAAGCTCAGGATGCTTTTGGTCAAATGGACAATGAGGACAGTAATGATTACAGTAAACTTAAAGCTGCACTTTAAAAAAGTATGTTTTAACTGCAGAAGCATACAGAGTTAAATTCCGTAAGCTCAGGAGAAGCCCTGACATGAGCTACGAGGAGCTAGCCACTGAACAACATCAGTTTTTAAAATGTTGGTGGGAAGGAATTAAAGCATTATCTGTAGAAAAAATTGAAAATGTTTTACTGTTAGAGCAGTATTTTGGGGCCTGCCCAGCAAAGCTCAAAACCTGCCTGAAGGACTGAGATCCAAAAACAGTGCAAGAGGCTGCTGAACTCTTGGACCACTATGCCAGAGGCAGACCTGCTCTGAGAGTGAATAGGGTGGGCATGGCAATGCATAAAGGGAAAAGCACACCTTCAGGGCAGCTAAAACCCTCCCTGCCTTCACCAAAACTAGGTAGCCCCAGGTTACAAAGAAAAGATTTACCTGAGAAAAGAAATGAATATTGGGTTTGCAAAGAAACTGGTCGTATTGCAAGACAATGTCCCAAAAGGACAAACAGTGCACAAAGTAGTGCTAGAAAAGAAGTGGGTTGTTTGTGTGTCCCTGAAAGCATGCCAGTAAACATGAGGGAACACATGCACCCAGTCACTGTGAATGGTGTACAGATACAAGGGTTAAGAGACACAGGGGTATCCCCTTAAATGGCTGCAACGATGCCAATAAAGCTCTAAACCACTTCATAACTGTATTCAGCAATGCTTGTGACCTATTTGCCCCAGTCAGAACTGTCAAAATAACCCCTGGCTCACAGGACTGCTCATTTCCCAGATGAAACAATGAGACAATCTCTGGCATATTGCCAGAGAGACAGGCAGGTAAACTGACATCACGGCCTATAAAATGGCAAGGAATAATTGCACCAGGATAGTGAGGCAGGCCAAAGCTTCCTATCACAAAGAACAACTGGAAAAAACCTGGGGAAATGGCAGAGAGTTTTGGAAAAACGTTAGGTCCCTTTCTGGTAGAGAATTCAGAGCCCCACCAGATATAATAGTCACAGCAGATGGCACTTTACGGCAACCTCTAGACCTGGCTAATGCCTTTAACAAGGCCTTCATGGACCTAAGCTCTGTACTCCCCTTGGAATTTCTCCAGTCCTCACCAGCCATGGATCCCATAGACACAAACCCACCACCATCATGTAGAATTGGACAACCACCTTTCTACTTCAGGCAAATTAAGAGGCAACAGACAGTGAAATATGTCGAAAGGATTCTAAACAAGACCAGGATTGGTACTGACTCACTAGACATGAAACTGCTAGCGCTCACCCTGGAAAAACTTGCCGCCTCATTAACCAAACTGTTCAACACCTCCTTGCAAAATGGAATATTCCCAGATAGGTGGAAAACTGCCCTGGTCACCCCTGTGTTTAAGAGCGAGGACAGAACTGATATGGGGAACTATACCCCTATCTCGATACTTCCACCCCTCTCTAAAGCGTTGGAAAGTGTTGTCTCTGATCAGCTCACTGACTATCTAAACAAGTACAATCTGCTTTGCCCTCAGCAACATGGTTTTCATCAAAAGCACAGCACCATCACCGCCCTTATCGACTTTACCTCCATTGCATGCGAAGCCCTTGATTCAGGAAAAATGATGGGGTCCATATTTATTGACCTCACAAAAGCTTTCGACACTGTCAACCACAAAATCCTGCTAAAACATCTTCAGTTCCTGGGTCTGTCAGTAGATACCATCTCCTGGTTCAACAGTTACCTATCACACAGGATGCGGAGTGTTAGGATCGGGGGTGTCACCTCTGATCCCAGAAAGGTAACACTAGGGGTCCCACAGGGCTTGATCCTAGGGCCACTTCTCTTCAGTCTCTTCATAAATTCCCTTCCCAAAGCCTGTCCTGCTAAAATGCTGCTGTATGCAGATGATGCAGTGATATCAGTCCAAGGCAGCAATGCCTGTGAAATCTCTAAAAACCTACATGGCAGCTTTGCCTTGCTAGAGGAGTGGTTCTCCCACAACCAACTCCTACTGAACTATAAAAAAACTAAAACAATGCACCTACCCATGCCACATTCCAAAAGGAATGTTGAACTCCTGACTATCTTTAGCCAGAAAGGGGATAGCATCAAGCAAGTCCACACCTTCAAATACCTCGGAGTACATACTGATGACACACTCTCCTTTGTGCACCATATTGACCACGTAGTCAAGACTGGCAATATTAAGCTAGGCATTCTATATAGGCATAGGCAAGCCATGACACACGAGGCTCTTAAACTAGTTACTCAAAGCTCTATCCTGTCTATCGTCAACTACACATTAGTCAGTTATGGTGCTGCCACTGACTCAGCCTTAAATAGAGTTAAACAACTAGTTAACAGGGCCTGTCACCTGGTTCTCGGTGCTAACCAGCATACTCATACTTGCACCCTTTACTCCTCTACAGGGTGGCTCCAGCTCCACCTCAGAACAAGGTATCAGGCTTGCATAATGGGAAAAAAGCCCTACTAGGTCTGACCCCCAACTCTACTGCCGCTCTGTTCCAGCGACACCCCACGACAAAGGTCACCAGAGGAACGGCAAAGGGAGTGCTCCATGTCCCATTCAAAAGAACATGCTTTGCGCAGCGGTCACTCTCCTACTGCAGCCCCACATGGCTTAATGAACTCCCCTCTACAACACTGGAACACACAAAAATAAGCCCCTTTAAAAGAGACCTGTTAACCATTTTGGCAGAAGACAACCAGTGTGGCTGCAACCACTAGTCGCATGTGGCCACAATATACCCCTCATCCCACCCCCACCCCCACACTTCTCCTGAACTCCAGCAACTCCTTGACAAAGCCTCTAGGTGGCTGCCCCTCTCTCCTGCGCCACCTCTCACCCACTTTCCAACATATGACAAAGCCCCCTTATGCCACTCCTCCCTAACTTCAGGCTTGACTACTTGAGGCCTACTTTTAAGACTTAACAATATATGTTAAACCACTTACCAAATGCACTACTTGTACCTGTACAACTTAGGAAATGCTAAGACTACTTTCTTATATGTACAGCCTGTCAGTATTCTGTTATCAGCAATTAGCATCAGCTATGTCCATCAAACTACCATTGTATTCTTGTCTCTTCCTCTTTTGAAATGTAACCTTGGAAATTGTTTGTCTGTTTGTTATACCTGACATGGAACCTTTGTAAAAGAGCCTGTTGGCTCATAGGTGTTAATCTGCACATGAAATAAATAAAATAAGTAAATAAAAATAAATAAATATTCCTGACTTTGGTAAAAGAGGATCTAGTAGAGTCTGGTCAGCTTATACCCAATCAATTTGTGACTGTACGGGGGTTCACTGGACAGGAGAAAACCTTGCCACTTACTAGTGTCCTCTTAGACTGGGGTGAGATGGGGAACTGTACAAAAGGTTGCCATAGCCAGAACTTTAGCTGTTGATGTAATCATTGGCAACAATCTCAAATAGGATATGGTGTGTGCAGTTACCCGCAGCCAAACGGCAAAGGAAAATTGTGGTTCCCTGGACTCCATAGAAGCTGCTGTGGAAACCACTGAGAGGCTGGTTCCCCAGCCTGTGTCTCCTGATATGGAGAATAATGAAAAGGGGGGGTAGAAATTCCCCAGTTAGCAGTTAACCAAACCTCTACAGAGGGTTACTCCGAGGAAGGAGGGGTGACCCATTGTCAGAGGGTTAGGGGTGACAGTGATCCTGAGTACCTTGATGCTAGAGCTAGGGACCCCAGTTTAGACACTGAAGGGGACCTGTCCCATGCCTTGGGAATGTGTAAGGAGTTTGCAGTTGCTCAGAAAAGTGACCCTAATCTAGAGAAGCTGAGGGCTTGGGCAGACTCTGATGGAGCACAGAGAGGTGATGAGAAACACAAAGTTTATTGGGACAATGGACTGATGTATACTCAGGATGCTAAGACAAAGGGAGGGGTGATAGGCAGGCAGCTTGTCATTCCCCATGAGAACCGTAACCAGTTGCTCAAGATTGTGCATGATATTCCCATGTCTGGCCATCTGGGAATCACACACACTATGTAGTGGTTGGCCCAGAATTTCTATTGGCCTGGCTTCACCCAGCAAGTGAAGGAGTATTGCAGGTTTTGACACTTGTGCCAAGAAATAGGGAAGGAAGGTAAGAATACCCAAGCCACCCTAATTCCATTGCCCATAGTGGAGGAGCCATTCCAGGAGGTGGGAATGGATATTGTGGGGCCTTTGAATACCCCCATCTCCTCTGGGAATAGGTTCATCCTGACTGTGGTGGATTATGCCACTTGGTACCCAGAGACAGTTGCCCTATCCTCACTGAGGACAGACAAAGTGGAAGATGCCTTACTAGGGATTTTCTCCCATGTTGGGTTTCCGCAGGAGGTTATCACCGATCGAGGGGGTTCTGTCATGTTGGACCTGATGAAATGTTTGTGGGAGAAGTGTGGGATGGTGCAGAGACACATGCCACCTTATCACCCGCAAGCCAATGGGCTTGTGGAAAGATTTAATGGTACCCTTGAGTTAATGCTTCAAGCATTTGCTGAACAGCATGGGAGGGACTAAGAGAAATATCTTCCCCACCTATTGTTTGCATACAAGGAGGTGCCCCATGAGTCAACAGGGTTTCCCCCTTCAATCTCTTATATGGATGCAGAGTATGTGGACCCCTAGAATGATCCTGGAGGACTAGGAAGGCAAGCATGCCACCCAAGGAACTCCATTAGTGGATTATGTCCTTAGGTTTACGGAAAAGCTGAAGGAGCTTATGGGGACAGTCCAGAGCAACCTGAAAGCTGCCCAACAAAGACAAAAGGTGTGGTACGACTGCAGAGACAGAGCTAGCTCTTACACTGTGGGTCAGGAAGTCATGGTCCTAATCCCGGTTTGGAAAGACAAGCTGCAGGCTGAGTGGGCAGGACCGTACAAAGTAGTCAGATGGGTAAATGATATAAACTATATTATAGAGTTACCTGACAGAAGACATGAACAAAGAATGTACCATGTCAACATGATGATGCCATATGCTAATAGGGCTGACATGGTGTTGGCAGTGTGTAGTACTGGGGAGGGGATGGACGAAGGAGATCCCCTTCTGGACTTGCTGGAAAAAAACAAGTGGAAGACCTCTGTGGAGGCAATTAAATTGTCACCCCAGTTGGCCCCAGACCAGATCCAGGAAGTAAGGGAGGTTTTAGAAGACTTTGCCCCACTGTTTAGTGCCTTGCCTGGACTAACCCTCTTAGCAACACATGATGTGGAGACAGGGATGCAGGTGCCCATATGGCAGACAGCATACTGGGTGTCAGAGGCTATCCAAAAGGATATTAGGAGGGAGGTGGAGGAAATGCTGGATTTAGGGGTACTCCAGAAATCCCACAGCCCCTAGGCCTCACCCGTGGTCCTTGTTCCCAAGCCAGATGGCTCTACCCATTTTTGTGTGGACGATCAAGGACTGAATGCAGTCACAAAGTCAGACACCCACCCAATGCCATGGACAGATGAACTCCTGGACAAGTTGGGAGGGGCGACATACCTTACAACTATTGACCTGATAAAGGGGTATTGGCAGGTACAGTTAACTGCCAAAGCTAGGAAGAGGTCAGCCTTCATCACTCCAGTAGGGTTATTTGAATTTAAAGTAATGCCTTTCAGAATGAAGAACGCCCCAGCCACTTTCCAAAGGTTGGTGAACCAGGTGTTAAATGGTGCTGAGGAGTACGCTATGGTGTACCTGGATGGCATTGCCATCTTTAGTGCCAGCTGGACAGAACACCTGTCCCACCTTAGGGAAGTGCAGGGCAGGATACAGAGGGCTGGACTCACTGTCAAAGCTGAGAAGTGCCAAGTGGCCATGGCTAAAGTGGCATACCTTGGGCACATTGTAGGCTGGGGACAGCTCCATCCTAACCAAGTGAAAATAGAGGCAAGGCAATCAAGGCATGGCCCAGACCAGAAACGCAGAAGCAGGTCAGGAGTTTTCTGGGGACAGCAGGGTACTATTGGAAATTTGTACCAAATTACAGTGCTCTGGCCACTCTCTTATGTGGCCTGTTAAAGAAAAGTATGCGTAAGAAAATTACCTGGGAACCAGCCTGTGAAAAAGCTTTTCCAGGCTGAAGCAGGCACTGTGCAGTGTTCCTGTATTGACAAGTCCAGACTACAGCAGACCCTTTGTAGTCCAGACTGACACCTCAGATGTGGGTACAGGGCAGTGCTGAGTCAGACATCCAACCAAGGGAAAGATCACCCCATAGTGTACCTGACTAAAAAGTTACTTCCCAGGGAGCAGGCTTACTCTATTGTGGAAAAAGAGTGTCTTGCCATGGTGTGGGCCCTAAAGAAGTTAGAGCCATACTTATATGGGCAGCATTATGAGGTACATACTGACCACAGCCCCCTGGTTTGGCTGGCACAAATGGGTAAAACGAATGGTAGACTAAGATGGAGTCTTGCCTAGAAGGGTATGACATGACTGTCTCACACAGAGCCGGGGCAGCCAATGAAAACGCTGATGGTTTATCCTGTCAGTTTGAGATGTGAACTGAATTTGGGCAACTCATCTCATGCAGGAATAGATCCCCCAAATTCAATCTAAGTAGGGAGGAGTGTAAAGTGATAAACCCTCTAATATTATTATTGTATGGTATTTGTATTATAAACAAATGTGTCTGAATGTCTGCTTAGACAAAACTGGCTGAATGCTTCAGTGTGTGACCTTTGACCCAAGGTTTCAGTGGTGCTGAAAACAACAGGATGTTATAAACAGACCAGGGGAACCTAATTAAAAAGCCTTCCTTCCAGAGGGACATTTTATTACCTTATGTAACCTGCTCATGCTTTTGAAGTTGGTTCCCATGTATGCATTTATGATGTAGCAGGAACAGAAGTAATTTGGCTTTTTTCTCTTGGTTTCTCACCTAGCTGAGAATTAGTGACATGAGTGAAGGATTGTGAAGCATCAAAGAGAAATGTTTGATCAAAGACTGTCATATTTGGGAAATGGCTAATTGCTGATTTCTCACAATAAAAACATTCATTCTTGTAGTCAATTACTGTATGTCATGAAGAGCTAGGTGGATCTAACTGTGACCTCACCAAATAGGGTGGGGAGAGGGAGTTTGAAATGAAACATGCATCTGGGAAATATGTGACATATTATTCTGGACTCCAAGAGAGACAATTCTCTGGACTTGAAAGCTGTTAAAGGGATAACAACTAGATAGGAAAGAACTTAAGTATTTGTGGTAGGAGCTTGTGTTCTGTAACTTCCCATTTTTTGTGTGATTGTGAGCTCATGATATAGAGTGTTCTTTATTTTTATTTCACCTGTTTTACAATTTTTTAGTAAACCACATTTTCTTTAATATACTGCCTGTGTCTTCTTGGTCCTTTTTGCATGTGGTTGCTGAACCTATGTTAAAGTTTGACAGCTGACAAAGGGGCTTGATTGTGTTACTAAGCTTGCTTAAAAGGTAAGAATGTACGTAGGTCTCATATAGAGTTATAAGGGTACATTTTGGAAACCTGGCTTGGTGCCCCTGGGTGAAGGATTATACTGCATTCCTGAAGAGAATATTATCTGAGCCTGTTAACTGGGTATGCTAGCATAAGGTTCACATTGGACCCCCAGGACTCGAGACTAGTAGGTGATTGAGACCCACAACACACAGGAGGGCTACCTTGTTTGTCTCCTGTTCACACTATTGCACTCAAAGGTTGGTACTGTGGGAGCAGAGGGTCTGATCTGCAGACTGCATTTGTGACAGCTTTATCCCATTTTTAATTTCATGTCCCCTTTAAAAACATGCAGCTACCAGCTGTTTCTTTGTGGGGAAGGGGCATACTGACACTTATCACAGTGTACAGATGAAGTGAAGAGAAGTTCCTACAGCACAAAAGAGTTGGTTAGTAATAACAAGATAGGAATTTTTTTTAATGTTTTTATGTTTATTAATCTCAGTGTTTTTTTAGTATTACGTGTAGATTCTGTATAACAGTAATTGTTATGTAAGAAAGTGCAGTATTGTATGTTTTGACATTTTTGTAGCAGGCTTTGCTATGTCCCCAGTACAATTTACAATTTTATTTGAGGACATGCATTCTCACTTTTATAGTTTTATTTTATACAGTACTCAGAGGGGAGAGTTTTTATTCAGCAGCACTGTATTTTAGTAATGCTCCCCACACTGTACACAGTGAGTGGTTGAACTACTCCCCCATCCAACACCAGACAATAATTGTTTCTTCTCTCAAAGCACACATGGGCAAGCATGTGAACACACACATAAACACGCACACGCATGCACACGCGCACACACACACACACACACACACACCACTCACATCACCAACATTCTCTAAACTCCATTTTCTGGACTATAGATTGCTTTGAGATATTGTGCAGGTTTTAATCCCCCTTCCCCACCATCACCAGTACACACAAAGCACATGGTAACAGCATTCAACCTTTGCCATCTTCATGCCTGGAGTTGCTCAGTGTTGTATCTTAATCCTCCCCATACTGTAAATTCTCCAATGATCCTGAGGGTAAAAATGACAGAGCTTTGTAAAATTCTTGTTCATTCTTATACAATGCATTGGTGTTGTGGACTAAGAGATAGGCATTCAAATACTGTACTATCCATAAACTCATAAATGACATTCAGATACTATCCATAAACTCATAAACACCTATTTTGCTCCTGATTTCAGTGCAGCCAGAGAAATAGCAACTAATTCTCATCCATTGTATAAAGAGGTTGTCATTAACACCGTTTTATTAATTTATCTTTTCTCTCTTTTCAAAACTATGAAGCAACAGAGTAACTTTCTTCTGCTGGCCTCTGACATGATTCTCTGGACTGACACATGAAGTACTGATTGGCCCATTTAAATATACATCTGTTAGAGCAATGCATTGGGTCTCATTATCTGATGTTCGATTACGCACACACAGTAAGCACAGATCATCACAGGTCCACTGTTAATGTTCAGCTTAAAGATGTGATAGTCTTCCTCATTATCAATTCTTCTGTGTAATAGAGATGAGTGAAGTCAGTGAAATTCGCACTGCAAATTATTTCGCAAATGGCACTCAGTTCGCGAAGCTCAATTCAGTTCATGAAATTCACCAATTCGCAGAGCATTTTGTGGGCAAAATTCCACACTTCTCAGCAAAAACTTGGTGTCTTCCAGTAGTAGTGGGTGCCCCCCTCCAATCGCTGACCCAAGTGTAAAAAAATATATATTCATCAACTAAATACCTGGGCCCAGATATTCAAACTGTGCCCAAAAAGTGCGCAACAGCAAGAGCAAGCTAAAGTCCATTGCGCCCATGCGCAAGAGGCATGATATTCAAAAACTGCGCTGGGCAAGATGCGCCTACAGCTGACGACTGAATATCACACCACCTGCACCATAGCGCAACTAGGGAGGGGAAGCTGAGCATATCTGATGCGCCATAGCGCAACAAGGTATGTTCAGCTGAGCAGTCCAGATGCACCATAGCGCAACCAGGGATGCCCCCCAGCAGCAGGGCAGCAATGCAACAGCACAACCAGGGATGCAGGGGCCCACCACCCATGCCACAGATGGGCAGAGGAACACACACAGCAGAACAGACATCGTCCCCCCACACCCCATGCACTGCACAACTGGGGGGAGGGCTGGAATAACCACTGGCCCATGGAGACAAGCAACCAACCCACAGCTGGGCCATGGTGCCCCATCACACCCCCGGCAAGCTGTGACCAGCACACAAGGAGGGCCGACCACCCTGTGCCACACCATCCCCCTAATGCAGAGCACACTCTGCACCGTGACCCCCAGACACCCTGCCCAGGAGCAGTGTCCACCAGTGCAGGATACCCCATGCATGCCACCACCCCCACTGTGACAATGCAACCCTGTGCACCATAGAACCATACAAGGCAGCCCCACCATGAGCACCCATCAGCGGGTGGCAGCACACAGTGATGCAACGATGGCATACACAGTGCCACCACGCACAGCCCCCCTGAGGTACAGTTGAGAGACCAACCATGCGTTGGCACATGAGGTACCCCACACGTGACAGGGCATGCCCTGGACCCCACCACCAGTGGTACAGCACCCTGCACACCCTCCCAAGGAAACACCTCGACCCAGCACTGGCCACAACAGCCAGTGCAGACACCCACAGTGGTGCATTGAAGCATGCACCACACCAGATGCAACACAGTGCATGGACAAACACCCATCCATACCCAAGGGCACACCAACACAGGGATGCAGTAGTGGGGCAAGCAAGCCCCCAGCGTGGGGCCATGGACACCGTGTACACATGGCCAGCAGTCCACCATGGCACAGGAGTGCCAGCCACCCTGCGCAGGCACTGTGGACCTGTATGCCACCAGCATTTGCCCAGCGTACAAGTCACAGACAGTGGTGCACATCCCCTGCAACACACACAAGCCACAGCATGGAGGTGGGACAACAACAGCGGAGGCCACAGTGTCACCCAAGGCAGACATGCACCACACCAGTGACAGGAGGCAACCCAGCATTGTGACGGGTACGGTGGCTGACCTGCATGGACAGCCACCACTGACATGCCAGCAGACCATGCAGGTCACAGACATGCAAGGGTGTCAGCTGCGCAGGCCATGGACAGGCTGACAGGTGCACCATGGACACAGAGCATACACCATGGACCACTGCACACAGTCATCCAGTGCACAGGGAACAACACACACACACCACAGACAGTGACTGATAGCTACTCCCACACCATAGTCACTTCCCCACGGACACACACATATACCCATGACTGCATCACCCCTGACGCCATGCACACCACTGCAGCTGAGCACCTATAGCCCACTGCAAATCAGAAATCACCACAGTAGTCATATCAAAAGAATTGTATTCAAAAACATCCAACAAAACTATATACAATTATTTACAAATGTGTGGGGGGAGGGCCACAAACAAGGTGGGGGTGGGTAAGGGGCAGGGGTGAACAAATGGTACAGGAAAGGAGGGTTGTGAGGGTGGGTCCAGGGGGGAAGGGGAAATCAGGGGCAGTTTGATGATCAGTGGGAGCCCCGCTCCCTGCTCCGGCTGCTACTCCTTCCATGGCGCCGCCTGACCCCCAGCCACTCAATCCTCTGCAGGATGTCCAGTGATGCCCTGGCCACAGTAAGAATTTCCTGCAGCACCTCCCGTATCATACACAGCTGCCAGACACCTAGGACAAGGGAGCAGAGTCAATAGGTGTGACTGCACAGCCCCATACAGCCCACCCACTGTGCAAGCCATACGGCCGTGGGACATGCCTCTGTGATGCTGTGTGACCACCCACAGTGATCGTGTCCACAAAACATGCCCACCCAGGCGCACACAGCCATGCGGACCACTGCACACACCCACCGGCCAAGTCCTGCACAGCACCACCATGGCTGTTTAGTGACATGGCTATGTAGTGTGAAGGTAGTGGCACAGCCATGTACCCGGTGCACACATGGACCACCATTGACGCACTCCCAGACATGCAGTGCCACTGGACAGTTCTAACTGTAACAAGTTGCGTGCCTGGCAGTGGTGTCAATGGATGGTGGCCATGCCCCGCTGCCTGCCCTGTTACACAGCATGCAATAGTAGTCATGGAGGTAAGGCACTCACCATCATCAGGCTGGTCCCTCTGCCGCTGTGGACCTCCGCCCGTCCTGTTGTTCTGGACCTCCAGATGGCGCCTACGCTCCCTCACCAGCCGTCTCTCTTCTGGGCCTAAGGTGCAAACATGGAGAGAGGAACATCAGTACAATCCTGTAGCAAAGTCCCCCTGCCCCCAAGTGTGTGCAATCCCACCCAGCCAGACCCACCACCCCACACCTGATACCACCACAGCCAACACCAGGCGGTCCCCCCCATGTTCCGGACACATGCAACCGTGATACCCATATGGAAGATAAAAGTGTATGGACGTTACACCTACCTGTCCGTGGCACCATGACCCTCCTGGCATGTGCCCGCAGGTGGGCAAGCAGGTCTGGGTCCCTCCGCCTCAGGTCCCCATACCTGTGGCAGCACTGCTCCACCGTCCGCCCCATTCCTGTGGCCTCCTCCAGGGCATCTGCCACCTCCTGCCACACCTGGCTCCTGGACCTGTCCAGGGGTGCCTCCCCAAACAGTGGGCCAAAAAGTGGCTCAACAATGGCAACCAGGTTTGCCATTTCAATCTGGCTCCACTGAGCAGCTCTCCTCCGTGCCATCTGTCTTGCTCAGTAGGTTCAAAATGGCGCTCTGCAGCACGGTTCCACCATGTGCTGATGCTGTGCAGTACAGCACTGCCATTCCCTATCGCTGTCACTGAACAGAGACAATGAGTAGCACCATGCCTGACGCATGGCACCTAGGGGCAAAGGTCGGGCACAGGGTCAAGGGTCTCTAGGGCATGGACAGGCACAGCACACTTGGAACCCAATGCATGTAGTGCAATTGGGTGCCTGTGTGCTACCTCCAGTAGCAGCCTACCGTGCTGTTGCCCCACTGCGCCTACGATGCCCCAGTGCCACAGCGCCATATAGCTGAACATTGCTGTAGCACCACTGACACAATGGTGGCCATGCCCTGCATTGCCTCCCATGCACAGCACATCAGCAGCGTGGCAGGCACCTGTGTCATCAACCCGGGCATGCTCAGTTAGGTGTGTAATGCACATGTCACAGAACTGCACCCTTGGCTCAGCACATTCAACACAATTGTGCAAAGCGCAAAAACGCGATATTCAGCCATCATATGCAAATCAGCTAATCAGCCATTCAATGGCACAGCACTGCAATTTACATCCACTTAAAGTTGCGCCTCACGTCATTTGAGTGGGTTGTGCTATAAAAGTGCGACACTGGGCTGCATTGGCCATAGTCGGTACTGCAGTCTATTGGTGAGTTGCATGCTGTTTGGGAGTGTGGACTGTGGATTTTGGGACATGCATGGGACTGCACAGTCACAGGTAACAACTTTCATTCTCACAGGCTAAATCATGACTGAGTGAGTTGTGGGAGAGGAGGAACAGAGTTGTGGGAGGAGGAGGAGGCCAAATTTCAACAAGGCCGAAACGGATGCCCTGTTTGAGGCCTACCTGGACCAGGAGCTGCTTCTCAGTGGACACCAGAGAACACCACAGGCCCGTGCTGCTGCATGGGAGGAGGTGGCGCGTGCTGTGAACCTGCATGGCAGCCACCAGCTCTCCGTGCAAGAGTGCAAAAAGAAGATGGGCACAGACAGGAGGAGGATTAAGGAGAAGGTGGCTG
The DNA here is from genome assembly GCA_016271365.2 of Neoceratodus forsteri. NCBI lineage: Eukaryota > Metazoa > Chordata > Ceratodontiformes > Ceratodontidae > Neoceratodus > Neoceratodus forsteri. The sequence goes on from CM028131.1 coordinate 855,401,239, forward strand.
CCATCAGGGCAGCATGATCTGCGACAGGTGGGGAACAGCCGGAGGTGCTACGCCTGACCCCACAGGAGGAGAGGGTTGCTGGCAGCTTGCAGCGTTGTGCCATTGACGGTGTTCTGGGTGGTGGCTTCCAGATGGGTGGTAGCCCGTCACTGCATGGTAGGTCATGGTCTGTCTATTGGGGGGGCAGGGTAGGTCACATGCAGTAACGCGACTTTGTTTTCCCTTACAGATCCTGAGCATCTGCATGGGTCAGCGGTGGTGGGCCTCTCCACTGAGGCCAGTCAGATGGAGATGGAGATGGAGGAGGGCCCATCCACCTCCACAGGTATACGCGGCTCAGTGCAACAGTGGGCCTGCCTGGCTGTCCAGACTGATGTTGTTGGAACAGGTGCAGAGGAGGCCCTGCCCGTGTCCCAGTGTGCCAGCATCCATGGATGCCAGCATGCTGTGACTCGGGCTGGTGCCAGGTCCGTCACCGATGATGATGTCGCTAACATCATGGGCAGTGACACATGTGTGCCACAGGATGGCCACAGAGCAGGTAACATCACGGCCATGGCTGTGGGCGGTGCCACTGTGGAGGCCTGCGTGTCATCACAGCCCCAGCCTGTGCCTGTCAGCACCAGTGGGGTAGCACTGGTGTGTGTACAGGACAGTGGGACTGTTGCGGCCACTGTGGTGGCACCAGTGAGCCCTGGGGAGCGGCAGCCAGAGGGGCAGCATCAGCAGTCAGCCAATGTGCTTGGGGGTACAGTGTCAGGGGGCGGCGTCAGTGCACCACCTGTGGACATGCCCAGACCTGGTCCTGATGTGCAGTGCCCACCCTCAAGGGGTGCTGAGCATCAGGGCCATGTACACCCTGAGGGACAGGATGCCGAGCAGGCAGATGACCTCTTGGATGAGCACACCCGCATACTGAAAGCATCAGTCAACCAGCAGACGCGGCTTGCGATGTTGGTGGATGCACTTCGTGCGGCTCTGGAGTGGGCAGAGGAGTGTCGCAGCAGAGACACCACTCTGATCCTGGCAGGGATGGACCGGTTGCAGGAGGATGTGACCACTGCCATTGAAAAGCAGACACAGGCATTCACTGCTGTCACGGCCACAATGGGCACACAGTTATTTGCCCATGCGTCGCAGACACCACGCAGTGCACTGTCCACCCCCCGTTCCTGGCATCGTGTGACTCCATCCTTGTCGACACCGGGTTCAGCTGTGGGCATCTCGAGCATGCCTGGCGCAGGCATGTTCAGTGTGTTGCAGACCCCTGCATGAGCACGGTCATGTTCATGCAGTGGAACCCCTGGGGGACCATCGGTGCCACCCCATGAGGCCAGTGGTCAGCCTGTCAGTGCTGGCGGGTCTCAGTGGGGCCGCCCATGTATCCGTGGCAGCTGGGGCACTGTGGCACATGACTGACCTGTCTCCCAACGTGGCTACTCTCTGATGCTGCCCTGTGTGCATTGTGTCATTCAGCGGGCAATGCATGGGTGGTACCCGGCCCTGCACTCAGACACATAGTCCATCTGCACACCCTTCCGGCTGCTGTCCGCAGTTGTGTGTGCATGATGATGCCTGCATTGCGCTGTACACCAATGTGCAATGGTGCTCAGCATCTAACACATGCACAATGACAGGCTGTGGACGTGGTGGTCTGTGGACATGTGTGTGGCTAGGGGTGGCATTCTGGGTCAGTGTGCCTCTTACCCTTTGTGCATGTCTGGTGCATTTTGTGTGTGTGTGTGTGTGTGTGTCTTTCTGTCTGTCTGTCTGTCTGCGTGCCATGTGAGACTTTACCCATCCCTGGTGGTGTGTGTGGTTCCATGCCTGGCCACTTCCCTTGATGGCATGCACCCCTGGTGTGTGTCCATGTGTGTTTGTGGGTTGTGCCATAGCCACTGGTGGTTGCACATGGTCCCATGACTTACCTGGGTTGGCTGAAGTGCTCCTCCGTGATGGTGTCCCAGTGCAGCTGTGCCAGCAGGAGCAGTCGGGGGTCCCGTCACCCAAGGGGGGCTGCCCATCACCATTGTCACCGGCGTCCTCATCGTCCCCATCGCTGTCCCCCTCTTTGACCTGTACGGCTATCCCACATTCATTGGCCATGTTGTGCAGGATGCAACAGGCCAGGAATAGCCCACAGGCCTTTGAGGGGCTGTACTGTAGGGCACCGCCAGAGGTGACCAGGCAACGGAAACGTGACTTCAGCATCCCGAACACCCGCTCGATGACATTACGTGTGGTGGCATGTGCCTCATTGTAGCATTGCTGCGTTGGGGTCATGGGCCACCGGTAGGGTGTGAGCAGCCAGGGACAGAGTGGGTATCCACTATCACCTGTGTGTAGAGGGTGGAGGTTAGTTTGGTGATCAGCATAGTCCTGCCCCGGACCATGTAGACCACTACCGATGTCACTTCTGACCATGCCCCCCCCCAGGCCCTATGATTGTCAATGTGGTTTGCATACTCACCCACTAGGTGGCCAGTGGGGATATCCCCACTCTTGAATCTGTGGCACAGTGCTGACTGGTGCCAGATGAAGGCATCGTGTGCTCCCCCAGGGTGCGTGGCACAGACATTGATTATGCCCCTGGCCGCACACCACCTGGCAGTTGATGCTAGCATAGCCTTGCGATATATATGCGGCCCCTCGGCCAGGTGGTGTGGATGGCCACATAGGTGCAGTCTATTGCCCTAGCATGCCAGGCATACATGCTACCTGTGGAACTCCTGTATGTTTGCTGTGCACTCTGCCAGTGTGCAGGGGAAATGGATGTACTCCGCAGCATGTGGCAGCAGTGCGCTGAGGAATTGGGTGAGGTGGCATGATGCGGCCAACTGGGTTATGCCTGTGGTGTCTCCAGTTGGTCTCTGGAAGGTACCCGTGGTGAGCAGGCACGTGCAAGCTGTCATTTTCATCTCCACTGACAGAGCATGGCTCCATCGTGTGGGTTCCTGCATCACTGCACAGCTCACAGAGCTGCCTCAGAATTGCCCAATTCAAGCGGTACCGGCCCACGATCTCTGTATCACTATACAGCTCGAAGCTGGTGCAGGCTCATTACTGCCTGTAGGGGGCATACCGCTGATGGGTCCTTCAATGGCTGTGCCCCCCTGCTGCCCACCTTCTAACCCCCCTCATTACTGCCTCCATCTGGATGGTGGCACTGGCCATGTCCCTGGCTTGTGTTCACCCCCCCGGCAGCTGTTTCTGTGTTCCCCTGCTGTCCTGGCTGCTACTTCCCCTGCACTTGGAACACCTGACTGTGCTGGCCTCACTGCTGTGTGGCAAGTAATTCCCCCTTCTGCACTGTGGCTCCCCACACCTTCCCCTGAGCATGTGGGTTCCAGGCACCCTTTTCCTGGCCTGCCCTGTGTATCCCTGCTGCCCAGTTTCTCTGGCTAGAGTTCAGCCTCATGTGCCTTCCCTGTAGCGTTCTTGTGCCTCTCCCTTGCTCCTTTTTATTTTGGCTCATTTCTGCTTGCTCCCCTGTTGCGCATGGTGCATGTTGTTGAATATCACACTGCACAGTTTATGCATGGTTCCTCCCCCGTCAGTTGCGCATACATTCATTATCATTGCGCTGTTGCTCAGCGTGATTTGGGGGGGTGCAACTGCCTCCCACTGAATATTGCAGAATGGCGCATTTTTGGACTTGCGCTGGTGGAACCCTATTGTGCATGGCACAACTCTCTTGAATATCTGGGCCCTGGTGTCTAGTGGACCTCCCCTTCATCGATTGCTGCCCCAATGTTAAAAAATATGTATCTCAGTTAACTCCCTGGTGTCTAGTGGCCCCCCCACCCCCACTGATCGCCACCCCAATGAAAAAACAATATAATCATCAATTAAATCCCTGGGACTGGATTCTCAAAACACTCTGAAGTTGCAAAACCATCTGCAAGTCCCTAAAAGTTCCACAGTTGTGGAAAAAAGGGGAAATTGTGCTGAGTGGTATACATAAAACTTCCACAGCCGAGGAAAGAATACACTGCGGACTGTGGAAAAAAAGTGTAGCTACAGAAATTCCTGAGGAAAAAACAAGCAATTGAAAAGTATGGCATATCCCCTTAAAGGCTATTCTCAGCCAGTGCTTTTTTCGCAGTTGCGGAAATAATGTTGCACACATGCTGCACCACAGAGAGTGAGGCATAACTCTCACTGAGCAAAATGCAATCTATCAACAATTGAGATACAATTATAGTGGAGGTTCAAGCACCAAGCAACTGCAAACCAGTGGGTGTATAGTAGTGTCAGTTGTTACAACAAAAATAGCACACATTTTCTTTGACTGGCTACTGGTCTTTCTGTGGGGGGTCCACTCGACACCAAGGACTTTAATTGAGATATATATATTTTTTACACTGGGGCTGGCAATTGGTGGGAGGAGGAGAAGGACCACTAGTCACCAGGGATTTAATTGAGATATATAGATATATATATTTTTATTTTTATTTTTTTTTTACATTGGACGGCGATTGGTGGGAGGAAACCAAAGACACCAGGATTTAAATAATATATTTTTAGATTAGGGTTGGTAATCGAGGGGGGTTACTATACACCAGGGATTTAATAGTTTTATTTTTTACATTTGGGCCATTGATCAGTGTGTGGGGCCAAATAAGACTTCATTGATGATTATATATATTTTTGTTACCTTGGGGCGGCGACTGGCGGGGAAACTAGACACCAGGGATTTGGGAAATTTGCCATTTGTAACTTCTCCTTGCTTTTGGGTTTTTTAGTGCAATTTGCATTTAAAAAAAACAAAAAGTAAGGTGAAGTTACAAATGGCGAATTATCATGTAACGAGGCAACATCAAAAATTGATCCACGGAGGTGAATCTGGCGACTTCGACAAAAATTTTTGGGTGAAGTAAAACTTTGCTGCAGCTCTGGTGTGTAATTACACAGTTTCAAATGCTAGAAGATTTTGTTATCCCTATGTACTTTCATATTATAAGCATTCTCTTCTCATTATATTTCCTATATCTCAGTTTCTGTCCTATATTCCCATTCAGATCACTACTTCTGTTTGGATTCCTTTGACAGTTTAAAAATCTCAGATTTGCCTCTCCGATTTTCTGCTTTGTCAGCCTTTCCTATAGCCAAAGACTGGTTATATTTAAATATGGTAAGGGACTGGGTTTCAGAAGGATGGAAAATGTAAGGGGTGCATTGAAGGGCTGCTATGTTCCCAGTACAAACCTCCTTAGTGATACTGCTACACTAGCTAAGTAATCTACCCATTCATAAAAAACTGTAAAATTAAGCAATAAGCCATGAGGGGGTGTGGGTTATTGGGGGATTTAAAATGGCTGAAGCGGTTTGCCCACGAGGTGCAACTGAGTGGGTAAATCTGTGCCAGCCATGGTAAATCCCCCGATAACCCAGATCCCCCGAGTGGCTTATTGCGATTATACCAAGTACTGTTTTTTTTTTATTATTTAAAAAAAAACAGTACTTGCTATAATGCTTAAATAAGTGACTCAGTTGTAGAGCAGTCAGTGTTTTTGTTTACTTTCCCCTGATGTACGGAGCTGCTGTTTTACAGTCTCCACTTAGTGGTGAAACAAGATGGCGGACGGAGTTCCGTGATTTTTGCCATCGGATTGCTTTTTCTTTGAACATGCGGCTGGCTGGCACCTTTTGCGGTGATTATCAGTAGATAATCAATGCAGATAAGATGCCAGCCTACCGATCTGATTGGTCAGTGTCCGAGGTACATGGTATAATTAAAAATATCCAGTGGGGCAGTGGCAGTTGAGTATTCTGGATTTAAGGCAGACATGCTGGAGCTGCTGGGAGACAGCACAAGCAGCTATGATTGGTTCCATACGCCTGGTTGTACCAGCCCAGAACTGCAAAAAGTAGTCAGCCCTAATGCCCTTACCAGGTTTGAGCTGGGGGGCTAGAAATAAGGGATTAGGCCTATGACAAGAACCCCTAGGTCTCTCCCAACTGATTTCTGTGGCAGGTCTCTTGGGATTCTGCAGCAGCATTTGTTCATTTCTGCAGCATGAATTATTAATTTCCATCAGCTAAAATATGATGTGATGTCATTGATGACATCACATGCTGACCAAAGTGAAGGGGCTTCATGATAAACACGGAACGAACAGGAGCCACAACTATGGAAAAACTGCATTCAAATGAAAAATCACCAAAAGCAATTAATTTGGCTACACTGCATCCATTCTGCAGCATGATGCAAGTTTTGTAATAAATTCCATGGCCATGGACTCACAGAACTCCAGAAGCCCTGTATGAGGACTCAGTGTTCTGGCTGGTTCCTCCCCCCTCCCCCACATCAGCTCCTCTGATCCAGGCCACATTTCATGCACATGGGCAAGTGTTTACACAAAGATTCTGTTGCTTTACATATAGTGTGTAGTTCATGGCTGCCCCGAATAAAGATGCTTAAACATAGAACACAGAAACATAGAATTATGATGGCAGATAAGGACCACTTAGCTCACCTAGTCTGCCCATTTTCCTACCTAATGCATAGGCTGCAGATCCTAGTTAACCAACAGCCTACTTCCTCCTACCCCCCACTAGAATTGCCTTATGTCTGTCCCATGCATTCTTGAATTTCCCCATTGTTTTTGAGTCCAATACCTCCTCAGGAAGGCTGTTCCACATATCCACAAACCTCTCTATGAAAAAATACTTCCTCACATTACCTTTGAGCTGTCCCCCCCTATCTTCAAAGTGTGCCCCTTGTTCTTGCACATCTCTTTTTCAGAAAGATGTTACCATCTTGGACTCTGTTGATTCCCTTGATGTACTTGAACGTTTCTATCATGTCCCCCCTCTCCCTCCTCTCCTCGAGTGTATACATATTAAGCTTCTTTAATCTCTCTTTGTATGTCTTCTGGTGCAGACCCTGCACCATTTTAGTTGCCCTCCTCTGGACAGCCTCCATCCTGTCTATGTCCTTGTGGAGATGGGGTCTCCAGAACTGGACGCAGAACTCCAGATGGGGTCTCACCAGCTGTCTGTACAGAGGGATAACAACTTCCTGTTTTTTACTGGTGAGTCCTTTCCTTATGCATCCCAGTATCCCACCAGCCCTCCTTACTGCCTTCTCACATTGTTGGCCCACCTTAAGGTCATCTGATATGACTACCCCCAGGTCCCTTTCCATTTCTGTTGTTGTTATTATCTCACCCCCCACTGTGTACACTTCCTCTGGATTTTTGTTTCCCAGGTGCATTACTGTGCACTTCTTTGCATTGAATCTAAGCTACCATATATTTGACCATTCCTCCAACCTTGTCAAGTCCCATTGCATCCTCTCCACCCCACCTTCTGTATCAACCCTGTTGCAGATCTTTGTGTCATCTACAAAGAGACATACTTTTCCTTCCAGTCCCTCTGCAATGTCACTTATAAAGACATTAAAGAGGACCGGTTCCAGTACTGAACCTTGCGGTACCCCACTAGTAGCCCCCCTTTCTTCAGAGTAAACTCTATTTACTATTACACTCTGTATCCTGTTGTCCTGCCAATTTTTAACCCAGGCTACCACCTTGGGACCCACTCCAAGGCTGGCTAACTTGTATATTAGTCTTTTGTGTGGAACTGTGTCCAATGCCTTGATAAAGTCTAGGTAGGCCATGTCCACTGCCCCTCTCCGGTCCATCACATTGGTCACCCAGTCAAAGAAATCTATTAGATTCATCTGACATGACCTTCCTGCTGTGAATCCATGCTGCCTTGGGCCCTGTGCCCCACGGGCCTCTAGGAACTCAACAATTGTTTCCTTTAGAAATGATTTCATTATTTTTCCTACCATTGAGGTCAAACTAACAGGTCTGTAGTTCCCTGCCTCTGTCTTGCTCTCACTTTTGTGAAGGAGAATCACATCTGCCCTCCTCCAGTCCTACAGCACTACACCATCCTACCATGATTTGTTAAAAAGGGTAGTCATTAGTGTCACTAATTCTACCTTTAGTTCTTTTAGAGTTCTTGGGTAAATCCTGTCAGGCCCCATTGCTTTGTCCACCTTCAGTTTTAAGAGTTCTTTCAGGATCCTTTCTTCAGTGAATGGAGTGGTATTGACCTCAATATCCAGTGTGCTTCTATTCTTTGATTTTGGTACTTCCCCCTCCTCTTCTTTTGTGAATACTGAGCAGAAGTATTCATTCAGTATCCCTGCTTTTTCACTGTCATCCTCTGCCTACCCTCCCTTCCCTTTAGTAAGCCTCACTATCCCTTCCTTCATCTTTCTTCACTCCCTAATGTACATATAAAAGGTTTTATCCCCCTTCTTAACTGAGTTGGCTATCTTTTCCTCAGTTTGGGCTTTTGCTATTCTGACTGCCTTCCCCACTTCCTTCTGCTTTAACTGGTACAGTTCTCTGTCCTGCTCCTTCTGTGTTTCCTTATACTTCCTGAATGCTACCTTTTTCTCCTTAACCTTCCCCGCCACCTCTTTTGAGAACCATAGTAGTTTTTTCCTTCATTTTGCTTTGTTGATTTGCTTCACACAAAGGCTTGTTGCCTCTGTGGTGGCTGTTTTGATTTTTCCCCATTGTTCCTCCACCCCGCCTTCTTGTCAGTTTGCTAGTGCTTTTTTGAGGCACTCTCCCATTTTTCCAAAGTCAGCCCTCCTAAAGTCCAACACTCTTGCTTTTGTATGACTTGACTCTATGGCTGTGTTTATCATGAACCACAATGTTTTGTGGTCACTTGTTCCCAGATGGCTACCCACTTCTAAATATGAGATCCTTTCTGCATCCCCATTTGACAGTACCAGGTCTAAGATTGCTCCCTCCCTAGTGGGTTCTACCACTAGCTATCTGAGGCATGCCCCCTGCAGGGCATCAAGAATAAACCTGTTTTTTGATGTGGCTGCAGCCAGGGTGCTCCAGCTAACATCTGGCATATTCAGGTCCCCCATCAACAATATCTCCCCTTTTTCTGCCATTCTAAGGATGCCTTATATCATTTCCTTGTCCATTGCCTCCCCCTAAGATGGGGGGTCTATATACCACCCCTGTGTGAATTGTGGTGCCATAACCTGTCTCCAAGGTAACCCACAGTGCCTCCTCTACTCCCTGTTTATCCTTTAGTTCCATTGATTTGATCCCTTCCCTTACATAGAGAGCTACTCCTCCTCCTCCTCTTTTACCCTCCCTGTCCCTCCTGCACACTGTCTACCCTGGTATGTTGACATCCCAGTCATGGTTCTCAGTGTACCATGTTTCTGTGACTGCCACGATATCCAGATGTCCCTCTTCCATCAAGGCCACTAGTTCAGGGAGCGTGTTACACAGACTATGGGCATTGGTACTCATCACCTTCAATTTGTTGATGGCCTTATCCCTTTTAGCCCCATCCCTGTCCTTACTGCCTTTCTCTGCATTTACCTCTGTCCTGCTCCCCACTAACTTCTCTACCTTGTTGTTTACCTCTCTTTAAGACAAATTATATTTAAATGCCCCCAATTCACTTCTTATGCTTTTGGAGAAAATAAGGGGAAACCCAAGATGGCTGCCTGAGAGAAGGTTGCTTGGTCTCAAGCTCAGACTCTGCCAGTGTCTTAAAAAATTTATTGTTACAGACGTGTAGCAGCAATATGAGGATTGGTTGTCAGCATGGCAACATTTTACTAGAATGTTTCAAACAGTTTGAAGAGTCAAGCAATTAACTGAACAATCACTTTCAAGCAAAACTACTCAGAGCAATCATGCCAAAAAAACTTTACCTGGTGAAGAACCAGCAGTATCGACCTCAGGTGCAACCTGGAATCATGGGTGTTTAGAACAGAAAATGCTACAATTTTTTTCTATCACAGAACAAGCCATACCAGAAATGATCTCACCCTTGTCTGTCACACTGGAGCAGCAGAGAAGCAGTGTTGTAGATTCCACTGATTTGACAGAACCTCAGACCAGTTGCCAGCTGAAGCCCAAGCAGTGTGATACATGGGCAATGCTTACCTTGTAGAAGATGCTTGGGACACAACGGACAGGAGAAGGTATAATGGAATGACCATTGGAACTGACTGACCAGACACCAAGGATATCACAAATTACTGACAGCAGCTTAAAGGTTAGTGATTACCTTAAGAATAACACACATAAATCAGGTATTGAAGCCAGTAAATTCAATTCTCCATCCATATTAACTCTAAATATAATATAGATTCTGGGGTAATTGAAGCAGAGGAAGAAATGAAGCCTTAACATTTGACTGCAAGCAATATAAGTTACCCAAGCATTCTGAATATTTCAGAACTCTCCCTCTTCAAAACAAGCTGAAAACCAACTTGAAATGAAGCTGCAGCTTAGAAATGAAATATGAGCTGATATTCAAAAAGGTTTTGAATCGGTAATATTCTCTTTGATATCAATGAATAAATCAATTAATGAGCTGAGAGCGATTTATTTATTTATTTATTTGTACATCGGTTTATAACCTTTGAGCCAGAGGCTCATTTCCAAAGGTACCTCGTCGCATTGAGGACAAACAGAACAATTTTAGGTTACAGCATAAGAGTCACATACTTAGCGTAGCACATAGTGGTTTCATACATTTATACAATTTAGTAGCAATTACAATGATACAGCTGAGCACATACTGGTAATAACAGAGGCAATATGCAATGGAGGAGAGGTTGGGGGGGTGAGGTGGAGTGCTGCCCAGTGGGAGTTGTCAAGTGTGGAGAGATCTAGGCCACATTTAGAGACAGGAGCAGCTGCGTGTGTTAAACAGTTGGCTCTGAAGGGCGGTTTTAAAATTGGAGATTGTGGGAGCATTGGAGATGGGAGCAGGGAGAGAGTTAAACCAGGATGTAGCTCTGTAGCAGAAGGGCCTCTGTCCATGGGTGGTCCTGGATCTAGGGACCAGTAGAGTAGTCTTGCCGGAGGTTCAGCTTGTGATAGTGGGTTGAATGTGGTGGATGGAGGCTGTCTCCCCAGGAGGGGATAGTCTGAGTAGAGTTTTTTTGTGAGGAGGCAGGTTTGATAGCGTAGCTGTTCATCGAGGTTAAGCAGTTTTGCCTCGTCACAGAGTTAACAAGTATGTGTGAGCCTGGGGGCACCAGTAATCAGCCTGCAGGCCTTATTTAGGGTGAGGCAAATTTTATTGAGGGCGGTAGTGTCAGCAGCACCATATACTGGCAGGCCATAGTCAACAAGGGACAGTACTGAAGATGTAACCGCAAGTCAGAGGGCATCAGAGGGGAGGCAGTTTTTATAGCGGTAGAGGATGCCAAGCCATGTATTAGTGGCAGATGCAAGGGCATCAGTGCGGGTGTGGTAGGTGAGGACTGAATCGAAAGAAACCCCAAGGTACTTGTAGGTGCAGACTTGTTCAAGTGGTTGCTTGGTACTAGGGAGGATATGGAGTGAGAAGTTGCTGGCTTTGTTTTGGAGGTGGGCAAAAAGCATTGTTTGGTTTTTTTTGAGATTAACAACGAGTCTGTGCTCTTTAAACCAGGCTTCAGCACCATTGTAGGATTGTTGTAGTGTGTCCTGGAGGGAGATGGGATTGTGGTGGGTGGCAAAAATGACAGCATCATCTGCATACAGAAGAATTTTACCAGAGCATGCATTGGGCAGGGTGTTTAGATAGAGTGAGAAGAGTAGGGAGCCCAGGATGGAGCTCTGAGGTACCCCTGAGTGGATGGGATGAGTTTTGGAAAGTGTCCCATTGATTTTTACACATTGGAAATGAGCAGATAGATAGCTAGTGCACCAGGTGAGAGGGCCAGCAGAGAAACCAGTGTGGCAGAGGGCATCCAGCAGAAGAGGGTGGGAGACTGTGTGGAAGGCCTTTGAGAGATCAATGAACACTGCACCAGCTAGGGAGTTGGTGTCCAGGGAGGAGTGTAGGAAATCGGAGAACTCAACTAGTGCAGTGCCGGTACAGCAACCAGCATGGAAGCCATGTTGCTCTGGGCATAAGATGTTATGCTTAGTCAGATATTCAGTGATTTGAATAGCCACCAGTTTTTCTATGGCTTTGGAGAGGGGAGGGAGGATGGAGATAGGTTGGTAGTTCCCGGCGCAGGACCTGTCGCCTCCTTTATGAATGGGTGTGACTATGGCTGTTTTCCATGCAGTTGGGAATTGCCCCAGGTAGAGGGATCAGTTTAGTAGGCTGGTGAGTGGGGCAAGGACTTCATCCAGCACCAGCCGGAGAATACTGAGGTCCAGGGAGCCGCTGCCGGGACTATTGCTATTTAATGCTTTGGTCAGGAGAGGTCTAGCTTCCCGGGCAGATGCTCCACCTAGGTGGAAGCTGGGGCGTTGGAGGACTGGGGAAGGTAGGGTGGGGGAGGGTCAAAGAAATTACTGGGGAGGACAGAGCTAAGGTCAGTAAAGGAGGTGCTAAGGTAGTTAGCTATGCAGGCAGGGTCGGTGGAGGTAGAGCCATCAATCATGAGCTGGGATGGGGGAGCTAAGCTTGAAACAGTGTCAATTAGGACAACGAAGGCTGAACATAGGGTTAGCAATCTGAAGGATGCAGTAATCTGTTTTAGCAAATGCTAAATGATCACACTACCTTGCTTCAAAACTTTAACAAAAATAACAACTCAAGAAGACAAATTGAGACAAACTAAAATTAATCAGAATTCCAGAAGGAAAAGGGGGACCCCCCACCTTTTTTTTAAAAAACTTGTGACCAAAGCTCTATGGTTAAAACATCCTGAGAAATAAATTCTACTAGATTGGGCACGTCGCAGAGGGAACATCTCTCAAAGGGGGAGTTACTTAAACACTGCTAATCAAACATTTAGTAGTGTGTAAAACCACACTATTTCCAGGATACAGAAAGGATACCCAGAAGAGCACACATTGACAAAGGCCCCTATGCTGAGGGTATTAAATTCTCAGCTTTCCCCTGATTTTAGTACTGAGACAATCCAATCAAGGAAAACCTTTAACAAAGTAAAAATGATTCTACATGAAATAAACATTCAATTTACCATGTTACTCCCTGCAAAAATTAGTTTTTTTTTGGCATAATCATATGCATTTTTTTATGGATGCAAGTTGTGCAGAAGCTTGTCTGAAACTGCAGTTTCACACAGATGATAAGAGTAACCCACAGGGAAATGCATCCATCTCCTCGACACAAAAATAATTTAATCTAAGTAACAATTAAAAACCAACACTAGAACAAGTGCAAACATAGATTCATAGCTTCATAGCACAGTACAAATTCAGAAGGTGTTTAAGCCTTTATTTGAACTTGCCACCCATGATCAACATGGGAGGAAATCATATTTTTGACTCCCGTATAAAAATCTAACCTATATTTGAAAATAGTCATATTCTTACTCACGACTATATATTGGGGAAGAGTTTCCACATTGTTATTACTTGTTGAGTATAAAATCTATTCCTTTGTACGGTTGCATTCTTTTCACCTATTATTTTATACACATAGGATCTAGAAGATTTATTAACTTTATGCCCTATAAGTTCTAATGTCTCTATCATATTGGTTTTGAATAGCTTTAAAGGTTAGGCATAGATAGCCACTAATCCTTTTATATTCTGCTGAATACAACTTTGAGTTATTGAGTCTTTGATTGTAGCTTAAATGCTGTATCATATTTATTTTTTTTGTAATTTTTCTCTGGACTATCTCAATCAGTTTTTTTTTACTTTTTATGGTATGAGGTGCACAGAACTGCGAACAATACTCCAGGTGGGGTCACACCAGGCTGGTATACAGGGGCATGATTACTTCACTCTGTCTGCTTTTGATATCACTCAGTATACAACCAATAAAACTCTGATATTTCTTTGGTATTCCTGTCAAAGGATAGGTCCTTTGAGATCCATACCCCTAGATCTTTTTTCTCTGTAGTACTCTCAAGTATGGTGTTATTTAATTTATGTTGTAGAAATTATTTTTTTTTTTACCAAGATGCTTTACTTTGCATTTCTTTTTGTTAAATAAAATTTTTGTTAGTTACTGCCCACTGTGGTAGGTGATCTAACTCATCCTGTAATTGATTACTGTCTAAAACTGTCTGGAGAATTCCCCATAGTTTGCAGTCATCTGCATATTTGCGGATCCATGCTTTGTCATTTACTTGAAGGGTTGAAACCATGATATTGACCAAGTTCTGGCCAAATAACGACCACTGTAGTACTCAACTGGTCACATGTCCCCAATTAGAGAGGTGTCCCTTAATAGTTACCCTTTGCTGGCATTGTTCTAACCATGAGTTTATCTATCTGACGGTATTAGGATGTAGTTTTATTTTGGTAAGTTGTTCTAGTAGTAACTGATGTGATACTTTATCAAAGGCTTTGGAAAAATCTAGACAAATATCTACTGGGATGTTTTTATCTAGCGCAGCACTGACTGGTTCAAAAAACTGTATTATATGTGTGAGGCAAGATCTTCCAGAAATGAAACTATGCGGGGTGATGTTGACTAATCCCTCTTTGTTTATATGGTCCATGATATGTTGTTGTAGTAATATTTCCATTATTTTCCCTATCACTGAGGTAAGACTTATTGGTCTATAATTAGTTTTGCCTGCCCTGTTACCACTTTTGTATATTGGTGTCACAATCGCTGTTCTCATTCAGTTATGTTTTTTCCTTTCCTAATAGAGGTGTTAAATAAAACTGTAAAGGGTCCCACCAGTTCATTTATAAGCTCTTTCAAAAATCTGGGTGTGATACCATCTGATCCTGTAGAACTATTTCTTTTAAATGAATTTATAATCTGTCTAACCTCAGCAATGGTAAAAACTGGAGTACTGTCTGAGTTACCAGTCATATTTGGGGTAAACTTTTCTATAGGTTCATAAACAATTAGGAAATATTTGTTTAATTCCATGGCTATTTATTTTTCTTCAGTTATAATACTTTCCATAGCTTCTAATGGACCAATTACCTTTTGATTTCCTCTCATGGCTCCCACATAGTTATAAAATTGTTTTTTGTAGTCTTGTAATAATGATACTAAATTTATTTCTAAACTCTCCTTTGTGTTTTGAATCATTTTTTTTATTGTTTTTGCACTTTGCTTGAAATTCAAACAATTGCTGGATGATGGATTCTTCTTATATTTCCAGTAAAGTTTTTTTTATTAATTTGTTTTTTAATTTTTTTGTTCCACCAAGGTGGGATTCTATGATTGTTTCTGCATTTATTTCTTGTGGGAACCCAGTTGTCTATACAACAGCTAATCTGATTATTGAACTTGCTGCTCAGTCTCCAAGTCTTGGTTTGTAAGATCTTGTTCCCAATTCCATTTCCTAAGGTATTCTTTCATGTCATGATAATCTGATTTATTATAGTCCTTTATTACTGTCTTTCCTTTGGTACTGGTTTGAATAAAGCTGTATTTAAACTCTATCATTTTGTGGTCGCTGTCGCCAAGTGGAGGCAGTACTGTTATGTTATGAATTGCTTCTTTAGTGTTAGTGAATATTAAATTGAGTACATTGTTTCCCTTAGTTGATTGTGTTACAAGTTGATCCAGGTTATGTAGTATTGTAATATCAATGATTCTATTTTCTAAGGAATTTGTTCCTTTTAGGGTATTTCAGTTAATAGTTGGGAAGTTGAAATCACCCATGAGTATGGTGTCCCCAGCAATATTTTTGTTTTCTATTTCTGATAATAAGTTATTACTTTCTTCTGCTTGTAAGCTAGGTGAGCAATAAACTAAACTAATGGTTATTATTTTTAGTGGGAGTATAATTTGTACCCAAATGATTTCATTGTCAATAAATGAGGTGTTCTTAATTTCACGAGCCTTGTGCCTTTCCTCTGTACATAGGGCAATACCACTGCCCCTCCTTTCCTGACAGCTTTTATGTATCAATTAATATCCAGGTATTTCAATATTCCAGTCCCTGTCCTTGAACCAGGTCTCAGTTATACCACAAATAACTATGTTATTGCTTTTAAGTGTATAGGCAAGTTCATCAAGTTTTGATCTTAAACTTCTAGCATTTAGAAGTAGTATTTTAAGGATGTTAGTGGTAGTAGTGATAGTTTTTGTGTTGCCTAAGTGGTCCGTAGTTAATAATAAGTTTGTAATATTATCTATACTTTCGGTTAATCCTGCATCTACAGAGGATGTTGTACCATGCCTCTATCAAACAGAATCTCAAACAACTCTATCTGCAGATTGAAATAAGTGTATGCTCATTGAATGTAATATCATGCTTTAGATGCAAGCTCTGATTAAGGTGCAAAATGGAAAATAGTTTAACCTGTAGGGAAACATGTAAAAATGTAAAGTGGTTAAAGTTAAGAGAGAGAAGGAGAGGGGCTATTATGTAAAGAAAATATGCTGTCCAAAGGAATAGACATCCCTTTTTTTCTCCTCTTTTCTCACATATCTCCTCTTCCATATGTGAAGGGCTACATGTCTGGAAAATAATGCCCTATTGGTTTCAATAATGCTGGTCGCATGGCTCGAGGATCAAGCAACAAATGTTCTGCTGTCCTCATTCATGGCCACAGATGTTGGTGTATGGGGTGGTGGGGAGGGTTACTGAGCTATGACTGGGAAAACTATACATCAATTTTTATTTCTTATTCTTGGGCACTGTTTTCTATGCCTCTGTGTAAATGGAAAATATATCAGACTAGGTTAAATGTAAAAAATGTGCATAAGGGGTGGGTGGGCATGGATGGGAAGGGGGGCTTTCAAGTCAGTACATGTGGTTGTGCACTATATGGAAATGAAATAAATATGGATAACAGTGGGAAGAAGAGAAGCACAAACTTGATATTTGGAGGATGACAGGGAGGGGTGGAACATGGGTGATTAATGTATTTAATGTATTATTTGCAACTCAGACGTTAGGATGGGGGTGAAAACAAAAGAAATAATAAAGAGTTGGAATATGATATCACCTGAAGTCAGCAAGGATTTAAAGATATTAATAACAAAAATGGTGTTTTATTTAATAATAAAGATAGGTGTATAAGCAATTACAATGTGAATATTATAGGAACAATAGAATATGATCAACACTCACATCATCAGCTGGGCCACCTACCTTGATGTCGAGAGGGTCTGTATTGCAGCCCCTCCAGAACGAAGCCTAAAGAAACCAAATGCAGGGAGGTTGTGAGGGTCTGTTTGCAACCTTCCCCCACACCGAAAGCCACAAAAGAGACTGATCATCAGGTACACACAGAGCCTGCCAGATCCTCTGTTGCTCTCACAGTGTTGCTGCTCAAATTGCTGTTCTAAGGACTTTAATTGCACTGTACTCAGTTTCTGCAATACTGGATAAAATCCTTTTTATGCCCCCACACTAGTGTAGATAGTTTTTTTGTGCCCATAATCACTTGTTAGCAGAAAATTCATCATCTGCTTCTCCCATAAACTTTGTTTGGGTTTTGGTGCCAAACCTCTATTCGAAAAAAAAAAAGAAAGAAAGAAAGTAACCAGCCGGACTGTAAACGGAGTGACTATAGCCATCTGCCTTAACTAAAGTATATTCATTAATGTGTTTAATCCTGCTGCCTTAATTAATTAATTTACTACCAGCTAAATTTAAAGTAATTCTACCAGTTGTTAACACTGAAATCCTGGTTGGGCTGCGTAGTTTAGACTGGGCTCTAAATTGAATTATAGTGCCTGCTCCCGTTTTATTGAGGCTTAAAACCTAATCCTGTTGTGACTTCCCCTGTAACTATAAATAATCATCTCCTTCTCCTGGTTCCTTGTCCACAGCTGGGCCACCTACCTGGGGGTCGAGAGGGTCTGTATTGCAGCCCTCCCCCCAACAACGAAGCCTAAAGAAACCAAATGCAGGGAGGTTGTGAGGGTCTGTTTGCAACCTTCCCCCACACCGAAAGCCACAAAAGAGGCTGATCATCAGGTACACACAAAGCCTGCCAGATCCTCTGCTGCTCTTACAGTGTTGCTGCTCAAATTGCTGTTCTAAGGACTTTAATTGCACTGTACTCAGTTTCTGCAATACTGGCTAAAATCCTTTTTATGTCCCCACACTAGTGGAGATAGTTTTTTTGTACCCATAATCACTTGTTAGCAGAAAATTCATCATCTGCTTTTCCCATAAACTTTTGTTTGGGTTTTGGCGTCAAACCTCTATTTGAAAAAAAAAAGAAAGAAAATAACCAGCCGGACTGTAAGCGGAGTGACTATAGCCATCTGCCTTAACTAAAGTATATTAATTAATGTGTTTAATCCTGCTGCCTTAATTAATTAATTTACTACCAGCTAAATGTAAAGTAATTCTACCAGCTGCTAACACTGAAATCCTGGTTGGGCTGTGTAGTTTAGACTGGGCTCTAAATTGAATTATAGTGCCTGCTCCCGTTTTATTGCGGCTTAAAACCTAATCCTCTCCTTCTCCCGGTTCCTTGTCTACAGCTGGGCCACCTACCTTGGGGTCGAGAGGGTCTGTATTGCAGCCCTCCCCCCCACAACGAAGCCTAAAGAAACCAAATGCAGGGAGGTTGTGAGGGTCTGTTTGCAACCCTCCCCCACACCGAAAGCCACAAAAGAGACCGATCATCAGGTACGCACAGAGCCTGCCAGATCCTCTGCTGCTCTCACAGTGTTGCTGCTCAAATTGATCCCCGCCACCTCCGCCACCACCTTTGGTCGACATCGGGTTTTATAGTGATGATCACATGATTGTCTGAAACCAATCAGCCCACTTTGTTATCTGCAGCTTATACTTGTTAAACACTAGAGGGGCTCCCTCTCAGTACTTTTACATTTATAAACTCCCTACACTAGAAGCATGACATGCATCTTTTGGACCCTAAACCTTACCATCATAATTCTAACACTTTTTTCTCATTCCCACCCCACTCTCCTTGTTGATAAATTCCTTTCTAGGGACACTTACATCTGTCTAACCACACACTCCCTTAGAAACACAACCCCATCATATCACTCAACTCCAATCTCCCCTGTTCTACTCAGCACTAATTTTACCTCCAGCGTAAGCTGCACCATTAACAGATCCTCAGTGGTGCGAGCTCCACCCCCCAACAGGCAAACACACACTAAATAGCCCCCATCTTTCCCTATCTCAAGCCCAATTAGCCCAACTAGTCTGCATCATCCCCACAACAGTTGGACTCACCAAATTTCCCTCAAATCCACGCTTCCATAACTCTCTCTGTAAATTGATCTGGAAAGCTGCTCTCCGACATGCTCTCCTCCTCCTCCTCCTCCTTCTGATAGCAGGTAACATACACCCTAATCCTGGACCAACATTGACTAGTGTTCCCAAGGGGTGCGGGCAGAGTGGCCTACTACTGGCTTCCCTTAATATCTGTGGCCTACCTAGGAAGTTCACGCAGCTGCAGGGATGGATCACCCAACACTCCCCTGACATACTGGCCTTATCTGAGACCTGGCTCTCCAACAATATCCTAGATGCCTCTGTCTCCCTCAATGACTACTCCATCTTCAGAGCAGATAGGACAGGCAAGAGAGGAGGTGGATGTGCCATATACACTAGAACCTCTCTTCTGCCCCTTTCTGTCCCCTTGTCCTCGCCAGCTCATGGTGCCCAAGCCATTACAAACAAAGCCACCCTAGGCACTCCAAGTAAACCACTGTACATTATGGCAGTCTACATCCCCCCTAACCAGAAATAAGCCTTTGACTCTATCTTGGCCTGCATCACCCATCTCCCCCCCCAGGAGTGAACTGATTATTATGAGTGACTTTAATGTGAATTGGTTATCCCCTGCATCTGCCACGTTCAAAGATGCAGTCCATGCCTATGACCTTGCACAGGCTGTCCAGTCTCCCACCAGGCAAGATCCTAGGTCAGGGACTTCCACCCTTATTGACCTCATCTTTACAAATCTATCCAACCACCTCTCCAAAGTTAAAGTGCTCCCTGAAGTACTAAATGACCACTCTCCCATCTCCTGCTGCTGGTCAAATAAAATCACTCCCAGCCAACCTAAAATTTCCATCCAGAGGCACCTCAAAAAAGGAAACATCTCCCGCCTCAAATTCTATCTCTCCTCCTGTGACTGGGCACCTATTCACACTGCCAAATCCGTTGATGCTGCCCTCACCTCCTTTATTAAAATGTTTAACACTGCCTGTGACATATTTGCCCCTTTAACAAAACAGGTTATAAAAAACAGGGAAACTCTGTGGATCTCGCAGACCCTCCTAGAACAGATGAGACACAGAGATAACATCTGGCATAGGTCACTGAATTCCCAACTTCCCCATGACAGGCAACTCTATAGAGAGGCAAGAAACAAGTGTACCTGGGCTATTCGGCTAGCTAAGTCTACCTACTATAAGCAAGCACTCACCTCCTCATGGGACTCTGGGAATAAATTCTGGAACAATGTCAAGGAGCTCCGTGGGGAAAACCATTTCCCCTACCCCTTTGCAAATACTAAACATTACCTGTCCAAAGCCTTGCGCAATTCGCGGTTCAATAGCAACTCCCTAGACCTTAAAATTCTCAGACTAACTCTTGACGAGACCCTACCTCACCTCACCAAAATATTAAACTGCTCCCTGTGCCTTGGTCAATTTCCTATGCTCTGGAAAAGGGGAATTATCACACCTATCCTAAAAAAAGGGTGATCCAACTGACCCTGGTAACTATAGGCCCATCACAATCCTTCCTTCCCTCTCTAAGGTGCTCAAAAGAATTGTGTCAGACCAGCTCACCGAATACCTGGACAAACACAAATCTGCTGTGTCAAGAACAGCACGGGTTCAGAGCAGGACACAGCACTACCACTACCCTTCTCGAATTCACCTCTTACATACATGAAGCATTGGAACAGGGGTCATTAGCAGGAGCAATCTTTGTTGATCTGACCAAAGCATTTGACACCGTCAGTTACACACTACTTATCCACTCTCTCCCCTCCCTCCATCTCGCCCCTGAAGCAATCTCCTCGTTCAAAAACTGTCTCACTGATTGGACACAACAAGTCAAAATCAATACCACCCTTTCTGCTAAGCAACCTGTACTTGCAGGTGTCCCCCAAGGGTTGATTTTAGGCCCTCTACTATTCACTCTCTATCTAAACTCCCTCCCTCATGCCTGCAGTGGTAAACTATTGCTCTATGCAGACAATGCCGTAGTATCCTGGAAACACTCCAATGCAAACTCTCTTCAAAATGCCCTGCAAGGCTGCTTTAGAGAACTAGAATCCTGGTTCACCAATCATCGATTATTACTTAACTACAACAAGACTAAATCTATTATCTTTGCTCACCGCCAAAACCCCAACAGTAATGCCCTGCTATCTATCTCAAATTCTTAGGGCATCCACATTGAACAGGTCCCTAACTTTAAATATCTGAGTATCAGTCTGGATACATCCCTCACCTACCACATACATATTAAGCACCTCTCCACCTCTGCAAACACCCAGCTTGGGATTCTATGCAGACACAAACACTGCCTCCCCCCCCAGGGCAGTAAGGCTGGCTGTAACCAGCTCAGTCCTATCTGTGGTTGATTATGGGATAATAATTTACAGCACAGCTGACAACATAGCCCTAAACAGCATCAATCTAGCTCTCAACAAAGCCTGCCAACTGGTCACAAGCAGTGATAGATTAACCCATGCATGTGAGCTTTATAAGCGAGCAGACTGGCTGACCTTTGAAGGCAGACTAATGTACCACACTTGTCTCCAAGCAAAAAAGATCCTAATGAATCTTGCACCCATGGGCCTTCATCCCCTCATCCAACCAACCCCTCACAGGAGCACCCCTAGGCACCTGGCTGACACCCCACTCCTAGTCCCCCACTGTAGGACTACTCTAGGGCAAAGGTCTTTCCAGTATCGTGCTACACTCTGGCTAAATAAATTTCCTTCCTCCATCTCCCTGGCCCCTAGCCTTGGCCTATTTAAAAATGTTATCAAGAGATTTCTCCTTGACTCAGAGACATATGGCTGTAACAACCAGTGCTCCCTAACTTGGTAGGTGATAGAAAGCTAGCATTTCTCATAACTCCAAACCAAGGCCAACATAACTAACGGTACCTAAAACACAAACTCCCAGATTGGTGCTGGCCTCTGAATTGGTAACCAGTCCCACTTCACCTCAATGACCCAGGGTCCTTTAACAGCCCTAGAGATACTAAGCAAGCAATGTAAATTATCCTGTACAGAGTAACCATGTAAAATTTTCTTAATGTAATGTTTTGCTTAGTAAGCAGTGTACAATTTGTCTTTAAGAAATGTTTCTGTTTTGTATTGACGTGGAGTCTTTGCAAAGGAGTCTTCGACTCAAAGGATAGTAATTCTGAAATTTCAAAAAAATAAAATAAAAAAATATTAAAGTATTTCAATGGCTAATTCTTTAAAAGTATTACCTTGAAATATTAAGGGAATGAGGGACAGGATAAAAGGAAGAAACATTTTCAACTATGCTGATAGATTAGATTTTAATAGTGTTATACTCCAGGCGACACATCTATTAAAAAATTATTTCCTATTCTATTCAAGAAAATATGTTTTAGGAGTGAATGCCCTATACTGCTCAAACTAAAGAGGGGTAGACCTATTTTAAAAAAAAAGCTCAGGGATAACAATCAATAGATCTGTAATGGACATAAATGAGCATTACACTATTTGTGAAATTACACTGAATGGAACAACACTCACATTAATTAACATTTACTGGCCTAATGAAAACTGCTTGTTGTTTTTTGATGAGATTTTTTTTTAAATCTCCTTATTTAAATCTCCCATTATAATAGCAGATTTTAATTTTGTTTTGCCACTCCATTTCTTCTATTTCCACATTTTGGTTTGACCTACTGCCCCTTCTACCTGGCTGAGAAACTAACCCCTGCAGCCTTTTCTCCTTATTGCTGTGCTCTAAGGACGCCCAATCCTTCTCCTTCCCCGAACCATCCTCATCAGCTGGCAAATCTGCCTTCTCCTACCGTCTCCCATACCTATGGAACCAGCTTCTCCAGCCCTTCAGAAACTTACCCTCGCACAACTCCATTAAATCTCAACTTCAGCTCCCATTCCCCACCTGTAACTGCAACTAGTCTGCCTTTAGTCAAATGGACATGATTTAAACTTCAAAACCTCTGTACTGTATATAATTGTATTCATGTAACTTATTGTAAATGACTGTATATATGTAACTGAATGTAAATAACTCCTTTGTACAAAATTATGTGATTGTATGCAATATTCTCATGTATCTATTTTGTGTATGTATACTGTTTGTAACTCCCTCTCCCTCACCCCTGGGTCACACCTGAAAATAAGCGTTGGCTCAGTGTGCTTTTCCCAGTTATCAAATGTTTAAATAAAAACATTTTAAACAACAAACTAGACAGATCTAACCTATATGGGAATTGCAATCTGCAGCAACAAAACTATCTGATTTCATATCCAACTTCCGATTAATAGACCCATGGAGATATGCCTACCCCTCTACAGTACAATTTTCTTTCTTTTCAGCCGTTCATCAGACATTTTCTAGAACAGACTTTTTTTCTATTAGAAGCATTACTATACTGCATGGAAGATGTTAATTATAAAGCTTTTCACATTTCTGGCCATGCTCCATTTATTTTCACTATTACAATAAAAAGATCAAACACAGTACTTCATTTACAGTTATATTAGACTCTATATTACCTAAAAACCCAGGTTTTACTACTAAAATCAAGCAGGAGACTCTGTAATTTTTCCAGTATAATAAATATACAGATACATCTGCAATGATAATTTGGGATGAATTCAAAGCATATATCAGGGGATCACAATGGCTTACAACTCTAAAAGAAAAAATACAGAAAACAACAATTGGAAAGCTTAGAAAAAGTCCCCAATCAAAAGAATATCTTTATAATTTAATAAAAGACCTAACTATATTGTAGGAGCTATTGACCTTAAGAAATCAGTTTAACAATTTATCGACTTTAGATACAGAAAAACAGCTATTCCTTACTAGATCCAAATACTATGCCACAGATGATAAACCAGATAAAGTTTTATCATGGCAACTTTGTGACGAACAGGAGGAAAACATCATTAAGAATATTAGGAAACAATATGGTAATCTTACATCCAAAACAACAGGAAATGAATAAGATTTCTGCAGACTTTTACAAAAAAAACTATACTTCTGAGAGGGGCACAGAATCATATTTTCAAACTATTTCATTACCCATACTAAATGATTCACAAATATCATCTCTGGAGCAGGAAATAACCATAACTGAAATAGAAAATGCAATATAAACTCTAACCAGCAGCAAAACATCAGACCCAGATGAGATTCCCATTGATTTTTATAAAACATTTGCAAATTTGATCATCCCACATTTACAAATCCTGTTTGATAGTATTCTGTAACATCAATCCATTCCCTTATCAGGTACAGAAGCTAAAATAGTCCTCTTTGAAAAAAAGGATAAGGATCCTACCAATCCAAGATCGTATAAACCCATAACCCTCATCAATTCAGATTGTAAGATTCTAACAAAGATCCTGGCAAACAGGTTGGATACTATACTACCTCATGCATCCAGATCAAAACAATTTTATTAAGGACCAATAATTGAAATCCAATATTATGAAAACTATCAACTTAACAGATAAATTTAAAGATTCCAACTACTCCATTCCTTCATTAGGTGCTGAAAAAGCATACAATTGGGTTGAGTGGGGTTATATTAAAACACTATTATCACATATGAAGTTCAGCCTGAAATTCAGAAAGTGGGTAGATATATTATATTCCAACCCAATATCCAGGATAAAAATGAAGAATGATTAAGATGAAATATCATGACCAATACTGCTACAAAAGGGTACCCAACAGGGATGCCAACTTTCAACATTAATCTTTGCCTTGGTCATTGAACCACTGGCCATAACCATCAGGGAGAACAATAGGATAAAAAGAGTTAAGAGTAGGTACCATAGAACACAACATCAGTCTTTATACAGACGATGTACTACAATACACTACAAATTTAAATCAGATTTATGAAGGATTAAAAAATACATGAACATTATTCAGTAGCATTTCAGGGTATAAGATCAACAAGAGTAAAACAGAATTACTGGAGTCCACAACACATACAGACTCTTTAGATCAATACAAATACTTGGCATTAGAAAGGTTACCAACCTAAAGGGGAGGTGCCTGTGGTGAGCTACCCAACTGCTAGTCCTTATTTGTACTTATAAGTCTGTTGTATATATGTTTTTGTATGTCATTTTATGTATATGTACATGCCACAACATGCCAGTGTTAATTCAGGGGGACATAGAGGAAAAATACTTGATTAAAAAAAAAAAAAGGTTTTTTTCTTCCTTTGACCTGGAAGGCCAACTTGCTTGCCAGGAATCTGACAAATTATTGTCAAAGACTTTTGGAATAACTGATCAAAGGGGTATTTCCAATAGTTAGCTGACCAAGGGAAACAGAGGTGAATAAAGTGTTTAGGAGATAGCCATTTTAACTTCAAAAAGCAGGATGCTGTGTTCCAAGATATTGTCTTTGATGAGATGAAAAGAAAAGAAAACAGGAAAGTAAACATCCTTCTAGCAAACCTGTGTGAAATTCTAACTGGACATTGTGAATTAGCTTATAGGGTGCATACTGATCCATCAAAGTTTTAACTTTGACTGTCATGTTACTGGTTAATTAGTGAGCCAGAACATTGTGTTGGGGAAGCACAGGAGTGACACCCAGTGGCCTAAAATGGAAGAGCCAGCCTCTATCCACAGACAGGTATATAAAGCCCCAGCCCAGTGCATTTACATACATTTTCATCTGGACACCAGGAACAAAACTGCTGAAACCCAGTGTGGCTGCCTAGATTAAAGGAACTGAAAACTTTCATCTACTATTTCTGGACTTCAATTCACTTCAATTCAGCATAATATTAACATGACCAGTAAAGATATAAACTTTTACAATGATCTTACTATTTTTTCCTCCTCTTCACGCCATGTTTACCCACAATGCCCACACCACCCATAGTTCTGTTCCCCAGTAATGTGAGGAGGCGTATGGGAGAATAGAGTCTGTGCTCTCAGCTCAGGCTCTGCAAGTTAATGGGAATCAGTGAGACAAACAGTGGAGCACCCGAAATACAAATGTCTCTCACAGTGTCCACATGTGTTTCTGAAGTATCATTGTTTGGTAGTAAGTTTGACAAGGTTGTCCTCTGTGCAGTTGCTAAGATGAAAAACTGCGGCAGTACTTACTTTCTGAGTCGCTTGCCTCCAAAGTTGTACTCCCCATCCCGTAGCATTTCTTCCGGTCAGTGCCATTACACTGTGTCTCTTGCTATCATGTTGAAAAGTTCAACTTTGAGATTACATTTGGGTGACTGCTAGAAAACCTATGAAGACTACATAAAATCTCTTGCTGAAGAACATCAAAACTATGATGTTTTCCTAACAGGTGATTTTAATGCACAGTATTATGAATATTTTCAGGGCAACATTTACTACTCAGGAAATAATGAATTGATAGATGCAATAAACATTCTAGATGGAAATATTAATAATGTAAAAACTATGAAAGATGTAAAAACTAACAAAGCAGGCAAAGTACTGAATGCTGTATTAATCAAAACTGATCTTCTGGAAATAAATAGCAGAATGAAGAGGGATGTTGAAGGGCCCATTTCATGTCTTTCTCCTAATAAAGCCTCAATGATAGATTTATTTATGACTAATTTAAGTGCCACTGTAAGGGTTTTTGATTTAGAAGTCATAGAACATCCAAAGTCTCCTCAGTTACTTTTAAAGGTTGTTCTACAAAATATGAATAGTGTAACAGTGACAATTCTCTTTCACAAAGAGTTTTTTGAAGTCATTAATGTTAAAAGAATCAAATGAACATCAGAGAACTTTGATGATTTAGGTTATATGTTAACTAATTCAGAACCACGCAATCTAAAGGAAATTATTATGCAGGGAGAAAATAAGGAATCCCGATAATTTATTGGAAACTGTTATTACAGTATATTGCACCTTTATTATATAGATACTCAAATAAACAGGCAAAAGAACAATCACATAGTTCAATGCAATATGTAAACAGGAGAAGAAAATAATTAAATAAATTAGTGATGGAAGTTTGTCAAAATTAGACAGAATTTATGGATGTTAAATCAAGAAAGGAAAAGACATAATAAAATACTTAACCATAAAAAAAAAATCAAAGCAACTTAAAGAACAGACTACAAAGTACAGTTATACAAAAAAGCAAAAGAAAACTAAGAATTCTGCATTCTAGTAGCAAAAGGTTGTAGAACATATTCACAGGCAATAGATGCTTATATACCTCCATGCATTTGGAAGAGCATTTTACGAAGGTTTATTATGACCTTCAAAAATTGCTTTGAGAATATATGTAAGCAATAAGGCATGACCAGGGGTTAGGTTAACAGGCTGTCAATGGGGTGTAATGTGACACGAGGCACAGCCAAGTGCTACATTGCCCCAGGGGTGATTAACTGACTGTTAATCTAACTCCTGGGAGTGCCTTATTGCTATTCTAAAAACTATTACAAAAGAAAAGTGTTAAAAGTGTACTTTTGAATGTTTTCCTCATTGAGAAGAAGATTTCGTGATAAGATAGTTCATACACTAACTGTTTAAGAATGCTGGTTCAGAAACCGAATGCATCATTCCAGTCATTCAACAGTGCTAGAGAATGGAATGCTGATAGGTAGAATTCATACACAATGGTGATCAGGCTGTACATGACAGTGTAACAGGGATTAATGTAAGGCTGTCAGAATGCTGACAGGCAATCAGATTGCAGCATTTCTGTGACCAGTTTTATAATATTGGAAAATTACAAATTTATTTAAAAACTATATTTAGCCCAAATCCCATCTATTTTACATCAAGTGAAATTGATCAAGCCATTAATAAGACTAAGTTAAATAAGGCACCTGGACCAGATAAGGTAACTGCAGATCTTATTAAGCATTTCCTGGACTAGTGGGCAACTTTGTTACATCATAGTTACAACAGTATAATTCAAAATTAGATCTTGGGCAGGCAATATAATTTTCCCAGTTCACATAAAAGGACAAATAAATGATCTTCAAGTGTATCAACCAGCTAATTTAATGGATACCCATGCAAAAAATATTTTCTCATATAGGGTCCAATGCATGACCCGTTTGTAGGTACATGCAAAAGGTGCACTCCTAGCCCATGCAGCTCTGCACCCATGGACAGGCATGCACCAGCCAGTATTCACCATTGCCAGCAACATGCCCACATTCCCACCCCCCTGGCATACAGCTGCATGGGTGTGGATCACAGCTGCATGGATGGGCATCCAATTGGATGCCCATCCTGGGTCCTGAGGTCGATCACCTGCTGCACACATGTAGGGAATTCTGTGATCATGTGGACCCTGTTATGTGGAATCCAATGGTTTTCTTGCCAAATGGCTGCCCCCAGCCCTCCCTAGCTGCCGGTGGACTGGGGCAACAGAGAGTGTGTGTGTGTGTGTGTGTGTGTGTGTGTGTGTGTGTGTGTGTGTATGTGTGTGTGTGTGTGTGTGGTTCCCATTACCCCCTCACCCAGCTGGTAACCATTGGGAGGGTACATAAATATTTTTGGCAGGGTCCCCCTTTACATAACATTTTCCACCCTGGCCCCGCATTCTGCACCTTAGTGAATGGTGCAGAGTGCAGTCACACCCCATGGCATGCTCTGGACCGCCCCAGGCATGTCACTACACTGGCAGCTAGGGATCCAGTGCACAAGGTGCTAGCAGACCTGTGTTGAATGCTGCTGGGGGTAAGCTGGACCCTGCTAAATGGCATTCAGTCACTGGTATGGCAACGCACAGCACATATGGAGCACATAGGCATTAGTGCATAGACCCCATAGTGATGACTAAGTTAGAAATTTGGATAGAAGGAAACTTTATTCTGGGCAAATGCCAGAAAGGTTTTAGAAAATCACATTCAACTATACAGCATTGTATGGTATTGTCATAACTGACAGATGAATATGTCAAGATAAAAAAAGCTAAACTTTTCTGTTGCTTTGTAGATCTGAGAATGGCATTTGATAGTGTAAGTCATAAAACATTATGGACAATACTTAGTGATATGGGTGTAGATAAGCATCTATTAGATATTATCGTTAGACTATATAAGAACACATGGTCTAGAGCTTATTTATTTATTGTACAGTAATCTCGGAATTACATCTTTAAGTTAAAAGCTCATTTATAAATGTTCCATATCATACAAGACAATATACACTATCATGATACAGAGAGTTTACATATAGGATAAAGTATGGGCTGCAGTGTGTTACGAGAATTTAACACACACCCGAGTTGTTGGATGGCACATAAACCCCGAGGGCGTGTGTTAAATTCGAGTTAAACACACTACCCTCATATTTTATTTTATATAATTGAAGAGCTCCGTTTTTCTATGGTGAGACTTGAGTTTGCAAAAAAGACATGGAGGCTTACCTTGCAGATGAACATTTTTATTTCTGTGAGGAAAACAGAACTGTGCTTGAACGTTAACTTTTAATTATTTAAAATGTTAAATAAAGAGAATAAAATAGAAGTCCATGACTGTGGAGATTCTTTGGCATAGTTTCCTGTTGCATCGGCTGTTTTATGATGATGTACTCGTTTGACCTGAAGAGGAAAGGTTAGGGTTGAAAGGAGAGCAGTTAGGGATCATGGCAAAGTGTGAACTGTATAAGTTAGGCTCGATAAAATAAAATGCTATATGTGTAGGTTTGAGATGGAAGTAACGCCGACAAGTAAGTGTACTTTTCTCGTCAGTGATGTTTGAGGTAAAAGGGACAGTTGGAAGGTCACGCTCTGTTTGTTTACTTGTCTAGAGCGCTTTGCTATGGAAAGGGAGCGTGTGAATGCCGTAACACCTACTCAGGTGTTACGGTATTTAACACACGGTTTTCTCTATGAGAAAAGCGAGACCATTAATTATATTACATTAATTGGAGCAAACAGAGCAATACAATAAAGTACAAATTAAGGTAAAGCAAGACAAAAATAACATGCAGTAGATACTAGTCAAAGCAGCTTCCAATGTGTTGCTAATACTATAGTAGGGGAGACAGAACAGGGGATAGGAGGACTAGAATTTATCACTGAAAGCTAGATAGAATTTAGGAGGCATGGAAGTATGGTAGAAGCAGGGACACTGGCCTATTGTACATGAAATGGCCTGAAAGGAGATGGAGGGGCAGCTCAAGTACGAGCCCTGTCGAGACAAATAGTGAGAAGAGGGTGAGGGAGTGAGGTGGTGAGGTGCAAATAGCAGTGTCAGTGGCTCAGTAGGTAGCACACTCGCCTTTGAGGCTGGGAGATCAGAGGGCTGTGGGTTCAGTTCCTACATCTGGCACTTGGGTTAATATCCCAATACTGACACTGTAGTGCAGCATGAGAGGGGTGCTGCACTTCTGATGTGCCGTCTTTCAGATGAGACGTTAAACCGAGGTCCCATCTGCCTGGATTGGTGGTAGTTCAGGTGGATGTTAAAGATCCCATGGCACTTATCGAAAAGAGTAGGGGAATTTCCCCGGTGTCCTGGCCAAATTTCCCTCATTCACTAAAAATACCACCAACAGCTTAATCTGGTTCAAGGTCAGTTGGCATTCATCTGTATCCCCCTGCCCCGGGTTGTGCCTGAAAATAGGCAGGATTTGTCTAGTGCACTTACCCGGTCAACAAAAACTAAATAAATAAAATAAAAATATACAAGTGCAATGGGTGAGACAGTGAGCCATCTAACACGTAGAGGGGATTTTAAAAAACACATTAGCAGTTCTTATTGCTGGTCAACAGGTGAGACCTTAGGAGTGACTTAAAGCAGCCAATGTCAAAGCAGGCAATTAGGTCACTGTCTAGGGAATTTAGCCAATTAGGGGCCCTATAACCAAATGATCTTAGTCCTAGAGAAGTTGGGTGGAAGGGTACTTTTAGTGAACTTCTACTTACTCCCCTAGTATTTCTGGTATTGTTGCTAGGGCAGATGAGGCCGCATAGATCAGGGGTGGTGAGGCCTAGAGTAGTTTTTTCTGCTAGCAGGCATGTTTGATACTGTACTCTGTGTTTCAGATTGAGCCACCCAACACGGAAGTAGAGCTCACAAGTATGAGTTAGTTGGTGAGTGCCAAGGGTAAGCCTACAGGCTTTGTTAAGGGTTGATCTAATATGATTTAAGGCTGTATCTGTGGCAGACCCATAGACTGCTAGCCCATAGTCGATCACTGACAGAACTGAGTTAGTTACAGCAATCTTAAGGGCCTCTTCTGTAAGACAATGTTTGTGTTTGTAGAGAAGGCCAATTCTTGAGTTGGCAGTCTTAGTGGCTGCATCAATGTGATGCGAAAAGGAGAGGGAGCTGTCGAGTGTGACACCCAAGTACCTGAAAGTATTTATCATTTCCGGGGTTATTTTTTGGTTGTTGAATATTTAAAGTTGATAATTTCAGTGTTTGTTTTGTGGAGTGACAAAAACATTGTCATTGTCTTTTTGTAATTTAGAAGAAGCCGGTGGTTCCTGAACCAGGACTCCACAATAGTGAAGTTTTTTTGCATTTGTTTCTCCAAGGTGACAGGGTTTGCATTGCTAGAAAACAGTACTGCATCATCTGCATATAGTAGGACATGGTCAGAGCAGGCAGAGGATAGTTTATTTAGGAATATGCTAAAGAGTAGGGGTCCCAGGATTGAGCCCTGGGGAACCCCTGATGTGACAAAACAATGGTCAGATTTGGAGTCAAGAATTTTGATCTGTTTGGAATGACCAGTAAGGGAGCTCTGAACCAAGGCAATGATTCAGGGGAAAGACTGGTAGAGGACAGCTGGTTTAGAAGTAAAGCATGTTTGACAGTACTGAGTGCTTTTGTTAAGTCGATATATGTGGCTCCGACTAAGAGTCCTTGGTCTAGTGCATCATAGATGAGGCTAGAAAATTCAACCAAGGCAGTTGTAGTGCTGTGCAGTTTCTTAAAATCATGCTGCTGTTGACACTGTAGGTGGTGCTTGTCCAAGTAATCGACAAGTTGGTCACTGACTATCCTTTCAAGTGCTTTCAACAGAGGGGGGATGATTGAGATTGGGTGGTAGTTAGCATAATTAGTGTGGTCACCACTTTTAAAGACTGGAGTGACCATGACCTTTTCCCATATTTGGGGGAATGTGGCTATATTTAGGGACAAGTTCAGTATATGTGTAAGTGAAGCAAGTACGTCCTCCAGGGTGAGGGTGACCAGTTTGAGGTCCAGAATATCTCCACTTGATTTGGATTTACTAATAGCCTTATTAAGGTATTTTCAAGCCTGAGATCTAGAGACGATTTTAGAAGGGGAAGGGGTTGTCTTATACGAGTTAACTTTGAGTAAGGGGTTACAGTTACATGGGGGGTCAAGAAAGTCAGGAGGAAGCACTTCACTAAGCTCTGTGAAGGCCATATTGAAGACATTGGAGATCTCTAATGCATCCCGTGTCAGAGTGCCATTCACGTTGAACATTGTGAGAGGGGATTTGTTGACTTTACCGGTCAAGGTTCTTAAGTTGTCCCAGAAGGTTCGACTTTTGCCCCAAGATTTTTCTAGCTCTTGTCTAAAGAACTGGCTTTTTGCTAAGTGTACGGTGTAGGTGCATGTGTTGCGAGCAGTTTTGTAGTTTTGGATGTCTGAAAGCAATGCCGTGCACTTAGCCTTGTACCAGAGGTTATCCCTTTCCTTCATTTGTTCAAGAAGGGGGGAGTAATCCATGACTTGCTGGAGCCCTTTACTTTAACTGTTTTAGTAGGGACAAAGATATTGCAGGAGGCATTGAAGGTGCACACAGATTGCTCGAGGGCCGAGTCCACATAATTGGTACTGTACAGTATATAGCTGGCCAATCCTGCTGCCTAAGGTGGTCTTTCTGTGTCTCCAGGTGCCCAGCCTTCAGAACTCTGGTTGTACTTTAATAGTTTTTGGGGGGAATTTCTGAATCTTGTTCAGCCAACAGCAAAGGATAGGCGAGTGGTCACTAATACTATCAGAGTACTTCTGTCTTGGTAATTCTATCTGGGTGGTTGGTTAGTAGCCAATCAAGAAGTGTGTTGGCCCCATTCCAGTAGTTTGTACGGGTAGGGGAGTCCACAAGTTGGGCCATGTTGATGGATGACCTCAAAGCCCAGAGCCTGTCCCTAAGTTCTGAGTTGGACCTGGACTGATAGGAATTGTAAGTCACCTTTTGTAGGGGGACAGGATAAAGCCTGGCTCTGGATGGTGTTACTAACATATATGACACATCCCCCCCCCGCTTTCCAGTACTGTCCATTCTAAAGGAAGTGTAACTTTCAATATGAATAGCCAGATCCAGGATTTTAGGGGTAAGCCAGGTTTCCACTACAGCTAAGATGTCAGGTTTATGCTGAGCTAACCAGACTTGCAGTGAGTCAAACTTCGCCATAAGGCTACAGATGTTCATAGAGGCTATAGTAAGAGAGCCAGGCCTCTTAGGAGGGGCTGATTGAGTTGGTGCAGGCCAGGGTTAAGATGGATGTTGCCAGATAAAAGTAGTAGAAGCCACGTGAGCCTTAGGAGATGTAGTTTTAAGAGTTTTGGGGCCGGTGCTTGTGTGGCAGTATACTTTCTGGGTTTTACAGAACTATCAGAAAATATAAATAGGGCTGGAAGTGCTAGGGGAAGTGGATATTTGTTGCTATTTTTATGCTGAAGCCCCTCAAAACTGCTGAATTTAGGGGTGGTAGAGCCAGGGTTGCCCATCGTGTCCCAGCTCAGCTGAGATTGGGTAACTGGAGAGGAAGTCTTAAGCATTTCATAAGTATGATCAGCATAGGGTGGGAAAGCCAGTACCAAGATTAGACTACACATTAGAGTGAGTTTCCACATTTTTTTGGCCAGGTTTCTGTTACTTTTGAGAGAAGCATGCTGAGAGCCAGTACTATCAGATAAAGAAGGAAATGAGGAAGTAAAAGCAATTGTGGTTGTGGGGAGGCAGAAGTGGGCTGTTGCGTACTAGTCCTAAGTGTGCCCTGTGTATTATAAAGCTTTGGAAAGTATTAGGTGGAAACAGAACTGCAGGAATAGTGTGGTGGTTGGGTGCTTGCCTTCAGTGTAAGGGGAGGAGTTCATTATGAACTGGGTACTGAAAATCTAGCAACCTGATTGGCTGATCCCTTTAATCCACAACATAATCATGGGTAAGAAAAGGTGCCAGCCAGCAGGTCATATTACCTGCTCTTGATGCATCTGCCCATAGATTTCAGCACACAGACAATGGGGCTGAAGTCACGGTCGGTGGCAGCAGCTCTTCAGCCCTGTTTGAAAAAAATGACCAGCTTCCAACTGCTCAGAAAACCAGCTCTCACTGCCATGGCATCCAATATACATTTTTTTTATTTTACTCCATCACCCACCATCTCTCTACTTTCACTTAGTATCAACTTTTGAAAATACAACTAGATTTTCCCCACATCCTGCCTCATGCCAAATGGCAGTTCCCAAAAACCCGTACCTCAACCAAATCTTCTGACTGAGACTGCAGCTATGAAAATAAACCAAGATCTCTTGATCTCCTAGCTCCTTATTAGCTCTGTCTTTCCTCCAAACTATAGCATCACTTACCCACTGTCTTACTTTCAATCAATGTGCTATCCCAGACTTCAGCCCCAATTTGGCAACTGCAACCTTGAGAACCATTCCTAACTCCTTTATGCAGCTTTTAAGCAGACTAGAAGAAATATTTAAAATGCAGCTAGGCGGTGGGGGGCAAAGTACAACAAAACCTATAGACAGTCATCATCAAAGCATCCTAAACCATTTGTACATCACCACCTACTGTACACAGCTCCATCTATTGTACTGACCTACTGTATATGCACAAAACTGAGAACTTTTTTCTGATGTGCACATTCACATTAACACAAATGACTAGAAAATATTTTAAACTGATTTTTGAAAATGTATAATTTATTAAAGACAACTCAGTTAGCAATAATACATTCCAGACTGTGGTATATCATGGGATATCATCACTTCTCAGGTGCATGAGGCACTCAGCCTGCTGCCTTGAGCTTCACAACACACCCAAGGTGTGACAATATCCCATGATATACCACACCCTGTTGGTAAACATAACATGACTGGGCAGCTGACAAATACAATTAAGACAAACTTGGGTGTCCACCAAGGATATATAATATCATCATTACTCATTAATCTGTATATTAACGAAATTATTACAGATATATGATTCAGGTTTTCATTCTTCAAAAATTTGGACTACTGTAATTTCATCTTTAGTATATGCAGTGATTTGGTTTTCATTTCAACTTCTCTTCTCGGCCTGAAAATAAAATTAGGCAAATTCTCAAAATTATGAGATTTAAAATATCAGAAGATAAACCAAACCAAAACTCAATTGCTAGTATTTGGATGTACAAGCAGAGATAGATATACCCTGTTTAATATTGGTGTTAAAGTAGACACAGTCTGAACGTATGTCTACTTGAGTCTAAGATTCTTAGTAAACTTGAAATGGAATAGTCATGTAAAATATTTCAGACAAAAAGTCACTTGATTAATGGAATAAAAAGATTCATGAAGAATTATGGAGGTTATTCAGTAGAAGGTTGTCTAATGACAATTAATGCAAAGATTAGTTCAGCTATGGCTTATGCCTCTGAAGAATAGGGTCATACAAGAGTCTCATCATTGCAAATTATCTTAAAAAAATTATATACTTATAACATGTTCCTGATTATGTTTGAGAATATATTCTTTAAGCAGAACTTGGTCAGATTTCTTTGGAAACCACTATAACCTCATGGATAATAATTTTCCTAATGGGTTTACAGATACTACATGAAAATAGACTGCCAAAATGAAGTATGGAGGAGCAAATTCAATATTCACATAAAGGCTTTAAAATGTCATACTTATACTTCATCAAATAAAAATTGTTTCCACTTGAGCTAGGTATGGTGTTGTCAGATACTGTATATTTAGATTACCAGGAAAAGCTCATGGGCCAGCTTCACAAAGGGCAACACAGAGCTTGCATCAAGCCCTGCATCAAACCCATTTGATGGCACCGCTGTGCCAACAACATTACTGCACACTGCACCTGATTCAAGAAGATCGGGTGCATTTATAACAGTTTACCTGATTTACAGCAGCTTGTGCCAACTCTTTTGCACCAGCCCCGGTTATCTTCCCCAATTGTTTAACCAGGAGTGGCACACTTAGCTAAAAGCTTGTTTACAGGTGCGACCTGGGAGCACAGGGAAGTTAAGTGATTTGCTCTGGGTCACACAGTATGCAAGTGGGGGCTGTGGGATTCAAACCCAGGTCTCCAGATTTGCAGCTCAGCGCCTTAAACCATTGTGCTATACTGCCTCACTGCCCCCATGAAAAGGGTACCTGAGACAGCCACCAGGTAGACCAAAAAACATTGGTCTAACTTGCAGCAGTTGGATCATGGAATTGAGAATCCCGATCACTGGCCAGGTGAACGCCGCAAGCCACATGTGCCATATGTTCAGCACTCCCAGGGCTTGTGACATTCGCAACTCTTTTTTGAATCAGGCTCCTTATTTGTATTATAACCCAGAGATGTAAAGATCGTGCAGTGCAACCGGATAGTGCCAAAATAAAACATTCCACAATTCATATGTCATATCGATTGTTAAAAACAGTTAAAGAACAGCTGTATTGACACTAATTAAGGATAATAAATCAAGAATTTGTTAGACTTGATTTAGAATAGCACTATTTTGAAGTAATTTTACATTATACAAACAATGTAAAGATAATGTCATGACACCATATTGCAACTTTAGTTCTGGAGAAGTTGATGATTTAGACCATGTAATATTATTCTGTCCATTTTACAATATGCTAAGAGAAAAATGGCTTGGTAAAATATTAAAAGATACATACAGGTCCCCAAAAGAAACTGTGTGCTTCCTTTTCTCAGTAACCAAATTAGAAGTTTTGGAAAAGATAACTTCTTTTTTTAAATCTCTGAACTTTGTATAAATGTACACCAGTGATAGATAGATAGATAGATAGATAGATAGATAGATAGATAGATAGATAGATAGATAGGTAGATAATTTTATTTATAAAAGCCTAATTCCTGGCACTCTGAATGCTGTACATCAAAACAATACAATGATAAATTGTAAAACCATGCAAAGATCATTCAGTTAATAAAAACATCATAAATAAAAAAAATATAAATAACCATTCTGTAATTCATAGCTCAAATTCAGTTAATAAAAGCCTGCTGGAATAGATATGTCTTTAATCCTCCTTTAAAGGCTTCTACCAAGGTGGCCTCCTTTAAATAGTAAGGCAAGGAGTTCCACAGAGTAGGCACGGCCACAGCAAGTGCCCTACCTCCAGAATGCAACAGCCTAACCCTGGGAAGCCCAAGGAGGCCGCCCTCAGCAGAATGGAGTGCCCAAACTGGTTGGTAAGGAACAAGGAGATCTTGCAGATAAGCTGGGGCACTTTTGTGCATGGTCTTATAGGTAAGGAGCCCTATCTTTTAGACAACCCACTACCTGACCAGTAGCCAGTGCAGTCTGCAGAGGACCAGGGTGATATGTTCAGATCTACTTACCCCAGTCAGAAGTCTTGCCGTATGCATTCTGCACCAACTGCAGATGGCGACGGTTGCCCCCAGAGGTACAGGGCACTACAGTAGTCCAACCTGGTCTTGATGAAAGCATGCACCAGCATGGTCAGGTGGTCCTCCCAGGGAATCAGGGCTCAGATTCGGGCAATGTTCCTAAGATGATAGAACCCACTTTTGACCATGGCCCGATGCTTGAGCATCAAGTGTTAGGCTGTCATCTAGGATCATACCCAAATCCTTCACCTGTCTAGTGGGGACAAGGAGAACACCCCCCAACACTAAACCAGAGGGTGACCCCCTTCCCCCCAGTGACCCAGATCCATGACCAGTACCTCAGTCTTGTCTAGGTTAAGCTTAAGCCAGTTGTGAGTCATCCATGACTGGATTTCCTTGAGGTAGCTGTTAAATACCGAGTCTGACAACTGATTTTCAGGTGCACAGGACAGATACAGCTGTGTACCATCTGCATAGCAGTGAAAACCCAGCCCATACCACCTGAAATTGTCCCCCAATGGAAGCATATACACTGTGAACAGTAAGGGCGACAAGCCTGAACCCTACAGAACCCAACAGCACAGAGGCTTTGGGTTCAATGAGACAAGTCCCATTTTCACCCTCTGCACTCTGTCAGG
This sequence comes from Neoceratodus forsteri, assembly GCA_016271365.2. Lineage (NCBI taxonomy): Eukaryota > Metazoa > Chordata > Ceratodontiformes > Ceratodontidae > Neoceratodus > Neoceratodus forsteri. The sequence goes on from CM028131.1 coordinate 855,439,478, forward strand.
TATGACCTGAACCAGTGGATGACAATACCGGACAGGCCACACCAGAACTGTAGGTGGTCAAGCAGCACCTCATGGTCCACAGTGTCGAATGCCGCTGAGAGGTCCAGGATAACCAAGATGATATGGGCTCTCCTGTCCCTCACCATCAGGAGTTCATTTAACACCCTTACCAGTGCCATCTCCATACTGTGCCCTGCTCGGAACCTAGACTGGAAAGACTCATAGGCAGAGGAAGAGGCAAGATGTATCTCAAGCTGCATGGCCATCACCCTTTCAATAACCTTCCCTAAAATTGGGAGGTTTGAGGCCATCCTGCAATTACTGAGACAGTCTGGGTCCAATGAGGGCTTCTTCAAAAGGGGCCTAACCAATACCTGTTTCAAGGACAGGAGAAAGACCCCACCACTCAAGGAACTCCAGACAACCTCAGCAACCACAGGTCCAATCAGATCCAGACATCCAACCAAAAGGTGGATTGGACCTGGGTTTAGATCACACTGTGTAGGCCGCAGCTTTGAGATTATCCCCACCAACTCCTCTACTCCAACTAGCTCAAACTCATCCCAGACAGGAGGAGTGTTTTGGGACAACTCAGATCGGGCACTGCATTCCTTTCAAGAGATACTCTAGGAGACCTTAGCCCTAATAGTGGACGCCTTGTCGTCGAAGAAGAGAACTAGCTCCTTGCATCTAGTGCTTGAAACTGCTCCCCCAGCATGGAGACAGACAGGATGTAAAAGCCTATCTACCATGCAGAAGAGCTGAGCTGGTCTGCTCCTCACCACAGCAATCTCCTGAGACAGAAATACTGCCTTTTTTTGGGTGATCACCTCCTGATAGTCAACATAATGTGACCTCGAGGCCAATTTGTCCTCCACTGAGTCAGATCTCTCCGGCATCTCTCTAACCTCCGCCCCTTAGTCTTTAAACTCTGGAGATCCTCATCAAACCAAGGAGGTCTCCGGTGAGTAGACATTCAATATAAAATTGAAAATATGTATTTCTTTATGTATATACTTCATTGTTTTAGCCTTAAGGAGGATTTAAAGGAACTCCATGTTTAAGGTCTACATTGGCCATCAGATACATTTATGGGATAAAGGGACTACAGCTTATATTGCATTGGATGGAAGCATAGGCATCCAGACCCGAACCCATTGGTGTCCTGTTTAGACTTGTGCTATATGTGCTAGAATTATCCAAAGGGATTTTTGGTACCTCCTCCTTTACTAATATTGTTAAAGTTGTAAGAATTGATGGATGCTAATGAAAATGCCTCATGAGATACCTCAGTGGTAAGAATTGTCTTTAGTTCACTTGTTATGCACTGATACATTGAATTTTAAACCATTCTCACTACTACCTTTCATAAATTACACTTCTTAGAGCAGCTAGTTCTAAATGTTAGTCTTAAAATTTGTATGTCCTGTAGATGATCTGGATGTTATAGCATTATTATAAAAGTGTCTCTATGATGTCAGAAATGTTCTGCTTAATGTATTTTTCATATGTAATATTTTTATGTGATTTTATGTATAGGCTTACATCCTGAGTCAAACAATAAACTTAAACTTGAAGCTATATGTACTCTGTAGCATCAAGTAAAAAAACACATAAACAACAAATTTAAACTTGACAGTCCTTGTCCCTGAATCAGTGGGAACCAAAAAAGGCACAAGTGCTATCACGTTATGACAGCTATCAGATTTTACCTCAGACATTAGTCCTATGAGAGTGGGCTGTCAGTCTACAGATGTGCTGAAGAAAACTGGGACAATTTGCTGTGACAGTTACAGTCAATATACTCAATAACAGTTGAGCATGAACATGACCGTTTCTAGTGCCAGAAAGACAAATCAAAAGTGTGTGTGTGTGTGTGTGTGTGTGTGGCCATGGTCATTTGACAGCAACTCTCTGACATGGCAAAGGAGCTGCTCTGCCTTTGCTTTGGGAAATGGAACCACAGAGTAGCTTATATAGAAACATAGAATTTTTCGGCAGATGAGGATCACTTGGCACACCCAGTTTGCTCATTTTTCAAGGATGAGCTGTCCGCCAGGATTAACTATATCCTTTGTTCACCTTGGTTGGACAGCTCAAGGGCCTGGATTGTACCTTTTGCTACTCTGAACTACAGAATCGCCCAGACGAAATTTGGTATTGACACAGGCTGCACACATTAATATGTTTATTATATGACATATCATTTCAGATGATATGTTGTATAATAAACATATTAATGGTATTATCCAAAAATCGAATGAGGTAGTATGGTTTGTCTTGCCTAATATTAAATCACATAAATCTGAGGTCTTAATGCCCTTGTATAAATCTTTTGTAGGCCACATCTTGAGTATGCAGCCCAGTTGTGGTGCCCGTATAAAAAAAAGTATTGGTAACTCACTCGATAAAGGTCAAAGATGTTATACAAAAAAAATATCAGGTTTAAAAAATGACACATATAACAGTAGATTATCTACACTAAACCTTATGGGCAGGATTCATGAAGCTCATGAAATACCCGCAGCTAGGGGTAAACCTCGACGCAAGTCAGTTGCAACTTGCAGATCCGCAGGTTACCCGCAGCGGCGGGTATTCTCAAAGCTGGAGCTGGATTACAACCAGCTCCATGATGTACAGTTGCTTGTAGGTGGTGTTGCTGGGGAGATGGCTGCAGCAGCGGGAATGGGCTACGGCTGATGGAAGCAGTCATAACACCCTCCGCAACTGCTGTGGCTGTGAATTGCAACTGCCACAGCTGCAGATGATTCCAGTCCACAGCAACAGTTGCAGAAGGGAACTTGAAAATATTCTCATTGTGAATCCTGCCCTATGTCTTTATCTACCCACCATTTAAGAGGTGATTTATTACTCCTGTTCGACATTATTCAAGATCCTTATCTCATGATGGAGTTAGGTTTACAATTTAAAGATCATACCCATAATGTTAGAGGTCATCCCTTACAACTAGTAAGGAAACCATTTAAACATACATGTCATCAGTATTTTTTCACACTTAGAACTGTGGGCCCATGGAATAAACTTCCCGTTGATGTGATTATCAGTGAAACTAAGGACATATTTAAATATAGACTTGACAGATTAATAATTTTTGGTTTTGACCTCTCATATTATCACTTGGTTTAGTATAAGAGCGTCATGGGCTAACACCTTCTTGCTCTTTCTATGACCTTAGTATGAGCCTTAGTATGGGCCAGGTCCATGGATATTAAATTTTGCCTTATTGGATCTGGGGACAGTTATTTGTAACTTATACCATATCATTCAAGCAAAGAAATCTACTCCATGTGTTTTTATGATTCCTCGCTTGACTGGTGGAAAGTTGTTAAGACAGACCTAAAGTCCTTTTTCACCTCACAGGGTAAGAAACTGGCTAATGACAAATACCTGCATTATTTGAATCGAAGACAGCGTTATCAGAAATTGCTATTTCTGGCAGCTAAAACTGGGCATGATTTCTCCTCTCAGTTGATTAAACTTAGTGGGGAAATAATTGAGCTCCAGTATCAGAGGATGCCATCACTGCTGATGGAGGAGAACCATAATACAAAAATGTTATACAAATCCCCATAATGACTGTAAAGGAAGATTGGATGACAGAATCTTTTCACAGTTGTCTGATGATGATGATGATTCGTTATTGTCTAGCACTAAGGAACAATTGGGTTTCCTTGGTAAATATATACAGGCAACATTTGGAACCTCAGATGGTCCAGAGTGTCATTTGACTGAATTCTTGTTAGACATACAGGATCCAGCTTTACAGGAGGGGGATGCTTATATGTTGCATTCAGACGTCTCCTGGGTGGAAGTTATGACAGTGATTAGATCTTTTTCTTCAGGCTGCCCTGCATTCTGATTGTCTCCTGGGAGATCTATACAAGTTTATAGGGGAGAAACTCCAGCATGAATTGGCATTTGTCTTTAATTTTATATTATCTTCAGGGGTCATGGGGCAAAGTTTACAGCAGGGGATTTTAATTTAGTTGTATAGGGGAACAGAACCAGCTTCTCTAATTAAAAACCTTTTAGCTTCCTAAATGATGACTTAAAAATTCTGATCAAGATCATGAACTCCATGTTGTCACAAGTACCTCCACTCCTGATAGATACCTCTCAGTCTTGTGGGATTCTATATGGCAGGATCCAAGATAACATTCATGTTTTACACAAAGTAGTTGAATGTGGGAATCAGGGTGAAATCTCAGGCCTTCTCCTGGCTCTTGACCAGGAGAAGGCCTTTTTTGTTTCATGTGCCTGTGTATTCAGGGTTATACTCCATTATAGGATTCCAGAAAAACCTGTGTTATAGATCCAACTCAAGTGTTTTATGGCTTGTATGATCACTACACTGAATGGTTGACTGGGTGCATCTGTAAATGTTACCAGAGGGGTATATCAAGGGTGTCCCCTTAATCCCCTTTTGTATGTCTTTTGCTTAGATCCCCTGATTAGAAAAATTAAAAATTCATGGGGTGTAGCACGCATTACTACTGCTGACAGTTTGGTTTCCCACCAGTATTCCCTTATGCAGATGGCATCTGCCCATTAATTAAGAGTTTGGAATCCATGGAGGTAATTTGAGGTGTGTTGAATCCTTTACTACTATGGCAGAGACAAGGGTTAACTTGGGGAAAAAGCAAAGGTATGGCTTTAGGTTCCTTGAAGGACAGCTGTATTAACCCTATTTCAGGAATACCCATCTTATAGGGCCCTCTTACCATTGCCCTCTTACCATTCTTGGCATAAAATGTGGGCCTGGGAATACAGCAAAAGCCAACTGGGAAGCAAAATTGGCAATTGCTGAACACAAGGTTAATACATGGAACAAGTGGTCCATGACTAAATCAAAAGACATTTTCATGATTAAGACTTTTTTATATGTTAGTTGTGCCTTCCCTTCCAAAAAAATGTAGGTGAAACTGCATGGTGTTTTCTTTCAACTCTTGTTCAGGAGCTGTCTCAAGCCAGTCAAACAGGCACATACATACAGGATTCTGAAAGAAGGCAGAATTGGGATGGTGAATTCTGTGGTTTTTCTTTTATTGTAGTTCCTTGTAAGTTTTATGAACATGGTCTTACTGAATTTCTCCAAAGTGGGGGGTTCCCTTTGGATGAGCTTGATGTTCTGCCCTCCTAACAGTGTATGAGAAAAAAGCAGAACACTTACTACTCAGTCCTTAAATTGACTCCCTGTTGTTTTTTAGTTACTGTTTGCAAAACAATTAAGATATGGAACCTTTCTTTTTCACAAGTTACTTTGTTGTCCTGGTTGTAACTGTATGAGTATATTGTTTTGGAGTTTTTCTTAGTACACATTTTTGTTGCTGCTAGTGATAGTAGCCCCTCAGTAACTACTAGATGTCTAGTTGACAGCAGGATCCCAAATGAAATAATAGACCTAATTTGGATCTGTACTCATGATAAGCTGCAAGTAACAGCCTTCCTGAGGAGGTCATGGCATCAAAAATGGGGGGATTCAAGAATGCATGGGACCAACATAAAGTGGGGGGTAGGAGGGGGTAGAAGAGGGGTAAGGAGGAAGTAGACTGCTGGTTAACTAGAATCTGCAGCTTATTCAATAGCTAGGGAAATGGGTAGACTAGGTGGGCCAAGCAGTCCTTCCTTATCTTATTTGTTTCTAGGAGGAAATCACATGCTCAAAAGTTCCATGGGACACTTTTGCCTCAGGGACTCATGTGATCAGAAAATTGAAACTATGGAACACTTATTTCTCCCATGACCGTACATTATAAATATTTGGTCACTTTTGGGTCTAAATGTAAGGCCATGACCTTTGTCTCTACAATTTACAATAATCTGATTTATTTTTATTTTTCAGAAGAATGTTTCCATTGGTATTATAGTATGTGATGTGTTATTATGGGCTGTATTAAGGGGTGTATATGGCAGAGGAGATGCTCTTTTCTCTTCCAGCAGAAATCCATTCCTTTACAATTATTGTACTTATAGGTAATGTTGTCAATGAGGTGAGAGCTTTTTATACTCAGGAAATTAACTAAGAAGCAATGGCTTAGCCTTTGGAAGACTATCACATCAGTGATGTAGTTACCGTAGGTGTTGCTTTTCTGTTCATTAGTGCTGTTCTTTGTGTTTATTTTCTTTCTTTCTGAACATTGTTTGGCTTGAGACGTATCTCAGGAGACTGTTGGATATTTCTTACATCTTTTTTTCTTTACTATTTGTTTTAAATTGATTGCCTGTTCCCCCCTTTTTCTGTTGCTATAAGTTTAGTGATGCTGTAATGTGCTATTCTGTTTGTATTTGTACATTTTCTTTTTATCAGTAAAAACACCCCTACTCTTGCCAGTAGGGGGAACCTCTGGCTATCTTGATGGGCTACTAAGATGGCCGGCCAGGTGGACCCGCAGGTAGATGCTAGAGGTGGAGCACAGATAGCTTCCTCTCCTTCACCCCTTTCCCCTACAGGTCTTAGCAAACACTGAATCTGGTCCTGATCATGTTCATGTAGTTGAGGATGTAGCAGTGGAGACCAATGAAGTGGATGCAGAAATGGTAACATCTGTCTCCATGACTGAAACAGACTACCTGCTGACAGCAGAGGAGGAGAAACTGAAACTGGCTTTGGAAGGGCAGAAACATTTCAGTTATCTTAGGCTGCTAAGGAGGAGGAGGCAAAGTTTCATGCTTGCAGAGAGAAACTGCATCTGGCAAAGAAAAGGACTGCTCCTGAAATGTTATGACAAGTTCTTGGAAGACATCACTTATCACAGATGCTTTCTGCTGCAGCATCTGACAGCCCAACATCAAAGGCACCTGCTGTCTCTAACACTGTCAACCCACAACTGTATGCTAATGCAGTGCCCCTGGATACAGTTGTCACTGATCCCCTGGATACAGTTGCTGGGGAAGCAGAAATAGTATCCACAAGCACTGAACAATGAGTTGCTAACCCGGTCTTCCCTGAGCTTTTGACAGCCTTCAACTTGGCCGATAGTGTTGCCATGATGAAAGCCAGGAAACAGAGTGGAACACAGAAAATGCTAAAACCAGTAGGGAGCTCTCTGGCACATGACAGAGCTCAGGAAACATCAAGAAGCCATACAGAAGGAGAATGGCTGTTGACTTCATGAGGAGGGTCACCCACAGTGTTCAGAATGCCTAAATGAGCAAATGGCTTAGCCTAAGACATGAGCTACCCACACCAACTCCTCAGCCACAGAGAATTACTGCACAGCCTTGGTCAGTGGAATCAGCATTGCTAGCAGCTGGTTGGGTTCAAGCCCCACCAGATGGGGTATCCTGGCTACCAAATGCATCCCAAAAACAACAACCAACCAATAAGGGCATGCCACTTGTGAGTATTACTGCAGCATCTACTGCAGAGAATGTTATTGTGGCTACAATCAAGTAGATGATAATACGTCTGCTTCAGATGGTGCACAAAGCATGGAGAACACCACACCTGTGTCGAATGAACTATGGAGGGAGTTATACAAACTGAATTGCAAGTTAATCCCATTACAGGAGAAATTGCTGAGCAGCTAGAAGAGGGGGCCTCTATGCAGGTGGCCCCTTCTCATTTCACTGCAACATTGAGAGAAGGAAGAGACATTCTCCAGGGTTTGGTAACTGACCTGCATTCTGACTCAGAAGCTTCACCTCCAGAAGTGTCAGACACACTAACTGTTCCCTCTGAGCAGCTGAAAAGGTAGTTCACAATTGCAAACTTTTTTGTTGCATGTGAGGGGTCAGCTCAATGGCACAGTGCCTTTAGGATAAAGTACAAGGCGGGGTTTAGAACCTCTCCTGATAGAGTACATGTGATCAGGACTCTTGAAAAACTCTCTTTTTTTATCTGAACTGTATGTGGTCATTCACATATCCAGTGACACCACATTTGACATTTGTTTTAAAGTTTTGAGAACATTAAACAGATTCTGGTTTAGGTGTGATAAACTACAGAATGCAGCTTTCTGGTCCCCCTTCATTGCCATCCTTATGTACAAACCAGTTATCAAAATTATCACTATACTTTTTTGCAATGAAGGGGAGATGTTTCTGATACATCATGCTGGCTGCAACAAATATGTGAAGTTCTAGATCACCCCACCCCTATCATAAAGTCAGAGCAGGTTTGGACAGGGTTGTGGAAATTTTGAGTTAAGCTTAGACAGAAAAATACAGGGAGTTGTCACCTCCCAGGGAGTTTATTTGTAGGAAAAGAGAGAGGGGAATGTGTTTTTATCCCAGCCAGCCCAGTTCATGTTACAAGTGTGGTTCTCAAACCCATGTAAGTTCAGCTTGTGATACTGACTGCTGTAACATGCATTTGGTATATGAACACCTTAGCCACAAATATACAAATCCCTTTAAACATAATCTGTGTGAGGAACAGGAGCACTCATATAGGCAATGCCCCTGGGTCTCACATAACAGAAATGATGGGTTAAACCAGGAAGACTTCATAATCAAGGGCCAGTCACAGGGAGCTGGCAGAGCATCCACTCAAAGAGAAGCTGAGAGGCAAGAGGTCAAGAAAAATACAAGACATAAGCCCTCTAACAAAATGTCTCAATCTACAGGCATCAGCTGGGGTATTCTGGCTACCAAATGCACCCCAAAAGCAACAACCAACCTATAAAGACATGACACTTGTGAGTATTCCTACAGCATCTACTGTGCAGAATGTTATCATGGCTACAATCAATTTGCAATACAGGCTCAGTTTACACTTTCCCTAATTCATTTGACACAGGTCACACCTGGAAATAAACTTCGGCTTAGTGTGCCTTTCCTGGTTAAACAATTTCCCCTTTCCCTTCTCTTGAGCTTTCTAAAGACCAGACCTCAGAGGACACTCACCTACCCTCTTGTCCCTGTCGGTCATGTACTAGCCCCCACTGAGCACAATTAAATAATGAAGTTGTGCAAGAGCTTCTGACTCAGATTTCACAGGAGGATGCTGTGGAACAACCCCACCCCATTCCATTAGTCAGGTGATGCCTCCCCCCTCTGGTGGATGAAGAGATGGAGGTAGTGACTGCCAGAAAATGGGAAGGCAAAGGAGGGTTAAATCAAACCAGCCAGGTGGCTCTGAGGGTTGAAGCACTGGATGCCACACCTCGTGCCATGCTGGCGACCTGAGTTCGGGGACAGACTCGAGGAACCGGGGGTCAGCAGGAGAGGGAGAGGATGGAGCATCCAGAGGACATGTCTCCTCTTCCTGGGGAGGGATCCAGGGTTGCTCAGTGTCCTGGCAGCCCCCGATGGAGATTGGGGGTATTGCAGGAACACCAGCCAACATAAGGGGTGGAGTGCGGCAGACGCCAGCAGGGTAGCCATGCACAAACATCATTGCACGCCGCACTCCCAGGAGAGGAAACCAAGAAAAAAAATTCCCTGTCCTTGGGGATAGATGATGGCACCTTGTCCCACTGAGCCATACTCCATGTCCAGACTTCTCGATCCACTGGGCTGACCACCCAGCCAGGCACATTAGATTATAGGTAGAGCACCCTGGGAAGATAGGGTGGCCACACCTTGAGGGGTGCAGAGCCAAGGGGCCTGCCAGGCTGGTGCAGGGTGGAAGAGAGCTTCAGGTAGGAGGTGGAGCTTGCGGGTGCAATGTATGCCTGAGAGAGTTCCCCGTAGTGACAGTGAAGAATAAAAATGTACAAAACAAAAAAGAAGGAGGGTTAAATCTAAGTACCAGAAAGCTAAAGAAATAAAAATTGACAACAGTTGTACTATCTTAGTTTTGTTCATTGAGGGGGAGGAGGGTGACTCAGAGATATCCTCTATTTCATCTTCCATTAGAGATGTCTCCTCAGATTTGGATGAAGGAACCACAGAAATATATGTGTTTAAGAAAATCATCAGGTGAACAAGGTCCCAGACATGTAAAACAATGTCTCCTTTATTACCTTAAATATCAAATATGTGTTTAGGTCCACAGTAACACCTATAACTCTAAATGTAAATAATATTAATACCTATAAGAAATGCCTGACCACAATGGCAGTTCTAAACACTCTGCAGAATAATGTGGTCTTCCAACGAGATGCCCATATTAAAATGACATTTGAACTAACAGCTTTCAAGCTTTTATGGTTACATGGCCCTACATTCTAGCCCCAAGGTTTGGACAGGTGCGACAGTGTGGGTATCCTACTTAGGGGTTCCAACTTTAAGGTCATCAAATTGGTGGAGATAGAACCCAGGAGACATTTATTATTCAACCTGGATTATAAAGGAAGAAGCTTCTGCTTAATCAATGTTCTGTATATATATTTTCCCCAGACCAAGGCAATCAGGGTATCCTTGTTCCAACCGATTTTTTCCTATACACATATTACTAGGCTGGTTACTATGGGGGTGTTTTTAATTGTGGGCTTCTGATTCAAGATAAAAGAGTAAAACACACAAGATATTCTGCGATTCAGCATACTTAAGTAATATGGTTAAGGTAGCAGGGTTACAGAACAGCTACTTGGGAAAGCCTTTGGCTACCTTTACAAAACGTAACCTGACTACCTGAATAGACTACTTATTTTTATCTGATACCATTAAGACTGACAGGAAAAGGACCATTACAATTAAGATATCAGATCACATGGCCGTCACATGCACCTGTAAAACAGGTATTTTCTCTCCTGGAACAGATTTTTGTAGGTTAAATAACAAACTGTTGGACAATGTTACTGTTCAAGAACTGTGTTATGATTTGTTTCAGACCAAGTTCTCAGTTTTGGCAGCATATGAGGACCTTGCACAGTGGTAGGAGGACTCTAAAGAAGATTTGAAATAATTGTTTCAATTTCAGACTCTGAGTTACCAGACAGATAAATATCTGCACTACCTTTCACTTCGGTCCCATCTATATAAACTAATTTGTAGAATAAATGGACAGAATACAAACTTGTCTACTCAGATTACTAGGGTAAAGGATGAAATGAGACAATATCAGTATGAAAGAGCTCATAACTTAGAGCAAGAGATGAGGTTTGGGACACAGGGACAATCCCAACATCTGGATAAATTCCAGGGTTGTCAGGAGAGGGTTAAAACAGGAAAACATCTGTGCTCACTAAAACCCCAGGTGGCCCAGTAGCCACAATATGGAAAGACATGATGAGCATAATCCAAAATCATGTCTCAAAAATATTTGGTATGTCTGTAGAGACAGAATGGAACCCAGAGGTATTCTTTTCCTCAGGAATCCCCCCCATAATTGTACAGGATGAGCACGTTCTAAATAATCCAATACAACTTAATGAAGTTGAAACTGCAGTGAACCGTTTACATAATAATACTGCCCTTCACATGGATGGATTGACAGTAGAATTTTATAAAACTGTTTTACTATTTTTAGGCCCAGTTTTACAGGTGACTTTCAACAACTTTCTGGTGATCCAGACACTACCTCTGTCAATGAACTCGGCATACTTGATATATCTCTGCAAGTAAGGTGATTGGCTTGACTTAAGTAACTGGAGACCTCTAAGCCTGATTAAGACAAATCAAAAAATTCTGTCTAAAATACTAGCCAATAGATTAGCTGTTCCACCCCTAGTCCTTAGTCCTACACAAACATGTGCTATTCACCTCCGATCAATATATGATAACTTAATCCTGTTACATGAATTGTTCAAGAAGGAGGAAAAGGGGTTGGTATTAGGTTTTCTCCTTTCTATTGGCCTGGAAAAGGCTTTTGATAGGGTACCCTAATAAGTTCCAGTTAGCTGTTCTTAGGTTATATAGTACACTGAAAAATGTATTAATTGGATATCGGTTATATATACTGAGGCATGTGTACAGTATACCCTTTGGTGAATTTTAGTAAATGTCCTACAATATCAGTAAATATATGGGTGTGTCAGGAATGCTCCCTGAGCCCACTGCTCTATATTTTCTCCCTGAACCTCTTAATTCATCTGCTACAGAAATAAAAGTGGTGAGAGGGATTCAGCTCACCCTGATGTTCTAGAAATTAAAACTGTGGCCTATGCTGATAATTTATGTATTGCCATAAAAGATCCAGAATTGGGATGGTCCCATAAAGAAGTTTTGCAGACATTTGCCTCTATGCCAGGCTCTAAAGTAAATTGTTTGGGAACATATATTGGACTACTAGATGGCTCAGAGAAAACTGAGGCCCAGATATTCAAAAGAGTTGAGCCATGCGCAATAGGGTTGCGCCTGCGCAAGTCTGAAATTGCGCCATTCTGTGATATTCAGCAGGAGTCAGTTGCACCCCTGAAATCATGCTGAGCAACAGCGCAATGATAATGAAGGCATGCGCAACTGAAGGGGGAGGAACCATGCATAAATGACGCAGTGCAATATTCAACGACTTGCGCCATGCGCAATAGGGGAGCAAGTGGAAGTTGCGCCATAACAGAAATCAGCCAAAATAAAAAGGATCAAGGGAGAGGCTCAAGAACGCTACAGGGAAGCCACATGAGGCAGAAGCATAGGAAGACAGACAGGGTAGGAGGCACAAACAGGGCAGGTCAGGGAAAGGGCACTCTGAACAGCCAGGCACAGGGAAGGTGTGGGGAGCCACACAGCACAGACGCCAGCACAGGCAGGTGTACCCGGTGCAGGGGAAGTAGCAACCAGGACAGCGGGGGGAATACAGCAACAGCTGCCAGGGGTGGTGAACACAAGCCAGGGACATGGCCAGTGCCACCTTCCAAATGGAGGCCATTATGAGGGGGGTGAGAAGGCGGGCGGCAGGAGGGCGTGGCCGTGGAAGGGCCCATCGGTGGTATGACCCCAACAGGCAGTACCGAGCCCACACCAGCTTTGAGCTGTACACTGATACTGAGATTGTGGGCCGGTACCACCTGAATAGGGAAATTCTGAGGTGGCTCTGTGAGCTGTGCAGTGATGTGATGCAGGCACCCACACGATGGAGCCATGCCCTGTCAGTGTAGACTAAGATAACAGCCTGCATGTGCTTGCTCGCCACGGGTACCTTCCAGAGACCAACTGGGGACACCACAGGCATAACCCAGTTGGCCACGTCATGCTACCTCACCCAATTCCTCAGCGCACTGTTGCCACATGCTGTGGAGTACATCCATTTCCCCAGCACAGCAGCGGAGCGCACAGCAAAAATACAGGCGTTCAACAGGGTAGCACGTATGCCTGGCATGCTAGGGGCAATAGACTGCACCCATGTGGCCATACACACACCACCTGGCCTTGAGGGGGCCGCATACATAAATCGCAAGGGCTATGCCAGCATCAACTGCCAGGTGGTGTGCGATGCCAGGGGGCGCATAATCAATGTCTGTGCCACGCAACCTGGGGGGGCACACTATTCTTTCATCTGGCACCAGTCAGCACTGTGCCACAGATTTGAGAGTGGGGACATCCCCACTGGACACCTAGTGGGTGAGTATGCAAACCACATGGACAATCATAGGGCCTGGGGGGGCATGGCCAGAGGTGGCAAGGGTAGTGGCCTACATGGCCTGGGGCAGGGCGATGCTGATCACAAAACTAACCTCCACCCTCTACACACAGGTGACAGTGGATACCCACTCCGTCCCTGGCTGCTCACACCCATCTGGCGGCCCACGACCCCATCGCAGCAACGCTACAATGAGGCACACACCACCACACGTAATGTCATTGAGCGGGTGTTCGGGATGCTGAAGGCACGTTTCTGTTGCCTGAACACCTCTGGCGGTGCCCTACAGTACAGCTACTCAAAGGCCTGTGGCCTATTCCTGGCCTGTTGCATCCTGCACAACATGGCCAACGAATGTAGGATAGCCATACAGGTCGAAGAGGGGGACAGCGATGGGGACGATGGGGCAGGGTCGGACTAGGGTACAGAGGGCCCACCTGGAAAATCAATAAAGGAGGGCCCAGGTTGACACACTCATATCAATATTCCACTTCAATCTGATACACTAGCTCTGTGTTTGCATTTTACATTTATCAACAGTGTCCCAGATACCCCATTTAATTAGAAAAAAGAAGATAAATGCAAAAGTTTTCAGAGTTCAGAAGGTAACCACTTACCTGACTGAGGAAGGGCCCACCTGGAAATTTCCAGGTATCCAGGTGGGCCAGTCTGACCCTGCGATGGGGATGCCGGTGACGATGGTGATGGGCAGCCCCCCCATGGCCGACGGGACCACCGACTGCTCCAGCTGGCACAGCTGCACCGGGACACCATCACGGAGGAGCACTTCAGCCAATCCAGGTAAGCCATGGGGCCATGTGCAACCACCAGTGGCTAAGGCACAACCCACAAACATGCATGGACACACACCAGGGGTGCATGACGTCAAGGGAAGTGGCAGGGCACAGAAGCACACACACAGCCAGGGATGGGTGAGGATTAACATGCCATGTGAATGGACACACTCACATGCACACACACAACGCAACAAACGTGCATAGAGGGCAGGAGGCACACCGACCCAGAAAACAAACCCTAGCAACACACATGTCCACAGGCCACCACGCCCACTGCCTGTCCATGTGTGTGTGTGTCAGATGCTGAGCACCATTGCACATTGGTGTACAGCGCAATGCAGGCATCATCATGCACATGCAACTGCGGACAACAGCCGGGAGGGTGTGCAGGTGGACTGTGTGTCTGCGTGCAGGGCCGGGTACCCACCCGTGCACTGCCCACTGAAACACACAATGCACACAGGGCAGCACCAGACAGTAGCCATGCTGGGTGACAGGTCAGTCACGCGACACAGTGTCCCGGCCACCACGGATGGGTGGGTGGCCCCACCGAGACCCACAAGCACTGACAGGCTGACCACTGGCCTCATGGAGTGGCACCGGTGGTCCCCCAGGGGTTCCACAGCGTGAACGCGACCATGCTCACGCAGAGGTCTGCAGCACACCAAACATGCCTGCGCCAGGAGTGCCCGGGATGCCCACAGCTGAACTCGGTGTCGACAGGGTGGGAGTCGCACGACACCAGGAACGGGGGTGGATAGTGCACTGCGTGGTGTCCACAATGCATGGGCACCTGACTGTGTGCCCATTGTGTCCATGACAGCAATGACTGCCTGTGCATGCCTGTCAATGGCAGCGGTCACACCCTCCTGCAAATGGTCCATCCCTGCCAGGATAAGTGCGGTGTCCCTGCAGTGACGCTCCTCTGCCCGCTCCAGAGCCACGTGCAGTGCATCCATGGACGTCGCAAGCCGCATCTGCTGCTGGACCGATGCTTGCAGTAGGTGGGTGTGCTCATCCAAGAGGTCATCAGCCTCCTCGGCATCCTGTCCCTCAGGGTGTGCACAGCCCCGATGATCAGCACCACTTGAGGGTGGGTGCTGCGCACCAGGACCAGGTCTGGGCATGTCCACAGGCAGTGCACAGACGCTGCCACTGAACCCTGTACCCCCAAGCCCATTGGGCGGCTGCTGATGCTGCCCCTCCGGCTGCCGCTCCCCAGGGCTCAGTGGTGCCACCACAGTGACTGCAACAGTCCCACTGTCCTGAACAGACACCAGTGCTGCCAAACTGGTGCTGACAGGCACAGCCCGGGACTGTGTTGACATGCAGGCCTCCATGGCGGCACCACCCACAGCCATGGGCACGAATTGTCCTGCTGTGTGGACATCCTATGGCACACACGTGTCACTGCCCATGACGGTCATGTCATCATCACCGGTGATGGACTCTGCACCGGCCACAGTCACAGCATGCTGGTATCTGTGGACGCCAGCATGCTGGGACACAGGAAGGGCTTCCTCCACACCTGTTACAAAGACATCAGTGTGGACAGCCAGGTGGCCCCACCGTCGCAATGATCCACGTATACCTGTGTAGGTGGATGGTCCCTCCTCCAACTCCAGCTGAATGTCCACAGTGGACAGGCCCACCACCGCTGACCCATGCAGATGCTCAGGATCTATAAGGGAAAGCAAAGTCGCGTTAGTGCATGTGACCTACCCTGCCCCCCCATAGACAGACCATGACTTACCATGCAGTGATGGGCCACCACCCGTCTGGAAGCCACCACCCAGAACACCCTCAATGGCACTGCGCTGCATGCTTCCAGCAAGCCTCTCCTCCTGTGGGGTCAGCTATACCACCTCCGGCTGTCCCCCACCTGTTGCAGCATGTGCTGCCCTGATGGCAGCCACCTTCTCCTTTATCCTCCTCCTGTCCGTGCCCATCTTTTTCTTACACTCCTGCACGGAGCACTGGTGGCTGCCATGCAGGTTCACAGCACGTGCCACCTCCTCCCATGCAGCAGCATGGGCTTGAGGTGTTCCCCGCCGTCCACTGAGAAGTGGCTCCTGATCCAGGTAGGCCTCGAACAGGGCCTCGGTTTCGGCCTTTGTAAAGTTAGGCCTCCTCCTCCTCCCACCACTGTGTTCCTCCTCTCCAACAACCTGCTCAGTCATTATGTAGCCTGTAAGAATGGCAGTTGTTACCTGTGACTGTGCAGTCCCATGCATGTCCCTGAATCCACAGTCCACACTCCCAAACAGCATGCAACTCACCAATAGACTGCAGTAACCGACTATGGCTACTGCAGCACAATGTCACACTTTTATAGTACAACCCATGCAAATGAGGCGAGGAGCAACTTTAAGTAGATGCAAATTGCAGTGCTGTGCCATTGAATGGCTGATTAGATGATTTGCATATGACGGCTGAATGTTGCGCTGTTGTGCTTTGCGCAATTGTGTTGAATGTGCTGAGCCAATGGTGCAGTTCTGTGACATGCATAGTACATACCTCACTGCGCATGCCCGGGTTGATGATGCAGGCATCTGCCACGCTGATGACATGCTGTGCATGGTAGGCAATGCAGGGCATGGCCACCATTGTGCCAGTGGTGCTATATCGATGGTCACTACATGGCGCTGTGGCACTGGGCCATCATAGACGCAATGGCCAACTGCGCAGTAGGCCACAATGGCACTGGAACACAGGCAGCCAATCGTGCTACATGCATTGTCTTCCAAAGGTGCTGTGCGTGGCCATGAGCCAGAGACCCTTGATCCTGTGCCCAACCTTTGTCCCCTAGGCGCCATGTGTCAGGCATGGGTGCACCTCTATCACGCTGTTCAGTAACAGTGCGATAGGGAATGGCAGCGCTGTACCACGCAGCATCTGCATGTGGGGAGCCATGCTGCAGAGCATCATATTGCCTACTATTACTGAGAGAATGGCACACAGATGGGCAGCGCAGTGGTCTGCAATAGAATTAGCCAATCTGGTGGCAATTGTCTAGCCACACCATGGGCCTCTCTTCGGGGAGGTGCCCCTGGACAGGGCCAGGACCCAGGTGTGGCAGGAGGTGGCCACTGCCCTGGAGGAGGCCACTGGATGGGGGAGGAGCACGGAGCAGTGCAGGCACCACTACAGGGACCTGCGGAGGAGGGCGCCAGAGCTACTGGCATGACTGTGAGCACATGCCAGGAGGGGCACGGTGCCACAGCCAGGTAGGGGTTCCGTCAACACACTTTTATCGTCCATATGGGTAACAGTGTTGTATGTGTCCAGCACATAGGGGAGGGACCGTCTGGGGTTGGCTGTGGTGGTGTTCAGGTGTGTGTGTGGGTGGGTCTGGCTGGGTGGGAGAGCACACACCTGGGGGCAGGGGGACTTTGCTTCAGGATTGTACTGATGTTCTTCTCTCTTTGTTTGCCCTGCAGGCCCGGAAGAATGCCGCCATGTGAGGGAGGAGCGGCGGAGGGAGGAGGACGGTGCAGTCAGGTGGGGTGAGGGCCATCACCGCCTACATGACTGGCCCGATGAGGGTGAGTGCCATACATCCATGATTACTATTGCATGCTGTGTGACAGGGTGGGCAGCGGGGCATGGCCACCATTCATTGACATCACTGCCATGCACGCCACTAGTTACAGTCAACACTGTCCAGTGGCAATGCATGTCTGGGAGTGTGTCAATGGTGGTCCATGCGTGCACCAGGTACATGGTTGTGCCACTGCCTTTGCACCACATAGCCATGTCACTAAACGGCCACGGTGGTGCTGTGCGTGACTTGGCCGGTGGGTGTGTGCAGCCTTCCGCATGGCTGTATGAGCCTGGGTGGGCAGGTCCTGTGGACGTGATCACTGTGGGTGGTCACACACCATCACAGTGGTATGTCCCATGGCTGTATGCCATGCACAGTGGGCAGGCTGTATGGGGTTGTGCATTCACACCTATTGGCTGTGCTCCCTTGTCCTAGGTACCTGCCATCTTCGAGAGATACGGGAGGTAGTGCGGGAGATCCTGGTGGTGACGACGGGCATCACTTGAAATCCTGCGAGAGTGGATTAGACGGGGTTCTGAGGAGGCAGGGCCCGGAGGAGCCAAAGCAGGAGAGGCACTCCCGCTCAGTGTGGATGGCTGGCAGTATTCCCCTATCCCCTGGACCCACCTCACCCCTCCTTCCCGTCCCATTTGTCCACCCCTGCTCTCTACCCACCCCCGCCTTGTTTGTGGCCTCCCAACCTTGTATATAGTTCCACTGTTTTATTGTATATAGTTTGTGTTATTGTATATAGTTGATGGTTATATATTTTTTCAAAAGATTTAATTTTGATATGAATACTGTTGTGGTCTCTGATTTGCAGTGGGCTATAGGTGCTCAGCTGCAGTGGTGTGCATGGTGTCAGGGGTGGTGCGGTCATGTGTGTGTGTGTCAGTGTGGAGGTGACTATGGTGTGGGGGTAGCTATCAGTCAGTGTCTGTGGTGTGTGTGTTGTTCCCTGTGCACTGGCTGACTGTGTGCAGTGGGCCATGGTGCGTGCTCTGTGTCCATGGTGCACCCATCGGCCTGTCCATGGCCTATGCAGCTGACACAAAATGCATGTCTGTGGCCTGCACAGTCTGCTGGCATGTCAGTGGTGGCAGTCCCTGCAGGGCGGCCACTGTACCCATCACTTTGCTGGGTTGCTTCCTGTCACTGGTGTGGTGCATGCCTGGCTCGGGTGGCACTGTGGGCACCACAGTCATTGTCCCACCTCCATGCTGTGCCTTGTGTGTGTTGCAGGGGATGTGCCCCACTGTCTGTGACTTGTGCTCCGGGTGACTGCTGGTGGTGTATGGGTCCACAGTGCCTGCGCATGGTGGCTGGCACTCCAGTGTCATGGAGGACTGCGGGGTTGTGTGTACACAGTTTACATGGGCCCTCAATGGGGGCTTGGTTGCCCCACCACTGCGTCCCTGTGTTGTTGTGCCCTTGGGTATGGGTGGGTGTCTGTCCATACACTGTGTGGCATCCGGTGTGGTGCATGCTTCCACGCACCACTGTGGGTGGCTGTTCTGGCTGTTGTGGCCAGTGGTGGGTCGGGGTGTGTCACTGGACTACTGTGCAGGGTGCTGTACCACTGGTGGTGGTATCAAGGGCATGCCCTGTCCCATGTGGGGTACTTCTTGTGCCGACGCATGGTTGGTCTCTCAGCAGTACCCCGGGGGGACTGTGCATGGTGGCACTGTGTCTGCCATTGTTGCATTGCTGGGTGCTGCCACCCATTGATGGGTGCTCGTGGTGGGGCTGGCTTGCATGGTTCTGTGGTGCACAGGGTTGCAGTGTCACAGTGGGGGTGGTGGCATGCATGGGGTTTCCTGCAGTGGTGGTCACTGCTCATGGGGGGGTGTCTGGGGGTCACGGTGCAGGGTGTGCTCTGCATTGGTGGGATGGTGTGGCATGGAGTGGTCAGCCCTTCTTGTGTGCCAGTCACAGCTTGCCAGTAGGTGTGATGGGGCACCGTGGCCCGGCTGTGGGTTGTTTGCTTGTCTCCATGGGCCAGTGGTTATTTCAGCCCTTCCCCAGTTGTGCAGTGCTTGGGGTGTGGGGGGGGACGATGTCTGTTCTACTGTGTGTTCCTGTGCTCAATTGTGGCATGGGTGGTGGGCCCCTACCTCCCTGCTTGTGCAGTTACATTTCTCTGCTGCTGGGGGGCATCCCTGGTTGCGCTATGGCGCCTCTGGACTGCTCAGCTGAACATCCCTTGTTGCACTATTGTGCATCAGATCTGCTCAGCTTCCCCTCCCTAGTTGCACTATGGTACAGGTGGTGGGATATTCAGTTGTCGGCTGTAGGCACAATTTGGCCTGCTCCGTTTTTGAATATCGCATCTCTTGCGCATGGGCACAATAGACTTGCACTTGCTCCTGCTATTGCGCACTTTTTGGGCGCAGTTTGAATATCTGGGCCTGAGTCTATAGTTGGTACAATAGTAAGCAGGGACTCTGTTAGGAACTTAGAGATACAGTTTGGGCAAGGGAATATAGCCCAGGATAATTGAATTTCATGTCTAAGGAAGGCAAATGCCATGCTTATACAGTGGAAAACCAGACCACTATCCAAAGAGAAATGATGTTTCTTGATATGTTCAATACTGCTCCCTTTTTTTCTTTACATAAGTGCACTATAACCTTTGCCAAAACGGTTCGAAGCCTGAATGCTCAGCCTATTCAGTAGATAAGGCTAGGGGGATGTTAGGGTGTATTAGTAGGGGTATCACAAGTCAGAAGAGGGAGATAATACTCCCTCTTTACAAGACACTGGTTGGGCCCCATCTGGAGTACTGCATGCAGTACTGAAGGCCACACCTTCACAAGGACATTAACCAAATTGAGGCAGTTCAGAGAAGGGCAACCAAAATGGTGCAGAGACTGCATCAGAAAACATATGAGGACAGATTAATGGGGCTCAATATGTATACCTAAGGCCCCTAGAATTCTGCAGCCACAGAATTTTGTGCAGAACTTGCAATCTACCGCAGAACTTCTGTGGTGCCACAGAATTCACTCTTCTTGGTGATTTTTTATTAATATTTCTGTTTATACATAGAATCTGGTTCCTTCCCCTCTTTTTATATCCAAACCCCCCATATGTTCAGAATGTGATGTTATCATTGCTATAACATCATACATTAGCTAATGAAATGGCTGCAATTTGCAACAGAAATGAACAGTCACTTATGTACCACAGCTCCCACTGCCAGAGACAGTGGCACAGCACATCATGCGTGGTGATATTTGCTCAACCTGCACTACAGCCTAATACAATTTTCAGTCTTATATTGTTGCACTGTGGCCAATTTAAACCAAACCTTGTCAATGGCACAGACCTGTTAAGTCCATACCTCACTTTATACAAACCTATTTGTGACTTTAAGATATAGAGACGCTATCTGAAATGAATAACTAGTAAAATTAATTTAACTGTCTACATTTTTAAGAAAAATAAAGTAAATATGCCCAGAAAAGTGAAATATAATAATGTGTAGACCTGTTGAAAGAATAGACCTGTTAAACAAATAATTGCACTGTATGCATTTTTGCCAGGGTTATTTATTACATATTGTCACTGGTTGATAGAATCACCTAAAAGTTATTGAGAAATGTTGTGTGCAGGGACAGCTGTTGGGCCAGAGGGTAGCATGCTGTGTTTCCGTGCCGGCAACTCAGGTTCAGAGATTAGATCTGGGAGCTGGCTGGGCAGCACAAGGATTGGTGGAACACATCACTGCTCAGAGCCTGGGAACATATGGTGCAGTGTTCTGTCGCATGGTGGACACATTGTGATGGGCCAGAGAGCTGTATCTCACAGCTGGTTCACATGCATGTCATGGCCTGATGGTGTTATGCAATGTGTCAATGAAAGCAGGTTGACATGAAAAATGAGTTTTGCAATAACTCCTCTATTCCATTTGCAATGGGACCTGTATGAATGAGGATGCAAGTTCATGGAAATTAAAAACAAATATATATATATATATATATACACACACACACACACAGTATCTCTGTCTCTCTTACCACACACACACACACACACACACACACACACACACACGCATATTTGTATGTACTGTATGTTACAGATTGCATATAAATATACAAGTGATACTCAGTGGGAACCAAATGAGTGGTGTAGAAAGCACATACAAATATATAAGTGATAGACCATGGAAACCTCATTAGTGGGATAGATATCATGCATATAGAAATACCTTATTTATCACATAAGATCTCCTCTGCATATGTCATTTATGCAACAGGCTAGGACCATAAGGGAGAGACATTTGTTTTGCCTTTTTAGGCATAAAATTATTTTTATAAGTCTGTTATTTTTGAACTAGTGTTACTGTGCTTTCCACTATCCTGATTGCTATAACCACTGCCATGAAAGTGAAGTCAGGATGAGAAGCCGACACTGTGATGATGTAGTAGTTTAGTGATGTTAGAACTTCGTAGAAATTACAAATCGCTGCAAGAAGTTCTGGCGGCAATGGTAGTCTTGCCGCAGAACTTGGTCCCACTGTGCTGCAGAAAAGTAGGGGCCCTGTGTATACCCTAGAGCAAAGGAGGGAGAGAGGTGATATGATTGAAACATTCAAACACCTTAAGGGCATTAACAAGGTGAAAGAGTCTAACATGTTTCAATACAGTGAAGCCCGCTTATAAGAACATCCTATTTGCCAAGAGAAAATGTTCATATAAGCGGGCTGTTACTATAAGCGGGCTTGCATTAAATCAATTATAGGTATGAACACTAGGTGGCACTGACCCTCTACTTTAAAAAAAAAAATGCTAAGATATTAAGTTCCGGTAGAAAATGAGTGTACTACAGTACAGTATTTGCAAAACTTAAATAAATATAGCACACTTTAGTTAAAAGTAGTAGTGTACAGTACATTTAAAATGCTGGTTTTCGATGTGTATGCTAGTGCAGTTTCAGACCAGTTACCGGCACCAGCGGAGTCCGCGTCTCGTTTTTCCCCTAATTTTGGTGTTAAAACCATGCTGGTAATCAGCATACAAATTCTGGTGCAGACACTTATGTTGAACTCCTTTGCTACATCGGATCGTTTACTGCCAGGAACGGAAAGGCACACTATGATTTGGATTTTTTAAGCGAGTTTCTCACATTTTTCTCCATGGCTGCTGGTTTGCTATGGCTTACTAACTACTGTACTCCCTTTTAATCTCTGGATAGCCATTGTTAGCAATGGAGGAATGTTAATGACAGGTAGCTTCTGAGGACTGTGTGTCAATGAGATTTGTTAATGTGCCGGTAGCGTAATCACTGATGAACACTAAACGCTAATCAGCTGCAGTTATGTGTCATTCAGTTGCCATAGACACTGGGATAGACTGATACAAGATCAAAGCTGGTAGAAACCGTGGAATGGCACTACAGACTCCAGTGTTAATTATGTGTGACCGCAAGTCTGATTAGCAACTAACTCACTGAACACAGTCACAGGATAGCAAAGAGTCTTTAGTCTTTAACCAAAAAAATGTTCTTATAACCGATCTGGCTGTTCTTAGAAGCGGGCTTTCACCTCATTGAAAACAGTGGAGTGAGATTGGTACATGAAGAGAATGTGATTATAGCCAGGATGTTCTTATATCCGATGTTCTTATAAGTGGGCTCTACTGTATAAGGAAAATAGCAGGACAAGAGGACACAGCATGAGATTAGAGGGAGGCACGTTAAGGGGTAATATAAGGAAGTTCTATTTCACAGAAAGGGTGGTGGATGCATGGAATGGCCTACCTCAGGAAGTGGTGGATATGAATACAGTGCAGGGCTTCAAACAGGCATGGGATAGGCATAAGGGAGCAATACAGATGAGTATGAATAGATAGGTCATTGACAGAGCAAAGGCCGATGGCACATTTATAAGGCAGAAAGAGAAAAGGGCTGACTGGATGGGCCTTGTGGTCCTTATCTGCGATCAACATCTATGTTTCTATTCTTCCAAGCCTCTTGGAACAGTAGGCTTAACCCAATAAAAAAAGAACAAACCTACCAGCGTATTAAAAAAAGGGGGTGGGGGTGCAAATGCTAACTCCAATTGCATTTTATATGTCCGTGTTCTTGTTTTGTTTTTCTTTTTTTAATAATACACCTATGTTATGGAACCTGGATAAACTGGATTCCTATAATAGAAGATTGGTTGGTTCATGGGTTGCCAGACTGGGTCAGAATGATTTCCAGGCATCACATAGGGGCATTGCTCGTGTCATCCCAGGTTATATTTATATAGCCCTTAGCAAAATAAAAAAATGGAAGCTCCAAGTAGTCACTGTAAGCCAAAGCTCACAGTGGAAACTGTTTACCCACATTTTCAACAGTTTTCTGGCTAACCAGACACTACCTCTTTCAATGAACTTGGCATGCTTAATATATGTCTTACAGAAAGGTGACCAGCTTGACTTAAGTAAGCCTCAGCCTTTCCTATTCAATTAGAGGTAAAAGAGTGCCTAGCTGATAAAGTAGATAAGGCCCTATCTCAGCTGAGTAATTGTGGAATCCCTAAGTACTTATGGGATATCTCCTGGTTAGGAGTGCATGGTAAGATGCTAGTTAAAGAACCATTAAAGTATAATAGTGTGGAGGAAATGGCATACCTAAGACCCTCCTGCAAAGGAGTATTATAAACTCAGCTCCATTTTTTTTTGTATTATCTGTTTATGCATGCCACCATACCAGCCCAGCCGCCTGCTCCTTCGGGTGGCCAAGCCTCACCCCACCGCTACCTCTGTTCACATCCATTGCTCCCTCAAGTGCTGTCCCCAGCTGACCTGACATATCTCTTCATCATAGGGGCCCCCTTGCCTGTGGCAGGGACCGGGAGGTGGAGACTGCTGTGTGCACATAGGCAAACCTTCAATCTTCTCCGGGCAGTGAGGGTGTAGCTCATGGGCTTCCCATTTTTGCAGTGATGGAGGGTGGACTGCCATCATCCAGCAGCTTGGGTGGACATTTTCCTTTGTTTCTGTTGTCCTGCCCCACTGGAGTGCATGCCGCGGTGTCCTGGTGTTCGTGCATGCAACATGTGGTCACCCATACCACAGTGCACAATGCTGAAACCAACCACCAGGAGTTGCCAAAGGGTGATGTACTCTTGGCTCTCCACCAGGGAGGAGAGCATCCATGAGATGCTCTTGGGCCCTCCCTGTCAGCCCTCGCTCCTGTTGTCCTGGGCTTGGGCACAAACCCAGGTCACCAGCATGCCAGGCGATCCCCTATCACCTGGCGCCATGGGGCTGGCCAGCTCCATTTTTTAATATCATGCCCATCTGCTGTGGCCTTTTGGAAAGAGCCAGGCAATGAATGAAATAAACCATTGTTCTCTACACCTATTTATCTGGAAGTAGTGATATGTTTATTATCAGCCGTCTGATCTAAGTACCACCTACTGTACCTACTTTGCAGTTTTTTCCATTTGTAAATATTAGTTATGGCAGACAAAATGAGCCCTGACTGTATAACAATGAGTATGTCCCCACAGTCAGTGGTTGGAAATGTACATAACATAATAAGTAGCATTTACTCAGAAGAATTTCCGAGGTTGCCTCAGAATAAGTTTGTATTAATCTGGAAAAATTGTATGTGGGTAAGCTAATGGAGAAGTGAGCACATGTCTGTATTGCACTTGTTTCTTTCATATTTCTGAGGGCCTTTTTTGCACGTCCTTGGTGCACCTTGTATAATTTATGTTTCATGTATTATTCACATAAAAGGAATCAAACTGGGGAGTCAGGATAGGAAGGAGAAAAGTCTTTAAAAGCTAGTATCAGGTGAATGACATACAGAAGGCCAGATATGAATTATACTGTACTTGAGGTTCAAGAGAAGCAAGTGAGGGAACATACGGTGGTGGTGGTGGTGGTGGTGGTGGAACTAATCTTTACCACCTGAGGCAGGGAAATGCCTTTTTATAAGTTGTTCAGCTGTTTTTATTTGGGGGGGGGATCCAAATATGAATACCAGGTAAACAGGGCTGATAAATGTTATTTGAATCAGAATTGTGAATATCTTTTTATTCAAGGTATCTCTAAATGACAATCATTCTGTAGCCATAATTATATAATTTGACATTTTGTCCAGAATTGACTGAAATTATTGACATTGTGGTTCAAGTAATCACCACTGAACTCTTTTCTTGATATTTCTTCTGAAACAAGTAGGTTTCACTTTTCTTGATGATGTTTTTTCATCTTCTGCTGGTTACATCAAATTCAGAATGCAAGTTAACTGTTTGTGGTCTTACTTTTTTATGATGTAAGAGACATAGATCTGCAGAGCATAATGTATGCTGATACCATACTTGGTAATGAAATATAGGTCTTCCTTTTAGAATTTAAATAGAATAACACACACACAGTAGAGCCCTGTTCATTTACTCTCTAGACCATTGTCAGTTAAATTGAGGTTACTAGATGCACAATATTCTACTGTTTCCTCTGTGGTCTTACTTTCATGTTGAAAGGGACACAATTCTGCAGAGCATAGTTATATGCTGATACTTGGTAATGAAACACAGGTCATGTTTTTAGAAATTAAATGGAATAACACACACACACACACATGTATACACACACCCACACAGCAGAGCCCTGTTTGTTTACTTTATAGACCATAATCAGTTAAACCAAGCTTACTAGTTGCACAAATATTCTACTATTTCCTCTGCTTTTATTATGATACTTTTCCACTGATGCACTGTAAGAAATTAACATCAGTGTTCGCTCTTTGACTGCTTGTCTTTGATTTCTGTGAAATGCATAGTATTGTGTAAAATGGAACTTTTTTTATTTTTTAATTTTTGCTATAGCATTATAATGGTTCAATGTAGTCCATAATTTCAATAAATCAAAGACACCAGCTTGGATAACTGATGGACACATCATGGCAAAGGTTACTTTCATAAAAACACAGTCTTGCTTGTTGAAGTTACAGTTTTTGTTCTGCGCTGATCAACTTTGCCTAAGACATGGCTTGAAAGCTTGAAGAATTGTAGCTGTTTACATCTCTATGTATGCGCAGTCTAGGATTATTTATTAAAAGCTACTAAACAGGATAGATTAACTGAGTCCCTAAAAATACATTGAAATGAAGATTCTATTAAGCACCACTGAACTCTTCTTAACATTTCCTCCAAATCAAGCACATCAGGAGCCCATACCAGAGGGCATGCAACAAAGCTGGGGATTAAGAGAAACATAAGGAAATACTACTTCATTGAAAGAGTGGTTGATGCCTGGAACAGACTTCCAGTTGAAGTGGTGGAGGTAAAAACAGTAGGGGGCTTCAAGCATGCATGGGATAAACATTAGGAATATTTCTAAATAGGCAGGGAGGAGGGAGGGTCACTGGAGATCAATTAAGGTTTGTGGAGACAGACAAGACAGGGACCATCTGGGCAGACTGGGTGGGCCAAGTGGTTCTTTTCTGCTGACAAATTCTGTGTTTCTATGTTTCGATCCTGAAAATGAAAAAAAGACAAAACAAGCCGAATACAATTACAATAAGCATATTCACATCAATTACAGGCTAGTCATTCAGCCAAATCAATTACATTTATTACATGGTTGTTCTTTCACCCACTGCATAAATAGGCTCTGGGATCAGTAATTCATATTACATAGATGTAGGGCGCTCCACAAAGCAGGGTCCAGATAAGACAAGCTCTGGCAGAACCACTATGACTGTTAATGCATTAACTAGATAAGGGTGTTTCATGGGCGGAAACATAAACATTTATTTATTTACTTATTTAAAAAATATCAGATTTACAAATCTTTGAGTCAGAGACTCATTTACAAAGGCACCTTGTAGAAACTAATACAAAGACAGCACAGTTAACAAGTCAAAGAACAATGGATCGGAGAGCAGACAGTTATACCAATCATTCACTGGAGATACATGGGTAGCAGTAGATAAACAGATTACATAGTTTAGGCACACAGGCACCACATCAAGAAGATCAAAGCAGTTCAAACCATATACAATAGCTAAAGCAAATAGACATCAGGAGTCAAAGAGAAGCCCAGAGTGTTCACATGAAGGCTATTGCATATACACTAACTGAATCAAAGTACAGTACATTAAGAAAGGGCATATTTAAGTAATAAGGCATGACAGGGTGTGTGTTATCATGTAATAATGTCACTCCTGGGGTGGGTTGAAGCATGAGGTGAAGCTGAGTGCTTCCACCACCCCAGGAGTGACATTATTACAAGATAACACACGCCCTGGAGTGCCTTATTGCAATTATACAATGGCATGTTGTCATATACAGAATAAAAAATATATTTTAAAGGATGTTTTTGTTAGTGTGGAAAAATATTTCTTAAGAGAAAATGCAAGGAATGATCCAAATCCAAAGCTACGGTGATGTTATTGTGTAATAACATCACTGTTTCAATGGGTCAGCAGCCAATCAGATTCTTACATTTTTCCTTCCCATTGTATGATTAAAAATAATGCCACCATCTGTATTACAGTTACTTATATGTTCTGCATTTTATTCTATGTACTGTTATAGCAGTCAACTCAACAGAACCAGGCCATCATATACATGAAGGTACTGTACCCTAACTGAAAACACTGCTGAGACAACTGCATGTTGTGACAAGGTGGAAGATAAACACAATGTTGAGACAAGATTTTGAAGACATTTGTTGTGCTTAATTGTTTTTTTAGAGACTGATATACAGTTCACACACAACATTCATATAATATAAAAGTGCATATGCCCAAATGCCAATATAAATTCCACACATTTCATTACATGCTGTTCTCTTGAAGGAAGATATTACTATATAAGGCCTAAAAATGGGCATCAGGTAAATGTAAACCGGGGTAGGTGTGTTATTGAGGGTATCGCATAGTTTATCTTTTATTGCTGCTCCACCAGAGCAGCAATATTTGCACAAGTTGTGCCAAGTCCAGATTTTACAGCTCTGACCTAGGTCTGGTGATGTTGGTTTTACCCATACCCCACTGCATGTGGCTTAGTGATATACTGTACAAATTGCTACAAAGTCTAACCCATTGAAGGTTGAAATTTCAGAATACTATTATGCTAAAAATATCAAGACTCACTCCCTCCCTCACCCCCCAGTCACAATTAATCCTCTACCAAAGTCATGCTTAAATGCTGGTGCCTCTACATCCACACCACTAAGCTTTTAATGCCAACATGCTTCTTTTTTCTGCTGCTGTGAGTTACCCCATCTGTGAAACCCATTCTGCTTGTGACAGTCCCTCAACCAGATAATTTATTTAAAAAAATTTTATTGAGAATTTTTTGTTTTAGTATATCCATGGTCAAGAAAAATGAATTTGTAAAAGAAACCAAAATCCCCATTTATCAGTTCATTGAATCATAATACAGCATGTTATGAATTTTTCAGATTCTATGTGTAACCTACAGCAAGTCAAACAGTAATTACTGACACAAATGCCTGCCGGTTTGCAAGTGAAGCAAATGTGGTTATAATTACTGGGTAGCACTTTTTCCCATAGGGAAACCCAGTTATAATTTGCCGTCACTCCCCTCGAGCCATTCCTGTGTCAGTCGTCGTCTATGACGTTCCAATGAAAAATCCCAAAACTCCCCTCACTTCACCATCCCTGGCATTCAAACAGTAATGTTCTATTTTTTTTATTAAAAACAAAAAACAAATCACCTATCAGCAAAACAAAAGGAAAATTAAATGAAAACGAAGTGCCACGCTTTTCCCATCACCATGCTGCCTGCGCTACTGAGTGCGTGCTGCTGACTCTCCAAGCTGGGAAGGATGTCACAACCGTTGGTCACCAGTAAGTCTATATTTTTAAAAAAAGCACAGAAATATAAATTACAATATTAACTTTTAACCCCCGACAAACACAGCACTGTTATATGTACCGTGCACCGCACAAAAAGCCAGACTGTTCAGCGACTTTGCCAACACCAATCTGTTTCTTTATTTTATTTTCTATAATTGCTGAGCCAGAAAAGCGTCACCAGCAATTATAAAAATAAAATAAGTGATGTGTGTAAATTTTATTTATTACTTCGCCAGGATGCTTTTATAAACCTCTCGGCCTTCGCCTCAGGGTTTATGTAGCATCCCACAACTCGGGTGTGTGTAAAATCTTGTTAAACACACCACCCCATATATTATTCTCTATATTATCATTCAGTTATAAACACCTATAGTCACAAACTGCAAGTTAAGTCTCTTGCTATGCAATGTCCTGCAAAGATGATGGTGACACATGACTTAATGAGGTGCTGTGAGGTGCCTAAGGGAACTTGTTATGCAGAAAGTTCCAGGAACACTGTGGTAAAAACTGAAATAACAGGTTCCAATGAGTAATTAACTCACCAGGAATGTTCTTGCTTCCCTCATGGTAAAAATGTGAAACTACATTTTTTGTTATTTTAAATGAAAAATGAGTGATAAATAGCTTGTCCAGTTGGATGGCAGCTCTGATAGTTGTTCCAGTCTTTCTTTTCACTGATATAAACTGAGCCAGGAAAAAAAGTAAATAGGAAAAAAAAGAAACAGAATTTTGTTTCTATAAGTAGTTGCTAATTGCAGCTGGTATTTTTAACATGTGCAAGTCAACTCTACTTCTCAAACTTAAAAAGAAAAATACACTTCAACACAGACTGTGTTTACCAATTACAGTGCCCATTTTAGTATATAAATGTTTAAGAAATACCTGAAAGCTGTCTATTTGCCTTGGAAGCTGAATCCTTAAGCTTCTCCTAGTCCTTAACAAAATGAAGGGACTGTGAAGTCCCATTCTGCTTGTGGGAGCCCCACCCCCAAAACCAGATAATTTATTTAAAAACATTTTGTTGAGAAATTTTTGTTTTAGTATATCCATGGTCAGGAAAAATGAATTTGTTAAAGAAACCAAAATCCCCATTTATCAGTTCATTGAATCAAAATACAGAATGTTATGAATTTTTCAGATTCTATGTGTAACCTACAGTAAGTCAAACAGTAATTACACACACAAATTCCTGCCTATTTGCAAGTGAAGCAAATGTGGTTATTATCATTCAGTTATCACAGAATCGCAGAGGATCGAAAAAGCGAATCAGCCCCCCGAGGGTCCGAGGGGGCTTAGACGCCCCCCACCCCTGAAACTGAAGAATCGCCGAGATCAAAAGCAATCAGCCCCCGAGGGTCCGAGAGGGCTTAGGACGCCTCCCCACCCCCGAAACTGAAGAATCACTGAGGATCAAAAGCGACTCAGCCCCTGAGGGTCCAAGGGGCTTAGGAACACCCTCCCACCCCCAAAACTGAAGAATCGCTGAGGATCGAAAAGCGAATCAGCCCCCGAGGATCCGGGAGGGTTAGGACGCCTCCCCACCCCTGAAACTGAAGAATAGCCGAGGATCAAAAAGCGAATCAGCCTCCGAGGGTCCAGAGGGCTTAGGACGCCTCCCCACCCCCTGAAACTGAAGAATCGCCAAGGATCAAAAAGCAATCAGCCTCCGAGGTCCGAGAGGGCTTAGGATGCTCCCACCCCTGAAACTGAAGAATCACCGAGGATCGAAAAAGTGAATCAGCCCACCGAGGGTCCGAGAGGCTGGACGCCTCCCCACCCCTGAAACTGAAGAATCGCTGAGGATCGAAAAGCGACTCAGCCCCTGAGGGTCCCGAGAGGGTTTAGGACGCCTCCCCCACCCCAAACTGAAGAATCGCCGAGGATCGAAAGAGAATCAGCCCCCGTGGGTTCAAGAGGGCTTAGGACGCCTCCCACCCCGAAACTGAAGAATCGCCGAGGATCAAAAGCGAATCAGCCCTCGAGGGTCCGAGAGGGCTTAGGACGCCATCCCACCCCCCAAAACTGAAGGTATGGTGAAACTTCTGACAGCACAGTGCTGTGCTCAATCTTTGTAAGGACTCAGCCCCACTGTCACTGTGCTCCGGCCCCACCGCCCCCACCACCACCCTTGGTCGTCACTCTACTTTATAGCTAGTGTCACATGACCAAAACCAATCAGTCCACTTTTCCATCTGCAAGCTATCAAATCCCACCACTAGTGGCCACTGCAATTAAAAATCCTCCAACCTTGTAAACTTCTGAGCTTCACCACCAGAGGCCACTTTAAATCTTACAAAAAAGCTGTAAATTTAAAAAAAAAAAAAAAGAGGGTATTGACCATGCCACTCTCTGCCTTATTTGTTCTCACTCTACACTCTTGCGTGCTATTTCACTCCTTCCCCTTGTGCTGCAACATCACCACCCCTCACCTCTTTCTTCTCACACCTTCCTTCCCCTCCGCCCCAAACCTCCCCCCAGTGAACCCCTCCACACCCCGGCACATCACCTCAACTCAAATTTTCAATCACCCTTCCCCCCTTGTATCGAATACACCCTCCTCCTCCTACCCCCCAACCCTCCATAACCATTCACCCGTCCCTGCTCCACTCACACATGCTTAACCTAGAGGCAATTCTCCAGTACCTAAACTTGTGAGCTCCACCTACAAGGCACACTCATAGCAGAAGCAAGATGCACACCCACCTCTCCCTACCCCCGCTACTCCTACTCCTGACAGGGGATATTCATCCAAACCCAGGCCCCACATCAACAAAAGTTCCTCAAGTGTCATCAGCTCCCCAACTCAGTGTCTCACCAAACTCTCTCCCGAAGGGCCTCCGTATTTTCCACATTAACGTCAGGAGCCTTCTCCCCAAACTCAACACCCTCTCTGTCTGGTCAGTACAATACAAACCAGACATACTCTGTATCACAAAGACCTGGCTCTCAGGCAAAATCTCCAACCTCTCACTCGACATACCAAACTACATCTTGTTCCGCCAGGACCGTGGCAAGCGAGGTGGAGGGGTAGCACTGTATATCAGACACTCCATTGAATGCACTGTAATTTTCAAAGAATCACGCCCGTCCTCCCACGAATCCTTAGTTGCTCACCTATCCTTCCCTTCATCCACCCTTCTTTACATAGGGGTTCTATATACCCCCCCAAAGCCTTCACCTGACGCCCTCATCCAAATCATATCCTATATTTCTTCTACCACCTCAAATGGTGAACTCATTCTGTTAGGTGACTTCAACCTAAACTGGCTCTCCCACTCCACAAAGCCAGCTGCTCTGAGGATCGAAGCCCTAAATCTCACCCAGCTAATCCAGGAACCCACCCATCTAAATCAGCGCTCACAAAACCACACCCTACTTGACTGGATCTTAACTTCCCATCTCCACAGGATTACCACCTCAGGTATCCTTTCTGATGCCCTTAGTGACCACTGCATAACATACTGTATCCGTAAAATCAATTCACTCCACTCCGGCCCCAAATTCATTGTAACCCGCCCCTTACACCTCCTTGATGAATCTGCCCTTCAACATGACCTGTCAAACACAGACTGGCACCCTGTCCTTGCCTCACGTGATGTCGACACCGCCCTCTCCCACTTCTGCAAAATCTTCCTAGGCATATGGGATCACCACGCTCCACTTAGGAAGGCCAGAGTCAGGAAAAATCACCACCCATGGATCACTGCTGACCTCATCTCCCTGGGTCGAGTCAGAGATAATGCCTGGAGGCGTTACAAAACCTCTTTTGCATCCAGGGACCTCCTGTCCTACAAAACACTTAGAAACAACTGCACAAAAGCCATTCGGCTATCAAAGACCCAGTATTTCAAGGCCCAACTTACCGCTCTCCAAACCTCCCTGGCGCCTTTCTGGAAGGTGATAAACTCTCTTATCAACCCACACTCCAAGCAAGCTAGCCCCAGCCTAAACATTGACAGCAAAATAGACTCCAATCCTGCCATAGTCTCTGAACTCTTCAACTCCTTCTTCATCTCCTGCACCAAGCCCAACACCCCCACCTCCCACACAACCCCCCTCACCATGGCTTCCACTTTCCCATTCACGCCCTTGAAGTTTACACTTCCCTCACCTCCCTAAACCTGTCAAAATCCAGTCCAGATGGCTTGCATCCCAGCCTACTCCACATCTCCACAGCAGCCATAGTCGAACCTATAGCCCACATACTAAATCTCTCGATTGACACAGCCACCGTCTTCTCTGCCTGGAAACTTGGCAAAATCCTACCGCTCCATAAAGGTGGTGACCCACCCCTCCCAGGAAATTACAGACCCATCTCTCTCCTCCCCTCCCTGGCCAAAATCCAAGAATCCCTCATGTTATCAAAACTGTCACCTTTCCTCTCCTCGAACAGCTCCCTCTCCCCTTTTCAATCAGGGTTCAGAAAATCCCATTCTACCACCACAGCCTTACTACAAGTTACCAACTCCATTTTCTTTGCCATGGATGCAGGGCAAACCACTACTGCCATCTTCCTCGACCTGGCTAAAGCCTTTGATTAGGTCTCCCACCCTCTATTGCTAGGCAAATTGAGCTCCTTCGGCCTTGCTAAACAGGCCATAAACTGGTTCCATTCCTACCTCCAAACCAGGATGCAACAAGTACAAGTCGGAGACACCATCTCCAACCCCCTACCCATCCTCATGGGTGTCCCCCGAGGCTCCATCCTTGGTCCCATTCTTTTCTCCCTTTTCATAAATGACCCCCCCACAGCCTGTCTCACCTCAAACATGAATCTATATGCGGACAACACCATTATCTATGCCTCAGACCCCTCCCACGCCAGCGTCCATCCAAACCTCCAAAGCGATTTCAACTGAGTACAAGCTTGGCTCCATAAAAATCAGCTAAAACTTAATGCAAAAAAAACTGTCTCCATGGTTTTCGGCACAAGACAAAAACTCGCCTCCATGCCTGCCCCCCCCCGATCTCCACCCTGGATGAAATTCCCCTAGAGTCAGTACCCACCTTTAAGTACCTGGGAGTCTGGCTGGACACAAACCTCAAGTTCTCCACCCATGTTGTCGCTGTATGTACCAAACTCCAGCCCAAACTTGCCACCCTCTACTGCCAAAAAGACTGCCTCCCCCTCCCAACTCGGAGCGAACTCATATGCAAGTCCATACTACCAATACTGGACTATGCTGACGTCATTTATGGCACAGCTCCTTCCTCCTCCCTTGCTTAACTCGACATCCTGCTAAACTCCTTCATGCGTTTCACCACCTCCTCCCCCCACTCACTCATCACTGCAAACTTTTCTCAACTCTATCCCTAACGCCTCTTTCACATAGGAGGACCACCCACAGTGCCTCACTCATAGCGAAATATTGGCTCGGCACCTTTCCCCCTCTACCTAGCCTCCCATCTCTCTCAAGCCAACCACTCTGGCTATTTATTTCACCACAGACATGCACGTACCTTCCATCTCTCATGCCCCCTGACAGCCTCAGGGCAAGCTGCCTTTTCCTACCGGCTCCCTCTCCTTTGGAACAACCTCCCTCCAAACCTCCACCTGGCTCCCTCCATATCAGCCTTCAAACAGCTCCTTAGGCTTCTTCCTCCCCCTCCCTGCCACAGCTGTACACCCAAGCCCTCCTCATACGGTCCTAGTGCCACCCTAAATAGACTCACCAGGAAATAAAAATAAACTCCTCACCCAATCTCTTACTGCTAATTCACCCCCCTCCCCCCAGCACCCTCTCCCAGAAAACTCAATTTTTCGATAATTCAACTACTGTAAATATGTAAATACACGCACCTGAAATTCAAGGGTGTAAATGGTCTAGAAATGAAATGAAGTAATCCTCTTTTCATTCCTGCTGTTTTGTCTAAAGTGTAACCTCTCCACTTAACCCCATGTAAATGTACCGACAATGTATCTCTCGCCTGTTACTTGAAAATCACTGTATTTGTATTTCCCTGTGTACCACATTGTACTACATGTACCCGGGTCGCACCTGGAAATGAGCCTCGGCTCAGCGTGCCTTTCCCAGTCACCAATTTTAAATAAATAAATAAGTAAACACTGGCTCCGTTTATATCGGTGAAAAGAAAGACTGGAACAACAATCAGAGCTGTCATCCAACTGGACAAGCTATTTATCACTAATTTTTCATATCAAATTACACAAAAAAGCAGGAAACTGCAGACCTGTTAGTTTGACCTCAGTGGTGGGGAAAATGATGGAATCACTTCTGAAAGAATTGTTCAGTACCTAGAGGCCAGTGGGGCACAGGATGCAAAGCAGCATGGATTCACAGCAGGAAGGTCATGTCAGACAAATCTAATCTATTTCTTTGACTGGGTGACCAAAGTAATAGACCAGGAGAGGCTGTGGATATGGCCTACCTAGACTTTAGCAAGGCATTTGACACAGTCCCACACAAAAGATTAATAATCAAGTTAGCCAGCCTGGGAGTGGGTCTCAGGGTGGTTGCCTGGGTAGCAAACTGGCTGCACAACAGGACACAGAAGGTAATAGTGAATGGAACACATTCTGAAGAAAGGGGGGTTACTAGTGGAGTACCTCAAGGCGCAGTACTGGGTCCAGTCCTCTTTAATGTCTTTATAGGTGACATTGCAGCGGGTCTGGAAGGAAAGGTATGCCTCTTTGCAGATGACACAAAGATCTGTAACAGAGTTGATACACAAGGGGGGTAGAAAGGATGAGAAGGGACTTGGCAAGGTTGGAGGAATGGTCAGACATATGGCAACTTAGATTCAATGCAAAGTAGTGGAATGTAATGCACCTGGGAAATAAAAATCCAGGAGAAGAGTACACAATAACAGGTGAGGTACTAACAGCAACAATAATGGAAAGGGATCTGGGTGTAGTCATATCAGATGACCTAAATGTGGGTAAGCAATGTGAGAAGTCAGTAAGGAGAGCCAGAGGGATACTGGGATGCATAGGGAGGTTCATCACAAGTGGAAAAAAAGAAGTGGTTATCCCTCTATACAGACAGTTGGTGAGACCCCATCTGGAGTACTGCGTGCAGTTTTGGAGACCTCATCTTCGCAAGGATATAGACAGGATAGAAGCAGTCCAGAGGAGGGCAACTAAAATGGTGCATGGACTACATCAGAAACCATATGAAGAGAGACTGAGAGAGCTTAATATATATACACTTGATGAAAGAAGGGACAGAGGGAACATGACAGAAACTTTTAAGTACCTCAAGGGAATCAACAAAGTCCAGGAGGGTAGCATCTTTCAGAAAAAGAGATGTGTAAGAACAAGGGGGCACAATTTAAAGTTAGAAGGGGGACTGCTCAGGGGTAATGTGAGAACATTCTTTTCACAGAGAGAGTGGTGGATGCATGGAATCACCTTCCTGGAGAAGTTGTGGGGTTTAAAACAGTGGGAGAATTCAAACATGCATGGGACAGACATAAGGCAATTATAGTGGGGGGTTACAGGAAGTAGGCTGTTGGTTAACTAGAATCTGCAGCTTATCCAATAGGTAAGGACATGGGCAGACTGGGTGGGCCAAGTGGTCCTTATCTGCCATCAAAGTCTATGTTTCTATGTAACACCTATAGTCGCAAACTGCAAGTTAAGTCTCTTGCTATGCAATGTCCTGCAAAGATGGTGGTGTCAAATGGCTTAATGAGATGCTGTGAGGTGCCTAAGGGAACTTGTTATGCAGAAAGTTCCTGGAACACTGTTGTAAAAACTGGAATAACAGGTTCCAATGAGTAATTAACTCACCAGGAATGTTCTTGCTTCCCTCATGGTAAAAATGTGAAACTACATTTTGTGTAATTTTATATGAAAAATGAGTGATAAATAGCTTGTCCAGTTGGATGGCAGCTCTGATTGTTGTTCCAGTCTTTCTTTTCACTGATATAAACTGAGCCAGGAAAAAAAGTAAATAGGAAAAAAAAAACAGCATTTTGTTTCTAAGGAGGTTGCTAATTGCAGCTGGTATTTTTAACATGTGCAAGTCAACTCCACTTTCCAAACTTAAAAGGAAAAATACACTTCATCACAGACTGTGTTTACCAATTACTGTGCCCATTTTAGTATATAAATGTTTAAGAAATACCTGAAAGCTGTCTATTTTCCTTGGAAGTGGAATCCTTAAGCTTCTCCTAGTCCTTAACAAAATGCAGGGACTCCAAAGATGTGTTCTGTTTCTAGGTCCAGATCAAACTACCGAGTCTTCTTTCAACATGATACATCCACCTCATGCCCCTCCCACATGAATAAATAAAAAAAAGGTGGGCTGGATTTTTAGGAGCTTCTTGGGTAGAGGTGGGTTAGATCTTACTTCCCCCCAAAAAATAATGCTACCTCCCACTACTCAGGTTCCAGTTCTTGTACCACCTATTTAAGAAAGAAAATAGTACCCTGCAACCATTGACTAACATGAAAGCTTATTTATTTGAGGGCGGAAAACATTTCTTGGAGGAGGGTAAGGTGGAGGAGACTATTTACACCTTCAGTCAGTTCCACGGACAGAAAACATGACATGACTCCTTTTGTCGATGAAATACTCCTATAGGCTCTGCCCACAGTCATAAAAAAGGAGCATTCCTATAGTCAAAACAAAATTCAGGGATTTAACAAGCATTTGTCAATGCTGAATATTTGCTTGCTGGCATTAGCAGTGGAAGTGCAGGAGTTAGACAGATGCAGTATAGGAATGGCATTGAAGTATTGAACTGACACCAACTCCTCCTTCACCCTGCAGAGATGGACAGGCATTGGGGTGTGCTTTGGGTCATCGCCCATGATGGTCACGACATTTCACCTCACTCTACCCTTCAGACACTGAGAAGTGTTGAGGTGTGCCTTGGGGTGTTTGGGCTTTATATTCACCTAGTTCCATAAGGAAATACACTGAAATGGGTGCAGTATAGGAAAATGGGGCGAACTCTGGGGACAAAGGGTCCAAGGCGCACCTCGATGCCTGTCACTGGCTGCAGGGTAGGGTTGGAATGGCATGAGCATTACTGTCAACAATCCCAAGTCACACCCCTGAAGCCTGTCAGTCCGTACAGGGTAGGGCATTATGGTTGAAAACCCTAATGCCCTGGGTGTTTCTTGGTATTTTTACTCCAAGTTTTCAACATGGGCTTTTTGTGACCCCACCACAAGAACAGCAACACTATCAGTTCGTTAGGCGAAAGGTGATTTTAGACAGCAACTGCAACATTTACGCCACAGGTGCGAAAACACATTTTGAACAGGATGTGAAAAATGACAGCTGTATTGTTCATGAGGAGGTATAAAAAATGGCATTGTTGAAAATCTGGAGTGAAAATATAAAAAAACTGGTGAAGTCACGAGCATGCGTAGAAACCGTTCAACTTACACCTGTAATGTAATTAGTTTGCAGATTTTTTACAGCAGATTTTCAACACAGGCATTTTGGGACCTCTGCTCATGAACAGTTACTCTGATTTTCTTAATTTGTCCTGGACACTGATTTCCCACATTGACTGTGCCATTCTGCGCCAGAAGTACGAAAACACATTTCAGCCATGGTGTAAAAAATGACAGCTGTACTGTTCATAAGGAGATGTGGAAAAATGTCAATGTTGAAAATCTGGACTGAAAATATTACAAATTTGTGATCTTACAAGGGTGAGTGGAAATTGCACAATGCACGCTCATAACACAGTCATTTTATGGACTTTTGTCACCAAATTTTCAACATAGTCAACACCTCTGCTCATGCACAGTGTCACTGTAATTTTCTTAATCTGTCCTGAACATTGATTTCACACACTGACCATGCCATTGTGCCATACATGTGCGAAAACACATTTTGGGTGAGATGTGAAAAATGACAGCTATACTGTTCATAAGGAGGTGTGGTAAAATGGTAATGTTGAAAATCTGGAGTGAAAATATTAAAAATTCTCAAAGTTACGAGTGTGTGTAGGAACTGCACAATGCATGCTCATAAAACAGTCATTTTGGGAATTTTTTTCACCAAATTTTCAACATAGGGTTTTTGAGGGCCTATCTCATGAACTGTGACACTGTCATTTCGTTACTCGGTCCCGAAAGGTGGTTCCGCACAGTGACCATGAAATCACCTTTCGGGACTGAATAACAAAATGACAGTGACTGAGTTCATGAGGTGGAGTCCCAAGAACTCCATGTTGAAAATTTGGTGAAAAAATCCCCAAAAATGGCTGAGATATGCACCAAAGTTGATAAAAAAACATTTATGCCATTATACAGCTTACTGGCATTTCTTTAATTTGCGGTTGGCTTTGAAGAATGGAGACGTGTTCCTGGTCCACCAAACATCATCGTGCTAGCCTCCAGAGGTAAGTATGGGGTGAGGCGGGGCTGTGGGGAGGTACGCAGAGGGTGGGTGCGGGTTGGGGAGGGGCAAGAGAGTCAACGAGGGACTGTTTTTTCTTATAGTTATTTTTTTTTTTTTTTTTACAAAGACAACACTGGACTTTTGCCATGCTGGGGTGGGCTCCCAGCATGGCAGCTGGAAGTTTGTTTGGCAGGGCAGTGGAGCTGATGGGGGATTGGGCATCCCCATCGGCCATACAGACTTTTGCCATGCTGGGGAGGGCTCCCAGTGTGGCACCTGTAAGTCTGTTTGGGGGGTGCAGTGGAGCCGATGGGGGAGACTGGGCACCCTTGTCGGCCATACAGACTTGGAGGGAGCACATGAGCATGCTGGGGTGGGCTCCCAGCATGCTACTTGGGTGTTTGTTGTGGGGGGATCCAAGAAAAAAATGGAGCTTTCTACGACAGCAGTTCAGATGCAGTGCTGACATGTAGGCAGTTTGCATACTGCCAACGGCAGTATGCAAATTGCCTACACATTACCACCGCTGATTGTAGAGGTCTTTTACTTTGAACTGTATGCCGCTACATCTGAACTGCTGTCATAGACAGCTTGGACATTTATTGGTGTGGTGTGATCGCGCCTGCAAAAAGGAGTAGAGCACTGGAAGCATGGGTGCCACACCTACGAAAACTCATATGGTGGCACTATGTTTCTTGCACATGTGTGCAAGCAAACATAAAAATGCTGCCTAAGAGCTTCCATCAGACTATATTTATGCTCTGAAACCTTGAATTATTCCTTAAAGGTAAGAAGCACTAAGAAGATATATAGCTTTAAAAATAATTTTAAACCAGTTGTAATCCCTCTAGTTCTCAAGCAGAAACCAACCCAGCTGGGACAGTATCCTACAATGGGACACTGAACAGTCACAGTCTAAAATGAAATATCTCCTCCTACTGTACAATAGGGTGAGTGGTAATAAAATAGTCTTTATGGCTCATCGGTACACCACATTCAACATATTCCGGAATAGAATACAGTAGGCGAGATTGCTTGACTTAAACCCACTTATGATCTTTCAAGGACAAACAATTTTCAGCATGCTTTAAATGAGACAATTGCAGCAAATTGTTTTGTAATAAGATCAACCATTGGATACTGTCAAGATCTTGAAAAAATAAACACGCAGTCAAAACATGCGTGGTTGAAACAGCGTGCACAGTTTGGAGTTAATTTATATTAGCGTGGGTTTTAAAAGAATGGGAGTTATCAAAAGTTGGCCTCAGATATTTAAAAGTAGAAACATCATCTAGAGAATATTCTTTAAAAAATACCAGTAAAGGACCAGGCAAACACAATAAAGCAAGGCATGCCAAATAGCATACATTTGGTTTTATTCTGATTTAAGATCAAAACATTATTCAAAAACCAAGAAACAGTACTGCATTATCAAAATCCATTTGCAAATGAGCTAAAATAATTGAGTGTTGCTTGTGAGTAAAATTACAGCATCATCAGTGTACAGGTTAACTAAAGTCGAAGAGCAAGAAGGAAGTGGATTAATAGAAAGGAAAAAGAGATCCCAAAATAGAGCTCTGAGGAACACCTTAAGTAGACTGCTAAGGAGAGTATGTACCCCTTGTTTAGAAACAGATGACAGCAAGCAGTCAAATAACAACAGAATCAGAATAAAACATTAGAAGAGAAACTACACACGAAGAGATGGGACAGAAGCAAATTCTGATTGATCAAATCAAAAGCTTTAGAAAGATCAATAAAAATAGCACCAACAAAAAAAGAATCGTCAGACCATAAATTCAAGACATCATAGAGTGACTCTGTCTGTCTATCTATCTGTCTTTCTATTTAATTTGTGATTAAATATAAGTGTGATATTTATAGCCCAGTTTGTTCCTTTATTCAAATTATGAAAGAATAGCCACAGTCAATCAAGTGATAAATTATCCCCGTTATCAAACATGATCTGGAAAATCCCTGAGGCAAGACATGAGTGTGGATAGCTGTGAAATTGAAATTCTGATATAATATAATAATGTAAAGAGGATAATGTCTTCAGTTCATGATAATTATTTTCCTAATTATGCAGAAGGAAATAAAACTTGTTTGTTAATTGAATTTACTCATCCTTAATGACTGTTATTTTGCTGTGCACAGAGGTGTTAAATCCTCACAATAATCCAGACTTATGAAATTACACCTCAGGTTTAAAGTACTTTGCACTGCATAAAACAGCAGACAATCAAACACACTTACAATAGGTACTACATGAACAAATTATAAAATAAACTGGGGATTTCCAAAGGATTCATCTGAGATAATACTCATCTCTGTTTTCAAAGTCAGATTTCTGTCTGAACTGGTACTCGACTATCTACAGTTGTAGCCAATGGCATGTCCAGATATTTCTTGAAATTTCTGTGATATCGCATGAAATTTTCTGTCTGCCTGCAGTACCATTGTAGGGCCACCAGAAGGAGAATCTCTTTATAAAGATAGAAACAGAGCCATTTTTTTTTTAATTTTTGTCACAAAACATTTGGCTAGGACAAACACACTGAGCTTAGGCTCATTTCCATGTGCATCCCAAAAGCACAGTGAGGTTAATTGACTTGCTCAGGATCATACAGTATACAAGTGGTGGTTGTGGGTTTCAAAACCAGGTCTGTCTGATCTCTAGGTGAACAGTTTACTGGTCTAACCCTCTAGACTATACTACTCACCATAAGCGACATTGCAGAGGGGCTGGAAGGGAAGGTATGCCTCTTTGTAGCTGATACCAAGATCTGCAATGGAGTTGACACTCCGGGGCCGGGGGTGGTGGAAAAAAATGAGGTGCAACCTAAGCAGGTTTGAGGAGTGGTCAGGAGTATGGCAGCTAGGATTCAATGCAAAAAAGTGTACAATTATGCATTTGGGGCACAGAAACCCAGAAGAGGAGTACATGATTGGGGGGGGGAGGTACTGATGACCACCAAACAGGAAAGGTAACTGGGGGCAATCATATCTGATGATGTAAAGGTGATCCAGCATTGTGAAAAGATATGGGAAGAGCCATTGCGATGCTGGGGTGCATAGGAGAGGTCTCACCAGCAGAAAAAAGGATGTGGTGATACCACTGTACAAATCACTGGTGAGACCCCATCTAGAGTACTGTGTCTCTGGAAGGACATAGAGTGGAGGTAGTTCAGAGAAGGGCAACAAAAATGGTGCAGGGTCTGCACCAAAGGTCATATAAGGAGAGACTGGAGGACCTCAATATGTATACCCTGGAAGAGAGGAGAGAGAGAGAGATATGATAGAGACCTTCAAATGCCTCAAGGGCATAAATAAGGTACAAGAGGGTAACATTTTTCAGAAAAAAAGATGTTCAAGAACAAGGGGTCATGATATGAGGCTCGAGGGGGTAGACTCAGGGGAAACATGAGGAAGTAATTTCTAACAGAAAGGGTGGTGGATGCATGGAACAGTCTCTCAGTGGAGGTGGTGTGGGCAAAAATGATAGGGGAATTCAAGAATGCATGGAATAGGCACAAGGGAACTTTAGCAATTGAGAAGAGAGGGTAAAAGCCGGAGATCACGAAGGATCTGTGGTACTGAAGTAGGTAGGGAAAATGTACAGACTAGGTGGAGCAAGCAGTCCTTATCTGCCATTAATTTCTATGTTTCTATGTTACTTCCCATTAGAAAGTTGCCAGCAAAATGACCCATGCTCTATTGTGTCTGCCCACTTCCTACCTGAACTATTTCAACCTATTGTGGGTCTAGCTTTGGCCTATTGCCCTAGTGGCAGTTTGACCACATTCTCCCTGCCCCCTCTCTCCAGTGAAATATCATGAATTATACAATGGCAAGGAAATTTCTGGCTTCCTGATTGGTCAGTGAGCTCCTGGAACAGTAATGTTATTGCACAATAACATCACTGTTTGAAGTACAGGTACCCAGATGACCACAAAACACACTCACAAATAATGGCATGGCCATTTTGAGTCTATTGCTTTCCCACAAATTGACCAGCTTCACTTAACAGCACACGCCACCCCCCCCAACACACGCACACTCACTCTCTGTCCCTAGGTCCTCCAAGCAACTCTGTGAAAGTCAAAATGGGGGATAAACAATTTAATTTAAGAAACAGCCATTAGTTTAATGAACCACGAGCTCGCTCCCTGGTGCTCAGCCATTAAACAACCACATGCAATGCCTGTTTCTAAAAAAGAAAAAAAAAAGAATGTTCCCCTAGCCTGTTCCCTTTATTAAACAGTTTAACTAATTGCATTGCTCTATTTCATCAAGAGCAATGTACAGATGAAAACATGAAACCAGAAGTGTCCACATGGCTCCTTGTTGGTCTCATAGGGTTTCAGTACACCCATTGTTTTTTCCCCAATAGAAAAAAAAAAACATCCTCAACCTGACCCACGGAAGGAAGTGGGACCACGTCAATTAGACTCAAGGGGCAACAAGACCTCACCTAAATACAAGACAACTGAGTGTGACAGGAGGGAGGTACATAGAAACCCAGTACAGAAAAGAAAGGCAGCACCACCTAATGGGCAAATAATACAGGAGCATTATTTTTCCTGTTTGTATACCTAAACCATAAAAAAATAACTAAAAAAGTAATTGTAAACATGTTCGTAATCTTACTTTTTATTTTATTTTACAAAGGAGCCATTATATAATAGCAATAAGGTAGAAGACTTGGTTTGCTGGCCAAGGCACCTAGCTTCACCCGAGCTCTTTTACATTTACATTTTTGTGACTTTTTTATCAT
Organism: Neoceratodus forsteri; assembly: GCA_016271365.2. Taxonomy (NCBI): domain Eukaryota; kingdom Metazoa; phylum Chordata; order Ceratodontiformes; family Ceratodontidae; genus Neoceratodus; species Neoceratodus forsteri. Next base: position 855,484,182 of record CM028131.1, read on the forward strand.
TGGGCTAAGCAAAATTGCTGTTTGACACTGTTTTATTTTATTCTTTTTTGTTGAAAAGGTTTGTTGTCTCAGAGGTGTGTTTCAGCCTCCTTCTTACATTGAAGGAGCTAATTGCTTTCCTACCACAGCTCTTCCAGAGGATTAGGTGTGTATCTGGGAGGTGAAGCTGGCAAACTGCCAGTAATTTCCAACAGAAAGAAGGGTTAAAAGGTCAGGTTAGTTGATATCTTGGAGGTAGAAGACTTGGTTTGCTGGCCAAGGCACCTAGCTTCACCCGAGCTCTTTCCTTCTAAGATTGCTTGAAAGGATAGAGCAGAGAACCTTCCCAGAGCAAGGGAAATGGATTGACTTCTTTTGGCTAAGCAGATTTACTGTGTGTTGTTATTTTTATTTTGTACTGACAGGGATTGCTACTGTTTGTTGCTAACATTTCATTGCTTTATTTTTCTCTGATTCAAATTGTTGTTGCTGGTATACCTTCTTCTGCATTATTACATCGTGTGCCTCACAGGTAAATGCTAACAGATTACTGCTGTAATCTTCTGATTCAAAGCGCCTTTTGCAAGGTATATCTTCTGTTACTGCTTTATTTTTTCTGTAGCAAAGTGTTTCTTACAGGGTATATCTTCTCTGAAATTATTACAGGTGGTGCTTTACAGGTTTTACAGTTTTATCTAACATTAGGATAAGCTTTCAGGGTTACTGCATTTGTAGTTGACTGATTGTTTCTGCTCTTACCTCCTTGTTCTTTCATCCGTGGTTCTTCTTTTTCGGCAGGTGAAGGGCCCAGCCACCCACCCCCATCCCCAAACACCCCACACTACACTCCTATTATAGGGTACCACAGTTGTGACATTTCCTGTGGCAAAGCAGGAAGGGGCGGATCAGTGGGGCATCCACAAGATGAGTTCATTTACAGGGGCACTAGTAATTTAACTTGTTATAACAAGTTATATGAAAACAAAACACAAAATCAAACCATTAATTGCATTTTCTTCCTTCTAATTACTCTGACCAGGTTATAAACCCAGCAACTTATCTGGATTGGATATCATTAACTGCAGGTACTGTGGAACACTTTTCAGAAGGACAGTCTTACAGGATTTAGGACACTGTCCTACATGCTGGGCCATTGGAGATCTTAGGGCTCAGCTCTGGGCAGCATGGGCAGAGATTGCGCACCTCAAATTTCATATTCAAGAGGAAATACATTATAAGAACCACCTGCCATTTCCCCAACATCCAATAGAAGAACCTTGACCGCAGAGGGTAGTTGGTCCAGGAGGTTGGCAGGTGGTTAGGAGGGGCAAATTGGGTGCCCCATCACTCTGTGCTCTCCAACATATTGCCTCCAAAAAACATATAAACACTACAAACAGGTATCTGCCTCTATCTCCGAAATCAAACAAAGGACAGAGGACACTGCAGAGCAGGACACTGCAGCACAGGAGCTAGCACAACAAAACTCACCCAAATCAGGAACCAAAACAAAAAAAGCAAAAAGGAAATCCAAAAAACTTCTGATCATAGGAGACTCCATGATTCGGGGAGTTGATACCCATCTCCAGCCAGGGGTAATGGTCAGATGTCTCCCAGATACATCAGCGTGGAGAGACACTGACCACATTGCTAAAATTGTTCAGAAAGCAGGAGAAAACATTGACGTCCTGGTACAAATAGGGACTAATGATATCACCAGCCGGTCAGTTGTGGAGACCAAGGAACACCTGACCAGCCTGGGTGACAAACTATCATCCATTTCGCCTGACATTTCCTTCTCTGAGATCCTGCCAGTCTGGGAGAGGGGGGCAGATGGACGGAAGGTCAGAGAAGGGGAGCTAAGGGAGCTAAACATGTGGCTCAAGGGCTGGTGCCAGGAAAAAGGACACAGATTTGTATGGAACTGGCAACAGTTCTGGGAGCGAAAATTCTTTAAATTTGATGGACTGCATCTGACTAAGGAGGGAGTCAGTGCATTGGGGCAGAAGTTTGACATCTTTGCAGAATATTTAAACTAGCAAATGGGGAGAGGGGTGCAGCACCCCATACGTCGAATGGGAAGAACACCTTCCCCTCAGCTAGTGGTCAAACAGGGATTCAGAATGTTTGCAGTTCATTTGCATCACCAGGTAAGAAAAAAGGTCTGTCTCCCCATACGACACACAGGGGAAATGCCAAACCTCACCCAACAACTAACACAGTGAAATCTGGCCAATGGAAAATCATGTACACAAATGCTAACAGCCTGGGAAATAAGATCCCAGACCTGCAGGCAATAATGTCAGAGGCTAAACTGTACATAGTAGCAATTAGTGAGATGTGGTTTACCAGTAACCAAACTTGGGAGACTTCAGTACCTGGCTATGTACTGTTCAGAAGAGACCGAGGTGCAAAAAGGGGGAGGGGTGGAGTGGCCCTGTATGTCAATGAAAATATCAAAGCTACAGAAATTCAGAATACACATAAGGAGCCAGAAGAACTGTGGGTCACCCTGGAAACAGGAAATGGGATATCCATAAGAACTGGGGTTGTCTACAGGCCCCCAGACCAGGGAGAGGACATAGACACATTACTGTTAAAAGATATACAAAACATGACAGCTAAAGGGGAGGTTCTGATAATGGGAGACTTCAACATGCCGGATACAGATTGGTCAATACCAGCAGGAACATCTGCCAGAACTAGACACATGGTGGATTCCCTGCAAGGGGAGGGCGTCAAACAACTGGTACAACAAATCCACAAGAGACAGGGCCATCCTAGATCTAGTACTGACTAACAGGGAAGGGATCACAGATCTCCAGGTAGAAGGTCACCGGGGGCACAGTGACCATCACATGATATGGTTCAATTTGGCCACTAAATCTAAATCATCCCATTCCAAGGCAAAAATATGGGACTTCAGAGGAGCTGACTTTGATAAGATGGCCAACAGAGTTAAGCTAGCCCTAGCAAAAAGAAACACAGGTGAGGGGTACAGGCAAAGTGGGCAAGCATTAAGGATGCAATACTTGAAGCAACATCCCATTGTGTTAGACAGAAAAGGATGTGCAAAAGAAGAAGGAAACCACTTGGTTCTCAAATACAGTAGCAGAAAAGCTCAGAGCCAAAAGGCTGGCCTTCAGGAAATATAAGGAACACAGCGGGATGAAGATAGGAGGCATACCAAACTGCCCTAAGGGAAGCAGGGAAGGCAGTAAGGCAGGCAAAGTCCCAAACTGAGGAAACACTAGCATGAACAGTAAAAGAAGGGACAAGACTTTCTATAGATACATTAGTGAAAGGAGAATGTCCAGAGGGGTATTATAAGCTCAAAGGAGAAAAGGGACATGTGAGGAGGAGGAGGACCTGTAAAAGCATCTATCCTAAATAGATACTTTGCTCAGTATTTACTGAAGAGAAGGTAGGGCAGGGCCCACAGCTCAGCACCATGACACGGGGAGGGAGGTGAGCACTACCCTTCACAAAAAGAAAGGGTCCTACAAGAGCTCGCTAAGCTCAGGGTGGACAAGGCAATGGGACCTGATGGAATACATCCCAGGGTACTTAAGGAGCTAAGGGCGGAACTAGCAGAGCCACTAGCAGAACTGTTTAGTGAGTCACTGAGCACAGGAGCGGTCCCAGAAGACTGGAGAAGGGCTCATGTGATCCCACTCCACAAGAGTGGTAGCAGGGAGGAGACAGGGAACTACAGACCAGTCAGTCTTACCTCAGTAGTGGGCAAGATTATGGAGGCATTCCTTAAGGAAAGGATAGTGCAATACCTGGAATCCATAGGGGCGCAGGATCCAAGACAGCATGGGTTTACAAAAGGAAGGTCCTGTCAAACTAATCTCGTAGATTTCTTTGACTGGGTAACCAGTGTGGTGGACCACGGGGGAGCAGTTGATGTCACCTACCTTGACTTCAGCAAAGTTTTCAACCCTGTTCCACATAGAAGATTGATAAATAAGCTGGGTAGGCTCGGGGTGGGTCAGAAGTTGGTCAACTGGGTGGCAAACTGGTTGATGGGCAGAAAACATAGAGTGGTGGTAAATGGTATACAGTCAGAAGAGATGCAAGTCACAAGTGGGGTACCTCAGGGATCAGTCCTGGGGCCAGTCCTCTTTAATATCTTCATTAGTGACATTGCAGAAGGACTAGAGGGTAAGGCTTATCTGTTTGCAGATGACACCAAGATCTGCAACAGAGTAGATGATCCAGATGGGGTGGGCAGAATGAGAAGAGATCTGGATAAACTAGCAAAATGGTCAGAAGAGTGGCAACTGGGATTCAATGCAAAGAAGTGCAAGTTCATGCACATAGGGAAGAGAAACCCTGAAGCCACCTATAGGCTGGGAGGGGAGTTGCTGGCAGTCACAAAGGAAGAAAGAGACTTGGGCATCATCATCACCGATGACCTGAAATCATCCAAGCAGACCTCTAAAGCAGTAGGTAAGGCTAGGGGGATGTTAGGGTGTATTAGTAGGGGTATCACAAGTTGTAAGAGGGAGGTAATAATCCTCTTTACAAGACATTGGTTAGGCTCTATCTGGAGTACTGCGGCAGTACTGGAGGCCACACCTTCACAAGGACATTAACCAAATTGAGGCAGTCCAGAGAAGGGCAACCAAATGGTGCAGGGACTGCATCAGAAGACATATGAGGACAGATTAATGGAGCTCAATATGTATACCCTTGAGCAAAGGAGGAGAGTGGTGATATGATTGAAACATTCAAACACCTTAAGGGCATTAACAAGGTGAAAGAGTCTAACATGTTTAAATATAAGAAAATAGCAGGACAAGAGGACACAGCATGAGATTAGAGGGAGGCCTATTAAGGGGGAATGTGAGGAAATTCTTTTTCACAGAAAGAGTGGTGGATGCATGGAACTGCCTACCTCAGGAAGTGGTGGCTATGAATACAGTGCAGGACTTCAAACAGGCATGGGATAGGCATAAGGGAGCAATACAGATGAGTATGAATAGATAGGCCACTGACAGAGCAAAGGTTGATGGTACATTTATAAGGTAGAAAAAGAAATGGGCAGAATGGATGTGCCTTGCAGTCCTTATCTGCTGTCAACCTCTATGTTTCTATGTTTCTTCAGGATGTGTGTTATCATGTAATAACCTCACTTCTCTGGTGTTGAATGCACTCGGCCGGTGGCCTCGTGCTTTAACCACCCGAGGCGTGACATTATTACACAATAACACACTCCCTGTCATGCCTTATTGCTTAAATATTAGGTAATATCTAGACAACTTGATTGCTTCAACTGCATTAGATGGCCTACATTTTTCTGACTTTTGCATCCACAGGAAGACCCAGTTGCAGCACTAAAAATGATACAATTTGCATTTGTGTGAATGTTTGGCCACAGATCATGACTTTTGTCGCACATTATATAATGGCAAGAAAGAATGCTGGCCGCTGATTGGTCAGTGTAGGACTGGACCCACGATGTCACCTTTTCATATCCTTAAAGGCACAGCACACTGAATAGGGGGTAGAGACACTCACAAGCTTACACAGACTAAAACAAGAACAAAAAAACAACAAAAGAAAAGTATCTGTAATAGGAAGGGACACAGACATGTGCCTCTCCACAATTCATTCGCCACTCTGGCGGAGTATGGTTCCTCTATGAAGGCACCCGCAGTGGAGACCAAGGAGGATGCTGGGAACCTCCACAATGGAGACCCACAGAAGGGTGGCACAGGACCCCACAGGGGAAAGAAACAACTCCTGGTGGGGGACTTGATTGCTAGGGGGGTAGAACTGGGGGAGGGAAGGGAAAGGGAGGCAAGGTGACTGCCCGACGCCATGGCTTGGAGGGACAGGAAACGAATCCTCAGGATCATGGAAGCAGCTGCAAGGGGGAGTGAGTTGGATGTCATTATCCACCTAGGGATGAATGACCTGGCTGACAGTGGGATCAGAGCAGTGCAACAGGAGTTTGTGGAGTTGGGAAGGAGCCTTAGACAAGTAGCACACATGGTAACTTTCTCGGAAGTGCTACTTGTTTATGGCATGGATGAGGCTAGGGCACTCTGCACCATGGGATTCAATGACTGGTTGAAAAACAGGTGTAGATCTTAGGGATTTGGCTTCATTGGGAACTGAGGCTCCACCTGGAGGGATGCAGGCCTATACAAGCGCAATGGTCTGCATCTATCCTGGAGGGTAACCAGGATCCTAGGTGGTAGGTTTAAATGCTTCATTGGCAAGCATTTAAACTAACCAAGGGGGGGAGGCACTGAAAAGGAGAAGGGATATCCTAGCCCCCCCAAAAGTCAGGGTAGTTAGTGAGGTAAACACTAAGACAGAGCAGTCGATAGGGATAAGGGCAGGGGTAAATGGAGAAAAAGACAAAGGCAGTAAAGACAGGGATGGGCCAAAAAGAAATAAAGCCAGAAAAAAATGGAGGGTAATGAGTACCAATGCCCATAGTCTAAGTAAAAATCTCCCCGAAATGGTGGCCTTGATGGAAAAGGGATGCCTGGATATCGTGGTGGTCACAGAAACATGGTACACAGAGAACCATGTCTGGGATGTCAACATACCAGGGTACACAATCTACAGGAGGGACAGGGAGGGAAGAAGAGGAGGAGGAGGAGAAGTAGCTCTCTATGTAACGGAAGGGATCAAAGCAACAGAAATAAAGGGTAAACAGGGAGGAGAGGAGGCAATATGGGTCACCCTGGAGACTGGAAATGGCTCCACAATCCGCACAAGGGTTGTATACAGACCCCCATCTCAGGGGGAGGGAATGGACAAGGAAATGATAGAAGGAATCCTTGGGATGGCAAAGAAAGGTGAGATATTGCTGATGGGGGACCTGAATATGCCAGATGTTAACTGGAGCACCTTTGTTGCAGCCACATCCAAGAGCAGGGCCATTTTCAATGCCCTACAGGGGGCATGCCTCAGACAGCTAGTTTTAGAACCCACTTGGGAGGGAACAATCTTAGACCTGGTACTTTCAAATGGGGAAGGAGAGAGGATCTCTGATCTTGAAGTAGGTAGTCATCTGGGAATAATTCACCACCAAACAGTGTGGTTCACGATAAACTTAGCTGTAGAGTACTGAACTTCAGGAGGGCTGATTTTGTCAAAATGGGAGAGTGCCTCAGAAGAGCACTAGCAAACAGGCAAGAAGGTGGAGCAACCATAGGGAAACATCAAAACTGCCATCACAGAGGCAACAAGCCTTTGTGTGAAGCAAATAAATCAAAACGAAAGAAAAAAAACCACTATGGTTCTCAAAAGAAGTGGCGGGGAAGGTAAGGGAGAAAAAGATAGCATTCAGGAAGTATAAGGAAACACAGAAGAAGCAGGACAGAGAACTGTACTAGTTAAAGCAGATGGAAGTGGGGAAGGCAGTCAGAATAGTAAAGGCCCAAACTGAGGAAAAGACAGCCAACTTGGTTAAGAAGGGGAATAAAACCTTTTATAGGTACATTAGGGAGCAAAGAAAGATGAAGGCAGGGATACTGAGGCTGAATAAAGAGGAAGGTGGTTGGGCAGAGAGTGACAATGAAAAAGTAGGAATACTGAACGAATATTTCTGCTCAGTATTCACAATGGAAAAGCTGGGGGAGAAAGGGTTCTGAAAGAATTCTTTAAACTGAAGGTGGATAAAGCAATGGGCCTGATAGGATTCAGCCAGAATTCTTGGGAGGATGGTGTGGTACCTGAGGACTGGAGAAAGGCAGATGTGATTCCCCTTCACAAAAGTGGGAGTAAGCCAGAGGCAGGAAAATACAGACCTGTCAGTTTGACCTCAGTGGTAGGAAAAATGATGGAATCACTTCTGAAGGAAAGAATTGTTGAGTACCTGGAGGCCAGTGGGGCACAGGACCCAAGGCAGCATGGATCCACAGCAGGAAGGTCATGTCAAACAAATCTAATTGATTTCTTTGACTGGGTGACCAAAGTAGTAGACCAGGGAGGGGCTGTGGACATGGCCTACTTAGACTTTAGCAAGGCATTCGACACAGTCCTGCACAAAAGATTAATAAACAAATTAGCCAGCCTGGGAGTGGGTCCCAGGGTGGTAGCCTGGGTAAAACACTGGCTGGACAACAGGACACAGAGGGTAATAGTAAATGGAGTCCACAGTGAAGAAAGGAGGCTTACTAGTGGGGTACTGCAGGGTTCAGTACTGGGGCAGGTACTTTTCAATGTCTTTATAAGTGACATTACGGAGGGACTGAAGGGGAAGGTATGTCTCTTTGCAGATGAAACAAAGATCTGCAACAGGGTTGATATGCAAGGTGGGGTGGAAAGGATGAAAAGGGACTTGGCAAGGTTGGAAGAATGATCAAATGTATGGCAGCTTAGAGTCAATGCAAAGAAGTGCAAAGTAATGCACCTGGGAAACAAAAGCCCAGGTCAAGAGTACACAATGGAGGGTGAGATACTGACAACAACAAAAATGGAAAGGGACCTGGGGATAGTCATATCAGGTGACCTAAAGGTGGGCAAGCAATGTGAGAGGGCAGTAAGGAGGGCTGGGGAGGTACTGGGGTGCACAGGGAGAGGCACCACCAGTAGAAAACAGAAAATTGTTGGCCCTCCATACAGACAGTTGGTAAGACCACATCTGGAGTACTGTGTACAGTTATGGAGACCCCATCTCCGCAAAGACATAGACAGGGTGGAGGCTGTCCAGAGGAGCGCAACCAAAATGGTGCAGGGTCTGCACCAGAAGATATATGAAGAAAGACTAAAGGAGCTTAAGATGTATAGCCTCGAGGAAAGGAGGGAGGGGGACATGATAGAAACTTTCAAATACCTCAAGGGAATCAACAAAGTCCAAGAGGGTAGCATCTTTCAAAAAGAGATGTGCAAGAACAAGGGCACAATTTGAAGATAGAGGGGACGGCTCAGAGGTAATGTGAGGAAGTATTTCTTCACAGAAAGTTGTAGATGCATGGAACAGCCTTCCTGAGGAGGTCATAGAGTCAAAAACAGTGGGGGAATTCAAGAATGCATGGTACAGACATAAGGCAATTCTAGTGGGGGGTAGGCGGAAGTAGGCTGTTGGTTAACTAGGATCCGCAGCGTATCAGTTAGGTAGGGAAATGGGCAGACTAGGTGGGCCAAGCGGTCCTTATCTGCCATCAAATTCTATGTTTCTATGTCATCCCAGTACAACATCATGGGTCTAGTCCCAGGACACAGAAGACCACAGCAACTGCACAGAGAATTGCTCCATGCAGCTCACTTCTCTGACCAGCTCGGCAGCCCGCTTCACTAATTTTAACTCGGCATCTGCTTTCAGTAACCCTGAGTCACTTGTCGTCACTTACTGCCAGCACCCACAACCACAGACACTGCCCCCCCACAAGCAGTATGCCACCAAGCAGATAAATATTTTAATAAAATAAAAAGCCATCATCTGAGATGGCATTTCCATCGCTCTCAGTTGCAGCACAAGCACTTCCAAATATCAATGTTCGTCGCTCGCTAGACAGACCTCTCGCTACTGCTACATCTTTAAGGCTCCAAAAAAACAAAACAGAAAGTCAAACTTATTTTATTGGTCCCAGGGAAGGCAGCTGGACCAGTCCAGCATCTTTCTTCTTTATGAGTTATACCGATCACGATCCGTATAATCCAGAGTGCACCACAGAAAAGTTTGTTACACTCACCAGGTACTCTTCACCTCAACCACACTCCCGATCTCACTCAAAAATGCCAGCACTGAAAGTTGATTGAAACGATTGGTCACAAACAGAAAAAGAATGGTGTGTGTATGGGGGTGGGCAGCTGTTTGCAAAGAGTGGCTCTTTCATTTACCAGCAGCACCACCTACTTGCCAATATGGAACTATTTTTTTTTTCTTCATATACTGTACCTCCACCTTCATAAATTAACTAAAAATGTCTTTAAAAAATGCTTTTTTTTAATTGTTATGTCTTTTAAAAGAAATTAGCCATTGTATAACAGCGATAGTGCACTCCAGTGTATGTGTTATGCTGGGATAATGTCACTTCTGGGGCTTTGGACATGCTCAAACTGTGGCCTCATGCCCAACCTACCCAGGCGTGACATTACCCCAGCATGACACACAGCCTGTCTTGCATTATTGCTTAATTAACTCATCTTTTGAAAATAGCAGTAGAGCTTCTCAGATCCATTCTGGTAGACACAGACACAGGCTCAGCACACATTTAAATCGGCATCATACCCTTTTAAAAATCCTGCACTATATGTGCTTCAGGAATGCGCTTGACTATACGGAAAAGCATGAAGAAACACCTGTGTTACAGTAGCACTAGTACTTTTGCTACTGCACAAGCATAGGATTCAAAACAAAGACATAAAAAAAGAATAAATGTTCCACAAGTACTGTTTGTCCTCCTGCCATCCCACAAGATGCTCATCATGATTTGCTCTAGCCACAATAAGCTTGAGTACAGAGAAATATTTTATCTTTATTTATTTATTAAACAGGAAAAAACATTCTGAGCACAAAATAGTGCATTTCCACATGTGTGCTGGGGGAAAGAGTAGAGGAAAGCATCAGAACATTCTAAAAATATATATACAATTGCACAAGCTGACATGCAGAAAAATATAAGGGCCCAGATATTCAAAATGCGCCAGGCTGTGGCGCAAGCTTGGGCGTAGCTCAACTTGGCTGCACAGGGGTGTGGACTGGGCGATATTCAACGGAGCTGTGCCATGGCACAGCATCGTTGAATATCACACCCTGGCCACCTGCAGTGTGCAGTGGCACTGCGCCAGCGGAAGTGGCCAGAGTGGAGCATGGGGATGCGCTAGCACCAGTTCCATTGCACTATGCACAGCAACCGCGATATTCAAAACTTGACATGCAAATGGGGCCATAATGTATGCAAGGTGCACATGGTGCCATTTGCATGTCATTATGGCCCCATTTGCATGCAGGTGCGCTGATCCCCGACGACTTGCACCTGGCGCCCTGCCAGGCAGCAGCCGTCGGGGACCGATGCCTCCTGTAGCCCGATCGTAGGCATTTGTATTACAAAAAATAACTATTCTGTCCAATATCCCTGGTGTTCCAGTGGACCGCTGACTGACCGAAAGTGGGCATTTGTATTAAATAAAATAACTATTCTGTCCAATATCCCTGGTGGTCCAGTGGACCGCTGCCCACCCAATCGCGGGCATTGTAAAATAATCAGATCCCTGAAATCACTGGTGGTCCAGTGGACCGCAGTCTGTCCGATCGCAGGCGTCTGTATATACAGATAGAAATAAGTCCATTATCCCTGGTGGTCCAGTGGGACACTATCTGCCCGATTGCGGGCATCTGTATATAAAGATAGAAATAAGTCCAATAACCCTGGTGGTTTAGTGGACTGCTATCTGCCCGATCGCGGGCATCTGTGTATACAGATAGAAATAAGTCCATTATCCTTGGTGGTCCAGTGGACCGCTATCTGCCCAATTGCGGGCATCTGTATATAAAGGTAGAATAAGTTCATCTCTGGATGTCCAGTGGATGATTATTCGCCCAATCGCAGGCATTTGATACGATAGATAGTCCATATTTTCAGAGCCCAGGGTACTCTCTTTCACCACTTCATTGAGTTTCACTACTCCTCGCTTCCCCCCAGGCCAGCTGAAGAGTAGCAGTTTCACCTATTTGCACACTCACTGCTCGCTGACTGACACTGTCGGTAAGAGCCTGCCGATCTGCTAGCGTGAACTACTGGCATGCAGCTTCCATAATAGATTATACATTCCAGATATAAGGAATGATTCATTCACATATCTGAAATGTAGTATGGTATGGGCGGTATGCCCATTAGCTCACGCCAGGAATCAATGGGTGTACAGCCCCACCGACGGTGTCAGTCGGCAGGCAGCGGGCAGCAGGCGGGTGGGTGGTTGCCACCCACCGCAGACCGGGGCGCGGGGGGGCTCAGTGGGTGGTGGTGGAAGGGGGTACCCAGACCACCAGGGATATTGGACTTATGGTCTATCTTTATATACAGATGCCCGCGATCGGGCAGATAGCGGTCCACTGGACCACCAGGGATATTGGACGGAATTCTTTCTTCTAACTAATGCCCACAATCAGGCAGACAGTGGTCCATAGGACCACCAGAGATATTGGGTATTACTTTTTTTTTTAATACAAATGCCCATGATCGGGCAGACAGCAGTCCACTGGACCACCAGGGATTTTGGGGATCTGATTATTTTACAATGCCCCTGACTGGGCGGGCAGCGGTCCACTGGACCACCAGGGATATTGGACAGATTTTTTTTTTTAAATGCTCACGATCAGGCATGGGGGTGCTGCCAGGTGCAGCTGGAGCTCGGGTGACCACCCACAGGTGGCTGCTGCCATGTTGCGCCCTGCAGTGCAGCAGCTCACCTGTGGGTGGCCATCAGTTTTTCCTTTTTTTTTTTTTTGGACCAACTTTGTGCTGGCGCAGGTAAGGGTTGTGCATGCTTGGCTCTGCACATCCCAGGCTGAATATCAGGCTGTGCAGAGTATGCATGGGCACACCCTCCTACCTGTGCCTGCATACATTACTGATGCACTCCGGCACATCAGGATTTGTGCTGTGCACTTTTCCCTTTTGAATATCACGCCAGGGCACATTAGTGGGTTGCACATGGTGCAACACTGTTGTGCCATGTGCAACCCTTTTGAATATCTGGGCCAATGAATACAGAGGTAGATTAAATATACAGAATGTAACAGAAATACGTAGGTATATACAATAAGTGTAATACACAGTGGTAACAGTTAGGCAGCCTGAGTTCATACAATGTTCAAGTGGGTGAATTCAATAAGTGCAAAATACAGTCACAGTAGTTTGGACCCAGGGGAACAGAGGGAGGGTCAGTGTACACTTAAGAACAGTGGCAGGAGGTAGAGGTGTGGGACTGTAGAAGAGAAATTAGTGAGGGTTTTGATTTGAAGAAGCTGAGTGAATGTCTAAGGGGAGAGAATTCCAGAGTTTAGGAAAGCAGAAAAATTAGGCTGATTGACCAGCAAGAGTTTTATGGGAAGGGAGCTTGAAGGAGCAATCCCCAGAGTTTAGGAGGGAGTAGGAGGGGGCATGTGGATGGAGGGAGTAAGGAGTTGAGATAGCAGGGTAGGAAGGATAGCCAGAGTTTGGAAGTAAAGGAGGCACAGTGGGACAGACATCAATCCTACAGGGAAAGGAGGGAAAGAGCAGAGTAGAGAGTACAGTGGTGAGTGTGGGTAGGGCAGTTTAGAGCAAAGCGGCAGAAGGAGTAGAAGGGAGGATCAAGTCTGGCCACGGTAGATTTAGGGGCAGCACCATAGACAATATCGCAGTAGTCAAAGATGGGGAGTATCATCTTGGTAAGAATGTCCCGGTAAGCAGGGAGGTGGATATAGCTCTTATGCCTGAAGAGGGCACCCAGTTTAGGGTGGAGCTTTTAATGAATGGTGTCTATGTGCTGGAAGAAATGGAGGTGACAGTCAATCCAGATGCCAAGGCATTTGAAGGCAGGTATGTTGTTAATTAGGATGCCATCTAAGGTGTGGAAGGAAGGGAGGGATGGGAATTTAGAGAGCCTTGGTCTAGTGCCAAAGCACATAGAGACCATCTTTTTGGCATTTAGGGATAACAGATTTGAGTGAAACCGTTTCTAGACTGAGTCAAAATCAGGTTGGAGTTTGATTACTAACTCAGCTGGTGAAGAACCAGCTATTTACTGTGATCCTAAGACTGAAGAAAGGATAAAGTGCTTGTGGCAGAAACCTCTATGAACCTAAGGCTCAGTGGATATTCCTGTTCCTCCACATGCATACCATATTTCATTATTAGGGCTGCACTGGGCGTAGCCCTGCAGACCTCTTGCTATCAGACAAAGGACTCAGCCACATTCCTTCTGACCAAACAATGTGTTGGAGTTGCCATACAGTCACCTCTGTATCAGTGAAACACTCTACACACTGTTTCTATTACAAGTGGCACTACACTATTTTTTACGGTCGTCAGTCACAGTGGAACACAGCACATGCTGCCATGTCCAAGATGGCTGCCACACTCTACTGTGCATGTGCTAGTAGTCACGCATGCACAGTAGAGTGTGGTGGTCATCTTGGACACTGTGGAGTGTGATGTGTGCTGCCGTGACCTCCATTTGTGCCCAATCCCCCAGTGTCATGCTCACAACCCCTCTGTGTTGTTTTTTTTTAAACATGCCTCCCAACTTGATCCTCCCTCTCTGCACCCCCCCCACAGAAACATTAGAGTGACACTGGGGTTGCCCAATCCCCCAGAGTCATGATCAGGACTCCTCAGTCCATTTTTTGTTTTTTTCTTACACCTGAATAAAGAAAACAGTCCATCGATGTTTTTATGGTTGTTAGTGATGCCCACCTCAACCCTCCCATTCAGCACTCACCACTATACACCCCTTCCCAAGCCTTTACATTACCCATTGGGGTCCAATGCCATAACCTCTCTGGAACATAGACAAGTCTTTCACTTTCAAAGCTCGGATCATGAACTGAGGAAACAGGTATGCAGTTCAATGTATTTCAATGGGGTTTTGAATTTAGTGCCATAATTGCTATATTTATTATTTATTTCCCAACACACCTCTTGGGACCCCTCCTCATGAACAATTGCACTGCCATTAGTCAGATCTGTCCCAAAAGCTGATTTCATGGTCCCTGCACAAAATCACCTTTCAAGCAGGAATTGAAAATTATCTCTGCCCTGGTTCATGAGGTCGGGTCATAAGAAGGCTATGTTGAAAATTCGGTGTAAAAATATTAAAAAACAGCAAAGTTATTCATGTATTTATTTGTTAGGCATTCAGAATTACAACCCTTTTGAGTCAAGGACTCTTTTGCAAATGCTTCATGTTAGGAATACAAGGAATACAAACAGTGCTGGAATAGAAACAGTGACAAAACTCAGAAAAAAAATACATGAAGGTTAGGGCCAGCGACCCAGCGTCAGGTAGTATCAAAGTACAAAACTGTAGATAAAAGCAAATAGAAGCAAATTTATAATTAGGGCAACAGGGGGTGGCTTCTGGGAGAACTAATATGCGAGTAAGACTAACCCTCCAGCGAGGGTTGTTAGACTAGCCAGAAAACAGGGTATTAGGACTCAAGGGGCAGGTATGTCATCTAGTGATAGCGGGGCAAGGAGCAGTCACAGGAGGAGGAATCCATGTGGAGGGTTTTTAGGCCAGATTTAAAGTGGCTAAGACTGGGTTCCAAGGAGATGGTGGGTGGAAGGCTGTTAAGTCAGAGGGGGGTGCGATATCTGAAGGACCTTTGACCAAGGGAGGTCCTACAATGGGAGACTAGGAGAGACGATTTGTCAGAGAATCTGGAGGCCCTTCTGTGAGGGATCATTTGGAGAAGAGGGTAGAGGTTATGGGAGCTTGCTTCTGAAGTATCTTCTTGTCAATGAGACAAGTTTGGTACTTAAGCCTACCTTCAAAGTTCAGTCAGTTTGTAAGCTTGTATAGTTCACAGGTGTGCGTTAGTCAAGCACATCCAGAGACCAGGCAGCAGGCTTTATTGAGGGCTAGTTTTATATGGTGTATAGCAGTTTGATCAGCAGTTCCGTCGATCTTGATGTCATAGTCTACCAAGGATAGGACAGAGGAGGAGATGGCGAGTCGGACTGCCTTGGGGGCTACGCAGTGTTTATGCTGGTATAGAAGCCCTAGCCTGGTGTTGATGGAGGAGAAGAGGTGATGGATATGGATGCTATAGGTGAGGGAGGTGTCCAGTGTGACACCCAGATATTTGAAAGAAGAGATATGATCTAGGGGGGTACCCATGGAGTTTGTGATTGTTATCAAGGAGCTTCTGTGTGGGATCTGGCGGTGGGCTAATGTCATGGACTTGGTTTTCTTGTAGTTCGGTATTGGACGATGGTCAGAAAACCAGGTTTCGAGTTCCCCAAATAAACCCTGAAGGGCAGCTTGAAGGGAGTTAGGATAGGTGTGTTTTCAGAAAACTGCTGCATCATCCACATAGAGTAGTAATTTCCCACTGCAGGATTTAGGGAGGGAGTTCAGGAAGACAGTGAAGAACAAGGGGCCTAGTATGGACCTTGTGGCACTCCTGATAGGACTAGTCTACTTGAGGAGATTGTGGTGTTTATTTTGACCTGTTGTGTTCTACCAGTGAGATAGTCTTTGAACCAAGAGGTTATCTCAGTGGAAATGCCCAGAGATGGAAGCACGCGGAGGAGTAGTGTGTGACTGACGGTGTTTTTATTTTATTAATTTATTTATTAAAGAGATCAGAATTACACCTTTGAGTCAGTGACACATTTTCAAAGGCTCCACATCAGTAGACAATACAAAGATAGCACATGTTTAGTGTAGGAGACAGAGATTCAGATATAGGATAATACAGGGTATGGTAACACAATAAAAAAGAAAAAAAAGCAGGGTAATAACATAAACATTTCACGGTACTTATACAGTGGCAGAGTAAATAACATGGCTGATACATAGGCCTATGTCAGTGATTTCAGCAGAACAGAGTCCATTGTCGAGGGGGCTAGGGGCAGATACAGGTGCAGGAGGCAATGAGGTAGGATTGGAGCAGAGATTTAAATTGACCAATCCTTGGTTTGAGGAGGATGGATGGAGGGAGGGAGGGCATTGAGACAGGTAGGAGCCCAGTAGGGGAAGGAACTCTGACCAAGTGAAGTTTTTTGGTGCAGTACCTGGAACTTCGGTTTGAGTGTGCTTCGAGTAGACTTGGTGGCTGTTGCAGTTGTCAGGAGAGGGGAGAGACAAGGGGTAGTTAGGCCAGCAATGACTTTCCTCACCATGACGCAGGTGTGATATTGGAGCCTGCCGTTGAAGTCCAGCCAGTTAGATTGGCTATACAAGGAGCATGTATGAGTAGTTCTGGGGCATCTCAGGGATAGGCATCAGGCTTTATTCAGGGCAACCTTGACACTATGTACAGCAGAGTTGTTGATAGCACCATAGATTAAAATGCCGTAGTCTGTGATAGATAGGATGGAGGAGGAGGAGATGACAAGTTGAAGGGCTTCCGGCAGAAGGTAATTTCAATGCCGGTATAGCATGCTGATACAGGAGTTGATGGAGGTGCAAAGAAGGTGGATGTGATCATGGAAGGAGAGGGAAGGATCAAAGGTAACACCAAGGTACTTAAAAGTATGGACTTGCTCCAGTGGGAGGGAGAGGGAGGTGTGGACATGGAGGGTGGTATGTTTTAGTTTATTCTGCTGGTGAGCAAAGAGCATGACCTTAGTTTTTTTATGGTTCAGGATGAGCTTATGCATGGTGAACCAGGATTCAGTGACTGTGGAGGCAGCCTGGAGGGATTCTTCAAGGGAGGAAGGGTTAGAGTGAGAGGAGAAAAGGACGGCATCATCTGCATGGAGTAGGATATTCCCTAGGCAGGTCATGGGTAGGGAATTTAGAAAGAGGCTGAATAGAATTGGCCTGAGAATGGACCCCTATGGGACACTAGAGTGGATGGGAAGGGGTGGAGAAGGTGGAGCAGATCTTGACCCTCTGTGATCGACCTGTAAGATAATCTGCGAACCAGAAGTTTGCTTCCTGAGAGAGGCTGAGGTGAGCAAGGGTGGAGAGTAGGAGGACGTGATTGATGGTGTCAAAGGCCTTTGATAGATCCAGGAAGACAGCAGCAGTTAGGTGACCATTGTCAAGGGCTGAGTGGATAAAATTCAAAAATTCCAGGAGGGCAGTGGTAGTGCTATGGACCTGCTGGAAGCCATGTTGTTCAGGGGATAGGAGGTCATATTTGGTGAGATATTTGGTGAGCTGGTCTGTGACGATGCGCTCTAAGGTTTTGGGGAGGGAGGGAAGGATGGAGATGGGGCGGTAGTTCCCAGGGGAGAGTCAGTCCTCAGACTTGTGGATGGAGGTGATGATGCCTGTTTTCCAGGGGAAGGGGAATTTCCCATATCTGAGCAAGAGGTTAATGAGTTGGGGGAGAACTTCATTGAGGACCAGGTGTAGCAGCTTAAGGTCAATTAAGTCACTGCTGTTGCGGGACCCATTTAGGACTTTGAGGAGATAAGGTTTGATCTCATAAGGGGCAAAGACCCAGAAGCGAAAGGGGGGGTGAACCAAGGGGGTGGGGGGAGGGTGGACAGAGAGAAGAAATCAGGTGGGAGGACAGAGCTCAGGTCTGAGAAAGAGGTGTTAATGGCATCAGCAATTGACTTTGGTTCATTAACGATGGACCCATTCATGTTGAGTTGTGATGGGGAGGTACAATTGCCATAGAGAGATTTCATATTTTGCCAGAAATTGCAACCCGATCCCCAGATTGTAGTTAGAGCAGTGTTATAGTGGTCTGCCTTGGCCTTGCAGATAGCCCAGGTACAATGATTGCAGGCAGACCAGTATGCCTGCTGGTCAGCAGCCTTGCCCGAGTCAAAGATCTTTTTCCAGAGATCGTCTCTCCACTGCATAAGATTCAGGATGGAGGAGAAGATTTGAGGGGTATCAAACCATTTGACAATCTTTCTGGTGAGAGGGGAAAATTTGTTGCATGCATCATTGAAAGTGCACATGAAGTAGTCGAGGGCTACATCAGGGTCCTGGGTTCAAAGGAGGGTAAACCAGTCCCAAATAGAGAGGTAGGAATTTAGGTGGGTGTGCATTCCTGGTCAGAGCTGCCTAGTGAGGATAGTTTTGGGGGTGGTTTCTTAACCAAACAGGGCCAGGTACAGAGAATGGGGGAGTGGTCACTAAGCACATTTGAGAGGAAAGTGATGTCCGTTAGCTTGTGGGGATGATTGGACAGGACAAGGTCTAGTAGGGTAGCAGTACCAATGGTGTGTTTGAGGTGCATGGGGCTGGTAACCAGCTGGGTTAGATCAAGGGCTGCTAGGGAGTCATGGTAGTGTGAGGCAGAGGGAGAGAGACAGTTTATATTCAGGTGACCCAGTAATATGAGCTCGGCCTTAGGGGGGAGCTGAGAAAGGTATTTAGTGAGGGATTGGAAGGCAGTCGCCCGGTTCTGTGGGGAAATGTAGGCAGCTATGAGAGTTAGAGGGGCTTTGGAGTGGCCCAGGGAGATCTGGAGGTCTAGGGCATGGGCACCATTGGTAAGCTGAGGAGGAGAGAGTGCTTGCACCTGGAAGGTGTCACAAAGGTAGAAGGCGCAGTCCACCCCACATTTACCCACTCTGTCATTGCAGTAAGCATGCATACCCAGGAATAGCAATAGAGGAGTCAGGGATTGATTTGGATAACCAGGTTTCCACCAGGACAGGAAATCAGGTTGGTGCTGGGCTATCCAGCCCTGGAGGTCAGTGAGTTTTTTGGGGAGACTGCAGATGTTGATAGAGGCGATGTGCAGTCAAGGAGTAGCAGTGCTTGGGTGGGCATGGGTAGTGGGGGGATCCGGAGTTGGGGTGGATGTTCCCAGATAGGAGAAGGAGCAAGGAAAGAGTTCTGAGGAGCTGCCAACATAGGGCTTTCCTGTACGTGGATGCAGTAGATCGAATAGTGGCTGGGCTGAGGGGGACAGTAGGGATGTGAAGGGTGTGCAGGCTGAGAGGGTAATGAGAAGGATGCCAATGCAGTGCCAAGAGGAGGGGGAGTAGGGATATGACATGGGAGGGGTGGATGGGGGAAGGGAGAGGGTGGATGAGATATGTGAAAGGGGAGGGAAATAGGGTGGGCGGTTAGCGAGGGAGGGCGATGAGGAGAAGGAGCAGGGTAAAAGTGAGACAGATAGATGGGACATAGTGGGCAGAAGGGTGGGGGGTACAAAGGTTAGCAGTCAGCACCAGAAATTAGGGCTGATGAGATAGCCCAGTGGTAGGGTGCTGGCCTGCGATGCAAAAGGTGCCAGCTTCAAGACCAGGTTGGGGAGGAAAGAGGCCCTGGTGGAGGGGGAGAGCAGAGGATAGATGGGTCTAAAATGGGCCAAGAGGGGTTCTGAGGAGGAGCTGGTAGTATCGAGAAGTGGTTAAAAGGGGGGTGGTAATACTGCCTCCTAGTGGCCAGGTGGTGCAATAGCAGGAGGGGGGAGAGGAGAGCTGAGATCAGCTGAGGAGAGAGAGGTGTAAGGCATGGAGGCCTGCTAGTGGTGGGAGAGTATAACCTGCTAATGAGAATGCAGACAGTCATGTGATGTGGAAGGGACTATAAATTAAAGGATGCCCCTGGGTGGGAGGGTGGCTGGGGTAGACAGGGCAGTCAACGCGAAATGGCAATGGGCTAACACCCCTCACAAATGGAGCTCAGCCGGGGGGAGCCAGTTACTTTTCAGGGCTTCTGCAGTCCAAACACTATCCCCGGTGATGTGGTCTGCTGTGTATGCTTTGGGGAAGGGGTCCCATGGCCTAAATGGGAGAACAGAACAAAGAAGATATTAGCATGCAGTGGAAGGAAGGCTGGGGATACTGTTACCAGGCCTGCACCTAGTGCGCATGCATGGATTAATGAGCCTAGTGCACATGCGTGGGTTATAGGAGGAAGAAGAGGAGAAGCAATGGTCTGTGGAGGCTAAGATGCCAGCCATGAGGAGGGCATGGAGTAGCTATAGCCAGGCAGGTAAGCTGCCACTAACACAGGAGCAGAAGCACACATTAGGCACATCAAACTGTTCAAAAACATAGCACTAAGCTGTACTGGCTGTTAGGGAGAGAATACAGTAGGCATTGCACTAAACAGCCTGGCTAACATGTGGTCACTAGCAAATACAGAGGCAGTGCATGAGACAAGTAGCTACAGAAATAGTATGCACTAAAATCAGTTAGGCTGCCAGGAACTAGGAGATCCGTAGCTCTGAGTGTCCCTTAAAGCTCCTGCTGTGCTGTGGCTCTTTCCCAGGTGGCAGGGAGTGAAAACTGGTCCCAGAAATTCAGTCAGTCACAATAGGAGGACAAAAAATAACACCCCTCACAAATGGAGCTCGGCCAAGGGGGAGTCAGTTACCTTTAAGGGCTCCCATAATCAAACACTGTCCCCGGTGATGTGGTCTGCTGTGTGTGCAGAATGCTTTTGTCAAGTTGACATATATAACCCCAACCAGGTGGCACTGTTCCAGAGCCTCATGTATAAATGATGCAAACTTGAGGAGGGCGGTGGTGGTGATGTAGCCCCCCTTGAAGCCATGCTGTTCAGGGCAGAGCAGGTTGTGCTTGGACAGGTAGTCAGCAAGCTGGTCTGAAGCAATTTTTTTGAGAGCCTTGGAGATCGGGGTAGGATCGAAATTACTGGTAGATGTGCAGTCGCCACTCTTCAGGATGGGGGTTATTACTGCATGTTTGCAAGGTGTTGGGATTTGGCCGAGGCATAGGGACAGGTTAAGGATTTTGGCAAGCTGGGGCAGGGTCTCATCCAATGTAAGTCGGATGAGTTTGAGGTCCATGGAGTCACTGCTAAAGTGAGAATTTGCCAGGACTTTGGTGAGGTAGCACTTTGCTTCAGTGCAGGACATGATTCGTAGCCATAAAAGGGCGGTGGGAGGGGGGTCTGTAGTGTCAGATTTGTCCATAGGATAGTTTTGGATCGGGTCAAAAATGTTTGGTGGAAGGTTATGGCTGAGGTCTGAGAAGGCAGCATTTGGGGCGTTGGAGATTATAGTGGGATCCTGGGTGACATTTCAATTAGGATCTGGCAGGAGCAGGGTGTGACAGGAAGCTCCTGACACTCTTGAGGACCAACCATTTCTTAAAGTTGTTGCAACAGTTCTTCTGTTTCTTAGCCTGATCTATCCTTTACAATTTCTAGTCCATAAGGTTGGCCACCTATGCCCACCCCCCTTTCTTGACTATGCTATAGTGTCCTATTTAATTTTCCTTTTCCCTATCAGGTCCTCATACAGGGAGGTTATTGTGGTGACCTCCAAATGTATGTGAAACAAGTTGTGTTTATTGTTGTTGTATTTAGTATGTAATAGCATTATGTCATAAAATACCTTGATGTATATACCTTATGTTTATGAAACCTGTAAATGTTGAAAATACCATGGCACTAGGTGTTTTTGATAATGGTAAAAAAAGTACTAGGTGACTATTATAGAAATTAAGTTAGTTGTGCTATTTAAAATTATTTTTTTTTGTATTTTTTTATTTAGTTATTTAGCCAGGAGTAGCACATTAAGCTGAAAGCTTTTTTACAGGAGCGACCTGGGAGCACAGGGAAGTTAAGTGACTTGCTCAGGGTCACACAGTATGCAAGTAGTAAAGCTGTGGGATTCAAACCCAGGTCTGGTCTGCTGGATGTCACCAGATTTGCAGCTCAGAGCCTTAAACCACTGTGATATACTGCCTCCCTGGATGCATGTAAATTGCTGTAAACTGAATAAGTCTGAAATTCCATGGTGATTTGCATATATCCCATGATGCTTTGCATTATGGAAGTATGCATGATGTTGTACTTCTTTTAAACTTGATTTCTTGTCAGTGCCCTTTAGGGTAACCCTTCTTTCAGTAATTCTGCATTGAGGTTCTTTGTCTATAGCTTGTTTTTGTTTTTTTCTTTTTGGGCCCCCACTACCCAAGCAAACGGGGCCTGCATAAGGGTGGAGGTTGCATCTCAACTGGTAAGTTAGATCAGGGATCAGTGTCAGCAGGTGCTGGCTAAATGCAGAGAAAGGACATACATAGTCTGTTGCTGCAAACTGATGTACTGAAGAAGGAATATGGCATTGCAGAAGCTTATTTCCTGTATTTTGAATAAACATCACACAGAGAGTGTGTGTTGAACTTGAAGTTTGGTGTCTGGCCCATCTGTTATCCCACAACCCTTCCACAGACTTGGTGTCATCAGTGGGATAACTTGCTGGAAGCATCTGGACAGGCTGAAGAGGGATGTTTTCTGGTGGATATCGCCCAGGTATCCCAAGTGAGCCAATGCACAAAGAGGTGCCAAAGGAGAACCCCGAGAAAAAAGTCCATGGAGTTCTGACCAGAACCATGGCTGACAGACAGAGAGAAGCTGCTGCCTGGACTGGACCTGGGAGCTCAGAGAAAGGCCAAGCCTGAAAATGACGAAGAGATGCAAGTCAAGGCAGACTGAAGGTGCGAGAGACAACATCCAGGAGGTGAAGACCCTGATGAGGATGATCTACTGGATAAGTGGGCAATGGCTGGAGGCAGACCAACTATGCAGAGAGGTGGAACACTGGTGCCAGGTGCTCGAGAGGTTCCTGCTGGAGAGTTTTGCTAAAGAGTCAGAGGATGATTTTTCATGGACTCAGTTTGAGGAGGACCCCCTGACTGAGTAGGATATTCCTTTGTTTCCTGTGTTCCCAGGATGTTACCTGTTGGAGGTCAGAGATGCAAGTATGGACCTTGAATGTGAGACCTCAGGTTAGACTGTGCCTAGTGATACTGTGCTGGGGTTGAAGACTCCAAGCAAGCAAGAAGCCTATGAAGCTGAAGGGACTTTTTCTTGTATTGATGCAGCTAAATCTATTAACAATATTGACTGGGTGATACTGCAGGCTAAAGATGCCAATATTGCCAAAATGTACCAATAAGTTAAGATTAAGGAGGTGGTACATGTGTTTTGTTTTTTGATGAAAAACCTACAAAGGAGGAGGTGGGTGGAAAATAGATAGGTACCTGTGCTGTGGTAACACCAAGAGTGTCTACCCTCAGGTGTCTGTGTCAGTAGCAAGTGAAATGAATGGATCAAGAGACATAGTGGGTTTATGTAGAGGGGTTGAACCTAGGACTGGGCCCCTGCTTAAAACTGACATGTCTGGTGGGGTTGGAACAGGTAATTACTCACCCCAAAGAAAGTCTTTCTATGGTACTGGACTTTACAGCCATCCTGATTTTTGGTTAAGAAATATGATGGACATTCCCTAAAAGGAAATGTGAAGGTACCAGTAGTCTCTGTTGAGAAATGTGTTAATGCCTCAGGGTAAAGAATGATGATATCCGCTATGTTTATGATGGAATGTTTATTGTTAATAGGGACCCTGAGACAGAGCCTCTGAAGATGGATGGGTGGAAGCTCCATCCCTTCCTGGGACAGGAAGGTGGTAAGCAGTCTGCAATAACTGCTTCCCTCTTAAGGTGGGGGTTATGTGACAGGAAGCTCCTGCCACTCTTGAGGACCAATCTTTTCTTAAATCTGTTGCAACAGCTTTTTTTTTTTTTACTCTTTATTTTTTCAATTGCTTAAGAAAGAAAGAAAAAAGTAAGCAACGTACAAGCTTTAGGAAACTTTAAGAAAAACAAATTTTACAAACAATGGTAAGCTTAATAACGTGGGTTTAAAAGAAAAAAATATCCAATTACTTATCTTTCTCTCTGAGCACAATAAACAGTATCTTATCAAATAACCTTTGAATGTGCTCCAAGCTTTGACTTTCCCAGCCTTAAATCAATTCTATTATAATAAAGTTTGCCCAATTTGCAAGTGCCCTGTCTCCTCCACCTCTGAATCCATTACATAGGCACCAGTAAGAGATAAAAAAGAAAAATAATAATAAAGATAATAGACAAATTAGAAAAATCAGTCACCAGTAACTTAAAATATCAATGGGATGGTATTCTGTAAGATCTGCCTCATCTTCATCTAGATCGGAGCCTATATCCTCTGGAAGCTTGACATTTGCCTCAAAAAATGCCTTCACTGAATCAATGTCTTCAAAATAATACATTTTCCCTTGGAATTGTACCCACAAGCGTGCTGGAGCCAAAAGACTAGCTATTAGTCCTGCTTCTTTGAATTCTGATATAATCAGCAAAAATTGCTTTTGTCTGCTCTAGGTTTGCATGCAGAAGTCAGGGTATAGATGAAAATGGTGCCCCTCGTAAAAACATTGTTTTTTCACTCGAGCTAGTTGAAGGAGTTTATTTCGTTTGGCCAAATCTTGCCTTCTCAGATTCAGTAGAAGGCTCCTTAGCCGAATGTGAAGGAGGTTTGTATACATTTTCCAGCTCAAACGGAGACTCCAAAGAAAAAACAGGCCTTAGTGCCTTCTCAACTAAAACTTTTAAATCAGACAGGGGAACAGTTCCAGGGAACCTGATTAGTCTTAGGCTTTTTCTGAGTGCATTATTCTCTAAGTGCTCCAACTTAGATGCCTGAGACAGTTGATCGTGAAGTGCGGTGTTCACCGCCCCTCCAAGGTAAGAGTTCTTCCTGATAAAGCGTTGAGTTGTTTTTCATTACTCTTCACAGCCAATTCAGCTTTCTCAACCCTCAGCTCCATAGCTGCACACCTGGCATTTATCTCAGCGAGCAAGGATTGAATTTGAGTCATTGACTGATGGGCCTTAGCCTAGAATTCAGTCAGGAGGGACTGGATGGATGCCAAAGTTCGTTTAGCCTATGATTTGGGCTTTGCTCCCAGATCAGGGTGCATCTGTATACCGGGAGAGGTTCCACTGTGGCCATAACCAGGGAGCCCTCAGGCCCCTGCGCCGTAGTACCTCTATCATAGATTTTGGGAAAAAACAACTTTTCCATTTCGAACTGCTAAGAACTAATTTACTCCGATATCAATTTCCCATCAAAATATGTTCAAGTAAATGGATTTAAAAGCGAGTTCTTAGTATGAGATTTGCAGAGCTCCAAACAAATGTGTAGTACTTATAAACTGCTCAGCAGCACCCCTGTTGCAACAGTTCTTCTATTTCTTAGCCTTATCTATCCTTTACAATTTCTAGTCCGTAAGGTTGGCCACTTATGCCCCCCCCTTCTTGACTATGCTATAGTGTCCTATTTAATTTTCCTTTTCCCTATCAGGTCCTCATACAGGGATGTTATTGTGGTGATCTCCAAATGTATGTAAAACAAGTTGTGTTTATTGTTGTTGTATTTAGTATGTAATAGCATTATGTCATAAAATACCTTGATGTATATACCTTGTGTTTATGAAACCTGTAAATGTTGAAAATACCATGGCGCTAGATGTTTTTGATAATGGTAAAAAAAAGTACTAGGTGACTATTATAGAAATTAAGTTAGTTGTGCTATTTAAAGTGCATGTAAATTGCTGTAAACTGAACAAGTCTGAAATTCCATGGTGATTTGCATATATCCCATTATGCTTTGCATTATGGAAGTATGTATGATGTTGTATTTCTTTGAAACTTGATTTGTTGTCAGTGCCCTTTGGGGTAACCCTTCTTTCAGTGACTCTACATTGATGCTCTTTGTCTATAGCTTGTTTTTGTTTTGTTTTTCTTTTTGGACCCCCACTACCCAAACAAATGGGTCCTGCATAGGGGTGGTGGTTATATATCAACTGGTAAGTTAGACCAGAGATCAGTGTCAGTTGGTGCTGGCTAAGTGCAGAGAAAGGACATACATAGTCTGTTGCTGCAAACTGATGTACTGAAGAAGGAATATGGCATTGCAGAAGCTTATTTCATGTATTTTGTATAAACATCATACAGCGATCGTGTGTTCAACCTGAAGTTCGGTGTCTAGTCCATCTGTTATCCCACAACCCCTCCACACAGGGGATATGACTTTCCCACTGGGTCTTTAATATTGCTGCAGAATTTTTGCCCAGATCCCCAGGAGAAGGAGAGGGCTTGTTTGAAATAAGTAGCTTTGGCTTGGAGGATGGCTCAGGTACATTTGTTTCTTGCCTCTCTGTAGTGCTGTCTGTCCTGAGGGAGTTGCGTCTCCAGGGCTGTATACCAGAGGTAATCTCTGAGGTGCATTTGATCTAGCAGTGACTGGAAGATCCAGGGGGTGCCACGGTGTTTCACTATCTGCTTGGAGAAGGGGGCAAAGATGTCACAAGCAGCATTAAAGATAGTGATAAAGTAGGAGAGGGCAGCATCTACTGACTGAGCAGTGTGGATGGGGGACCAGTCACAGGTTGAAAGGTATGATTTGAGGCAGGAGTGGGATCCTTTTTTGAGGCGCCTTTGGTAGGAGACTTTGGGGGGGACTAGGGTAAGTTTGTCTGACCACCAGCAGGTAACTGGGGAGTGGTCACTTAGAGTATCTAGGAGCACTTTGACACAGGTGAGACTATTAGGTCGGTTTGTGAAGATGAGGTCAATTAGTGTTGAGGTCCCAGTTTTAGCATCCAATCTGGTGGGAGACTGGACAACCTGGGTAAGGTCATATGATAGAATGGATTCTTTTTAAGGGATGGCTACAAGGGATAACCAGTTCACACCGAAGTCTCCCAGTATGATAATTTCTCTATTGGATGGGAGGTGAGTGATACTGGTCAATACTGAGTCAAAAGCGGGCTTTTAGTCATGTGGGGGCATGTAGGCAGCCATAACATAAAGTGTTTTAGCAGGATTGCCAAGTAGTAACTTAATGGAAAGGGTTTGGGCACCAAGTGTGGGGGTGGCGGGAGACAGGGAGGGCTTGAAGGGAGTTTCTTACGTAGAGGGCACAGCCACCACCACGTTTGCTTAGCCAGTCAGCTCGGAATATGGAGTAATCATTGAGGGTGACAGAGGCATCAGGGATGTCTTTGGAGAGCCAGGTCTCACATAAAGTTAGAATGTCTGGGGAGTATTGAGCGATTCAGTCTTGGACGGGTGTGAGCTCTTTCTGTTGGCTGCAGATGTTGAGGGAAGCCAGCAGGAGGTTACCAGGCCTGCCCACACAGGGGACACCTGATGCAGGGGGCCCAGGGTTAGGGTGCATATTACCTGATAGGAGGAGCAGGAGGAATGCATGCTGGAGCAGTACAGTCCTGAGTATTTTGAGTTTTGTGTGAGATGTGTGGAATGAGGGGAGGTGTTTTGTGGGCATGACCGGGGTGGGAAGAGTGCTATGAGGTGTGCCAAGAGACTGGATGCCGTGGGGTGATAGGGGCAAGGAGGGTGGTGATAGACAGGGGTAAAGGGGGGTCTCAAGGCAGTCAGGATAGAGGTACCACACAGGTCACGAATATAAGGGCTGGCCAAATGCTCAGGAGAGAGGAGCAGGTGAACATGATGGGGAAGCATGAGGAGGGGGGTAGTGAGCCAGAAAGCATTTGGTAGCCCCAGTGGTGGGTCATTATGAGAAGGAATGGGGGTGCCATGGTACCGAACAACAACTTAGGTGACCATTCCTTGGTGAAGCTGGAGGGAGGGAGTGATGCAGAGTGTAGGAAGGAAGTGCCTATTGTTAGAATGAGAAGGAGAGATTGCATGTTGATGCTGTAATTAGGTTGATTGTACTAGTGGCCACTAGTGGTGAGAGAATATAGGCTGCTAGTGGGGAAACTGGTTGATCAGTTATTATGGGTCATGACAGCCTTCCCATATGAAGGTTTGCTCACCAAAAGTGGTGGTGGGGATGGTGGGGCAGCTGACACATAGCATCGGCGGGGCCAACAGTCCTTTAAGTTCGGCCACGAGCAAGCAGCTGTTTGTTCTAGTGCTTATGCCCAGATCTCCATACCTGTGTTCACTGAGGGAGGGCTGCTCCAGGGAGCTCTCATGACCTCTGCTTGTGGGGAGTAGCTGTGGAGAGGAAAGAGAAGACAGACACAGTATTAAATAAGGTAGGGGAATGGGGGGCAGCCTGGGGGAGGGTCTGAGACAGGCACAGTTTTTCCTCAATTTCCCGAGGCGTGCTTGCAAGATTTCAGTAAAGTGAATCAAAATTACTTAAATTCTACTACATAGTGCCCCAGATTTCATAATTAATTAAATTATACTACGTAGTACACCTTAAGCAGCAGAGTAGCAGTACGATTAAACAATTAATAATATTAATTAAAAATTATACTAGCAGGTGCAGTAGCTTAGTCAATTAAGGTAGCTAGCAATTGTTGTAAAAAGGCAGCTGGTGTAGTAATATTGCAAGGCAGAAAAAACAATCTTCACTGCTGCGTCAGCTTTTAAAAGTCTGCCGGCTGGTTTGAAAATGGCTCCAAAGGGCCAACAGCAACAGTCCTTACAGTCCAAGTTCAACAGTCCTTTAAATTTAGCCGTGAGCAAGCAGTCATTTGTTCAAGCGCCTAAGCACTGATCTCTGTACCTGTGTTCACTGAGGGAGAGCTGATCCAGGGAGCCCTTGCGTCCTCCGCTTGTGGGGAGTAGCTGTGGAGAGGGGATGACCCTACATTGTATTTTGTGAAGGCAGGCTCATAGCTTTGGTAATTTTCAATATTTTTTCACCAAATTCACAGAATACTATATCTTTACAGCATCTCATGAGTGTGACAGCTGTCATTTTTCAAATCCTGGCCAAAATATTTTTTTTTACATCCCAAATGGTGATTTTGTGGTCCCTGTGCAAAATCACCTTTCGAGCAGGATCTGAAAATTTTATCTGCCCTTGTTCATGAGGTGGGGTCATAAGAAGGCTATGCTGAAAATTTGGTGTAAAAATATAATATACAGTATATATATATACACATACATATATATACAGTTTTTATGCTTTTTTTGAATTTTGCAAATGCAGCCTCATAAGTTTGGTAATATTCAACATTTTACCCCAAAATTTCAACATAGCCATGTTTTAAAGCACCTCATGAATGACAGATGTCATTTTTCAACTCCTACCCAAAATGGGTTGGCAAAAGAAAAGAAACAAAGCAGCATCCAACCAGAAAACTCTGATGATACCCAAGGTACTGGCAATGAGGGTCAGAGCACCATCCCGGAGCCCTCAGAGCTGTCATCACATATCCAAGCCCAGCAGTGACTCTGCCAGTGACACCCCAGTCAAAACCACTAACTGTTTTGAGTCTTTCTGGGAATTGACACTGGGAGCACTTGATCTGTGAAAGCCGTAGTCAAGTAAATTACAAGAAGAGCTAGCTGTGGCTGTGGCTGTACCAAGACTGGGCCCCAATTTTTCAAGCTTGGGCAGATTGTGTGGAGGATGCAGGACAGAAGGAACACTTTCAGGAATCTATCCCACTACCGGTAATGTCTGCAGAGCACCAAACTGAACAGTAAAAATAAATGTAAGTACCTTGACTTTGTGGTGCGATTTTCCCCATTCCCCACTCCTGGGTGCACTGAGAGGTAGTGAAGATCCTCCGCGATGTTGCAGGAAAGTAAAGGACTGAAAGCACTCCTCTTGGTGTGGCCTTGTGATCTGACAGGTGGCTATGCACAGAATTTTGCCAAGTGAGAATTAAACTCGATGGCTTGGTCAGATACCTGTGTAATAATACAAATTTTTTACATTTTATGGATTAGGACACTGTCAGGAGCCTGCAACTAAACATTCCTGACAATGCACCCAATTTGTGATGTCCTCTCACTGGGACTAAGAAATAGGCTGCTCCCTTGTTCTGAAAAAAGGCTGCGGCAACCAGGGACAGAACCTAGCACTGACATGTTGCTGTTTCAAATGTTGATACCTTTGCTCCTTTTAGTGGTCATATTCCAACGCAAGACACTAGGGTAAAGAGGGCTAGTGTTGCCCCCACAATCATAATTTTCCTATAAAGAACCTCCCCAAGTTACGCTCCTATGGTTTAGGAGTAAAGGGTTCACCATTAGGGTCTGATTGGTGTTGACTGAAGTTAAAGGACCCATTGTTAAAGCAGGGATCTTGTTACAGGGGACGGCAAGTGGGGCAGAGGCCCACATAGCCCAGCAATATTACGGGGAAGGGGACATTGTTCAACCAGGAAAGGCACACTAAGCCGAAGCTTGTTTCCAGGTGTGACCTGGGAGCTCATGGACGTTAAGTGGCTTGCTCAGGGTCACACAGTATGCAAGTGGGTGCTGTGGGATTCAAACCCAGGTCTCCAGGTTTGCAGCTCAGACCACTGTGCTAAACTGCCTCCCAAGGCAATGGGAGCAGGGTGCTCAGCACGCAAAGGAGGGGCAGACAGCATCCCTACTCTGGGTATGGAATGGGGGATAATAGGGAAACACACCACAGACCTAAGCACAAAGATGCTTATTATCGAGTCCAATAAGAAAGTCTGATGCCCCACAAGGCCACTGGCCTAAACAGGAGGCTACACAGATAATGGGCATGGGAGAGCACTCAGCAACCCAAAGTCTCACCTGGAACCTAAGGAGTGGAGTATAAAGGGGTGGAAGAGTCTCTAACTCCACACAAAGAGGTTATTTATCCACTTCAACATGCCCTCCATCCTCTGGCCTTCTCTCCCCTCCCCATGCTACAAGAAGAAGCAGTTAAAGGTGGCAGAGTTAAATAAGAGAAGGGGGGAGGATATGGGAGTCATGGGAGAAAGCTCTCGAGGGAAAGGTGAAGCTCAAAGCTGAATAGTTCGATGAACAGTACACAGCCAAAGAGTCATGCTACCAGAGAGAGTGCTGAGGGGGGCGTATAACTTTAATGCTTCATTTTGAGACCAGGACAAAGTCCTAGGTGGTATAAAGGTGGCCACCAGAGAGTCCGAGTCACTAGGAAAGTGAACCCCTCCCTGCATGGAAACACTCTGCTCTATTAACATCATAATCAGTGATGCGGGGAGAGATCATGAGTTAGTTGGACCGCAGGTTAATACTGCAACCTGAGACATGTGATCCCCCCCCAGGAGGTCCTCTCCCACATGAAGGCACAACAGCCAACCAGAGCCCTATCAAGGGAGTTCATATACAGTCAACCGATGTAGTATATGCACTGCCTGACAGATACTGAGGGGCACCAGACTAAAGTTAACATAAGTCTGTTTAAATCTGTTATTAAGTGTATGTTGTATTGTGAAGTAATGTTGATCACCAAGTTTACTTTGTTCACTTTGGGTCTAACATGCAAGTCTCCTGTAGAAAGATGCACCCGAGTATATAGTCAGTGTTTAAGAAGTTGGAAGTACCTGCAGTCAAATTTGTGGTGGTCTAATAAAAACAGAAAAGATGTATTGTGGGACAGAGGTGTTTATACTGGCATAACAGTCACAACTGAAGGTCAGCTACCTAAGCATAGTTACTGACCAGCTCACTGATTACTTGGGCAAACGTAACATCCTATGCTCACAACAACATGGCTTCAGGAAAGGACACATCACTACAACAGCACTCTTAGAACTCACTGGAGCCATCCACAGCTCACTGGATAATGGGCACCTAACCGGGTCAGTCTTTATAGACCTAACTAAGGCCTTTGATACCATTCACCACCGCCTACTTCTGGAACAACTCACAAATGCAAGGTTCTCCCCTGACTCCTCAGCCTGGTTCAAAAGTTACCTTGAGAACAGATCATAAAGAGTGAAAATTGCAGGTGTCCTCTCTGAAGCATGACCTGTCCACTCTGGAATGCCCCAGGGATCCATACTGGGTGCCCTTCTTTTTAGTCTATTCTTAAATAACCTCCCCCAATCATGCCCGGAACATTTTATTTTTTTTTTATTTTTTTAATTTTTTATTTTAGCTTTTGTTGACCGGGTAAGTGCACTAGACAACTCCTGCCTATTTTCAGGCACGACTCGGGGACACAGATGAATGCCAATTGACCTTGAACCAGGTTAAGCTGTTGGTGGTATTTTTAGTGAATGAGGAAATTTGGCCAGACAGGAAATTCCCCTACTCTTTTCGATAAGTGCCATGGGATCTTTAACATCCACCTGAACTACCACCAATCCAGGCAGATGGGACCTCGGTTTAACGTCTCATCCGAAAGACGGCACCTCACATCTCATCCTCTATGCTGATGATGCCGTTATCCTTGCCACCCACAAGGACCCGCTATCCCTACAGAACAAACTCCAGCTCAGCATCCCCTCCGTAGAGAACTGGTTCAGGAAACACAGATTCATCCTAAACTATAAAAAAAACCAAAGCCATACTCTCCTGTAACTCTCACAACAAGAACAGGCAACATCCATTAAACATTACTAACCACCTCAGAGTAACCATTGAAGAGGTTCACTCCTTTAAATATCTGGGGATCACTCTAGACAATAACTTGGCCTATGTGACCCACATTGTCTATGTAGCCAAGGAGGCTAACTTGCAACTAGGCCTCTTCTACAGACATAGGGCGTACCTTACCCCTGAAGCTCTAAGGATCGCTGTCCAAGGCTCTGTAGTCTCTGTTATCGATTATGGCCTTATTATTAATGGCTCTGCCACCTCAACAACCCTCAGGTACATCTCAACTGCCCTAAACAAAGCCTGTCGTCTTCTAACTGGCACCCACCGCCTAACCTACACCTGCGACCTCTACGCCCAATCTGGTTGGCTACAACTATCAAACCATATAAAATACCAAACCTGCATCGTGGCCAAGAGGATAACCTTGGGTCTTGCTCCCCGGGGTGTCCTAGCCCTCCTCAGTCCAAATAGTAACCCCCGCCATACAAGGGGATCTGATTTTCAACTCCTGCTGACCCCCCGCTGCAGAACATCTATGGGACAACGCTCGTTTGCCTACAGAGCATCAAACTGGTTAAATAATCTCAATAATGAAATCTCCTCCAGCACCAAGCTTGGCCCCTTTCAAATCTAAGCTCCGCCTCTCACTCTCTGCCTCCAGTACCTGCAACTGTCGCATCTAGCCAGCAGCACTAGCTACCCTCTCAATGCTGCCTAATGGCCCAACCTAGCACTTAACCACCCCTGTCCTTGACTTCCTCCTCCCCACGTCCCCTTCACCTTCCCCCCTGCACTTCTCTATGTTCTGCGACAATGCCCCTGGCAGCTCATATCCCCCCCCGTCCTACCTTGTCTTGTAATGTTGTAGCAAACATCCATTTGCCCTTGACCTGTGTTTGGTGATATTGCTTGCCTCTTCCTCTGGGAATTGTTGGTCAATGACTTTATCCAGTGTACACCTCCTTTTAATTGCTGTATTTGCTGTATTACCTTGCATTGCCTTATAATGTTGTAGCAAACCCCCCCTTTTTCATCCACGACCTGTGTATACCAATATTGTTTGCCTATTCCCCTAGAAATTGTTTGTAAAGGACTTTATCCTGTGTATACCGCCCTTCTGATTGCTGTATTTCTGCATTGTCTTACACTGCCTAGATTTGTTGTGCTGTCTTCAAACTGACGTGGAACCTTTGTAAAAGAGCCTTTGGCTCAAAGCTATTTGTAATCCTAGATTTAAATAAATAAAAATAAAATAAGCAAGGTCCAGGGAATGGGGAAACAAGGGGGGAGGGAGGTGATAGGGTTTACAGGCGACTTATGGGACTGAGCTTCTTGGATGAGATAGCACCCTCAGTCATAGGTAAGCTAATAATTAGACTAGACCATGGCTGGTAATATATTGATCTCAGCCATCTCATGGAATGTAACTAGCTTAAACTCCCCTATTAAGAAGAAAAAGGTGCTTTCTGACCTTAAGAAGCTGAAAACTCACATTGCCTTCCTGCAAGAAAGTAAACTAATTAAGAAAGAAGCATTGAAACTAAAGAGGGAGTGGGTGGGATGGGAGGTGCACAGTGTAACAAGTGAGGCTAAAAGGGGTGTCTCTGTCCTAGGCCACAAAAGCTTCAGGTGGCGGATACTGGAGCAGAAGTCAGACAATCAAGGCAAATGGGTAGTGGTCAAACTAGCCACCCCTAAGGGCCCCCTAATCTTAGTGAATGCATACACCCCTAATGATGGCTGTCTGGGATTTATGGATGAGGTTTCGCAGTGCATTATGCACTTGGCTTTTGATAACCCAGATGTCATTTTGGGAAGGGGGACTTTAATCTGACACTTAATCATTTCTTAGACAGCTTGAACTCCAGATCTGAGCCACATGTCCATTCACTATAAGCAATAAAGAGCCTTATGTCCCTTTACCAGTTAACTGACATTTGGAGGGTGGCCCATCCTGCAGACCGAGACTACACATACTTTTCGGCTATGAAAGCTATGGCAAGCAGGTTGGACTTCTGGCTAACCATACCTAATATAACAGCGGCCACTCCGGAGACCTCTGTAGCCCCAATATACAGGTACCTGTCTGACCATACCCTGATAGTACTAAAATTTCCCTTGGACGCCCCCCAACCTAATGCTACCCAATGGCGCCTGGACCTCCTTCTGCTCCAAGACAACGAATTTCTGGAATGGCTAAAAACTGAATCTCAACTGTATTTAAGGATAGTCCCCAAGGGTCAACAAACCCAGCCAGTATATGGGAAGCCTACAAGGCCACACTAAAGGGCAAAATTATCACTACACCTCACATAGGCGGAAACAAAGGGAGAAAGAGATGGTGCGCTTAGACAGCCAGCTTAAGGAAAAAGAGGCCATATACAAGAAAGATGCCAAGAAGCTACAAAATCCAAAACTTATTTTTGAGATAACTAACTTAAGAATCAAATTAAACTCCCTAGGAACTAGAAAGGTGGAGTTACAGTTACAAATAACAAAATTCAAATATTGGGATTGCAGGGAGAAAAATAGCAAGCTGTTAGCCTATCGTCTTAGGAAGCAGCAGGCAGACAGACATATTGCACAGCTCTCTGACAAGGCAGGTAAAGTTTTAACCTCCCCTAAGGACATTAACAGGGCCATGGTATCCTTCTATAAAGATCTGTATGACTTCCATATTGCATGGGACAAACAGGCATTTGAGGACTTTATGGGAAAGGTTCCCATTCCTAAACTGACAGATAGGCAAAGGAAGACCTTGAAGGCACCTTTTACAGAGCAAAGACTCCGTAAGGCAATTACGGCTATGTCTCCAAATAAATCACCTGGAAGAGATGGCTTCCCAGTGGATGCATACAAAGCAATTTTAGATTCTGTGGCAAGGCCGATGTTGAGCATGCTGGAGAATGCCCATACGCAAAAGAGTTTACCCCCTACACTTCGGAAGCTATAATTACAGTAATCCCAAAAGAGGGATAGATCCCACAAACCTGTCTAGTTTTAGGCCCATATCCTTGACCAATGCTGACATCAAGGTGATGGCAAAAATGCTAGCCTCTCATCTGTACCATCTCCTACCATCCATAATATACCCAGCCTCTCATCTGTACCATCTCCTACCATCCATAATACACCCAGCCTCTCATCTGTACCATCTCCTACCATCCATAATACACCCAGCCTCTCATCTGTACCATCTCCTACCATCCATAATACACCCAGCCTCTCATCTGTACCATCTCCTACCATCCATAATACACCCAGCCTCTCATCTGTACCATCTCCTACCATCCATAATACACCCAGCCTCTCATCTGTACCATCTCCTACCATCCATTAACAACCAGCCTCTCATCTGTACCATCTCCTACCATCCATAATACAACCAGCCTCTCATCTGTACCATCTCCTACCATCCATAATACAACCAGCCTCTCATCTGTACCATCTCCTACCATCCATAATACACCCATAGCCTCTCATCTGTACCATCTCCTACCATCCATAATACACCCATAGCCTCTCATCTGTACCATCTCCTACCATCCATAATACACCCAGCCTAAGTGGGATTTGTGAAGGATAGAGCAAGTTCCAACCATATAAGAGCACTGATTACCTTGATCAAAACTGTGGCCAGACTTCCAATTCCTGCTGCAGCTATAGCAGTAGATTTTGAAAAAGTTTTCAATTCTGTTGAGTGGGAGGGATCCACAACAGGAGACCAACAAAAATTTTGTTGAACGCCCCATCAGCGACACCGGCAGGTCGACCGTATTCTGCAGTCAGCTGCTGGTTCACACTTTGTTCTCTTGTTTTTTTTGGGGGCTTGCCTCAACTCCATAGGTTTCTCAACTCCAGTCGGGATCTGATTGGGGGTGCAGGACCCCTGACAGACAGCACTGGGTTCCAGCAGGTCTCCCACCACAGCTTGGCACTGTAGTCGCTGTGGGGGACCTTGCTGGTGAAATGTCACTGTCTGGGGGAGGGGTAACTGGAGTGGGAGTATCTGCATGCAGTTTTGGAACATGGCAATTTCTTAACCAACTTTTGCTCCTGGATACACACCCTCTACCAAGCACCATCAGCGAGGCTCCTTACAAATTATATCCTGTCAGACATTTTTTTGCTGCACAGAGGGATGAGACAGTGATATTCCTTGTCCCCTCTGCACTTTGTTATAGCCATCTGCTCTCATCCACAGTTGCAGGGTATAAGAGTAGGGGGAAAAGAGTGTGCTACAAAAATGTACAAGGATAACTGTCTCATCCTCATCGAAGATATTGGCATGGACCTCCCACACATTCTAAAACTTTTACACTCCTTTGCTAAATTATCAGGGCTCTGGATCAATATCAATAAAACAGAAATCCTTGCTCTTAATAAGACACAACTCCCTCAATAGGTTATGAACTCAGGTCTCCCCTGTGCCAGTAAAGGGATAAAGTGTCTTGGAGCACAAATTCCAAAGGAGCTTCAAAAGCTAGTACCCATGAACCCATGAACCTTAACCCTCTTATCCAAAAATTACAGAAAGAAATGGACAAGTGGATGTACTTGAACCTGACATTAGCAGGGAAGATTGAGGCAGTAATGATGATGGCTACACCAATAGTCTACTACATCCTGTCTCATCTTCCGTTAGCAATACCTGACATCTGGTTTCAAAAGCTAGACAGGATAATTCAAAAATTCCTCTCGGGCATGGCAAGGCCCAGGTTTAGCTGGGCAAAGTTAAGGGCACCTAGGGACAAAGGGAACTGGAACCTACCTTCCAGCGCTTTGCATACTCTAATTTAATAGTCCAGTCTTGCCGAAAGTTTGTAGCATCAGAAACTGTACCAATCACATGGGTACAGATTGAAACTGCAGTGCTGGAATGTGCTCACCCAGCAGCATACCGTAACTCCTCCCTTCCGAAGCAGTTCCAGACCTGGCACACAATGCAAGCAACGCACGAGGCCTGGCAAAAAGTGAGGAAAGCATCCAAGAGCTTTCTGCATACAGGGGTATATACACCTCTTTGGAACAATCCCCAGCTGCTACTAGATAACCAAATTATACACTGGGAAGTGTGGAAGAAACAGGGCATACATATGGTTAAAGATGTGTTGACTTCAGGAGGTCACATCTTTGCCTCTTTCCAGCACATGCAGCAAAAATATGCCTTCCCAAAGCAGGAGTTCTGGAGATACCTACTACTCAGAAGTCTCTATGTAGCATGGCAAAATAAAAAATGTACCTGCAGTAAATGTAAAAGATACCCCAAAATCATCCACCTAAGGATTCCCATATAAATAAGGCTTCAAAAGTCCAAAGGCCTTCCGGTAGAATCCAAATGATATTTAAACAGAATGACCCTGACCCTTCACAGCCAGCCAAGTGCAGATGGCAAGTAATGCTTAAACTTAAGATCAGCAATGAAGAATGAAGGGCTGCTGGAGACTAGCTAGTACAGCTTGTAAAGATCATAAGAGCCTTCTGATACAAAATAAAATTCTGCAGTTGTGGTACCACACCCCCACAGTTCTGCACAAGTTTCAGAATGATAATTGCTGGAGGTGTGGTACTCTGGGAGCAAATCTGCTGTATGTTGTATGTGATTGCCCTTTAATTTGTCCCTTCTGGTCACTGGTTGTTAAGGCATGCTCAGAAATTCTAAAGGTGACATTTGAACCCACTCCCTCCTTGATGTTACTAGGTTTCCTGCTAGCAGAAAACTCAATGAAAGGGATAAAGCTGCAATGGCTCTTACAGGTGGAAGCCAAAAGACATACTCCTAAGGTGGAGATCTGTTATAATGCCCACCTTTGGGGAATGATACAAAGCTATGGAGGGGCTGGCAATTAACTCCAAGCTGCTCTACTTCTCCCTGCAAATAGCAGATAAGTATCAGGTGGTATGGGCCCCATATTTGCACTATATCCACATTCAGAGAACCAATAACACTCCTAACTGGATGAAAGACCTTCTGAAACCTCCTTGATAAGGGTCTAACAGTGTTACCCACATGGTGGGTAGAAGAAGCATCAACTAAGGGTCAATGAAATGCCCCCCTTCTATTAATCAGCAATACACTGAGTAACAGAGCGGTGTTGCTATTAACCCTCCCTACACACACCTTTCAGGCTAGGACCTGTACTGTGAATGTGATTAAGGAGTGCATAGCACTTTGGATATTAAATAGTACTGTACAAGCAGCTGTAGCTAATGTCAAACCAATTACGATGCTAATATGTATATAAATCACTGTAATCCACTGTAAACAAAAGAAATAAAATGGCACTATTACATACATCTCTGATATCTCATGGATCTTATGTATTTCCTGTATGCTTTGTATTTTTGTCATTGAATAGTATTGAATAATATCCCTATAATTTAGAAGTAGGGAAAACTAAAAACTGTTCTAAAAGGTATTTACAGTATATCCCAGGGATTTATTTAGTGTGTCTGTTACTAGGGTCTATTTTTATGATGTGGAATTTGTATTCCCATTTATGTAATTGTACGTGATGTAAAATTTGATTATGGTGTTATGTGTATGTATAATTAT
The DNA here is from genome assembly GCA_016271365.2 of Neoceratodus forsteri. NCBI lineage: Eukaryota > Metazoa > Chordata > Ceratodontiformes > Ceratodontidae > Neoceratodus > Neoceratodus forsteri. The sequence goes on from CM028131.1 coordinate 855,523,395, forward strand.
ATTGACCACGGGTCGCACCTATTAAAGGGATTGTATCCCAGAGTGCTTAACCGTATACAAATAAAAATTAAATCAAACTCAAAACTGAATTCTGTATCAAGTTCTCATGATACTCAATAAAAAGATTAACTGCAAAAAAAAAGAACTCCGTTAATCATCACCCTCTGTGTCCTGTTGCTCAGTCAATGTCTAACTCAATTTACCACCTTTGGTCCCACTCCCATACTACCCAACGTGTTTATTAACCTCTTGTGTGGGATGGTGTCAAATGCCTTGCTAGACTCTAGGTAGGCCATGTCTACTGCCCCTCCTTGATCAACCACCCTGGTTACCCAGTCAAAGAAACCTATTAGATTTGTTTGACAAGATCTACCTGCTGTAAATCCATATTGCCTCAGCTCTTGTGCCCTGCTAGCCTCGAGATATGCCACAGTCCTTTCCTTCAGCATGGATTCCATTATTTTCCCTGCAATTGAAATCAAACTGACTGGCCTGTAATTCCCAGTTTCCACCTTGCTCCCACTCTTGTGTAGTGGTACCACCTTCACCATCCTCCAGTCCTTTGGTACCAATCTCTCCTCTAGTGATTTGTTTAATAAGGGCTGTCAGTGATGCCCCTAGTACCTCTATGAGCTCTTTCAGTATTCTGATATACATCCCATCTGGCCCCATTGCTCAGTCCACTTTTAGTCTCAAGAGTTCCTTCAGGACTCTCTCCTCCGTGAATGAACTGGTGTCCACCTCTCCTCCATGTGCGTGTCTACCCCCTATTTTTGGTCCCTCCCCTTCCCCTTCTTTTGTAAATACTGAGCAGAAGTTTTCATTTAGAATTTCAGCTTTTTCTAGGTCCCACTCCACACATCCCCCCCATTAAGTCTCACAATCCCTCCCTTGGTCTTTTTCCTTTCCCTAATATACCGGAAGGTTTTGTCACCTTCTTTTTCTGATTTGGCTAAACTTTCTTCAGTTTGCACCTTTGCGCTCCTGACTGCTTTCCCCACTTCTTTCTGTTTGCCTGATACAGTTCCCTGTCTCCTTCCTTCTGCATGTCCTTGTAGTTTCTGAATGTCTGTTTTTTTCCCTAAGCTTATCTGCCACTTCTTTTGAAAACCAGTGTTTTTTTCTTTCTTTTTGCTTTGTTTACTAGCTTTACACAGAGGCTTGTTGACTCTGCTATGGCTCCCTTAAGCATTTTCCACTGTTCCTCTACCCCTCCTTTGCCAGGATTTTCTTGAGGTGTTCCCCCAATTTTGCAGAGTTGGCCCTCTTGACATCTATGACCATTACTTTTGTGTAGCTTGACTCTACCACTGTCTTCACCTGAAACCACACTGTATGGTGATCGCTGGACCGTAGATGGCTGCCCACTGATAGGTCTGTTATTCTGTCACCATTTGTGAGAACCAGGTCTAATATTGCTCCCTCCTTGGTGGGCTCCACCAGTAGCTGTCTGAGGCATGCCCCTTGCAGGGCATCCAGGATGTCTGTGCTCCTGGTAGTGGCTGCAACAGAGGTGTTCCAGTTAACATCTAACATGTTTAGGTCCCCCACCATCAATACCTCCCCTTTTTCTACCATTTTGAGGATGGTTTCCACTAATACCCTGTATATTTCATCCCCACCCCCACGTTGGAGGTCTGTGGATAATTCCATTGTGGATAATGGTGCCATTTCTTGTCTCTATGGTGACCCATAGTGCCTCCTCCCCTTCCTGTCTTCCCCTTAACTCCATTGCTTTGATCCCCTACCCCCTTTTTGTCCTCCCAATCTCTCCTGAAGATTGTGTACCCTGGTATAGCAACATTCCAATCATGGTTACTTGTGTACCATGTTTCATTAATGAATGATTAATAAAATAATTAAACATACCATTTTGTGTCTGAAGCATTTTTATGATGGACTTAGAGGAGGAACAGGACTAAAGCAACATCAGATTTTATCATGACATGAATGATGTGTAAAACTCAGTTTTAATAAACATGCAGTTGGGTGGATGAAGAAAATCCTATGATGAATTGAAAGAGGAACAGACCTAGGGAAACATGAACATCAGCTCACTATTGTATGTCATGACAGAAATGATGTGCAAAACTCAACTTGAATAAACAGACAGCCAAGATGCTGAAATAGTGCTATGCTGGAGTTTAAGGAGGTATGGACCATGGACAACAAGGAGCACAGCTTTTTGTTGTTTGTCCTGACACAAAGATGTGCAAAACCAAATTTTTAATAAACAGGCATCTGGGTGGATAAAGAATCCTACAGTAGGCAGGAGATACAGAATGATCATGGTATGCAAGAAACAGCACATCAACATGTTAAGACAATGCACAAGGCTATGAACTCATGGAATATTACACTAGAAACAACGGGAAAAGGAAAATGGTTGCCACCTCCCTGAAAATTGCAATTGCATGGTTCAGTTATTGCTTACTGCTGACATTGGATGGTGATGGTGAGCATGCCACTAAAACTAAATGCAAGCTACTTTGCTGACTGCTATTTGAGGGAACAACAGCAACCTCACCACTCCCCTCTTCATCACTTGAATGCACCATTCCCCGATGCCTATTCCTAATTCTGACTCATTGGTCTTTACTTGCTTTATAATTACAGCAGTGTTTGCATCTGGGGTAGTTATGCATGGCTTAGGTTCCCAGTCAGCCAATTCTCCCCTAATTATATTCCTTTACACGGTGTATACACTGTTGGACTGCACAACAACCATCAGCTTTGTCACCCTGTCATGGTATGGTACTGTAATCTAGCACTGTACTGCCTACAATCAGGTTAACATCCTCACTGTTTTTATAAAAATGCAGTATGTCTTTATTTCCAATATTAGGTTAATAGTATTTTAAGGAGTTTGTAGCAGTGCAGTATGTGGCAGATGCAAAAGATGTTATACTGTACATGGGCAGCACTTGCTGGCACTAATGCAAAAAAAAGTTATATTGAAGCAACAGTTATAAAATAGATAGTATCTGACCTGAACTTCCTATTAGGCTACTATAAAATGCTTGCCCTCAAATTAATATTTTTATGAAAGAGACACTACTCACATGCACTAATACAGAACAAAATGATGTATGTCATAATTGTATAATTTATGTGCACATACAGTACAAAAGTAACCCACAATAACCCTGAATATCAGAAAATGGACTCCTTTATGAAAGGCTATATAGGTTTTCAGAAACACGTGTATCCATGCTGGGAGCAGAATGCAAATTGTACCTGTTGATAGGGGAAGGGGTATATCCACATGCACAAATTGCTGTGATCCTTCACTTCTGATGCACATACTATCTTCATAGGGGCTGCTGTGGGAAGGTCTGATTCACTTGTGGAAAAAACACACTTATCTTCAAGTGCTGCAGACTTCACTTAGATCTCAGATCAAAAGCTGGGTTGAGGCCAAGCCCACCTCCAGAATGTGCTAACATTTTGCCTAGTAATACTTTTTCAAAACAATACAGGGTATATGTTATTTTGAGATATCACCACAGCTTGGAATGGTTTTTAGCTAATCATATTTTAGGAAATCTTCTACCCACCCATTTGGTAGTTTCAGATAATGATTAACTACTCCTGACAAATACACTGAGGTCAACCCAGTTCAGAGCTTGCTTTATCTGTATTACTCTCTCCTGCTAAAACCCCTGAGATAGGGAGGCATTCTGAACCCACACAGAGTATTAGAGCATATCTATTTTGCAGACACATTTTTCTTGAAATGCTCAGATACTGATGCAGAAGGAAAACTTGCAGGACATTTACAATACTAAAGTAACACAACTAGAGCTGTGCAGTCAGTGTACAATCTGATACACCAGGATATTGCAAAGCTAGGATGGCACACTATGCAAATATATCTTATTCGCAATTATTCAATGACAGAAAAAAACTTTTGGTTAATCAGGTCTACCACTCTTTCTAAAGCAAGGTTTAATAAGTATGCCGTTTAAACATGTACTTATTTATAGAGATATGCCACCTATTCTACTACTCAGAGTACATTATGATTCCCTGGGAAAGTAGAAAGGTGTCCAGACTTATAAGACAACAGAACCCAGCTAATGAGTTGTGCAATGGGCATGGGATATCTTCTTTTGAAAGAACATTTGGGACATGTACACTTATGCATCTAAGTAGTTAATGTAGATTAGTCTTTTCTGAGACTATTGTATTTAAACATATTCCTGCAGCTGAATAAATTCCCAGTCTAATATCAATACCTAGGTTCATTTGTGCCAATTCAGTTGTTTTTATTTATTTATTAAAACATATTAGAATTACAAACCTTTGAGTCAGAGACTATTCGAATGGTCTAAAGGTGCATACGGACTACAGAACTCCTCCTTTGTCCTCCTCTAGCTACCATGGATGAAGACACATCATGGCACAACTGCCATCAGCTCCTTCCTACCATCACTTTGGAACAACATGCAAAAAACACTTAAATATTTCCTCCTGCCTAGCCCCTACATGTTCAGGCAGCTGCTTTATCGATGCCTGAAGACTGCGTGCGATTGCTTCAGGTAATCACTGGCATATGGACTGAATGTTGCCCTAGCTCCTGGACCTCCCTAACCTTCTTATTCCCCCTGTTGGCAGGCATTCCTTTTTAGTGTAACTACCCCACCTCCTAGCTCCCTCCCTTCTTCCCCATGGCAACTCCCCTGTGGCCTCTACCCTAGCAGGGCTGCCCCCCCCCCTCCTCATGTGTCTTTGCTCTCCTCACCTCTCTCTGTCCTCCATTGTGTCTTTGTCATCCTTTCCTCCCTCTGTCCACCACAGTCTCCTAACCCATATATGCTGAACTACCTGTATATGTATATAGCCCTAGTTATCTAAGTCTTGCTCCAGTTACCTAATGATCTCGTACTTAAGAATAGTCTGTTTCAGTGTCTGTTGTGTTATGAAATGATGTTGAATACTGTAAATGAATTTGTCCTCTGTGCCCAGGACCATCTTGCAAATGAGCTTGCTCAACAATGTAACTGCTTGGTTAAATAAAGTTTGATTGGTTGATTGACTCCTTTGCAAAGGCTCCACATCAAAATACAAGTTAACTGTACAATACAAATTAAAAGGACATGTGGATACATGAGGTACAGAGCTGGGTACAAGACATACAGAGGGTAGACAACTGTACCCAGAGTCACAAAAAGCAGATAAGTAACAAACTGTATATTACATTAGATAGTACAAGAAGTAACATAGAGCAGAAATATATTTGAGAATACTCAGGAGCAGGTACAAGCCTATCATTTTAGAGATGAAGGGAACTACTCAGGAGGCAGATACAGACGCAGCATTTTAGAGATGTGGGAGAAGGTATGGAGGAGAAAAGGGGGGGTGGTGGGGGGTGCCATCGGAAAAGACTTTGTCCATGAAAGCTAGTAGGGGGAAAAAGTATGGGGTGTAAGTTGCCAATAGCTTAAAGGGAAATGTCCATGAATGAATGTTTCAGTTAGGCTTTTCACCTAAAAAGTAAAGAATTATCTTGGTGGTGTTTGTATAATTTCATTTTGTCTGGTTGATCATGCCATCCTTCTCACCTGACATTTTGTAATGAGCACCTCAAGGGGCACATCGCAGAAACTCCCATGGCTGATGTTACAGCCAGGGATTAGCTGCAGGAAAATGTATGTAAGTTATTAGTTTTAGGAGCCATTATTATTTCCAGTTCATCCTTAAATATACTGTAACTAGATGTACCAGAGCTCTCTGTTTGTCCCTATAATGCCTGTTCCATGGCACTGATAGTGGGAGTCAGCAGAGTAGACTTAATCTAGAAGAGATGTAGGGAGAAACCAAGGCCCCCATTTTCAAATGTTTAGCGATGTGCTAACTGGGTTTGCATGGTTGAATGGAGGTCACATTCAGCAGCCCCCAGTGTGCAGAATTATACTGCAAATGAGGGATCCCTCCTGCATACAGGATGCAGCAGTATATTTAGTGGTTTTGAATGCATTAAACAGCTGCTGTACAGCACTGTTTAAGTATTCAAGACCCTGCCCTTACCAAAGTGTACAGTGGTCTGTGAGTCTCCCCTCTTCTAGCCAGTCACTGAGTAATGGACTGAAAGCATAGGCCATCAGTCCCTCCCAGTGTGTCTTCAGCCCCCCAACTGATGATCTGAACTATCCTTTTAATATACTCACTATCACCTTAGTAGTCTAATGGACCCCTGATCCTATATCCTAGATAATTTCTTTGAGCTCTTGCTATAAACTACAGAGCAAGCAGGAGCAACAGAAAAGAATGCCCTAGTAGTGTTGAAAACTACAGAAATAAAAACTAAGAAGGGTATAGAACAGAGCTAGAGCTTTATTTTTAATGTGTACTTACCAACCTGTATGAATGTGGTTGCCTTTGAATATATTTTATATAATATATCAGAAACCTCAAACAAAATCATATTAACCTGTCCACACATTATGGTCGTCCTTGCCAGAGAGTTTATTGCTATGGTTGGTGGGGCCATTGAGATATTTGGGTATTTATGGAACCCAGATGAAGAGTTAAAAATTCCAGAGACAACATCCAAAGATGGAAAACTTAATGCTAAAGAAAACCTTTTTTTGAAGTCTGTGATCAAATCAAATATGAGACTTTTAAACAGCAGAACAGGGCAGGAAAAAGGGGGGGGGGGGATTACTTACCCTACATCTTTTGGTGTCTTGGTTCTTGACTGCATCTGTGCAGATGTTTTCTTTAATGCAAAATTACATTATTTTTTTAGTCCTGCTGGATTGCACTAGTGACCATCTACCATTATGTATGCTTTTTATGTGCAATTGTTTGCATATGAAAAAGGAAGAAATATATCAGACTGAAGCCAATACTAACTTGATGAGTAGAAATAATAAAATGGAGAGATGGTTCCACAGAGCTTTGTAATAAATGTATGCATTCTCAAATAGTAGGAGATCTTAAGTGTCAAATTCTAGATCTGTACTGTTCAGTTGATCAAACTTTTGAGGCTATAAGGACAAGATCTGGTCAGAGTCATTATGGCTGTGGGGAGCTTTTGGGATGCTTTTACCCATTATTTGTAATGAATTTGCACAATACAGATCTGCTGAGAGGCAATTTCAATGTGGTCTTCATTTTACACATTTTTACAATGTGTTTTCCTAGAATATGCCTGCTGATTGCTATATATTTAGCCTGGATAGTTCACAGAAGACATGGCATCTTATTTTCAATGGGGCTCTACATCTACACAATATTATGCTGCATTGTGTAAAATCAGAACACACTGAAAACAATATTATACTTCTGAACTAGGCTACCCTGAATAAATACATTATAAAAATGATAAAATCATGACCCCACTGAAAACAAGATATCGCATCTAATCTGGGACATTCTGAGTAAATACAGTGCAAAAATGTGTAAAATGAAGATCCCCATAACAATGAGAGGGGCAGAAATCAGGGGTTGAGGAACAGTGGGCAGTATTTAAAATGGGGATTACAAGAACAACAGAATTATGCATTAAGCAGGTTAGCAAGAGGAAAAGGAAGAGGAGACCATTATGGTTTTCCAAGGAGGTAGCAAAGAATGTGAAAGCCAAAAAGATTGCATTCAGGCAATACAAAAAGACACAGGCAGAAGGGGATAGGAGAAGTACCAGGAGAAGCAAAGGGAGGCAGGAGGTCAGTAAGGAAGCAAAGCTCAGACAGAAGAACACATTGCAAAATCAGTGGGTAGAGGGGACAAAACCTTTTACAGGTACATAAGTGAAAAAAGAAAGGCAAAGGGAGGGATAGTGAGACTGAAGCGGGAGGATGGGGGCTGTGTGGAGGATGACAACAGTAAAGCTGACATATTGAACAGGTATTTCTGCTCAATCCTTACTGAGGAAGAGGAGGGTAATGGGTCTGAATGGAGTACAAGGGGTGAGAATGATGCAGAAATGGACACAAGTCCCTTTACACAAGAAAGGGTCCTGAAGGAACTGGAAGTAATAAGAGTTGATAAAGCAATGGGGCCAGATGAGGTGCACCCCAGGGTCCTTAAAGAACTAAGAGAGGTGGTGGCTGAACCTCTGTCTATCCTGTTTAGCCGATCACTGGAAACAGAGGAGGTACCCAAAGACTGGAGGATAGCAGATGTAGTCCCCTTATACAAAAGTGGGAACAAAGAGGAAGCGGGGAACTACAGACCAGTCAGCCTCACCTTGGTAGTGGGGAAGATCATGGAAGCACTACTGAAGGAGAGTTTGGTGGAACATCTGGTTGTCAATGGACTACAGGACCCAAGGCAGCATGGTTTCACCAGGGGGAGGTCATGTCAGACCAACCTCATTGAATTTTTTGACTGGGTGACTAAGGAAGTGGATCAGGGGAGGGCAGTGGACATGGCCTATCTGGACTTCAACAAGGCCTTTGACACTGTGCCACATAGAAGACTATTGCACAAACTGGGGAATATGGGTGTGGGCAGGACAGTAGTGTGGTGGGTAGGTAACTGCTGGGTGGCAGAACACAGAGGGTGGTGGCAAATGGCTGTCACCCACAGAGGGAAGAGTGACCAGTGGGACTACAGGGATCAGTGCTGGGACCGTCCTATTCAATATCTTCATCAGTGACATTGCGAGGACCTAGAATGCAGAATTTCACTGTTTGCTGATGACACAAAGCTCTGTAACAGAGTAGACACACCAGAGGGTGTAGACAGAATGAGAAGGGACCTGCAGAGACTTGAAGAATGGTCAGGGGTTTGGCAGTTTAAATTCAATGCAAGGAAGTGCAAGACAATGCATATGGGGCACAAAAACCCTGGCACAATATATCAGTTGGGGGGGTGAGGATATAGCATGTACCAAGCAGGAAAGGGATCTTGGGGTTATCATCTCTGATGACCTCAAGGCAGGGAAACAGTGTGACAAGGCAGCAGGTAAAGCAAATAGGATGGTGGGATGTATAGGCAGGGGCATCACCAGCAGGAAAAGGGAGGTCATAATTCCACTATACAAGACACTGGTGAGGCCCCACCTGGAGTACACTGTACAGTTCTGGAGACCTTACCTATGTAAGGACATAGACAGGATAGAGAAGGTTCAGAGGAGGGCAACAAAGATGGTGCATGGATTGCATCACAAGTCCTATGAGGACAGGTTGAAGGAACTGAACATGTACTCCCTGGAGGAAAGGAGGGAGAGAGGGGATATGATAGAGACATACAAGTATCTAACAGGGAGGAACAGTGTGCAGGAATACACTATTTTTAAGCGAAAAAGATGTTCCAGGACTAGAGGGCATGGGATGAAGTTGGAGGGAGGACGATTCAGAGGAAACGTGAGGAAGAATTTCTTCACAGAATGGGTGGTGAACAAGTGAAACACCCTGCCAGAGGAAGTGGTGGGGGCTGAAACAATCACGGGATTTAAGAATGCATGGGATAGACATAAAGGAATTTTGGAGGTCAGGGGTAAGGGGCAACAGACTTCTTGGAAAACATAAACTGAACTTACAAGCTCAAATGGGCAGACTGGGTGGGCCATAGGCCCTTATCTGCTGACACTGTCTATGTATCTATGTATCTATGTAGTATCTCCCCTGTACTATCCAGGATACAAAATATAGGATAAGAACTATTTAAAGGAAATCTACTATAAGCTGAACATCATTGTGTAAACTGACATAAACAAACAGTTTCTTTATTGTTTCATGACATATTAGATTTCAGTATTTATTTTGAATGTCGTGGCCATGAGAATGGCGTGTACAGTGTGTGTGTGTGTGTGTGTGCGTGCACGCGCACGTGCGTGCGTACATGCGTGAGTGCCTGTGTGTGTTTGCTGTAGTTCAATATATTTTGTTCCCAAAAACCATAGTAAAAAAATCCCGCTGATTGCTATATATTTAGCCTGGATAGTTCACAGAAGACATGAAATATGTCTGAGAAAGTGCTTATCAGATAGTGTCTTAAGAGGTTAAAAAAACAGTGTAGATCTTTTTTAGATTCACTGCTGGGAAAGGGTGACATTTATTAGGTATGAATCTTTCTTAAAAGACAATACCTGCCCAATGGAAGCTAGTAGCAAGAAAATGTTCAAATGCTAAGTATTCAACAGTATTCCAGTGGACTGCTTCAACACGGGATGGGATGGGACAGGACAAGGGGGAGGGTTAATGAAGGAGAAGGGTGGAAGGGAGGGGCAACTGCAGAATAAGAGGTGCTAGCTTCACATTCGAGCAGACTTGATGGACCTCTAGGCCTTTATCTGCTGGCAAATTTCGTATGTTCATATGTAAATGTGCAAGCTGTTGCATTTCGAAGGAGGTAAGCAAATCTCTACTTTAATAGGCAACCAATATTTAACAGGCTGTTTCAGTTTCTTAATGGCCATCTAATAAGCAGCTTGGAGTTCTGTCTAAAACATTCTAAACAGAAAGAAGGGAGTATTTTATTGCAACTGGCATAGTGGTTTATAGTTGTGGAAGGATACATTGAAAACTCCAAAAATGTGTTCCACAGTATTCAATTTTTCCAGCTACAGACAGCAAGATGGCTGTAGACTCTGTCCACTGCCATAAAAATAGAACAGTTTTTGAGGAGTGCCCTTCTGAGTACCAATATGAGGCCAAATACTTGCAGGAACTAATTTATGTTTTATAATTAACCTTGGTATGATAGTGAATGTAAAAAAATTAAAACTGAACTGAATAGGCTTGGAAGACATTCTAGGTCTGTGGAATTTATTCATTATAGGGCAGCTTATTTATCTTTAAAAGGAATGTGCAAAACTCTTAATACTAAGAAATTCCACTATCAGGAAGGTCTGTGGGGTTCACCTCAGGCTGTGGCCCAAGGAAAAGACATTAAATCATTCTGGAACCTTATTGCTGTTGGTTCAAATAAGCAAAGATTGAACGTAGAAGCAGGAATTTCTGCCAAGATTTGATTATGTTAACTCCCTGTATGGGAGTCAGGCTGTTATATTTTCACATGAAAATTTTCATAACATTGGCAGTCCTACCAACTCATAGGACAGTGTGTCTCCTATGGAAACAAATGTATACATAGGCAAAAAAAAGTATAACAAGGCACCTGGAGGAGATGGGCTCTCCACAGATCTGTATCTTGTAAATGAGGACTGGTGGGCCTGTATTCTGGCACATTTGTTTGAAAAAATCAATAGCATGTTAAGAAATCCTAGAACAATGGCTCAATGGGATAATAGCCCCAATTCACTAAAAAATAGAATATTCCAACCCAGAAAACGATAGGCCAATTACACAGTTGTGAATTTCTGCTCAAATATATAGTCCATATTTTCTTAACAACATAGAAGAATGGATTAGGGAAAATAATATACTTTAAAAAAAATACTTTAAAAAAATGGTTTCTGTGTCAGTAAGAGCATTATGGATAATATGTTTTGCTTTAGATCACCTGAGAAGGAAATATGTATTGGGTAAAGGGGGAAGACTTTATTATGTAGTTCTTTGTATTAAAAGTGCATTTGAGCATATTGACAGAGAAATATTGCCATAAACACTATATGATAAGGGTATGGATTGTACACAGATAAATATAATTGGGGCACTTCACAGCAACACCGCATTACAACTTAGGTACTCTAGGGACGGACAATTAATAGGAACAGTAAGTGTGAAGAAGGTGGATAAGCAAGGGTTTTACATTGTTCCAGTGCTGTTTAAGATCTATATAAACAAACTGATAAAAAACCTTGACCTAATTGAAACTGATGCTCCAAAAATTGACAGTGTGAAAATTAACATATTATTGTATGCCAGTGATATGGTAGTGATATCAAGGACTGCAACTAGCCTGCAGAAAACAATAGATAATGTGGTTGCAACACTTTGGACCTTAAGGTTAAAACCTAGTGTCAGAAAAACAAAGATTTTAAAATGCGGCAGGCATTACAGATGTTCATATGAATGGAAAAGACAGGATCAGAAATAAGAAAAAGAAAATTTTGTCTGTCTTGGTGTACTAGTTGTCAATGTCTTCTGTTAGCATCTTTTGCAAACTGTGTGAGAGGCCATTTGGCACCATGCAATTCTGCTTAAAGTTGGACCAGCATAACATTCTGTGGTGATTTGTATATGCAGCCCATGATGCTTTGCATTGTGTGGGCATGTGTGATTTTGTATTTTCTTGAAACTTGGCTTCCCAGCCAAATGCCCTTTGGGGTAACCCTTGCCTCAGTGTTTGAGCACAGAGGTTCTTTGTTTTTTAAATAGTTTTTTATTTTAATGGGTTCACCACAACATATCCAAGGCACACTGCCTTAGGGTAGCTGATCCATTCCACTGGTGTGTCAAACAGACGAGGCATACTGATGAGTCCTAGTAGGATGAAACACGTGTCTATGTCTTCTGTTAGCACCCTTTGCAAACTGTGTGAGAGGCCATTTGGCACCATGCAATTCTGCTTAAAGTTGGACCAGCATAACATTCTGTGGTGATTTGCATATGCAGCCCATGATGCTTTGCATTGTGTGGGCATGTGTGATTTTGTATTTTGTAGTTACTAGTGCCTCTTATTGGAAAACTCATGTAGAGAAAACAAGTACACAAAAATACCTGACAGGGTGGGCTGTATTGGGCTATACCAGACCACTGAGGGATGTAATGAGGCCCAAAGCCACAGGTGGAGGGCCTTATTGCTCCTGTAAGGTCTGGTATAGCCCATACCACCCACCCTGGAGGGTATTATTTCACTTAGAAAACAGGTATATGTATTGAAAATTAAAAAACAAACAAAAATAACATATTTATAACATTTAAAAAATATAGAAAATCTTTTCAACAGGCACATTTTTTGTCAAGTCGTTACTCCACTGGTGCGATTGCCAGTAGAGGGCATAGCTGCTAGAAGGCACTGATGATTACGGTAGTGTCTGTGTAACAGACTTTTTAAATCTAGTTTTTACTTTTCTTTTTCATCTGGTCCATTTTAAGGTTTTTCAATGGCAAATGTAAGCACATAATAAATGAAGTTGATACTGTAGTGATCATCATATGCAGATTTAGTCAGGAGTGATTGCAGTCTGTACTCCCCCCCACCACCACTGGTGACAACAGAGCAGTTGTGATGTAAGACCATGAGAAACTCCACAGAACTGAAAATATAGTGTTTGAAGCAATGCTAATTAAAAAAAAACAGGATTTCTCACATGGTGTAAATATTAAGCAGGTGAACCAGGGTAGAGCAGGGAGAAGAAATGGGAAGTACCACAGAGAGGTAAGCATGCATCTGTGCTGATGGTAGGAAAAAAGTGTTACACTCTTGTGTGTAGCAAGGGTGTAGAATTTAACTTAAAAAATGGCAGTTTGTTTTAAACACTCATTTTAGATTGAGATCAGTAATCAGGGACTGCAGTGTAGTGCACAGAGGATATTGGGTGACAGTTAGAGGAGGGGGGCGTGAGACTGCAGTCGGGAGACAAGAGTTGTGGTAGAGGAATGTGGCTGGGAGAAATACCGATATGTTCGCACTCCCTGACTGCATGCAAATACATGGTTCTTTTTATCTTTTTTTTTGTAAATTAAGAGCAGTCAAATTTCATGGGACAGGGCCCTACTGCTTGGGGTTGAGCGGGGCATGGTGTCTGTACTTTCACTTGTTGCAGATACAATGGCATGGCAAACGAAATCTCTCAGCAGCAGCACAGCAACTACACAAAGCTACTGTAATATTTTTAATTGTAACAGGCAGGATGGATATGCCATTCTATCAGTCTGCACTCCTTTTATAATGATTGCACTTGGTGGTGGTGGTCCCTCACAAAGGGAGGGAAAACATGTTTGCCATTCAGTTTTGAAAATTATGTGTGGGCATTGATTTTTTGTGTGATAGGGCAGTTGGCACAGGGAATTCTTTTTTCCCAATCTCTGTTGCCATATCAATGGCCACCTTGACAAGGGGCTCAGCCAATCAGAGACTGGGAAATTTCAAACCTATTTTCTGAAACAAAGTTAGACAAACAAAGTTAGACAAACTGTACTTGCCATAAATAGATGTGGGAAACGATTTGCATACCACTCATTTTAAGTGAAGGTTACATGTGTACAAAGCAAATGGCAGATACCTCGATTTAATATGGTGCAAAGATCTTGGGAATGAAGTTATTGTAAATGCCCTTGAACCAATGCAAAATCTCTTTATGAGATTACTGTTGGGTCTGCCACAATTTGTGCCAGGTGAATGTTTAAGACTAGAAACAGGGATACAGTCAGTATCTGTAGTTGTGTGTGCAAGAGTTATAAATTACTGGTATAGAATTACAAAAACGACTCTTAACAAAACCACTGAAACCTGTTTGAATGATAGTTCTAATCTAAATAATGAAAATAGTGGGACTCAATGTGCTGTCTATGATGAATAAACCTTTGGTTAAACTGGGTCTTCATACAATTTTTGAGAGCAGAAGTCCTATGCAACTTGATTTATATTGGTCACTGGCCATACAAAGGCTTAAAGATAATGTTATTCAACCCAGTTTTGCAAAACTAGTGCAACTAGTACTTTTTACTTGTACAAACAGATTAAACAATGCCCTGGCAGAGAAGCCTATATGCTGTCCTGTGAATTAAATACACATATGAAAATACTGGCACATCCCAGACTTTGTTTTTTTTTTCTGTTAAACAAGTTATTTTCTAGGATGGTAGTCACTTTATGAATATAGAGATCTGTCCATGTGATTCTGCACAAAACAAACCATGAAGCGTATAATTTTGCATTGTCATTTGTTTAATACATTACGAAAGAAATGGTTACGTCCAATCTTTGAGCAAAAAGGGCCTAATGATGTGGGAAACAGGATCTCCATACTATTCAATAATGTTAATGTTGCACATATATTTGCACTGGCAAGATTTGTGATAGCTGCTAAATATGTATGCCAAAGGGCATGTTAATGCTGTAGTCTGAAATATGTCTTTTTTAAAATGTGGTACTATTTGTCTCTTGTTATTATCTAATTCATGTGTATGTAACAGTTCTTTGAACTAAAAACATTGTAATCAATAAAACTGAACTGAACAGATAGGTTTTGCTTAGATAAGGAGGATTTATTTATTTACTAGCTTTTGTTAGCCAGATGAGGTACACTAGGTGCACATTATATATTTATTTATTTATTACATTTTGACTGGATAGGCCCACTGAGCCCTGAAGATCCCTTTTTCAGGGGCGACCCGAAGTTAGTTACAGAGATAAGGCATTCATAGTGGTTTACAGGAATGTTAAACAATACTTATTTACAGGAGTACAGGTATAAGGCATACATAGTGGTATACAAGGAGTGTTAAGCAATACATAAGAACTGGGGTACAGCATATTTGATCAGTGTACAAGACATAAATGCACCATATGTTGACAGTAGGTGGTACAGTGGTCAGATCAAGTGCAGTAGCAGGAACAGGTACTGGCATCGAGCAAGTAGGCCCTGAGCCTGGTTCAGAAAGTTTCAAGGGAGGGGGCTTGCTGTACAAAGGGAGGGAGTTTTTTCCACTGCAGCAGGGCAGAGAAGACAAAGGATTTACCACCCGCCTTGGTCCACACCTGGGGTTCTTCCAGGAGAATTTGTCCTGTTGAACGGGGATTTTGGCTGGAGTGCTTGGGGACCAGGAGCCCTGCAAGGCTGGCCAGAGGGGAGGAATGGAAGAACTTATGTGCATTGTAGAGCAGGGATACTGAAGACGAGAGTCAAGTGACGACCAATTTAGGGAAGCCAAGGCTTTGCAGTGGTGGTGTCTTGCATGAGACTGAGAGGCAAAGTGAGCCACCTTGTTGTACAGCACATGCAGTCTGCTATTCTCCAGTTTTGCCATGCCCTGCATAACTGGATGCAACATAGGTCAGGGTGGGGAGAAGGACACTTGTAGCAATAGTTATCCTGGCCTCGGGGATCAGTTGGTCATTTAGGCGGTAGAACATTCCTAGTTTGCGGTGGATAGTTTTTGTTACATGGTCGACATGGTTCTTTAGGGTAAAGCCCTGATCCAGTATTAGACCCAAGTACTTAAGAGAGCCCACCACCTCAATGCAGTTGCCAGATGAGGAAGTAAGTAGGAAGATGAGGTTCTCTCTTGGCCAAAGGACCTAGGTCCATATATCATAGCCTTGGTTTTGCTTGTGTTGAGGACCAGCCTGTTCTCTGTTAGCCAGGCCTCCAGCTTAACAAAGTCAGCCTGTAGCTGAAGGCCAAGGTCAGCTAGGTTGTCCAGGGATCTGTACATAACAGCAATGTCTGCGTACTGGACAACTAAGCTACCACCACAATGGCTACTTAGGTCATTGATGAGCAGGGAAAAGAGAAGGGAGCCCAGTATGGAACCTTGTGATATCCCCTCCTTCAGAGGAAGTGGGTCGGATGTTACCCCTACACATATACCTATTTTCAGGTATGACCCGGGAGAATACAGGACATTTATGGACGACAAGTCCAGCATTTACAAACATTACATTTTCAGTCAAACAGGGAAACAGGCAGATTATACAGATAACAAATGACAGGTATACAGGTAACAAATGACAATAATTAATTTCAAGGACAAATGTTGCACAATAATAAACATTTAAAATTTCCAGATTGCACATATGAAATAAAATACCACAGCAGCTTACAGAAATTCCCTGGCCATGCTTGGCTTTTTTTATATTTTTCTCTGCCTTAACACAGCTTGGAAAAATTCCACCAAATTATTTGCATCGGCCATAACAAATGGGTTCAATAATATATTCATACAATCAAATAATGAGTTTTTATAGGGCAGTAATAATTTCCCCAAGTATTTTATTCTCCAGGCATCATACAGTGGACAAATAGTATGTGATAAATAGTGTCAGTATGGTCCTTCCTACAAAAGCACTCTAGAGTAATAGGATGGTCTTCAATTTTCATATATCTTACTTCAAAATATTTTAATAGGATGATGTCAAATCTTAAATGAGTTATCAAATGCCTTGTTTTTGGAGTAAGAGGAAGTGGAAGGTAATATTACTAACCATGCAAACTGTTGTTTTCTATAAACCAGGGAACAATTTTGGAATGCATAATAGAGACCATCGGTGGGCTATTCAAATGTCTATATAAGTACAAATGTGAGTAGCAAACAGAGAAGCACATTTGTGCCTGTGTAGCAGTCGCTGCCCCATATTGGATCTGCGGAAGTAGCAATCACAATTCTGCCAGCAATTGCTAAGATCATCACACACAACTGACATGTGAATTTGAGGCAGTATAGAGCAGTGGCTTAAGGCTCTGAGCTGCAAACCTTGGAGACTTGAGTTTGAATCCCAAAGCCCCCACTTACATACTGTGTGACCCTGAGCAAGTCACTTAACTTCCTTGTGCTCCCAGGTTGCACCTGTAAACAAGCTTTCAGCTTAGTGTGTCTCTCCTGGTTAAAAAAAAATGAATACCCTAACCATGCATGAATGCTTATGTTCCTGATGCTGTGTTTTTTGGAATTATGTGTTATATCTCTTGTCATTTTGGCACTTAATTTGTTGCTTTCTTATACATCCTGTACTGCTCAATGTATTGCATATTGCCCTAATTGTCTGTGCTTACCTTGTTTGATGTCTCCTAACCTGTGTAATTAGTGTATAATTTGTATGTCATTTTTTGGTTCACTTGTCTGTAACCTCCCGGGTCATGCCTGAAAATAGGCAATGCTTTTCTCAAGTACACCTACCCAGTAAACAAAAACTAAATAAATTAATAAATGCATATAAGTTGCAGTCACATATTCAAGGCATTTATCCTCTGCAAAGTGTTTGCATGCGATCACAAATGGAAGCCCAAAGAAAGCAGACAGTAACCAGTCAAAAATCAACACAGGAATGCAGAACACCTGTGCAAGGGGCTTCAAAAGGCAACCAGGCCTGTGTGAGACACACCACAATACACTCCATGCCCCTGTACCGGTTGCTGCTGGAGCTAACCTGGGGTTTGGGCCAGGCCCAGGACTATGCAAGCCACTGACACAGGTGCATCCCAGGGCCATATGAACTCAACAGGGTCCATAGACCCCACCAACCAACCTGGAGCTGTGTGACCAGCAGATAGTAGACCAATACCAGTTAGACCACACCACCATTCAAGAACTGGGTGACATTCTCCTGGACGACCTTCAGGGCACACAGCCCACAGTCAGCTGCTGTCAGTGGAACTAAAGGTAACAGCTGTGCTGTGCTTTCTGTCCACTGGCATGTTCCAGATGCCCTGTGGGACACCTTGGTGATTACTCAGTCAACAAAGTCCTGTCTACTAAACAAGTTCCTAGATGCTCTAAGAGATGTGAGGACTACATCACATTCCTTGTGACTCAGGTGCAGAGATCAGCAACTATGAAGGAATTCTACTGAGTTGCACACATGCCCAATGTGCTGGGAGCAGTGGACTGCACCCATGTTGCCATAGAGGCACCATATGTGGGGGACATTTGGTAACAGAAAGGGCTTCCACTCCCTAAATTTCCAGGTGGTGTGTGATGGCAACTATTGCATCACAAATGTGGTTGCGAAGTACCCCAGTGGTACACATGATGCCTATATCTGGCACACCTCCTCCCTGTGTCAGATGGTTGAGACTGGGAAGATAAAGGACGGATGGATGCTTGGTAAGTATAGCACCCTTCCCCCTCTCCTCCCCATGGCACACAAACAACATCTGTCACTTACCTTTCCTCTGCAGGTGACAGTGGATATCCCCTACGTCCCTGGCTGATGGCACCAGTGCTGTGGTCATAATCTTGCAGTGAGAAGCGTTATAATGGGACACTTGCAGCATCATCAGAAGGGTCTTCAGAATCCTCAAGATGAGGTTCCAATGTCTGGACCAGTCTGGCTGGTCTCTGCAATACAGCCCCACAAAGGTGTGCAAAATATTCGCAGCCTGCTGCATCCTCCACAACCTAGTGGACCAATGTGGGATACCTATGAACAGCCTTGAGGGTGACACCCTGGATGGTGATGGTGGGTCAGCCACAGCAGACCAGCCACAGGTCCGGTCTTGCAGGCATGGTCACAGACTGGCCAGATGTTCCAAGTAGGCAAGGGACTGCCTGACTTGAACAGAGCTTTATAGATACAAGCTAAGACACAGCAGTGTACATCATAGACTGTTCAAGACAGCAACATAAATGTATGTTACCTAGTGGAAAAGAGTACACAAATACAAAGGAGAAAAGGGCAAGGAAAAAACCCAACTAAAGGGAGAAACATAACTAAAGTTCACCTGGCACTGGGGTGGGGGCCCTTACATGGATGAAATGTTGCACGGGGAAGAGAAAAAATGTAAGAAAGTGCACCTGGCACCGGGGCCATTCATGAGGACAGGCAGCACAGGGGAAGGGCACAAATGTAACAAAAGTGCACCTGATACATGGGGACAGGCAGCACAGGGGAAGGGCACAAATGTAACAAAAGTGCACTTGATACAGGGGGCCTTACATGGGGACAGGCAGCACAGGGGAAGGGAACAAACATAAGAAAAGTGCACCTAGCACAGGGTGGCCTTACATGGGGATAGGCAGCACAAGGGATGGGAACAAACGTAAGAAAAGTGCACCTAGCATGGGGGGGTGGGGCCTTACATGGGGATAGGCAGCACGATGGATGGGAACACATGTAAGAAAAGTAAACCTGGCATGAAGGGGGGGAGTATTGTATGATGGGGAGCCTCTGTTCTGCCTATGTGTTATGCCCAGCGGGGTGCTGGCAAGGGTCTAGAAAATGGTGTTGACTTGCCATAATGCCCACAGGCATCCCAGTCACAGTGTGGGATGCTCCTGGGGGGCACTGTCTTCCATGGACTCATGGCCAACAGGGACCAGGGGTGAGCTTGCACTATGCTTACAGCCACCCATGTCTATGTAGGCCCGTGGCTGTGCCAGGGGAGATGGCCCCAGTGCAGGCTGCATGGCTGGGCCAGGACACAGTGGGGACCCGATCTCACCCTTGTGTGGTATCCACCTTGTATCCTGACCTTCTGGATCCTGCTGCTGATGGTTCGCCTGGCACTCTGCCATGGCTACCTCCACCAACTAGGCCAGGGATGCTGGCTGTGACTCTTCAGCCACAGTACTGTGGGCCAGAAGATCAGACTGCTCCTACTCTGCCACAGCAATGCGCCACAGCAGGCTGACTTTGTGGTTCATGGTGTAAGGGATGGCTTGCATGGAATTGTTGCAGTCCCCCAATGCCTGCACCTACCTATCATCCTGTTCATGCACCTTGGCCATCAGTGCCCACAGCTCTTGAACCACAGACTCATGGGCCACCACAGCCCCCTGTACATTTCTTGGTATGTGGTGTCCATATAGAGGGACTCAGATAGTGGAGGAAAGGTCTGTTGTTGTGATGCCCATTTACGGCTGCAGGAGTTGACTGTGTGTGACGCCTGGGCTGTATGCCTGTCTCTTCTGCTGCATGGGTTGCTTAAACTGATGACTCAAGCTGTGTCTGTCCCCTCTGCTACAACATCACTCGTTCATCCTCTAGTACCTCATAGGGGAACTCCAACTACCACATCTCTGTGTCAAAGAAGAGGAGCATTGTTTGCTTCTCCTCCTGCTGTTACACCTCCTGCTTCCCCTCCGTATCCTCCTCAGACTATCTGTCCCTGACATCTGATGAGTCATCCAGGATGCTGTCATCACCATCATCTGCATCCAGTAGATCTGGAAGGAAGGGATAATAGGGCCATGTGTCACAAACAAGCCAACAGCAGAGCTGTGTCACACACTGCAACACAATTCACTCAGTGCTTCAGGCTAATGTTATACTGCAGGCACCTATGCCATGCAGACCCCCATGCACTCCCAGAACACCATGCACGCACAGATACATGGTGGAAGGAACAATACCAGCATCACCATGTGCACTGCAAATGTCCATGCTGCCCATGTGTAGCCCTGACTCTTGCCACATGGTGGTCTTAGTGGTTGGTAAGCATATACTGTGCCATATCCCTGTGGCCCATAGCACTGTCCCTCATAATATAGTCTTAATGCTAAGAACAGTTACTACACAGGTACTACCCAGTCATGTTCATGTACTCACTCTTACAGCTGCTTGTGGCCATTGTGTCCACATCACCCTCCACACTTTTCACTTGAATGCATCCCTGGGTGCCAGCAATGAGTTCCTCCTCTGGTGTGAGGGTGCCCTGAGTTGGTGGACCATTGCCAGTGGCATGTACATCCTCCTGTGTTGCCATAACCAACATCTCTATTGTTCATCTCCTCATGTCATAGTGGTGCTTCCCAATCTCCTTGATTGTGCATTCACCTCCACATTTAATGCTGATTGCCTCTGCAATCTTCTGCCATGTTGCCATCCAGCACTGTGAGGGGATACCCATGCTGAATTGTTCCTCCCTTGCAAGATATTCCCTGACCAGAATCTGTGTTGGGATGATAGTTCTGAGTATATTGCACACCACAAATGATTGTGTCACACACAGTACAATATGCCCCACCATGTGCCCCAGACAGCTGGTGTCTGTGTGTTTGGAAAAGGCATACACCATCACTGCAATGCCTGCACACCATGGCATGTTTGCCCACCATGTCCACGTGCAACATGCAGTCTGTCAGACAGGCACTATCAGTGGACAACACAGTAAGTCCCTGTGGCTAAAGGATGCGTTACACATAACAACAGGCTATATAAAGTGAACTGGCAGCTTTAACATGGGTTTAGATAATGGAGCTGGGGATGCATCTCATGTTACAACAAGCATATCTTGGCTGGTGTGACAGTATTAACATGATCACTGTGTGTCCCCGGGCAGCACATGTAATCTCCCCAGTGACCCCAGTCTGCCACAGAATACAGATTGCCTAGTGTGCCTTGAATGGTAACACAGATAGTGAAACATGTCAGGGGTAACAGAAGCTGTCCATTTAACACACTGCCTGCAAACACAGGACCTCCTTGTAAATGAGCACCATGAAACTGCAATTTCTGATGTCAACAAGGTAGTGCAGGTACAACTAAAACTAAGTGACTTATGCTGTGCAGTACTGTATGGTCTGCAATAGATGCCTGTAGTTCTCATGGACTAAACATCTGTCTCCATAACTTGTTGCCATTTTTCTTATGCTTTTGGGTGCCATTCTGCAGCACATAAGTATAAAACACAATAGTAGCAAAAATGTGCATAGTACCTGTGGAGGATTATAAATGTTATTTGCTCTATTGCAACTTACCATTCTCAAAGGTATATTGTCTGCTCAGAGTGTTCTCCAAATGCAGCTTCTTCAGTCAGTCATGTTAGTAGTGCTGATCTGCACCCTTGGAGGAGTTGTATAATGAATCAGTAATAAGTGCATAATGACATGCAAACTAGTTTTTGCACCTTGAATGTCGGAGTAGGTCCATTTGCATGTTGCCTTCCAATATATGGCTGTTTGTGGTTGTCACTAATGTATCAGCAATTGCAAAAGACATTTGCTCCACATTTTCTGCAAACACATGCCTTTTGCCACTGCACACATTGATCACATCAGGGCCAATGCATGCACTGATGTGTGGTGGAAGGAACAATACCTGCATCACCATGTGCACTGCAAATACCCATGCCACCCATGTGCAGTCCTGACCTCTGCCACATGGGGGTTGTTAGGTCTGGTAAATGTATACTGTGCAATAACTCTGTGGCCCACAGCACCGTCCCTATTAATATAGTCAGTAATTCTAAGAATAATGCCTACATAGGTACTACACAGTCATGTGCCTGTACTCACCCTTTGTAGCTGCTTGTGGCTGTAGTGTCGATACCACCATCCACACCTTCCACTTGATGGTGTCCCAGAGTGCTGGCATTGATCTCCTCCTCTGGTGTGAGGGTACTCTGGGTTTTTGGCCACTGCCGGTGGCATGTACATCCTCCTGTGTTGCCATAACCAGCTTCTTCATTGTTCATCTCCTCCTCGTGTCATAGTGGTGCACTGAAACATCCTCAATTGTGCATCCAGCTCCTCCCTCAGCACTGATTGTCTCTGCAATCTTCTGCCATGCTGCCATCCAGCATTATGTGGGGACACCCGTGCAGAACTGTGTTTCCCTTGAAGGTATTGCCTGACCAGAATCTGAGATAGGGGTACAGTTCTGAGTACACTGCGCACCACAAATGGTTGCATTGCACACAGCACAGTATGCCTCCATGTGCCCCAAACAGCCGGTGTCTGTGTTTGGTGGAAGCATATACCATCTCTACAATACCCACACAGCATGGCATATTTGACAACAGGCCTCACCATACATGCACCCTGCCCATGTCCACATGCAACATGCAGCCTGTCAGACAGGCACTACTAATGGACAGCTCTGTATGTGCCCATGACTAATGGCTGTATTACACAAATCAATAGGCTGTATAATGTGGACTGGCAGTATTCACAAGGGTATACATTACAGAGCTGGGGAGACAGATCATGTTGCAACAAGCATACCTTGAGTGATGAGACACGGTATTAACATGGATATTGTGTAACCCCCACCAACACATGTAATCTCCTCAGTGACCGCAGTCTGGCACTGAATACAGATTGCCCAGTGTGTCTTACACAGTAACACAGGCAGTGAAACTCATTAGGTATAGCAGATGCTGTCTATACAATGCACTGCCTGCAAACACAGGAATGCCATGTAAATGAGCACCATGAAACCGTGCAAGTTCCAGTGTAAACAAGTTAATGCAGGTACAACTAAAACTAAATGACTTGTGCTGTGCAGTACTGTATGGTCTGCAATAGATGCCTACCTGTAGTGCTCATGGACTAAACATCTGTCTTCATAACCTGTTGCCAATCCATTCTTATATTTTTTGGGTGCCATTCTGCAGTGCATAAGTATAAAAAACAAAAGTAACAGAAATGTGCACAGTGCCTGTGGGTAGGATTATAAATGTTAGTTGTTCTATTTTTGCATTTGTCTTTTGCTTTCATACAAAGCTCCTTTTTTTCCTCCTCTTCAGTTTAAAGCAGTTCCTCACCAGTTCTGCCCCACAGTCGCTGCTTGATTGCTCCCCGCCCGCCCCCAATACCCTCCCACCCTTGGCTGGTGTTACTCATATAGACGTTATGCTCATGATACTTTGGCGCTATCGCATGTTTTTTTTTTTATGTGATACTTTGACACTATCACATATTTTTTTCTGTCAGCCTAGTTTTCTATTAGCTCCTTATATCATTTGGGCACTAGAGGGAGCTGTTCTGTTTTATCTCACTAAACACTCTCTGCTGCTAATTCTACCACTTAAGATTGGGTCTTAGGTACTTAACTTCTTGCCTTCTGCCCTCTCTCTGCCTAGCCTTCTGCTCTGCCCCCCCCATCTCGCTGCCTATCCACTCTACATTATGCCTTCCTCACCCCTGGTGGCTCTCCTTATGGGGGCTCTTTGCCTTCATACCCTCTCTGTGCTCTCCTGTCCCTTCACTCCTTCCTCATCTACCAAAGTTCACCCACCTGACAATTTTTACTTCTCCAACCTCCTAGCTACTGCCACACCTACACCTACTCCCCTTAACGCTCTCATCAGCAAGCACCTATGGCCCCTAGCCAGATACCTCCACTTTAAATTGAAGCACTCACTTCGAGCCTCAGTCAAGGCCTTCTTCTTTATCTCACTTTGGATATTTCTCCTGTCTCTTATGCTAGCCGGGGACATTGAGGCTAATCCTGGTCCTCCCCAGGATTCCATTATATCTATGCCTCCCCCGGTTATGTCCCTCCCTATATCCAATGGTCTTACCATGGCCCACATCAACTCCAGAAGCCTTCTTGCCAACCTCCCAGACCTTCTGGTCTGGGTGAGTGTGAACGTTCCGGACATCCTAGCCATTACTGAAACTTGGCTAAAGTCTTCAATTACTGACTCTTAGTGCTCCTTTCCAGGCTACAACATGCTACGTGCGGATCACAGCGGGGCCAAAAGAGGGGGTGGCCTGGCTGTCTTCTACAAAATGCACCTAAACATCACTCTCTTACAGGATCCCACTCTATCTAACTGTGAAGTTCTCCATTCCCTCCTCCTTTTGGGCAGAGTTAAGAAACTTCATATCTTCTACATTTATGTCCCTCCAAAAAATTGAAAACAGGGGCTCATAGATTTCATTGATTACCTGCCAACTGTAACTGGCAAAAATGACATTATCTGCCTTGGGGATTTTAACCTCAACTGGTCCGTGAATAACACAGCCAACCTATCCACTGTTGTAAGTAAGACTAACCTATCTCAGCTCATATAGGAACCCACCAGGGTTTCCATGGGGGACGACTGTGCCACTCTGCTTGACTGGATACTCACAAACAGGAAGCAATATGTCACCTTGACTGGGGTGCTCCTTAACACAATCAGAGATCACTATCCAATCTACTGTGTCTGGGACACCATCACCCCTTCTTTCCCATCTAAAGTAGTTACATTCCCTAACCTCTCCCACCTAAGCATTGATGCCTTCAAAATAGATCTTAGCCTGGTTGACTGGTCTCCTCTCTACCTAACAGAGGACATTAATTACACAACTGGCTATTTCAGCTCCATTCTCCTCACTCTGCAAAACCATCATATCCCAGTCACCACACATAGGGTGGCAGGGAAGGTAACTAAGTGGCTCGCATGCCTTCTGCTTCAGCTTCTGAAATGCAGGGACAAACTTTGGTCAGTGTAGAAGGTTTCACATCGTCACACCGACTTCGAAGCCTAGCAAGCCTCCAGGAACAATTGCAAAAGGGAAATATGCCTTGCCAAAAGTTTCTACTACAGAAACCTCCTAAAATCTTCCTCCGACAAACCTCAAAAGTACTGGGCCCAAATCCAGGAAATTCTCGACAATAATAAGCAGCAGGCTCCGACTGACATGAATATTCAAGATGTTCATTGTAACAACCAGAGTACAATTGCCAATGCCTTTAATTCCTTCTTTTACATGCTTCCTGCTGTGGATCTAACCATGCTCAAAGACTACTGTCCTCCTGCCCCCTTATTAACCCACACTCCACCTGCAATGATGCTGGCTCCTACCACGTACTGTGAAGTTCACAAGCTCCTTAACTCCCTTCTGGCATGGGGGGGGGGCCCTGGGCCTAACGGCATTCATCCTGGCATACTCTAGCAGTTTGCTCCATTGCTGGCCAATCCTGTCACTAGGCTTTTTAACCTCTCGATCTGCACTTCCACTGTTCCTGCAACCTGGAAAACAGCCAGAACTATCCCTATTCACAAAAAGGGTGATGCCAAACTAATGTCTAACTACCATCCCATCTCCCTCCTTGCCACTCTCAGCAAGCTTCTTGAAAAAATAGTCCATCGCCAGCTCGCTGAACACCTCACTCAGTTCAATTTTCAAACCCCCTGCCAACATGGATTTAGGTCAGGTCACAGCACCACTACGGCCCTCACTCAACTTACCAGTGACATCAAATGCAATATGGACCATGGCCAACTCACTGAAGCGGTCTTCATTGACTTGTCCAAAGCTTTTGACATGGTTCATCACCCTCTCCTGCTGAAGAAGTTCCAGTCCATTGGAGCTACAGACCCAACTCTTTCCTGGTTCTGCAGCTACCTTGACAATCGCACCCAGGCAGTAGCTTTTCACAGAGCCCTTTCCTCTCCCTTAAATATCACATGTGGAGTCCTACAGGGGTCCACACTTGGGCCTCTCCTCTTATCCCTTTTCCTAAATGATATTCCTTCACTTTCCAGGCATAGCTGCGCTCTTATGTATGCCGATGACCTGGTTCTCTATTCTGGTTCTAAATCGATCGATAACATTAACTTCACACTCTCAAAAGATTTCCAAGTCCTTCAGCTCTGGCAGTTGAACTTCCATCAACATTTAACCATGACAAAACACATGCCATGCTATTTGGTTCCTCTAAAAAACTGTCCTCCACTGCCCCCAAGCTCTTGGTTCACTGTCTGGACGGGTCCACTATCACCAACACTGTCCTTCAAATACTGGGAGTCACACTTGATCCCTCTCTTGACTTGTCATTACATGTTAACGCTGTATGTCAGGCTGTGAATGCTAAAATTGGGGGTGCCTATCGTGTGTGTCACTCCCTCACACTTTCTGCCAGATCATCTGTAGCCAGGGGAGTCCTCTTATCCCAGCTCCAATACGCTATCCCTCTCCTCTACACCGTTAACTCTGGTGTACTCAGTAAATGGGACACTGTCTATAACAATATCTGCAGATTTGCCTTAACTGCCCCTCGACTTACGCATCACTGCCTCCTCTACTCGGGCTTAACCTGGTTGTCACCTAAGGATCTTTGGGCCTGCTCCCTGGGATGCTTTATTGACTCTCTGACCAGGACCCCTAGGCCTGATTACCTGGCCAACATTGTTGACTCCTGTCTCCCAAACCAGAGCCCTTAGGTCCTCCTCTGTCCCTATGCTCACTACAAGACCATGCACTACTAAAATGGGTGAACAGGCATTCTCTCACTATGCTCCCAAGTTCTGGAACTCACTCCCCCTACAGGTTAAAAACTCTGCCTCCCACCAGATCTTTAAAGGCCTGCTATCTGCTCACCGTCATGCTCATGGTCATTGTAAATGTTCATGATTTAACTACCCCTGCCTACTGGCCTGTGGCTAGGATCTAATCTCATGTTGTTGTATCATGCACTGTACATTGAAACAATTCTGTCACTCTATCTGCATCGTATGTTGATACTTATTATTCCTGTATTATGTTTACTTTTATTGTAATTTGTAATTCTGTCATTTCTATACCTATGTCCTGTACTCTCCCGGGTCATGCCTGAAAATAGGCAGGTTTGTTGCCTAGCGCACTTACCCGGTTACCAAAAGCTAATAAATAAATAAATTACCTTTTCTCAAAGGTATATTCTCACCTCAGTGTTCTCCAAATGCAGCTTCTGCATTCAGTCATGTTAATAGTGCTGATCTGTACTCTTGGGGGAGTTTCCCTTTTATAATGAGCCAGTAGTGAGTGCATAATGACATGCAAATTAGTTTTTGCACCTTGAATGTTAGAGTAGGTCCTTCTGCATGTTACCTTCCAATTTATGGCTGTTTGCACCTGTTGCTGATGTAGTAGCTATCACAAATGACATTTGTGACAAATTCTCCACAAAAGTGCTTTTTGCAGCCACATGCTTTGATGACATCGGGGTTATTTTTGATGACAAGAGGACTTTACTGCAAATGTACATGTTTATGATTACATGAAATCACTAGCAATTACAAACAACACAGAAGTGAATGTCCACATGCATAGAGCGGCACAGATGTGGTGGCATCATGCAGTGATGTCATGCGGATGCAACACATTCACAGGACGTCATGCGCGGAAGTTGCTCTCACAAATAACATAAAGCCAAGGGAAAGTGTGTGTCCACAGCTACAGGCAGAACAGCAGCACCAAGCAGGACACAATTGTCAGGCAGCAGGAGAAGGGTACCTGAGGAGGAGAACATGAGAGAGAGGCAATTTAGCTTCTGGGAGGTGGATGTCCAGGTAAGGGAGGTCCTTCTTAAGGAGAATTCTGTCTTTGGGGACACAGCATGATATATCAACAGGTCTGTGAAGGCCTGTATTTGGGAGACAGAGACCAGGAGGGTCTCCAGGTTGCAGGGTCTGGCTGCACCATGCCAGCACTACTGGGACAACCTAACCCGATGTGAAGGGGAGTGCCTGCAGTGACTGTGGGCACAACATGCTGCTTGAGGGATACAGCCAGGTAAAGTAATGTTATCTGTTACATTGTCTATGAGCCATAGCCCATATGGCTGCAACTGTTTTGGTGGGTGCACAACCAGGGGTGTAACCAGAAATTTCTGTTTTGTACACAGTCTCCAACAGTTACACCCCCTCCATTAAAATATGTACACATCCTCTCCAAATGGCACCTCCTTCCAAACAAGTCAGATTGTTGTCAGATGATTCCTCTAATCTCTAAAGAGGTTATACATGTATCTGTCTCCTAAACAACAGACGTTTAAACAGCGACACTCCTCAGTGGCCTACACTAACCCACATACTACAGATTAGAATGATAATATTAGCAGAGTGGCTTATGGTTTGTGACAGGCACTCAACAAAACTGTACACAAATGTGTACAGTGAGTATGCCTGTCTACACCTGGACTACTACATGGACATGTCTCAGCCCTTGTGTGCCCATCTATTAGGCATGCTTATTCAGATCGGTGTACCTGTACTCCATGGCAGCTGCACATCCTCTCCCCACTGGGCAGGTTATATGCTATTTGTGGGACAGTTACACTGATTCATGATCCCAAACAACGTGAACATTCGGAGTGTCTCAAGCTCGCTGTCTGGCCATAATAAGTCTTGTCAATGTACAGTACCATTAGTCAGTGGTGGACAAGCATGTACTGGTCCCATTAGCTGTGAACAGCTATCACCTCTGCCTTGCAGAACAACAGGTCAGGACCTAGTTGAGGGAGGCATAGGGTGCATACAAAATAGTGCTCTGCATTTTATGGGACAGAGCTGTGCAGTGTCAGTGCCCTGAATGGGGATCATGTGCTATCAAACATAACCCTGGAGACTGTATGTGTGTCTTTACACCTGAAGCCATGCACACCTACAGTATGTATCATAGTGAACAAATCATAAGATAAACAGGTGGTGATATGTGTACCCTATATTCACTGCAGTATTTATTCTGTTGGATAGTTTGATGTGTGCACTGTGCCTGATGTCTATCTGCGTGTCCTCCAGATGAGGTAATACAATGTGGGTCACACTTCTTGCATGTAGCATGTTGATCTCTATACCACTGCATGTAAAGTAGTGCCAGTGTTGCCAAACCAAATACTAGACATTGCCTTGTACCTGTGCATGTCTGCACAGTGCTCTCTGTTAGATGCCATCTGTGTTACAGGGGAGTGCATGGCTCGTACCTGTTGTGCCCCTCAGTGCCCTGTGATTCACTTATAGACTGTTTTCTGTGTTCCATGTCTCCATAGCTCCAGCAGGAGGGTGAGGCATCCCAGAGGAAGGGATGAAGAGGAGCAAGAATGAGCGTGACCACATCCCATGGCTGGACTCACCAGTGGAGGAGAACTCACAACAGCCAAGGGCTTGGGGCAACAACAGTGTTTAGCCAGAGAGGAGCAACAGGCAGCCATGTAGAGGTGCAGTTTCCTGGACATCAGGGGACTGATTCCAGATGGGGATCCACCAGTACACCCACATAGGGTATCATGCTAGAGTAAGTCCCCATTTGTATACATGTGGCACAATCCAGACCCATGTGCACCATATGGATGCTAGCGCATGCGGAGTCTACTCATGGGCTGTAGTGTGTTGTCTGGCATTCCAGGGTGTTCCATGCATACATGCCTGTGGACTGTACTGTGGCACCTGATGCAGCTCTGTGTATGACATGGCACATAAACTGCACAATCTGCACTGTGTTCCTGTGGGGGCATTTCCAATCGGATTGCTGTTTGGTAATTTTCTATGTACTGCTTAACCAGTGACCCCACAAGTGCTACATAACCACCTATGCTAGGCACAGCGTGGACACCTTCCAATATACCTACTACAGTGGTGTATGTTCATACAGGTTATGCATGTAGCTGTGTCAGCACTGGCACAGCTATCTGGTGGTATGCCTGGCTGCTATTAGTGCAGATGCTGGACAGCAGTGTTGCAAATGGTGATGTCACAGATGGCTAGTGAATGTTCCAGGATGCACCTGTGGAGTCTGTAGACATCATGGTAGACCGTGTGGCAACCATATAAACACCGTAGCACCATTCACAGTAATGTCACACATTGGTACACCCATGCTGCACAGCCTTTGCTTCAACATTCTTGTGGTGTGTTGTACATTGTGCAACACTGCAGCCCTATTGCATGCTCTGGACATACGTGGTGGCTGTGTCTGCTGGTCCCTGTTCTGCACCCAGGCAATGCAGATGAACATCTCCTCTGACATTCACTGTGTCCCACACCAATGCATCATATCCATACAGTCGGGGGGGGGGCTAATGCATGTCATCTCCATTATCCACCTTCTGATGGTGGAGGTACACATCTCCTGTGTTTGATGCAGTTGGGGGTGGCCGCATGTTGGCCCTTGTGTGGTGCTGTCTATGTGGCACAAGGTCCACCATCCAGCATGATAGCTTTCCTTGTACATGTTGTGCCCAATGTGTTCCATCAGATATCCACTGCAGATGTCTATATCTCACTGTCTGTCCTGTTCCTCACATGTGGTGTACTACACCATATGAGTGTACGTGGTGTATGTGTTGCTCAACTGGACATGTTCATGGGAACTGGAGCAACACAGGCTGATCATAGGGTATGACACGTGTGTCAGGTGTCCTTGGCTGCACTGCAGTCTGGGTGTGTAGCATGGTGCTGTCCTTACTGTGGTCCCAATGCTGCACTTGTTACATATGTGCAGCATTCTTTCTGCCTCTGCACATGTCACAGAGAGGCCATATGCATCATGACCATTGGTGAACATTTCATAATGGTCTCATGGTGCTCCATGGGCATGCCCCTGCTGTGCACGTGTCAAGCACATGTGTGTCATATATAGCACATACTGCTGCCCGTGCCTGTAACTGGGTTCTGTTTGTCCCTAGTATATGCCTTTGTGGTAGTCATGCAACTGTTGATTGGTACCCTGGTGATAGCAGTGGGTTCTGTGTGATATGGGCAAAAAAAGATTAGCGAGGAGCATAATGGCAAAAACAAAATGCCAAACACAAATACAGCCCACGCCAACTTTCATGACCCTCACAATTGTGACTTCGCATCTCTGACACTATATGGTATGCTGGGGAGAAGCCCTCTGCAACCCCCATAACTATTTATAACTAACTCCAAGATTGCACAATACCTGGGCAGGGTTGCTGTCCTGATGCTCCTTGTTTTGCCACTGTAGCCCTTTTTGCAGGTGCTCAAATTGAGTTGCTCTTATTGAGTCACTTAATTTGAGTCACCCATATGACTGACTACCTTGGCGGTGTATGCTGGGGGAGGATCATATTTTGTCCATTGCACTTTATATGTTGAGTGTCTTACTGTACCTCAGACTTACATTAGTATAGTAAAAGCTTAGATAACCACCACTGTGCATTCTGCAGTGCCTGTGTTCCCTATCGTGTCTGGTGGTGTGTCCACTGGTGCATAGCTTGTTCCCTGTGTATGTTACTGTAGGTTCTATGTCATAACAGCAATTGCACAAAGGTGATCGGCGTTATGGTGAATGTACATCAGTGAAAATCAATTTTGCCGATGCACACCCCGGCACATGACAAAAGGGTGCTGGCGACTTGCATTTTGTATGTTTATGCGCAGGGCTGTGTCCCCCGCACCCGCCTACTAAAGGATTCACCAACTCCAGGGAAAGTGGAAAGCATGTTGGAAAGGAGGGTGCAAATTAAAAAAATAAATAAATTCAGACTGGGTGCAACAAAATGTATGCGCTCCTGGACACAAACCCAGCACCCTCATAGCTGAAGCCTGCGACCCACCAACGATGCCACAGGGCAGCTCAGCAGCCCATCACTGCGACGTGCTATGCATACCCTCCCTCCCCTTCCAACATACTCACCTTCCCTCCCTATACACGTATATATATAGTGACAGGACGTCATTATACCTGCAGTCAAACACCCCATCCAGTAGCCATCCGATAAGGCACCACTATTGAGTCACCCTTATCATGGTATACCATTACGGTTCAGTGGATCATCCTGGTGTGGCACCACCTTGCCATACACACCAGCTGTTGCCCTAGTACATGTCCACCAGCCTGCATGTTATGGTTCACAGTACACTACAGTTGCACACTTTGGTGGGTTCATGTTACAGTATGACTGGTCAGTTACCTACTACACAGTTTGTGCCTTACCTCTATCACCTATGTCAGACAGAATACTATTGTCACATACACACTTGGCATTGTATAATGTGACCACCAAACATATATGTGCTACCTTGAAGATCCCTACATGGGATGGAGACTCATAGTGTCACACACATCAATGCCCACTCACCACAGGCATACTACCAGCCTTGTGTGGTTGGACATGTCTTCAGTCCACACACAGTTATCACTATCACCTGCAAAGGTGTTTGCCCTGACACTGGCCATGCTCATATGTGCTACTCTGCACTGTACAGGGGGGTTGTCTGGTGTATGTGTTGTGTGCTGCCCTACAGAGGGTCATGTCCACAGCATGCATGCTTGTTGTGCCTTATAGGTCACATTCCACAGGAATGTCCTTGTGTCATGTGTGGCACACATGCTTTTTTTGTATTTTCTTTGTTTGTCCATGGCTGAGGTACCGGACAGGGGATTATGCATTTTGCTCCATGGCATACTGGATCCTACACCACATCGGGGCATGCACGCCATGCTTACTGAAGCAACAGGCCTGTTGAATAAATCCACAGGCCTGCGCTGTGATATAGCATGCAGATGCTGGCATCCAGCAGGGGCCAAAGGACAGCAACA
Organism: Neoceratodus forsteri; assembly: GCA_016271365.2. Lineage (NCBI taxonomy): Eukaryota > Metazoa > Chordata > Ceratodontiformes > Ceratodontidae > Neoceratodus > Neoceratodus forsteri. The sequence goes on from CM028131.1 coordinate 855,556,895, forward strand.
ACTGCAGGTGCCAGCTGCTGGCCACTAGCAGTACTTTACTGAGAGGCATTTATGACTATGATGGGCAGATTGCCCCTTTTTATGTTTGCTTGCATGCATGTGCAAGAAACATAGTGCCACCGTATGAGTTTTCATAGGTATGCCACCTCGCTTCCAATGCCCTGCTCCTTCTTGCAGGCACGGCCTCACAGCACCAATACATGTCCGAGCTGTCTATGACAGCAGTTCAGATGCAGTGGTGTACAGTTCACAGGAAAACACCACTACAATCAGCAGTGGTAATGTGTAGGCAATTTCCATACTGCTGTCAGTAGTATGAAAAGTGCCTACATGTCGGCACTGCATCTGAAAAGCTGTCATAGACAGCTCCATTCCCCCCCTAACAAACACCCAAGTAGCAAGCTGGGAGCCCACCCCAGTGTGCTCATGCACTCCCTCCCACACAATATATGGCTGACAGGGGTGCCCAATCCCTCGTCAGCTCCATTGCCCCCCCCAAGCAGACTTCCAGGTGCCACGCTGGGAGCCCACACCAGCGTGGCAACAGTCTGTACGGTCAATGGGGGTGCCCAATCCCCCGTCAGCTCCACTGGTGCCCCCAAACAACTTTCCAGCTGCCACGCTGGGAGCCCACCCCAGAGTGGCAAAAGTCCTGTATTGTCTTCATAGAAGCTGATGCTGACTGAAGCTGATGGCAGATAAGGACCACAAGGCCCATCCAGTCTGCCCATTTCTTTTTCTACCTTATAAATGTGCCATCAGCCTTTGCTATGTCAATGGCCTATCTATTCATACTCATCTGTATTACTCCCTTATGCCTATCCCATGCCTGTTTGAAGCCCTGCACTATATTCATATCTACCACTTCCTGAGGTAGGCCGTTCCATGCATCCACCACCCTTTCTGTGAAAAAGAACGTCCTCACATTACCCCTTAATTGGCCTCCCTCTAATTTCATGCTGTGTCCTCTTGTTCTGCTATTTTTCTTATATTGAAATGTTAGACTCTTTCACCTTGTTAATGCTCTTAAGGTGTTTGAATGTTTTGATCATATCACCTCTCTCCCTCCTTTACTCTAGGGTACACATATTGAGCTCTGTTAATCTGTCCTCATATGTTTTCTGATGCAGTCCCAGCGCCATTTTGGTTGCTCTTCTCTGGACTGCCTCAACTTGATTAATGTTTTAATGAAGATGTGGCTTCCAGTACTGCATGCAGTACTAAAGATGGGGCCTAACCAGTGTCTTGTAAAGAGGGATTATTACCTCCCTCTTACGACTTGTGATACCCCTACTAATACACCCTAACATCCCCCTAGCCTTACCTACTGCTTTGGTGGTCTGCTTGGATGATTTCAGGTCATTGGTGATGATGATGTCCAAGCCTCTTTCTTCCTTTGTGACTGCCAGCAATTCCCCCCCAGCCTATAGGTGGCTCAGGGTTTCTCTTCCCTATGTGAATGATCTTGCACTTCTTTGGATTAAACCCCAGATGCCACTGTTATGACCAGTTTGGTAGTTTATCCAGATCTCTTCTCAATCTGCCCACCCCATCTGGATCATCTACTGTGTTGTAGATCCTGGTGTCATGTGCAAACAGACAAACCTCACCCTCCAGTCCATCTGCAATGTCACTGATGAAGATATTGAAGAGGACTGGCCCCAGGACTGATCCATGAGGTACCCCACTTGTGACTTGCATCTCTTCTGACTGTATACTGTTTACCACCACTCTCTGCTTTCTGCCCATCAACCAGTTTGCCACCCAGTTGACCAACTTCTGACCCACCCCGATCCTACCCAGCTTATTAATCAGTCCTTTATGTGGAACAGTATCGAAAGCTTTGCTGAAGTCAAGGTAGGCAACATCAACTGCTCCCCCTTGGTCCACCACTCTGGTTACCCAGTCAAAGAAATCTATGAGATTAGTTTGACAGGCCCTTCCTTTTGTAAACCCATGCTGTCTTGGATCCTGTGCTCCTTTGAATTCCAGGTGTTGCACTATCCTTTCCTTAAGGAGTGCCTCCATAATCTTGCCACTACTGAGGTAAGACTGACTGGTCTGTAGTTCCCTGCCTCCTCCCTGCTATCACTCTTGTGGAACGGGATCACATGAGCCCTTCTCCAGTCTTCTAGGACCTCTCCTGTGCTCAGAGACTCACTAAACAGTTTTGATAATGGCTCTGCTAGTTCCACCCTTAGCCCCTTTAGTACCCTGGGATATATGCCATCAGGTCCCATTGCCTTGTCCACCCTGAGCCTATCAAACTCTTGTAGGACCCTTTCTTTTGTGAAGAGACTAGTGCTTACCTCCCTCCTCCTGGTGTCCATGATGCTGAGCTGTAGGTCCTGCCCTACCTTCTCTTCAGTAAATACTGAGCAGCAGTATATATTTAGGCTAGATGCTTTTACAGGGTCCTCCTCCTCACACTCCCCCTTTTCTCCTTTGATCTTAGCAATACCCCCTCTGGACTTTCTCCTTTCACTAATGTAGCTATAGAAAGTCTTGTCACCTTCTTTTACTGTTTGTGCTAGTGTTTCCTTGAGTTGGGCCTTTGCCTGCCTTACTGCCTTCCCTGCTTCCCTTAGGGAAGTTTGGTATGCCTCCCTATCTTCATCCCACTGCATTCCCTTATATTTCCTGAAGGCCAGCCTTTTGGCTCTGACCTTTTCTGCTACTGTTTTTGAGAACCAAAGTGGATTCCTTCTCCTTTTGCACTTCCTTTTCTCTCTAATACAATGGGATGTTGCTTCAAGTATTGCATCCTTAAAGCTTGCCCACTTTGTCTGTACCCCCTCACCTGTATTTCTTTTTGCCAGGGCTAGCTTAACACTGTTGGCTATCCTACCAATGTCAGCTCTTCTGAAGTCCCATAATTTTGCCTTGGAATGGAATGATTTAGTTGTAGTGGCCAAACTGAATCATACCATGTGATGGTCATTGGCCCACAGGTGACCTTCTACCTGGAGATCTGTGATCCTTTCCCTGTTAGTCAGTACTAGATCTAGGATAGCCCCGTCTCTTGTGAGTTGTTGTACCAGTTGTTTGAGGCCTTCCCCTTGCAGGGAATCCACCATGTGTCTAGTTCTGGCAGATGTTCCTGCTGGTATTGACCAATCTGTATCTGGCATGTTGAATTCTCCCATTATCAGAACCTCCCCTTTAACTGACATGTTTTGTATATCTTCTAACAGTAATGTGTCTATGTCCTCCTCCTGGTCTGGGGGCCTGTAGACAACTCCAGTTTGTATGGCTGTCTTTTTAGTTTGTTTGTTTTTTGGTCTTAACCCCCAACCACCTATCTATCTAGTGGTTGCAGATGGCAGTGGCAACTCCAGCCCAAGACTAGCCCCATGCCCTGGTAAGAAATATGCTATTTTTAAATTGTGGCCCCAGCAGTGATGTGTAGTTGCCAACAGACTGAAATTACACCTCGGTGCTTGGTGACAAGACAGCTGTACTCTACCTATACTCCAGTGATCCTTAATTCATGGCAACCCATCACTGGCAGATAGTGATGCCAAAATTAATTTCCACTACAGCATCATGCAACAGCACACACAAGATAAAATTTAGAAAGGTCAGAGATAAAAAGGCTCTTTGATCACCACTCCCCAGAATACATTCCCGGATAAATTTTCAAACATGTTCTGAACTGTATGGGCCTGTGCACCCCTGGGATCTCCCTCCATGCACCTATGCATGCAAATAAATGTCAGGCCTGACACAGAAAAATGGGATGCAAGATGTAGAAACTGACCAAGCGGTCCATTCGACGGATGTCTAATCATGAGCTTGGTTGTACCTGTAATGGACTTGCATTCACAGTCAGGAGAAAATCATGTAGGTCCCTCACAAAGTAGATCCCCCCATTTGCATTCTCTTTGAGGAAGAAATTGCCAAGCAAGCCTTGCAAGGAGTGCTCTTGTCTGGCACACCACAGCATTGTTTCCACTCACATTTTCTGAACTGTTGTGGGTTGTTTGGTGACCAAAACATTTCTATATGTGTATATTTAAACTGTTACTGGAGCTAATCATTTTTATGTTTGCTTGCATGCATGTGCAAGAAACATAGTGCCACCATACGAGTTTTTGTAGGTGTGCCACCTCCCTTCTAATGCCCTGATCCTTCTTGCAGGCACAGCCTCACCACACCAATACATGTCCGAGCTGTCTAAGACAACAGTTCAGATGTAGTGGCATACAGTTCACAGCAAAACACCGTTACAACCAGCAGAGGTAACGTGTAGGCAATTTACATACTGCTGTTGGCAGTATGCAAAGTGCCTACATGTTGGCACTGCAACTGAAAATCTGTCATAGACAGTTCCATCCCCCCCCCAACAAACACCCAAGTAGCACGCTGGGAGCTCACCCAGCATGCTCATGCACCTCCCCCCCACACACTGTATGGCCGACGGGGTGCCCAATCCCCTGGCCTGCTCTGCTGCCCCCAAACAGACTTCCAGGAACCATGCTGAGAGCCCACCCCAGTGCAGCAACAGTCAGTATGGCCAACAGGGGTGCCCAATCCCCCGTCGGCTCCACTGGCCCCCCCTAAACAACCTTCCAACTGCCATGCTGGGAGCCCACCCCAGCATGGCAACAATCTGTATGGCCAATGGGGGTGCCCAATCCCCTATCGGCTCCACTAGCCACCCCAAACAACCTTCCAGCTGTCATGCTGGGAGCCCACCCCAGCGTGGCAAAAGTCCTGCATTGTCTTCCTAACAAAAACCAAAAAAACACAACCTGTAAGAAAAACCGGTCCCTCGACTGTCTCACCCCCTCCCCCATCCCCGCACCCACCCTCTGCACACCCACCTCCCCACACCATTCCACCCCATACTTACCTCCGGAGGCCAGCGTGACGATCTTCGGTGGACCAGGAACACGTCTGCACTCTTCAAAGCTGACTGTGAACTAAAGAAATGCCGGTAAGCTGTATAATTGCATAAATGTTTTTATTTCAACTATGGTGCATATCTCGGCCATTTTGGGGAATTTATTCACCAAATTTTCAACATGGGGTTCTTGGGACCCCACCTAATGAACTCAGTCACTGTCATTGTGTTATTCAGTCCTGAAAGGTGATTTTGTGGTCACTGCGTGGAACCATTATTTGGGACTGATTTACAAAATGACAGTGTCACAGTTCATGAGGTAGGCCCCCAGAAACCCTATGTTGAAATGTGGTGAAAAAATTCCCAGAAATGACAGTTTTACAAGCGTACGTTGCGCAGTTCCTACGCACGCTCGTAACTTTGAGAAAATTTTTAATATTTTCATTCCAGATTTTCAAAATTGTCATTTTACCACACTTCCTTATGAACAATATAGCTGTAATTTTTCACATCTCGCTCAAAATGTGTTTTCGCACATGTAGCGCACATTGACGCGGTCGGTTTGCGAACTCAATGTTTGAGACACATTAAGAAAATCACAGTGACACTGTTCATGAGCAGAGGTATTAAAATGGCTATGTTGAAAATTTGGTGCCAAAAGTCCATAAAATGACTGTGTTACATGCATGCATTGCACAATTTCCACACACCTTCATAGGTTCGCGAATTTGTAATATTTTCAGTCCATGTTTTCAACATTGACATTTTTTCACACCTCCTTATGAACAGTACAGCTGTCATTTTTCACACCTTGGTCGAAATGTGTTTTTGCACTTCCAGGGCAGAATAGCCCAGTCGTTGTGGAAAATTAGTGTTCGGGACAGATTAAGAAAATCACAGTGACATTGTTCATGAGCGGAGGTTCCAAAATGCCTATGTTGAAAATCTGCTGTAAAGAATCCTCAAACTAATTATATTATGGGTGTACATTGCGCAGTTTCTACGCACCCTCGTGATTTCACTAGTTTTTTATATTTTCACTCCAGATTTTCAACAATGCCATTTTTTACACCTTATTATGAACAGCACACCTGTCACTTTTCACATCCTGTTCAAAATGTGTTTTCGCACCTGTGGCACCAAATGGTGCAGTCGCTGCACAAAATCGCCTTGCGCCTTATGAACTGATAGTGTCACTGTTCATGTGGTGGGGTCACAAAAAAAGCCCATGTGAAAAACTTGGAGTAAAAATACCAAGAAACACACAGGGCATTAGGGTTTTTGACCATAACTCCCTACCCTGTAGGGACTGACAGGTGTCAGGGGTGTGACTTGGGATTTTCAACAGTAATGCTCATGCCATTCCACTCCCACCCCCACCCTCCAGCCAGTGACAGGCATTGAGGTGTGCCTTGAGCCCTTTGCCCCCAGAGTTCACCCCATTCTCCTATACTGTGCCCATTTCAGTGTATTTCCTAATGGAATGAGGTGAATGTAGAGCCCAAACACCCTAAGGCACATCTCGACACTTGTCAGTGTCTGAAGAGTAGGGTGAGGTGAAATGTTGTGACTGTCATGGGCAATGACCCAAAAGCACAACCAAATGCCTGTCCATCTCTGCAGGTTGAGGGGTGGAGTTGGCATCAGTTCAGCACCATAATGACTTTGAAATGTTTTCCAGTGCTGGTGAGAGTAGCAGTTTTTCTGGTGGTGGTGGTGGTGGTGGTGAATGCAGTATGTCTAGTGCAAGTGGTACATCAACCCCAGTTGGCAAATCTGGCAAAATAACTGCATTTCTGTGTTTGTCATCGTCACCTGTGCAACCGTCTTTATCAAACATCCACACTCCACCCCTGCCAATGCCATTCATCACAAAGCACAACCATTTGTGATCACACCCCGTGTAAAATGTTTAAGTCAGCCCACGTTACATAGTGTTTTTGCACATAAGCTGAAGCATCCCCCGAACCATACAGTGTCATGTGAACTTAACACTGCTGTAGTGGAAATGCTGGCAATTGATCTTTTGCCCTTCTCCTATGTGGAGAATTCTGGTTTCAGGCAGTTTGTTGCACATGCCTGTCCAAAATGGAAAGTCTCATCCAGGACATACTTTTCTAGCCTTGCTGTCCCCGAGTTGTTCCGCACTGTGTCCGAACATGCCCTTCAACATTCCTCCTCTCCATTCATCCATTTAAGTATCAATATGTGGACAAGTGGCAAAACAGCGGGGAGTTCATATTTGTGTATAACTGCACACTGGGCGCAGGTGCCGGGGGTTGTTTGTGATGTTGGTAGTGTGAATAATTAGTGCAGTAAGGTGGATTGTAGCGGTAGCAATCTTTCAGGAATTTGACAGCATGCAACGATTGCTATGCACAATGTGACCTGTTCACACACTGATGAGCACATGTTGGATGTGGTATTGACTGAAATTGACAAATGGCTAAACCCTCTGTTCCTGAGAGCTGGGTTCATAGCAAGTAGCAATGGGTCAAATGTGGTGAAATACATCACGAATGGTGCTTTTTTTTCATGTTCCATGTATGACCCACTGTTTAAATCTTGTGGTGCAGGAGTTTCTGCAGCACCCTGATGTAAAGGAAATGCTGACCACTGCACGATGTATCTGCTCTCACTTTTCAAGATATGGAAAGGCCCATGATCAACTGCGGCAGTTGCAGATGCAAAACAGCCTGCCTCCGCACTGCTTGAAGCTGGAAGTTGTCACCCGGTGGAACTCCACTTTATACATGGCAGTGAGGTTGTATGAACAATACAAAGCCATCTCAGAATATCTTGTGATGCACACTAGCCATGACAGTTCCAGCACCTCCATGTCTATGACGACTGAACATTTGCGCCTCATGGACTCTGTAATAACAATTTTGCGGCCCTTTGAACATGCCACACAGGCAGTCAGTGGCAAGTCTGCTTTCATTAGCCAATCAATTCTACTGCTTCAGGTGCTGAGGCAGACATTGGTGAATGTACAGCATGGCCTTGATGTTGCCGGAGACGGTGGTAGAAGTATGTTGCTGCAACACATGCTGACAGTATTTGACAAGAATCGTCACATCATGAGCATTCAGCATAGTGACAGCTTTGCCATAGTAACAATGCTGAACCCACGATATAAATGTAGAATTGCTTCAGTACTGGAGAGAGGGCCTGAACAGGTCAAAAATATCAGTGGCTAACTGGTGCACTTGGTTCATGTGGCACAGAAGTCACGTGCCAAGGTCAGCAAACCTCACAGGCATAATCCAGCTGAAGGTGTACCTGTAGAACTATCAAGCATATCCTGCAAGGGGAAGGGGACTGCAGTTCCAGGTGGTCTGTCATCCAAAGTGGCCAGTGTCAACCCACTTTGGGAGGCTTTGTCCCAAGTGGGTATTTGTGAAATAAATGATTCTGGAGAACAGGATGATGCATCAACAACTGTACTTAGTGCGGCTCAGAGAATGGTTAAGTCATATTTGCCTGAAAACAGGCATCTGTCAATAACTGAGGATCCTCTTTTGTACTGGAGTGGAAAGGTCAGTGAATGGCCAGAGCTGACTGCAGTGGCACTGAAGTACCTCACATGCCCACCCTCCAGTGTAAGTGTTGAGAGGGTATTCAGCACCACCAGGACTGATGTTAGCCACCACCAGAACTGATGTTAGCCACTGCCACCACTGAGCATGAGTCTGTCTGAACCCTGGACCACCACCACTGGGACTGATGTTAGCCACTGCCACCACTTAGCATGAGTCTGTCTGACCTCCAGACCACCACCACTGGGACTGATGTTAGCCACTGCCACCACTGAGCATGAGTCTGTCTGACTCCTGGACCACCACCACCACCAGGACTGATGTTAGCTACTTCCACCACTGAGCATGAGTCTGTCCGCCCCAGACCACCTCCACCACCACCAGGACTGATGTTAGCCACTGCCACCATGAGTCTGTCTGACCCTGGACCACCACCACTGGAATTTATATTAGCCACTGCCACCACTGAGCATGAGTCTGTCTGACCCCCGGACCACCACCACCAGGACTGATGTTAGCCACTGCCACCATTGAGCATGACTCTGTCTGCCCCCCAGACCACCACCTCTGGGACTGATATTAGCCACTGCCACCACTGGGCATGAGTCTGTCCACCCCCGGACCACCTCCACCACCACCGGGACTGATGTTAGCAACTGCCACCACTGAACATGAGTCTGTCCACCCCAGACTACCTCCACCACCACCGGGACTGATGTTAGCCACTGCCACCGTGAGTCTGTCTGACCCCAGATCTCCACCACTGGAATTGATGTTAGCCACTGCCACCACTGAGCATGAGTCTGTTCGGACCACCACATCCATCAGCCACAGACACAAAACTTCTTAATATTTAAACCATAAAGTGAGTATGTGTACTCATGTTTGTTATGCTGTTTCACTTCCTTTAGCTGTATGTTTTGTTTTCTGTAGCTTTTCAGAGCCGCAATGGTAAAACACATATGGTACACTTATTTTGGTTTTTTTTTACAGGTTAGCAAAAAAAGTCTCCATCACTAAAACTTGGTGGGAATGGTACTGCAGCTGTACCGTACAGAGAGGAACTTATGGAATATCCATGTGAAATCAATTCTGGTAAGTATGAAGATTGTATTTCATCCATTTCACTGTTTTGGAAAGACTGCAGCAAATATTGCACACAGATTGTGTTAGCTGACAAGATGTGGGTTTGAAATGTAACTTGACTTGAAATTGAGAACCAGGGAGGGACAAATAATTAAGTAGTAAGAAGTTATTCATTTCTTTTTTAAGGAAACTTCCAGATGCTTTGTTGTTCTGTCAAAGTGGCCTTATCCAAAACAGTTCTTCAACATCATCAGGTACCTCCCTCCCCCGGGCTTGGGCTCACATGCAACAAGCAGAAGACATTTCATTAGATGACTGTGACCATCATTAACAACAGAACTCGAGAAGGATGCAGATGAATTCTGTGAAGAAGTAACAAAATAAGAAACCATTACAGACAAACCAGCAAGTATGATTCCCTCCCACCCCCCAAAAAAGATACTTACCTTCATGTGCTTGAGAGTTATCCTTTTCCAGTTCCAACACAAAAAAATTATCATTGAGCACTGGAATGTGCACACCAACAGTTTCTGTGATCTGTGATACAGAACAATACCATGAGTACATGTCCATGTCAACCCCACTCCTCATCTACAAAATACAGAAACATATATCTGTATATATCTACTCAACAAGGTTACTACTAGTATACAGCCATTTGAGATGATCCCATTGCATTTGCTCGAATCGCCTTGCAGAACACATTGGACCAGCAACAGGATGCCCACAGACATTATTTTATTCTGGGGGACTTTGTATGTGCTGAAACACTCCCATTTCACTGTGTTACCACTTGTCAATTTTCTGTACACGCCACACAAGGAGAATGCATTTTGGGCCTACAGAAAAAAATCTGGGGACTCTGTGCCACCACTGCATGCATGACTAAGTGTGCCATTAATTCTGGGGGACTTTGCATGTGCTGAAACACTCCCATTTCACTGTGTTACCACTTTTCAATTTTCTGTACACAAGGAGGATGCATTTTGGGCCTGCAGAAAAAATCTGGGGACTCTGTGCCACCACTGCACTCATGACTGAGTGCGCCATTAATTCTGGGGAACTTTGTATGTGCTGAAACAGTCTCATTTCACAGTGTTACCACTTGTCAAAATTTGCTGCACACAAGGAGGATGCATTTTGAGCCTGCAGAAAAAATCTGGGGACTCTGTGCCACCACTGCATTCATGACTGAGTGCGCCATTAATTCTGGGGATGCATTTTGTGTGTTGTGTCATTGTTGTGAGTGCATGATGTCATACTGACAGTATCAATTTAAGCAGCATTGCATGAATGTCATGACAATTTTGAACTGTACTTTTGTATGCTACTTTACATTGCCACAGCCACTAGTTACTCCGAGTCGTGACTTGAATGATACGCTTCTTTTCACAATTTCTGTCTGCTTTACTTAGTTGACTACTTTTTTTATGTAAAAAAAAAAAAAATGACCACGCCTTTCAATATTGTTCTGAACAGGTTTGTATTTATTTGCAGCTGTTTTTCGATAAATATTGTTCCGTGGTGTCATAAAACACTGCCTGCTGCATAACTGTTAATTAACAACAGAAGTGATATACAACAACTAACTGATGTGATGGAGAAAAGCAGAGGAAAGCAATGACAAAGACCTGGTCAGTGCCAATTTAAAAGGAATGCTCCTTTCATTATTTCACACATGAAAAAAGGTAGTACAGCAGACTCAACTACTGGAAATTCTCATATCATACCAGTCAGGATGCAAGTAAAGGAAGTTGTAACAAAGCATAAAAAAATATAGATCAGAGTTCTCAGCAGATTGTTGTGCTGCTGCTTTACAGAGATTCACCACATTACATAGTTATGGTGATGCACATAACCTAATATGTGGGGGCTTTACTTCCAGTTGAATATTTCTTGCTCCACAGAGTGCAATATATTTCTTAGAAAACCTCCCATAATTTCATTACAGTGTGTCATGTTACAGAGGAATTCTCGTTCAGAAAAATCGCCCACATTCTGCCCCCCTTTCTCAGCAAAGTTAGAACATGATGCCAGGGTGAGCGCAGGTGCATGCTCCACTATAGTGAATGTCCAGCAGATATCCCAATGCTTTGTTATGTTATAAGGTCCACCTTGTGGTGAAATGTGGGAACATTTCCACTAACAAGACTCTTCTTACTGGAAGCGTGCCCACATGTTTCACCACAAACTGACCATTATAACCAAGACCCTGAATTCTGCGGGTCTGCGGTTGTGGAATTTGCCGCAGAATTTGCATCATGCTGCAGAATATATTTAGTGCCACAGAATTCATTGTTTTTGGTGAACTTTCATATAAATATACTGTTTTTCCATAGTGTCAGGCTTTCTTTCCCACCTTGTTTATCCTGAAGCCCCTCCTCTATGCTCAGCATATGATGTCATTGATGACATCACATCATAATTAGCCAATGACAGGACTGCATTCTGCCAGAGAAATTAATAAATCATGTCACAGAAATCAGAAAATTCTGCCGCAGAACACCAGGGGCCCTGATTATAACATAAAGAAACATTCAGAAAGCTGCCTGACAATCAGACATTTACTGTAATGGAGCATGCACCAGTGCTCTCCCTGGCATCACATCCTAATGTTGCTGAGAAGGCGGGCAGAATGTGGGCAGCTTTTCAGAACGGGAATTCCTCCATCATGTGACACACTGTAATGAAATTACAGGCAGTTTTCACAGAAATGTATTGCACAATGTGGAGCAAGAAAGATGCCCCTGGAAGGGAAAATGTGTATTATTAAACAACAACAAAGAAAAAACACACAAAAACAGTACAACACAGTAGTAGTGGGGGGGCCAGAAAACAATCCCTTAATGTGGCCGTGGGATGCCGTGGTGGTCCAGCAGTAGGTGCAGCATTGTCAGTATGTGCTGCTGCTGTTCTTGTATTGTGTCAACCTGCTGCTGCAAAGCACCGACCCTCTGATTATTCTTCTCTAGGGCCGCCCACACCAGGGTGATGTCGGCTTCTGTTGCAGGGACTGGGGCAGGGTCCACTGCAGGTGGAAATACAGGTAGTGGTGGTGGTGGTGGAGAGGGTGGTTCTGGTGGCTGTGGTGGTGGTGGTGGTGCAGCTGCTGTACGGCCCTCCTCCTGCTGTGGTGAGGCACAACTTTGACCTCAGCGGCACCCTCAGCCACTGCCACAGAAGGGCCAGCAGGTGGACTCCTGGACCCTTCCGTGGCAGCCTGCCACTCCATCTTGTGGTGGTTAAACATGTGGGTGCGCTGGCCACCGGTCCCCAAATGTGTCCCCTGGGGGCCACGGTGCACCAGCACACCACACAGATGACACACCATGACTGTGCTTCTTTCCCCCTGCAGAGCTGAAAATCTCCCACACTGGAGAGCTGCAGGGGGGGCCAGACACAGTCCTCGCACCACCTGTGGTTTCCAGGGGCAGCTCCTGTGGCTGTGGAGGTGGTGCTGCTGGAGCCCCTACAGCTGCTACCAGTGGTGGTGGTGGTAGAGGTGGAGAAGGTGGATGCACAGCAGCCACCAGTGGCACAAGTGCTGCTTCTGTTGCTTCCACTGGGGGCAACACCCAGGAGTCAGTATTGGTCCAGCATCACATGACAGCCCCCACGTGGCTGCACTCCCCTCCTCTGACCGTACCCATGGGTTAGCAACTCGCCTTCTTCAGGGTCCATCCCTCCCACACAAGTCCTCAGCACACACACACACACACTCACACACAGTCATGCACACACAAAACAAAACTTATAAAAAAAATTCACTACCAATAAAACAATCACAAACACAATACAAAAACTAAATAAAGATATAGCTTTTAAAAAAAGTTGTTGTTTTCTTCACAAAAAGGCAATAAAGCACTTTCAGTCACTGACTGTACACTGCTCTCTCACAAAGCCTTCTCCCTCTAAGAATGCAAAGGAGAAAGTGAAACTGCTTCTCTGACTCACTTCCTTCCTGCCTGGCTAAAGCAAGTGACTTATAGTACTGTAAGCCATGTGATGTGTGTGATGTGTGGGGGGCTGCCTATTTACTTGTCACTTCACCTTACTTCGTGTTAAGGCATAATGGGAATGCAAAGTAATAATGACAATGCAAACTGAGCACTTTACAATATCCACTTAGCGTTCACTTTCCAGTGGATTTAAAATTCACTGTATCTCTAGTCCAATGCAGCTCAGTGACAGCCCAATAATCAACAATGTTGATCATGACCGTTTTCTCCACTTGAGGGCAGAAACATTGCGTAGTTGAAAGGAGCACGCTGATCCAGTGACAGAGTGGTTGGCTGCTTTTATCTACAAGACCCCCCAGCTGAGCGGCGTCATCAGCAGGCTGCTCCTTGTTTCCTGCCATCCATTTTTCTCTGAATCAATATTACTGCTTGTGCTCGCTGTGTATAACTTTATGTTTTCCAGTTTTTAGCTCCAGGCAGCAGCAGCAGCAGCAGCACTGACTCACCCTCCAACCCCCCACCATCACAGGCTCTGTCAATAGGCAGCAACTGTACAGACACATCCCTGCCAAACTGCTCCCACCCGCTCAATCCCACCAACAGCCAAACATGTAGTAAGGAAGCCATGAGCCACCACATTTAGACCAGTTCATTTTCCACGTCCTCAGGCTCATTTCTCAGTGGCTTGCTTTAGCAGTCAGAATTTCAAATAACTGTGTCCGCTTTGTTGCTTTCCACTTGCTACACCTTTCCTCAGATGGTTGAAGGTCATGGGTGGTATCTGATTCTTTTTTGTCCCCAAGACAGTTAAATCATTGAATGGAACTTGGCAGCACTGAAGGGATTATAGCCAGTTAGGCAGTGCGTGTGCTCCTGCCCCCTCTGCCCTGATCCCAAGGACACTGAGAGGGAGTGAGTCTGGAACCTGACAGCAGTAATAAGAACTGGAAGAGGACTATGAGTGGCCATGGGTAGAGGCTTGCCTAAGTGGAAGAGCATGAGCAGTGGATGGTCATGTTGTATCAGAATGACTTCTCATTCAGTTGACGTAACCTGACCTGGCCAGTGAGTGCAGCTAGTTTCTTTCTACACTCACCTAACTAGATCGGGTTCTCTTGACTGTTCAAGGAGTCCATTCAATTCTAAATATATGATTATTTTTTGGGTGTGAAGGCCGCTGATGCCAGTGAAGCTGGTAGGTCCCTTCCCCCAATCTTGGCAGTCAACAAGGCACCACCATTTGCTCTCCACAATGATCTGTCTAGACTCTCTTAAAAAATAGTACTTTCAAGTTCAGGGCTCTCATTTGCTTGTAACGTGGTGCCCTTAGATGACTGAGCCCCCAAACCCAGTGCATAAACCTGCCTCCACCTCTGTGTCCAGAAAGCAAAATTATACAGTACTGCCCCCATTTAAAGATGCAATGCAGAAAATGATTCTGATTGTTTTTGTATGATTTACCCGTTTCATTTTCTGTTTTATTTTTCTTTTTATATTCGTCCTTCAGCTTGCACAAGGGTGAAAATGTTGGTATGATAGTGGATTTTGAGATGTGTGTCACTGACAGTCCAATGCATGGCAGTCTGCAAGAGGCTCAACAGTACTAGATCAATCATCAGCAAGGCTAATAATGACATTGTGTTGGACTTGCTGGGTGGAAACTGCATTAAACTGAAAGAAAATAGCTGCCCAAATCATAGGGCTGCTCTTTCCTCTAATTTGCATAACACTATCCAGCAAGCAGAGCTGATCAGCATCACGATCAGCTTACTGTGGTCCTCCCCCCAATGTAAAAACAATCCCTCCCATCCTCTGCCAAGTATCTCTCCCACCTTCCATTGATTCCACCTTCCTTCTTAATTTCCGACATTAGGGTGCCCAGTCCCCAGTGCTGGCTAGTACCCTCCCTCCATTTTTGCTGTGTGACACTGGGGTGTCCACCTCCAGTGCTGCTGCCAAACATAACACTGCCACTGGGGTGTACAATGCCCCATGTCAGTACCTGAAATAAAGAAAACTGTCCCTCATAGTCTTTTTAAAAAAATTTTTTTTAATTCCTCTAATCCCACCCCCTGCCAAGTATCCCTCCCACTTCCCCATTGATTTATGTGCCCACAGAGGTTAAACCAACACTAGGGTGCCTAAACCCCAGTGTTAGCACCTGAAATAAAGAAAACCATTCATCATAGTCTTTTTTTTTATTTTATACACCCTGTAAAAAAGGAAATGGTTCATCTATACCTGTTGCTGCCACCCCTACCCCTGATGCTGTTACCCTTCCTCCACCCAACCACCACCCCACTCAGCACCCACCACCCCACACACTCCCACACCTTATTTGCCTACCAATGGTATAATTCTCTCTGGACTGGAGACATGCCTTCACTCTTCAACACCAGGTCGGAAACTGAGGAAATCAGGCATGCGGTTCAATGTATTTCAATATGGTTTGAACTTGTGGTCATAAGCTGGTCATTTTTTTATACATTTTTTCCCACCAACATTTTGACATGGCCTTTTTCAGACCCTACCTCATGAACAAGGGTGGCGAAGTCCGTCAAATCCAGCCTAAAAGGTGATTTTGCAGTTATTCCGTGAAATCACCTTTTAGGAAGGATTTGACAATTTTCTCCAACTGGGTTCACAAGATGAAATCATAAAACAACTACTGTATGTTGAAAATTAGGAGTCAAAATATTAAAAACAACAAAGTTATGAGAGTATGTTGAAAATTTCCAATGCTCATTCATGACTTTGGTCATTTTCAGTGTTATGACCCAAGGTTTTCAACACAGCCAGTTTTTCACACCACCTCATGAACGTGACTAGTGTCATTTTTCAAATCCTGGCCAAAATTTGTTTTTGCACTTGGGGTATGAAATGATGTTTCGGCAAGTATTTTATAAATGACACCTGTCTTGTTTAGAAAGAGGGGTCATAAAAAGACTATGTTGAAAATTTGGGTTCAAATCGCGAAAAAAAAACCAGTAGGTTATGAAGAAACATTGAATTATTCCACGTTTACTCATAAGTTTATTTTTGCAGATTTTGGCACCTAATGTTCAGTATATCACTTATGTTACCCCACCTCCTCAACATTACAGGTGTCCTTTTTCAGATCTCCTCTGAAACGTGTTCACAGTTGCACTGTGAAATCACCTTTTGGGTGGGATTTAAAATATTGCACCTGCCTTGATCAAAATGTCAGGTTATAAAAAGACTGTTGAAATTTGTGGTCAAAATGTGGGAGTCCACTGAAACTAGATACTGCCACTCATCTGGCCTGTCTTGGGTAAATACAGTCTAAAAATGTGTAAAAGCAAGACACCAATGAAAATGAAATGAGATATTGCATCTCATCTGGTCAATCTTGGTTAAATATTTAGTATGAAAGTGTGAAAGAAGGACCACAGTACAGCAGAGTCCCTACTGAACTGTGCATCTATTCTGCTGTGCACTAGGTGATCCACTGAAAATGTGACTTGCCTTTCAGCTGTGCTATCCTGGGTAAATACATTATAAAAATGGGTAAAAGCAGGGCCCCCATCGAAAATGAGATATTGCACCTCAGCTGTGCTATCCTGAGTAAATAGAGAGTATAAATTGGGGAAAAGCAGAATCCAACTAGAAATAAGACAGCATCTGATCTGTGCTATCCTGGGTAAATACAGTACAAAGATGTGTTAAAGCAGGATCCCATTGAAAATGAAATATTGCATGTTAGCTGGGTTATCCTGAGTTAATATAATGCAAAACTGTGTAAAAACAGGACCCTGCAGCAGAACCCTACTGAAGAGGAGATGCTGCACCTGAAATGATCTGTCCTAGAAAAATAAATTTTAAAAGCAGGGCCAACTAAACACAGGATCTCACATTTCACCTCTACTATCCTGGGACAGTGCAGCATTAAACTGTGTAAAACCAGGCTCCCATTTAAAATGTCATATTAAACCTCATCTGGTCTACCTTAGGTAAATATACTTGGTACAATACTTGGCTTTGTTAGACTGAAGAAGTCTTTTGACCATTATGTAATGTCTCCCACTCCTAGTGAACATAGTTAATTCCCCTCTTCCCAATTATGCATTCATCAATCTTTGTTTTAAAACTCTGAAAGGACTCTGTGTATAGTAAAAATGTGCATAAGCAAGACCTGGTAAAACAACAATGCAAGTGGTGAATACCCAGTACAACAGCAATGCAAGAGGTGAACATTCAGTATTGATAAATGCTTGTTTGTACAGTTTTTACTTTATTGTAGTGGATTTAGTGCCCATGAAAGGTGCTTGACTGACAGCACTGGACTCCAAAGTTTTCTATTGTTTCTCATGACCAGGGTCACTAGAAAATTGCTGAAAACATTACCCAAAAATGAGGAGCCTTTTTGCAGAAATTGCAGGGAAATTTCAGGAGTTCACTATACATCTCCAGTGCTCCCCAGGCAGGCAGCAGTATGGACTCTACCCCTCTCCCATCCTCTTTCCCACTCAGGCCAGCTGTCCAGATTTAAATGGAGATCCCATGACCTCAAACTACAAGGGGGGGAAGAAGGGGACCAGACATACTCAACTTTTTCAGCTCCCAATGATGTACCCCTCTGTCTGGCTGCTATTTATGGTAATGGTGTGTGACAGTAAGGATGGTTGTGTATCAACCTATGTGTGTGGAGTAAAGAGGGAATCAGTCGGGGACAGGGACTTTTGGAACATGGAGTAGGATGCTCCACACTGGGGTAGCTTTGCTTACCCTGGGCAGCTCTGAGAGACTAGAGGACTGCTGACTCAATCCTTGATCATTTCAGCATCAAGTTCAAAAATCATCAACCTCTTCCTCCTTCATCTTCAGTTGGCTAATGGTTCTGACTTCTTCTGTGCTTACTTTAACTTAGTGGACTACTATCCTTGCCTAACCAAGGAAACATTTTGTTGCTACCCGCACCTGATATTTTGGAGATCTTTTCTGATACAACATAAGCCTGCACCTCTCACAGCACCATTCCATGGTTCAAAAGTGACCAAGGAAGGCAACGGCCCAGGCAACAGAAAACCCAGCAGAACATGGGATGAAGACACCAGCAGGACAACATAAGGAAAAAGGTAAGAGTGGGCACCAGGGAGACAGACTATCCAGGAAGAGTATACTCCAGGAATATATCTCACAGTGGGTTGACACACAGTTAATGGGAACTGGGAAGTACCTGTATCATACCATATTCTTTTCATTCTTGCAAGGTTTTCTAGTCATTATTCTAATTTGGAGTGGGGGAGGGGTATGCCTAGACAGACTAGAGGTTTTGACAAGAGAAGCAAAGATTCTTATCTCATAGCATTGACAAATGTTTTTGTTATTATGATCTAATCATTCAATTCTAGTGATTCAGCTGGTATGAGCTAGTAATTCTGCTGTAGTAGGTAATGATTCCACTTGGATGAACTGGTTATTCTGATGGGATATGCTAGTAGTGGTTGTGCTAGGTAATAACATGAAACATAAAATCTGTCAGCAGAAAAGGACTACTTGGCCTACCCTATCTGCTCACATGTTCCCTGTCTAGTCCATCTCTGCAGACTCTAACTGGTCTGTAGTGACCCTCCCTCCTGCCTGCCTGTTTATTAATATTCCCCTGTGTTTATCCCATGCATGCTTGATGCCACCCACTGTTTTTGCCTCTAATATGGCCACTGGCAATCTGTTCCAGGCATCTACAGCCTTTTCAGTGAAGAAGTACTTCCTCACATTCCTCCTGAAGAAAAGGACTGTTTGGCCCACCCAGTCTACTCTGATTTTCTCTACCTAGTCCATCTCTGTAGTCCCTAAATGGTCTCTGGCAACACTCCCTCCTTCCTGTTTATTTACTAGTATTTCCCTATGTTTATTCCATGCATGCTTGAAGCCACCCACTCTTTTCACCTCTAATATATCTGCTGGCAATCTGTTCCAGGCATCTGCCACCCTTTCAGTGAAGAAGTACTTCCTCACATCACTCCTAAACCTCCCCCTCCAGCTTTATTGCATGCCCCCTGGTCCAGGGTAGAACCTACAGCCTTTGATCTTCTGGACCCGGAGGTGAGCATGTTGGGGGCATGCTGGCTTTGGTGCGGCATACTGGTGGTTCTGCCATATCGAGCTAGTGGTTCTGCTGGGAGAGGCAAAGGTTCTTCTGAATTGTGCTTCTTGTTCTGTTGGGACATACTGTTGATTCTTTTTTGTAGGGTATTGGAGCTGAAGCAATGGGTTCTTGGAAAAGTCACCAAACTGCTCAAACTTTGGGGATTCTATTTTTTTAATTTCCTGGAGTGAATCAGTATCTGTAGCTCAGTAAGTAACATGCTCACCTCTGGGTTCAGAATATTGAAAGGTCATGGGTTCAAGTCAGACATAAGGTACTTGAAGTAATAGCCATAACTGACACTGTAGTGCAGTACAAGTTGGCCACTACACTGGTAAGGTGTTATCCATTGGATGAGTCTTTAAATCCAAGTCATCTCTACCCATCTTTGGTTACTGTTCAGGTAGAAGTAAAATGTTTCATGACACTGGTCAAAGAAGAGTATGGGAGTTTCTCCAGTGTCAGGCCTCAGTGTCATGACCAACATGCCCCTGTAAATAAAACAGGTCTGTCTAACCCACCCCCAGGATGCATCTGGAATCAAGCTATCACAGTGCAGTATGTCCAGTTGTTGTGCCTTTTCTGGTCAAAAATTACAAGGAAATAAATCTGAATAGTGTGGACAGACAATTAAATATGTTTAGCAATCAAAGATTGTATTTTGAAAATAAAGTCCTAGACCATGAAACCATGCTTGAAAGTGACCACTGATTCGTGGCTGTGACCCTTTAAAGCAGTAGTACTTGTTTTTCACCATGTCATTTGTTCAGCAATAGCAGCTGGCTCAGGTAGAAAATACCTACAATAATAATGTATTAGATAATGCTAAGTGGTTTCTCACTTTTAGGGATATGTGGGCTTATAAATTGTCTCCTTGTTTTCATACTTTTAGGTGGGTGACAAACTGTTGCAAGGACAAGGAGTGAAGGCACTAGCTCAGATGAGCATTGGTATCACTTTTCCTAGAGAGTGCCACTACCAGGATCTTCAGGCCAGCTGGCACCACCATTGCTATTGGCACCAGATCTGTTGCTGATACTAGCTTCCCTGGACTGGTCTCGTTCCCCTGCTGCTCCTGCTAAGAGAACCAAAACCATGTGTGACACTGCCACTGTTTGTGGTAACAGAGCAAGTCACAGCCTCAGCTCCATATGGCCTGGAAGAAGAAAGTGCAGCCTGGCACATTCCTTTTTAGGGCAGCTGCTCGCAGTACCTGCAGCAGCAGCCCCAGCTTGTCCTCCTCCTACACTCTACCTCCCTACCTGCCAAAATAATATCGGGGTCCAGAGACCTCCCCAGTAGACCCCAGGGGAAAAGGTACTTATTTTATTTAAATTCTGTACATTGGCCATTGGCCACCAGGGAAAAGAAACTAACTCAATAGCCCACCAGATGTATACCTTCTCTTCTAGTTTCCTGTTTATTAATTTTATTTCTTTCTTTATATATCTTCCTACTTTGCCCTAACTTTAACTTTTTATTTAAAGCTCTCTTTTTATTTACTTCTTTGCTGTCCTATACCACTTTCGTGTCTCTCCTCTATCTGACTTGGCTGTCACTACTGGAGTTTCTCCATATTAACCTGTTTTTCCTTTTACTTTAACAAGTTTGACAGGAGGTTGACTCTTTCCCCATCAGATAAGTATTACTCTGTGTCTGACCTGTCCTAGCCTTCCTATTTACTCCCTTAGAACTATGGATCCTTTGTGATCCCGTTCCTATACAGGTATTTTATTTTACAGGTCCTATGGATATTCTCCCATCAAAACACCTGCCTCTGGCTTCCTATTAGCCAGGTAAGAGACCCTTTACATATTCCTTATTGATTCCTTGGCACATATTTACCTTTCATTATAATTTTTATACAATATGATTGTTCATTTATATTTCATGCTGAGGTATTAAGCACCATACAAATTTTATACATCTCTGTTACAACAGTGGAGATGATACATGCGTACTGCTTTACTGGCAAAAATGTTTTGTGAATTCAGGCACTTCATTTTTAAAAAAGAAATAAAATAAAAACTTACACATCAAAGTATTGCAAAACCATTCTGCATTAGCTTGTTGTGTAAATTTAAAATAAAGTTTATTGTGATGCACGCATGAGTTAATGTAGAAAAATGAGTGGTTATCTGAGTACAAGATGTAACACTCCTACTACCTCTCCATTTTCTACACACACAACATAATAATACAACAAATAAAAAAACACTTTCTCATCATGCTAATTCCCAGACAGCCTTGTTGGCTCTAGTCAACACTTGTTTTTAATAGACGCTGTGGCTTTATTTAAAATAAAACCATTGCTGGAGCTCAGAATGAGTCAGGGAGGCAGTCATCACCAAAGTTCCCTTCAGCGAGTTGGCCATTTGCCCAGCTACCTGCCTTCGAGAGGCAAGCAATTGCAGGGACGGTGGTGCCTCCTGGTACCCCCTTCTTGACATCACCACCTAGTAGCGCCAGAAAATGAATTTTTGTTGGGTCTGTAAAATCAAAAGAGATTGAATTTTTATGGTTGTGTCACACTGGCATGCAACCAGCCCATGATGTCAGGCAGTGGCTGCATGGCTGTAAGAGAGGAGGGCAGGAGACACTGGTAGCAGCAGCAGGTCAAGCGAGGAGTTGCAATCTAGTAGGAAGAAGCCTGCAGCCCAGCCAGCTCCGACACCCTCTGGTCCATGACACTGCAGCCAGACCATCTGAGAACCACCAGCTGGAACAATCAGTCAGGTGTGTAATAATGTTGGTGTTGACTGAAGCAGCTAGGGAGGGAGGTATTGAATATTTCAGAGTTTTGGTCCAACAGATGCATAGCCTTTTCTAGCAGTGACAGTGATGGTAGTAGTTGGTGGGGGGGGGGTGCATTTTTGTATGCACTGTGTGTACTGTGGCAGGGGAGGTGTTGGTAGATGAATGGGTCACCAGGTGTTCATGTTGGGCACAGTGGATGCCAGCAAATGGGAGAAGGCAAGGGTGTTTGTACAGGGGCAAGGGTTTGCTAGTGGATGTGCAAGTGTGTAGGTATACATACTGGGCTGGGAAGGGTGTCAGCAGATGGGTGGCTGTAAAGGTATTCAAACTGGGACAAGGTGGATGCCAGCACATAAATGTGGGTAGGGGTAAATGCTGGATCTGGGGAGTTCATACTGGAGCAGAGTGAGTGCCTACACTTAAAAGCCACAGAGAGTTCATGTAGGGACAGGATGGGTGTTAGCAGATGGGTCTGGAACAGGTAGGATTTTACATGCATGAGTGTGACTACTGGGGAAAGGTGGGTACCAGCAGATAGGAAGGGGCATGGGTACACGTACTGGAACAGATGGCTGTCAGTGGTGCATAAATTGTATTAATAGTGGGGCAGAATGTGTGCCATTAGATGGGTTTTGGGATTGAGGATCTACATATTAGCTGAGTCAGATTATCAGCAACTAGAAGGAGCTGGGGATATGCATCCTGGCAAGGAACATACTCACAAAACATAGATTCCATATAACCATGAATAAGTGGAACACAGAGCAGAAGAATTAATGAAGTGAAGTCACAAACACAGACACACATACTCAAGTTAGAAAAATAGTTTTATCTTTTATTTTAGTGCATTTTGTGATTGTTTTCATGTATTTTGTGTTTTTGTTTGTATTAATATTCATTTCCTAAGGATTCTGATTTGAATTAGAACCAATCAGAACTAATCAGGACTCTACCCTGGAACCTGCTCCTGATAAGGATCAGAACCTCGTAGGGTTCATCCATCCGAAGTAATGACTTCAGTAAGCACAGGACACACAGCATGCCTTAGTTTCCTAATCACAACAATTTCATTGTTACAACTCACTGCATTAATTTGTTAATTTTACCTGGCTCAGCAACTTCAGAACAGATACATGCAAGCAAATATTTAGCATTGGCAAATGCCTTTTTTGTTTTTAATGGGTGTGTTAACCCTATATTCATTTTCCTTGGCTGTTTGCCTTTTTTTTTTTCTTTAAAGGTCAGGTTGCCCTATATTTTTATTATTCCTCGGCTGGTTACCTTTTTTTTTTTTTTTTGCTGGGCAGGTTGCCCCATATTTACTTTTCCCTAGCTGTTTGCCTTTTTTGTTTTTGATGGGCGAGTTGCCTATATATTTTTTCCTTGGCTGTTTGCCTTTTTTTTTTTGTTTTGTAAAGGCCAGGTTGCCCTATATTTTTATTATTCCCTGACTGTTTGCCTTTTTTTGTTTTTTGCTGGGTGGGTTGCCCTATATTTATTTTTCCCTGGCTATTTGCCTTTTTAGTTTTTGATGGGTGGGCTGCACTCTATTTATTTGTCCCTGGCTGTTTGCCTTTTTTGTTTTTGATGGGTGGGTTGCCCTATATTTATTTTTCTTGGCTGTTTGCCTTTTTTGTTTTTGATGAGTGGATTGCTCTATATTTATTTCTCAATGGCTGTTAGTCATTTGTTTATTTTTAATTTTTTTTTTTATGTGTGTGTTGCCCCATTTTTGGTTTACCTTGGCTGTTTGCCTTGTTATTATATGCTTTACAAATGGTAGCCACATTTAGTTTATTTTCTTTCATATACTGTTCATACTCCTTGTTCAGAATAGGTTGGGGCTCTCTTCAACCCTGCCTTGCTGACCCCCACCCTCTCACATCTTCCACATAGATACCATTTTTATGTTGATTGTGCACAGCACAAGAAACATATTGCAGCAGCTTGCTTAGAAGCAGGTTGTGGAGGCAAGGCACTGTTGTGGCCAATGCCCCCACAGCCTGCAAAGGTTTGTCCTGCTTTCCCCAATGCAGTTGCAGGCTACTGGTGACAGCAGTTTAGAATGTTGCCACCAACTTCAGACAAATCAGCCACTGCAATCAGTGGCCGCCTCGTCATTGCAGCGTCAGCCATCAGCTGCAATGAGGGAGCGATCCATCATTGCAGAGTGGGCTGTAAAATCCCTGATACTGTTTGTGAATATGGCGGCAGCTTGCCACCATGTTCACAATCAATATAACCCCCCCACCATGTTTACTTGCCGACGGGGGCCCTAATCTGCCAGTCAGCTTTGTGCCCTGTGCTTCTGTTGTTGCTGACAGGAGCCCACTCTCGTCGGCATTCTGTAATTACCCCACTTTTGTTCCTGCTGATGGGGTGCCCAATCCCATCGGCATAATATACCCCTTGTTTGCTGACAGGGATGCCCAATCCTCCATCAGCTACTGTTGCCCCCTAAATGAAAGCTTCTGCTGGCATGCTGGTAGCCCACCCCAGTGTGCCAGATGCCCTTTGAAGGCAAAAATGGTCCAGCGATGTCTTTGTTGTTTTTTCTCCTGAAAAAGGAAACTGTCCTCAGCACCCGCCCAGCCCCACCCGCAACCTGTACCCACCCACCGCGCACCCTGCCTCCCCACACACCCTCACCCCCATACTTACCTCCAGAGCTTGGCGCAATGATCTTCGGTGGACCAGGAACATGTCTACACTTTTCAAAGCCAACTGCAACTGAGGAAATGCCGGGTAAGTCAGAGTAATGTAATAAATAGGTGTTTTCAACTGTAGTGCATATCTCAGTGCTTTTTGGGAATTTTTCACCAAATTTTCAACATGGGGTTTTGGGACCCTCCTAATGAATTCTTGAACTGTCATGGAAGACCCGCCCTAAAAAGGTGATTTCATGGTCACTGTGCAGAATCACCTTCGGGCCGATTAATGAAATGACAGTGCAAGTGTTCATGAGGAGGGCTCTCAAAAAGGCTATGTTGCAAATTTGGTGGAAAAAATCCCAAAAATGACTGTTTTACGAGCGTGAACTGTGCAGTTGCTATGCACGCTCATAACTTCGTGAATTTGCAATATTTTCATGCCAGACTTTCAACATTGGCATTTTGTCACACCTCCTTGTGAACAGTACAGATGTCATTGTTCACATCCTGGTGGAAATGTGTTTTCACACTTCCGGCACAGAATAGCGCGGTCGCTGTGGGAAATCAGTGTTTGGGACAGATTAAAAAATATGACAGTGACATTGTTCATGAGTAGAGGTCCTGAAATGGCTATGTTGAAAATCTGGTAATGATACTCCATAAAATGACTATGTTATGAGCGTGCGTTGCACAGTTTGTACGCACACTCGTAACTTCACGAGTTTATAATATTTTCACTCCAGATTTCCAACATTGCCATTTTCCCACACCTACTTATGGACAGTACAGCTGTCATTTTTCCCATCCTGGCCAAAATGTGTTTTTGCACTTCCGGCGCAGAATTGAGCAGTCGCTGTGGTAAATCACTGTCTGGGACAAATTAAGAAAATGACAGTGATACTGTTGATGAGCAGAGGTCCCAAAATGCCTATGTTGAAAATTTGGTGATGATAGCCCATCAAATGACTGTGTTACAAGTGTGCATTGCACACTTTCTATGCACCCTTGTAACTTCGCAGATTTGTAATATTGTCACACCAGATTTTCACCAGTGGAATTTTTTCACACCTCCTTATGAGCAGTACAGCTGTCATTTTTCACATCCTGACTGAAATGTGTTTTCACAGTTCCAGTGCAGAATAACGTGGTCACTGTGGGAAATCACTGTTCGCAACAGATTAAGCTGAGCGGCGCTTCAGATCATGGGCGGTGTGCCCCAGCCGACTCTTCAGCCGCCACTGCTTGATCCTCCCACAGAACCCAAGCCGAAACCAGGACCGTAGGAAGTGGGTCCAGTCTTCAGGTATGGCAGTAGATTTCATCTTTGGAGCCGTTCTGGCTGATTGATCCCAATTGGTGCAGTGCTCATGCAGGCGGACACTGATTGGCCCACCTGCTATGCTAGCACACAGCAATTGGTGAGCCTTTGGACACTGACTTTTAATCAGGATTTTTGCTCGCCTCTCCCCTTGTAACTGCTGCTCACATGTTCTTGTTCTTTTTTTCCGTAAACTGCCTGTACCTGTGGATATTATTTTCTTTCTTTCTTTTTTACCTAAATCAATAATATATGTATATAAGTACCGTATAGAAGTAGTCTTCTGAGCTTAGCATGAACATATGTTTAGGGCTCATTCCCATAACCCGTTGTTTAGTGTAACTAGATGGTGTGACTTGAACTGGAAGTATCCCTTCTCTCTCTCTCGCTTCCCCCTTTTGCCTGGCATTCTCCACCTAAATGCTTCCTTGCTTTGGATTGAAATACACCTCCTAAAACCTGTCTGTGTTTACCTGCGACCTATCTTTCTGAGAATTCCCTATACCTCTCCTGTAGTCTAAGCCCTTCCCCCTCTTCCACTCGCTTCTGTGCTTTCCTGTACCACTAACCCCTCAACGATTATCTGTGGCCCACCCCACCCCTCTCTACTTAATCTGCCTACTTTTGTCTGTATCTCAAGTACCCCCACCCCCCGCTGATGATCTGCCACCAGCCACCCGCCTTCTAATTCTTTGTCTGCCACTGCATATAACACTGTGTCTCCTCTTTCTTTCTTAGGGACTCGCAGCTGAGCGGCACTTCAGATCATGGGCGGTGCTCCCCAGCCGACTGTCTAGCCACTGCTGCTCGACCCTCCCACAGAACCCAAGCCAAAACAGGACCGTAGGAAGCGGGTCCAGCCTTCAGGTACAGCCATAGATTTCATCTTTGGAGCCGTTCCGGCTGATCGATCCTGATTGGTGCAGTGCTTGTGCAGGCGGACACTGATTGGCCCGCCTGCTACGCTAGCACATAGTGATTGGTGAGCCTTTGGACACTGACTTTTAATCGGGATTTTTGCTTGCCTCTCCCCTTGTAACTGCTGCTCACATGTTCTTGTTTTTTTTTCCTTAAACTGCCTGTACCTGTGGATATTAGTTTCTTTTTCCTTTTTTACCTAAATCAATAATGTATGTATATAATTACCATATAGAAGTAGTCTTCTGAGCTTAGCTTGAACATATGTTTAGGGCTCATTCCCATAACCCGTTGTTTAGTGTAACTAGATGGTGTGACTTGAACTGGAAGTATCCCTTCTCTCTCTCTTCCCCATTTTGCCTGGCATTCTCCGCCTAAATGCTTCCTTGCTTTGGATTGAAATACACCTCCTAAAACCTGTCTGCGTTTACCTGCGACCTATCTTTCTGAGAATTCCCTATACCTCTCCGGTAGTCTAAGCCCTTCCCCCTCTTCCACTCACTTCTGCGCTTTCCTGTACCACTAACCCCTCAACAATTATCTGTGGCCCACCCCACTCCATCTACTTAATCTGCCTACTTTTGTCTGTATCTCAAGTATTCCCATCCTCGGTGATGATCTGCTGCCAGCCGCCTGCCTTCTGATTCTCTGTCTGCCACTGCATATAACACTGTGTCTCCTTTGTCTTTCTTAGGGACTCGCAGCTGAGCGGTGCTTCAGATCACAGGCGGTGAACCCCAGACGACTCTCCGGCCGCCGTTGCTCGACCCTCCCACACAACCCAAGCCGAAACCAGGACCATAGGAAGCTGGTCCAGCCTTCAGGTATTGCCGTAGATTTTGTCTTTGGAGCCGTTCCGGCTGATCTATCCCGATTGGAGCGGCGTTTGTGCAGGTGGACACTGATTGGCCTGCCTGCTACTCTAGCACACAGTGATTGGTGCGCCTTTGGACATTGACTTTTAATCAGGATTTTTGCTCACCTCTCCCCTTGTATCTGCTGGTCACATTTCTCCCACCCCCCCCCTTCCAGGCCTCCTTTAAATACAAGTCTCGCCCTCCTCCCTGTTACCTGGCTGCCCCATTGGCTTACTTCCTACCTTATACACCTCCAATCCCAAGTAAGAGTAACAGGGCCCTCCAGCCACTACCTACTTATTATATCGCAGTATGCAGTTGCTACCTATTAAATCTCCACCTCTTGCTTCTTTACAAACCCTTCCAAGAGCCATGGCTTACTTTTTTTTTGCACTGGTATTACTAGCAAATAGCATATTCATTGAAACAATATGGTATGATGAGAAAGGCCATAGCCCAACCCTGTAACTCACCCTATCCATTTATGCTGCCCCTACCCACTGCACTTCCCTCCTGGTGGCACTCCAACCCTTTTACTATACTCTCCATTCCTCCCACTCCCCTTTCCTATTCCCCTCGCCTGTGTCTATTCGTGCATTCACAGTCACATCCCTATACTATAGAATTAGCCTCCTTTTCCCTAGCACTAAACCTATGCCTATGGCAATACCCAGAGGATGGTCAAAAAGAAAAAAAGAGATTACATCTATACTGAGTTCCATAAAAAAAATTGATGCTTTTACTTCTCCTCTGCTCGGGTAATGTGGAGCTAAATCCTGGTCCCCCGATACAACTTAACACACAGATGGAATTTGCAGCTGCCTCAGGGCTCAAAATGATGCTAGTAAATATACTGAGCTTGACTAAAAAATTAGATCAGCTACAAGCGTGGGCTGCTCACACATAACAAGATCTAATAATTACTACAGAGTCTTGGCTCAAAAAAGCCACTACTGATCAACAAATTGCACTACCAGGCTACATACTATACAGGGCAGATAGGGAATCTTTGGGGGGAGTGTTGTCGTCTATTCTAAAACCAGATTTACAGTTAGTGATATCTCCTGTAAATCTAAACAGAAGGAATATGAGATTGTATTCCTGAAGCTTCACATTCCTTCCATGGAAGTTATCACTATTATAGGTGGATACAGGCCCCCGGCTGGTGGAACTGATATTCTCAATGAACTTAAATCTACGCTTCCAACTTTGAGACAATAATCCTTGGGGATTTTAATATGGACTGGCTCACCCAGAAATCTCATAGCCTGAAATCCCTCTGTGATGAGTTTGATCGTACAGCTTGTTAGTGAACCAACAAGGAATAACACATTGAACCTTTCGAACAGCTCACTCCTAGATGTCATATTAACCACTCATCCACACAAAATTCTATGCTCCGTGGTGTTTCATAATGATATGAGCGACCATGGGGTTGTTGTTTGCATAAGATCACAGGCCAAGAGTCGGCAGCAGCCTAAGTACATATCCAAAAGGTCTTTCTGCAAATTCCAGGCAAGAAATTACCTGACCGACCTTGGGGAAGTTAGATGGCAAGATCTTTATCTTGCCAGATCCACATATGAGGCTGTCTCTGTTCTCAACAACAACCTTGTTACACTGGTAAATATGCATGCCCCCTTTATTAAGGTCAGAGTGTGCCATACCTCCCACCCCTGGTTCAATCTAAGTCTTAAGGCTGCAATCACTAATAGGGACAAGTCCTGGGCTCAGGCCAGGTGCACCAAGAGCAACTCAGATCAGCAGGCATTTAGAACAGCCAGAAACACGTGTGTAAAAAGCATTCGGGCAGCAAAAGTGCACTACTATGTTTCCACCCTAGAGCAGGCCAAAGAGAACCCACAAAAAATCTGGAGGACACTTAATTCCATTGAAGGACGGCCTAGTGCTCCCTTCCTTCCAGGCAAGATCCTTGCCAATGGTAGAACTATCAAAGGTAATTCCCAAATCCTGGAAGAACTCAACTCCCATTTTGTCACTGCTAGCTTAGCTTTTGACTCCTCACCTTGTGCAGGTCAAGGGGTTAATCAAGCCAGTGCTAGCCATACTCCCCATACCTCGACCTGTTCTTTCCAGCTGTGTGCACTTAATTACAAAGAAGTTGAAGATGCACTACTCAATCTTGACTCTAAGAAAAGCGTAGGAGATGATGGTCTTGAGCCATTTTTTCTAAAACTAGGTTATGCCTATCTCAAAGCCCCCATTCTTCATATTCTCAATCTCTCTATCTCTACTGCCACAGTGCCTTCTTGTTGGAAATCCGCCCATATCCTCCCCTATTCAAATCAGGTGACCCTTGTGATCTAAATAATTACAGGCCTATCTCAATTTTGACTGTTTTTTCTAAAGTTTTGGAAAAACTGATATATAATCAATTAAAACTTCATATTGAAACCTTCTCACTGTTAAACCCAGCACAATCTGGTTTCCAGTCTAAGCACAGCACTATCATGGCATTGGCTAAAGTTACAAATGACTGGATCTCTGCTATAGACAACAAAAAGATCACTAGTGCAATTTTCTTAGACCTGAGTAAAGATTTCGATGCAGTTGACCACAACTTACTAATTGCCAGCCTTATAAAACTAGGTGCCACTCCCTCCACTGCTCAGTGGTTCACCAGCTATCTTTCAGGAAGGACCCAGAAAATGAAAGCTGATGGCCTATTCTCAGGCTCTTTGCCAATTGCTAAGGGAGTCCCTCAAGTCTCCATCCTAGGACCTATCCTTTTTACCCTGTATATCAATGATCTTGACTCTCACATCATCAATTCCAACCTTCACTTCTTTGCTGATGACACAGTACTGTACACCTCTGGCTCTATATTGTTTGAAGTTAGGGACGTACTGCAAACTGACTTTGCTCAGCTGGAAACTAACCTAATTAATTCCACGCTTCTTCTTAATGCCAAGAAAACTAAGGCTATGATTTTTTCTCAAAGTAACTCTTCTCCTTTCCCCTCTGGACCACCAAAGGACTTTGTTGCCACCTCACTAGGTGAACCCTTGGAAGTTGTCCCCAAATTCAAATATCTCGGCATTTGGCTGGATAACAAACTTTCTTTCAATGATCATCTCGAGGACCTCTCTAAAAGGCTAAAAGCCAGGTTGGGTTTCTTTTTCAGAAACAAGTCTCTCTTTCCAAATGAAACTAGAACCAGGCTGGTACAGGCCACATTTCTTCCCTTGCTTGATTATGGGGACCTAATTTACAGCTCCGCTACAACTCAAACCTAAATAAATTGGATGTACTCTATCACTCTGCCCTGCGGTTCATCACCAACTCACTGTACCGAACCCATCAATGTGACCTTTACACAGCAGTCGGCTGGACGTCACTTACCACTAGACGGCTGTTTCATGCTGGTATCTGGACCCTTAAGATACTCTTGAACAAACTTCCAAGCTACCTCACATCCCTCATCAGTATCTCCCACTGTGCATATTCCCTCAGGAAATCTGACTTTATCTTCCTGGATGTGCCTAGGACTCGCACCACATTTGGTAAATGTGCTATCACATATGCTCTTCCAACAATATGGAACCGGCTCCAAACCACTCTGAAACTATCCAGTATGGTCTCGGTCAACTTCTTCAAAGAGTTAACAGCATCTAAATTAAAAGATATCTGTAACTGCTTTTAAGCCTCCCCCAGAGCTCTTATAGCCTCAAGATCAATCACCCCAAACTGGTACCTGCCAGGACAAGAAACCATTTGGCTAACCACTAAATTCTCACCTATTCTTGCCTTCTTTATCTCTTTCCTCTTCACTCTACTCTCCTTCGCACTATTCCTCTACTCATCTCATATTTTCTAACCCTTCCTTCTTATACCACTATTCTCTTCTGTTATCTTTACACCCTCCTCTTACTCACCTACACTCTCCTACCACAGTACACTCCCAACCTACCCAGCTCCCTACTATCTTACACTAATAATCCCTACCTGTTTGGTCCAATTTCTGCAGCAGGCATTACATGAACCTTACTGTGCCTCAGTCTGTTAGAATGTAATTTTATGAACTTATGTATATCAATCTTATGTGTATATGCTTTTTATGTTACGTTGTATATGTTGCATTTTTCTGACAAGTCTCTTGGCTATTATTATGATCTAGGACTTCCTTGTGAATGAGCTTGCTCAATGGAACTTTCCTGCAATAAACTTGAACTTGAACTGAACTTGAAAATGAGCAGAGGTCCTAAAATACCTATGTTGAAAATTTGGTGACAAAACTCCATAACATGACTCTGTTACAAGTGTGCATTGAACTGTTTCCACTCACCTTTGTAACTTCTCAATTTTGTAATATTTTCACACCACATTTTCAACAGTGGCATTTTTCCACACCTTCTTATGAACAGTACAGCTGCCATTTTTCACATCCTAGCTAAAATATGTTTTTGCACTCCTGCTGCAGAATAGCACAGTCGCTGTGGGAAATCACTGTTTGGGACACAGTAAGATTGAATGAGTGAGAGGTGAGAGTGATGGAGCTCAACTGAGCTCTGTCGGGAGAGCTGTGGATTTGTTTGTGGGCAGAGAAAGAGCCCAACGCAAGAGCCCAGTACAAAAGGGTAGCCTGCAGCACTGGGAGAAACAGAATGAGAGAGCGAGTGACGGAGGAGGAGTGCGTGAACTCACTGGAGCGCTTTCAGGACTGCTGTGGATTTCTTTGTGGGAAGAAAAAGGCATCAGTGCAGGCAGGGGCCCAGTACAAAAGGCCAGCCTGCAGTGCCAGCAGAAACAGAACAAGTGAGTGAGTGAGAGATGGGGAGTCAGCAGGCTCAACAGACCTGTGTTGGAACTGCTGCAGATTTCTTTGTGGGCAGAAAAAGCCACCAACAGAGGCAGGAACCCAGTACAAAAGGGCAGCCTGCAGTGCCAGGAGAAAGAGAATGAGCAAGTAAGAGAGGGGAAGTGAGCCACCTCAACGGAACTCTGTCAGGACAGCTGTGGATTTCTTAGTGGCAGAACAAGGTGTCAACACAGACAGCAGCCCAGTACAAAAGAGCAGTCTGCAGCACCGGGAGAAACAGACTGAGCGAGTGACACAGGGCCAGTGAGCGAGCTCAACAGACCAACTCAATTAACATTGGGCAGTGACAAATGCTTGTTGTCATACACTGCTGCTTTGAAAGAACTTTTGGGAATGTGTGGGTGGAACTTTTGGGAATGTGTGGGTGGGATGATTTGGACAGATGCACCAGATTTTGTCACAGTGATATTGGTCCTGACATCGAGGCATCACAAAATGGCAAATAATCATTTAGAGCTCACATTTTAAGGAAGGAAATACAGTTGCAGAATACAGAAATACAGGAGAACACACTGATAAGGTAAGTACTATTAACAACAGCGCTAAAATTGTCAGTGCTCATTTGTAAGCACGATAATTACATGCGCGATGATGGTCATGCTATTTTAACCAGATCTCCCTCGTGGCCTGTATACCCCAAAGATTCCCCCCCCTCGTGGCAGGATCAGGAGGGGAAGACCATCATCCCCCCCAAGTACAAATCCAGTTTTCAGTCTCCAGGTCCTGGAAATGCAGCAGTTGAGATATCAGCAAACAGGGCTTCATATAAACCTGTCCTGCCACCATTTTCCTCCATTTTTCTCCCTAACTTCTGCATGGGTTTGTGTCATGAAGATGCTGACAGCCAAACCTGACTGAATACTATGACCAGGTGACAAGGGAACTGGACAAAGGCCATGCAGTGGATGTCCTGTATTTGGATTTCAGCAAGGCCTTAGATTCTGTGCCACATGGGAGACAGGGGGGAAGCTGGAGTATATAGGGGTGGGATCACATATGGTTAATTGGATCACCAGTTGGCTGAACGGAAGGCAGCAAAGAGTGGTGGTGGTGATGGGGGAACTTTCATCACTAAGGGATGTGATGAGCGGGGTGCCGCAGGCATCAGTATTGGTACTGGTGTTTTTCGGGCTATTCATAGCTGATCTCTCCCAAGTGGTCTGCAGTAAGATCAGTCTCTTCGCAGATGACACAAAGATGGTAGCTGTGGTGGATGACATCGGAAGGGTGGAAGGGGCTGCAGGAGGACCTGACCAAACAATAGGAGTAGTCGGATGCATGGCAGTTGGGGTTTAATGCCAAAAAAGTGCAAGGTATTGCACTTTGTAGCTAATAACCAGGGGAGGAGCTATCAGCTGGGGGGGTACAGCTGGAATGCACCAAGGAGGAAAAGGGTCTAGGGGTGCTTATAACAGGGAGTATGAACAACTCAGCTCAGTACAGGAAGGCAGCAGCAACAGCCAACAGGATGCTGGAGTGTATAGCAAGGGGAATCTCCTCCAGAAATAGGGAGGTGATCCTGCCCCTCTACAAGTCGCTGGTCAGGCCACACCTGGAATATTGCATGCAGCACTGGCGCCCATTGCTTTTTTTATATTTAATAAGCTTTATTGATTTAAAGTTAAACACACAAAAACAGAAATACAAAGAATATACAGTGACAAACATAAACTAACATCACAATACCCCCACCCAAACATCTACCCTTCTCCCCGGTATCAGAGTGTTAGCTACCTAATATAGTGTACCATAACAGCTTAGGCACAACTGATTGGATTGGTGGGCAATGAACAGATGTTATGCATCTTACCCCAGATCTTCCTAAATCTTGCAAGATGATTATGCAGGCTGGCAATCATATGTTCAATACGAAGATTGAGAAGTAACTCTTGCAGCCATTCGACATAAGTGATGTTCTCTGCATCCTGCCAATGATGCAATACCAGTGTCATAACTGATAAAGCGATTATAGCCATATGGTATCTACGCTCATAGACATCCACCCCTGCATAATCTCCCACAAGAAAAAACTCCGGGGTGAAGAGCCCATTTAACCCCAGCAATGGATCAGCCTTCTGTTTAATAAGTGACCACAAGGAGGCTACTTGGTGGCAATCCCAGAAAATATGAAAGAGGGATCCATCAGCCTGGTGGCATCTCACACATGTAGGGGATGGAGCTCTGCCCATTTTAAAAAGTTTGACCTGAGGTAGATGCATTTTAATAAGGAACTGAAATTGCATGATCCTTAGTCAGTCTTGAATGACACATTTATAACAGTTAGTTCATAACTTTTCCCAGTCAAACTCCAACTGTGGGAATTGAGAAGCCCAGTACCCAGAGACACTATCTACAGAAGGAAATGCTCTGTCATAGAGGTTGACATATATTTTAGACACAACATGTGGCGTTAGGGCTAGTTTAATAAGAGGTATCAAAAAATCTCCAGCACCTGGAACCTTAAATGAAGTCTCCAAGTTATGTATTAGCAAATGATAAGTTTTTTTTTATTCAGTATACTTTATTAGAATTTTAATCATACATTAGGTGATGTACAAACCAGATAATTGAGCAGAGTTAAAATAAAGGCCCCCTCCCTCCCCATACTGCGCTCATCAAAATATAATGATTACCAAGATTATATGACTAATCAAAAAATAAAACATAATAATATTGGTAAGAGCAGCAACATTTAGCCATGTCTATGCCTATATTTAGAATTTCAACTAACATTAGTAAGGATAAGAGTGGTTCCAAACCCTCATTTAATCTGTGATGTGATGTCGTAGATCTCGATATGTGTCTCTCCACTTGAATTGCCTGTAAGATTTCTCAATTCCATTCCATGATGGCAGGAGGGGACTTCTCCTTCCAATGTCTTAATATGACCAGTTTTGCTGTGGTTGAGATCAGTGATATATGTGCTGTACGTGTCTGGGGAGTCCCAAGGGGAAGAATTGCCAGCACACAACTTTCCGGAGTCAACAGGGCATCTAATCCCAGAATTGGATCCAAGACCCATCGTATAGCCTCCCAAAATTTCTGTATTAATGGACATTGCCATAGCATGTGGTATAAAGACCCTGGGGCCTGGCAACCTCGAGGAAGACACTAGCGGAGGATACCAGACCTGTCCTAAAAAGCCTTCCGGGTATAATATATATTATGTAAGATATTAAATTGGATCAATCTAAGCTTGTCCTGCTTAATGTTTTATAGATTCCTTCCATACTTTCTCCCAATAGGCGGATCTCGGGAGGGACAGCACCTGAACCCAGTAATAACACACACCTCTAAGGAGAGAAGTATCTAAATCCTGGAGGTGCTTATAAATTCTAGAGACTGAGTGAGGTTGCCCTGCTCCTTGAAGAGCCTTAAAAAGGCCATCGGGCAGCTGTGGTGCCCATTCTTGCCTTCCTATAAATGCCTGAATTGCCATTTTGATTTGTAAATATTTGAAGAAGTCTTGAGATTTTAACTGATAGCTACCCAGTAGTATATTAAATGGAGCCAGATCTGTACCCTGAAGAAGATCATTCAGTTTACAGTGTCCAAGTTGCAGAAGAAAGGAAGGCAAGATTGGCTTCTTCCCAACTTGAAAGTGCCAGTTATTAGATAGTGGTTGAGCCCTGGATGTGTGCCATTTTTCTGAAAACTGTGTTTGCATTTGCTGGAAAGCTTTAAGTGACCAGGCCATTGGAAGTATTTTGAGTTGACTGAGGAGACAAGA
Organism: Neoceratodus forsteri; assembly: GCA_016271365.2. Lineage (NCBI taxonomy): Eukaryota > Metazoa > Chordata > Ceratodontiformes > Ceratodontidae > Neoceratodus > Neoceratodus forsteri. Next base: position 855,593,505 of record CM028131.1, read on the forward strand.
GGGCTTCATGAATGCCGGAGCATAGAGAGTACTTGACACTCTGACTAAACTGAGCTCAATATCGCTCATATTGGCGTATAGGACAGATCTGCCAGTGGATTTCTCTATTAACCAATAAACAACCCTACTTAAGTGTTGGGCACCATAGTACAAGAACAGGGATGGTAGTGCGAGGCCGCCTTTAAATCTTGGTGCTGTTAATTTAAGGTAGGTTCTTCTCACAGTCTTACCCCGCCACAAAAACCCATTACACATTCTCTGGACATGCAAAAACCAGGATTTAGAGAGAACAATACCCAGCATGTTCAGGGGGTATAATAGTCTTGGCAATATATTAATTTTCAGTATATTGACTCTGCCCCAGAGTGATAGTGGAAGGGCTTTCCATCTCTCCAGATCAGACTACACTACTCGTATAAGGTTTGTTAGGTTGAGATTGACCATTGATGGAACAATTCTAGAGATTTTAATCCCAAGATAAGATAGTACCTTAGGTTCCCATGTAAGGCCCGCAGTGGAACGTGTACTTTTATCAGAGAGATGGTTTAGTGGAAAACCTTTTATTTTAGCGAGGTTTAGTTTATACCCTGACAATGCGGAAATTGATTTATTTCTCCAATAAAGCTGGATAGAACCTTAAGATTCTCAGCGTATTAGGAGGTCGCCAGTATGCTGAGACTAGATACCTCTTCTTGAATCTGGACCTCTTAACAATGAGGACGAGACTAACCTTCATATTAAAGGCTCAAGGTAACAGTTAAAAAGAAGCGGGGAGAGCAGGCAGCCCTGTTGGGTGCCTCTCTCTAAGGTGAATGGATCTGAGAGGTATCCATTACACAGCATTCTAGCTCTAGGAGAGGAGTAGACTATTCTAACCCATTGTCTAAAACTGTCAGATGGTCCAAATTCACCAAGGGATGTGAACAAAAAACACCAGGATACCTGGTCAAAGGCTTTTTCTGCATTGAGGGATACCAAGGCTGTCGGGGCCTTAGCACCCCTCGACACAGCTATTAAGTACATTATCTTTTTCATATGATCTGCTGAAATGCACCCTTGCATAAAGCCAACTTGCTCCCATCCAATAATCCTTCCAAGTACTGAAGCCACACGGGTTGCCAGGATTTTAGCCAGGATTTTAACATCAGAGTTAATCAGCGATATCGGTCGGTAACTTCCAGGACATGATAAATCCCTATCCGGCTTTGGGATCAAGGTAATCCATGTCATTAAGAAGCATGGATCTTTTATTCCTTCTTGGAACCAAAAATTAAAAACATCTTTTAAGAGGGAAGCTACTTGAGGGAGGCAAATCTTATAAAAATTATTGGGCAACCCATCTGGCCCCGGAGTTTTATCCAAGGGTAGCTGACTAATAGCCTGCTCTACCTCTGTTAATATGACCGGTGCCCCTAGGTTCTCTGTCTCTTGAGGAGTGAGCCTAGGGAGATCAGATGTAACCAAATAGTCTGCGATTTCTTGCTTTGTCGCTACCCCTGAGTCCATTACAGAGTATAGGGACTCATAATACCTACCAAGGAGTCCAACAATTTCTTTGGGGTGAGAGACCAGGTCTCCAGTTATGGGTGATCTCAACATGGGGATAAATTTGGACATTTCAGCCTGTTTCAGTCTTAAAGCAAGGAGCTTCCCTGCTTTCTCCCCTGCTTCTAGGTATTTAAGTTTAGTGCGGTGAATAGCTAGTTCAGCTTTTTGTGCCATTAAATCATAATAATTGGACCACAGTTGCTGAAGCTTTGCCCATTCCTGCATTGAGGACTTACAATTTAATTGGCCCTCTAATTGCTGAATTTCTTTTATTAATGAGTCCAAGGCAACGCTGTCAGCTTGGGCCCATGTGGCCGATATACGTATAAACTCACCTCGCACTGCACACTTCAGGGCGGTCCAAACTGTGTCTATTCTTTCAACTGTTCCCGAATTCCATTTGATGAAATTAACTATAAAATCTTGAATATGTTTTGATATCTTGCGACATTTTAATAATCGAGTATTGAGGCACCACCTATTTCCCTCTCTATCTTTTGGATATAACATATAGGTCACCTGCATGGGGGCATGGTCCGAGAGTACCCTTGGAAGGATAGATGCATCTATCACTCCCGGGAGTGCAAATTAACTCACTAGCCAAAAATCAATCTGGGAGGAGGTGGCGTGTGGAGGGGAATAATAGGTGTATTGCCTCTCCGACGGATTATAAGAATCCTCCATACATCCACCACCCCCACGCCAGAAAGGATGTCGCTCAGAGCTCTCTGCACTGGTGATAACCCCACTCTCCTACTACCAGTACGGTCTATCTCTGGATTAGGGACTAAGTTCCAGTCCCCACCAATAAAGTTTGGGGGGGGGGTTAGAGACTAGCAGTGGCAGTAATCGAATAAGAAATGAAGGAGACTCTGTGTTAGTACCATATATTGAAGCCAGCATTATTGGAGATGCACCCAAATGACCTTGTACTATGTTATATTGCCCCTCTGGGTCCCACCATTCCCTGCCCATAACAAAAGGCACTGTTTTAGCAATTAATATAATGGTACCATTACATTTGGTGGAGTTGCCAGCTCCAAAAACTTGCCCTACCCAGCTTTTTTTGAATAGTGAGATTTTATCTCTTAAAAGATGTGTTTCCTGCAAGCAAGCAATTCCCACATGAAGCAGGGATAGGTGCCTTAGAATCATAATTCGTTTGTTTTTGTTTTGAGGCCCCTTAATATTCCAGCTAATAAAGTTATAGGAGCCACTCATATCTTAACAAGGTTACATTGTGAGACAAAAAGAGACTATTGGAACAACTGTTCATCTGTTTATACTGCTTTCTATTGTTCCAAGTCGACCTGCGTTCCCATGAGTAGCGCAGATTTAGCTCACCCCCCAAACCCATCCAAGGGGCCAGTTTTAATTTGAGACCACATGACAGGTCCCCTACACAGAGCAGCCCACTCTTCCAATAAAACCCCCACCCAATCCTCTCCCAAAACACACAACTTCTCATTTTAAACTATAGTTCAACTATTTACAAATCTTGCCTAACCCGGTTCTAATAACCGACCTCCTACAATATATAAGGGCACGTGAAATCTCCTTCTGACCACCATTTGAGGGCCCACCCTCCCTCCTCCGCGACAGGGGAAAAGGACTTTTAATACACCTGATTTAAGCCACATTGTAATATATCATTGAGAGCTATTAAGAAATCTGAAACCCAATTATATCTGTCCCCAGTGTAGTGCAAGCTTGAGACATTGCCCCCTCATAGATGCCCCTGAGCAATAATCTGAACTCGTAGTTCTATTTCAAAGGAGTACTCATTATATCTCCGCATGCATTTAGGACCCCAGAGAAAGTAAGCTATAACAAAGAAAAAATGTTCGCCTTTTCCCTCAGCAATCTGCTTCTTTTTCGACAGGCTAACTAAAAAAGAGAAAAAGTCCAGAGTGGGACACAGTTTATATACTGCTTTCCAGTGTTCTATTGCTCAACTTCCTGAGCATACAAATTAAATTTGCTGTCCCACAAATAGGAGGAAGGACTACGCTTGTGCCAGGCGGCAAGATGTTCCTCAGGGTATTGGTTTGATGAGTTATAGAAAAGGAAAATGGGGGAAACTCACATTTTGTTCCAGAGTGAAATGTTGATGCAGACACACTGTAAATTATACTGCACTGTCGCAACGTCGCAAATAGGTGTTTCACTTCTATCCACCACTGAGCCCTAGCTCATTTAAAAAAATCAGGAAGAAGATTGCTTAGTTCCTCTGTGGTTTTTGTTGGAGTTTCAAAACTGAGTCATTTCTCATTATGTTTCACATGTAAGGTTGTGGGATAGTGCGTTCGGAATGCCTTACCAGCTGCGATAATTTTAGGCACCACTGGATGAAATTCTCGCCTTTTCAGACGAACACACTGGGGTAGGTCCTGCAATATTCTTAGTTTCCAGCCTTCCCATTGTATTGTTTCGGCTTCCTTGACCTTAGCCAAGATGTGCTGTTTATCCAGGTAATTAAGGAGTTTGAGCACTAAAGGTCGAGGGGGAGAGCCTGGCTGGGGGGGGCGAAGGGACTGATGCACTCTTTCCACCACATAACTGGTGCCATTTGGGGAGGGGCCGGCTACTCGCCCACAGAGCTTTTGCACAAAAGCTATAGGGTTACTGCCTTCTTCCCTCTCCGGTAGTCCAAATATTATTATTTTTATGTTTTTTCCTTTATCCCCTGGCAGGACCACCAGGTACATTCTCCGCCCTGGTCACGGCCCCCGGAGACCTCTACCACCGCCTATTGCTGCAGAGGACCCTCAGTCACCCCCAGCTTGCTCCCTGGAGGGTGGGGCAGTGGGCCACCTTCGTGACCCCGGAACTGTAACTGGTTGGGGTCCTGCAGCGGCGGTGGTGATGCAAGGCTCTCCAGGGAGGGCTTCATCTATTGGTGGTCCTGCCCCGCCATCTTTTTCCTCCTTTTTCTCCCCAGAGGAGGGGACGTGCAATGACGCCAGTGCCCACCCCGCCCCCCACGCCAAGCCTCTGCCACGTGAGAACTTCGGCTCCCGCCAGGAGTCTCTAATGCACGCAGTGCAACCCACACTTCCCCGGAGAAGGAGAGCTGTCCAACGGACGCTGATCCTACTTCCCCGCCGCCCTCCGATGACCCGGATCCATTCCCAACCCGGTCACCGGGCGCAGTAAGCGGAAATCCCATCGCTGCGCCGACGGGCCGCCTCAAATATTGGTTATTGCGCTGACTGCGCCCCTCTAGGTCCTCGATTTTGTCCTCCACCTTCCGGATTCTTTGCCTCAAAGTTGCATTCTCCAGGTTAGTTTTGTCTCTCCATTTGTCCAAAGAAGTAATGCGAACTTCGACATCTCCCATCTGCAAGTTAAGTGCATCCAAGTTATTTTTGATAGTGTGGACCTCCTCAGAAATAAGTGCAATGGTATTTTGTGATGGCTGCATCACCTCCAAGAAAAGCTCCTCCGTGAGCCCTACCTCGGGCACCAGGGAGCTACTCGACATCGTGGTTTTCGATTTGGGCCTCTTGGGGGCCCTATCCTTCTCAGGGGTTAACGGAGGTGTGTGGCGCGGCAGTGCTTTCTGCATTTCAACCTTCATTTGCCTTCTCACGATCATTACCAATACTCAGTAGCAGTAGATGAAATAGAAGCCAGCTCTTGCGATCGCTGAGAAAAGCCGTTAACTGTTAGAAATGGTTCGTTATGTCGGGGAACGAGGGTAGGCAGAAGCTCTCACTCAGGCAGCCATCACGTGACTAGCCAGCATATGATAAATTTGAAAAACCTTAACAATTAGGGCTCCACCCAATTTGTACTTCTACATTATTTCCCCTGATGTGAGACATTTCCCATCTCTTTAAAGATCTCCCACTCCAGCTGATGCCAGACATGGAATTCAAGAAGAAGGAATGGACTCTCCTCCTATTTTAAAATTAGGGTTACCTAAAAGTGGTTGAGTGAGGTCTTGCATATGCTTATATTTTAGAAAAGACCACAACTGGGAATGAATCCTGATCAAGTCCTCAGTCATGGAGTTATGCAGACCAGAAGGCAAATCCCTTGGCCTAATATGCATAAGAGCTCTAGAGAACAAGCCAGTACCAGCTATTAATTCCCTTTCTATAGTGATCCAAAAAGGCACATAGGATAATGTGCTCAGATCATCTGTTGTGGCTTACCAACACAGATACTTACTGGCCTGGCTTGCCCAATAGTATAGCCCAAAGTGCAGAAGCCTCAGTCTGCTCTGGTCTTTGGGGGCTGCTGTTTTATGGTATACCCTTCTCGAAGGCTTGCCCAACCAAATAAAATCAGTGATAGCAGCATGCACCTTCCTGATCCAGGTAAGGGGCAGCCAGAGGTTCAGTATGTTGAGCGGGTAGAAAAGTCTAGGGAGAATATTCATTTTCACTAAGTTAATACAACCCAAAAGTGACAAAAGTAAAGCTTTCCATTGTGCCATATCCTGTTGTACTACTTGTAGCAATGCAAACAGGTTACGTTTTTGTAATCGAAAATCACTCCTGGCCAGTGTGATACCTAAATATTTAAAAGCTTTAGGAAACCAATTCAACCTGGATTCAAGAATTTCACTTGTAGGCTTTCTGGAATTCAAAGGGAAAACTGAGGTTTTATCTAGGTTTAGCTTATAATTGGAGAACAAACTGTATTCTCTGATTGCCTCCAATGCAGCTGGAATAGAGGTCTGAGGATGTGAGAGGTGTAAGAGTATATCATCAGCATAAGCTGATAATTTCAGCTCATGGACCCCCACCCTGATACCTTGGATCGATGGGTTCTCTTTAAGTTTAACGAGTAAGGCATTTAGATAGAGGTTAAACAAGAGCGGCAACAAGGGACAGCCCTACCTAGTGCCCGAATATAAAGGAAATATAGAAGAAAAGACCCCATTGCAATATATTCATGCTCTAGGATACAGGTAAAGGGCACCAACCCATTGAACAAATTTTGGGGGAACCCGAACTGATGCAGTGACAGAAACAAAAACTGCCAATCCACTCAGTCAAAAGCTTTCTCTGCATCCAGGAACACAAGCACCGCAGGATAACTGGCATGCCTTGATACGGAGAGAATGTGTGCCAGTTTATGCAAATGATTGGAAGAGGACCAACCCTTTAAAAAAACAACCTGATCTGGGCCTATCAAGGATGGTAGCACTTGAATGAGTATATCCGCTTAGAGTTTAGCTAATAATTTAATATCATAACTCAATAGCGAAATCGGCCGATAGCTCATCACCTTTTCAACCTACTTCCCAGGTTTATGAAGCACTACTATCAAGGCTTCAAATAACCTTGTATCCAGAAGCTCTGAGGAGAGGAGAGGATAAACTGAAACAATTTATGTAACCATGGGACCAATTTATCTCTGGAGACTTTGTAAAACTTGGGGGAAAACCCATCCGGCCCCAGGGAATTATCCAATGGAAGGGCATGAATCACCTTCAGTATATCAGCTTCAGTGAATGGAACCACCAGTGCTTCTTCCTGAGCTTCAGTCAAAGAGGGGAATGGTATGGTAGAAAGGTAGTCATCCACCATCTGAATAGAGGGGAGGACTGACATCTGGTCATAGAGATCTCTATAGTACCCTTCAAATTCTGAAACTATATCCTTTGGAGAGACTTTAAGGGACCCTTCCACTGAGTAGCAGATAGTATTTATGAGCCTCGGCACCTCTTGTTTCTTAACCCTGATGGCCTATAACCAACTGGCTTTTTCCCCCTGATCCCCATATGATGCATGGGTTCTCAGGATAGTGAGGTCTGCCTTTTCATGCAGTAGCTCACTGGTCCCGGAGCCCAAGAAATTCCCACTGGGTTTCCTCTCTAGTAGTAGGCAAGATGTGTGCTTCTAAGTCTCTTATCTTGGCTAGGAGGTCTGTCACTTTTTTTTCCTGTTTATGCTTCTTAGTGGTGGCTAAGCATATGAGTTCTCCTCTGATGTAACACTTCAACGCACCCCATTCTATGTCAGGCTTGCCCAGTGAAACCAGATTAGTCAAGGTGAATTGGTCAATACTAGTGGACACCTGAGTGACTACCCATTCCTCTTTCAACATCTGGTTATTGATTTTCCATATGGTTTCCTTTTGCTGGCAGGGAGAAAAGGAAATCTTACACCATACCAAGGAGTGATCTGAGATTACATCTGGATTCATCCCACAACCCAGCACCCCAACTAGGAGTTTTTGGCTAATAAGGAAATAATCAATATGAAATGAGGTGCCATGTACCGAAGAATGGAACATGTATTCCCTAGAGTTGGGGTTCAACATTCTTCAAGGATCACAGAGGTCCAGGTGGTCTGTCAGGTCGCTAAGGGACCGTTTAGCCAGAGATAAACCAGTTCCTCTCCTGCCTGGCTTGTCCATGTCTGGGGTAAATGGGAGGTTCCAATCACCCCTTAAAAAAATAGGAAGGGAGAAAGTGTGGAAATTAACTCCATGAAGAAGTAGTAGTAGTAGTAGAAATATATTTTATTTAGGACAATGCCATGAAATGGATAAAACACAACTGAGCGAACTAATTTTCAAGGTAATCCAGTTATACATTCATACAGTTACCTTACACACATTCTACATAAATATTGACTCATAATACATTAGTTACAAAAGCGTTTTACATGTAATCAGTGAGTACAATATTTACATTAAGTCAATAAGTCTGACAAACCATGAGACAATATTTAGGAAATCCAAGGTATTGGTGACAAACAACACAATGCAGGAATATGACTTTGGTTGTTAAATCATGACTTAATAGATGTCTTTTTATTTATCATGGTAGGATCTCTTAATTCAGAATATCTCCCTATATCTAGTCTAACTTTAGGGATATTAAATTCTAAGCCAGCAGCAGACCTCAGACTTAATGGAATTGATCTAAGTGAGAAAAGGTCAGTAACATATTGGGGGACAATCCCTTTTAAAACCTTTAGCATGAATAGCGAGGTATGTAAATCCCTCCTTTCGCTCAATCTTAACCAGTTTAGCTGTTGGTACATCAAACAGTGGTGCATTCTGGGATGTTCATCCAGAACATAATGAGCCAACCTGTTATAAACTATGTCAATAGAATTCAATAAAGTTTTAGTAGCACCGACATATAAAAGGTCCCCATAGTCTATGATTGGAATAATAGTACTATTGACCAACTTAAGTCTAGAATCAGTGTCTAAGAAACTTTTCACCCTATACATTGCTCCAATTCTTTAATGGTTCCTCCCCTCTAATGATTGAATGTGTGTATCCCATTTTAGTTGGCTATCTAACCACATTCCTAAATATTTGTTACATGATGTAGGTTTTAATTCATCTCCAGCTTTAGTTTTAATCTTTAAATCATAATTTTTATAATCACTAGACCTACTAAACAAGATTGTTTGTGTTTTTTTTACATTTAGTTTCATGGATTGCAATTCAAAAAAAATTTGTAAATGTGTAAAAGCTACCTGTAATCTTTCTCGAACCAAATCAACAGAGCTCCCGCTAGTGTAAATCACTGTATCTTCAGCGGAAAGATGAAAATTGACATTCATACCACAAAATTTAAGTTCATTAACGTATATATTGAAAAGTAAATGTCCCAGTATCAACCCCTGGGGCACTCCAGATCGAACATTTTTGAGAGAAGAATCCGATATGCCCAGTGATACGAACTGTTACCTATCCAGGATGTAGGAGACTAACCATCCCACAATCTTAGGGGAGATGTTCAGCTCCCCCAGCCTAGATAAAAGGGTAGCATGATTAAGAAAGAAGGGGTGTCTACATTAGGACCATAGATACAGCTCAGGAGAACTTCAATTTGATCAAGAGATCCCCTAAGAAAGATTAATCTACCCCCTGGGTCCTGAGTGCACTGAGTACATACAAAGGGGACTTTCCAAGAGAGTAGCACAGCCACCCCCCTACTCTGTGTGCTATTCCCAGCTGTAAAGACCTGACCGATACACTGTCTCTTGAACAAATTGGCTTCCTTATCTAGTAAATGCATTTTCTGCAAATAAGAGATATCTCCTTTGAGATGCTGGAGGTGCCCAAGAATCCGATACCTCTCTGTTTTATTGCGAGCCCCTCAGATATTCCAAGTAATGATATTCAGAAAATTAGACATCCTTGCTTTTTAATTGTGCATCGTGAATGAGATATGGTACCCCTGAAAGTCTAACACCTAGTGTCAAAAAAAACCTCTGATGCCAATCCCCCCACAATATCAAACAGTTCACTCCTATCTGCCCATCCCAAACATTCCTCCTTCCAGAAACCCTGCAAACCAAACAGTAGTAAAAGCAATAGATTGTGACAGAAAGAAACCTTAACTGCCCTTAACCCCCTGCAACATGTGAACATTAAAGCTTTAGACATATCTGTCTGATACAGAAAAAAACCTTCCCACCCTCACACCAATTTATAGTCTTCATGGCCCATGATAACAAGATCATCACCCAGTGCCCAATGCCCCTCAGTCAGCCCCTGAAAATAAAATAATTCAACTATTTCTAAAGGGGTCTGTCCCCCTCTAGTAGATCCCCTTAATTAGTTACATACCCAAATAGGAGGAGCCTGTCCTCCACCCACCATTTTACTATTCATAACAGTAAACGTCCTTATATCCCACAGCCTGTTGAACTAATATATAACTATCGGTAACTACAGGCAAGGGGTAAACTAACCGGCACAACGTATTAGTAGGAATTCAGTTTGCTGGTTATACCAAATCAAGCAGTCCTTGAAACAATCTCTGAAACATTAGCCAAAATAAAAACCCATTCTGGTTCATGAAAAGTTTGTAACTGCTGGTTAACTCTGTTAAGAATGGACCCTACTGTAGATTAACCTCACTCCCCCTTCAAATAGGTAGTTCAGATACAAGAAGTGCCAGACAAACCAACAGTCCTTGCATGTACCAGGACAAGCGAGTCAACCTAGGATAAGCCAGAAGCCTGATCCCAAAATACATTAACTGTATAATTGCATCTCTCCCATGTTTCTGCCACAGGGAGAGCCACCTACAATGAGATATGGCTCCCAAGATGTAATGCTCATGTCAGTGTCTCCTTGCTGTGCTCCAGCAGGAGCCAGAGAGCTGTTACACCAAAACAGTGGTAAATTACTCTTGCATTTCATCTCCGTCAGAGTCTTTATGGAGTGCCCCCTGCCCCATGAAGTGAGCACTTGAACTAAGTGTAAAGAAGTCATAGTTTGCATATGCTGTGTACAGACCCCTAATCAATGTTAATGGGATCTGGGGGGAATATCTTCACACATTAAGAAAGCAATCAGTATTGTGACTGACCACTACTGGACAAGGATAAGGGTAGAAAATATCCAAAAGTCAATCAGACAGCCTACCAATCTGGCACCCTTCCAAAGAAAGGGTCTGCAATATACTGATCAAGTCCTAAATAAAGTCCCCAAACAAAGAATATCTAAGCATCTTACCCAACTGGAGCAACATCACACCTCATGTTTAGCCGATCATCAATCTTTGAATAAGTCCGGTAAGATTTTCTTCAATTCTGATGTCGCTACTGCTAGGTCTTCAAAGCTACGCCAAGCACCCAAGATCTGTACTTGAAGTCAGGCTGGATATCCCATCCTAAATTTGATGCCAGCAGCAATGAATTTGGTGACAATGGGATGAAAGGATGCGTGCCTTTGTCGAACTGAAGCTGGAAGATCTTGAGTCACCCTTAGCTTATGTCCATCCCACTGAACCTCTTGCAGTTCCTTGACCTTGTTGAGGAAATGCTGCCATTTGATAAAGTTTAAAAAATGAAAACTAGTGGACAAGGTGTAGCACCCACAGCCGGCATGGGCTATAGGGCCCGGTATACCCTCTCAATAGCATAATAAAAGTCATATGGGGAAGGGTCCGCTAATTTTATCAGCTTCTGTGTAAATAGAATAGGGTCGGAGCCTTCTTCTTTTTCTGGGAGGCCAATGATGACTGCATTATTCCGTCGGCTCAGACCCTCTAAACCTTCTACTTTTGCCTCGGGTCGGGACATCCTCCAACCTACAGCCACCAGTTCAGGGTCTACTCAATCTACCTTCTTCTTAAGTGATCTGGTGTGGACCTCATTATTCCCTGTTCTCTTTGTGAGATCTTCTAAAGCCACTGCCATAGACTTAAATTCAGAAGTAAGTGACTGGAGTTCTTCCCGGAATGGCTGAAATTCAGCTATAAACTGTTCTACAGATAGCGCCATTTGTTCAGGCAAAGTAGTAGTTGTGCACCCACTGGAAGAGACTTGGGCCTTGGGTTTCTAGCTCGCTTTTTCAGGTGTGAGCGGCAGGGTATGTTTTGGTGGCACTGCCTTAATTTCCACTTCCATAATCAGGATTCCAACCCCATAAATCTGCTCTGAGTTTCCAGCAAACTTCTGAAACTGGTAGGTGCTGAAAATATGGTGGATGAAGCCAGAAAAGTGAAGTTATAATCAGGGCTGGCTGGAGCTTGTTGCTGGAGCTGCTAAGCAGTAGGCTGCATCATGTGACTCCCATGACTGGCACACATTCCTGAAGAAGAACATCAAATTGTTGGAGGGTGTACAGTGGAGGGCGACAAAGATGATCCAGGGATTAGAGGAATACTCCTATTAGGAGAGGCTGGGCAAGCTGAACATGTATTCCCTGGAGGAGCGAAGGGATGGGGGGCATGATCGAAACCTTTAAATACTTAAAGGAGACAAACAACTCGAGTAAAGAAGGGATTTTCCAGATTTGTAAGGGGCGGATCACGAGGGGGCACCAGCTGAGATTGGAAGGGGGAAGTCAGGCGACATTATTTCACAGAGAGGGTGGTGGATAAGTGGTATATTCTGCCTGAGGAGATAGTAGCCTGTAGCATGGTAGATGATTTTAAGAGGGGATGGGACAGAGTGAGATGGGGAGTAATTATTAAAAGGGGAGGGGTGGCTGGGGTAGCTACAAATTAAGGAGCTAGTTGCTCAATCTAGCAGACTCGATAGACCATAAGACCTGTTTCTGCTGGCGTTTTCATATGTTCGTATGTCTGTATGTTGGGTTGCATTCATCAATGTGCTCATGTGGAAGCACGTACATGTTGCAGAGTCCTGCAATGCTACCCACTTCTGCCATCCACTCCTCTCGTACACTGTCACCAGGCCTTCTCCTCCTGGCAATCATTCAGTGGTGCAAGCAGTCCTCCCTCTCTAGGAGAGGAGAGCAGTCCCTCAGATGCTTGATCCTCTCCCGCTGACCAACCCCTGGCAACTCGTGCTTATTTCTGAACACAGGTCGCCAGTGTGGAATGAGGTGTGGCATCCAGCGCCTCAACTCTCAGTGCTACCAGGCTGGCTAACATTTTCTTTATTTAATGGCTGTGTGCCCCATTAGTTTTGCTTTTGCCATTTGCCACATTTGTGTTTATTTCCTGGTATTTACCACATTTATTTTACTTTTTGGCTGTGAGCCACATTACTTTTGTTCCTGGAACTGTGCTACTGAGTTTTGTTTCTGACCCTTTGCCAGTTTCTGGTATTTGTTTTCTATTACTAAATAATACATTATTTTTACTATACACATGTCTGTTGTCCTTTGTGGTTCTGTGTGCATTTATGAGGCAAGGGGGGTTGTTGGTATGGCCTGTGTTGTGACATTCATGTTGTGCTATTGTTCTGTGGATCCTCCTTGTGATCACAAGGGAGAGTTTGAGGAGCATTTTGTGGTAGTCTTTGTGGGTGCATTTCTGACTGTGGCTATTGCCTGCTATACTGACTCGATTTATGCAACTGATGCGTCAGTTTGTGATCCTTCCAATATGCCATTGTTTAGTGACTAGCACTAATTTTTTGAGATCACTAATAGTGGTTTGCACTGCAATTAGCAACTGTTTGAATATCCCTGCTCATATCTTTTTCTCTATATGCGTAAAATAATCTGTCCTTAAAGGTTTTCTTGTAAAGGTGAGAAATAATAACACATTTCTTATAGTTGTGCCATAAATGCTGTAGTTCTATATCTGATAACATTCTCAGAATAGATATTAGGGATTGGCAGACCAACCCACCTAAAATCAGACCTTCCCCCTGGATGTAATGCAGCCCAGCAGACCTAGATCAGTAAGAATCCATTGCATAAGTGTACTGAGTTCGGGTCCACTGGCCGCGTATGGCTAGGGGATTCAAAAATGTTAACAAAATGTATTTCTTGGTGCGTCTAGTGCGCCCCCCCCAAGTGCTTTCACCAATCGGCCCGAAATCAGTCCCTGGGTCTTACTACTGCCGCTGCTGCAGGGGCACACGTTCAGCCGGAAGTTGCCAGGGCACTCTGGAGCACTTACTAGAATGGACCAGGTTGGACCAGGTTGGCATGCAATCATGTGTGCGCTGGTGGAGAAGACAAACTGAGCTTCCACATTGCCCTTTGCCACTATTCTATCGTGCCTCAAAAGGCTGAGATGAGAGATAGAAGTGTCTGCAACCCTGCTCACAATTGCACCACACACTGTCTGAATGCTGGTTGGTCTCTGGTACAAGGGTGGTCTCCTGGTGCCAAAATTACAAAGTTAAGGTAGGAACTGAAAAAAATGTGACCCTTCAGTGTGCTGCTTTGCTACTGACCACCAATAAATATGACACATTATAGAAACATGACTCTATTTGCTACTTATTTTAATAGGATGGTCTCTGTCTCAGGTTCTTAAACTGACCATCAATGATGGGTTATTTACTAAGCTTTAGTTTTCTTACAAGCTTCTAAGCAGCTTGTGATGGGTTGGTGTCTACATGGCTGTGGATCTCAGCTTTGATCCATCATTGTTTTGTGTTTCAACTGTGGGCTCAATTGCAAAATTTTGGGAGTGTGTTCACTGGGGGAAAAATTAAATGTTTATTGAAAAAAAAAACTTCAAAAAATAGCTTGGAACTTGAACCAGACTGGCTGGAATTTAAGTAATTTGTTAATCCCCCTGAATAAGCACAGTAATTAATAAAAAAATTTGAAATGTAAGGCTTAGCTATGAGCTTTAGAACCTCTTAAACTTGGTGTTTGGGTTCTCTGAAGGCATTTTCCCTGCATGTTCTGATGCTCACAGAAACACATTTGGGGACTGGTGTCAGCCCAACGTGGTGAGAGGTTTCATGGAAGGCAAAGTGTCACTAGCTCAATATCTGTCTGTAATGGGTATCAGCAGTAGAGTGTGGATATATCTGTGACACTGACATCGACATGTTTAGCTGACAGTCAAATTCTGTCTTGCCCTGCACACTACCTTTCCTTTACATATGGGTCTTTGCTCTTAAAAAACAAAATGGCACCAAAAAAGTTCTGTTTTTCAAGCATATTATTATTGAATAGGAATGGTGGGTGAACAAGCAGTGATGGGGAGGTGCAGCTGGGAACTTTGGTGGCTGACTGTCTGCTGGTTACTGTGTTCAGGGCTCAATTTGGGGTGGGGCACCGTCAGAGGGAGACAGAGAGAAGTACGCTAGCTAAAAAGAACTAATGGGCCAAGGTAAATAAAAAGAAAAATACAGATTAATCTGGTTGGGGGGATAGGAAGGCCAACAGCCCGAGCTTCAGTGCTCACTATCAGTAGTCATTACCTCCCTGAACTTGCATTGTGGCAGTTTTTGTGCTCTGCCACTATTTCCTGTGCAGAGAAGGAGCTAGTGCATCAATGACAAACTGTCAAATGTCCACTGGATACTACAAAATGGGAATGGGATCCCCCTCTAAGGACAGACAAGTCTGTTTACAGTTACACCGCTGCAGAGGCAGGGAACAGACTAAGAGAGGTCAACTGCATGACTGCCATGTATTTAACTGATCAGCACATCAGTGCCATAAGCTCACTGTTTTCATTTCCTGAAATGCTGTTAACAATACCATGTGTGTGTCATAAATCTCAGTGCCATTTATGTATTTTTATTGCAGATTTTCAGTTTTCCTCACACTTTACAAAAGGTTCTGATTTAAATCAGAACTAATCAGAACTTTGGCCTGGCTCCTGATCCTGATAATAAGGTTCAGGACTTTTTTGGGTCCGCCCATCCCTAATAGATACCAGCCATTTAAACTCAGTTACTGTCTTTCCATTTGGTCATTTCTTTCAAGAATCTCTTTGGCCTGTTGGGTGTGCCTGATTATTCAGAATATGAAGCCAAAAAATAAATGATTTTTGCTGAATTATTGCTTCTAATGGAATTCTTCCTAGTTCTGCTCTTGCAAAATGTTCAGGGAAGGATTAACTAACTTTCAGGATAGAGCTATAGAAAACTGAGAATGGAATCTCTCTTTTATTGGAGGTATACAATATCCCCACATCACACCTGCATATAGAACTATAGGATTCAAGTTAACTTCAGCAGCACATAGTGCAGGAAAAACTGCAGACCCATCATATTTAAATTTAAATCAACCTAAAGCCTGCAAGTTATTTCTGTTTTTTGTAAGACATGCTTTGACATGATTATATTTTCTATGTGAGGTAAAACTTACTAGCAAAACAAGTAATGCATGGCATCACCATTATCCACCTTCTGATGATGGTGGTACACATCTATGTTTGATACAGTCGGGGGTGGACGCATGTTGGCCCTTGTGTGGTGCTGTCTATGCGGCACAAGGTCCACCATCCAGCACAGTTGCTTTCCTTGTACATGTTGTGCCCACTGTGTTCCATCAGATATCCACCACAGATGTCTATGTCCCATTGTCTGTCCTACATCTCACAGGTGATGTACTACACCATATGTGAGTGGATGGTGTATGTGTTGCTCAATTGGACATGTCCACGGAGACTGGGCCAAAACTGTTTGGTCACAGGGTATGACACATGTGTCAGGTGCCCTTGGCTGCACTGCAGTATGGTTGTGTAGTTTGGTGCTGTCCTTGCTGTGGTCCCAATGTTGCACTTCTTACAGATGTGCAGCATTCTTTTCTGCCACTGCACATGTGACACCGAGGCCATATGCGTCATGACCATTTGTGAAAATTTCATCATGGTCTCATGGTGTTCCATGGGCATGTCCCTGCTGTGCACATGTGTCCAGCACATGCATGTCATATATACCACATACTGCTGCCAATGCCTGTAACTGTGTCCTATTTTTCCCCTAGTGTATGCCTCTGTGGTACTCGTGCAACTGTAGATTGGTACTCTGGTGATGGCAGTGGGTTCTATGAGATATGGGCAAAAAAAAAGATTAGAGAGGAGCATATCGGCGAAAACAAATGCCGAACACAAAGACGCACCACACCAATTTTCATGATCCTCCTCCCATCCTGGACACTGTATGATATGCAGAGGGCAAAGCCCTCTGCTCCACCCATAGCTATTCATATCTATTTCCGAGACCGCTCATTACCTGGGCAGGGTCACGGTCCTGATGCTCGCTCTTTTGCTACTGTAACCTTTTTTGCAGGTGCTCAAATTGAGTCACTCTGACTGAGTGACTCAATTTGAGTTGCACATATCACCAACTACCATGGCAGTGTATGCAGGGGGAGGATCACATATTGTCATTGCACTTCATATATTGAGTGCCTTTTTGTACCCCAGACTTACATTGGATAGTAAATGCTTAGATAACGACCACTGTGCATTCTGCAATGCCTGTGTACCCTCCTGTGTCTGGTGGTGTGTCCATTGGTACACAAAGTGTGCCCTGTGTGTTACTGTACAGTAGATCCCGGTGTGACACTACATACACTCTAGCTGTTGCTCTAGTACTTGTCCACCAGCTTGCATGTTATGTTTCACAGTACACTATAGTTGCACACTTTGGTGGGTTCATGTCACAGTTCTACTGGTTAGTTACCTACCACACTGCTTGTGCCTCACCTCTGTTACCTGTGTCACACAGAATGCTACTGTCACATACACACTTTGCATTGTATAATGTGACCACTGAACATGTATGTGCTTTCTGGGGATCTCTACATGGGATGAAAACCCATGATGAAACACACATCAATGCCCACAGCACCACAGACATACTACCACCCTTGAGGTCCTCAGTCCACACACAGCCATCATCATTATCATCTGCAGTGTGTATGCCTGGCACTGGCCATGCCCATATGTGCTACTCTGCACTGTAAAGGTGGGTTGTCTGCTGTATGTATTGTGCGCTGCCCCACAGAGGGTCATGTCCACAGCATACATGCTTGTTGTATCTTGTAGATCACATTCCACAGATCTGTTCTTGTGCCATGTGTGACACACATGCTTTGTTATGTTTTCTTTGTTGTTCCAGGTGTTCATCCACTACTGAGGAACCAGACCGGAGATGATGAATTTCGGGCCATGGGATGGTGGGCCCTACACCACATCAGGGGCATGCATGCTGTGCTTGGTGAAGCAATGGGCTTGTTGCATGAATCCACAGACCTGCTCTGTGAAATAGAATTCAGATGCTGGCATCCAGCACGGGCCAAAGGACAGCAACAACTGCAGGTGCCAGCTACCGGCAACTAGCTATACTTTACTGTGGGACATTTATGACTTTGATGGGCAGATTGCCCCTTTTTATGTTTACCCCTTTCTTTATTTCTGTTGATGACTGTGTTGTCAAATTGTTTTCATTCCCTAGCTGTCTGCCTTTTTTTTTATTTGATAACCGGGTTGTCAAATATTTATTCTTCCCTGGCTGTTTGTCTTTTTATGTTTGCTAACACATGCACAAAGCAAATATATTGTTGCAATAATGGGTTTCAGAGGTGTGTTACTGTTGGGTCCAGTGCAGCTCAATGACAGCCCAATAATCAACAATGTTGATCATGACCGTTTTCTCCACTTGAGGGCAGAAACATTGCGTAGTTGAAAGGAGCACGCTGATCCAGTGACAGAGTGGTTGGCTCCTTTTATCTACAAGACCCCCAGCTGAGCGGCGTCATCAGCAGGCTGCTCCTTGTTTCCTGCCATCCATTTTTCTCTGAATCAATAATGCTGCTTGTGCCTGCTGTGTATAAGTTTATGCTTTCAGCTCTGGTCAGAAGCAGCAGCACTGACTCACTTTCCAAACCCCCACCATCACAGGCTCCGTCAGTAGGCAGCAACTGCACAGACACATCCCTGCCAAACCCCCCCCCCATCTCAATCCCAGCAAAAGCCAAACATGTAGTAAGGGAGTCACAAGCCACCACATTTAGACCAATTCATTTTCCCCATCCTCAGGCTCATTTCTCAGTGGCTTGCTTCAGTAGTCAGAATTTCAAATAACTGCATCCCCATTGTTACTATGGCTAGAGGTCATGGGTGATAGCTAGTTCTTTTTGTCTCAAAGCCAGTTAAATCATTGAATGGGACTTGGCAGCACTACAAGGATTATAGCCAGTTAGGCAGTGTGTGCTCCTGCCCCCTCTGCCCTGACCCCAAGGACACTGAGAAGGAGCGAGTCAGGAACCGGACAGCAGTAATAAGAACTGAAAGAGGAGTATGAGTGGCCATTGGTAGAAGCTTGACTAAGTGGAAGAGTGTGAGCAGTGGATGGTTGTGTTGCATCAGAAGGACTTCTCACTTGGTAGATGGAACGTAACCTGGCCAGCGAGTGCAGCTAGTTTTTTCTACACTCACCTAATTAGACCAGGTTTCATCGACTGTTCGAGGAGTTCATTCGATTCTAGATATATGATTATTTTTGGGTGTGAAAGCTGCTGATGCTGGGTGAAGCTGGTAGGTCTCTTCCACCCCTCATTTTGGCAGTCAACAAGGCACCACCATTTGCTCTCCACAATGATCTGTCTAGACTCTCTTAGAAATAGTATTTGCATTTTCAGTACTCTCATTTGCTTGTAACGTGCTGCCCTTTGATGACTGACCCCCACCAAACCCAATACATAAACCTGCCTCCTCCTCTGTGCCCAGAAAGCAGAATTATACAGTACTGCCCCCCATTTAAAGATGCAATGCAGAAAAGGATTCCAATTGTTTTTGTATGATTTTCCCATTTCACTTTCTGCTTGATTTTTCTTTTTATGTTCGCCCTTCCACTTGCACAAAGGTGAACATCTTGGTATGACAGTGGATTTTGAGATGCCTCTCACTGTCAGTTTAATGCAGAACAGTCTGCAAGAGGCTCGACAGTGTCCTACCAATCATCAGTCAGGCTAATATTGACACTCTGTTGGGCTTGCTGGGTGGAAACTGCATGAAACTGAAAGAATATAGCTGCCCAAATCAGAGGGCAGCTCTTTCCTCTAATTTGCATAACACTGTCCAGCAAGCAGAGCTGATCAGCATCATGATCAGCCTACTGTGATCCTCCCCCCAATGTAAAAACAATCCCTCCCATCCTCTGCCAAGTATCTCTCCCACCTTCCATTGATTCCCCCTTCCTTCTTAATTTCTGACACTAGGGTGCCCAATTCCCAGTGCTGGCTATTACCTTCCCGCCATTATCGCTGTGTGACACTGGGGTGTTCACCTCCAGTACCACTTCCACCAAACATAACACTGCCGCTGGAGTGCCCAATGCCCAGTGTCAGTACCTGAAATAAAGAAAACTGTCCCTCATAGCCTTTTTTTTATTTTTAATTCCTTTAATCCCACCCCTTGCCAAGTATCCCTCCAACCTCCCCATTGCTTCCCGTGCCTATAGAGCTTAAATCGACACTAGGGTGCCCAATCCACATTGTCAGTACCTGAAATAAAGAAAACCATTCATTGTAGTCTTTTTTTTATTTTATACACCCTGTAAAAAATGAAATGCTCCATTGATGTATTTTGTTTCCACCGACCCACTGCCATTACCTTTCCTCCAACCACCCGCACTCTACTCAGGGCAACTAAAATGGTGCAGGGTCTGCACCGGAAGACATATGAAGAGAGACTTAAGGAGCTTAATATGTATAGCCTCGAGGAAAGGAGGGAGAGGGGGGACATGATTGAAACTTTTTAGTACCTCAAGGGAATCAACAAAGTCCAAGAGGGTAGCATCTTTCAAAAAAAGAGGTGTACAAGAACAAGGGGGCACAATTTGAAGATGGGGAGGTGGCTCAGAGGTAATTTAAGGAAGTATTTTTTCACAGAGAGGGTTGTGGATGCATGGAACGGCCTTCTGGAGGAGGTTGTGGAGTCAAAAACAGTGGTGGAATTCAAGCATGCATGGGACAGTCATAATGCAATTCTACAGGGTGGGGGTAGGAAGAAGTAGGCTGCTGGTTAACTAGGATCTGCAGCTTATCCATTAGGTAGGGAAATGGGCAGACTGGGTGGACCAAGCGGTCCTTATCTGCCATCAAATTCTATGTTTCTATGTTTCAGCACCCATCACCCTACACATCCCCACCCCTTACTTACCTACCAATGGTATAATCCTCTCTGGACTGGAGACATACATTCACTGTTCAACACCGGACTGGAAACTGAGGAAATCAGGTATGTGGTTCAATGTATTTCAGAATGATTTGAACTTGTGTTCATAAGTTGCTCATTTTTTTTAACATTTTCCCACCACATTCTTGACACGGCCTTTTTGAGACCCCACTTCATGAACAACGGTGACGAAGTCCTTCAAATCCAGACTAAAAGGTAATTTTGCAATTATTCTGGAAATCACCTTTCATGCGGGATTTGAAAATTTTCTCCAACTGGGTTCATAAGATGAAGTCATAAGAAAACTACTGTATGTTGAAAATTTGGGGTCAAAATACTAAAAAAACAATGAAGTTATGAAGGTATGTTGAAAATTTTCAGTGCTCATTTATAACTTTGGTAATTTTCAATATTATGACCCAAAGTTTTCAACATAGCCAGTTTTTCACACCACCTCATGAACATGACTGGTGCCATTTGTCAAATCTTAGCAAAATATGTTTTTGCACTTGTGGCATAAATGATATTTCAGCAAGTATTTTATAAATGACACCTGTCATGTTAAGATGGAGCAGTCACAAAAAGACTGTTGACAATTTGGGTTCAAATTGTTAAAAAACAATTAAGTTATGAAGAAACATTGAGTTATTCCAACATTTATTCATAACTTGATTTTTACAGATTTTGGTCCTTAATGTTCAATAGATCACTTGTGTTACCTCACCACCTGAGCATGACAGGTGTCTTTTTTCAAATCCCCTCTGACACATGTTTTCACAGTCGCACTGCGAAATCACCTTTCGGATGGGTTTTAAAATATTGCACCTGTCTTGATCAAAATGTCAGGTTATAAAAAGATTGTTGGAAATTTGTGGTCAAAATGTGAGATCCCACTGAAAACTTTGATATAGCTGCTCAACTAGCCTAGCTTGGGTAAATACAGTCTAAAAAAGGTTAGGTACAATCTTCTGACTGACATTGTCCCATCTGTCATAGTACTGACACCATTTCCCCATTTATTTAGCTCCTGACTGGTACTTAGTGCTGAAAGTTTTTATCCTGTCAAGTTTGTTCTCTAACTCCAAAACACAGCTAGGATTCTATATTAGAGTGCTACTAAGGAGACTCCCGGACTGATGCTTGTGGATGAGTGGAGGGGCCAAACACTATTTATGTTTATTTTATTTTACTGCAGCCCAGTTGGTCGCGACAGCAAGTTCACCCATTTTCCCTAGTTAGATGCCTTGTGTGCCTTCTGTTTAGTGCCGGTTGCCAGTACTGGATTTTTTGGGCGGTCACCATCTGTAGATGTACATCGCGGTCGGCATTTTTATATTTTTGCGATCTCCACGCACAAACCATGGCACTGTAGGGACTTTTGTTCTCTGCCTCCAAAACACAGCTGGGATTCTATATTAGAGTGCTATTAAGGAGACTCCCAGACTGATGCTTGTGGATGAGTGGAAGACCCACATTAGATTCCTGTTCTGGGAAGCCCTGGCCTGACCTGCAGAAGGATCCATCTGCCACTTGCCAGTTGTGGACTAAGCTCACCGGGTGACCCATCAAAGGTTGGTCCCAGGTTCAGGTCTTTCCCCTTTGGGTACCTAGAAAGCACCGACCAGAGAGTCGATGGCGTCCTGAGTCTTCCCTGTGGACCTGGTGAGGTCAGGTATTCCCCAAGGCTTAAGTGAGGGGATTGACTGGATTTGGTACTGGATTCACGAACTTTCAAAGTGAAGAGCTCCTGGATTATTCTCGGTGGCTAAGAGAGAAGCACAGGACATTGGAGCAGTTAAGGAGGCAGTGAGAGGGCTTTCATTAGATTTCATTGATCGCTTTAGCTTCCGGAAGAGGTAGCAGTGAGAGTGCTACACAACCTTACTACCTACGGGATAGTATTTAGCTAAGGTTGTTCAGGATATTGTGTGTCGGAACTTCGTACAGACAGTAGCTTAACATTCAGGATATTATTTGACGGGACAGTGATCACGTCGGGAATGCGGTGTTGATAAATTATTTGTCTGGAGACAGTCTGTCGGGAAAGAGTACAGATCCCTCTAAAAATGGGTATACCATGATAAGGGATCCACTATTGAGTGCTTACAAAAAGGGCAACATAATAGCAGTGCCTGTTGACAGGGCTACTGGACGGGGGGGGGGGAAATATGGCTATAGCTACATCCTGTTGAAGCTGGGCATGCTGGTATTTTTGCACCGGCCCATTAATTTTTGTTTTTGTTAGTTTTCACCCCCCCAACATGCACCCCCCTGGAGTTGAGAATCTTTAGTAGGGTAGTGCAGGGGACGCCCTTTTGGTCTGTGCCAGGAGTGTACATTGGCAAAACTGATTTTTGTTGATGTACACTCACCTTTCCATGATTGCTGTTATCACATAGAACCCTAAAAATGTGTAAAAGCAAGGCACCAATGAAAATGAGATGTTGCATCTCATCTGGTCTATCCTGGGTAAATATTTTGTAAGAATGTATAAAAGCAGGATCACAATACAGCAGAGTCCCTTCTGAAATGTGCATGTGTGCTGCTGTATACTGGGAACCCCACTGAAAATGTGACTTACCTTTCAGCTGTGCTATCCTGGGTAAATACGTTATAAAAATGGGTAAAAGTGGGGTCCCAACGAAAATGAAATATTGCACCTCAGCTGTGCTATACTGAGTAAACACAGAGTAAAAATTGGGAAAATGCAGGATCCAACTAGAAATAAGACTGCATCTGATCTGTGCTATCCTGGGTAAATACAGTACAAGTATGCGTTTAGGCAGGACCCCATTGAAAATGAATATTGCATGTTAGCTGGGTTATCCTGAGTAAATATATTTCAAAACTGTGTAAAAACAAGACCCTATAGCAGAACTGCACTGAAAATGAGATGCTGCATCTCAAATGATTTGTCCTAGAAAAATACGTTTTAAAAGCAGGACCACAATAAAACACAAGATCTCGCATCTCACCTCTACTATCCTGGGTGCAGTATAAAACTGTAAAATCAGGCTCCCATTTAAAATGTCATATTAAATCTCATCGGGTCTACCTTGGATAAATACACGTGGTACAATACTTGGTTTTGTTAGACAGAAGAAGTCTTTTGACCATTATGTAATGTCTCCCACTCCTAGTAAGCATAGCTAATTCCCCTGTTCCCAATTATGTATTGATCAATCTTTGTTTTAAAACTCTGAAAGGACTCTGCGTGTAGTAAAAATGTATAAGCAAGACCTGGTAAAACAACAATGCAAGCGGTGAAGACCTAGTACAACAGCAATGTAAGCGGTGAACATTCACTATTGACAAATGCTTCTTTGTACAGTTTTTACTTTATTGTAGTGGATTTAGTGCCCATGAAAGGTGCTTGACTGACAGCACTGGACTCCAAAGTTTTCTACTGTTTCTTATGATCAGGGTCACTAGAAAATTGCTGAAAACATCACCCAAAAATTAGGAGCCTTTTTGCAGAAATTGCAATAAAATTGCAGGAGTTCACTATACATCCCCAGTGCTCCCCAGACAGACAGGCAGCAGCACTGACTACCCTCCCCCATCATCTGTCCCACTCAGGCCAGCTGTCCAGATTTAAATGGAGATCCCATGACCTCAAACTACAAGGGGAAGAAGGGGACCAGACATCCTGAACTTTTCTGCTCCCCATGATGTACCCTCTGTCTGGCTGCTACTTATGGTAGTGGTGTGTAACAGTAAGGATGATAGTGTATCAACCTATGTGTGTGGAGTAAAGAGGGAATCAGTTGGGGACAGGGATACCTTTTGGAACACGAAATAGGATGCTGTCATGCTGGGGTAGCTTTGCTTGCCCTGGCTAACCCTGAGATACTAGAGGACAGCAGGTTTCAATCCTAGATAGTTTTAGCATCAAGTTCAAGAATTGTCATCCTCTTCCTCCTTCAACTTCAGTTGGGCAATGGTCCTGACTCCTTCTGTATTTACTTTAACTTAGTGGGCTACTACCCTTGCCTAGCCAAGGAAACTTTTTGCTGCTACCTGCACCTGATATTTTGTTATGCACCATAAGACTGCACCTCTCCCAGCACCACTCCATGGTTGAAAAGTGACCGAGGAAGGCAAGGGCCAGGCAACAGAAAACCCAGCAGACCCTGGGATGAAGACACCAGCGGGACAACATAAGAGAAAGGTAAGAGTGGGAACCAGGTAGAGATACTATCCAGGGAGAGTATACTCCAGGAGTATACCTCACAGTGGGTTGACACACAGTTAATGGGAACTGGGAAGTACCTGTATCATACCTTATTCTTTTCATTCTTGTATGGTTTTCTAGTCATCATTCTAATTTGGAGGGTGGGTATGCCTAGAGAGACTACTGGTTTTGCTGAGATAAGTAAGGATTGCCATCTCATGGCATTGACAAGTGTTTTTGTTGTGATGATCTAGTCATTAGATTCTAGTGATTCAGCTGGTATGAGCTAGTAATTCTGCTATAGTATGTAATGATTCCACTTGGATGTATTGATTGTTCTGACGGGATATGCTATTAGGGGTTGTGCAGGGCAATACCATGGAAACATAAAATCTTTCAGTAGAAATGGACTGCTTGGCCTACCCAGTCTGCTCATATGTTCCTTGTCTAGTCCATCTCTGCAGCTTATAACTGGTCTCCAATGACCCTCCCTCGTCCCTGCATGTTTATTAATATTCCCCGGTGTTTATCCCATGCATGCTTGATGCCACCCACTGTTTTTGCCTCTAATATTGCCACTGGCAATCTGTTCCAGGCATCTACTGCCTTTTCAGTGAAGAAGTACTTCTTCAAATTCCTCCTGCAGAAAAGGACTGCTTGGCCCACCCAGTCTGCTCAGGTGTTCTCTGCCTAGTCCATCTCTGTAGACCCTAAATGGTCTCTGGTGACCTACGTTTATTCCATGCATTCTTGAAGCCACCCACTGTTTTCACCTCTAATACTTCTGCTGGCAGTCTGCTCCAGGCATCTACCACCCTTTAAGTGAAGAAGTACTTCCTCACATCACTCCTAAACCTCTTCCTGCAGCTTTATTGCATGCCCCCTGGTACAAGGTAGAACCCATAGCCTTTTGATCTCCTGGACCCAGAGGTGAGCATGTTGCAAGCATGCTGGATTTGGTGGGGCGTTCTGGTGGTTCTGCCATAATGAGCTAGTGGTTCTGCTGGGATCGGCAAAGATTCTTCTGAATTGTGCTTCTTGTTCTGTTGGGACATACTGTTGATTCTTTTTTGTAGGGTATTGGAGCTGAAGCAATGGGTTCTTTAAAAAGTCACTAAACTGCTCAAACTTTGGGGATTCTATTCTTTCAATTTCCTGTAGTGATTCAGTGTCTGAAGCTTAGTAAGTAGCATGCTCACCTCTGGGTCCAGAAGATTGAAAGGTTATGGGTTCTAGCCTGACACAAGGTACTGTAGTGCAGTTCAAGCTGGGCACTGCACTGGTAAGGTGCTAACCATTGTATGAGTCTTTAAAACAAAGTCCTCTCTGCACATCTTTGGTTACTGATCAGGTAGAAGTGAAAGATCTCATGGCACTGGTCAAAGAAGAGTAGGGGAGTTTCTCCAGTGCCGGGCCCCAGTGTCATGGCCAACATTCCCCTGTCAATAAAATAGGTCTGTGTAACCCACCCCCAGGATGCATCCAGAATCAGCAATCACATTACAGCGTGTCCAGTTGTTGTGCCTTTCCTGGTCAAAAATTACAAGTAAATAAATCTGAATAGTGTGGATTGACAACTAAATATGATTAGCAATCAAAGATTGTATTTTGAAAATGAAGTACTAAGTCATGAAACCATGATTGAAAGTGACCACTGATTAGTTGCTGTGACCATTTAAAGCAGCAGCACTTGTTTTTCACCATGTCATTTGTTCAGCAATAGCAGCTGTCTCATGTCTACAATACCTGCAATAATCATGTAGTAGGAAATGTCAAGTGGTTTCTTACTTTTATGCTAAGGTGGGGTTATAAAATAAGTGTCTCCTTGTTTTTATAATAATACAGTAGGTGGGTGAAAAACTGTTGCAAGAACAAGGAGTGAGGGTATTTCTGAAAGCTCAGATGAGCATTGGTATCACTTTTCATAGAGAGTGCCACTACCAGGGTCCTCAGGCCTGCTGGTACCACCACTGCTATCAGCACTAGATCTGCTGCTAATTGATCAGCACTACTTGTTCTGGTCCCTTAGCACCAGCGCTGCTTGCAGCACTTCTCCACAACAAACCTTCTCTCTCAGTGGGAATTCGCCTCCTCTCCCTGCCTGCCCCCTCTGACCCACTGCTGCTTGTTGCACATCTTGACTGCCTGCACTTCCCAGTGGGACTCACCTCCACTCTCCATTCCTGGTGCTTCAGTAATCATACATGTGACCCTGCCCCCCACCAGTAACCTGTCATAGACAGAAAAACTCTGCAGTTTGAGGGTTCGGTGCAGAAACCACTTCTGCTTGCAGGCCCTTGCACCTGCAGCTTTACACTTTTCCTGTAGCAGCGTTACCTCCCATCCCTTTTCTCTCCTTCCATGATGCTAGCTTCCCTGGACTGGACCATTTCCCCAGATGCTCCTGTAACTGGAGCCATTACTGCCTGTGTCGGTCCTCCATCCTCAGGCCCCCTGATACTGCCACTGTTTGTGGCAACAGAGCAGACCCCAGCCTCCGCTTGGTGTGGCCTGGAAGAAGAACGCACAGCCTGGCACATTCCCTTTTAGTGCAGTTGCTCACACTACCTGCAGTGACATCCCAGCTTGTCCTCCTCCTCTACTCTATCTCCCTGCCAAAATAATATTGAGGGCCCAGAGACCTCCCCAATAGACCCCAGTGGAAAGATACTTATTTAAAGTCTGTACATCAGCCATTGGCAACAAGGGAGACTAGCACACCAAGGTTATTATAAAAATTACTGACCTCCCTCAGACAACTCTAGTCCCATGGACTACCAATGCTAAATTATATTAATAATGCTGGGCCACTAATCCTAAAAAGTCCCCACTAGCTCACCAGGGTTACTACTTTTAATTACTGGCCACTAGACTATCTAGGGGTGAAAAGTTTAGTTTAGTTTATTAGTCTAGGAATTAATACCTTTGAGCCAGGGCTCTTTTACAAAGGTTCCACTTCACAAAGAAAATTTAACAAAGCACGATACACATTACAGGTAAAACCAGACAGGAAAGTTACATCATAAATTTGCTATTAACAGTTTAAGGCAGTAACGTTTTTAAGTTTCATAGAAAAACAAGCTATAACAGGTTCAAGCGAGTAGAACAATTTCGAGGTTAAGGAAACTTCCAGGAGAGGTGATCATTAGGCGCCAAAAGGAAGCTAGAGAGGAGGGAAAGGTGGTGAGCGGGAGTGTAAGTGAGAGGGGACAGGAAAAAAGGGAGGGGGGGTGAGTTTGGGTGGGAGACAGGAAGTAGTAGAGGTACCAGAGGGTTCATTAGTCAGGGAGGAAGAGGCCTCAGATGTGAGGATGGACATGAGGAGTAGTAGTCTTTATCTAGCGCAGTCACAGTGGTTTTGTAGAGCACCCCCCCCAAAAAAAAAACCTTCTCTTCTATGTTCCTGTTTATTAATTTTATTTTGTCCTTTATATATCTTCCTACATTGCCTTAACTGTAAGTTTCTTATCTAAGGCTCCCTTTTTCTTTACGTCTATGCTGTCCTATACCCCTTTCGTGTCTTTCCTCTCTCCATCTTGGCTCTCACTACTGGATTTTCTCCATATTAACCTCTTTTTCTTTTACTTTAACAAGACTGAGCATGGACGTGCTCATTCTTTGACAGCTCAGTGGGTGGGCTGACCATGGCGGAGAGAGGAGGGCTGTGCAGGTCACCCACTAGGGTTCATGATGGGGGTGGGAGCGGGGTCATGAGACACCTGCTGGGGAGGGAGATGGGGGGGTCAAGACCACCAGGGAATAAAAATGTATTCAGGGACTGGGGATCGGAGATGGGGAGGGGGTTGAAACCACTAGACCACCAGAGATTGTTTTAAAAACAGTACAGATAGACATAGAAATGGGGGGGTGGGGTACTGTGCACTTTGGGCAGGGTGACTGGGTGGAGGGGAGGGACCACTAGCCACCAGGGCATTCGTCAGACTGGGCACTGTTGGACAGGTGATAAGATGGGGGAGGGATTGCTATTGGAGTGGGACCACCAGGGGTATTTTTTTTTTACAAGTCAGGCTGGTGATTCAGTGGGGGAGGGACCGCTAGCCACCAGGGATATTTCATTTACATGTGGGGTGGTTGGGGGGGAGGGACCACTTGCCACCCTGGCTTTTTTCAGGCAATTGCATCAGGTGGCGATCGCAGGCGGAATTTCCACAAAAGTTCAGAACTGGATTTCTGAACTTCTGCAGAAGTGAAAGTCAGACTTTCACTTGAATTCTGCCTGCAAAAGTTTTTCTTCACACTTGACTAGTAAAAATGTATTGTAGTTTCCAGCACTTCATTTTTAAAAAAGAAATAAAATAAAAACTTACACATCAAAGTTCTGCAAAACCATTCTGCATTAGCTTGATGTGTAAAGCTTTATTGTGATGCATGAATGAGTTAATGTAGAAAAATAAGTGGTCATCTGAGTATGAGATGTAACGCTCATACTACCTCTCCATTTTCTACACACATCGTCATAATAAAACAAATTAAAAAACACTTAGTGATCACAATAATTCCCAGACAGCCTTTTTGGCTCTAGTCAGCTCTTATTTTTAATGGACACTGTGGCTTTAGTTCAAGTACTATAAAATCATTGCCAGGACTTAGCATGAGCCAGGAAGGCACTCTTCACCAATGTTTCCCTCAGCTACTTGACCAGCTACCTGCCTACAAGAGGTATGCCATAGCAGGGACAGCGGTGCCTCCTGGTATCATCTCCTGGTAGTACCACAAAAGGAATTTCTGTTGGGTCCATAGAATCAAAAGAGATTGGATTTCTATGGTTGTGCCATAGAAACATGCAACCAGCCCATGATGTCAAGCAATGGCTGCAAGACAGGAGGGCAGGAGACACTGATGGAAGTAGCAGGGCAAGCAAGGAGTTGTGATCTAGTGGGAAGCAGCCTGCAGCCCAGCCAGTCCAGACACCTTCTGGTCAATGCTAGGAGGCAGTATAGCGTAGTGGTCTAAGGCTCTGAGCTACAAATTTGATAACATCCAACAGACCAGACCCAGGTTTGAATCCCACAGCTTCCACTTGCGTACTGTGTGACCCTGAGCAAGTCACTTAACCTCCTTGTGTTCGCAGGTCACTCCTGTAAAAAAGCTTTCAGCTTAGTGTGCTATACCTGGTTAAACAACTAAAAATAAAAAAAATGCAATGTTTGCTTTGGATACTAAAGAAAATCTTCATACGATTTCTGGTTGGTAGATTTATTAATCCACAATATTTTTCTGATTTTTTTCTGAAATTCAAATATACATTTGCTTAGATATTTCATTCTTATATAGGTATCTATGTAAGAATGAAATATCTAAGCAAATGTATATTTGAATTTCAGAAAAAATTCAGAAGACCTTTGAAAAAGAACTAATACAGAGTGTAAAATGTCAGAGTAGGATTTAAAAGGAAAAATACTGTGGATTGATAAATCTATCTACCAACCAGAAATCATGTGAAGATTTCCTTTAGCATCCTAAGCGAACATTTTATAGACACTTGTGGTATACCTCAAGGATACTGAACATAAGAACCATTTGAGACCATTTTCTTGGATACCTATTTCCGTAGGACCTTGAAACCTTCTGGTCCATGACAGTGCAGCCAGATCATCTGAGAGCCACCAGCTGGGACCATCAATCAGGTGTGCAATAATGTTGGTGTTGGCTGGAGCATCCAGGGAGGGAGGTGTTGCATATTTCAGAGTTTTGGCCCAACAGATGCATAGTTTTTTCTAGCAGTGGCATTGATGGTAGTAGTGGGGGGGGGGTGGCATTTTTGTATGCACTATGTGTACTGTGGCAGGTGAGGTGCCGGCAGATGGATGGGCTATCAGGTGTTCATGCTGGGCAGAGTGGATGCCAGCAAATGGGAGAAGGCAAGGGTGTTTTTACCGGGGCAAAGATTTGCTAGTGGATGTGTGAGTGTATAGATATACATACTGGTATACATACTGGGCCAGGAAGGGTGTCAGCAGATGGGAGGGGGTAAAGGTTTTCAATCTGCACATCAGTGGGGGTAGGGGTAAATACTGGATCTGGGGGGTTCATAATGAAGCAGAGTGAGTGCCTGCACTTAAAAGCCACTGAGGGTTCATGTAGGGACAGGGTGTGTGATAGCAGATGGGTCTGGAACAGGTAGGGCTGTACATGCATGAGTGTGAATACTGGAGAAAGGTGGGTGCCAGCAGATAACAAGGGGCATGAGGTACACATATTGGAACAGATGGCTGTCAGTGGTGCAAGAATGTGATTAATAGTGGGGCAGATTGAGTGTCATTATATGAGTTTTGGGATCAAGGATCTACATATTAGCTGGGCCAGATTATCAGCAAATAGGATGTTCTGGGCATATGCATGCTGGCAAGGAACGTACTCACAAAACACTGATTTCATAAAGCCAAGAATAAGTGGAACACAGAGTAGAAGAGTTGATGAAAGTGAAGTCACAAACACAGACACACAAACTCAAGTTAGAAAAATTGTTTTATGTTTTAGTTTTTTAGTGCATTTTGTGATTGTTTTCATGTATTTTGTGATTTTTTTTTGTATTAATATTCATTTCCTAAGGGTTCAGATTTGAAGTACAACCAATCAGGACTAATCAGGACATTACCTTGGAACCTGCTCCTGATTAGGATCAAACCCTTTTAGGGTCCATCCATCAGAAGTACTAACTTCTGTAAGCACAGAACACAGAGCATGTCTTCATTTCCCAATCACAACAATTTCACTGTCATAACTCATGGCATTAATTTGTTAATTTTACCTGGCCCAGCAACTACACAGCAAATACATGCAAGCAAATATTCAGCATTGACAAATGCCTTTTTTTGTTTTTGATGGGCATGTTGATCCTATATTTATTTTCCCTGGCTGTTTGCCTTTTTTGTTTTTGATGGGTTGGTTGCCCTGTATATATTTCTCCCTGGCTGTTTGTCTTTTATTTATTTTTATCTTTTTTATGGGTGGGTTTCCCCATTTTTGGCTTACACTGGCTGTTTTCCTTGCTGTTATATACTTTACAGATGGTAGCCACGTTTAGTTTATTTTTTTTCCATATACTGTTCATACTCCTTGTTCAGAACAGGTTGGTGCTCCCTTTAGCCCTGCCTTGCTGACCCCCACCATATCACATCTTCCCAGGATATACCTTGTGGCCTGAATACCCCCACAGATTCCCCCATGGCAGGGTCAGGAGGGGGAGGACCATTCCATCCCAAGTACGAATCCAGTTATCAGTCTCCATGTCCTGGTAATGAGGCAGATGAGCTATCAGCAAACAGGGTTTCATATAACCCTGTCCTGCCACCATTTTCCTACATTTTTCTCCCTTCCTCATGCTGGGTTGCACTCATCAATGTGCGCATATGGAAGCAAGCACACATTGCAGAGTTCTGCAGCACCACCCACTTCTGCCAGCCACTCCTGTCCTGAACTGTCACCAGGCCTCCTCCTCCTGGCAGTCATTCAGTGGTGCAAGCAGTCCTCCCTCTCTAGGAGAGGAGAGCAGTCCCTCAGATGCTTGATCCTCTCCCGTCGACCAACCCCCAGCAACTCGTGCTTATTTCTGAACACAGGTCGCCAGTGTGGAATGAGGTGTAGCATCCAGCGCCTCAACTCTCAATGCTACTGGGCCAGCTAACATTTTGTTTATTTAATAGCTGTGTGCCCCATTAGTTTTGTTAATGGCCATTTGCCACATTTGTGTTTATTTCCTGGCATTTACCTTATTTATTTTACTTTTTGGCTGTGAGCCACATTACTTTTGTTCCTGGCACTGTGCCACTGAGTTTTGTTTCTGGCCTTTTGCCAGTTTCTGGTATTTGTTTTCTATTACTAAATGACACATTATTTGTACTGTACACATGTGTGTTGTCCTTCATGGTCCTGTGTGCATTTATGGGTCAAGGGAGGTTGGTGGTACGGCCTGTATTGTGTGCTTTTGTTCTATGGATCCTCTTTGTGATCACAAGGGAGAGTTTGAGGAGCACTTTGTGGCAGTCTTTGTGGGTGCATTTGCGACAGTCGCTATTGCCTGCTATGCTAGCTCAATTTGTGTGGCCGCTGTGTTAGTTTGAGACCATTCCAATATGCCACGGTTTAGCATCTAGCACTGATTTTTTTGAGATCACTAATAGTGGTTTGCACTGCAATTAGCAACTGTTTGCATATCCCTGCCCATATATTTTTCTCTGTATACTTGAAATAATCTGTCCTTAAAGGTGTTTTTGTTAAGGTGAGAAATAATAGCATCTTTCCTATAATCGTGCCATAAATGCTGTAGTTCTATGTCTGATAACATTCTCAGAATAGAGACCAGCCATTTAGACTCGCAGTTATTTCCTTTCCATTTGATCATTTCTTTCAAGCATCTATTTGGACAGGGGTTTGCCTGATTATTCAGAATATGAAGCCAAAAATTAACCAATTTTTGCTTAATTATTTCTTCTAATGGAATTCTTCCTAGTTCTGCTCTCATAAAATGTTCAGGGAAGGATTTACTAACTTTCAGGATAGAGCTATAGAAAACTGAGAAGGGAATCTTTTTTATTGGAAGTCTATAATATCCCCACATCTCACCTGCATATAGTACTATGGGATTTATAATGCTACTCGTAACCAGTACACCTGGGCCATAAGGCAAGCCAAGTCCAAATACTACCAAACCACCCTGACCGCCTCCTGGGGCTCTGCATGTGCATTCTGGGATAATAATAAGGAGCTCAATGGAAAAACTTGCTCCCCACATCTCAGATATCTGTCAACGGCGCTATTACCACTGACCCCCCACATATTGCTGACTGCCTCAACACACCTTTCTCTGACCTAAGTGCAGTCCTTCCTGTCCACTTTTCTGACCATATCCCTACCTTAACCCCACCACCTTGAATTTCCCCCCATTTCTCCTCCACACCATATCTCCCCATGAAGCCAAACCACTCCTATTAAAGGCCCTCTTCAGCCACAACCCCAGCTGTGACCCCATTGACTCCAGGATCTCTGTCTAACTCTAGATGTCATGCTAGCCCCTCTCACCAACCTGTTAAACTGGACTCTGTGCCTCGGTCAATTCCTGAGCTCCTGGAAATCAGCTGAAATTACCCAATTCATAAGAATGGAGATCGCACATTACCAGATAACTACAGACTGATCTCCATCCTCCCCCCACTCTCTAAAGCCCTGGAAAAAATAGTATCCACCCAACTCATGGAATATCTAACCAAATACAGCATGCTATGTCCAGAACAGCATGGCTTCTGCCCTGGACACAGCACCACTTCAGCCCTCCTAGAGTTCTCACAGCATATACACTCTGCACTTGACTCTGGGGACATTGCTGAGGCAGTGTTCATTGGCCTATCTAAGGCCTTTGACACTGTGTGTCACCCCCTATTGTTTGACTCCCTCCATCAGCTAGGCTTCACATCTGGCCCCCTTGCCTGGTTCTCCAGTTTCCTCCATGCCAGATCCCAACGGGTCAGGATAAACGGTACCCTATCAGCTGCCCTACCTGTTGGTTCAGGTGTCCTCCAGGGTTCCATCCTGGGCCCAACATCATTTAATGTCTTTCTAAACACCCTTCCTAGCTCCTGCTCGGGTAGTATGCTCCTATATGCCAACGATGCGGTTCTCATTGCCTCCCACCCCGACCCTATCACCCTCCAGAACTCTCTGCAACTCACCTTCAGCCAAGCTGAAAAATGGTTCCTTGACCATTGTCTAGTTATGAATCTCAAGAAGACAAAATCTATGCTTTTTGCCCACCGGCAGTGTAACTCCAGAAATGCCCCTCCTTCGCATCCTCCCCAGCACCCTACACCACCTTGAACAGGTGTCTGCATACAAATATCTGGGCATCACCTTCGACTCTGCTCTCTCTTTCTACTCTCATCTTAATTCCCTGTCCACTACCGTAAACACCCGGATTGGACTCCTCTACTGCAACAAAGACTGCCTCCCTCAGAATGCCCTCCAACTGGCTATCACCTCCTCCATCCTATCACTGGTTGACTACAGGCTCCCTATCTATGTGGCTGCTGACCTCACTGCCCTCACCAAAGTCCAGACCTCAATCAACAAGGCTTGCAGGCTCCTGACCAGTGCCCCCAGCAGAACGCACACATGCCAGCTCTACTGCTCCTCAAACTTACTCACCTTTGATGAGTGCCTGTGTCTACCACACCTGTATAATGGCAAAAAAATCACTACTTGGGCTCCCCCCCACGGGGGTTGCTGCATCCCTAAAATTGGCCTCCCACTCAGTCGCCACCTGAAGCACAACCAAAGCCACCTTCCAGGTCCTGAGAGCCAGGACTTCTCTCACCCAAAGATCATTCCACACAGAGCCCCGTCTTGGTACAACTCCCTCCCCACTCATATCACAAACATCCCCAAAATTGGCTCCTTCAAAATTGCCCTCCAAAACCACCTCACTGACACTCAGAGCTGTAAATGCCCCTGACTGGCCCATACCAAGAGCTCCACCTCGCTCAATTTACGGACAATGTCCTTCCAGACTGCCTTCTTCCCCAGCAATCACACCTCCCCCCCAGGTATCGCTCCCTAGAACCCCTAGTGGTACCTTATTATTTATATACTAGACTCACTGTAACTAATTGAAGCCTTTGTACACCTTTGTATTACTGGAATTGCTTTGTGTGTTCTTTTATTGTATCTCACCTGTAATGTTCTCCATTGTTGTATTCCACCACCAATTGTCTACCCTCCCTGTGACGAGGTGCCTTTGTAAATGAGTCTTTGACTCAAAGGTTGTAAATCTGAATTATGAAATAAATAAATAAAAAAATATTTAACTTCAGCAGCACATAGTGCAGGAAAAACTGCAGACCCACCACATTTAAAATTAAATCAACCTGAAGCCTGCAAGTTACTTCTGGCTTTTGTGAGACATGCTTTGACATGATTAACCCATTTTCCATTTGAGGTAAAACTTACCTGCAGATATGTGTAACAGGTAACAGTTTCAAGTTGTACAAGTAAAAGGCCATTTTTTTCTTCCACCAAAACTCATAACTTTATTTTCATCATCATTTATCTGTAATTATAAAAATGGTCTCAGCAATGCTGCAATCATATTGGCTGTAAGGATTCTGACAACCTTACATTAATCCCTGTTATACTGCCATATATAGCATGATCACCATGGCACATGAATTCTGCCTGCTAGCATGCCATCCTTCAGGCACTACTGAATGACTCGAATGATGCATTCTGATTCTGAAGCAACATTCTTAAACTGTTGGCAGAAGGACTGTTTTATTAAAAATCACCCTCTTAATGAGGAAAACATTTATAAAAGTACACTTTTAGCACTTTTCTTTTGGAATAATTTTATGATAGCAATATGGCACTCCGAAGAGTTAAATTAACTGTTAATCACACCTTAGGGGGGTGAGATACTGACAACAGTAAAAATGGAAAGGGACCTGGGGGTAATTATATCAGATGAAATAAAGGTGGGTAAGCAATGTGAGAAGGCAGTAAGGAAGGCTGGGGGACACTGGGATGCATAGGGAGAGGCATCAATAGTAGAAAACAGGAAGTTGTTATCCCTCTGTACAGACAGTTGGTGATACCCCATCTGGAGTACTGTGTGCAGTCCTAGAGACCCCATCTCTGCAAAGACATAGACAGAGTGGAGGTTGTCCAGAGGAGGGCAACCAAAATGGTGCAGGGTCTGCACCAGAAGACATACGAAGAAAGACTAAAGGAGCTTAACATGTATACCCTTGAGGAAAGGAGGGAGAGAGGGGACATGATAGAAACTTTCAAGTACCTCAAGGGAATCAACAAAGTCCAAGAGGGTGGCATCTTTCAAAAAAGAGATGTGCAAGAACAAGGGGGCACGATTTGAAGATAGACAGAGAACGGCTCAGAAGTAATGTGAGGAAGTATTTTTTCACAGAGAGGGTTGTGGATGCATGGAACAGCCTCCCTGAGGAGGTCGTGGAGCCAAGAACAGTGGGGGAATTCAAAAATGCATGGGACAGACATAAGGCAGTCCTAGTGGGGGGTAGAAGGGAGTAAGCTGTTGGTTAACTAGGATCTGCAGCTTATCTGTTAGGTAGAAAAATGGGCAGACTAGATGGGCCAAGCGGTCCTTATATGCTGTCAAATTCTATGTTTCTATGTTTCTAGGGGCAATATGGCATTCAGCTGTGCCTTGTGCCACATTACATCCCTAGTGGGTGGTTAACAGACTGTTAATCTAACCTCTGGTCATGCCTTATTGCTTAATTTATGAGCTTTTAGGGTCATGAGGCAGAACCAGAATGATCAGGATCTCCCACATACCTGCAAAAAAAAATAACTGTAATAATTCCATGTTTTCTATCTCGATCATTTTTCATTGTTGGTCCAATGATCATAGGAGGGGATGAATCTGACAACATTGTGCTTTGACACTTACCTGCTACTGTATTTCATCTGTATGGCAATGCACATGCTCTGGGTGACGTGCACGAGCAGGTTAATGGTGACAAACCCATATTCCCATTGGTGTAAGAACCCCTTCTTGCTCAAATTATGGGGAGCTGGATGGGAGTAACCCATTTCATTATGAGTTGCTCACTCACGAATGGAAAGTACGAATATGCAATTTTCTCATGCTATATGACCCTGCATCTTTGAAAATTTAATTTTAATGTCTTGTATCAAGAACCTCTCTCTCTCTCTCTCTGATAAGAAGATCTATTTATTCAGGCTGAGTTTCTGTGCGAAAAAGGTCAGCAAGGCTCTGGTTTGGAGTGCTAGAATTTTAAGCCTCCTAATTCTTGAATGACAGCATACTTGTGGTTTATTAGATGTATACAGATCACAGCTGCTGTTCCCCTTGTTTCTTGCAGTCTGTATGTTCACACTGTGAAATGTAGATTGCAGAGGTACATTTACTAGTGTAGCACAATAGGCTATGCCTGCCTACAGCAGGTTTATCACAATGAGTTTTAAAAATATTTGACTCTATTTTGAACTTAAGGGCTGGATTTTCATTATTCACAGCAGAGACACATCTCTCTTGGACCCTGTCACATCCTTCCCCTATCCACCCAAGCCTTGCTCCAACAGCTTGGGGCAACATTCAATAGGCTGGACATGCTGCCATTTCTGGATGTACGTGACATACCATCCAAAGTATATGGATTCAAAGGACCAAACACAAAACCACTGAGCAACTTGCAAAAGCATGTTGCAAATATAGTTTACTTGCTTGCTTACTAATAACTTAAGTAAGAGGATGATGCAAGTCAGCAATTTGCAAAAGTGACAAAATCAACTAAGACAGAAGAGGAGGATAAAAGGTTACAGATGGGCCTGAACATGCAGTGGAGCTCTCCAGAATGCAATGCAGGGGTCTCAAGTTACTTTCATGAATAAAGGGATTATAAAATGGTCAAGAAAAACCCTGTAACCTGATTGGTCAGACTGGGTCTTTAGCCATGTGTAAATCTCCCAACAGACACACAGATAAGGTTCAGCTGACCAGAGCTGATCACATAACATCTCATCAAATAGGTATCAACTGACCAAATATTTGCAAATTGGAAAAATTCCATTCTTTTATGTTAGCCGGTATTGCTCCCAGACAATGCATTGCACAGCATAAATATCCGTACCCATAAATAGAAACACTCATACCGCAAACACTAAAAGATCATACCATAAAGCTAGAACATCAAGTAACCCACCAAAAATGGCAAAACACCTCCTTTGATTTGTGTCACAGGTCTGCCCTGAAAAAGCTGTTAAACAGTTTCAGTAGTGAAATTTCAGATCTGGTACTTACAGTGCTGGGATCAAGCGATGGTCAGATTTAGTCACTGTATCTGAAAGGAAACAACATTGAAAGGCTCTGTAACAGCACTGTTCTCTATGTACAAATATCAGATACATGGTCCAACAGTGTAAATGGAGTGTTTAGTGAAGGCGATGATACCAGAAGCTCTCCATTGTACTGCCACTACCAGTGGTCCTGATGACGCGCAGCTGACTCCACCCTTATGTGCTGCCACACAGCCCAACTGTGTGAATGGAGTGGAGAGAGAAATAAATATGCAGGCTCTTTCTGTAATTAGCCTAGCTCCACCCAATGTTTCAATGACACCCTGTCTGAATGTGGGTGAGACGATTATAACTCCACCCTCAACCAGCAATGTACAGGGCTGGCCTGGTGGCACTGAGGGTTGAGGTACTGGACGCCACACCTCACACCATGCTGGTGACCCAGGTTCAGAAACAGACTCACATCATTGGGGGTCGACAGGGGAAGGAGGAGATCAAGTGTCCGGAGGACTGCTGTCCTCTCCTAGGGTGGGTATCAGGGCACGCCTCGCTCCCCAGTGGCCCCAGATGGAGATCAGGGACCCTGCAGGGAGAGATGCCAAAGACTACAGGGGTGGAGCAGTGGCAGATATCTTCATGTAGGTGCACTGATGTCATTGTACGTCAGTGCTCTGAGGGGGAAACCAGCAAGCAGGAAAAACTCCAGAGGACCAGGAAGGCAACGGAGACCCAAGGAACCAACGCTCTCATCCCATCTCCAGACCAACCCTCCACTGGCTCCACCGGGCTCATTGACCCCACCCAGAACTGCTCCTCTAATCACAGAAAGGTCACCAGATAGATGGGCAGGCCCTCCCCTGGAGGGTGATCTGAGGGAGGCTGAGCAAGTCCGTGGGTTTGGGGTGGGGGTGCTCCCAGGGAGGGTGGTTTCAGGCCAAGAGTAGAGGTATTGATTGAGTGGGTACTCCCAGAGATGCTCTGGTCCACCAGAGCCATAAAAATAGTTAATAACAACAACAACAAGAAAAAAACAGCAATGTACAAGTGGCACGAAGTAGTGGATACTATCATACACCACATAAGTCTATCGGACCATGCTCTGGTGTCCTTAATGGTGGTTCTCCAGCAGACTATAGTAAAGATACTCAGATGGAGATTTAACCCCTTTCTTCTGCACTCCATGGACTTTAAAGATAGGTTAGCTTAGGAAATTATCTTTTATTTTGATACTAGAGCACAACCAGAACCTTCCCAGGGCACCCTGTGGGAGGCCTTCAAGGCCTTCATCAGAGGGAGAATTATAAGTTATACATCTATGGCTAACTGGAAGAGGAGAAAAAGAGGTTGCAGACCTCTCCTCACAACTACAAACCCTAAGGGAAAAGCTATACCATTCATGCCACTGTTCAGAACTGGGTATAAGGTATTTCACCATGCTGAGCTAAAATATCAGCTGGATTATATCCACCACCAACAAGCTGATAGGGCACAATTTGTTATGAAACAACCCTACCAGGAAAGTGGGGAATGGGTGAATAAGTTGTTGGCTTGTCATCTCAAACAGAGACAGGTTGAAATATAAATTTCACACATTAAATTTGCATCTGTGTAGATTTGCACTGACCCCACAAGGCAATCAAAGTGGCCTTCCATTCTTACTATGACAAGCTCTACAACAGTGGTGACATTAGTCAAAGCTTGCATGATGAAGATTTCTTCTCCACTCTTAATTTGCCCAAAAGCATCACCAATAGTTGAACAAACCATGGAGGTGAAAATCTCCCAGGGTGAGATAACAAAGTCAGTACAGGGTCAAGCCAAAGTCAATAGTCCGGATGGATTAAGTATGGCATTTATTAGTATTTTGAGCCTCTGTTATCCCCACAACTGCACAGCCCTTTCTCAGTGCACAAACCATAGGCCAGCTTCCCCCCACACTGCAGAATGCTACCATAACAATCCTCCCCAAACCTAATAAGGACAGAACATCATGTGCTAATTATAGGCCAATCTCCCTGCTATATGTGGACAACAAAATCTTTGCCAATGTCCTAGCCAATCATGTGGAACAGGCCTTTTCCCACCTGAGAGCAGGTTGTTGCCAGTCGGGTACACCTCCAAGAAGTAGTCACAACATAGGTTTGGAGTTAGTGGGCATATCACAATGCAGACTCAGAAAGTTCCAATAGTCTAGCCACACACAAAATAACTCAAACATTCTTAATGGTTTATTTCACACTCAAACAAGCCCTTGCTTCCTCTCCAATGCTTCAGCACACTGGTTTCCTTAGGGAATTTGGGCCTATATAAAAATTAATAGTTTATATGTAAATCATAGATACAGAAAAGCAATATTACAATTCTTTAAGTAATAGTCAAAATCTCTTGCTAGAAATGTCACATGCTTCACCCACCAACACTGTTTAAGTTCACAAAATATTTAGACCCTTTGAACCCCACCTGATACATTAATCCCAGATCGGATTCATGAAAGGGAGACAAGGGATAGACAATCTCAGTGTGGTACTTAACCTTATCCAGGTTATTGCCCATGGCTCTGCCTCAGGTTCCCTACAATCAATCAACTCTGAAAAGGCATTCAACTCGGTGGAATGAAAGTACATTCAGCATGTTATGGAAAAAGCAGATATTGGTCCCATTTTCATCTCCTGGGTCAAAATACTTTATTCATCCCTGACTGCTAGAGTCTTCACTAATGAGTTACTCTCAGTCCTTCTCTCTGTCAAGAGAGGCACAAGGCAGAGGCTCCCCCTTAGTCACCTACTCTTTTTCTTGGCCATGGAACCCCTTAATAATGCCCTCAGGCAACACCCAGTGATCACAGGAATTCCAGTGAGGGAGAAGTCATACCACCCTTTTATATTAGAATGACTTGTTACTTACTCTGACCACTGTTGAAACCTCCCTCCCCAAGGTCTGAGAAGTCATTAAAAATGTGGACAGATCTCTGGACTTGGGTCAACTGAAAGAAAACAGAACTCCTGCCTATCACAAAAGGGGACCCAGCATGGGCCTCACTGTGGCAAATAAAGTTAACCTGGGCACAACATAGTATCAAATACCTGGACATAACAATCACCAGGCACATTCAGGATATTATACCACAAAACCTCTGCAAACTGATTGACTCTCTCATGCAGTATATACAATGTTAGCAGAAATTGCATCTTATCCTGCCTGAGAAAATATCAGCTGTCAAAATGATGGCATAACCCAAACTCTTCTATGGCTTGAGCAATCTACAACTTTCTATATCACCCAAAGTTTGGTCTCAAATAGACTCCCGTATAACTTCTCACATGTGGAACACTGCGAGACCCCAGTTTAGCAAGCTGATACTCAGAGCTCCACCATAGACAGGGGTTGGTACCTGTCCTGGCTTTGGGCCTACCACGAGTCATGGGATTAAACAGGCCCTATGTTGGTTAGCCCTGGACAATAGCCATACACTGCTGGGGTGGAGGTAAAGCAAACCATACTAGGTCCCATGCCATTGGATCTCAGCCTGAGAGGACCTTTCCCAAAAGACTTTAAGGCCACACTACCAATAACATTTTCAAAACAGGCCCCTACAGAACAATCCCAGTCTCTGAATTGGAAATAGTCCTGTCAAATGTAACTCCTGGAAGCAGAAGGGCATCTCAGTATTGACCCATCTACCTGAACCCACTTCAGACTTACTCAAATCATTTTCCCAAATTCAAAAAGCATTTGGATTGCCCAAGGGTGATGGCTGGAAATATCTCCAGTTAAGGCACTCTCTCCAGAACTGGCTTCTACAAGACCAGGTACTCCAGGAAAATATTATGATGAAAGAAATAATGAGCTGACTCCATAGGAAAAGAGGTCATACTGGCCTTATCTTTAAAAAATATCATGGCCCATCACATACCTTGTTGTAACTTGCACAAAGAAAAATGGGCAGAGGAACTGAATGTGACTGTAGACCCCAAATGTTGGGCCAGATGCTGGAAGGAAGCCCACAGTGCATTGCTGGATCCAAAATACCAACTGATCCAGAACAAAAAGTACTGGGTCAGTGGCATAGGATCCCACATAAACTCACACATGGGTCTCAATATCCTGAACATGTGTTGGTGTTATAGTGCTTCACCAGACATCGTTTCCCACATTTTAGAGTCCTGCCCAACAATTCAAAAATTTTGGCAAAAAATCATCAATAACCTTGAGTAGGTAAATTCTATGACACTGTCATAAATGCCCACCTCCTGGATCATGGGCAATCCAGATCAAATACAGGAACTGGAACTGGAACTATGGACTGTGTGACTCAGCACATTAAAATAAATAAAACTGTAACTCCTGACATATCTTTGTCTACACAATAATCAATATTTGAAGACAAAGAATAATTTAATGTGGGAAATATTCAGGAAGATGGGAAGGATGGAAAAGGCTCCAGGTTTTTTATTTTTTTATTTAATGTCTCAGATTACAACTACCTTTCAGCTAGTAGCTCATTTACAAAGGTTCCACGTCCAGTACAAACAATGAGATACACAAAGGTAGTTAACTTATGCACAATCAGTTCCAGAGTTACACAAGTTGAGGGACAATGTAGGCCAAAGCAAAATCAATACAAGTGGCAGCCTGGTTGGCTCTGTCAGTAAGAAGGGGAGGAAATGTCAGCCAAATATAGCCATGTCAAAAGGAGAAAAGTAGGGTGATAGGGCATAGGGACAAAACTGGCCTTACCAGTTAGTTTAGGTTTTAGACCAATTAGCAGGCTGACATAGGAAACCCAGGTTTTATCCACCCAGTGCCACTGTCTGAAGCATCTTTAATGGTATTCCAACATTATAAATCTCTTACTTGTTTAAATCACTCAAGAGTTGAATTTAGACAAAATAGGGATCAGAATTTCCTTTTGTTCATTTTTTTAAAACAATACATTTATTATTTTCAAGACAGAAATTATAAACAAAAATGAAAAGTACAGCAGGTAATATGAAAACAAAGTCAAATACATTAGTATTGTCTCAAAGATAAAAATGAAAATTAATGACTCGAAGCTTTGCAAAGTCCATTAAATACTTGTCTTCAGTATAAGCTCAGGAGAGACCAGGTATGATAATAATGTTAAAGGTCCGCACACGGACCAACAAAGTAATTATGGCTTAATCCATCATTGCCCACAAAAAATTTTAAAATATTAAAATGAATATATGGAAGACCAAGAGTGGTCCAAAAATATTAAAACCTGAAGGCATACATAAATTAATATGAAGATGATACAGTAGGTGCAATTATGCTCTGAACTCCAGAAAATAAAAAATTATAAAAAAGTATAAGGAGAGAGTGCAAGAGAAGAAAAACAGAGTACATATAGGGCAAGAGAAGATATAGACAAGTCTGAGAGAGTGTGAGCCCCCCCCCCCACCAGTACAAAATTAGAGTAGTTGGCCATTTGATATAACACCAATTTCCTCCAACGAATCTCAAAATAAGGGAGTTTATCCAGGGAGCTATTTGTCATGCGTTCTATATTATAGATGTCTATCATGATGGATCTCCAGCCTGCCAGTTTTGGAAGTTTGGGGATGTGCCAAAGCCTTGTGA
The DNA here is from genome assembly GCA_016271365.2 of Neoceratodus forsteri. Lineage (NCBI taxonomy): Eukaryota > Metazoa > Chordata > Ceratodontiformes > Ceratodontidae > Neoceratodus > Neoceratodus forsteri. Next base: position 855,637,925 of record CM028131.1, read on the forward strand.
TCACTTTTTTTGCAACAATGGCCAAGATAAATATCAATTGAGACTCATGCAATCAAGTCTAGGGTTATCTGATGGAATGGCTAATAAAAATAAGAAGGGAGTAACTACCCCAGGGCAATCAAATCTAGCCTCAGGTTCTCTTATGACATCTTTCCAGAATGGTTGGATATTGGACAATCCTCTAAAACATGGGTTGTAGTCACTGAGTGCTTGCCGCACCCTCTCCAGCATGCTATCAGGATCTCACCTGCAAATTTGGCAATGATGTCTGGAGAGCAAAAACATTTAGAGCAACATTTCCATGAGGACTCTCTCCAATAAGTTAATGAAATGAGGCAGTATGTATGAAAAGCAAATTTGGTCCAGATATTGATTGTATTTATGGTATGTAGTTCTGAGTTCCACCATTGTAAAATGGACAGTGTAGAGTCCGTGGGGGCCTACTGGAGAGCTTTTTAAGTATGTCAAGTTATGTGATCCCTGGTGTTACACCAGAGATAAGAAATTAAAAGTTGTGGGAGTCTAGGGAGCTTAACTGGAAGGCTGTGATAGTCTGCAGACGTATCTCCTATATAGGTCTCAGCTGTAAATAGCGGTAGTGAGCTGTTATGCAGAGGCAATAAACTGAGTGCAAAGAAGCAAAGGGAATAATTCCCTGAGAATCTAGTAATTGAAAGGAAAAAAACGTAACCCCAATCTAGCCCAGCTCCATAGATCCCCATTGAGAAGGTTTGGCCTATAATCATTATCGTGAGCAAGAGCTCGGAAGTAAAAGTGAAGAATTGGGGAAAGGAATTGTTTAGAGATCACAAGCCATTGATATAAAGTGATGGCTGTGTATTGATAACATTTACTTAAAGGAAGGCAAGATGGGGGATTACGAAATGAATAAGGGTCACTCATAGTCATGTAAGTCATTTAACAAAAATTAAATCTGCTTCCAGTATGGAGTAAGTGAAGGGGCAATCCACACACAAATGATGTGGAGATGAGCAGCTAGGGAATATCTGATAAGGTTAGGAAGGTTCACGCCTCCCTTCTTCCATGGCAATTGTAAATTTGAAAATCAAATTCGGGAGGCATATGGCAGTAGAAATTAATTTATTCCAGGCTCTGAAATATAGTTTATCTGGCTTTAAGAATAAGGTTTGAAGGTAATGCAAAATTCATTGAAGAATATCCTAGTGGATAGCTTCAATGCCTTGGAAAAAACCTAGATAAAGTTGTGACCACCGGAAGTGGTCTTCTGTGATTTGCTGTGTTACAGTTTTGGATTTGACAGCACAAGGTGGTCCAGGTTCTGAGTAATCTTGATCCCTAGATATCTAAAGTCCATGTTGTGCCATTTGAAGAGAAAAGTTCATTTGAGAGATGGTGACGGGGAGTAATAATATAATATGACCTTTGTTTGAGAGGTTTTAAGCTTATATCCCAATAATTTCCCCAAAGTGTGAAAAATGTCCCAGACTCCAGGATCAAATCTTCTGGTGAGGTGACCGTAAGAAGTAAGTCATCTGCAAAAAGAAACATTTTGTACTCCCTGCCTCCCGGGGTAATCCTGAGATCTAAGGGGTATAGTGAATATGAATAGCTAAAGGTTCAATGTATAAGGAAAACAAAAGGGAGGATGGGGGCAACATTGTCATGTTCCCCATTCCAAAAGGAAGGGATCTGAGAGGGACCCATTTAGATGTATATAGGCCTGGGAGGAGAAATAAACATTTTGCAAAGTAAGAATAAAATCATGTGGGAAGCCAAATGTTAATAGGGTGGACCATAAAAAAAGGACAGGCCACCCTGTAAGATGCCTTCTTGGCATCAAGGCTTAAAGCAGCAGTATTTGTTAGTCAGTGAAAAAATTCATCGTACAGCTTTTTTAGCAAAAATGTATTTCTGACAACCTAAGATTCATGCTCAGTATATATTTTTGTTTTCTCAGATGTCAAGACTTTTTTCATAGCTGATTTTGTAATTCATGACTCACAATTCACCATTTGTAAAAATCTCTTCCCCTGATGTAACTTGTTAAATGTACATGCTAAATTCATGCTGTAGTTATATTAGGATGGTTCTTCTGCATGTTTCTGATAGTAAACAGCACAAAATATTACATTTTCTTCATGGTGGGTGTGGCATGGGTCTGGCATGAGTGTGACATGGGCGTGGCATGGGCAGGCATGGGCATGAAAACTTTTAAAACTTCAAGGCCCAATATATTGGTTCAGGAGTGAAAGAGAATGAAAAGAAAAATGTGTATATTGAAATTTTTTGTCAATCAAACCTTATCATTGAAAAATACTGCCTTTATTGATGAGGTTCTAGATGTTTACAAGGACAACTTCCTCAACACCTGGAGCAGGCATGCCCCACTAAAAAAGATTAGAGTGAGGGAAACCACTTGCCTTGGATAACCCCAGAACTCTTGGCCTGCCAAAGGGCACGTGACCAGGCATGGTGGAAGCGTAAATCCTCCAAACAACCTAGTAACTATCAGAAGTACCGTACACTTCGTAACACATGCACAAAGGCCATCTGACTAGTCAAAGCAGAACACTTTCATTCAAATTTCCACTCCAATCTAAATAATCCTTCAAAGTTCTGGAAAGTAGTTCATGCCCTCTTCTCTCCTCCTTCCCAGTCTCCAACCCCCTTTCTTAAACAAAATAATACTTTCATATCTAATCCTCTATTGGTTGCTGAGTGTTTCAGCTCTCATTTCACTATCTGTGCCTCTGACCTTCTATCATCCAGATCCTCCTACCCCCCACTCTCTCCCACTTCTACCCCTTCTGCTACTATTTTCCCCCTGTCAGGCTCTGCTCCATTTAACTTCTGACATATAACTCCTTCGGATATCTTAATTGCTCTCCTGGCCCCCCTGTTAAGGGCAGCTCACCCAATGGCCTATATCCTAGAATGCTCTGTCTCCCAGCTCCAGCAATATCCTACCCCGTCTCTTCTTCTAAATCTCTCTTTCAACTCTGCCCCTATCCCAACTGCTTAAAAACATGCTATTGTATTCTCCCTACCCAAGGGTGGTGACCTGTCTTCCCAGGGAACTATCTCATTATTTTGCTGTTATCTACCATTGCCAAACTTCAGGAACACCTGATCCTAGCTCAAATCTCCTCCTTCCTTCCTGACTCATCCTTCTTCTCACCTTTCCAATCTGGGTTTTGGAAAAATCAGTTTACCACCACTTCCTTACTTAGGCTCACTGATTCCATCTTGTCAAAGATGGCTAGAGGACAAATCACATCTGCGATCTTTATCGACCTTGCCAAGGCTTTCGACATAGTCACCCACACCTTCCTCTTTAGTAACCTCACCACAGCTGGCCTCTCCACCTTGGCCACAAACTGGTTTCATGCCCACCTGACAGGCAGGAAACAATTGTTTTTTATTGCTGACTCCATTTCCCCTCCTCTACCTATTAGGTGTCCTATAGGGCTCTGTGCTTGGTCCCCTGCTGTTCTCCATTTTTCTCAAGGATCTCCCATCTGTCTGCACTTCCTGCTCCTCCATTCACATGTACACAGATGACACTGTCCTGTTCACCTCAGGCAAATCCCCCTCTGGTGTGGCTGCCAGACTCCAGCTAGACTTCAACAAGATCCAGCTCTGGTTCAGCTCTCACCAACTCTTTCTAAATGCCAAAAAGACCATCTCCATCACTTTCGGCACAAGGCAGAGACTCTCGAGGCTAATCTCCATGCCCACTTTCCACACTCTTGATGGGACTACCCTTGAGGACTCCTCCTCATTTTGTTTTTTTTGGGTTTGGCTCGACCAACATCTAAACTTTTCTGGACATGTTGATGCCATCCTGAAGAAACTATGTCCCAAGTTAAGTGCTTTATACAGGAATCATAGTTGCATCCCTCTACTGGCTAGGCGTGAGTTGGTCCAGAAGATGATCCTTTCCATTTTTGTTTACTGTAATGTAGTCTACAGTGCCACTCCCATCACCTCCCTAACCAGATTGGGCACACTTTCTAACTCCTTCTGTCGCTTTGCTCTTAACTCACCTCCTCTTACCCATCACTGTGACCTCTATGGTTCGCTATCCTTTACCTCACTGTCTAATTGTCGGCCCACCCACTGTGCTAAATTCATATCTAAGCCCTGGTGTGATGCTCTCCCTACCTACCTTTCCTCCTTGCTTATCTCTTCCCCCCCACCTGTCCACATGCTTAGATCAAATGACCCATACTCTGGTGGTCCCTCCTTGTGCTACAACTACAGGTCAGAATTCTTTCTCTCATCATCTACCCAAATTGTGAAACTCTCTTCCCAATCAGATTTGATACTTCTCCTCCAGTTCTTCCCTTTCTGCAGCCGTACACAAATTTCTTATCCCCTAACTGTTTCAGACTATAACCCCCACAAACCCAAGCAATTTTCTCCTTCCTTGAGCCAATTCCCCTCCGTATCTCCCCAAACTGCTACTGCCCTGCTTCTATATAAATTGCAGTTCCAGTATTTTGTTTCCCGAAGCACTTGATGTTATTGCTGCTTGAGGTCATTAACTGTACCTGACTATACTTATTTAAACTAGCAAATGGGGAGAGGGGTGCAGCACCCGATATGTCGAATGGGAAGAACACACCTCCCCCCTCAGCTAGCAGTCAAACAGGAGTTCAGCATGTTTGTAGTTCATTTGCATCACCAGGTAAGGAAAAAGGACTGGCTCCCCATACGACACACAGGGGAAATGCCAGATCTCACCCAACAACTAACACACTGATATCTGACCAATGGAAAATCATGTACACAAATGCTCACAGTCTGTGAAACAAGATTCCAGACCTGCAGACAATAATGATAGAGGCTAAACTGGACATAGTAGCCATTAGCGAGACATGGTTTACCAGTAACCAAACTTGGGAGACTTCAGTACCTGGCTATGTACTGTTCAGAAGAGTCCGAGGTACAAAAAGGGGGGGTAGAATGGCCCTTAATGTCAATGAAAATATCAAAGCTACAGAAATTCAGAATAGACATAAGGAGCCAGAAGAACTGTGGGTCTCCCTGGAAATAGGAAATGGGACAGCCATACAAACTGGGGTTGTGTACAAGCCTCCAGACCAGGGGGAGGACATAGACACATTACTGTTAGAAGATATACAAAACATGACAGCTAAAGGGGAGGTTCTGATAATGGGAGACTTCAACATGCCAGATACAGATTGGCCAATACGAGCAGGAACATCTGCCAGAACTAGACACAAGGTGGATTACCTTCAGGGGGAGGGCCTCAAACAGCTGGTACAACAACCCACAAGAGACAGGGCTATCCTAGATCTAGTATTGACTAACAGGGAAAGGATCACAGATCTCCAGGTAGAAGGTCACCAGAGGGCCAGTGACCATCACATGGTATGGTTCAATTTGGCCACTAGAACTAAATCATCCCATTCCAAGGCAAAAATATGGGACTTCAGAAGAGCTGACTTTGATAAGATGACCAACAGAGTTAAGCTAGCCCTGGCAAAATGAAATACAGGTGAGGGGGTATAGGCAAAGTGGACAAGCATTAAGGATGCAATACTTGAAGCAACATCCCATTGTGTTATAGAGAAAAGGAAATGCAAAAGAAGAAAGAAACCACTTTGGTTCTCAAAAACAGTAGCAGAAAAGGTCAGAGCCAAAAGGCTGGCCTTCAAGAAATATAAGGAAACGCAGCTTAATGAAGATAGGGAGGCATACCAAACTTCCCTAAGGAAAGCAGGGAAGGCAGTAAGGCAGGCAAAGGCCCAAACCAAGGAAACACTAGCACAAAGAGTAAAAGAAGGTGACAAGACTTTCTATAGATATATTAGTGAAAGGAGAAAGTCCAGAGGGGGTATTACTAAGATCAAAGGGGATAAGGGACCGTGTGAGGAGGAGGAGGACCATGTAAAGGCATCTATCCTAAATTGATACTTCTGCTCAGTATTTACTGAAGAGAAGGTGGAGCAGGGCCCACAGCTCAGCACTATGGAAACAGGGGGGAGGGAGGTGTGCACTAGTCCCTTCACAAAAGAAAGGGTCCTACGAGAGCTTGATAAGCTCAGAGTGGACAAGGCAATGGGACTTGATGGCATACATCCCAGGGTACTAAAGAAGCTAAGTGTGGAACTAGCAGAGCCATTATCAGAACTGTTTAGTGAGTCTCTCAGTACAGGAGCAGTCCCAGAAGACTGGAGAAGGGCTCATGTGATCCTGCTCCACAAGAGTGGTAGCAGGGAGGAGGGAAGGAACTACGGACCAGTCAGTCATACCTCAGTAGTGGGCAAGATTATGGAGGCACTCCTTAAGGAAAGGATAGTGCAACACCAGGAATCCATAGGAGCACAGGATCCAAGACAGCATGGGTTTACAACGGGAAGGTCCTATCAAACTAATCTCATAGATTTATTTGACTGGGTAACCAGAGTGGTGGACCAAGGGGGAGCAGTTGATGTTGCCTACCTTGACTTCAGCAAAGCTTTCAATACTTTTCACATAGAAGATTGATTAATAACCTGGGTAGGCTTGGGGTGGGTCAGAAGTTGGTCAACTGGGTGGCAAACTGGTTGACGGGCAGAAAACAGAGAGTGGTGGTAAACAGTATACAGTCAGAAGAGATGCAAGTCACAAGTGGGGTACCTCAGGGATCAGTCCTGGGGCCAGTCCTCTTCAATATCTTCATCAGTGACATTGCAGATGGACTGGAGGGTAAGGTTTGTCTGTTTGCAGATGACACCAAGATCTGCAACAGAGTAGATGATCCAGATGGGGTGGGCAGAATGAGAAGAGATCTGAATAAACTGGCAAAATGGTCAGAAGAGTGGCAACTGTGGTTTAACACAAAGAAGTGCAAGATCATGCCCATAGGGAAGAGAAACTCTGAAGCCACCTATAGGCTGGGGGGGGTGCTGCTGGCAGTCACAGGGGAAGAAAGAGACTTGGGCATCATCATCATCACAGATGACCGGAGATCATCCAAGCAGACCACAAAAGCAGTAGGTAAGGCTAGGGAGATGTTGGGGTGTATTGGTAGGGGTATCACAAGTCATAAGAAGGAGGTAATAATCCCTCTTTACAAGACACTGGTTAGGCCCCATCTGGAGTACTGCATACAGTACTGGAGGCCACACCTTCATAAGGACATTAACCAAATCAAGGCAGTCCAGAGATGGGCAACCAAAATGGTGCAGGGACTGCATCAGAAAACATATGAGGAAAGATTAACGTAGCTCAATATGTATACCCTAGAGCAAAGGAGGGAGAGAGGTGATATGATCGAAACATTCAAACACATTAAGGGCATTAACAAGGTGAAAGAGTCTAATGTGTTTCAATACAAGAAAAATAGCAGGACAAGAGGACACAGCATGAGATTAGAGGGAGGCCAATTAAGGGGTAATGTGACAAAGTTCTTTTTCACAGAAAGGGTGGTGGATGCATGGAATGCCCTACCTCAGGAATTGGTGGATATGAATACAGTGCAGGGCTTCAAACAGGCATGGGATAAGCATAAATATGCAATACAGATGAGTATGAATAGATAGGCCATTGACAGAGCAAAGACTAATGGCACATTCATAAGGTAGAAAAAGAAATGGGCAGACTGGATGGGCCTTGTGGTCCTTATCTGCTGTCATCATCTATGTTTCTATGTTACTTCCCATGCCTGTAACACTATGTAAATTATATGTCTCTCGTATGTATCATTGTTACCCAAATTCTCTCTTCCCCAGGACTCTCCATGAGACGAGCAACACTGTTGCTCAGTGTGCCTTTCCTGGTGAAACATTTCAATAAATAAATAGGTATGGTTACTAACAAATACTGCTAATGGAATCTTGAAGGTGGTGGTGTAATAGTGTACGTCTAACAATAGCATGGACCTAACGGCTATGGATAAAGTCCACTTGGTCTTGGATCAATTAGAAGGGGAAGTAAGGTCTCTAATCTATGGGCTAATATGGACATATAAATTTTATAATAATTTAAAAGAGAAATTGGTCTATAGGAGGGGGCATAACATGAACCTTTGTTTGGCTTGGGAGACCTGATATGATCACATAATGCCATGATGGTGGAGGAGGTTCTCCTTGTTGGGTGGCATGAAAAACTGGGTAAAGGAGAGGTACAAGAGCAGACTTAAATTTCTTATAAAATTCAGAAGGCTTACTATCAAAACTTGCAGATTGTCAGGGATGGGAATCTTGGATGGTTCGATGGATCTCCTCAACTGATAGGGGTGCCACTAACTTCTCTTAGTAAATCACACACCATAAGTCCAACAGCATGAACAGCATCTAAACTCATTTCCCCTGTACTTAATTCTTTCCCAGAGCCTACCCCTTGTGCCCCTACTCCCCCTACATAAGTCTTCGTACTGGGGGACTCAATCATTAAACACATTGACAGAGCAGTCTGTAATGCTGGCAAGGAGAATCGCACGTGTTCCAGTTTTAAAGGTGCCAAAGTATCTGACATCACATTTATTATACCCAATATTCTACATCAAGCTGGAGATTACCCACTTGTTATCATCCATGCTGGAACAAATGATATAAATCCCACCAATTTTAAACAATTACAGCAGGGTTATGTCTCATTAATCAATATTCTGATAGAAAAAGGATGCACTGTTTGTATTTCTGAGATTTTACCAGTACCAAGGGCTACACCAATTATGACACAACAAATCAAAGCCATTAATGAATGGCTAAGGGAGTGGTGTTTGAAACAGGACATCCCATGCATTACACACTGGGAAACATTCCAGGATAGAGATTCATTATATTGCTGGGACAGCTTACAACTAAGCCGCAGGGGCAGTACATTACTGGGAAAGAGTGTCACTGCATTTATTAATCAATGTTTAAACTAAATCCTAAGGGGGAGAATGGGTATGTACCTAAGTGTCTGAAACAGCATCAACGAACTAATCACAAAACGTGTAAAGTTTTGGCCCTCAATGCAAGATCATTAAACCAAATTAAACTTGCGGAACTGGAGGTGAAATGCAAAACCTTAAACATAGGCATGAGGGACTCGACTTCAATGTGGTCTAAGGATATTTCTAACTATAAACTTTACTATAAAAACAGAACAAACAAGCGTGGGGGGGTGGGTATGTATCTATGTAAGAAATGATATTCCATCCTTTGAAGTTCACCCTCCCTCTACCTCAGAAAGTAGTTGGGTTAAAATACAATTGAAAGGCCACTCGTATATCACCATTGGTAATGTATATAGATCTCCATCAGCAGACCTGGAATACACTACCAATATGTTAGAAGAGATATCTACCTTTTCAGAAACTGAGGACATTATTGTCCTAGGAGATTTCAATATGTCCCATATCAACTGGAATTCCCTTAAAGGCCAATCAAATGTGGATAAACTCTTGATAGACGTCGTTACAAATACAGGTTTACAACAGTTGATTATGGAACCCACCAGGGTACCTAATATCTTGGATTTATTGCTTACTAATATAGAAGCTGAACTCAGTAATCTCAACATCTGGGATCCGCTGGGTACAAGTGATCATTTTTCTATTCTATTTGAAATCCAACAAGACACCATTACTCAAAAAAACCTATGAATATTAAAAATTATGACAAAGCTAATTTTGTGGATATCAATAATGAATTAGCATAAACTGGGAAACACTGTTTCATAACCTAACAACCCAGCAAGCATGGACTATTTTCAAAAATATAATTCTTAAATTGGAAACTCTATATATCCCATTAAATAGAAAATATAATAATAAAGGTAAAATATCCTCATGGTTTAATAGAACTATTAAATTACAGATTAATCATAAAATTAAACTTTTCAAAAAACTTAAAAGAAGTTTTCATTTACATAAAGATACTTTACTTTATAAATGTAGGTTAGCAGTTAAAGTTTTGAAACGTTCTATCAAATTGACAAAAACTAAACTCAAATTTAAACTAGCACGTACTAAGGACTGCCATAAATCTCTTTTTTCATATATCAATAAAAAAAGGGTAACTCTAGGACTATAGGACCTCTGATTAATAATTGAACTAGATTATCAGACATTGACACAGCTAATCTGTTAAATAATTACTTTTGCTCAGTTTTTTCTAAGCATATATCAGTTACCCCTACTTTTCCAAACCGGTCTGATAATTATAACATTACAACATCTGATATCTCCCAGGCGATAAATAAATTGAACAAAAATACTAGCCCCGGTCCTGATGACATGCACCCTTGATTCTTGGTTGAAACTTCACAAGCTATCTCTAAACCCCTATCACTTATTTTCAATAAATCTTTACCAGGAAGTTCTATACCCAATGAATGGCGCACAGTGACTGTTTCCCCAGTATTTAAAAAAGGTAACAGAGGCAGTGTTCAGAACTATTGCCCCATTAGTCTGACCTCTGTAGTAGGAAAATTAATGGAAAGGTTTATAAAGATGAAGACTGAACAGGAGTGTACAACACTAGGGATTCAAGACCTCTTACAGCATGGGTTTACACCAAAGTGCTCATGCACAACTATCTTGATATCATCTATGAAAATATCAGTGCATTATTGGACGTGGGTATTCCCACTGATGTAGTACTATTAGATTTCAGTCATACATTTGACAAAATTCCACATAAACTCATAACTAAAATGTCTACTTTGGGTTTATCTTCTAAGATTAGTTAACTAACAGACCCCGATGAGTTAGGATTAATGATGTCCTGTCTGATTGGGGCACAGTGTCAAGTGGGTTCCCCCAGGGATCAGTGCCGGGACCAACACTGTTTAATTTTTTCATTTGTGATTTACAGCCATGACCCAACACCTACATGTCAAAATTTGCAGTTGACACTAAATTAGGGGTTAGGGTAAATAATCCTGATAATGTAGCTACATTAGAATTAGATATGGGAAAAGTTGAACAATGGGTCAAAAATAATGACATGCACTTTAATCAAGATAAGTGCGTGGTCATACACTTTGGTAAAAACAACCCAAACAATATATATTATTTAAATAAGTTGCCACTTAAAACATCTAACTGTGAGAAAGATCTAGGCATATTCATTAACAATAAACTTACATCAAGGGACCACTGTACTAAAATCTCTAATATGGCAAATAGATTTATGAGGTAAACAAAACGAACCTTTATAAACCACTCAGAACAATGCCTCATCCCTTTGTTTAGGGCTTGTATTAGACCTTACCTTGATTATGGGTTCCTGTTTTGGAACCACTGTCTTAAGAAAGATGTGGCTCGGAGATCATGTGATGCAGAGTGCTGAGTAGAAGCTCCTTCAAGAAGCTCCTGCCTCCCGATCATTAAAACACCTTTTTTGGACATTTAAATCTCTCCATTTCCTCTGCTTTGGAGATTTAGTACTATCTGAATACTCTGGAAGTCTGGGTTGAGTCCTAGATCGACGGATGGAGGCTCACATGAAGAAAGCCCCACAGAAGCACCCCGCTACTCCCGAAAAGGCCTCAAAGAAATCCCGGGCCTCGGGTGGGCCAGAGAGGCCTGATCCTGTGAGCCAAGTTGGGGAGCAAGAACCTTTAATGCTCAATAGGTTGCTAGAAGAGTTTAAGCCCTTTCGTGAAGAAATTAAAGAAATGGCGATTGACCTGAAAACTCTCTCTAGAAAATTGGATGAAGTCTCGTTAACTGTTTCTGATAACACAGCTCGAATAGTCTCGATGGGGAAAAAATGTGACAATCTCGATCCTGAATTGGTGTCTACTCATCAGAAGTTATCTTGTCTCAAGGCCAGGCTCGAAGATTTAGAGGGCCGTAGCCGCAGAAACAATGTGGTGATACTTGGGCTACCAGAGGGAGAAGAGGGCCAGCATGTTGTGGCATTTACACAGAAGTTGGTGGAGCAGGTCGCTGGCCCCTCTCCCTTCGGCCCAGTATATATTATAGAGCGAGCTCACAGGTCTCTGCGACCTAAGCCTTCTCCAGATTCTCCCCCCATCCTATCATCTGTCGTTTTCTGAATTTCCTAGAGAAACAGCATTTTTTGCAGAAAGTGAGAGCTTTATAAGAGGTTCGTTGGGAGAATACGAAACTGAGAATCTCACAAGATTTGCCTGGTTTGGTTCGTCTGAAGTGGAAAGCGTTCCATCCCATTGTGTCTAAGATTATTGCTGCAGGCCTGAAATTCAGGATGGGATACCCGGCCAGGTTACAAGTTTTCGTAAATGGATCCTGGTTTAATTATGATGATCCTGCAGTTGCCCTGTCGAGCCTTAAATCTATGCTACCAGACCTGTTTTGAGAGCCCTGAGAGGCCTTGTCTGCGGGATGAAGAGCTGCTTGGAGCTGTGGATCAGAACTTTTATTTTCTCCTTATTTGAGGAGATCTTCTGAATGAGTCGGATTAGAAATTCTTGTTGTCTTACTTGGACTGGGGGGATCAGTGCATGGCACGCCTGCTAGCAGTCTCTCAAGCCCTAATCTCAGAGGGTCAATGCCGATCAAGGGCAAAGACACTTGGGGTCTCGGGGTTTGTTCACTTGGGGAACAGGGTTTCATGTTTCAGTATCCTCAGTTTTGTGCATACAATAGAAGGGGGATTTTGTCTCACTGAGGCTAAGATTAACGGTTATTTTACATGGATCAGAAATCAGAGCAGTCTTGGGCTTTCTCTGCAACTCACTTTCACCATGTTAGGATCAGGATCTGACCACCAGAGGGTGCACTATGTATTTGTAATTCATAGCAGTGCAGCTCTTAATTCAAGGGGGATCTCCCTTAATCTTTTCGAAAGACCCGAGTGCAGGGCAACAAATTTTCCCAAGGAGATTTTTTGCAATCTGAGGTTGGTAACCTCTGGGAAGACTCGTTTTTTCTGTTTTCTTCCCCTGAGTCACAGTTGCAAGGTTTCTCCCGATCTTTGCTCTCAGTCTGTGGAAAAAGTTGTTCCCCTTCACTAGGTTCCCAATCTGGTTCTAGTTTCTGCATAGCTGTCCCACGAGGCAAGGCTGATCTCAATTCTCATTCTCAGTTTCACTCTGGTTTCCAAGGTTACCTGGGATATTCATGGTTCTCATAGTACACCTCGTTTACCAGTTCGCTATCATGCTAACACTTAGGTGTGGTGGTATTGAAAGCCCAAGGCCGTTCCCTCATTTTTGGGGGGTAATTAACATTGTTCACTCTTTCAAATAATTACTCTGGAATGCAGGTTTTGTTGCCATTAGCAGAGGTGCATTATTGGTAGGCAGGAGATGGAGGAAAAGACCCAGTACTGTGCTGAACGTTGCTTGTGGCAGTGTAGAGGGTTGGGTGGGGGTGCGGGGTTTGGGGTTCCGTTAGGGGTAGGGGCAGTTGGGGAGGTTGGGAAGGAGTTATATGTGGGGGTTGGGGAGGAGGGAAGGCTTTACTGCAGTAACCATGGGAGTAGGGTTGCAGGTATTATGTATCCCGAGTGCTGGACTGAGTACATTAAGTCTAACTACTATTATTAGATGGCCACATAAGTGACTTTTGCGACTTGGAATGTTAAGGGAATTAGGAAAAAACACAAACAATATCAGGCTCTTAAACATTTAAGTTTATTACGTTCTCAGATAACTTTCCTACAGAAAACTCATTTATTAGAAACTGAAGCTTCACAGTTAAGGAGACAACAGGTGGGCCTGATGTATAATGCCCAGGGATCTACTAACAGCTGTGGGGTCATGATTATGATTAACAGGGGTATTCCCTTTGTTTCTACACAGGTCATTAAAGACCCTGAGGGAAGTTTTATCCTTGTTAAAGGCACTCTCTGGTCTGTTCCACTTTTACTTGGTAGTATTTATGGCCCTAACATAGATGACCCAGGGTTCTTTATGAGACTTATATCTGTTATTCTTCCAATGCTTCCCATCAGGATTATTCTGGGGGGTGACTTTAATCAAGTAGTAGATTATAATCTGGACAGGTCAGGTAGAGGTCTGGGAGTGGTCACTCCAGGGCAGAAGGCTCTTAAAGACCTATTGGACCAGTGCGGGCTCTGCGATGTCTGGCGTGTCTTGCACCCTGATTCTAGGGAGTTTACCTTCAGGTCAATGGCACAAGGCTCACAGTCCCGAATTGATTACATATTTATTTCTCAGGTTCTACTACCTGGGGTTAAGACTTCCTTGATTCAACCTGACCCTATCTCCGACCATTCATTGGTACTGTGCAAATTGGCATTCCTTAATTTACCTAACAGGGAAACCAGATGGAAACTTAATGAACAACTTCTTAAAGATGTCAAATACTGCAAGCTTATAAGGGTGCAAATTGAATCCTTTTTTTCATCCAACCCTTTAGATAGTGCAAAGCCGGATATTTTGTGGGGGGCCTTTAAGGCTTTCATGAGAGGGATCCTTATTAGTATGGCAGTGGGCAGGAAAAGGGCACAGGAGAAGGAATTAATATCTTTATTGTCCCAAATTAGGTCACTTGAAAATAATTTTTCTGCTAATGCTCCTGACGATGACAAGAGGAACTCCTAGTGTTGAAAGATAGATATTTAGAGCTACTTCGGGAAAAAGCAGAATTAGCCATTATTCGTACAAGAGCAAGTTACACTGACCAGGGAGAAAAGGGGGCGCCTACTGGCACTGCGTATTAAGCAACAAGAATCAATGAGATTTATCCCTCCAATCAGGACAATGGCTGATGGGTCCTTAAAAGTATCTACCACTGAAATAGTGCAAGAATTCACCCTATATTAAGCAAGTTTGTACAGTGACATGGAACATCCTCATTGTCCTGGGAGTACAGAGAGCTGTCTGAAGGATTCCCATTTTTCCTCCCTCTCAGATCGACACAAGGGTTTTCTGGTTACTCCTATATCACAGGAGGAAATTGCTGAGGTTATTAGCGGATTGCCGACAGAAAAGTCCCAGGCTCCAACGGATTCTCCTCCCTATTTTACAACGTTTTTTGGGATCTCTTATTACCAGTACTTTGTCGTTTATTTCAATATATTTTAACTGGGGTAGAGGCTGATCCTCACCTTTTTGAGGCCCTGATTGTTCTTCTCCCCCAATCAGATAAAGATCCTATGCATGTTCAGAGTTACAGACCTATTTCCTTTCTAAATCAGGACATTAAAATTCTCTCGAAGATATTAGCTAATAGGTTAACAGTAGTTCTCCCTGAGTTAATAGGTATAAACCAGGTAGGATTTATGAAAGGACATTCTTCTTCTGATCACTTGCGTACCCTATCTCATGTCTTCTCAGCTACCAGGGACACCGAGTTCCCTGCAGGACTGGTCTCCCTGGATGCCAAGAAGGCATTTGATTGAGTGAATTGGAATTTTTTGTTTTGAGTTCTGGAAGCTTTTCAATTTCCTCCTCTATTTATATCCTGGATTGCCATACTTTATAAAACTCCTACAGTAAGAATCTCTGGGAATGGGGCCTTCTCCAAGCCCTTTTCACTCCATTCAGGGACTAGACAGGGATGTCCCTTATCTACTCTGTTATTTAATTTATATCTGGAACCTTTCATTCAAAATATTCTCAATAATGTTTCCATACAAGGCATTAGGGTTGGGCATAATGAAATCAAAGTCACTGCATATGCATATGACTTGCTGATACATTTATCTCACCCGGTATCTTCTGTCCCGGCCTTGTTGAGTGAAATAGCAAGATTTAATGACCTGTCCAATTACAAACTGAATGCTAGCAAATCCTTGTTTTACCCATTAAACCATAAGGTATTCAAAAATGATATTAGTCCCTTAGGTTTATGCTGGACTCCCAGGTCCTTTAAATATTTGGGCATTAAACTATCTCATAACCCCCTAACATGATTTAGGGAAAATCTGGATTCCCTCTCGCAGTTGATAACTCATGATCTTGAGAGGTGGTCCAAACTTCCCATTTCATTATGGGGCTGGATCAACATAATTAAGATGAATATATTTCCTAGAATTTTTTTTACCCTTTATCTCTTCTCAATACTTTTATCCCTCTACTCTGGTTTAAAAAGATGCATGGCATATTCACTAGATTTATTGGGCCAATAGATATCCTCGATTGGCTTATTACAAGTTGGCAGCTCCAAAACCGGAGAGGGGTTTACAGATTCCCCATCTGGCTATATATTATTGGGCCAGTCATCTAGCAAAATGTCTGAGATGGGTATCTCCCGGCCCAGAAAAAGAGCAACCGGCTTGGCTTCGAACTGAATTGGATGTAATTAAGTCCAAGAATCTGGACCCCCTTACTTTATTCTTTCTTAAAATCCCCCAGATGCGTATGACCCAGGAATGCCCTACAGTATTTACCTCCTTAAAGGTTTATGCACAACTGTGTTCATTTTTGCAATATACTCCCCACTGGGACTTGGCCCAGTCCATCTGGAATTCCCCATCTTTCACTACTAATAAGAACCAGATTCCCCGTCAATGGTTGTCCCAATTGGGGGATGGGAAACTTCTTTCTCTCACGGTTGAAGATGGGCAATGGTTGTCAGTGGGAGATATTATCAGGAAATTTCATATTTTGGCTTCCTCTCACTTCAAAGTTATACAATTAAGACACTTGCTTGTAATCAATATCGGTAATATCCCCCCACCTCCCAGACCGTCACAGCCCTGATATCTGAGGTTTCTTCACTCACTGGATCTTCAGGTGTAATATCTAAATTATATCAGGTTTTGCTTCACAAGAGATATGGGGGTTCATTTGGACCCACAAGATTCTGGAACAATATCCTCCCTCAGCACCATTTGGATTGGCAATCCCTGTGGAGATCCAGTCATAAATATATTTCTCAAGATAGACTGCGTCTCAGGCAATATCATATTTTGCATAACTTGTATTACACTCCGGTTAAATTACGGAAATGGGTTGTTTTGAACTCCAATATATGTAATAAATGTCTGCAGGAAGAAGGAACACTTCTTCACATGTTCTGGTCTTGCCCTAAAGTCTCCCTCTCATGGGATTCAATTAAGAATTCTCTGGACCCTCTGCTGAGCCTTCAGGAGTATTTTACTCCTGATATTTGCCTTTTAGGGGACCTGTCTTCTACTAGAGCAATAGTTCTCAGACTTTGTTACAATGAGCCTCCCCAAATCCATGTAAAAGATTTTGAGCCTTCCCCCCCCAAATTTTAATAATCTTGGGCCTCCCCAAAGAAAAATAACATACTGTACTTTGCGCAGTACACCATGAATAAATTGAAACCCCTTTGAGTATTTGGCTCACATTCAGTTCTTTATCTTATACTGACGTGGAACCTTTGAAAAGAGCTCCTGTGCTCCAGAGGTGTTATCTGAATAACAAATAAATAAAATAAACAAATAGTATCATTCAACTTATTGCCCCCGGAACAGGCTAACTTATGTATTCTGCTATTTCATTCTTGAACCATTGTTACCACTTGTTGCAATCGTTCATGGGTCAGACTACTTTCCTGTTTCCTCTCTATATGAAATAACCTTCCTACATACTTTGCCTCTCCCCATCCTTCCCTGCTCCTAAGCAACTTCTCAGGGATTTCTTTGCTCCTTTCTGCTATTGCTCCTAGCACTTCTATGCTCAACCCTTGTATTTGGGCTGTTCTGCCATCAGGCAACAAATTGATCAATTACCACCACTCATTATTAGTTTATTGTTTATATTTGTTTTCACTATTGTTCATTGTGTATTTCTTGACTGTTTTGAAGTTATCTTTTGAAATGTATTCACTCCCTACCCTTCCCTGGGTGCACCTGAAATGAGCCTTGGCTCATTCACCTTCCCCTGTCACCTATTAGTAAATAAATACATTAAATTCCCCTACTATTATCCTCTTTCAGTTTGCATCATCTCTTCACACAAAATACATCAAATTCAAAATTTAAATACAGTACTTTTTCAGACTTGCTTAAGCCTCCCCTGGAACAGGCTGGGGCCTCCCCAGGGAGGCTGGCCTCACCATTTGAGAACCCCTGTACTAGAGTTAAAGTAAGAAAGTTCCATATTTCCATGATTGCCTTATCGGCTAAGAAGCTTATTTTATGTCACTGGAAAGATAAGTCCTCCCCATCTGTCCAAGAATGGGTAAACAAAATCCTGTCCAGTCTATGCACAGAAAAAAGCGATTGCCAGTCTTCACAATAGATTGGCAGCATATACTAAAATCTGGGATCCCCTTCACTCTCTAATTTCACTGGCTCAGGCCTAAGTATGTCTCAGGTTTCACGGCCATGTAGGATCTTAGCAAAGAGCTGGGCATTTAAGGGACACTAGGTTTGGTTACTGCAGTAAGGGGAGGGAGGGTGGGTTAGGCAGTTACCCCTTTACATTGTATCTGTACTTCAATATCACTCTCATTGTCACTGCTTTTTATTGTGGAAAATGTATCTGTAAACTTTGAATTAAAAAAAAAAAGGATGTGGCTCTGCAGGAACAAGTACAGAGGAAGGCCCCCAAAATGGTGCCTAGATTAACACATCTTGATTATCCCTCCAGACTTAAAGCCATTGATCTTTTTACACTTCAAAACAGAAGAATAAGAGGGGATATGCTCTTAATGTATAACTTGCTTCAACCACCTGACCTCATGAGACAACTTGGAATTGCATTGTCAGAAAGAAGATTAGTTCCAATACTGCATAATAGGCAACTCAAGGTTAAGAGATATAAAACTAACAAAAGGGGACATTTTTTTACTCTTAGGGCTCCGAGATTATGGAACTCTTTACCACAAGATTTAATTGAATCTGAAAAAATTACTAGCTTTAAAAATAAATTAAACATATGGATCAGGGATAACTATTAATTATGTCCCACATTGTGTGGGGAACAGTCTCGACGGGCATTTGCCTTCTTCTGTTCAACCATTACAAGTTAGACCAAGTTAATCACCAAGCCGCATTGCCATCTAATTTGGGGAGAGGGAGAGAATGGAGATATCTAAAAATTTGCTGTGAGGAAAACTCTGGCTCAGCCGAATAAAGCTTTCTATGAAACATAGCTAAAATGTTTCGAACAGTGGAGGGGTGAGTGGCAAGAGTACCCATGTCTATGTCATACATTGAGGGATACAGGCTTGTGTTTTATAGGCACTGGGTTTCTTTGCCCGGTTTTGGGCCCACCTTGCTCCCCCCCTTGTAGTGATAATGTTTAAGACAGAATAAAGCTTGCACTACCTTAGTATCAAATATTTTCTGTAGCTCCTGTTAAACCTGTTGTTGTGGGGAAATAGACATATCCCCTTCAAGATAAAAGGATTGTAAGGTGGAAAGTCAAACCTGATGCTCAGTGATGCACTTTTACCACTCACATTTTTAAAGAGAGGAGTACGCAACGAACTCTCCCCACAAAAAGTGTTTTGATGGTATGCCATAAGACAGGAGGAGAGATAACAGGATCCGAATTGTCACTGAGGATTTGTGGGAGTTTCTCCTGAGTAAGTTTTATAAATTCAGGGTCTTTGAGCAGAGCTAAATTAAGGCACCAGGGAACCTGAGGGGGAGGTTTGCCAAGACTGATTTTGGCTTGGTCAGGGGCATGATCGGTGAGAAGGCTTGGACCATGGTTAGTATCCTGTATCATGCCTAAATGTTCAGCTGTGATAAAGAAAATAGTCCAAATGAGCAGAGGAATCTGTTCCAGGGTCAGAGAATGTATATACCGAGGTATGCCTCCTGCCCATCTCTTTGTGAACGGTGCCTTGTCTACTGATCCTATGGCAATTGCTAACTACTTAAATAGTTCCTTCTCTGACCTCTCGGCTGTCCTCCCTCAAAATTTTTTTGACCCAGTCCCACCTCTCCTCCTCTAATCCAGTTGCTCATCCCCCATTGCACTTCAAGTCCCTCTCCCATCATGAAGCAAGGCCCTACTTGCTCAGATCACTTAAGGCCACTGGTCATAGCAATGACTCCATCGACACCAAACTGCTTAAAAGGCCCCTAGATGCTGTCCTCAGCCCTTTTACCAAATTGCTGAACCACTCCCTCTGCCTCAGTTAGTTCTCCCTTGCCTGGAAAACAGCAGTGATCAGCCCTCTTCATAAATCTGGTGACCAGACCTCCCCCAGCACCTATCGCCCGATCTCCATCCTCCTCCCTCTCTCCAAGGCTCTGGAAAAAATCATGGCTGATCAGCTCTCTGACTACCTCTCCATCTATAGCCTCCTCTGCTGTGAACAACATGGTTTTTGTCATGCACACAGCACCACTACCGCCCTTATTGAATTCTCCAATTTCCTTCACACTGCTCTTGGCAAAGGTCATGTTTCTGGCTCTGCTTTCATTGACTTATTGAAAGCTTTCGACACTGTCCACCACTCCCTTCTCTCTTCTCTTTTCTCTACAACCCCATGGCCTCTCACAAGGTGCATTGAATTGGTTCTCCAGCTATCTTTCCTCCCGCACCCAGTGTGTCAAAATTGGGTCTACCGTCTCCTGCTCCCGACAGGTTCATTCCAGTGTTCCCCAGTGCTCCATCCTAGGGCCCTTGCTTTTCAGCCTCTATCTGAATTCTCTCCTCTCTGCTTGTAATGAATGCCTTCTACTTTATGTGGATGACGCTGTCCTGTTTACTCACATGCTGACCCTCTCCTCCTTCAAAACTCCCTGCAGGACTCCTTCACCCAGGCTGAATGCTGGTTCTCTGACCACAGGCTGGTTTTGAACTTAAAGAAAACTAAAACCATTCTTTTTGCACATAACCAGAGTAAATGTAAAGATTATCCAACCTGGGTTTTATCTAATACCCTCTTCCCCCTTGAACAAACCTCCTTCTTCAAATATCTCTGCATTCTCTTTGATTCCTCCCTATCCTTTCACGACCACATCAGCTCCCTTTTCTCTGCCATCAACGCTAGGATAGGCCTACTATATCGCCATTGTGACTGTCTTCCCACTGAAGTGCTAAGGCTAGCCATCTCATCCTCAGTTCTGTCCCTTGTGGACTATGGTCTGCTTATTTATGGTACCGCTGACAACACTGCTCTGCAGAAAATTAAGCTATCCCTCAATAAGGAATGCTAGCTGCTTACAAGTTCCACACATCTTACCCATACTTGCACACTGTATTCCCTCTCTAACTTCTTTAATCTGGAGGAAAGGCTTATCTATCAATCTTGCCTCTTGACCAAAAAAATCACTGCAGGTTTGACTCCCCCGGTCTGTCTTCTGTCATAAGCCTATCTACCCCCCTCCCTCTCTACCCACAGCACTGTCCACTCCCCTCTACAAATCCCCAGAGTTAGGACCTCCCTTGCACAGAGGTCATTCTGTTACTGCTCCCTGTCCTGGTACAGTTCCTGCCTGTAGCAATCGGCTCACTACCAAGATTGGGGCCTTTTAAAATTGCTCTCAAGAACCACCTCCTCTCCTCCCACTGCTTTGACTGCCCTGGCTGAGTTTTCCCTGCCTTTACTCCTCTCAGTCTGCCTATTTTGACTGTGCCCTGCATTTGACTTATTATAGCCCACATTATTGTTTATGTCTGTTTAATTTTGCTAGTTTGCCTTGACGTGGAGCCTTTGTAACCAGATCTTAATTTTGACTCTGCTTTTATTTGAGCTCATTTACTTTGTTTTCTGTTGTTTGATATTAATGTATTTGTCTTTTGGATGAAGAGCCTTTGTAAATGAGTCCCTGACTCAAAGGGTTGTAATTCTGATTACTTCTTAAATTAAATTAAATAAATGGAAAGAAATGACACCAGGTGTCAATAAAGCACAAATGTGCTATAGTAATGCAGAAATATTTCTGCATGCGTGTCACACTTTGAAGGGCAGAGCCTGCAGTGTCCAAAGTGGGTGATAGGGTGGTATTGAGATCCCCCCACCAGAGAATTAATTGGCCTTGAAGAATTGGTAACAGTTTATCAAAAAAGCACTGAGCAAGTATCTTGTCAGTGCCCAGAATGAAATCTACATTAGCCAAGGTTACTTGTGTAGTGTGTAATTTCACAACAGCAATATCGAAGCAACCCTGTAGGTCGGAATAATGGTTATGGAGAATAAAGGGTGTCCCTTGAGGGATCACAATTGCCAAACTCCTGCGATGACCCAATTTGTGGGAGGCAGCAAGCACTGTAGGGTAGCCCCAGATCTGAAATTTGTCATGTTCTGTTTGTGACAGGTGTGTCTCCTATAAATATACAATACCACCTTTTGTTAATATTAACTATTGCTATGCTTCTTTTATTTTGGGCAATCCTGTGTTAACAAAGCCACAGGATTCTGCAATATCTGGTATATAAGAGGCTGATTCAGCAATACTAGTTCTATTCAAAGGCTATGCCTGCAATTCAGTGGGTGGGAGCAACCAGCCGCTCCCCCTGCCTGAGCTATTTAAGTCAGCTCCTTACTGCCTCAGTCAGAAATATTGTTTCTTTGCTGCAGTTGGTGACTCTGTTGGAGCTCTGCCCCTTCCCCTTTTTCTCCCAGTGTTTGTCTCCCACTTTCCCTTTGTGATTTTGGACCTTCTGCTTGGTTTGTGCCTCTCTGGCTTCCTTGGTCAGTATGTTGATTTCTACCTTCCTGGCTGCAGTTTGTGCTTCTCTCAGTCACCTGTCCTGCTGCACTCCTGTTCTCATGTACTGTACCTTGTGTTTCTTTCAGTTTTGGTTGTTTTTGGCCTTCATGTTTTCCCAGCATCATGCCTTCATCATTTGCTTTTGATTTATGCTATTCAGGCCCCCATGTTGCTGTTTTTTCCATGCCTTTAGCAATCTCTCAGTTCAACTACAATCCTGAAATGTTTATACCTGGCTGCTAGCCAGGCATCCACTCCCTTCTGGGTTCTGCTGCTGTTCACTTCAGCAGCTACTGCTTCCTGTTTTTTTTGTTCTCACATGTTCCTGCTTTCCCTAACAGTTTCATTTGTTGTTTCTACAACCTCAGCCTACCTGACTTGCAATGCATCAGCAGCTAACACTAACTACCCATTTGGAACTGGTTGGCATGCATTTATCATTCAGTCCAAGCTCATATCATTCAGTCTTATTCAATGTTCTAGTTGTCATTTGATGTCTCAGTCAGCCATTCAGCCTTATCTATGTTTTGTTTCTTCCATGTGCTTATAGCTGTCAGGCTTCACCATCAGCCTCCCACTACTCCTGCATTCAGATGTATGCCAGCCACAGCCATAGCATGGGTTCCAGGACTTCTGCCCTTTAAGCCAATGGAATTGCTCTGGTCTTTGAAATCCACATCTTGAGGGTCCAGGCGCTAGTGCAATTTTATTGCACCCAGCCCAAAACTTTATTTTTCATGCTTTCACCCCGACATGCACCTCCCTGGAGTTGAGAATCCATTAGTAAGGGGGTTCAGGGGTTGAAGCATGAGATTGTAAGTCCTTGGCATCGTTGTTCCATGCACCGAGGATGTCTGAGCACTGAAAATGTTTTTGCTTCTCTGACATCACGATAATGCAGCTCGCCTTTAGGCAGTCACCGTTATCACATAGAACCCTTATTTGGTTATTATGTACTCAACAGAATGGAAGGCTACTCTTGTATTCCAGGGTGCAAGTGTCACTGAGTTTATCTCATATTTGGCATAATTCTATTTATATTTGGAGAGGGGGCTGAGTTCTGTTAGCTTTTCAACAGAGCGGGACTGAAGTTTCAACTTCTGAAAGAAAAAAAAATGCTGTGAAACTTTGTGTTCCTCCTGGTCCACTTGATTGCACCTAATTACTGGACTCTGGTTAACCGTGATCACCAAAGGTTCCAAACATAAGGTGAACAAAAGAGGTAACAGGAGACAGACCTGGCAGGTTCCCTTACCCAAAGTAAATATTTCTGATGTGCAACCTTTACCTTTAACCAGTGCTTCTGGATTTGTATGTATGGTTTAAATAGTGTTTGAAAGAGCGCAGAGTAACATTTAGAAAGTGCCAATTAAACCTATCCAAAGCCTTCTTTGTATCCATTGAGATAGCTAGCTGCAGCTTGGGGTTGCTGTTTTGAGAGGAGAAAGTGTTCAATAACCAATGGATGCTGTCTTGAATGAATCTAACCTTGATAAACCTGGTTTGGCCTGGGTGTACCAAAACAGAGAAATGTTTTTGAAGTCTATTCCCTAAAATCACTGTAAAAATGTTCATGTCTGTACATAGCAAGGAGATGGGTCTGTATGAATCACATTCCATTGGGTCTAGTCTGGGCTTATTCAGGACTATGATCTGTGCTTGGTGCCAGGGTGGAGGACAGTCCCCTCCATTCAAAAGGTCATTGACTAACTGCTGCAGCACTGGAGATAGTGTCTGCACATATTGTTTATATCACTTGACTGGATGCCTGTCCAGGCCAGGGTATCTCATGTTATGGTGTCCTGTGATATGGTTATTAATCTCTTCTATTGTAAATGGGGTGTCTTGCTCTGCACCAGCCTCCTGTGATAATAAAACAATCATAAAGAAATCCTGCACTCACCACCACCATACAGAACGCCACTCACCTGATGATGTCATTTTTTTAGTTTATAAGGAAGTGGGTTCACTTTCACAACATGTCTTTTAATAAAGGAATTTTATATTCCAAAATGCAACAAGACATGTTACTTTCACCTTCAATAAAGAATTTGCACACCATTCTACATGTGAGCAGTGTTTTATATGGTGGTAATGAGTGTGGGATTTCTTTATGATTGTTTCACTGGATTTATCCCAACATCCCAATCTGGTGCACAGTCCTCCTTCTGAATGAACCCTCCTGAGATAGTGTTGGGAGGACTGGGTCTATCTGTATTTTGAGCCTTTCTCATTGGGATGCATGTAGTGCCAGACATCTGTAAGTGCTAGCTCCTGAGTCAGTCCAGAAAGAAGTTTGTGAGAGCCTGACACCACATATGTACCCTGGCTCCTACAGTCTACAGCTCCTGAAGTGGTGGAGTTAAAGTCCCCACCCCCATGATATACAGATGATTGGGATGAGTAACTGTCTCTAGGAGTATACGTTTCAGAAAGCTAAGTCTGTCTTTCACCTCATTTGGGTGCATATACAGTATATTAAGAAAAGTACATTCCATGTCCCTGTAAGTGCAATCCAGTTTCAAGAACCTCCTTCCTTAACCTGTGTTACCTGATTGACCTGTAAGGAAAAATCTCTACAGACAAGTATTCCCACTCCTCATCTACTAGAATGGGCCTCGTAAGTGGAGACATATACGTCCCTCTCCCAGTCCCTGTGTAACTTAAAATTTTCTTGCTGTGTCAAGTATATCTCTTTTATAAAAGCAACAGATACTTTTTCCCTATTTAAATCCTGCAAGATGCATGCTTGTTTGACCGGGTTATGAACTCCCCGGACATTGTATGATGCTATTATAAGATCCCTCATAGTGGTATACTTAAACCAAAAGTGCCTATTGGGGCATCCTCAGTGCCTCCATATCTCCTCCCAGAAAAGTAAAGTTTACCATGCGTGACACCTTCCATTTTGTTCATCTTGAAATAATGCTGTGACCCTGCAACAGGCAGAGGTCTATAACCAACACTCACAGGAAGGATGTTTTAGTATAAGTCTCATAAATTATAAGGGGAAAAAATTAACAATTGCATCTATGTACTGTATGTACCAAATGGTAGTGTTATAAAATCATTATTAGAATTTTTCATGAAGCTTGTAGAGTTTCCACATCCATACATGATAACTGAAGACTTTAATTTAGTACTAAATAATGAGGGGGATACCATTTCCAATAATAGAGAGTACTATAAAAGAGACTAGAAGTACTTTCTCAGCCGGATGGACCACTGTACTTGAGAGTCAATAATCCTTCAAATAAAGGACACTCATATTATTCACCAAGATTAAAGACTTGCTTTAGATTTGATCTAATGTTGGGTTTCAGATCTCGGTATCATGATGCAGGAGTGATCTACAGACCTCCAGCTCAGGGGGAAGGAGGATAAGAAAAATGATGGAGGCAATCATGAAGATGGTGCACTAGGGAGAGATATTACTGATGGGGTACTTTAATATGCCAGACTTAGAATGAAGCCTCCCCACTGCACCAACAGCCAGAAATAGATAAATCCTGGACATCCTGCAGGGGATGTTACTGAGGCAATTAATATTGTAACCCACTCGTGAGGGGGCACTACTAGACCTAGTGCTGACAAACGGGGCCAGTGTGTCTGATGTCACAGTGGGGGACCACCTGGGATCCAGTGACCCCCGTACAGTGTGACTTGCTATAAGAACTGGACAGAATCAGGACACATAAGGGCAAGGGTCTTGAACTTCAGGTGGGCTGATTTTAAGGAAATGGGAGAATTCCTCATGGATGCCCTGGCAGGGATAGGGAAGCTGTGGGATTCGAGAAACAGTTTACTTGGTTTCAAAGGACAAAAGAAGGCTACTGCCCATCGAGATTGTCCCCCACCACATTGGTGGGATAAATATACCTTGAAGTTGTTAAACTCGAGCCAACAATCCAGCCCTTTTTTGAAGGCTATATTAGAGCTACTGTCTGCTAAGTATTGTGGAAGGAGATTCCACAGTTTGGGAGTTCTTACTGTAAAGTAGTTTAACCTTTTTGTTGTTTTAGCTATAGATACAAATATCTGGTTGTTATGATACCGTGGGGAAGTCCAACTGGTAGATAAATGTAAGCCACAATGGTGCATTAACTCCTGAGAATTCTGGATTTTGTACAATAGGAGAAGATCACCTCTGGTACGTCTTGTGCATAGAGAGTGTAACCCTGTAACTCTTAATCTTTCCTCGTAGTCAAATTTGGATAAATAAGGGACCATTTTTGGGGCTCTTCTCTGCACCCTCTCAACTCTGTCAATGTCCTGCCCCAAGTAGGGACTCCAGCAGGGGGATCCATAGTCCAGATGGTGCCTGACATAAGCTCTGTACAAGGGGATTATGCATTCCTGTGTCCTAGACACAAACGAACGTTGGATACGAGTGAGCAAGGCATTAGATTTCCTAGCTATCATCCTGCAATGATCACTAGATGATAATTTATTGTTAATGATTACCCTGAGATCTCGTTCTAATGATGACACATGAAGGGCAACACTGTTCAGAAAATAAGTCTGCCTAGGGTTGTTCTTACCAAAGCATACAACATGACACTTGTCTGAGTTGAGTGTCATTTTGTTTAAAACTGCCCATTCTTCGATGGATTTTAAGTTATTCCTCATGGATTCTCTGTTTATCGATGTAAGAACGGAGCCACACAGCTTGGTGTCATCAGCAAATTTTGAGAGAACGTTCTTGGGGCTAGCCTGCAGATCACTAATAAAGATGTTAAACAGGGTGGGTCCCAACGCGGACCCCTGCGGGACCACACTGGTCACACTCAGTGAGTGGGAAAGTGTGCCATTAATTCTGACTTGCTGATATCTTCCATTCAGCCAACCTGACACCCAGTTAATTATGTAGTAAGAAAATCCCATATCATTCATTTTGTCAAGTAGGATGTCATGAGGGTCTTTGTCTAATGCTCTACTGTAGTCGAGAAGTATCACATCCACAGGGATGCCATTATCCAATGCCGTACTGACATGATTATAGAAGGAAACCAAGTTAGTAGTACAGGAGTATCCCTGTCTAAAGCCATGTTGTGTAGTGTCAGTCATTTTACCCCCAATAGATTCGTAATCTAGTAGTTTCTTAACTTTCTCCATGATCTTACTTATAACGGAAGTCAGACTTACAGGACGATCATTTTCTGGTCTGGAATGATTATCCTTCTTAAAGATTAGGACTACAGTAGCCACTGTCCAGTCCTGAGGGATAGTTCCCTCATATAAGGATTTGTTGAATATAATTGAAAGTGATTTTGCAATAGCAGCAGCTGTCTCTATTAGAAATCGGGGGGCTGATGTTATCAGGGCCTGGACTGGAATTAGGTTTTAGGGATAAAATTGCTTTTAGTGTATCATCCTTGGTGATGCTGTAAGAGGGGGTAACATTGTTTGCATGTTTGAAGTGTTTAGGAACCTCTTTCTTGGTAAATACTGAGCAAAATTGCTTGTTAAATGTGTCTGCCATATCTCTGTCTGTAGATATAATTGTGTCGTGTATGCATAAGGGCCCCATGTGTCTATTATTTATTTTTTTATTGTTAAGGTAGCAAAATAGTGATTTATAGTTGTCTTTGGTATGGGCCAGATGAAACTCAAGTTTTTTTTTTAGATTGCACAATGGCTTGTTTTAGTGATTTTAGGGTTTCCCTGTATTGAGTGAACCATAGTTTTTTGGTGTCTCCCTTGCTGTTTTTAACTCATGTAAATAGCCTCTGCTAGTTCTTAATTAAGGCTTTGATAGTATTGTTAAACCACAGGGGTATTTTCCCCTTTTTATTATATTTTTTTATTATAGGAACATATAATTTTTCTGAGTAATAAATGGTAGATTTGAGAAAGTCCCAAGATTCTTCCATGGAAAGAGAGGATAGTGCTGTGTCCCAAGAAATTGAGTTTAATTGGTTATTAATAGCATTGAAATTAGCTTTTTTATCATTTTTCAATTCAGTGCAGTTGGTGATGTGTTGACAAAATGACAGTGTAAGGGAAATGGTGTAGTGATCACTTGATCCTAGTGGGGCACCAATTATAACTTTGGATATTAGATTCCCTATATTTGTAATAACCAAGTCCAGTATATTGTCACCTCGAGTTGGTTCTGTAACAATTTGTTCAAGGCCCATATCAACCATGAGTGTGATTAAGTCTTTCTCGGCCTGCGTACTTCCAGTTAAAGAATACCAATTTATAGTAGGCAGGTTGAAGTCACCCAGTATAAGGATTTTTCCTTTGGAGGTCATATCTAAGATTTCATTATTTAGGCATGTAGAATATTCTTTATTAGATATCAGTTGGCAAAGATAAAAGAGGGTACTAAACAAGCCTCAAATCTTTGTGTCAGGCAGGTCAGCAAAAGCTAGATGAAAAGGAGACCACCATGGTTCCCTAAGGAGGTAGCGGAAAAAGTACGAACAAAAACAATGGCCTTTAGAATGTACAAACAAACACAGAAGTGGGATGATAGGGAGTATTACCAGGAGAAGCAAAAGGAGGCAGGGAAGGCAGTTAGAAGAGCAAAAGCACAAACTCAGGAATACTGTATATTGTAAAATCAGTGACAAAGGGAGATAAAACATATATGTAAGTGTAAGCCCCTTCACTGTCTAGAGGTATCGAAGTGGTAAGAGGTGGTAGGGGGGCACTGTACAACCTAATCAACCACAGTCTAGGGAATTAAAACAGAAATAGCTAGCTACCTGGTTTGTTGATGGCTAGGAATCACAGGAATAGGGGAGCAGGCACCATCTCACTGCAGATCTTACCAACCTGTAGGGGAAATGTTCATTAGCAGGTAAGCAGGCACATTCCTTTGAATAAGTTCATTGTCCACGCCAGAATCAATAGTGCAAAATGATTTAATTAACTTTGAAACAGTAACAACCACTCCATGGATCATGGGGGCATTTTATATGGTAGGTTTCCTTCCCAGACAAGCTGGAAAATCTAGTGCAACAGTTTCTTGGACTAACCGACTGATTTATTTCATGCAGATATCCCTTAAGCTATAAGGGCTAAATTCCTGGCAGCACTTAAGTGGATGAATTAGGACACCCCATAAGATAGCTTTGTAATCTGTGCTGTTATCTCGTATCATATTCCTCAACTTTATTTCTCCAGCAGTTAGTCGCTCTAGCAAGGCCATCTTCTTGTAATTCCATTGTTATACTGCACATAGGGCTCACAACAGCACAAGACATTTCTACTGTCCCAAACCCCTTCACTCTGTCTCGTTTCCTTCACATCTGCCTGGTCAAACAACTTCTCCGCTGGGGTGGGGGTGGGCAACAAAACTTGTGCATACCCTCTGCTCTAAAATGTCTTAATTTACTAATTCTGTTTGTTGTTCCTTAGCATGAACTGATTCACCAGAACCCTTTCAGACATCCAGTCATTGATACCAATGCTTAGCAGCTGGGTCCTATTCTGGGATGTTGTGGGTACCCCTGGCCTTTTCCCAGTAACTCCCAACATTTTCTGCTCATGCAGCAATTCCAACCACTGCACTGACTCATCAGTGTGATTTCTGCTAGTACAACACTGGAGCACCCGATGGGCTGCCACCCCATCAGGGTCCCAAATTTCACTCCCCCAAATGGACTTTCTCTGCCTTTTGAGGCTGTTCAGCAAGGGAGTACCAGCTCTGCAGCAGCCACTGACCTGGGGAATGGGATAGTGCTGCCACCACTATATCCTCAACTGCGCGGGCTGCCACTTCCAAGCTGCACCCCAAGCACCACTGTCATAGTGGGTCCACTCACAGGATACCTTCTGACCCACCACTGAACACACCCACAGTCACAACTTCTATGGGCTTCAGGCCCCATCGGTGCTTACCCTGCCAAGGTGCGGAAGTTCACTTAGTGAGCCTCAAGTTTTCTTTCTTCTCTCCAGCTCCAGCTCCCAATTTCACCGATAGGCCCCACTCATTGCTCCAGTGGTCCCCTTTACTTTACACCCAAACTGTCACTCTGCACATTGCAGGTCTTCGAAGATGTAGGGCTTGGGTGGTAAGCAATCCACCCCAGCCCCGCAGTGGCTCTACAGCTGAACTTGCAAGCCGAATACTCCCTCACCTCACTTCTTGGGTCTTACCCCTGAATCTACCTATAGTGCCAAAACCCTTATCTTTTTTATCCCAATGTAGTGGGCCACCCACTGGCAGCAAGCAGGCCTTGCCTCCCAGACTCACAGGCAACACAGTTCCAAATTTCTTCCTTACTACACCTAGCAACTAGAAATTTTAACTAGTAAGTACCCAGAGTGTGCTTACATAAGTGAAAAGAAAAATATAAAAGGAGGGAAAGTAAGACTAAGGGGGGAGGGAGGGAAGTGTGTGGAAGAGGACCGACAAAAAGCGGATATACTGAATAGGTACTTCTGTGCACTATTTATGGAAAAGGGGGTAGATAGCAGGCCAGGAATCAGGGACAAAGGTATAAATGGACAGGACGTGGATACAAACCCTTTTACAGAAGAATGGGTGCTAAAGGAACTAACAAAGTTAAAGGTGGACAGAGCAATGGGGCTAGACGGGGTGTAACCCAGGATACTGAAGGAACTGAAGGAGGAGCTGGCTGCACCACTGACAGATCTTTTTTAACCTGACACTAAGAACAGGGGAGTTGCCAGGGGACTGGAGGAGGATGGATGTGGTTCTTCTTCACAAAAGTGGAAATAGGGAGGAGGCAGGAAATTACAGGCCTGTAAGCCTGACGTAGGTGATGGGCAAGGTAATGAAGTAACTATTGAAGGAAAGGATTGGGGAATACTTTGTTACCAATTGTCTGCAGGACCAGAGGCTGCATGGTTTCACAGGGGGGAGGTCTTGTTAGACAAACCTGATAGATTTCTTTGATTGAGTAACCAGAGAACTGGATCAGGAAGGTGTGGTGGACATGGCCTAACTGGTTTTCAGCAAGGCCTTCAACACCATTCCATGCAAAAGACTGCTAAACAGGTAAGTTCAAAAATAGTTAAATAGATGGAAAGTTGACTGTGCAATAGGAGCCAGAGAGTAGTGATAAATGGCATCCACTCTGGAGTAGGCACAGTGACCAGAAGTGTGCCACAGGGGTCAGTATTGGGGCTGGTACTCTTTAATGTCTTTATTAGTGACATTGTGGAAAGTCTGGAAGGGAAAGTATGCCTGTTCACAGATGACACCAAGCTCTGCATCACAGTGGGGGGGGGGGGTGTTAAAAAAATGAAGAATGATCTAAAATAGCTGGAGGAATGGCTAGGGTTTGGCAGCTGGGTTTCAATGCAAAAACATGCAAAATCATGCATGTGGGGCACACGAACCTGGGAGCAACTTATCAGCTAGGAGAACAGGTACTAACAATCACAAAGATGGAAAGGGACCTGGGGGTGATCATTTCTTGTGACCTGAAAGTAGGGAAGCAGTGTGACAAGACAGTGGGGAGGGCTAGTGGGATGCTGGGATGCATAGGCAGGGGAATCACCAGCAGAAAGAGGGAAGTAACAATACCATTGTATAGACCACTGGTGAGACCACATCTCGAGTACTGTGTACAGTTCTGGATGCTCCCTCTCTGCAAGGACATAGAAAGGATGGAGGCGCTACAAAGGAGGGCAACTAAAATGGTACAGGGGAGCCAGCATGGTGACATAGAGGGCGAAGGCGTTGGCGCCTTACCACGACCCACGCCAGCAACCCGGGTTCGGAAACAGACTTGGATCGTCGGGGGTCAGCAGGGAGGAGAGGATTGAGCATCCAGAAGACTACTCTCCTTTCCTGGGGTAGGTTGTGGGAGTGCGTCACTCTGCAGTGACCTCCGGTGGAGACCAGGGGTAACACAGACACGCACAAGAGAGGGAACATAGCAGAAAAGCGGAAAATGGCTCCGCTCTTGACCGGATGATGGCCGCCTGGTGGTCTGATGCCATCAATGTCCCGCCATCCATCTCTCAGCAGTACCCCGGGGCTAAGAAGTGTGCTTGTTGGCCCCACGGGTGCCTCTCCCCTCGAGGGGGCCCATCTGTCGAAGGGTTACATCTGGGTCACCCTGGGGATGACTGCATTTATGAGGGAAGGTGATAAGGGAACAGGATGGATCGGAGGTGTCTTGACACAGCCTGAAGGAGTGGCTGAGAGCGGAAGCATGGGGTAAAAAGACAATACAAAAAAAAATGGTTCAGGGCCTGCATCAAAAGCCCTATGGGAAAAGGCTTAAGAAATTAAATATGTACTGCCTGAAAGAAAGGAGGGAAGGGGGGGATATGATAGAAACATTCAAATACCTTACAGGTAAAAACAAGGTACTAGAAGGAAGCATATCCCAAAGAAAGAGAAGCTCGAGAGCAAGGGATCAAACTGTGAAGATGGAAGGGGGGAGGCTCAGAGAAAATGTGAGGAAGTACTTCTTCATGGAGAGGGTGGTGGATGTCTGGAATAGCCTCCCAGCAGAGGTGGTGGGGGCTGAAATGGTTACAGGATTCAAGAATGCATGGGATAGCCACAGAGGGATCTTGGAGGGAAGGAGGGGGATGGGTGTTCCGGAGATTGAGTACAGTCTGAGGGTCACTATAGGTAGGGAAAGCAGGGCACACTTGATGGGCCTGGAGGTCTTTATCTGCTGACAACTTCTATGTTTCTATGTAATGTGAGGTATGAACCCATCATTATATCTGACCATAATCCAGTATATCTTGTGCTAGCATCCAGAGACACCACCAAGCAAAGATCATGAAGGGTGGATCTCTTGCTACTGAAAGATCTAGCATTTGTGAACAAAATTATAGAGGAAACAGGCCTCTATTTTGATAACATAGCTACTTCCCCTAGCATGTTGTGGGATACACATAAGCAAGGCCACTGTTTTTCGGTTTTTACCGGAAAACCTGGTAAAATTCCGGAATTAGGGCTGCCTGAAAACCGTTAAAAACAAAGATTTCATGGAATCTGGCATTTTATATCAGATCAGTAAATCTACAAAACTTGTATTTTTCTTATAATTCCTTCCTGTACTAGTTTCAGTTTGCTTTATTTAAGGCTCTGTATATTAAGCTTTCTTTAATTCTGATTGTTTATGCACATACTAGAAGAATGATAGCAGAATCCCGGTAAAATCTGGAAATTAAGAGTAACAATCACCGGTGCAATTCCGGAATCTGAAGTCTTGAAAATGGAATTTCATTGTTTTATTCACCGTAAATCAGTGGCCTTGCACATAAGGCATATACATGTGGCTTATGAATATCTTGTGCATCCTGAAAAAAAGAAACAGGGAATAAGACTAAGAGAACTCAAACAACAAACAGCAAATGTTCAAAGATTACACAGTGAATCCAGTAGCAATGTACATTTAAAAAAAATTGGAATAACTAAAACATGAATGCAACCAGATTCATAATGAAAAAGTAGAGTGTCTAATGTTATTTGCCTAATCAAAATATTATGCTCAAGCAGACAGGAGTGGGAAGTTACTACTAGCATACTTATTACAAATGAGCAGGCTCAAAGAATTATTTCAAAAATATAATCAACTGAGGAAAGTACTTTAATTAAAAACTCTAAAAAAGAGATACATTTGGAACTCACAAAGTACTAGAGGGAGCTGTACTGATCCCAGGGAACCACCGTGGTACACAGAGAATATCAAAAGATTGGATCTATTCACATGGAGCTACAACTGTCATTAGACAAACAGATAAAAATAATTAAGATAAAGAGGGCAATTGGTTTGTTAAAATCTGGCAAAGCACCTGGCCTAGATGGCATTACTACAGATTGTTATAAAACCTCTAAAAAAGTACTGATTCCCAGATTGTGTGCATTGTTCGGTTCTTTTAAGGATCAGATCACCCTTCCTTTAATGAAGCTTTTATTGTGATCATCCCCAAAAAGCAAAAGGATAAACCAGTGTGTACATCTTACCAACCCATATCTCTGCTCAACCCAGATTAGAAACTATTTGCTAAAATCTTAGCCATGAGACTGGAGTGTATATTACCTTCCTTGACTGGGGATGTTCAGATGGGCTTCATCAAGAGAATGTGGTGTCATAATAATATTAGAAGTGCACTTAACATAATTCTAACAGGTAAGGAACATAATGGTATGGTGGTGTCCCTGATTGCCAAAACAGCATTTGACAGGGTGGAATGGCACTGTTTGCTTCATTAAAATCTGCAACCATAAGTGACAGATTTTATAACTGTTTATTTATTTATTGATTTGATTTTTGGAGATACACCTTTGAGCAGCAAGTGGTCTTCTCCAAAGGTTCCATGTCAGCTACATTACATTACATTACATTTAGGCACATAGTCTTACTCGGGGAGCTTTGTCAAATGATAACATTCACGAGACAAGGGCAGTTTCAGTGATGACTCAGATAGGGCCTAGTCTGATACATATGCAATTGCAGTTAGTTGAAGCCCCGACAATGGATACATTATGGGGATACATTATTAGACTGAGTGAGGCTTGGTCTATGGGGCAGCAAGGGTTTTAAGGCTTTACTGTTTTGGGGTAGCCCTTTGGTGGTGGCAGCAGGCGGCAGGCAATTGACATTCACCATAGTTATCACGTATAGCACCAGCATGCTGCCATCTTTACTAGTTCTTTTTTCAGGGATGACTTACATGGTAAAATCTTGGGTAGGCCTCATATGAGTTCTGGGAGATTGTTCATCCAGTATGCAGCTTTGGTAGCATACAGTATGTGCTTTTCCTCTAGGCTTCTTTTACAGCAGTGGACTTTGAGTGCTTGTCTAGTCATATTCCTGTTTGAGTACTGTAGTTACTAGTAACCGATCAAAGAAGGTCACTGATAGCTGACAGGGAGAGGCCCAGCTGGGCTTTTCTTGCCAGGAGGCATGCCTGATATTTAACCTTTTGCGGAGTGGGAACAATCAAGTTTGGGAGTAAAGGGAGCAGGTATGTGTTAGTCTGAATCGTCTCACAGGTCACAGCATGTATGGGGAGATCATAGTCTATGATGGGGAGTATTGTTGCGAAGACTGCTAGACATCTTGCTTCTGGTGTAAGGTTCAATTTTTGCCTATAGAGTGCTTCAAGTTTTTCATTAGTCTGGTTTGTTATGTTGTCAACATGTATGGCAAATAAGAGGGTGTCATCTAGGGTGATACCCAGGTACCTGAAGGTTTCAACTTGTTGCACAGCTGCACCACGTGCATTGAGGATGTCCAGCAGAGGTGCCTTCTTCATATTATGTTGCCCTGAGAACAACATCATTTTCATTTTTTTGTAGTTTAGAACAAGTTTCTTCCCTTCAAATAATTCTTCAAGGGCTTTGAAACTGGTTTGGAGATCTCTGGTAAGAGTAGTTATTTGTGAGTTATTGTTATACATTACCACATCATCGGTGTATAGTATCATTTTGGAATGAGGGCAGGATTCGGGAAGTCTGTTGATGAAAAGGCAGAAGTGGATAAGGCCAAGTATTGACCCCTGTGGGACCTCAACTGTAACCCTTTTGACATTTGAGAGTACCCCATCGATCTTGACCCTCTGTGATTTTCCTGAAAGGTAACATCTAAACCAAGAGAGGGTTTCAGTTGAGAGGCCAAACATGGCTTAGCTTATCTAGTAACAGATGATGATTTATAAGGTCAGATGCCTTTGTCAAGTCTATATATGTAGCACCTACCAATTGGCCTTTGTCAAGAGCCGTGTGTAGATTGTTGGTGCACTCAACCACTGCAGTATTGGTGCTATGGAGTTTTTGGAATCTGTGTTGTTGCTTACAGAACAGGTTATTTTTGTTTAGGCAGGAGACTAGTTGGTCAGAAGCAATTTTCTCTAGAGCCTTGGACAGTTGCAATATATAAATCACCTAAACCCAGGGTCCTGATCAACTGTGCCACATCTTCTATTTTTTTTTTTATTATTATTTCACGGCACAAGACAGTGCTATCCCATTTCTCTCCTGCTTTTTGCCCTAGTAATTTAACCTCTGGCAAATGTGATAAGAAAAACCCCAACTATTAGTAGATTTGAATACGGTAGACAGAGGGTTTTAAAACTATCTCTATTTGCAGATGATGACTTGCTGTACTTAAAAAACTCAGAAAAACTTAGAAAAATGATTAAAGGGTATCCTGTAGATTGTAAAGAAATATAAGGAACAATCTGGTTATATTAAACTGGAAAAATCAGAGGCACTCCCTATTCACCCTAAAAAATGTAAAATAAATTATGAAAAATTTCCAGCAACTTTAAAAAAATGCTATGATATATGTAGGTGTATACAACGCAAGTAGGGCTTCCACTACTTAAATAAATGCATTATTTTCCCAGGACTCTGACCCAAGTGAAGGATAAATGATGTTATTCACTGAATGGGTAAATAACACAATTTATTTTTCACTTGCCTACTTTTGTATTCAGCTTGATTGACAGCCCATTCTTAATTGTCACCATAACACAGACATTGTATATACAGAACATACTAGATTGTGTTGAAATATGCCATTAATTTCCATTCCTGAGAAGGTGGGACTTTCACAACTCACTCGTGGCTTTGCCACTCATGAGTTATGGTTCTGCCTTCTCTCTCATAGAAATAAATGGCATATTTCAACACAGGCCATTGTGTATTCTCTATGTACATCTGGCTAATAACATAAATCAAGTACTGGATACCAATTTGAGTCCTTTAATAACTGCCACTGGTAAGTATCTGGAATGATATAAGAGCCTCCCTCTGTCTATGCTGAGATATGTACTGGTCATGAAATGAACATCCTTCCATGTTTCTTGTATTTATTTCAAGCATTACCACTAGTAATTTCTAAAGAGACCTTTGTCAGAATAGACAAAATATTAAATAAATTAATTTGGAAGAATGGATGTCCCGGACTCAAAAAGCAAACATTGTATATGAATTATGAACAACAGCTGGGTTTAAAATTTCTGAACTTACAATATTACCTTTGGGTTGTCTTGATTGAATTGTATTTTGGTGACTCCTCCCCGGGCTTTTTTTTGAGACTGGCAAACCTTCCTGTATAAAGTTAATGTATTTGTTGTTTAAAAACCTGAATAATAAAAAGCTGAATGGAAATGACAATTAATTTTTTTAAACATTCATGTTTAATTTGGAGTAAAACAATGAGAACCATCAGTTAGGAAAACTTTACATAAATTCCCCGCCCCCCACCATTGTAATAACTGTAATCCCTTATTCAGTCTTCCCCATACAAGTATTTGGTTCAATCATAAGGTTTTCAATTGCAGATTGATTTATGGTAATACTATTAAATCCTTTCAACAGATGCCAAATCAAAATGGTATACCTAAGAATATGTTTTTTTGTTATCTGCAGTTGCGTTCTGTTATCAGAGTTCTGCTAAGTAATGGTAAAAAAGATTGGATAATACCCCTCTTTACGACTTGCTAGAGTTAGTGCTAAATAGATATAATTTAATATCACAATTGTTTAGTGACTAATGATTTGAACAATAACATAAGCCCATAAAAAATGGGAAATGGATTTATAAATATTTCAGACCAGAAGTGGGAAACTATATGTACAGCATGGAATAGTGCAACTAATAAAAACATGAACCAGAGACAGTATTTTATTAACAGAATCTATAATTCTTCATGTCTTCTGAACAACTATTGGAATCAGCCTGCAATTCTATTGCACAATATAAACTTACCAGGGATAGAGGTATTCAGTATAAAATTATCAAGAGAGCTTATTATTCATCACATACTCTACATAAAATAGACCCAGGAATTCCAGATCAGTGCTGGCATTGTGGGCAAGTAAAGACAGATATGCTACATCTTTTTGGGAATGTGAGTTAAGTTGCCCTTGGTGGACGCAAGCTTTTGGATATTTAGAAAATGTGGGGTTTCAGTTCCCACAGTGGAAAGATCCCAAGTTTGTGATATTAGAAATAATGGAAGGGGGCATATTTAAATCAGAAAGCAAGTTAATATTAAAAGCCAACGTGATGTCTATCAAAAGACTACATTTAAAAAAAAAAATTGGAAATGTGAAACAGTCGTAAGGGCATTCCCAAAAACAGAATGGAACCAAATCTTTCAGGGCAATTTACACAATTATGGATTTTTCAAAGAATATGGTCCTCTGTGGAAACTTTATAACAAAGAAAGAGAAAAGTGAGTTTTGGAAGACTTTACCCCCTGCAGGTCTTTTTTTAGAGACTGAACATAACTTTAAAATTCAGAAAAGTTTATAAAAAAAATACCCCATCTATTTAATTATTATATTTATTCTTTTTAAAGGCATAAATAGTCATATGTACATATTTTCTCTTTATATATTTACTGATGGTTAAACATTATCTGTGACCTTAACTGATTTGTATGAAAATGAAATATAAATCTGATATAAAATAAAAACTATTTTGCAAGAAAAAACATCTTCTGAACACATTTAATTGGGTGTGGAACATGTGGAGCAATAGATAATTCAGTGCATATATTAGATCTATGTTCACATATAAAATATTTTTGGACTCAGGTTTTGAAACAAATAAATGTAATAATAGGGACTAGGCTTAAATCTGAGCCTGAATTATGTTTGCTTACTACCTCTACACTGCAAGATATCCCAGAAGGTTGGGACACATTTTTGTTACAAATAGCACCTGCATGTGGAAAGAATTCTCAACCCTTAAAACTGAACTGTGGAAAAAACTTATTTTTGAAAAGTATGAGCTTGGAAAAAGATCACTGTTTGACTAAAAAACAGACATAAGGTACTGGGAAATATGGGGCCCAGTGCAAGAAGTTATAGCCGTGGGAAGATTTTTAACTTTATTCCATTAGTATCTGGGAGGGGGGTGTATGATGTCATGCTGATTATTACTAAGATCATAGGTATGTACTGATTGTTTCTGAACTTTGTATTCTTTTCAATATTGCTTTAAGCTAAAATTATGCTGCTTGGAACTCAGTACTCTGTATTTAAGCAATAAGACATGACCAGGAGTTAGATTACCAGTCTGTTAATTATCCACTAGGGGCATAATATGGCACGAGGCATAGTTGAGCCAACTGTCTATTGATCTAACTGCTGGGAGTGCCTTATTGCTAGTATAGAAAACTGATTTCAAAAGAAAAGTGTTAGAAGTGTACCTTTTGAATGTTTTCTCATTGAGAGGATGATTTTTTAATAAAATAGTTCATCCACAAACTATTTAAAATGATGATTCAGAATCAGCATGCATCATTCCATCAGTCAGCAGTGCTAGAGGATGGAATACTGACAGGAAGAATTAATGCACCATGGTGATCAGGCTGTACATGACAGTGTAACAGATTTTAATGTAACGCTGTCAGAATGCTGACAGCCAATCAGAATGGAGCATTGCTGAGACCATTTTATTATTAATATTTAATAGTTACCATGCCATTTACATGTTCAAGTATTAAACATTAATGGCAATCAACAGTATGTTTGCAAATTTTGATTGTAATTCTGATGACTATATTGAATAGAAAGTTGTGCACCTATGTTTTTATATATAGAATAATGCATGGGGTGCTAAGCATTATGAGAATTTAGCACACACCTGAGGTGCGTAATGTTACGGTTTATCCAAGCATCACTCACCAAGGGTGTATATTAAATTCAAATAATGTTTAGCACCCCATGATTTATTTTATATAATTACTGGCCATCAATTAATTCCTCCCACCAAAATCTGAGGAGCATCATCAAGCCACGCTCACTTTCACTTGTAAACCTATTTTGGCGATCGGATTACCTTGAGATGGTGCCAGTGAGGATTTTTATTTGTTTTTTTCAGGTTAGTTGATTTTAGATAAAAGTTTCACAGATCCAGTAAAGAATGAGCACTTATATGCTGGGGAAAAATTGTAGACTGTGGCACTGCTGCGCTTGAGGCACACAGCAAGTCTAGAGCATAGCTCATTTCTGTGAAAAAGCTTATGGTTATTTTATTAATTTATTTTTGTGTGGTAGAGAGAATTTTTGGTCATTTTTAAGTTACTGGATAGTACGTGCTAATGTGCACACAGAATTTGTTTTTAGAGAAAAAGCTGGCATTTGAATAACAGCTGTGCTTGAGCTACACAGACTGCAAGTCTCCAGAGCAGCTGCTTTGATTGTTGGTGCATGTTTGCCATAATAGCCAGTTGGTTATTAAGGCAAATAATAACTGGCAATCACCAATGAAAAAATGAATGGCCAGTAATTTTATGCATATATAAAAATCAACAAAAATTATTTAAAAAAAACTCATACCTTTAAGTCTGTATTAATGCACTGCAAGGCAAACCTCCAGCCAGACAGCCAGGCAACATTCAAGCCAAGCCTCCAGTCAGCCAGCCCATCAAGGCAGCAAGACCTGAAGTCCAGCAAGACCCAGCTGTGTTGTAATGCTAAGTTACTTTCACTGTTGCTCACCCCCTTATCCTCACAAAGGAGGGGCTTCCACCTTGCTTGCAAGACATTAAAATATGTTTCTTTCTATCCTTTGTCTCAAGAAAGAAGGAAGCAAGGAGGGAAGTCAGAATAGCAAAGGCCCAAACTGAGGAAAAGATAGCCAACTCAGTTAAGAAGGGGATAAAATCTTTTATAGGTACATCAGCGAGCATAGAAAGACAAAGGGAGGGATAGTGAGGTTGAATAGAATGAACGGTGGGTGGGCAGAGGGGGACAGTGAAAAAGCAGGGATACTGAATGAATATTTCTGCTCAGTATTCACAAAAGAGGAGGGAAGTGCTAATCCAATTAACAGAAGCACTCTTGATAGGGGGGTCGATCTCAGTCCTTTCACAGAAGAAAGAGTTCTGCAAGAACTCCTAAAACTGAAGGCGGACAAAGCAATGGGTCCTGATGGAATTCACCCCAGAATTCTAAAAGAATTAAGGGAGGAACTAGTGAAACCACTGGCTACTCTTTTTAATAAATCATGGGAGGATGGTGTGGTACCCGAGGACTGGAGGAAGGTGGGTGTGATTCCCCTTCACAAAAGTGAGACCAAGACAGAGGCAGGAAACTACAGACCTGTCAATCTGACCTCTGTGGTATGGGAAGGTGATGGAGTCACTTCTGAAGGAAAGAATAGTTGAGTACCTAGAGGCCAGTGGAGCGCAGGACCCAAAGCAGTATGGGTTCACAGTGGGAAGGTCATGTCAGATGAATCTAATAGATTTCTTTGACTGGGTGACCAAAGTAGTAGACCAGGGAGGGGCTGTGGACATGGCCTACATGACTTTAGCAAGGCATTTGACACAGTCCCACACAAAAGATTAATAGTCAAATTAACCAGCCTGGGAGTGGGTCCCAGGGTGGTAGCCTGGGTAAAACATTGGCTGCACAACAGGACACAGAAGGTAATTATAAATGGAGTCCACTCTGAAGAGAAAGAGGGGTTACTAGTGGGTACCACAGGGTTCAGTATTAGGTCCAGTCCTTTTTAATGTCTTCATCAGTGACATTGCAGAGGGACTGGAAGGAAATATGCTTTTGCAGATGATACAAAGATCTGCAACAGGGTTGATACAAGGAGGCGTGGAAAGGATGAAAAGGGACTTGGCAAGGTTGGAGGAATGGTCAGAAGTATGGCAGCTAGGATTCAATGCAAAGAAGTGCAAAATAATGCACCTGGAAACAAGA
Organism: Neoceratodus forsteri; assembly: GCA_016271365.2. Lineage (NCBI taxonomy): Eukaryota > Metazoa > Chordata > Ceratodontiformes > Ceratodontidae > Neoceratodus > Neoceratodus forsteri. The sequence goes on from CM028131.1 coordinate 855,680,021, forward strand.
ACCCAGGGAAGAATACACAATGGGTGGGGAGGTATTAACAACAAAAGGAAAGGGACCTGGGGGTAATCATATCAGATGACCTTAAGGTTAGCAAGCAATGTGAGAAGGCAGTAGGGAGGGCTAGGGTATACTGGGATGTATAGGGAGAGGCATCAGCAGCAGAAAACAGGAAGTTGTTATTCCTCTGTACAGACAGTTGGTGAGACCCCATCTGAGTACTGTCTCCAGTTCTGGAGACCCCATCTCCACAAGGACATAGACAGGATAGAGGTAGTCAGGGAGGGCAACTAAAATGGTGCAGGGTCTGCAAGAGAAGCCGTGTGAGGAGAGACTAAGGAGCTTAATATATATACCCTTGAGGAAAGAAGGAGGGGGACATGATAGAAACTTTTAAGTACCTCAGTGGAATCAACAAAGTCCAAGAGGGTAGCATCTTTCAGAAAAAGAGACTTGCAAGAACAAGGGGACACAATTTAAAGATAAAAGGAGGGCGGTTCAGGAGCAATGTGAGGAAGTATTATTTCACAGAGAGGGTAGTGGATGCATGGAACAGCCTTCCTGAGGAGGTTAATGGGTCTAAAACTGTGGAGAATTCAAGAATGCATGGGACAGATATAAGGCAATTCTTGTGGGGGGTAGGAAGAAATAGGCTGTTGGTTAACTAGGATCTGCGGCCTATCCTGTAGGTAGGGAAATGGGCAGACTGGATGGGCCTAGCGGTCCTTATCCACCGTCAAAGTCTATGTTTCTATGTTTCTATGTTTCCCTCTCACTGCAGGTTTGACCACTAACAGGGATGACTGGCAAGCTAGTTGCAAAGTCAGTTAGCTTGCAAGGCACAGACTTAAGTTGCCTCTTCCTCCACTACCCTTCTCTCCGGCACCATCATGCCAGTGCATGACATCACCCTCACTTATTTGATGGTAAGTATCATTACATTATTTTTCCTTTTTGTAATGCTTTATTTTAAGTTTTTCTGTCACAGGTAAACAGTGACACAGTGGCCAAGTCAGGCTAAATTTCTCATTTTGCTTCACAGGTGACAGGTATAGTAAGACTGGATGTGGACAACAGATATAACACCAGTGCAGTCCCCCACAATGGCTAATTAAGTATAGTTTGAATAATTTTCTCTTGGCTTCTCAGGTCTCCTGTCTTTCTGCCATCTCATGCAGCAAGCAAGACTTCTCCTCCTACTCCACCTCATCTGTCTGGAGCACCTTTGTGCCATTTCAAGGCATGGCCATCACCAATGTGAGAGTAAGCATCTTTTCCAAAATTTATTTTTTCTTTAATTTTTTAATTTTTGGTTTCCTTTCTCAGGTGTGACAAAATAAGGAGTGTATTAGATTCTAAATAACTTCTATCTTGTATTCAAAGGTCCCTTTCCATTTTATCATGAATGCCTCCTTCTCCAGCAAGCAAGCCATCACCATCTTCCCCACCAGATCATTGACATGGTCAACGCTGCAGACTCATGCTCAGACCTCTTCCTCTTCTAGCTTCTGCACCACTGTGTGTAGTCTTATTAAAGTCAACCCATCCTCCATATCTAGCATGGATACCTGTCATCAACTCAATGCTGCTGCCTGATTCTACATGTTCACACAGCTGAAAAATACCTGAAATGAGAGAAATGGAAGTAGAAAACAGAGACTGACATACAAATAACATTTAATAACTTAAGAACAATAAGAACAATGAAGCAAAAAAAAAAAAAGAATGCTTACCTTCCCTGGAAGGAAACACTGCTAAATTAAATAACCAGATCTGGGCCAGACCCGTACAGTAACAGGATATCATCACTCTAGTAATAAATACCTGAAAAGAGAGAAACAGGAACAAAAGATGGTTAGAAATACATTGCTTCTGAGGCAGCAGACCTAGCAGGTGACTAAAGCAGGCTCTTTGGGACCAGCTCCACATCAGCATCTAAACAAACCTACTTCTTTGTGATTCACACCCCTAATTTCTTATTTCAAATAACGTTAATGGGTAGTACACCCACACTGTTTCTGATTTCTACCTGTTTTAATCAATTTAATGATGGTTCAATAGTACCAGAACGAATAACAAGATCCTAGACCATCACAGACTGGCAAGCAACAGGTGGAAGTGATGAAAAGAAGAGCAGCTGCACTTAACGTCAAGGACTTGGAGCCCAAAAATGCAGCCTTAATATCAATGATGCAGGATCTTAGAAAAAAATTTAAACAGGTGGTTGGATATCTCAGTAACAAAACTGACTCTTCCAACTCCCTAGTGCTTACTATAGAGACAGAATGGATACTTTGCAAGTTCATATGAAGTTGGCCACAGACACTGTGAAGAAATCCGCTGTGGTGACCTTGGGACTGGTCTGAGAAAATGAATCTTTTAGACTGCACTTGGAGTATATAGAAAATAGTGCTCATTAAAAAGTCTTCAGCTCCTTGGGGTGCCAGAAGGTGCAGAGGGCATGGACCTGTAGAACTATGTACTGTAACTTTTTAAATCCATTCTGAACTTTGCACTCTGTGATAAGTTTATCAAAACATATTGCAGTGCCCCCAGAAACAGACCATCTAATCCGAAGCTGCCTAGGATTATTCTAATTACCACCACTAGGATTCATGTGAGAGATGCAGTACTGGCATATGCTAAAAGAAAGGGAACCCTCCTGCTTTCTGATGGCATAGTCATCTGCCTTTTCCCTTATATCAGCTTTGCAACTAGGCAGAGATGTATGACCTTTGATTCTGTCCAACTGGGTTTGGGGGAGCTGGGAGTTTCCCATTTCCTTCAGCTCCCAGCCAGGTTAAAAGTACTGTATTCAGGGAAGATATATTTGTTCTCTGAGCCTACTGAAGCCTGAAAATATTTAGACAAAATAAAGAAGGACTTTTCAGTGAGAGAAGGCTAGAGACATGCAGACTGGAGGAGGAAAACTGAAACATACTTCATGGACTTGTGCATATAAACTGTGGAAATGGCAATTTCCCTAGACTGTTTAACTGTGCTCTTTATTTCCTGTTCTAACAACTGAATTTATTCTTTTATTTGAACTGGTACATGGTAATAACCAACAAAATATATGGGACCATATGCAGTCCCAATGCACCCGATCCCCCTGGTCCTTAAACTGAAATGCACCTGGAGCGGGCTGAAGGTGTGCAACACTACATGCCATGCACTAGTGCGCATGGTGTTGCCTGCAGGGGTGCAGAGGAGAGCGCCCGCTACATGAGGTGGAACCCTGCCACAGGTGTCCCACACACCCGACCCTGCGCACATGGCTGCCCTGGTGCAATTACCCCAGGTGACCCCAGGCCCCACACAGTGTAGCCCCATCCACTACCAGCCAAAGGCACCCCCTGCCAAATTACAGTGCAGCCATGTCCCGGAATGCAAGCCCCCCCACCACACTCCTCAGCACCGACCCTGTTGGACAGCTGGTATATTCCCTGGCCCCATCTAGGGCATAGTGTGCAGTACAGCACAGAGGTTTAGGAATCTGAGCTGCAAACCTGGAGACCTAGGTTTGAATCCCACAGCCCCCACTTGCATACTGTGTGACCCTGAGCAAGTCATTTAACTTCATTATGCTCCCAGGTCACACCTGGAAACAAGCTTCAGTTTAGTGTGCCTTTCCTGGTTAAACAATTTCCCCATTCCCATTCCTGTCTGCCATTTGTGAGGTACCCCCCCAACACACACACAGTGCAACCCTGTCCCCTACTGCTTGCAGGCGCCCTCCCCACACAGTGCAGTCCCTTCCCCAGTTCAGGATATAGCCCCCCCATCATGGCCAGCCCAACCCCGGTACTGCTAGTCAATGCCCCCCCTCCACAAACAACCAGTGGCCAGTCCATCAATGGGGCCCCCCACTCCCGGTGCCCATGCAGTGCCTCCGATGGATTGTGGCCCCTCTAACCAACCATGGCACTGACAACACCACCCATCACCACCACATATATGTGGAGGGCTGTGCCACTCGCCTTTCCTAGACACGGTACTGATGGGGATGTACGGCAGCAGGGGGCTTGTGCTGGTGCTGGGGGGATCTAAGGACCACCAATGCTGGGACAGGATTTTTGGGTTCAGGAGGGGAGGGATAAGTGTGCAGTACTGGGCTGCATTGGGAAAGTACAGTTACGTAAGAACTTACCGTAACAGTAGATCTTCGAGAACAGCTGTTGCAGCAGGTTACACCATTAGGACTGAAGCCGTCAATCGCCAGGACCCCACGGAAATTTTCTAGCTAGCAGTCTTCAGTGGGGACCACCTCTGATGTCGGTCCGGCCCCCGAGGTCAGGCGTAGTACATAAGGAGGTGGTCCCCCCACAATCCTCAGTTCTCCCGCCGGAGACTCCCGGCCGCTGGATGACATCAGAAGAGGAGACCAAGGATCCGCCACCAGATGGTCAAGACTAAAAACAGAACGTCCCATCTCGTAAGATGGATGTTTGGCTATGACCTACCTCCACAAGAAGGGGGATGGTGGGCGAGAAGGTACCTGCTGCCAGAGCTGTTCTCGAAGATCTACTGTTACGGTAAGTTCTTACGTAACTGTACTATCTTACTTGGAGATACAGCTCTTGCAGCAGGTTACACCATTAGGCCTGATTTTCAAGCAATAGTGGCAATCTTACACCACAGGGAGGAGGAAAGGTAGAAGTCTCAATGCGACTTGAGCCTAGGACAGAAGTTCCTGAAGAATGGCTAGGCCGAACCCTGCTCTTCGCCTTGATGCAATGTCCAGGCTGTAATATCTGATAAAGGTATGCACAGAGCTCCAAGTGGCTGCAGCGCAAATAGCTGAGGTGGAGACATTCCTTAATGCTGCAGAAGAAGTGGCCACCCCTCTCATGGAATGAGCCATGACCGTGCCTGGTAAGGGTTTATTGCGCTTATCATAACAGAAAGTGATGCACTGGATGAGCCACCTCGAGAGGGACTGTTTAGAGACAGGAGCTCCTTTCATTCTAACAGCAAAGGAGACAAACAGTTGACCCGTCTTTCAAAACTGTTTGGTTCTGGTCAGATAATATCTGATGCACCTATGTACATCAAGGGTGTGCAGAAGGGCTTCTCCTCGGTTGGTGTACCTTGGGAAATACACTGGTAAGTTGATATCCTGATTAAGAGTGAGAGCTGAAACCACCTTAGCCAGAAACTTTGGGTTTGTCCTCAGGGAAAACCTGTCCTGTTGGAAAACTAAATAAGGCTCTTTGCACATTAGTGCATGTAATTCGGAGATCCTTCTTGCTGAAGTAACCACAACTAAAAATAACGTTTTCCATGACAGAAAATGTAGCTCGCAATCCACGGCTGGTTCAGAAGGTGGCAGCGTAAGCTGCTCCAGGATGAAGGGCAAGTCCCAAGGAGGAATCGGATCCTTGATAGGTGGCCTAAGGTGGAGGACTCCCCTTAAAAAGGCATGAGTAGTGTCCAATTGGGCCACCATCTGATGGCCTATGGGAGCATGGTATGCAGAAATTGCACAAAGGTGCACCTTAATCGAGGAGTAAGCCAGTCCAGAATGAAAAAGGGAAAGCAGGTAATCCAGAACCAGCTTTTCGGAGCCCTCAAGCAAAATCTGCGCCATTTCATGGTGTACGTTGCGTGGGTTGCCGGTTTTCTGGCGGCAGAGAGTACATCTGCCACTTCTTGCGAGACCCCATATTGCAACATGGCTATGTCTCTAGGAGCCAAGGGTGCAGGTTCAATGAACGTAAGTCCAGATGGACTAATGAACCCTCCTCCTGAGACAGCAGATGGGAGCTGATTGGCAAAGGAAGTGGAGGTTCCTGGGATAGCTGATGCAGAAGAGGGAACCAAATTTGTCTGGGTCAGAAAGGAGCTATCAAAATGAGCATCGCCTGCTCCCTGAAAAGTTTTAAGAGAACACTCTCTGGATCAACAGGAAAGGAGGGAAGGCATAGAGGAATCTGCCCACCCAGGAGAGGGACAACGCGTCTCACCAGAAAACATCAGGCCCTGGATCTAGTGAGCAAAAATTGGGCAGTTTTGCGTTGGCTGGGGACGCGAAAAGGTCTAACTCTGGAGTGCCCCATCTGTGAAACAGATCCTCTGCCACCTCCTGTGGAAGTTCCCACTTGTGGACTCTGGCCTGAGAGCAACTCAGACTGTCTGCGATGGTGTTATCCACTCCCGAGATGTGTACTGCAATTAGGTTTGCTCCGTGTTGCACTACTCACTCCCACACTCTCATGGCCTCCCTGCAAAGCGGGTAGGAGTGAGTGCCTCCTTGTTTGTTGAGGTAATACATCACCGCGGTACTGTGTGTTTGTAACAGGAGAGTACCCGGTGGAATCTCTGACTGGAAGGCCTGCAGAGCGTAAAGTACTGCCCTCATCTCCAAAATGTTGATGAGGAGATGAGATTCCTGGGCTGTCCATATGCCCTGAGACCGTACATCGTCCAGGTGTGCTCCCCACCCAAGACCTGAGGCGTCTGTGGAGAGAGTCACAGTTGGAGATGGCGCTGTGAAGGGAACCCCCGCGGAGAGATTCTCTGGATCTAGCCACCATTGCCAATCCTGAGTCGCAGCATTCGTGATTCGAATTGGCTGCTGCAGATGGTCTCGTCTTTGGTCCCATTGCACCCTTAGCATCCACTGGGTTACCCCCATGTGGAGCCATGCCATTGGGACTGTTGCAATGGTCACAGTCATATGTCCAAGCAGGTGAAGGACGAGACTTGCTGGGATGGTCTTCCTCACCGACAGGTCCCTGATGAGGGATCTGATGTGTTCCGCTCTGTCTGAGGGAAGAATGGCTTTCCCTCTGACGGTGTCCAGAACTGCTCCTATGAACTGCAGTTTTTGAGACAGTACCAGGAGAGACTTCTCGTAATTGATGAGGATACCCAGTGATTGAAAAAGGGACTGGGTGCGGTGAATGGCCGTCATCAGTGCCTCCCTGGAGGGAGCCATGAGAAGCCAGTCATCCAGGTATGGGAACACGTAGTGGCCTTGTCTCCTCAGAGACACTGCTACGACCGCCATGCACTTCGAAAAATGCGAGGTGCCGATGACAGCCTGAAAGGAAGCACTCGGAACTGATAATGGCGGCTCTGAAACTTGAAGCACAGGAATCTCCTGTGCGCTTGAGCAATGGGAATGTGCAGGTAGGGGTCCTGCATATCCATAGATGCTAGAAAGGCATCCTGCTTCAGCATGGAAATTAGGCCCGGAAGGATCACCATGTAGAAGCGTTTGTAAACAACCAACAGATTGAGGTCGCTGAGGTCCAGAATTGGATGAAGGTCCCCTGTTTTCTTTGGAACCAGGAAGAAGTGCGAATAATACCCTAGCCCTCTCTGGTTCTCTGGAATGTGCTCTAAGGCTTCCTTGTCCAGAAGCGTGAGCACCTCTTGTTGTATGAACAGGGTGTGATGACCCGAGTAGTGGGAAAGCAGGGGAGGTCTTGTAGGTGGGCTGTCTACAAATTCTATATAGTGGCCTTTTTTGACCAGTTGCAGCACCCACCTGTGGGTGGTGATCGACCGCCACCCTGGCAGGTGACGTGCGATGCGACCCCCAACCTTCATTTCCCGTTGATTCTGAGGAGGGGCGGGGGCCAGGAAGGAGTCATGCTGTGGCAGCGTTAGATCCCACAGGCTGGGCTGACTTTGTGACTCGGTGGCCTCTGCCTGGGGATGACTTGGCCTGGGCTTTTTGGGTAAAGCATCCCCTCTGCTGTTGGCCGGAACGTGGTTGTTGCCTTTGCGTCCAGCCACAAAAGCGACTCTGGTTCCTACGAAAGGAACTAGGTCGGGATCTGTACATGGCCTGGACAGACCTAACTGCTTTCCCTGCATCCTGAAGTTTGGCGATCACCCTCTCGGAGGCTTCACCAAAAAGGACTTCCCCATTATAAAGGATGTCTAGGATGTTCTTCTGGACGTCCGGGGTAAAACTGGAGACGCGGAGCCAAGAATGTCTCCGGAGACACACGCCTGAGGCTGCAGCTCTGACCGAAGAGTCCGCAGAGTTGTATGTGGCTTTGAGCACCTGGGTCCCCACATCTAAACCCATATGGAGGAGGTTTAAAAGCTCCTCCTTTTGACCACAGTCGGGCATCTTCTCAACCAGGTCCTGTCCCTGTTCCCACAGTGCGTTCTGGAATTGAACCATGTGGGTGAGGTAATTTAGAGACCTGATGGTGCAAGTCACAGCCGCGTACATGCGCCTACCCAGGACATCCAATTGCTTGGATTCCAGGTCCATTGGCTGTGTAATCAAGTGCTGAGGTCTCTGAGATTGGTCATGCAAGGCAGTGATGACCAGAGAATCGGCCAGAGGATGGTTCACCAGATGCTGGTCCTCCATCAGGGCCTTGTATAGGCGGTTAGCCTTCTTTGGCACTGCCGGAGTTGAATGCAGACATTTCCACGCAGCCTTGGTGACGTCTGCAAAGGTGTCCACCAAGGGTAGCACTACCGCAGGCTTTGGGTCTTTCTGCTGAAGGTAGTGGGCAAGGCACTGTCTCTCGGGGTCTAGCTCTTCAGCATCCCACCCCATTATCTCCTGAATGTGCCTCATGATCTCCGTGAAAGAGGGATGATCCAGAGGAGACCTGGGCAGGTCATGTGGGTCTGGAGAGGGAATGCTGATGAGAGAAGGAGATCTGGAGCACCCTGAGGTGTCAGATCTAGAGTCCTCCGCAGACGTGGTGTACCGGCGTCATCTGGGTCTCTTAGGGCTAGGTGACCCTGAAGTGGATCTTGAGGGAGGTCTTCTCCTATCTGAGGATCTACCCCTAGGAGGAGGTGTTGGCTCCTTGGGGGTTGGTGACCGTTCTATGGGCCCCTTGGGCAGAGCAGGGGGCAGAGGTGGTGAAGGAGTGGGTGGAGGCAGAGCCAGAGTAGGAGGAGGGTGTGTGGTGACCACTTCCTTCCTGATGGTGTCCCACCAGAAGGTAAAGAACTCCTTTACCTCTGCCAAATTCAGGCCTGATGACGGGCCGGGCGCCAGTGGCCTGTCGCCAGGGTCGGGCGTTGGATCCCCAGGGGTCTCCTGCTCCAGGGAGGGTTCCCATGGGAGCCCAATGACTCCGGTGTCACCTGCCTGGTCCTCGGACTGAGTGGTGTCCTCCTCCAATGATTCCTTCTTACCGACGTCAGCCGGCGATGGTGGTGCAGTCCTCCTATCTGGGGTAGCCGACGTTGGTCCCCTGGCCGAAACCCTGGGAGGCGAACACCTGGCTGGCTATGGGTATCTTGCTATTGCCAGCTCCTGGGAGTGCCTGTGATGCTTGGCCAACATCGGGTGGGCTGACGTCGGGTCCGACGTCCGTTTTAGGGATGTCAGATCCTTAGTCTTCCGCGGGACTGGGTCATATCCACGCGGAGGCTGGGACACCGACCTGGCATCGGAGTCTCGATGGCGGGAGGAGGATTTGTGGCACTCCCCAGACTTGGACAAGGCCTTAGAAGGAGTGGATGAAGCCAACGGCCTGGAAGTCTTGAGAGGCTGCAGGGAGGAGGAGCCGCTGGAGGATCTGACCTGAACCAAGGGAGGCTGAGATTGAGCCCTGGAAGGAGAGCGGTCAGACCGCGAGCCGGAGCTTCGGGAACCTGAGGCCCTCACCGGGGACCTGGGTCTTTCCTTGTCCCGGTGTTTTTCCCGGTGTATGTGGGTCTTCTCTGATGACTCCCCGCTGGAGGAAGGTTCCCTATCCATGGTCTTTATTTTCTCCTCCAAGAGAAACGCTTGAAGGACCTTCTAGCAGCGGATCCTGGTGTGACTGTTGAAGCCCTGGCAGAAGGAGCAGCCCTTGGTGTCGTGTTCTGGACCTAGACAATGCACTCAGGCTGAGTGAGGATCCTTGAAGGGGATCTGTTTGCTGCAGGCACACTTCAATGGGTGACCTTCCAGAGAGGTGTTTGGAGAGGGCATCAGATGAATCCAAATTCGCATAAGAAAGAGAGAACATCGTAGTTCTGAGTCGTCGCACGCTAGAAAGTGACCGAGATGCCGATGCTTGCAATGTCGACGGTGGGAAAAGAACTGAGGATTGTGGGGGGACCGCCTCCTTATGTACTACGCCCGCTGAAGACTGCTAGCTAGAAAATTTCCATGGGGTCCTGGCGCCTGACGGCTTCAGTCCTAATGGTGTAACCTGCTGCAAGAGCTGTATCTCGAAGTAAGATCGGATGCCTTACCTTGGTAGGGGGTACACCTCAGATGTGGTGTGACAGTGGAGGGAGGTTCCTGTATGACATCGGGGCTGGGGCTGCCCTGAGTTGGTGTTTGGGGGTGAGCACACAGAGGTCACAGCATCGGGGCTGCCATGTGTTGGGGTGGGGATGAGTTACTGACAGGGGCTGGGATGATGCAACACTGTGTCAGGTTGGGGGAAGCCTCTGGACCTCTAGAGTGGGCCTGCTGTGCATCAGGATAAGGTTTACTGGCAGGGACCACCGGGGGACTATTGTGATTGTGGCCATGCTGGTCCGGGTGTCCGCTAGTGCTATTCACACACCCGGACCAGCACTGTGCCATGCAAGGGATCCACTGTGGCACCCATGCCAGGCATCCAATTGGATGCCTGACTGGGCCCACAACTATGTCCACAGTCACCCTGCATGGACCTGCTCACCGGGGAGGGGGCAGATCTCCAGACAGGTAGTGGTCATTGCTGAATATGGCTGGTGTGCATCTGTCCGAAGGTGCAGAGCTATGCTGGTGGGATATGCACCTCTGATGCATAATTCCCACCCAGTGGTGCATAGTGCCCTAGATGTGCACTTTGACTCCACCAAGCAACACATAGCTAGCTACTAGGTGGACCGCTTCAAAAGGGCTGATCATAACTTTTCATGTTCTGTGTGCAATAACTTTTGGTATCTAGGGAGACTCATTTCATAAAAATGTATTCTAAACTCAACATTTTAGCTACTATGCTATCTAGTTATGTATAATTTCTATTCCAGGTAAGGCAAATGCCATGTTGCAGTTTTAATTAACTAAATTTACAGTTCAGTAAGAGATTAATTGAGTGTGGGTTTTATAAAGTGGTTTAAAGTTTATTAGCTTCAGATGTTTCACTGCTTCTTTAGTAGGGAAAAACTTCTGTTCAGTGTGATTGATACGGGTGTAACCTACAGCAATAAGGATTATAGGACATATTGCCAGTCTTGGAATCATGAAAACTTTGGTCTCATAATGAGACCTAGCTGAGTGTCATTGCTCTGGACTACCATCTCTAACAGACATTTAGAAAATATCCACAGTCTTGCTACGATTAGCTTGTTCTGTTCAATTACTGGTTATATACACAAAAAGTGGTTTCTAAGCAATTCCCACCAATGTGGTGACTAAGGATGGATTCATACTAATTTTGATATGTCTGAATACCCAACCTCTGATACTTTGAATCATGCTATACTTTCAATGTACTTGTAATTTGAAAAGCTTCACAAGCAAAATTAAAAAAAGAAAGAAATACAATGTGCCCACATCCCCCAACCCCCTGTAGTCAAAAACTGAAAAAATAATTATTTACTTTTGCTGGTATGACAAACAGCAATACTACACGATCATCATCTGGATCTACATCCTAAACAGGCATTATCATTTCACAAGAAAATATACAGAATTTCTGGTCACTACATTTCCTCAGGACAGGTGCTGTGGTGGGAGATGTGCACAGGGCAGAAGCAGCATGTTATCTCTGGCAGCCCATCTCACTGTGTTTCCTCACATGAACATTTTCAGACAGGAGAATTTATTAGGCTGAGAGTTTCTGGGAACTAAGGTTCATTCCCTAAAGTGCAATACAAGAACTGTGTTGGTAGGACTAATACATAGCTTGGCACCATGTAGCAGCATGCAGCAGCCTGCCTTTTTATGTTTGCTTGTGTGTATGCACAAGAAACGTTATGTGGCAGCTTAGAAGAGAAGCGGATTATGGAGGTGCAGCACTGTGGCAGCCAATGCCGGCACTGCATTGTTGGGCTTTGTAGTGCTTGGCCAATGCAGGGCCAGTGTGCTGATGACACTGGTTCTGCAGAGTGCCACCAAGTTGTAAGGATTTCACTGCTGCAATCAGGGACTGCCTCGTCTTTGCAGCATCAGCCATTCCGCTGCAATGAGGGAGCGGCAGTTCATTGCAGGGTAGCACCTTGCCTGGTGTATTATTACAAGGACTCTAGCGGTTGTATGCCACCTCAGAGGCCATTTGCTGACAGGGGAGCCCATTCCCCATCAACATAATGCCCTCCCATTTCAGTTGTGTGCTGAGGGGGTGCCCAATCCCCCACTGCATCAATCAGTCAATCAAAATCTTTATTTATCCAGGTGATCACCATTGAGCATAGCTCATTTACTAGATAGACCTGGTTAGCACAGGAACAGAGCGTATACAATTTATAAAAAAGTTACAACACAACATCCAAATAATACTATAAAAAAATAAACAACAGTGGCACAATAATTAAACGGTGACACATGTGGAGAACAGTTGGAGAACAGTGATTCATTACCTTCATAATATAGAAATGTGTCTACATAGTGGTTGGGTGAGCTATGCAAGAACAACAGGTAATGGTATATTAAATACCTTGCTTTGTGGGACAGGACAGTCAGTGTGTTCCCAGTCAGTGAATCAGAGTGGGGGGGTGGTAGGCAGGGGGAAGGTAAATATAGGTGGAGTGGTTGAATGTACCAAGGGGAGAGATAAGAGCCACAGAGAGGACACAGGATGGGTGGGGGGAGGAAAGCACAAGAAGATGACGGAATGGCAAAATACAAGTAAGAATGTGAGATACAAGTAGAAGTGTGGAATAGAAGCCACTAAGTTAGGCATAACAAAGAAGACAGATGCCAACAAGAGCTCTGTCGGGCCTTTACAGTTGCCCACCCTGACGCCCAGGGTCATGTGTGGTCCTATATTACAGCAGGATCTCTGGGGTGGAGACAAAGCAATGATTGAATACTTTTAGGATTGCTGTAATAGTAGAGATTTAGTTGTTCTATTTATTTCTCTAATTGAGCTATACTGTTAGGACTGCTGTAATAATACATATTTATTTTTTCTGTTTATTTCTTTAACTAAGCTGAGTAATACTTGGAGTACAATAAGATTTCTAACTGGGCTAAGAGAAACTATATGAGGGCTGAGAACAAAAAGTATGGTAGCTGAGGGTTGAAAAACAGACAAGGAGGCTTTAGGATTGCTACAGTAATACAGTATCTAATGGATGAGATTTGAGGCCGAATTAACCCGGTTGGCCAGGGGGCAGTAGAGGGACTATTGTGGGGGGAACAGGAATTTGAGTAACTAGGGGCCTAACAATTGTAGTAGGGTACCAAAACCGGGAGTAAGAACCCGTAACATCAGATGGGGGCCAAAATGGGGCAGGTCCCGCATGTCAATAGGGCGGGCATTTTTGGAAGGGTGGTGGGGTGTACAGGGTGTGGGTCTGCCATGACCCTGGACTGGGCTTGGAGGATGGGGGCGCATAGGTGCCGACTACTGGGGGGCTGAGGGGCTGAAGCCCCCACAGGAAACTGAAGTGGGGTCTCTGCCCCCCCCCCGGGGCCCGACACCAATGCATCATAATTGTTTTTTTTTATCCGTTTTTTACTTTACTGTCAGCGCGGCCACCCTCAGGAACCTTTCCAGTGGGAAGGGAGCAGGCTGACTTCACTGCCGGGAACTGTAGTACCATCCCATCATCATGATGTGCCCATATCATTAATTATTAACACACCCTGTTTTTTTTTTTATTTTTCTGCACAGTGCCATTGGTGGAGGTTTGGTGGTACAATCCAATTCCAGTCACGCTAGCTCATCGGTGCGAAGTACATATGCGCTGTGGCACCTCTGACACTGTGTGCTGTTTGGTGCCAGTCTGAATCCAGTGGACCCACCATTTTACTCCTCCTCAGCAGATGGCAATGAATGTTGGTAGTTTCATTTTGCTAGATGACTGATGGTGTCAGTGGCAGGACTCTGTGGCTGGGTGGAGAAGAACTGAAGTAAGATTTGGTAGGTGGTAGTGGGCAGCAGGGTCTGTGCTGTGTGTGAGGGCAGGGATGCCGGGACTCGGAAGCCATTCCTGACCATTAAATAATTTAAGATTAGATGGTTGTCGGGCGGGTGAAGAGTGGTCGACTATATGGGGCTGACCAACTGCCTTGAATAACTGGTGCTGGGTTCGGGGCCATGTGTCATGTGGCAAGAAGCACAGAGCCAGAGTCATCACCCACCTCACCAGTTGGTACTCATTTGACTAAAAGTGTGAGTCGGGTGATGTGGCTGTGGGAGAAAGTCGGAGCCAGGAAGGAACCAGCAGCGCAGCTCGCAATCAAGAAACAGGCAGCAAGGACAATGTAATAAGTAATATTTTCACTGTCTTGACAGTCTGGGGGTAACAGAGAAAAAAAAGGCACCATCACAGATTCACTGGTAGTCTGGGCCTGGCACAGTGGTGGGTGGGTGGGTGGGTGCCTCACTTGAAGAAAAATGACTGTAATTGAAAACAAACAATGTAGTAGAGGGGGGCTGCCTGTGCTGTGCTGCTCACTTCCTACCCATAGGAACTCAGACAGACCAATGCAGCAGCATTATTATATTTTGAGTCTGTTGACCTAATTAATGTTATGTTTTTCACACCAATTGTTAGGTACTTCATTCAGAGGTGCTCTGAATCTGATGAAGCATCAAGCAGTTGGCATGAAATGTTAGGTCATTTGAAATGAATTGGGACTGGAGGGTATTCAAAATGCTAGAACCAGGACAGCTAGAAGAACCATTAAAAACCAGAATGTCTGTTTGATGGAAGTTGGAACAAGTACAAAATGCAATATTTTCTCACTGAGGGTAAACTATGCAGTGGTGGGACTTGTACAACCAGAAAGAATGAAAATCTGGAATGGCCATCTATCTGGATGGAACAGAACAAAGAATGCAGTTTGTTCCTGTTCCAGACATTCAATTTTTTAGTCGGTTGAACAACTTGTACAGTTGCACTTCTAGCCATTATGGTTCCAGCATTCTGGATTTCACCCATCCCCTTCTTTTCTCCTAAAGTAGAAGCAAGAGCATCTTATCATGGATGGTTATCACAGTTGTTTTTGCACTATGGTTTTTGATTTTTGCATATGAACTCATCAAACTTGTTTTAACGTAAGACCATGTCCCCACCATGGAGTGCACAATATTTGAGTGGATGTATCATCTGTGTGTGTTCAATGCTTTGAGGCATTTCATTTTCTACAGTTGCTGACTGTCTTATTTTTTCTGTCATTCTCAGAAGTCATAGAAACATAGAAACATAGACTTTGACGGCAGATAAGGACCGCTAGGCCCATCTAGTCTGCCCATTTCCCTACCTACAGGATAGGCCGCAGATCCTAGTTAACCAACAGCCTATATCTTCCTGCCCCCCACAAGAATTGCCTTATGTCTGTCCCATGCATTCTTGAATTCTCCCACAGTTTTAGACCCCACAACTTCCTCAGGAAGGCTGTTCCATGCATCAACTACCCTCTCTGGGAAATAATACTTCCTCACATTGCCCCTGAACCGCCCTCCTTCTATCTTTTAAATTGTGTCCCTTGTTCTTGCAAGTCTCTTTTCTGAAAGATGCTACCCTCTTGGACTTTGTTGATTCCCTTGAGGTACTGGAAAGTTTCTATCATGTCCCCTCTCCCTTCTTTCCTCAAGGGTATACATATTAAGCTCCTTTAGTCTCTCCTCATACGGCCTCTTTGCAGACCCTGCACCATTTTAGTTGCCCTCCTCTGGACTGCCTCTATCCTGTCTATGTCCTTGTGGAGATGGGGTCTCCAGAACTGGACACAGTATTCCAGATGGGGTCTCACCAACTGTCTGTACAGAGGGATAACAACTTCCTGTTTTCTGCTGCTGATGCCTCTCCCTATACATCCCAGTATACCCCAGCCCTCCCTACTGCCTTCTCACATTGCTTGCTAACCTTAAGGTCATCCGATATGATTACCCCCAGGTCCCTTTCCTGTTTTGTTGTTGTTACTACCTCCCCACCCATTGTGTATTCTTCCCTTGGGTTCTTGTTTCCCAGGTGCGTTATTTTGCACTTTTTTGCATTGAATCCTAGCTGCCACACTTCTGACCATTCCTCTAACCTTGCCAAGTCCCTTTTCATCCTTTCCATGCCTTCAGTCAGCAACTGTAGAAGATGATTCTCTAAGGTGCAGTCCTTCTCCCATCTCACATTTAGTGAGGAGGAAGAGACTGGGAGGTCGGGGTCCAGGGATTCAGTTAAGATTATACATTACTGAGCCTGAGTCTGACTGGCCCATCGGTTCAGAATTCAGTTGTTGGGGATAAGAGATGAAGGTACTGGTGGTGGATCCTGACTTTGTGATCCCCAAATCATACCAAACTCAATGTACCTTACTTGATCTGTAGCTATAATCTAACATAAAAATGTCCATGATTTATGAATTAGGTGAGTCATGTTTTCAGCAGTACAGTCCTTCATTTGTACTGTCTGATATTTATAGAACATGTTCGGCCGAACAAATAATGCTTCCCTGACTATGCTGCTGTTTTCCAAAGACAGCTATTAGGATTGGACAATGCAGGGGCTATGTTTAGATAAGCTGGATATTTTGCCTTGACAAATAAATTGACCTTTGTTGCTGACAAACTTCCTTTGGCCCAGACTTTTTCCCTCTTGTATTATCTCCTCCAGTGAAAAAAACAGTGCATTGTTCTTATCTGCCAAATCATTCTCAGGTGGTAAAGTTGAGATTAGTCCACACAGATCTAGCCAAGACAAAGTTTGAAGTTACACAGGGATCAAAAAAGGGGTTGCTGTTTTTTTTTATTCATTTATTGAAAGGTTTGACCGAACAGAAACAAATGTATAATTCTGCTTAATGCAGTTAATACTGTGTTGTGTTACTACTGTCATGCAAGAGGCAGTATAGTGTAGTGGTTAAGGACACTGGGCTGCAAACATGGAGATGTGGAATTGAATCCTACAGCCCACACCTGACCTGCATACTGTATGACTCTTTCCTAAGCAAGTCACTTTGTTGTGCTCCCAGGTTGTACCCGGAAACAAGCTTCAGCTTAATGTATCTTTCTTGGTTAAACAATTTCCTCTTTCCCTTTCATGCAGTCATTGAGTTGACGTTCTGTGTCAGCTAAATTTAAACTGTTGTGTGACTGGCTACATAAAATCATGTTTTCTTAAATGTTACTAACACTATTAGTATAAATGTTAGTGGAAAGAGACCTTAAGTCATTGAAAAGCACTTGAAGTTAGGCTGAGTGATAAGGTTATAAAGCAAATTGATTTGGTAAAGCAAAAGAATGTAACTGCAAATCAAAGCTTGGCCTTCTAATGCCATGTGGGGAGTAAACTGTTAGCACAAACTCATTACAAAGTTAGAATTCCTAACATTTTATTTCTCATGCTGTATATTGTATCTGTTTAGTTCCTTCATTTTACTGTGGTATTGCTTTGGGGCGGCTGGGACCGCAAGCTAGAGATATTTTGCTGTGATTGAAAAATGCATCATTTGGGCTTTTGCTACTTGTATAGATAAAGTTAACAGAAACACTCCTGTAATGTAATCAGAGAAGAAAGTATGGTCTAATTTGGGTACTGTGCTATGATTTCAGTGATGCTTGTTTTATATTGTGCTATTTCTTCAGTAAAACCCTCAATATGCACCACAGAATGTCAAATGCCCCAGAACTTCTGGGGGCCTAGGTGGCCCAAGACCCTCAGCCATTTGTCGAGCACCCCCGCCGGAAAAAATAAAAGTAGTTCCTATGGGGTGTATGGTCTGTAGACAACTGGCTAGCTTGAGGAGGAACTGTGGAGGTTAGGGAGGAGTCTAAGTGGCAGAGCAGATGAATATGCTAGACATCCTGGATGGGGGGAATAGGGGATTGCAAGGGGGATGGGGGATAAACAACTAGGGACTGAAACTGACCCCAGTATCAGAGGTACTACCAGAAAGGAGAGGAGAGGAGAAGGGATGGGGTGCTCAAGGCGAGGGGGGCCTCCTGATGGGGGAGGAAGAGACCATGAGGAGTACCAGGAGAGAAAGCAGATGGCTGTGGGTATGGAGGGACCAGGGGTGGAACCGGGGGAGCATTGAGGGGAACAAGTCGGAGGGGGGACCCGATAAGGGGAAGACATGTAGGAGGGGTATCGACTAAGAATAGATTAGAGCCTCTGCCATGGGACAGAGAGGGGGAGCAGGAACATACTGAAGGGGGGAGGACAAGCAGGGCATGAGAGGGATGGCAACAGGTGGAGAAGAGGTAGCAAGGATGAAAGGGTAGAAGGGGGCTAGTAAGGAAGGAGGGATGACTGGAGGAGAGAAGGCTACGGGAAGGGGAAGGATGGGAGGGGCATCACTATCAGGGTCGAAGTGAATGGGGGCTCTAAATCAACAACAACGGGGATAGAAGAGGAGTTGGAAATCACCAGGGAAGGAGGGGAGGTTGACATGGGAAGCCCAGTAGGAAGTAGTCAGGCTGGGATGGGGTTCAAGGAGGATGGCAGGAATAAGGTAGAGAAAAGGGGTGAGGTGGAAGTAGGGGGTGCAGATACAGAAGTCACAGATGGTGCAGCTCTCAGGGGTAAGAGGCAGGGGAGAATGATTACTGGGGTGGTGGAAAGGGCATTAGAAGGGAAAGTGGTAAGGGATGGGGTAATCATCCTGCTGGATTCTATATTGAAAGGGGTGAGATGGGGTGGAAGGGGGGAAAGGCACAGCTGTATTTGGGTTGAAGCTATCCCTGGGTTGACTGCAGGAGGGGCAGGGCAGGCATTGCTCAAGTGTGCAGTAAGGGCAGGAAGAAACCTCATTTAGTGTTGCATGTGGGTACAAATGACTTGGCAGGGGAGACTGTGCAAGTAGTGAGGGGGAGGTTCGAGGAGTTGGGCAGACAGTGTGAGGGGGTGAGGGAGTCAGTGACATTCTCAGAGGTACTCCTGGAACCATGTGCAAGCACAGGGAGGAAGGGTAGGATTGAGGAGTTCAAAAACTGACTGAAAGATTGGTGCCACATCAAAAATTATGGGTTAGTGACTAACTGGGGTAGGGTCTTGGGGAATAGCGACTTGTACGTGGGGGACAGGCTACACTTGAGCAGGGAAGGGAGGGGAATATTAAAGGTGGGATTAGAGGGGTATATCTCTACTAAGGTGGATTTAAACTAGTGGGAGTGGGGTGGCCAAAAGACTGAGGTTGGTAGAAAGGTTGGACAGGGGAGTCTAATGAACTCACCCCCTAGATATAGGTAAAGGCGGAGGCATAGTAACCCTGGGAGGGGGAGGGCAAAGTGGTCTGAGTGTAATATAGAAGGCACCACCACCACCCGGTAAGAATAAGGAGGAGTAAGGGTGCAGACTACCAGTAGGAGGGACACAGGCCAAGGAGAAAAGTGAGGGGAAGGAGGGGTATGGATGGAAGGTGGTCTGTCTCAATGAAAGAAGCCTGGGGAACAAAACTGCAGAGCTTCATACACTGCTTTCAGAAGGGAAGGTGGAAATTGCTGCAGTGACAGAGACTTGGGCAACAGAGTACCACGACTGGGACTTGTCAATCCCAGGATACAGGATATACAGGAGGGACCATGGGGGTTGGAAGGGGAGGGTTGCATTCTATGTGAGGGAATGGATCCAATGCATAAGGGATGAGGGAAAAGAGGAGAGGATAGAGGAGCTTTGGATATGGCTCCTGGATTCCAAGGGCAGAAAGCTGAGGCTGGGAGTGGTGTACAGACCACCAGACAAATCTGGGGAACTGGACAGGGAGTTGGCAGAGCAGATAAGGAGGGTGTGTAGAAGAGGAGTGTGATGATAGAGGAAATTATAACCTACCAGGGGTTGACTGGAGCACCACGGCCACTAGCAGTACCAGGAAGCAGGTGCTCCTTGATGTATTCCAGGATGGCCTTCTGACACAATCAGTAAGTGGGCCTACAAGGCTTGGTAGCACTCTAAATCTAGTACTGGCAAATGGGGAGGCAGTGAGGGAGGTAAGAGTGGAGGACCCACTAGCTGGTAGTGACCACCAAACAGTGTGGATCGTTTTTGTGCTGGGCAGGGAGACAGGAGGCACAGGCATTAAGGTGGTGGACTTTAGGAAGGTGGACTTTGGGAGGATGGGAGCAATATTGCAAGGAAGACTTCAGGATATAAGGCTGGGGATGGATGCAGAACAAAAGTGGGGAGTCATAAAGACTGGGCTAACAGAGGCCACAGTAGCCTGCACCAGGGCCAGGAGTAAGATGAGTAGAGCCAAGAAACCATGCTGGCTGAACAAGGTAGTGCTGCAAGGGGTGAGGGCAAAGAGGGCTGCATACCGGAAGTACAGGAGAACATGGAAGGGAGAGGATAAGGAGGCTTATGGGAATTGGTCAAGGGATGTGGCTGGGAGTGTGAAAAAAGCTAAGGCCTCCAGGGAATTAAGGTTAGTACAGGGCATAAAGGAAGGGAAAAATGACTTTTTTAGGTATGTCGGGAAAAGAAGAAGTGCAAGGAACATATTGTGAGGATAAAGCAGGGAGGGGATTGGGTGGAAAAGGGGGAGAAGCAAGTGGAAATTTAAAATGAGTACTTCTGCTCTGTTTTCACTAAGAATAGGGATGGTCCACTACCAGCATGGGCTGGGGATGGGGAAGGGGGGAGGAGGTGATGGTCAAAGTGATCACATGGAGTAGGGTGCTACAGGGGCTGAGGGCAGTAAGGGTGGACAAGGCACCAGGTCCTGATGGCATCCACCCCAGGGTACTGGGGCAGATGGCAGAGTTGTTGGCTGAGCCACTGGCAGATCTGTTCAACACCTCCCTGAAACAGGGTGTGTGCCCTAGAACTGGAGGGTGGTCCATGAGGTGCCCATACACAAGAGTGGGCCTAGGGAGGAGCCAGGAAATTATCGGCCAGTCAGTCTCATGTCCATAGTGGGTACGCTTATGGAGCCAGTACTGAAGGAGAGGCTGGTGACATTCCTAGAAAATAATGGCCTTCAAGATGGGCAGCAACATGGATTTGTCTCAGGGAGGTCTTGTCAAACCAACCTAATAGAGTATTAAGTAAAGACAAACACCCCCAGGGCACACCTCAACACTTGTTGGTGTCTGCAGGATAGGGTGAGGTGAAATGGCATGAATGTTATAGGTGACAACCCAAACTCATACCCCAATGCCTATCCATCTCTGCGGGGTGTAGGTGGGTTTGGCATGAAGTTCAATACATCACTGCCTTTCCTACTCTGCATCTGTCTAACTCCAGCATTTCCAATGCTAATACCAGCAAGCAAACATTCGCCATTGACAAATGCTTGTTTTTTTATGTTGTTGAGAAAAATTCTTGGAGAGCAGATGTTCAGCATGTTGTGCTTTTCACACTTTTTCCCCTAAAGTGCATTAAAAAACTGGTGGGTGACTGAAACGCAGTGCAACACTTTTTAGCAACAAGTACCAGCCCAATGTATTTAGTCTTGTAGCTCAGAAAAATTATGGGAACACATCATTTATGTATATGGGGCTTTTCACACCATTTCCCCTAAAGTCTGCCACAAGAATTGTGATGGTGTGATAGACACACAGCACAGCACCATGTAGCAGCATGCAGCAGCCTGACAAATGTATTCTGGCAGTTCATAAAAATTCTTGGAGCACAGAATTTATGTATATGGTGCTTTTTGCACCATTTAACCCAAAGTGCATTTCAAGAACTGTGATGAGGGGACCCACACATCACAGCACCTTGTAGCAGCATGCAGAAGCCTGATATCTTTTTTTTTCTGGTAGTTAAAAAAATTGTGGGAGCACAGAATGTATGTATGTTGTGCTTTTCTCACAATTTCACCTACAGTGTGTTAGAAGAACTATGGGGAAGGGGGGCAGCAGCCTGATGTTTTTATTCTAGTAGTTCTGAACAATTCTGAGAGCCCAGAATTATGTATTTCCCCTAAAGTACATTTCAAGAACTGTGTCAGAAGAGCTGATGCACAGTGTAGCACCATGTATCAGCACACAGCAGTCTGACATATTTTTTCTGGTAGTTCAGAAAAATGATTGGAGCACTGAATTTATAAATATGGTACTTTTTTGCACCATTTTCCATGAAGTGCATTACAAGAACTATGGCAGGAGGACTGACACACAGCACAGGACCTTGTAGCAGTGTGACATATTTATTCTGGTAGTTGTGAAAAATAGTGAAGGAAGAAAACAGTGATAGTGTAAGGACTTTGCAGTTGCACAAGAAAGAATAAAATACAAAGAGGAAAACATTTTGTTTCTTAAGATAGGTAGAGACTATACTCCCTAGGGACCCTCACAGATTCTGTAATCTGTATGCAAACCCCCCCCTCCCTTGCAGCTCTACTTGTACCACAGACACCTGCCCACGGACTACTCTCGGCAAACAAATTTCTACTCACCATACCCAGGTGTCTTACTTCAAAAAGCTCTGGAGCATTTCACTGCACTGCCCCAACCACCTGGAACTCCCTCCCTCCCTCCTGCCCTGAGGCAGACTAACTCCCACCCAATCTTCAAAAAAGAACTACATTGCCACCTATCCCGGGACCCCTGCACGTGCTTTGACCCCACTTAATGCCTCACAGCTAACCACCCTATTTCGCCCAAGACACTGCTGCACTTCTAAACAAACTTTGCTATAAAATGTCTTTATATCTGCCACTTAGCCCAGTTTCAGTTATTTGCATGTACTAATGTCCCTTTTGTCATCTCTGCATTGCTGTATGTATTATCTCGAGTACTGTCTGACTTGATCTGTATTCTAACCTACCTGTACTATATACTATGTACCTGTGCTATTTACTATGTATTGTATAATCTCATCTCATTTTATGTATGTATTCTCCCGGGTCGTGCCTGAAAATAGTCAACTTTGGCTAGCACACCTAACCGGGTTAACAAAAACTAAATAGATAGATAGATAGAGGAAAGCAGTATCAAAATCAGGACAGAAAGAAATGAAGATGTTTAAAAAATTGTAATTTTTTCTTTCTTTTATTTTCTTTAACTTTTTTTACAACAGGTGATGGTAAAAGCAAGCATTTGTCAATGCCGAATGTTTGCTTGCTGGTATTGACATTGACAGTCCAGGAGTTAGAGAAATGCATAATAGGAATAGCAATGAAGTATTAAACTAATGCCAACCCCTACCCCCACCCTGCAGAGACTAACAGGCATTTGGGGATGTGACTTTGGGTCGTCAGCCATAATGCTCATGCCATTCCACCTCACTCCACCCTGCAGATACTGACAGGTGTTGCAGTGTGCCTTGGTGTCTTCGGCCCATATGCTCACCCCATTCCATAAGGAAATAAGCTGAGATGGGTGCAGTAGAGGAGAATGGGGTGAACATTAGGGTTGAACACCCCAAAGCACGCCTCAATGCCTGTCACTGGCTGTAGGGAGGGGGTGGAATGGTGTGAGCATTACAGCTGATAACCCCAAGTCACACACACACACACCCAGCACCTGTCAGTCTCTACAGGGTGGGGCATTACAGTTGGAAACCCTAATGCCCCGGGCGTTTGTTGGTATTTTCAATCCAGATTTTCAACATGGGCTTTTTGGGACCCCACCTCATGAACAGTGGCACTATTATTTCGTTACTCAATCCCAAAAGGTGCATTCGCACATCGAATGTGCCATTTGGTGACACAGATTCATAAACACATTTTGGGCAGGATGTGAAAAATGACAGCTGTACTGTTCATGAGGAGGTGTGAAAAAATTGCAATTTTGAAAATCTGGAGTGAAAATATGAAAAATCTTTGAAGTTACTAGCGTGTGTAGAAACTGTGCAATGCCTGCCTGTAACACAATAAATTTTTGGAATTTTATCACCAGATTTTCAACATGGGTGTTTTAGGACTTCCCCTCATGAATAGTGCCACTGTGATTTTGTTAATCTGTCCCAAAAGTTGATTTCCCACAGCAGCCGTGCCATTTTGCACCACAGGTGTGAAAATACATTTCAGACAGGATGTGAAAAATGACAGCTGTACTGTTTATAAGGATGTGTGAAGAATGGCAATGTTGAAAATCTGGAGTGAAATTATTAAACACTGGTGAAGTTACTAGTGTGCATAGGAACTGTGCAACACAATCTAGTAACACAGTAATTTTTTGGAATTTTTTCACCAAATTTGCAACATGGGTTTTTGGGGACCCCACCTCATGAACAGTGGCACTGTCATCTCATTAATTGGTCCTGAAAGGTGATTCTGCACAGCAACCATGAAATCACCTTTTGGGACCGAGCAAACAAATGACAATGACAGTGTTCATGATATGGGTTCCCAAGAACCACATGTTGAAAATTTGGGGCCAAATTTCCTAAAAATGGCTGAGAAATCAACCTAAGTTGAAACTCTTCCCTTGACTCCCATTATATAGCTTACCATCATTTCTTCAGTTTGCCGGTCGACTCTGAAGAGTGCAGACGTGTCCCGGACCATAAAAGATCGCTGCTCCCAACCTCTGGAGGTAAGTATGGGGTAAGGGGGAGAGTGCAGGTAGGTGGGTCTGCAGAAGGAGGTTGGGGGAAGGTGAATGGGGAGATGACGAGGGACTGTTTTCTTCTTTACAGGGGAAAAAAAAGACTTCGGGATGGTTTTCTTTATTTTACAGGTTACCAAAAATATTTAGGCACACAGTGTGTGTGGGGGGGGGAGTGCATACTGACATAGGGAATGGGCACCTTGATGTCAGCACTTGAAATATTCGGGTGGGTGGGGGAGTCATCTGACACTGGTTGTGGGCATCCCAATGTCGGAAGCTTAAATAAAAATTGTTTTGGCACACTGGGGTGGGCTCCCAAAGTGTCACATTAATGGGGGGGAGGGGGATACATGCCGACATGGGGATTGGGCACCCTGATGTCAGCTTTCCGGGGATTGTGTGGCAGGTGGCAGGAGCCGCCAATGTGGAAAGCCACGCCATGACTCATATATTTATTTATTGAAATGGTTCACCAGGAAAGGTACACTGAACAAACAAAGTGCTTGGTGGCAGGAGCCAACAAGAACTGTAACTCCGGCCATGCATATTACTGTGTATTGTAATGCACATGGCCGGAGTCTTGACAGCTGCTACCAACAGAGAGAAGGTATGTCAGTGTGCCTGGTTGTGAGGAAGGGGGAAGGTTCCCGCTGCAATGATGAATTTGTCCCTCATTGCAACGGCAGATTTCTTTCAGGTTTGGTGCTTTCTCTTAGACTGCTGTCATAGACAGCTCTCCAACTCATTGGTGCCTGAGGGACGAGACCCACAAAGCATAAACTTGCAACCATCCCTGATTGGACTGGCACTTTTCTTTCAATTGAAGACCGCTTCTCTCAAATTGCTGTCATAGACAGCTCACTGATTCATTGGTGCCTGAGGGATGAGCTCCATAAAGAATCAACTGCATTGGGCAGAAACTCACACACCTCTAAAATGTCGTACTGTCCCAAGATGTTTCTTGTGCATGTGCAGTGCACATGTGCACAAGCAAACATAATAAATTATACCAAGGACATAAGTGAACAGCCAATGAAATGGTCAGACTGGCAGTTTACCACCAGTGTAAATCCTCTGATAATCAATGGCTCTTGATGATACTGTAATCCAATATATCTTCAGCATAGTAATAAATATAATAAAAATAAAAACAACAAAGCAACCTCTTTAATATTTGTATTTAATTATAGTAAAAAAAATTAACCTTGGTATAATTGCAATAAGCCACTCAGAGGATGTGTTTTATTGGGGGATTTACCACGGACGGAAAACCACTCCAGCCATGGTAAATCCCCTGATAACCCACACCCTCTTGTGGCTTATTGCTTAAGGAGACAGTAAGACAGATAGCATATTTTGAATAAAGGAATGTAGAGACTGAGAGAATTGAGCTATGGCCTAGGGACAGAGTGTGCACTGCCACCAGAGAGTTCCTCCAGACCTCAAGAAAGCTGTATTGGTTTTGGAGCAACATCTCCATAGTTTCTTTCATAGCAACAGCTTGTCAGGTGAGCTCCCCTCTCTCCTTACACAGCTGCACCACTTCTGTACAGAGGGATGTAGAAGGAGGATCACGAGCAAAGAATGTAGATGCTCCCCTTAAGGTATAAGTTTGTTTTCCTTTTTTTGAAGTTATAAGTTGAGCCCATTTGCTTCATTTAAATGTATTTTTGTATTTAGCCTTCATTATTGTTGTATTCATTGTAACATATGATGACACATTATGATGTCACTGGAAATTTTGAAATAAAAAGGAGGGTCCAAGTCCAGGTTGTCACCCCCAACAAAGCCCTTACGTGGTGAAGCACTGGGGTGGCCTGGATCATGGTTATTTTTCCCTTTGGATTTTCTCCAGTATTGTATCTACAGCATTTCAGTAATAAACTTCTGTTGCATTTTCAAGACTCAACTATTGGATTTTTTCTTCACTGGGTATTATTCATTCTCTTGGCTCGGGAGTGCGAGCATTCATTTTGTCTGTTTTACATGATTGTTGGGGCAGTAGCCCAGTGTTTTCACCCTGCCCGGTCCATAGAAGCACAGCATTTCTTTGTCTGTCCACTCTCCTACTCCCTCTGTCCTCTTCATGTCACCTCTGTAGTATGTGTACATTGCATAACAACTGGCTGTGACACCTCTTTTTTATGCTGCCCACCCTGCAGCATTGAAGGAGAACTAGGGGTGTCGCAGCTCCACTCCTCTCAGCTGTTTCAGTCTTTCTTCTACTCACATGCTCCTGCCACTTCTTATAGTGCCTCACCTTAAGATGGGTGTGCCAGCCAACTGTGCCCATGTGGCTGCTCTCCTTTCCATGCTGAGCAATGATGTAACACAGGGTACATCTCACCACACTCCCGCCAGCAGTGTAAATTACAAACAAGTCCCAAATGAGGCACTTTTGCTGCTGAAGAAAGGAGAATCCAAATGATCCTGGGTGGGATTCCTCCTCCTCCTCCCCATGGAGATCAGCTGGTGGTACACCCACAGGGGGGGCCACAGGAGCAAGTGCTGCAGCAGGTACAGACTGTACCAGAGAAGGATCAATTGGTGGTGGTACTGCAACTGCATGCAGCTGCTGGTGCTGAACAGTAGAGGTGGGGTTCCTTTTCCCAGGGCTTTTGGTCCCGAAACTGGCCTCTTTAGACGTACGGGATGGCATGTCCAATCTGTGGAGTGCATCCCCTGCTCCTTGCTGGGACTGATCCCAATCCCACTCAGCCCAGTTTCCTCCTTGCCAGGCCCACTCATTTTTAGTTTTGAAAAAAAAAAAGATTAAAAAAGGAAAAGCAAGAAAAATAGAACAAATAAAACTGGGGAATATAAAGAACTCAATAACAACATCTAAAAAAAAAACAACACACACTGCTTAGGAAAGATAATATGATGAAAAAAAACTATGTGAAGACTCTAAAAGCAGCAGATCTGACCTTTTCCACTAATTCACTCAGAATTCAAAATGAAACTAAGGCTGAAGTCTGTACATAGAGAAGTAACATGCAGCCTGTAGGAGCTGTTTTCATGTGATATACAGGCACTTGTTCACCCAAAGCCTCGATTTCAGCAAACATCACCCAAATGCAATGGCAAAGTTACAGAGTGAAGCTGCAAAAGGCAAATTACCTAGTAACTGACAAATAAATTGAACATTGATTCATGAAGGTGAAGTTGGTGACTTCACTGGAAATCTGCTGATGAAGTAAAACTTTGCAACATTTCTATTTATAACTGACTACAGCAACCTTGCCGCCAAAACAGCAAGCATCGTTAAGAAGTACTGTACAGTTTTAAAAGGGGAACCAATGCTGTGTGAAATATCCAAAGTTACCTCTTATTTCATTACAGAGCAGGAACTTAAAAGACACCCTTGTTATTACTGTTTTATAACCAGAGAAGAAAATCCAACACCTGGTTATTACCACCACGAAAGGGAATTATCACTGTGATTGATGCACCCACTGCTTAAATTCAGTGGACTCAATGATGTTTACACACCCAAAGAGTGGAAAACAATATCAAACAGAGGATGTTATAAATTGTTCGGCAGGAAGGGCTGTCTGCATGCTCTCTGCACAATGGGCCAAGGGTACTGTTTATGGGGAAAACATAGTAAATGTTAAAAACAAGAATTTCTAAACATAAGGCAGAAAATGACAAGGAAACACAGAATAGTGAAGCACTTTAAAGAGGTGAACCACGGGTCAATATGCAATCTGAAAATTCCTGGGACTGAAAAGGTAAAACATGATCTGCAGGGTGGAAGTATCATGAAGATCACCTGCAATGACAAGCTTACTGGATAAATGAACTAGAAATTACATCTGGCTCACCTCATTGCATCTGGCTGACTGCACTGCATTTGGCTTACCATGCGGCATTTGATGCCTGTCGGGATGCAACATAAGCAATTTATGAATCCCTGTCCTGTTACAGTACCTGCCAGTTGTGTCCAGTGTCCCTAAAACCATCACATTAATGCTCTTTCTTAGTCTTAGGAGATGCACAAGCACAAAGGGGGGGGAGGGTAGCATTGATTATGGCCCCTAACAGATAGGACACCTGCAGTGATTGGTAGCAGCAGCAGGATGGGGGTGCAGCTCCTTGTTTTGCTGGTGTGGCTGGCCTTCCAATGCTACTCTGCAGGTTACGTCAGTGTCCCTTACATATATATATTCTGCTTAGATAGATATTTATAAAAGCTTTTTTAGGTGGTTTTGCAGTCATTTTTGTGGTAGCTTCCCCCCTTCAAATTTATGTTTCAGAAGATCTGTATAGATGCACATCTCTCTTTAATTCTTTTTCCAATTTCCTGTCCCCCTCCCACTCACCTTTATGGTATACACATTATTTTATATCCATTTGGGGTCATTATTTCCCACTTCTTACAGTGTGCATTCACTCGGGGGTACCTTTGCACAGTACAGTAACCAGGACCCCAACAGATATGATACAGTCCTCTTTCACCATGTTTTTTTTCCTGTAATGAGGTAGATTAAAGTAAGGTTCCACATGGTTGTCTTTTGTAGCTGATCACTGTATCTTTTTCCCCTTTTTTTCCTTAACCCCTACTACCCCCCCAATGGGTTGTACGAAGTTCATATATTTGTGTTGCTCTTTGAATTTCGGCCCAAGAAAAATGGAAAGCACTAAGAAAGAAAAAGTCTCACACTGTTAATGTTCTTGCTACATCAGGATTACTTGCTCTTAATCATCTTAACTGGTCTCTATACTATGCATTGACTTGGCACATATTAAAAATGAAATATAAATATATATAGTATATGGTTAGTGTTTATTTTAAATGGAAAACAGTGGCTTCCCAAATGTTGTTGTAGGACAGTTCAAAGGTCAAAAAAGTTGTACTATCGATCTGATGTCATAACGATAGTACAACAACAACTTTTCAGCCTTGAGTTGGTACACGATTGGCTGAAAACAGAGCTGATCAAAATATGCGTTCTAAAATGGTGGAGGTGCCTAACGATCAGTCGGTAGTGCCATTCACTCGGATAGTTGGGACACGGACTGCCATACTCGGCTCTGTTTTGCCAAACTATCACTTTGCCATGTTTTTTTTATTTCTTTTGACGTTAATCCTCTGTATCAGAACAGAGCAGGACCGCAGAAAGCAGTGAAGCACTGGTATCTTCGGTGTCGGAACTGGATGGGGACTGCAGCACTGACCGGAGCGAGCGAGTGGGACAATATTCACAAGGCATGAACCTCATCAAAAGTTAAACATCCTACATTTTGAGGAACCATATACTATATAAAATAGTATATGGTTGCTCATACACAACAAGGCATTGTTGCCATCTTGGGGAAGTGATTCCGTCACATGGACCTCTCTAATTTCACTCTCAAGGTATGTGTGATGTCATCACATCACCTCGATGTCAACATAGCCTTGTTGTGTATGAGCAACCATACACTATTCTATATATTTTAAAAGAATGGGGATGTTTTAATAAGCATTGTTGGTGGAGAACATGTTTTTTAATTGTTTTGGACTGTACTGCTTTACATATTGCTTTCTTGCACTGATGACATGTGCACACTTGTGTGGGTTTTTCATGTACACTAATGAATATTCATGAACTTGCACTATTTAACTGTACCTAAAAACACAAGTCTCCACCCCCTGTTGAAGCCCTCTATGCAAGGCAATATGTAGGGGAATCAGACTGATATCAATATGGCTATCTGCAAATAAATACTGTGTACATTTTAGTCTGGTGTGTACACCAGCTTTTTGCTGTTTCTTTCATGATTTCTGGTCACTAGCAGCATCAACTTGGTGAGGAATGCCCTTTTTTTTTCTTAAGTCCAGTCTGCCCTTTCCTTTTCAGTTATCCATTCTTTGCTTGGCACATTGTCCACTGATGTAACTCGATGAATGTAGTCCTTAGTATCCTCACCTGCCTTTACAAATTGTGTCCAGGAACAGTGGCATGGCTACAGCCTCTTGCAAGATTGCTCCAGATGCAAGTCAGATGTAGGGCATGAAGTACGTAGATCTTGCTTTCAAATATCTAATGATTTGGACAAAGAATTCCTCACTCTTTTGACACTGTAACTATTTACAGTAGACATTCCATATGATATAAGAAGATGAGGCATACTGCACATGTAGGTTAAACCTTTTGTGTATTCTGTTACTTTCCATGGAAAATCCAGATGTATTATTGGAAATGAGATATTTCCTCCGAGTCCATTATTTTCCAGTTAAATATTTTGAATATAGGAAGAAATAAGACTATGTCAACCACTCACATAAAGAAAATGAGCCTGGTAGAAACTATAAAACTGACTACCCTTTTCAAAAGTATTAATGGATAGGGTGAAGAACAATAAGATATGGTCAGATCTGGATGACCATTTCATGTTCACCAATTTAATTTGGAGATGAAACCCAATATGAACCTTAATCCCAATTACTGGCTCTCATAGGTGTCAAAGCGTTTTTGTCTTTATGTGCGTGTGAGGAGAGGAAATAAAAGGTCACCACCACCACCAAGTACTACTAGGAAATTATTATATTATTCTTTCAGATATATGGAGGTCTTGGCATGATTTCCCTAGCCTGTCATGTCATTAACTGCTCACCTCACTCTATGGAATCCTTATTTGAATTTGTTTCCAGAAAAGCTGACTTGCCTGCTTCTCTTTTTTCCTCTTTTTTTCAGGGCAAATCATTTACTTATCTTACAAGAGCTCAGGGATTATGGTTCTGCATAGCAGGTATTGTAGGAGCTTGCTCTGCAAACATCCTCTATGATTCCTTAATAGGTTCAGATTTCATCAACAGGAAGGCCTAAGAATATGGATACGGGGTACTGATCAAATGCTTTCCATTTCTTGGCTGTTTTTTTTCCTTCCTTTGACTGATATCTTGCTATAAAGGATTCAATTGGAATCCATAGCAAGAACAGGAATCTGAGTTATCTTTCATGTGTAAAAAAATGGCTGCTTGTTTTTAGTGACTTTCTCAGACTCGGTTACTAAAATGTAACATATGCCACAGTGACTGTAGAAGCAAAATGGGAACAGTTATAATAACTTGAGACAGCCACCATCGGATGTCACTTTAAAGCAGGTTAATTGATTCATAATCACATAAAACATCATTTGTGTGTTTAAGTGTTTCTTGCTGAATAATTGTTGACAGTCCACTGTTTTCATAGATGCTCTCTAATTTTATTTTTAATCTCTATAATGGGTCCTTAGTATGCTAAGTAGATAATTTGCATCAATTATGGTCTTGAAAAACTAAATGATTGTGTCACAATAAAAAAAGTACTGCACTTAAATGTATACCTTTTAAAATATCTAAAGGCTTAGCCAGTGTGAAATATAAATACTCAAAGAGATAATATCCCAGTCCTCCATACACCTCATAATGGCTACAACACTAAAAGTTTTTCTTAAGGGACTGAACAATTTAAAATGTGTGATCTTATGTGTAAGGATTGCATCCCTGAGTAAACAGAACTATTTAAGCATGTCATAAGTACTAGTATGGTATTGTATGTAAGTGTCCTACCTGCATTTTATTAAGAGTGTCTCCTTCCTTGTTCTTGTGATTTTTGGGAATTTCTGGAATGCTCTATTAGAAGAGATTTAGTAAAACACTGCAAAGAACAGTTGCAAGATCCTTCTACCAGAGAATCGAACACCTCAAACGTTGGGTGCTTGATTCCCTCGCACACTTGCAAAAATATAGTGTCAAACTCAAACCTCTGGTTCAGCTGGTTTCACTGGTATTAACCAGTCAAACTGGCAAAGCTGAAATCCGCCCTCCACCCCCATACTGGAAGATATAAAAATAATCCTCTTACCCTTGCACATGTAAAACACCATTCTCCACTCTCCTATGTCACAGTCACAATTGATATAAAAAGCTCACCAGCCCCAATAGATGTTAAAATACACCCCTCCCCATGTAGTACATACTGTGTCATATCTTCCTCCTCTAACACTGATAGGTATAAAAATAACCGTCCACCCATGGGTGTGCTGACAGTAAAGCATAGAGAAGCAGATGGTGACCAGCACAGCCCCCCTCCCATGCCACCTTGGTCAATCTCTTGCTAAATCTCAAAGACCCTGTATCCAGTAGATATACCAGAAAATATATGAATATAGTAATTGTAAGACATAAAATTATGCATACTGTCTTGTAGTGGATAGGGCTTCTGCAAATGTATCACAAACTGCCCAGTGTCAGGTTCCCTCTTGTTTAGTCATGTCAGTCAGGATCTTCAATGAACAACTGGCAAAAAATGAAAATTACGTACCTACCGTAATTCTTGATCTTCTCTTGTATCTTCACCATTCATTACTTACAGGGTGTAAGCCGGAGGCGCGCACCCGTCACGGGGGCTTTTTTTTTTTTTAAAAACTTTGGCTAACGGCACCGCCCTCGAGAGTGACGTCATGCGTCATGCGCGAGGGGCGGCCGTTAGTATCGACCGACTCCTCCTCCAACTCAGTTCTGTGAGCTGGAGAGGCAAAAGAGAAAGCAGAGAATAGAGATAGCGAGGCAAGATAGCCAAGGATAGCAAAGCAAGGAAGAATGAACTGAAAAGGAATAAGCCGATGGAGGAAGGACAGAGGAGATAAGAGTATCCCTAACCTAGGGACTGCAGGGCCTCCTTACCTGGGCGACTCTAGGAGGAGAGAAAAGGAAGGAAATGAAAAGATGAAGAAGAAGAGAGAGAGAGATGGGATGTTGAAGGGACAGAATGCCCAGCAGCATAGTTAGCTTATAGCTGAAGGCTCGACTAACAGGAAGCAAGAATCCCCGGAGATAGAGCTGAAGAAAGGTTCACCAAACCCGCTAGACAGACTCAGGAGGGCATAGTCCTCATCTTCAACATGCCATTGTTGTTGATACCCCCTTCGGGCTCCTGGCCGCGAAGGCCTTTAACCGGAGGACACCCGAGGAGGGAAGAATAAACCCCAGGCAGCATGAGGCCTGCTCAGGGGTTTAGAAATGGAAATGTAAGCCTTTCAGGCATTTTAAGCATAGAAGTGGACTCAGACGGACTGCTAAGGCAGGCCAGAGGCTTAGGCTGGCTGGGATTGGTTATAGTCAGCACTGCTCTTCTGTAAAACTGTCCAGGAGGACACTTGAAAGGAAAAACCAATCATCAAAATCTCACAGAAGGGTTGCCTGCCTTTCATCTCCCTTCTTGTTTGTTTTCCTTTTTTTTTTTTTACAGTTAATCATTTGCAGGCTAGACATGACCCCAATACCAAGAATGCCTATAGCAGTCGAAGAGATTCCTCAGCATTTTTTCCCTCTTTTTTTTTTTTTAAAAAAAAGAAAAACAGACGTGCCCGTTCCTCTGCTCTGCAAGGCAAGAATTAGAGAAGGGGGAGGGGTTTTTGATTCTGGGGCGCAACAGCTGGAGCACGGGATTGCAGGATCAAAACTGAATAGCCTGAGCCAGGCTAAAACCCCAGAGGTATCTCGCCCGAGGGATGGCAAGATAAAGTTGTGCAGTTTGATTGCCAATGCAAATCCACGAGATGGCCCAAGAATCTTAGAGTAAATAATTTTTCTGGAGAAACAAGAACCTTCCCCCCCAAGATATAGATTTTTTTTTTTTTTTGGAAAAATTGAGCAACTCTTCCTATCTTTTATAGTTTTTTTTTTATATTTATTTTGCAGAGAGGAAGGAGACGGGAGGTGGAGAAGCCACAGGAAGAGGCCACTGAGGGGATGGTGGGCGGGTGTAAGTAATGAATGGTGAAGATACAAGAGAAGATCAAGAATTACGGTAGGTACGTAATTTTCATATCTTCCCTTGTCAATCTTCACCATTCATTACTTCCTGGGTGATACCAAGCTCCTCTTCCCCGGAGAAAGAGAAGACCATACCCTGAGGGAACAAGACCCCCAGCCTTCTGCTGGTGAGAAACAGAAGGAGAAGACCCGCTTATTCAGAAAGCCTAAGTGGGGAAGAGCTAGGAGGTGCCTCCCGAGGACGAGGAGATGGAGGAGCCCTGTAAAGTCTCCTAGCTCTAGAGGAGAAAAGGCGGGTCCCCGGAGGCAGAGCGAATCACCCTACACCGGGCCAGGGGTGACAACCTGGAAAGACGAAGCCATGCCGTCCGCCTGATGCAGAGCGCTGTCCCCGCTAGCCTGGAAGCCACCTCATTGGCGTCATAAGATTCCCTTGCTTGGTGTCTTGCCAGCTCCAGGCCTACCGCGGAGAGGCAATGGCTTGTCTGGTTTGCTCCATGTCAGGCATTGATGCCAACAGCTGGGACATCATCGACCACAAATGCCGGTTGTAGGCAGCGTGGTGAGCCTGATGAGATGCAATACAGGCACTCGCACGAGAAGAAGAGAACACTCTTCACCCCCAACGGTCAAACTGGAGAGAGTCCGCATCCGGTGGGCGGTTGTGCGCCAGGCAGCGGTGCCCAGAAGGAATATCTGGTAAACCAAACCAGAGGGCGGGTTGGAAGGGAACCTAGAGACTCTGAGGGGCACAATACCTATGCTGACAGTCAGCCGGGCTGAGAAAGAGCGGCTGGGGACTGCCAGGACCGGATAGGCGCCTCCTGGAAGGGATGAGCCAGGAAGGTACCACCAAATGCTGGGCACTGAATTCACCAAGGAATTCTCACGTCTCCCATTGGTATTGTCTCTCCGAACATAGGAAATCGAAGATCCCTTACCATCCTCGAGAGAAATGCTGATATTCTGTGAAATCAGCATCGGAGAGAAAAGATGAGCAGGGTTCCTCTCCCTCAGAGGAGGAGACAAGGATGATGGGAGAGCTGGAATGTCCAGAGGATTCCTGCGGCAGTGGGGAGAGTCGAAAGACCCGCTCATGCATGTATCTAACATATGAGGGGAAGGCCGCTGCAGAACCCTGAACTGCTCCCAGGATAACGGACCCGTAGGACCGACATGGCCTGGGAGCGGGGGTGGTGAAGGCAGAGAGATGGGAGAGGGGCACCTCTGAGGAGGCAACTGCTCTCTGCGAGGGCTCTGGAATCCGGGGAAAGGAGCCCTAGTAGGAGGGATCCCGGATATCAGACCAGGCCACAGAATGGAACTCTGGGGAAGCGGAGCCTGGAAGAGCCCTGGGGGAGAACCTCCCCTGTGACGATGCCGGAACTGCATGGATCCAGAAGGGCAGTCCGCACAAATGCCGCTGGAGGACACCCTAGAACCCTGGAGGGAGGGGCGAGGCTCTGCACTACGGCTCCTGGCCACCCCCCCTGAGGTGGCCAAAGAAGACCGAGTGGCAGACCCCCTGCACCTCAACCCTTTGGACTCCAAGAGGGCCCTCCTCCTTGACCACAGTGTCCCCCTGTCCCTAGAGGGGGCAACAGCACCACGGGGGGTAGCTGTCACCGGGCCTCCAGAGGGCCTCCCCTCCGTCACCCCCACCTGCCCCCGGGCTCCTGCCACCCCCAGCGGGGAACCC
This sequence comes from Neoceratodus forsteri, assembly GCA_016271365.2. Taxonomy (NCBI): domain Eukaryota; kingdom Metazoa; phylum Chordata; order Ceratodontiformes; family Ceratodontidae; genus Neoceratodus; species Neoceratodus forsteri. The sequence goes on from CM028131.1 coordinate 855,715,983, forward strand.
TCAGGAGGCAGCGGTAGGGGGGACAGAGGGAGGGGCCCGCTGCGCCGCCTGGCACCCCTAGCCACCGGGGACCCAGACCCCGAAGAGTGGGGGTGCCAGGATGGGTCCACGTCCGAGTCATCGCCCTCCGAGGAGGACGAGACCAGCTGGACCTCGATGCTGGCCACCCAAGGGTCCCTGAGGCCCACAGGAGCGCGCAACCCGGTACCAAAGTGACGCGCTCGCCCCCACGCGGTAGCAGCCAGACCTAATTCCACACACCCCAGCAGGCGCCGGCAGGCTCGGCACCTCCTGGAGGAAGGACAAGGCCAAAGGCGCCGCCGGCGCACGCCGGAGGTGGTGGCACCACCGGCGGCACTGCCACGTCATTAGCGTGAGCGGCGCGCCCGAGGCCCACCGCCACCGCAACAGCGCCGCCTCGATCACGGTGCCATTCACGGCGCCGATCCAAGCGGCGCCAACGGGCGCCATCTCGACTCACCGCACCACGAACGGTGCCGGGATCACAGACGCCGGAAGGCGGTGTCAAGGGTCCACCCGAGCTAGGCCCAAAAGTCGAGGGCCTCGACACGGGGGGAGCCTGCACCTCCGAAGAGGTGACTGCCGAGGCGGTGTCCGCGTCGCGGCCCCGGGAGGGACTACGATGCTCCCCCAACACTGCAGAAGAAGCCTCCTCCTCGGCAAGAATAGACGAGGAGACCCCCTCCTCCTCGGACTGTATAGGCCCAGGAGGAGACCTGGGGGAAGGGCCTAACGACCTTGCCCGAGAATCCCGAGAGCGACGCCTCCCCCGAAGGTCGGCGGGGCCTTGCCGAGCTTAAACACACGGATTTCGAGGACGCGGCAGTCCATCGAGAAACAGGCGTCGCATGAATCCATATCATGGTTGGGTCCCAGGCAACGAAGGCAAACGTCATGCCGGTCCGAGACGGAGAAATGCCGGCCACAGGAGCATCGGCCTTGAGGGCGCGCCCATCTTAGAAAGCGCTTAGCTCATGAACCGGACATAACGCCAAAATTAACAAGACTAAAACACAGTAGGAAACACACCGTCGTCAAGTAGATAGAAAAAGGAACAGTCTTACCGGATCAAGGCCGAAAGTGCAAGAAAACCAGGAGTCGGGTACACTACCACGCAGTTAAGGACACTTCACACGAGAGCAGGTGCTGCCTCGACAGCGGGAGAAACAGAACTGAGTTGGAGGAGGAGTCGATTACGCTACTAACGGCCCGCCCCTCGTATGACGCTTGGCGTCCTCTAGAAGTGGCCGTTAGCCAAAGTTTAAAAAAAAAAAAAAAAGCTCGCGGACGGCTGCGCGCTCCAGCTACACCCAGGAAGTAATGATGGTGAAGATTGACAAGGGAAGATCAGACAGAACAATCGCTAGCTAATTGCTTAATTGCCTAGAACTGCCTAGTGTTTTCAAACATTATGATCAGTCACCACTGAGGGTGGAGTGATAGCAATGTCACAAAATCTAACAGCATTTAGGGGCCTGACCCTATGCGCCACTGTATACACACACACACACACATACACACACACACACACACATACACGCATGGACGCACACACGCATGGACGCACACACGTTTAAAAGAAAAGCAACAGCAGATGTAGTTTACATCAACTAACTAGCCCCCCTTTCCCCAGAAAAGTCTGCTTTTTATGTTTGCTTGCATGCATGTGCAAGAAACATAGTGCCATCATCTGAGTTTTCGGAGGTGTGGCAGCCGTCTTCCAATTCAGGCAGTGTGTTTGCAGGTGCGGCCGCAGTTTTCCAATGCCTGCTCGAGCTGTCTATGACAGCTTCAAAATGCAGTGGAGTACAGTTGAAAGGGAGAGCTATGCTTCAGTGAGCAGCGATAAGATATCGCCTGCTCATGCACGCTCCCCCTACACACACACACACACACACACACACGCATACTGCGTGCTGCCCCCCCATGCACACACTGTATAGCCGGGGGTGCCCAATCCCTCAGCTGTGCTGCCCCCACCCCCAAAAGCCTTCCACATGCCACGCTGGGTGCCCATCCTAGCATGGCAACTCATCGTATAGCTGATGATGGTGCCCAATCCCCCATTGGCTCCACTGTCCTCCCCCCCCAGAGTACAGGGCGCCACGCTGGGAGCCCTCCCCAGTGTGGCAACAGATGCTATGGCTGATGGGGGTGCCCAATCCTCTGTCGGCTCCACGCCCCCCCAACCAGCCGTCCTTGTGCCATGCTGGGAGCCCACCCCAGCGTGGCAAACGTCCCGCGTCATCATTTAAAAAAAAACAAACCTGCAAATAATAAACTGTCCCTCAGCACTTCTCCCTGCCCCCCTCCCACAACCCGCACCCACCCACTGTACACCCTGCCTCCACCCTCCACCCCATACTTACCTCCGGACCTCGCCGTGATGATCTTTGGTGGACTGGGAACACGCCTGCACTTTCAAAGCCGATCGCTAACTGAGGGAAATGAAGGTAAGCTGTATAATGGGATAGATAGGGTTTTTTCAACTTTGCTGCATATCTCAGGCATTTTTTGGAATTTTTGCACCAAATTTTCAACATGTGGTTTTTGGAACCACTTCTCATGAATGCTGTCAAATGACTGTGTTACGAGTGAGCATTGTGCAGTTTCCACACACCCTCGTAAGTTCATGACTTTGTAATATTTTCAGTCCAGATTTTCACCAGTGGTATTTTTCCACACTTCCTTATGAACAGTACAGCTGTCATTTTTCACAACATGGCCAGAATGTGTTTTCACACTTTCAGCGCAGAGATGCGTGGTCGCTGTGGGAAATCATTGTTCAGGACAGATAAAGAAAATCACAGTGACACTGTTCATGACGCAGTGTCAGTGGCTCAGTAGGTCGGACACTCGCCTCTGAGGCTGGGAGATCAGAGGGCTGTGGGTTCAGTTCCCACATCTGGCACTTGGATTAATATCCCAGTACTGACACTGTAGTGCAGCATGAGAGGGGTACTGCACTTCTGAGGTGCTGTCTTTTGGATGAGACGTTAAACCGAGGTCCCATCTGCCTGGATTGGTGGTAGTTCAGGTGGATGTTAAAGATCCCATGGCACTTATCGAAAAGAGTAGGGGAATTTCCCCAGTGTCCTGGCCAAATTTCCCTCATTCACTAAAAATACCACCAACAGCTTAATCTGGTTCAAGGTCAGTTGGCATTCATCTGTATCCCCTTCCCCTGGGTCATGCCTGAAAATAGGCAGGATTTGTCTAGTGCACTTACCTGGTCAACAAAAGCTAAAATTAAAAAAAAATTTTTTTTAAATGATCGGAGGTCCCAAAATGCCTGTGTTGACAATCTGCTGTAAAAAATCCCCAGCCTAATTACATTACGGGTGTGCGTTGCACAGTTTCTATGCATGCTCGTGACTTCACCAGTTTTTTTAATATTTTTACTGCAGATTTGCAACATTGCCATTTTTTACACCTCCCCATGAACAGTACAGCTGTTATTTTTTACATCCTGTTCGGAATGTTTTTACACCTGTAGTGCTAAATGCTGTAGTCGCTGTGCATAAGCACCTTTCGGCTAACAAACTGATATTGCCACTGTTCACGAGGTGGGGTCACAAAAAAAACACATTGAAAATTTGGAGTGAAAATACCAATGAATGCCTGAGGTATTAGGGTTTCCAACCATAACACCCAACCCTGTAGAGAATGACAGGCATCAGGGGTGTGACTTGGGATTCTTGCCTGTAATGCTCATACCATTCCACACCCTGCAGCCAGTGAGAGGCATCGAGGAATGCTTTGGACTCTTTGGCCCCAAAGTTCACCCCATTCTCCTATACCGCACCCATCTCACCATATTTCCTGATGGAATGGGGTGCGCATAAGGGCCAAAGACCCCAAGGCACACCGTGACACTTGTCAGTGTCTGCAGGGTGGGGTGTGGTGAAATGGCGTGGCCGTTATGCCTGATGACCCAAAGGCACACCCCAATGCCTGTCACTCTCTGCAGGGTGGTGGTGGGGTTGGCTTCAGTTCAATACTTCACTGCCATTCCTATCACGCAGCTCTGTAACTTCTACACTACCACTGCCAATGCCAGCAAGCAAACATTCGGCATTGACAAATGCTTGTTTCTACCTTCCTTTTAGTATTCTGTGTTGCACAATGACTTGTAACATTCAGAGAAAGCAGCATAAAAACTAACAAATCTAAAAATTAGAAGAGCCCACATCCCACACCCACCTCTGGAAAGACTATGTTTTTAGATTCTTTACTGCACAAATATTTGCAGCACAGGAAGCCAGCCACAACTGTAAATTAAAGAAACTATACTTTCACAACTGAAAATGAAAGAAAGTAATCTTTTAGATGTGCATACCACCCAACTTCTTGCCTCATAAATCAGGGACAAGGCTTAAGAGAATCATGGACAAAGGACCAAAATCAGGGAAACATTTTCAAAATTGATGATATCCACTCAGAAATTTGTTAAAATAAGGGGCTCAGTGTAAAATGCAGTTTTCTAAATTTGAATACATCTGTAACTTTTATGTTTGATATTATTTTGTGCCTACAATCCCCACTGTTTAGTTACAGAAATACACATTTTTGGAGGGACATAGTAACATTTTGAGGCAAAATCAGGGTCGTCCCTGAAAATCAGGGACAGTTGAGAGGTATGTACAGTAGATATGACAACAAACCTACAGAACAGAATGATCTCCTTTCTGCTTCAGTACTTCAAAAAGAAAGTGTACCACCTCAGAATTCCTCCTACTCAAAGTGCCTGCTTCAGTATCTTTAGAGGAACTAAACCCCTCAGCATTCCCTGTTCTCAGACAATATTGTCTTAAAGAAACCATACCATGTAAAATTTATGGCACTTAACTGATCTTTCACTCATTTAGTGTTCAAAACCATTGTATACACTGAATAGCGCATTCAAGACAGGGAATTATAGTTAATAGTAATGTACCTATTGGAATTTATTTATTTATTTATTGCTTTTGGGAACCGGATAAGTGCACTAGACAATATTGCCCATTTTCAGGCACAACCAGGGAAAGTACAAGTCAAAACAAGGCACAAGGCAGAAATATAGAGAATTGTGTCACACAACTATGGCCCAGAGATCCTTTGCTCACCAGGCCCCTCTGTGGACAAATGGTCTACCACCAGAGCCACAACCCTTGGTTCTTTTAAGCACAAACTCCATCAGCAACTCACCAACAATAGTACCTGTAGGTGCCCCCGCTAGTCTGCACCCGCAGCTTTAGTCTGTCTCAGCACTTCCAACTCTTGGCCCACCAGGTTAAGTCTTTGCCCAGGCACTTGCCTCCCACCTCCTTTGTCCTAGCACTTGCCTCCCACCTCCTACCCCTTGGCTCTTTTTTTTTTCCCACTGCCCTCCCTATCCCAGCTCCCACTGCCCCTCCTGCCCCTTCCTACCTCACCCTAACAGTCTGCCTCTGCCTCTTTCTCTTCCGCAGGATGCTGGAATACCATGTACAGTGCCTTCGCACAATTTGTGAACTGCTTGTCATTGCAACCCATGTACTGTTTAAATTTTTGTACTCTGCATGTATAATTTACTGTAACTATATTGTGTCTTCTTGTGTTAATGTATCTGATGTGGAACCTCTCAACGAGCATCCACTCACAGGTGTCATCCAAGGTTTCAATAAAAAATAAAAAAAATACAATTGCGATACATAAAGAGATTGGACAGCTATACAGGGAGCAAAGTTACTTAGCACATAAGTTAGTGGTATAAATTACAAAATGAACAAGGTAGCAAACACAAGGCATGAATAGGGGCACTAGGGAATAAACAGATACAGACATGAAAGGCGCAGTAAGTTAAGTATAGATAGGAGGAGAGATCACGTGATTCAGCCCCTCGATAGCAGCTCTCTCCATGTGCTCTTGCTACTCCCTCTCCAAAATTAACACAAAAGACCTCTTTTACCACATGCAGTCAGGTTTGAGTGAAGAGACTTGCAGGGGAAGCATTCAGGTATCCAGCAGCCAATAATTAATCCATCAATCTCACTAGATGGAAGTGGAGATGCGTGTGGCCCTACCCCGCCATACACTGCTGCATACCCTGGAAAAGGTGAGCGAGGAATCCAAAGTTCAGCCGGAGGCCTCTCAACCACAGGCCGCAGGTCATATGGCACAGACTCCTTTGTCTTTGGAGTTGTTCCTGGAGGAATTCTGTCCCTTCAGGAAAGAACTGCACTCCTTGGCTACAGAAATCAAAACCATGTCTAGGGCTTTAGAAGATTTATCTCACTGAACGGGCGACAATGAAATTTGACTTATAGCAATGGAGAAAAAAATGTTAGCTGTAAATCCTGCTATCATTGCCACCAGGAATCAAATAGCAAAATTGGAGATGAAGGTAGAGGATTTGGAGGGCAGAAGCCGGAGAAACAATGTTGTGCTAATTGGGCTCTCTGAAAAAGAGGAAGGAGGAGACCTGGTGCAATTCATCCAAAAATTGCTGGCTAAACTTGCAGGTCCGTCCCCTTCGGGCAATCTTACATGTTTGAGTGTGCCCACCAAGCTCTCCAGGGTTTATTTTCTCAGAAGAAGCCAGAAGGGGAAGGAAGGAAACATATTCAATTCAGTGCTTTAGAGTAACTGGCAATTGCTATTTTTCTTTTAAGCTTAGATTGTGGGCTTTTAGTGACACTATACTTTCTTTGTTGTCTTTACTTATAATTGTTTTTGGGCTGTTGAAAATTTAAAACATAGTGGTGGTGTAATTCTGTGCTGTCTTTAATTGCTGGAAATTTTATCTTGGCTTGTCTGACTGCCCTGTAGTTGGGTGAAGGGTGTTAATTGTCTGGTCTCTGACCTCAGCTACGTGATAACTGGAGGTGGGGATTAGTCAGAGTTAAATTAGCAAGCAGAGGTTTATTTTCTCAGAAGAAGCCAGAAGGGGAAGGAAGGAAACATATTCAATTCAGTGCTTTAGAGTAACTGGTAATTGCTATTTTTCTTTTAAACTTAGATTGTGGGATTTTAGTGACACTATACTTTCTTTGTTGTCTTTACTTATAATTGTTTTTGGGCTGTTGAAAATTTAAAACATAGTGGTGGTGTAATTCTGTGCTGTCTTTAATTGCTGCAAATTTTCACCCCTCCTCCCCTTCCCCCAACTCTTAATTATATGCCCTGATAATTCTGATTGACAGGAGCTAAACACAGGGTATAGTAAGGGGTGTGAAGTAGGAGGGCATAAGGGGGAAGAAGCCCACCCTCAGCACGACAAGTGTTTTGACTCATTTATTTATTTATTGGTTTCTTTTTCTTTAAAAAAAATTATCTGAGGATCAGTGACAGGATTTTTAGTACAGTAAATTAATAAAAAGGGAACTAGGAGAGCTTCAGTAGCAGACAAGTAGTGGAGTTGCAGTATAATGTGGGGAGTGGTGATATGCAGTGGCTGTGGGGCAGCCATATTCAGGCAGACCTTCTGGACACTGAGGTGCTGCCCTATCTGCATGCATCTCTCTGGACTGCGGGATGAGGTAGCCAGACTCAGAGCAGAAGTAAACTGGGTCAGGAGTACCATCACCCCTATCCAGGGACCACCAGTTCAATGCAACTGCCTCAAAGGATGCAGAGAACGAGGAGCACTTGGATGACAGTGGGCTCAGGGAGAGTTAGAGCAGTCAGGCAGAGGCACATCCCAGATCCTATTCCACTCAAGAACTCATATGCCACACTGACAAATGAGGACAGCCAAATAGAAGTACCCAGAAGGCGGAAGGAAAGGATGTGGAGGTTAGCCAAGGAGGTGACCTCAGCGGGGAAAGCAGTGGGCCCCAGAGGAGGAGGAAGTGAATCCTGGTGGGGGACTCCATCATAAGAGGGATCCAGCTAGGAACACAGGAGGGGGAGGACAGGGAGGTGAGGTGCCTACCAGGTACCACGGCACGGAGGGATGGAAGGAAGATCCTGGGGATCACTGGGAAGGCAAGACAGGAGGGTGAGCTGGATGTCATTATCCACCTAGGTACTAATGACCTGGCAAATGGGGAGCCAAAGGAAGTTCAGGAAGAGTTTAGGAAACTGGGGAGGGGTCTCAAGCAAGTAGCTACTTCTGTCACTTTCTCAGAAGTACTACCTGTGAGAGGCAAGGGAGAGCATAGGAGTGCATGCACCAGGAACTTTAACTCATGGTTGAAGAACTGGTGCTGTGAGGAAGGGTTTGGATTCATTGGTGACTGGGGATCCACCTGGAGGGATGGAGGTTTGTTCAAGCCTGACGGCCTGCATCCATCCTGGAGGGGAATCCAAGCACTCAATGATAAGTTTAAATGCTACATTGACAAGCATTTAAACTAGCAAAGGGGGGTGGCAGGCCAGCAAGGAGGGTACCTACTTGCTCACCCCCCCACAGCTAGCAGTGGAACCAGTGAACCAGAGGAGTGGCTATCTCTGCAAAGCAGTGTGCAAAAGATGGAGATTAGTGCCCAAGAGGTGGATAAGCAGAAAGGGGCAAAATTCAGCAGAAGGGCAGACAGCAAGGAGAACCAGAGATAAATGACAACCAAGGAAGGGGCTGGAGTAGAACAGTGAAGCAGTCTAGGAGGTCAAATCATGGAAAGCCATGTGTGCAAATGCCAGGAGCCTTAGCAACAAGATGGAAGATCTGAGGCCGTCATGGTACAGTCAGACCTGGACATTGTGGCCATCACTGAAACCTGGTGTAATGATAACTATGACTGGGAGATGGCCATACCTGGCTACAACATATTCAGAAGAGACAGAGCAGGCAGGAAGAGAGGAGGAGTGGATGTGAAAAATGACATAAGGGCCACAGAGATCCAGGAGGAACAAAATGGGGAGAGATACTGTGGGTTAAGCTGGAAAGGAAAATGGGGACAGCCATCCGCAAGGTGTGGTCTATAGACCACCAGCCCAGGAGGAAGAAACAGATAGGAGCTGATGCTAGCCATCCAAAGGATGGCAGACATGGGTGAGTAGTACTGGTTGGAGACTTCAGTATTCCAGACGTGGACTGGAGCATCCCAGTAGCAGCATCAACTAGGAGCAGATTTATCCTGGACTCCCTTCAGGGTGCCTTCCTCAAGCAACTGGTCATGGAACCAACTCAGCAGAAGGCAATACTGGACCTTGTGCTCACAAACAGGGACAGTGTGATAGAGATAACAGTGGGGGAGCACCTGGGAAACAGTGACCACCAGTCATTGTGGTTTGAAATCACAGAAAAAGCAGAACCAAACCACACAAAAACACGTATCCTGGATTTTAGGGTGGCAGACTTTGGGAAAATGGGGAGATACTTGAAAGAGGCATTAAGGGGAATGGGACAGGAATCAGGGTTGAGGAACAGTGGGCAGTATTTAAAATGGGGATTACAAGAACAACAGAATTATGCATTAAGCAGGTTAGCAAGAGGAAAAGGAAGAGGAGACCATTATGGTTTTCCAAAGAGGTATCAAAGAAAGTGAAAGCCAAAAAGATTGCATTCAGGCAATACAAAAAGACACAGGCAGAAGGGGATAGGGAGAAGTACCAGTAGATGCAAAGGGAGGTAGGGAGGTCAGTAAGGGAACCCAAAGCTCAGACAGAAGAACACATTGCAAAATCAGTGGGTAGAGGGGACAAAACCTTTTACAGGTACATAAGTGAAAAAAGAAAGACAAAGGGAGGGATAGTGAGACTGAAAGGGGAGGATGGGAGCCGCGTGGAGGATGACAACAGTAAAGCTGACTTATTGAACAGGTATTTCTGCTCAGTCTTTACTGAGGAAGAGGAGGGTAATGGGTCTGAAGGGAGTACAAGGGGTGAGAATGGTGCAGAAATGGACACAAGTCCCTTTACACGAGAAAGGGTCCTGAAGGAACTGGAAGTAATGAAAGTTGATAAAGCAATGGGGTCAGACGGGGTGCACCCCAGGGTCCTTAAAGAACTAAGAGAGGTGGTGGCTGAACCTCTGGCTATCCTGTTTAGCCGATCACTGGAAACAGGGGAGGTACTCAAAGACTGGAGGACAGCAGATGTAGTCCCTTATACAAAAGTGGGAACAAAGAGGAAGCAGGGAACTACAGACCAGTCAGCCTCACCTCAGTAGTGGGAAGATCATGGAAGCACTACTGAGGAGACATTAGTGGAACATCTGGTTATCAATGGACTACAGGACCCAAGGCAGCATGGTTTCACCAAGGGAGGCCATGTCAGACCAATCTCGTTGAATTTTTGACCGGGTGACTAGGGAGGTGGATCAAGGGAGGCAGTGGATGGCCTATCTGGACTTCAGCAAGGCCTTTGACACTGTGCCACATAGAAGACTATTACAGACTGGGTAGATGGGTGTGGGCAGGACAGTAGTGTGGTGGGTAGGTAACTGGCTGGGTGGCAGGACACAGAGGTGGTGGTAAATGTCTGTCACTCCACAGAGGAAGAGTGACCAGTGGGGTCTGACAGGGATCAGTGCTGGGACCGGTCCTATTCAACATCTTCATCAGCGACATTGCGCAGGATCTAGAAGGCAGAAGTTCACTGTTGCTGATGACACAAAGCTCTGTAACAGAGTAGACACACCAGAGGGTGTAGACAGAATGAGAAGCTGACCTGCAGAAACTTGAAGAATGGTCAGGAGTTTGGCAGTTGAAATTCAATGCAAAGAAGTGCAAGATAATGCATATGGGGCACAAAACCCTGGCACAATATATCAGTTGGGGGTGATGATATAGCATGCACCAAGCAGGAAAGGGATCTTGGGGTTGTCGTCTCTGATGACCTCAAGATAGGGAAACAGTGTGACAAGGCAGCAGGTAAAGCAAATAGGATGCTGGGATGTATAGGCAGGGGCATCACCAGCAGGAAAAGGGAGGTCATAATTCCGCTATACAAGACACTAGTGAGGCCCCACCTGGAGTACAGTGTACATTTCTGGAGACTATACCTACGTAAGGACATAGACATGGTAGAGAAGGTTCAGAGGAGGGCAACAAAGATGGTGCATGGATTGCATCACAAGTCCTATGAAGACAGGTTGAAGGAACTGAACATGTACTCCCTGGAGGAGAGGAGGGAGAGAGGGGATATGATAGAGACATACAAGTATCTTACAGGGAGGAACAGGGTGCAGGAAAACACTATTTTTAAGTGAAAAAGATGTTCCAGGACTAGAGGGCATGGGATGAAGTTGGAGGAGGGACGATTCAGAGGAAACATGAGAAAGATTTCTTCACAGAACGGGTGGTGGACAAGTGGAACACCCTGCCAGAGGAAGTGGTGGGGGCTGAAACAATCACAGGATTTAAGAATGCATGGGATAGACATAAAGGAATTCTAGAGGTCAGGGGTAAGGGGCAACAGACTTCTAGGAAAACAAACTGAACTTACAAGCTCAAATGGGCAGACTGGGTGGGCCATAGGCCCTTATCTGCCGACACCGTCTATGTATCTATATATCTATGTATCCAGCCTATGCCTCTCCCATGGGCTCCCCCATGTACTTTCATAAAATGAAAGCACTCGAAGAGGTCCGTTGGGAAGGAGCAGTGCTGCGAATGGCGCAAGATTTGCCTCTCTTGGTCAGACAGAAGTGGGCCTCTTATCATACCATAGTCAGCAAACTTCTGGCAGCCAATATTCGATTTTGCATGGGCTATCCAGCCTTTTTCAAGTTCTTATTAATGGGAGCTGGATGTCTTTTGAGGATCCAAAGGTAGCAGAGGACACCCTGAAGGCAACCCCTCCTGACCTCTTCAAAAACTGCTGAGTCTTCATGCAATCGTCAGTTGCGGTAGGTCAGTGACACTATTGCTGGGAAAATAAATTTTTTTTCAGTTTTCTCTTGCATTGGAATGTGGCCAGATGCATGTTTACCTGTTGAGACATAGATTTTGTTTAAAGGACTGCAGCCCTGTGACTGTACTACACTTCCATGCCAAGGCCAGGACTATCCTTGTTTGGACCCTTTTTGTTCTCCTCGGTTGGAAGTGTTTGCCTTGGTCTGCCAAGATCTCAGCCTTGTGGGACCCATGGTCTGTTAATGTTTGCCGCTGGCAGCAACCCCTTCTTCTTTTTGACCTACACCCCAGGGAGTACACCCCATGATGCCTCATCCTCAGTGACGCGGGTCTGTGGCTAGCCTAATGGGAATGGGGCTTATATGTTAGATCTCGAGGGCCATCACATCCTGGAAGTGACTGGCATGATTAGTAGATTATTGCCACCCCCACTGTAATCCTGCAAGCCTACACCTTATTCCCCTGATTATATGGGTTCACTTTCTTAAAAGGGGCCAAGAGGGAAATGGTAAGGGGGTGGAGCCATGGTAGTGTTAACATTTTACTTCTTGTTTTGTTATTTCTAATGCATTTGGTAATGTGGCTTTTTGCACTGCTCCCATGGTTATGGAGGGAATTTTCTTGGAGTACCCCCAAAATGGGGGGGGGGCACAAGGGGGCATCTTTTTTCCCCTTGTTCACATGAAGGACTCCCTCCTGTGGCACCTGCAGTTCTGTTTACTTTTCACTTGTTGGTTGTTTGGGGGGGGAGAGGCATGCTGCTTGTGAGAAGGTACATCACGTACCGTAAGACGTTTCAGTTGAGGGAAGGGGGTTATGTGGTGGAATATCTGGTTACAGTTAATTAGAATTGGAAATGAATATTGGGGGCCTTTTAGACAGGGTAGGATGCTTACTTGGGGTGCTTGGGGGTGGAGGGTGGGTTGGCTTGGCATTGGGGAAGGGAGTTTTCATATTGGTCTAATACATACTGTATTCTTCCTTATTATTATTCCTAATGCTGTTATACACTGTTGTCTCTAACGGCAGGTTCGAAAAGGATTCTCTCCTGGAATGTACATGGCAGCCAGAACAAAGGCAAGAGATATCAAGTTTTGAAGCATATTCATTTACTCAGAGGGGACATCTCCCTGCCACAAGAAACCCACCTCTTAGAAAACAAGGGGAATCTATTCCGGAGGCAGTATGTTGGCCAGATGTTCAACGCTGGAGATAATACTCAGAGTGCAGAAGTGGCCATTTTGGTGGCAAGGGGAACCTTGTTCTTATGTGAACAAATCATCAGAGATCAGAATGGGAGATATGTTTTTGTGAAGGGTTTGTTGGATAGATCAAAGGTGGTATTTGGGAGTGTTTATGGTACCAATGCTGACACCCCTGGTTTCTTCACTCAGTTACTTCAAGTGTTGGCTCCCTTCACAACTTTTCCTATTATAATAGGGGTGACTGGAACCTCCCTTTCTCCCCTGACCTGGACAAATCAGATCCCAAAAGAAAAGGCCTTTCACCTGCACAGAGATCCATCAGGGAGCTGGTGGATCATCTGTGGCTATGTGACCTTTGGCGGATCTGTCACCCTGGACTTTGAGGAAATATACTTTCAGGTCTGGGATACAGGGATCCCCATCCAAGATAGATTATTTTCTAATTAGCCATGCCCTGCTAGGTGGGGTACTTGATACTGAAATAGATACTGGTGTCATCTCGGATCTCTGCGTCACTTGGTGTTCCCTCTCATTCTCAGCCGATACACCTAAAGAGACAATATGGAAGCTAAACAATCAGCTTCTTAAAGAGCAAAAAACTGTGGATTGCATTACCCAGGAAACTAACAGTTATACGGCAGTTAGCCTGAACTCCACCGACAGACCTGTTTAGAATGGGGAGCTTTAAATGCGTTTTGCTCGGGGTGTTTATTAAATTAGCCTGTCAGTGGAAATGTGCCAGAGAGCAGAAAGCTCTCTCCTTTTTGGGAAAGATCCAGAGTCTGGAGGCCTCTTCATCTCCTACCACCCCAGAGCAGGACCTAACTAGATTACTGGGGCTTCAGGATCAGTACAGTAGTCTATTGCAGGAGAGGGCGGAATATGCAATTTTGAAAACTGGCATGAAGTACATCGACCAAGGTGAAAAAGCCGGTCATCTCCCTGCCTTGTGGCTTAAAAAGGTAGAATCCTCTAGACTAGTCAAAAGTATCTGATCACAGATGGATGGGACTCTCCACCTCAAGAGAATCACCAGAGAATTCATCAAGTTTTATAAAAGATCTTTATAGTCCAATGCCCAATCTCCCAGAGGTAACACAGGTACAGGACTACAGTACCTCAATTCCATCCCCCTTTCTTCTCTGCACCCTGAGCAGCAGAAGTGTCTGACTGCACCCATTTCTGAATCAGATATTTTGGCCTCCATTACCTCCCTTGTATCTGATAAAGCCCCTGGGCCAAATGGGTTCTTCCCAACTTTTATAAGCTGTTTAGTAAACAGCTTATCCCTTGGTTAACCTGGTTATTTGATTGTTTTTTAAACGCCAACCCCTTGGACAGTACGCTTTTGGAAGCCTTAATCATAGTACTCCATAAGCCAGGTAAAGACCCTAAAAATATAACCAATTATAGACCCATTTCCCCTTTTAAACTGTGATATTAAAATCTTGGCAAAACTCCTTGCCAACAGACTCAACTCGGTACTACCTCATATTATTCACCTGGATTAAGTCAAATTTATGACTGGCCAGCACTTCTCTGACTAGTTCCATAAATTGGCATGCATTTTCTCTGCATCCAGGGACTCTCCCATCCCAGCTGTTCTCCTCTCCCTGGATGCGGAGAAAGCGTTCGATAGAGTAGACTGGCAGTTTTTATTTTGCACTATGCATAAATTTGGCTGCCCTTCCAAATTGATAGAGTGGGTCTCCTCCATATATCAGAACCCCCACACCCATATTTATTGTAACAGAGTGTTTTCAGACCTTTTCCCACTCCACTCAGGAACACAGCAGGGTGGTCCCCTATCCCCCTTCCTATTTAATATCTACCTTGAGCCCTTGCTGTCCAAACTGCGGGAACATAAAGGTATTCAAGGCATTAAGTTAGGGACTCATATATTTAAACTATCAGCCTATGCGGATGATGTTCTTTTACATTTAGTACACCCTGAACAGCCCTTCCCAGTAGTCTTTTCCATCATCGATGGGTATAGTGCTGTCTCAAATTATAAAATTAATCTAGGTAGGACCATAGTTTTCCCTCTAAATTGTAGGATTACCAAGCAGGATATAGACCCTTTCAGGTTACAATGGAGTGCAAAAAGTCTCAGATATTTGGGGCAACTCTTATCTAGAGGTGAAGCATCGATAAGAAAGTTTAACCTAGATCCTTTACTCCTCACCATCCAATAGGACCTTAATAGATGGCAATCCCTTCCTATTTCACTAAGGGGGTTGAATAAATTTTATTAAGATAAATGTCCTACCTAGACTTTTTTACCCTCTTAGCATGTTAAACTCCTGGATCCCCCTGTCATTGTTTAAAATAGTCCACTCCATCATCTCTTCCTTTATTTGGCTTGGAAAATCCCCCAGGCGTGCATACAATAAGCTTGCAGCTTCTAAGTCGCATGGGAGCTTGAGACTTCTACATTTCGGTTTATATTTCTGGGCAAGTCAGGTGGCCAAATATTTCAGATGATCTACCTCCCAGGAAGAGATTGCCTCTTGTCAATATGTTCAGGCATGGCTGGTGTTAGAGAGAGAGCTGATTTCAAGGGCTGGCATATCCCCAACAGCAATGTTACATATTCCTTTTATGGCCTTGCCACCTAGTTTACCCAACTACCCCATTTCTTCCTCTGTTAGGATACACATCCAGCTGTGTTCCTTTTTGCAATATAAAAATACTAAAGATCCTATTCAGCCAATGGTTGGGAATCCCAATTTTAAAACAGGGGTAAGGGTATTCCATTAGCTTGGCTCCCTCAGCTCCAAGCTTTCAGATTAAGGGACTTTTTGTCAGGAGGGAACTGCATGTCGACGAGCTCTATTTTGGCTTATTTTAGGATAGACAAAAGCTAAGTTTTCAAAATTTATCAGTTATGTCACCTTTTAGCCCAATTCTCAGAGCATTTGAGCGGGGAGGATGATAGGGGTGACTGGTTAGACACCCTGGGTTTTTTCTGTGGCAAACCTCTCACCATTTCCTTGATTTACTCTGCACTCTTGTCCAGATCATTGGATGCCCAATGCAAGGATCCTCGGTTCTGGTTGAAACATTTTCTCAGCTCACAGGATAGATCAGGTACTATTTGGAAGGACTTGTGCATCTATGTATCTCAGGATAGACTGAGACTATCCCAGTATCAAAATTTAAATGACATGTACTGGACTCCAGTTAAACTACAGAAAGTGGACAGGACTCCCACCTCCATGTGCACTAGGTGTGGGCAACAGAAGGCTTCCCTCAGTCACATTTTTTGGGATTGCCTACCAATAAAATCTTTGTGGGAGTTAGTCAAGACCAGAGCCAATCCCTTGCTGGGTATCTATGATTTATTCACACCCGAGATTTGTTTACCTGGTGATCTATCTCAAACTCCTGTACGTACTCACAAGTTGGACATAGCCATGATCTCTCTAACCTTGAAAAAATTAGTCTTACACCACTGGCTGGATGGATAGAGTATTACATACACTGAATGGCTCCAAGAGTTGCTATTTGACGTTTGTGCAGAACAACTTAAAACCAGTCTATGGGGTTCTTTGTCCCGATATAAGAATATTTAGGAAGGGTATCACACCATATACCTGCTCCAGTCAGAAGCCTCATCTTGGTAATATTTCTGGATACTACATGTAGAGTTTTCCTACTGATCCATTTAATTTTTTTCTCCTCTCTTCTTTTGTTTTTATAGTATTTGGCATATTTTGTTATGAGAAGGTTATGTAGCCCGATGACAAGCCGTGGGAGGTATGGGCGGGTTAGGGAAGGGGGGCGGGGGGCTTGACATGCAATCTTGGCTGACTTGTTTTTACTTCCTGCCATGTTACCTTGTCAAGATGTTGTTATGATAAAACTTTAATAAAGTTGGAATAAAAAAAAAGTATAGATAGGAGGCAGATAGTCGGCAGAAACAGAGTGACCTAAGTGCATGTCAGCACTGTAGATACACTGGGCAAAGAGGTAGGATCAGAGTTGGTATGGTGACAGAAGTGCAAGGCAGAGTATATTATTCTCGTTTGGGCTAGGAAGAAGTAGGCTGTTGATTAACTAGGATCTGCAGTTTATCCAATAAGTAGGGAAATCTGCAGACTGGGTGGGTCAAGCGGTCCTTATTTGCTGTCAAAGTCTATGTTTCTATAGTGCTCGAGTCCATAAAGCTAAAGGCAGTTACACATGTCAAGGGAAGTGGGATAATTGAAAAGGGCTTGCTTGAAGGCAGGGTGGGATTTGGAGGATCTGAGGTCAACGGGTAGAGAGTTCCAGAATTTGGGGGCATAGAAGAAGGCAAGTTCTCCCATCCTGGTGGAGCAACTGGGGACTGAGAGCAGAGCTAGAGTCATGGACTGGAGGGGTCGAGGTCAGACGACAGGGGAGAACATAGCTGCTAGGGAGGAGGGAAGAGAAGAACAGATTATACTATCTGTCAAGCAGCCTAAGGAATATGAGCACTGGAAGGAATGGGATAACCAGCATAGGTCAGAGTATAGCGTACAGTGGTGTTTAAGATGAGGGGCAGACAGAGCAAACCTACAGACACTCTTGTAGGTGACATTGCACATTTGTAGACCATTAGCATGAGCCTGAGTGAAGACCGGCAAAGTATAGCAAAGGCCGGGCAGCAGAGTCCTTGTGTGGCAGTGGCAGTGGGGGTCAGAGCATGTTGGACCCGACAGACCAGTCTGAGTTTGGCATTGGCAGACTTTCAACAGCATTGACATGAAGGGAGAAATTAAGAGATGGACCAGTGTGACCCCAAGGTATTTGAATGAATGGGTAACATGAACAGGGGAGACATCAAGGCATGAAACTTGAAGCAAGAGGGTCATGGTGCTGGATTTTCTATGGGACCCAAAGAGCATTGCGTGGGTCTTGGCAACATTTAGTACTAGTCGGTGGGACATAAGCCATGTTTGGATTCGATGCAGATCAGAGGAGAGGTGAGAGTTAATTTCATTGCTTGAGCTGGAGGCGACATAGAGAACCAGGTCATTGATGTAGAGTAAGGTGCAACAGTGGGTGGGAGCCGTGAGTAGGTTATTTACAAATATTGAAAAGAGCAGGGGCCCAAGTATAGAACCTTGTGGGGTTCCAGTGTGCGGCAGGGCTGGGGTGGAGAGGAATTTATGATAAGAGACAGATTGGGAGCAGTTGTGAAGATAGCTGAAGAACCAGGCAGCGGTGGTTCGGGAGGCACCCAGTGAGCCTAACTGATGCAAGAGCAGGTGGCGGTTGACCAAGTCAAATGTCTTAGACAGGTCAATAAAAATGACCCCTGTAATGTGTCCTCTATCCATGTAGGTCTTGATGTCACTAGTGAATTGCACTAGGGCCGACGTAGTGCTGTGGCCTGCCGGAAAGCCGTGCTGAGCAGGGAATAGCAGGTTGAAGTTGTCTGCAAATCAGACACCTGGCGATGAGTAAGCTTCTCCAGAAGCTTGCTGAGGGTTGGCAGGAGTGCTATCGGGCGGTAGTTCATTGGGCTTTTAGGGTTGCCCTTGTTGAAGACAGGGGTAAACCTAGCATTCTTCCAGGAAAGGGGCACCATACCTGAGCTAATGGAAAGGTTGAACAGGCACGTGACGGGGTAACAAGAAGTGAACCACCAAGCTTGAGTATTCTGGGTTCCACCCCATTGGGGCCTGCACTGCCATGGGGAGACATTGTGTTGAGCACACGTAGGACGTCAGATCTGGTGACTGGGCTGAGAACCAGGGAAGAATGGGATGGGGTGTGGTGGGGGGTGGAGGGACAGCCCGGATTTATATTTGTCAGCCCATGGTCACAGGATATAAACCTGCAGTCAGTCCATTACCATACTATAATTCCCTGTCTTAAATATTATTCCTTATGTAAAACATTTTGAGATTCAGCATGTATGGAAATTGTGATGAGTAATCAAACTAAATACTGTTAGTCAGTGTACTATTAGTATCTAACTCATTGCTTTATAAAGCACTTTGGCATAGTGTTTATGAAAGGCATAACGTATACAGTGGCATCCCCCAGGATAAACGCACTTTTAATCTACTCTGCAGTATGCTGCAGCAGACCTGCTGAATAAAGCAATGTAATTTTAATGGCAATTAGTCTCCTTTGTCATGCAGAAAACTGGCATTCACTTCATCCTGGCAGTGTCACATTTTCCTGAATGACAAAGGGGACTAATTCCTATAGAAATTACATTGCTTTATTCAGAAGGTCTTCTGCAGCATTCTGCAGAGTGCTGCAACATGCTGCAGAACTGAATTTCATTCTGGGGGACGCCGCTGTAGTTGTCAATTCTGACTAGAAATGGCACATGGAGCTGTGACAGGCTAGCTCATTGTCAGGTGTGGGAGGGGGTGGTTGCATGGACCTGTTTTATTGACAGGGAAATAACTGGCCAAATGCAGAGCAAAATCCCTTCGTTTTAAGATAAGTGTCATGAGATCTATAACTTCCACTCTGACAGCCATCTGAGATTAGCAGCAGAGACCAGGGTTCAATGCCTTATCGGAGGACAACAACTACGTCAATTCAGTACGGACACTAGTGCTGCACTGCAGTGCCTGTACTGGGTAATAAGACAAGTTACTCTGTCTAGGACTAGAACCCATGACCTGTCAGTTTTCCAGGCCCTGATGTGCAGCAAGCTATGTTCAGACACAGTGATATTATTAAACTGAAATTTCCATCTAGCTGTATCCTGAAGTGTTTTACAAAACAATTAGGTAGACACTGGTCTTACAGAAAATGTAGAATAGAAATGTAGTTGTATGTTGCTTCTTTCATACACACTGTATTTCAAAGTGTTTTACAAAGAAATGAGTAAGGCAGTGGTAGTGCAGAGACTGTAGAATAGATAGAAAAGTATGCATAGATGGATGTGTGCAGGCAGAACTCAGAGAGGCATGTGGTAGTGCGATGATTTATACCCATCTCAGCTTCAATTGTATATTATCTTGGTCTGCTGCTACCTCTTCCTACAAGTTTCTCCTGTGTAGAATCTCCTTCCCGTTTACTCTTCCAATTTTCATTAGTGGAATCTACTATTCCCCCAGTGCCATGTCTGATTCCCTCCCTGATATCTGTTTCCCCCCGCCTGCTTCTAGTGAGTTCCTAATCCTTGGGGACCTAAATATAAATTGGCTGTTCTGGGTCACTAACTTCATTCTAAAGGGTATATTCAAGGGCCAAATCATAATGGCCATTTTCATTATTTGGTTAAAGCCTTTGGAACAGGTGCCCAACCCTGCCTACTGAACAAGTTAAGGGGGATGTACCGGCCCACCGGCGCAGTGGTTGGATTTCTGCTTGCGATGCTGGTGACCAGGATTCAGGAACAGACCCAGGCCGTTGGAGGGCCAGCTGGGGGGAGAAGGATTGAGCATCCAACAACTGCTCTGCTTCTCCAGGGGGGAGGGAGGTATAGTGTTCGGTGCACCATGGACACATAGCGGTGGCTGGGTGTACCATGCTCGCTGGCACCACAAGTAGGCTCAGGGGTTGGGCGGACACTGGCCATCATTGCATGTCCCCACCGCTGCATAATCGGGGCAAAAATAATTCCGCTGGCCGCCCTTGACCCTATCCGTCATTGCGGCACCTTTGAGGGAGGGGTACTACACACCACCCTGGGGGGGCAAGCTGGGGAGATTGAAGGGGCACGTCCGATGTGGAGGTGGGAGCGAGGGTCCCTGACTGGGTAGAGGTTCTGGGCTGCTGGCGGCAACAAAGCATAATAAATAATAAAAAAAAAATGCTAATGGGGATGTGATTGTTTGAACTGGTGGTCAGGTGGTTCCATTCCTACCTTTTTGACTGACACTAGTCAGTTCAGGTCAGAGATACCATATCCTCCCCTGCCTTTCAGCTCTGGTGTTTCCCAGGGCTCCATTCTTGGTCCTATCCTCTTTTCCACTTTTAGAAATAACCTCCCTTCAGTCTGTGCCTGCCCACACATCTACATGTAAAGATATCCACATATATACAGATAAAATGGCACTCTTTGCTTCTTGGGCCTCAGTCCATGAGCTGGAATTGTCAGTTCAGCAGAACATATAGAATAGTGGATGGGAGACCATCCACAACAAGGCTGTATTTCCATCGAGGGGTTCGCTCTTTAGGTCTTTGATGTCATCAGTTCCCGAGATGGAAATACAGTCTTTGTTGTGGATGGTCTCCCATCCACTGTTTTCGATAGTATATGGTTCTTAGTGTGGTTTTATGTCTTCGAGATCCTTTACCTTGCTGTTTGCTACTGCTCTCACTCCCGCTCGCTTACGTGCTACTTCCACTCCCTGTGGTGCCACTCGCTCACTCTCCAACTGCCCTCAACTGTGACCGCAACATTTATTTTAAAATTTTGAGGAAAAAATGAATTGCCACATGGAGATGTGTGTGGCTATTCAAGTCCCGACTTCCGAACAAAATTGGTGATGCCACTGCCGCTCTCTCACTCCGGAAGGTCCATTGTTGGCTCTCGCTAAATCCTATCACCATGTTTACACTGCTTTTCTGGGATGTCCCACTGTGTCAGCCAATCTGGTGGCAGGTAAAGGCTAAAAAGCTGTTGTACTATTGATGTGACATCAGAACGATAGCACAACAGCTTTTTTGACCTTTGAACTGCCCTTCAACAACTTTGTGAGAGCCTCTGATTTCAGTGCACAATAACAGGTAACCATATACTATATTGACAATGTCCAATGGTGGTTCTGCTCAAACCAACTCTCACTTAATGCAAAAAATGTTACCTCTATTCTCTTTGGTACAAAACAGAGGGTAACAATGTTCTAACCAACTCCAGTCTTTAGAACTCTAAATGGCTCCCCTCTTGATGTTGTACCTCACTTTAAGTATCTTGGCAGTGGCTAGACCAGTGTCTCATCTTCTTCACCCAGATCAATACCATATATAAAAAATTCTGGCCAAAACCTGGCACACACTGTGCAGCAACAAATCCTGCCTGCCACTTCCAGTCCACTGCCAGATTATACTCAAGATGATCCTGCCAATGCAATATGGCTTACAGTGCTGTCCCCATGTCTACTAGATAGATAGATAGCTAGATAGCTAGATAGATAGACAGACAGACAGACAGATAGATATTCAATGCAAAAAAACTGTTAAAACTCAACCTATTGCCACAAAAGTAAGGAAATGCAGCATTAGGGTTTTCAACCCTAACTCCCCTCAAGCAGCAAAGGGACAAGACCACATAAGCAAACACAGACAGTCATCATCAGTCAAGACAAACAACATACAGTTGTTTCCAGATGAAAAAAAATGCAGTAGTACTGATATGGCACCTTAGCAAATATGCATTTAGCATGTTACACTTTAAAAAATATACTCCATCAGTGCCCTATGCAAATTCCACAGTGCAACATTACATAGATAAATTCCATACCACAGCCTTAAGTACGTCAAATTGCATAGAATGCCATTATGTGCATCTTCAGAATTTGCCTAGGGCCTTGGGTCCTACACAAATTCCACAGTGCAATGTTACGTGGGTGTGCAATTTGTGTGGGCCCTACACAAATACCATGCAACAGTCTTGAATACATCAGTGGAATTTACATAGAGCCCATTACATCTGTACACAGTTTGCATCATGCACTTCAGTCCTCATGAAAATTCCTTATCACAGAGTTATATACAGTACATCTTCAGGAATCCTGCAGTCTAGAATTATATGCATACCAGCACAATCATGAACTGCAACACACATCCCATTTTTCAATATTCAGGTCCCAAATTCTCAGAAGTAATATTTTCAGCAATCAATAACACACAATGAGGTGTGGGTCATGTCCTGATAAGAGCATGCCCAGATGCATTACAAGGCACTATGCACTTGCGCTGAGTACCTTATGCACCTGGGCATGCTCTTATTAGGACATAACCCACAACTTAGAGTGTGTTATTGTGCTTATACAATAGGCCCCCTGGTATGTACTCCTCCAGTAAAAAAAATAAAATAAAAGTAGTGTGCTAAAAACTGTTAAAAATGAAGAACATAGAAAAACAGCCCATATGCACTGCATACCATATAATATAATACAGCCACTGCAGGGTGTTGGTGTGTATGTGTCTGTCTTTTCCCTACTCTCTCTGTTCCCCAACACTGTAACACTTGTTTTTTTTTTCCTTTTATTTTACTTTTGTACATGATTGGTTTTTTTGAGTTCTAGTCATCAACCAGCTTAACTGTGAAGCAATGTCAGTGGCTCAGTAGGTAGCACACTTGCCTCTAAAACTGGGATATCAGAGAGCTGTGGGTTCAGTTCCCACATCTGGCACTTGGGTTAATATCCCAGTACTGACACTATAGTGCAGCATGAGAGGGGTGCTGCACTTCTGAGGTGCCGTCTTTTGGATAAGACATTAAACCGAGGTCCCATCTGCCTGGATTGGTGGTAGTTCAGATGGAAGTTAAAGATCCCTTGGCACTTCTTGAAAAGAGATAGGGAACATTTTATTTAAACTTGAAAGCAAACTATATATACAATAGTGCAACTGCACTCAAAATCATAATGTAAAACAACAAATAAGAAACATAAATAAGTATTTCATCATACATTCCTTGCAGAAATCCCTATCCTATAAATCCAATTTATTAAGTACTGAACAGCCCCTCCTTGCTAAAAGGGTAGGGGAATACTGTACTCAAAGCAGCAAAGCAAATATACACAGGAATGTATTTAAACATGCAAAATCTTAAAGGAAATCAGGAAGTAAAATTAAGCTATCCACCAGAAAAAAAATGTTTCACATAAATATAACATAAAACTAGAACCCCCAACTAAAGGAGAAGGGGAACATTTTCCTTAATGCAAAAATATTTGTACAATATGTGTACTGCACACACATCCTAGCACATACCAAATATTAAACAGAAAGTAATATGTCATCATGAGCGAAAGAAAAACCCCTCCCCTTCCTCATTCGGGGAACTAAAGAAGTGAAGCCTTTTGCTCTAAACAGCCTATGGTTCTCTCCAAGCATCATGAGATAAAAAAAAAAAAAATCACCCTGTGTCTAACCAAGACATATTCCTCCACCATAATTTGTACAATTCAGGAAGGGCCTTACTCTTTTCCATATTCTGCCACCTCAGCACTGCTTTCTGCAGTAACAGAAATGCTTGTTCCCCAGACAGTTGATGTTGTCGGAGGGACCAGCCACATCTAGCCAGCCACAGTTGATAACTAACGAAACTCATCAATAATCGAATTGTTGTATTATTAAATTTAATCCACGCTCCTGGCAACACTCCGTCAATCCAAATCTGAGGTGGTTGATCTAGAAAAGAATTCAAAGGCCATTTCTTATGGAATACCTCCCAAAAGGATACTGCAAACGGACACTCTAAGAGAAAATGTGAGAAAGTCTCTATCTTCTCTATACATTCTTTCCCTCTGGGACAGGTGTGCTCATTGAGCCCCTTATGTTTCAAATTACCCCGGACACCCAATTTCCAGTGTGCGCATATCCAGATAAAGTCCCTCATATAACTTGGTAGTCTTTTGCTGGACAAAAATAAGTTTATCAAAGATTGCTGGGCAATGGATAAGTCTGAGTACCATGGAAAAGCATGATAAAAGGAGTTCATTATCCAACTATACAATGTTTTTTTTGAAAAGGTATGAAGATAAGTCTTCATAACTTTCCAAACTTTCAATTTACTTGCCACTCCAAAAAAATAATCTGGCAAATGAGCCACCCGGGTCTGATGTGGAAGGGGAGCAGATGGGTCCCAATCTAACAATAAGGGCCCTATTTTGTTCTCTACCCAGAGGGTCCATATTTTCACAGCCTGTTTCAGCAGAGGCACAAGGTTATAGGAAATAAAAGTAACATAAAAGAAAACCACCAGGTTCAGCATACCTAGGCCTCCCTCCCTCCTGTATAGGTAAATAAGTAATACCTCTCTTAACAGGGTTCAGCCTACTGCCCCACAGACATTGAAAGAACACATTAAACACTGTAGTTTCAAGGTTCAATGAGGAAGGGAAGACAACAGCTAAATGCAAAAAATGGGACAACAAAAAGGTTTTAATCAAGTAAATACGTTTTGCCTTAGATATCTGCCATTTATTCCAGCAGTCTACTTTCTCGTTGGCTGGCTTCAAAAGCAATTCCCAATTATATTTCTGAGGATCATCCCCACCAAGCAAACACCCAAAATTTTCCTTTAAGTCGCATCCACAGGTATCCCCCAAATTATGGATACATCACCAGCATCATACCCCAAGGGTAAAATACCACTTTTCTAATTATTTATTCTAGATCCTGAAATAGAAGAGATTTTTTGTAAAAGAGAAAGGCTAGCATTCGCAGAGGATTTACCTGGCAAAAAAATCTCTAAATCATCTGCAAATGCTAAGGCAACTACTGCCTATCCTCGGACCCCACTTAAAGACTGGTTATTGCTTCCGATCCATGTAGTGCATGCAACAATGGATCTAATGATAACACATATAATAAAAGACTGAGGGGGCAACCTTGCCTCACCCCTCTATGGACTGAAACTGCTCTACCCACCCAACCATTTATACTTGGTATAAGGCTAATTCCTGTATAGCAAGTCTGTAGCCATGATATAAACATAGATGGTAACCCAAAACACTTCAACGTCTCCCATAGATAAATGTATTCTACGAGATCAAAAGCTTGTGATTGGTCCAAGCAAACCAAATGCCCAAATAATTCTACTGTTTCTCCCTTATGCAAAATTTCTCGTATCAAAATAAGAGCGTCTTGGACCCTTCTCATAGGAATACTGCTAAACTGAGAAGGGTGCACAACCTGATGAATGATGCCTGCCATTCTATTGCTCAAAACCTTCATCAATATTTTATAATCGGTATTTAGGAGTGAGAGTGGCCTCCATTGTTTTAAATCTCCCCGACATCCCCCCTTAAAAATCAAAATCAGAAGTCCCTCCAACATACTGTTAGGGAGTTTTTGTTGGGATAAACAGTTGTTTAAGCATATTTCAAATTCTGGTCCTAGAACTTCCCAAATGTATTTATATACTTCATGCGGGAGGCTACTGGACCCTGGTGCAGTACCAGTTTTAAGTGACCAGATGACAGTTTTTAATTCAGCTTGTGTAATGGGGACGATCAGAAGAGTTCCAACTTCCAGTAGAAGCTGTGGTAAACCAATGCTGGCCAACCATGTCTGCATCTCCTCTACCAGTAGGTTCTGGCTAGAAAAAATGTGGGAGAAATGGGAGGTAATTTCCTCCAGGATACTTGCATTACCATATACTTGATCTCTGGAAGAATTATTAAGGTATTCCATATTTTGTCATTCCCGGAGGAGTTGCAGGGAATCAAAAGGTTAAGTATCTTTAACTTTCCCACCAATACCATACTTTTGTTTATTTTCCAGAGATTTTAGGGCTTCAAGTTGTTTACTCGTCGAAGCGGCTTTAAAATGTTTAATCTTCTGCTGGTCTTCCGTCCCCAAATTGGGTCTAAAAGATGTCCAGAAAGTAATGCTATCCCTCAAAAAGGAAATTTCATCACGCCAAAATCTTCCATTAATATGCCCCATATTACGGAAAAAAAATGTTATCTCCCACTTCGTATCCTCCCACCATCGGTACTATCTTCAAATAAGAAAAAAACTGATTTTCGTGCTTGGAGTACCGATAGGAAACCTTCCTTCACAGGGGGGATAGATAATAATGTAACATTTTATTTCCATGTCCCTAGTCCCCGCCTCTCCTTCGGGAGATCACTAAGGACAAGAGTTAGTATCCTATGGTCAGAAGTAGCTACATCCTGTAAATGGACCATTTGAATTTTTGACAAGACTGGCACAAAAAAATAGTCGATTATGGAGGCTCGGGGGCCACAAAATTATGTGCAATGCTCATTTAGAGGGAGAGAATCAAAGGCATACTTAAACCCTACATCACAAAGAAGTTGGGCCAGGCACTGAGCATCAGAATAGATCTTTTTGTTTGAAGAAGAGGTAAATTGCTGGGGCAAATTAACATTAAAGTCCCCACCTAAGATCACTAAATGGGTAGTCTGCAATAAGATGAAAAGAGATTGAAAAAGGAGCGCTCTATCATATTTAGTTCGAGGTGCATAGATATTTATAAGTCTTATCAACTGATTTTCCCATTTTATGTCAAGTAATAAAGCTGTACCTGGCTGTAACTCCAAGTGATGTACAACTTTTATTTTAGAGGAAAAAAAACAAATTCCCCACCCCCGAACATACATCATCCCCCTGAGACCAAAAACAATCTCCCCAAAACCATGGAGATGAGGCCGCAGCCCTCTCTGCCAAGGAATGTAACCGCACATCCTGAAAGAAAATAAAATCCACATTTTTATGTAAAAAAAAGTGCATATGTACTGCGACGTTTCACAAGGGATTGAATGCTATTAACATTCAAAGATGCCATGCGAAAGGAAAATGGATCCATAGTTCATGTATGTTTGCTGCTTCACTTTACTTTACTGGAGGCTCTTGTCACCCTTCCACTCTTAGCTCCATGGTTGGAGTGATCGGTGTAGTCCGAGTAGTCGGCCTGGGTTTCAGCCAGTGTGTTTCCTTCAGCTGGGAGATCCGCTGGATCTAGTTCCATAGGAACAGCTGCCAGGGCAGTAAACTTGTTCTGGACCTCTAGA
Organism: Neoceratodus forsteri; assembly: GCA_016271365.2. Classification (NCBI taxonomy): domain Eukaryota; kingdom Metazoa; phylum Chordata; order Ceratodontiformes; family Ceratodontidae; genus Neoceratodus; species Neoceratodus forsteri. The sequence continues at coordinate 855,743,622 of CM028131.1, forward strand.
GGGGCCTCAGGACTATCTTTTTTTGACTTAGATTTTAATTTGGCATATTTCCCTTTTTTTTTCCTGAACCAAAGTAAAATCTTCATTTCTGGTAACATTTTCCAGGGGGTCCATAATGGGGTTGCTGACAATGGGAGTGGAAACAGTCTCTTGTGGATGGGGGGTAGTGGCTGAAGACTGGGTCTCAGGGCCTTGGCCTTGGACCGGGGGGGGGTGCACTGAAGATGATGTCTCAGTGACAGGGACAACTGCCCCAAGAGCCGAGGGCTGTCGGCTCCCCAAAGGGACTTGGCCTTGTTTTACAGCTAAATGAATGTAGTGGTCTTGAACCCCCAAATCAGCATCCTCTGTGTTCTGTGCTGCAGAAGGGAAGTCCTCAAAAGTGTGGCCAAGATCATCTCAAAGGTTACATTTTGGCTGCTGAAAGCAGTGGGCACTGGGGTGACCCAGTTCTCCACAGTGAGAGCATTTTAAAATGTCACAAGAGATACTGATATGCTTTGATGAGCCACACTTAAAGCATACCCTAGGCTGACCCTGATGAAATAAAAAACCCTTATCCCTTCCAATAAAGAAACAGTTGGGCAGATGGATTAAATCATGGTCATTATGGTGAAGCCTGATGCGGAATTTCTACCCTCCATTCTAAAAACCCTCCGCATCCACAATAGGCATTGGATTTCCTTGAATGTCACATTTCTTCTCCAACCAGTGCACTATGTCTACAATATTAACCCCTTCATTCCGAAATAAGATAGTAATTACCCAAAAGGGCTGTTTAGTAAGGGGGAGAACAATAAAGTCAGACCATAGGGAGTTGGTCTTTAGGTTAATATACCCACACCAAAATGTTTCCAGCAATGCAGGAGTATGAAAACTAATGTAAAAAGTGAATTCCCCCTGCACATGTATTAGTGCATAAACCTCAGAGGGAGAAAACCCAATACTTTTTTTAAGCAGAGCTTTTCCCATGTAGAATCTATCTGGAGGGTTTTCACAAGGGCCCACATACTGTAGGCGAATTGCGTTTCTCCTCTTAGCCAATTCCACAGGCATGTGGAAATGGCTGGCATACGTCAGTTTTTCAGGCTCCCCCAGGTTTAAACCTGGGTTGGGACCAGAAATAACAGGGGTGTCCATTAATAAATCAGGACTTTCAGCAGAATTACTTGTTTGACCTCAAAAGGAGCAGAAGTAATATCAGTAGGGAAATCACTAGTGTTTACTGCATTTTCAAGTATAGGTACAGGTTCTTCACTTATCTGAGCCGGAGACTGGCTGGTGCTTGTAGGCAGTACAGGATTAGGCTTCCAGTGGCCGTCAGAGAGCGGAATCCATCCCGCTGCTAACAGGGCCTTGTCTGAAGACCAAGAGTCCACCTCCTCTGCACTCCAGTCTCACCTAGGAGATGAATTGGCTACCTCACGGGATACCACGGGCCTCTCCTCTGCCAAAATCATCTTTGAAAATCCATCCAAACCTGCGGCACCTGGAGAAGTATCAATCCTTTTCTGTTTTCAATCCTCTGCTTGTCGTAGGCATTCTGTCATCAACTGCTCACTGACACGGAGCAGTTCTGCAGCCAAACACTGCTGCTTCTGCTCCAAACTCAACCGCTCACCCATTTCTTGCAATGAGGAACCGCCATCACAGGCGATCTGCTGGCCACCCTCAAGGTGCATTCCAGCCGCCCCTTGAGTGGATCCCTCAACTTGTGCACTCATTGTACTCGATGAAAACTTTTGGGCTTCCTCAGCCCCTGCCATCCATTCACCACTAGGTCCTGCAGAAGAATGAAGCGTCTTGCAGTTCAACGGCACCCTACTGACAGAGTAGGGGAATTTTTTATTAAAGTTGGAAAGTAAAATACAGTCAAATAATACACAAAAGCAAAAGCAAATTACTTGAAACAAAATACATATGCCATCATACATAAAATACAAAACTAACATTGCAATAGACTCAAAACTTACTAGACATACTGAAAAAATAACCCCCCCACCCTAATAAAAGAGTAGGGGAATTTTTATTATTTCAGTAAACCAAAATTGAAAACATACATGTAAATCACACAAAATAATATATAAATCATATAGAAGATAATCTATTACAAAGATATATCATCCAAACAATGTAAAAGGAAAACTGCAAAACAGTCCCCACCCCACCCCCACTTACAAAATGAGTAGGGGAACTTTTGTTATCATAGACAGCAAACCAAACAATAAATTCAATCAATGTTAAGTCACATTAAAGAAAATGATACAGCATATTGTTATCATAATAGAAAACAAAGATTATACATGAAACGAAAGGGAAAAAAAAGAGAAGAAAAAGCAAATAGAAAACATTAATTCAATACATCCAAAATAATTATTCTAAATTAACCCAATGAAGTTATAGCATCTACAGAATCCCATCTAGAGTGACATATAAATGAAGAAAATTTCCCATAATCCTGCCTTTTCAATCTCAATATTGCATTAGTAACCATACCAAATAATGCTTCTTGTGAAAAATATTGTTGTTGAATGGTGAAACGGCATCTCACATGCCATATATAGTATTTAAAACAAAGCAAAATCAAACATATAGTCACTTTATCATATTGCACAGTGGTTACTGGCAGAATCCTATACACAACATATCTAACGTCATAGGGTATAAAGGAAAGGTAGGCCATTTTCGTAAAACAAGACTCCAAAATCCTTTTATAAAAGGACATTCCAAAATAAGTGTTCCATTGTCTCCACTAATTCAAAACACTACCCCTTAGGGCAATACCGATCTGTAATTTGCTTATGTTTTAGATTTGCTCGGACATTTAATTTACCATATAGGATAACCATAACACATCCCACATATGAGGTGGAATCGGGAGGTTAACATATTGCCAATTGCAAGTTTTATAGGAGATGGAAAATAATCAAATGGAGCCGAATCTTGAAAATACTTTTGTAAAATATATGCGTATAATTCCTTTCTAGTAAAATGCAATAAGGTATGCCTTGAAATACCCCATAATTTAATTTTCCCAAAACATATTTTAAGAGATTGTGGGAGATGGTTTATGGAACGTTGTCTCGGGAATACCTCATATTCAGGCCAGAAAAGACATAAATCTCCCAGAGTATCCTGAAGCCATGGTTTCCATTGTGTGTCTCTATCTATAAACAGAGGTTTTAAATTTGTATAGAGAAACATAGTAAAGAAAAAACTACAGGATGTAACATTTTAGGCCCCCATGTTTTTCTCCTAAACAACAAGGCTCTCTTTATGGGGTTCAATCTACGCCCCATATACAAGCAAAAGCATCCATATAACTGTGTCTCCAAAGCTAAAGGAAGACTAAAACCGCACTTAAATATAAAAATATGGGTAATAAGAATGTTTTAACCAGTTGAATCCGTTTCAGTTTAGGCAGTCTCCATGTATTCCAGACATCTACTTTAGTTTACGCTTCCTTTAGTTTAAATTTCCAATTTAGATATGCTAAATCTCCTGCTCCGAATAAAAGACCCAAAATTTTACAAGTATCCTTAATTACGGAATGCCTATAACCTGTGTAAGATGAAAATACTCTATCCCAGTGTTATACAATTACATTTCTCATAGTTAATTTGTGCACCGGTATATAACAAAAAACCCTGTAAAACTTTTTGAAAACCCTTGCAGAGGGAAGATCCCAATCGAAAAACATAAATCATCCGCATAGGCAATACATTTAACTTCAGGATCAGTACTTGAAAAGGAGAGTCCCCGTATACTGTCATGACCATACACCCGCCTAATTAAGGGATCTATAGTAAATAAATACAAAAGGGCACTAAGAGGACATCCTTGACGCACACCCCGTAATATGGGATATATAGTCCTACCCACCCATTACAAAAGCTTGAGCAGTAGCATTGGCATAACAGGTTTTATCCATTCTATAAAGGTATCGGGTACACCATACCCAACTAAACAGTCCCATAAATAACCATGTCTTACATTATCAAAGGCTTTTGCCTGGTCTAAACTCAAAATCAAACCTGTAAGTTCCCCTGTAGATCCCTTTTGAAAAAGTTCCCGCAAAAGTATTAGACTATCGGTAATGTTCCTATTTGGAATGGAACATGTTTGTGCCGGATGTAAAAGGGAATGTGCATTAAGTAACAGTCTATTGTTTAATATTTTGGTAAATAGTTTAAAATCTGTATTTAATAGGGTTATAGGTCTCCAGTTTAACAAATCCCCTCTATCTCCTTTTTTATACATAAAAACTACAAGCCCCTCGTTCATACTTTTTGGTAATATCCCCGAGGATAGTATTTCATTCAAAACACCTGTAAATTCTTCAACAATTGTTGAAAAATTATTTTATAAATTTCATACGAATACCATCATTCCCAGGGCTGTACCAGCTTTTACTTGTGCCAACACTGCAGCAACCTCTTGTTTTGTAATATGTGCTACTAAGTTAACTGACCCTGAATCTGAAATTTGGGGTAAATTACATCCTCCCAACCAGTTCTCATGTGTGTGACTCAATGTTTCAGTAATACCAAAAGTTTCTGTACATGTAAATCAACAATCCGCATAACTCTCTGGTATGTGCACCAAATCCTGCCTGATCATTAAGACCTGTCATATGTTTCTGATGTCTTTGGGAAGCACTAAATTGAAATGAATTCAGAAAGGCCTTTGTGCCTTGGGTACCAAAGCAGCGTTCATTTTCTAAAGATTTTGCCCGATCATATTGAAAATTATTCATCTTTTCTCTTATTTAGTATAACTGGGGAGGACTGAAACCTCACCATTGGCCACCACGAAGTGTAAATCCAAAATTCCTTTCTATAATTTAAGTAAGTATCAGTTTGTATTTACCATATAATCTCCTATTGATTGAAAAAGTTTAATTTCAGTTTTGTATCCATCCACCATTCCGATAAGTATCATAGAGACATAACACAGATTTCCTGGCCTTTAAAATAGCTAGAAAGCCATCTTCAATTGTAGGAAGAAGTAATAGAGCCAAGTTCATTCTCCAGTACCCTGGACCCGATGCATAGGCATATGACTTGCCACCGTAGCTACTATAATTACATGGTCAGAGGAAGTAACAGCCAATGTTCTAGTATCAATCACCTGTAGGAATCGGAAAGAAACCAAAAATCTATCCTTGTGGCCTTATTGCCTTGAAAAATGTTTTGCGGATTCCTGAAGAAGCCATAACATCACTAAGGCCTGTTTGAACAAGTAAATTATTAAGACAAGTAGTATCACAAAACATTTTGGTGGTTCGCATCCCTATCTGTATTGTATCTACTACAATTGAAGTCACCCCCAAAACATACTTTGAAGTAAATAAATAAGGTTGAAATAAGGAAATATTTCAATACGTGCAAATTTTGTTTGAGGTGCATAAACATTGATTAACCGACACTGTAAACCGTTAATCACTACATCCAACAACAATACACGACCAGGAGAAGATCAACTAGTTGTATCACCTTTGCAGTGGGACTATTTGAGGCTATACCTACACCACTACAGGGGTCTTCACCCATAGACCAATAGGTAACCCCATCTCCAGCCAGCGGTTGCTAATTCAATATCGAGTTTGGTATGTAACCTAGTATCCTGCAAAAAACCACATCATAATCCTTTTCTCAAAAAGTGATAAAATCAACACCGTTTCCTCTCGGATAACATACTATTCACATTTAAAAGCTACGAAGATTATAAACTGCTACCATCAAGAGAGGAAACGACCAGCCATATTTTTGAACACATTTTAGCATATTATTTTTCTTGTTCCCTTTCCTCATTCCCAATCTATTTTTTTCTTTTTGCCTAACTCAGTTTTTGCCAAATTTTGGTCTATATCAGACGTACCATCATGTTGTGAGGAATTTACAGAAACTGAGTCAGACTCCGTCCCTGTGTCATCTTGTAATACAATAAAAGGATTATGTGTAGCCGTCATAGGGGGTTCAGGAATCACCATGCTAATACTGCCAGATCGAAGACTACATCTTCTGGAAGATACCAGAGTAAAGGCCTCTTGGGGCGGGAGCGGTGGAGGCATTGAAATCAAACTGCCGCTAGAAACCTCCACTTGAGAGACAGGATTTTGTGTCACTGACAGAGGCTCAGAAACATCAGGGTGTATCTGCGACTGAGGTTCTTTTTGAATCAATGCACAACCATGATTACCAGAAATATGTGGTTGAGGTCTCCCAGAGGTGTGGTAGGGTTTTATTCTAAAGGCAGCTTTAACACTATATTGATGTAAAATCTTGAATACTATAGTCTCCAGATTTATTTTATGCAGCGAAGAGGCAATCAACAAAAGAATGTGCATCTTCACACAGTGAACACTTACTGGGGTGATGACAGTCAGTAGGACATGTCCTTGTTCTCCACATTGAGCACATTTACCACTTCACACATCCTACTCAGGTGCCTAGGAGAGCCACACTTATAACAATGTCTTGTTGGCCTGGATAAAAAATAAAACCCTTATCCCCACCCAAATAGAAACAACTAGGTAAATGCTGTAGACCTTCATCGCTTTGAAATAGATTAACCTTATATCTCCACCCTCCATTCCAGAAACCTTCATCATCAATATAGGTTCAGTTCCCTGAACAGTACATTTTCCACCCAGTACGTTATATCTTCTACATTTACTCCCTCATTCGAAAAAGTACATTTATTACTTTAAAGGATTGTTGAGTGAAGGTATAGCCTGAAAATGTAACCACGCTGGGTTAGTTTTAAAGAGCATATCTCATCCAAAATTTATTTAGCAAATCTGGTGTACGAAAACTAATGTCATAATTGTTATCCCTGGGGTGTGTATAAGGGCATACACCTCCCTGGAGAAAACCCAGCATTTGCTTAATCAAAACCTTCCTACATAAACGATCTGGCATACCATCCATAGGACCTAGGAACCTTAAACGACTGCATTCCTACGTTTTGCCAAGTAACTGGTTTTTAAATAAACTAGCAAATGTAACAGGGGGTTGTGAGATAACAGGCTGATCCTGTACTGGATTTAACTCAGAACCCAAAACATTCAGCATAACTTAAGCTTCAGGAGTGAAAGTTTGTCCTAACGTGGGCTCTGATAGCAAAGAACAATTTGATAGTAAATTAGAAATACTGGTTTGAGGAGACACATAGAGAAGAGTGTACAGTTATTACAGGAAGTTTCAAACAGTCTGGCCCATAGCTAGATACAGCATCCCTTGATGCAGATTTGGCCTTCCCATCTGCTTACGCTTGTTCCCGGCAGAGGATTATTGGGTCGGCTATCCAGCCTCCTCCTCTGATTGTATCCAACCTGTCTCCTGGAGAGCTTGCTTGAGGGGACCAGGATTCATTAACCACCAGATTAGCATCCTGAGGTGGGGTTTCATCCGTCGATCGATCTAAAAACTGGGGCCTTTTAGAACCTTGAGCTACAGTACCTGGTAGGCCCGAAGGAGAGTCCAAATGGGCCTTTCTTTCGATCCTCCTCAGCTTGTTGTTTTAATTCATTGAACTCAGCCAAAGCTTCTTTTATCAGCTGCCGTTTCTTTTCCAACAATACATTAAGCTCCTCAGACCCTTGCGAAAGAGCTGGAGCTCCACACAAAACTGCAGCATTTTCGCCCATCATTTCTCCTGAGATCCCAGGCTCCATCAGAAACTCACGGTTTTGCTCCAATTCCACACTCCCAATGACTTCTGCATCGTGCACTAATACTTCAGGCCGCGGGGATTCCGGTACGCTATGCTGGCCACCATCAAGGTGCATCCCAGCCGTACCACTGTCCCCGCATGGATGATTTAGGAGTTGAGCAACATCCGTCCTACTTCCACTGCTCTCTGCAGCCATCCGGAAAGCCGTACCATGTTCCCCGCTGAGCCTTGCTAACTCAGCCACAGCATGTCCTCCTCCACTGTCCTCCTCCTCCGCCATCTTGGTCCCACCAGAAAATGGGTCCCCCCTGCTCACAGGAAACAGGAAGTAGGGGAATTTCCCCGGTGTCCTGGTTAAATTTCCCTCATTCACTAAAAATACCACCAACAGCTTAATCTGGTTCAAGGTCAGTTGGCATTCATCTGTATCCCCCTCCCCCGGGTTGTGCCTAAAAATAGGCAAGATTTGTCCAGTGCACTTATCCGGTCAACAAAAACTAAATAAATAAATAAAATCATGTCAGTTAGTGTGCACTCTGTATAGCTCTTTCCTGTGTGGTGCATGTATTTCTTCATCTATTCTGTCTCTTTCCGAACACTTCTTTCTTTTTTATTTCATTTTTTTTGCTTTTCTTTCCTCTTTTTAGCTGTAGCCATCAGCCCACTTGACTATGAGCAAGCATGTCTCCGACCAGCCACCATACAGGTCAGTTTTCACTTTGCGGTTTTTAAACTGAAACCTCTGCTGCTTGCTGCTTTTACATGTAGGGATTTTGAGTTTTTAATGTCCTCACATGGATGAGGATGGCTGCTTAGGAGGGCAGGAAGACATCTGGGAGGCTGGAGGACAAAGGCTGGTGATGCTGGAAACAGACATGGAGACTCCAGTTTGTGGTAAGAGTCACTCGTTCATTGGCACGGTTTGAATTACTGTGATCAAGACATAGTGCTTGTTGTTCCATGGCCTACTGGGTCAATATGTCGTGGACAGAACTGTGCATGGAATACCATTATACATATAGCATGGTGTATTAGCACGACAGGGTACAAAACCCCACAAGGCACATACGTTGCATGTGGTTTTGTACCCTATTGCACATGGGTGGGGAGGAGGAGTGATGCAGAGGTCAAGACCTCTGTTGGGGAGGTGGTCCTCTGAGCTGCCACCATGGCTATGTGGGATGAGCCGTATCAGTGCAGGGGCACTATGTGTCTGTGGACAGGTGTTTGAATCCTGATCCTAGACTTTTATGAAACTGCATTGTGCAGTTTCTTTTCTTTCTCTCCCAGTGGTATTTCTCCCCATCCCCACGTTGAACCCCCCCCCAGAGTTGATTATATTAATGGGGGGGTTCAGGGGACACAATCCCCCGTAACAAGGGGTGTGGGGGGTGGAGCCTCCCTCAGAAAACAAAGAAGCCACTAGCTTCTTTAGGCAAAATTTGTTTCAGCAGTTTGTCTGAGCAGAAGCAATGTATCCACTGTATTTACAGCACAGTACATTGCTGTGCTGTTATGTCGTATGACATAATGACCCCATGCTATTCCATTGCATGCTATGTGATGAGCTGCATTGGGAGACTGGTGCCACAGATTGATTTCTCCATGTGCTGAGGCTTTGGTTGGCAGAAGTAGTGTGCATTGAAATGATATGTGCTGATAAGGACACGGCTGGAAAGGGCTTCCAGCCAATCAGCATTCGAGATTTTGTTTGACCATTTTATAAAGGGTTTATGGTGTTACACTGTAAAAACACTTTTCAAGGTGGAAGCATCACTTCTCACCCATTGCATTTGCCCAAGGGCCTAACATAAGATTATTGGAAATTTGGTGAAACAAATCTTAAAAAATAACAAAGTTATGAGTACAAGTTGTTTTTGATACCATGTCCAAATTCTTATGTCATGAACCAGTATTCTTAGGTCGCATTTTCTTGTGACCATAAAATTCTTAGCTTGTGACATAAGAATCAGAAGACACCCCTCACTAAGCCTGCAGCCTAAGATTTCAGGCATGGTCCCTCTACATAACAGTGGCAGCAGGCAGGAGGCTAGCAACTATTAGGGTTGGGAGAAATTCATCTTCTGCTGGTGGAATTTTGGCAAAATTCATTTCACATCCACAAAATGTTGTAAATTTCCATGGAAATGTTATTTCCATCTAATGTAAAAAGTGTTTGTTTAAATTGCACCACATGCGGTATGGTGACTTTACAAATGCTCATATAGAAGTGTACCAAGCGTAAAATCTCTGTCTCTAAAGATGACTGAATTATAAGCCTCCAGACTTTCAGAGATTTTAAAATTACATTTTGCAACTGTGCAACGTGCAGAGTTTTAAGCCCCTATAATGCTAAAACTAGAAATATAATAGCACCAATTTTATTAGGTTCATTGACCCTAAAAATGCAACTTTGAGGCCACTCCCATGGCCCAGCAGCAGAGCATTGTATTGCCATGCCAACAAGCCAGGTTCAGAAGCAAGCCTGGGGGCCTGGTGGTGCAGAGGGTTGAGGCTTTGGATGCCACACCTCGCACCACACTGGCGACACGGGTTTAGGAATTGACTCGGGCTGCCAGGGGTTGGCAGGGGAGAGGGTGGATCGAGCTTCCTAAGGACTGCTCTCCTCTCTCTGTGGTGGGCTTGAGGGATGCATTGTGCTTGAGTTGCCCCTGGTGATGACCAGGGGCAGCACAGGTGTGGTGCAGGAATAGGGCAGAGCTCGGCAAGATGCCTGCATAGGTATGTTGTGTGTCATTGCACTGTCTGCTCTAGGGGCTACTAGAGGAAAATACTGGACGCAACCATACAGCTTGATGGCCATGCTCCCACCGACCTGGAGGCCTGATGAGGAGTCACATTGGGGGGGTCTGGTCCAGTTCTGGAGTGGAGAGGTAGGGGAGACCCTCTACCAGACTGGGCATGGTCATACCAGACCCCTTGCATATTGAGCGAGCTTAGACATCCTCTGGGTCTGTGGGGATCCAGTGGCTGGATACCCCTGCCTGTGCACTGCAGTAGGGTACAAAAATAAGAGAAATATATAAAAAAAAGAAGCAAGCCCAGGAGAATGCTTCAAAGGCAGGCCATGGCTAAGACAACTTCCACTTGGCAATGCATCTTGGTCAGAAAGGGTTGGCAGTGGGTTCCAAACCAATGTCCAAAGGGGATTCAGACTGCCAAAAGTTTTAGTCTTTTTTCCAAAAAACATCCTGGGTCATCCAAAATAGCAACAGATTCAAACAGTTTGGTAGTGGGTTCCACCAACACAGCAGTCCCTGTGATTGGGCCAGGGAGATTACTTCTGCTACAGGGAAAGCTGTGCCTGTGCAAGGCTGAGGCCCCACCCTCACCAGGGAGGTGGGAGGGGCAAAAGTGTGGGAGAAAAACCCTGTAGCCATCTAAATGATGGCCAGGTTCAGCCTGATCAGGGTATACCCCTATAAACAGAGTGTGTCCCTGACAGATTGAGCTCCCAGCCAGGAGAAAAATGAGTAGCTGCTGAGTTGCCGCTCCCCCAAACAAATATGAAAGCTCACCTTGCCCACAGTGTATTTCCATAAATAATTCCTTTTTTTTTTGCCATGCAAAAGAGTTATATCCTTCGTAATTTCGATTTGGACACCTGCCAAAAGCAGCCACTTCCCTCATGCTGCTGACACCTTACATGCAGACACATGCAGCCCAATTTGTGATGTCAAAATGAATCGTAGTGTACACGCTCCATTGATTTCAATGGGAGCAAGTTTTCCATAATATATACCACTCAACTAACAAGGTCCTGTTAGTCGGCGGTCACTTTGATTTATTAAAATCTCAACTGTGAATGTTAATAAACTGTATGGAAAACTTGCCCCCATTGAAATCAATGTAGCGCTCACACCCAGTGTTCATTTTGTAACATCATAAAACGGGGCTGCCTGTGTCTGCTTGGGGGCGTGTTGGCAGCATGAGGAAGTAGCTACATTTTTGGTTGCGATGTCCAATAGAAAATTATGAGGGAGTTAACTCTTTTGCATGGCAGAAAAAATGGAATTATTTATTGAAATACACTGAGGACCAGGTGAGCTGTCATACATATTTGGGGGAATGGCAACTAGGAAGCTGCTCTTTAAACTTCCAGTGGTGGAATATTGGTAAAAGTCAGAATTTCACTTTCACAAAATTTTTAATGCACTTTGGCAACTTTTGTGGAAATTTCAAATTAGAACCATGGAATGAATGTATGAATTGTGGATTAAAGTATTAAACTGTGGAAAGAAATTCTGCAGAACTGATCAATGGCAGTGGTCAGTTCTGAGCAATTTCTTTCCAACTTTTAATACAATAATTCACAATTTATACAATCTTTCTGCACTGAACTGCAGAATGAATGTACGAGTTGTGGATTAATGTATTATACTGCAGAAAGCAATTCCGCAGAACTGATCAGTGAACAGCAGGATGATTACATGTGCAGTATTGCAGAATGATCCATTAAACTGGAATAAAATTCCTCAGAACTGCATTTTGCAGTTCATTTGTATTATCCCTCAGCTCAGCCAGGAAATTCCATGGAACAGGGAAAAAATTTACTAGACACATTCAGAAGATTCTGATTTCACCAAAGCTTGATGTTCAGAAAATGTTGTGATATTTACAAAATTTCATGAAAGTTCCATGAAAGCGGAATTCGCAATTTCTGCCCAGCTCTGTGTCAACACTCTCATCTCTTGCTCGGAGGCTGGCCAGGTTATAAGCAGCCAAAGATTCCAAAATAACATCAGTAATTAAAGTTGAATTCTATGAGCTTTTGTGAAATTGTATGATTTTGTAATACATTTGTCAAAGGCCTAGTCATACATTTTGTCCAGTCCCTTAAGGGGGCATGCTATGAAGCTGGAAGGGGGAAACTTAGAGGGGATGTGAGGAAATACCTCTTCATGGAGAGGATGGTGGATGTCTGGAACAGCTTCCCAGCTGTACCAGGTCAATATAGTGCTGCTGAAACAGTGCAGCAATAACTGCATGGTGAAAGCATGGATACATTCAGAGTGGCAGGGGTATAACAGTGGTAGGGAATTACTACTACCTCTGCCGCTCTGCACTTTCACTTGGGAGGCATTAAGTTGCCAGTGTAGGGTGCCTAGCTGAGTTGGTCCTGTGGTGTAGAGGCTAAGGTATCAGAACATGGCATTGTTGGAGACCTGAGACCATGGTTCTGTTCCACGCAGGTCTCCTGGTGTTGGAACCTTTTTGTGTGTGTATTTTTTTTGTGACATAGATTTCCCCCTCCTCGAGTTTCTCCTCAACCCCCAAGTTCTCGCCCCCTCTGAGTTTGTTATTTAATGTCTGAGGGGTTGGGGGGCAAAGCCCCCTGTAAAAACAAAGAAAGTCCCATTATTTGTAATGGACTGTGCTGTTTGCATTGCAGTCACTTTAGTTCCCCACATTGTTTTGGTGAACCCTCTTTTGTCTGTGGCATTTATTGCCGTGCTGTTTCATGCATGATATTATGACCCCATGCCCCTCCCAGCAGAGGTGGTGGGTACAGAAACAGTAGCAGGATTCAGACATGCATGGGATAGACACAGGGGGACCTTAGTAACGGGACTGGGGGGGAGGAATGCCAGAGATCGAATAGGGTCTATGGCAGCACAGTAGGTAGGGACTTTAGGGAAGACCAGGTGGGCAAGAGGTCCTTTTCTGCTGTCAGCTTCTATGTTTCTATACACTTGAGCTGCAATGGTAGACAAAGGTAAAGGCTGGGTAAAGTGGCAATAAGGTAGCATTCATAAGAGGTTCCTTAGTAAAAGTGTAGTGGTGCCAAGTGTCAGGTCACTGTCTTGAGTAACAAACCCTGGAGAATAGTCATGGACATCACTGTGCATTAACCTGTCTTCTTGCAGTATGCCAGCTAATCACTAGAGCTCACTGACTAAATGACTAGTGGAAGCACATGCATGTCCAGCATTGTTTCTGTACAATGCCACCTGCTGATTCTTTAACAACCTTTTAATTAAAGATGTATATTTTTACCATTTGGAAACAGTGTCGCCAAGTGATGCCAAGTATTACAACTAGTTGCAACTTAGGCCTTGTGAGAGAAGTATCTGGATATCTTTAATCATAAGGGAGCATGATGCTGGGTCCATTGCAGGAGTGTTGGGGGCATTGCAGGACAATGATGCTAGTACAGGTAAGGTGAGTCAGTGGTAGTAAGTGCTTTGTGAAAATTAAATTCCACAAGTAGAATTCTAGTGGTATTACCTACTATGCATCAAGGAATTTTGAGCACATTTTGCCAATAAGTAATTTCCATTGTTTCCACAATAAATTGTAACCTAATTGACTACATTTATCCTGCTTAACTAGATTCTTTGACATACATATATATATATATATATATATATGGGTGTGCATGCCGCATTTTGAGTTTATACCTGCAATAGCCGTGGCACTATAAACATCCAAATATTCTGAAAATGTTCACTCAGTTTAACAAATAAATTGTTAAATTTTCAACTGCTGTAACACATGATTTACATAACCAACTGCCTCTCTATTTAGCAGTTTTTAAGACTCCTTAAAGAAAGTGTGCATATACATCTTCATTCATCTAGCTCCAAAGGTACTGTAGCTAAGTTGTAAACAGATACATATTTTTAGAAATTTTCATGTAAATAATGAATTGTTAGACTTTGAGCCCCCATAACTTCCTCTCCCTTTATCCCAATTTCATAAAATGTTAAATCCTTCTTCCAAAATGCATGCATTCCAAACTTCAGATCTCTAGCTGTAAGACTGATTAAGACTAACTGAAGAATTTTGGAAAATTCCACAAAAGTTCATGAAATTTCATAAAATTTGCAGAATTTCACAATTCTGCTAAATCAGAATTTGCTAATTTTGCCTAGCCAAAGTAACTGTAGGCTATTCAGTCTTACTTCAGTGGTGGGGAATTAATGAAAACCCTACTAAAGGAAAGACTGGTAAGGTATCTTGAATCCAGTGGGTTTAAAGATCACAGACAGCATTGATTCATGTGATAAGATCATGCCAAACTAATCTGATATGATCTGATAGATTTTACTAGTAACTAGATGAAAATCAAAATGTGTTGATGCTCACTGTGGACTGTCTTTTGGTCCTCAGGGAACATATATCCTGTAATATAGCAGTGGAGTTCAACATCAAACAAGATTTCATCTCACTCCTAGTTCTTAGCAAAATACTCTTCACACAAATTATTTTCTTCTGGCTCATTTGCCTACAAAATCCCTTGGTCTAAGATAGAGGATAGTGTGCTAGCAAACACATTCATAAATTCTTCTGAATTTTTCATGCAATAATTTAATTTTGGCACCACTCCATAACTAAGGAGATGGAGTGCTGGCACAAAGGAGGAGTAATGTGACTGTGTACATCATTTCAACATCATTACCTCTTTCTTAGAGCCTGTATCTGGTATTTTTTATTTATTTATTTTGTTTTTGTTTACCAGGTAAGTGTATAGACAAGTAATTTTGCCTGGTATTTTGTGAGCATTTACAAAAGAAGGAGTGACATCTGGTACATGTATGCTAAGTTGCACTGTGGTGTGGTGTTTTTGAAAGAGGAGAAGTAAACACAGGACTGGTACGACACAAACAATACATGCCTCCCAACTATTACTTTCAAGCTGTGCATATAGATCATTTTTGCTAGGCGGTAGGTGTGAGACAAAATCTTGTTTAATCTGATAGATTTCTTTGACTGGTCACTGGATGGCTAGGGAAATAGACCAGAGAGCACAGTGAATGTGGCCTAGTTGGACTTTAACAAGACCTTCAACACTTTACTCCACAGGAGGCTGATTAAGAAGTTGAACAGCCTAGGAGTGGGATTTAAAGAAGTGAACTAGGTTAGAAAATGGTTAATGAATAGGAGACAGAAGGTGGTGGTTAATGGCTCTCACTCTAATGATGGGAGAGTGACCAGTATAGAATCATAGGGATTAGTACCGGGACCAGTCCTCTTCGATGTCTTCATAGGGAACACTGCAGAAGAACTGGAAGGGAAGATATGCCTTTTTACAGATGATACCAAAACCTTCAACAGAATAAACACTCAGGAAGGGGAAGATATAATGGTCAGGGATTAGGGGAAACTCTGAAAGTCATCAGTAGCCAGGCAGTTGCAGTTCCATGCCACAAAACATCCAAAATCATACACATAGAGCATAGGAATCCAGGAACAAAGTATAGGACAGTGGGGAGGTACTGACAGTCACTGCCCAAGAAAGAGACCTTGGGGCTATCATATCTGAGGAACTCAACATGGCAAGGCAGTGTGATAAAGCAGCGGGTAGGGCCAGTGGGATGTTATGGTACATGGGGGTATCTCCAGCAGAAGGAGGGAGGTGGTGTTGTCACTGTATTGCACTCTGGTAATACCCCACCTTGAGAACTGTGCACAGTGTTGGAGACTGCACCTTAAAAAGGACATGGACAGGGTGGAGGCCATCCAAAGGAGGGAAACTAAAATGATGCAGGGTTTGCACAAAGTGCCATATGAGGAGAGGCTGAGGGATCTCAACATGTACACCCTGGGGGTGGGGGAGGAGAGAGAGAGAGAGAGAGAGAGAGAGGAGGTGGCATGATAGAGACCCACAAGTACCTTGTGGGTCTTTATCATGTGGATGTAACCTACCTAGACTTTAGCAAGGCATTTGATACAGTCCCACACAAAAGATTAATAAACAAGTTAGCCAGCCTGGGAGTGGGTCCCAGGGTGATAGCTTGGTTAAAAAATTGACTGTACAATGGGACACGGAGGGTAACAGTAACCGGAGTCCACTTTTAGGAAAGGGGGATTACTAGTGTGGTACCGCAAGGTTCAGTACTGGGACAAGTCCTCTTTAATGTCTTTATAGGTGATATTGTGGAGGTGCTGGAGGAAAAATATTTCTCTTTGCAGATGACACAAAGATCTGTAACAGGGTTGATATACAAGGGGGGTGTGGAAAGGATGAGAAGGGACTTGACAAGGTTGTAGTAATGATCAAAAGTATGGCAGCTTAGACTGAATGCAAAGAAGTGCAAAGTAATGCACCTGGGAAATAAAATCTCAGGGGAGGAGTACACAATGGGGTGGGAGGTACTAACAACAACAAAAATGGAATGCGACCTGGAGGTCTTCATATCAGACAACCTAAAGGTAGGCAAGCAATGTGAAAAGGCAGAAGGAGGGCTGGGGGATACTGGGATGCATAGGGAGAGGCATAACCAGCAGAAAACAGGAAGTTGTTATCCCTCTGTACAAATAGTTGGTGTGACCCCATCTGGAGTACTGTGTCCAGTTCTGAAGACCCTATGTCTGCAAGGACATGGACAGGATAGAGGCAGTCCAGAGGAGGGCAACTAAAATGGTGCATGGTCTGCACCAGAAGCCATATGAAGAGAGTCTAAAGGAGCTTAATATGTATAGCCCAGAGGAAAGGAGGGAAAGGGAGGACATGATAGAAACATTCAAGTACCTCAAGGGAATCAACAAAGTCCAAGAGGGCAGCATCTTTCAGAAAAAGATATGTGCAAGAATAAGGGGGCACACTTTGAAGGCAGAGGGGGGATGGCTCAGGGGCAATGTGAGGAAGTATTTTTTTCTCAGAGATGGTGGTGTACACATAGAACAGCCTTCCAGAGGAGGTGGTGGGGTCAAAAACAGTGGGTGGAATCAAGAATGCATGGGACAGACATAAGGCAATTCTAGTGGTGGGAAGAAGTAAGTAGGCTGTTGGTTAACTAGTATCTGCAGCTTATCCGAAATGTAGGGAAATGGGCATACTGGGTTGGCCAAGCAGTCCTTATCTGCCGTCAATGTCTATATTTCTATGTGACCTCACAAGGGTGAACAAGGTGTGGGGAAGGGGGGTCTCTTTCAAATGAGAAAGAGTATCAGTACCGGTTGCATGCGATGAAGCTCTAAGGGTAGAAGATCAAGAGAGATGTGGGAACTATTTCCTCACTAAAAGGGTTAGACACCTGGAACAGTCTGCCAACAGAAGTGATGAAGACTGAAATAGTGAGGAGCTTCCAGCATGCATGAGATAGACATAGGGTACATTAATAAAGAGGCAGGGAGGCAGGAGGGTCACTGGAAACCAGATAAAGTTTGTGGAGGCAGATTAAGCAGGGAACATCTGAGTAGACAGAGTGGGCCACGTGGGCCTTTTCTGCCAACATATTATGTTTCTCTGGTTCTAGATCAGAGGAAAATAGCAGCACACTCACAACAGAACTGAGCCTAACTGAAAAAGAGCTTCCTGACCAGATTATTTTTAAATGTTATCAGGTATTTTTGTTACAGAAAGCACTGTTCTTTTAATAATTTTGTTGTAACTTAAGGTGGAGTCGAATGATACATTAATATTACTCTCCTTTTGCCTCCCTTCCACATACAATATTCTCAAATGAAATGCTTCACAGAATGATAACATTCATAATAACTAAATCAACCACAGATTGATGGGCTGTATACATTATTTGGACTGAGTTTCAGAGTGGTTTATTTCTCATACACCATTCATCCTTGATTGGGTACTCTATCAACATTGTATGTCATATATGAAAACAGTGCATTGTTAAAGTAATCATTTTCTTCCTATTTTTGTGATGCAAAGGAAGAGCTAGGACTCTAAATGTAAAGTTCTCTCTTCACCTCTCTTAACATATTTTAAAATTATATCTCTTTGAAAATGATGGTGTTGTTTCCTGGTAAGTGCCTTTTTGTCATAAAGGAACCAGATCACAGTGGCAGTAAAAGGCCATCATAACCCAGTAATGAAAAAAGCATCAAGTAAAACCACTGCACGTTATAAACCTATTTACTTTACAACGCTGAATCTACAGTGCATTGATGTTTTTTTCACTTCATTTCTTTATGCAATATAAGAAACCACAGCAAAAAGGATATGCATCTCATAAACAGTGATGTGTGAAAAAATAACCACAGAATGATTGACTACATATAGAATGTCATCAGGACAGTTTTAAAAGTGGCAGATTTTTCATATACTTTTCATCCCTGTATGGGTGCTTAATCCATTTTATATCTGTCTGTCTAATCTATCTGTCTGTCTTCAATCTGTCGGTTTATATATCTGTTTGTAAGGTGCACTAAGCTTTGACAAGTTGCATCCTATCAGGTGGGTAACATAGATTTAATTTTTGACAGGGGGGAATGCTGACCACGACACCAGGAAAAACTCCCCTAATCTTCAGAAAGTTCCTTGGGTTCTTTAGCTTCCGCCTGGAGATTGACCAGAGAAGGGCAGAAGGGACCACAGTTTAACATCTCATCTAAAGGACAGCACCTCAACTGTACAACACTTCCCTCATAATGCACTGCATCGTCAGTTATTGGTATTACCGAAGTTCTTCTATCTCCCTCTCGTTCTCTCTCCTCATTGTAAATAAATACTACCAAATATAACCAGACTCTCACCTCCTGCCTGTTTGTGCCAGGTTACTAAATGTTAATGTGTAGACTCCTAAATCCTGGAATATTCTAGGCTACCTTCCACCTTGCAGTAGTTAGACTAGTACAGAGTCACTGTGCTTGTATTGTGCATGAACTCAGTAGCTAGGCTGTTGGCTGCTGCCTACCATTTGCACCCCTAATAGAGATGAAGAGTGAAATAGTGAAATCAAATGAGGGTGGGTGCTCTAGTCTCAGGCAAGTGTGCACATACCTAGAAACTTGAGCCTTTAACTGGTAACAGAGTCACATGGAGAATCCGTGTGTGTAGGTCAGCACTAGCTGGCAATAATTACTGCAAAGCTTAGAGTCTTATGCCAGTAAAAAAGAAAACGCGTAATGTGACTGCTCCTACTTGCACACAAGACGCTCACCACCAGTTTGTTGTTTTGGTTTACTTTCTTTACTACAAAGCAGTTGCTTTAAGTTTATTTTTGAACCTTAAGCTCACTTTCATTAAAGTACTGAAGCTGGTCCATGGCCGTACTGCAACCGTAGCTTTGCTTGTATCAGCCTTTGAATGAGGACCTTGTACTTATGCATGCCAGGAAGTGGCATTTTGAGGTCTGCTGTACAATGTTTGGTGAGCTGTTTCTGCACCTCGGATTTATATTGCACTTTCAACAAAAAGGTTTTTTTTTTACTGGCATAAGACTCTATAGATGAAGAGTGCTTGCATCAGCTCAGTATTTCCTGAGCTGAGCTCTGACTCTCAGCTCATAAGAGTGCAGATGCTGGTCTCAGAGAAGAGACATGAGGCAGAGAGCTCAGAATCTTAAACCCCCACATACACACACTCCTTGATGGTGGAGATATGTGCTACAGCCAGAGGCAGTGAGAAAGATGAGAAATAGATCTAGAGAACCAGTACTGAAGATCAGAGATCAGAGATGAGGCCAGAGTCCAGGATGCAAAGAACTAAGAGTCCAGAGGACCTAGGGTCTCACATAACATGGCTATGGATTGAGTAGTGGGGTCTCCCCTCAAAGTAGTTGCCTGGGGTTTGTGAGGACCCTCTCCAGGCTTCGAAGTGGTGGAGGAATTTAGCCTTGGGCTATGCATGCAAAGGCTGGAGGTGAAAGAGAAATACTCCATCAGTTCTAGCCAGTGAGATTGCTCAGACATGTGTGCCACCGAGCATGGCCCACCAAGGTACTTTGTCCCATGAGGGCTCAATAATTTTCACCCTACAGTGATAAGCAACTGAGGGTAGTTTGCAGAGAAGCCTGTGGAGAGTTATCCAGTTAAAATCAGGCCTTCCAGCGGAGAGAGAGAGAGAGTAACCATAGATCACATTGCACCAGTGGTGGTTCACCGTAACAGTATAGACTAATGCCTGGCACTGGGCATCTCAGTCAATATGATCTGTAAGACTGCACATAGATAGTTTATGGGTATGTGTAGAGGGCCCCTATGCAGGATACTCTGTCTGAGCCCAGTAAAAGCTGAATATACAATATGCAGAGGGCTTTTAAATGTGTAACGGGCTCTCTGAGACTCATGGGCTCTGAAAGAAATGTCTATGTAGTTTGTGCCTCTGCCAATAGTGTGCATCCCACATGGGACCATTTTGGTCTGTGTTGTGGCCAATACATATCCTATGTGCTTGACTCTACTTCTGCCATATGGACAATGGTATCAGTGTAAATGTATATTGTATTTGTCATTAGTAGCTACATTCAGGGACCCCCCAGCTGCACATCTAGAACTCTAGGTGACACCCCGCCTCGTGTAGGTGGGACCTGTAGTAACCAACTTCTGGTGGACTGACTACACAAATAACATTGACAATTATGTTGATGTTGCTACTACTATGAAAATACTTTGGATATACTGTATACACAGTAGACCTGTCCTTGGGACTGGGCAAAACAGACATTTTTCTTATTTATGTAGATTTGCATACTACAGCTTACAAATTACACAAAATTAGGATTCTTAACAGTATAAAGAAGGATCTATAAAGATATTAAAATCCCAGGATGGTAACTTTGTCCCTTGCAGATTTTTCTGTGATATAAAAATGTTCCAAATGAAGAAATAAATCCCCTCACAACATATGAAATTGTTTTACTGCATGTAAAGGTGTTAAAGCAATCAAGCTTTCCTCAAAGTTTTCTGCAAAGTTTTGTGAATTCCCTCAAATGCATAAAACAGAACTTTCTCAGAACTTACTGGTGAGAAATAAATTTCCCCAACCCCTACCTGTCATCAGCATTATAGACTGAGGGAGCACTGCTGACCAATAGGATTGCTCCTTCCCCCCCACTCATGAGCCACTCTTATACTGTAAACAGTATCTCACATGCAGGTGGCCAGGAAACTGGTACTTTCGGGGAGGATTTTCAACTTTGTACTATATTATTAATCAGGCTTGATCAATTATATTGTAATATATGGATAGGCAGAATAATACTATGACTACTGAAAAGCATACTTAAAATTTCCCATAATATAATTGTTAAAATCCATTGGTAGTATCATGAGATCTCATGATACTGCTGATGTACTTAGATTAAATGATAGTATTACAGGAAATAACACTGAGCTTGCGCCATATGCACTTCTCTCAGCTGAGTGTGAACTGGCTTTATTGTAACCTTCGCATACAGTAAAAACTGGCCGGCTTTCAGCTGACAAGAAACAAAATTGGCACCACAGAAACGCCCTTATTGTGCCTGGTCCCTCCTGCTGCCTTGTTCCTGGGGGCAGGGAATGAAGAATTTGAGAGAGAGAGAGAGAGAGAGCCAGAAGTGGAAGAAATATGCAGCTCTGCCTCCGGCCACAGGAGAAGCTATTCGGGGAAGTGCTGTTTGCTGCAGTTCCAGGCAGGGGCAGGGAAGTAAGCTCCTGTCTGGATCTATATATTACAGAAAATGAAAAGGGCATGTATATGATTCAGCTATAATCCCATTTTGAGGTTCTGGTGACATGCTGGAACCTCTTGAACTTCAATCTTAAGGTTCACATGTCACCAGAACCTCTTAGTGGTGTTATAGCCTTGTAACACACAGTCCCCTATCATTCTATTTTTAATACATCCTCCAAGACCACTCTTACAGTTATAAGGGTGGTCTTACATTCTTAGGGTATCAAATCCCCCAAGTTCAGTTTGCAGTTCTCATTCTGGAAGACTGCATGTGAGGATCACTCTTACAACCAGAAGAGTTGCCTCTGAGGATATATTAACATACACAGCAGGTATGTCACAGTTGAATACTTTTTTGTGTGTCTATGAATGAATTCCTGAGAGCTTCTGAAAGGTGCCTGATTGACAGCACTGAAAACTGAAGCCCTCTGTTTTGCATGGCCAGTGTGCCTCAACTCTGTCATGGAGGGATCCCCACACTAGTATAGACCCCATGTCCATTCAATCCTTGGCTTCTCATGTGTGATTGTTAACAAGGGTACCAATTAGTGCCAATTGTGTTACTAGTTTTTTGATGTAGACATCTGCCCACTGGGAACTGAACTGAAGCCACTGCAACTAATTTTACTGAACAATCCTCAAGTGTTAACAGCTTTCTGCCACTACCAGCATGGCCTGGATTTGAACCAGTGACCTAGAGGTAAAAGGTTCTTTGACATGCTACCAAATCACTGAGCAATACAGTCCCACATTGTAATACATGTTTATGTGTACAGTTACTGAGTCTCTTATGCTTATGAGAGTACCTGAAATGATTAGAAATAAACAATCTGGACTGGCTAAGAATGGTGCTATAATTTATAATATTTAAACAATGGAGAACACATGCAACCCTTACCCAGGTCAAGAGCGGTGTCTTGCAACCAGGACCCCCTAACTTGTACACAGACAAGGCAACAAACCATAAGATGGCATAAACAAAGGTATCATCCCTGGCTTTAGGGTAAATACCTGGCTCAGCATCTAAGAGATTAGGGGTTAGAGTGCAAAATAACATTTATATTTACACTGAGTTCTGGGAGAGAGGCACTAAGGCTATACTATAGTTCCTGTCTGAGGGGCCCATACCAATTCACTCTTGGAAGCACAGATGGAATGTCCACTACCAGAAGTTGGTGTTGTATGACATGGCTTTATTTCTACAGATGATAGACAGAAACTGTGAGGTTCCCCAAGTTTGGAACTTTCACTACAGGCAACAAATGCAGTTAAGAAACTTTGCTTTTTCACAGAACAGGCAGCATTTGCATTTCACACAAGAACTTTTCCACAAAACAAACTGTCTATCCATCTTGCTTGGGATCTCTGGACTGCTTTTACCCAGTGTCTGTTACGTGGGGGTTGCCACACAGTTTTACAATTAAACATCCTCCTGACGAGATGGGTTAAGTTAACACTTGCAGGGTAAACTGTGCCTTTAAGGAACCAGTTATCCCTGACTAGAGTTTCAAGTGAAGGTCCACCCACCCTGGCCCCAGCCAGCCTCTGACATTCCTTCCAGGATACTCACTGGATCCTTCAATCCCATTGGATTGCTAAAGGCCTCCACAAAATGAGACTTATACTTCAGCACATCTTTGTGGTGACACTGGGGCCCTGAGTGGTGTAATCTAGCCTTGTCTTGGGCACATACACAATCAGATGACTCCCTTAGAACATGCCCATGTAACTATACTGACGGTTTGTTTGTCCCTCTGTTACAGACATCGGGGCTTTTGAAGAAAACCTTTTTTCTTCCCTTTGAAACCATAGCTTTTCAAACAGAAAACTCTCTCAGTAGATTTAGATTAGATTTGTTTATTGATCAACCAAACTTAAGGTCATTACGCATACAAAAGCAATAAATACAGCCATAAACAACAAAACCACACAGAAACAAACAAAAAATATTTCATCATTAAAACCATTAAAACGTTTCAATATTACACATTGCTCAGGTGAACAGATATCCCTATTTCCCTGTTAAGGTATATTATATTTTTATGTGTAACTTCTTTTCAATAGTTTTACAGTATGATACAACTTTATGTAATACATTCATTTTCTTTTGACATTAGTAAGCTGTTCATTTGACATTTTGGATCCATATTCATCTTTGCCAACAAATCTCCTAAAAAGTATTTTCTTTTCTTATTATAGAGTGGGCACAAGATCCGGAGGTGTGCTATGTGATCTTCATCTAACTTACACTTACAAAGTATTGTTTCTCTTTTTTCATAGAATCCTATTAGTCTTTTTTTTTTTGTTAACTCTTTTTATGCACTCCAACACCCGGGTATCCTTCTGGGGTGTACCCTCAACGATGGCCTCTACTCCCTTGCCTGAACCCTGCTGAGGAACGGAGGCTCTCCCCCAACCACCCAGGTGGACCTAGTCACCCGGATCACCCCCCGGGGTGGGCCCATCCTCCTGTGATGGCCTTTCTGAAATTAGAGATGTCTGACCTTGGGTGGTGGGATGAGCGTGGAGTCCTCTGGTCGCAGGGCCAACAGTTGGGATGTGGGCCACGTCCCCCATAGCCCCATCATCTCCGTGGAGTGTGGCATGGATTTTTCACTTTTATTGTCCCTGCAAAGCACGGCCAGCAAGGCAACATAGTTCCATAGCTCCACCCCCCAGACATACGCCACGTTGCTACATTGGCACCCTTCTAGCCACCACCAGAGGTCATGCAGTGAGCTGATGCTCCCCTGAACCCTCACCAGGAAGAGAGAGCAGTCCGTTGGATGCTTGATCTCTTCCCTCCCCTGCCGACCCCCGATGACCCAGGCTCATTCCCGAATCCGGGCCGCCGGTGTGGTGCGAGGTGTGGCGTCCAGTGCCTCAACCCTCAGCGCCACCGGGCCAGTCCCTATTAGTCTTTGACTAGTGTAATATTCAAATCTGAATTTAGTCATTATCTTTCTGCTTATTGGGTTTTTGATTAAATTCAGATATTTTTCAAAACACATAAACCTTTAATTATTTGCTATCCAACTGCTGATCTTGTATTCCCTACCTAACCCCACATCTTTTGGGGTGTATATATCTTTAAGTTTTTCTTTTATCATACCTTCTATTAGATTAAAAGGTTTAAAATATATCTCTGCTAAAATATTTAACAGCCCATATGGTTTGATGATCCGTTCCAGCACTGTTAACATGGGGAAATATGTCTGACGGCTCATGTAATCTAGTGTTTCTTCCAAATATAAACATGGAAGACTGAATTCGTTCATGGTATATACTTTTAACCAATATTTCATCAGGCATTCCTCAATGCTATATTGCACCTGTAAATGCCTTAATTCAAGTCTGACTAGAGGAGATAGTGCTCCAATCAGAATCCCCAATCATTTGTTATGTTGCATTGCACACATGCAAGCAACATTTTGTGGCAGTAGGAGATTAGTAAGAGAAATGAAGAGGTGTGTCAGTTTTGGCGAATGCAGGGCATACTTTAGAAGGTGCATCCCTCATTCACCAATTAGCAAGCATGCTAGCGGTGACACAAGTGTTTTGCAGGGCCAGTAATTTGAAACAATTTTGCCGCTGCAATCAGAGCCAAGGTCGTCATGCAGCACCAATGACACGCCTTCACTACGTGCCTTGCCTGGTATAACATTTCAGTAAACATAGTGGCGGCTCCACTGTCCACCTCTTGCAATCCATAGAAAGCCAACTTTGTGGGTGCCCAATCCCCCTGTCAGCATGTGCAAACCCCCCCAAGATTGTGTGGCACACTGAGAGCCCACCCCATTGTGCCTCCCTGTGTTTGAAAGCCGACTGCATAGGCATTTTCCTGCCCCCGCCCACCCCCATTGTAAGTCACACTGGGAGCCCACCCCAAAGTGACAAACATCACACCCTCAAAGTCATGGGGCACACTGGGAGCCCACAGCAGTGTCCCCAACATTGTTTCATACACCTATAAAGAAAGAAAATGGTCTGTGCTGTTCATTTTTTTTTTTGGAACCTAAAACAAAGAAAATGGTCCCTCATTGTCAGCGGGCCCTCTCCCTCAACCCACACCCACCCTCTGCATATCCCACCTCCCCACATCCCCTCTCACCCCATACTTATCTCCAGAGTTCCGGTGCTGCGATCTTCGGTGGAGCGGGAACACGTCTGCACACTTTAAAGTCGACCACGAACTGAAAAAATGCCAGTAAGCTCTATAACGGCATCAATAAGGGAGGTCTCAGCCATTTTTTGACTTTTGACTCCAAAGTTTCAACATGGGGTTCTTGGGACCCCACCTCATGAAATCAGTCACTGTCATTTCGTTATTCTGCCCTGAAAGATGATTTTGCAGTCACTGCATGGAATCACCTTTCAGGACTGATTAACAAAACTACAGTGCCACTGTTCATGAGGTGGGCTCTCAATAAGTCTATGTTGAAAATTTGGTGAAAAAATTCCAAAAAATGACTGCGTTATGAGCATGCACTGCGCAGTTTCCATGCATGCTCATAACTTCGAGAATTTTTAATATTTTTACTCCAGATTTTCAACATTGCCATTTTTGCACACCTCCTTATGAACAGTGCAACTGTCATTTTTCATATCCTGCCCAAAATGTGTTTTCATACATCTGGCGCACAATGGCACAGTTGCTGTGGGAAATCAATGTTCGGGGCAGATTAAGAAAATCACAGTGACACTGTTCATGAGCAGAAATGTGTTTTCATATCTGTGGTGCCAAATGGTGCAGTCACTGTGCAAAATCACCTTTTGGATAACCAACTGATAGTGCCACTGTTCATGAGGTGGGGTCACAAAAATCCCATGTTGAAAATTTGGAGTGAAAATACCCAACAAACGCCTGGGGCATTAGGGTTTCCAACTGTAATGCCCCACCCTGTAAAGACTGACAGGCATCAGGGGTGTGACTTAGGATTTTTGTCTGTAATGCTCACACCATTCCACCTCCAGCGTGCAGCCAGTGACAGGCATCGATGTTTGCCTTGGACTCTTCGGTCCCAAAGTTCACCCCATTCTCCTATAGTGCACCCATCTCAGCATATTTCCTTATGGAATGGGGTGAGTGTAAAGCCCGAAGACCCCAAGGCACACCGCGACTCTTGTCGGTGTCTGCAGGATAGGGTGAGGTGAAATGGGCGTTATGGCCGGCGACGCAAAGATACACCCCAGTGCCTGTCAGTCTCTGCAGGGTTGGGGTGGGGTTGGCGTCAGTTCAATACTTCATTGCCATTCCTATTATACATCTCTCTAACTTCTGCACTACCAATGCCAATGCCAGCAAGACAACATTCGGCATTGACAAATGCTAGTTATAATATTGATTCATGGTAGATTCCAGTTTACTGTTATCCTCCATTCCCCATATTTCAGCCTCGTATAATACCTGACTTTTAATTTTGGCATTTACTACATTTAGGCATCCCTTAATTGAGTTGCTACCGTGTTTGTATGCAAAATTATTTACAGCTAATAGAAATCTTTTTGCTTTCAACTTTATTATTGTTTTATGTTGATTCCAATTTAAAGTTTGAGTATTGGTTATTTCCAGATAACAGAATTCCACTACATTCTCTATCGTCTTATCATCACTTTTCAACTTATATTTTGTTAAATTCATCCCATTTTTAGAATTAAATACCATGAACTTAGCTTTATCATAATTGATCAGCTCTCTCAGTATCTGCTCTGAGCAGCTGGGCAATCTTCTAGTCCCTCAGGGGGTTGCCCCTTGCAACTACTGATTTCTCAGTCCCAGTTCATTTTCATAGAAATGACCACTGGGGTCCTGTTGACACAGGTCTCCATCACTTCTTGAAGAAAGGCTGTTGTCTCACTCTCTAGGGTAAGAAAAAGATGACCAGAGGTCCTACATCCAGCTTGGGTAGGCTGGCAGGCACCTCTACACTCAGAGCTCCACTCTGAACTGCTCCCACACTCAGACTGCTATTGACTGATCCCAAAAGTCTAAACTATTCCCCTGCAGCTGAGTCAAAGGTGGCTCATGCTGCTGTGAGAGTTCTAAATGGCATCACTCATTATCTACATAGCCTAGCTATGTAAACAATGATCTGTCTGTAGAGAGCTTCTAATAAACTCCCTACCAGCTGCCCACTACTTTCCTAGTCTAACATTGATGAGATTCTAGTAGCCCCAGGGGAGTGGGTGGTTATACTCACTGCCAACAGATGAAACTTGCTGTCTGCAGCAAGAGCTTTGGACTGCAACACAGGCCATCCAACCTCTGGGTACCCTACAGGGCAATGTGACCAGGCTCACCCTTACCTGTGCTGAAGCATAGGCAGGCTGCACCAGAGAACAGAGGCCCACTGAAGAAACCTCAGCTCTACCTAATAAACTATCTTGGGACTCTTTTCAGTGGCTCCAAGAGACTGCCTGATGCATGCCCTGACAGAACAGCACTGAAGGCGTGTGCTCAAGTTAGGACCTCCAGTCTGTCTATCCCCCTAGCCCACTAGGGAAAAGCTATCTAACCTACGCTACCCATGGGGTAACCTATATCCACACACATTTCACACTTTAAACTGTGTACTGCTTTAGAAACATACATAAGGCATTGCTATGCATTTCCAAAACCCCAGTACTGCACATTCTTAACCTGAAAAACAAAAATTGTTAACGTTTCCTAGTTAAACATTCCCAAACACCCAAAAAAGGAGGACTCCATGGAGCCCTCGTCTTATCCTCTTTTCTTCTCTCAGGCACACCTGTAAAAGAAAACATCCCAAAACACAATCTGCAAGAAAAACAGTGACCAAACTTCCCACCGGCAAGTACCATACAATCCCAAAAAGATTTTTAAAGGGTTTTCTACAAAAGGCAGTATAAAATTACCAAAATAACACATACACAACATTTGGGGGGAAGGAGTCCCTTCAAAGTCCAATCCAAGAGTAAATGTCCTGAGTGCACAAGGCACTCACATTCAAGAAAAGTCTTGGCAGGCCAAAGCCTTCTCACAACTGTTATTGATGTATGCCTGAGGCCTGCTGGTAACATTGGTCCAGATCCAGGAGTCTATTGGCTGAAACAGATTAAGGACAGATCCTCTTAAATGGGCAAGTTCATAACATAAAAAGTAAGAGGAAAATCTAGCCTACCAGTTCTGACATGAAGGCTGACAGTTTGGGATCACCCCTCTGGATCTGGCCTGGATCTCTTCTCCACCTTTGGCTGATGACAAATCTTTGGACCAAGCTCTTCCATGCCACCTCTGGACCTGGTTGCTGCTGATCAAGGAAGAAACTGCAAGCACAATATCTCTAGTTGCTCCAAGGGAGGACGCTAACTTGTTGCTCCCAGGGGGGACACTGATGTGTTGCTCCCAGGGGGACGTTGAGGTGTTGCTCTCAGGGGGGGCACTGACATGTTACTCCCGGGGGGACGCCGATGTGTCCCTCATATCTCTTTCTTTGGCTGATTGCCTGCAGAGTTAGGTGCTGGGCCCACCATGCTGGACATCTTCTGGTGTTGCTTTCTTTCAAGCTAGCACATTCTGGTGATGGCACTCAAGGGTAGTACCACTTGGGATGAGGACCATAAATTACTGTCTTAGGACAAACAAATCTTTTAGTGTAGTCTGTATCATTTACATTTCTTTTGAGCCCTGTATAGTTTCTGATGGCTCACTTGCAGTTAGGACCACTAGTAGCCCATTCTCACTAACAGTTGCCGTACTAACTTGTTTGGTTTCTTACTGTTCTACATGCTCTGGCCAGGAGCTGATAGCTGTTTCAGCCCCAGATACGGTCCACTCCGCACTATGTTCCAAGGCAGTTGCCTCCCAGTGTAAGGCATCTTCTATTTCATCCTCTCTGATCAAACTCAGACATGGGCATGCTGCCCATGGATCCATGGACTCAGTCTCTGGCTGGCCCCTTTCAACCTTTTCTAGTGTCAAAAAGACCATCTCTGCTCACCACTGCCAGTTGCTCTGGGTCACGCCCTCAAAAAATGTTCTCACATGCTCCTCTGAATCCTCCTGTCTGCATGCAGTTGCTTTCTTTTCCATACTATTTCCTACAGCCTTTGCAGTGAGGAATCATAAGAACATCTCTCCCAGTTCTCATGCAGATCACACACACATTTGCTGGAAAATTAGGCAATGCAACATTTGCTGGTGCTCCTTCACATCCATACAATTTCACATATTGTTCCAACTCTCTTTCATGCAGGGCTATCCAGATCCTGGTTTGGATAGGATACCCTGTCTTTTTACTAGCTATTTCACTCTGCAGAAACAATACACAAGTCCAAGGATACTGATCTTCTCTCTATGCATTAGCACACTGGTTCTGACTTTTGAACTGAAAATGTCTCTCTCATTTTCTGTGCTGAAACTGCTGCCTGATTTACATTTTGTTCTCTAACTTTTGCACATTCTCTAGTCATTTTTACCATTAGCACCTTGCTCCAATGTGGTGCATGGTATTTGTTTATATTTCTTTGGACTATACCCCAACATGGCCACTGAAACTTTTATGTGTCATAACCACACTGTTCTGGGTGCATTTGGTTCTCTGCCATAGCGATTTGTTATTACTTTGCACAACACTTGCAACTTGACTTAGGAAAACTTATTTATTTCAGCACAGTCTAGTAAACCTTTGAACTTACTCACAGTGACTTTGCTTAGTACTGTCCAGTTAAAACACAGCTTGGTTGCTTGCTACTAGCCACAGCTACTTCACCTCAGTCCTTTGTCCTTAGTTTAACATTGCTTTTCTCAACACTTGCTGACTTTTGCACTAGATCTCTTTTTTTTTCACACCACACATGCAATTGTTGCCCAAAGTCTTTACAAACATACAAAATTTGCCAGCAGATAAAGGCCTAGAGGTCTAGTAAGTCTGCTTGAATGTGCAGCTAGCACCCTATTCTGTAGCTGTCCCCCACCCTTCCCCTCCATTGAATCTCCCCCTTGCCCTGTCCCAGCCCCTTTTGAAGTAGTCCACTGTTCTACTGGATACCACTTCTGTTGGTAATGCATTCCACCCAGCTACCACCCTCTCTGTAAAAAAGTGTCTCCTCATCTCCCTCCTGAACCTTCCTCCCTCCAGTCTCATATCATGGCCCTGGGTGTCCCTCCCTTCCCTTACTTTGAATAGCCCCTCTGTACATTTCTTGTTTATTCCTTCATGTACTTAAAGGTTTCAATCATGTCCCCCCGTCCCATCTCTCCTCCAGCAAATGCATGTTTAATTCCCTCAACCTCCTCTTGTATGGTAAGTCCCCCAGCCCCTTGATCATCTTTGTCACCCTGTGCTGCACCCCTCCAGTAACTTAATGTCCTTCTTCAGATACAGGTACCAGTACTGCATGCAGTACTCCAGGTGAGGTCTAACTAATGATCTAAGCAGTGGCAGAATCACCTCCCCCCTCCTTGAGGATATACCCCTTGCAATGCAACCCAGCATTTTATTGGCCTTTGCAGCTGTCTTCCTACATTGTACTGAGTTGTTAATTGACCCTCTAATGAGCACCCCCAGATCCTTCTCCTCCTCCTCTGTATTGGCTAGCTGCACTCCCCCAGCTGGTAACTCCTCCTTGGGATTTTCACCCCAAAATGCAGCACCTTGCACTTTTTGCCACTAAACCCTGGTTGCCAGATGTCTGACCAGGTTTCCAGCTTTACCAGATCATCCTGCAACCCCTGCCATCCCCCTAGGTCATCCACCACTGCTCCAATCTTGGTGTCATCAACAAACAGAGTGATCTTGCTCTTGATACCGAATGATATGTCTACAATGAATATCCCAGACAACACTGGTCCCAGCACCAAGCCCAGCGGAACACCACTTGTCCCCACCCTTACCACCCTCTATTGCCTTCCCTGAAGCCAGTTCCCTACCCATCTCACCAGCTTTGCACCCCCGTGCCTTCTAACTTACTTCCCAGCCTCCCATGTGGCACCGAGTTGAATGCCTTACCGAAGTCCAGGTACAGGACATCCACTGCATGGCCCCTGTCCAATTGCCTAGCTACCCAGACATAGAGCTCCACCAGGTTAGTTTGGCAGAATCTGCCACGTATGAAGCCATGCTGTCTGCTGTCCTGAAGTCCTTTGGCCTCCAGGAGGGCCACCAGCTTCTCCTTCAGGATAGTCTCCATCAGCTTACCCACGATGGATGGGAGGCTCACCGATCTGTAGTTTCCCGGTTCATCCTTGGGGCTGCTCTTGTGGAGGGGCACCACATGAGCCATCCTCCAATCCTGAGATGCACACCCTGAGTGTAGTGAGGCATTAAGGGAAAGCTATCATTTGCAGGGGCTCCCGCCCTTGCAAACCTTACCTCACGGTAAAGCTTTTTTGCAGAAAAACGCAGTTTGTTTCTGTACAGGAATGTAATTTAATTTAAGATCAAAAAGTCTGCTACCCGGAAGTATGGTAGACTATCGGGCAGCTCCATTAACTGTAAAGGTGGGCTGCACCTGCACTGCAATACAGATGCATTGAAAAGCAGGTGTGGTGCTGCCCTGCTGTGTGGAGTCACCCGATAGTCTGCCATACCCGGTAGTGGACTTTCGATCTTAAATTAAATGATGTTCCTACAGAAAAGCTGTGCTTTTCTATAAAAAAAAAAAAAAAGCTTAACTGGAGGGTAAAGTTTACAGGGGTGGAAGCCCCTGCAAACAACAGCTTTCCTTTAAATAGGTCTGCCAAAGGTCCTGCAAGGACTTCTGCCAGCTCCTTCAGTACCCTGGGTTGGATGCCATCTGGGCCTGGTGTCTTGTCCACCCTCAGAGCCCTCAAACCCTCCAGAACCCTGCCCTCCATGATTTCCCCATCTGTCACCCTCTCCCCCCCCCCATTTCTGCCCTTCCTCCCCCCTTGGGTATCACTCCTGTCTTCTCCTTAGTAAATACTGAGCAGAATAATCATTTAAGCCTTCTGCCTTATCACCCCTGTTTCCACCAAACCCCCCCTCCTTCCTAATCATTACTATATGGTCCTTACATTTCCTTTTCTCTGACATACACCTGAAGAAGTCCTTCTCCCCCTTCTTAATGCCTTACACCAGCCTGAGCTTGGTAGACGCCTTGGCTCCCCTTATTGCCCATGTCACCTCCTTCAATTTCTTCATGTACTCCTCCCTGTTCTCCCCCTCCCTGTTTTCTTGTACCTCCTAAAGGTAGCTATTTTCCTCCTTACCTTTTCCATGACCTCCTTGCTCACCCAGCTAGGTTTCTTTGCCCAAGCCTTCTTGCTCTGAGCCTGGCTACAGGTTCTGGTTGCCTCCACTATTCCCATCTTTATGAGCTCCCACCTCTGGTTAGTGCCCATACTAGGTTGAATTCTGGCCAGGTACCCTTTTACCACTTCTCCCATCCTCCCAAAGTTGGCTCTTCTGAAGTCCAGCACCTTTGTGCTAGATGCCACTCCTTCCTTACCCATATCCAATGTGAGCTATACTGAGTGGTGGTCACTCCCTGCCAATGGTTCTTCCACTCTAAGTTCCCTCACAAACTCCCCATTTGCCAGAACAAGGTCAAGGGTGTTCCCTAGCCTGGTTTGTTCACTGACCGTTTGCATCAGGAAGCTATCCTGGAAGGCATCCAGCAGAATTTGCTGCCTTCTATTCCTGGTTGTTGGGATACTCCAGTCCACTCCTGGCATGTTGAAGTCCCTCACAGTCACCACACTACCCTTCTTGCAGGTCCTCCAGATCTGTCCCGCTAGTTCCCTGTCTATCTCCTGTGTCTGAGAGGGCAGCCTGTACACCATTCCCATCCTGAGAGTCCTATTCTTGGAATCCTGGATTTGCATCCATAGTGACTCCATACTACCCTCCTCCGCTTCCTCCCTTACACACTTCAGTCCTTCCCTCACATATAGTGCCACCCCCCTCCTATCCCAATCACTCTATCCCTATGAAATAACTTGTACCCTGGTATCGACAGGTCCCAATCATTGTACTGGGTGGCCCATGTTTCTGTGATGGCTGCAATGTCCACCTCTTCCTCTGCCATGAGAGTCTGTAGCTCTGCAGTTTTCTTCCCAAGGCTCCTAGCATTAAGGGTGACCACCTTCCATCCCTCCCCCCCCATCCTGCCCTCCTTTACTAGCATCACCAACAGTACTTGCCCTTTGTCCTTTGCCACTGTTATGGGAGGTAAGCTCACATGGCTTCCCAACCTGTGGTCTCTGCATGTCCCTTGCCCACTTGCCACCCCTCTCCTAGTTTAAATTCCCAGCTTCCTCTATGTACTCCTCCATCCTCTGTTTCAGTACTTTTTTTCCTTCTCACTCAAGTGTAGTCTATCTTTGGCATAGAGACTACTGTCCTCCCAGGTCCCTCCCACCCCCAGACCCTTTAGCATGACACCAGGTTCTTAGCCATCTGTTAAATTCCTCTATTCTCAGTTTTCTTGCTGTGCTTGCCGTGGGCATTGGAAGTATCTCTGAGAAAGTTACTGATCATTCTGCCCCCTCACATAATTGCCCTAGTTCCTCAAACCTCCTCTGGACAATATCTACCATCTTGTCAGCCAGGTTGTTCATCCCTAAATGTATAATTAAATAAGACTTGTCCCTACCCCTTCTAGCATATTTTAGAACAGATTGTCCCACCCTTACCGCTCTCATTGCCGGCATGGTCTCCACCCAAATGCGACTATGCCTCTCCCCTTTGCCACCCCACCTGACTCTTCTTAGTATTGAGTCCCCCAGCACTAAGATTCCACCCCTCTTAGTCACTGCTTGCTTCCATTCCTCCCCACCTCTCACTCCCAGCTCCTCCTCCTCTTCCTCCTGCACAGTAGTTCCCTCTTCTGCCCCTGTTGTAATTCCCCTAGCAGAACTTCCCCCCACTCCAGTTTCATCTGGACATCTATCAGTTACTCCTCCAATTTCATCACCTACAGTACCTCCTCCTCCCACTCTAGTACTGTAAAACAATTTTTGGAAGACCCTTCTCCAATGCCAGTTTCCTCTCTCCTCACAGTAACCCATTCCCTCCTTTCGACTCCATGACTGTTGCCACTTCTTCTCCTCCCCTCACAAGTCCCTTTCTCCTCCTTCAGTTTGTCTTTTTTCCCCTGACCTGGTTTCCCCTGACACCGTTCTTCATGGCCTGGGTCCCCCTGTCTCTGCTTCCCTTCTTCTGACCCTCTTCCCCCCCCATTAGCTCAAGTTACCCTCTTTCCTCATCTCCCCTCCTCTCTCCCTCCTGTGTTGGGCTATAACCTCCTCAAGTCTACCTTGCCTGTCTCAGTTCGTCCTACAGACCCTTGATCTCCTTTCTAAGTTTCTCTATTTGGCTGCACGCTAAACATCCCCCCACCCTCCACTCAATTTTTAGAAAGACTGGCGCACCACAGTTGTTGCAGCCTACCACCCTACCCATTGCTCTCGTTGCCCACCAACAACCCCCACCCTTCCAGATGAAGGATACCCGACACTCACCCAAGTCTCCCCTATTCCCCCATCAGTGCAAAACATTCTTCTCCTTTTCTCAATTTCCCTTACCCCCTTTATCATACACTTTAGAAAGATTTAGCAACTGCTTTTTATGTTCCTATCCCTCCTGTCCACACCCAAAAAGAAACTGTAAGCAACTATTGCACAGCCTCCTTCAAACTCCTAACCCTCCTTTCCACAATGCAAACACCAACACAAACAGGTAACAATAAAAGCTGCTTGTTTTGCAGTTACTTCCCTTCCACTGAGACAGCAGTCACCTTTTCACTTGCTGCTGTTCCTTTCCTGGATGTCTGCTTCTGCTATGACAGGTGCATGTCCTTTGCCCTTCTGGGGAAGTGATGTCAGAACCCCCCGGTATGAAGAAAATCGTGTACTTGGGGCAGGTGGGGTGAGGGGCAGGAAGGGTGGGACCAGCCAGTGTCTTCCAGAAACAATCAGGTAGCTGAGGCCTCTGGTCAGACAATTAGCACCCTTCCCCCACTATGCACTAAACTTTGCAGCTAGTGAAGACAGCAAAAAACAATCACAACTCCACTAAAAACAAAAAAATAGGTTTGATACCAAATGAAACAGGTCTCCAATTCAAACAGCCTTATCAACAACACACTAAAATAGGCCTGAAATTAGAAGATATAGGTTTCTAGTTCAAAGAAACAGTCCCAATAAAATCACACCAAATAGGTTTGAAATCAGAAAAAACAGGCCTCCAATGTAAAGGAATGACAGCCCCCACTTAAAGCATACTGAAATAGGTTTCAAAGTTTCCACAGCTCCTAAACAGTTCCACTCTAGCCCCTTTTAAGAAGTAAGAAAAACTCAGCCTGCTACATGGTGAAACAACAAGACAAATCAGCTCACTTGCAGCACACCAAAATCAGTTTCAAAATTCCAACACCCCCAAAACAATACCCTGCTAGCCCCTTAGAAGTAGTAAGAAAGAGAAAAAAAATAACCTTCTACCAAGTAAAAGCAAAAAGAAACAATGTAAAAGCAACAAGAAGAAGCTACTGTACTAGAATGGATCTGACCCCTTCCCCCTCTTGACCTGCAAACATGTGGTATTTACAGAAGTAGCTGGTTCCCTCCAATGGATGATGCAGCCTTCCCTGCCAATTTGAAGGCAGTTGGGGTTGGTTGGGCTTTCCAGCCAGATGGTTGGCATCACGCACACTCATGATCACTCACTGTAGTGGTCACTAGATGGGAGAAGCCCGAATTTACTGTTTTTTAGCACTGTTTCAGCCAAAACTCCACAGTCCACTAAAGTGATGGCTCACTACTGCAGCTGCAGTCTGTACACCTCTCATGCCCCATGTTGTCTCTCTCCTCCTGCTCGAACACTCCTCAGGCAGGAACTCCAGTCAAGGGGTGGGACTTGGCTGTAAGGATCAATCACTCGCCATGCAAATTAGCTGCTTTTTCTGCTGTCCTGCTCTCCTTCATGACGATCATCAAGCAGGCAAATTTAAACTGCAAAATTAACTTTTTTTTCCATGGCTTGGAATTTCACAGGCTGAAGTGCTTTTTGGCAATTTTGGCACAGTTTTTTTTGTACAATTCCTCTAGCGACTCCACCAGTTTAATCCACAAACATTTGAAACTTTCTGTAATCTTAGGTACAAATGTTCTCTTTGTCCACAATTACATATAAACTTGGAAATCTTTGCTTTTAACAGTTTTTAAGCACTTTCTTTGACAGGGTACACATTGCTCAGCACAACTGTCTTTGGCATCACAATTTTTTTATAAGCACTCAAACAGCACATTTTCTCCACTGAGAAACACTAGACAACAGATCTTTGGATGGCATTTTCTTTGGCACAATTTAACTTTTCCTCTCAACGATTGCTGTCATGGTGCACCGCCACCAGACAGAAAAGACCACAGACATACCCTCAGCATTTGCACTGGCATGGCAACTTTTTTCCTCTCCCTCAAGATGTTTGGATGAGCCCCCAATTTTGCAACCCATACCCCAGTCAAGAGCGGCATCGTGCAACCAGACCCCCCTGACTTGTACACAGACAAGGCAACAAACCACAGGTTGGTATAAATAAAGGTACCACCCTTAGCTTTAGGGTAAATACCTGGCTCAGCATCTAAGAGGTCAGGGGGCTAGAGTGCAAAATAACATTTATATTTACACTGAGTTCTAGGAGAGAGGTGCTAGGACTATGCTATATCACCTGTCTGAGGGGGCCCATAACAATTCCCTCTTGGAAGCACAGATGGAATAGCCACTACCAGAAGCTGGGGTTGTATAGTATGGCTTTATTTCTACAGAAGGTAGGCAGAAACTGGGTGGTCCCCCAAGTTTGGACCTGTTCCTACAGGCAACAAATGCAGTCAAGAAACTTTGCTTTCTCACAGAAGAGGCAGTATCTGCATTTCAGACCACAACATTTCCACCAAACAAACTGCCCATCCCTCATGCTTGGGATCTCTAGACTTCTTTTACACACTGTCTATTACATGGGGGTTGCCACACACTTTAGCATTTAAACATCCTCTTGATGAGATGGGCTAAGTTAACACCTGCAGGGTAAACTGTGCTTTCAGGTAACCAATTAGCCCTGAGGTGAGGGTCTGCCCACCCTGGCCCCAGCCAGCCTCTGCCATTCCTTCCAGGACAGACACTGGATCCTTCAATCCCATTGGATTGCTAAAGCCCTCCACACAATTAAACTTTTACTTCAGCACATCTTTGTGGTGACACTGGGGCCCTGAGTGGTGTAATCTAGCCTTGTCTTGGGCACATATGTAGTGCCCCTAAAGTGTGGGGTCACAACAGGAAAGGGGGGATAATTAATAGACTAGCATGTCCCAGGGTCCCCTACATGTTGTGGGCATCAGTGGGCATGATGGGCAGTCCAAGGGCAGTGTACATGGAGCCCCAGGTCAGTGTTTCCCCCCAGAAAATACTAGGCAGCACTGTATTTATTGTAAAAGGAAAGGATTTTTCTTTCTCTGCTGCTGCCTGCTCTGCTTCATTCCAAACCCCTTCCCCCTGAGCAGGCAGCAGGCTCTGGGATCTGTGCCTATGTAACAGGATTGCTGGCACTTTAGGCGGAGGCATTTTTTTTTTAAACAGCAGAGTGTGGACGGATGTTTAGCACAAGCTTGGTGTTCAAGAATTAGAAACCCGAGGACAGCGCTTTGAATAGGGGAACCCCAATGGTTCCCGAGTTAGTTCAGGCTGGGCTGTGGAGTAGAGAGGAATTCAGGAGTGTGACAGGGACCCTTGGGTTTACCTGTGGTGTTGAAGCTGGTCCCATGACTCTCCGGTGTTGATATTTTCCAGCCAGCAAAGATTCCTGCTCCCGTTCCTGCTCTGGTGTCCTGGTGCCTGGTCTTGTGTGGTGATTGAGTCCAGCAGTCGGTGCCATGGAAGAAGAAGATCATGACCCCCTGTGTTGGGTGTGGGCTGTGCTGTGCCCCATTTTTTTATTTTACTTGTGCCCGCTCGGCTGCAGAAAGAGCAGCATCATGACTGAAGAAAGCCATTGGCCCTCGCGAAGCTCCCTTGCCATCCGCCACATTGCCTGTCCCCTTGCTGCTGTCTTCCCTCCCTCTGCCAGCAGAACCTCCAACCTCCCTGTAGCATCTTCACCCCAGGCTGGGGTGGTGAGTCGGTGGCAGCACATTGAAGAGTGCCGACTGCCTGAAACATTTAAAAAAAAAAATGAAAGTTTTAAAATTGTTTATAGTGCTCCGAGTACTAGTAGAGGGGCGAGCTAGAGGACCAGGCCACATTTAAGTATTCCAGGTGCAATGACGCCAATGGGGGGAGCTGGGCATAGAGGCCCATAGGGGAATATTTAAATATTTATGAAATGGGCAGTGCTGAGGTGAGGCCAGGGAGAGTGATTGACTAGAAGGCCTTGCTCTGGCCTAAGGACTTAAAGGGGCATTTCTCAGGCCCAGAATTTTAAGGGGCAATGACCAGGCCTCACACAGATTAAAGGTTCCAGCAGAGTCGGCCCAACAGCAGATCTTGGCAGTCCTTGGCCCTAATTCAAAGGGGCAACACTAGGTCCAGCAAACTTAAAGGGGCAACTCAGGCCCAGTGCTTTCAAGGATCCAACAAGCCAGGCCCTAGATTTAAAGGGCCATCCCAGGCCCAACAGCTTAAAGGGGCAACTCTAGGCCTAGTGTAGTTTAAAGGGGCCCAGCAAGCAAGGTGAGAGGGCACAGTTATCCCAGGTGCCCTATAGTTTCTCTTGTCACACCATATTACCAGACACTAAGTGGGGTTTCATTCAGCCCAAGGTTTCAGCTACTATTCCTGGGACCCCAGGTCTTTTGTTTGTGTGTTGGGATAGCGACTGCAGTTGAACAGGTGGGGAAGGGGTTTAAAATTTTTCCCACCTTTGGACTGCTCCACAGGGATAGCCAAGGCAAGGGTTGGCTAGCAGCTTCTTAAAAGAAGCTAGTCTCTCTCATTGGGCAATAAGTCCAGTGGACTAAGTGCGCAAGTGGATATCCAGTTGGGCAATGAATCTGCAACTACTTGTGCTGTTTATTGACTGTCAATTTATTGAACTAAGCCTCTGAATTGTTCTGCCAATTGCCAAATGCCAAGACTGTTTTATTGCTGGCTGATTTCCTGGCCTACCTTAAGGTCAATTGCCCCAGCTTCGACCAATTGCCCCAGATTGGGTAATTTGCCCCTGCTCTTGGCAAATTTACCCCTAGAACTGTACAATTGCCTGGATTGGGTTATCTGCCCCTGTTACTGGCAACCCTACCCCAGAACTGTACAATTGCCCCAGATTGGGATATTTGACCCTTTTTCGGCAAATTTCCCCAGCAACTGAATAAGTGCTCTGGACATTGCTGAATTGCCCTGGTGCAGTTTTCCAGTGCATCAACCAGCCTCAGTTGTTACAGACTTGTGTGTATGGACTCAATCTTCCACCACAACACTATCCTACAGTGTTGCCTGCAACAGTACCTTAACAGAATCAGTCTCCATCCAGACAAAAAGAAAACTTTCAGCATCATTCTTCACCACCTTTCATCAGCTCCATTCCAGTGGTTTCAGTTAGAATCTTCTTCACCAGAGGGTACCTATCCTGGAAGAGCTGCAGCTATAATCCCTGGTCGTTCGCCACTAGTCATAATCCATCGAAGCCCAGTGTGGAGTTGTCCGCCATTTCTTGTTTTCTTTGGTTCTTGGTCTGGATACTTCAAAGTTGGCAGTCCTCAGACAGTGCTTATCCTGGAAGAACTCTGTATAGGTCCCCTGATCATTCGCTGCTAGTCATAGTCGTCAAAGCCCAGTGTGATCGCAGTCACCATTTTCTTATTTTCTTGCTCCCAGTTCTGGACACTTCAAGATCATCTATCTTCAT
Source organism: Neoceratodus forsteri (assembly GCA_016271365.2). NCBI lineage: Eukaryota > Metazoa > Chordata > Ceratodontiformes > Ceratodontidae > Neoceratodus > Neoceratodus forsteri. Next base: position 855,784,483 of record CM028131.1, read on the forward strand.
CCTGTTTTCTACTTGTTCCTGCTTGCACCAGAACTTTCAGCCACTTCATTCAGTCTTTGGCAGCCCTCCAGTGGGCTCTTCACTGAAGAATCTTCATCTGCTTCATCCTGTCCTTGGTAGTCCTCTAATGGGTTCTTCACCAGAGAATCTTCAGTGGCTTCATTCTGTCCTTGGCAGCCCCTGAGTGGGTTTTGTGCTGGGGAACCTTCAGCAGCTTGTCTTGTTTTGGCAGCCCTTCCAAGAGTTAGGTGCCCGTATACTTTCTGCAGCTCATTTCTTCTGGCAGTCCTCCAGTTGGCTGTTGCCAGGAGCATATTCAGCTTGTTCTCTCATACCGGCAGTCTAGGAGAGAAAGCAGGTTTTATGCCATTGAACACATGGTCTGGTTACAAACCTCTCTTGACCCCAGTGGCCTCTTATAAGTCTGCACTGTGGTAACCATTCTGTGCTTAGCAGGAATTTCCCCTCTTCTTCTCCTTCCTTCTGCCTCATCACCATCTCAACTGTGTGCATGAAGATCTCTGCTGAAAATAGACTCTGGTGCATGTATGAATTCATGTTTTTGAAATTGTACTGTACAATTCAAAGCCGATTTGGGAAGGGGGTGCTGGACCAGGGGAAAAAGTGCCGGGGTCCCAGGTGGACTATTATAGCGAACTGTAGATATTGTTGGAATCAACATGGTCACTGTGATAATTTTGCTGAATGGAGGACATACCTGGTCTGGGCAGCTGAACAATCTTCTAGTCCCATTTTATTTTCACAGAAATGACCCACTGGGGTCCTGTTGACACAGGTGTCCACCACTTCTTGAAGAAAGGCTGTTGTCTCACTCTCTAGGGTTAGAAAAAGATCACCAGAGGTCCTTCACCCAGCCTAGGGTAGGCTGGCAGGCACCTCTATACTCAGAGCTCCACTATGAACTGCTGCCACACTCAGACTGCTACTGACTGACCCCAAGATTCTAAACTGTTCCCCTGCAGCTGAGTCAAAGGTGGCTCATGCTGCTGTGAGAGTTCTTAATGACATCTCTCATTATCTACCTAGCCTAGCTAAGCAAACAATGAGCTGTCTGTAAAGAGCTTTTAATAAACTCTCTATCAGCTGCCCACTACCTTCCTTTTTTTTTTAATTCAACATATTTTATTGCATTTCCAACAAACAGGTTGCAGAACAAGAGTAACATTACATTGTATCATTTACATTACAAAGTGAAATTACCAAAAAACAAAATATCAATTCAAATGAAAAAGATTTAACACACTGCTTAACCCTCCCTCACCACCCAATATCACCCTCCCACTGCCAAATGGTACTTTAAAAAAAAAAGGAGGTAAAGAGAAAAGGGGTAGAGAAAATAACAAGGAGGTATTGGAGAAGGGAGGGATCAAATTCTTCGGTCATTCTGGAAATTAAATAAGAGGAATTTAAGGGTCCCAAGTGGATAACAAAGCTTCAAGAGGGCCCCATAAATTCAAGTATTATTGAGTCCTGTTCCGTATGGAAGCAATATGCCTCTCCAATTGTAAAGCTAACAGGACTTCTCTATACCATTCTAAATTGGGGGGTAAAGTTGCTTCTGTCCAATGTCGCATAATAATAAGTTTGGCAACTATTGCAACAAGAGCTAAGTGTGCCTTCCTGCATTTGGGAGTACCTTGAGGAAATAGATTAAGGAGGCAGGCCTCTGGAGTAAACAATGAGTCTATCCCTAGTAGCAGGTCTAAAGCACTTTTAATGGAACACCAAAAGACCTGCACTACAGAGCAGTCCCATACCATATGGTACAGGGTAGCTGGAGAATCCCCACACCTGGCATAGCTAGGAGATGTAAGTCTACCAATCTTATGTAGTTTGGCCAGGGTATAGTATAAATTATATAATAGATTAAATTGGACCAGCCAAAGCCTATCCTGTTTAATGAATCTATAATTATTCAACCAGACCTTTCCCCATGTTTCTACTCCCTCAGGGGCTTCCAGTTCCTGAGTCCAATAATAACATACTCCCGAAGGCAGCATAGGGTCCAGAGATTGTAGATATTTCTAGAGAATTGAGACAGGGTGAGGTTGGGCAGCCATCTGCAGTGCAATATCTAACTCTGTATTAGAAGGGGATAATGTAGGTATGTTCCTCAGAAAGGCAATAATGACTTCCCTTATCTGTAGAAGCTTAAATTTAAGGTATTCTGGAGTCCCATAGCTAATCTGTAATTGTAAGAAGGGAATTAACTTCCCATTATTAACCCAAGGATGGAAATGAGAAAGGAAAATGTGGGCACACCGGGATTTGAACTCCGTACCTCTGGTATGCCGTTCCAGCGCTCTAACCATTAAGCTACAGGCCCACTGGTTACAGCATCCGAAGAACTTCCTATTTCACAGTCACACATTCCTTTCTCTCTAGTGTTGCTTAATCTGCAACCAGAAACCAATTTAGAAATTCCACTACTTCTCAGTGTAGTTTAACCCCTACAGGTATATAGTTTTTTAAACCAAGGATGGAAATGAGAAAGGAAAATGTGGGCGCACCGGGATTTGAACTCCGTACCTCTGGTATACTATATACCTTGCAGGTTAAACTGCACTGAGAAGTAGTGGAATTTCTAAATTGGTTTCTGGTTGCAGATTAAGCAACACTAGAGAGAAAGGAATGTGTGACTGTGAAATAGGAAGTTCTTCGTACGCTGTAACCAGTGGGCCTGTAGCTTAATGGTTAGAGCGCTGGAACGGCATACCAGAGGTCCGGAGTTCAAATCCCGGTGCGCCCACATTTTCCTTTCTCATTTCCATCCTTGGTTTAAAAAACTATATACCTTGCAGGGGTTAAACTGCACTGAGAAGTAGTGGAACTTCCCATTATTAAGGAAGTCCCCAAGCTTACAAGGAGCCATCAGAGTCCAGAAAGAGGAGAGATGGGCTTGTTGTCAATTTTAAAGTTGGGGTTGCCTATTACTGGTTGTTCTAAGGAGTGAGAGCCATGTAAAGAAACTAATTTTTGAATTTTTTGTAACGCTTTACGGGACCATTTGATTGGTGTCCTCCTCAATGGTTTGGGTATACATTTTGGGGTTACATAAATAAGGGCTGGTAGTGTACAGGAGTACTTGGAGGCCAAGCGCGCTTCAAGTTCCCACCAAAGGGGGGTGTATTCAGACTCTGCAGCAGTATTGAGACCTCTGACCAGTAAGCAATTTTGCTTAAATGATGGGCACAATAATATACGAACAATAAAGGAAAAGCCAGACCACCTCGATTTCTGGGAGAGGTTAATTTGAAGTAGGCTTGTCTAACTCCTTTTCCTCTCCAAATAAATGCCTTTAGAGTCTTCTGAAAGTTAGTGAATCAAACCTTGGGAAGGAAACAGCCCAACATACCCATGGGATACAAAATGTGAGGCAGTACATTCATTTTAATTGTGCTGATCCTCCCCCAAAGAGAAAGATGTAGGGCTCCCCATCTGTCCATATCTATCTTAAGTGTTTTCAATAGGTCTGTTAGGTTTTCTTTAATCATAGATGCCAAATTCCTCTAAACTTTAATACCCAAGTAGGTAATAGATTTACCTTCCCATGCTAGACCAGATGTTGACAATACTACTCTCATGGTTCTATGGTTTAAGGGAAAATCCTGGGTCTTTGAGCAATTTAGCTTATAGTATGAGACTGCAGAAAAGGCCTCAATTTCTGCTAATATTGCAGGGATAGCATCTTGGGGATATTCAACATGTAGAAGTAAATCATCAGCATATGCTGAGAGGGCATATCTAGTGTCACCCAATTTAATACTTAAAATTCCTTGGGCAGCCTTGAGTTTACAAATCAGAGGTTCAAGGTAAAAATTAAATAAGAGTGGGGAAAGTGGGCATCCCTGCCTGGTACCATGGCCAAGTTCAAAAGGGATAGAGAGCAGACCATTACACCAGACTCCTGCCAATGGAGTGAAGTACAATAAACATACCCACCTGAGAAAATCACTAGGGAAACCAAAACAAGCCAGAGTGAGGAAGAGAAAATCCCAGGAGACACATTCAAAAGCCTTTTCAGCGTCCACAGAGATGAGTGCAGCAGGCACTTCTGAGTCCCCGGGCACTGAAATCAAGTGCAATCATTTCTGCATATGGTCTCCTGAAGATCTCCCCTTCATAAAGCCTACTTGTTTGTTACTAATAAGATTGCCCATAATAGGGGAAAGTCGGTTGGCCAATATCTTTGCTAATATTTTAATGTCTGAATTAAGGAGGGATATGGGTCGATAGTTCTCAGGATACAAGTGGTCTTTCCCTGGTTTGGGGATAGGGTTATGAGCATATCCAAAAAACAAGGCTCAGAGAGACTATTCTCATACCAGAAATTATATGTTTCCTCCAAAAGTGGAGTAAGGACAGGACAACATAATTTATATAGGTTATTAGATAGGCCATCGGGACCAGGCGACTTATTCATGGGCAACAATTCTATGGCTTGATGGATTTCACTTGTGGTAATAGGTGCTCCTAATAGGGTTGCTTGCCCTGGTAACAACTGGGGAAGCACTATCGAGTCAAAGTATCGAGTCATCTCAACTTGTGATGGCTGTGCTTGAGGGTCAGCAGTGTAAAGGTTATGGTAGACTACTCTAAAGGTCTCGACTGTCTCTTTAGGATCAGTGGTTACGGGAGCATCTCATGTGGGACAGATACTTGAAATAAACCGAGAGGCTTCTACCTGCTTGATTCTACTTGCAAGGAGTCTGCCTGCTCTCTCTCCTGATTCTAGATACCTAATCTTAGTGAGTTGAAGGGAAAGCTCAGCTTGTTTTGCCATCATTTCAGCATACTGAGCTTTAAGGTTATACAACCTGTCCCATTCCGATGCAGTGGAAGATCTACCCAGAGATCTCTCCACATCTCGGATGTAGTTAAGGAGTGACTCTGCATGTGCCCTTTGTTGGCGAGCTTTAGTCGCCGACAGTCGGATACATTCTTCTCGCAAAGAGCATTTTAAAGCAGCCCATACCAGATCAAATCTAACCTCTGATCTCATGTTGGTCTCTATGAAACCAGTTATGAATTCAGTGATATGTCTTAATGATGTAGGGTTTTGGAGAAGTTGATTATTTAGGCGCCACATGGAATCTCGCATGAGGCCTGGGCCAAATAGATATGTAAGACCAATAGGAGAGTGATCGGATATAACTGTGGCGGGAATAAGAGAATTAAGTATGCCTGGAAGTGCAAAGGAACTGACCAAAAAGTTAATCTATTCTTGAGTATGTTCAGTGGGGGTGGGAAAAAAGGGAGTATTGTCGATCTGCTAGGTTCAATATTCTCCAGACATCCAGAAGGGCTGCACCATCCATAAACTCCTGCAAAGCCCGTTGTGCAGGGGAAAGGCTGCGCCTTCTCCCATCCGACCTGTCAAGCTCAAGTTGAGGGGTGATATTCCAGTCGCCTCCTAACATTATTAATTTTGATTGCTCAGTAGATTTTAAACCCAGCAACTGCATGAAGAATTGAGGAGAATCTGCGTTTGGCCCATAGATCGCACCCAGGAGTACTGTGTGGGACTCCAGTAAGCCATGCAGTAAAATGTAATGACCATTGGGATCCCAGACCTCTTTAATGAGCTTAAATGGAACATTTTTTTGCAACTAAAATTGCTACACCCCTGGAGTTGGTAGATACCCCAGAACCAAATGCCTGTCCAACCCAGTTTCTTCGTAGAAACAACACATCCTCCCTCCTAAGGTGGGTTTCTTGCAGGCAAGCTATCCCCGTTTTAAGGTATAATAGATGCCGCAGGATGATATTCCTTTTGCACCTATCATGGGCCCCTTTAAAATTCCAGCTGACTAGGTTATATGGACCACCCATAAACGAGTGGGGTAGATAACAAGATTACATGACATTTAAATGAGTTTATAAGTGGACCCATATATCCCCCATTTCTGTAGCCAGAAAAATAAGAAACCACTTGGCATTCTCCACAACATGACAAAAAAGAACAATCAGGGAACAGAAATCTTCCAGAGAAGTTGCAGATGTGCATTCTTGTTCCTCCCAATCCTAAACCCTACTAACATATCCCCTAAACATATTAATCTAACCTAAAAAACTACCCCCAATTCTAAACAACCGTACTACTACTATACTACTGTCCAGTGATTTTTAACTACGGCACTAAGAAGGTCAATCAGCATCGCCTCTCCCATCCCCCCCCATGTAGCAAACCTTATTAAATGTAACTCTAAGGTCAATGAAGAGCACAAATGAACCAAAAATAATAAGCCCCACTAATTTCTTTGTAATCTGTTCCGGGAGGCAATTCGTAAATTAGCTTGACGGCATTAGTTTATACATAATTCAAAAGTGCCATATTAATTTAAAACTCAACTGCTAACAAACACTTTTCAGTATTTTGATCTGAATTTAAATCAAATAAAGTGCTCTGTCAGGTGCATCTTTTCATCCCGATAGGGCAAATAGGCATAACTTAACTACCAGTTTTATTTTACCTCTCTCATGAGTGAAATCAGGTATACAAACAAGAAAGCAGATGAAAACAGGGCAGGGAAAGCCTCTCCTGCGAATATATAAGCAAACCGCTTGAGGGAGCCAGAGGACATTCAAGGGAAAAGTCAGGAGCGTGAACAGAGTCTAAATCAAATGTCTTAAACAGCGATCTCCCTAATTGAGAAACAGGTTCCCGATCAGGATTAGGACCAATACTAGGAGGTGTATCTGAACTCGGTCCTCCTCCAGGCACCAAAATTCAACCAACATCCTGGATATTGTTTAGCTTTACAAGTTGAAATTTACACATGGCTGCAGTACACCAGTCATTTGAAAAGGTCTGGGAATAAAGACTTTAGCTCCTGATTCGCCAGCTCAGGAGAATCAAATGTTAACCACTTTCCATCATGCTTCACCTACAATATCGCGGGGTACTTCACTCAAAAAGATTTTCCAGCAGCAATTAGTTTGGCAACTGTAGGATGTAATTCCTGTTTCTTAATCTGTACAGACTGTGGGAGGTCGTGGGTTATGCAAACTTTATGCCCTCCCGTTGGACCTCTTGCAATTCCTGGACTTCTGCCAAGATATGCTGCTTATCCAAGAAATTAAGCAGCTTGAAAATGAGAGGTCTAGGCGGGGAACCTGGAGGTGGAGGTGGGCGCAAAGCTTGATGAGCTCTCTCAATAACATAGGTCTCCCCATTAGGTGACGGTCCGGCTATCTTCAGGCAGAATCTTTGCAGGAATATAATCGGGGAGGCGCATTCTTCCTTTTCTGGTATTCCAATCACTAGAAGGTTATTGCGCCTGCTGCACCCTTCCAGATCTTCTAGTTTGTCTTCTTGTTTTTCAATTCACCTAGCGGTATTGGTGGCATGCAGATCCATTTTTCCTTGTTTATTTTCAACTGATACCAGTCTAGTTTCAGTGTCACTAACCCGTACTTGCAACGAAGCCACAGATATTTTAATTTGCTGAAGATCGGTCGACATTGTCGTAATCATGTCTTGCAGGGGCTTCATTAGCTCGATAAATTTTTCCTCCGAAAGGGCAGTCTGACCAGCTGGTGCTTTAGGCAATCCTGAGGCCTGCTGTTTGGCCCGTTTAACTGATTTGTCCTTTTCCGGAGTCGGAGGCGGCGAGTGCCAAGGGGGGGCCTTTTTCATGTAAATTTCCATTTTGAATAAAGTGTCCACAAAGTCAGAGTCACCGAAAACTGGTAACATAGAAACATAGAAACATAGAAGTTGACGGCAGATAAGGACTGCAAGGCCCATCCAGTCTGCCCATTTCTTTTTTCTACCTTATAAATGTGCCATCGGCTTTTGCTCTGTCAGTGGCCTATCTATTCATAGTCATTTGTATTGCTCCCTTATGCCTATCCCATGCCTGTTTGAAGCCCAGCACTGTATTCATAGCCACCACTTCTTGTGGTAAGCCATTCCATGCATCCACCACCCTTTCTGTGAAAAAGAATTTCCTCACATTCCCCCTTAATCGGTCCCCTCTAATCTCATGCTGTGTCCTCTTGTCCTGCTATTTTTCTTATATTTAAACATGTTAGACTTTTCACCTTGTTAATGCCCTTAAGGTGTTTGAATGCCTCGATCATATCACCTCTCCCCTCCTTTGCTCAAGGGTATACATATTGATCTCTGTTAATCTGTCCTCATATGTCTTTCTGATGCAGTCCCTGCACCATTTGTTGCCGTCTCTGGACTGCCTCAATTTGGTTAATGTCCTTGTGAAGGTGTGGCCTCCAATACTGCATGCAGTACTCAGATGGGGCCTAACTAGTGTCTTGTAAAGAGGGATTATTACCTCCCTCTTACGACTAGTGATACCCCTACTAATACACCCTAACACCCCTAGCCTTACCTACTGCTTTAGAGGTCTGCTTGGATGATTTCAGGTCATCAGTGATGATGATGCCCAAGTCTCTTTCTTCCTTTGTGACTGCTAGCAACTCCCCTCCCAGCCTATAGGTGGCTTCAGGGTTTCTCTTCCCTATGTGCATGATCTTGCACTTCTTTGCATTAAATCCCAGTTTCCACTCTTCTGACCATTTTGCTAGTTTATCCAGATCTCTTCTCATTCTGCCCACCCCATCTGGATCATCTACTCTGTTGCAGATCTTGGTGTCATCTGCAAACAGACAAGCCTTACCCTCTAGTCCATCTGCAAGGTCACTAATGAAGATGTTGAAGAGGACTGGCCCCTGGACTGATCCCTGAGGTACCCCACTTGTGACTTGCATCTCTTCTGACTGTATACCATTTACCACCACTCTCTGTTTTCTGCCCATCAACCAGTTTGCCACCCAGTTGACCAACTTCTGAGCCACCCTGAGCCAACCTAGCTATTTATCAATCTTCTATGTGGAACAGTGTCAAAAGCTTTGCTGAAGTCAAGGTAGGCGACATCAACTGCTCCCCCTTGGTCCACCACTCTGGTTACCCAGTCAAAGAAATCTATGAGATTAGTTTGACAGGACCTTCCTTTTGTAAACCCATGCTGTCTTGAATCCTGTGCCCCTATGGATTCCAGGTGTTGCACTATCCTTTCCTTAAGGACTGCCTCCATAATCTTGCCCACTACTGAGGTAAGTCCCTCCTGACATGAAAGTTGTAATTCGGGGAGGGTTTTAAATGAGTCTGTTTGCTGCGATGGAGCGGAGCAATGGAGTAGCGCTGTCTCTTCCTAGGCTACCATCACGTGACCTCTGCCCACTACCTTCCTAGTCTAACACTGATGGGATTCTAGTAATCCCGGGGGACTGGGTGGTTACACACATTTAACAGTGCTTGATGACATCACAATGGCACTGTGCTCCATTCATACTAAAGCAATGAGCTCAAACAGGATCAAATAAACAGTCCCTAATGTTTCAAGGAAAACCATAAACAGAAATCATTGTTAGATATACCGTAGCCTATACATCATTAATGTTCTGTTTTTTGGGACCCAATTTTTAGAACACTATGGTGTCCCAGCTTATCTATTGAGATCACTCTTGTGTAAAATATTAGAGGAACTATTTGATGCAGGCTTATCTTCAAAATGAGAAAACAAATAGGGGTGCATAAAATAGCAGGCACAACCCAAAGTACTGATGCTATAATTGCAAAAATCATTTAAAGTTTGGTGTAAACACAAACACCGCACAAACTCCCCAGCACTTTGGATCAATAAAAATAGGATACCTAATTCAGATCCATCAGACACATGCCTACTTAAATGTATGATAGCTATACAGTTTCATAAATACATGACCCCAAAGTGAAAAAGTGAATAAGTGAATAAATACTATAGTAAATTTTAATTTAAAAAGGAGGCTTAGAAAAATATATCTGCCTAAATTTGCATTATACTATAAATGTTTCAGATATCACATTGCAATAAGTACAAGGCAACATCATTAAATCTTTCAGGTCGAAATTCAGATGCAGCTGATCAAGAAACAGGACCTATGAAGACAAGAGACAGAGAAAACAAAAAGACCATGAGCAAAACATATTGGGCAGGATTCACAAAAGAGATGTGCCCAGCGCAAGTCAGAAATGTGCCATAAGCCGATTCAGAAACAGGGTGAATGTGCCGGCCCAACCGAGATGCCCTGCGCCGAACGACATGCACCATAGTGGCAATGTAATGACATGCAGCACATATACAGGGGGCATACCCATGCATACACAGTGCAACTCAATCCACAGTGCATACCCATGGCGCATGTATGGGGCAACTCCAGCGAAAACCAAGATGCGCCATAGAAAGATAAGTACAAAAGAAGGAGACTTATGTCCAGCACACCAGCAGGATGTGAATGGAACAGCCGCAGCAGCACAGAGCCAGAGCCAGAGGGGAAGAGGAAGACAGAGAGAGAGAGAGAGAGAGACAGCCAGCCAGCCAGCAAGCAAGCCAGGCAGCACACCAAGCCAGAGAGCCACACAAACAGCACAAATGAACCTCTCAGCAGTCGCCATAGCAGGTGCACAAATGAGGAGGAGGAGGAGGAGGAGGCAGAGCGCTGGAAGGCACCGTAGGAGGCAAGCCCCACGGCGGTATCATGCCTGGCTGTCCTTAGTGCAGCTCACAGCGGTGGAGACAGATGGGCAATAATACTGTCTCAACAAGGCCATGCTAAGGCAGCTCTGTGAGCTGTGCCATGATGAGATGCAGGCAGCCACCACACGAGGTCACGCCATCTCAGTGGAGACCAAGGTGACAAAGGTCATGTGCCTGCTCACCAGAGGAACCTTCCAGAGGCCTACTGGGGACACCACTGGCATATCACAGGCCTCTACATCCCGCCTCCTCACACAGTTCCTCACCGCACTTCTACCACATGCTTCGGAATACATCCATTTCCCAAGCAAGCAGGCAGAGCAGACAGAAGCCATGCAGGGGTTCTACAGGGTGGCATGCATACCAGGTGTCATAGGGGCCATCAACTGCACCCATGTGGTGATCCGCGCACCTCCTGGTGATGAGGCAATCACATACATCAACCAGAAGGGGTACCATTCTGTGAATTGCCAAGTGGTGTGTGATGCCACAGGGTGCATCACCAATGTCTGCGCTACACACACTGGGGGCGTACACATTGCCTACATATGGCATCAGTTGGCACTCTGCATGAGGTTCAAGGATGGGGACATACCAAGAGGCCATCTGATAGGTACATGTGACATTGCACCAACAGCATAGGGGGGCACCAAGGCCTGGAAACATGGGGTGGGCCGTGGGCAGTGTGAAGGAGATGCACAGGGCCCTGGGACAGCAGGGTGTGAAAGGGTACAAAGGTGGACACAGGGTGGCATGCAAGCACTGTGCACCACACAACAGATGGGAGCATGCAGGAGTAGCCATGGTAGGGATGCAGGACTACCAGGTATGTGGATGCACGGGCAGGAGAGCAGGATGGGGCACACACCAGAGAGGGCAGGGATGAGGACAGGGCACATGCCACAGTGTAACCAAATGTACTAACAGACACATGTCTACCCCCACAGGAGACGCCGCATACCCACTGAGGCCCTGACTCCTCACCCCCTTCCGATGACCTAGAACTGTGGTGGAGGAACACTAAAATGATGTACACATTGCGACATACACCATCATAGAGCGTGTCTTCGGCATGTTGAAGATGTAATTCCAGTGCCTGTGTTGGTCAGGTGGTGCCCTACAGTACAGCCCTGAGAAGGCCTGTGGCATATTCCTGGCCTGCTGTATGCTACACAACATGGCCTTTGTTCGTGGGATACCTGTCAAGGCCAGTGAGGACGACAGCTCCGGGGAGGAGGATGTGGGGGAGGGGTGGACAGGGCACCCCCTGAGAGCCAGGGAGGTGATGCTAGGCAGGGCTGCAGAGATCCAATGCTGGCAGAGAGAGCATGGGAATACTGCATGCGTGTGGTGGAGGAACACTTCAGGCCTTGCAGGTGAGTATGCAGGTGTGTATGCATGCAGGTGTGAGCACCACGGTGTATGAACTGCATGACGTGGGAACAGTGGACACCGGATGCCGCATAGCGGCGCACACAAAGGTGCATGCACACGGTGGAAGACACACAGACACACAAACACCAGGCATGCATCAACCTAGCACCACCCAGGCCATGTCGCAAACATCATGGGTCAGTGTGCACTGCGGCCTGCACACGGGCACTGCAGGCACCGGAACACACTCATCATTCCCATGACACATGGCACAACAGCGGTGCACACAGACACACTGGACAACCTGTACAGGTAGCACAGGGTGGTGCCAGGAAGGCTGTGGGGCAGGTGACCGCCACACACACTGCCACTGGCACCACCTGCAGGGTGTCCGGTACACATGGGTGTGCCAACTGGCTACCACAGGCCTGGGGACATGGGCATTACAGGGTGGCCTTCTGGCCACCATGGACATGAGGGTGGCCTCTGCCACAGCTGGTGGTGGTGCGGGTGCCACCACCGGCCACAGGGGGCATTCCCAGTGACCCCACAGGGGTGCTGCACTGAGACTGTGAACAGGTGCCCTGTGGAGTGGCCATCTGATGCCCACCAGCTGAGCCATGGACAGTGGGTGTGGAGGCCAGTGGTGATGGAGTCAGCAGAAGGGGGTTCACCTGGCTCCACTGCTGGGGTGTACGGGACATGCTCCTGGGTGTCTGACTGGACGCACGATGTCCATGGCGTGTTTTGGATGCAGCCACCTCCTCTGCAGCTGCTGCAATCCACTCCAGAGCTGCGGTCATGCCCACCCACATGATACGTGTCTCTGCCAGCATCTGTGCACGCCACACAGCCATGAACTCATGCTCCTGTACCATCACAGCCCTGTGGCTCCAGAACTCCACATGGAGGGCCTCCTGCCCCTCCGCTGTCACCCGCAGAAGGTCAAGGTAGGCCCCCATGTCGTTGGCGGGTGATGCAGCACGGTGGCATCGCCAATGACCAGGGGATGTATCATCATGTCCTGGTGCATCCTCGGGTGGTGGATACATCCTGGCAGGCTGCAACATGGGTGGGGCATGGCAGGGCACTGCCACTGGCTGTCCATGGGTGGTGTCCTCCAGGGCCACTGGAGCGGATGACACCAACGTTGCCAGCACTGCACTGGGCAGTGATGCAGGGAGCACAGCACCCACAGTCATGGGCAGCTCTGCTGCAACTGCACCAGAACCCAGCACAGTGGGAACATCAGTGGCACCCAGGGACTTGTGCAAAGGCAACCCCGTGATGTGTGCTCCGCTGGTGGCCATGTCTGCATTGCTGGTGTCAGTGATGCATGCGGCGATGTCAATGCCCTCCCCCTGCATGCCACTGGTGAGCACAAGGAGGGCATCCACAATGTCCACCGCATCATCTGGGTCAGCATCAGACAACCTGGATAGGCTCCCCAACCAAGCAATGTACCCGCTGGCTGTCCTGCCATTGCTGGCCGAGAGGCCCACAGGGCCCGCTGTCACTGTGGCAGTGACTGGTGTTGCTCGTGATGTGGATGGTGCAAGTGCAGAGTCATCCATAGTGGTGTCATCGGCCCAGTGTGACAGCTCCGCAACATCACCCATGAGGGCATTACAGTCAGCCATGGCCATGGCTGCATCCTGGAGGCGCGATGGTGCTGTGGAGAGAGGAAGGGAGACCATTGTTAATGCACAGTACACACATGTCACAGTGGTGAAGTACAACAGGATGCGGCTGTCCACATGGTGCCAGATCCGCAGGCCTGTCAGCATCAGGGCTGGGGAGCAATGGCAATATGCAGGCCATGGTGTGGTCAAGCCTGCAACTGTCCCATTTTGCACACTGCATAGCAGTGGCCTCCCATGCCACACGGATACACAGCGGACACATGCCCTCCGGTGATGCTGCATAGCACCTGCAGCACCATGGGGCATGACATGCCAGGCCAGGGACGACCATCCCTGAGACGCTGTGCCTGGGTGTATAGTGACAGTGCATGGCCCACAGGGATAGGCATGCTTACCATGGTGCACGGGGGGCAAGCCTGTCTAGGACACACAGATACTCATCATGCTGCGACGGGCTGCCACCTGTCTGGAATGCACCACCTAGGACACCATGCACAGCTGTCCTGGACACACTGGTGGCCAGGAGGGCCTCGTTCAGACTGAGCTGTTCCGCCATGCTGGGTCCACCCCCTGTCTGCCGCAGGGATGCCTGGATGTTGGCCATCTTCTCCTTGACCTCCTACACCCATCATTCCAGTGCTTGCAGCACTCTTGGACCGTGCAGTTGTATGGTGCCACTGCATTCACCTGTCAGGCCACCTCCTCCCAGCCTTCTGCCTGCACTGTCTGGCTGCCTCCCTGCCGGTGAGGACATCCAGGCATAGGTGTCATGCCTCAATGAGTACCCTCTCCTCATCCTTGGTGAAGTTGGGGCGCCGTCTGCTGGCAGCACCTGCTTCCTCTGTCATACTGGCTACTGTGGGGGGAAGCATCCAGGTGTCAGTCATGCCTGAGGGTACACATGGTCCCGCTTCCATCTGCCTCTGTCTGTTGCCCCCTCATGGTCCGTGATGCCAGTGTTCTGGGCAGTGGTCCATGGGTGGTCATCCTGGCACAGGTGGCCGTGCACCATAGTACATGGTCCACTGGGGATGCTGCACATGCCATGTCTGACACCCGGTCCATGGCTGGGGAAATAGTGCAGCCGCCCCGGGGGGGCACACTGTGCTGTCTGCCATGGTCATGTCCTGGTACCTCTGCAACATGTGTGCTGCCACCGTGGTACTCCATCCATCCTGGGTGACACCCATGCTATGCCCGCAGGGTGGGGGCACAGGACATGTGGCTACAGCCATGGTGCAGCTTGCAGCAGTGTGTGGCATGGTGACACTACCATCTTGCCTGCACAGGTGCCGCTGTGTGCCTCGGACCGACCTGTTGCACTTTGCTGCATCTACCACACATTGCCAGTGCCACCCAGTCACTCATACCTCTCCTGTGTACCAGTATATGGTGGACAGCTCCTCTGTTTATGTCTCATGAACTCCCTGTTCCACATTGCAAGGCCTAGGCCCAATGATGACCATATCATTGTTCAGCAGGACTGTGTCATACATGCTGGGATGTGTACATCCCGGTTCACAAACAGCCATAATGGACATGACAGGGAACTGTCAATTGGTGCTCTGTGAACCTTCTGTACTGTCCTGCTGCTGTATTCCATGTTATGGCCATGTATTCCACATATTGGGAGGCATTGTTACACATCTGCGGTACTGGAGCACTGGGTGGTGTGCATGCTCATATTCAATCCCCCCAGTATGTTCTGTTGCCCTGTAAACATGGCTGTGTACTCATCCTCAAGGCACTGACTCCTCTCTTTCACCAGGTCTCGGTCTGCTGAATTGGGAGCATTTATGGCTCAGGGCATGCAAATGAGGCCTGTGCCCCTGGTAATGAGATGCTAATCAGCTGAGATGCCCATGCATGTGGGATGAGGCTGTTTTGGGTGCATTCTCTGTGAATTGCACAATTGCCCCCAGCTTATCTCACTTTACATGGAGCATCTCAGGGATATGCCGATCACCGCACAGCACATCTCCGGCACATGCGCGTATCATTGGGTGCATGTTTCTGTATCTGGGACAATCTACACGAAGCTTCTGTCAGGCATGCATGGTCACCATGTCCTGTGACACATCTTCTATGATGCGCTGTTACACTGCTCACCCGAAGTGCTGTTGCAGGCCTGCTGGCCATGACGCTGTGTACCCTACCATGAAATGTGATCCAATATGTGCCGTCCATGCTGCACTGTGTTTGTACTGCCCATGGATCATGCACAGTGTGCGGTAGATGTTCGTAACGTGTGCCATGCATAACATGGTGCCCGCACATGTATCACACATGCATGACCGGGTCATGGCCTTGCCACACCATTGCGGACTACATTGTGCATGTGCAGGTGTGTTGACATTGACCTATCATGCTTCACGCTCAGTGTGCGCTGTGCTGCACATGACTCAGTGTTTCATGTGGCACATAATGACCGCTTGGCTGCGCATTGCCTTGTTGCACCTTGCCACTGTTATTTGCCCTTGTAGTATGCCAAGATCAGGGAGACAGACACCTAGGGCCATGAACTGGTCCCAGGTGGAGCTGCTACATCTGGTGGCTCTTGTCATGTCTGTGGAGGGGCAGCTGTTTGGCCAGGATGACCTCCATGAGCCCAGGGCCCAGGTGTGGGCTTCCATTGCCTGTAGGCTTGTGCGATGCACAGGGATGCCATGCACTGGGGAGCAGTGCAGACATCATTATGGTGACCTCCAGAGGTGGGATCCAGAGAGGCTGGCACAGCTGCAGCACCATGCATGCAGGGTTGCACTGCCAAGACTAGGTAGGTGTTGTTCATCTGACTCCTTTTGTGGCGTGTGCTGGGTGTGTGTGTCGAGGCCCTCATGTGGCACCCGCATGGGTCTCAAATGTCCTGCACACATGGCAGTGGCTGCACCTGTCCAGTGCTGCCATACCATGTGTGCCATGTGGGGGCGCTGGGAGTGGCTGTGTCTGCATGCGGGCTGCTGAGTGCTTCATGGCTGGTTACCACTGTCTGCTGCATGGACACAGGCCAGCAAGGGGGGGCACTGTGGCAGTGCATCCTACAGTGGCAGTGGTTGCTCTTGGTGCTGTCTGTTGTGTTTTGCAGGACCAGATGCCAGGCAGAGGGCCACGGACGCCGTTGAGGTGCGGAGGCAGAGGATCATGGGTGCCAGGCCTGGTGTCCTTCCAGGGGCAGGTGAACGATGCATTCTACTAGTACTGCATTTCAGTTGTTGTGGGTTACAGTTGGGTGGGGGTGTTGCCCACGTTCAGGCCTTCAGTGTGTGTTCTTTCTGTCATTGCTTTAGGTCTCCAGGATCGCCATGCTGTGGCTGGAGGTGGTGCCCCTGTTGACGTGGACCAAATGATCCATGTGGCCATCCAGGCAGCCCTGTGCCCACTGTCCAGGACTGTACAGTGCCTGTCAGCTGCCCTGCAGGGCATCCTGCTGTGGCTCTCATTCCATGGCCATGCCAGGGTGTTACGTGGCAGGGCACGGTGGCACTAGTTGTCCTCTGCCTCTTCTTGGGGCCATCCCTTGTATATAGTTACTGTACATAGCTCACTGTTAGTGTTCCCTTCCTGGCCTCCTTCTCATCCCTGCACTTCCCTTTGCCCTTTTGGTGTTGTTCTTGTTCATTGTTATACTTTTCTGTTGTACAGATTTTTACATTACTATTTTATAAACATGTTGTTCTCAGCACTTGTGTCCATGGGTTTCATTGTTCCAGCTATGTGGTTGCTCCCTCGTGCCCTGTTGACTTGCTCCACTTGCTCTGAATAGCTTCCCTGTGTGACTACAGGGCATCCAGCTTGCCCTGGTGCAGCTCAGGTTGCACCGGTGCATCTCCAGTTCTGCTGTTGTGTTTCACGGTGATTCACTGTGGGGCTGCTCTAGGTGCTTCCCACTGCGCATGCCTCTGTGAATTGCTCTGTCTGTGCTCGGAGCATCTGCTCTGCACTGGCGCATTTGTGATGCGCCCAGTGCAACCTCTTTGTCAATCCTGCCCACTGTGTTAAAATATTACCAGCCAAACATAACCATACCATAACCTTCTTAGAGAGAAAACCTTTTAGAGACAAATCAGAACAATGCAGAAATAAAAAACAGCTGCATCTGAATTTCGACCTAAAAGATTTAATGATTTTGCCTTATATTTCTTACAATGTGATATCTGAAAACTTTATAGTAAAATACAAATTTGAGCAGATATATTTTTCTAAGCCTCCTTTTTAAATTTAAATTTACTATAGCATTTATTCACTTATTCACTTTTTAAGGCTGCAGTGGGTGTAGCCCTGCATGCCTCTTGCTATGACAAAAGGACTCCTATATTCCTTCCAACTGAACAACATGTTGGATATGGAACACAGTTGTCTCTGCATCCCTGGTGTCCCAGGAGCACTCCACCCTTGTTTCAAGGGCACTGCACTACATTTTTTCTGTAAACCTTGGTGGATTCGGCACACCCAGTGTCACTCTTATGTTTTTAGGTGGGTATGGGATAGTGGGGGCTGAGAGGGAGGGTTGGGTGGGGGTATCCATAACTGAAAAAAACAACAACATTGGTGGTCATCGCACATTCTGCCAGGTCCAAGATGGCCACCACAGTCCACTGTGCATGCACTAACAGTCACGCATGCACAGTGGTGTGGGCGGCCATCTTTAACATGGCAATAGTGTGCCGTGACTGCCAATTTTGTTCCTTTTAAATTATAGATATCCCTCCACCCAACCGTCCCTTTCAGCATCCACCACTGGCACCCCCCTCCCACAGAAACATAAGACTGACACTGGGGTGCCCAATCCTCCCATGCTGTGATAAGGATTTTAATCCCCCACCCAACCTCCTCCCCAGCACCCACCACCCCACTCCAGCCCCCCAAGAAACACAGTAGTGTCACTGGGGGCTGCCTAATCCACCAGTGCAGAAATCCTCAGTCTTTTTGCATTTTTTTATACCTGTAAAAAGAAAAACATCCATCGATGTCTTTTGCAGCCAAGACACCCCCACCTGACCCTCCCACTAAACACCCACCCCCTCACACCTCCCAAACCCTTACTACCAATTGGAGGTCCAGCACTGTAATCCTCTGGACTGTAGACATGTCTTCACTCTTCAATGCTGGACCGCGATGTGAGGAAATCAAGTATGTGCTGCAATGTATTTCAATGGGGTTTTGAACTTAGTAGCATAACTTGGCCATTTTTCATTATTTTTGTCCCAAATTTTCAACATACCACTTTTGGGACACCACCTCATGAACAATGCAAGTGACATTAGGTAGATCTGCACTGAAAGGTAATTTCACAGTCACTGCATGAAATCACCTTTCGGGAAGAAGCTGAAAATTGTATCCACCATTGTTCATAATGTGAGGTCATAAGATGGCTATGTTGAAAATTTGGTGTAAAAATATTAAGAAAACAACACAGTTATAAGCCTACATTGAAGTTTGTGAATGCAGGCTCATAACTTTGGTAATTTTCAATATTTTTACCTCCAATTTACAACATAGCCATATCTTAATAGTACATCATGAATCTGACAGCTGTGATTTTTTCAAATCCTGGCCAAAATGTTTTTTTTTTACATCCCAAAAGCTGATTTTTGTGGTCCCTTCATGAAATTTCTTTTCAGGCAGGAGCTGAAAATGTTCCCTGCCACTGTTCATGAGGAGGGGTCATAAGAAGGCTGTGTTCTAAATTTGGTGTAAAAATTAAAAAAAAAAACAAGTTATGACCCTACATTGAGTTTGCAACTGCAGGCTTCTAACTTTGGCAATTTTCAATATTTTTATCCCAAATTCACAACATACCCATATCTTTATAGCACCTCATGAATGTGACAGCTGTCATTTTTCAAATCCTGGAGAAAATGTTTTTTATATCCTCAAAGTTGATTTTGCAGTCCCTGCATGAAATCACCTTTCAGGCATGAGTTGAACATCTGCTCTGCTCTTCCTCATGAAGCATGCTCCTAACAAAGCTATGTTGAAAATGTGGTATACAAATATTACAAAACAACAAACTTATTAGCCTATATTATGTTTTGCTAATGCAGGCTCAGAACTTTGGTACTTTTCAATATTTTTGCCCCAAATTCCTCAGTTGCAGCCCCATCAGCTCTGGCCAAACTTTGTTCACTTTGGGGTCATGTATGAAACTGTTTAGCTATCATGCATTTAAGCAGGCATGCGTCCGATGGATCTGAATTAGGTATCCTATTATTATTGATTGTCTTGTCAGTTATTTAATTCAAAACACCTGTTCAATTTAGTATTAAAATACAACGGGGTGGGTCAGAAGTTGGTCAACTGGGTGGCAAACTGGTTGGCAGCCAGAAAACAGAGAGTGGTGGTAAACGGTATACAGTCTGAAGAGATGCAGGTCACAAGTGGGGTACCTCAGGGATCAGTCCTGAGGCCAATCCTCTTTAATATCTTCATCAGTGACATTGCAGATGGACTGGAGGGTAAGGTCTGTCTGTTTGCAATTAACACCAAGATCTGCAACAGAATAGATGATCCAGATGGGGTGGGCAGAATGAGAAGAGATCTGGATAAACTAGCAAAATGGTCAGAAGAGTGGCAACTGGGGTTTAATGCAAAGAAGTGCAAGATCATGCACATAGGGAAGAGAAACCCTGAAGCCACCTATAGGCTGGGAGGGGAGTTGCTGGCAGTCACAAGGGAAGAATGAGACTTGGACATCATCATCGCTGATGACCTGAAATCATCCAAGCAGACCACTAAAGCAGTAGATAAGGCTAGGGGGATGTTAGGGTGTATAATTAGGGGTATCACAAGTCAGAAGAGGGAGGTAATAATCCCTCTTTACAAGACACTGGTTAGTCCCCATCTGGAGTACTGCATGCAGTACTGGAGGCCACACCTTCACACGGACATTAACCAAATTGTGGCAATCCAGAGAAGGGCAACCAAAATGGTTCCTGGACTGCATCAGAAAACATATGAGGACAGATTAACAGAGCTCAATATGTATACCCTAGAGCAAAGGAGGGAGAGAGGTGTGATATGATAGAAACATTCAGACACCTTAAGGGCATTAACATGGTGAAAGAGTCTAACATGTTTCAATATAATAAAAATAGCAAGACAAGAGGACACAGCATGAGGTTAGAGGGAGGCTGATTAAGGGGTAATGTGAGGAAGTTCTTTTTCACAGAAAGGGTGGTGGATACATGGAACGGCCTACCTCAGGAAGTGGTGGATATGAATACAGTACAGGACTTCAAACAGGCATGGGATAGGTATAAGGGAGCAATACAGATGAGTAAGAATAGATCGGCCATTGACAGAGCAAAGGCCGATGGCACATTTATGAGGTAGAAAAAGAAATGGTCAGACCGGATGGGCCTTGCTGTCCTTTATCTGCTGTCAACTTCTAAGTTTCTATGTTACTATGATGTGATACCTTACCCCCTTGAAGAAGAATCAGTGTGATCCAAAGTGCCAGGGAGTTTGTGCGGTGTTTACACCTGACTCTAATACATTTTTGCACTTATAGCATCAGTACTTTGGCTTGTGCCTGCTCTTTTGCCTACCCCTATTTGTTTTCTCTGTATGTATTTTTGGGAGCAGCATCTTGCCTTTCTATGTGCCAGAAGTATATCTTTGTCAATATCTTTAAAATGAAAATGGACATTGACAAATCTGACCAACCACTTTTGATTTTCAGTGCACGTGTCATAAGCAGTGATGTCATGCATGTGTTATCCCCAGACTGCTTTGGGGAAGGAGGAGACTTTCATTTTAGCAGAAAAAATGTGCTGTTAACATTCAGCATTAGCAGGAGTAGGAGCTTGACCTGTGCAGTTCTTGTATGGAAAGTCCCCACCAGCCTGCATGCCTACCACTGCTACTGATAACACCAAGCCCTCCCACTGTCCAGAAAACAAACTCCCACTGCATGCCAACAAGTTTAGCCTTTCATCAGCATGCCCAGAAACAAAGTCTATCCTACTGCCAATAAACCAACTTTCCAGCTGGTATACCACTTCCTGTGTTTCAGAGTCCCAAGGGTTCTTACATTTTGGTCTGTAATGCTTCTGGGCACATTGGGGACTTCTGCCTTCCCTCGTACTACCTTCTGAGCTGCTTCCATGTCCTTAGGGTGTCCACATACCTGTCACCTGCTACACTGTGTCCCTGGACCCAGTATCAGAGGCAGCTACAGTATACCACGTGTTAAAGCAGTGCCAGGCCAGGGGGACTCAAGCAGTTTAGCTACTCACAGCTCCCAGGCCCAGTATAAAAAGTTGACTCTGCTGCATGTTTAATCAACATTGGGCCAAGGGACTAAAACAGCTGTTCCAAAATCCCAGTGCTGCCATTACCAGTCTGCAACACTGACTGTAATATCAGTAATCTGTTATTCCACCCTAACCTGTCCCACTCAATGTATTAGTTCAAGGAGTAGTAGGAAAATAGTAAAACTGAATGGATGATGGGCTTTTCTGGTGATGCAGGACTCAAGAAACTCTTGTGTCCAGGCAACAAAGAGAAGTGAGAAAACATAACTGGGATGTATAGGGAGAGGCATCACCAGCAGAAAACAGGAAGTTGTTATCCCGCTGTACAGACAGTTGGTGAGACCCCATCTGGGGTACTGCATCCAGTTCTGGAGACCCCATCTCTGCAAGGACATAGACAGGATGGAGGCAGTTCAGAGGAGGGCAACTAAAATGGTGCAGGGTCTGCAAGAGAAGCCATACGAGGAGAGGCTAAAGGAGCTTAATATGTATATCCTTGAGGAAAGGAGGGAGAGGGGGGACATGATAGAAACATTTAAGTACCTCAGTGGAATCAACAAAGTTCAAGAGGGTAGCATCTTTCAGAAGAAGAGATGTGCAAGAAAAAGGGGATACAAATTGAAGATAGAGGGGAGACGGCTCAGGGGCAATGTGAGGAAGTATTTTTTCACAGAGAGGGTGGTGGACACATTGAATAGCCTTCCTGAGGACGTTGTGGGGTCTAAAACTGTGGGAGAATTCAAGAATGCATGGGACAGACATAAGGCAATTTTTGTGGGGGGGTAGGAAGAAATAGGCTGTTGGTTAAATAGGAGCAGCAGCTTATCCTCTAGGTAGGGAAATGGGCAGACTAGGTGGGCCAAGCGGTCCTTATCTGCCATCAAAGTCTATGTTTCTATGTTTCTATAACAAAAGAGTGATGGTACAGTACGTCTGCCAGTTTAATACTACTACTTAGGGCTGGGTGAAATTATAAGATTCAATGAATTTTGTGAAATTTCACTAAATGTTTTGAAATCTATTGACATTCTTTAATAGGTACAGTAATAACTCAGTCTGTCTTATACTTATAGACCTGTAATTTAACATGCTTATTCTTTGTAAGGTGACCTAACTGGTAATCAAGTTTTATGGCATTTGGATGAGGGTTGGAACCTATGGGTGCTCAGAATCTGGCAATTTAATAT